>CM068371.1:12476329-15090156 GCA_034769895.1 Magicicada septendecula | reverse complement strand
TTCGATTTCCTCCATTTTAAATGAGTTGGACATCCATCGCAATTGTCTTATTATTGTGGGTAATTGCTGTAGTGCTTCATCAGCAAATTTCTGCACATCGGGTGGGATTACAGTAACGTTGGGCCAGTTTAATAAATTCTTCATCCGACGGGTCAAATGCTCTATTCTCTGTGTGGTACGCAAGATTACAGCAGGTGATTTTTCGTCGTGGAGTGTTTGAGATATTAATGTCAATTTCCTATACTTCGCATAACATGTTTCTCTTTGGCTATCATAATCTAGTTCGCTTAATCTACCTAACTGCGCGGGTGTATCTGACCTACTTTCATGTAACGTTTTGCGTAATTCTGCGACCGTTACATTCGCGTGAGGTAAACCGTGTAAAAGGGCTTCGTAGCACAGTTCGTCTTTTAATAACAAATCAGGGTTAAATTGAGCCATTTTCCCTTGATGTTAAGTCTTATAAGTACTTACTCTACTAATACTAAATTCTATACTACTCTCTTTTGGTTTAGTAAAATAAACAATTTTTAAATAGCTGAGAAATATTTACGTAGGTTATACGAGAATTGAATCTCGTCACAGAGAGACAAAGAGGGATTTCACACAGACATAATTTAATTTAAACATATGGTGGAAATACGTTGTTACTGGGCACGGCATGTCGAACACTTTGTATAACAATAGAGGGAGGCAGTCTATTGTCTAACTCAACGTGACAAAGGACAGTTTCATACAGGCGTGAACAAGGTATTTACCGGTCTGGGTTTGTTGTCAAATCGACACGTTGATGAATGAATTTTCGGACAGGCACAGACATGGGCTTATTACATTTAAATCTATAAATATCCTTACATATATTATATTATGATTCTCTTATATAATTACGTGATCTAATGATTCTAAAGCACTCTGTACTAATTAATGAGGTTACTTCTCGTCATACTATTTCTTATCTTAATTAATTAAGAATTTTATTATTTATTTCTTTGCGCGCGAGTTACACCTTTTTTTCCTTTTTTTTTGTTGGGCGTATTTTACTTGAACCAAATTAAAGTAAATTGGTTTAGCTATTTTAGCTACCGTGTTAAAGTAACAGTGAATAAATCTACAAACAGAGCAGAAACATTATTTTAACAAAGCAGTGGCACATTTTATATCTCCCACTACGTACACAATTATCTTTTAACAAAGCAGAGTGGCGCATTTTATAACGTCTCCTACATTATAATATCGGGAACCTGTGGTTAATTGCCTCAGGTTTAATTACACAGGCTGCCATAGTCTTAACCAACTTCTAATTAAACAAAAGATAAGCATTTAGGAGTATATATTTAATATCGGGTCCTATAATTGAGGAACATTGGCAGGGGTTTCTGCAGATTTATTCACTCAGTTTTGTTGTTTTGTACCATGACATCTCTTTATTACATAATAACATTAATTGCTCTACTTAAAGTTCTCAACATATATGGTTCAACAGTTTACAGTTTACAAGATGAGTAAACTGTAAACGAAACAGTATACAGTTTATATATTTTATTCTTTCAGAAGGGCCCTCAAAATAAAGATGTACATAGGTTTAACTTTTCCACGGATCCGGGATTGAATATACCTAGTATGTTAATAATGGTCACCTCCCCATATACTATCTTGAAATTGTGCCATTAGAAGAATGGACTTTATTTACCTTTTAAAACAATAATGCTTTACAGTTTAAACTTTTACTCTTTTACTACAAATAGTTTTATCAGATTACAGACTACATCTTACATATAATGTATGTTCTTACAAGTCTTAAAGTGTTAGTTAAATTGTCGTTTGTTGGTTATAATTTTAGTATCTCATAACCATGGAAGACAAGCCTCCATGTTACCTGTGGTATCCTGTAGTTGATGCAGATTCGGCTCCTCGGTCCTCGGTGTGTTTCCTGAAGGTCTGTCATTGTCTTAATATCTGGTGATGGTGAAGTTCCTGACGTGTGTTAGATCATTCTGGTTCTGGTACTCTCCTCTTAGATGACTGGTAGTAATATTTCGTTGTTAGAATAATTAATGCAAAAGTTTGTTTCACTGGGTTTTCACTTTACATGATTATTTATTAGTTGAATTTCACCTTAGGGTCCTAGTACTGTATTAATTACATAATTTTCTTAATTAAGGTTTGGTAGAGATGTCATCGGCGCACAATTTAGTTATTCTTTTAGTAGTTTTCAACGTATTTATCTCTGCATCACGATCCAACTATTTAACAATACATTTCGGTTAAGAGTGTACAGAGTGCATATATATTGTAGCGTGACAGATAATCCACACAAATGCATTACTCAATGATCATTAATAAAGCTCTAATATATGGAATATCCAGATGAGAATCAATTAAAATGCACTATTTAATAATATATTCACAAGAAAGGTTAAATAAAGAAAAATTCTGCAAATAATATAATAATACAAATTTAAAAACCCAGAAGACTAAAAATAATAATAACAAAATTACCCAGGTAAGATAGAAGCAGGCAATTAATATACCCCGTCAAAGAAACCAGACCAGAAAAAACAAAGATACAGAAGAAGGAAGAATAATTAAAACTACTACTACTGAAGAAGGAAGAAAGAAGAACAATCAAAGCTACTGAAGACAGAAGAAACAAAACTAATTAAAACTCAAAGAAGAAAGAAGAACAAACTAAATCTACTGAAGAAAGAAGAAGGAAGAATAATTAAAACTAGAGAAGAAAGAAGAATAACCAAAACTACCACTACTAAAGAAAGAAGAAAGAAGAATAATTAAAACTAGAGAAGAAAGAAGAACTAATTAAAACTACTACTACTGAAGAATGAAGAAAGAAGAACAATCAAAGATACAGAAGAAAGAAGAATAATTAAAACTAGAGAAGAAAGAAGAACTAATTAAAACTACTACTACTGAAGAAAGAAGAATAATCAAAGCTACTGAAGAAGGAAGAAAGAAGAACTAATTAAAACTACTACTACTGAAGAGAGAAGAAAGAAGAATAATTAAAATCAAGAAGAAAGAAGACTAATTAAAACTAAAGAAGAAAGAAGACTAACTAAATCTACTGAAGAAAGAAGGAAGACTAATTAAAACTATTACTACAGAAGAAAGAAGACTAATTAAGACTACCAATACTGAAGACAGAAGAAAGAAGAACAATCAAAGCTACTGAAGAAAGAAGAATAATTAAAACTAGAGAAGAAAGAAGAACAACCAAATCTACTACTACTGAACAATGAAGAAAGAAGAACAATCAAAGCTACTGAAGAAAGAAGAATAATTAAAACTAGAGAAGAAAGAAGAAAAACCAAACTACTATTACGGAAGAAAGAAGAATAATCAAAACTAATACTATTGACGAAAGAAGAACAACCAAACTACTATTTCAGAAGAAGGAAGAAAGAAGAATAATTAAAACCAAACTTACAGAAGAAAGAAGAATAATCATAAATACAGAAGAAAGAAGAAAGAAGAATAATTAAAACCAAACTTACAGAAGAAGGAAGAAAGAAGAAAAACCAAACTACTATTACGGAAGAAGGAAGAAAGAAGAACAACCAAAACTACTATTTCAGAAGAAAGAAGAAAAATTAAAACTAAAGAAGAACCAAAATTACTGAAGAAAGAAGAATAATCAAAACTAATACTATTGAAGAAAGAAGAACAACCAAAACTACTATTACAGAAGAAAGAAGAATAATTAAAACCGAACTCACTGAAGAAGGAAGAAAGAAGAATAATCAAAACTAATACTATTGAAGAAAGAAGAACAACCAAAACTACTATTACAGAAGAAAGAAGAAAGAAGAATAATTAAAACCGAACTCACTGAAGAAGGAAGAAAGAAGAATAATCAAAACTAATACTATTGAAGAAAGAAGAACAACCAAACTACTATTTCAGAAGAAGGAAGAAAGAAGAATAATTAAAACCAAATCTACGGAAGAAAGAAGTATAATAAAACTAAAGAAGAAAGAAGAAGGAGTGAGACGACCCATATAAAACAAAAACCCCATAGGGAAAGAACCCCAAAACCAATAAATGCCCAAAAAAGAAAGTATAACACATTAAAAAACCATATCACTGTAAAACTGACAAAAAACTAAAAGTGTTAGCAGTAGTAAATATTAGTGCATTCAAAAAGTTATTGTGTAATGTGTATAAACAAATCTTCACAGTTCCCCCATGGTTGAATATTTCATATTAAAAACTAGAAAAAGACTAGTAAATATAGTAATAATTCACCATGGAAAAGTGTAAGTGATCAAATTATAACTAATAAACTTTAAGAAAGGTGCATGAGTAGCAGTACAAAGTAACAAACTTTAAGTTTTGTGAACAGTGTCTACTTTGATAATGAAGTAGTAATTTTACTAATAAAAAGCTACTAAAACTGTATGAACATTCCATAGAATGGAATATAACTTAGATAGCCAGGGTTATACTTTAAGAGGGGGCATAAATCTTATAAAATGGGGAATTACAGAACTAACTGTTTATGATGAAGTTGTAGAAGGTATTAACAATTATATATGGATCCAAATGTTGGGTTCCAATTAAATATAGCATTTAGATAAGTAAGGGTTAGTCATAAGAAATATTAGTATTATAATTGTTATTTTATTGTTCATGTTAATTTAGGAATGCATTATCTAAAATTAGATATCATTCCAATGTTGTAGAAATACTTTTTATTATGTTATTAGGTGATATACCAAAACAATGTTATTAAGAACACCAGTTTTATATATCTGGGTGTTATATTTTAATTGTATAATCTATAATTACTGTTATGCCAGATCAGAGAACTAATTTTTAATCAAATATATCAGAGTCAGAAGTCAGAGAAGGAAATAAAATAATTACATTAGTAAAACATTCTGCAAATAGCCACAATTCAAATCTAGGCAATATAATAAAGTTAAAATGCAGAATAATTAATAAACCTAATCTTATAAACCAGTCAAACTGACAATATTTAGGCAAGATACACTCAACATATTAAATACTATGTAAATAAGGCTTTCTAAAGATATGGTCATTCTATGAGTAAAATTATTTATTTGTATAATGAAATACCATTTGAAACTGAAATAGATTCACTAACATTATCATAAGGGGAGTCATATACAACTGAATTGTATGAAAAAACCATCATTAATATACTAAATTGCCATAAAATAAGTGAGAATTGACAATTATAACAATTTCAGATTTTATAGAATAATAATTATATTAGAGAAAATGGCTATTATATACTTAGAAGACAGGAAGTATAAATTTAGGCCGACCTTCCCAAAAAATGTAAGAAATATGATTTTCTGATAAAACTTTGTAACACCAACTTAATTACTATCAAAATAAGTAGAATAGAATCGTGAACACGAATATGTATTTTATATTTCAAACAGTTAACTAATAACGAATTTATTTTATGAACATAATGTACATTTTTAAAGTGTATCGGAAGTTATGGCAATTTTAAACAATGTCTGAGATATATTATATAGGCTAAGATTTTCATGAGACGAAGGAAATCCACACAGTTCATTATTATACATTGAAGAGAGCACTTGACGTGAATATTTGATAAAACCAACCTTAATGGCGGTTACGTATAACAAGAGTTCGGAATCAGTTTTGTGTAAAAATTAAATTTTTAACTATTCTAATCATTGTGAAGTGGTGAAGTTGCCCTACGAACTACATAACACCAATAAACAGAACCACATATAACTATTTAAATGAAATAACACTGGAATCACACCAAATACCAAGTGAATATTCGAGGTTAAACGGACACACATAAACACCAATTGATATACTTAATTAACAACATTTTAACACCAAGTGAATTAGTCCATCTTACTCCAGTGACATTAAACTATACCCCAGAAGATAATATACGATTGCGAAGAAGATTTAACCGCAGAAGGGACATATTTATTCCACAAATACTTTGTCAGTGTTAGAAGGCGAACTCCGCGCATGCGTCAGACGGCCATTTTTGATCTGATCTCATCATCTCAACCAGACGACTGTTTGCTGAACTGTGGTGAATAAAAATTATATATAAACTTTTATTATTAATAATTACCATTATATTGTTTAATTTTAATACATTTTTAGAATTGTAAGTGTTATACTTTCTGACCCTGACCTTCTCTGGCTTTTTATATACTTAACCGTTCAAAGAACCTACTATTTTTATAATACCAATGTAAAATTCATATATCGACCGGCCCTGAGCGAGTCGATACGGCATTGTAACATCAATATTTTTATCAACCAAAATTTATTATTCTGTTTAATAAACGATTGTTATCTAGTAATTTGAAGTTCGTTCCTCTTATAAAAGGACATAATAGTTAATTGTTCAAGAAAACTGAATAACCTTTAAAGGCGGTATATGCGAACTACAACCTTTCAAGAGTAAGAAGAAGAGAGCCGTTTGCGCCTAATTTGAAGTTAACTGGATTGTCTTTTTAACAGATTTACAAAAGGGAAGATTATTACTAGAATACACACTATACCATCATACTTATAATTACAATCAACAACCTCAATTTATTTCTAAATTTGAAGAATATAAACACATTGAAAACATTTTTCCAGAATTTATTTTTTATTATAAATATAAATTTTAAATTTATATCACATTTTAAATTGCTGCAACAGCAACAGACACCTAGAATATTTGATAACCACATAATCCAGGAACATTACCAAATCGACGTTTCCCAGAGCGGAACGTCACTACTACACATACGCACCATAAAAATTATTCTGGGTAATACTATACCAGAACACCATTACAATTACGATTATAGTATGGTTGTATTACAAAGCGAAGATCAACAGTGAGAGATTAGAAAACAAGAAGATATTAGCTACGTACTACACATATTATAAATTAAGCTATATTTTGCAATATCGTTTTATTACAAAATCAGCTAGCACAACCAGTGGGACTTACAGGAGAGCACAATCAACATACACCGATATTTATTTTATTATTCGCACCACAATATCATCACGGTAATATTACAAATTTGACGTATCCAACGTGGGACAGAATAACACGACAGAAATCTTATTTATCATTTATTATAACCACCACTCATAGTAATATTACAAAATTGGCTTCCATCGCGGGGCTTGAAGAAACCAGGGCTTCAAAGTAATATTACAAAATTGGCGCCCAACGTGGGGCTTGAAGAAACCAGGACTTCAAAGTATTATTACAATATATATATATATATATATATATATTAACTGAGATTATTCACTTGGAAAAACCAAAATATTGTCATCGGTGCACATTACTGCTGTGCGCAGCTTACGGCGTGAGCGCTCCATTACAAGTGGCGTTTGGTTATTGGGGCAGGTAAAGTAACTTCGTGTCGTTTACGCTTCACCATAAAAGTAGTTCCACATTCCGTTTAATATCTACCGGTTTAATCTTTGATATATTTAATTATACTACTGTATCCTTTGCTTTGTAATTAATTATTATATACCTTTATGTTTTTTATATCGAGTGGTAATTTCCTACTTTTATTAGTTTTATTTACGGGTTATTCTGCGTGTTGATGCAGGTTTCCGCATGTCAACGCATGGTTAATAATTAAAGGGTGTTTCCTTACCTTGATACTCGCATTCCTCTTGGTTTTAAGCTCTTTATTTATTATTATTTCTGTATTACCTTACGGATTTAAACTTTGTTTAAATGTGCGATTTGAATTTAAAAATAAATCTCTCTCCTTATTTATTTTTTTTTCTTTATTAATAAAATCGTCACAAGACTTGCCTAAAGTTAATGTGTGTAAATAGTGTGAAGATTTATAAACTTATGCTATAATTTTGTAAAGTCAATATTAACAATAATGCATGTAATACAGTTAACGTTGAAGAGTAAGAACTAAGGTTTTAAATTTTATAACTTGTAAAACAATTAGGATCGGAGCGTGTGTTCGGAATCAGTCGTGTGTAAAAACTATATCGCACCTAATACATGTAACGACATAACGCGATAAACTAGTGAACGGTACAAATGGAATATCAGAATGTGCCTAATAGTATGAACTAAAGTGGAGTGATAAAAGTGTGAAATCTTTATTCACTATGCTGGTAGACCTCGATTGATTCAGCAAAATGAAAATTCATGAAGATAGTGAGCAGCGGATCACCATGGACAATGCAGAGATAAAGAGCCAGATATGATTCAACACAGATCAATGCGCCGTAGATTGTGGATAACGTGCCAATAGTAAATTTGATATATTATTTGATTTTTGCTCAAACATCTGTCTGGCCTACTATAAAAGAACCCATACATAAAACAATTAATACTAAAGAAGTTACGCATGAAGTTCATAAACGTACAGTAGTACGCTTACAACAAATTGAATAAGGATCAAAATTCATATAAACATTAATCCATTGAGATGTTAAATATGTGTTAATATGAAAATTAACTAAGATAAATATTATAACCAACAGTTATTGTGTGTGTTGTTTTGTTGTTATGTCGGGTGTTACACTCCGTGCACTTTTAATACTTACTAATGGCTGGTTTCACTGTGACGATGTTGTCCTGCAAACACAACTTAAGCTAATATGTGTATTTGGGCGCCACTTGGATATTTGTTCCAAGAAATTATTATTATTAAATTTGATTTCTTAGTTGTTAAATTAATTATATAAAAAAATGTGAACAAGACAGTTTGAATTGTAAATAACATATGTTTAATGATCTTTCTTTTCATAAAAATCGTCTGAAGGACTAACACTCGAATTAAAGAAAATTGCAGAGTTACAAAAAATTATTATTGACAAGTTTTTTAAGTAAGTATCGGCCAATAAATATTTTATTGCTCAGTTGAATAGCATGAATTTAATGTATGAAAAAACTTTATACTCAGGACGTGACTCCTTTGAACTATCAAGACAAATCAGTGGGATGCTTTACAAAAATTGTGTGATTTGAAGGTGTTTGACATGTGTAGTACAACTGTGTGACAAAGGATACCAGGTATAAATGATTTTAACTTTTGAACAACTCACGTTCCGGTGGGTAAGTATTTCCTTCACTGGACACTTTTCTTGGGGACGATTCCAATCTTGCGCCTCTTCGTGTTTACGTTCCTCACGCACTGGTAATTATTTATAAGTCAAATTACGGTTTTAAAACTCCGCACGATTGAAATAAATTCGTACTGTATCTATGCTTTGAAATCTGGCGGCGGCGAACAGCTGTCTGCATGGTTTCTCTATTCGGCCATCACAGCGCTAGTTCCAGACTCAATGTAGAAGGCTCGTGTCAGTAAATTGTTTTGGGAATGTTGTCAAAGTTGGTTTGTCTTAGCAAATACCAGCAAAATTGATTCTCTCTATTAAAATCGGTCCTTTTCAGGGCCGCTGAATATCTGGCTGTGTGCGTTTCTATTAAATATGGCGTGTTGCTGCTCTATTCAACAACACGTTAGCGTATACTCCTTATATAGGTTAAGTTAGTCTTTTGTCATGTACGGGAAAAAGCCTTTCTGTGTTCTCGTGTTGAATTCTTGTTCTTCGATTTTGCCTTGGATGAGATAATCGGATTCGTAGGTGATGTGTCTCTTGTGGATTCAAAGCATAAAGTGTTTTTTATGTCAAATTTCGTCTTCCTTTTATACTCTGTAAGGCTCATTGTTTTAATTTTTTGACATGAACTTCCGGTATTTTTGAGTAAAATTTTCTTTTGGAACGTTCGATAATATGCAAATGGAACATCACAGAACAAATTTGACTTCCGTAGAAGGTTTAGAACAAAAACTTCTTATTCTTCATACTAAATGATATTACTGAAATTATTCTGGTATTTGTCAAACAATTTTACAGAACTACTTACAATCTGCATGCCATTATTATTTTAGGATTCTCTGCTTTCAACTGAATACAATGATACCATACACGATTGGTTTTGAACAAATTAAATCTAATAAATTAACATAAAATACAATTCTTACCTTGTAGTGTTTGCACAAAATTCTAATTCTCTAATTATTAAAATGTTATGAAGTTGCTTGGTTCTTGCTATAACATTAATACATAACACATTTATCCTTTCATAACAAAATAAACAAGTATTAAAACATAAATAAGTTCATTTTTCTATAGGCATTACATATGGCCTAGATTTTTGTCATTAGGTTTTTGATGATAATTTGTCTTTTTCGGTATTATTATGGGATTTTTTGGGTATTCACTTAGAGTTTGTTATATTGTTTATCTTTGGGAATACCTGGTTTATCCTGATACATTTTATTTTTACTGTAATATTACTTAGCATCTTACTGTCTTGCATAGATGAGTTATTTTCTTGGTGTGACAATTTTCACTTTTATATTCAAAATTCTCTAAGAATTAAGCTTGTCTTCAACTGAGCAAGTATGTTTCCATTGTACGTTATAGGATTGTACCTTTTTCCTGTATTTTTTCTAATATTCTGCAATTATTCTGTCAAATATGACTAGTTTTGTGATTGTTTTTTGGCCTCAGCGTGGTATGGTATAGGTAAATAGTTTCATAACTTGACTGTTAAAGTGTTTTAGGTGGTCATATATATATAAGTATAGTTACATTATATTGTATTTTAACTTTAGAATACAATTTTGTTGCATTTTGACAACATTAAATTCATAAATCTTACAATTTTATATGTTCATCACATGTTTTCAGTTTAACACTGTTTTTGATTATTTTAATTGATTTCTAATCAATTTACAGCTTTCTCTATTTAAAATAATTTGTTCGTCTTTGTCTAATTGACATTTACGTATAGTTTTTATATTAATTCTATAATAATTAATTTTCACATAAAATCTGAGTGATTGGTCTCAGCTCCTAAACCTAGATTTTTTGTCATAACATTTATATATTTTTTATTTTAACTTACATCCTTTTTAATAATGTATTCAAATCATTTAATACATTTATTTTATTTATATTACAAAGTATAATAATAGATCTTGTCCATTAATTCACAATAAATAGTTTTTTATACCCTATTCAGAGTTACATTTCTTAATATCTAATGACCTCATTTTGGTCATTTCTGAGATTATCTGTTTCTCTTATAGTATATTATCAGTTTTACACTGTTCTTAACTTAAACAATATATATGGGGTTCGAGTCTTAGTCATAGTCTTGGTCTTTTTTTTCATGTTAATGATATTAATTATCGGACAATATTACAAAATTTTTCGGATTACTTGGGTTCGATACTGTTCACCTCACCTTCCTCTTATGATAATTTACTTTGCAATTAAATTCCTTTATGGAACGTTCTGTGACGTTACATATGCCTCCCCATTAAAATTGATAATTTGGGAAAAACATTTCTTCAGTTTTGATGAAATTATCATTTCTATATTAACCTTTTATTAGCTTCATTATATTTCATTCTTTTATCATATAATTAGATTCCTGTACTACTCCTTTAATATATTAATCCATCTCATTATCCATGTCTCAATCTTTACCATATCTCCTTTTCCTTTCCTTTACCTTGATGTTAATTATTTAATCTTTGATATAACTCTCTAACAATTTCCTAACTTTTATAGCGGGTTCGGAGTCAGAGGGGCCCCATTGGCAATCCAATCTCCGCCGTTCCCTAACTATAACCACTGAAATCAGAGGAAACACATCTCTGTCCAGAAAATATATAAGACGTACTTATAATTGCACTTTCGCAACAAATAATAATAATAAAAAAATATAATATTCAAAGATCATAGGCTCCTACACATAAATTCCCTTTCTTAATCTCTTCTGATTATTTCTCAATTATATTAATATACTGTTCTCTGCAGGTAAAATTATCTTTTAAAATCATTCAATGTCAATAGCTATATTTATCTATATTTATAAATTCATCATTACCTCCTTATGTAACACACTGTTTCCCTTTTTTTTTTTCTTTCATTTATCATCTCCTTTTAGTATCTATTATATGACAGTATTTCTCCTCCTTAGTAATATCAATTGTTATTTGATTGTTCAATAATTTATTTAATTAATTATGTCCTTTCCTTCTTTCCTCCTCCCCTTCTATAAGTACGGGTAAGTTGGTAAATATACGTTGACTTATATTTTTATTCATGGTACCTTCTCAATGACTCTTGATTATATGTACCCTTTTTATATTAATTCTATAATAATTAATTTTCACATAAAATCTGAGTGATTGGTCTCAGCTCCTAAACCTAGATTTTTTGTCATAACATTTATATATTTTTTATTTTAACTTACATCCTTTTTAATAATGTATTCAAATCATTTAATACATTTATTTTATTTATATTACAAAGTATAATAATAGATCTTGTCCATTAATTCACAATAAATAGTTTTTTATACCCTATTCAGAGTTACATTTCTTAATATGTAATGACCTCATTTTGGTCATTTCTGAGATTATCTGTTTCTCTTATAGTATATTATCAGTTTTACACTGTTCTTCACTTAAACAATATGTATGGGGTTTGAGTCTTAGTCATAGTCTTGGTCGAGTCTTAGTCATAGTCTTGGTCGTTTTTTTTTCATGTTAATGATATTAATTATCGGACAATATTACAAAATTTTTGGATTACTTGGGTTCGATACTGTTCACCTCACCTTCCTCTTATGATAATTTACTTTGCAATTAAATTCCTTTATGGAACGTTCTGTGACGTTACAATATTTTCATGCTTAATAAGTTTAATTTGAACCTTGAGATATAGAGATCTTAGAAGAAATGTCTATTGATAGAAATCGTATTCTAAAATAATGAATGATTATAATATGTTGAAATATAAGCTAATTGACAGTAATGCCAATGGATGTAACTAATAAATGCAGTCATTAAACTGATAAATGTGTATGTGTCACGTTATTTAATTAACAACCTGAGGATGATACGACAAAACTACTTAATTGGTATTCTTGAACACAACAAAATATAATTGTACTCATCACTCTTAAGTAAACTCAACTTACATCAATAGGCATCTCCATAGACAATTATAAACATTCGTTACAAATGGCGCGCCAATCGCGGGGCTTAAGAAGGTAATCTCTAGTTAAAGTTAACGTTTCATGTGTGTGATGTAATTTTATATATGTTAAGATAAATCATATGTATATGATGTAAGAGTTACTATTCTAATGATGATTAGTGATGCAGTAAATTGTAATCTAAAGCTATATAGGCTAAAGTTCATTTTTGCAAGCTGAGAGCAGGTTCACAGATAGAAGGTTTTAAGGTAAATTTCTACTATTTAGAAGTAGTAATAACTAATGATTTATTATTAATGTTGCGTATTCATTTGTTTCAGTTATATTTATTTACATCCATGAATGAGTTTATCTGTGAAAAAGTGGATTCATTTGAGACCTGTGAACTATATCCAAGAAATTCACTTCAGAATCAGTCTGTTTTCTTGCCTACAACTGCACAGTTACAGCAGTGCACACCAGTTAACAGAAACAATAAGAAACAGTGTGATATCTGTGCAAAATCATTTACACACTCATGGAAACTGGCCCACCATAAGTTAATACATTCTGGCATTAAGAAGTACCAGTGCGACGTTTGTTCAAAATCATTTACACAATCATGCGGTTTGGCGCAGCATAAGTTAATACATTCTGGCATTAAGAAGTACCAGTGCGATGTCTGTACACAATCATTTACACAATCAGGTCAATTGGCCCAACATAAGTTAATACATTCTGGCATTAAGAAGTACCAGTGCGACGTTTGTTCAAAATCATTTACACAATCACCCACTTTGGCACAACATAAGTTAATACATTCTGGCGTTAAGAAGTACCAGTGCGACGTTTGTTCAGAATCATTTACACGATCAGGTCATTTGGCCCAACATAAGTTAATACATTCTGGCATTAAGAAGTACCAGTGCGACGTTTGTTCAAAATCATTTACACAATCATCCGGTTTGGTACAACATAAGTTAATACATTCTGGTATTAAGAAGTACCAGTGCGACGTTTGTTCAGAATCATTTACACGATCATGCGGTTTGGCACAACATAAGTTAATACATTCTGGCGTTAAGAAGTACCAGTGCGACGTTTGTTCAGAATCATTTACACGATCAGGTCATTTGGCCCAACATAAGTTAATACATTCTGACATTCAGAAGTACCAGTGCGACGCTTGTTCAAAATCATTTACACAATCAGCCACTTTGGCACAACATAAGTTAATACATTCTGGCATTAAGAAGTACCAGTGTGACGTTTGTTCAAAATCATTTACGCAATCATATGGTTTGGCCCAACATAAGTTAATACATTCTGGCATTAAGAAGTACCAGTGCGACGTTTGTTCAAAATCATTTACACAATCACCCACTTTGGCACAACATAAGTTAATACATTCTGACATTCAGAAGTACCAGTGCGACGCTTGTTCAAAATCATTTACACAATCAGCCACTTTGGCACAACATAAGTTAATACATTCTAGCATTAAGAAGTATCAATGTGCGATGTTTGTATAAAATCATTCATGTATCGTCTTTGTCACAACACAATTTAAAATATTGTGCATTAACAAGTATCAGTATGATGCTTGGACAATAGCATTAATACTGTTACAACACATGGTAATACATTCTGGCATTATGAAGTACCTGTGCGATGTTTGTCCAAAAACATTTACTGGGTAAGCTGTAAGCTGTACAACAGAAGTCAGTACATTAAAAATTACTAATGTGATGTAAGTACATAAATATTAACTGTGTCCTCCACTTTTTTGTGTCATGAGTAACACATGTTACATTAAACAATAGCAGTCTGATATTTGTAACACAGTCTTTTCTTGATTGATAATTTATCACAGAATAAATTGATTCATTGATCATTTGTCTGAGATAAATTGATCTATTCTATTTGAGAAGCATCAGTGTGAAATATGTACAAAAACGATTAAATACCCAAGAAGTTTTAATATACAATGAATTAAAACACCATTCTAAAATTTGTAAACAAAATTCTCACCAACAAGAATATTAACACAAACAGAATAATACATACTTCCATAAGTGGTCATGGGATATTTGCTGCAGGAAAATGTGACATTAGTAAGAAAATTTAACGTATGATTTAAAATTATTTAATTTTATGTTGCATCATAGTGTGAAATTATTGATTTTTTTTAGTCTGTAATTTGGTTTATCACAGCATGTACAAATTGATAGTTGTATTTTAACAGTATTGGTATGATATTTCTAACAAAACCTATGTTTCCTGTTGTGGTTCAAATCTTTGTGTTGTTGGAATAAATGTAGGGACTAGTGATATAACAGTAATCTGTATGTATAGTTTCAGTTTAAACATTCACATTTTACTAATTGTTAAGAATATCCAGTCTTAGTGTATAGTTTACCTGTACAGTCCTTCCAGTGTTATCGATTTTTACTTTCCTGGTACTGTATTTCTTAACATGTTTTTACATGTAATACATATGAATTAAAAATTGAAACATTACTTGATTGAAATATATAACATTAATATATACACAAAGTTGCAAATAAGAAAACACTATTTTTTCATAACATCAAATTTTTATAAATGAAAAAAAATTAGAACGCTTAATTTCTAGATGCAGTTGGCAACTGTGTGGCACAATGGTAACATTCTGGTATATGTGAAGGCTTTATGTTAAATGTGTTTAATACTTTACTCACTGTATTTAGTTTAATACTTTACTCACTGTATTTAGAAAAACAATGAACATATGCTAATGATAAATGTAAAATGAAACGGGTTAGACACCAGCCTGCAAACAAATTGTATCAACTGTTTAAAAATCGATTATGTTTATGAAAATTAAAACCAGAATGTGTTGTACACTATTATATATTGATACAAACGCATTTTGTGAGGACGAAATCTGAGATTTACCTGTAATGTGACAGTAAAGTGAGCAAATATACGGCCTGATTATACTTGGGTTGCATCCACTAAGGAAAAGTATACTGCCTGAGATATATTTGGGCTTAGACTGGGAAGTTTTAAAGGAATGTTGTAGTTTAGGACATAATATGTAATGTATTAGTACTACATTTAGCTGTTCTGCCTTGATTTTAAGCAGTTTGTCACGTGTGTGTGTGTGTTCTTTTATAATCTGAAATTTTTTCAAAAACCTTAATTTTTTCTTGTTATGTTTTATATGCATGTTGAATAAACAAAAAAATTAAAATTTTGAAAATCTGTGTTCTTTTATAATCTGAAATTTTTTCAAAAACCTTAATTTTTTCTTGTTATTTATGTTTTATAGGCATGTTGAATAAACAAAAAAATTAAAATTTTGAAAATCTGATCTCCAATTGAGTGAACAAGCCATTCATAAACCGCAGGGCAAAAACTTAGCAAATCATGTACTCGTTTGCGAGGAACTTTGTTGGACTTTGCATCTCTTATGTATAGCATCCAGGAATTTCCAACTGAGAAAGCCAAAAAGTGAAGGATAACCTTCCATGTCCATTTTCTTGTCCTGGAAAAGATACGGTAATACTCCATCTGCTGACTGAATACATTGACTCCTCCCATACATTTATTGTAATTTCTCACAACAGCAGGACAGGGGACATCAACATGTTGATTTTCTTTCTTTGACCATCGTTTCACATTTTCCGAGGGTGTTGATCCAAAACAGGTAGAAGCTGTCAATACTTTCAAGGTTCTTACAGGTTTAACAAATATTTTTTCCATGACAATTCCAGGACATTTCCATGACAAAATCTAGATTTTCAAGGACACTCGCGGCACTCAAAATACACACTCGCGACATTCAAAATACCCAAAGTCAAAGATTTAATGATAAATAGTTTTATTTCTTGCATTGTATATAATTATATACAAACCTAAGATACATCTATATCAGTCAAGCTATTTTAAGTCAAAAATAAAAATATTTTTTTTATAAAATATCCCCAACCATAAGAGGCCGGTTGAAAACAAAATTTCAATGCACTTTACAAACTTTTCTTTTTAATTTTTGAATATAAGAATATTGCATTGAGTTTAATGTTGAAATAGGAAACTGGTTTGGCTGACACATAACTGAAAGACTCAAGAATTACAGGAATTATTATATTCATACATAACAACTAAGATCTTTAAAAGATAAAATGGGCAAGTCATTGAAATTTTGTTTCTGGATGGGGTATGGCCAAGGGAAAGTTTATTATTCAAAAACATCTTAATTAAAATCTTAATATCTTAAAGGTACCCTTCTTATTATTCTAGAACGACTTAACTATATCATGTTATTTTAGTCTTTAATTAAAGGAGGGAGATATCAGGCTACCGGTACTTAAATTGCTACAGTATTGCACAACTTAACATTCTTTGGATAGCTCAATAATCTCTTTGTTTATTTTTTCAACATCAGCTGCCATTTGAGTTGTCTTTAACCTAAAAGAATTTGATTTAGCCAGCAATGTAAAGTCTTTCTTGTTTTCAGCTTTCAGTGCCACTGCATCAGCTTCTTTTGTCATTGTCTCAATGGCATTTTCAAGATCCAACTTTCTTTTCTTCATAGACTTTAATTTTTCAGTTTTTGAAGTTCTTTTCTTGGTTTTTTCCTCTTTCTTCTTTTGGTCATCTAGATAGTTTCGATATCTCATTCTCGCAGATCGGGCATATGACAGAAGTTCTTTGGTAATAGGAACTTCATGTAAATCAACACTTTTCAATTCATCACACACCAATCGAAGAACTACCAAACTTTCTTCTTTGAAGTTTTCCACAACTATTTCTTTATTTAAAGAAAACCCTCGTTCAACCAAAGCCTGTCCGTGGGAGAGGGTTAAGACTATCTTAATAACCTTCCACAAATGGGAATATTGTTTCTTAGCCCCAATGACGTCATAGTAGAAGGAATCTATCCTGTCTTTGGACTTTTCAAACTTGCTGAACTCTGTTATTGGGCATTCTGTAAAAAGCAGCTTCAGTTCAGATAGAGCACTATCATAGTTTATTGGGAGCATAATTTTTCTTTTCTGAAGTTCTTGTAGTAATTTTGTGAAAGTTTCAATGGTTTTTGATTTATCTACTACCATTGACTTAGGTTCGAGACACCTGGCAAATCTGACGACTGGATATTTCAAGGGGTTCTTGTTTATTACTTTCTTTACTACAGCCTTCAAAAACATTTGGCATTCCAACTTAAACACCGACACTTCTTTTTCATTGACTTTCTTTTCTTTCTAAAGCTTGCTTAAGATTTCTCTGATGGCAAACCCTGTCTCAACTTTGTTAGAGAATTGCAGATTTTCTTTTTTATCAAAATCAACTGAACACAGAGCAAAATCAGTATTACTTTTATCAAGAACGTCCTTCTTAACAAATAGAGACATGAGGTTGTAGAGCAATTTCAAAACATCAATAGCTTGGAAACGTAACATAGACTCATCTGTTTGATAACCTTTCAGGTAAGGCTGCATTTGTTTGCCTACAAAAGAAAAGAAGCTAAGCTTGGCAACTACTAGAGGATCTTTAGTTGCCTCTTTTACAATCTGAAAAGATTTTGACACCACCTCAGACCGTGGTTTGTCTTTATAAGAGTCAATAAACTTTACTACAGAAGGCCAAATTGTTATGGCTCGGTCACTCACAGCTACATCCTCAACCCACCTTGTAGCACAAAATTTAAGTGGCATCAACCCAGTTTCATTGAGAGCTAAGAAATCGCTTCTCCTAGCAGGTGAATCTTTCAATATTTGCCACAATGCTCTCAAGAGGGTGGCTAAGTCCCAACCTGTATGCTCAGCTCCAACTTCAAAGGATCTGTGAAGAGTATGAATGCTACAGCTACCAATATCAATGAGCCGGGGGTATTCAGGGTACATGGTTTCTCTATTCATAATAAGATCCTTCAATGCTTTTAAATTTACATTTGGCCCGTCCATACCTATTTGAAGCAACTTTGCTGAATTCAATTTTTCCATGGCCCCTTGAAGAGCTTTGACTAAATCAGCGGCTTTGGCATGTTCCAGAAATTGAGAATCCAAGTATCTGCTTGTTACTATCTGCGCTTCTTCATCCCAAGACCTGATAATATCTACTTGATCTTTTTGAATAAACTTGTTTATACTGCCATCAAAGCACAACGAGAAAAATTCACACTTAGAAATGTGTTGATATAATTTGTCTTTAAAGTACTGTGCAATCCCAAAACAAAGTAAGTATGAACACTTAGTTGGTGCACATGAAAAGCTTTTGGCAATTTCACTGTCAGGAAACATTGCTGAAAAAAGGTTGTTGAGGCCATTGCAAGAATTTTTTGGTAAAAACAAATGGAAATATTTTGACAAACTAGCTTCTTTGATTCTGTTGATCACCCAACCATCCTCCCATATTTAGCACATGAACTGCTGTCAATTAACTTGTATACAAGAAAACATAATTTTTCTGGGACGTGAGTGAAAAAACATCCTTTTCAACTCTTAGCAATAATATGAAGAAAATTCCATGACAAAAAACAAAAATCCATGACAAATCAGAAAATTCCATGACATTTCCAGGTATTCCAGGACATTTATCAAATTTCAGGTATTCCAGGTTTTCCAGGACGCGTATGAACCGTGACTTTCTTTGTATCTTGCCACTCAACAAGAACATTTTTATTTTCCAAAAGATTGATTACATTTTCGTGTTTCCAAATAACAATCGTCTTGTGTGTCTACCTCTACTCCACTAACATGGTTTCTCATGATTGTGCCAGAACCTTAAAGCCCAATGGATGAAAGCTTTTCTAGCAATGGGACTGAGGTGAAGTGTCTGTCAAAAAAAAAAAACTGGTTTGTGGGGGTATAGTTCTCACAAGTGTCATCACTACCGATGGCCCAAACCCTAGTTCAAGATTTAACAATTCTCTAGGCTGTCCTTGGTAATCTTCAAAATCTAGTACTAAGCCAGAAGAAGCTGTAGTTACGAAAACCTTGAAACCAACAGGTTGAGGCTTGTTTTTCACAAATTGTCTAAAAGGGCACCTCCCAGTAAAAGGGGTCATTTGCTCATCTATGCTGTAGGTTTGGAAGTCACGAGGCAAATGCACACGTTTTTAATGGCATCGATGATCGGTTGTATTTTCCATAGTCCGTTTGTTTCATGTCATTCAGGATTTGCAGTATCTACTAAGTGCAGTATCTAAAAGATTCCTTAGCATAAGAAATCTATATCGAGACATGAATTCAGATACACATGACAACTATAACCTCTGCCAGTAGAGTCACAGATG
Source organism: Magicicada septendecula (assembly GCA_034769895.1). Lineage (NCBI taxonomy): Eukaryota > Metazoa > Arthropoda > Insecta > Hemiptera > Cicadidae > Magicicada > Magicicada septendecula. The sequence continues at coordinate 15,069,835 of CM068371.1, read as the reverse complement.
TGAAAAATGGAAAACCCCATGAGAGTATGCAGCACAATAAAAATGTTTAACTCTTGAGCATTAGTGTTTACAGACAGTCCTGTGGTTTTTACTGCACACATATTAGTGTATTGTGCAGCTTGTACATAAAACTCTTTTGTAATATAGTCCTTGAAATATTCACTTGACAGTCTAACAGGATTTGGATTCTGTATAAGCAGACAGAAACATAGCTAGGGGGGAAGCCGTCCCGGGCGGCAAAGTGACCATAGACTTGAAAAAATTGTTTTCAGTTTTTAAAAGCACAAACAACTCGTTTCTTTGATATGACTATTCCTTTCATAAAAGAAGCATAACCAGCCAGCTTGCTGTTGTCATACTTTGCATAATAAACAGTATTAATCTATTACAAATTATGCTGTAACAGGCTCTTTGTCCCTCTCTGTACAATACAGTATTTCATTCTCTGTGGCCATTATGCTTTAGTTGGCGACGGATGTTTATGCTGTTTTTTACCTCGGAGTTTCTAAACAATGCATGCTATTTTAAATGAGTTTTGTTATCTTGCGTGCGAGTGATGAGTAGACATTAAGACAGTACGGTTTTTTATCAGTGTTCATGCTCTTTGTATTCACTTGCTGTCTCCAATATTTTTTGCGACTTTGTTGTGAGTTGTTGTGCCGCAAAGGAAACCTGATAATCGTACAGCATTACCTTTGTGTAGATATTCTTCATTGTTATTCGTATACAGATGAATGTATTATTTGTAAACATATAAATAAACCTTACATGGGTTACGCATGTGCAGTTCTCCTGGTTCGAAGCAGTGAACATGTTGAATATCAGTTGTTTATGATTATCTTGAGTGTGCGGTTTGTTTTTGGTTTGTGCGTCTTGTGGCTATATCTATAATACTTCACGTGTATGTAATGATACACAATTATTGAAAATCAATTTTTTTGAATTTTACTTGAAACTGATAAAACGAAATGAACCCAGTGGCACCCAGTTTCAGAAGAGGAGGGAAGAAAGATAAAGAGCTACAAGTTCCAAAGAGTTTATGAAGTCTTGTATTCAAGGAAAATCGAACCATGGATGTCAAAATATTACAATTAACAAGGAATCAACTTGTGATTGTACAATTAATGTTGTTAGCGATGAGGGTGTTGATAAATACAGTAAAGTTAACGACGTGAATACTTCAAACTGTGAAAGTGTCAAAGTACAGTTACAAGATTCAGTTGGTTCTAGTACCATGGTTGATGTTGCATCGTGCAGTCTTGAAATTACAGGCGATGAAGGATAGAACATTACTAGCAACAATATAGACCGTGTTCTTGGTGCTCTACAAGATATGGGAATTTGGCCAAGCAAAATATCTCAATCCTTCTGAGATATAATAGTGAATAGAGCATGTCAGTTGCAGAAGGACAGTCATTTTCCTGAAGATGAAGATGGACGATCCTTAAACAAGTACTGGTTTCATAAAACCTTGCAAAATGGCGAAAAGATAAATCGCACTTGGATGTGTTTTTCTCCAACTAAAAAATCTATTTTGTTTTTGTTGCACTTTATTTCCACAAATAAAACTATCAAAGAAGCCAGTTCAATAGTGAAAATGAGTTTTCGTCATAGCGACAGTTAAATCCTCGTATTCAGGATCATGAAAATAGTCCTGCTCATCGGTCTGCGTTTATGGCATGGAAGGAATCGGAACGTTCTTTAAACAGAGGAGGACTTATTGATCATCTACTTCAGGAACAAATGAGTAAAGCAGCTAAGACATGGAAAGAAAACTTCGAACGGGTCATTGCCACAGGACAAACTCTTGCACAACAAAATATGGCACTGAGAGGACATCGAGAGTCAATTACTAATGATCCAAATCCTGGAAACTTTCTGGCTTTGTTAAAATACTTGGCTAAATTTGCCCCTGTCGTGAGATCTCATTTCGATTCAGTCTCTCGTAAAACTATTCAAAACGAAATAATAAGCCTGTTAGAAGAAAGAGTGCGCAAATATATTATTACTGCATGTAAGAAGGCGAAGTACTTTAGTATTATATTTGACACAACATCAGATGCTGCTCATGTAGAACAAATGTCTCAGATTATAAGATTTGTTGAAATTAAACGCAATTGTTTTGATATCAAGGAAGCCTTTATAGATTTTATTCCTTTAGAAGTAAAAACAGCGGAGGGGATCACAGAAGCTATTACAAGTAATTCTACTAGTAATTTTATACAAACCACTATGTTGTATTTGGTACTGACGAGCGCTTTCGGCAGTCAAACCATCTTCAGGTCATTTTCCAACCTGAAGATGGTAAATGACCAGGTTGGTGAATTACCTGAAGATGGCTTGACTGCCGAAAGCTCTCGTCAGTACCAAATACAACATAGTGGTTTGTATAAAATTACTAGAAGAAATATTTGAGACCACTAACACTCCAAAATAACAATAAAATATATTATAAGTATATGAGGGAAGATGCAGCATTAATAATTAATGCAATAAAAACTTTAATTTTGTGATCTTTTTCTGGACAGATATTCTTTCTTCAATGGACAAAATCCAGAAAGTCTTGCAGACCAAAGTAATAAGCTTTATTCAAGCATTGACACTTTTGGAGACGTTAACGGCCAAATTAAAAGTTTGGAAAAATGAGCTGTGTGACAATGTCATTTCTAAGGCAGAGCAGGAAAAAGGATAAGATCAGTATCACAAAAAGGATAAGAAAGAAACACACGATGCCAGAGGAGTATGCAGACGATTCTGCATTAACCGTTCAGCAAGAAATGCGACGTTCTGTAATAGAAATTTTGGACAAACTGTCGTTGAAATTTCAAGCTGTTTCTCTAACATAACAGAGTTACAGAAACGCTTTAGGTTCCTCTGTAAATTTCAGGCGTACTGTCAAAGGACAAATGGCGCCAATTGTACACACTATCTTTTTTGAGGTCCTTGAAATTCGTCGAGAACGCTAATTCATTTGCGTACGCCGCCCTGTAATGTTCGGCGGCTGCGTCCGCTGTTCTAATACGACTGGGGGTTTCGCAAGTTGTGCAGTGTCCCGAGTCTCTGTTAGGACTCCTGCCACTGGGTCAGTTTGAGTTATTTATATTATATTATTTTCCTACTTGTGGAGGGCCCGAAGCGACCCTCGATGGTGGATTATACCACCGGGGCTAGTAAACGGGGTCGCTTCCAGGACATCTGGTCGCGGAGTGTAGTTACCAAGTCTGGCTATGAGGGAATTGTGGGTCACATGTGCTGATCGAACATAGAGTCTACGCGCCAGGCGTCTCACGGTGTCATCAAAAGAGCGGACACCGAGTCCTCTCCTGAAAAGACGAGAAGAGTACTTTACACGCGAGCTTAAGTCCCCGGTCGAGAACGCGCTGGAGCGCTGATCTATGACATCGAGCAATGTATCCCCAAACAGGACAGGCATAGGTAATCACGGGCTACACACACGAGTTGACGATGAGCTACCAAGCCGGGGGGTCATTGCCGGATTAGATAGCACGGGCCAGAGTCTGCTGAGTTGCGCCGAAGCGCGTTGTCTGATATACTGTGTGTAGGTTCGCCAGATAAGTCGGGAGTCCACGTGGAGCCCGAGGTACTTGACCCTATTGGTCCAGGGCACCTCGACGGAGCCTACTTTAAGCGGCCGAGGCCGCTTGTGTTTGTGCGAGAATGTTACCGCGGCACTCTTGGAATCGTTGACGGCAACTCTCCAGTCAACGGCCCACTCGACATACGCGTCGAGCTGGCGCTGGAGCTTGATTGCCGCATAACTTGCGTTCGGCTCTGAGGCAAAAGCAGCAGTGTCGTCCGCGAACAGCGACAATCTTACTCCAGGAACTCGGGGCATGTCGTTGACAAACAGCGAGAACAGGAGATGCCAAGTACACTTCCCTGAGGGACACCAGCGTTAATACGCCTCTTCGAAGAGAGAACGTGGTCTACTCTCACTCGGAAGCTACGGTCTCGCAGAAAGCTGCCGATCAAGTGAACGTAGCAATCTGGGAGAAGGACTTACGTTAGTTTGTAAAGGATACCCTCGTGCCACACGCGGTCAACGGCTTTCTTTACGTCTAGGAAGATCGCAGTCGTCTGTTTGCCCTGGCAGTCAGCCTCGGTAATGAATTCCATGAGTTTCATCAGCTGATGAGTCGAGGAGTGCAGCTCACGAAAGCCGAACTGTTCGGGGATCGGCACGTCCAGTCTTTCTAGATGGTCACGGATCCTACGCTCGAAAACCTTAGATGTCGCGGACAAGAGGCTGATGGGTCTGAGATTTTTCGCGCGAGAAGAATTCTTTCCCGCCTTAGGTATCACTATAACTGTAGCCCTTTTCCATTTCGCCGGAAAGTAGGCCAGCCTGAGACAGACATTGAACAGTTCTGAGAGGAACCGTATTCCTCGCTCCGGAAGGCGGTGGAGTGCGGAATTCATGACTCCGTCAGGGTCAGGCGCCTTCCGGGGTCTGACGGAGTCATGAATTCCGCCTTCCGGGACTTAAACTGAACTATCTTCTCAGAGACCTCCTCCGGCGAGATGCGGTCCGGCTGGACTGTGATACCGGCCGATAAAAAGCGCTCTACCTCGCGGCAGATTCGCTCAGTGAAGTCCGGGTTCTTGGATGAGTTGGGAGCGAACTGACGCTCGAAACTGTCAGCCAAGAACTCTGTCTTCTCGAAGGGCGTCCAAGGGTTTGACCGCCGGATCCTTCCAGTGCGGGGAGAGGCGCGCTTTTACGCTTTCCCGTTAGGGCACTGGGAATCCTCCAGACATTACAGTTTTCGGCAGGGCCATCTGTGCTACAGCTAGCTCCCAGTTGCGTCTACGGAACGCCAGCATGTCACGACGCAACTTGCCGGTCGCTCTGTTAAACGCAGCCATGTAGGCCGGGTCACGAGTCCTCTGCCAGCGTCTTCGAAGGCGATTCCTCTCGCAAGCGAGCTGAGACACCTCTTCGGGGATTCGCTGATAGTCGGGCGTGAGCCTCGGTTTCATCCGGGAGGACACGTCTACCGCCGAGACGACGGCTGTGTCGAATAAGGCAACTGCCTCGTCGACATGCTGGGTAATGTCGAGTGGTATACGCTCAGGTAGGCGGCGACTAAATGCCGGGTCAAAGGGTTCCCACCAGATTACCCGCCGCTCGTCGCGGACGGTAGGGTGCTGGGTAGCTAGATGCACACTGATGGGGCAATGGTGTGAGGACAGTTTCGAAATGACGGAGACGTGGACCGGGCAATAAACGCCCCTGACCACAGCAATGTCCAGTATGTCATGGCGGGATTTTGCATTGCATTGCATTATGTAGTGGGGCGTCTTTGCACCCATGGCTGAATTACAGCTTCCGGGACGTGCCCGATGGCTGTCAGATGAAAACAGTGCTGGACTTTCACAAGACACGTGGCCTAAAAATCAGGAGGGACACGCCAACCAGTTAACTGAGAAGGCGGCGGAAATTGTTCAAACATCTTTATTTTATATAGTTGTACAACTATATTTTATTTTATTTTATACAGTTGTATTTATATAGGTACCGGGTCATAGTAACTCTGCCACCGTTGACGGGGCAAACGGCAGATGCCGCACGCGCCCGGCCCGGTAGGCAGGCGCCGGTCATTCCCCGCGAGGCAGGGAACCTTCGTGTCGGTGACAAACGGTAACAGCGCCAAGCAGTGTGCCAACATAGGAAGGGAGAAGACTTAAAAGGAAGGTAACAACGAAGTCAAGTTGCTGGGGAACCTAAATTGCAGCAAACAGAATTATGGTTTGTCGTCTAAAATCGCCCGAGGACATTTGACTCGTATAGGGGGAGGTGGTGCTGACGTGCTAATGGTACGTAAGTAGGGAAAGGACGAGGTCGCTGCATAAGCAAAGAGAGTTTCGACAAGCGACCGGACAACGTCGGCGATGGTAGGAACTCCAAGGTCTCCACGAATAACATTATTCCTCACAAACCATGGAGACCCCGACAAGGATCGGAGGGTACGGGACTGGAAGGCTTCCAGCCTGCACTTGTTAGTGGTCGGCAAAAGCGACCACCATGCGGGAGCAGCATAGGTCAACACTGACCGGAGAAACAAGAGATAGATGGTTACTGTAGTGCGCAAAGCCAGGTGGTTGCGGCACGAGAGCATGGGAAATATTTTGGCCCGGACGCCTCGAGCTTTATTGAGGGTATAAGTCACGTGGGCGTTGAAGCTAAGGCGCCGGTCAAGGCGAACGCCCAAATACTTCACCGACTTCTGCCAGGCGATAGGCCTCCCTTCTAGGGAGAGCGACAGGCATCGGGAAGTGGACTTACGGGTGAAGCAGATCGCCTGGGATTTCTTCGTGTTGATCATCACTCGCCACTTCAGTAGCCAGTCCGGAAGCTGATTCAACTGACGCTGCAGCTTTGTACTCGCTAATCGCGGGGACAGGGAGCTGCAGTAATACATTGCATCGTCAGCGAATAAAGATAACGTGACTCCAGGAATAACAGGCAGCTCGTTCGTGTACATTAGGTACAGGACTGGGCCGAGGACAGATCCCTGTGGAACGCCAGCGGCGACGGGTCGAATTGATAAACAGGACCCTTCGACGCTAACCCTGAAGGTGCGATCGCTGAGGTAGGACCGCAAGAAATGCACAATGGACGGTGGTACGTGGGAGTGAGCGAGTTTATAGAGAAGGCCTTCGTGCCAGACTCTGTCGAAGGCCTTGCTCACGTCCAACAAGACAGCGCCCGTAGGCTCTTTCTTGTTGGGGGCGTCGGACAATGGTGTGACGACTCGGACGAGTTGTAAAGTTATCGAGTGCTCTCTACGGAACCCGAACTCTTCGCTCGGAATAAAATTATCCAACAGCGGGCTAGTAGGAGACGCTCAAACACCTTTGAGATGACTGGCAACAACGATATGGGACGATAGCTGTCTGCAAGCATTCTAGGCCTGCCGTGCTTGGGAATCACGCAGATGTTGGCATTTTTCCACAGGCGGGGGAAGTAGTGCAGCCGAGACAAGAGTTGAACAGATCCAGGACCAGTTCAACGGCCGAGGCCGGGAGATACTGCAAAGCTGCGGCCCCGATCCGATCAGGACCATGGGCGCGACGACGGTTCAGACGACATATAGACGAAACTAGTTCGTCCCTGTCGAAGAGAGCGGGAGGGTCAAGTGGAGGGAGGGAAAAATAACCAGATAGGAAGTCCCGAACCACTACCGGGTGGGCAGAGTCCGAGAGGCCTCGTTGAACGGTGAATTGAGTCTCCATGCAGTCGGCGAAGACTTCAGCCTTACCTTCCGATGAAGAAACAATGCCGTTCGGGGTATCCAACGGGTTGCGAGTACGCTTCTCGCGGGTAAGGCGACTTGTTGCTCTCCTGACGGAGGCGTGGTCGACTTCAAGGGACTCAAGATATGAGTCCCACTGTTCAGAGATTACGTCCCGCAGAAGCTGCTGGACGTAACGAGACTGGGCCTTAAAACGCCGTTTGACGGCGGGATCTAGGGTGCGTTGCCATCTGCAACGGAGCTTGCGTCAAAGCCATATGGCGTTCCAAGCGACGATCCGCAAGGATCAAGCCATTAAGGGGGAGGAGAGGGAAGAGAGCAGAGAGGGATTGTAAAACTAACATTAGCACGGTCGAGATATCAGGAGCAGACCTGATGCTTTCTACTAGTGTAGTGGCCCAAGCCGTCAGGGGGTCCGCAGGAGCCCGAGAAAGTTCCCGGGACCCGCGCGGACGTTCCTGAGGAATTTCGGCCAGGACTACAGATGGCGCAGGGCTAGCGGACTGGACTGTAATCTGCACAGGCGGAGGTTGGGCGATGACAGGGGCGGGAGAGTCCCGCTGAGGTTGGGCAGGTCGAGCCTGCTGATGACATCGGCCGGAATTCCGGCGACGAGTGCGCTTTGTGGTACTCTTGCGGGCGGAAGTAGTTGACAATGATGGCTTGGCAGCTACAGCTGCATAGGAAGGGCCGGGCGCTCCGGCAGGCGCCGGTAGTGGAGCCGTCACAGGCGCCGCCTGCAGGCGGGACTGAGACCGCGGAGTCGCTGTCGGGGCCTTGACAGATGTACCGGTGAGAGGGGGAAGGCCTTTCGCCGATTCGGGGTAGGGCCAGCTACACGACGCTGCTCGCCAGGGCGCGCAGATCGCTACTGTCTTTCAGCCTTGATGTATTTGATGCAACCCCGGAAAATAGCCGGATGGGCGCCCTTGCTGTTGCAACAGTATGGAGTAAAACCCGGCACACGAGGCTTATCACAGCCACGTTGAGGGTTCCCACACCGCACGCAACGTGGGGGCGAATGACAGAAAAGGGGAGAGTGCCCGAAGCCATGACAGTTGAAACACTGAGCAGGGCCTGTGCACGGGTCAAATGATCGGACAGTCACCCGGAGGTGAAGGAGTGTTTGGAGGCCATAGACCTCAAAATTTCCGGTCTTCAACAACTTGACAAGGAATGAGTTAACTGGGTGTTTGTTTTCCCCCTTGCCAGCGTGCAAAACCGACACAGCTGTTGGCGAATAGCCAAGAGTAGTCAGCTCCTGCACGATAGTTTCGGAGGAGGTATTGCAGGGTATCCCCTGAATAACAATTTTCACCTCACGCTCCTCAGGAAGAGCGAAGATGTGGCACGAAATGTTCCGCGCTGACAGGAAATGCTGAACAGCGCGGAAATGAGCAATGGATTTGACGCCCAGCTTCAGCGATTTGCCTGAGCATTTCGCTTCCACGGACGTCGAAGGAAGGGAAGAACGGAGAGCAGTAAGAATTTAGGCATAATTCCTATTGTCAGGGATGATAATAGGAGGAAACTTGGGGGTAGTAGGGTCATGCTTAGTGGAAGTAGAAGCAAGATTTGCATACCGCATGCAGCAGTTACCATGATCAGCGACATGGGTTGGTGACGCGGGAGACTGACTGACGGCAGCCAGCTTTCGCTTGCGTTTGGCTCGTTTGCCGCTCACAAGCGAAAACTCTTCATCTCCCGACCCAGCACTTCCCATTGGGACGTCGGAAATATCACTGTCACTGCCACTATCACTTAGATTATCGCGGGGGGGGGAGGGGTAGACTGAGGAGCGGAAAGGCAAGTACCCAAGAGAGAGCTTAATTGTTCTGGCAAAGGAATATCGGGGGTAGTTGACGCCATTTCGGAAACACGAAATGGACGCCAAAGGTGGTTAAAGGAGAGGTGAACTCACCAGCACTGATTATTCAAACTAACAGGCACTGATAGACGTAAACACCAGAAGCCGCACAGCACACGAACACAAAAACAGCGGCGCACTACACTGCACTAGTATTCACTTGTAGGCAACTCACTGTATAAAAATAAACTTACAAAGAGTAGAGGGAAAGTTGGTACTAAAACACTTCCGGTTTCAACTATTTGCTGTTTCATGACGTCACAGAGGCCCTGGCAGTTGGTGTCCGAGTGCTGCATGTCTAAAACACTGACGTCACTGTTTTATAAAGCTGTGTGTGTGGTGCGCGCGCGTGTGTGTGTGTTTATGACCTCACTGTCCGTGACGACTCAGAGGGTGTGGTAGTTGGTGTCCGAAATGTTTAAAACAATGTGTAGCAGCGGATGGGGGTACCCGATATTTGAAATGTGGGTACGCCCAGGACATGCCAAAATTTCATGACGCTTTTCCATGACATCACTGCAGTTGGTGTCCGACTGCTACATGTCTAAAACTCTGGGTATGACGTCATTTTTGCTGTTTTATGACGAAACTGGAGGCGAGGTAGTTGGTTTCCGACTCCACTATGTCTAAAACACTGAGTATGACGTCTTTTTTGTTGTTTTATGATGAAACAGGAGGCGAGGCTGCTGGTTTCTGTTCTATGTAAAACAATTGGTATATGTTATGTCATTGGTGTTTTATGGTGTCAGTGGCTTATGATGTTACAGATTAATGAAGGAAGCGAAGCTGTGCAGTTGGATCAATCTGTCTAGGTATATGGTGTGTTATTGGCTTATGACGAGACGGAACATATGTTCTTCTTAGAGGTTGTTATCTCATTATTTACCATGCCTCTCATGTTACAGTTTTTGGATATTAATTTGTATGTTAAATAGATACAATAAATTGTTCTGTAAATTAAATATATTTAAATAGTGTTTATCTCGTCTAATCATTTTCTTGCATACTTAACTATTTACGCGTACAAGTATACATCTTTAATGCTGCTTCAGCGAGCAATATCCTGAGTTGACCAGACAGTGACGGTTCTGCAAGAGCAAAGTACTAAGTTGCCCGCAAAATATAAAAATTACTTGGCAGAGCAACGTACTATGTTGCCCGCAAAATATAAAAATTACTTGTAGCTCCAGTACTATATAACCAGCTGCAAAATGCAAGGTACTCTCTACGTCCCATAGGCTGTTACATATGATTAAGGTAGGCGTATAAGTTGTCTCCTTAATACTGTGTTGATATACATTTTTTTAAACACTTTTCAGTTTGTATAATTATTATTATATTTCAGAAATTTATGTGTAAGAAACGTAACATGATAAGTACAAATACAACTGAATAACTAGATTTTGTGTGTATATTTTATAGTATGTAAATACACTTTTTCAAGTGTCGTATATAGTTATGTTATATTGCTTATCTTTATTTGACGAAACGTACAAATTTACAGTTTGCTTTCTATTCACGTGTGGTATGCAGTCAGAAGTTGAACTGCCTCAGGCACCACGACCGGCCTGGTTGCCGTTCTGAATTGTAATCCGTTTTACGGCACGGCGTGATTCTAAACCCGGGGCGGTGTTATGTTTTTTGTAAATTAATGTTTTATTTCATGGAATTTGTCTGTGTCTAATACATACCACTGTTAGTTAGTTCATGTGTGTTGTAATACAGTGTGAATCTAATCTGTTATATGTTTGTGAGCCAATGTTACATTTCAGGAGTTATGGAATTTGTGTGTAGGCCTAAATTAAATGGAATTTGTAAGTATGTATATTACTAATTAATTTATACGAACTGAAGGTTTATTCCGATAGTTTTCTGTGATATGCTATACATTGTCTCTGTGTTCCTATATAGATAAGTATATCCTAAATACATACTGTAGATAAGTGTGTATATTACCCATTGATCTATATACACACTATATGTTTTAAATGTATAATTATAATTTGCTTGTGTTATATTCTACTCTCTCACTAGAGGAAAACATGTTTACCGTAAAGCGTTTCTGCGTGTGTTTATCTATATTTAAACTCGGTATTAAAAAGTAATAACAAAAACATGTATGCTAACATTATCATTTTATTGACATAAATACATTATCTGAAAAGTAACACATACACACACAATATATTTATTCACTCATGTATATACTGGACAGTAATGTGGTAATTTTCGCATTCATAGGTTGGCTAATCTGTACGCTTTCAAATTGTGCTTATCATGTTTTTACAACGATACAGTTCTACGAGCCTTGGCTGGCAGCGGACGTCATTACGTTTGCTGCCTGTGCTGTCTTTTTCACCTTCTTGTTGTCGCGACAATTATTTAGGCCTTAGGCCTCAACGTTTTTTCAATGTAAGCTGAGTGGCACACATTTGCGCCTCATCTAAAATGTAGCTTCATTTACGAATCGGTTTCTTCAAAATTAAAATCTTTCAGACTTAGCCAATCTCAACACTATGATTTAAGTGTAAAACAGAAACCTAATAAATGTATTAATACAGTCCACTATCGTTATCATTCTGCATCCTGGCAATAGCACCCCAAACATCATTCTTCCTGATAGAAATTCTTAGTACACACGTGCCGACATCAACACATTTTGGTCCACTCGGATCGGAATTCAACATTTTTTTTGGTCCCACGGGCCGCATCATAACATTTTTTGGTCGCTCCGTGCCTGGATTCGTCATTCACCTTTTCATTATTTTTCTGCCCCAATTTCTGGCCATCACGGGCGACTCAACATTTCTTTCGTCGCCATTGAGCCTTGTGACGACATCACTGCAAGACCATCCATGTGCTAGCGTCAATACTCCAGTTTAAGCAGTCATCTCTCCGGTCTGTGTGTTTGCCATCTTCTCCACGGCCTCGACGCTTCAGGACATCGCATACCAGGTACCACATCATTAACATCATTAACAGGTGCGTACAATGGCTGAAGAAGGCCTCAAAGTGTTGGTCAGAAAGAGAGGCGGCTTAAAGTCTGCCATAGTGCGTATTAATTCGGCTATCATTAACTTTGACAAAAACACTAACACCAAACATTTTTTAACAGTTTAGTCTTGAAAGTCTAAAAAGCTTGGCAACAAAATACGATGAGGTACAGTCCGAAATTGAACTCATTTCTAAAGACATAAACGCTGCTCAAGAAGACCGAGTTGAGGTCGAAGAGCTGTTATATTCAACAGAAGCCAATATCTTACAATTGATAGAAACCTTTAACGTTCAGACTGTATCTCCCGTATTAACAAGCAATATGCAACTAAAACCGATAAGTTTGCCCTGCTTCACAGGCAATATCTTAGAATGGCAGCATTTCTACTCAATATTTCTGGACTTGGTGCATGCCAGATCTGATCTAACGTCAGTGCAGAAATTACACTATTTGTATTCGCCTTATTAAGGCATTACCTATTTGTAACGAAAACTATTCGATAGCGTTGAGTTTGCTGTCCGCTAGATATGACAACAAATTCATACTAGCTAAGTATTATATTCAAAATTTACTTGAAGTAAAGTCAACAATTAAGGACTCTGTCCAAAGTTTGGCAGAATTCATAAATACGATAACGTCTTCCGTTAATTCACTGGCGGCCATGCAACTGTCAGTGGATTCATTCGAGCTTATCACTGTACAATTATTGCCGGCAAAACTGGACCATACCACGTTTAAATTATGGAAGGAGTCTATAGACCCCGATAATCTTCCTAACGTTCAAGGTTTTACTCAGTTTTTAAACGCACATAGACAGTTGTTAGAAAATACACTGTCTATCGATGCCGGACAGCAGCTCAACAAGCTAAGTTTAAGATTCAATAATAAATCTGACAAACATAAATCACGAAACGCTGCTGGCAGCACTGCATTTAAAAGTTATCACTCAGCGTCAAATAATTATTCATGCTTATGTTGTAAATCTAATCATCCAATTTACATGTGTGATAAATTTCGTGCACTAAGCACATCAGAACGAGGACAATTTATATTAAATCATAAATGCTGTACCAATTGCTTAAGGCCAGATCATTTCTCATCTAATTGTAAGATTAAACAATCATGTAAGATCTGCTCAAAACGACACCATACATTGTTGCACATAAACAATGTGTCAAAACCAGTTTCTGTCAGCAGCAGTAACTATTGTTCACTTAAATTACAATCTACAAATAATGTTCTTTTATCAACAGCAATTGTGTTTGTCATCGACCGGGCTGGCAATAGAAACTCGCAAGAGTTCTATTGGTCGCGGGTTCACAAATAAATTTTTGTACGGAATCATTTGCCAAGAAATTACGGCTTAACTTGACTAAATCTAACATACCGATTACAGGTATAAATAATACCGCGTGTTGTGCCACTAATTTAGCGTCTATACGCATTATTTCCCGCTATCAAAGATTTAGCTTCGAGGCAAAATGTGCGGTCTTATCTGCATTAACCCATAAACTGCCAGAACAATCTTTTGACATAAATCAATTTAACATTCCAGATAACGTTTTCCTCGCTGATCCACATTTCAACATATCAGCTGACATCGACATACTTTTAGGAGCGCAATTTTACCTAGATTTAATTTTAGCTAACAAATACGTACGCGGTTCTCATTTTCCTATTATACAGGAAACAAAGTTAGGCTACATTCTAGCAGGCAATCTGCCTAAACACTGCCGTTATAAGGATCCTGCTGTTTCGTTCCTGGCCCCAGGTTACCCTAGGTTCGTTGTTTCGCTACCATTTAAGTCTGACAATCCCCAGTTGAGTGAGTCCTATGCTAGCGCTGAAGCAAGATTCTTGAGTTTAGAACGCCGGTTCATGCGTGATTCTAAGCTTGCGCGCGAATACGCAAACTTTATTCAGGAGTATAAGGATCTTGGCCACATGACGCTTGTCGACGATTACTCTATCAATTCCGGGGTTTCAAATACCTACTATCTGCCTCACCATGCCGTCTTTAAACATTCTCGTTCTACGACAAAACTTCGCGTCTTTTTTGACGGCTCGTCCAAAACTACCAATGGCCTTTCTCTCAATGACATTTTGTTGGTAGGCCCAAACGTCCAACAAGACCTTTTTTCTATTCTTTTGCGATTTCGTATGCATAACTATGTTCTCATCGCCAACATCGAGAAGATGTATCGACAAATTCTGGTAGCTGAGAAGGATTGTCATTATCAACGTATTCTGTGGCGTGACTCTCCCCTCGAACAGTTTAAACACTTTGTATTGCGAACTATAACATACTGTAACGTATTGCCGCGTTACAAATCCAGGGAACCCATCTTAACTGACCTCTGTCAATTATATGGGCTGCCTACGTTGTAACGAAATGTATCTACACTTATTAACTGAACTAATTACTTACAAACTGTGTAAGGAAGCAAGGGAAGGTATTTTATTGATTTACGCACTCATTATATGTGTGTAACAAGAAGACTTCTCTTTATTTGACAACATTTACTGACAGATCCCATGACATCACTAATTAAACTAAAGTTACTTCAATGCTTTCATCAAACTTTGGGATCAAATTGATTCTATGCAGCTATACCTCGGATCCGGGTTAACTTTCTGTATTTTGTAGTTAAGACTTTTAATTATACTCAATTCATGATATTAGCTTGCAAGACTTCTTTAACCATTTGAAGAATGGTACTATTACTTGGAATGATACTACGATACATTAACATATAAACCGTTACAACGTATGATATTTGAGTAGTTACAATAAAACTTTTAGATTTACTCTTTTAATGTTTACATAAAATTAATAGTCTTTGAAAAGTCTCTTTTAAAGTTGTGTAGTGTAACAAATATTAGTAACCCTCGATAGACAGGCTATCGAGTCACCTTTAGAATGGAATGTAGAAACCTCGTCCTGGGGTGTCCGTCTTGGGAATCCTTGAATGCGGCGTCATCATCTCGGTCGGGTCTTCGTCGATAAAGTGTCGAGTGTTCACAGAGTATATTGAAGCTTCTACGGTGTAATTATATGTAGATTCTCGGCTGTCCTGATCTGCATCTTCTGTCGGGTATATGAGTGTTTATAAAGTTCTGGTAGATCACATCTTCAGGAATGATGTTGAAAGTGTAGATACTTCTTGAAGCGAGTAGTCCTCTTGTTTAACACCATTTTAGTGTTTTGTGTTACATATTATGTCCTTTTGTTATCGCACATTTATACTAATTGATACATAACACACGCTTTTAGTAGCAATATTTCATATACAATATTTAAGTTAAAACAAAAGAATTAGCGACATTGTGTCAGAGCGTTTGCTCGCACGTCTGCACTGCATGAAGTCAACATTGCGAGAGAGCGTTTTTCTGCTCGCTTCGACTGGTACTTAACAAGGGGGAGAGGGGCAACTACTGCGCGAGAATATAGTCCCTATCTTTATTTAAGTTAACATTTTTAATTACTAAACTTATGCCTTAATAAACATACATAATTTAAGTAAGTTGTTTTAGCGACTATCTGTGTCTTCAGTTATTTTGTTATTAACATTAGGTTTTTTTTATCTTATTCTAAATTACAGACGACTCGGGAGACATGTCGAGTCCGGAATTAACAGGTCACCGCCTGATAACAGCAAAGGGTTAAATATGACAATAATAACTTTTTACAATTTGCCATTTTATTAATGTTTCTTTGAACATATTAATTACTTCTTCCTCTCACACTGAGTACATACAAGGGTTTTAGGTATTATAGTGAGATTTAAATGGCTTAATCGCTCGCGAACTTAATTTTTAAATTTTTTTTTTTTTACGATTATTGTTACAATTTAAA
Source organism: Magicicada septendecula (assembly GCA_034769895.1). NCBI lineage: Eukaryota > Metazoa > Arthropoda > Insecta > Hemiptera > Cicadidae > Magicicada > Magicicada septendecula. The sequence continues at coordinate 15,053,840 of CM068371.1, read as the reverse complement.
TCGTCACATACTCCACCGCTTAATTTGCACGTTACGGTTTTTTTTTTTTACAATTGGGAACTTGGAGTATGATTGATGTCAGTGTGTGTAATTTCTTTCACATAGTTATTGGTTAGCGTTCTATCTACTTTCTTCTTCTCCACAACACAATATACTTTATATATTCTTATTAACTACCTTTTTTTTTTACATACTATTCACACTTAATATTTACATAATTAAAACACAAAACTATTTCTTATCTCTATCACTTAAATTTACTACCGGTTTTTTTGTTTGTCTTACTCTCTCTCTGTCGAGTAATTTTCTAAATCCTTGCTATTTAGAATTCTATCTTGTCTTCATTGAGTCCTAGATAACTCATCTAGTTAATGAGTATTAGTTCTCCTCTAGTTAACTAGTATTCATTAATGTATGCTTCGCAGGACTGGAATTTAGGTTGATCAGGCCTCATTTCCAAACTCTACGTTTAACATTTTCCACGGTTTCAGAAGTATAATTTTCTTCATTACCTAGTATTCCCTTTTCTATTTTGGGTTATTCTATTCCGTCTCTTCTTCTTATATAACTTTAGCTGAGAAATATGCGTTCTCCCCACATATTTCTGAGTCGCAGGTTCGCACAGGGCTACTGTAACGGGAGTTAGGTACTTCTGGATTTGGTAAGGGCCACACCATCGGAATGATAGTTTAGAGGTGGTCTTATCAATCGCACTACTAGTGGGGTGAGTCTTGTACATTACTAAGTCACCTACTTGGTAGCTAATTGAATTGCTATGATTACCTTTCTCGTGGTATCTTCTGGATTTTTCTAAGTTTGCTCTTACATTAGAGCGGGCTTTGTTCCATATTCGCTTTATCTGCTTATCCGTTATTTGCGGAGGCAGCAGATCGTGTATATTCCATCTTGTGGACAAAGGGTGGTTTGGTCGGTATTTGTACAGTAACTCAAACGGGGTCGACTTGTGACCTTCGTGATAAGATGAATTAAAAGCGTATTGAATCCAGGATAGGTTTTGGTCCCACGACGTGTGATCGTTCGCATGATAGGCGATTAGCGCAGATTTGAGGTTTCGTAGATACCTTTCAGCAATATTGCCTTGCGGTCGATACTCTGTAGTGGTTATATGGTCTATCCCTAACTTGAAACACATATTCTTAAATTCTTTCGCTTTAAACTGTGGACCGTTATCAGATACTGGAGTACCGTAGTCTTTAAATAGTCTTTCCTGCAATATTTTTACAGTCGTCGACGCTAATGCTCGTCGCATAGGATACATCCAAACAAATTTGGTGAACGAATCTACACAGATCAGTAACATGGTATTACCTGATTTGGATCGTGGATATGGACCTGAGAAATCTAGATAAAGTTTAGAAAAAGGGGTCTTGGGGATTTCTGAAATCAGTTGGCTTACTTGAGTATTTCTGGCTGGTTTACTGAGGGCACATAATGTACATTTCTTTACGAAGTTGGCTATTTCGCTGTTCATATTGATCCAATGATATTCCTTTCGAATACGATGTATCGTCTTATTGATTCCCATATGGGCTCCTATGGTAGATGAATGGAAGTATTCCATCAGCATGGGCTTAATTACATCAGGGGCTATTATTCTTAATTCCTTTCCGTTTCTTATCTTGTGACACAGTACATTTTTACTCAATACGTACTTCTCGGATTTAATACCTTGCGTAAGTTGTTCTATAATAGGCTTCAGTAAGGGGTCTTGTAGTTGATACAGGGCAATGTTCGTAAAGGCAAGGGGGAATTCAGTAATTACGGCGTTAGCAAATGCTATTTCCGGATTCTCTTTGTTTTCGGGAGTTTTAGTGGGCGACTGGAACATACGGGACAGGGTATCAGCGACTACGTTTTGAGTACATTTTATATGCTGCACTCTGAATTTGTAGCAGTTTAATTTCAATATCCATCTTCCAATTCGTCCTAACTGTTTAGGGTGATTCAATAACCAAGATAACGCCTGATTGTCGGTTTCCAAAAGGAATTCTTTATGTTCTAGGAAGGGTTTAAACTTCTCGAACGCAAAAAAATTGCTAAACATTCCAATTCATATGCGGAATACTTTCTTTCTTGATCGCTCAGTGTTCGTGATGCATAACTAATTGGTAGTCTACAGTTATCTATCTCTTGATATATCACTGCACCTAACGCTACACTGGAACTGTCAGTTTGCACTACGAAAGGTTTTGTGAAATCCGCTAGTTGCAAAACTGGGGGAGATATAATACTTTCTTTAAGTTGCTCAAACGCGTTTTGATGTATTGAGCTCCATTCTAACTTCGTTCCCTTCTTTCGTAAGGAGTTTAGGGGTGCTGCTTTTTCGGCAAGATGGGGGATATATTTGTGGAAATAATTCACCATTCCCAAAAATCGGGCTACAACTTTTGCATCTCGTGGGGGTGCAAATTCTCTAATAGCGCGGGTTCGTTCGGGGTCAATGCTTACCTTTCCATTCGCTTTCACGATGTGACCTAAGAAAGAAAACTGAGGGACGGCAAAACTTACCTTATTTGGGTTAACAGTTAATCCTGCTCTTAGTAACCGAGATAACACTTCGCGTAAATGTTTGATATGTTGTTCCATTGATTCGCTGTATATAACGATGTCGTCCAAATAGTGATACACATATTTAAATTTAATATCGTGAAATATCCTCTCTAATAGTCTACTACATACGGAACTTCCTTGAGATATTCCAAAGGGTACTCTAGTAAATTGGTACAAGTTAAGAGGAACTGCAAACGCGGTTAGACGTTTTGATTCTTCTGAAAGAGGTATTTGGTGAAAAGCTTGATTCAGATCCATCACCGTAAAGACCATAGCTTTAGTGAAATAATGAAAGGCACTATGGATGTCTGGAAGAGGGATTGATTCAAATTCTATTCTTTTGTTTAATTGCCTGTAGTCCACAACCAGTCTGTGTTTATCTTGACCTTTTGGTACTAAAAAGGAGGGTGAAGAATATGGGGACGTAGAGGGTTCAATGACTCCTTGGTCCAATAACTTGTTGATATGGTTTCGCATTACTTCCATCTTGGGAGGCGACAACTTGTACGGAGGTAGGCGTATTACTTTCTGATCACTCAGATTAATTTTATATTCTATTAGGTTAGTGAGTCCTAGTTTAGGTGTAAGAACTGAGGAAAATTCTTTTATTAGTTTTAGTATTCTCACTCTATCTCTTCTTTCTAGGTGAGATAAATCTGAGTCTTGGTGTATTACATGTGCAGTAGATGAACTATATTTTTCTTTATTACTATCAAATCTATATTTCCGTGTACGGTCAAATCGGAAATAATATACTTGCTCATAGATGTCAAGAATCATTCCTGTTTTACTAATAAAGTCTGCACCTAATATTAAATCAGGTCCTAATACCTTACATACTAACATTGTAAACATCCAGGTTAGGTTTTTGATTTTAACCTTAACGGTAATGCTCAGGTTTATGTTTATTTTACGTTTATCGGCGGTAGCACACTTTATATTCACCGGTTGATTCCGTTTTACTACATGGTGTTTCGCTAATATGTCCGCTAATTCTTGGCTGATTAAAGTTCTACTAGATCCCGAATCAATTAAAGCGATTGTGGAGGTAACGCCTAAGTCAACTCGTATCAATGGTAATATATTTTTAGTCCACTTACATTTATTAATCGCGTTACATTTTTCACGAAATTCTCTCACATAGGGGTCTATTTCTCTCGGACTTCTTTTCCTTCCACCTTGGTTACAAAATATTTTATTATTATTATTAGTATTAGTTTCTTTGCTTTCACCAGATTTCGGGTTGCTGCGGAAGACACAGGATTTCGGGTCTCCCTGCCTTACATGTTTTTTGAAGTTGGGTGATTCCGTCCCAATGGCTTACTTTTGCATTATTTTCTTATGTGCCCATATTTTCCACAATTATAACAGGTGGGTTTATTGCGAGGTGGGCACTTCGTTTCTGCTTTATATGGAGTTACACTTAACTTACCAGATTTGCGCACTTGGTGAGGTCTACTAAAAACTTGTCTTTCATACGAGGTTGTTACATCAGGCACTAGTGCTCGCAATTCATTTCTATTAGTTCCAGTGGGTTTCATTGCTTGTCGATTTTGATCGGAGTACCATACATTTGAAGAATGGATACTGCACTGTTCTAGATCCGCAATTGTATTGGGTCTATTTACCAACGCTAGACGAGATCTTTCTTCAGGTGACACTCCTATTAAAATGGTGTCCACCAGTTGTGTCTCATTCCAGTCTACACGTAGTAGTCGAGATGACTCCCTTATGTCGGAGATGTAATGAGCTAATCTCTCTTGATTTCCTTGTACTCGGAGTACTGTCTTTCTTTTTATTTCCTCATAGATGCCGGTGGGAATAAAGTATTTTATTATAGAGCTATGTAGCTCATCTACTGGAAACGTAGAGGTTAGGGCTTCTAGGACACGATTCTTCAACGGGGGTTTACATTTTGGTAATAGAACTTGCAAAATTTGCCAGTCATTCAGCTGCTGTAGGTCTTTTATCTGCAGAAGATAACTAATGAAAGTTAGTAGTTTGGAGACATTTAATCCATCTGTGTAAGGGATTTCGGTTAAGATTTTCTCCACAGGATGAGTCATTTTACCGTATAGGTCCGCGTTATAGTTTATAGGTGTCATTCCTTTATGAGGGCGATTTGATTCATTGGAGGTGGTAGTCAATTCATGATTTCCGGGACGAAACTGAAAATGCTCGGGAGGAGGGGCATTTATATCTTTATCAGTATTGTGCTCTTGGTTCGCTTGCACTTGCGATACAGTGGGTGAGTTCCGATCCGTGTTAGGCGGAGGTAAATCAGTAGTGGGAGATTGTACTGGGGAGATGTGTAATTTCATTAAGGACTTCTCTATTTCGTCCATCCTGAATGAGTCGGATTTTCTTCTTAAGTCATTAATAATTGAAGGTAAGCGGCGTAGAGCTTCGTCTGCTAGGTTTTGTACTTCAACAGGTATTTCCGTGAGATTAGGCCAGATCAACAAATTTTTCATTCGCCTGGTCAAATGCTCTATTCTCTGGGTAGTCCGCAAAATTATTGCCGGAGATTTCTCGTCTTGGAGGGTTTGAGACAATAAGGTAAGCTCACTATACTTGGCATTACAAATTTCTCTTTCGCTCTCATAATCGAGTTCGCTTAGGTAATTTAATTGCACGGGTGTATCAAATCCACATTCGCGGATCGACCTACGTAATTCCGCGACTGTTACATTCGCATGGGGTAGTCCACGCAAAAGAGCTTCGTAAGACAGCTCGTCTTTTAATAACAAATCCGGGTTGAATTGGGCCATTTTTTTTTTTTTTTGTTCTAACACATTAAAACGTACTTAAAATTAATCTTACAACACTACACATATATTACACATATATATAGGATAAATTCACAAGTAAATAATTTACACAAATTAGAAAAGAACAATTTCTCTTCTAAGGGAGAGACAGAAATTCCACACACATATTTTCAATGTTAAATAGCCGATCAGCTGTTTTCTGGAATGTAGGTCACCCTCTGTATTTAGTTAACAAAGGAAGGCTGAGAGTGTCAGGGAGAATAGGGGGTTTTGCTTTTACGCATTGTTGTCTACACAATGCTACCGATTACTTCCTGAACAGGTCCGAACTAGCGGAAAGGTGCGCGCTGGCTGGCACGCATAGGGAGAATCTTATTCAACAACTCTATTATTACGCTTTGTAACACTTTGACTCCATTCATTCATAAACTTTTCCCAATTATATCAATTAATTATTTTGCTCACAATTTCAAATTACGAAATTCTTTCTACTTAATCACCTGGGTCTACATTACGCAGGAGCATTGTTATTAACAAACATTTTTTTTTATTTATAACACACATTTGTGTATGTCTAACATATACTATGCAGAAGTATTCAAGAAACAACAGGTCATGGATTGTCATAAAACAAACCTGTTACAGATTGCTCAGTTGACCAAACATTACAAGTCAAGTATGCAGGTAGGTACATGCATATATCTTCATTCAAATATATTTCAGCTTCTACTGGCTATCATTTACGTATTTTGTAAAATATTAGATATGTTTTGAAAATTAAAGTTACTTTAATAACATTTTCTGAGTGCATAGATCAATAACTGAATATAAAAATTAACCAAGCAAAGTGCTGCAATTTTGTTAGCGTCACGATGCTTACACAAACTTTATAAAAATTAGCAGAGTGGCGCAATTTGTTTGTGACACTCTGTACACGAATAAAGCTCTCTCCTTTTTTTTTTAAAGCAGAGTGGCGCAATTTTGTAACGTATTGCCGCGTTACAAATCCAGGGAACCCATCTTAACTGACCTCTGTCAATTATATGGGCTGCCTACGTTGTAACGAAATGTATCTACACTTATTAACTGAACTAATTACTTACAAACTGTGTAAGGAAGCAAGGGAAGGTATTTTATTGATTTACGCACTCATTATATGTGTGTAACAAGAAGACTTCTCTTTATTTGACAACATTTACTGACAGATCCCATGACATCACTAATTAAACTAAAGTTACTTCAATGCTTTCATCAAACTTTGGGATCAAATTGATTCTATGTAGCTATACCTCGGATCCGGGTTAACTTTCTGTATTTTGTAGTTAAGACTTTTAATTATACTCAATTCATGATATTAGCTTGCAAGACTTCTTTAACCATTTGAAGAATGGTACTATTACTTGGAATGATACTACGATACATTAACATATAAACCGTTACAACGTATGATATTTGAGTAGTTACAATAAAACTTTTAGATTTACTCTTTTAATGTTTACATAAAATTAATAGTCTTTGAAAAGTCTCTTTTAAAGTTGTGTAGTGTAACAAATATTAGTAACCCTCGATAGACAGGCTATCGAGTCACCTTTAGAATGGAATGTAGAAACCTCGTCCTGGGGTGTCCGTCTTGGGAATCCTTGAATGCGGCGTCATCATCTCGGTCGGGTCTTCGTCGATAAAGTGTCGAGTGTTCACAGAGTATATTGAAGCTTCTACGGTGTAATTATATGTTGATTCTCGGCTGTCCTGATCTGCATCTTCTGTCGGGTATATGAGTGTTTATAAAGTTCTGGTAGATCACATCTTCAGGAATGATGTTGAAAGTGTAGATACTTCTTGAAGCGAGTAGTCCTCTTGTTTAACACCATTTTAGTGTTTTGTGTTACATATTATGTCCTTTTGTTATCGCACATTTATACTAATTGATACATAACACACGCTTTTAGTAGCAATATTTCATATACAATATTTAAGTTAAAACAAAAGAATTAGCGACATTGTGTCAGAGCGTTTGCTCGCACGTCTGCACTGCATGAAGTCAACATTGCGAGAGAGCGTTTTTCTGCTCGCTTCGACTGGTACTTAACAAGGGGGAGAGGGGCAACTACTGCGCGAGAATATAGTCCCTATCTTTATTTAAGTTAACATTTTTAATTACTAAACTTATGCCTTAATAAACATACATAATTTAAGTAAGTTGTTTTAGCGACTATCTGTGTCTTCAGTTATTTTGTTATTAACATTAGGTTTTTTTTATCTTATTCTAAATTACAGACGACTCGGGAGACATGTCGAGTCCGGAATTAACAGGTCACCGCCTGATAACAGCAAAGGGTTAAATATGACAATAATAACTTTTTACAATTTGCCATTTTATTAATGTTTCTTTGAACATATTAATTACTTCTTCCTCTCACACTGAGTACATACAAGGGTTTTAGGTATTATAGTGAGATTTAAATGGCTTAATCGCTCGCGAACTTAATTTTTAAATTTTTTTTTTTTTACGATTATTGTTACAATTTAAATCGTCACATACTCCACCGCTTAATTTGCACGTTACGGTTTTTTTTTTTTACAATTGGAACTTGGAGTATGATTGATGTCAGTGTGTGTAATTTCTTTCACATAGTTATTGGTTAGCGTTCTATCTACTTTCTTCTTCTCCACAACACAATATACTTTATATATTCTTATTAACTACCTTTTTTTTTTACATACTATTCACACTTAATATTTACATAATTAAAACACAAAACTATTTCTTATCTCTATCACTTAAATTTACTACCGGTTTTTTTGTTTGTCTTACTCTCTCTCTGTCGAGTAATTTTCTAAATCCTTGCTATTTAGAATTCTATCTTGTCTTCATTGAGTCCTAGATAACTCATCTAGTTAATGAGTATTAGTTCTCCTCTAGTTAACTAGTATTCATTAATGTATGCTTCGCAGGACTGGAATTTAGGTTGATCAGGCCTCATTTCCAAACTCTACGTTTAACATTTTCCACGGTTTCAGAAGTATAATTTTCTTCATTACCTAGTATTCCCTTTTCTATTTTGGGTTATTCTATTCCGTCTCTTCTTCTTATATAACTTTAGCTGAGAAATATGCGTTCTCCCCACATATTTCTGAGTCGCAGGTTCGCACAGGGCTACTGTAACGGGAGTTAGGTACTTCTGGATTTGGTAAGGGCCACACCATCGGAATGATAGTTTAGAGGTGGTCTTATCAATCGCACTACTAGTGGGGTGAGTCTTGTACATTACTAAGTCACCTACTTGGTAGCTAATTGAATTGCTATGATTACCTTTCTCGTGGTATCTTCTGGATTTTTCTAAGTTTGCTCTTACATTAGAGCGGGCTTTGTTCCATATTCGCTTTATCTGCTTATCCGTTATTTGCGGAGGCAGCAGATCGTGTATATTCCATCTTGTGGACAAAGGGTGGTTTGGTCGGTATTTGTACAGTAACTCAAACGGGGTCGACTTGTGACCTTCGTGATAAGATGAATTAAAAGCGTATTGAATCCAGGATAGGTTTTGGTCCCACGACGTGTGATCGTTCGCATGATAGGCGATTAGCGCAGATTTGAGGTTTCGTAGATACCTTTCAGCAATATTGCCTTGCGGTCGATACTCTGTAGTGGTTATATGGTCTATCCCTAACTTGAAACACATATTCTTAAATTCTTTCGCTTTAAACTGTGGACCGTTATCAGATACTGGAGTACCGTAGTCTTTAAATAGTCTTTCCTGCAATATTTTTACAGTCGTCGACGCTAATGCTCGTCGCATAGGATACATCCAAACAAATTTGGTGAACGAATCTACACAGATCAGTAACATGGTATTACCTGATTTGGATCGTGGATATGGACCTGAGAAATCTAGATAAAGTTTAGAAAAAGGGGTCTTGGGGATTTCTGAAATCAGTTGGCTTACTTGAGTATTTCTGGCTGGTTTACTGAGGGCACATAATGTACATTTCTTTACGAAGTTGGCTATTTCGCTGTTCATATTGATCCAATGATATTCCTTTCGAATACGATGTATCGTCTTATTGATTCCCATATGGGCTCCTATGGTAGATGAATGGAAGTATTCCATCAGCATGGGCTTAATTACATCAGGGGCTATTATTCTTAATTCCTTTCCGTTTCTTATCTTGTGACACAGTACATTTTTACTCAATACGTACTTCTCGGATTTAATACCTTGCGTAAGTTGTTCTATAATAGGCTTCAGTAAGGGGTCTTGTAGTTGATACAGGGCAATGTTCGTAAAGGCAAGGGGGAATTCAGTAATTACGGCGTTAGCAAATGCTATTTCCGGATTCTCTTTGTTTTCGGGAGTTTTAGTGGGCGACTGGAACATACGGGACAGGGTATCAGCGACTACGTTTTGAGTACATTTTATATGCTGCACTCTGAATTTGTAGCAGTTTAATTTCAATATCCATCTTCCAATTCGTCCTAACTGTTTAGGGTGATTCAATAACCAAGATAACGCCTGATTGTCGGTTTCCAAAAGGAATTCTTTATGTTCTAGGAAGGGTTTAAACTTCTCGAACGCAAAAAAATTGCTAAACATTCCAATTCATATGCGGAATACTTTCTTTCTTGATCGCTCAGTGTTCGTGATGCATAACTAATTGGTAGTCTACAGTTATCTATCTCTTGATATATCACTGCACCTAACGCTACACTGGAACTGTCAGTTTGCACTACGAAAGGTTTTGTGAAATCCGCTAGTTGCAAAACTGGGGGAGATATAATACTTTCTTTAAGTTGCTCAAACGCGTTTTGATGTATTGAGCTCCATTCTAACTTCGTTCCCTTCTTTCGTAAGGAGTTTAGGGGTGCTGCTTTTTCGGCAAGATGGGGGATATATTTGTGGAAATAATTCACCATTCCCAAAAATCGGGCTACAACTTTTGCATCTCGTGGGGGTGCAAATTCTCTAATAGCGCGGGTTCGTTCGGGGTCAATGCTTACCTTTCCATTCGCTTTCACGATGTGACCTAAGAAAGAAAACTGAGGGACGGCAAAACTTACCTTATTTGGGTTAACAGTTAATCCTGCTCTTAGTAACCGAGATAACACTTCGCGTAAATGTTTGAGATGTTGTTCCATTGATTCGCTGTATATAACGATGTCGTCCAAATAGTGATACACATATTTAAATTTAATATCGTGAAATATCCTCTCTAATAGTCTACTACATACGGAACTTCCTTGAGATATTCCAAAGGGTACTCTAGTAAATTGGTACAAGTTAAGAGGAACTGCAAACGCGGTTAGACGTTTTGATTCTTCTGAAAGAGGTATTTGGTGAAAAGCTTGATTCAGATCCATCACCGTAAAGACCATAGCTTTAGTGAAATAATGAAAGGCACTATGGATGTCTGGAAGAGGGATTGATTCAAATTCTATTCTTTTGTTTAATTGCCTGTAGTCCACAACTAGTCTGTGTTTATCTTGACCTTTTGGTACTAAAAAGGAGGGTGAAGAATATGGGGACGTAGAGGGTTCAATGACTCCTTGGTCCAATAACTTGTTGATATGGTTTCGCATTACTTCCATCTTGGGAGGCGACAACTTGTACGGAGGTAGGCGTATTACTTTCTGATCACTCAGATTAATTTTATATTCTATTAGGTTAGTGAGTCCTAGTTTAGGTGTAAGAACTGAGGAAAATTCTTTTATTAGTTTTAGTATTCTCACTCTATCTCTTCTTTCTAGGTGAGATAAATCTGAGTCTTGGTGTATTACATGTGCAGTAGATGAACTATATTTTTCTTTATTACTATCAAATCTATATTTCCGTGTACGGTCAAATCGGAAATAATATACTTGCTCATAGATGTCAAGAATCATTCCTGTTTTACTAATAAAGTCTGCACCTAATATTAAATCAGGTCCTAATACCTTACATACTAACATTGTAAACATCCAGGTTAGGTTTTTGATTTTAACCTTAACGGTAATGCTCAGGTTTATGTTTATTTTACGTTTATCGGCGGTAGCACACTTTATATTCACCGGTTGATTCCGTTTTACTACATGGTGTTTCGCTAATATGTCCGCTAATTCTTGGCTGATTAAAGTTCTACTAGATCCCGAATCAATTAAAGCGATTGTGGAGGTAACGCCTAAGTCAACTCGTATCAATGGTAATATATTTTTAGTCCACTTACATTTATTAATCGCGTTACATTTTTCACGAAATTCTCTCACATAGGGGTCTATTTCTCTCGGACTTCTTTTCCTTCCACCTTGGTTACAAAATATTTTATTATTATTATTAGTATTAGTTTCTTTGCTTTCACCAGATTTCGGGTTGCTGCGGAAGACACAGGATTTCGGGTCTCCCTGCCTTACATGTTTTTTGAAGTTGGGTGATTCCGTCCCAATGGCTTACTTTTGCATTATTTTCTTATGTGCCCATATTTTCCACAATTATAACAGGTGGGTTTATTGCGAGGTGGGCACTTCGTTTCTGCTTTATATGGAGTTACACTTAACTTACCAGATTTGCGCACTTGGTGAGGTCTACTAAAAACTTGTCTTTCATACGAGGTTGTTACATCAGGCACTAGTGCTCGCAATTCATTTCTATTAGTTCCAGTGGGTTTCATTGCTTGTCGATTTTGATCGGAGTACCATACATTTGAAGAATGGATACTGCACTGTTCTAGATCCGCAATTGTATTGGGTCTATTTACCAACGCTAGACGAGATCTTTCTTCAGGTGACACTCCTATTAAAATGGTGTCCACCAGTTGTGTCTCATTCCAGTCTACACGTAGTAGTCGAGATGACTCCCTTATGTCGGAGATGTAATGAGCTAATCTCTCTTGATTTCCTTGTACTCGGAGTACTGTCTTTCTTTTTATTTCCTCATAGATGCCGGTGGGAATAAAGTATTTTATTATAGAGCTATGTAGCTCATCTACTGGAAACGTAGAGGTTAGGGCTTCTAGGACACGATTCTTCAACGGGGGTTTACATTTTGGTAATAGAACTTGCAAAATTTGCCAGTCATTCAGCTGCTGTAGGTCTTTTATCTGCAGAAGATAACTAATGAAAGTTAGTAGTTTGGAGACATTTAATCCATCTGTGTAAGGGATTTCGGTTAAGATTTTCTCCACAGGATGAGTCATTTTACCGTATAGGTCCGCGTTATAGTTTATAGGTGTCATTCCTTTATGAGGGCGATTTGATTCATTGGAGGTGGTAGTCAATTCATGATTTCCGGGACGAAACTGAAAATGCTCGGGAGGAGGGGCATTTATATCTTTATCAGTATTGTGCTCTTGGTTCGCTTGCACTTGCGATACAGTGGGTGAGTTCCGATCCGTGTTAGGCGGAGGTAAATCAGTAGTGGGAGATTGTACTGGGGAGATGTGTAATTTCATTAAGGACTTCTCTATTTCGTCCATCCTGAATGAGTCGGATTTTCTTCTTAAGTCATTAATAATTGAAGGTAAGCGGCGTAGAGCTTCGTCTGCTAGGTTTTGTACTTCAACAGGTATTTCCGTGAGATTAGGCCAGATCAACAAATTTTTCATTCGCCTGGTCAAATGCTCTATTCTCTGGGTAGTCCGCAAAATTATTGCCGGAGATTTCTCGTCTTGGAGGGTTTGAGACAATAAGGTAAGCTCACTATACTTGGCATTACAAATTTCTCTTTCGCTCTCATAATCGAGTTCGCTTAGGTAATTTAATTGCACGGGTGTATCAAATCCACATTCGCGGATCGACCTACGTAATTCCGCGACTGTTACATTCGCATGGGGTAGTCCACGCAAAAGAGCTTCGTAAGACAGCTCGTCTTTTAATAACAAATCCGGGTTGAATTGGGCCATTTTTTTTTTTTTTGTTCTAACACATTAAAACGTACTTAAAATTAATCTTACAACACTACACATATATTACACATATATATAGGATAAATTCACAAGTAAATAATTTACACAAATTAGAAAAGAACAATTTCTCTTCTAAGGGAGAGACAGAAATTCCACACACATATTTTCAATGTTAAATAGCCGATCAGCTGTTTTCTGGAATGTAGGTCACCCTCTGTATTTAGTTAACAAAGGAAGGCTGAGAGTGTCAGGGAGAATAGGGGGTTTTGCTTTTACGCATTGTTGTCTACACAATGCTACCGATTACTTCCTGAACAGGTCCGAACTAGCGGAAAGGTGCGCGCTGGCTGGCACGCATAGGGAGAATCTTATTCAACAACTCTATTATTACGCTTTGTAACACTTTGACTCCATTCATTCATAAACTTTTCCCAATTATATCAATTAATTATTTTGCTCACAATTTCAAATTACGAAATTCTTTCTACTTAATCACCTGGGTCTACATTACGCAGGAGCATTGTTATTAACAAACATTTTTTTTTATTTATAACACACATTTGTGTATGTCTAACATATACTATGCAGAAGTATTCAAGAAACAACAGGTCATGGATTGTCATAAAACAAACCTGTTACAGATTGCTCAGTTGACCAAACATTACAAGTCAAGTATGCAGGTAGGTACATGCATATATCTTCATTCAAATATATTTCAGCTTCTACTGGCTATCATTTACGTATTTTGTAAAATATTAGATATGTTTTGAAAATTAAAGTTACTTTAATAACATTTTCTGAGTGCATAGATCAATAACTGAATATAAAAATTAACCAAGCAAAGTGCTGCAATTTTGTTAGCGTCACGATGCTTACACAAACTTTATAAAAATTAGCAGAGTGGCGCAATTTGTTTGTGACACTCTGTACACGAATAAAGCTCTCTCCTTTTTTTTTTAAAGCAGAGTGGCGCAATTTTGTAACGTATTGCCGCGTTACAAATCCAGGGAACCCATCTTAACTGACCTCTGTCAATTATATGGGCTGCCTACGTTGTAACGAAATGTATCTACACTTATTAACTGAACTAATTACTTACAAACTGTGTAAGGAAGCAAGGGAAGGTATTTTATTGATTTACGCACTCATTATATGTGTGTAACAAGAAGACTTCTCTTTATTTGACAACATTTACTGACAGATCCCATGACATCACTAATTAAACTAAAGTTACTTCAATGCTTTCATCAAACTTTGGGATCAAATTGATTCTATGTAGCTATACCTCGGATCCGGGTTAACTTTCTGTATTTTGTAGTTAAGACTTTTAATTATACTCAATTCATGATATTAGCTTGCAAGACTTCTTTAACCATTTGAAGAATGGTACTATTACTTGGAATGATACTACGATACATTAACATATAAACCGTTACAACGTATGATATTTGAGTAGTTACAATAAAACTTTTAGATTTACTCTTTTAATGTTTACATAAAATTAATAGTCTTTGAAAAGTCTCTTTTAAAGTTGTGTAGTGTAACAAATATTAGTAACCCTCGATAGACAGGCTATCGAGTCACCTTTAGAATGGAATGTAGAAACCTCGTCCTGGGGTGTCCGTCTTGGGAATCCTTGAATGCGCCGTCATCATCTCGGTCGGGTCTTCGTCGATAAAGTGTCGAGTGTTCACAGAGTATATTGAAGCTTCTACGGTGTAATTATATGTAGATTCTCGGCTGTCCTGATCTGCATCTTCTGTCGGGTATATGAGTGTTTATAAAGTTCTGGTAGATCACATCTTCAGGAATGATGTTGAAAGTGTAGATACTTCTTGAAGCGAGTAGTCCTCTTGTTTAACACCATTTTAGTGTTTTGTGTTACATATTATGTCCTTTTGTTATCGCACATTTATACTAATTGATACATAACACACGCTTTTAGTAGCAATATTTCATATACAATATTTAAGTTAAAACAAAAGAATTAGCGACATTGTGTCAGAGCGTTTGCTCGCACGTCTGCACTGCATGAAGTCAACATTGCGAGAGAGCGTTTTTCTGCTCGCTTCGACTGGTACTTAACAAGGGGGAGAGGGGCAACTACTGCGCGAGAATATAGTCCCTATCTTTATTTAAGTTAACATTTTTAATTACTAAACTTATGCCTTAATAAACATACATAATTTAAGTAAGTTGTTTTAGCGACTATCTGTGTCTTCAGTTATTTTGTTATTAACATTAGGTTTTTTTTATCTTATTCTAAATTACAGACGACTCGGGAGACATGTCGAGTCCGGAATTAACAGGTCACCGCCTGATAACAGCAAAGGGTTAAATATGACAATAATAACTTTTTACAATTTGCCATTTTATTAATGTTTCTTTGAACATATTAATTACTTCTTCCTCTCACACTGAGTACATACAAGGGTTTTAGGTATTATAGTGAGATTTAAATGGCTTAATCGCACGCGAACTTAATTTAAAATTTTTTTTTTTACGATTATTGTTACAATTTAAATCGTCACAATACGGCACTGCTAGTGTTTCGTTTTTGGCTACTCGCTGTCTTAATCAGATTGGTAAGGATCATGAAGCTTCTTTTCCTGACGCAGCGTCAGCTATAACCAATGATTTCTATGTCGACGATTTGCTAACCGGTGCAGACACCATTTCTGATCTGACCAAGTTGAAATCTGACTTAGGTACGTTGTTGAGTCAATACGGTCTCACTCTGCATAAATGGGCATCAAATGAACCCAATGTGGTCGCAGATCATGACAATTTATCACTCCCTTTAAACAAACAGGGTAATGTGCGTACCTTGGGCATTCTCTGGAATAACACTACCGATTCATTTTTGTTTGACATCAAATCATTCCCCGTTGAATCAAGCATCTCCAAGAGGAAAATCCTATCGATTATCGCAGGCATATACGATCCACTCGGACTCGTCGGTCCCATTGTTTTCCTGTACAAACAGTTTATGCAGCAACTCTGGCTGTGCAATCTTGGTTGGGATGAGACAATCTCCGGGCAATTACGCTTGCATTGGCATTATGCAATAAATTATGTCTGATCGGTAAAATTATTGTCCCACGTTCTGTTCGCTGCAAGTCTAAAGCAAAGATAGTTGAATTACATGGGTTTTCGGATGCTTCTGAAAGGGGATATGGGTGTTGTGTTTAAATTAGAGTCATTTATCGAGATTCATCGGCCTCTTGTCACCTTCTGTGTTCTAAATCTCGCGTGGCCCCCCTACGACAGGTGTCATTACCTCGCATTGAACTCTGCGCTTGTTGTTGTTATCGCGACTCGTATTCAAAGTCGTCCCTGCTCTTCATTCCTTTATTAATAGTGTTCATCTGTATTCTAACTCTATGGTGTCCCTTTACTGGATTCATGCCCAGTCTTCGAGGTGGAAAACCTACGTCGCTAATCGTGTTGCTGAGATTCAGCGTCTTACGGAAGCCTATACATGGCATCACATCAGTTCTCGACATAATCCTGCTGATATTATTTCTAGGGGATGTCACCCCGACGTTTTGCGCGATTGTTCGCTTTGGTGGCACGGTCCCGCCTGTTTGTCTCAATCTTCCGAGTCCAATCTTTTCCACCCTTTTTACCTTCTAATCTGTCGTCTTCTGAATTCACTGCGGAGGAAAAACAAACCCCCAAACTTTCTCTAATGTCTACCCTGGCTATTGATCTTTCAAAGGACTTTTCTTCGTTGCACCGTCTGACTCGCGTATACGCTTACTGCTTTCGATTCATCAAAAATATTAGACTCTCCAGTGCTGAGAAAATATCGGGCGCTCTTACCCCCGTTGAAATTCATTCCACTCTTAATTTTTTCATAAAACAATCTCAGTCGATCCACTTCGCTGCCGAGATTAATTGTCTTCGTAATGGGTCTTCTGTCTCTATTAGGAGTATGTTGTCTTCTCTGGACCCGTTTTTTGATGAGTCTGGCGTAATACGCGTCGGCGGGCGCTTACAGCAGTCGCAACTACCTTATGACAATAAGCATCCTATTGTCTTGCATCCATCGGCTCATATTACTCGCCTTATTATTGAACGCGAACACATTCGCCTACTCCACGCTGGTGCTCAACTCGTGCATCACTCACTTCGTCAACGTTGGTGGATTATTAACGCCAAGATAGTCATTCGCTCCATCATTCGTAGATGCGTCAAGTGCCTCAGGTTTAGTACCAAACATCAGGTTCAGAGGCTTGGTATTTTACCATCTCCTAGAGTCACTCCTTCGCGGCCGTTTCTATTCTGCGCAGTTGATTATGGTGGTCCCTTCATGATTCGTCATGGCGGGCAGAAATCTAGGACTCTGTCAAAATCGTACGTGTCTTTGTTCATCTGCTTAGACACAAGGTTACTATAATTATTTAGCACAATGCTATTTCACTTGGCCACTGGCTTTCATTACCTTATTGTCTAACAATTTGGTCAACTTAATTGCGATATGTATCATCACAACATTTTCATGTTAACTTGCATCATTGAGTGTTTTTATACTAAATTTGCATGTGACTTGTAATTTTACAACCATGCACTGTGCTATTATATCTATACTTCTCATATTTTCATGGTAGTATACTTTTTCTATTTTTGTATTTATATGTTAATAATTTGTGAGACGTACTATGTCCTACACATTTACATTTTGATATTGGTATTGGGTTATGTTCATGTCATTGGTGGTATTGTTTTTATATACAAATTTTGTTACATAATATTCGCATGGTCTGCAGTTATACAAACCATGTATGCATTTTCTTGCACATTTGTCAATATGTGTGATATTTATTACTCTATGAATGTATTTCTCGCAATTATTCAACACATGTATTACATTTGTATAACCACATTGTTATACTTGTCACTTATGCTATTGTGCCTTGTATTCATATATTTGTAATTATCTAAACCGATTTCTATTGTATTTATTATGTATAACTTGTATCTATGTAAAACACATTTTTTTTTCGCATCTACTGTCTATAACCATGCGCCACGCCTATATTTTTATTTTTATATTGCATTTTGTATTTTGTGATCACGCAGTGCACAATTATTATTCATGCTTTAATCATGACACACATGTCATTACACTTTATGCTTGCAATCATTCAACTATGTATAGCTTGTTTTCACATAATAATTTATTGTAAATTCCTGAAACTTCAGGTATAGCATGCATCGTTCAAACTATATGGCGTCATGCTAAATTTATGTCTTTACATGTATAATCTTATAATACTTTGTCTGTTCACTTTACATTCAATACTATTGTATAGGTCTACTGGCCTTAACTGGTTCAAGCTAACCACTATGACTTGCATAAATGTTACAATTTATCGGGCCCATCATGTGATGAGTCACCGATTATTCATCATTAAACAATGTCAGATTATGTATTTTCATGTCTTATATCGTTTAATATTGTATACATACAATATATATTGGCAATACATTGTTGCTAATTTTGCATTTATACTCATGCACAAATCACGTTGCACGCCGACCTTGGCCTGCTCAACTCTTTTCATCACTCAAGCTTATCGCTAAGCAGTTAATGTCATAACTGTTATCTAAGATTTCATACTCAAGGTTCAATACAACTTACTGAGATTGACCTTTACTATTAAGAACTCTGTATTTTTCTACAATAAGTTATTAAAATGTATTAAAAAATCTTTTGATTTTTTGCGGGCAGTTATAGACAGTAATGTGGTAATTTTCGCATTCATAGGTTGGCTAATCTGTACGCTTTCAAATTGTGCTTATCATGTTTTTACAACGATACAGTTCTACGAGCCTTGGCTGGCAGCGGACGTCATTACGTTTGCTGCCTGTGCTGTCTTTTTCACCTTCTTATTGTCGCGACAATTATTTAGGCCTTAGGCCTCAACGTTTTTTCAATGTAAGCTGAGTGGCACACATTTGCGCCTCATCTAAAATGTAGCTTCATTTACGAATCGGTTTCTTCAAAATTAAAATCTTTCAGACTTAGCCAATCTCAACACTATGATTTAAGTGTAAAACAGAAACCTAATAAATGTATTAATACAGTCCACTATCGTTATCATTCTGCATCCTGGCAATAGCACCCCAAACATCATTCTTCCTTATAGAAATTCTTAGTACACACGTGCCGACATCAACACATTTTGGTCCACTCGGATCGGAATTCAACATTTTTTTGGTCCCACGGGCCGCATCATAACATATACATTACGTAAAATTCACAATATTACACACGTTCATATATTACATACAATTTATTTATAATTTTTAACGTATTAAAGTCTACAATTATTGTTAATTACAGTTACACGTTACAATTAGTGTTAATTAATGTTAACTCACAAGTCTATTTTAATCACAATGACAAATGAAACATGAATATTCATAACTGTTATATTTTATCATATTTTAATCGTAAAAAATTAAAGTTTGTAAAGATAACGTGGTACTTTCTAGCGCGGTGTTCGGTGATACGTAAAGAATATGTTTTCGTTTAATTTTTCAAACCATTTTATCTTGTCGACTGCAACGGGATACAGAATTTTTAATTCTTCTTTGTAATGTGTATTTATAATTTTTAACATTGACAATTCCTTTGGTATTGTGTAATTTTGAAGGTGTAGTCAGAAAGCTTGATCCGACAAGCGGATTATAATTCGTGATATTTATCTCAATGCTCTTGACAGCGCTTCCGTCATACATGAATTTTTCAACGCACACCATTATTTTCTCGCTAGCTAACGAATACTGTTTATCAACATCATCATACTGTGATTTGAGTTCTGTACGTGATCTGAATATTGTGGTACAATAAATACTTTCTGTGTTTATTAGGTTTTTAAAAGATACACGGGCTGCCAAATAGGCTACCATGTGAAATAATTATTCAGTGACATCGTTTCATTATAAATGACTGTATGTTTGTAATCTGTTATTATGTTTAGTTACAATCACAATTTAAGTACTTTCTGTGTTTAGTAGCTTTTTAAAAGATACACGTGCTGTCAAATACCATTTGATATAATTATTCAATGCCACAGCTTCCTTATCAATGACTGTATTTTTGTAATCTGTTAATATGTTTAGTTACAATCACAATTAAAGCAAACAATTATTGGAATTTTAACATCGTATCTTATCCCACATTTCTATTTTAATAACAATGAAAAATAAAATATAAATATTCATAACTGTTATATTTTATCATATTATAAACGTAAAAATTAAAGTTTACAATTAATTTAAACATCATGTGTGAAAAAATTAAATATTGCAACACACACACACACACACACACTCACACACGTGCTGTAATAATTCAAAACATACAAAACATTAACACACACATGTTACTAAGTTTTAATAATACAATGTATTACCTTATATATATATTGCAAGGTAACAGCTTATAGCCCAGACCAGACTTGCAGAAAAGAATGCACAATTAGTGAATTTTAATACATTTATTGTTCTTTCTTCTACACACTCTTGTATTAAAATGTTCTTTTGTTATTCTTTATACAATTAACTTCTTGTTGTTCAAAAAATCTGTTTGAAATGCCTTTAAATAAATATTTTCTTGATTTAAACAGTTCTGTAAATTTTTTAAGTGTTCAAAGTCTTCTTTTTTAAAGAAAATTATTTTAAATTAGTGTTCTCTGACGTTATACTTGAAAGTTTTATAATTTGATAACAATTTAAATTTTGCTTCCCTGTTTGCTCGTCTTCTCTGTCCTGCCGGTCGACGATCTCGATCCGCCCTCCAGCGATCCGCTGTCTCGGTCCACGCCTCCAGGAACTGCCTTGCTCAAGATCTCTGTATTCCAGCCGCCACGATCAGCAAACGATGCTCAGGCACGGTAGCCGACAATCTCGCACTCCGATGTTTTCCTGCTGACACTCACTGCTAACTCAACTCTACGGACCCAAGGACGTCTGGAATTTACGTTGCCTGGAATCGCTCCCCACTGCGACCGCCTTCGCTGAGTATGACGTACTTTCAGAGAGAGAGTTTTCAGGGAGAGAGATTAGAGAAGACTGGCTACTCCTTTTATAACGCAGCTGAATCACATAAGCCATCGCACTGCCGCATGACGTCAGCGCCGATATGCGCGTAGGCGTCGTTTCTATTTACTCAATTATATTCAAGAGTGCCCACGTGTACGCCGACTTCCTTTTTCTTGAATCTTCTAGAACACATCTTTGAAACACATGAATATACTTCCCTAACATTCTATTTGCTACCCACATTACACAACACTTCACTCACATATAAAATTATATCTTCATGGTTCTACATTGTCTTATTTTCTAATTTATCCTATTAATTTTATTTGTTTTTATTAATACTATTTATTTTATAACGTGTCGGCTACGTTATAATCCAGGGAACCCGTGATAATTGACTCTAGCCAATTATACAGGCTGCCTACGTTGTAACAAACTGAAAAATCAAACACAACACTAAGAATATTTATAATTACTCTAATTACAGGAAACAAGGGGAGGGAATTTAGCTGATTTATGCACTCACTTTAGTATGTAACAAGATGACATCCCTTATTATTAACATATGATATATAACACATTACATATAAAAATTTACTCATACAGAAATTGTAAAGGGGTTTTCTGTCAAAACAAATGATCACACAGATCATGTATTTTACCTCGGATCCGAGTCTCTTTTAATCTAGTTAAGAAGTTTCAAATTTACTTTCCTTTTTAAGAAGGTTGCATTGTTACTTAAACACCATTTGAAGAATGGTTTTATTTAGTTAAGCGATTCAAAGTTATCTCTCAGGAGTAATGTTACAACGTATGATTTCAGAAATTACTGGTTACGTCATTCTAAAACTTAATGCTTAGAGATTGTCTTTTAAAGTCTTTGGCATTTATAAATACTTATATTTTAAATATACATAATTCACGGAAGACGAGCTTCCGAGTCACCTCTTAGATAAGCTTTATCTGTCCATGTCCTGGGGCGTGAATCTTCGGTACTCTCTTAGTCGAGGGTTGTCATCGGGGTAGTGTTTCCAGTGGATGTCCTCTGAGTGAATTAATGAGGAGATGGATGTTATGTAGCGTGAAGTCGTCCGGATCCTCGGCGGTAATGGTAAGTGTTGTTTAGGTCTTAGTCGTCACTATCCACAGTTATGCACACACATATTTAATGGCAGCGTAGTACTGGAGTTTGCATCTTCTTTTCACATTATGTCGGAATTACTTTACTCGAACCATATTTGGTCGTTAGTTTTTTAATTAACATGAGGTGTCACCTTATACACTAGTTTTCCTTTTTCACATCTTTGTTTAACAAATTACTCACTACATCTTACGTATAACTAGCTCTCCACGCTTTTAGTGGAAGCTAACACTCAATTAAAAATAAAAATAAAACATTTTGTGAAGAGCCCTCGCTTGGAGCTGTTTACAGTTTGAAAGCCGCATCATTAGTCCTGCATTGTTACAACAGGAAAATTGCAACAACGCGGAGTGAGTACTCCGCCATAATATAGTTCCAACTCTTTATTAATAATACAGTCTTACAGTTTGGCAAAATAAACTATCGAGACTTATCTTGTCTACAGGAATTATTACAACTAGTACTTGTGACTTTAAATTATTAATTATTTACATTATGATTTACAGGTATTTCTTATTTAATGCCGGGTCGGTATGCAAGTCGGATCCGGAATACACAGGTCATAGCATGATAAATTTACTAAAGGGTTAACAGTATTATTTTTAACTTTTACTTTCAGAGTTTTAATTACTTATTTTAGTTAGATTTTCTTAAATTAATTCTCATTACTGTTATGAGTTAGTTCAGGGGTATTTGGTTTAATAGTGCAGTTTAATGTTGTTACTTACTTCCCGTTTTATATTTTTATTAATTAATTTTTTTTTTGTTACAATTTAAATCGTCACAATTTCCACACATTCTTCTATCGTTTGGGACATTTATAATAGCTGATAATCATTATTCTCCATATTCACCTATACTGAGACAGCTTTTCACGTTGCATAAGCCTCCAGGTTAAATTTAAAAAAAAATTTATTTTCTTCGAAAATTAATTTTTTCTTTCTTTTTAAACTTAAAACATTCTTCTTATATAACCTTCTAAACAAATAATATAACCTGAAACATAACAAGAAATTTTCACTAACTAAAACGTAATTAATTCTTCATTTCATGTCTTTTTTAATTGCAATGTGGCAACTATGTCTATTGGTTTTCATCCTAATTTTTCAGCTGATATGCTGTCCATCCATTCATACATAGTGGTTTTCTATGAGCGAGTTGCATATCAGTAGGTGCATTCCATCGTATTATCATTATTATTATTATTTTCACTTCACTCAGGGTCGTACTTAGTTTTATTTATATAAAAATAAAACACTTGTTCTTCAGAGTGTAAATTCTCTCCACTCACAAGCACTCAGAATGTTACAGTGGTTACCATATGGTGGTGAATGGTACAGCCTGTATAGTTTTGCAAAAAAGTACATTTATAATTTTAAAGAAAAATCTGGATTCGCCCGTCCGCTGACACGTTCCACGCAGCATCCGAAAAAGCAATAAACCATAAAAAAGAATTTAGAAAAACCCCCAAGGCCGGCCAGGAAGTGGAAGGCTGGACAAGAGTCAGACCCGACATAAAGTAACATGTCTGGAGGTTTGCATGGATTTGCACCAACAGGTGACTACCCCAGATTCTGTGATTTTAAGAACGTAACCGGCCTGATTGCAGAATAAAAAAACTCCCAGCCCTTCTATGGAAAAGGAAAGTAATTATGTGCAAAGAAAAAATCCCCGTGATGAAATAGAACCCAGACCAGCCGGTCCAGCTCATCATGTACAATAGCACCCACCTGCTTAATTAAAAAACATCTGTCCCCCACAAACTTTTACCAACCCATTATAGAGCATAAATTTTACAATAAAGCATAAACATTAATGCGCGCTGGACACATCCAGCGAGCGGGCCTACAATCGTTCTCGAAACTAAGTGTATTATCAAACCGAGGTCACATGAAAATTGTCCAGCCGGGCACGCACTCGATTAAAACAGTTTAATGGTGAAGAAGGTCAATTTAAGTGGATGTTAAATGTACGGTACAAGTTCTTCTCTCTAGAGGCCCAATTATGTAAGAATTGGTTAAATATCACTTTATTTGGTCCAAATGGTTCCCAGGTGGTTACAGTGGCATGCTTTACAGTGGTTTCTCCTCCAGCAGCCGAGGAACGAGAGTCTTAAGTGTTTTCAGGTCATGGTGGAAGCTGGAATCACCACCAAGCTGGAGTCAGGTCTCCGACTACATCGAGATCCCTAATCATTCATAATAATTAATTTGCTGACAACTAAATCGTAACACACACATGCCACCCCTGACCAATTCCACTATGTTCATTATAACACGTTTAACATTTTCTCTTTTTGTTTTTAAATTACTAGGTCACACACAAGGCCTCGCTGCTTCATTATTTGATATAAATTTATAATGCACCCTTACATACGTATGAAAAGTTAACATTTCAGACAGGTATTAAGCTTATGACGGCCACGTGCTCACACAGACAATTCATCAAAGTTCCCCAGTTCCACAAAATTACATAATTTTTTTTTTACACCCCTTTTCACCTGGACAATTGGTATTTACAAAATACAAGGTATACGGCTGTTTCAGTGTTTAAATAAATTAAATATGTGACAAGGAATATACTTCCGGTCACCACGCACGAGGCATGCATATCAGACATATCTGTTCACATCCACGCCAATAATGTTTAAATATATACTTTTTACAAGGAATGAATAATATACATAAATCTAATTCACATACCGGAGGTCTATGAGCGTTTACTTAAGCATGATAGGATAGAAATACCACAATTTATCGAAACTCTATGCTGCCGGAAGAGAAGTTGTGCTCGCTTTCGTAGCTGGCCGCAGACTGAATCAAGCTTGCAGTTCGCGAGCCTGATTAGCGAACCTAACCGTTTTCCCCAACAGATCGCGCAGGCATGCGGTGAGGCAAAATACGGTAACACAGAACGACGCCAAATAATAACTTCGCCCTTATTTAATAAATTCTATTTTATATAGAGACCCAATTTCTTTAAAACCGCGGCACAAAGCGAACGTTACATCTCCGTATCACTCGGTCCGCTCCGGTTTCTCGATTCTCTGCGGTTCTTGAACACGTCACTTAAAAAATTCGTCTCCAACTTATCCGCGGATAAATTTAAAATACGTAATAAATTTTACACGCGTAATGTTGATTTACTGTTGCGCAAAGGTATGTACCCTTAAGAATACGTTACGAACGAATCAAAATTTGACGAGAGGCAGTTACCGGACCGCGAACATTTTTACAACGGGTTGACAGAATCGAATGTAGACGAAGAAGATTACGCGCACGCTCGAGCGATTTGGTCGGCTTTCGACATGCAAACGTTCGGCGTGTATCATGACCTTTACTTAAAAACGGACGTACTGCTGCTTGCTGATGTATTTTAAAACTTTCGAAACATGAGCCGGCAGTACTACGAACTCGATCCGTGTAACGTTTTTACCACCGCCGGTTTAGCGTGGAACGCGATGCTGAAAATGACAGGGGTCAGGTTAGAGCAGTGGTTCTCAACCTTTTTTTGTTCACGGCACACTATCCTATGTAGTGAGTTCCCGTGGCACACTAACGTACGAGTTGGCAACAGTGCGAGAGGGTACTGAATAACGTACGAGTTGGCAACAATGCGAGAGCCTCGGTCTAGCGCGCGCACAGCTTGCCTTCACCAGTCAGTTGTTTGTAGGCTTGCAGTCGTAACGCTATTTTGTCCGTGCTCTGGCATATTTTGAGGTTGATTTTTAGTTTCACGCGTGTTATATGCGTTATTGTGTTAATTTTGATTTTTTTTTAATCTAACTTCAGTATGGATAAGTTTTTGATTAAAAGGAGAAAAGTTGAAGATGAGTCAGTGACAAAATCATTTAACAGTAACAAAAGTGAGAACGAACCGATTCCAAGTGTAAGTGTCGTGAAAGCAGTACAGGGGGGCGTAGAACCATCAGTAGGTACTGGAACAGTCCGTAAGTACCAAGATAGTTATTTAAACTTTGGATTTACGTTCAGTGGACCTGAAAACCTTCCTGCACCAGAATGGGTCGTGTTTGAAGAAAAACTAAGCAACGAATCCACGGTCCCTAGTAAATTGAAAAGACATTTGAATACCAAACATAGTCACTTATCTGGGAAAGATAAGAACTATTTTAGCCGATTGTTGTCATCAGAAGAAAAGCAAGCAAAAGCTATGGTACGGAGAGCAACTATTTCTGAAAAAGGACAAGTGGCCTTATAAAGTTGCCGAAATAGTAACGAAAAAATGCAGCCCCACACTATCGCAGAGGACGTAATTTTACCTGCCTGCAAGGAAATAGTGAAATCGATGTTAGGTGACGGCGCCGAGAAGGAAATATCCTTGGTTCCATTGTCAAACGATACTATTTCTCGGCGGATTGATGATATGTCTTCAGATATCCAGTGCCATGTACATGAAAAGCTAAGCGACGGTCGAGTATTTTCACTACAGCTCGATGAGTCAACTGATACAAGTAAGAAATGTCAATTACTGAGTTACATCAGATTTGTTGATGAGGAATCGATTATTGAACAATTCCTTTCATGTACTGAATTGCCCTCAACGTCAACCGGAGCAGATGTGTATAATTCCATATCCAGCACCTTGGAACAAAATGGGCTGTCCTGGAAAAATTGTCTTTCTGTTTGCACAGACGGTGCACCAGCAATGACTGGAAGATTCAAAGGATTTGTTGCAAGAGTGAAAGAAGATTTCCTGAGTTCAACACATTGCTTCATACATCGTGAGGCTCTGATGGCGAAGACTATTCCAACATAACTTAAAAGTGTTTTAGACTCAGTCGTTAACATGGTAAATTTCGTTAAGTCTAGGGCTCTTAAGACAAGACTCCTCAAACAAATGTGCCATGAAGTGGGATCTCGACATGACACTTTGGTTCTTCATACTGAGATCCGCTGGTTGTCAAAAGGTAAAGTCCTGGAGAGATTTTTTGAGCTGAGAAAAGAGCTATTAAGTATGTTTAGCGTTGAAAACCCAGACTTTGCAGCTCAGTTAAACGACGAGGAGTGGTGTGCAAAAGTAGCCTACTTGGCTGATATTTTTCGCCATTTAAATTACCTAAATGAGAGTATGCAAGGAAAACAAGAAAATGTGCTGACATCAAGTGATAAACTCACCGGGTTCTTAAAAAAACTTAGAATATGGAAATTACATGTGGAAAAGAAAAATCTTAAGATGTTTCCTCTGACTTTCGAGGTGGATCCACACGGGGACATAACATCCAAACTCATTTTAAATCACCTCATGGCTCTTGAGAATAACATGGCACAATATTTTCCCTCCATCACTGTCGACAAGTATGATTGGGTGCGCAATCCTTATGCTGTGTCCCCAGAATCCACCACGACCTTTCTCTGGAGAAAGAAGAGCAGCTCGCAGAACTTCAGACAGACCGAACACTTCAACTGAAATATGGTGAACTACCACTTCTCAAGTTTTGGATGTTAGTGAAGAAAGAGTACCCAGTAATACCAGTGGAAGCAGTTAATACCCTGTTACATTTTTCAACCACCTACTTGTGCGAGCTGGGCTTTTTGACACTAACAAACATAAAAAACAAGAAGCGCGAGAGACTTCTCTCAGTTGAACAGGAAATGGGTGTGTGTTTGTCTTCAATTCCACCACGAATTGAACTTTTGTGTAAGAAGCGACAAGCTCAAGTTTCTCATTAATAACTCAAATCTTTTGTTGTAAGGCGTAAGCCAATAAATCCCCTGTAAAATAAGTTTAAGTTCTTGAATATTATTCTCTTGTTCTTTTTTTAAAAATAAATATTGAGTGTAATTATTTTAATTAATTTTTCCAGCAATATCACAAAGTCTCAGAAGTTTCGCGGCACAGTAGTGTGCCGCGGCACACCCGTTGAGAACCACTGGGTTAGAGTTATTCCGCGACATAGACATACACCTGTACATTGAAAGCGGGATCCGGGGCGGCTTAGCAACAATTTCTAATCGGTACGCCAAGGCCAACAGCCCGTACATTCCCGATTATGACGCAAGCATGCCGCACAACTATTTACTGTACCTCGATTGTACCAACCTGTACGGAACGGCTATGACACAGCCTTTACCACAGTCCGGTTTTCGATGGTTGGAGCGTAAGCGTACAGAGATCGATACGTTGAACGTGCACGCGTTACGCGACGATGGTGACACCGGCTACATCCTCGAAGTTGATCTGCGGTATCTACATCACCTACACGACTTACACAGTGACTACCCTTTAGCACCCGAAAAGCGTACTATTACAGGCAGTATGCTTTCACCGTACTGCTATTGCATGAAGCTGTTAAAAGACTGTGTGCAGTAACGGTAAGGTAGAGAAACTGATAACGTCCCTCGAGGACAAGACGAAATATACTGTTCATTACAGAACATTGAAACTCTACCTCGAACTAGGAATGGAGTTGAAAGCGATTCACCGTGTGTTAGCATTCACACAGTGTGTGTGGTTGAAACCTTTAAAATTCATCGACGAAAGGAAACTATAAAACACCTTTGAAAAAGACATTTTTAAGTTAATGAATAGCGCGCCGTACGGTAAATCGTTGGAAAACGTACTGAAGCGAATCGTTTTCAAGTTAGTTGCAAACAAGGAGAAACTTCTCAAACTAACGGCTAACCCCAGGTTACAACATTTTTTCATCTATAACAAGGACCTGGTAGGTCTCACGATGAAAAAAACGTCCATTACACTGAACCGACCTTTGTACGTTTGGTTCAGTGTATTAGATATTAGTAAGCTGATCATGTATCGGTTCCATTACGCATTCACGATGAATACGTACGGGTCACGTGCACGTCTATGTATGATGGACACGGACTCTCTGTTGTACGACATTCTCACCGACGATGTGTACAAAGACAGGGAGGAACATCTCGAACTCTTTGACACGTCGGAGTACCCTAAGACACATCCGTGCTACAGTGAAACGAACAAGAAAAAGTTGGGTACTTTTAAAGATGAAACGAATGGAATACCGATACTTGAATTTGTCGGGTTGCGTGCAAAATGTTATTCATTCGTTACGGCAAACGATAAGGGAAAAAAGGTAGCGAAAGGTGTGCCATGTACCGCGATAACTACACAGTTGAAACATCGACTTTATAAGGAATGTGTAAAGACCACTTCTCAAACTTATACTACGGCGCAGACTATCCACACCGAAAACATAACCTATACACGAGAAAGCTTACAAAATTATCGCTGTCACGGTACGATGACAAACGATATGTCTTGGAGGACGGCGAAACAACACTGGCGTACGGTCATTACAAACTCTGTCAACCCAGACGCGAGATAATCCAGCAAGCGAGAAAATCAGTTATAAATTACGCGTTCGACCAACACACTGTCAGTAACGATGATGAAATCGGTGAGGCTCAGTGAAAACGTAACGGTATATCTCGTACCAAATTTTTGCGATTCGCGTTTCGGGTGGCGATATAGAAAACGTACGCAAAACTATTGCAAAGGAATTGCACAGACCGGTGAGAAGGAACTTTCCCAGACGTGCGGTGGAGGTGAAGGGGTTACACGATCTGTACCAAGCGGGTTTGGTGGAAATGATACCGCATGCCAATTTGAACAAGGGGTATAAATATCTAATGACGGTAATTAACCCATTTAGCAAGTATGCATATGCGATTCCCTTAAAAACTAAATCGGGTGTTGAAGTAGCGCAGGCTCTCGAACCAATAATTGTTAAAAATAAAATGAAATACCTGCAAACGGATAACGGGAAAGAGTACTTTAACAGTACCGTACAAGCTTTAGTAAAGAGATTCAACGTCAAACACTATTCAACGTATAGCAAGAAGAAAGCGTCCATCGTGGAGCGATTTAATCGTACGTTGAAAACGAACATGTACCGTACGTTCAGCGAGCAAGGTCATTATCGGTGATTGTCGCTTTTACACGAACTGGTGATGGAATACAACGTTAGAGTGCACAGAACTATAGGGATGAAGCCGCGACAAGTCGACGAGAGCAACGAGCGAATAGCGTTGGAACGAATAAGAAAAAATATCTCACCGCGGAAGGTGAGCAAGAAACATAAGTTTAAAATAGATGATCGAGTGCGTATCAGTAAATACAAAATCACATTTGCTAAAGGTTACACACCAAACTGGACGAACGAGATATACACCGTGCACAGAGTTCAGCCGACCGTGCCGGTTACGTACTTGTTGAAAGATCACACGGGTGACGTTGTGGAAGGCGGGTTTTATGAACAAGAATTGAGTAAAACCA
This sequence comes from Magicicada septendecula, assembly GCA_034769895.1. Taxonomy (NCBI): domain Eukaryota; kingdom Metazoa; phylum Arthropoda; class Insecta; order Hemiptera; family Cicadidae; genus Magicicada; species Magicicada septendecula. The sequence goes on along the minus strand of CM068371.1, from coordinate 15,023,153 downwards.
GCGTTGGCGATGTGTATCTCGTTGAGAAAATATTACAAAGTAAAGGTAATCGCGTCCGAGTGCGCTGGCTCGGCTTTGACGGTAAACATGATTCGTGGATACATAAAAAAGATCTGATATAATAACGTTACCATAGTATTTAACCGAACGTAAATGAGTTAAGATGAAGATTGAACAACAATCGTTAAATTTAAATGTTAAGAACGTAGACTCTACTAAGTACAACGGTGAAGTTGCATATAATAAACACAGTCCACTATTTCCGAACACAGTTCGATGCATCGTGTGCGGCGGATCGTGCAGCGGAAAGTCAAATGTTGCCTTTAATATGTTATTCGATCCAAACGGACTGCGATTTCAGAACCTGTACGTGTTCTCCAAATCGCTATTTCAACCAAAATACCGTATGTTGCAAGACGTTTTTATGCTCTCGCTGACGAAAGAATGACATACTTCACATACAGTGAAAACGATGAAGTACCGCCTCCGCACGAAATTGCAACTAATTCAACCATGTTTTTCGACGATGTGGTATGCGAACGACAGAATAACATACGAAAATATTTCGCTATGGAACGGCATAGCGGCGTGGACACTTTATACCTTTGCCAGACGTACAGTCTGGTGCCAAAGCAACTGGTGCGTGATAATGCCAATATCTTTGTTTTGTTCAGACAAGATGATCTCAATGTACGCCACATTTACAACGATCGCGTTAATACAGACATGAAATACGAAGAGTTCAAAGCGATGTGCTCCGAAGCGTGGAAGGATCGTTACGGATTCTTAGTCATCAGCAAGGACTCACGGATAAACGCGGGCAGATACAGAGTGGGTTTCGATCGTTTTGTACATAAATAGAATAGTTTCTGCGAGAAAGTCGTCAGTGTCAACATGGATGACAAGCAATTGACACAAGAAATCGATGCAATTAGCGACAACATAAGACAAAAGTATCGCGCGTTGAAACATGACATCAGAGAGAGCGATGAAGCGTTAACGAGAACGTACAAACCTATTTTGGAACCGTTAACCCAGATTTATGAAAAGTTGAATGACTCCAGTGATAAAATTAAAAAAATAAAAGTTGAAGATGAAGATACAAAGACAGCTGTCGAGACGAGAACACCATCACAACCTCGTTTCCTTAGAACGAAAGTGTTGGCACAAACGCCTGATGTCGAAACACCGAACGTGACTCTTGAAGAGTTTTTAGCAAAACCTGAAGCCTGACACGAAGTACAAGAATACGTTGAACAGTCTGTCGAAGGTCCGCTCGCGAGGAAATACTTACTACTCGCGTTATCTGATGATCGAGAAAAAAAGATGGATCATACGTACGGTGTCCGCAACGTTGAAGGCAAACGGATGTTGGGCAATTCGGTGTTGGAGATCAATCAAGAAGACAGCTTCTACATAGCTGGAAAACGATACAGGGGCACACCGGGTCTCTACGAACTTATGTTTATGAAAGAACCCAACAAGAGCGTCTACGATGAAAACGATTTAGCAGCTTACAAGTCTATACTGTCGGACACTAACGCTTAAGAGATGATGCGTTCAGTGCGAGCGGAAAGAAAATAACGAACATGGCGGACGGTGACGGTGATACGGACACTGTAACCGACGGTGTGTCAACTGTACGCCTTCAAACGAGATGCAAAGAGCGAGTTGAATAGAGTCGTCAAAATCTTTCAAATGCGTATAGATAAATCGATATGATGTCGTATATCTATAAATTGCATGCACATACGGTACGCAGTTCATTAAACGGCGAAGAGTCTGAGTTAATGCTCGTGACAATGCGGAAACCAGAAATTTAATAAAGCAACTGGATAAGATGATAATCACCGACGACTGGAGAACACTGTTTTAACAATGTATAAAAAGAAGAGGGGGTGTGGTATCGTCGAAAACGTGTTTAAAAGCGTTGCACCATCTATTGTTTCGTCAGTTATCAATCGAGCGGTGGACGCGCTACCTGTCGAGCTACAACTGCCGGGTTACAGATAGTGTGGACCGGGAACAAAACTTGAAGAAAGATTAGCGCGTGGTGATCGTAGAATCAACCAATTAGACGAAGCCTATCGCAAACACGACATCGCTTACGCACAATACAAAGACAACGAAAGTAGACGCATAGCGGACCGTAAACTCGCGGAAAAAGCGTGGGGACGAGTAAAGGCGTTGGATTTGTATATCAGCGAACGAGCTTATGCGACAGCAGTTGCAGCGGCCATGAAAGCAAAATCAGCCATAGGAAGCGGCCGAAGTCGTAAAAATTAAAAGAATGTAAGTGGTGGGGGTAGTGGTGGGGTGAAGAAGAGGAGGAAGAGAACTGCCTGGACCACCAGGAAGAAAAGGAGAACTGCATCCGGATTGTATCTACGTCCGTACCGAAAAAACTAATTCACATACCGCTCCGCCCGTTGTCCGAAGATGAATTACGTTTATATGCAATAAAACTAAACATACCGTATTTTAGAGGTGTTTACATGCGCAATGCATTACCGGATACAGCGCCGTAGAAGAACGAAAGCGTCACTGTGAATTTGGACGACGAGAGCGGACTTGGAACCCACTGGGTATGTTACAAGAAGCGTGGAAATCGAGTACACTATTTTGACGGATACGGTCATTTACGTCCACCTCTCGAGCTGATGCGATATTTTGACGATAGAGCCGACGTTCGTTACAACTACGAACGGAAACAACCTCCTAACACGGTCATCTGTGGTCATTTATGTTTAGACTTTTTATCGTCTTCTGGTCAATAAACTTCAGCATGTCGTCGCTAACGGTCACCGTGACGGGTACCGACGCTGTGAATCTCGTGTGTAACTTTTTCCCACCCCTCGAGTTATACGGTGAATGGTACGTTGGCCTAATGGATTTTACATCGTATAATTCAATACCAAACGTTATTGAGGGAAAAAATAATGAATTTCCAGTAAAAATTTCCAATGAAAAGTGGTCTGTCATCAAGTTGCCTACCGGCACCTACGAAATCAGTGATATCGCAACGTATCTGCAGAAACAGTTGGACGAGAGAACTAACATTTTACGTCTAAACAACAATACATTAAAGTGGGAACAAGTATAAGCATGACATAGACTTTTCGCATACACCGAATACCATTGCACGTATGTTGGGATTCAAGGAGAATCAGCAGCTGGAAGCGTATAAACACTCGAGTCGAACGTACCCGTCGACATAATCAAATTTAACACCGTTCACATACAGTGCAATATCGTACGGGGTTCGTACAAGGGCGGTCAGGGCCAGCACACATTGCATTCGTTTTATCCGACCGTGGCACCAGGTTTCAAAATAGTTGAAACGCTGAGAGACGTAATATACTTACCGGTAAACGTGCAACGCGTTGACAACATAACTTTGTCTCTTGTCGAACAGGACGGGGATTTAGTCGATTTTCGCGGTGATACGACTGCATTTGAAAATATGGGATTGTATTTCGGACAGACGTTACCTGTAAAAACGGAGTGTGTACGAAAGAACATGGTAGTCGGTGTTCAACGTTGAAGCGATTGACATCAAGGAACAAGCGTTTCTTACTTTCACTTGGATTCAAATTATACTATTAAAATAATGTCAGGTGAAATTTTAGCTATCGAACGAGGAGCGGCTTTCGATAACAGAATCGTTGAGTTCGAATATCGTACGCACGCACCGTATGCTTCCACCCGATACGGCAACAACGATAAAATACGTATACCCATCTAACAACAGGATGTTTTCACTTTACCGGCGGAGAGTTTTCTTTACATGGAAGGAACATTGACCAAGGTTAACGCTACCGACACAGCGTTGAACGTGAAATTAATCAACAATGCAATGGCTTTCTTGTTTGAGGAAATCCGTTATGAAGTGTGCGGTGTGGAAGTGGACCGTACGAAAAACGTTGGAATCACGAGCAACGTGAAATTGTTACTCTCGAGCAACGAGCACGAAAGGAAGTATCTGATCAATACAGGATGGATGACATCAACCGACGACTCGTTGCCAATACACGAGAGTACCGGTGATTTTACGTTTTGTCTTCCGTTGAAAATATTATTCGGTTTCAGCGAAGACTATACACGCATCATGCTGAACGTTAAGCACGAATTGATTTTGTTGCGTACGTCTACCGCTTAGAACGCAATGGTGCTAAAAGAGTCGGGTGCAACTGCAAACGGTAATCTCGTAATAAACAAAGTACACTGGAAGATGCCCTATGTGCGCGTGTCAAACAAGTACCGAATACCGCTATTGGAGCATATCGATGAGGATCATGAACTGGTGATGCCGTTCCGCAGTTGGGAATTGCACAAGTATCCCGTTCTACCGACGACAAATCGACATTTGTGGACCTTGAAGACATCGTCACAGTTGGAAAAACCTCGGTATGTAATACTGATATTTCAGACGGACAGAAAGAACAATATAGCGAAAAACGCGTCGGAATTTTATCACTGCAATTTAACGAATGTCAAGCTATTTCTTAACGTTTCTTAACGATAAATACTATCCGTACGATAACCTGAACCAGGACATCGATAAAAAAACGTTACGCACTGTTCTACGACATGTATACACGTTTCCAAAAGGCATACTATGACCGTCGCAACAGAACGCCCCTTTTGTCACCTAATGAATTTATAACGAAAGCACCGTTGTTTGTCATCGATTGTTCCAGACAAGAAGAACCAATCAAGTCGTTCGCCCTTGACGTGCGTTTAGAATTTGAATCCAGTAACAATTTTCCGGATAAAACCACCGCTTACGCTTTGATTATTCACGATAGCATAGTACAGTACACAGTGTTGTCAAATACTTTCATCGTTTGTCATGAAAACTTGTTCTTCCCCTCTACCAGTTTATAAAGATAGGTATTAGCGACCTCCGACTTGCAACAAGCTCAGCCTGTCTCAACGATGGAAGGTGACTGTGGTAGCAGCAGCAGCAGCCATTGTGAGTATAACGTTTACTTGTCTCTTGCATATCCTATTAACTCTTACTCTAAGTTCGTTACCGTCGGACTGTTTAACGAACTCAACTATGAACCGGGTGTTTTGTTTACAAACGGGAAAAAGAAACGTATGTTACTTGACTTTTCCGAGTGGAATTACTAACTTTGACTACGTCACTGTCGCGGTAGAAATACTCATAAACGGAGTCCTGGTAGTTCGATACGGGTCACTGACGCGGTAGATATACCTGTAAACTCGTCAAGGACTAGTATGGGTGTAAAAAATTACTCATTACGGTACAGCAATTGTTAATACACATCATGTATGAACGACATATTCACCCGATTAAAAAAATTTTAAAAATAAATTAAAAAAATAAAAAATAAAGTAAATAAATAAATAAAATATATGTACTGCTTTTACACATTCGCTTAGCATTGCATAGTGTATCTTTATCATTATCTACCACTGTACTAGTCAATAGTACAGCGTTAGATAACGTGGAGTAGGCCTGCTTTACGAATCTGTAAAGTTGGGGAAACCACGTTAAAAAAAGCGTAGGGGACTCTCATTCGCCTCAGGCAGCTAGGAAAAGTGATAGATAAAAATAAAAGTAAACAAATGTTTATTTACTTTTATAATAATAAATAAACTTATATTGTGCTTTTATGGTTTTACACATTGCTCTTATCTTCCGTTGTGCTAGAAAATAGTACAACATTAGATAACACATTAGAGGGTACAGAACTTGTGTGTGTAACGCACAAGTACAGAAATAATTACAGTTAAACAACAACGCCCTCTTGATGTAGTGGATGCGTGCCGGTTCGGAGTACCGGAGGTGCCGGTTTCAAATCCCGGAGGGGCCATAATTTATTTTGCGGAAATCATCTCCGTGATGTCACACACCACCTGTCCAGAGCCAGTGTTTTACACACATACAGTGCAGTCGGAAACCAACTACCTCGCCTCCTGTTTCGTCATACCCAGTGTTTTAGTTTTAGACATGCAGCAGTCAAACACATGCGTTATGAAATTTTGGCATGTCCTGGGCGTACCCACATTTCAAATATCGGGTACCCCCATCCGCTACACATTGTTTTAAACATTTCGGGTACCAAATTTCGGACACCAACTACCACACCTATAACGTTCCGGGCTACGTTATACATCCAGGGAACCCGTGATAATTGACGCTAGCCAATTATACAGGCTGCCTACGTTGTAACAAACTGAAAATCAACGCAACACTTAGAACAATAATAATTACTATAATTATAGGACACAAGGGAAGGTATATTCACTGATTTATGCACTCACTTCAATCTGTAATAAGATGACATCTCTTTATTAACAAATGATATATATAGATCCCATTACATAAAAATTTTTTCTACTGAAATAGTTAAAAAGGGTTTTCTGTCAAACAAAGGATCAAACTGATCATGTATTTTACCTCGGATCCGAGTCTCTTTAAATCTAGTAAAGACGTCTGAAATTTACTTTACTTATCAAGAAGGTTGCACTGTTACATGAACACCATTTGAAGAATGGTATTATTTAGTTAAGCGATTAAAACTTATGTCTCAAGATTAATGTTACAACGTATGATTTTAGAAATTACTGGTTACATTTCTTTTAAAACTTAATGCTTAGAGATGATTATTGTCTTTTAAAAGGTCTGTGGCATGTATAAAAACTTATATTTTAAATTTAGATAATTCTCGGTAGGCAAGCCACCGAGTCACCTCTTAAATACGCTTTTGCTGTCCGTGTCCTGGGGCGTGAATCCTCGATACTCTGGTAGTCGGGGTAGTCATCTGGGTCGTGTTTCCGGTGAAAGTCCTCTAGGTGTATTAATGAGGAGATGGATGTTATGCTGCGTGACGTCGGGCTAATCCTCGGCGGTTCTGGTAAGTGTTGTTTAGGTGGTAGTCGTCCGTATCTGCAGTTGTGCACGTCACATATTTACTGGCAGCGTAGTACTGGAGTTTGCATCTTCTTCTTTTACATTACTATCTGAATTACATCACTCGAACAATATTCGAGAGTTCGTTTTTTAATTAACTTGAGACATCACCTTATATACGAGTTCTTTTTTTTACATTACCACATTTCTTTAACAAATTCCTCAGTACATCTTATATATATGTATAACTAGCTCTCCACGCTTTTAGTGGAAGCTAACACTCAATTAAAAATTTTAAAAACAAACATTTTCTGAAGAGCCCTCGCTTGGAGGTGTTTACAGTCTGAACGCCGCATCGTAACTCTTGCATTGCTACAACAGATAGATTGCAACGACGCGGAGTGAGTACTCCGCCATAATATAGTTCCAACTCTTTTTTTAAAATACATTCTTATAGTAAGACAAAATAAATTATCTAGACTTATCTAGTTTACAGGGATTATTATAACTACTACTTGTGACTTCAAATTATTAATTATTTACATTATGATTTACAGATATTTCTAATTTATTGCCGGTTCGGTATGCACGTTGTGTCCGGAATAGGCAGTCAACGCATGATAAATTTACTAAAGGGTTAACTGTATTATTCTTAACTTTTACATTACGATTTTTTAATTACTTATTTAGTTAGATTTTCTTAATTTAATTCTAATTACTATTATGAGTTAGTTCAGGGGTATTTGGTTTAATCGTGCGATTTAAAGTACTTACTTACTTTCGTTTTTGTTTTTATATTTTTATTATTAATTTTTTTTATATTTAAATCGTCACATACTCCGCCGCTTAAAATCGACATGGGGAATCTTAATAGGGAAAATTCGAAAGTGGTGTACCGGAAGTATGCTTGCCGTTACTGTGTGGAATTTCTCTCCTCCTTTTCCCTTTTTCTTTCACTTAGTTATTGGCATGTGTTATACACATTTATCTCTTCTGAGTATAAACAATATACATATATATATATATATATATATATTCTTACAAACTACCTTTTTTTATTACATAAAATTCACACTTAAGGTCTACATTTTAAAACACAAAACTTCTTATTTCTACTACTTAAATCTACTACCGGTTTTTTCTTTGGGTTTTGGTTACTCTCGTCCTAGAGTTACTTTCTAAATAATTTCTCATTTAGTGGTTAGTTAGTTGTCCTTTAGTGGTCAGCTGACTACTCATTTTGCTCATCTTTCGCTGAACAGGATCTAAGGTTGATCAGGTCTCATTCCCAATTCTACGATTAACACTTAGCATGGTTACTGAGGTACAAGATAACTTGTTTACCTAGTATTACCTTTTTTATTTTTGGCGATGCTATTTCCTCTTTTCCTTTTATACAATTTCATCTGCGAAATATGTGTTCTTCGTACATATTCTCGAGTCGCAGGTTCGTACAGGGCTACGGTAACTGGGGTTAAGTACTTCTGGATTTGGTAAGGACCACACCATCGGTATGATAGTTTAGAGGTGGTCTTATCAATTGCACTACTAGTCGGGCGTGTCTTGTACATTACTAAGTCACCGACTTGGTACCTAACTAAATTGTTATTGTTATGAATATTTCTCTCGTGGTATTTTCGGGATTTCTCTAAGTTCGCTCTTAAATTTGCGCGAGCTTTATTCCAGATTTGTTTAATCTGCTTATCCATTATTTGCGGAGGTAGCAAGTCATGTATTTTCCACTTTGTGGACAAGGGGTGGTTTGGTTTGTATTTATACAGTAACTCAAATGGGGTAGACTTATGTCCTTTGTGATAAGCTGAATTAAAGGCGTATTGTATCCAGGATAGGTTCTGGTCCCAAGACGTATGATCGTTCGCATGGTAGGCGATTAATGCAGATTTGAGGTTTCGCAGATACCTTTCAGCAATATTGCCTTGCGGTCGATACTCATCGTGGTAATATGGTCTATTCCTAACTTGAAACACACATTCTTAAATTCCTTCGCCTTAAATTGTGGTCCGTTATCTGACACTATACTTACAGGTGTACCATAATCTTTAAATAATCTCTCCTGTAATATTTTTACAGTCGTCGACGCTAACGCTCGCCGCATGGGATACATCCAAACAAATTTGGTGAACGAATCTACACATATGATTAGCATAGTATTACCTGATTTAGATCGTGGGTAGGGACCTGAAAGTCTAAATAAAGTTTAGAGAAAGGGGTAGTAGGGATTTCTGAAATTAATTGGCTTACCTGACTGTTTCTTGCCGGTTTACTGAGAGCGCATAAATTACACCTTTTTACAAAACTAGCTATTTCGCTGTTCATATTGTTCCAATGATATTCCTTTCGAATGCGATGTATTGTTTTATTGATTCCCATATGGGTTCCAATGGTGGATGAATGGAAGTACTCCATCAGCATGGGCTTAATCACATCAGGGGCAATTATTCTTAATTCCTTTCCATTTCCTATTTTGTGGCATAGTATTCTTTTACTTAATACATATTTCTCTGATTTAATTCCTTGCTCAAGTTGTTCTATAATCGGTTTCAGAAGAGGGTCTTGTTGTTGATATTGAGCAATGTTGGTAAAAGCAAGGGGGGATTCAGTAATTACGGTGTTAACAATGGGTGTCTCCAGACTCTCCTTGTTTTCAGGAGTATTAGTCTGCGACTGGAACATACGGGACAGGGTATCAGCGACTACGTTTTGTGTACCTTTAATATGCTGCACTTTGAAGTTGTAACAGTTTAACCTCAATACCCATCTTCCAATACGTCCTAACTGTTTAGGGTGATTCAGTAACCAAGATAATGCTTGATTATCAGTTTCCAAAAGGAATTCTTTATGTTCTAGAAAGGGTTTAAACTTCTCAAACGCAAAAACAATGGCTAAACATTCCAATTCATATGCGGAATATTTTCTTTCTTGGTCATTCAATGTTCGTGAAGCATAACTAATCGGTAGTCTACTGTTTTCTATTTCCTGATAGATGACTGCACCTAAAGCTACACTTGAACTATCGGTCTGAACTACGAAAGGTTTCGTGAAATCTGCTAGTTGTAATACTGGGGGAGATATGATGCTTTCTTTTAGTTGTTCGAACGCATTTTGGTGTTGTGCAGTCCATTCAAATTTCGCTCCCTTCTTTCTTAAGGCATTCAGCGGTGCTGCTATTTCGGCAAGATGGGGAATATACTTGTGGAAATAATTTACCATTCCCAAAAATCTTTTGCATCTCGCGGGGGTAAAAATTCTCTGATTGCACGGGTTCGTTCGGGGTCAATGCTTACCTTTCCGTTGGCTTTCACGATGTGACCTAAAAACGAAAATTGTGGGACTGCAAAATTTACCTTTTTGGGATTAACTGTTAATCCTGCTTTTTGTAATCGAGATAACACTTCACGTAGATGTTTAAGATGTTGTTCCATCGATTCGCTATAGATTACGATGTCGTCCAAGTAGTGATACACATATTTAAATTTAATATCATGAAATATTCTTTCTAATTGTCTACTACATACGGAACTTCCTTGAGATATTCCAAAGGGTACTCTAGTAAATTGGTACAGGTTGAAAGGAACAGCAAACGCAGTTAGACGTTTGGATTCCTCCGAAAGGGGTATTTGGTGAAATGCTTGATTTAGATCCATTACCGTAAAGACTTTCGCTTTTGTGAAGTAATGAAAAGCACTATGGATGTCTGGAAGCGGAATAGATTCAAATTCTATTCGTTTGTTTAATTGCCGGTAGTCCACAACTAGTCTGTTTGTCGCGGCCTTTTGGTACTAAAAAGGAGGGTGATGAATACGGAGACGTAGAGGGTTCAATGACTCCTTGTTCTAACAACTTGTTGATATGGTTCCTCATCACTTCCATCTTGGGAGGCGACAACTTGTATGGGGGTAGGCGTATTACTTTGTGATCGCTCAGATTGATCTTATATTCTATTAGCTTCTTAAATCCTAGCTTAGGTGTAAGAACGGTGGAAAATTCTTTTATTAATTTCTGCATTCTCAGCCTATCTCTATTTACTAGATGAGCTAATTCAGACTCTTGGTGTACTATGTGTGCAGTAGATACTCAGACTCTTGGTGTATGTGTGTCTGTATCTCGTAGTACTTTCTTGTTCGTCAGTTTTACAATCGAAATTATACTTCCGTGTACGGTCGAATCTAAAGTAATATTTCTGCTCATGGATATCAAGAATCATTCCCGTTTTACTTATGAAGTCTGCTCCCAATATTAAGTCGGGTCCTAAATCATTACATACTAACATTGTAAAAAACCATGTTAGATTCTTGATTTTTTACTTTAATGGTGATGCTAAGTTTTATCACTATATTCTGTTTATTGGCTGTAGCACATTTTATATTCACAGCTTGACTGCGTTTCACTAGGTTGTGTTCGAATAATTTATCTGCTAACTTTTGACTGATTAAGGTTCTAGTAGATCCAGAATCGATTAATGCGATGGTGGAGGTAACACCTAGGTCAATTTGAATTAAGGGCAATAGACTTTTAGTCCAATTACATTTAGTTATCGCGTTACATTTTTCGATAAACTTTCTAACATAGGGATTTATTTCTCTAGTGTTTCTTTTCCTTCCTTTTTTTTTATGGTCGTACATTTCTTTGGGTTTACCGGATCTCAAGTTGCTGCGGAAGACACAGGATTTCGGGTCTCCCTGCCTTACATGTTTTTTGGATTAGGGTGTTTACGTTCGTATTGCTTGTTGTTACAGTTTCTACTTATGTGTCCATATTTACCGCAGTTGTAACACATATTCTTATTACGAGGAGGGTACCTTGCTTCCGTTTTAGGTTGTGTTTCATTTGATTTCCCAGGGCTGTGCAAATTGTGAGGTCTATTGAATACTCGCCTTTCACGCTGGGTTGTCACATCGGGCACTAGGGCTTGCAATTCATTTCTATTCGCTTCGGTTGATTTCATCGCATGTCTGTTCTGATCTGAGTACCATACATTCGAAGAGTGGATACTGCATTGTTCTAGATCCGCAAAGGTGTTGGGTCGATTTATCAACGCTAAACGAGATCTTTCTTCTGGAGACAATCCTACTAAAATGGTGTCGACCATCTGTCTCTCATTCCAATTTACTTGTAGTAGTCGAGAGGACTCCCTGATGTCTGAGATGTAATGGGCCAATCTCTCGTGATTTCCTTGTACTCGTAGTACGGTCTTTCTCTTAAGTTCCTCATAAATGCCGGTGGGAATAAAATATTTTATTATTGTGGTATGCAGTTCTTCTACTGGAAGGGTAGAACTTAATGATTCTAGCACACGATTCTTTAACGGGGGTTTACATTTCGGTAGGAGGACTTGTAAAATTTGCCAGTCATTTAGCTGCTGTAGATCTTTTATCTGCAGGAGATATTTGATGAAATTCAGTAGTTTAGTGACATTTAAACCATCGGTGTATGGGATTTCAGCTAAAAGTTTTTCTACGGGATGAGTGATTTTTCCATAGAGGTCAGCGTTATAATTCACGTGTGGCATCGCTTTAGGAGGACCAGATGATGCGTTCGGGGTTGTCAATTCGTGCATTCCGGGGCGAATCTGGAAACCATTGGGAGGAGGGGCTTCAAATATAGTCGGGGTAATTAAATTTTTATTTGGGTAGTGCTCTCGAGTAGGTTGTATTTGCGATACGGCGGGTGAGTCCCGATCCGTGTTGGGTGGAGGGTGTTCTACCGTAGGCGATTGAACTGGGGAGATGTGTAGTTTCTTCAAGGATTTCTCAATTTCATCCATTCGGAACGAGTCGGATTTTCTTCGTAATTCGTTGATAATAGTGGGTAATTGACGCAAAGCTTCATCTGCAAAACTTTGGACTTCAGGAGGTATTTCCGTAAGGTTAGGCCAGTTCAATAAATTTTTCATTCGCCGGGTTAAATGTTCTATTCTTTGAGTTGTCCGCAATATTACCGCAGGAGATTTCTCGTCTTGGAGGGTTTAGGACAATAAAGTCAACTCACTATACTTGGCATTACACGTTTCTCTCTCGCTCTCATAATCGAGTCCGCTTAGGTTGCTTAACTGCGCGGGTGTATCAAATCCACTTTCGCGTATAGACTTGCGCAATTCCGCGACTGTTACATTCGCATGGGGTTGACCACGCAAAAGAGCTTCATAAGACAGCTCGTCTTTTAATAGTAAATCTGGATTAAATTGTGCCATTTTTACCTTATTTCTAATAAACTAAAATTTACTCAAAATTTATTTTACTACACTATACACTTATTACATAGACAATTTAATTCATGGTTAATGCATTTTGCATTGTTCATAAGAGAATAACCTCTCTTCTAAGAGAAAGACAAAAATTCTACACAGACGTCATTGTAAAGTCAACGATCAGCTGTTCGCTGGAATGTAGGTCAGACTAGTTTACTTTGTAAACAATGGCATCCTTGTTGTATGCGTGGGAACGCGAGAAATACACTTGGGTATTGTTCTCTATAACAATAGCTGACGGCTATCTTTATCGATCGGTTTCAACTGGGGGAGCCAGATTCAACAAGGGGTGAGTCCGATGCAATGATACACGCTTTACAAGTTACAGCCCGTAATAAGCTGAGTTTAGTTATTAATTGTCTTACGTTCTAATTTTAATTTCTGTAATTCTATCGATTTATTTTTTTTATTTTTACTTCTCTCTCTCTCTAGTAACAAAATTAAACATACGAATTTATTTACACGTAATTAACCTGGTCTACTTTAGTCAAGAGTTTATATGTTTCACCGTGACGACAGACACACAACTTACATTCTATGCAGGCATATTCAGGAAACTACAGGTCTTGAATTGTCGCAATATAAACCTGTTAAAGACTGAACAGATTGACAAGCACTAAAATTCATGTAGGTACTTGCATTGGTGTAATACAATGATAGTTTGTATTATTTTGCGTATGTAAAAAAAATTATACACAAGTTCGTGCGTAATCTTATACAAAATAAATTCACAATTGTAAATTAATACTGTGTAATAATCTATTAATGGTAGCGACAGTATTAATCGCTAATTTTTTTTTTTTTTTACTTACCCTTTTTGGGGTAACATGAAATACATTAACTGAGTGCATAGATCAGCAGAGGGTTATCTATTTTTCTTTTACTACGTAACAATTATTTCGCACGAAAGCAGAGTGCCGCAATTCTACATGTGACACTCTGTACACGATCAATTCTTTTGTACAAAAACAGCAGAGTGGCGCAACTTTATAACGTTCCGGGCTACGTTATAAATCCAGGGAACCCGTGATAATTGACGCTAGCCAATTATACAGGCTGCCTACGTTGTAACAAACTGAAAATCAACACAACACTTAGAACAATAATAATTACTATAATTATAGGACACAAGGGAAGGTATATTCACTGATTTATGCACTCACTTCAATCTGTAATAAGATGACATCTCTTTATTAACAAATGATATATATAGATCCCAGTAGAGGGAAAATGACAGTTCTAACCAAAGTACCGTTATCCCCCCACCACCACCGCTGGACCTGCAGCATCCGCGAATTTCCACCAATAAAATTTCATGCCGCCTTTCGCGCGCCAAGTTCAAATATATGCCGCCTTTCGCGAGCCTAGATCAAAGAGATGCCGCCGTTCCCGCGGTTCAAGATTTTTTCCCACGCTCTCCCCACCACCGCTGGACCCGCAGCATCCGCGAATTTCCGCGAATAAAATTTTTTATTTTTTTAATGTGATTTTTTTATTTTTTAATTAAATTGATTTGCATATCAAGGGGTTGGTGGGGGGTGGGGTGGGGTGGGGTTCAAAGGACCACACGCAACTGTGAATATAATTTTTTATTTTTAATAAAGCTGATTTGTATATCAGGGGTGGGTGGTGAGTCAATTCTCTCTTTGAATGTAAATAACTATCTCTCTCCCTCTCTCTCTCTCTCAGCATGTTTATGTAACGGGTCTCACTCTCTCTCTCTACACCAATCTCGTTCTTCCAATGTGCGGTAAAGTGTTACGCAATTATAATGTTACAAATATGAAAAAATATATATATATTTAAACTAGTATTTACAAAATATGTATAAATGGTACACCTATCTATCAAGTGAAAATGGATATTTGTCCGCCAGAATCTGAGACTCGAGAGAGTATGTTTGTCGCGCATGCTTTTTTTATTTTTAATAAAGCTGATTTGTATATCAGGGGCGGGTGGTGGGTCAATTCTCTCTTTGAATGTAAATAACTATCTCTCTCCCTCCCTCTCTCTCTCCCTCTCTCTCTCTCTCTCAGCATGTTTATGTAACGGGTCTCTCTCTCTCTACACCAATCTCGTTCTTCCAATTTGTGGTAAAGTGTTACGCAATTATAATGTTACAAATATGAAAAATATATATATTAAAACTAGTATTTACAAAATATGTATAAATGGTACACCTATCTATCAAGTGAAAATGGATATTTATCCGCCAGAATCTGCGACTCGAGAGAGTATGTTTGTTGTACATGCTTTTTTTATTTTTAATAAAGCTGATTTGCATATCAGGGGTGGGTGGTGGGTCAATTCTCTCTTTGTATGTAAATAACTATCTCTCTCCCTCCCTCTCTCTCTCTCTCTGCATGTTTATGTAACGAGTCTCTCTCTCTCTACGCCAATCTCGGTTCTGCCAAGTCTGTGTGGTAAAGTGTTACGCATAAAAACTCCTTGAAATAAGGTATTTTCAAAAGTTTTGTGTACACACACACACACACACACACACACACGGTGGGTGGGAGGTTCCGACTTGATGTATTATAGTGTATATATTAAAATATATGACCGCGAATATAATTTTTTATTTTTTAATAAAGCTGATTTGCATATCAGGGTGGGCGGTGTGTATATATATATATAAAACTCTCTCTCTCACACACACTCTCTCTTTCTCTCTGTGTTTATGTGACATCTCTCTCTCTCTCTCGCTCTCTCTCTCTCTCTCTCTCTCTCTCTCTCTCTCTCTCTCTCTCTCTCTGTGTTTATGTGACATCTCTCTCTCTCTCGCTCTCTCTCTCTCGTTAGCTCTCTCTCTCTCTCTCTCTCTCTCTCTCTCTCTCTCTCTCTCTCTCTCTCTCTTTATGTCATCGGTTTTACATAAGCGTCAGTAAGTCGTGCTACTTATGGATTATTGTAATTAGCGATACTAAAATGTAATCACCAGGAAATATATTTATCGCCTACCTTGTTGTGTCCTACTTCTAATTTTGGCACATGACGGTCATTGACTGCGATTTAGAAATTAATATACACAACATATGTGCTAGCACTCTCTCTCTCTTTATGTCATCGGTTTTACAGTGATATATCATCTCTCTCTCTCTCTCTCTCTCGCTCGCAGACGTCGGAAGAAATTCCTAGTTTATAATGTAATTACCTGTGTGTGTGCTGTTACAGATGACTCCTCAAAAATCTGTTGTACAACATCTCTCGCTCTCTCTCTCTCTCTCGCTCGCAGACGTCGGAAGAAATTCCTAGTTTATAATGTAATTACCTGTGTGTGTGCTGTTACAGATGACAAATCCATACGTTAACAGCTTCACAGTAAATGTTAGCCTATTGTGTGTGTGTGCTATGTAAATTGTTTGTACATCAATGAATAATATAATCGTGATAGTTTTAATGTAATGCGTATTGTGTATTGCTGCTGCTGCTGCTGCTGCTGCAAACGTCGGTAGAAATTCCCACATTCAAATAGTTGACAGCACCAATAAGGTATGATTTGAATCTTTCGGTGTAGCATTTCACATAATTTAATGTACTTTACAAATAATTGCTTACATGTTCAGAGGTTTATAACGAAATAAATTAAAATAAACTATAATTTGTTTTAAATGATTAAATATATATATTTACACTACTGTATACAAACTTAAAATATAGTTTACAAACCGTTGTAATGCTTTGCATGTATGAACATGTCCCCACCCAGACGAAATTAGAGACACCAAAAATATAACAATGTCATTAGGAAAGTCCACATTCCACTTTCATAAGGAAATAGTCACCGCTTACAGCTATGCATGTATGTACATGTCCACAACATAATTAGAGATATAAATGTTCATTCGCTGTGACCTACTTTCTAATTTGACACCTGACAATCATTAGCAGCGCTGACAGTAATTAGGATTAATTATGGATTAGAAAGTATTTACTCTAAAAACGGACACGCAAGCTTTCCCCACTACCAGTGTACAATATATACGCGAAGAAAATCAGTGGCAATTTCTCATTTGACCGTCTGCTTGTGCTGATACATCGTGAAATCTATCACTGCATTTTTAATAGTTGAAAGACTGTTTGTATTATTGTACGTCTTACGAGTCTTCAGTATACACAACTTCCATCATTAAGAGTGTGTAGACAACACACATACTAGTTTGGTAAGTGTACAGATTTTATTTAAACGTAAAAATTATTTGCATTAAAACATTATCAAGCGCATTATTTATTGAATTTAATACATGTGTGTGTGTATGCGTGTGTGTGTGTATGCGTGTGTGTGTGTGTGTATGATCAAATTATTATGTCTGTTACAATTTTCTGAAATATATTCTTACCGTATTTTTATATTAATTTTATTGTATGTACAGATTTTATTTAAACGTAAAAATTATTCACATTAAAACATTATCAAGTGCATTATTTATTGAATTTAATACATGACTCATTCAAATAAGTAAGTGTACATGAAACATTTTGAATACGTTAATAACTGAGCATAATTTTTATTTTATGTACAGATTTTATTTAAACGTAAAAATTATTTGCATTAAAATATTATCAAGCGCATTATTTATTGAATTTAATACATGTGTGTGTGTGTGTGTGTGTGTGTGTGTGTGTGTGTGTGTGTGCGCGTGTGTGTGTATGATCAAATTATTATGTCTGTTACAATTTTCTGAAATATATTCTTACCGTATTTTTATATTAATTTTATTGTATGTACAGATTTTATTTAAACGTAAAAATTATTCACATTAAAACTTTATCAAGTGCATTATTTATTGAATTTAATACATGACTCATTCAGATAAGTGTATGTGTGTGTGTGTGATCAAATTACAATTTCTGAAATATATTCTTACTGTACTTTTTATATTACACTTCTAATTGAAGATATATTTTAGGTATAGCTGAATTTTAAGCGTGCAAGCCTTCAGTGTGCATACAACGTCTGTCATTTAAGGGTACGTGTGTGTGGACAACGCTCGCTAGTTTGTTGCAAGTAAGTATACATTATGGAGTGGGTTATACGAATAATAATAAAGTGTGTACTATATACATTTATTAAAATACATACACAGCTCCAAGATTATATTAAACAGTTTTTACAATTAAAAAATACATACACAGCTCCAAGATTATATTGTTACAAATATGAAAATATATCTAAACTATTATATTGTTACAAGTATGAAAATATATCTAAACTAGTATTTACAATTTAAAAAAAAAAAACATACACAGTTCCAAGATTATATTGTTACAAGTATTAAAATATATCTAAACTAGTTTTACAATTAAAATACACACACACACACACACACACACACACACACACACAGCTCCAATATTATAATGTTACAAATATGAAAATATATATATTTAAAACTAGTATTTACAAAATATGTATAAAATAAGACTTAAACACGTCTATGTACTGTGTTGGACAATGGCGTATATTCTACAAGCGAATCATGTAGTATCATAGAGTAGGAAGTCGTCTGTGTAGGAAAATTCATTGACGATTCAAATTCTAAACGTACATCAACTGCTGAAGACTTAAGCGCATCGTCCTGTTTGCTACAATCGAATACAAACAGCGGGGCTTTTGATTTGAATAATTCTGGTGTCAGTACTGGGCTGACGTCTAAACGGTGGTAATACGAACTTTGAAAACTGGTGTACATATTGTACAATAATGCAAAACGGTCTTTCCCAATATCCAAGTTTAAATTATGCGCATTATTTATTGAATTTAATACATGTGTGTGTGTGTGTGTGTGTGTGTGTGTGTGCGTGTGTGTGTATGATCAAATTATTATGTGTGTTACAATTTTCTGAAATATATTCTTACCGTAATTTTATAGTGGCAATTTCTCATTTGACCGCCTGCGTGTGCTGATACATCGTGAAATCTATCACTGAATTTTTAATAGTTGAAAGACTGTTTGTATTATTGTACGTCTTACGAGTCTTCAGTATACACAACTTCCATCATTAAGGGTGTGTAGACAACACACATACTAGTTTGGTAAGTGTACAGATTTTATTTAAACGTAAAAATTATTTGCATTAAAACATTATCAAGCGCATTATTTATTGAATTTAATACATGTGTGTGTGTATGCGTGTGTGTGTGTGTGTGTGTGTGTGTGTGTATGATCAAATTATTATGTCTGTTACAATTTTTTGAAATATATTCTTACCGTATTTTTATATTAATTTTATTGTATGTACAGATTTTATTTAAACGTAAAAATTATTCACATTAAAACATTATCAAGTGCATTATTTATTGAATTTAATACATGACTCATTCAAATAAGTAAGTGTACGTGAAGCATTTTGAATACGTTAATAACTGAGCATAATTTTTATTGTATGTACAGATTTTATTTAAACGTAAAAATTATTTGCATTAAAACATTATCAAGCGCATTATTTATTGAATTTAATACATGTGTGTGTGTGTGTGTGTGTGTGTGTGTGTGTGTGCGCGCGCGTGTGTGTGTATGATCAAATTATTATGTCTGTTACAATTTTCTGAAATATATTCTTACCGTATTTTTATATTAATTTTATTGTATGTACAGATTTTATTTAAACGTAAAAATTATTCACATTAAAACATTATCAAGTGCATTATTTATTGAATTTAATACATGACTCATTCAGATAAGTGTATGTGTGTGTGTGTGATCAAATTACAATTTCTGAAACATATTCTTACTGTACTTTTTTATTACACTTCTAATTGAAGATATATTTTAGGTATAGATGAATTTTAAGCGTGCAAGCCTTCAGTGTGCATACAACGTCTGTCATTTAAGGGTACGTGTGTGTGGACAACGCTCGCTAGTTTGTTGCAAGCAAGTATACATTATGGAGTGGGTTATACGAAGAATAATAAAGTGTGTACTATATACATTTATTAAAATACATACACAGCTCCAAGATTATATTAAACAGTTTTTACAATTAAAAAATACATACACAGCTCCAAGATTATATTGTTACAAGTATGAAAATACATCTAAACTATTATATTGTTACAAGTATGAAAATATATCTAAACTAGTATTTACAATTTAAAAAAAAAAAAAAAAAACATACACAGTTCCAAGATTATATTGTTACAAGTATTAAAATATATCTAAACTAGTTTTACAATTAAAATACATACACACACACACGCACACACACACACACACTCACACAGCTCCAATATTATAATGTTACAAATATGAAAATATATATATTTAAAACTAGTATTTACAAAATATGTATAAAATAAGACTTAAACACGTCTATGTACTGTGTTGGACAATGGCGTATATTCTACAAGCGAATCATGTAGTATCATAGAGTAGGCAGTCTTCTGTGTAGGAAAATTCATTGACGATTCAAATTCTAAACGTACATCAACTGCTGAAGACTTAAGCGCATCGTCCTGTTTGCTACAATCGAATACAAACAGCGGGGCTTTTGATTTGAATAATTCTGGTGTCAGTACTGGGCTGACGTCTAAACGGTGGTAATACGAACTTTGAAAACTGGTGTACATATTGTACAATAATGCAAAACGGTCTTCCCCAATATCCAAGTTTAAATTATCGTAAGGATAATACTTGTCGTTTAGAAACAGTCTCGCATTGATCACGTTACAATGATCAAATTCATCGGCGTGTGCTGTCAGTACATTCTTTCTTGCTGTCTGAAACGCTAACACAACAAAACGTGGTTTTTCTAGCAGACTTGAGGTCTTGACAATCCAATTCTGCCTTTTAGTCTGTGGTAAGGCAGGATACTCGTGCAACTCCCAGGTCCTAAAAGGCATAGTTATCGGGTGGTCTTTCTCTATGAGTCGTAACAGTGGTAATCTGTACGCATTAGCTACATATACATAAGGCATTTTCCAGTAAACTTTATCTAGTTCAAGAACACAATTAGCAGTCGTTTGTCCGCTTGCTAAAACCATAGCGTTTATGTCGGTAGATGTGCGTAGGAGTATAAGTTCTTGTTTCACGTTTTTATATTAGATCTTTCTTATGCGGTATTGAAAACTATTGTCCAACCTTGTTTTGTTAGACAGAGAAAATTAAGTTTATTTTCGCCCGTGCACACACACACACACACACACACAAACACACACATTAACACACACATACAACACAGCCTACACATGTTAGGTTAAAATGCAGTCCACTTACGTTTCACGTTAGGTTGAATGCAAACACACACACACATACACACACACACAACGTAACCTCACACACACGCAACGTCCACACACATTGGGTTGAAAGCAATCCTGTACACGTTAGGTTCAATGCAAATCCAATTAGGTTTGTTACACGTTGTGTCGCACTGACCTGATATTTATAGATGACCCCCATACAAAAACAGATAACAGATTTAAATAATAATTTCATGCTTGCAATATATACAACCTATGTACACAAACTTATAAAGCATCAAACTGTATATCCTTTGTTGGGTTGTAATTATTACTAAACAGTAATACATGCTTAGAATGAAAATATTTTCTACCGAAAGGCGAGAGAAGTCTGGGGAGATGCGTATCAAATTGTTTCTTTACGTTTGTATTTTGTCTAAACCATGTTAACTTCACACACACACACACACACACACACACACAAGAACAATCGGCTGCTAATTGTGTGTTCTTGAACTGAATAAAGTTTACATTTACGGGAAAATGTCTTATGTGCTAACTTGAGAAAGACCGTTTTGCATTATTGTACAATATGTACGTCAGTTTTCAGAGTTCGTATTCAGATCTGCAAATTTTTTACTTGTTTATATTTGTACTATGAATATATATATTTTTTTTTCATTATAAATATGTTAACAGTAACCAGCGAGAAACACATGTTTGACACAGTATACTTCAAGCGTTAGAACACCGGCTTCTAACGGTTCCAGAATCGGTTTGTAATTTTTTCTGAACTTCTCGTCGCTTTCTCTGATACAGTGTTGTAATGCATGATATTTTTTCCTTATGTTGTCGCTTATCGTATCTATATCATACGTA
Organism: Magicicada septendecula; assembly: GCA_034769895.1. Taxonomy (NCBI): domain Eukaryota; kingdom Metazoa; phylum Arthropoda; class Insecta; order Hemiptera; family Cicadidae; genus Magicicada; species Magicicada septendecula. The sequence continues at coordinate 15,000,941 of CM068371.1, read as the reverse complement.
AGTTGTTCCTCCTTATTCATCGCCATCGCGTGTTAGCAAGAGGACTGATTACATTACTGCAGTGCACCCACTTTTATATCATCTCTTTTTCAATCATCTACGTATGTGCATTTGAATTATTTGCGCATGCGCATAACAGCTTTTTTAGTACAGTTGCATACACATTGACGCTCGCACTATATATATAACCGGTGAACTTCACAACAGTGTCTTACTTACCGCTCGTACATGTTGCTGAACACTACTGCGCTACAAATTGTATGTTGCAAATTGATATTCTAATTTACTTTGTGTGATATAAAGCGTTTAAGATACACTAACATAATACCAGCGTTATAACAGTTTCTTTGTTTTTCAGTATTCACTCTCTCGTCTGAATATCATCATCATGTCCGACCTTCAACAGAATCCAGAACAACAACATCAGCAGGAACAGGAACATCCTCAACAAGGTAAAAAAAATTTTTAAGTACCAATTGTCTCTCTCTATAATTATGTAGCAAACCAAACTTGTTTGATATGAATTAACATATGATCCAACTCTGTCTAACATGTACAAGATAGTCTCTTGACGTTGTTTAGAAATTGATATGGCGGAGAAAATATTTTATGTTCTGACATAGGTTTGTCACCTTCTCCCCAATGTATTGTCTCTTGACATCGTTTAGAAATTGACATGCCGGAGAAAATTTTTCATGTTCCACCATAGGTATGTCACCTTCTCTCCAATGAACTAATTCAATTCTGCAACAAAAGCATTTAACTCTATCGTCTATGAATGACATACTATGTCCACAAACATCATAATTTAGCGGATAGTAGTAAAACCCAGCAAACGCTAACTCGTCGGGGCTGACAAACGTCACTTCCCAATACTTGAACGATTTTCTTCTTTCACTTTCAATGCTAAAATCAGGAGTCGCTGCCATCTTTACAGTTTGCAATAAACTAACATATTATTAACATGTACTATCTATTTATTTACAACAAACATGAATTTGTGTGTGTGTGTGTGTGTGTGTGTGTGTGTGTGTGTGTGTGTGTGTGTGTGTGTGTTATTCATCATCATTCCTATTAGCTAATACACATGTTTCTATTGTTTCAGTTATGACACGATTTTATATCGTACGAAACACCAGTATTAGAGGATCCCTCACAACATTTAATTACCTGCCCGTGTACACGGACACAGGAGATCAAGATATATTACCGATAATGACTGAGGTGCGACCTTTATTGTGCAAGGATATTCTGGCAGAACAAGCACGTTTACGTAGTATCAAATGGCATATTGCGTGCAGGATACGTTTCACTAAAACTGTGTTAGATGGTGACAGCGGCGAAGAAAAAGAGGTAACCAAAGACGCCGTCTTCCACGGACGTTGTCGTACTTTGCTCACGGACGACAACGACGAGTTGAACTGTCTACTAGACGAATCATACGATAAAATCATGAATAGCATATCCAATTTTACCCGTGACGAGAGCGGATGGTCGGTGGATGCTGTACTGAAGCTGGAACTGGTTGTTGGACGGTACCGGCCTCTAGCAGCGTCCTCCTACATTCCTACCCCGCGAAAACTTGCAGTCACCAGGGCAGTAGTCAACATCAAGAACTCCCAAGATGAAATGTGTTTTCTATGGTCTGTTCTAGCCCACATACACCCTCAACAAAAGCATAAAGAATTTGTTTCAAAATACACCTCATTCATAAACACAATAAATATGTCCGGTATCGAGTACCCTGTTTCTATAAACTCACTTTCTAAATTTGAAACACAGAATCCCAACATTTCTATAAACGTTTTCGGCTATGACATAGAAGACAATATCAGAAACGAATCAAAAAATGAGGTTTATCCGTTAAGAATTACCCCCAATAAGAACAGATTACATCATGTTAATCTTTTACTTCTGTCCGATACAAATAGCCGAAAACATTACTGTCTTATCAGTAACATGAGTAGATTGTTATCATCCCTTACAAAACACGACGGTCAATCATTTTACTGCGACTACTGCCTGCATCGTTTCACTACAGAACATGGTCTGACCGATCATCTCCTCTACTGTACACCTTATGGTGAACAGAAAACCAAAATGCCCACAGAGGAGGAGAAGTTTATGTCATTTAAAAATTACGCACACTGTCTCAAAGTACCCTTTACCGTCTACGCCGACTTCGAGTCCCTTATCACCCCCATTCAATCGTGTTCACCTGGTAACAACGTCCCGACGACAGTGAAAGAGTTAGGTGAATTCTACTCAGTTGATAGCAGCGGCGCCCGTCAGAAAATACCTTCTCCTCCTGTATCGTCCACATCATATGAAGCGATGCATATTCCGTCAGGTTTCTCCTATGCTATCGTCGATCACACGCACAGCCTCTGGAGAGAGGCTAAAGTTTATCGGGGTTAAAACGTCGTAGACACTTTCTTCTCGTGGTTGATGAAAGACGCCGAGGATATGATGAAGGTAGTACGACATAAAGTACAATTAATTATGTCCGATGATGACAATGTTGCGTTCACTAACGCCACCGTTTGTCATTTGTGTGAGCGCCCTTTGACAGACGATGACAAGGTACGCAATCATTGTCATCTTACGGGGAAATTCTTGGGAGCAGCCCACAATAGCTGTAATCTGAGCTACAAGATGCCTCGTCATATCCCCGTCTTCTTTCACAACCTTCGTGGCTACGACTGTCACCATTTAATGCAGGTTTTAGGAAAATATAAGGACCAACACGTATCCTGCATTGCAACATCTAGTGAGCGTTACGTGTCGTTCTCCCTGGGTCCCTTGCGTTTCGTAGACTCTTTTCAATTTCTTAATCGCTCTCTGGACACACTCGTTACCAATCTGTCCACGTCTGGAAGCCAATTTCCTTTGCTCAGAGAGGAAATGCTTAGACGGGGTTTCGACGAACAGACCAATCTGCTCGTACGCAAGGGGGTATACCCTTACGAGTACGTTGACAGCATTGATCGGTTCAACGAAACAAGTCTACCCGCTCGTGAACACTTTGATAACCGGTTGATGGAATCGTCTATTTCGGACGCAGATTACGAGCACGCACAAAACGTGTGGAGTGCATTCAATCTGCGTACGTTTGGAGATTACCATGATTTGAATTTGTTGACAGACGTAATGCTGCTGGCCGATGTCTTTGAAAGTTTTCGAGACATGGCCTTACGCGATTACTGCTTGGACCCATGTCATTTTTACTCGCTTCCCGGACTCGCTTGGAACGCGATGCTAAAAATGACAGGGGTCGAATTAGAGCTGTTGACAGAAATAAATCTACATCTGTTCGTCGAGTCTGGGGTCCGCGGAGGCTGCGCGATGATATCCAACCGTCATGCAGTCGCTAACAATCCTTTGATTCCAGATCAGTACGATGTTTCGAAACCGACCTCCTTCATTCTGTATAAGGACTGTAACAATTTATACGGTGCAGCCATGTCGCAACCACTCCCTTACGCAGACTTCCGATGGCTCGATCATAACGAAATCGAATCCTTGGACGTACGTAATGTGAGTGATGATTCCGACATCGGGTACATCCTCGAAGTCGACCTACACTATCCTAATACCTTACACGACCTGCATTCCGACTACCCGCTTGCACCTGTGCGCCAGCGCGTAACATATGATATCCTTTCTCCCTTTTCCAAACGGTTACACGAGAGTATATACAGATCATCGTATAACGAATCAGGGTCATCCGTAGAGAAGTTGTTAACAACTTTGGAGGACAAACAAAATTACGTTCTCCATTATCGAAATTTGAAATTGTATTTAAGTCTTGGTTTAGAGCTGAAAGCGACTCATAGGGTGTTGTGTTTTCAGCAAAGCGCTTGGTTGAAACCGTTTATCGATTTCAACACCCGCAAGAGGCAAGCAGCCGTCAACAGCTTTGAAAAAGACCTTTTCAGACTGATGAACAACGCCGTATACGGCAAGTCGCTGGAGAACGTACGGAAACAATAGACTTTGAACTAATCTCAGATGAACGACGGCTTCAAAAACTAGTTTCCACACCTAGGCTAAAACGTGTGATTCGTTATACGAACGATTTGGTGGGGCTCTCACTCCGTAAAAAATCCATTGTTCTTTCTCGTCCCGTGTGTGTCGGCTTCACGGTGCTTGACGTTAGCAAAACAATAATGTACGACTTTCATTATCGTTATGCTGTCGCCAAGTACGGTCGCAACGTTAAATTGTTAATGACAGATATAGACAGTCTGATGTATAGTATTCAAACATCAGACTTGTATGCAGACGTGAAGAAGGACCTACACGTTTTTGACACATCGGATTACCCTACGTCTCATCCTTGTTATAGCCTTAAGAACAAAAAGGTTATCGGACTGTTCAAGGATGAAACGTGTGGTCGTCCTATTAGAGAATTCGTGGGTCTCCGTGCGAAATGTTATTCGTTCCTTGTGGCCCACGAAGATCCTACCAAAGAGTGTCAAAAACGTGTATGTAAAGGTGTACCTCGATTTGCGATTAAGAGGAGTCTACGACACGATATGTATCGCAAGTGTCTCACTGATCATTGTCAGTTTTCTACCAGTGCGCTTTGTTTACGTAGCGATCATCATATGCTGTACACGATGCGGGTAAATAAGCAAGCGTTGTCACCGTATGATGATAAGCGCTATATACTAGACAATGGTCGTGATACATTTGCATACGGTCATTATCGAATACGACGCATCAGCATGGAGAACGATGATGACGACACCTCCCCACCTGCTAAAAAAATTTGTCTCCATGTATAGTACCCCCTCAACACTTGTTTCTTTCGTCAGTTGATGTCTCTCGGTGCTTCAGTCCAGACGTCTGTAAACGTAAGTTCGCATATTAATATCGCAACGATATTTGTGTGTTTAAACATTATATATATATATATATATATATATATATATATATATAGAGTTTGTAATGTGTGGTTTCTTTGTCTTACAGTATTATCGATAACACTGCAGTTATAATTGACTTCCAGTGCTTTTTCGATGACAACGGAAAATATATTGTGAAGGAACTGTCAATCATGGACGTTCTGAGATTTGCTGGTAGACATTGGATTTTCACTCTGCCTGCTACATCCGTTACGAATCCAAAATACGCTAGGACAAACCACTGGTTAACGTCAAATTTTCATAGACTTAGATGGAGCGAAGGAGAGACACCATACGACAATCTTGTTTCATTGTTAACATCACGTACACGTACATATATAAATATGTGTTTGTGAAGGGTTTTGAGAAAAAACGTTTTTCAGGCATTACAAACCCAAAGAACTACATTTAGTGTATCGAGGGACGAGGAATCAAACAACGCAGGTGGAGATTGTGTCCTAACGTCGTAAGTAGCAATCGTGTTAACAAACAATTTATTGATGTATGTGTGTGTGTGTGTGTGTGTAGTTTCAACTCTCTGTACTTACACTTTAATAATTGAATTTGTATGTACATGATAAATGTATCATTGATTCTATTTAGTATTTTTTTACAAAGTTTCGTTGAATAATATTTGGTTTGATTAGAAATTATTTGAAAGTACATTAACTTTATGTGATAAATGTATCATTGATTCTAAGCAGTATTTACAAAGTTCCAGTGAATAATATTTGGTTTGATTAGAAATTATTTGAAAGTACATTAACTTATGAAAAATGACACATACTTGAAAAAGTTTACTTACTTAACGCATTTGATTCTTTCTTTCCACTGACTGTGTGTGTGTGCATGTGATAATTGAATATTTATCGTATCCGTGATTCTAATATCGACTGTATTGTTATGTTACAGATAAACTTCCTTGTGAACTGTATCTACAGCCGTGAAATTATTATTTAAAAATCTTACAATGTCAAAATTATTATTATTAATATTGTATTTATTTTATATAACAATGTTTGTTTGTGATATACATTCACAAACACATCTTAGATGTGTGTGGGTGTGGTTTTTTTTTTTTTTTTTTTTTTTTTTTTTTTTTTTTTTTTGTTATGTTGTCGTGGGGTGATAGACTAAAAAAAAAAAAAAACATTTTCTTTTGCAACACATCTTTTTATGATTTCTTTCTTTATGGATTATGAGTTTTACATGGATCTGGTTAGGGTATACCATGCCAACACTTACCTGCAGTATATGGTACTTTTCTGCTTTGCCGGCTATTAGGTGTGGGATTTGGGCTTATTAGGTATCAGGTAACGAGTTGGGACGATGTGTTTCCAAAAGAATTATTTTAGGAAGCTGAGTTGTATAAATTGTGAATAAATGAAAACTACCTTTTTTTAGTCTATCATTCCAATGATTATAATTGTCACCCTCAAGGTGCTTATCTTTAAACAAATCATAATAATAAAAAGAATTTCAAATATTTAACACAATTTACGGCGGGTTCCACCATTTATATTCTTTCTTGAATATTACTTTACCATATTTTCTCTAGTGATATATTGTTATAATGCTTACGTCTAACAATCACATATTAAAATCATATATCTTAGTACATAATTTATAAGTTCCTGAAAATAAGACATACAATACACAGTATATACACAAAACATATAACATGGAAATATACACACATATATGGGCAGTTTCACACTGTCTGCCTGTAATTATAATTCATTTATAAAAATCATTTTTTGTTATATTGAATTTAATTATTTAATAAAATGGAAATACTGAATTGATTTCATTCTATGAAATCCGTAACCCTGTTCTTTATACATGAGAAAATAAAATACTAACTTTTTAAATGAATATAACAAGGGTTATAGTTATCGTTATCTCTATGTTAATTATTCTTTATACAGTGCACAATCTCATGAAAACATTTGCTTAGAGTCTTTCTGCACTCTTATTAACATATTATGATAATAATCACACATTATCTAAATGTTCTGTCTTTTAGAATAAATGTCTCTATATGATATACAGTACAACATTTAAAAGTGTCTTTAGGCTTTAGTCATACCGCCTATATAATTAAATGTTTATCAATTATTTAAAACTGTTCAATTTCGCTTATAGCGGCTTTTCATTTACTTTTTGTGTTTTACAACCATTATTATGAACCCTGAACCATATCAGGTCACCTGTTTTGATGATTTCATGTTACACAGATGTACACGGGTCTCAGGCGTCGGCGTTGAGTACAGCTATTCCTCTCGAAACCTCCGTCAGCGTCGCTTAGCGGTGTATGAACAGCTAGGCTAGGCGTCGTTCCTTTATCGTCATGGACACAGCGTCTCTGGCCTCGGGTATAGTCTGATGTCCGTAGTACGTAGTTGTAGTAACTCAGGCGTCTGCCGGTCTCATTGAAGCGTCTTCTGCAGCGTATCGTTCCGTGTGTACGACTCAACGAATACTTTATGAATGCTTACAGATGCTCGTTTTGGCTCACTGTTTATAGGGCAAAGCCACGTGTGCAAATGAGTTTCTATCGGCGAATATCTCAACAATCCTTTATTTATTTAGGTAACAAAGTTGTTTGTTAGACGTGTCTTGAACACAGTTATTAGCTATGTATACACGCGATCTTTAATTAGCACCGCGAAAGGTGTGAAATAGTAAAACGCTTATAGTTCACGACACTCTCACTATCTCGTTATGTGTTTGGTGTCTAAATAAAGCTACATTTCCGCACTATTCACTGGTCAACCTAGTTCTTCTTAATCTTTTGTCATTTTTTTATTATTTAAGTTTTAAAACACTTCTGACATGTGCCGACAAAATTATACATATTTATGCAGGTGGACTGTTATCTGTTTTGTTTGCTATATAAAATCTTATCTATACCCTTCTAAATGTACAATTGTAGCAGATAACGCTTATTATGCGTACTCCAGTTAGAACGATAAACATTGATAACAATGTTTCGTTATAACACTCCCCCACTTGCTTTAAAAAAATTGTTTTGTGCTTTACAGAACATTTTTTTTTTTTTTTTTTTTTTTTTTTTTTATCTATGTTTAGTACATACACAGTCAGTTATATTACATGTTTATTAGAAAGAATATAAAATCTTATCTTAAAGTAACAATCACATATGGGTATTATTGGATATAATGACGCAGAGATGACGCATGGTACTTTCCGACGTCCTTTTGCTTCACTGGGTCATATACCATGTAGGTGTGTGGTCCTAGACGACTCCTTAGTTCATATGGGCCACAGAATAATCTGAAGAATTTCTTGGAAGTGTTTAATATACTACTTCCCACAGGATTTGTCTTTATCAATACCTTATCACCAATCTGGAATCTTGTCAATCGGTGAGTTCTATTATACCGGTCTCTCCTTTTACCTGCTTGATGATATAACTGTCGTTCAGCTCTGTTTATTTTTATTTGAATTGGCAAATCTACATTATAATTTTCCGGTTTATTAATCATGTTGTGCCAGAATCTTTTAGGTATTTTATTCTCACTTAATTCTAACGGTGTGTATCCTGTAGCTTCACTATAATTGTGATTCATTGCATCTTCGAAAAATTGTAGATAGTCAGGCCATTTACTCTGTTGATTGTAGCAATATAACCTCATGTACTTGCCTAACTCTCTATTTATTCTTTCAGCTAGATTAGTTTGTGGATGCCTTATGGATGTAAGTATAGGTTTTATACCTTGTCTTGTCAATGCGTCCTTCCATAATTTATTACCAAACTGCTTACCTTGATCTGTCAACACTTTATCCATTTTTCCATACTTTGGTATATACTTCTGGGTGATGACGTTCAGAACAGATTTCATGGTGGGTCTTCGTACAGCATATAACTTTACTAGCTTGGTAAACACATCTACCGTCACAATTATATGGCGGTACCCACGACTTGATCGCGGGAGTGGTCCAAGGAAATCAAGTGCAACTATATCCCCCTTCTTCTTAGTTCTGATACTCCCCATTTCAACACAAGTGTTTAAATTCGGATGTTTGGCTGTTTGACAATCATGGCATTTCCTAACAATTATTTTAATTTTTCTGAACATATTATTACAGGTGAAGGCTTCTTTCATAGTTACATAGCACTTCAATGGAGATGCATGAGCTAGACTACGATGACATGGCATAATTAATTGCTGTAACATGTCATGAGATAGCACAACTTTCCAATCATAATTAATAAGCTTAAATAAAATTCCATCTTTCACACAATAATTTATAGGTAACGGATTATTTTTTATATTCTGTAATCGCTGATCTTTATCTTGCTCTCTAGCGAGATTACGTAGTAATTCTTGTACTTCTCTCTCGGGTTTGTATGTTATGTTGCTAAGTACCCTGACATCTTGTGGTTTAGCTTCATGTGTTTCTATACAGACTCCAGAATGTAGTCATTGATTTTCAGTCTTCGATGTGGACGGTTTATTACGTTCATCAGTGTTTCTCGGTGTCTCTTTCTGTTTTTTCTCAACGGTAATCGCCTGCGTATTTGCATTCCTATCGGATGTCCATGGTTTCGAAAATCGTTTCGACGAATTCGGCCATCGGTAACCTCCTTTGTAATTACCTCTTTCATTATTCTGCTCCTGCTTCTCATATGTTCGTCCATCTTCATGGCGTCTATCATATGATACATTTTTGTTTTTCGGATATTTTTCCTCGTCTGTACGTCTATCTTCTCTGCCTTTATCTTCTTGGCGATATCTTTGCGAATACCACGTACCTCTATCTTGATTTTGGTTCCGGTTATCTCGCTGAACTCCTCTTGGTGGGTCTCGTTCACGGATTACACCCTCCATCTGTGTTAAAAGTATTAATAGATCTTCAATGGTAGCTATACCCTGAACATGTATAGCTAGTTGGATGTTCCTGCTGAAATGATTAGCAAGCTTAATGACTAATTCTTTTTGTGTTAACGCGGGACGTAAATGTTTACTCCTCTCTACTAACATAATGACGTATTCATCTTCAGACAGCTTACCTGGATTATATTTACCAAATTCCAGTGTATTTCGTATTCTCATTTGTATGTATTCATTCCAATACCTCCGTTCGAATGCTAGTTTAAATTCTTCATACGTTTTTAAATCGTCATTCACCATCGTGAACCAACTGGCTGCTGCATCTTTTAAGTAACGGCTTACAAAGTCTATTTTATCTTTGTCACTGAGAATAGATCCAATACTATCCATTTCTTTCTCACATTTGATACGAAATTCAATGGGATTTTCCCCTCTGGATCCTCTAAAATAGTTAATGGGTCTCTCTTCTCTAGGTACGGTCGAGTATACTAACGCTTGTGTTGGTAGTCTTCTCACTTCTCGTGTAAGTCGGTCTACTTCACCTTTTAACTTGACTTCCAGCTGATCTACCCTGTTGTCATGGTGTTGGATAGATTTCTTGATGGTGTCGTCTGCTGCGGCTAGACTTTTTGTTTCTTCTTCAATTTTCATGGTCTTCCTGACATTACTCTGCACCAACTCGCTGATGACTTGTATCTTGGTATCTTGTCGATGCGTAATTTTTTCGAGTTTCTGGTCCAGTGTGTCGGCCATAGATTTAAAATTTTGTTGTAGTCTTTTTCGCTGCTCTTCGAAATTTTCATTCATCACCACCGCTTGTTGTTTTAGAGACTCTTTAACTTTACCTTCTAAGGTCTCCATTCGTTCCATAATTTCTACCTTACTTTCAGCATTATACGCGTATAGTTTCTGAATTTCTGACGTGCTTGCTTCCAATCTTCTCATAGTTTCAGCACCACTAGTTTTTATTTCTTCAAACCTTTTTACGTTTTCAGCGTTGCTGGCTTCCAATCTTCTCATAGTTTCAGCACCACTAGTTTTTATTTCTTCAAACCTTTTTACGTTTTCAGCGTTGCTGGCTTCTAACTTCTTCATTATGTCGGCTAAACTGACCTCTTGTTTATGTGCCATGTTTAATTTTAATTTGGTGAACCGATTTTAAAATATTTATTATTAATTTGTATATTATTAATTATTTGGATTATTATTAAATACTGTATTGGTAGTCATTTATTCATCAACATACAACCATTATCTTGGGCGCCTGTAGTATCAGTTTCTGATAACCACAATATTTATCTAAGCTCCCCTTTGTTTACTCTACTGATAACGCTAACTGTACGTTCTTATCAGCTACATTCAACATATAAATGCACGTTTTATAATAATTACACATCAACTCTAAATATTTGTTCTACGTGAATTTATATTTATTTAACTTCTAACTAATTTTTAATTTTTTTTCGTATTATTTTTTTTTTTTTATTTATTTAATCGTGCCCCACGTTGGAAGCGACATTTTCTTTTGCAACACATCTTTTTATGATTTCTTTCATTATGGATTATGAGTTTTACATGGACCTGGTTAGGGTATACCATGCCAACACTTACCTGCGGTATATGGTACTTTTCTGCTTTGCCGGCTATTAGGTGTGGGATTTGGGCTTATTAGGTATCAGGTAACGAGTTGGGACGATGTGTTTCCAAAAGAATTATTTTAGGAAGCTGAGTTGTATAAATTGTGAATAAATGAAAACTACCTTTTTAGTCTATCATTCCAATGATTATAATTGTCACCCTCAAGGTGCTTATCTTTAAACAAATCATAATAATAAAAAGAATTTCAAATATTTAACACAATTTACGGCGGGTTCCCCCATTTATATTCTTTCTTGAATATTACTTTACACATACTTTCTCTAGTGATATATTGTTATAATGCTTACGTCTAACAATCACATATTAAAATCATATATCTTAGTACATAATTTATAAGTTCCTGAAAATAAGACATACAATACACAGTATATACACAAAACATATAACATGGAAATATACACACATATATGGGCAGTTTCACACTGTCTGCCTGTAATTATAATTCATTTATAAAAAATCATTTTTTGTTATATTGAATTTAATTATTTAATAAAATGGAAATACTGAATTGATTTCATTCTATGAAATCCGTAACCCTGTTCTTTATACATGAGAAAATAAAATACGAACTTTTTAAATGAATATAACAAGGGTTATAGTTATCGTTATCTCTATGGTAATTATTATTAATATAAACACTTTTATTAAGGGTAACTCCCTTTTAATTATTCTACTCTTCAGCCTGCTTGGCTATCAACAATAATTAATATGAAACAATAAAATTTGTGACATCTACTATCTTGAGAACACTCTTAGAGCTTCTCTGCACTCTCCCTTAATTTATCACATTTAATTTATCAAATATAATTTTTTATACAGTGCACAATCTCATGAAAACATTTGCTTAGAGTCTTTCTGCACTCTTATTAACATATTATTATAATAATCACACATTATCTAAATGTTCTGTCTTTTTGAATAAATGTCTCTATATGATATACAGTACAACATTTAAAAGTGTCTTTAGGCTTTAGTCATACCGCCTATATAAAAAAATGTTTATGAATTATTTAAAACTGTTCAATTTCGCTTATAGCGGCTTTTCATTTACTTGTTGTGTTTTACAACATTATTATGAACCCTGAACCATATCAGGTCACCTGTTTTGATGATTTCATGTTACACAGATGTACACGGGTCTCAGGCGTCGGCGTTGAGTACAGCTATTCCTCTCGAAACCTCCGTCAGCGTCGCTTAGCGGTGTATGAACAGCTAGGCTAGGCGTCGTTCCTTTATCGTCATGGACACAGCGTCTCTGGCCTCGGGTATAGTCTGATGTCCGTAGTACGTAGTTGTAGTAACTCAGGTGTCGGCCGGTCTCATTGAAGCGTCTTCTGCAGCATATCGTTCCGTGTGTACGACTCAACGAATACTTTATGAATGAGCCAGATGCTCGTTTTGGCTCACTGTTTATAGGGCAAAGCCACGTGTGCAAATGAGTTTCTATCGGCGAATATCTCAACAATCCTTTATTTATTTAGGTAACAAAGTTGTTTGTTAGACGTGTCTTGAACACAGTTATTAGCTATGTATACACGCGATCTTTAATTAGCACCGCGAAAGGTGTGAAATAGTAAAACGCTTATAGTTCACGACACTCTCACTATCTCGTTATGTGTTTGGTGTCTAAATAAAGCTACATTTCCGCACTATTCACTGGTCAACCTAGTTCTTCTTAATCTTTTGTCATTTTTTTATTATTTAAGTTTTAAAACACTTCTGACATGTGCCGACAAAATTATACATATTTATGCAGGTGGACTGTTATCTGTTTTGTTTGCTATATAAAATCTTATCTATACCCTTCTAAATGTACAATTGTAGCAGATAACGCTTATTATGCGTACTCCAGTTAGAACGATAAACATTGATAACAATGTTTCGTTATAACACTCCCCCACTTGCTTTAAAAAAATTGTTTTGTGCTTTACAGAACATTTTTTTTTTTTTTTTTTTTTTTTTTTATCTATGTTTAGTACATACACAGTCAGTTATATTACATGTTTATTAGAAAGAATATAAAATCTTATCTTAAAGTAACAATCACATATGGGTATTATTGGATATAATGACGCAGAGATGACGCATGGTACTTTCCGACGTCCTTTTGCTTCACTGGGTCATATACCATGTAGGTGTGTGGTCCTAGACGACTCCTTAGTTCATATGGGCCACAGAATAATCTGAAGAATTTCTTGGAAGTGTTTAATATACTACTTCCCACAGGATTTGTCTTTATCAATACCTTATCACCAATCTGGAATCTTGTCAATCGGTGAGTTCTATTATACCGGTCTCTCCTTTTACCTGCTTGATGATATAACTGTCGTTCAGCTCTGTTTATTTTTATTTGAATTGGCAAATCTACATTATAATTTTCCGGTTTATTTATCATGTTGTGCCAGAATCTTTTAGGTATTTTATTCTCACTTAATTCTAACGGTGTGTATCCTGTAGCTTCACTATAATTGTGATTCATTGCATCTTCGAAAAATTGTAGATAGTCAGGCCATTTACTCTGTTGATTGTAGCAATATAACCTCATGTACTTGCCTAACTCTCTATTTATTCTTTCAGCAAGATTAGTTTGTGGATGCCTTATGGATGTAAGTATAGGTTTTATACCTTGTCTTGTCAATGCGTCCTTCCATAATTTATTACCAAACTGCTTACCTTGATCTGTCAACACTTTATCCATTTTTCCATACTTTGGTATATACTTCTGGGTGATGACGTTCAGAACAGATTTCATGGTGGGTCTTCGTACAGCATATAACTTTACTAGCTTGGTAAACACATCTACCGTCACAATTATATGGCGGTACCCACGACTTGATCGCGGGAGTGGTCCAAGGAAATCAAGTGCAACTATATCCCCCTTCTTCTTAGTTCTGATACTCCCCATTTCAACACAAGTGTTTAAATTCGGATGTTTGGCTGTTTGACAATCATGGCATTTCCTAACAATTATTTTAATTTTTCTGAACATATTATTACCGGTGAAGGCTTCTTTCATAGTTAAATAGCACTTCAATGGAGATGCATGAGCTAGACTACGATGACATGGCATAATTAATTGCTGTAACATGTCATGAGATAGCACAACTTTCCAATCATAATTAATAAGCTTAAATAAAATTCCATCTTTCACACAATAATTTATAGGTAACGGATTATTTTTTATATTCTGTAATCGCTGATCTTTATCTTGCTCTCTAGCGAGATTACGTAGTAATTCTTGTACTTCTCTCTCGGGTTTGTATGTTATGTTGCTAAGTACCCTGACATCTTGTGGTTTAGCTTCATGTGTTTCTATACAGACTCCAGAATGTAGTCATTGATTTTCAGTCCTCGATGTGGACGGTTTATTACGTTCATCAGTGTTTCTCGGTGTCTCTTTCTGTTTTTTCTCAACGGTAATCGCCTGCGTATTTGCATTCCTATCGGATGTCCATGGTTTCGAAAATCGTTTCGACGAATTCGGCCATCGGTAACCTCCTTTGTAATTACCTCTTTCATTATTTTGCTCCTGCTTCTCATATGTTCGTCCATCTTCATGGTGTCTATCATATGATACATTTTTGTTTTTCGGATATTTTTCCTCGTCTGTACGTCTATCTTCTCTGCCTTTATCTTCTTGGCGATATCTTTGCGAATACCACGTACCTCTATCTTGATTTTGGTTCCGGTTATCTCGCTGAACTCCTCTTGGTGGGTCTCGTTCACGGATTACACCCTCCATCTGTGTTAAAAGTATTAATAGATCTTCAATGGTAGCTATACTCTGAACATGTATAGCTAGTTGGATGTTCCTGCTGAAATGATTAGCAAGCTTAATGACTAATTCTTTTTGTGTTAAAGCGGGACGTAAATGTTTACTCCTCTCTACTAACATAATGACGTATTCATCTTCAGACAGCTTACCTGGATTATATTTACCAAATTCCAGTGTATTTCGTATTCTCATTTGTATGTATTCATTCCAATACCTCCGTTCGAATGCTAGTTTAAATTCTTCATACGTTTTTAAATCGTCATTCACCATCGTGAACCAACTGGCTGCTGTATCTTTTAAGTAACGGCTTACAAAGTCTATTTTATCTTTGTCACTGAGAATAGATCCAATACTATCCATTTCTTTCTCACATTTGATACGAAATTCAATGGGATTTTCCCCTCTGGATCCACTAAAATAGTTAATGGGTCTCTCTTCTCTAGGTACGGTCGAGTATACTAACGCTTGTGTTGGTAGTCTTCTCACTTCTCGTGTAAGTCGGTCTACTTCACCTTTTAACTTGACTTCCAGCTGATCTACCCTGTTGTCATGGTGTTGGATAGATTTCTTGATGGTGTCGTCTGCTGCGGCGAGACTTTTTGTTTCTTCTTCAATTTTCATGGTCTTCCTGACATTCCTCTGCACCAACTCGCTGATGACTTGTATCTTGGTATCTTGTCGATGCGTAATTTTTTCGAGTTTCTGGTCCAGTGTGTCGGCCATAGATTTAAAATTTTGTTGTAGTCTTTTTCGCTGCTCTTCGAAATTTTCATTCATCACCACCGCTTGTTGTTTTCGAGACTCTTTAACTTTACCTTCTAAGGTCTCCATTCGTTCCATAATTTCTACCTTACTTTCAGCATTATACGCGTATAGTTTCTGAATTTCTGACGTGCTTGCTTCCAATCTTCTCATAGTTTCAGCACCACTAGTTTTTATTTCTTCAAACCTTTTTACGTTTTCAACGTTGCTGGCTTCCAACTTCTTCATTATGTCGGCTAAACTGACCTCTTGTTTATGTGCCATGTTTAATTTTAATTTGGTGAACCGATTTTAAAATATTTATTATTAATTTGTATATTATTAATTATTTGGATTATTATTAAATATTGTATTGGTAGTCATTTATTCATCAACATACAACCATTATCTTGGGCGCCTGTAGTATCAGTTTCTGATAACCACAATATTTATCTAAGCTCCCCTTTGTTTACTCTACTGATAACGCTAACTGTACGTTCTTATCAGCTACATTCAACATATAAATGCACGTTTTATAATAATTACACATCAACTCTAAATATTTGTTCTACGTGAATTTATATTTATTTAACTTCTTACTAATTATTAATTTTTTTCGTATTATGTTTTTTTTTTATTTATTTAATCGTGCCCCACGTTGGAAGCGACATTTTCTTTTGCAACACATCTTTTTATGATTTCTTTCATTATGGATTATGAGTTTTACATGGACCTGGTTAGGGTATACCATGCCAACACTTACCTGCAGTATATGGTACTTTTCTGCTTTGCCGGCTATTAGGTGTGGGATTTGGGCTTATTAGGTATCAGGTAACGAGTTGGGACGATGTGTTTCCAAAAGAATTATTTTAGGAAGCTGAGTTGTATAAATTGTGAATAAATGAAAACTACCTTTTTAGTCTATCATTCCAATGATTATAATTGTCACCCTCAAGGTGCTTATCTTTAAACAAATCATAATAATAATAAAAAATTTCAAATATTTAACACGATTTACGGCGGGTTCCACCATTTTTATATTCTTTCTTGAATATTACTTTACACATACTTTCTCTAGTGATATATTGTTATAATGCTTACGTCTAACAATCACATATTAAAATCATATATCTTAGTACATAATTTATAAGTTCCTGAAAATAAGACATACAATACACAGTATATACACAAAACATATAACATGGAAATATACACACATATATGGGCAGTTTCACACTGTCTGCCTGTAATTATAATTCATTTATAAAAAATCATTTTTTGTTATATTGAATTTAATTATTTAATAAAATGGAAATACTGAATTGATTTCATTCTATGAAATCCGTAACCCTGTTCTTTATACATGAGAAAATAAAATACGAACTTTTTAAATGAATATAACAAGGGTTATAGTTATCGTTATCTCTATGGTAATTATTATTAATATAAACACTTTTATTAAGGGTAACTCCCTTTTAATTATTCTACTCTTCAGCCTGCTTGGCTATCAACAATAATTAATATGAAACAATAAAATTTGTGACATCTACTATCTTGAGAACACTCTTAGAGCTTCTCTGCACTCTCCCTTAATTTATCACATTTAATTTATCAAATATAATTTTTTATACAGTGCACAATCTCATGAAAACATTTGCTTAGAGTCTTTCTGCACTCTTATTAACATATTATTATAATAATCACACATTATCTAAATGTTCTGTCTTTTTGAATAAATGTCTCTATATGATATACAGTACAACATTTAAAAGTGTCTTTAGGCTTTAGTCATACCGCCTATATAAAAAAATGATTATGAATTATTTAAAACTGTTCAATTTCGCTTATAGCGGCTTTTCATTTACTTGTTGTGTTTTACAACATTATTATGAACCCTGAACCATATCAGGTCACCTGTTTTGATGATTTCATGTTACACAGATGTACACGGGTCTCAGGCGTCGGCGTTGAGTACAGCTATTCCTCTCGAAACCTCCGTCAGCGTCGCTTAGCGGTGTATGAACAGCTAGGCTAGGCGTCGTTCCTTTATCGTCATGGACACAGCGTCTCTGGCCTTGGGTATAGTCTGATGTCCGTAGTACGTAGTTGTAGTAACTCAGGTGTCGGCCGGTCTCATTGAAGCGTCTTCTGCAGCATATCGTTCCGTGTGTACGACTCAACGAATACTTTATGAATGAGCCAGATGCTCGTTTTGGCTCACTGTTTATAGGGCAAAGCCACGTGTGCAAATGAGTTTCTATCGGCGAATATCTCAACAATCCTTTATTTATTTAGGTAACAAAGTTGTTTGTTAGACGTGTCTTGAACACAGTTATTAGCTATGTATACACGCGATCTTTAATTAGCACCGCGAAAGGTGTGAAATAGTAAAACGCTTATAGTTCACGACACTCTCACTATCTCGTTATGTGTTTGGTGTCTAAATAAAGCTACATTTCCGCACTATTCACTGGTCAACCTAGTTCTTCTTAATCTTTTGTCATTTTTTTATTATTTAAGTTTTAAAACACTTCTGACATGTGCCGACAAAATTATACATATTTATGCAGGTGGACTGTTATCTGTTTTGTTTGCTATATAAAATCCTATCTGTACCCTTCTAAATGTACAATTGTAGCAGATAACGCTTATTATGCGTACTCCAGTTAGAACGATAAACATTGATAACAATGTTTCGTTATAATATATTTAATCAATGTAAAATGTATTTTGAATAATTGTATTATAACGGTTTGTAAACTATATTTTAAGTTTGTGTACAGTGCTGTAAATATATATTTAATCATTTAAAACAATATTATTATTATTAATATTGTATTTATTTTATATATAACAATGTTTGTTTGTGATATATATATTTAATCAATGTAAAATGTATTTTTGAATAATTGTATTACAGCGGTTTGTAAACTATATTTAAGTTTGTGTACAGTGTTGTAAATATATATTTAATCATTTAAAACAAATTATAGTTTATTTTAATTTATTTCATTATAAACCTCTGAACATGTAAGCAATTATTTGTAAAGTACATTAAATTATGTGAAATGCTACACCGAAAGATTCAAATCATACCTTATTGGTGCTGTCAACTATTTGAATGTGGGAATTCCTACCGACGTTTGCAGCAGCAGCAGCAGCAGCAGCAGCAGCAATACACAATACACATTACATTAAAACTATCACGATTATATTATTCATTGATGTACAAACAATTTACATAGCACACACACACAATAGGCTAACATTTACTGTGAAGCTGTTAACGTATGGATTTGTCATCTGTAACAGCACACACACAGGTAATTACATTATAAACTAGGAATTTCTTCCGACGTCTGCGAGCGAGAGAGAGAGAGCGAGAGATGTTGTACAACAGATTTTTGAGGAGTCATCTGTAACAGCACACAAACAGGTAATTACATTATAAACTTGGAATTTCTTCCGACGTCTGCGAGCGAGAGAGAGAGAGATGATATATCACTGTAAAACCGATGACATAAAGAGAGAGAGAGTGCTAGCACATATGTTGTGTATATTAATTTCTAAATCGCAGTCAATGACCGTCATGTGCCAAAATTAGAAGTAGGACACAACAAGGTAGGCGATAAATATATTTCCTGGTGATTACATTTTAGTATCGCTAATTACAGTAATCCATAAGTAGCACGACTTACTGACGCTTATGTAAAACCGATGACATAAAGAGAGAGAGAGAGAGAGAGAGCTAACGAGAGAGAGAGAGATGTCACATAAACACAGAGAGAGAGAGAGAGAGATGTCACATAAACACAGAGAGAGAGAGAGAGAGTGTGAGAGAGAGAGAGTTTTATATATATATACCCACCGCCCACCCCTGATATGCAAATCAGCTTTATTAAAAAATAAAAAATTATATTCGCGGTCATATATTTTAATATATACACTATAATGCATCAAGTCGGAACCTCCCACCCACCGTGTGTGTGTGTGTGTGTGTGTGTGTGTGTGTGTGTGTGTGTGTGTGTGTGTGCACAAAACTTTTGAAAATACCTTATTTCAAGGAGTTTTTATGCGTAACACTTTACCACACAGACTTGGCAGAACCGAGATTGGCGTAGAGAGATAGACTCGTTACATAAACATGCAGAGAGAGAGAGAGAGAGAGAGAGAGAGAGGGAGAGAGATAGTTATTTACATTCAAAGAGAGAATTGACCCACCACCCACCCCTGATATGCAAATCAGCTTTATTAAAAATAAAAAATTATATTCGTGGATGCGAGTGGTTCATTGAACCCCACCCCACCCCCCACCCACCCACTATATTTTTTCGTATTTGTAACATTATAATTGCGTAACACTTTACCGCACATCAGAAGAACGAGATTGGTGTAGAGAGAGAGTGAGATCCGTTACATAAACATGCAGAGAGAGAGAGGGAGGTAGAGAGATAGTTATTTACATTCAAAGAGAGAATTGACCCACCACCCACCCCTGATATGCAAATCAGCTTTATTAAAAATAAAAAAAATTATATTCACAGATGCGCGTGGTCCATTGAATCCCACCCCACCCCCCACCAACCCATTGATATGCAAATCAATTTAATTAAAAAATAAAAAATTACATTAAAAAAATAAAAAAATTTATTCGCGGAAATTTGCGGATGCTGCGGGTCCAGCGGTGGTGGGGAGAGCGTGAGAAAAAATCTTTGACCGCGGGAACGGCGGCATTTCTTTGATCTAGGCTCGCGAAAGGCGGCATATATTTGAACTTGGCGCGCGAAAGGCGGCATGAAATTTTATTGGTGGAAATTCGCGGATGCTGCAGGTCCAGCGGTGGTGGTGGGGGAATAACGGTACTTTGGTTAGAACTGTCATTTTCCCTCTACTGATCCCATTACATAAAAATTTTTTCTACTGAAATAGTTAAAAAGGGTTTTCTGTCAAACAAAGGATCAAACTGATCATGTATTTTACCTCGGATCCGAGTCTCTTTAAATCTAGTAAAGACGTCTGAAATTTACTTTACTTATCAAGAAGTTTGCACTGTTACATGAACACCATTTGAAGAATGGTATTATTTAGTTAAGCGATTAAAACTTATATCTCAAGATTAATGTTACAACGTATGATTTTAGAAATTACTGGTTACATTTCTTTTAAAACTTAATGCTTAGAGATAATTATTGTCTTTTAAAAGGTCTGTGGCATGTATAAAAACTTATATTTTAAATTTACATAATTCTCGGTAGGCAAGCCACCGAGTCACCTCTTAAATACGCTTTTGCTGTCCGTGTCCTGGGGCGTGAATCCTCGATACTCTGGTAGTCGGGGTAGTCATCTGGGTCGTGTTTTTTCGGTGAAAGTCCTCTAGGTGTATTAATGAGGAGATGGATGTTATGCTGCGTGACGTCGGGCTAATCCTCGGCGGTTCTGGTAAGTGTTGTTTAGGTGGTAGTCGTCCGTATCTGCAGTTGTGCACGTCACATATTTACTGGCAGCGTAGTACTGGAGTTTGCATCTTCTTCTTTTACATTACTATCTGAATTACATCACTCGAACAATATTCGAGAGTTCGTTTTTTAATTAACTTGAGACATCACCTTATATACGAGTTCTTTTTTTTACATTACCACATTTCTTTAACAAATTCCTCAGTACATCTTATATATATGTATAACTAGCTCTCCACGCTTTTAGTGGAAGCTAACACTCAATTAAAAATTTTAAAAACAAACATTTTCTGAAGAGCCCTCGCTTGGTGGTGTTTACAGTCTGAACGCCGCATCGTAACTCTTGCATTGCTACAACAGGTAGATTGCAACGACGCGGAGTGAGTACTCCGCCATAATATAGTTCCAACTCTTTATTTAAAATACATTCTTATAGTAAGACAAAATAAATTATCTAGACTTATCTAGTTTACAGGGATTATTATAACTACTACTTGTGACTTCAAATTATTAATTATTTACATTACGATTTACAGATATTTCTAATTTACTGACGGTTCGGTATGCACGTTGTGTCCGGAATAGGCAGTCAACGCATGATAAATTTACTAAAGTGTTAACTGTATTATTCTTAACTTTTACATTACGATTTTTTAATTACTTATTTAGTTAGATTTTCTTAATTTAATTCTCATTACTATTATGAGTTAGTTCAGGGATATTTGGTTTAATCGTGCGATTTAAAGTACTTACTTACTTCCGTTTTTTTTTTATTATTAATTTTTTTTTTATATTTAAATCGTCACATACCCTCTGAGTCGTCACGGACAGTGACGTCATAAACACACACACAGCTTTATAAAACAGTGACGTCAGTGTTTTAGACATGCAGCACTCGGGCACCAACTGCCAGGGCCTCTGTGACGTCATGAAACAGCAAATAGTTGAAACCGGAAGTGTTTTAGTACCAACACTTTCCCTCTACTAAAAAGTGAAATAAAAACAGATTTAAAAAGTGATGAAAAATCTGGATACATAAAGCACAACCTAATCCTACGAATGATCAGATAATCAGGGCGGGAGTTAGCCCTCGGGTGATAGTACGTAGGCCCAGTAGGCCCCATGACTGTGACCCAAGCCGCATCAGCGTACATGCGTAAGCGGGCCCCTTTTGGGTTCACCAAGTGGCTCTCCGAATCAGGGTGCTTACAGTTCAGGTCGCCCGCCAGGACTACCCTCCTGTGTGCGCCAAAGACGGCCTACAGATCGTTCGACAGGAGCTCCGTTTGTGTAGGCTTGTATGCGGAAACCACGAGTAGACCCCGTGGTGCCGAGAGCAGCATGGAGCTCAACCGCGGTGCACGCACTCGAGGTTCCGCCGCTGAGGCGAGACAACGCGGTGATGGCGAAGGGACGCCTTCACCGCGATGGCGGTGCCACCTCCTGCGCGACCCGACCGGTCGTGCCGGTAGCACACGGAGTTGGGTAGTCGGAATCGACGATGCGGGGTCAGGTGCGTCTCACGAAGAAGAAGCATATCGGGGTTGTGACGGGCAACGAACTCTAAGAGCTCAGAATGCCGGGAAACGAGACCGTTGGCGTTCCACGCCACGAGCTCGAGGTCTTGCTTGAGGGATTGCTGTGTTTGTCCGTTGTTCATAACAGACCGATAACACGGCAGGCTTCCACCAACAGGAGGAACTTGTGTTGGGGCGAGGCTGTTGCCAAGCGTTTGTTGATGTTTCGTAAAGTCCGGGCTACTTTCTGCAAGTCATAGCTTGCCAGAAAGTCGGATGCGACGGCGAGATCATCGGAAGATGTTTGTAGAGAACGCTTGGCGGCAGCTGCATAGCTGGGGCGGGGCGAGGCGGTGGAAGCCTTGGGGGCAGTTTCTGGAGCGGGTGATCGCTCTGGCTTTTGGTGGACAGGCTTGGGTCCAATGGCAGGTAAAGGCTGGCCCGTGTTCTTGGCCTGAGGTCTTTTACCTTTCTTGCCTGATCTAGGGTAGCGAGGCTCGGGTGGCGGCGGCAGTGGAGGATCCAGTTCCTCGTCATCCTGCGGCAACGGGACTTTAGCATACGCGGGTGTCTCGCGTTCCGGTTCTGGTGGTCTGTTTAGTTTTGCTCGGGCTCACTGCACTATGTGGTTTCGGAACCGGAGCAGGCCTTGGGGCTGGTTTCCGTGCCACAGGCTCAGAGGCTTTGGCCGATGTTACTGGCTAAACAACATGACGAGGTAAGCCTAAGGGCTGGACCGGTTTTACTAATTTGTCCAACTGTTCTTTGTAAATAGGACAGCGCCTGTTATTTGCAGCATGGGCGCCTCCACAGTTTATGCAGTACCTGTGATTGTCAGGAACAGCGCAGGCCTGCGTTAAGTGATCCAGGCCGCATCGGACGCAGGTCGGCGCGTTCCGACAAACAAAACTACTGTGGCAGTACCTCTGACACCTGTGGCATTGGGAAATCTTCTCGATCTGACGGCAGGGCTCTACGCTAACGCAGAGCCCGAACAGCCGTTTCAACTCTAAAAGGGCCTGAGTAGGTTCGCCCTTCTCCACCTGGAGTCTGATTAGAGGCAGGGGTCGACGCGAGCCGTAGGTTGTAAACAACCGAGAGGCTGCCACAACCTTGTAGCCCGCGTCGCGCAGTTCGTCTAGGACGGCCTGCGGATCGGTCTGTATGTCTAGCCCCCGAAGAACGAGGGCTACAGGCTTGATGCGGTTTACGGTATAAGTGTGGAACTGGAACGATTCTTGTTCCAGCCACGCCACTGGATCACTCTGAGGTTTTCGGATCCGCTGCGGATATTCGTTTAGAACAGTTTAGAACGTCTCGTTTTAAATATTTATTAAATATTAAAAATAAATATTAAGTGTTTATTAATAGAAGACGGAACCATTAACCTGTAATGGTAAGTGATTTATTTTATTACTTTTTATGTAGTTCTTTGTTTAACTTTATGTTGCTTTAAGATATTGTTTTCACGATGCACTTTAGACCTACAAGGAATTTGCATATTTATTAGAACATTTTTATGTTATAAATTTGTTATATTCCTTCATTTTTTATGGTCTACATTTGTTACTAACAAATGTATACAAACTGAATACCGGTAATATTAAACTTATAATACGTAATTTCTTAATTTTGACTTAAAAAATATTCTTAAGACGTTTCTGGACGTGCTTTCATATAAAATTCTACACATTTGCACTTATTAAGTACTTTGTTCACAGGATGGGCCTTCATTTTTGCTCTTTTGCTCCCTTTTAATTGTGTATCATCTGAATTGTCATCAATATCATTTGTTTCTGCCAACAACTTAATTAGATCTTCGGAGAGATACGGGTCACGTTTTCTTTTTATCTGATACACCACAAAATATTGAAAAAAATGTTAATCTAAAGTGTAATTTTATATTTATTAAACCAAGGAAACCAATTTTACGGTGTTTATATTGGTTTTACTACTGTTTAATCAAAAAATATTTTTTTTTTTGGCAACAAATAAATTAGGAAAAATAACAAAACAAAGATTTGGAAAGTACAGTTTTCAAAATTGTGAAAGTATTATTGAGTGCTAGGTTAAAAATTTATTTTTTGTAATGAAAATATTAGCTAACACATGACTTAATTAACGCCTAAGCATCACAATTTTATTACAAAATGTGTGTACCGTAATAGGTAAATCCTAATCATCACGACTTTGACAGTGCATACTTTTTGTATGTAAGAAAAAGAAAACTATTAATATTTGCTCATTTAAAGGTATCCATAGTTAAAATAACACCTTAATGTTTTCATAAAGTCTAACCCACTCAGAAAATGGCTAACAAACTGATCAGATTTATAACATCTTTTCTAGTGTTATAACTTAAGGAGCCCGAAATAATTGGTTCTGCCAATTATTTAGGCTGCCTTATTCGACGAGCTGAAATTTAATCAGAACAACACAGAGTAAATATAAAAGGAATCAGGGAAAGGGAAAACTGTTGATTTATGTACTCAGTATATGTGTGTAACAAGAAGACTTCTCTTTATTAAACATTTAAAAAAAAAATAACATTTACTCAAAAGATAGATCCCATGACATTACTAATGGAATTATTAAAGTTATTTGAATTCTTTATTTAAACTTTGGGATCACAACAGATTTTATTTAGCTATACCACGGATCCGGGTAACCTTAGGTATTTAGTCATCAAACTTTTAATTATATTCACTTCATGATATTAGCTTGCAAGACCTTTAGTTTTATGCTTCATTATTATTCCATTTGAAGAATGGTATTAATTATACTACGATACATTAAGATTTAACTTTTACAATGTATTATGTCTGAATAGTTACATTAAATTCTTAGAGTTAATTCTTTTTAATCTTTACAAGTTTAATCGTCTCTGAAAAGTCTCTCTTTCAAAGTGTATTGTGTTACAATTATAATTATTATTTATTCCTCGATAGACGTGCTATCGAGTCACCTTTAATTTGGTATGTAGAAATTTCCTCCGGGAGTGTCCGTCTTGGGAATCCTTAAAAGCGTCGTCCTCATCTAGGTCTGGTCTTAGTCATTAAAGGCTTAAACGTCTGCAGTATAGGTCGAACCTTCTACGATGGTAGGCGTCGATTCTCTGATGTCTCGAACTGCATCTTCTGTCGGGTCTACTAGAGTTGTAAATTCTGGTAGCTCACATCTCCAGGTAGGATGTTGAAAAGTGTCGTCAGTTGGTGAAGTTCGCAGTCATCGTTATTAATACTCGTACTTTTGTTGTCACATATTTCTTCTTGTTACCACGTTTCTGATTTTTAATTAATGTTACATGTTACACTCTTTTAGTGTAGCAGAAAATAAACTACATTTGAAATAAGCCAAACTAACAACAAATCACACAACATTCCAACAGAGCTTTTGCTCGTGCGTGTGCACTGCTTGGAGTCTTCATAGCGAGAGAGAGATTTTTTCACCCGCTTCCACTGGTACTGCATGGGGTAGTGGGGTGTTTATTCCGCGAGAATATAGTCCCTGTCTCTCTCTAAATAAACATTTTTATTTATACAAACTATCCCTAGATCAAAATACATAATTTAAATGAGTTGTTTTAGTGACTATCTGTGTCTTCAGATTCTTTAATTCTTAACATTAGTTTTTTATTTTATTCTTAATTACAGAAGACTCGGAAAACATGTCGAGTCCGGAATCAACAGGTAGGCGCCTGATAGCAAGCAAGTGTTAAATACGACAATAATAATTATTTACAATATGCCTTTTTATTACAGTTTCTTTGCCCTTATTAATTACTTATTCCTTTCACACTTAGTACCTACATGTTTTTTATTATTGTGAGATTTAAATGGTTAATGGCTCGCAACCTTAATTTTTTTATTTCTTTCTTTTTTTTTTATAATGGTTACAATTTAAATCGTCACATACTCCGCCTCTTAACCAACACAGACTCCTGAAAATATGGTCAGCAACGTACCGAGAGTATGCTTGGGGCGTACCGTGTGAAATTTCTCTCACCCGTTTTTCTCTGTATGTAACTACGAGCAGCATTTGTCACTCTTGACTTGCTGATTCTTACTATCTATACATATACTTCATAATTTACACACTAACTCTACTACTACATAAAATTCACACACTATAAACGTCTTTTCAACATTCTAAATTTTCTTAACTCTACTACTTATAACTACTACCGGATTTTTCTTTTGTGTGAGTTGTCTCTTTTCCTTTTTTTTTTTTATTGGATGTCAGCTGACTTCTTGCTTTGCTCTACATTCGATGAATAGGATTCAAGGTTGATCAGGCCTCGTACCTATTTATACGACAAGGTAGCCAAAAGTTACGCAAGTACTCTTTGCAGTTGAGTACAAAACTTCTACCTTTTGTTTTTTTACATTTATTTATTTATTTAACTTGCACGCTACCATTTTCTTCTTCGTGATAACGTTTTATCTGCGAAATATGTGTCCTTCGCACATATTTTTGAGTAGATGGTTCGTACAGGGTTACAGTTACCGGAGTTAAGTATTTGTGAATTTGATAAGGACCGCTCCATCTGTATGATAGCTTGGAGGTTGTCTTATCGATTGCACTACTCGTTGGGTGCGTTTTATACATAACTAAGTCTCCGATTTGGTACTTTACTTTATTATTATTATTCTTTTGCTCGTAATATTTCCTTGGCTTCGCTAAGTTTGTTCGTAAATTAGCGCGCGCTTCATTCCATATTTTCCTAATATTTTTATCCCTAATTTCAAGGGGTAACAATTCATGTATTTTCCACTTTGTGGATAATGGGTGGTTAGGTTTATACTTGAACAATAATTCGAATGGGGTAGACTTATGTCCTTCATGATATGCTGAATTAAAGGCGAATTGTATCCAGGATAGGTTCTGGTCCCAAGAAGTATGGTCGTTAGCATGGTAGGCTATTAAAGCAGATTTTAGGTTTCGCAAATACCTCTCAGCTATATTACCTTGCGGACGATACTCTGTAGTGGTAATGTGGTCTATACCTAGTTTGAAACACATGTTCCTGAATTCCTTAGACTTGAACTGTGGTCCGTTGTCCGACACTAGATGGACTGGGATACCGAATTCTTTGAATAATCTATTCTGTAAAATGCTTACTGTTGTCGTAGCTAAAGCTCGCCGCATGGGGTACATCCAGACGAATTTACTAAAAGAATCTACGCAAATTAGTAACATTGTATTTCCTGATTTAGAACGTGGGTAGGGTCCTGAAAAGTCTAAATAAATTTTGGCGAATGGGGTAGCAGGAATCTCTGAGATTAACTGACTTATTTGGCTGTTTCTCGCTGGTTTGCTGAGTGCGCACAACTTACACTTCTTTACAAAGTTAGCGATCTCACTGTTCATATTTTCCCAGTGATATTCTTTACGAATTCGATGTATGGTTTTATTTATTCCCATATGTGCTCCAATAGTGGAAGAGTGATAATATTCCATCAGCATAGGTTTAATAATATCAGGGGCGATTATTCGTAAATATTTTCCGTTCGCTATTCTACAACATAATACTCTCTTACTTAATAGGTATTTTTCTGACTTGTTTCCTTTTTCAAGTTGTTCAATAATTGCACTCAAACGTGGGTCTTGTTGATGATAATGGGCTAAATCCGTAAATGCAAGAGGAAATTCTGTAATTAAAGTATTAATAATCGGCGTCTCGCTACTCTTGTTTTCGTAAGTATTACTACTCGGCTGGAACATACGTGACAGGGTATCGGCAACTACATTTTGGGTGCCTCTAATATGTTGTACTTTGAATTTAAAACAATTTAATCTTAATACCCATCTTCCGATACGACCTAACTGTTTTGGGTGATTTAGTAGCCAAGATAAAGCTTGATTATCTGTTTCTAACAAAAACTCTTTATGTTCTAAAAAAGGTTTGAACTTCTCAAAAGCGAAAACGATAGCTAAACATTCTAATTCGCATGCGGAGTATTTTTTTTCTTGGTCAGTCAGGGTGCGTGAAGCGTAACTAATAGGTAATCTCGAGTTATCTACTTCCTGATATATTACTGCACCTAGGGCTACACTTGAACTGTTTGTCTGCACAACAAACGGTTTTGTAAAATCGGCTAATTGTAGTACGGGGGGGGGGCGATATGATGCTTTCTTTTAATTTCTCAAATGCGGTTTGGTGTTGCTCATTCCACTCAAATTTAACTCCCTTCTTTCTTAAAGTATTTAGCGGTGCTGCAATTTCGGCTAGATGTGGGATATACTTGTGGAAATAATTTATCATTCCTAAAAATCGGGCAATTCCTTTTGCATCCCGCGGTGGTAAAAATTCTCTGATAGCACGGGTTCGCTCTGGGTCTATGCTTACCTTTCCATTGGCTTTTACGATGTGACCTAAAAAGGAGAATTGTGTCACAGCAAAATTTACTTTACTGGGGTTTACGGTTAATCCAGCTTTCTCCAATCGGGATAGTACTTCACGTAGATGTTCAAGATGTTGTTCCATTGACTCGCTGTAAATAACAATGTCGTCTAGGTAGTGGTACACATATTTAAACTTTATGTCATGAAATAATTTTTCTAATAATCTGCTACATACAGAACTACCTTGGGATATACCAAAGGGTACCCTTGTAAATTGGTACAGGTTGACGGCAAATGCGGTGAGACGTTTTGATTCTTCCGAAAGGGGTATCTGATGAAATGCCTGATTTAAATCCATAATGGTAAAAATTTTTGCGTTCGTAAAATAATGAAAAGCACTGTGGATGTCGGGAAGTGGTATTGATTCAAATTCTATCCGTTTATTTAGTTGTCTATAGTCTACAACTAATCTATGTTTATCGTTGCTTTTGGGTACTAAAAACGCGGGGGATGAATAAGATGACGTAGAGGGTTCGATGACTCCTTGTTCTAATAGTTTATTAATTTGGTTCCTCATTACTTCCATTTTTGGAGGTGATAACTTGTATGGGGCTAAACGTATTACTTTATTATCGCTCAAATTTATTTTGTACTCTATCAGGTCCGTCAGTCCTAACTTAGGGGTGAGGACATTGGAGAATTGTTTGATTAAAGTTTGTATGTTCCGTCTATCTTTACTTTCCAGATGACCCAATTCACATTCGTGATGCTTTAGATGTGAAGAAGTAGTGCTAGTACTTTCTCTGTTATTAGAATTATCATCCAAGTTATATTTCCGTGAACGATCGAATCCAAAGTAAAATTTCTTATCGTGAATATTTAGATTTAGTCCTGTTCTACTGATAAAATCAGCACCCAATATTAACTCGGGTCCTAATTCGTCACATACTAACATTGGAAAATACCACGTCAGATTTTTAATTTTTACCTTAAACGTGATGATACGTTTTATCATTAAGTTTTGTTTGTTAGCGGTAGAGCATTTAATATTTACTGATTGACAGCGTTTAACTAAATTATGTTTAAATAACTTATTGGCTAGGTGTTGACTAATTAAACTTCGCGTTGATCCGGAATCAATTAAACCGAGGGTGGATGTAACACCAAGGTCAACTTGTATATACGGTAATTGACACTTACTGAAATCACATTTATTAATAGCGTTACATTTATCGATAAATTTTTTTACATAGGGGTCTAGTTTTCTTTTGTTATTATTATTAATTTGTTTTATTTTATTGTCTCTCAGGGGTTTACCTGTTTTCACGTTGCTGCGGAAGACACAGGGTTTCGGATCTCCCTGCCTTACATGTTTTTTGGATAATTTGTTTTTCGATTATACTGTTTCCGTTTACAGTTTCTACTGAGATGTCCAGGTTTTCCGCAGTTATAGCATACATATTCCTTACGTTGGGTCTTACTGGTTTCCTGTCGTGGTTGAGGCTCCTTGGACTTACCATGGCCATAGGTTAATCTTTGAAATGATCTTCTTTCTCGTACACTTCTTGCGTCTGAGACTAATGCTTGCATTTCTTTTCTATGTGGTGTAGTGGATACCGGTGCATGTCTGTGCTGATCTGCGTACCACACA
Source organism: Magicicada septendecula (assembly GCA_034769895.1). Classification (NCBI taxonomy): domain Eukaryota; kingdom Metazoa; phylum Arthropoda; class Insecta; order Hemiptera; family Cicadidae; genus Magicicada; species Magicicada septendecula. Next base: position 14,970,028 of record CM068371.1, on the reverse strand, counting down.
TTGGAAGAGTGAATACTACATTGTTCAAGGTCAGCGAAAGTTAGGGGTCTACTTATTAGTGCTAAACGGGAGCGTTCATCAGGAGATAAGCCTACTAGGATAGTATCGACCAATTGTTTCTCAGTCCAGTCGACTTGTAGTATACGTGAAGATTCTCGGATGTCCGCAATATAGTGGGCCAGTCTTTCATGAGCTCCTTGTACTCGAAGTACAGTATTTTTTTTGATGTCCTCATAAATTCCCGTGGGGATAAAATATTTGATTATATTCGTATGAAGTTCTTCTACTGGAAGAGTCGAGTTTAATGATTCTAGTACACGATCTCGTAAAGGTGGTTTACATTTGGGTAAGATTACTTGCAGTATTTGCCGATCGTTTAATTGTTGTAGATCTTTTATTTGCAGTAGGTATCGGATAAAAGTCAACAGTATCGTGATACTTAACCCATCTGTGTAAGGAATTTCATTAATTATTTTCTCTACGGGGTGGGAAATCTTTCCGTAGAGGTCAACATTAAAATTTACATTTGGTATTTCTTTCGAATTATTAGTGGTTGCATTAGGATTTGGAATCGCATATTGAGTAGAGCGAGTACGCTGAACTTTAGGCTGTGAGGGTTCTAAGATAGTTAGGGTATGTAATTCTCTACTGGGTAATGGTTCAAGACTCGGTTGTATCTTAGATACGGTGGGAGATTCGGGGTTCGATGTGGTGGGAGGGTGTTCTAAAGTAGGGGATTGAACAGGGGAGATATATAATTTTTGCAAATAATGCTCAATTTCCTCCATTCTCGAAGAATCTGACTTTCGTCGTAAGTCGTTGATAATCATGGGTAACTGGCATAATGCCTCATCCGCAAATTTCTGCACATCTGCGGGGACTACGGGGACATCGGGCCAGCTTAATAAATTATTCAAGCGGCGGGTTAAATGTTCTATACGTTGAGTAACGCGCAAAAGTTCCGTAGGTGATTTTTTGTCCTGAAGGTTCTGAGATAATACTATTAGTTCCCTATATTTCGCATAACAGGTTTCTCGTTCGCCGTCATAATCGAGTTCACGCAATCTATCTAACTGCGAGGTTATCTCTGATCCGGTTTGCCGTAATGACTTTCGTAATTCAGACACGGTTACATTCACGTGTTTTAGGCCTCGTAAAAGAGCTTCGTAGCATAGCTCGTCTTTTAATAATAGATCAGGATTAAATTCAGCCATTTTCGTAAAGTGAGTGGCTATAACTAATTATTCTATTATTTGCATTTACTACTATACAACGCTATATCATTTTACACAAATTTAAAAATATAATTAAATCGTATTCTTACACTTTTATTAATAATCCATTAAAATGAGATGACAAAGGTTGTCATTTTACATGGGTAGAGAGAGAAATCTCACACAGGCTTACATATGCGTACGGCAAAAGATTCCCCCTACGGTTACTAACACATGAACAGACACGCTTCTTATCACAATAGAACTAACAAAGAGGTGGTCGTTATTGTTTAACTCAACTATGGGGGAGAGGTTCACTGTGACAGTTTACACACACTCACAGGCGCAGACAGGAATTCTACTGGTCTGAAATTGTTTACAAACCGACAGGTTGATGAATGAACTTTTGACAAGCGCGAACCTGCTGTTATATCGTATTCTTGGGGCGTCTTTAGTTAACATGATGTTCATTCCTATATCTAAATAATAATTAACTTACTTATTTATAAAACTATTATAATAACTATTATCGTTTAATTTTATTTAAAAGTTTAGACACATTTTAAAGTACACGAGTGAATAAATCAACAGCTTATGGTCTGGGTTAATCGGGACACAATTACTGCTTAAACAACACAAGTCACAAAAATTTTTTTTTTTAATTAGCAGCAAAATTTTAACAAATTAGCAGAGTCGCGCAATTTATAACATCTTTTCTAGTGTTATAACTTAGGGAGCCCGAAATAATTGGTTCTGCCAATTATTTAGGCTGCCTTATTCGACGAGCTGAAATTTAATCAGAACAACACAGAGTAAATATAAAAGGAATCAGGAAAAGCGAAAACTGTTGATTTATGTACTCAGTATATGTGTGTAACAAGAAGACTTCTCTTTATTAAACATTTAAAAAAAAAATAACATTTACTCAAAAGATAGATCCCATGACATTACTAATGGAATTATTAAAGTTATTTGAATTCTTTATTTAAACTTTGGGATCACAACAGATTTTATTTAGCTATACCACGGATCCGGGTAACCTTAGGTATTTAGTCATCAAACTTTTAATTATATTCACTTCATGATATTAGCTTGCAAGACCTTTAGTTTTATGCTTCATTATTATTCCATTTGAAGAATGGTATTAATTATACTACGATACATTAAGATTTAACTTTTACAATGTATTATGTCTGAATAGTTACATTAAATTCTTAGAGTTAATTCTTTTTAATCTTTACAAGTTTAATCGTCTCTGAAAAGTCTCTCTTTCAAAGTGTATTGTGTTACAATTATAATTATTATTTATTCCTCGATAGACGTGCTATCGAGTCACCTTTAATTTGGTATGTAGAAATTTCCTCCGGGAGTGTCCGTCTTGGGAATCCTTAAAAGCGTCGTCCTCATCTAGGTCTGGTCTTAGTCATTAAAGGCTTAAACGTCTGCAGTATAGGTCGAACCTTCTACGATGGTAGGCGTCGATTCTCTGATGTCTCGAACTGCATCTTCTGTCGGGTCTACTAGAGTTGTAAATTCTGGTAGCTCACATCTCCAGGTAGGATGTTGAAAAGTGTCGTCAGTTGGTGAAGTTCGCAGTCATCGTTATTAATACTCGTACTTTTGTTGTCACATATTTCTTCTTGTTACCACGTTTCTGATTTTTAATTAATGTTACATGTTACACTCTTTTAGTGTAGCAGAAAATAAACTACATTTGAAATAAGCCAAACTAACAACAAATCACACAACATTCCAACAGAGCTTTTGCTCGTGCGTGTGCACTGCTTGGAGTCTTCATAGCGAGAGAGAGATTTTTTCACCCGCTTCCACTGGTACTGCATGGGGTAGTGGGGTGTTTATTCCGCGAGAATATAGTCCCTGTCTCTCTCTAAATAAACATTTTTATTTATACAAACTATCCCTAGATCAAAATACATAATTTAAATGAGTTGTTTTAGTGACTATCTGTGTCTTCAGATTCTTTAATTCTTAACATTAGTTTTTTATTTTATTCTTAATTACAGAAGACTCGGAAAACATGTCGAGTCCGGAATCAACAGGTAGGCGCCTGATAGCAAGCAAGTGTTAAATACGACAATAATAATTATTTACAATATGCCTTTTTATTACAGTTTCTTTGCCCTTATTAATTACTTATTCCTTTCACACTTAGTACCTACATGTTTTTTATTATTGTGAGATTTAAATGGTTAATGGCTCGCAACCTTAATTTTTTTATTTCTTTCTTTTTTTTTATAATGGTTACAATTTAAATCGTCACATACTCCGCCTCTTAACCAACACAGACTCCTGAAAATATGGTCAGCAACGTACCGAGAGTATGCTTGGGGCGTACCGTGTGAAATTTCTCTCACCCGTTTTTCTCTGTATGTAACTACGAGCAGCATTTGTCACTCTTGACTTGCTGATTCTTACTATCTATACATATACTTCATAATTTACACACTAACTCTACTACTACATAAAATTCACACACTATAAACGTCTTTTCAACATTCTAAATTTTCTTAACTCTACTACTTATAACTACTACCGGATTTTTCTTTTGTGTGAGTTGTCTCTTTTCCTTTTTTTTTTTTTATTGGATGTCAGCTGACTTCTTGCTTTGCTCTACATTCGATGAATAGGATTCAAGGTTGATCAGGCCTCGTACCTATTTATACGACAAGGTAGCCAAAAGTTACGCAAGTACTCTTTGCAGTTGAGTACAAAACTTCTACCTTTTGTTTTTTTACATTTATTTATTTATTTAACTTGCACGCTACCATTTTCTTCTTCGTGATAACGTTTTATCTGCGAAATATGTGTCCTTCGCACATATTTTTGAGTAGATGGTTCGTACAGGGTTACAGTTACCGGAGTTAAGTATTTGTGAATTTGATAAGGACCGCTCCATCTGTATGATAGCTTGGAGGTTGTCTTATCGATTGCACTACTCGTTGGGTGCGTTTTATACATAACTAAGTCTCCGATTTGGTACTTTACTTTATTATTATTATTCTTTTGCTCGTAATATTTCCTTGGCTTCGCTAAGTTTGTTCGTAAATTAGCGCGCGCTTCATTCCATATTTTCCTAATATTTTTATCCCTAATTTCAAGGGGTAACAATTCATGTATTTTCCACTTTGTGGATAATGGGTGGTTAGGTTTATACTTGAACAATAATTCGAATGGGGTAGACTTATGTCCTTCATGATATGCTGAATTAAAGGCGAATTGTATCCAGGATAGGTTCTGGTCCCAAGAAGTATGGTCGTTAGCATGGTAGGCTATTAAAGCAGATTTTAGGTTTCGCAAATACCTCTCAGCTATATTACCTTGCGGACGATACTCTGTAGTGGTAATGTGGTCTATACCTAGTTTGAAACACATGTTCCTGAATTCCTTAGACTTGAACTGTGGTCCGTTGTCCGACACTAGATGGACTGGGATACCGAATTCTTTGAATAATCTATTCTGTAAAATGCTTACTGTTGTCGTAGCTAAAGCTCGCCGCATGGGGTACATCCAGACGAATTTACTAAAAGAATCTACGCAAATTAGTAACATTGTATTTCCTGATTTAGAACGTGGGTAGGGTCCTGAAAAGTCTAAATAAATTTTGGCGAATGGGGTAGCAGGAATCTCTGAGATTAACTGACTTATTTGGCTGTTTCTCGCTGGTTTGCTGAGTGCGCACAACTTACACTTCTTTACAAAGTTAGCGATCTCACTGTTCATATTTTCCCAGTGATATTCTTTACGAATTCGATGTATGGTTTTATTTATTCCCATATGTGCTCCAATAGTGGAAGAGTGATAATATTCCATCAGCATAGGTTTAATAATATCAGGGGCGATTATTCGTAAATATTTTCCGTTCGCTATTCTACAACATAATACTCTCTTACTTAATAGGTATTTTTCTGACTTGTTTCCTTTTTCAAGTTGTTCAATAATTGCACTCAAACGTGGGTCTTGTTGATGATAATGGGCTAAATCCGTAAATGCAAGAGGAAATTCTGTAATTAAAGTATTAATAATCGGCGTCTCGCTACTCTTGTTTTCGTAAGTATTACTACTCGGCTGGAACATACGTGACAGGGTATCGGCAACTACATTTTGGGTGCCTCTAATATGTTGTACTTTGAATTTAAAACAATTTAATCTTAATACCCATCTTCCGATACGACCTAACTGTTTTGGGTGATTTAGTAGCCAAGATAAAGCTTGATTATCTGTTTCTAACAAAAACTCTTTATGTTCTAAAAAAGGTTTGAACTTCTCAAAAGCGAAAACGATAGCTAAACATTCTAATTCGCATGCGGAGTATTTTTTTTCTTGGTCAGTCAGGGTGCGTGAAGCGTAACTAATAGGTAATCTCGAGTTATCTACTTCCTGATATATTACTGCACCTAGGGCTACACTTGAACTGTTTGTCTGCACAACAAACGGTTTTGTAAAATCGGCTAATTGTAGTACGGGGGGGGGGCGATATGATGCTTTCTTTTAATTTCTCAAATGCGGTTTGGTGTTGCTCATTCCACTCAAATTTAACTCCCTTCTTTCTTAAAGTATTTAGCGGTGCTGCAATTTCGGCTAGATGTGGGATATACTTGTGGAAATAATTTATCATTCCTAAAAATCGGGCAATTCCTTTTGCATCCCGCGGTGGTAAAAATTCTCTGATAGCACGGGTTCGCTCTGGGTCTATGCTTACCTTTCCATTGGCTTTTACGATGTGACCTAAAAAGGAGAATTGTGTCACAGCAAAATTTACTTTACTGGGGTTTACGGTTAATCCAGCTTTCTCCAATCGGGATAGTACTTCACGTAGATGTTCAAGATGTTGTTCCATTGACTCGCTGTAAATAACAATGTCGTCTAGGTAGTGGTACACATATTTAAACTTTATGTCATGAAATAATTTTTCTAATAATCTGCTACATACAGAACTACCTTGGGATATACCAAAGGGTACCCTTGTAAATTGGTACAGGTTGACGGCAAATGCGGTGAGACGTTTTGATTCTTCCGAAAGGGGTATCTGATGAAATGCCTGATTTAAATCCATAATGGTAAAAATTTTTGCGTTCGTAAAATAATGAAAAGCACTGTGGATGTCGGGAAGTGGTATTGATTCAAATTCTATCCGTTTATTTAGTTGTCTATAGTCTACAACTAATCTATGTTTATCGTTGCTTTTGGGTACTAAAAACGCGGGGGATGAATAAGATGACGTAGAGGGTTCGATGACTCCTTGTTCTAATAGTTTATTAATTTGGTTCCTCATTACTTCCATTTTTGGAGGTGATAACTTGTATGGGGCTAAACGTATTACTTTATTATCGCTCAAATTTATTTTGTACTCTATCAGGTCCGTCAGTCCTAACTTAGGGGTGAGGACATTGGAGAATTGTTTGATTAAAGTTTGTATGTTCCGTCTATCTTTACTTTCCAGATGACCCAATTCACATTCGTGATGCTTTAGATGTGAAGAAGTAGTGCTAGTACTTTCTCTGTTATTAGAATTATCATCCAAGTTATATTTCCGTGAACGATCGAATCCAAAGTAAAATTTCTTATCGTGAATATTTAGATTTAGTCCTGTTCTACTGATAAAATCAGCACCCAATATTAACTCGGGTCCTAATTCGTCACATACTAACATTGGAAAATACCACGTCAGATTTTTAATTTTTACCTTAAACGTGATGATACGTTTTATCATTAAGTTTTGTTTGTTAGCGGTAGAGCATTTAATATTTACTGATTGACAGCGTTCAACTAAATTATGTTTAAATAATTTATTGGCTAGGTGTTGACTAATTAAACTTCGCGTTGATCCGGAATCAATTAAACCGAGGGTGGATGTAACACCAAGGTCAACTTGTATATACGGTAATTGACACTTACTGAAATCACATTTATTAATAGCGTTACATTTATAGATAAATTTTTTTACATAGGGGTCTAGTTTTCTTTTGTTATTATTATTAATTTGTTTTATTTTATTGTCTCTCAGGGGTTTACCTGTTTTCACGTTGCTGCGGAAGACACAGGGTTTCGGATCTCCCTGCCTTACATGTTTTTTGGATAATTTGTTTTTCGATTATACTGTTTCCGTTTACAGTTTCTACTGAGATGTCCAGGTTTTCCGCAGTTATAGCATACATATTCCTTACGTTGGGTCTTACTGGTTTCCTGTCGTGGTTGAGGCTCCTTGGACTTACCATGGCCATAGGTTAATCTTTGAAATGATCTTCTTTCTCGTACACTTCTTGCGTCTGAGACTAATGCTTGCATTTCTTTTCTATGTGGTGTAGTGGATACCGGTGCATGTCTGTGCTGATCTGCGTACCACACATTGGAAGAGTGAATACTACATTGTTCAAGGTCAGCGAAAGTTAGGGGTCTACTTATTAGTGCTAAACGGGAGCGTTCATCAGGAGATAAGCCTACTAGGATAGTATCGACCAATTGTTTCTCAGTCCAGTCGACTTGTAGTATACGTGAAGATTCTCGGATGTCCGCAATATAGTGGGCCAGTCTTTCATGAGCTCCTTGTACTCGAAGTACAGTATTTTTTTTGATGTCCTCATAAATTCCCGTGGGGATAAAATATTTGATTATATTCGTATGAAGTTCTTCTACTGGAAGAGTCGAGTTTAATGATTCTAGTACACGATCTCGTAAAGGTGGTTTACATTTGGGTAAGATTACTTGCAGTATTTGCCGATCGTTTAATTGTTGTAGATCTTTTATTTGCAGTAGGTATCGGATAAAAGTCAACAGTATCGTGATACTTAACCCATCTGTGTAAGGAATTTCATTAATTATTTTCTCTACGGGGTGGGAAATCTTTCCGTAGAGGTCAACATTAAAATTTACATTTGGTATTTCTTTCGAATTATTAGTGGTTGCATTAGGATTTGGAATCGCATATTGAGTAGAGCGAGTACGCTGAACTTTAGGCTGTGAGGGTTCTAAGATAGTTAGGGTATGTAATTCTCTACTGGGTAATGGTTCAAGACTCGGTTGTATCTTAGATACGGTGGGAGATTCGGGGTTCGATGTGGTGGGAGGGTGTTCTAAAGTAGGGGATTGAACAGGGGAGATATATAATTTTTGCAAATAATGCTCAATTTCCTCCATTCTCGAAGAATCTGACTTTCGTCGTAAGTCGTTGATAATCATGGGTAACTGGCATAATGCCTCATCCGCAAATTTCTGCACATCTGCGGGGACTACGGGGACATCGGGCCAGCTTAATAAATTATTCAAGCGGCGGGTTAAATGTTCTATACGTTGAGTAACGCGCAAAAGTTCCGTAGGTGATTTTTTGTCCTGAAGGTTCTGAGATAATACTATTAGTTCCCTATATTTCGCATAACAGGTTTCTCGTTCGCCGTCATAATCGAGTTCACGCAATCTATCTAACTGCGAGGTTATCTCTGATCCGGTTTGCCGTAATGACTTTCGTAATTCAGACACGGTTACATTCACGTGTTTTAGGCCTCGTAAAAGAGCTTCGTAGCATAGCTCGTCTTTTAATAATAGATCAGGATTAAATTCAGCCATTTTCGTAAAGTGAGTGGCTATAACTAATTATTCTATTATTTGCATTTACTACTATACAACGCTATATCATTTTACACAAATTTAAAAATATAATTAAATCGTATTCTTACACTTTTATTAATAATCCATTAAAATGAGATGACAAAGGTTGTCATTTTACATGGGTAGAGAGAGAAATCTCACACAGGCTTACATATGCGTACGGCAAAAGATTCCCCCTACGGTTACTAACACATGAACAGACACGCTTCTTATCACAATAGAACTAACAAAGAGGTGGTCGTTATTGTTTAACTCAACTATGGGGGAGAGGTTCACTGTGACAGTTTACACACACTCACAGGCGCAGACAGGAATTCTACTGGTCTGAAATTGTTTACAAACCGACAGGTTGATGAATGAACTTTTGACAAGCGCGAACCTGCTGTTATATCGTATTCTTGGGGCGTCTTTAGTTAACATGATGTTCATTCCTATATCTAAATAATAATTAACTTACTTATTTATAAAACTATTATAATAACTATTATCGTTTAATTTTATTTAAAAGTTTAGACACATTTTAAAGTACACGAGTGAATAAATCAACAGCTTATGGTCTGGGTTAATCGGGACACAATTACTGCTTAAACAACACAAGTCACAAAAATTTTTTTTTTTAATTAGCAGCAAAATTTTAACAAATTAGCAGAGTCGCGCAATTTATAACATCTTTTCTAGTGTTATAACTTAGGGAGCCCGAAATAATTGGTTCTGCCAATTATTTAGGCTGCCTTATTCGACGAGCTGAAATTTAATCAGAACAACACAGAGTAAATATAAAAGGAATCAGGAAAAGCGAAAACTGTTGATTTATGTACTCAGTATATGTGTGTAACAAGAAGACTTCTCTTTATTAAACATTTAAAAAAAAAATAACATTTACTCAAAAGATAGATCCCATGACATTACTAATGGAATTATTAAAGTTATTTGAATTCTTTATTTAAACTTTGGGATCACAACAGATTTTATTTAGCTATACCACGGATCCGGGTAACCTTAGGTATTTAGTCATCAAACTTTTAATTATATTCACTTCATGATATTAGCTTGCAAGACCTTTAGTTTTATGCTTCATTATTATTCCATTTGAAGAATGGTATTAATTATACTACGATACATTAAGATTTAACTTTTACAATGTATTATGTCTGAATAGTTACATTAAATTCTTAGAGTTAATTCTTTTTAATCTTTACAAGTTTAATCGTCTCTGAAAAGTCTCTCTTTCAAAGTGTATTGTGTTACAATTATAATTATTATTTATTCCTCGATAGACGTGCTATCGAGTCACCTTTAATTTGGTATGTAGAAATTTCCTCCGGGAGTGTCCGTCTTGGGAATCCTTAAAAGCGTCGTCCTCATCTAGGTCTGGTCTTAGTCATTAAAGGCTTAAACGTCTGCAGTATAGGTCGAACCTTCTACGATGGTAGGCGTCGATTCTCTGATGTCTCGAACTGCATCTTCTGTCGGGTCTACTAGAGTTGTAAATTCTGGTAGCTCACATCTCCAGGTAGGATGTTGAAAAGTGTCGTCAGTTGGTGAAGTTCGCAGTCATCGTTATTAATACTCGTACTTTTGTTGTCACATATTTCTTCTTGTTACCACGTTTCTGATTTTTAATTAATGTTACATGTTACACTCTTTTAGTGTAGCAGAAAATAAACTACATTTGAAATAAGCCAAACTAACAACAAATCACACAACATTCCAACAGAGCTTTTGCTCGTGCGTGTGCACTGCTTGGAGTCTTCATAGCGAGAGAGAGATTTTTTCACCCGCTTCCACTGGTACTGCATGGGGTAGTGGGGTGTTTATTCCGCGAGAATATAGTCCCTGTCTCTCTCTAAATAAACATTTTTATTTATACAAACTATCCCTAGATCAAAATACATAATTTAAATGAGTTGTTTTAGTGACTATCTGTGTCTTCAGATTCTTTAATTCTTAACATTAGTTTTTTATTTTATTCTTAATTACAGAAGACTCGGAAAACATGTCGAGTCCGGAATCAACAGGTAGGCGCCTGATAGCAAGCAAGTGTTAAATACGACAATAATAATTATTTACAATATGCCTTTTTATTACAGTTTCTTTGCCCTTATTAATTACTTATTCCTTTCACACTTAGTACCTACATGTTTTTTATTATTGTGAGATTTAAATGGTTAATGGCTCGCAACCTTAATTTTTTTATTTCTTTCTTTTTTTTTATAATGGTTACAATTTAAATCGTCACATACTCCGCCTCTTAACCAACACAGACTCCTGAAAATATGGTCAGCAACGTACCGAGAGTATGCTTGGGGCGTACCGTGTGAAATTTCTCTCACCCGTTTTTCTCTGTATGTAACTACGAGCAGCATTTGTCACTCTTGACTTGCTGATTCTTACTATCTATACATATACTTCATAATTTACACACTAACTCTACTACTACATAAAATTCACACACTATAAACGTCTTTTCAACATTCTAAATTTTCTTAACTCTACTACTTATAACTACTACCGGATTTTTCTTTTGTGTGAGTTGTCTCTTTTCCTTTTTTTTTTTTTATTGGATGTCAGCTGACTTCTTGCTTTGCTCTACATTCGATGAATAGGATTCAAGGTTGATCAGGCCTCGTACCTATTTATACGACAAGGTAGCCAAAAGTTACGCAAGTACTCTTTGCAGTTGAGTACAAAACTTCTACCTTTTGTTTTTTTACATTTATTTATTTATTTAACTTGCACGCTACCATTTTCTTCTTCGTGATAACGTTTTATCTGCGAAATATGTGTCCTTCGCACATATTTTTGAGTAGATGGTTCGTACAGGGTTACAGTTACCGGAGTTAAGTATTTGTGAATTTGATAAGGACCGCTCCATCTGTATGATAGCTTGGAGGTTGTCTTATCGATTGCACTACTCGTTGGGTGCGTTTTATACATAACTAAGTCTCCGATTTGGTACTTTACTTTATTATTATTATTCTTTTGCTCGTAATATTTCCTTGGCTTCGCTAAGTTTGTTCGTAAATTAGCGCGCGCTTCATTCCATATTTTCCTAATATTTTTATCCCTAATTTCAAGGGGTAACAATTCATGTATTTTCCACTTTGTGGATAATGGGTGGTTAGGTTTATACTTGAACAATAATTCGAATGGGGTAGACTTATGTCCTTCATGATATGCTGAATTAAAGGCGAATTGTATCCAGGATAGGTTCTGGTCCCAAGAAGTATGGTCGTTAGCATGGTAGGCTATTAAAGCAGATTTTAGGTTTCGCAAATACCTCTCAGCTATATTACCTTGCGGACGATACTCTGTAGTGGTAATGTGGTCTATACCTAGTTTGAAACACATGTTCCTGAATTCCTTAGACTTGAACTGTGGTCCGTTGTCCGACACTAGATGGACTGGGATACCGAATTCTTTGAATAATCTATTCTGTAAAATGCTTACTGTTGTCGTAGCTAAAGCTCGCCGCATGGGGTACATCCAGACGAATTTACTAAAAGAATCTACGCAAATTAGTAACATTGTATTTCCTGATTTAGAACGTGGGTAGGGTCCTGAAAAGTCTAAATAAATTTTGGCGAATGGGGTAGCAGGAATCTCTGAGATTAACTGACTTATTTGGCTGTTTCTCGCTGGTTTGCTGAGTGCGCACAACTTACACTTCTTTACAAAGTTAGCGATCTCACTGTTCATATTTTCCCAGTGATATTCTTTACGAATTCGATGTATGGTTTTATTTATTCCCATATGTGCTCCAATAGTGGAAGAGTGATAATATTCCATCAGCATAGGTTTAATAATATCAGGGGCGATTATTCGTAAATATTTTCCGTTCGCTATTCTACAACATAATACTCTCTTACTTAATAGGTATTTTTCTGACTTGTTTCCTTTTTCAAGTTGTTCAATAATTGCACTCAAACGTGGGTCTTGTTGATGATAATGGGCTAAATCCGTAAATGCAAGAGGAAATTCTGTAATTAAAGTATTAATAATCGGCGTCTCGCTACTCTTGTTTTCGTAAGTATTACTACTCGGCTGGAACATACGTGACAGGGTATCGGCAACTACATTTTGGGTGCCTCTAATATGTTGTACTTTGAATTTAAAACAATTTAATCTTAATACCCATCTTCCGATACGACCTAACTGTTTTGGGTGATTTAGTAGCCAAGATAAAGCTTGATTATCTGTTTCTAACAAAAACTCTTTATGTTCTAAAAAAGGTTTGAACTTCTCAAAAGCGAAAACGATAGCTAAACATTCTAATTCGCATGCGGAGTATTTTTTTTCTTGGTCAGTCAGGGTGCGTGAAGCGTAACTAATAGGTAATCTCGAGTTATCTACTTCCTGATATATTACTGCACCTAGGGCTACACTTGAACTGTTTGTCTGCACAACAAACGGTTTTGTAAAATCGGCTAATTGTAGTACGGGGGGGGGGCGATATGATGCTTTCTTTTAATTTCTCAAATGCGGTTTGGTGTTGCTCATTCCACTCAAATTTAACTCCCTTCTTTCTTAAAGTATTTAGCGGTGCTGCAATTTCGGCTAGATGTGGGATATACTTGTGGAAATAATTTATCATTCCTAAAAATCGGGCAATTCCTTTTGCATCCCGCGGTGGTAAAAATTCTCTGATAGCACGGGTTCGCTCTGGGTCTATGCTTACCTTTCCATTGGCTTTTACGATGTGACCTAAAAAGGAGAATTGTGTCACAGCAAAATTTACTTTACTGGGGTTTACGGTTAATCCAGCTTTCTCCAATCGGGATAGTACTTCACGTAGATGTTCAAGATGTTGTTCCATTGACTCGCTGTAAATAACAATGTCGTCTAGGTAGTGGTACACATATTTAAACTTTATGTCATGAAATAATTTTTCTAATAATCTGCTACATACAGAACTACCTTGGGATATACCAAAGGGTACCCTTGTAAATTGGTACAGGTTGACGGCAAATGCGGTGAGACGTTTTGATTCTTCCGAAAGGGGTATCTGATGAAATGCCTGATTTAAATCCATAATGGTAAAAATTTTTGCGTTCGTAAAATAATGAAAAGCACTGTGGATGTCGGGAAGTGGTATTGATTCAAATTCTATCCGTTTATTTAGTTGTCTATAGTCTACAACTAATCTATGTTTATCGTTGCTTTTGGGTACTAAAAACGCGGGGGATGAATAAGATGACGTAGAGGGTTCGATGACTCCTTGTTCTAATAGTTTATTAATTTGGTTCCTCATTACTTCCATTTTTGGAGGTGATAACTTGTATGGGGCTAAACGTATTACTTTATTATCGCTCAAATTTATTTTGTACTCTATCAGGTCCGTCAGTCCTAACTTAGGGGTGAGGACATTGGAGAATTGTTTGATTAAAGTTTGTATGTTCCGTCTATCTTTACTTTCCAGATGACCCAATTCACATTCGTGATGCTTTAGATGTGAAGAAGTAGTGCTAGTACTTTCTCTGTTATTAGAATTATCATCCAAGTTATATTTCCGTGAACGATCGAATCCAAAGTAAAATTTCTTATCGTGAATATTTAGATTTAGTCCTGTTCTACTGATAAAATCAGCACCCAATATTAACTCGGGTCCTAATTCGTCACATACTAACATTGGAAAATACCACGTCAGATTTTTAATTTTTACCTTAAACGTGATGATACGTTTTATCATTAAGTTTTGTTTGTTAGCGGTAGAGCATTTAATATTTACTGATTGACAGCGTTCAACTAAATTATGTTTAAATAATTTATTGGCTAGGTGTTGACTAATTAAACTTCGCGTTGATCCGGAATCAATTAAACCGAGGGTGGATGTAACACCAAGGTCAACTTGTATATACGGTAATTGACACTTACTGAAATCACATTTATTAATAGCGTTACATTTATAGATAAATTTTTTTACATAGGGGTCTAGTTTTCTTTTGTTATTATTATTAATTTGTTTTATTTTATTGTCTCTCAGGGGTTTACCTGTTTTCACGTTGCTGCGGAAGACACAGGGTTTCGGATCTCCCTGCCTTACATGTTTTTTGGATAATTTGTTTTTCGATTATACTGTTTCCGTTTACAGTTTCTACTGAGATGTCCAGGTTTTCCGCAGTTATAGCATACATATTCCTTACGTTGGGTCTTACTGGTTTCCTGTCGTGGTTGAGGCTCCTTGGACTTACCATGGCCATAGGTTAATCTTTGAAATGATCTTCTTTCTCGTACACTTCTTGCGTCTGAGACTAATGCTTGCATTTCTTTTCTATGTGGTGTAGTGGATACCGGTGCATGTCTGTGCTGATCTGCGTACCACACATTGGAAGAGTGAATACTACATTGTTCAAGGTCAGCGAAAGTTAGGGGTCTACTTATTAGTGCTAAACGGGAGCGTTCATCAGGAGATAAGCCTACTAGGATAGTATCGACCAATTGTTTCTCAGTCCAGTCGACTTGTAGTATACGTGAAGATTCTCGGATGTCCGCAATATAGTGGGCCAGTCTTTCATGAGCTCCTTGTACTCGAAGTACAGTATTTTTTTTGATGTCCTCATAAATTCCCGTGGGGATAAAATATTTGATTATATTCGTATGAAGTTCTTCTACTGGAAGAGTCGAGTTTAATGATTCTAGTACACGATCTCGTAAAGGTGGTTTACATTTGGGTAAGATTACTTGCAGTATTTGCCGATCGTTTAATTGTTGTAGATCTTTTATTTGCAGTAGGTATCGGATAAAAGTCAACAGTATCGTGATACTTAACCCATCTGTGTAAGGAATTTCATTAATTATTTTCTCTACGGGGTGGGAAATCTTTCCGTAGAGGTCAACATTAAAATTTACATTTGGTATTTCTTTCGAATTATTAGTGGTTGCATTAGGATTTGGAATCGCATATTGAGTAGAGCGAGTACGCTGAACTTTAGGCTGTGAGGGTTCTAAGATAGTTAGGGTATGTAATTCTCTACTGGGTAATGGTTCAAGACTCGGTTGTATCTTAGATACGGTGGGAGATTCGGGGTTCGATGTGGTGGGAGGGTGTTCTAAAGTAGGGGATTGAACAGGGGAGATATATAATTTTTGCAAATAATGCTCAATTTCCTCCATTCTCGAAGAATCTGACTTTCGTCGTAAGTCGTTGATAATCATGGGTAACTGGCATAATGCCTCATCCGCAAATTTCTGCACATCTGCGGGGACTACGGGGACATCGGGCCAGCTTAATAAATTATTCAAGCGGCGGGTTAAATGTTCTATACGTTGAGTAACGCGCAAAAGTTCCGTAGGTGATTTTTTGTCCTGAAGGTTCTGAGATAATACTATTAGTTCCCTATATTTCGCATAACAGGTTTCTCGTTCGCCGTCATAATCGAGTTCACGCAATCTATCTAACTGCGAGGTTATCTCTGATCCGGTTTGCCGTAATGACTTTCGTAATTCAGACACGGTTACATTCACGTGTTTTAGGCCTCGTAAAAGAGCTTCGTAGCATAGCTCGTCTTTTAATAATAGATCAGGATTAAATTCAGCCATTTTCGTAAAGTGAGTGGCTATAACTAATTATTCTATTATTTGCATTTACTACTATACAACGCTATATCATTTTACACAAATTTAAAAATATAATTAAATCGTATTCTTACACTTTTATTAATAATCCATTAAAATGAGATGACAAAGGTTGTCATTTTACATGGGTAGAGAGAGAAATCTCACACAGGCTTACATATGCGTACGGCAAAAGATTCCCCCTACGGTTACTAACACATGAACAGACACGCTTCTTATCACAATAGAACTAACAAAGAGGTGGTCGTTATTGTTTAACTCAACTATGGGGGAGAGGTTCACTGTGACAGTTTACACACACTCACAGGCGCAGACAGGAATTCTACTGGTCTGAAATTGTTTACAAACCGACAGGTTGATGAATGAACTTTTGACAAGCGCGAACCTGCTGTTATATCGTATTCTTGGGGCGTCTTTAGTTAACATGATGTTCATTCCTATATCTAAATAATAATTAACTTACTTATTTATAAAACTATTATAATAACTATTATCGTTTAATTTTATTTAAAAGTTTAGACACATTTTAAAGTACACGAGTGAATAAATCAACAGCTTATGGTCTGGGTTAATCGGGACACAATTACTGCTTAAACAACACAAGTCACAAAAATTTTTTTTTTTAATTAGCAGCAAAATTTTAACAAATTAGCAGAGTCGCGCAATTTATAACATCTTTTCTAGTGTTATAACTTAGGGAGCCCGAAATAATTGGTTCTGCCAATTATTTAGGCTGCCTTATTCGACGAGCTGAAATTTAATCAGAACAACACAGAGTAAATATAAAAGGAATCAGGAAAAGCGAAAACTGTTGATTTATGTACTCAGTATATGTGTGTAACAAGAAGACTTCTCTTTATTAAACATTTAAAAAAAAAATAACATTTACTCAAAAGATAGATCCCATGACATTACTAATGGAATTATTAAAGTTATTTGAATTCTTTATTTAAACTTTGGGATCACAACAGATTTTATTTAGCTATACCACGGATCCGGGTAACCTTAGGTATTTAGTCATCAAACTTTTAATTATATTCACTTCATGATATTAGCTTGCAAGACCTTTAGTTTTATGCTTCATTATTATTCCATTTGAAGAATGGTATTAATTATACTACGATACATTAAGATTTAACTTTTACAATGTATTATGTCTGAATAGTTACATTAAATTCTTAGAGTTAATTCTTTTTAATCTTTACAAGTTTAATCGTCTCTGAAAAGTCTCTCTTTCAAAGTGTATTGTGTTACAATTATAATTATTATTTATTCCTCGATAGACGTGCTATCGAGTCACCTTTAATTTGGTATGTAGAAATTTCCTCCGGGAGTGTCCGTCTTGGGAATCCTTAAAAGCGTCGTCCTCATCTAGGTCTGGTCTTAGTCATTAAAGGCTTAAACGTCTGCAGTATAGGTCGAACCTTCTACGATGGTAGGCGTCGATTCTCTGATGTCTCGAACTGCATCTTCTGTCGGGTCTACTAGAGTTGTAAATTCTGGTAGCTCACATCTCCAGGTAGGATGTTGAAAAGTGTCGTCAGTTGGTGAAGTTCGCAGTCATCGTTATTAATACTCGTACTTTTGTTGTCACATATTTCTTCTTGTTACCACGTTTCTGATTTTTAATTAATGTTACATGTTACACTCTTTTAGTGTAGCAGAAAATAAACTACATTTGAAATAAGCCAAACTAACAACAAATCACACAACATTCCAACAGAGCTTTTGCTCGTGCGTGTGCACTGCTTGGAGTCTTCATAGCGAGAGAGAGATTTTTTCACCCGCTTCCACTGGTACTGCATGGGGTAGTGGGGTGTTTATTCCGCGAGAATATAGTCCCTGTCTCTCTCTAAATAAACATTTTTATTTATACAAACTATCCCTAGATCAAAATACATAATTTAAATGAGTTGTTTTAGTGACTATCTGTGTCTTCAGATTCTTTAATTCTTAACATTAGTTTTTTATTTTATTCTTAATTACAGAAGACTCGGAAAACATGTCGAGTCCGGAATCAACAGGTAGGCGCCTGATAGCAAGCAAGTGTTAAATACGGCAATAATAATTATTTACAATATGCCTTTTTATTACAGTTTCTTTGCCCTTATTAATTACTTATTCCTTTCACACTTAGTACCTACATGTTTTTTATTATTGTGAGATTTAAATGGTTAATGGCTCGCAACCTTAATTTTTTTATTTCTTTCTTTTTTTTTTATAATGGTTACAATTTAAATCGTCACATACTCCGCCTCTTAACCAACACAGACTCCTGAAAATATGGTCAGCAACGTACCGAGAGTATGCTTGGGGCGTACCGTGTGAAATTTCTCTCACCCGTTTTTCTCTGTATGTAACTACGAGCAGCATTTGTCACTCTTGACTTGCTGATTCTTACTATCTATACATATACTTCATAATTTACACACTAACTCTACTACTACATAAAATTCACACACTATAAACGTCTTTTCAACATTCTAAATTTTCTTAACTCTACTACTTATAACTACTACCGGATTTTTCTTTTGTGTGAGTTGTCTCTTTTCCTTTTTTTTTTTTTATTGGATGTCAGCTGACTTCTTGCTTTGCTCTACATTCGATGAATAGGATTCAAGGTTGATCAGGCCTCGTACCTATTTATACGACAAGGTAG
Organism: Magicicada septendecula; assembly: GCA_034769895.1. Taxonomy (NCBI): domain Eukaryota; kingdom Metazoa; phylum Arthropoda; class Insecta; order Hemiptera; family Cicadidae; genus Magicicada; species Magicicada septendecula. The sequence goes on along the minus strand of CM068371.1, from coordinate 14,950,957 downwards.
CCAAAAGTTACGCAAGTACTCTTTGCAGTTGAGTACAAAACTTCTACCTTTTGTTTTTTTACATTTATTTATTTATTTAACTTGCACGCTACCATTTTCTTCTTCGTGATAACGTTTTATCTGCGAAATATGTGTCCTTCGCACATATTTTTGAGTAGATGGTTCGTACAGGGTTACAGTTACCGGAGTTAAGTATTTGTGAATTTGATAAGGACCGCTCCATCTGTATGATAGCTTGGAGGTTGTCTTATCGATTGCACTACTCGTTGGGTGCGTTTTATACATAACTAAGTCTCCGATTTGGTACTTTACTTTATTATTATTATTCTTTTGCTCGTAATATTTCCTTGACTTCGCTAAGTTTGTTCGTAAATTAGCGCGCGCTTCATTCCATATTTTCCTAATATTTTTATCCCTAATTTCAAGGGGTAACAATTCATGTATTTTCCACTTTGTGGATAATGGGTGGTTAGGTTTATACTTGAACAATAATTCGAATGGGGTAGACTTATGTCCTTCATGATATGCTGAATTAAAGGCGAATTGTATCCAGGATAGGTTCTGGTCCCAAGAAGTATGGTCGTTAGCATGGTAGGCTATTAAAGCAGATTTTAGGTTTCGCAAATACCTCTCAGCTATATTACCTTGCGGACGATACTCTGTAGTGGTAATGTGGTCTATACCTAGTTTGAAACACATGTTCCTGAATTCCTTAGACTTGAACTGTGGTCCGTTGTCCGACACTAGATGGACTGGGATACCGAATTCTTTGAATAATCTATTCTGTAAAATGCTTACTGTTGTCGTAGCTAAAGCTCGCCGCATGGGGTACATCCAGACGAATTTACTAAAAGAATCTACGCAAATTAGTAACATTGTATTTCCTGATTTAGAACGTGGGTAGGGTCCTGAAAAGTCTAAATAAATTTTGGCGAATGGGGTAGCAGGAATCTCTGAGATTAACTGACTTATTTGGCTGTTTCTCGCTGGTTTGCTGAGTGCGCACAACTTACACTTCTTTACAAAGTTAGCGATCTCACTGTTCATATTTTCCCAGTGATATTCTTTACGAATTCGATGTATGGTTTTATTTATTCCCATATGTGCTCCAATAGTGGAAGAGTGATAATATTCCATCAGCATAGGTTTAATAATATCAGGGGCGATTATTCGTAAATATTTTCCGTTCGCTATTCTACAACATAATACTCTCTTACTTAATAGGTATTTTTCTGACTTGTTTCCTTTTTCAAGTTGTTCAATAATTGCACTCAAACGTGGGTCTTGTTGATGATAATGGGCTAAATCCGTAAATGCAAGAGGAAATTCTGTAATTAAAGTATTAATAATCGGCGTCTCGCTACTCTTGTTTTCGTAAGTATTACTACTCGGCTGGAACATACGTGACAGGGTACCGGCAACTACATTTTGGGTGCCTCTAATATGTTGTACTTTGAATTTAAAACAATTTAATCTTAATACCCATCTTCCGATACGACCTAACTGTTTTGGGTGATTTAGTAGCCAAGATAAAGCTTGATTATCTGTTTCTAACAAAAACTCTTTATGTTCTAAAAAAGGTTTGAACTTCTCAAAAGCGAAAACGATAGCTAAACATTCTAATTCGTATGCGGAGTATTTTTTTTCTTGGTCAGTCAGGGTGCGTGAAGCGTAACTAATAGGTAATCTCGAGTTATCTACTTCCTGATATATTACTGCACCTAGGGCTACACTTGAACTGTTTGTCTGCACAACAAACGGTTTTGTAAAATCGGCTAATTGTAGTACGGGGGGGCGATATGATGCTTTCTTTTAATTTCTCAAATGCGGTTTGGTGTTGCTCATTCCACTCAAATTTAACTCCCTTCTTTCTTAAAGTATTTAGCGGTGCTGCAATTTCGGCTAGATGTGGGATATACTTGTGGAAATAATTTATCATTCCTAAAAATCGGGCAATTCCTTTTGCATCCCGCGGTGGTAAAAATTCTCTGATAGCACGGGTTCGCTCTGGGTCTATGCTTACCTTTCCATTGGCTTTTACGATGTGACCTAAAAAGGAGAATTGTGTCACAGCAAAATTTACTTTACTGGGGTTTACGGTTAATCCAGCTTTCTCCAATCGGGATAGTACTTCACGTAGATGTTCAAGATGTTGTTCCATTGACTCGCTGTAAATAACAATGTCGTCTAGGTAGTGGTACACATATTTAAACTTTATGTCATGAAATAATTTTTCTAATAATCTGCTACATACAGAACTACCTTGGGATATACCAAAGGGTACCTTTGTAAATTGGTACAGGTTGAAAGGGACGACAAATGCGGTGAGACGTTTTGATTCTTCCGAAAGGGGTATCTGATGAAATGCCTGATTTAAATCCATAATGGTAAAAATTTTTGCGTTCGTAAAATAATGAAAAGCACTGTGGATGTCGGGAAGTGGTATTGATTCAAATTCTATCCGTTTATTTAGTTGTCTATAGTCTACAACTAATCTATGTTTATCGTTGCTTTTGGGTACTAAAAACGCGGGGGATGAATAAGATGACGTAGAGGGTTCGATGACTCCTTGTTCTAATAGTTTATTAATTTGGTTCCTCATTACTTCCATTTTTGGAGGTGATAACTTGTATGGGGCTAAACGTATTACTTTATTATCGCTCAAATTTATTTTGTACTCTATCAGGTCCGTCAGTCCTAACTTAGGGGTGAGGACATTGGAGAATTGTTTGATTAAAGTTTGTATGTTCCGTCTATCTTTACTTTCCAGATGACCCAATTCACATTCGTGATGCTTTAGATGTGAAGAAGTAGTGCTAGTACTTTCTCTGTTATTAGAATTATCATCCAAGTTATATTTCCGTGAACGATCGAATCCAAAGTAAAATTTCTTATCGTGAATATTTAGATTTAGTCCTGTTCTACTGATAAAATCAGCACCCAATATTAACTCGGGTCCTAATTCGTCACATACTAACATTGGAAAATACCACGTCAGATTTTTAATTTTTACCTTAAACGTGATGATACGTTTTATCATTAAGTTTTGTTTGTTAGCGGTAGAGCATTTAATATTTACTGATTGACAGCGTTTAACTAAATTATGTTTAAATAACTTATTGGCTAGGTGTTGACTAATTAAACTTCGCGTTGATCCGGAATCAATTAAACCGAGGGTGGATGTAACACCAAGGTCAACTTGTATATACGGTAATTGACACTTACTGAAATCACATTTATTAATAGCGTTACATTTATCGATAAATTTTTTTACATAGGGGTCTAGTTTTCTTTTGTTATTATTATTAATTTGTTTTATTTTATTGTCTCTCAGGGGTTTACCTGTTTTCACGTTGCTGCGGAAGACACAGGGTTTCGGATCTCCCTGCCTTACATGTTTTTTGGATAATTTGTTTTTCGATTATACTGTTTCCGTTTACAGTTTCTACTGAGATGTCCAGGTTTTCCGCAGTTATAGCATACATATTCCTTACGTTGGGTCTTACTGGTTTCCTGTCGTGGTTGAGGCTCCTTGGACTTACCATGGCCATAGGTTAATCTTTGAAATGATCTTCTTTCTCGTACACTTCTTGCGTCTGAGACTAATGCTTGCATTTCTTTTCTATGTGGTGTAGTGGATACCGGTGCATGTCTGTGCTGATCTGCGTACCACACATTGGAAGAGTGAATACTACATTGTTCAAGGTCAGCGAAAGTTAGGGGTCTACTTATTAGTGCTAAACGGGAGCGTTCATCAGGAGATAAGCCTACTAGGATAGTATCGACCAATTGTTTCTCAGTCCAGTCGACTTGTAGTATACGTGAAGATTCTCGGATGTCCGCAATATAGTGGGCCAGTCTTTCATGAGCTCCTTGTACTCGAAGTACAGTATTTTTTTTGATGTCCTCATAAATTCCCGTGGGGATAAAATATTTGATTATATTCGTATGAAGTTCTTCTACTGGAAGAGTCGAGTTTAATGATTCTAGTACACGATCTCGTAAAGGTGGTTTACATTTGGGTAAGATTACTTGCAGTATTTGCCGATCGTTTAATTGTTGTAGATCTTTTATTTGCAGTAGGTATCGGATAAAAGTCAACAGTATCGTGATACTTAACCCATCTGTGTAAGGAATTTCATTAATTATTTTCTCTACGGGGTGGGAAATCTTTCCGTAGAGGTCAACATTAAAATTTACATTTGGTATTTCTTTCGAATTATTAGTGGTTGCATTAGGATTTGGAATCGCATATTGAGTAGAGCGAGTACGCTGAACTTTAGGCTGTGAGGGTTCTAAGATAGTTAGGGTATGTAATTCTCTACTGGGTAATGGTTCAAGACTCGGTTGTATCTTAGATACGGTGGGAGATTCGGGGTTCGATGTGGTGGGAGGGTGTTCTAAAGTAGGGGATTGAACAGGGGAGATATATAATTTTTGCAAATAATGCTCAATTTCCTCCATTCTCGAAGAATCTGACTTTCGTCGTAAGTCGTTGATAATCATGGGTAACTGGCATAATGCCTCATCCGCAAATTTCTGCACATCTGCGGGGACTACGGGGACATCGGGCCAGCTTAATAAATTATTCAAGCGGCGGGTTAAATGTTCTATACGTTGAGTAACGCGCAAAAGTTCCGTAGGTGATTTTTTGTCCTGAAGGTTCTGAGATAATACTATTAGTTCCCTATATTTCGCATAACAGGTTTCTCGTTCGCCGTCATAATCGAGTTCACGCAATCTATCTAACTGCGAGGTTATCTCTGATCCGGTTTGCCGTAATGACTTTCGTAATTCAGACACGGTTACATTCACGTGTTTTAGGCCTCGTAAAAGAGCTTCGTAGCATAGCTCGTCTTTTAATAATAGATCAGGATTAAATTCAGCCATTTTCGTAAAGTGAGTGGCTATAACTAATTATTCTATTATTTGCATTTACTACTATACAACGCTATATCATTTTACACAAATTTAAAAATATAATTAAATCGTATTCTTACACTTTTATTAATAATCCATTAAAATGAGATGACAAAGGTTGTCATTTTACATGGGTAGAGAGAGAAATCTCACACAGGCTTACATATGCGTACGGCAAAAGATTCCCCCTACGGTTACTAACACATGAACAGACACGCTTCTTATCACAATAGAACTAACAAAGAGGTGGTCGTTATTGTTTAACTCAACTATGGGGGAGAGGTTCACTGTGACAGTTTACACACACTCACAGGCGCAGACAGGAATTCTACTGGTCTGAAATTGTTTACAAACCGACAGGTTGATGAATGAACTTTTGACAAGCGCGAACCTGCTGTTATATCGTATTCTTGGGGCGTCTTTAGTTAACATGATGTTCATTCCTATATCTAAATAATAATTAACTTACTTATTTATAAAACTATTATAATAACTATTATCGTTTAATTTTATTTAAAAGTTTAGACACATTTTAAAGTACACGAGTGAATAAATCAACAGCTTATGGTCTGGGTTAATCGGGACACAATTACTGCTTAAACAACACAAGTCACAAAAATTTTTTTTTTTAATTAGCAGCAAAATTTTAACAAATTAGCAGAGTCGCGCAATTTATAACATCTTTTCTAGTGTTATAACTTAGGGAGCCCGAAATAATTGGTTCTGCCAATTATTTAGGCTGCCTTATTCGACGAGCTGAAATTTAATCAGAACAACACAGAGTAAATATAAAAGGAATCAGGAAAAGCGAAAACTGTTGATTTATGTACTCAGTATATGTGTGTAACAAGAAGACTTCTCTTTATTAAACATTTAAAAAAAAAATAACATTTACTCAAAAGATAGATCCCATGACATTACTAATGGAATTATTAAAGTTATTTGAATTCTTTATTTAAACTTTGGGATCACAACAGATTTTATTTAGCTATACCACGGATCCGGGTAACCTTAGGTATTTAGTCATCAAACTTTTAATTATATTCACTTCATGATATTAGCTTGCAAGACCTTTAGTTTTATGCTTCATTATTATTCCATTTGAAGAATGGTATTAATTATACTACGATACATTAAGATTTAACTTTTACAATGTATTATGTCTGAATAGTTACATTAAATTCTTAGAGTTAATTCTTTTTAATCTTTACAAGTTTAATCGTCTCTGAAAAGTCTCTCTTTCAAAGTGTATTGTGTTACAATTATAATTATTATTTATTCCTCGATAGACGTGCTATCGAGTCACCTTTAATTTGGTATGTAGAAATTTCCTCCGGGAGTGTCCGTCTTGGGAATCCTTAAAAGCGTCGTCCTCATCTAGGTCTGGTCTTAGTCATTAAAGGCTTAAACGTCTGCAGTATAGGTCGAACCTTCTACGATGGTAGGCGTCGATTCTCTGATGTCTCGAACTGCATCTTCTGTCGGGTCTACTAGAGTTGTAAATTCTGGTAGCTCACATCTCCAGGTAGGATGTTGAAAAGTGTCGTCAGTTGGTGAAGTTCGCAGTCATCGTTATTAATACTCGTACTTTTGTTGTCACATATTTCTTCTTGTTACCACGTTTCTGATTTTTAATTAATGTTACATGTTACACTCTTTTAGTGTAGCAGAAAATAAACTACATTTGAAATAAGCCAAACTAACAACAAATCACACAACATTCCAACAGAGCTTTTGCTCGTGCGTGTGCACTGCTTGGAGTCTTCATAGCGAGAGAGAGATTTTTTCACCCGCTTCCACTGGTACTGCATGGGGTAGTGGGGTGTTTATTCCGCGAGAATATAGTCCCTGTCTCTCTCTAAATAAACATTTTTATTTATACAAACTATCCCTAGATCAAAATACATAATTTAAATGAGTTGTTTTAGTGACTATCTGTGTCTTCAGATTCTTTAATTCTTAACATTAGTTTTTTATTTTATTCTTAATTACAGAAGACTCGGAAAACATGTCGAGTCCGGAATCAACAGGTAGGCGCCTGATAGCAAGCAAGTGTTAAATACGGCAATAATAATTATTTACAATATGCCTTTTTATTACAGTTTCTTTGCCCTTATTAATTACTTATTCCTTTCACACTTAGTACCTACATGTTTTTTATTATTGTGAGATTTAAATGGTTAATGGCTCGCAACCTTAATTTTTTTATTTCTTTCTTTTTTTTTTATAATGGTTACAATTTAAATCGTCACATACTCCGCCTCTTAACCAACACAGACTCCTGAAAATATGGTCAGCAACGTACCGAGAGTATGCTTGGGGCGTACCGTGTGAAATTTCTCTCACCCGTTTTTCTCTGTATGTAACTACGAGCAGCATTTGTCACTCTTGACTTGCTGATTCTTACTATCTATACATATACTTCATAATTTACACACTAACTCTACTACTACATAAAATTCACACACTATAAACGTCTTTTCAACATTCTAAATTTTCTTAACTCTACTACTTATAACTACTACCGGATTTTTCTTTTGTGTGAGTTGTCTCTTTTCCTTTTTTTTTTTTTATTGGATGTCAGCTGACTTCTTGCTTTGCTCTACATTCGATGAATAGGATTCAAGGTTGATCAGGCCTCGTACCTATTTATACGACAAGGTAGCCAAAAGTTACGCAAGTACTCTTTGCAGTTGAGTACAAAACTTCTACCTTTTGTTTTTTTACATTTATTTATTTATTTAACTTGCACGCTACCATTTTCTTCTTCGTGATAACGTTTTATCTGCGAAATATGTGTCCTTCGCACATATTTTTGAGTAGATGGTTCGTACAGGGTTACAGTTACCGGAGTTAAGTATTTGTGAATTTGATAAGGACCGCTCCATCTGTATGATAGCTTGGAGGTTGTCTTATCGATTGCACTACTCGTTGGGTGCGTTTTATACATAACTAAGTCTCCGATTTGGTACTTTACTTTATTATTATTATTCTTTTGCTCGTAATATTTCCTTGACTTCGCTAAGTTTGTTCGTAAATTAGCGCGCGCTTCATTCCATATTTTCCTAATATTTTTATCCCTAATTTCAAGGGGTAACAATTCATGTATTTTCCACTTTGTGGATAATGGGTGGTTAGGTTTATACTTGAACAATAATTCGAATGGGGTAGACTTATGTCCTTCATGATATGCTGAATTAAAGGCGAATTGTATCCAGGATAGGTTCTGGTCCCAAGAAGTATGGTCGTTAGCATGGTAGGCTATTAAAGCAGATTTTAGGTTTCGCAAATACCTCTCAGCTATATTACCTTGCGGACGATACTCTGTAGTGGTAATGTGGTCTATACCTAGTTTGAAACACATGTTCCTGAATTCCTTAGACTTGAACTGTGGTCCGTTGTCCGACACTAGATGGACTGGGATACCGAATTCTTTGAATAATCTATTCTGTAAAATGCTTACTGTTGTCGTAGCTAAAGCTCGCCGCATGGGGTACATCCAGACGAATTTACTAAAAGAATCTACGCAAATTAGTAACATTGTATTTCCTGATTTAGAACGTGGGTAGGGTCCTGAAAAGTCTAAATAAATTTTGGCGAATGGGGTAGCAGGAATCTCTGAGATTAACTGACTTATTTGGCTGTTTCTCGCTGGTTTGCTGAGTGCGCACAACTTACACTTCTTTACAAAGTTAGCGATCTCACTGTTCATATTTTCCCAGTGATATTCTTTACGAATTCGATGTATGGTTTTATTTATTCCCATATGTGCTCCAATAGTGGAAGAGTGATAATATTCCATCAGCATAGGTTTAATAATATCAGGGGCGATTATTCGTAAATATTTTCCGTTCGCTATTCTACAACATAATACTCTCTTACTTAATAGGTATTTTTCTGACTTGTTTCCTTTTTCAAGTTGTTCAATAATTGCACTCAAACGTGGGTCTTGTTGATGATAATGGGCTAAATCCGTAAATGCAAGAGGAAATTCTGTAATTAAAGTATTAATAATCGGCGTCTCGCTACTCTTGTTTTCGTAAGTATTACTACTCGGCTGGAACATACGTGACAGGGTACCGGCAACTACATTTTGGGTGCCTCTAATATGTTGTACTTTGAATTTAAAACAATTTAATCTTAATACCCATCTTCCGATACGACCTAACTGTTTTGGGTGATTTAGTAGCCAAGATAAAGCTTGATTATCTGTTTCTAACAAAAACTCTTTATGTTCTAAAAAAGGTTTGAACTTCTCAAAAGCGAAAACGATAGCTAAACATTCTAATTCGTATGCGGAGTATTTTTTTTCTTGGTCAGTCAGGGTGCGTGAAGCGTAACTAATAGGTAATCTCGAGTTATCTACTTCCTGATATATTACTGCACCTAGGGCTACACTTGAACTGTTTGTCTGCACAACAAACGGTTTTGTAAAATCGGCTAATTGTAGTACGGGGGGGCGATATGATGCTTTCTTTTAATTTCTCAAATGCGGTTTGGTGTTGCTCATTCCACTCAAATTTAACTCCCTTCTTTCTTAAAGTATTTAGCGGTGCTGCAATTTCGGCTAGATGTGGGATATACTTGTGGAAATAATTTATCATTCCTAAAAATCGGGCAATTCCTTTTGCATCCCGCGGTGGTAAAAATTCTCTGATAGCACGGGTTCGCTCTGGGTCTATGCTTACCTTTCCATTGGCTTTTACGATGTGACCTAAAAAGGAGAATTGTGTCACAGCAAAATTTACTTTACTGGGGTTTACGGTTAATCCAGCTTTCTCCAATCGGGATAGTACTTCACGTAGATGTTCAAGATGTTGTTCCATTGACTCGCTGTAAATAACAATGTCGTCTAGGTAGTGGTACACATATTTAAACTTTATGTCATGAAATAATTTTTCTAATAATCTGCTACATACAGAACTACCTTGGGATATACCAAAGGGTACCTTTGTAAATTGGTACAGGTTGAAAGGGACGACAAATGCGGTGAGACGTTTTGATTCTTCCGAAAGGGGTATCTGATGAAATGCCTGATTTAAATCCATAATGGTAAAAATTTTTGCGTTCGTAAAATAATGAAAAGCACTGTGGATGTCGGGAAGTGGTATTGATTCAAATTCTATCCGTTTATTTAGTTGTCTATAGTCTACAACTAATCTATGTTTATCGTTGCTTTTGGGTACTAAAAACGCGGGGGATGAATAAGATGACGTAGAGGGTTCGATGACTCCTTGTTCTAATAGTTTATTAATTTGGTTCCTCATTACTTCCATTTTTGGAGGTGATAACTTGTATGGGGCTAAACGTATTACTTTATTATCGCTCAAATTTATTTTGTACTCTATCAGGTCCGTCAGTCCTAACTTAGGGGTGAGGACATTGGAGAATTGTTTGATTAAAGTTTGTATGTTCCGTCTATCTTTACTTTCCAGATGACCCAATTCACATTCGTGATGCTTTAGATGTGAAGAAGTAGTGCTAGTACTTTCTCTGTTATTAGAATTATCATCCAAGTTATATTTCCGTGAACGATCGAATCCAAAGTAAAATTTCTTATCGTGAATATTTAGATTTAGTCCTGTTCTACTGATAAAATCAGCACCCAATATTAACTCGGGTCCTAATTCGTCACATACTAACATTGGAAAATACCACGTCAGATTTTTAATTTTTACCTTAAACGTGATGATACGTTTTATCATTAAGTTTTGTTTGTTAGCGGTAGAGCATTTAATATTTACTGATTGACAGCGTTTAACTAAATTATGTTTAAATAACTTATTGGCTAGGTGTTGACTAATTAAACTTCGCGTTGATCCGGAATCAATTAAACCGAGGGTGGATGTAACACCAAGGTCAACTTGTATATACGGTAATTGACACTTACTGAAATCACATTTATTAATAGCGTTACATTTATCGATAAATTTTTTTACATAGGGGTCTAGTTTTCTTTTGTTATTATTATTAATTTGTTTTATTTTATTGTCTCTCAGGGGTTTACCTGTTTTCACGTTGCTGCGGAAGACACAGGGTTTCGGATCTCCCTGCCTTACATGTTTTTTGGATAATTTGTTTTTCGATTATACTGTTTCCGTTTACAGTTTCTACTGAGATGTCCAGGTTTTCCGCAGTTATAGCATACATATTCCTTACGTTGGGTCTTACTGGTTTCCTGTCGTGGTTGAGGCTCCTTGGACTTACCATGGCCATAGGTTAATCTTTGAAATGATCTTCTTTCTCGTACACTTCTTGCGTCTGAGACTAATGCTTGCATTTCTTTTCTATGTGGTGTAGTGGATACCGGTGCATGTCTGTGCTGATCTGCGTACCACACATTGGAAGAGTGAATACTACATTGTTCAAGGTCAGCGAAAGTTAGGGGTCTACTTATTAGTGCTAAACGGGAGCGTTCATCAGGAGATAAGCCTACTAGGATAGTATCGACCAATTGTTTCTCAGTCCAGTCGACTTGTAGTATACGTGAAGATTCTCGGATGTCCGCAATATAGTGGGCCAGTCTTTCATGAGCTCCTTGTACTCGAAGTACAGTATTTTTTTTGATGTCCTCATAAATTCCCGTGGGGATAAAATATTTGATTATATTCGTATGAAGTTCTTCTACTGGAAGAGTCGAGTTTAATGATTCTAGTACACGATCTCGTAAAGGTGGTTTACATTTGGGTAAGATTACTTGCAGTATTTGCCGATCGTTTAATTGTTGTAGATCTTTTATTTGCAGTAGGTATCGGATAAAAGTCAACAGTATCGTGATACTTAACCCATCTGTGTAAGGAATTTCATTAATTATTTTCTCTACGGGGTGGGAAATCTTTCCGTAGAGGTCAACATTAAAATTTACATTTGGTATTTCTTTCGAATTATTAGTGGTTGCATTAGGATTTGGAATCGCATATTGAGTAGAGCGAGTACGCTGAACTTTAGGCTGTGAGGGTTCTAAGATAGTTAGGGTATGTAATTCTCTACTGGGTAATGGTTCAAGACTCGGTTGTATCTTAGATACGGTGGGAGATTCGGGGTTCGATGTGGTGGGAGGGTGTTCTAAAGTAGGGGATTGAACAGGGGAGATATATAATTTTTGCAAATAATGCTCAATTTCCTCCATTCTCGAAGAATCTGACTTTCGTCGTAAGTCGTTGATAATCATGGGTAACTGGCATAATGCCTCATCCGCAAATTTCTGCACATCTGCGGGGACTACGGGGACATCGGGCCAGCTTAATAAATTATTCAAGCGGCGGGTTAAATGTTCTATACGTTGAGTAACGCGCAAAAGTTCCGTAGGTGATTTTTTGTCCTGAAGGTTCTGAGATAATACTATTAGTTCCCTATATTTCGCATAACAGGTTTCTCGTTCGCCGTCATAATCGAGTTCACGCAATCTATCTAACTGCGAGGTTATCTCTGATCCGGTTTGCCGTAATGACTTTCGTAATTCAGACACGGTTACATTCACGTGTTTTAGGCCTCGTAAAAGAGCTTCGTAGCATAGCTCGTCTTTTAATAATAGATCAGGATTAAATTCAGCCATTTTCGTAAAGTGAGTGGCTATAACTAATTATTCTATTATTTGCATTTACTACTATACAACGCTATATCATTTTACACAAATTTAAAAATATAATTAAATCGTATTCTTACACTTTTATTAATAATCCATTAAAATGAGATGACAAAGGTTGTCATTTTACATGGGTAGAGAGAGAAATCTCACACAGGCTTACATATGCGTACGGCAAAAGATTCCCCCTACGGTTACTAACACATGAACAGACACGCTTCTTATCACAATAGAACTAACAAAGAGGTGGTCGTTATTGTTTAACTCAACTATGGGGGAGAGGTTCACTGTGACAGTTTACACACACTCACAGGCGCAGACAGGAATTCTACTGGTCTGAAATTGTTTACAAACCGACAGGTTGATGAATGAACTTTTGACAAGCGCGAACCTGCTGTTATATCGTATTCTTGGGGCGTCTTTAGTTAACATGATGTTCATTCCTATATCTAAATAATAATTAACTTACTTATTTATAAAACTATTATAATAACTATTATCGTTTAATTTTATTTAAAAGTTTAGACACATTTTAAAGTACACGAGTGAATAAATCAACAGCTTATGGTCTGGGTTAATCGGGACACAATTACTGCTTAAACAACACAAGTCACAAAAATTTTTTTTTTTAATTAGCAGCAAAATTTTAACAAATTAGCAGAGTCGCGCAATTTATAACATCTTTTCTAGTGTTATAACTTAGGGAGCCCGAAATAATTGGTTCTGCCAATTATTTAGGCTGCCTTATTCGACGAGCTGAAATTTAATCAGAACAACACAGAGTAAATATAAAAGGAATCAGGAAAAGCGAAAACTGTTGATTTATGTACTCAGTATATGTGTGTAACAAGAAGACTTCTCTTTATTAAACATTTAAAAAAAAAATAACATTTACTCAAAAGATAGATCCCATGACATTACTAATGGAATTATTAAAGTTATTTGAATTCTTTATTTAAACTTTGGGATCACAACAGATTTTATTTAGCTATACCACGGATCCGGGTAACCTTAGGTATTTAGTCATCAAACTTTTAATTATATTCACTTCATGATATTAGCTTGCAAGACCTTTAGTTTTATGCTTCATTATTATTCCATTTGAAGAATGGTATTAATTATACTACGATACATTAAGATTTAACTTTTACAATGTATTATGTCTGAATAGTTACATTAAATTCTTAGAGTTAATTCTTTTTAATCTTTACAAGTTTAATCGTCTCTGAAAAGTCTCTCTTTCAAAGTGTATTGTGTTACAATTATAATTATTATTTATTCCTCGATAGACGTGCTATCGAGTCACCTTTAATTTGGTATGTAGAAATTTCCTCCGGGAGTGTCCGTCTTGGGAATCCTTAAAAGCGTCGTCCTCATCTAGGTCTGGTCTTAGTCATTAAAGGCTTAAACGTCTGCAGTATAGGTCGAACCTTCTACGATGGTAGGCGTCGATTCTCTGATGTCTCGAACTGCATCTTCTGTCGGGTCTACTAGAGTTGTAAATTCTGGTAGCTCACATCTCCAGGTAGGATGTTGAAAAGTGTCGTCAGTTGGTGAAGTTCGCAGTCATCGTTATTAATACTCGTACTTTTGTTGTCACATATTTCTTCTTGTTACCACGTTTCTGATTTTTAATTAATGTTACATGTTACACTCTTTTAGTGTAGCAGAAAATAAACTACATTTGAAATAAGCCAAACTAACAACAAATCACACAACATTCCAACAGAGCTTTTGCTCGTGCGTGTGCACTGCTTGGAGTCTTCATAGCGAGAGAGAGATTTTTTCACCCGCTTCCACTGGTACTGCATGGGGTAGTGGGGTGTTTATTCCGCGAGAATATAGTCCCTGTCTCTCTCTAAATAAACATTTTTATTTATACAAACTATCCCTAGATCAAAATACATAATTTAAATGAGTTGTTTTAGTGACTATCTGTGTCTTCAGATTCTTTAATTCTTAACATTAGTTTTTTATTTTATTCTTAATTACAGAAGACTCGGAAAACATGTCGAGTCCGGAATCAACAGGTAGGCGCCTGATAGCAAGCAAGTGTTAAATACGACAATAATAATTATTTACAATATGCCTTTTTATTACAGTTTCTTTGCCCTTATTAATTACTTATTCCTTTCACACTTAGTACCTACATGTTTTTTATTATTGTGAGATTTAAATGGTTAATGGCTCGCAACCTTAATTTTTTTATTTCTTTCTTTTTTTTTATAATGGTTACAATTTAAATCGTCACAGATGCTGGCAGAGCTGCATCCTAGTGGTCAAACAGTGAACTACTACTACCCAAGAGACCATCATGAGCATGTGAGGCCGGCTTTACTGCAGTGTTAAACCCTTAAAACACTTCCAAAAACAGCTGTTCAACCCTCTTGATAGTGAGAGTCAGGTCATAAGGGGATACATGGTGTTTGTATGCACACCCATCAAGTGGTAATAGGAGAGTGGCCTGTTGATGATGCATAATCAGGTTCTTCCTATGCAATCCAAACCACCTTAAAACTTGATACGCAGTATCATAGAACAGAACTGTGCCAGGATTTGAATTTTCCCGGCGTAATTTAAACGTGGAAGGCCGCCAAAGCGCGTTGTAGTGGGGCGGCCCAGCTAACGTGATTAGTAAGGCCATGTCCGCGCTACGGCGAAGTAATTCAGCAACCCATATCAGCTGTTTGGGTAAATGTTCAGCAATCCGCAACCAGTTTTTTTTTCTGTGGCATGGTCTCGGTTAGAGGCCTACAAGCTCTCTCCTTTCGTCTCCAACCTTCCGAGACGGTGCTTGTGGTCTGACGGGAGGGCGAAGTACGTGTTCAGCTTTCAATATGACTTTGTAAAATCCTAAAGCGTCTCAGGTGAGAATTAATTATTTTATTGTGCCTTTACCCATTTCTTAGTGAGATATCTTGTATATCAGCGTACATGCGTCCTGTCACTCCAAACATTTTGAGTTTACTGATGAGGTTTGCTCTCCAAACTGTCTCGTTAAATCAATAAAATCTGTGAGCAGCTTGTTTGTTAAATCTTGTTTGACATCATTGATAAATTTTGTGAACACTTTGAACTTAACATGTTGCCTCTAAATTTAGCATGTTTTTCAGCAAGCAGCTTTGGAGATGCAACACATTCAGTGACAGGCAGTTGGCAGGCAACAAGCATTTTGCCAGCTGTCCTCAGGCTGAATACTAATTAAAATATTACAACTGAAATAATAATAATAATAATAATAAATACTCTATGAATTGAGTGATAGACAGTTCTTTTTTAAAGTATTCACTTAATGTATTTTAAGTTACTTATATACTCTAAGGTACCGGTACTATCTTGTTATAAATAAATCTAAAAAAATACTATTCCTTGATGTATCCGTTAGTCAGGAGGACATACACATCAGCAGTACTCTGGAAAGCAACTCATATTGGACCAACAGATTCTTAGACTTTCCACACGGATAACGTAAAAAGGGAAGTCATCCAAGTTAACCTTCACTCCTCTAGATTCAGTTGGAATGGTGTGGTTAACAACATTTTTAATTATTTTCAGGCTAACGGCTATTCAAAAACGTTCATTAAAAAGTGTTGGTGACATTACAAGAGTAATAATCTTGAGATGGAAGTAAGTGCAACATAAACATCCCTTATGGTCATTGTGTGCTGAATAAAATGATCAAGATGGGGTGTGTACATTTTGTGTGATGGTTTCACTCTCACCAAACATTAAGTAAATTATTATCTGTTAGAATAACTTCTGACTCTGTGTTTGGTACAAAGAATATTACACTGATAGTAAGGGGGAGAACCAAGCAAGGGAGCTAATGCTAGTGGTGATGTGTAGCTTAAACCGCTCCTTGTATATCACTCTGAGAATCCTAGAGCATTAAAAAAATCCATAATTAAAGAAAGACTGGCAGTGATGTGGAGATGGAATGAAAGGCATGAGTGATGCAGGTTCGTTTCAAAAAAGGGCTATTTAAAGTTTGTGCACCAAAGATCAGGGATTACCTTCAGAACAATGAATTGCCATTAAAAGCACTGTTTCTATTAGACAATGCACCAGGACACCCAAAAGACCTTGAAAATAATTTGTTGGAATACTTACCCTGGCAAATAGTTCAGTTTCTGCCGCCAAGTACCACTTTGTTGATTCAGCAAATGTATCATGATATTATTGCGGGTTTCAAGAAATTGTAGACTTGTGCTCTGTTTCGTCAGTGTTTAGAAGCATGCCAGTTCTCCTCAACGATGACATTAAAAAGAAAAATTTGATATTCTCGAATCTGTCTGGGCCATTCAAAAGGCGTGGTCAGAAGTCACTCAACGACAGTTGAATTCTGCTTGGCAAAAGCTGTGGCCATCCTGCATTCAGGGAGACGGAGTTGATGTCCCTGAAATTATGGATGAAATTGTGACATCTGTTAGAGATCTTGAATTGGAGGTGAATGAAGATGACATTAAAGAGCACATAATGGAAAATGATATGACGACAGAAGAAATCCAAGAACTCTTGAATGAAGAACGCCAAGAAACTCAGCGAGACGTGTTTTCTTCTGATAAAGAGGAAGACGAAAGAGGACCAATTCCAACATCTGCTTTTAAAGATCTTTTAAAGAGGTGAGAGGATGTCAGAACAACAGTCTGAGAATGGCACCCAAACCAGTTTGAGGTCAATAGGCTCGGGGATCTCTACAGGGACAATATTATTAATCACTTCCGAAAAATCCTGAAGTAGAGAGAAAAGCAATCGACATTGGACAGATTCTTTAACGCCCCACAAACAGAAAAAACATGACCGATGAAAATGCAAGACTGTGTACGGTATTTATATATATTAGTTTTATTACATATTAACGTAGTAAGAAATTATAGGTATAATGTTTTATTTATTTGTTTGGCCCTCCAGAACGAATTAATCAAATTTCCATAAAACAATTCGATGATAGGTTAACAAACAATTAGGACAGCGAACATCGTCTTTGAACGGATTTTGTTAGTTAAGCGATCATGACAGCTGTACCGTTCGGGTAGTATACTTCTGTTCTGTCCTGTGAGTCGAAGGTAATTTGTTAAATTAATAACAACTAGACGTTGCGTTAAGGTGAAAATAACGATAATAGTCATTAATAGGTGAGAAGAACGATTAGGGTTAATTTCATTAGTAAGATAAACCAGACACATTAAGAATTACCAAATTGAATATAAATTTGGAAAATTGGTTCGTATTTGTTGACTAACTTATTCCACAAAATTAGAAAAATTACACATCTTCACCAGAAAATACCTTGAGTCACAGTAGAAATATTGCCAAGGTCTCTTATTTACTTTTTAGTGTCTGAATTAATAATTTTTCAATTTTCACAGCAGCTTTTGCTGGCCTGCATATGCTGTAAATGCATGAAAACGTTAGGGTAACACAGGATACCTGGTAGATCTAAATATACTACGGTAACTACTTTTATATGTGTGGATTTAACCAGTATAATAGTGTTTTAGAAATGTAAATGAAAGTAATGGCACAGGTAAGTACTGTTATACAACATACAGGATAAATTCAAGAGTAATGTAATATTACTGCAGCGTGCATAACATACAACTGGACAGACATAACCTAACAACACTGTATTTATGGCGTAACTGAATACTAACATAAGGTGAACCAGTCTTCATCAGTTTATACAAAATCGCATTAGAAATTATAAAATCTAGTAAAAGTTGATTTAACAATTAATAATTTATGCACTTTCACTTGTGAAAAACTTACTTTTTGTTATATCCTCATACGCACGTTTCGGAGTGGTTTCCTCCTTCATCAGTGAGGTATAAGTGCAGAAAGCGTCAAGGCGTTGGTAGTCTGTAACGGTTTTTTGGGGATTGGTTGTGTGTGGAGATGGAAGGGGGTTGGCGCGAGATTCTGAATTGTGTGCGTTGTCTATTATTGTGTCGAATAGTGTGTTGGATTTAAATTGTAATTGTTCATTGAGTATGTTGTTTGGTTGTGTTTTGTTGTGTTTGTATATTTCGTATTGTTCTGCGGTGTTGAGTTTGCGACTTTTGGGTATGTTGTGTAAAATTTCAAGATTGTTTTTTATGTTGGTGTAACTGTGGTTTTCTGTTTGGATGTGTGTGGCAAATGTGGATTGTAAGTTATTATTGGATAAAGCTTTTGTGTGTTCAGAAAATCTGGAGTAAAATGATCTTCCTGTCTGGCCTATATAGAATTATTACAATCGTTGCAGTTTAATTTATATACGCCTGTTTTGTTGTATATGTCTATGTCTTTGTTTGTGTCGTTAATGCGTCTCTTGATGGTATTGTTAGTTCTGTATGCTATTTTGTATTTGTAGAATGTGTTGGCAATTTTGTGTGTGTTAGAGTTGTAGTACGTGAGTATGATGTATTTGTTTTGTTGTGTGTTATTTGTATTTTGTGTTGTTTTGTTGTTTTTGTATAGGATTTTTCTATGAAATTTGTTTATTAATTCAGGGTTGAATCCGTTTTTTATTGCTATGTATTTTATTGTGTTAAGTTCTTCATTGTAGTCTTCATCCGCCGTACTTCGGCCGCCGCCTGGACGTCGTCGTAGATTGGTGGTAAATTCGAATGTGTGTGTCTGTGGTAAGTGTATATTGTGTTTGGCATCAGTGCGTTCCACGAAACTCTCGATGACTTGGTCCCTCAGTGCATAATTGAAAATCAATTCACTTGTAAAATTGAATATCGCACATCCATGCACAGAAGATAAGTATTACCATATATAATATTCTGATTGATATGTAATTTCTATCGCATGGACGTAAAAAAAAGTGTAGCGTCGTCTACATCTGTTGTAAGAAACACTCATGATATGTACATAATGTGTCCGCGTGTATGCACTGCATAAGTGAACATCACTTTACTTGTAAAACACACATCATGCATGGAAAATAATTACCGTTTATATTATTCTGATGGGTATGTAATATCTGACAGTTATTTGTTTAACATTGTGAAACAGGATGCAAGCCGTGGATGATGTAATCGACTCCCGCTGAGACCTTCACACAGCATGCACGTGTGGAGTTATTTATATCCGCTTACAACAAGATGCTGACTGACCATATGTTATCACAGCGTGTGAACGTAGTGAAGGCTTTATTCATCTTAGGCATACATAAATTTGTTTAAACTTGTGAAACAGGATGCAACGCAAGCTGATATTCGGTAGTGGTCGTCCTTGACTTTGGGTGTGGTTAACCATAGCAGCTCTGACGTCTTTGTGTGTCGCTTTTTTTTTTGTCATCGAGTGTGCATTACCTGTTACCTTCTCTTTCGCGTTCATCCTTGAGTGGGCTTTTCGCTATTGTATAAAAGCTGGACGAATTGCTCTCAACGGCACATCATTCGACGAAACTCAAGTGGATCTCGTACAGGGTGAGTTTGTTTTAAAATTATTCTTTAGTTTCTGTAGTGTATTATCATCAAGCAATTATTTTAAATAAAATTGATTTTTTTTTAATTAGTTGTATGTAATAACACATGAACGGACGTTGTGCAACGCTCGTTCTAGCTTGTACATTGACTGGTAATAATAGTGTTAATGTTCGAAGGACTTTTAAAATAAATACAATAAAATGTTAAAGCAATAACGTTTAATTAAAAACAATTATAATACATGTAAGCAAAATATTGCAACGATACAGCCATACGCTGTATTAGGCACTAATTTAAATAAATATAATTTTTGTATAATTTGTATAAGTTACGGGTAAATGGACAGGTCTGAGATTGTAAAAATATTTCATTGTTAGATTAGGGGAGAAATTAACCTGTTCTGACACGCAGTGAACACCTGCTCAATTGTATGTGTGTTACACGTGTATCTTGTGTGTGTTAGTGATGCATGCAAAGACAGGAATCTCAGCAACCCGCCCCAAGTAATTAATAAAATAATCATTTTAATTCACTGTGCGAAGACTAATTAGTGTACGAACAAACCAAAGGCACCAATGTGTGTGTAAAATTTATAGTTATCCCCAGTGAAAAGATGACGTTAATAGAACACGCTATGCGAAGACAGTGCAAATAAACGTGCTAAAAAATATGCAAATTACCCTAAGACGCTCAAATTAATATAGTGAGTGCTTAATCGAATTAGCTATGATTTGTGCTATCTCGATTCCGTGCAAAAAATTGCTATTTGCTAATAATTGCAAATAGATGAAAAGGTTCGGGAGTGGGGGCTGTCACGAGATATGCAGGTATCAACAGGACGATTTTGGAGCCAACTGGCGCGGAATCTCGAGAGGTTATAAATTCGACCAAAAACCCTTCTCTTCATTTCAAGACACAGTTGCAGTCGGACATGCTGTCCGTCGGCAAAACAATTTTATTTTATTTCTATTACAAGTCACAGTAACGAAAGCATAAAATGTTCGTTAAATTCGTGACAATATTCCGGAAAAAGTAAATACTGAAATCGTAAGTCTACCAAGAGTATATACGCTGCTGTAGAGCGACGCTGGACTCTAGACGTATCCAGGAACACACGCTGCTGGAGAGCGACGCTGGACTCTAGACGTATCCAGGAACACCACACTGCTGGAGAGCGACGCTGGACTCTAGACGTATCCAGGATCACGCCAGTACAGGAGGAATGGAAAACTAACTCTGGACAACGCTGGACCCCCGACAACAAGTCGTAAGATCATCAGAACTCGAGGTGACATGCGTAATGCATTTTAAATAATTTAAAAAAAAAGAGCTCATAAAGACTATATCTCTGACTTTCTTCCTGTGTAAACTCACAGTTACACTCCACTTAAACTCTTGCAGCTTTAAAGCACGATTGCCCAAAAATTAAATTTTCTCAGTTTTTCGCGCACCGTTTTCTCAGAAACCACAAACGATAGGTTAATTAAATTTTTACAGTAGGCATATGGTAACAATGCTCGGTTTTTACCACTGGCATTTTTTTAAGGTTCTAGGTGAAGAACGAAAGTTTACAAAAATAATTTCTCTCGAAAAGATTGGATCAAATTTAGTGTCCACCAAAAAAATGTATATAAATTTTAAATTTCAACTTTTTTTATCAAAAATACTAATTAACAGATAAAGTACGTTCAGAGATAAGGTAGAAATTTCAAAATTGCAAACCCAACCATTCCTGAGGAAAAAGTAGGCCTACATGAATTTGGTAAATTTAACATAGGCAAGGTTTATGGTACAGAGTGCCCTTAAGTATTAACATTTTTTAGTCCGCTGCTCGACCACAGAAAGGTGGTGGTTTTATTTAGATCGTCGCCCGAAATTAATCTTTTGGAAAAACTAAGACCCACAGCTTTATCTAGTTTGCCATCCTCTTGTTCCGTTACACCTAAACAAATACTCAGGTATACTGTGCGTTGTTGACATTCGTATGGAATATTGTTAACGTACCCATTATTAATTATTTGACGTACATTTCGTTCCGTGCAATTATGCATCACATCGTCTGCGATTTTCGTCTTTCGTTTGACAACCGTTGTTCCTATGATAAGTGTAACATTTTTACTATTTTTTAACGTGATGCCAATACGACGCCGGCCTTCTTTTTGCACTATAGACTTGACGCTCCCTTTGAACTTATATTTCAATAACATAATAAGGGTAGTTTGCAAGTCGTTTTCACTTCTTTCGTCGTAATCCGGCCCTTGCGTCAAGTAATTAAGATCGCGTAGAAGTATTTCAAACAACGTTCTGTTGCAGTTTGATTCAGAAATATTATCGATAACGTCGTATATATTTTCGATAATTTTTACATCGAAGTTGTATTGTTGTGTAACAGCGTCGAATAAAAGTGGCCTTAATTCGTCTTTGATCTGCCTGTTTGGTAAGCCGAGTTTGAAGGAACTCACCGCACTTTGCCAGTAAACCTCCTGACTCTCAGCGTCGGGTTCGAATGAACTCTCTGCACTTATGCTGTAGTCCTCCTTCTTTTTCTTTATCTGGCACTGGTGCCTCTCAGCGTTGAGTTTACCATACGTAAGATAACCTAAATGCAAAAGAAACGCGTACACTAGTTGACATACGTTTCCTGTTGTGTCTTCCAGATGCCCGCCCATTACACGCTTCAACGTTATTAGATTGTCTTCTGTCAGAAATAAATAGCTCTTGACCAACTCGACTTTCCGATTTTCTAATAAGTCACATATTTTAGTCCTTATATCTCTCCTATAAAAAATTGGAAGCAAAGATTTGTGAAACTTCTTTGTGCCCCAATGGACTTGTGCTGGTTCTGTATTCGTTAGTCCTTTCTTTTGTAAGTATCTGAGTACTGATAAAATGTTATACACATGTATTTTCTTCCCCAGTATAGTGTAACCGTTATAAAAAACTTGTAGGTAAGTTTTAAGTCTTCCCGTCTTAACGGTGTCGTTAGTGTACCTTGTTAGCAGTGTTGTCAGTTCGTCCTGCGTCAGTCCATAGTATTCAGAAAACCGGTGGTTCTGTAAAAACGAATAGTCCATCAGATCCCTGTCCACCGGTGACAGTCCAGCACCGGTGATGTGGAGAATGCCTGTGCAGAAAACTTTCTGTATAGCCGGGGTAGAGGTTATAAACAAAGGTCTGTGGATAGTCTTGAACAGGTTAATGATTCTGGCAACGTCTGCGGTGCCTTCAGCAAGTATACCGTTCACGATTGAGTCATAATCGTCAACTAGAACGATCGGCTTTCTGTCGAAATATCTCGACAGAACACAGCTTAAAAATTGAAAACCGTTTTCTATGTCGTATTCGCGAAGGTTTTCGTTTAATTCTGCGTCAATGTACTTTTTAAAAGTCCGTACGTTCAGATCTTCGACCCACAAGCTGTTAACGCCTATCAAATACCTGTGCTCCGCAAACGTGTCCCTCAGTACAAGTCTCAATTTGCACAGCATGTCTTCGTAGTCGTGGACTTCAGCGAGGCGTCCGTAGTCTATAAAAATGACCGGGTACATGCCGAAGTGTCGCGCGAAAAATTCGGGATGTTCCGCGTAGATTTTTGTACCGGTGAACAGTTTAAAATTAGTCGTGCTGGTTTTATCGACAATTTCGGAAGCGTTTTCGTAAACCTGTATTTCTAAAAAGTATTTCAACATCAGCAGGTTCAAAGATTTACCGAAGTTTCTCGGCGCAGTTACAAAAGCGTTCTCGCATTTATTCTCAAAAAATTCTTTTATAAGAAGAGACTTATCGACATAATATTTACACTTCACAGCGTGTGCAAAATCTGGATCAGATGGAAAATCTACTTCGCAGGATTCCTGTAAGAAAACATTTTATTTTTAGTCACATAACAATTAAAGGTTACAGTAACGGTCAATCTGACGTTCATTTTAATAATCAGATAAATATTCGATATGAGATATGTGTTCGAAGAACTTTCGAAGTTTGTTCGAATTATTTTCAATATCTATAAGAGAGCGAAGTGTGTTGGGAAGGGAAGTATCTGAGAACATTAGGATTACAAACGGCTTAAGGGCACTCGTAACCGGCTAATCTTACCATGTTATTTTCATCAAGTTGAGACCCATTATGTCAGAAGTTGTAAAAGATAGAAGACTCAAATTTTTGCACGCAGGTAAGCATATTATACACTACAAACGCTACTACAATTATAAAGATATCTCAATTTCACGACTTTTTATAATTTTTTATGTTTTGCTCTACATTATGCATACAACAGTCGTACTTAATATTTTTTACGTTTTTATTTTTCAGTGAAGCTGTATAATTCTAGTAGTGTAGTTATGTCTCCATTAAACCATAGCCACAAAATTTCAGCTTGAAAGTTCGCTTGGTTTCTGAAGTAATGGGTCGAAATGAGGTAATCGAAAAAAAACAGATTTGCAGAAAAACACATTAAAGTTTTTAAAACGTATTTTTATGGATTTACCTGATTTAAAATAGTCCAGCGCCATACTCGGGATCTTCAGTTATGTCCATTTGGTCCTCTAGTTTTATCATCACATTTTTATCGTTTTACCTGATTTGAAATAGTCCAGCGCCATACTCGGGATCTTCAGTTATGTCCATTTGGTCCTCTAGTTTTATCTTCACATTTTTATCGTTTTACCTGATTTGAAATAGTCCAGCGCCATATTCGGGATCTTCAGTTATGTCCATTTGGTCCTCTAGTTTTATTTTCACATTTTTATCGTTTTACCTGATTTGAAATAGTCCAGCGCCATACTCAGGATCTTCAGTTATGTCCATTTGGTCCTCTAGTTTCTCTTCACATTTTTATGGATTTACCTGATTTAAAATAGTCCAGCGCCATACTCGGGATCTTCAGTTATGTCCATTTGGTCCTCTAGTTTTCTCTTCACATTTTTATGGATTTACCTGATTTAAAATAGTCCAGCGCCATATTCGGGATCTTCAGTTATGTCCATTTGGTCCTCTAGTTTTATCTTCACATTTTTATCGTTTTACCTGATTTGAAATAGTCCAGCGCCATATTCGGGATCTTCAGTTATGTCCATTTAGTCCTCTAGTTTCTCTTCACATTTTTATGGATTTACCTGATTTAAAATAGTCCAGCGCCATACTCGGGATCTTCAGTTATGTCCATTTGGTCCTCTAGTTTTATCTTCACATTTTTATCGTTTCACCTGATTTGAAATAGTCCAGCGCCATACTCGGGATCTTCAGTTATGTCCATTTGGTCCTCTAGTTTTCTCTTCACATTTTTATGGATTTACCTGATTTAAAATAGTCCAGCGCCATACTCGGGATCTTCAGTTATGTCCATTTGGTCCTCTAGTTTTATCTTCACATTTTTATCGTTTTACCTGATTTGAAATAGTCCAGCGCCATACTCGGGATCTTCAGTTATGTCCATTTGGTCCTCTAGTTTTCTCTTCACATTTTTATGGATTTACCTGATTTAAAATAGTCCAGCGCCATATTCGGGATCTTCAGTTATGTCCATTTGGTCCTCTAGTTTTATCTTCACATTTTTATCGTTTTACCTGATTTGAAATAGTCCAGCGCCATACTCGGGATCTTCAGTTGTGTCCATTTGGTCCTCTAGTTTTCTCTTCACATTTTTATGGATTTACCTGATTTAAAATAGTCCAGCGCCATATTCGGGATCTTCAGTTATGTCCATTTGGTCCTCTAGTTTTATCTTCACATTTTTATCGTTTTACCTGATTTGAAATAGTCAAGCGCCATACTCGGGACCTTCAGTTATGTCCATTTGGTCCTCTAGTTTTCTCTTAACATTTTAAGGATTTACCTGATTTAATATAGTCCAGCGCCATACTCGGGATCTTCAGTTATGTCCATTTGGTCCTCTAGTTTTATCTTCACATTTTTATCGTTTTACCTGATTTGAAATAGTCCAGCGCCATACCCGGGATCTTCAGTTATGTCCATTTGGTCCTCTAGTTTCTCTTCACATTTTTAAGTATTTACCTGATTTAAAATAGTCCAGCGCCATATTCGGGATCTTCAGTTATGTCCATTTGGTCCTCTAGTTTTATCTTCACATTTTTATCGTTTTACCTGATTTGAAATAGTCCAGCGCCATACTCGGGATCTTCAGTTATGTCCATTTGGTCCTCTAGTTTCTCTTCACATTTTTAAGGATTTACCTGATTTAAAATAGTCCAGCGCCATATTCGGGATCTTCAGTTATGTCCATTTAGTCCTCTAGTTTTCTCTTCACATTTTTTAGTTGACTGTCTAACCTTTTTCGTCAGTTCACCTACTGCTGTGTCCTCCTCAAGGATTCGTTACAAGTACAATAATATTTTTCTTTACCTCAACCATATTTGATCTTAGTTTGATTACTAATTTTTGTGAGACTTAACACATAGGCCTACTTATGTTACCTTCAATGAAGGTTAACACGGCATAATGTACACCCAAAACCAAAGTATCCAGTACAACAAATATATTTTTTGGCAATCTATTCCGAAGCAAATGGTTCAGCGACTCGTTTCCATTCTGTGCACTACGATGAAGACAATTTTTTAACAAATTAGGATGACTCATATCTGCAAATATTGGCAATTTATGACAGACATTACAGACACTGGTTGTGAATGTAATAAAAATTCCCTTTCCAATGGTAAAAATCGCATGTCTCTACGTTTTGCTATAAGGCAGTTACAGATTTGTAAAAGAAAATGGTAATATTATGAGCACTCTTGGTAGAACTTTTTCTACGATCTCTATTTTTTTTAATCATAAGAAATTTATTATTAGGCGTCCTCACATAAATTTGGTATCAAATTACTCAGAAAATATTAAAGATTTTTTAAAGCCGAAAACCAAAAATCTGTTTTTTTTGTCGATTTATTGGTTATGAGTCCCCTTAAGATAAGGATGTTGTCTTTCTCCTACATTGTTTAAAACTTGCATTCCGAAAGCTCTTAATGAGTGAAACATGAAATGCTCAACATTGGGATAGAAATCGGACCAGAGTACTTTTCTACTCTCCTTTTGCAGATGATCAGTTTGTCGTTGCTAATGAAAAATGTGATGCCTCATTTATGGTGAGACAGCTAATGGATGTATATACAAAGTGGGGTCTTAAAATTAATTTACAGGTGAATGGCATTGTGCTAGACTGTGAAATCATAAAACACTGTCACAAATATAAAAATATCTGGGGAACATAATTAGCCGAGATGGAATTTGCGATAAAGATGTTAACTGTGGACTCACCCAAGAACGAATGGGTATCAAAAAGCTAAACTCTTTGCTCAGGTCATCAAATTTTAAAATTAATTTATACAGAACTATTACAATTACGATACGGTATATGTAACAGAGTGCTGGCAGATGACAAAAAGGAACAAATAAAATAAGATTTGTTAATCGTTAAGCGGCCAATATTCTTTCATCTTATTCAGTAAAATCTCAGAAACTGAAAACAAATTCCGAGCAAAACAAAAAAGGGGACATGTGTAGCTCCCCGCCTTACTTCGAGTTGTTTTTTAACATAGTTTTGACCAAAATCGAGTATTGTTTTAAAAGCTTATTGGTTTCCATGTATACTTTTAGTACGCATGTTGAAACCTAACAACGTGAACTTTTGGCGTCACAGGAACGCATCAGAGCTAAATTACTGATAGAAATATGACAACAAAAACGACTGCAGTCGTCAACAAGCTGTTTTATAACATACACAAATAAATTTTCATGGTTTCTATTATCTAACAAAAATATTCACTACTGACGCCAATAATCGAAATATCGAAAATAAGTCTAGATATGGTTATTGGGGAAGTATCAATTTTAATTATTCATTAATGAAATCTTTCCACAAAGATCTTGATTACAACAAAATAAAAGCAAATAACGAGCTCTTACTTTTCATTTTGTAGTTTTATTGACAAAAATCTAACCCACCCCCAGAACCCTTACCCCAGAAGGAAATCCTGGCTGTGTCGCTGTTTATATATAAGAATACACATACAGTACATGTGTACAATTTATAATAAGTTATTGTGTATTAACATCTGTTTAAAATATCTAGCATTTAATGCCTAACTTATGGCTTTTATTCTTCTATATCCTTAAAAGTTTAGTTTTTTGTATACTTTTTTATAAACGAAATTTTAAAGGAAACATTGTTGTGTGGTACTAAATGCTGCCAGCTTAAAGAATAATAAAATTTCTGGTGAATCATAAAGATTAGTAAATAACAATAATTAATAAAATCTCTGATAAATAATGAAGATTGAAGCTTAAGCCAATTATTTATATTTTACACTAATTGGTGTGGAATGCCTATTATATCCTGTCAACCTGTTCAGGACGACTAATTTCCATATTTTTTTATAAAATGAAGACATTATTAAGGATCACAATAATTAGTTTATTATATACTACTCCCACATAAAAGCTTGATGTAGATTCAGTTTTGCTAAATCATTTACCTACTATGAGTACTATGATTCCTTTTTGTAAATTGTTGATTACTTTATGGGATCTACATATACATGGAACCGTAATTGTTAGTAAAAAGAAAAGGCACTTACCTGGCATTTTGCCGTCTTAATTGTATACGTCAAAATAAAAATGTGTAACAAGACCATTGTGAATCAATATTATAATAAGTGTTATGAAAGTAACCTTAATTTTGCCAAGGTTTATGAGTTGGGTTGAAATACTTAATCTCAGTGCTGATGGAATTTGAACTCCGAATAAGCTGATTGAGATGAAGTTTACACCAATAAAAGTAGCCATTTATGTTAACCAGATACTAGAAAGTTACATAACCATCATCATAAGCGTATCTTAATTATTATTAGTGTTACTTAGTTTGACTAGATAAGTAATTTATAACTATCTCAGTCATTGTTTAAATTAAAACAATAAGTTTTCTATATTTGTAAACAAGTAACTTACTTTTATGCACATTTTATTAAGTGAATATATTAAAAATGTAGCACCTATTACCTAAAATAGTATTTCTATTCCATCATACAATCAGTAATTTCTTTCTCTGTATATCTTTTGAAAAATAGTAAACAATTTTGAAGGAAAGATTATTGCTGGTAAAGAACAATGGACCTCATCTGCAACCTTTTCCTTAACAGCCTGCTCTACATATTTTACAGATGTTTTGCCATTTGCCTTGTGTGTGTGTGTGTGTGTGTGTGTGTGTGTGTGTGTGTGTGTGTGTGTGTGTGTGTGTGTGTGTGTGTGTGTGTGTGTTCATCTTTTCTTTTCCAGTAACTCTTGTTATTTTAGTTTCTTGCAGTTTACTATGTGAATTCACATTAAAAAAAAAACTCTGCTCAACAATCCCTAAAGGACCAAGACATACTGCGCGGCTTTTGTGTTGAGTGTGATGGTTGCATGGCCAGTACAACGTACCGCCAGCTGCTAGTTGCAGTATTCACATCCAGGAATTCACATTGAAACCTCTGAATATACAGAATATTCTGTGAAACGTGCATCAGGTTTTTACATATACACTAATAAAACTTCAAATATTAAACTTGCAAAACAGGTCTACCCTTATAATTCATGTGTGTGTGTGTGTGTGTGTGTATGCATGCGCACACATGCACACGCACATGGAAAATACTTTCAAGCAGTGCAGTAATCTGTGGCAGGTCATCCAGAACAATTCTGGGTTTCTTAACAATGGGACAAGGGGGGAGACCTTTACCCCTAGCCAGATTGTAGTGCAGTTTTTCAATCACCCTCTCTTAGTCGTAATATACTGATATACCACTCCCGTCCTCAACGCCATAACATGCTATCGCACCATACCCACCACTCCCTCGGTTCAACTGCAAATTCTGACACTGCTACAACTAGGGAAACAATAGTCAGGATTAATAAAACATTTGAAAAACTCAACCAAACCTGTATTTACTGGACTTAGACATTATTAACACGTTTTACCAAGGACCAAGCAACATTCAACCATTGCGAAGGTGTACTCTTGTTATTGTTTTTAATTATATATCGTTGATATAAGATAAACAGCATTATGTTTTAATCACTACATTCTATTAAATTCTTTGAAATATAAAATGTATACAAGTACCGCCTAGTGAACTCCTATGTATTTCTGAGGTACTATGTACTTCTGCGGTAAATTAATAATCTACTCCTTTGTGATACATTTTTTTTTGGGTTATGTGTATTGATAAAAATAATATACAACTGTTTATAACCAGAGGTTGTTCTATAGTTTCTGATGTGGGGTAGATGTATAATAATAATTATGCTGTATTATTTAGTAGGTGGGAATAACATTAATAATTAAACATAAGAAATGTAATTTACAATTACACATAATGACAAATAGCGCACATGTTAAAATCAAAAAAGAAAGTACTTGGCCTTCTGGGGCACAAGTCCTTAGGCCATTGTTTACAACAATAAATTTGCATACTGATTTTGATTTTTAAAAGTGCTCAGATATTAGCAGGGTCATATTAGAAGCGAATGGTGTCCTAAGCTGCCATCAGATTGGTTACCCCTCCCCCGATTCAAAATTCAACCTATGGATAAAAGGTTAAATGGTATTTACACTGATAAATGGCATACACAATTTTGAAAGTCAACAATTATTTTATTAAACTCTCAAATTACAACAAATATTTAGCTAAATAGTGATTACAATGAGCATAGTAGTACTTAAGCTTAGAATATACTAGTTGATCCATTTTTTCTTAATTTTTCCTTAATGAAGTCTTCTATTATTTCTTCTAAATTAAACAATTCAACTATCTCGCTTTCAGTATTCAACCTTCCTAATGAAGATAATCTCTCATCTCCCACAGTTAAACTCAACATATCTTTAATACATTTTAATACAGAAAATTATCTTTTAGACTCGCAGTTAACTATTGGAACCGTCAAAAGGAGACAATAAGTAAGTATATATTTGGAAATACATCAATCATTTTACAATAAATCAATGGCAAAGCGTCAGGGTAGACAGTGTCTCCCCAAATAATTTATTCATAAAATAATTAATTTTTATTTATGCATTAAGTTGCATAAGTTACTCATAAAGGTAAAAAAATAATGTAAGAAGTTAAATATCATGCGACATGACGCGAGTGTGAGCAATGGAACTTTGCTGTGCAATGCAATTGTACGCGGAGTGTCAGTGTAGACGTTACTTGAAATATCTTTTTAACAGGGCTTGAGGTGAGGAGGACTTCGGTGGGCGATAACGGGAAGGGACCTGCGTGCGCAGCATAAAAATGCGTCCCGTACATCACATCAGAAGACACGTCTCCCCTGCACTAAATAGCGCAGAATTCTCACCTGGCCGCCTGTGTTTGTTTCAATGTGCTCGCGTAGTGAATACTTATTTGTTTTTGTTGAGTTTACAAATAATTTTTAATTTTTTAATAGTTGTATAGACTAAGAAGTGTGTAATAACTTACGCACTAATTATTTAATAATACATATTGTTAAGTATCATTATTTAAGTGCTTTAAGCATACCGTTTAATTGGTTTAAAGGAGCAAAATGAATACAGTTAGTACCAGTTCTACGGCAGACGTATTTGATATAAACTCTGACAACTTTGATTTATTAGAATTTTTGTTATAATACGAAATCAGTACGTTACATTTAGAGCAAAAAGTATTGCTAATGTCAAAAATATCTCGGGCGTCTTTAGACTTGTTGCAGAAGGATGGAAAAGTTATCAGAAAATTTGGTATAGTAAATATATATGGCTCTCTTGTAAGCGAAACAAAACTCTGTACTTCTATTACTGTTTGATGTTTAATTGAGAAGAATCATGGAGCAAAGTTGGAGAAGGTGCTATAAAAAATTTTGAAGTTAAAGCCGCTAAATATGCTAGTAGCAAAACTCATATGAAAAATTCTGAGATGTTTCACATGCTAGGACGTAAAAGAATTGAAACTGTTTGTCCAAAACAGCTAGACTTCAAGCAATACAGCACAATGAAAATGTGGCACGAAATCGAAGGATATTAGGCCGTTTGGTAGATGTTGTTTGTTATTTAGGGAGACAAGAGTTAGCTTTTAGTAGGCATAGGGAAAATGGGCAATCTCTCAATAAGGGCAATTATTTAGAAACTTTAAATTTAGTGGCAATGGAAGAGTCTTTCATGAAAGAACATATACAGAGTGATTCAAAATTGCACGGCAATCTCTCAGGAGCTGATTCTATAACTAAAAATAAGAAAAAAAAATGAGACACGGTGTGTAGATATCATTTACAAGAAAATATGAACCGTTTGTGTAATGCCTGCAGTAATCCGGATTTGTCGCCATTACAAAATGTGAATAAACTTTATGTTTTCTGGCAATATTTTCTAATTAAGACTCATAAACGACACCAATAACAATACGATAGCTTTTTTTTTATATTTAGGCTAAATTATATAAAAATGCGTGTGTTTCAGACAGTCACTTACCTATTATCTGATAGAGGTAGCATCTATTTACCAGTAAAACTCTATTTACCATAGTTTTATTGGTTCATTAAGAATGTCAATAATCTTAGTAAGAGGTTGCTTTTGGCTGGTATTTTTATGTCTACCCAAATTATTTTGTCATGCTTCGCCACTGCAATCAATAATCCAGTTTAACACATTGAGTGGACAAACTGTAGTATAATGAAATCTATCATCTCATTCAAACGATTTAAAAAAAACTCTTGCAAATTTACTTTTGAAGCACAAAGTGCTTCAATTCTATTAGAAGATCATTATTCAAATTGTTCTGTGCCGTAACTAAGGAATTTCGTTACGGCAACAACAAAATTATTAAGTCAAATTACGGCTATAAAATTATTATGTTAAAAGGCAGTATCAGACTTAGTTATTTACTGTATAGTCGCGATGTGTAGAGAGACGCTCGCGCGATCTAGTAAAGAGACTAGGCAACTTAATTTCTCCACCCCTGCCCCACTAAGTGGTAGGGCTAGTTGTTCAGAGAGCGTACGGGATCTCGCTGGTCTTTTTCCGACTGCAGGGCAGCTACACCTGTTTTGTGCTGCATGTGATCAAAGTAAATTTAATTGTTCTTTTTGTAATACCGGGCGTAAATTATTTACCATGGTTGGCTAAGTACCAAGGTGTGCCCTAGGGTGTCTCCGGCTCGCTCAACCATGACCAAATGATCAGGCAAAAATGAAATGTGAAGAAAATAAAGGAACTCGTAAGTATGTAACATGCTCCGGCCAAAATGAAAGGTATGTCTCTGATGAACTTTTCTGGTTTATGCTGTGTAAGTAAACTTTTATTACAATGATCAAAGCAATAATTCTAGACAGTGGACAGTGTTACTTCGGTTAAATGGAGAATTAACTTAATTCCTTGGTGTGCATATCTGTACCATCTGTACCACTTGATACTCTCTGGTCAAGTAATGACCTGGCAAGCTAACTTAAAAAACAAAAAAAAAGACATTTGCTTTAACTCTTGATTTCATCTTTACATTACTTAATATCCTGCAAAACCCAGTTTATTTTAATGATAACGAATTTATATCTGAACAATAGTTTTTCTTTCAAAATACAGTTGAACAAGACTGGCATCTGAAATAATTTTTTTTTATAGTGAGGACAGCTCCTTACAAGTATAATTAGTAGGTGATAGTGATACATTATATTCAAAATGCAATTATAAATGAAAAACAAAAAAAAAGAAAATAATATAAAAACGAAATGTGTTAAGCTACAGCTGGTGAATTGGCATTTAGTTAAACTATGCTGTGTGAAGGCACTTCTCAGCATTACTAGAATGAGTCATACATCGTTCCTTTATTTTCCCTGAGGAAGTCTCTCAGTTATTTATCAGTGTTGTCTATGTAACTGTCTTGTGTGTAAATTGTGAAGTGTATGTAAGTCTTAAAAAAGGAAATTATGTAGTCATATGTATTGAGTGTATAACCATTGTCATGACAGGTAGTGAACTATCCACCACATGTATTGAAGCTATGTTATATCCATACATGTTTTGGGATTTACAATCAATTTTAACTTTCTATGAATGAATTTAATGGAACTTAGTAACGTTTTCTCAATTTAATATATTCTGAATTACATGAAGCATTGTCATGACAGGTACTGAACTATACATCACATGTGTTGCACTTATGTTGAATAACTGTATGTTTTTGGAATTTAAAATCAATGTTAATTTTCATATAAATGAATTTAATGGAACTTAGTAACTTTTCTCAATTTAATATTCTTGAATTATATTAATTATATATGTATATAATGATTCTGAAACATGTATTTAAAGTTTTAAGGATAGTTTGGAACTTTTTAAAATTACATTTGGTATCATGTCTTGTACAGCAACTAATTAAAAAAAAAATCTGATGAACATTTCTTAATTTAAAGAACCTTTGGGACAATTTTCAGATACTTGAAGGTAGCCATTTCAGTTTTAAGGCTTAACCTTGTGAAATATGTATACATTTAAAGAGTTGTTAAGCAAGGGGTTAAATATTTGTTTGAACCCCTTTTTTTTTTTTTTTTTTTTTTTTTAAGTTCACTTTCCAAGAGTTTGAGAAGGTTGTGTATTGTGGTGGGTTAAAGTCACTCGGATGATTCTTAGGACTCTGTAGTTATTTAATTTTACTTAAAGAAAAGGGCTCTATACTATTATTAAAATTTGTTTGGTATTGACGTTTGTACTGAAAGGGAAGCAATGTTGCCAAACTCTGACCACGTGACTTCTACAAATTGATAAACACAAAACAATGATTCACATACAAACAACTTACAACACATTCACGCTCAAGGTCATTTAATACGGATTTTCAAGACAAAACAGTTTACTTTTAAAACATGATATGATACCTCTTAATGTACTTTTAATTACAGTAAGGCATCCAGAGATGCTTTTGTAGTGAAGTCGCGTAGCTTATATCGTAGTGAATACGATTATTTAATGTATGGTTGCAATAACATGTACGTATTATACTGTGCATTGCCTTAATCATAGTGCACATTAATCTGTTCACACCGCGTAAAAAATCTTTTATTTTGTGAAATGACGTGAACCGTGTTACGCAAATTCTAGTTAAGTCCAACTATGGTAATATGAGATCTTACTTAATATTTTGGTATGGATTTAATATCATAATAATTTACTCGAAAAACGTGATAAATAATTACTCTATTATTATATCATGAACTTAATAAATACAGATAATTTGGTATTAAGCAAGCATAAATATTTGCGAATTCTTCATAAATGAAACTGCCTATAAATAGTGAAATATTAATTTATAATTGATAGAAATTTGTAATATTGGACTATAACATTTCGTTTGTTAATTTTTGTTTAGTTAAAGATAAAATTAAATATTTTTGTATTGCAATTTTATATTTAACATTACTTCTAACATTAAACAAAATAAAAACTTACGTTTATAATGGGTGAACTCCGCTTAATGTAGAATCACTATCTTCAGATTCAACTGATTCACTGTCACTCGAACAATTTACAGAAATGATCAAATTTTCTACCTGCTGTTCCACTATACCTTCATTTTTCCAAGCGTCTTCAATAATTGACTTGGTGTGTTCGACTACCTTCTTCCAGTCTTCTCCAGTAATCATTTGCATGGCTTCATTTGTTAATTTTTCTACTTCAGTCATCGTGAATTTTGTATTATTTATGGCAACGTATTTTTTAACCCTGGCCCATATTAGTTCTATGGCGTTAAAGTGCCAATGATATGGAGGCAACCGGATGACTTCATGACCGTAACTTTCAGCCAACTCGTCAACAATATACACAGGAAACTTTGGTTTATTAAATAGTACTAATTCCATCAACTCAGCCTTTTTCATATCCTCTGTCAATGGAATGTTTCGGCGTTTTAACCATTCAACCATCTCTTCTTTTTTTGAAGCCATTGTTGGAGCCTTGTCTTTAATCACTGAATGATATGGGGCGTTGTCCATCACGATCACTGAATTGGGAGGAATATTCTTTAACAGGAATTCTTCAAACCATGTTTTAAATTTGTTGTGATTCATTTCTTCGTGATAGTCAGAAGTCTTTTTCGATTTAAATACATAGAGGCAATTGGGAATAAACCCCTGAGAATTTCCGGCGTGGATAATTATAAGTCTTCCACCTTTTCCAATTCGCACTGGCATAGTTCCCGCCGTAGAATCATCCGACCAACACTTTTTTAAAGAATGTCCTGCGTTCACCCATGTTTCGTCAACCCACACGACGTTATTAAAATTTTTATTTATTACACCCCTAAGAAATCTACAGCGAGAAGCTACTACGTGTTGTTGCTCCATTAATACTTTTCTACCCGAAACGGTAGTAAATTTAAATCCCAAATTTTTAATTACGGACCGTAAAGACGAGTGGCTACCAGTGAAAAGCTCTGCATCGTGAAGAGTAACGAGTAGCTTTTTTATTGTAGGATACTCTTTACGACTGTAATACTCATATACGTGGCGACGGATCCCATCTTCTGCAAAAGCATCCAGATTAGTAACACGTTTTTCTATCCGTCTTTTTTTACCTGGTGTTTCCAGTTTAGAAGGGCCAGCTTCCTCGCTTTGTTTACACTTCTCCTTACCTATCGTTACGACCGTATTTTTACTTATAGAGAGTGCAGCTGCTGTTCTATCAACAACTTGACCAACTGAAATCAGAGGCCCACCATGTTCCTTCTCTTTCTCGAAATAATCTCGTAGAGAACAAACGAATTCTCTGGACTGCCCTCTAATTGGTACTCCGCGACCGGAAATACGTGTTTTCTCTTTTACCGGGTGTATTCGCGGTCGACCACGCTTTTTCCCAGTTTCCTCACTTTCAGACATACCTTCTGTTTGAAAGTAAACGCGTATAGGTTAAAGCTGTTACGTATTTTAAAGAATTCAAAATTTAAGAATGTAGATATTTATACAAATTGTTTTAAAATAAAAATCGCACGCACAAAGTTCCGTAAAATGAACAATATAAAGTAAATTTATACTTAGGTAAACATGTAATTTAAACATGCTTATGCTTATTTAGTTAATAATAGATTCACACGTTTTCACTACACTTAGTTAATTAGTCAGAAATTAGTTAAGTAATTAGAAATTAATTAGCAATAAACTTGTATCTGCAACACAACTATTTAAGTATTAAACTAACGTACACCCACGAATAATCAAACAAGTGTAACCGAGAACACAGCACTCTTAACAAATAGACTAACAGTTCACTCTGTGGCGCGACATTCCACACTGGTTTGAATAACAGCACGTGTGGGACATTATTGGCAACAGTGTGCGTTGCTACGGTTACTGTTTACAGTTTTGAGTACGGCGATTGGTTGAGAGGCACGTAGCAGTCAGTTGTTTAATCAACAGTTCCATCTGTCAATACCAAACAAATTTTAATAATAGTATAGTGCCATGATTCTCCTCCTGGACTCTATATGTATACATATTTAAAGTTTTTTTGAAAGAAAAAAAAGAGAGGTTTCAAATTTGTGAAAATGAGTAATTGTATCATGTTTTGAAATGATTTTATAAATAACAGTTTTGAAAAAAGAGTAAAACCCTTAAGGTTTCATCATTGTGAGAATTTTAAAAGGAAATAAGAACCAATAAATGTTGATTGTTGAGTTTTGGAAATTGAGGTCACTGCATTAATTAATTAACATAATGCATGACGCATGCATGCTTTTCTTCCTCTCCTCCTAGTTCTAAACAGGTGAGCCGGTCGTCCAGGTAAGCAACAGAAATATAGATATATATTAAGAAAATTAAAATTATGAAATTTGGAACAGTTTAAAGCGTTTTCAAGTCAATTCGATTTTCTTGATACTCGATGGTGGGGGAAGTTGGTAATGGAGGGGATGATATCAATAATAGCGGCTCACAAATGCAATTATAAAGAAAAATTAAATAACGGACAGCAAGTCAAAATGACAGTGTGTAGCTTTGACATCCATCCGCATGTCATGTATTTTTTGGAAGGATGTGCACGATGAAAAATGAGTCCAGCAAGACCATCAGCTCAAGCCGCACGATGTGCGGATGGATAGTGTGTAGTATTGACGGATGTCAAGGAATCGTGCATCATGCATGTTTGATCATGCGTACGCTTCCTGTCTATCAAATCGTCATTTTCAAGGAAGTACAGTACATGTTTTTAGAGCACATTCGTTTAATAAATGTTTACTGTTTAATTTTACGTTACATGCATTCTTTAGTTTATATTTAATAAATAACGATTCAGATAAAATTTCAGTTTAATATTTAGTTTAGTTTATTCTTTGTTTACATAATAAATTTAAATTTCATTAGCAGTTATTATTTTAAATATTGTTATTATTAATTTGTGATAATTACAATTTGTAATGGACCATGAAATAACATCAAAATTTATCGAAAAATAAAATAAAATAAATGAAATAGATATCTGTGGGACGTATCCTCGGCAGATTACATGAATAAAAATAAAAGAATGACATAAAAAGTTGGCATGATTTTCAACAAATTTAATTATCAGAACAATTTTTTAATTTTAATACAGAAAAAAATCAATAAAACGATTTTTACAAAACACAATGAGAACTAAAGGACGTCTGGCACGCTGGACGAGTTGCACGACAGTGTGGTGCGCACATCCGTCACCGACGTCGGGCATGCTGGACAGCGGCAATGGATAGTGCGTAGCTGGCCTTATACTCTCCCAACATATTACTGGCGTTGTCATATGTTTGAGCTCTACAGTCTGCTATATCCAGGGGCGGATTTATGCACAGGCAGACTAGGCACTTGCCTGGGGCGGCAAATTTTGGGGAGCGGCAAAATTTGAGTTAAGAAATGATATTTTTAGATTCAAACAAATTTACAAGTATAAAAGCCAGTTGAATTAAGCACACACGAATATAAAAATTATCTTCACTTAATTTGTAACTATAACGCAGTTATCGTTTTTCACCCAAAAGTAATACGGGGGAATGTTTATGTTTTCAACCGTTGAAATATTTGGCGTTGATCATCCGAGAGATTTTAGATGTTGGCAATCCATATCAAAGTGAGAAATGTAGATCTGTCAATGTAATACCGAATTGTAGGTTGGTTCCAGAAACCGAGGCAAGCTAATATTTAAGGAATCGAGACATTCTAGTGATACCGACAATAACTGTGATAGCAGTGAAGGTAAAGATACTGTTCACACAGTTCAGCGAGAGAGATCCGTTGTGGAGGAACCTTCATTTTTGAAGAACGAAGAGCCAGTTCACGTCAATCATGATGAAATGTCATCAAATCAGGTAGGGAAGGTCTTAGATTCTGATCCTATTAATTGGCAAATGAACGAGAGCACATGCGATTATGTAGCAAAGTTTGGATTTAAACAGAACACTAGTGCGGACTGTAAAACCAAAGAGGGAATATAATGATCCCCCCCCCCCCAACAGAGATTTATGGGAGAGGGCAAATTTATACTGCCTACAGGCGGCAAAATGTTAAATCCGCCCTGGCTATATCAGTATCATTTTCGCTTAGCAATGCTAAAATGTCATCACACTATAATCTGCCTTTGTGACTGTTAATTTGTAAAAAACAAAACAAACCCTTGTACACATTCTTATTCAAAAAAGAATAAAATACAACAGACACTTGATCAGCGTGAGGTTTAGATAAATAAGAAACCGAGCCGCGACCTTTGTTCCTAAAAGTTTCAATATGTGCTTTCAAAAATAGATCATTCTCAGCAATTAATTCTAAGCTCCTAATTAATTGCTGTTTTTGACGAACCGAATGTTTCATCTTTCCCATGAAAAGAAAGCCCTCGCTTAGATAAAAACTGAATAACTGATACAACTCTCCTTGAAACCTCAGTCCAGTATTTTTCTTCAGTTTCCATCAAATCAATTACTTTTTTATCAACACGAGCATCTTTTACCATATAATCAATGGTTTTAGCATTGTGTGTCGTTTGTACTCGTCACTATTCTCATGTGAACAGATTGAGTTTTTGGTTTTGTTCTAATTCGAAAACCCTTTATCAACAAATGGATTATTTTGATTTTTGGTAAATAATTTACAAGGATAACAAAAGTTGTTTCCCGTAGCCTAAGAAAACATGCGCCAATTTCTTCACAATTTTCTCCACTAGACAACATGCGATAAAAATGATTAGGCGAAAAGTAACTATTTTTACTCTTATAGGCACTTTTCCGTACCAATAATAACTTACAAAAAATGCTTAAATCAACAGACAAAATACCTATAGAGATACAAACAGGTGTATACAAGCTATCATGTAATGACTGCAACAAGATATATATAGGCAAAACTGGCAGACGGTTTCGAGAGTGGTTTAAGGAACATTTGCCTAAGACCAAATTAATAAGTTAGAATGTATTAAATCCAACTACGCTCATCACCTCATGGAGTCCAACCATGGGTATACAGATTTTGACACTAATTTCAAGCCCTTACATTATTGTGCCAAGAGACGTCGTATGGACACACTCAAGGAATACAAGATTTACAAGGCACTTAAAACCAATCATGGAAATGTTCTAAATGATCAGTTATCTTTCAAATCACATTATTTACTTTCAAATTATTTACTTGATACAGCTCTTAAGTTCTAGACACAAGACAATACTAGATAACATTAATAAATATACACCTTGGACCTGAGTTCTGATAAGTTTGACAGTATGAACTGGACCTCCATACAGTGTGCACTGTGCAATGTGAAAAGGCCCTAGTTTGTAGTGTAAATTATGTGTATGTGTGTTATTGTGTCATTAATTTTTAACATTTGACGACGGAACAGTGATTATCCTCTGAAGATGAAACCTTAGGTTTTTAAACGCGTCAGGACAAAATAAGGAGAAGTCGCAAAACGTTTAATAAGGTAATTTTTAATTATTAACAAAGGTACCTCAACAGCACAAACAAAAACACTGACATATACAACAAAACAGGAGTTTATAAATTAAAATGCAACGAATGCGAACAATTCTACATAGGCCAGACAGGAAGATCTTTTTCATGCAGATTTTATGAACACACCAAAGCAATCACCAATAATAACATACAATCCACATTTGCCACACACATCCTGACAGAAAACCACAGTTACACCAATATAAAAAACAACCTTGAAATTTTATACTTCCTACCCAAAAGTCGTAAACTTAACACCACAGAACAATTTGAAATATACAAACACAACAAAACACAACCCAACAACATACTCAATGGCCAATTACAATTCAAATCGAACACACTATTTGACACAGTAATAAACAACACCACAACAATTCAAACTCCAGCGCCAATCCCCTCCACCTCCGCCCACACACAACCTGTTAACTAAAAACCGTTATACATAAAACTACTGACAGTTTGCGCATTCCGTATCCAAACTCACTGAAGAAAGAGAACACCACTCCGAAACGACGTATGAGAAAATACAACTAGTAAGTTCACAGTGAAAGTACCAACAATACTAATTTTTTTTTTTAGTTTAAAATGAATAGTGTTAAGAACCTTTTAGAAATTCCTTTTCTGCAAAGACCAGTGGAGGAAAAACTTGAAATTAAAAGACATTTATGTTATAAAGTTATTCTTTTAAAAATTGAAAGATTTGTGAAATTTTTAATATTGTGCACTGATTTATTTTTTCTGATTGTTCGTAAATCAAAGCTGGCAGTATTCCACTCACTTGTCTTTTAGAGTAGAGTTTTCAAGAAATATTTTATGTAGTTGAATTTGTGTCTTACAGTTTATATACAGGGGAAATCTGTTCTTATAGCTCAAATGAGCCGTTTAAAAATAACTAGCCTATTATTATAAATTTGCTGTTCTTATTTTTTATTTCTTGTAAACACAAGGATCGCTTTCAAATCAGTGTAGTCTATTATTTTGTAGGCATAAAAAGCACGATTCTGTTTAATTTTTTCTTTTCTCTGCATATTTAGTATTTGATTACTGCACAGTCAACGGTGCTTGTAGCAATCATACATGAGTACGTGGGAACATGGAATCTGGCATGGGTAGACATACTGATAGAATCATTCCATTATCATTAGCAGCTCTCTTTTGGGGGGGGAACAGTAACTTTCTATTTTTTTTCCATACGACAGCACTATGTATGATGCAGATATGTTGGTCTGCGCTCTGTATAATGTCTCATTTTACCCCTTCCCTCACCCTCTCGCCCGGCCAACTCAACCAACTATTGCAACCACCAAAATTTGGAACCACCAGCCGCCACTGGTTTACAGTGAACGTATGTTGCACGCAGAGCATATTTTAAGCAATAAACTAAGCGCCGCCTAGTGGGAGGTATTAGTGCCGGTGCCGAAAAGTGAGATAAAAGGGGAGAAATCAGCAAATCATTAAGGCGCGTTTGCATTTGCGTACATTAGCTTTCAGCATTGTCTGTACAGTGTGCGAATTGGGCGCGTATTTTTTGCTGCGAGTGTACATCTGCCCAA
This sequence comes from Magicicada septendecula, assembly GCA_034769895.1. Classification (NCBI taxonomy): domain Eukaryota; kingdom Metazoa; phylum Arthropoda; class Insecta; order Hemiptera; family Cicadidae; genus Magicicada; species Magicicada septendecula. The sequence continues at coordinate 14,908,526 of CM068371.1, read as the reverse complement.
ACCCAAGGCTAAGGGATGTATGAGCCAGGTCCTAATGTCTAAAGCATTTGTGTCTATTTTTACAGTTAATTTCACGAGTAACGAATGAACATGATCATGGTCAAGTTAAATTCAGATTACATAATTTTCAATATTATATAAAAAGCATAGCCTACACACACACACATATTGGTTGGTTAGAGCCGCCTAGTGCAAATTCATTAAAATATGCTCTGGTTGCACAATGATAACAATAATAACGAAGGGATCGAACTTTCCTTTATCGTGCCCACAGTCGACGAAGTCGAACTGCAGAATACGATAAGCATGCTATCAGCTCTGCTGAAGCCGATCGAGTCTTTTTTGTTTTTTCCACGAACTGAAGTAGGCCTATACATTGCATATCGCGCTACAGACACGACTGGGGGTTGCGCGGGTCGCGAGCAGTGCAGTGTCCCGAGTCTCGGAAAGGACTCCTGCCACTGGGTCTATTTGAGTTCTTTATATATGTTTTTACCTAATTATGGTGGGGGGGTCTGAAGCGATCAGCGATTGGTGGATTATACCACCGGGACTAATAAACGAGGTCGCTTCTAGGACTCACCTGGTCGCGGGGTGTATTTACCAAGTCCGGCGATGAGGGAATTGTGGGTCACTCTGTCGGAACGAACGAACGAATCTACGCGCCAGGCGACTCACGGTGTCATCAAAAGAGCGGACACCGAGTCCTCTCCTCAAAAGACGAGAAAAGTACCTCCGGGGGACTTTACACGCAAGCTTCAGTCCCCGGTCGAGTACGCGCTGGAGCGCTGTTTCGCGCTACAGCAAGCTTTTCTAGTCCTGTATAGTCCAGCCGCGGTCCCTTTGTCATTAGAGAAGAAGATATACACATTCTCATTTGTCCCGCGCAATGTCCAGCACTTATCGCTCTTCGCCTTACGTTACCGTTACGCGGTCGACTAACCAAATGTTTTGTCCACATTTGACCAGTGGCGTGCGGTGGGTAAAATTTTTGTTGAAGCTGAGTTATATCCGTAGGCCTAATTAAGTTTCAAAAAGATAGCGGAAGCCCAATTTATAATTAAAATTAATCTATAGTGGCTTATCTACTAATCTGTCTTCCTGTTAGTAGGTGGCACACACGATTATGATTGAATTTTAGGTATAAGATCCATTATTAAGTCTAATATCTTAATCTTTTATAGCGATAAAATATTATGTTCAACGCAGAATGCATAGAACACGTATACTCCGCGGTTCGAAATTTTTAACACCGAGTTACTAACGTTTTTAAAAACACTGGCACAACACAGACTTTAACTTGAGGTGCAAATTCTTCTTAAAACACATGTGTCTGAAAATATAAATACTGTAATAGCACATTTGCAGTGGTAAAATATCAACTTTTTTCGAATAAACACACTAATACATTGTTGAAGCATACTAATAACTCTCCTGGATGTAAACACATTTTCCTTAAATATACAAACACTTAACGTATTAGAGTTTAATAGCTTTAAAGCTTTAAAAGATCGGATATACTTTTCCCTTCAAACTCTTCACTACTATACAACACATTAATTTCGTTTTATAAACTCACACTGTCAAAGAATTTACCAAATGTTTCCAAAAGGCTTTAAAAAGGATAATATTCAAACCGTGTATACAAGTGATTGTCAATGTTATCAAACGGTCACAATAAATACGCTTGTAGGTCACATTCCTTCTCCGTGATGGCACCCCTCCTACAGATAGAGTTTGCTGAAAAACGCCTTCAAAGTCATCGCGGAGAGATACCGGTACTATACTTTGTCATATTTCTGCAATTTTCTTTCGGCAGTACAAAATGTCACTGGCTTGAGTCTGTCATCTGTATATGAAAATATTTTATCGAAAGTATTTTGTCTCTAGCACTGACAAAAATTCACTAATGGGAGCTAAAATATCAGACTCGATCTCTTCAAGGTGATCTAAAGTGGCATTGAATACGTCACACAATTGACGGCTGTTCCTGTACATGGTATTTACAAGTCTAGAGGAATAATTTCACCTCATTGGGCACAGATCGGGTCATAGCTGCACAAACTCATACAAAAATTAAGTCCGTTTCGTAGATTTCGAAAAATGGGTGCAAAACCACTAAGTATGTTACAAAATATTTTGCACTCGGGTATTTGCCTAACACTTTGAGACACAACAAGGTTTAAAACATGAGCATATCAATGGACAAAGAGAGTTTGCAGATTAGTTATTTTAATTATGGTCTCTACTCCAATTAAAATTTCCCCATTGTTGCCGCCCCATCGTAGACTTGAACAACTAGTTTTCTAGTTTTTCGCTGCATTCAAATTCAGTCAGGAAACTGACGAATGAGCGTTCCAATAGCCTGGGCATGTCGATCACAACTTACGTCATTGGATCCTAAAAATCTCTCTTTTACTTCTCCATTATACGAATAATGCAAAACTATAGAGCACTATGGTTTATTTGAAATATCTCTGGTTTCATCGACTAGATTTAACCAGAGCGGATATCTCCGATTTAAGTTGGTCATCTAACGCAGTTTCTATTCTACTCTGACCGGAAGCAGCAATACACAATGATGAAGGAAGATGATTCACAGTAATTTTATGGCCGGCAATAAATTCAACTAGGTTTCCTAAATGTTTGAATCCAGTCTTGGTCCAGCTAGTGTTCCTGTCCTTTCCAAACAACAAACAATACCAGCAAAATAGTGCATTTAGTTCACCACTACCAACGTTTTTTCGTTGAATGACCGGGAAGAAAAAGGTTTTGCTAAAACGTTTTTTATTATACAAACCAACACTGTAGAAAATATATTAAACCAACATTGAAACTATTCTAAAATATATAACTATAATTTAAAATATAATGCGTATCGTTTAAATACAACGTAAATAAAATCCAAGACGCACTATTTAATAAGGTTTAATTATAACTTCAAATGTTAAAAACGGAAACGCGTATGGTTTAAATGCGGTAGGTACTAAATAATGTACACGCACAGCGATACCAACAAACTTAACACCATGCAGTCCAACTCAACCCAATCAATTGCATTGCATTATGGATACGGGGTGTCCTTGCACCCGTGGCTTATTTGCAGCATCTGGAACGTGTCCAATGGCTGCCAGAAGTGAACTTAGTGCTGGTACATTGTCGACTGGTGACTAAAACTGGAAAAGGAAACCGCCAACCAGTTAACTGCGAAGGCGGGGGAGTATAACTTTATTTTGATTTGTTTGGTGCACTGCCGCTGGTACCGATTCGAGCAACAGATGTTGCCCGTTTCAAGGCCAGTCAGCAGACGCCCTGAGGGCGTCGGTCGCTCCCCGCGAGGCGGAGAGCCTCGGTGCCAATGATTGATGACAGCGACAAGCAGCCGGCTCAGCGTGCTAGAAGGTGGGCAGGAAGGAGAGAAGGACAGTTTAGGTGAAATACTCTGGTCTAGGACTGATGATTACATTTTGTTTTTGATGAATTTAAAGAGGATGGCGTTATGGCGGGTCATCAAGAAGCGCCCGAGGGCGCTTGACCCGAATGGGCGGTGGTGGTTCTGATGCACTGATGGTTCGTAGGTATGGGAAGGTGGAGGTCGAGGCTTTAGTAAAGAGAGTTAGAGCCAGCGACCGGACAAAGGAAGACAAGGTAGGAACACGGAGACCCCTTCGAATCACGTCGTTCCTTACAAACCAAGGGGACCCCGTCAAGGATCGGAGGGTTCGGGACTGGAAAGCTTCCAGCCTACATCTGTTGGTGGTGGATAAAAGAGACCACCAGGCGGGTGCCGCATAGGTCAATACAGACCTGAGTAATAGCAGATAGATTGTAAGTTTCGTGCGCATGGCCAGGCGGCTGCGACACGAGAGGAAAGGAGATAACTTGGCTCGGACGCCGCGAGCCTTGGCAAGGGTTTCCTTCACGTGGCGTTGAAGCAAAGGCGACGATCTAGCCGAACGCCTAAATACTTCACCGATTCTTTGTAGGCGATGGGCCTCCCTTCTAGGGAGAGGGGCTGGCATCGGGAGATGGACTTACGGGTGAAGCAGATCGCCTCGGATTTCTCCGTGTTGATCGTCACCCGCCATTTCCGTAGCCAGTCCGGAAGCTGGTTCAACTGACGCTGCAGCTTTGTACTCGCAAATCGCGGGGACAGGGAGCTGCAGTGATACATAGCGTCGTCAGCGAACAAAGACAACGTGACTCCGGGCAAGACAGGCAGGTCGTTCGTGTACACAATGTACAGAACGGGGCCGAGGACAGATCCCTGTGGTACGCCGACGGCGACGCGACGACGGGTCGAACTGTAACCCAATCAACCCAAGCTAGCTTCAGTTATACCGACCACTGCAGAGGCGTTTTTCTATCTCGCTCTACGTGCGCGCGCATCTCTTTACACCAGGCTCTAACCCAAGCTGTGACGAACCTCCTACACCTACCACTGCAAAGCCAGCGTGTGAAATCAGTCTACTTAAACAATTTTCGAAACAGTCATGTAGAAAATTCCAGTGAATTTTTATTTTAGTTACTTAAAATTAGATTCAATTAAATTATAACATTTACTTTAAATAACTGCAGTTAGTGTGTCACCAATCATTACTGAAGCAGTGCTTCACTTGCTTCCCTTCACCGCACGCCACTGCCATTTGGCGTTATATGTTTAAAAAAACATAACGGCGAACTCGTCTAAAAGTGTGCACACATCTTTTTATGATTTTGGATTGATGACATTTGTTTTTTGTTTGTTTTTCACATTTATTATCTTCAAAAAGTTTTTGTGATTTAGGGTTGGATGGTACCCTCTCTGACAGCTAAGGCCGTGGTGCCCGGTGCTGCAGCATACCCTAGCGTTATGGATAATCCGCCACTGGATATTACGTTATGCTGTAAAGTGTTTTTAATGTATGCCTATTTCTTTTTCTAATAGAATTCTATTCGAAAATGTGTTCAATATATTTATTTGATAAGATTTTGTGTTCTTGGCAACTTAGTTTCCGTACATTCACATAAACAACGTAAACTCAATATATGGGTCTTTTAAAGAAAGTGTCTACAAACAACTCTCGCAGCGTCACGAGCCCGCCAAGCTCCCCCACCAACGTTCCCGCCAGTCCCTTCTCCTACAGTAGCGGTGTGAAGGAGGAGTGATTAGCATACATTACACACATTCATATGACGCACGTACACACGCTTCAATTCTATTCTTTTTATTTTGTTTCAGTTTTTTTTATTAAACGCACGCACGCCTTCAATTCTTTTTATTTTGTTTATTTTTTTTTTAATTTTTATGAGGAGGGTTTTTTAGTTTATTTTCACGATTACTTATATTACATTAATTACATAATTTAGGATTGTGAATTAATCCTTTGTTTTGAAAAAAACACGAACGGCATTTTCCTCATTTCAGGCGACAGTTAGCAACTCTATCAGATTCATTTTGAATAAAGCAATATAAAGAATAAAAGTATATAGTAATAACGTAAATATTAAACACGAAAGGAATGTAAAGAATTAAAAAAAACACACAAAATAAACGTATGAAAGAATGAGCGAATGCAAGAAGAAACGAATGACTATGTAAATAACTAACTAAAGAGTAACTTTGAAAAATAAAACAATGTAACTAACTGCAAAGCGTAAAGATAGAATCGTAGACTCCAAACAGAAACGATAAATGTGTTAGTAGTAGTGGTATGGTAATCACCCCTTCTTCACACCGCTACTGTAGCTGTAGGGACTGGCGGGCGCGTTGGTGGGGGAGCTTGGCGGGCTCCTGACGCTGGGAGAGTTGTTTGTAGACACTTTCTGGAAAAGACACCAATATAATTTAACAATTAGGCCTATAACTTATAATATCTCAAGCGATCATTGATCGAGAGAGCGGCCAAAACGAGCGGACCTCTCTAGGATATCACAACTCGCGATAGTAACATTCCATCGAATCGTAGATTTAACAATCGTGTTTCAATAACGATAAAGACGGGACCACACAAAAATCGTAAAAGTTTTATAAACGTAATGAATGAAACGAAAATAAATAATCTTTATAAAGCACTGAAATATTATTTGTGATGTTAAAACGTTTCTATCTTACTTGATCTCATGCACTAAACTGAATAAATGTAGGCCTATAGGACTGCCTGACATGATCTGAAATAACGTAACTCTAGTACACTATACGACAGATAAATGACTCACTTGAACGAAGTTTGAATCTAAGATTCGATGACGTGTTACTCTCCTATTGTTGGATATTGGCATTTTAACTTCAGTGTTCCATAAGGAAATGGAAGTATGGTGATGGCAAAAAAAATCGTGTTCGAGATATTTGCAGATTCTGATTGTACTATCCTCAAAACATGAAAAAAAGTCATTTTTCGAAAAGTGTCTGTAGTTTTTTTTTTTTTTTGAAAACGATAACAGCCGCAAATTCAAACAGAATCAAATAATATTTTGTGTACAGCCCTGAATTGTAGAGTTTTTAAGACCTATTGTTTTTGGTGAAGATCGATTAAGGGAAAGGGGTAGTTTACCAGCAACGTTTTATTTTTTAACAACGGTAATTTTTTCTATTACGAACGATAACTGCCGTAAATTCAAACATAATCAAATACTTTTCTGCATACCTTCCTGAATTGTAAAGAACTGAAGGTCTATTAATTTTGGTGAAGATCGGTTAAGGGAAAGGGATAGTTTACCTGCCACCTTTAATGTTTTAACAAGAGTAATTGTTTCTATGGCGAACGATAACTGCCGCACATTCAAACAGAATCAAATAATGTTTTGCATGCATTCCTGAATTGTAGAGGACTCAAGACCTATTGATTTTGGTGAAGATCATTAAGAGAAAGGGGTAGTTTACCTGCAACGTTTTATGTTGTAACTACAGAAATTTTTCCATGACGAACGATAACTGCCGTAAATTCAAACAGAATCAAATAATTTGTTACATATGTGCCTGAGTTGTAGAAGACTCAAGGCCTATTGATTTTGGTGAAGATCGGTTATGGGGAAAGGGTAGTTTACCAGAAACATTTTTTGTTGTAACAAGAGTAAAGTACTTAGTTTTGATAAATAAAGTATCCTGATAAGAAGATCTTAATAATCCAATGTAGAAACGTAGATGAAATATCTATAAATGAAGAGGCTAGTTGAACGGGGTGGGGGTAATTTTCTATAAATAAAAATTATACTTGAAGGGGGAGGGGATAATTTTTATATGTGTACTACGTTATCGGCAACAAAGTAGTAGTTTGTTGTTAAAATTCCTTCCCAGGCTGTTTGGCCGTAGTCCAATGTTTTCTGCAAAACCAGACGTTTCGGCAGTGCCGTCGACTGCCATCATCAGTGAAAATCAAGTGCGATAACGTGTGGTGGTATACGTTAGTGACCACAGTACTGTGGTTAAGACTGAAGCAATAAGTGGAAAAAAGTAGTTTCTATGGAAACATTTCATTTCATAAATGATTTTAAACATAATTCTTAGAACATGGAAGTCATGTATGGTTCTCCATACCGATTTTTTGTTGGGGAAGGGGGAAAATTGACACTATCCCATATTTCCATACGGTTTGACAGTGTGGACCTTACTTTCTCTCATCTGGGTTCACCCTTTTATGTTATCTGATTTGATACTTTTCACATTATTTTAGTCTGGTCAATTAAAAAGTGGAATATTTCGATCAGGCAAAAAAACACTATCTTCAATTTACAACTATACTATACAAATATTATCTCGTTCATAAGCCTTCATGATTTTAGTAGCTAGTAACTCGTTACATTTTTACTTCCATGTTCCATAAGGAAATGGAAGTATGGTGATGGTGAAAAAATCGTGTTCTAGATAAGGGCTGATTCTGATTGTACTGCCCTCAAAACATAAGAAAAGTCATTTTATGAAATGTGTGTGTGTGTGTGTGTGTGTGTGTGTGTGTGTGTGTGTGTGTGTGTGTGTGTGTGTGTGTGTGTGTGTGTGTGTGTGTGTGTGTGTGTGTGTGTGTGTGTGTGTGTGTGTGTGTGTGTGTGTGTGTGTGTCATTTTTTCTTTGGCAAACGATAACTGCCGCAAAGTTAAACAGAATCAAATAATTTTTTGCATATGTGCCTGAGTTGTAGAGGACCTGTTGATTTTGGTGAAGATCGGTTAAGGGGAAGGGGTAGTTTACCTGCAATGTTTTTATGTTTTAACAAGAGTAATTTTTCTATGGCGTACGATAACTGCCGCAAATTCAAACAGAATCAAATAATATTTTGCATATGTGCCTGGAGTTGTAAAGGACTCAAGGCCTATTGATTTTGGTGGAGATCGGTTAAGGGGAAGGGGTAGTTTACCTCCAACATTTTATATTTTAACAAGAGTAAAGTACTTAATTTTGCCTCAAAAAAATGACATAATAATCCACTGTAGAAAGGTAGATAAAATATCTATAAATGAAAAGGGTAGTTGAAGGGGAGGGGGATATTTTCTATAAATGAAAATGATAGTTGAAGGGGGAGGGGATAATTTTTTATGTGTACTACGTTATTGGCAACAAAGAAGTAGTTTGTTGTTGAAATTACTTCCCAGGCTGTTTGGCCATGGTCCAATGTTTTCTTCAAAACCAGACGTTTCGCCAGTGCCATCAACTGCCATCATCAGTGAAAATCGAGTGCGCTAATGTGAGGTGGTGTACGTTAGTGACCACAGTACTGCGGTTAAGGCTGAAGAAAGAAGTAGTTTCTATAGAAATATTTCATTTCAAAAGTGATTTTAAATATAAATCTTAGAACATGGAAGTCATGTGTGGTTCTCCATACCGATATTTTTTAACACGCCTCGTTTTATAACCAGCTCTCACCCAGTCTGCACACTGTTTGGTGGCGTTGTGCGATTCTGCAGAAAACTAAATTAAAAATCTTCAGTTCCAATACTGAATCCATACTATTTAATATTTAAATGCCTATGAGACCGACTAGTGGTGGGTTTTCTGGTGAATCAGTGGCAGCTCGGCTTCTCAAGCTTTGCTGTCAATATTTTTTTTTTTTGTAAAAATAATTATCAGTTCAGTATTATTTTTTTTACATTAACACTTAGAAATTTTGAAATTTGAAATTCTTTATTTTGAATAAAAATATATATTTATGAGGTTATATTAGGAAAAAGATTGTAAGAGAATATAGCGTTAACACAAATGTGAACAGAACAGGTACAAACGTAGTAGTTTGTACGTTGCTGGAGCCACGCATGCCTTCCTCATCTGACCTCGAATATTTAACTGGCGCCATGGGCATATGCAGGGTTTAATTTTGAGGGGGAATTCAATAGAAAGTGGGGGGGTTATAATAAATATTATAATCACCTACAACATTTTGTCTCTTTGTGTCACAGATAATTAATTATTATTTATTATTATGTATATAATATATAATCCTGCCTTAAAATGATACAAAAATTATACAGTATTATGGATTTTTAGTTGACTGGAAAGTATTGGGGAAGGGTTTCTTCTGCTTCTAATGGCATTATAACCCAATATGGGTTTAGCCTCTTCAACGATTTTTCTCTATTCGGCCATCTCATTACACAGTCTTCTCCATCTTCTTATCCCCAAATTCCTCAGATCCTCAGTCTGTCTCTTCCTTGGCATTCTTCTTGATTTCCTACCTACTGGTGTCCATTCTAGAATTTTTCTGAGAATTCTGTGCTGTTCCAGCCTCATTGTGTGTCACAGCTAGGATATCCTTCTACTCTTTAAAAACCTTACTAGGTCAGCTTTATGTATCAGATTATTTATTTCTTCCATGAGGGCAGTCTGGCAAGACAGGGTTGTCAGCTTTCCACTCAACCCCCAAACTGGAGGACAGGAACTTTAATTTCGGGCTGTTCTTCCCCTAGAGAGTTGCCTTCACCTTGGCTCATGAGTGTCCCCTGCCTGGCTGCAGTAAGCTAACTAAGCCCTTGTGTGCAGCCGTTGACCCACTAGAGACTTCTCCCCCCCCCCTTAGGTGTACATTCTGCTGCCAATGCACACAATCCTGCCAAGCCAGGACCTAAGACCATGCCTTGGTAAGACCTCCACCTCTCGTCTGTGTACCGACCCACTCCAAGAAAGTGATTGGTTACCACAACCTTGGAATGGGTTACTCGGCGTAACAGGGTCCACCTTGTGTAGGTGAGAGTGGAGCTGAAATGGAGAGGCCAGGGTCATTCCATGACAAATCAACCACACCATGACACCCATGACCTCAGATTTTGATGAAACTTGGTGATGACTTGGATTTTGATTTTAATTGTGATAGTGTTAGAACATAATTTAAATAGTTTACATTTGAATTTTTAATATCATTGGCATCGTTCATAATTATCTACTCGTTAATTATGCCACCCAAAAGATATATTGCAACGTTACAGGTATTATTAAAATGAATTACACTTCTTTCCATGTACCCTATTTTTATCTCATATTCTGTTCTTTATAGAGGTGGGCTAAACTAGTATTCGAAAGTTACAGGTACCAACGTAATCGTTCCAAAAAAATAACAGGTACGAATTACGAATACCTGTTATTATATACTTATTATACATATACCTGTATAATTTGTTATAATAAATAAATTGAACTAAAAGTGTTAACAGTGTTACTTTACATTGTGATTTTATTAAGCTTTTACTGTTTAAAAGAAAATAAGAGAATTTATAGGCCTATCTCTCTTTGGGAATACTAATTTAAACTTTCACTAGGAGTAAACAAACCTAACATAGATTTAAAGAGGTTTCTGTTTTTGTTAAAGGAGGTGGTTTTATGTATGTTTGTTCAAAACACTTTATAATCCTTGGATTTCGTTGTCCATGACGTGTCCGTTACTTAACTAATTACAACTATTTCATTAACGACTAAGAACACACAGTGTTTTATGAGTAAAAACAAAGTTTTACTTTACAACGTGAACTGGTTTTCACTTTTAAAAAGCTTCTTCAGAGGTTGCCGCTGGTAGCGTTGTCCGTCCTGTTGTGGGCGACGAAATCGAATTTCGAAAGATCGATGTTGTGTGTGTGGGGTGAGATATGTTCGAACATGTATGCATTATTCGAACATATCTCACCCCACACACACAACATCGATCTTTCGAAATTCGATTCCGTCGCCCACAACAGGACGGACAATGCTACCAGCGGCAACCTCTGAAGAAGCTTTTTAAAAGTGAAAATCGGTTCAGGTTGTAAGGTAAAACTTTATGTTTTTACTCATAAAAAACTTTGTGTTCCGAATCGTTAATGAAATAGTTGTATTTACTTTATAATCATTACAATAATAAATAATAATGAACAGATTTAGTTAATTATGAATGTGAGTTAAATTATTTTAACGTCACCTCGCCTTTACCTAACCTGTTCTCAACGAGTTCGTCAACGGCCCTGGAAATTCTGATACGGGGAAGTTAAATGTATTTAAATTGTTTTCTCGGGTACAGTATTAAGGTTTCCACATTCCGCCTACCAAAATGTGGTGACCCAAGGGCTTTTGGTTTTTCAGAATCTTCTGATAAGGTAAGTGAGTAAAGTATTGGAGTATATTATTCTTCTCTTTAATTATTTTTATTTATTATTGATCCCCAATTATTTGTATTATTAAAAACATGTAAAAAGCATAGATTTGTATTTGAATTGCAACATTGGCATAAAAACATCGATGTTTTCATACCGATGTTTTTTTAACATCGATGTTAAACATCGATGGTTTTCTGGCGATGCTCATCCCTACTGACCAGTGGATGCCAGGTTCTGTCTGCTGAGCAGGCTCACTTGTTTAGACATGAAAGTTTCATGTCTAAACAAGTGTACTTGATCAGTAAACAGAGCGCTACTTAATGGTCTTGTTACAGCTTGAATGGTTTGTTTGCTTATAATTTTGCTTATAATAAGTTTTCTTGAAATAAAAGTTGATAGTGAGTTGACTAGACTTTAGAACAATTAGTTTTTAAAACTAAATTAAATTGTAATGTAATTTTCTATTAATTAATTAAGGATATTTTTTTAATTAATCATTTTTTCCGTACAGGCCTAATTAACATTATAAAATCAACAGTTTTATTTTTTTTTTTCATTTTAGAGTATATATTGTAGAACAAAAATCTAAAAAGAAATGTTTTGATTATCCTTTTCCCCTTTGAAGATATTCCACTTAGCGTGGAACTCTGTATTTCATTTAAGAAATTTTCCATTGTAAATAAAATTTTACATTGTAAATATATGCCTAACTTTGTAATTATAATTTTTATTTTATTATTTATTTGTTTTAAAACCCTGTTTCTTCATAAATTTTAATTTAATAAACTGCGGGCAAACAAATGAATTTTAAAAATTATTTTTATCTATGAAGTAAAAAAATAATGGAGTGAAAAACCAACAGTTTTATTTTTTCTATTTTAGAGTATATATTGTTGAACAAAAATCTAAAAAAATTGTTTCCATTATCCTTTTCCCTTTTGAAGATATTCCACTTAGCATGGAACTCCGTATTTAATTTAAAAATTTTTTCTAAGTAACATTTTAGGATTTTTTCCTGACCATGTGTAGGTAGTTGCTGGTATAATTTTTTTCTTTCTGGATTCCTAACATATTAAAATATACTCATAAAATTTTTCATCAACATTGGTTGGTAAACAAGGAAGATATAATTTATTTTCCATCAGAAAACAAATTTAACTTCCTCCGTCCGATCTATAAAACCGCAAAATTCCAAAACCTTTAACAGGCTGTAAAACCTAAACCGTTTCAGATACAGCAATAAAATTTGGTGTGGTTACTCATGTCCATGAAAGGAACAATTCATGCCAAGTTTCATCAAAATCTGTGATCATGGGTGTCAAATAATTTTTTTTTTTTTTTTTTTTTTTTTTTGACATGGAATGCCAGGGAACTTTTCTTCAGAGAAATCCTAAATTATGCGTCACATTCCCTTAGGCCCCTGTAACAGTGATGTACAAAGTAACAATAGCAAAATTATACCAATAATATCAAATACATAAAACATGTTTTGATAATACGAAATTGCTTTCTTAAATTCTTCTAATTAAATTTTACTCACTCATTTAATATTCACCTTTTAGTTATAAAAAAATTAACCCAGTAAATTTAAGTCACAATGCTAGCAAACAAAATAAGTTTCACTTTGTGTGTGCATACACTTTGAACTATCACACAACATACATATTTTTTTGTATTACAATCTACCCAGCAAGGGTTATCAGTAATGTTAATGATCTATTGGGAAATGATGTGTGAAGCACCTCCATTATAAACAAGTGCTACAGCAAATACACTTTATAAATTATACATTGTTGTGGAATAGTAACCACAAGCTGTCCACGAAATCACAGGGTTTGAAATGTTTCAGTCTATGCACTTCATCACAGTTAGACTGAAACTGCTTGGCAAGGACATTGGGGTGTTTTTCAGTCTGTCACTGTAATTTGTGCTTTGTTGCTGCATCTCTTCTGTGACAAAAGGTGTTTGCTGTTCTCTTTGGATTATACAGTTGGGCATGTACCTTGGGGGGGTCATGATGGCTCTGATAACTTTGTTCTAGAAGCGCTAGAGTATTCCTAAGTTGGGGTTACTGGTCATTCCTTTCAGCTGCATGCTATAAGTTCAGACAGGTTTTAGGATAGCTTTGTAAATTAATAGTTTGTTTTCCAAATTCACTGGGACTTTCTACCAATCAAGCAGTACAGTTTTTGAATTTGTAAACCAAGCTGTTTCCGATTCATAAAAATGTGTTTTTGCCAATTTGTCAAACGAGTCGTTGTTTTATGTGCAGGCCAAGGCACTTCACCTCGTTTACCTTCGGCAGTGTGCAGCCATCAAAAATAAAGAGGTGAACAGTAATCTCTGTTCATAGTAAAAGTCACTTGCGCTGATTTGGCAGTGTTGGCTTTAATTTTCCAATTTTTTAGCTAGAGATCTATTGCAACCAGATGGTGTTGCCAATTGAGACACTATTTTTAAAAAGTTAAAACATAATCCTGTAAGATTTCATCTATATTCATCCAGTATTGTTCAGGACTTTTATTATTGTACACATTTATTTATTTAGTAAAAATTTATACAAATTTGGTTCATGTTAAGTGGGTGCTGACAAGGCTAACGGAAAACTGAATTTTCTGTTCCGTTGTGCCTCTTACTTATTTATTTAGGTTTTTGTGCTGAAAAACTATGATATCTGTTTCACGATGGCTCCATTCTTCAGATTGTAGACGCGATCGATCTATGGATTTGAAACGATACTCCTTTATTTAACCCATTCCATTAACGGGAACAATAAACTTGTAATTTAATTAATTTCTCTGTGGTTTGGTGTACTTTTATTTTAATTCAATTTGTATCATATTCACTTCATAACTAAAGACGAACGCAATTTTAAGAGCTTTAGAAACTATTTTTATAAACTCGATACTTCATACAAGCGACAGCGGTATTCTTGAACAGCCAAATAGATGTACCATTTTAACGTTAAAAATGGTTTACATTTGGTAGAATGTTAAAAAAAAAACAAATTATGGTGCTAATGTGACGTGTCATTAACTTCAAGGATTTTCTGTCACACTAAGAATGTTCAAAAGGCTAAGATAAGCGAATTGCGAATTAACAATGGTAAAATTGTACTAATTCTTGAAATTTATTTTCACATTGATTAAATGTTGTTATAATTAAATTTCCAATTGCCCCTGATATTAATAAATCGATTATTGATACACCACATGTTGGTAGTTGGTAGCACTCAAGGTTACACTACTATACACTAGGTAGGTAGCACTGTTGCCACGTGACTGTACACTTGACGCAGGGTTGCCAGGTGTGGGGATTTTTCCCCACAGTGGCGAAATTTGAAGCCTCAAAATGGTAAGTGGGGAATGTGGGGATTTGTGTAAATGTGGCGAATTGGTGGCGATTTCAAATAATAAAAATTGTTAAATGTGTAAAGTTATAGTTTATGCGTATTTTAATAACTATTCAGTAAAAAAAATATATTTTTTCTTTTTTAAAGACTTTTCACGCCTGATTACCATAAATACTGAACCCCGAGTTTAGGGAACCATCAGGAGGGATCCATGGGCATCCTGCTCTTGTAGACTGCTTTAGCAACGCTAATTCGTCAAAGTACCTTAGTAAGCTAGTTGCACAACTGACATACTGGGATTCACAGGATTAGTTATTTACAATAGGGCATGGATAAGTTAGAATTTATGATGGTCGGTGTCAACAATGTTGGAAACAATCTAACTAAACTCCGGGGTATTGGGCCGTGGTGTACTCCTGTTGTTACTAACAGACGTTTCAGCCTCTCCTCTGGAGGCCATCTTCAGTGTGGAAAACGATTCTTTTGCCACTGTACTGTGGTTACCTGACGAATACCGTGTCATTTATCGAATCGTTAGCGAATTGTAAATTGTTTTTGTGAATTAAACAAATGGAAGTTGTTAACTATAGCGTAATGTGCGAATATTAAAACTCAAGTCTATACTGAACTAAATGCATGAAAAGGTTTTCAAATAATATTGAGGCTGACCTCAGCAGGTTAGAACTTTTTTTTTATCGTTCTTAAAACAAGTTTTTAATATTTATATTCTTCTTGTAATAGTATTTAAACATTTAGAATATACTCAGACGCTATAAATGAGACAATCTGCATAAAGCAGACGTGTTTGTGGCAGTGGGGATTTTTATGGCTAAGTGGGGAAATTTTGGGTAGCAATGTGGGGAAAAGAGGACTTATTGACCTGGCAACACTGACTTGACGATTTAAATTTGTTTGTGTGCACGTTGAGGTCTTTGAGGTAAGATGACGTCGTTTGATCACGAACCGGGCTTTTGTACAAACTGCGGTACAATATTACCCCTTTTGGAACCAACAGGCGGAGTTACGTGCTATTTATGCAAACAAAAATTTGGACCTGAAGGTAATTTACTATCGTAGGCATTTCAAATCTCAGTACTGTCGTTGTCGTATTAATAGTATTTAATATATTGTAGGCCTACCTTTCAGACCCATTTATTAACTACAGTTTTAAATATTAAGGGCCGTCTATTTTAAATTAGTTAAGTGTATGTGTACCTATTAAGGTATATGATCCTTATAGTTAAGTTCTGTAAACATTTTGTGGAGAATTGAGGTTATGTTTTAGACCATCTGGGTCTGTTGATCGAGATCACTCCATTCATTGCTTAAATCGTCTGCTAATGGATACTAGCCTCTTTTAATTCGTACTCCATCCGTTAATGTATAGTCTGCATGCAGTTTTGTACAATTTTTTATATATCATTCCACCTTGGCTGGAGTCTTATTTGACTGCTATACACATTCTGGCTGGATTCATATGCTGTCGTCTCTTAACCTTGCAACATGACTGGTGCATCGTTAAACTCTCAAACGATAATGGATGCCTATTGTCTGGTGAACCTTTCTCGTGGACTACCTCTATCATAACTTTTCTTACTTTTAACCCTTTCAGTGCCAGGTATTTTTGGCATTTCGCAAGTTTTTTAAAAATTCGTAACTTTTAATTTTTTATCTATTTTCATGATTATTTCTGCGAAATGTATGTAATGAATCATTCTAAAATAAGCAAAAAAACTAATTTTGGTTAATATTTACCTGTGCTCCACCATACAATCTTGAAGTGAAATTTTTTTTTTTATTCTTCTATGTTATATAAACACGCGAAAATTAATTTTAAACGGGGGTCGAAGCTATTTACGAAGAAAAAAAATAAAATAAATACTCCCATAAGGATGCATGCAAAAGTGAATGATCGCCATATTGACTGTGTAGACGGTGAGCCGAATTTGACTGGAAATCATGTTGATGCGTTTCCAAAACAAAATTTACATGATTCTTACATGTTCAAAATTGCGTTGAGCCCAAACGGCGGTTTAAAGCTTTGCGTTGAGCCTACCGCGAGTTTATTATTAGTAACCTCGGAGGCGCCGTAGACTAAAGCATGTGCGGTGAGCCGGCTACCCAAAATCACTCTCAGCGGTGGATACTGTAGGAAACTGATGAGTCGGCCACCCACGAGTCTGAAATGTAATGCTTTGCGTTGTAGGCAATTGAATTACGTTAAGGCAAAATGTAGTGGTGATCCCACAACTACTCAGTTAATATGGCGTATGGTGTAGCACAGGTAAATATTTACCCTAATTTTATTAGACATAATAAAAAATAAAGAGAAATTGTATTTGCCAAAAATGTTTTCCCAATTTTCAACTTTGACACAAAATAAGGAGCATAAAAGGTATTAGAACCACAAAAGAGCCACCATTTATTTAAAAGAACCACAAAAAGTAACTATTTAAAGAACCACATATTACTGTAAATCAATAAGAATCAGCTCTTATCTCGAACATGATTTTTTTTTTTGCCATCACCATACTTCCATTTCCTTATGGAACAGGGAAGTAAAACTTAATGGAGATAGTCTGGGAGAATAGTTTATCAGACAGAAATGTGGATGACTGGTACAGTTACTTTTTTTTTGTTTTATTAAAATACCGAGACTGATTCTAGACTTTTCTTGTCAACTTGTCACATTCACTACTTCATGAGCCTCCTTACGTAGTTATGTTATCTCACCAATGAGTTCTACTCATTATTTACCATATTTTTCTTACAAATATTACACACTTGTAAGCCCCTGAGCTGCAGACCATGCTCGCCTATTTTGAATGAAGTACATTTATTATTAAATTTTAATACCGACCAGGAAATGTCTTCAACAATGAGAAAAATAACGAAAATCCTGATGTTTCCATTATTTTTTTTTTCTCAGCCATGATATTCTCGGTCACCCAACTCCTCTCTTTCCAAGTACTTTTCCCTGTAGTATGGACTGCAATTACTAAAATCTCTGTTTATTTCTCATGAGATGTCCCAGATACTGAAGCTTTCTTACCTTCACTGTGTTAATAAGTTCCCTATCTTTCTTCATCTTTGTAAGAACTTCAACATTAGTTATATGTGCTGTCCATGAAATTCTCAGTATTCTACGGTAAAGCCACATTTCGAAAGATTCCAATTTTTTAGTTGTGGCTTCAGTCAAAATCCGAGATTCTATGCCGTAGAAGAGAACCGAGAGTACGTAGCAGAGTAGAAGTCTCATCTTCGTGTTTATTGTTAAACCGTGACTTTTGAATAAACTGCTCATTCTAGTGTACACTGCTCTTGCCTTTTCAGTTCTGCTCTTTATTTCTTGAGAGTGGTCCCATTGTTCATTGACTATAGTACCAAGATATGTAGTAAATTTGCTTACACGTTCAACTGGTCTTTGGTTTATATTAAGGGTGCAGTTGGTGCAGTTAGTGAACTTGTTTTTAGATATAATCATTAGCTTCGTTTTATTAACATTGATGTCTAGACGATATACTACGGCTGCTTTCTGTCACTCTATTCATTGTATTTAGTAATATAACAGCTGTAAATCACACAAGTAGAGAATGAACACTAAAAAATCCAAACATTTGGATTTAGGTTACAATTCCCTTTAGGCCTAGTTTGAATTTTTAAACTTTTTCAAGTTTTTTTCCCCCTGGGTCGACAAATTTTCAAATTTACAAAAATGTACATTATATTCAGATTTTGGTTAAAATTCTCTTTAATTTCATTCTTCACACGAATTTTTGCAATTTTATGGAAATATTAACCCACTTTTTGGTCCCTGGTGTCCCAAAATTTAAAAATTTAAAAAATGAACACAATATTCAGATTATAGTTGAAATGCCGTTTAACATGATACTTCCCTTTTAATGTTTTCAATTTTGTTGCAATTTTGACTGCCTTACATTTTTACCTCCTACCCACCTACATATATATAGCAAAATGAATAGTGTTCTGTATGGTAAAAATATTCTGTAATTCACCTTTTAACTGAAGTCTCAATAAAGACTGATCGACTGACTCCTCTCTCTCTCCCTCACTACTGTCTTATATAGGTTTGTAACGATGTCATTCACCAACATGCTTCAGTTACTAGACTAGTCTAGTTTGTCCCAGGAGGCGTAGAGGTAGAATAAACTATTTCCATCCATAAGTGCATTGTACATTGACACAGAACATTCTAGTGTATTGTATAAATAGTTTTTTATAAGTAAAAACGTAAAGTTTTACCTTACATCACCCATGGATGAAGCCTTCTATAGGTGAAAGCCGGTTTAGGCTGTAAGGTAAAACTTTACGTTTTTACTTATAAAAAACTTAGTGTTCCGAGTCGTCAATATTATAGTGATATTTAGTTAAGTAACGGACACGTCATGGACAACGAAATCCAAGAGTATAAATAGTGTCTATCAATATGCATAAGTTATACAGTGGCCTCTCTCTTATCTGGCTTGGATGGGACCGGGTAACAGTCGGATAATGGAAAAGTCTGTTACTAGAACGGTAGCTCATTTATGACCGCCGAGAACAAAGAATTGAATAGCCTATATTTCAAGTACATGTACGTACAACCCACTTTGTACTGTATCTATAAATGAAATGTGTGTACGATAAAATAGGGTAAATGGTTTAATTATAATTGCTTTAATTATCTGAGAGTACAGTAAATAAAATGTATATGGTAGTGTACGTGAATGACTTACTTTAATTACGAAAACAAGAAAGAAATTATGGTCTGCTTTCTTTTGGCTCATGTTGGTTCTAATTTATAAAGAAAGGAAAATTTTGGTAAACTATGTAGGCAGAAAATTAAAGTTGTACACTTTTTTTTTTGTATATTTTACTGTACAATTAACCTACATTAAACAAACGCTTTAATGCACACTGTACACTTAACAATTTTAAAATCCTCGGATTTATGAGAAAAAGTCAGTCATTTTCTTTTGTTTTATGTTACTCTGACATCTGTTAGCTGTATAATCTCTCCACTTTTTCAAATTCAGTACATCGACTGGTGTTGAAGTAGGGTGTTGTTCAACATATCGAAGGGCTATTTGTAAAGCGTCTGTCCCAGCCGCGTGAGAAAATTTTCTTTCTTGATCCTCATCGTATTTCTTATCTGCATACATAATCTGTACTAAAAAAATGATTAATAATGTATTATAGTGTACATATTTAAAGTTAATTTTTCCACCCTCTCTAGTGAAACAGTCGGTTAATGCAATGGTCAGTTAAGAGCGAGGCCACTTTATGGAAATTGTGGAT
The DNA here is from genome assembly GCA_034769895.1 of Magicicada septendecula. NCBI lineage: Eukaryota > Metazoa > Arthropoda > Insecta > Hemiptera > Cicadidae > Magicicada > Magicicada septendecula. The sequence goes on along the minus strand of CM068371.1, from coordinate 14,888,350 downwards.
AATGTATATACACATGGGTACCATAACCTACACACTTAACCTGTACTTATTCTAATGAAAAATAATTTTAATAATATCAGTGACAATATTACTCAGTGTTCATAATATTATTTTGAATATTGGTTGGTAGTTGAGGTGCTTCACAACAGAAATCATAAAAAAAACTGCAAATTGTGATAAGAATATACCCTTTGGTGAGAATATGGTTTATTGTTATACAATGAAATAAGATGGGGAGGCATCGCCCAAAGTGATTATAATCCAAGATGGCAGCTATGTTTCAAAATGGCTACCCGTGTTTTGATTTTGCTACACCTTTTTTGATACACATCATGCAAAAGAGTGCTTTATATCGATTTATATGTTTTTCAGGTCAAGGATTCCATTTTTCATGTTGAAAATAGGCTAAATGTTAATGTAGATGCTTTTTTGTCGAATATGGTTCGCACAAAAGATTACACACAAAATGTATATACTTTTAATATACCCGTAAGCACACCAAAAATGTATTAAACATAAATGTATTTACACAAAATGTTAATCATATATCTTTATTACTAACAACAAAAATGTGCACTTTTAAATGTCTAAGTTCTGCTGAATATTTATGCCGACACCACTTCATTTTTCGCATTCGTTCTTGCATTTGCACAATAGTGTGCAAGATAAACCAGCATTTCTACAGCTACACTTGTTCCTCCAGATTTTGCACATACATTTGATAAGCTCGTTGCAGGAATCAGAAATTTCTGGTAACTCCGACCATTTCAGCTGCCAAGATTCATCATGCAACCACCATCCCCAATCGTTTGGAGATGGTACACATATTGCGCGTTTGTTTGCTTGTCCCCAAATGTGTCCAGCTTGGAAAGCACTACGTAATACTTGTTGTAATGCACCCTTTGTCGGTGGCAGACTTTCAAGTGGACGATTTTTGGTCATGAACAACTCTAGTCTTGCATCATTAACACTTACGTTGACACTAGTTGAACAGTACAGTAGTACTACGTATCTTTCAATAATGTCTAAAATTTCAGTAGGAATTGAATTTTGTGGTTGTGAGATAAACGAAAATGCAGTAGTAGCTTCTTTGAAGAGCATCCATGTCTTCCAAGTTGATTTTTTGGACTTTCCTAATTTTGAAATTAGGAATGCTATCACAGCCTATGAAGGCATAAAATCCTGGTAAAGCAATAGCCTTTTCCCTTCCAATAGCTTCAGCTATAGCATGAACCGGAATAAATCTGTAATTCTTTCCTGTTCCAAAAGCAATCCAAAGTTTATCCAGACCCGCTGTTGACAAGGTAAAGAAGTAAGCAGTTGCTAAAACTAAGACATCGGTATCTACAGTGTGTATAGAAATATTCCTGAAGCCGTTTTCCACCATGTCTTGGAGATGCAGTATTATTCTTGAGTCCGCTTCTTCATGACCAGGACAAGTAACACCAATGAGGGAAGTTTGTGCATTAATATTTCCTTTGACGTCTTCACCTGATGTTGTTACAACCTGTACGTTTGTGATGGTATTTATAGCTAAGGTTCCAAGTAGACTGAAGAGCTCTTCTTTGTTATTTGAATTTCTCAAAAAGCCTTGCCAATTTTTAGGTACAATTATTACATGTGAAAGCACTTGTCTCCTGGTTCCTGCTCCCCTCTTCTCTCTAGTTTGGCCTTTAATACTTGGTGTAACGTATCTATCCCAAATGAAATCAATTCTTTGACATCCGAAAGCTTCAATGTCTTTACAAATGTGAGGGTGAAATGTGTTCATATAATAATCAGCAAGTGTCTTTGAAGTTTGTGGCTTTAAAATGTTAGTAAGAACTGCACCATCATAAACTACAGCATCACAAGTTCCTGGGAAGGCATGGTCATTCGTGTTTACAGTATCTTCTAAAATGTGTGCTAGGTCAGCTTCATTGCCTAATCGAAATTTACCATTACTGGAAAGTGCAGGTGGATATGGCTGATTTTCATGTTTGAAAAAATTCTTCATATCTAACTGACGATTCTGTGTAACTATAAAGAGTCTGGAAAACAGCTGGACGTCTGCTTTTAAAATCTTTAGTGTATTATTTTTCTTGCTAAAGCTTATCTCAGGAGTACTGAACAGGGGAACGTTGTTCTTTTTCAAAGTTTGAAATATTGTTGAAGATTTTTTTACTAGTCGTTCCTCAATGAAATTGTGGAATAGCTCAACACCAGTTGACTGCTGAATAAACTGTTGCATTAACTTGCTTGTGTACAATAATCCTGCTGTCGATGACAATAAGGTGTTCATCATTTTCTAAAAATGGGTTTCCTAACTCTTAATGTGCTGTAAAGTGCTCGAACCTTAGCAACATATTTGACTTGAAATGAGTGGTACTGCTCATGATGGAGTTGATTGTTTTCTTCAGGTTTTAGCTGAATGCCACTCTCAAACTCTTGTATTAACCGACTAATTTATGGTCCAGAAACCATCCAACGCCTAAGTGCCGATGGATCCTGTGTCAACCCTACTGCACCACCATCACCTTTAACTACTGCGTTGTTTTGTTCATGTGCTTGGTCTACACTGATTGCTGAGAAGATTCTATTTGATTTTCTTATCACAAACTGTCCAGAAATAAATGAACGATGTATGTCTGGTAGTTCAATCTCTGCATCATAAAGGTGTTTCAGGTGGATTGATTGCCAACGTGCATTATGTTGATGATCGAACAAAAATAACCAAGGCATCATTTCTTTCAAATACTCACGAAACAAGATGTAGTTTCTGTAGTTTCCTTCTCTGATTGAGCGAACAAAGAGAAGCAAGAAGATTTCCATATTAAGACAAGTCTGCCAATATTTGAACATGACACTCTCTTCAGCTCGTTCTTCACACCACGTCTGAAATTCAAGCTCGGAATCTGCTTCTTGGTAAGCATCATGCAACAAGTGGTATAGTGCTGCAGCAGTTACTTGATGAATTCCTGTAGCTTTCTTCACGTGGATTACTTTCAGATAACTTTCAGCAGCACTAGAAGTTGCAATATCAGCTTGAGCAATTGCACCACTCCATCCACTTCCTGACATCCACGGACCCAAAACTCTAAGAAAAGCTTGCTCGATGTGAAATGCCCCAAACATCACCACAAACTTTTTTTCACCATATATGTCTGGATTATTCCACTGAATTAGTTTTTCTAGCGCAAACAATGGTTGGTCCAATGCCATGACAGGAATTTGATTTCCATTGAGAAATTGTATAACTTGTTTAATTATGCTCATCGCATGCTGAATCATAGCTATTGACGACGAATCTTCGTAAAATAGTGGTAAAAGTGTTGAAATTCCTGGAATGAAATCAATTGGAGTTTTTTTACTACTTGCATGGTAGGCAGCCTATGATGCATCAAGTCCAATATTGGTATCGTTACTGATAACGTGTTTCAGCCATGCGATTTCTTCTTTCTTGTCATCCATAGTAGTGGTTGACAACATGAGTTTCGATGTAGCATCGGAACAAACTGCAATATTAGGTTCTTTCGAAGAAAGGAATGCTGGCTTGACTACTGCAAATTCTTCTGGAAGACTGGGCACACTTCGCTTGTTCAAGGTACTTATGTTATACTGCATATCTTGTGTAGGCCTTACCAGTGGTGTAGTGCTAAAATTAGCTGTGCCGGAGCTCTTAGCAGGAGCGTATGCAGAAGATAATTGGGGGGGGCTAATTTATACCTCCCCGTTAAGCGGGGGGGGGGTATCACCCTTCCTTGGAATGTTTTGAAAATCAGGAACAAAATGGTGAATTTTGAGGCTGTCTGAATACAGTTTTTACTGCTACATGTTAAAAGGTTTTCAATGCTATTTTGAGGAAAAATTCAAATTTTTGTGGGTACACAGTACACTCCAGTACTAATACCTTTTATAGTAATAATTGAAACTATCAGATTAATTATTCGTAATATTGAACATTTTTATGTAACACCATTTTTAAATAACATATTAATATTAATACAAATTTACATTTCAGTTTCGGGGATGGGGTGGTGGGTGTCAAAATTAAAAATTTTCAGGTATAAATGAACGGACATTTTATTTATTTAAATTAGGCTAACATAAATTGGTATGAACAAATAATAATTGTTTATTTTAGCCTATTTAGTGTTTTTAAGTACCAAGTTGTAAACATCATACAAGGTTATAGAAAAAATAATTTCTTTGAGATACAGAAACATGAAAATTGTGTGACGACATCTAAAGTAGACCCAAAATGCATCACCCTTAACCTTGGTTTCTTCTTTGTTCGGATTTTCTGCTACTTTCGTTTTTGTGTCAGCTGCTGATCGATGGCTCCTCAACCATGTGATGACGTATGGCTCAGATTCCCATTTTTGCAGAGGTGGACCTTGGAGTTTTATAAACAATAGAGCTGAGACATGGCTTACTGTCAATGTGTTTCTTGATGGTGTGATTATGTTGTTCATGCTTCTGAAACCTCTTTACAGTCAGCTGAACTGCAGGGTATTATTTTAGTGCAGTTTAGTAGTTCTTGCACTCCATCAGGCACCCGTCTGCTGTTGTCCAAGTAATCCCTGTAGGCAATCACAGTTTTGCTGATGTTCAGCTTAAATCTTTTGCAAAGCCGCTCCACTTGAGTTTGGCCAAACAAAGAAGGAATCTCAGTTGGCCAGTACTCGGGTTCCAATCCTTTAAAGTCATCTAAAAGCTCCTCGTACTCGTACTCGACTTCTTCTTTTTCTAAGCTAGTCGCAAACATTCTGTGTTTTAAGTTATTGATTACACTAGAAATCAATTGCCTTTGTTGACTCATGGTGTGCTGCATTTATAGAATCAATCACTTGATTCATAGGAGTTTTGTTTGAAGCGCCAACAATTGTTGAGCAGTTTTGTGTGCCTTTGACTGCTTGTGTTCAACAATTTTTTTCCTTAGTGATTTAAGTTGGTTTGTTCTGTTTGAACCATAACAGCTAACTTGATAAGAGCACCACTCACGAGACAAAGAAACATGTTCTTTTTTAAAGGCCCCCAGATTATTTACCTCAAAACATATTTTACATCCTAATTTACCTTCTTTGGAGTCAATCCAAGGAAAAGCCGCCTTCTTTCTATCCCACATGTCTTCCGTCCAAATGGCGGGCCACTGAGTTTGACTTTGTTTGTCCTTAGAGGTTCTGGGTTCATCTGTTTTACCATCTTTGAAGGTCTCATTAATATGTACACTGTGATGATCGGTGAGTTTATTAGGGGCACACAAAAATGAAGTTATAGTTGTTTGTTTAGGTTTAGCCTCCATTTCTTCACAAAACAAAAGTACAGTACATAGTATTAATGACTTAAATTCATCACAAAGATAATAGTTATTAGTTTATTACTGTTATAACTTATAAGGGTGTAATCGCGGCGTTTCTGGAGCAAAGGAGGACGTTACATTCGCTAAAACTATAAGAAACAGTTATTCACTTATTCTGGCGCTCAAATAGCACTTTCAACGTACCAAAACCACGATCAAAAGAGCAGGTTGAGGTTATACACGCACCAGACCGTCCCGATCAGAATCCACTACACACAGCAAAGCAAACGTGTGACTGAGTGTAGACTGCAGACGACAGCCGACGGTCGGGTGGAGGGAGCGGGACTGAAGGGAAAGACAAAGACATAATAGGTCTCTGAGAACATCGTGTCCTATTGTACAAGTACCATTACCATTGAGTTTAACTCAAATCATTATCAATTAAAAACAAATAATCAAGCTAAAACCCAATAAAAACAAAACGTAAGTAGTCATGTTCCATTATCTATAGGTGGAGCGCCGTTCCGCCTTCAAAAGCTGTGCCGGAGCGCCGCTCCGCCCCACTCCGGCTCCACTACACCACTGGGCCTTACTGTTCCTAAACAATCAGGTGTAGGATTTTGAAATATGGATATTCTTGTTCCATGAAAGGAACCTTCGGAGGTTGAACTGCTTGGATTGTGGTCTATATTATCCTATGCCCCAATTGTAAAGATTCCTTCACATAATTTTGATGGGCATAATACCTTTTCTTCTTGGAATTTAACGTTTACAACTTCACACATCGCTGTTGAGAGTTCAAGCACACGCGTATATGAGATCAAAAGTCCAAGTGAATGCAGCTTTTCCACGATTTCTTTTTTTCGAGTTTTCCCAAAAATTGAAAGACCCATATAAACTGCAAGGGGGGTTTCTCTTTCAGTTTGATGTCTTAATATATTACCAGTTGGCTTTTGGGACTGTATATTAAAGCAAAGCAATTGCGATATGGTTAGAGATGGTTGGGTAACAACTTCATTGGCTTCAATATTGGCTCCATATAATAGCATATTCATGATAGCAAGTAGGGAGCGAGGAACAGATTTGTGTTGGGATTCATAATCTAAATCGCCATTGAATATGTTCTTTTGTTAAAGCATTTCTTTTCTGACCATTTTCTCAACACGCAGTAAAGCAAGTGCATCTTCATCTTGATCATCTTTACAAGCTTGCAGCATGGCCTCACCAGCAGCTTTGTCATATGCCAAAAAATACTCTCTGCCGGACATGCTTGCCGTCATATACGGGAAGTATGCAAGAATCCTCTGTCGTAATCTTGAAGTGTGTACATCAGGCATATGTTGTTCATCCACTCCCAGTAGTTGCATTAGTCGCATCTTGTACATTTTTGTCAGGACACTCATCTTGAAAACTGGGTGTGTTTCATTTGAATCCTTTAAAGATTTCTTAATGAAATTTACTAATTCTGCAAAAACCACTCCCTCACATACATGAACACCACTGCTTGTTGTTTGCATTTCACTATACCGAGACTTGTTGTACAATCCACTAAGTTTTGATAGTAGAACATTATTTCCTTATTCACTGGCACACTTCCTCACCTTCTGATCTACATGAAATGTAGTCACATTAAACAATTGATCCTTACTGGTTGCAGAACCCTCGCAAATAAAAAAAAACATCTTTTTGGAACTAGATGATCGTTGTTTACGTTCATGCGATGATGTCGACTCTTCTTTCTTACCTTCAGAACGCTTGTGTTTCTTTGCTCTTTCAAACATTGTACAATTGTAATTCAATGCACATTTCTTGTGCCACTTAGCTTCTCTTCGTAAAAATGTTTGTTCCATCCCGCTCTGATTGTCATCAAACAACTTTATATCAATATCCGTGGGTAAAGCATTTATACCATCAAAGTTCTGTAAGTTTTTCGCAAGCGTTGCGTATCCGGTGTTACGTGCAATTACATTTGTATTATTTGCAGGACAAACCAATTTATCAGCATCTGTCTTTTGGCACAGTATACAAATTGTCCAATCAACAGGTCTCGGTTTATCTTCACCCAGGTCACGCTGAGGAACTAAACGGAACCGCTTTGCCATTTTTAGGATGCAATCTTCACGCACTCAAATCTGAAAATAAAGGATAGCAAATTAGTAGCGTATTGCAATATTTTTAAAAGTCATATTTAAACAAGTAATACTGAAACAAATAAGTAACATTTCAATATTTTGACATCAATATTATTATTTTAAACAGGTGCCACGAATACGAAACTTCTAAAACTGCAATAAGGATGTGCCTTTGTGCAAATAAGGACTGTCTATGCCCTTATATTGATTCTGAGCCTATTTTCAACATGAAAAAATGAAATCCTTGACCTGAAAAACATATAAATCGATATAAAACACTCTTTTGCATGATGTGTATCAAAAAAGGTGTAGCAAAATCAAAACACGGGTAGCCATTTTGAAACATAGCCGCCATCATGGATTATAGTCACTTTGGGCGATGCCTCCCCGTCTTATTTTCATTGTACAACCATAAACTACATTCTCACCAAAGGGCATATTCTTATCACAATTTGCAGTTTTTATATATGTAGCACCCCCACTGGGGTTATTCCATGTCAAATCACCCAATACAAAATTAATTTGACACCCACCTCCTCAGATTTTGATGAAACTTGGCACAATTTATTCTATTACTATCCTGATAACACCTGCAAAATTTTTTTTGCTCTATCATTTATAGTTTTTTTTAAATTAATTTTTTAGTTTTTTTTATTTGGCGCTATCCGAAGCCTCGGAAATCGCGCCTTTAACGTGCACTCACAAATTTAAAAATATTTTTCTTGAAAACTATTCAAGATATCATCATGACATTTTGCAGGAAGTTTGTGTGTTATACCTAAAAGCAGCGAAAAATGCTCTTATTAACCTATTTCAATCCCTCAAAAAACTAAAAATATTTAAATATAATTTTTTAGAAATTTTAGAAACAGGTGTTTTATTTTACAAAAACCACAATATCTAGAGTCTCAGACATGATAGAATGCTCAAATTTGTTTTAAAATACTCTTAAATATATAGGCTATTAGATAATTAAAAAATATAAGTGGCTTTTTAACATGTTTAATTACAATACAAAATAAAGAACTATATAGGCCTATCTAAAATAACTATACTGCTTTTAAATAGGTAGTCCGTGGGAAAGTTAAAATTTAGTTTGCTTTTTATTTTTTATAAGTTTTACAAACTTATGAACATTAGGGGAAAGTCTTACAGTACCTACTGCATAAAAACAACTCAAAGATATACTAGTAAGTTTCAAATGTAATAATGAGGGTAACTAAAAGTAATATTTAAAAGCTCAGTACTCAGATTTTAATCTCAGTACTCTGATTTGGTGAATTATCAGCAGCTCAGCTGTGCTGCTGATAATTTATATGACTCACCAAGCCTGTCTCAACAGGCTCTTTTCCTGTGGTGACATGCTCCTCTCTACAGTTGAATTAGTCCAGTTGTTCCTATCTTTCATTAAGTGAAGACATACCTACAGCGACTAATTGTTTCCGAATTAAAGATTGTTTAAATTAATGTTTTTAAGTTAAGTGTTATTGAGGCAGTAATAATATAAACTTTTTAAAATTTACTTTGGGTTTTGAAGATAATTTAAATTCGGGTGAATATAAACTTATTTTGTTTACTTTGTGTTTTGAAGAAAAGGTAAATTTGAGTGTACAAGTAGGGCATGGATGTTTTTTTAACAATAATTCAGTTGAATCTGTAAGTACTGGCAGTTTGTTTACAGTTTAAAACCCTCTAATAAGTACTCCCTTTTTTTGCTAATTACTAAAAATAATATATCACTATTATTTTTTTATAAATGTTTTGCTTCAATAACTAAAATATTTTGGAAGTATTATATGAAGAATAATACTTAAAAAATGTTTCATAACATGCTGTGAAGTATGCAAAACAGCATGGCAGATATTCAAGCCTGTAGCATTGGACTATTTAAAAAATCCGATTGTTTCCAAACAACCTACATACCTTCAAAAAAGTTACAATGTGTTTCTGAATTAAGTGACGAAGAAAAAGATTTGATTCGCCTTAGATCTGGAATTAATTTGTGTGAATTTAAAAATATCTGTTCTCATCACAGCTACTACTTTTTAAACGTATTTGAAAAGTATCAAACAATCTCTGTAGACCCGTTAAAAAAAACACAAAAAGCCTATTAAAAAATCGTTGAGAAGTGTAAGTTTAAGTTTTTCAAAACAATTGATAGCAAAAAATATTTACATAAAACCTGGGCAAAAGCTTTGTTCAACATGCCGTAACTTTTGTGAAGAAAAAATAAAAATAAAAGCCAGTGAGAATGAAACAGATGATGAACTCATGACTGAATTAGATTCATTAGAATCCCTCTTACAAACAAACACTGCTCTAGATGATTTAGGTTTAACACCAATAAAGCTTCACACCTTGTCATCACGTAGTAAGGGGTCGTATTATAAAAGAAAAGTTGATAAAGTAACTAAGACTGTGAAAAGAAAAATTTCAAAAGCACTAGATTATGATGTTCCAAGTTCTGATGACAAGGAAGAAGATACAAGTGTGGTTAAAAAGGCACAGGATTTTGATGTGATGATTTGTCTTTTGAAAGAAAAGATTTTATCTGTTGGGAGGTCTCAAAAAATCCAGATTTTGACTTTGGCTCCAGAATCTTGGAGCAGAGAAAAAGTGATGAAGGAATTCAATGTGAGTGAATACATTGTGCGACAAGCAAGAAAGCTGAAACGTGAAAAGGGTATTTTGGCAATTCCTGATCCCAAAAAAGGTAAAACACTTTCTGAAAATACAATTAAACTTGTAACAGACTTTTATCAAAATGATGAAAGTTCAAGAGTGTTACCTGGGGCTAAAGACAAAGTAAGTGTTAAAAAAAATTTTTACATGCAAAAAAGACTTATCCTTTGTAATTTGAGAGAAATCTATTCTTGTTTTAAATGGGAATATCCAGATGTGAAAGTAGGGTTTTCAAAATTTTGTTGTTTGAGACCTAAATGGTGTATCATTGCTGGTTATGCAGGCACACACAATGTATGTGTTTGCTGCATCCACCAAAATGTAAAACTGTTACTGGATGCAGCCAAAATTGAAGAATCATATAAAGACCTAATTAAGATGCTTGTGTGCAACATAGAAAATTCCAACTGCATGCTGTGCCATTGTGATAACTGTCCTGCAAACACTGCATTAATCAATTATTTGACTGAAAAATTAAGTGAAGATTATGATTTAGAAGAAGAAATTGTAATAAGCCAATGGGTGAATACCAACAGAGCAGAGATGGTAAAACAATCTATTAGCGTAGAGGACTATATTTCTTTATTGAGCAGATCACTAGAAAAGCTAATACCCCATTCATTTGTCGCTAAATCGCAGTCATCAGCTTTTAAGAGATTGAAAGAAAACCCACCACCCAATACAGCAATTGTAGTAATGGATTTTAGTGAAAATTATTCATATGTCATTCAAAATGAAATCCAAAGTTATCATTGGAATAGAGGGGGTTGTACTCTTCATCCAGTAGGAATTTTTTTAAGAACCAAAGAGAATGTTTTGATTTCTAACCATTGTTTTATAAGTGACGATCTTGAGCATGACACAAGTTTTGTTAACTATGTCCAAAAGGAAATTACAAAATGGCTGGCAATAAGTCATCCAGAAATAGACAGTTCATTATTTCACTGATGGCTGTGCTGGTCAATATGAAAATAGGAATAGTTTTAAGAACCTGTCTGAGCATTTGAAAGACTTCAATATGAAAGCTGAACACTCGTTTTTTGCTACAAGTCATGGGAAATTAATATGTGATGATCTAGGAGGAACGGTAAAAAGAATTTTAAGGAAAGCAAGCCTCCAGCTACCAGATGAAGATCAAATTATGACAGCAAGTGCTGTCTACAACTATTGTGAAAAGAACATTGAAAACATTCACTTTCACTTTATTGACAAAAAAGATGCTGATTCACTACGATTGGAACTAGAAAAACCATTTACAACAACCCGGACTATTCCTGGTACTAGAAGTTTTCATAATTTCAAACCACTTCAGACAAACAACCTTGAAATTAGAAGGACTACTGATAATCTTAACCCTGCACTAATCTTTTCTTATCAAACTTCTTCTGATTGGGTTTGTGTTCAACCATCTTCAAATAATTATGTGGCTGCAAATTATGATGGTAACTGGTATTTTGGACTAGTAAGAACTATCTTCAGTGAAGAAGAAGATGCGGAAATTCTTTTTCTCCACCCTTCAGGACCAGCTGGGACATCTTTTTATTGGCCTCAAAGAGAAGATTCGTGCATAGTGCCTTTGAAACACATCATCAGTATAGTAGACGCACCTCAATCAAGTGGCACCGGAAGAATGTATTATTTCAAAAAAGATTGTGTGAAAAAAACTGAAAGCTGTTGGATGAAGTAGAAAAAGTATTTCAATCAGCATTAACATGCATTAAAAAGACAAACAACTCACAATATTGAATGTGTATTTTGAACAATAAATTGTGTTTAACGTAAGTACTCAATCATCTTTTGAATTTTAAAAGATATTCTGTTGTGCACAGTAATTAAACATGTTAAAAAGCCAACTATATTTTTTAATTATCTAATAGCCTATATATTTAAGAGTATTTTAAAACAAATTTGAGCATTCTATCATGTCTGAGACTCTAGATATTGTGGTTTTTGTAAAATAAAACACCTGTTTCTAAAATTTCTAAAAAATTATATTTAAATATTTTTAGTTTATTGAGGGATTGAAATAGGTTAATAAGAGCATTTTTCGCTGCTTTTAGGTATAACACACAAACTTCCTGCAAATTTTCATGATGATATCTTGAATAGTTTTCAAGAAAAATATTTTTAAAGTTGTGAGTGCACATTAAAGGCGCGATTTCCAAGGCTTCGGATAGCGCCAAATTAAAAAAACTAAAAAATTAATTTAAAAAAACTATAAATGATAGAGCAAAAAAATTTTGCAGGTGTTATCAGGATAGTAATAGAATCAATTGTGTCAAGTTTCATCAAAATCTGAGGAGGTGAGTGTCGTGACCTGGGTGACGACATGGAATGACCCTTGGGGGTTTTCGAGTATACAGCAAACAAAAAACAATAACTTAGTTCTTTAAGGGCAGAAAACATTTACCTTTGAAAATCTAGAAGAGGCCTGTGTGATTATTATTTGACAATTATGAATTTTCCAAATACATTTTATGAATCACATAGTCAGAATATACTACGGTGTGTAAGTTGTCATTCAGTAAACAAAAATATTGAGTCAGATAAAAACAAGTTTTATGCCACTTTTTTGACCATGACTTATTAAACAGCCCTTTAGTATGTGCATTCTAAGTAATCTGGCATTTTAACTAATCCAACATACTCTCGGTCTCATAATTGTCAGGTGAATGTGCCATACTGCAACATATATTATTTTGTTTCAGTGTTTGGTAGGATGGAAACAGAATTTACAATACATTTCAACAGCAAACTGAAGAGGACAACATCGTACAAAAGCCGTGAAGACAAGGATGAGCCAGAGGGGCCTGTAGTTGAGAGGTGTTGTCCAAAGTGTGGTAATGACAAAATGTCTTATGCTACCTTACAGCTCAGGTCTGCTGACGAAGGTCAAACTGTATTCTATACGTGTACAAAGTGCAAGTGAGTATTTACACACGCAGTGTGGTAGATTTCACAGCTTTAAAGCTACAATAGGAGCTTTCAGGTCTGAAATACTTTATTTAACACTTTTGCTGCTTAAGTCAACTATAGTCGAGCTGGGTCTTATACTGTTTGATGAATAAATCAACTACATTCCATATCAGGGGTTTCCAAACTATGGCCCGCGGGCCAGATCCGACCCGCAGCAACCCGGCCGATGTTGCTTGCAGTTTTTAAATAGATCGTCAAAATACTTAAAATATTATAACATTTTACTAAGTAACTAAACAAGAAATAAGTATAAAATCAAAGTATAGGGCTAACTTGTCAGACGAACACTTGAAATCCATCTTAGTGATAGGTGCATCACAATTTGACCCAAAATGGACAGATATTATATGTCAGAAGCAACTGCACACATCCCATACTGTACATAAGAAAGCCAAAAAATAATACATAAGAAATAAAGAAACAGATATTTATCTGTGAATGTTATTTTTTCCTTACTTTTATTAGGCTATTTACATTATTTTGAGTAAATGAATTTGTTTTCTTTGGATAAGTCTGCTTAATTTTTATTTAAATACCTATTTTATTGACTTTATTATTTCGTAAACATAAAAAAAATAAGTTTACTGTGTGTGCGTGCGTGCGTGTGTTGGCCCGCCTGACTTCCAAGATTTTTCAATTCGGCCCTCAAGTGAAAAAGTTTGGAGACTCCCCAGTCCAGTCCACATCATTGAAAACTTTTCTCCTTTTGCTGCTGTAATTGATTTCAGTCACACCATCACATGACAGCATTAGAATTGCCTTCTGATTAGTGTCACAATCTGTGGAAGCCTTGAAAACTGGGAATATTGGCTGTGTCATTGTTCTTACTATAGAAGTGTGCACTGTTAGTTACGTGATGCTCCATTTGTTGATTCGTTTGTGTGCATGTAAACATTATATGGACCATGTTCCTCAAGGAGATGAGATTCTTGCGATCTGTTAAAGGCTGCACATGAAGAGATAGACTCTACAACGAAGACATTCATAAAGAGTTCAGCATTTTGAATATCCAAGATTGTATTGCAGAGAACAAAGAGGTGGACAGCTCATCTGAATAGGATGCCAGATGGCAGGTTGCTTTTTTAAGGAAGTTTGGCAATACAAGCCTCTTGCACAGTGAAGTATAGGAAAGACCGAGGAAGCAATGGTGAAGTGGGTATATTCCTTTGGGACCAGAACAGGCAATTTGCCTAGTCCCTGATTGAAGAACAATAAGACTTCCTACTAAGGGTTAATGCATATCGGTTAGTCAAGGTAAGACAAGACAGGTTTAGTCATATGATAGTAACTCACACCAGTTAGTCGTGAACAAGATGCCAGACAGTATAGTTGTTATGGGTGCACTTATGATTTGGGAGTGGATATATAAGTAAGAAATATGAAATAGGAGATACTGCGTTCCCTCCATAAGTTTTTCACCATATTTCGGTTATGGTGCTCTTCAATTTCGGATTGTATAGTATTTCCCTATCTGCACCAGCAAAACAAACTTTTCATAACTCACCATACTACAATGGTGTGCACTATTTTACTGTAGTAAATGTAAATACTAATTAAACTGTAGTAATAAAATAATAGTATATAAATAAAATGAAATGAAAATAAATAAATATATAAACACTGCTGTCATGAACTGAACACTACTGTCATCTGATGGTGACTGATAGGAATGGTGCATGCCCTATTCCATCAGCCATGAAGTGGAGACACGTCTAATTGCAATGCCTAATTGGTGTGTGTTGAGCCATAATCATCAGCGTAAACAACGGTGACTAAGTGTGTCTAAATCTGTCTTGTCTTGCCTTGACTAACCGGTCTACGTCTACCCTAAGCGGCACTTAATTGTGGTCCTAGGAGCTCTCAAGCTTTCACTGCATCTCCGTGTGTAACCTTCCAATTCCTTTCTAAAATGATCTCTTCTATGATGTTAAGGCCCAACTCATTCCTTCATTCAATGGTATTTTGGATATTACGTGCTATTTCATCCATCCTTCAAACGATTTATGATACCACCTTCAGCTGTTCAATGGAATATATGACAAAACCGTCTCAACCCTAATAGGGCATTCCATCTATGCGGCCTCAAAAATTTCACAAGGCCGTCTTTGATGTTTTCGGTCCTAAGCTCAAGTATATGCCTACAATGCATGTGGTGCAAATGACTAGCGTAAACATACATCAGATTGTGGCATTTAATTCAATATATTTTTCCAAAAGGCATATTTTCATTGTTCGCCTCTGAGACTCAGTCTTTACTTCTTTGTGAACAACTCAGCCTGATTGTAGCACTGGCTCTCAGTTTCAGTTGGGTTTACAAGGTTACAAAAACATGCACATCTTCGGTTTATGATACACTCATTAGTTTATATTGTGGGGCTGTTTTTTTTTTATCCATGTAAACAATATTGTCAATATTCTTTAGTGGTATTTTATTGCCACACACTATGTTTGTAAATAAAACGTTTATTAAAAAAAAATATAGAATGTACGAAATCTGTAAACTGATCAGTGTTAGTGAAAGTGGTAAATCGTGTCGTACAGTATTTCCTTTTTTTAAATCATTATCAGTTTTTTAACGTATTGAGGACTTTTGCACGTACTCGGACAGAGTAGTTTGCCGCTGTGGATGGTGCCAGAACAAAGCTCGTTTGTGTTTTCGCTTTCTATTACCTTACATCTAATGAATGCGGTTTGTTCAGCATTCTGCTCAGTTATGTTAGTACATTCTTTTGTTAGTTGTAAAGCTCACCACAGATCGCAGCACCTCTCAATAACGAATGTGGGAGCTAATAATTATGTGCTTGTACACGTGTTACTTGTTTGTGGTAAGGTTGATGACTTGGCGAGAATGCGCACAAAACAAATCACTTACCAAAGGTCTAAACTATTTGTAGGAATTTTTAAAAAATTTTCAAAAATGCACTTTTTGAGAAAATTAAATTTAAAATTTTGATTTTGTGTTTACAAAAAAACTTTTTATGAAAAGGTATGTTGTGCTGTACATCATTGAAAACTGCATGAAAAACTGAGTAAAATAACACCACTCCCATCTCTCTAGCTCAATTAGGAGAGCAGCTGTGGTGATTTCAAAATATGTCGGACGTGCGTTTTTGGCCGTTTTTTGAAAACTTTACATAGCCGTAATTTCTAAACCGTTTGAGATATTTGAAAAAAAATGTGTATTTTTATTAATCTCCATGAGGACTACCTACATACCAAATTTCATCAAATTCTGAGATGGTCAGGTTTATACCCTGCGTTGATTTGATGTGGAATGGCTCAATTACGTATTTTCATAATTTGGTTATCACCAAATAATGCGATTTATTAAAATGGATACTGCTCCTTCAAACTCGACTAGCAATGGCAGGAAACTCGGTCTTTTTCTAAGAAATGTTGGATAAAGATAGGCGTGAGGGTCAATATACACCAACTGAATCAAAATTAAGAATTAAGGTTTTTAAAAAACGAAACTATTCATGCTAGCTTTCGCACACAGTTGAGCGAGTCTGAAGGTTTTTTTTATTAAAGCCTTTTGTATCTTTACAGTAAAAATAAATAAGTATAAAACAAACAGTACAGAAATAATGATAGAATATTAGTTCTATTGTGATATGAAACATACGCGCGTGCGTATGTGTGTGTGTGATAACTTTATTTACAATAAAAGGTTGTTTTGCCAGCTGATAAAATATAAATGATCTCTCTGTCATTCATCTGTTACTTTTACGGGTTGTAATACTTGTGGGGTTAAAAGATGTTCTTAATAGGTACGTTATTATTTCCTAAAATACTGTATTAAAATAACATGATTTTTCCTTCTTCTTGAAACAGATGTTTGTTATCTAGGATTAAAGGATTTTCACAAGTAAGCTAATAAGAAGAAGTCATCCCTTTATGATAGTAGAGATAGTAGAGTGTACGTAATTAAGGGGTGGAAGTGGACAAGTGCATAGTTTGCACATTCTATTCCATTGCGATAATAGCTGGTAGTACGTCTATGTAAAGTGCAGACAATTCAGGACTAAAACAAAAACAGTGAGATAAATTTATATAACATTTCATATGTAACAGAGAGAGAGGGAGTGAGACATCCGTGGTAAGTGAAACACAATTTACAAACAAATCTTGTACACGAGTTTTGGTTACTATTCAAAATAATATTCAAGCGTTGGCTACACTGACGCTCATAAGAAGAATTCTCTTCTCACATCTAGAGTGACTCCCACCACATCACCATTCCCCTCTAAGCATAAGCGTTTCCCGCATTCCCATACCCTTAACTTTCAATTTTGCTATAAATGCAGCTTGCCTAGTGCCACTTTTGGTTCAAGTATCGTCGGGACAATGGACAGTTAACGGTGGTATTTGTGTGAGTTGTAATTTTGCTAGATGCTTTAAGTGTTTGAAGGTAAAGCCAGAATTACACTTCTGAACAGATTTTTTGTGATATCAACACACATCTTTTCTTCAAGAAACTTTAACCTTAGTAGTCACAACCTCCGCTTGGCCGCAGCATTTTTAATAAAAAATTAATGTTAGCATTATAATTTTGTTGTTGTTAATTACAATTACTTTTGTTACATTTTGTAGGTTCAAGGAAAATGAAAACTCGTAGTGAGGTCCTGGGAAAATCAGCAGCAGTTTTCTAGATCAATTCAGTGTTATTTTCCAAAAGACAAGATGTTTCAAGTTACAAGTGAAATGACCTTGAAATAAGGCATGCAGTTTGAATACAAGAAAAAAAATTTGTATAAAACCAGATTTTCAACGTGTTGCTATATAGAAAGTAATATACGATGTCCTTAGTTTTTGTACCTTAAAACTGTGTGAATAAATAAGTGTATAGTTTTGTAAAGTTAATCTTCCTCATTTTTATCTTCCCCTTCATTGTTCTTCTCGTCTTCCTCCTGCAACATTAGGGACCTATACACACATGTTCTATCCTCTGTAAAATCATGGCATATGGGGACAGCATATCCGGCATGGAGGAAAGAACGGCTCATGAAAAACCAACATTGCCCACACACAGTAAATAGGTGTGAAATGTTTTTGCAGATGATAGAGTGGCGCATCTGGTTTTCAAGTGAAAGAACATGTGTGTATGAACAAAATCTGTCGTTTGTCATGGCACATTATCACCTACAAATTTTCACCTTTCCACGGTTTCTCCTTGGCATGTCCTGTGGACAGCACTTAGTAGCCTACTTGGCAAATTGGTGAATAGTTTTTCCGTTATGAAAAATTACATGTTCATATTATTTGTATGTAAATTTTATGGTACGTTTAACGCTTTCATTACTTTATATTTACTAATGTGTTGATATTCGTAAATAAATTGCTTTATAAAATGTACAGTTTTTTAGCCAGATTATTTTCACTCCATATCATTACTATTTCTTTTCAAATTAATTAAAAGAAAGATTCTGTATTTTAAAATGATACAAAGCAGATGAGTTTCTTTCATTTTACCATGTTTAATGCATTTTTTAAGATACATTTGTGTTGTTTGCAATTTTTACTTCCATGTTCCTTAAGGAAATGGAAGTATGGTGATGGCAAAAAAAAATCGTGTTCGATATTATTGCAGATTCTGATTGTACTACACTCAAAACATGAAAAAATATCAGTATGGAGAACCATACACGACTTCCATGTTCTAAGATTTATATTTAAAATCATATTTGAAATGAAATATTTCCATAGAAACTACGTCTTTCTACTTATTGCTTCAGCATTAACCACAGTACTGTGGTCACTAACGTATACCACCTCACGTTTTCACACTCGATTTTCACCGATGATGGCAGTCGATGGCACTGCCGAAAAGTCTGGTTTTGTAGAAAACATTGGACTACGGCTAAAGAGCCCGGGAAGCAATTTTAACAAAAAACTACTTCTTTGTTGCCGATAACGTAGTACACATATAAAAAATTCTCCCCTCCACCTTCAACTATAATTTTTAATAATAGACAATTACCCCCACCCCGTTCACCTAACCTCTTCATTTATAGATATTTCATCTACGTTTCTACAGTGGATTACTATGAGCTTCTTATCAGGATACTTTATTTATAAAAATTAAGTACTTTACTCTTGTTAAATCATAAAATGTTTCAGGTAAACTACCCCTTTCTCTTAACAGGGTGTCCACATTCTGAAAGTCAGGGAAAAAAAAGTTGGTCAGGGAAATAAACAAAAAATCTGGAAAGTCAGGGCAATCTTCCCCGATGACAGACTTGAGGATAATTTTTTACTCTAGTCTGCCGCAACCCGTGAAAAATCTGAAAAGTCAGGGAAATCTTCCCTGATGATGGATTTGAGGGGAATTTTGAATGCTCTAGTCTGCCGTAACCCAGACTATTGTTGCATTTTTTCCAGGTATTTTTCACAAGAAGTGCACAACAATTATATATTTTTTGTTGTGCCCTTGTGCTCTTTTTTCAACCGATTTAGCTAATTCTTTTTCTATTTTAAGTTTTTTTAGGCTGCTGACAAACTCATTACAATGGCTAACAAGAAATGTTTGTTTAATAAACTTTGGCTGGACAGTAAAGTGTTTCCAGAATTTAGTGGTTGGTTGGACTTGGTGGTTAGTGATGCAAATTCGGCTTATTGTCAAGTGTGTCTCAAATCTTTTAAACTAAGCAATATGGGGAAACAAACAATTGTTTCTCATGCTAAGGGACCAACTCATATAAAAAACATGAGAGCAAAGGCTTCCCAGCCGGCAATTTCTTTTTTTACTACTCCATCTCCATTAAAAGATGTGCAGCCAACACCTTCAACTTCAGCTACAAAAGAATTATTAGTAGTGCCAGGAACAAGTCAAACAAGTTTAAAGAGTTTCAGTGTGAATGAAGATGATGTTACGTCAGCCGAAGCAATATGGGCTCTCCACGTCATCACTGGGAAAATGTCTCAACTCTTGTGATGAAATCTCTGCAGCCTTCAACAATATGTTTCCAGACAGTAAAATCACTCGGAGCTTTTCTATGGGCAAGACTAAGGCTTCCTATGTAATAAATCATGGGTTAGCCCCATATTTTCAAGAAATGTTGCAAAATAACATGAAACAGTGCTCTGATTATGTTGTTTGTTTTGATGAATCTCTGAACAAATTTGTTCAAAGAGGACAAATGGACTTGTGTGTAAGGTTTTGGGAAGTAAACCTTCAGAAAGTTTCAACACGATATTGGAATAGTGTATTTTTAGGCAGGGCAACTGCAGATCACTTGTTAGATGGGTTTATTCAAGGGCTCTCCTTACCTTTAGGAAATATTTTGCAAATCTCAATGGACGGGCCGAATGTTAACCTCAGTTTTATAAAAAAACTCGAGAGCCATTTGCAAGTCTTAAATCCAGAGGGAAAGTCCCTTCTTGATATTGGCATATGCAGTTTGCATACAGTTAATGGAGCCCTGAAGACTGGGATCTCCAAAACTGGTTGGGAACTTTTTCACTTTTTTAGATCTCTCTACAGTCTTTTCAAAGATAGCCCAGCTCGGCGAGCAAAATACTCAGATATTACAACCAGCACCTCTTTCCCTTTTAAGTTCACAGCAGTAAGATGGCTGGAAAATGGTCGCTGTGTAGATCAAGCTCTCAAAATATTTGATCATGTCGATAAATTTGTAAAAGAATACAATGAAAAAGACAACAAAAACCTGCAATACCTTAGAGAAGCTATGAAAAATCCATTTTTTAAGGCAAAACTAAGTGCTTTCAGAAGCATATTTGTCAGACGGTGAGCTGTTCCTGAGAAGGTTCCAAAGTCAGAAGCCTATGGTCCCTTATCTCTTTACTTCACTTGAACAACTTATGAAAAACCTAGTGATGAGATTTGTAAAATATGAAAAAATAGCTGAAGCAAGTACTACTCAAAAATTAATGAACTTGGACTTGCAAGACAGTGCCAATCAGGTTTCAGTAGAAAAGGTGGACGTTGGTTATGCTGCAGAAAGCTTAATGAAACAAATTAAATGCTCAGAAAAAGAGAAACTTGTTTTTAAAAATGAGTTCAAAAATCTCCTTACCACCATGATAAAAAAACCCAGAGAGAAAAGTCCTTTGAAATCACATTTAGCACGAGGCCTCACTGCCTTAGACCCTAAAATGATAATGCTCAAACCCAGTTTGGCAATAAAAAGGATTGATGTTGTTCTAGAAAACCTGCACAGCCATAGAAGAATATGTGATAAAAGTGCTGAAAAGGCCAAACGACAGTTTTCTTTGCTAACTGAAGAAGCTAACGATTTCATTTCCAAAACATCTGATGACATGGGATTGGACGAATTTTACTACGCCTTTTAGGAGAAGATAAGAAATATGAAGATCTCTGGTCTGTAATGAAGCTGTGTTTCATTGGGCGAATTTTACTACGGCCTTTTAGGAGAAGATAAGAAATATGAAGATCTCTGGTCTGTAATGAAGCTGTGTTTCATTTTATCCCATGGTGATGCATCAGTTGAATCTGGCTTTTCTGTCAATAAGCATTTACTAGTTGAAAATCTTCTAGAAGAATCCCTTGTGTCCCAAAGAGTTATTTGTGATAGCATAAAGCATCTAGGTGGTTTGAGGAATGTGACTATCAACAGAAGTATGCTTACCTCGGTCAGATCTTCAAGAAGAAGATGTCAATCATATTTGGAAAAGAAAAAAGAAATGCAGTCAGAAGAGGAAAAAAAGAAAATAGAGAAAAGGAAAATTGAATTACAGTTGAAAGAGTTGGAAGAAAAAGTTGAAACTTGAAAGAGAAATGGAGGATGTAGAAATTGGGGAAAAGAAAAAACTGCTGGAGAACATGAAGAGATCACACTAGTAAATTTTGAAGGAGTGCATATTTTTCTTTTTCATTCTCATCCTGTCGGACTGGTTCATTTTCAATTTTGAAAGCTATAGCTGATTATTATAATTATTTGTTACCATGTAAGTTGTTCTATTAATTAGTCCATTTTATCTTGTTCATATATTATTTTATTAAGTTCTAGTGAAAATACTCTCATTCTTACTTTACCTAAGGTAATAATGGAAACATTTGTTTTTAAAATGCCATCAATGTATTTGTATTTTTCAATAAATAAATAATAAAAAATAAATAAAATAAAAGAGGAAGAAAAAAGAAAGTGGAGAGAGAATTAGGCCAGCTATGGGGAAGGTGGAGGCTGGGTTTTCTTTTTTCTTCCTTGTAAAATATAATGCTCAAAGAATTAACGTACTATGCATTTTAGTGAGTCAGGGAAATTTCTGTAAGTAGGTCAGGGAAAATTAAAACACAATTTCTGTGGACACCCTGTCTTAACCGATCTTCTCCAAAATCAATAGACCTTCCGTCCTCTACAATTCAGGGAAGCGTGCAAAAATTATTTGATTCTGTTTGAATGTGCGGCTGTTATCGTTCGTCATGGAAACATTTCTCTTGTTACAACATAAAATATAGCAGGTAAACTACCCCTTTCCCTTAACCGACCTTCACCAAAATCAATAGACCTTGAGCTCTCTGCAACTCAGGAAAGAGTGCAAAAAATTATTTGATTCTAATTGAATTTTTGGCAGTTATCGTTTGTCATAAAAAAAATTACCCTTTTTAAAACATAAAACGTTGCTGATAAACTACCCCTTCCCTTAACCGACATTCAACAAAATCAACAGACCTTGAGTTCTCTTTGGTTCAAAAAGGTATGCAAAAACCTAGTTGATTCTGTTTGAATTTACAGCAGTTATCGTTCGTCATATTAAAAATTACCCTGGTTAAAACATAAAATGTTGCTGGTAAACTACCCCTTTCCCTTAACCGATCTTCACCAACACCAATAGGTATTGAGAACTCTACAATACAGGGCTGTATGCAAAACATCATTTGATTCTGTTTGAATTTGCGGCTGTTATCGTTTACTATAGAAAAAAATTACCCTTGATAAAAAACCGTTGCAGGTAAACTACCCCTTTTCCTTAACCAATCTTCACCAAAAACGATAGGTCTTGAGTAATCTACAATTCAGGCCTGTATGCAAACAATTATTTGATTCTGTTTGAATTTGCGGCTGTTATCATTTGCCATAGAAAACACCCTTGATAAAACATAAAACGTTGCTGGTAAACTACCCTATTCCATTAACTAATCTTCACCAAAAACAATAGGTCTTGAGAACTCTACAATTCAGGGCTGTATACAAAACATTAGTTGATTCTCTTTGAATTTACGGCAGTTATCGTTCGTCATAGAAAAAATACCCTTGTTAAAACATAAAACGTTGCAGGTAAACTACCCCTTTCCCTTAACCGATCTTCAACAAAATCAACAGACCTTGAGTTCTGTATAATTCAAAAAGGTATGCAGAAGAGTAATTGATTCTGTTTTAATGTATGGCAGTTATCGTTCGTCAAAACAAAATTACCCTTGATAAAACATAAAATGTTGCTGGTAAACAACCCTATTCCCTCAACCGATCTTCACCAAAACCAACAGGTCGTGAGAACTCTACATTTCAGGGCTGTATGCAAAATATTATATGATTCTGTTTGAATTTGCGACTGTTATCATTTGCCATATAAAACCCCTTGATAAGACAAAAAACGTGGCTGGTAAACTACCCCTTTCCCTTAAACGATCTTCACCAAAAACAATAGGTCTTTAGTACTCAAGAAATCAGGGCTGTATGCAAAAACTTATTTGATTCTGTTTGAATTTCCGGCTCTTATCGTTTGCCATAGAAAATACCCTTTTAAAACATAAAACGTTGCAGGTAAACTACCCCTTTCCCTTAACCGATCTTCACCAAAAACAAAAGGTCTTGAGAACTCTACAATTCAGGGTAGTATGCAAAACATTATTTGATTATGTTTGAATTTGCGGCTGTTATCGTTTGCCATAAAAAATACCTTTGTTAAAACACAAAATGTTGCTGGTAAACTACCCCTTCCCCATAACCGATCTTTACCAAAATCAACAGATCTTGGGAACTCTACAATTCAGGGCTGTATGCGAAATATTATTTGATTCTGTTTGAATTTGCGGCTGTTATCGTTTGCCAAACAAACAAAATTACCCTTGATAAAAAAAAACCGTTGCAGGTAAACTACCCCTTTCCCTCAACCGATCTTCACCAAAAACAATAGGTCGCGAGTACTCTACAAATCAGGGCTGTATACAAAAAATTATTTGATTCTGTTTGAATTTGCGGCTGGTATTGTTTGCCATAGAAAAAAAATATACAGACACACACGCACACTTTTCGAAAAACGACTTTTTTTCATGTTTTGAGTGTAGTACAATCAGAATCTGCAATAATCTCGAACACGATTTTTTTGCCATCACCATACTTCCATTTCCTTAAGGAACATGGAAGTAAAAGTAATTTTTCGAAAAGTGTCTGTCTGTCTGTAGATTTTTTTACTTCCATATTCCTTAAGGAATGGAAGTATGGTGATGGCAAAAAAAATCGTGTTCGAGATTATTGCAGATTCTGATTCTACTACACTCAAAACATGAAAAAAAGTCGTTTTCCGAAAAGTGTCTGTGTGTCTGTCTGTCTGTCTGTAGATTTTTTTTCTATGGCAAACGATAACTGCCGCAAATTCAAACAGAATCAAATAATTTTTTGCATGCAGCCCTGATTTGCAGAGTACTCGCGATCTATTGTTTTTGGTGAAGATCGGTTGAGGGAAAGGGGTAGTTTACCTGCAACGGTTTTTTTTTTAGCAAGGGTAATTTTGTTTGTTTGGCAAACGATAACAGCCGCAAATTCAAACATAATCAAATAATGTTTCGCATACAGCCCTGAATTGTAGAGTTCTCAAGATCTGTTGATTTTGGTGAAGATCGGTTAAGGGAAAGGGGTAGTTTACCTGTAACGTTTTATGTTTTAACAAGGGTATTTCCTATGGCAAACGATAACAGCCGCAAATTCAAACAGAATCAAATAATGTTTTGCATACAGCCCTGATTTGTAGAGTACTCAAGACCTATTGTTTTTGGTGAAGATCGGTTAAGGGAAAGGGGTAGTTTACCTGTAACGTTTTATGTTTTAACAAGGGTATTTCCTATGGCAAACGATAACAGCCGCAAATTCAAACAGAATCAAAAGATTATTTGCATACAGCCCTAAATTGTAGAGTTCTCAAGACCTATTGTTTTTGGTGAAGATCGGTTGAGGGAAAGGGGTAGTTTACCTGCAACGTTTTTTTAACAAGGGTATTTTCTATGGCAAACGATAACAGCCGCAAATTCAAACAGAATCAAATAATGTTTTGCATACAGTCCTGATTTGTAGAGTACTCAAGACCTATTGTTTTTGGTGAAGATCGGTTAAGGGAAAGGGGTAGTTTACCTGTAACGTTTTATGTTTTAACAAGGGTATTTCCTATGGCAAACGATAACAGCCGCAAATTCAAACAGAATCAAAAGATTATTTGCATACAGCCCTAAATTGTAGAGTTCTCAAGACCTATTGTTTTTGGTGAAGATCGGTTGAGGGAAAGGGGTAGTTTACCTGCAACGTTTTTTTAACAAGGGTATTTTCTATGGCAAACGATAACAGCCGCAAATTCAAACAGAATCAAATAATGTTTTGCATACAGCCCTGATTTGTAGAGTACTCAAGACCTATTGTTTTTGGTGAAGATCGGTTAAGGGGAAGGGGTAGTTTACCTGCAACGTTTTTTTATCAAGCGTATTTTCTATGGCAAACGATAACAGCCGCAAATTCAAACAGAATCAAATAATTTTTTGCATACGTCCCTGAATTGTAGAGGTCTCAATGACTTTCGATTTTGTTGAAGATCGGTTAAGGGGAAGGGGTAGTTTACCTGCAACCTTTTACGTTTTAACAAGAGTAAAGTACTTGAAAATTTATTTAAACTTTTTGAAACAATGGTAATTGTTAAAAATAAAATAATTTTGTTGCCAGGCAATAAAATTATAATTTTTTAATTTTAATGTAATATAATATTTTTCATTTAATACAGCAATAAAAAGGCAGGTAAGACACAGCCTGGCTGTTTGCGTGAAAATGATTTTAAATATAAATCTTAGAATATGGAAGTCATGTATGGTTCTCCATACCGATATTTTTCTATGGCAAACGATAACAGCCGCAAATTCAAACAGAATCAAAAAATGTTTTGCATACAGCCCTTATTTGTAGAGTACTCAAGACCTATTGTTTTTGGTGAAGATCGGTTAAGGGAAAGGGGTAGTTTACCTGCAACTTTTTTTTTAATCAAGGGTAATTTTTTTTATGGCAAACGAAAACAGCCGCAAATTCAAACAGAATCAAATAATTTTTTGCATACAGCTCTGAATTGTAGAGTACTCAAGACCTGTTGTTTTTGGTGAAGATCGGTTAAGGGAAAGGGGTAGTTTACCTGCAACGTTTTATGTTTTAAAAGGGTATTTTCTATGGCAAACGATAAGAGCCGGAAATTCAAACAGAATCAAATAAGTTTTTGCATACAGCCCTGATTTCTTGAGTACTAAAGACCTATTGTTTTTGGTGAAGCCGCAAATTCAAACAGAATCAAATAATTTTTTGCATACAGCTCTGAATTGTAGAGTACTCAAGACCTGTTGTTTTTGGTGAAGATCGGTTAAGGAAAGGGGTAGTTTACCAGCAACGTTTTATGTTTTAACAAGGGTATTTTCTATGGCAAACGATAACAGCCGCAAATTCAAAAGGAATCAAATAATTTTTTGCATACAGCCCTGATTTGTAGAGTACTCAAGACCTATTGTTTTTGGTGAAGATCGGTTAAGGGAAAGGGGTAGTTTACTGGCAACGGTTTTTTTTATCAAGGTAATTTTTACTTCCATATTCCTTAAGGAATGGAAGTATGGTGATTTGTCTATGGCAAACGATAACAGCCACAAATTCAAATAATAAAATAATTTTTTCCATACGGCCCTGAATACAGTAGTAGAGTTCTCAAGGTCTATTGTTTTTGGTGAAGATCGGTTAAGGAAAGGGGTAGTTTACCAGCAACGTTTTATGTTTTAACAAGGGTATTTTCTATGGGAAACGATAACAGCCGCAAATTCAAACAGAATCAAATAATGTTTCGCATACAGCTCTGAATTATAGCGTTCTAAAGACCTGTTGTTTTTGGTGAAGATCGGTTAAGGGAAAGGGGTAGTTTACCTGCAACTTTTTTTTTATCAAGGGTAATTTTTTTCTATGGCAAACGATAACTGCCATAAATTCAAACAGAATCAACCACTTTTTTGCATACCTTTTTGAATTATACAGAACTCAATGTTTGTTGATTTTGTCAAAGATCGGTTAAGGGAAAGGGGTAGTTTACCTGCAACGTTTTGTTTTAACAAGGGTAATGTTTTCTATGACGAACAATAACTGCCGTAAATTCAAAGAGAATCAAATAATGTTTTGCATACAGCCCTGAATTGTAGAGTACTCAAGACCCGTTGTGTTTGGTGAAGATGTTAAGGGAAAGGGGTAGTTTACCTGCATTTTTTTTTATCAAGGGTAAATTTTTTTTCTATGGCAAACGGTAACAGCCGCAAATTCAAATAGAATCATATAATGGTTTGCATACCGCACTGAATTGTCAAGACCTGTTGGTGTTGGTGAAGATCGGTTAATGGAAAGGGGTAGTTTACCTGCAACATTTTATGTTTTAACAAGGGTAATTTTTTCTATGATAAACGATAACTGCCGTAAATTCAAAGAGTATCAAATACTTTTTTGCATGCGTTCCTGAATTGTAAAGAAATGAAGGCCTGTTGATTTTGGTGAAGATCGGTTAAGGGAAAGGGGTAGTTTACCTGCCACTTTTTACATATTTGCCTGTGTTGTAGAGGACTCGAGGCCTATTGATTTTGGTGAACATCGGTTAGGGGGAAAGGGTAGTTTACCTGAAACATTTTTTGTTGTAACAAGAGTAAAGTACTTAATTTTTATAAATAAAGTATCCTGATAAGAAGATCTTAATAATGCACTGTAGAAACGTAGATGAAATATCTATAAATGAAGAGGCTAGTTGATCGGGGTGGGAGTAATTTTCTATAAATGAAAATTATGGTTGAAGGGGGAGGGGATAATTTTTTATATATGTACTACATTATCGGCAACAAAGAAGTAGTTTGTTGTTAAAATATTCCTTCCCATCCTGTTTGGCCGTAGACCAATGTTTTCTGCAAAACCAGACGTTTCGGCAGTGGCATCGACTTCCATCATCAGTGAAAATCAAGTAAGATAACGTGAGGTGATATACGTTAGTGACCATAGTACTGCGGTTAAGGCTGAAGCAGTGAGTAGAAAGAAGTAGTTTCTATGAAATATTTCATTTCAAAAATGATTTTCAATATAAATCTGAGAACATGGAAGTCATGTATGGTTCTCCATACCGATTTTTACTTCCATGTTCCTTAAGGAAATGGAAGTATGGTGGTGGCAAAAAAAATCGTGTTTGAGATTATTGCAGATTATGATTGTACTACACTCAAAACATGAAAGAAAGTCGTTTTTTGAAAAGTGTCTGTGTGTGTGTCCGTCTGTAGATTTTTTTCTATGACAAACGATAACAGCCGCAAATTCAAACAGAATCAAATAATTTTTTGCATACAGCCCTGATTTGTAGAGTACTCACGACCTATTGTTTTTGGTGAAGATCGGTTGAGGGAAAGGGGTAGTTTAACTGCAACGGTTTTTTTTATCAAGGGTAATTTTTTTTTGGCTAACGATAACAGCCGCAAATTCAAACAGAATAAAATAATGTTTCGCATACAGCCCTGAATTGTAGAGTTCTCAAGATCTGTTGATTTTGGTAAAGATCGGTTAAGGGAAATGGGTAGTTTACCTGCAACGTTTTATGTTTTAACAAGGGTATTTTTATGGCAAACGATAACAGCCGCAAATTCAAACATAATCAAATAATTTTTTGCACACTGCCCTGAATTGTAGAGTTCTCAAGACCTATTGTTTTTGGTGAAGATCGGTTAAGGGAAAGGGGTAGTTTACCTGTAACGTTTTATGTTTTAAAAAGGGTAATTTTTTTATGACGAACGATAACTGCCGTAAATTCAAAGAGAATCAAATAATGTTTTGCATACAGCCCTGAATTGTAGAGTTCTCAAGACCTATTGTTTTTTGTGAAGATCGGTTAATGGAATAGGGTAGTTTACCAGCAACGTTTTATGTTTTATCAAGGGTGTTTTCTATGGCAAACGACAAGAGCCGCAAATTCAAACAGAATCAAATAATTGTTTGCATACAGGCCTGAATTGTAATGTACTCAAGACCTCTCGCTTTTGGTGAAGATCGGTTAAGGGAAAGGGGTAGTTTACCAGTAACGGTTTTTTATCAAGGGTAATTTTTTTTTTTTTGTAAACGATAACAGGCGCAAATTCGAACAGAATCAAATGATGTTTTGCATATAGCCCTGTATTGTAGAGTTCTCAAGACCTATTTGTGTCGGTGAAAATCGGTTAAGGGAAAGGGGTAGTTTACCTGCAACATTTTATGTTTTAACAAGGGTAATTTTTAATATGACGAACGATAGCTGCTGTAAATTCAAACAGAATCAACTACGTTTTTGCATACCTTTTTGAACTAAAGAGAACTCAAGGTCTGTTGATTTTGTTGAAGATCGGTTAAGGGAAAGGGGTAGTTTATCAGCAAAGTTTTATGTTTAAAAAGGGTAATTTTTATATGAGGAATGATAACTGCCGCACATTCAACCAGAATCAAATATTTTTTTGCATGCATCCCTGAATTGTAGAGGACTGAAGGTCTATTGATTTTCGAGAAGATCGGTTATGAGAAAGGGGTTGTTTACCTGAAACATTTTATGATTTTACAAGAGTAAAGTACTTAATTTTTATAAATAAAGTATCCTGATAAGAAGCTCATAATAATCCACTGTAGAAACGTAGATGAAATATCTATAAATGAAGAGGTTAAGTGAACGGGGTGGAGGTAATTTTCTATTATTAAAATTTATAGTTGAAGGTGGAGGGGAGAATTTTTTATATGTGTACTACGTTATCGGCAACAAAGAAGTAGTTTTTTGTTAAAATTGCTTCCCAGGCTGTTTAGCCGTAGTCCAATGTTTTCTGCAAAACCAGACTTTTCGGCAGTGGCATCGACTGCCATCATCAGTGAAAATCAAGTGCGATAACGTGAGGTGGTATATGTTAGTGACCACAGTATTGTGGTTAATGCTGAAGCAATAAGTAGAAAGACGTAGTTTCTATGGAAATATTTCATTTCGAATATGATTTTAAATATAAATCTTAGAACGTGGAAGTCATGTATGGTTCTCAATACCGATATTTTGTTGGTGAAGGGGGAAAATTGACACTATCCCACATTTCCATACGGTTTGGCAAATTCAAACAGAATGAAATAATTATTTGCATACAGTCCTGATTTGTAGAGTACTCAAGACCTATTGGTCTTGGTGAAGATCGTTTAAGGGAAAGGGGTAGTTTACCTGCAACTTTCTTTTTATTAAGGGTAATTTTTTTCTATGGCAAACGATAACTGCCGTAAATTCAAACAGAATCAACTACTTTTTTGCATACCTTTTTGAATTATACAGAACTCAAGGTCTATTGATTTTGTTGAAGATCGGTTAAGGGAAAGGGGTAGGTTACCAGTATATTTTAACAAGGGTATTTTCTATGGCAAACGATAAGAGCCGCAAATTCAAACAGAATCAACTATGTTTTTGCATACCTTTTTGAATTATAGAGAACTCAAGGTCCGTTGATTTTGTTGAAGATCGATTAAGGGAAAGGGGTAGTTTACCAGCAACATTTTATGTTTTATCAAGGGTAATTTTTTTATGACAAAAGATAACTGCCGTAAATTCAAAGAGAATCAAATAATGTTTTGCATACGTTCCTAATTTGTAGAGTACTCAAGGCTTGTTGATTTTGGTGATGATGGGTTGAGGGAAAGGGGTAGTTTACCTACAACATTTTATGTTGTAACAAGAGAAATGTTTTCATGACGAACGATAACTGCCGCACATTCAAACAGAATCAAATATTTTTTTGCATGCATCCCTGCATTGTAGATGACTGAAGGTCTATTGATTTTGGTGAAGATCGGTTAAGAGAAAGGGGTAGTTTACCAGCAACGTTTTATGTTTTAACAATAGTAAAGTACTTAATTTTGATAAATAAAGTATCCTGATAAGAAGCTCATAATAATCCACTGTAGAAACGTAGATGAAATATCTATAAATGAAGAGGTTAGGTGAACGGGGTGGGGATAATTTTCTATTAATGAAAATTATAGTTGTGGGGGGAGGGGAGAATTTTTTGTGTGTACTACGTTATCGGCAACAAAGAAGTAGTTCTTTGTTAAAATTCCTTCCCCGGCTGTTTAGCCGTAGTCCAATGTTTTCTGCAAAACCACACTTTTCGGCAGTGCCATCGACTGCCATCATCAGTGAAAATCGAGTGCGAAAACGTGGAAGTATACGTTAGTGACCACAGTACTGTGGTTAAGGCTGAACCAATAAGTAGAAAGAAGCAGTTTCTATGGAAATATTTCAGTTCGAATATGATTTTAAATATAAATCTTAGAACATGGAAGTCATGTATGGTTCTCCATACCGATATTTTAAATCTTTTTAAGGTAATAAAAATACATTTAAGACAGACTTAGTCGTTTAAAATAATGTATTTTTAGTATTAACTATTCATACATTTTTTTGTTACCTCCCAGAATATCAAAGGACTATGACAACTGATGAAGGAATACATAACAAGACAGTACGGATTGTGACCACTAAAAATCTTTTATAGGAACTCATACCTGTAGATTTCCTGTTGATTTACTGAAGTAAATCAGCAGAGGACATAGACCAGATCCTAGACCCCTTGTTAGGTTATAGAAAAGGAAACAGTGTGGAGACCATAAGGCAATATTGGCTATTTTATTGTTTCTATCTAATATTAAATCCAAATAATGTCGACATAAATATATTTAAATATTACAAATATCTGTGATTTGAATGTACTGCTATTGGCATTCAGGTACTTTAATATGGTTTACTGTTTTGTGCACAGTCAATTTTGATGAATTCTGTAAGGAACTCTTTGCTAACTTGTCTAAATGTCATTCATCTTGAGCAACACGAAACAACCGATCGCGTTGGCTGTGGAGTAGCACATGAGACTTAACGATGACAAAACACTGCACACACTGTTCCAGATTAAAAAGAGTGAGCCAAATCCTTCTCCGTTCTACTATGGTAGGTACCCATTAACACAGATTTTCCACATGATTTTAAACGTGCTGCAGTTTTCCAAGGGAAAGAATATGTATGTATGGGCTGCTATTATGCACATTTGCCGGTTTCAGCTTTGCAGACTTCTGTGTCTCTCAATACTTCCATTAACTAATTTTCTATACAATACTACTTACCACATTCTTTCTCCAGATTTACACATTACACTATCCCTCCATCTCTCTGCTGTGTTATTGGTTGTAATCCTAATTGTTGTTGTACATCATAATTTCTTCTGTGCTGGCTTCCTTCACTATTTGTCTTCCTTCACCTTTTTTTCCTGCCAGGCGTCTGATTCGCATCCTTCCCACATCCGCTGTCCCATGGCCAGCTGTAGTAGAAGGCCAGAATATTAAACGTGGCAACGTTGCGTCTGAGGGCTATAAGCATAGTGTAATAAAACAGCTAAAGTAAACCTGTTATATTTTGATTTAATTTCATAGCATTACTAAAAAATCGGTACGGAGAACCATACATGACTTCCATGTCCTAAAATTTATATTTAAAATTATTTAAATATTAATTAAATAAGTGGATGCTGGAGTTCTGAAGAAATTACGTATCAGCTAAAATGGTACCAACATGTCAGATGGATTAAGCTAGCGAAGAGCTATAACGAGTATAGCGAAGAGTATAACGAAGAGCTAGCTAAAGGTAGCTGCGATCTGATTCCTATAATGAAATTGGACTCTCGCTGCGAGGGGCTGAGGGATGTCTGTAGTGTTATCAAAGTCTTTCCTGTCTACTATACTAGTCATTTTTCTTTTTTAAAATCGAGTCTTGATTTCTTTCTTTCCATTTGTCTTCTGATTTCCTGAACGAATATTCTGTTCACCCGTATAATTATAAATTTCTCAGCAAAACATTTCTTCCTTAATACGTTTGTGTCTCCTGTTTAACACCAACCATTCTTATCCATGTCATAATGCTGTATTCCACACAGGCATTATGCCTGAGAATAACAATAACTAGCCATCAGGGAGGTCAAAATATTTTCAAGGAGGGGCAAACAATTTTCCAAAGGAGAAAAATATTTATATATTTTTCATACATACACACATGCACATATTAGTTTATAATTCTCATATCATAATAGAAATAAGTACACAGATTGTATTAATTGCTTTAATACAACAACACTGCCCAGCGATCCACAGGAAGCAAATCGATGTCCACCTTTTCGTCTTACACGCGTTGTGTTGGTGTGGGTTTCAGCACTATCCATTTAAAAAGCGTGCAAACATTAGAAAATAAACATGAGTGAGGCCATAAATAATGCGAATTTTGTGTGTGTGTGTGTGTGTGTGTGTGTCCTGCCGGCCTTTTTATTGTGGTAATTAGAATAATAAAACTTTGGAAAAGTAAACATTACATAATTGAGATATGCTTGTCTGCCAGGAACAATATATTTTCACTCATACATGATTTAAATTGAAATGAAAAATATAGAATTTTGTTAAAGTGAAATGAAATGTTTCCATAGAAACTACTTCTTTGTTGTCAATAACGTAGTACACATATAAAACTTATAAAAATTTACCTCCTCCATCATCAACTACCATTTTAATTTATAAAAAAAATTATCCCATCCCCATTTCAACTACCCTTTTCATTTATAGATATTTCATCTACCTTTCTACAGTGGATTATTATGACCTTCTTTTCAGGTTATTTATTTATCAAAATTAGGCACTTTACTCTTGTTAAAACGTCAAACGTTGCAGGTAAACTACCCCTTTCCCTTAACCGATCTTCACCAAAAACAATAGGCCTTGAGTCCTCTACAACTCAGGGCTGTATGCAAAAAATTATTTGATTCTGTTTGGATTTGCGGCTGTTATCGTTTGCCATAGAAAAAATTCTACACACACACTTTTCGAAAAATGAGTTTTTTTATATTTTGAGGGTAGTACGATCAGAATCTGCCATTATCTCGAACACGATTTTTTTCGCCATGCCCATACTTCCATTTCCTTATGGAACATGGAAGTAAATATCGGTATGGAGAACCATACATGACTTCCATATTCTAAGATTTATTTTAAAAATCATTTTCGAAATGAAATATTACCATAGAAACTACTTCTTTCTACTTACTGCTTCAGCCTTAACCACAGTACTGTGGTCACTAACATATACCACCTCACGTTATCGCACTCGATTTTCACTGATGTGGAAGTCAATGGCATTGCCGAAACGTCTGGTTTTGTAGAAAACATTGGACTACGGCCAAATATCCCGGGAAGGAATTTTAACAAAAACTACTTCTTTGTTGCCGATAACGTTGTACACAGATATATAAAAAATATGCATAAAATTAATGGCTTGTATAAGTTAATCATTGATCTCCATTAAGTAGTGCTCAAGTTTCCAAAGTTTTAATATTAAGATGTCCGTAATTAAAACATCAGAGCAGGTTTAGTGTGTATGAGGGTTCACCGTGGACAAAAATTTTCAACATTTCCTATTGAGCGTTGCTTAGAATAAATCTGTGAATCTACAGTGTACGTTTCACAGAATAAACACGCGGAAAAGAAGGAGCGCTCCGAAGTCACTCATGGACCCTCAGCATCTTGCAGAGGGTTCATTTCCTAAAGACGAAAAGTCTGTCTATGAATCGTTCCTCTGTAAACACGTGCAGTTACACTTCCCAGCGATCCATAGGAAGCAAATCGCTATCCACGCTGGACACTTTTTCGGCTTGCATGCGTTATGTTGGTATGGGTTCGGCACTTTCCATTTAAAAACCATGCAAATGTAAGAAAATAAACATGAATGAGGCCAGAAATAACGCGAATTGTGTGTGTGTGTGTGTGTCTTCCCTGCCTTTTTATTGCGGTAGTGATAATAATAAAATGGAAACGTAAACAGTACATAACTGAGATATGCTTGCGTGCCACGCACGATATATTTTCTCTTATACATGACTAGCAGAATACCCGTGCTTCGCTACGGAGTTTCACGTTGTACGTAATAAAAATGTTAGTTTAATTAATAAAGTTTAATTAAAGTAGGCTTCTTAAAAATAAATAGCTGTTGCCCACAACTTCGTTCGCGTGGTCTTCAATTTAATGCGATAATATATTTAGAACAGAATCTATTCTATTGGGTTGCCATAGTAACCAGATCTAATAGTTTTTTAAGACCGCAAAGACCCCCCAGAGGATCGTATCGAAAAAAACACCTGTCCTATGTTGGTTCTCCCGTTGCGTAAAATATTTTTGCGAAGTTTGGTTGAAATCGGTCCAATGGTTTAGGTGGAGACGTGGAAGACCCCAAAGGATCGTATCGAAAAAAAACACTTGTCCTATGTTGGTTCTCCCTTTGCGTAAAATATTTGTGCCAAGTTTGGTTGAAATCGGTCCAGTGGTTTAGGAGGCGATGTGGAAGACCCCAAAGAACCCCCAAAATGACCCCATCGAAAAAACACCTATCCTATGTTGGTTCTCCCGTTGCGTAAAATATTTGTGCCACGTTTGGTTGAAATCGGTACAGTGGTTTAGGAGGAGATGTGGAAGAAACTTTCGCGGACGTGCGCACAACAACTCACCGAAGTTTCATCGCAATCGGATGAATGGTATAGGAACGCATACGGGACAAACAAAGAAACATTCATTTTTATATATAAGATGTAAACTATACCACTTACTTGACATAAACCGTGATAGCTAAGCTAATGTACAACATATATGTATTAATTATACATATAAATGTTCCTCGATAGACACTCTATCTATTGGCGAAAACTTGAATAAAATCGGTTCAGTACTTCCTGAGATTAGCGATTTCAAACACAGAGAGAAAACGGACCGACTTTACTTTATACTATGTACAGATTTACATTAAAATGAAAAAATTATAATTTTATTGCCTGGCAACAAAATTATTTTATTTTTAACAATTACCATCGTTTGAAAAAGTTTAAATGAATTTTCAAGTACTTTACTCTTGTTAAAACGTAAAAGGTTGCAGGTAAACTACCCCTTCCCCTTAACCAATCTTCACCAAAATCAAAAAGCCTTGAGTCCTCTACAATTCAGTGATGTATGCAAAAAATTATTTGATTCTGTTTGAATTTGCGGCAGTTATCGTTTGCCATAGAAAATACACTTGATAAAAAAATGCTGCAGGTAAACTACCCCTTTCCCTTAACTGATCTTCACCAAAAACAATAGGTCTTGAGAACTCTGCAATTTAGGGCTGTATGCAAATAATCTTTTGATTCTGTTTGAATTTGCGGCTGTTATCATTTGCCATAGGAAATACCCTTGTTAAAACATAAAACGTTACAGGTAAACTACCCCTTTCCCTTAACCGATCTTCACCAAAAACAATAGGTCTTGAGAACTCTACAATTCAGGGCTGTATGCGAAACATTATTTGATTCTGTTTGAATTTGCGGCAGTTATCGTTTGCCAAAAAAAAAAATTTCCCTTGATAAAAAAAAACCGTTGCAGGTAAACTACCCCTTTCCCTCAACCGATCTTCACCAAAAACAATAAGTCGTGAGTACTCTACAAATCAGGGCTGTATGCAAAAAATTATTTGATTCTGTTTGAATTTGCGGCAGTTATCGTTTGCCATAGAAAAAAATCTACACATAGACACACAGACACACACACAGACACTTTTCGGAAAACGACTTTTTTCATGTTTTGAGTGTAGTACAATCAGAATCTGCAATAATCTCGAACACGATTTTTTTTGCCATCACCATACTTCCATTTCCTTAAGGAATATGGAAGTAAAATGCATTTAATCTTTTTCAAACAATGGTAGGCCTAATTGTTAAAAATAAAATAATTTTGTTGCCAGACAATAAAATTATAATGTTTTTATTTTAATATAATTCATCTATGTGTGAAGATATGGACCGTAATCACGGCCCAGCAGGCCAAAAAATAATTTGTGGCCACATAATTATATAAATACCCTATATAATTAATGCGTGATTATCTGCGTAGTTCAGTTTCTTTATAAGATAATTTGTATAGATAAAGTAACTCTAAAATAACATTATATTAAACGACTACCCTATAATAACAAAAATATCTATAAATAATGAAAATAGTTTAAAGGTGGGGGATATTTTTCTAGAAATTATCGAAGTGAATTCAAATAAATGATTTTAAATATAAATCTTAACATGGAAGTCATGTATGGTTCTCCATACAGATTTTTAAAACATAGGTATACAAACAGGTTTATTACACAGCATTTGTGTGTACGTTTGAAATATTCAGAGTAACACACCCCCTCCCCTCGCTTAATAAGAACATGTTATTTTGAAACAAACTGTCAATGTCACCACCTAAAAACTGTGCAAATACTATTTATTAATTATCATTTGTTCTAAGAGTTACTAAAATTCTAATAATACCATTGAACTAGATTATATTATAATTGCATCCAATAAGGGCTTGAGTATATTAATATTGTAAAAAAATCAAACATTATCACTTTTCGTATCTCACCCAACAGATCTTGCTGAGGTGTCCACTTTTTGAAGAGAACGTTTTTAGGCTGTCCCGGAAGATGTGTATCGGATTCCCACTTCCAGATTATATGGTAGGTTGGAAAATGTTCAAACACAGACAGAAACGCTTCCCTTGTTTCCTTTGGCAGAGCTGTGCCCTGCATATTACTGCCAAGACTGAAGTATATTACTCCATCCTCAGCTCCTGATATCCACTCTTCTAAATCCTATGCATGTCAGTAATTGATTAATTATAATTTAAAATTAAGGATGAAGGTATTACCATGTTCTAGCAGAAGGGTGTTTTAAAATCTTTAAATCAAAATCTTGCAATGTATAGCCACATTCACAAATACAAACAGATGTTATAATCAAACATCATTGTCAATTGTAAAAATCATATGAGAAAGTTAACCTAATATTAATCTATATAGTATAAGGCAATAAACATAAAAAAATTATAGTAATAGAAAACTTGTTAGATATCAATAAAGGCCATTAAAAATAAACCTCAAGTTTATAATCAAATATAAAAAACAAACAAACTAATTATATCAGCCATATAACGTACAACCTTGGTTTAAGCTTAGCATCTACCCTTCGTCTTCAATACCATTTTGTTGGTACAAAAAGGAATTTCTTATTATTATATAACACAGTCTCTGCAAATGTTATTTCCACTTGGACCACACCATTTTCTTGTTGCACACAATACGGAGTGATTCAAAATGGACCAAAGTACTGGATCGCATTATAAATTTTACTCTTGACACTGACAGCTTCAAATTTAGTCTTTAGAGGCCACAAAGAGGAGGTAGGCAAGCCTAGTAGCACAAACATTTTGGTTATTATCAATCTTTTGAGTAAATATGATCCATTGTTGCAAGCAGTGGCGGCTGGTGAGATTTTACTTTGGTGGGGCTGCACTACAATTTTTAACTTTCAACATTTACCATTATCATATATTAGTGAAATTTATATACTATTACTAGGTCTTTTACCTGTATTGAAGCTGAAGCTGTGACAAAACATTGGTCCAATCCTCTTTGGTGCTGCTGCTGCTGCTGTTGGTGATGATATTTATGATTATGATTAATTATGATTTAAGTTCCAAACACTAAATTCACTAAGTTCTAAACACTAAGGCCTACACGTTAAAATTCAAACAAATTATAATTTTTAATTTACACATTAACCTTATAGAAATTAAAATTTTCAAATGAAAATATAATAGTGAGTTATGTTCTTAAATAAAATTAGAAATAAATCACCGTTTCTTTCACAATTTTATTTAAACATGAAAGGGCAACTGGAATGTTTGAAGGGTAACTTTATTTAAACATTCTCCTTTCTTTGCAACTGGAAAACTTATTAATAACTTTGTCATTAAAATTAATAATATTTTCAATCATTTCTTTTTCTATGCTTAACATTGCTAAAGCAGCAAGACACTCTTGTGTCATTGTACTTCTTAGGAAACTCTTAACTCTTTACAACGTGGAGAAGCACCTCTTGGGCTCAGCAGTAGTCATGGGAGTAGTTAGAATTATTTGGAGGAGAGTGAACACTTCTGTCCAGGACTCCGAAATTCCTGTATCCAACATGATTTTGTAAGTTTTCATAACCTCTGAATTACTGCGGCATTCTTGCCTCTCGTACAAAACAGATAGTTCAGTTTCCAAACGTTCTTTATACAAGAAAGGGTAAGCTTCAATAGTTTCACCAAATTCAGGTGAAGAACTTATATTGTCTTTGGAGATAGAGAAATTTAACAGTTTTGCTGCTGACAGATGTTTATTAAAAGAAAATCTCTCTTTTATCTGATAACAAATAATATCACACACCTCCTTTGTGATTACGATTGCCATCACACACACAAGATTATGCGATAACGTTTTCCTTTTCTTCATGAGTGGAGTGTCTTCTTGTTGTTCAGTAATAGAAGGAAGTCTATTTCTTTCATTCATGATCGCCTCAAGAAATTTATTTACTGCATTATAGATACTACTGGAGTTTGTGTTATGATGCTGCAGCTGATTATATAAAATATCCACATGAGACATGATGTGATGAGAAAATTCTAGCCAAAAGTTGAAGTCCTGGTCATTTAGCATACGGAGAAACCTGCATCCACTTGGACAGTGGAATGATATTGGTCAGTTTGAAGTTTCTCAAAACATACTATTAGACTTTCCTTTTTTTCAAAAACGGTGTTCACTAACCGGCTTTTAAAATTCCATCTTGTGTTTGATACTCGAGGTATTCGTTTAGAAATACTGTCTAAAATAGATAATCATGAAGGTGACTTTGAAAAAATGCAGGTATAGCGGCAAGACTACTGAAAAAATACGAGCTTGTGAGTTTTGTGATGCTGCCTTTTCTATAATTAAATTTAATTGATGCACATAATAGTGCACAAAATGTGCATATTGTGTGACTGTTGAATTACTTTATGCACACCTCCCTTCCCGCCACTAAAAACAGGGGCTCCGTCGTAAGTCTGAGCTATAAGTTTGTCACTGTCACCATTCAGGACTATATTTACCTGTTTTAAAATGCATTCTGCTAACACTTCAGCATTTTGGGTTAAAAAATCCCCAGAATCTTTCATGCTCAATTCATAACGAAAAACAATAATTTGTTGCGTAAGACCTGTCACATCTGATGTATCATCCGACATTAGTGATAAAAATCTAGAGTGTTTAATTTCAGCACGTATTTCATCATGACACACCTCAAGGATACAGTCTAGAAGTTCGTTCTGAATTGTCTTAGACGTTCCCTTAAACACTGTTGACTTCATAAAATGGCTTTTAAGAGACTCATCTAACTTTCCAGCAAATTCTAACAATCCTCGAAATATACCAGGATTCGATGACTGTGAAGTTTGCTACCCACTGAATTTACCCAGGCTAGCTAGTGGAGAAGGGGTGGGGTACCTTGATAGATATTAACACCACCTATGTCAGTATCAAGAAGTGTGAGGGGTAACCAGAAATCAAATTCACTTATATATACAGTATAGTTTTTTCCTTCTTTTTTTTTTTAAAGGGCGCCACTCCGTGCAGGAAAAAACCAACGGGCGATCACGGAGATTCAGTCCCGTCCCACTAAGGTTGACCACTAAACCACTTGATAAGGCAGTTTGCTCAAATTTACTATACCAATCATGTAAGGTATACAAAATAAGAAATCATATTCTATTTTATTAAGTTTTGCTTGTATCTCCAAATAACAATGAGAGTAAATGACTGTATATCATTAGCTGATGCCGCAATAATAATAAATGTTTAAACTGACAATAACTTAAATCTAAATAACTTATGTAATACGCTATACTAACATATACAGTATTTATGTGGCGCAGAAGTGATAATCCCTCGAAGAGTAACTCTCCGCAAGTCCGTGTCGAAACACCAGTCGTGGCACAGTTTAGGAAATTAATCAAGGAAAAGATACACTCACCACAAGTTCTCCGCGTAATGCACGCACAATCGAACAGTAAGCGTATCGGAAGTCCAGGTCGGTCGCGGAACGCGGCGCCGGAATGCGGAAATCCGCGGCGGCAGAAAGAAGTCTCCAGATGACAGTACCAAGCCCCAGTGTGAAAATGCTCCAAAGTAACAGTAATCAGGGTCCCAGACAGTTCAGGAATCAAAATTAAAACCCTTTTCGCACTTGGCTATGTGCATAGATCCTCACGTCGAGAAAAGGGTTGTACTGCAGCGCTCGAAACGTTGACTCTCAGTAGTAGGCGAACTTGACCAGCAATGACTCATTTCAAGACTGCCACAATCTTGGGTTCCTACATAGTTAGGCTTCCTACCGAGTTGGGGTCTTATCAGTTGCTGATAATAACGGACCATCTGGGTAGATCGTAACAGCTGTGCTCTAGATATCGACATTGTTTCCAGGCACAACAATGATAACAATACTCAGGTTGATCAGGCCTGATTTCGACAAAGTATTGAGCTATTTTACTGTCACAAATTACCCCCCAACTCGAAGAAAATTTCCTGAAATTTTCTTAAGCAATGAATCGCTTCAGATCAGAAACATTCCAATTTCCCAAGTTCGATCCATCTTCCTTTTTAAGTTGATAGACCAGTAGTGATACCGTCTTAGAAATGATGAACAGTAGTATAAAAGTGATGGTTCGAAAACACTTCCGGGTTCCAGTTCATGACGTCACAGAGGCACTCGTCGCTGGTGTACGAGCGCTGTATGGCTAAAACCTGTTTCATGACGTCATAGAGGCCGTGGTTTCCAATTTTTGGTAGCCGAAAACAATGTGTAGCGGATGGGCGGTACCCGGAATTCGGTGGTTGACGACACGGAGGTCCTGGACGAGGCGTCACAGAGACAATGGTAGTCTGACGTGTCATCGGGTACCGTTACCCGAAATGTTTGGTGTTCGAAATTTGGTACACGAAATATTTAAATCAACGGATGGGGGTACCCGAAATTTGAAAGGTGGGTACGCCCTAACCGGGTTCCAGTTCATGACATCACACAGAGGCCCTGGCAGCTGGTGTCCGAGCTGTCCATGTGACGTCACAGAGGCCGTGGTTTCCAAAATTTGGTAGCGGATGGGTGGGGGTGCCCGGAATTCGGTGGTGACGAGGTCCTGGACGACCCGCCACGGAGACAATGGTACCGTTACCCGAAATTTTTGGTTCGAAATTTGGTACACAAAATATTTAAATCAACGGATGGGTGTACGCCCTAAAACAAGTCCTGCATGACGTCACACAGAGGACCTGGTCTCTCGTGTGTGTCACTGTCCATAGAGGGCGTGGTGTCTGAAATTTAACACCCGAAATGTTTAAAACAACGGATGGGGGGTACCCCGAAATTTTTGATGTCCAATATTTGACACCCGAAATGTTTAAAACAACGGATGGGGGAACCCGAAATTTGACACCCAAAATGTTTAAATCAACGGATAGGGGTACCCGAAATTTGTGGGTACGCCCACATGACGCATGTATAAAACACTGGTTATAACAAAACAGGAGACTAGACAGCTGGTTTCTGTAAATCACTTCCGGGTTCTGTCACAGTGGATATGATAGCTGGTTCCATGTGACGTCACTGTTTATGACGTCGACGACGACGTATAGGGCGTTGTGCCTGAAATTTGACACCCGAAATGTTTAAAACAACGGTTAGGGGTCCCCCGAAATTTGTGGGTACGTCCACATGACGCATGTGTTCGACTGCCAGGCGATACAGTTGGTTTCCGCAAAAAATAAATTATGGCCCCTCCGGGATTTGAACCCGGCACCTCCGGTACTCCAAACCGGCGTGCATCCACTACACCAAGGGGCCGTTGTCGTTTAACTGTAATTATTTGTGTACTTATACCCTCTACTTCTCGTCTCTTACTTGCAACCATGAGGTGGATGAGTGATATCTACTGTTGTCCTATGTGTAAAACCATAAAAGCACAATATAAGTTTATATATTTATTATTATAAAAAATAAATAAACATTTTTTTATACTTTTATTTTTTACCTCTCATCCTCTTCCTAGCGGCCTGAGGCGAATGAGAGACCGCTACGCTTTTTTACTTCCATATTCCTTAAGGAA
Source organism: Magicicada septendecula (assembly GCA_034769895.1). Taxonomy (NCBI): domain Eukaryota; kingdom Metazoa; phylum Arthropoda; class Insecta; order Hemiptera; family Cicadidae; genus Magicicada; species Magicicada septendecula. Next base: position 14,844,953 of record CM068371.1, on the reverse strand, counting down.
ATGGAAGTATGGTGATGGCAAAAAATATCGTGTTCGAGATTATTGCAGATTCTGATTGTACTACACTCAAAACATGAAAAAAAGTCGTTTTCCGAAAAGTGTCTGTCTGTGTGTAGATTTTTTCTATGGCAAACGATAACTGCCGCAAATTCAAACAGAATCAAATAATTTTTTGCATACAGTCCTGGTTTGTAGAGTACTCACGACCTATTGTTTTTGGTGAAGATCGGTTGAGGGAAACGGGTAGTTTACCTGCAACGGTTTTTTTTTATCAAGGGAAATTTTTTTTTTTACAAACGATAACAGCCGCAAATTCAAACAGAATTAAATAATGTTTCGCATACAGCCCTAAATTATATAGTTCTCAAGACCTATTGTTTTTGGTGAAGATCGGTTAAGGGAAAGGGGTAGTTTACCTGTAACATTTTATGTTTTAACAAGGGTATTTCCTATGGCAAACGATAACAGCCGCAAATTCAAACAGAATCAAAAGATTATTTGCATACAGCCCTAGATTGTAGAGTTCTCAAGACCTATTGTTTTTGGTGAAGATCGGGTAAGGGAAAGGGGTAGTTTACCTGCAACGTTTTTTTAACAAGGGCATTTTTTATGGCAAACGATAACAGCCGCAAATTCAAACAGAATCAAATAATTTTTTGCATACGTCCCTGAATTATAGAGGTCTCAAGGACTTTCGATTTTGGTGAAGATCGGTTAGGGGTAAGGGGTAGTTTACCTGCAACCTTTTACGTTTTAACAACAGTAAAGTACTTGAAAATTCATTTAAACTTTTTGAAACAATGGTAATTGTTAAAAATAAAATAATTTTTGTTGCCAGGCAATAAAATTATAATTTTTTCATTTTAATGTAAATTATGTATGAGTTAATATCTTTATATATATAATTCTTCTGTATGTGTGTATGTCACTGAACTCCTCCATGTATAAAATAATATATACTTCGTGGCAGGTAAGCATATCTCAGTTATGTAATGTTTACGTTTCCATTTTATTATTATGCCTACAGCAATAAAAAGGCAGGTAAGACACACACACACACACACACAATTCACGTTATTTCTGGCCTCACTCATGTTTATTTTCTTACATTTGCACGCTTTTTAAATGGAAAGTGCCGAAACCCACACCAACATAACGCGTGCAAGCCGAAAAAATGGACATCAATTTGCTTCCTGTGGATCGCTGGTCAATGTAACTGCACGTGTTTACAGAGGAACGATTCATAGACAGACTTTTCGTCTTTAGGGAATGAACCCTCTGCAAGATGCTGAGGGTCTATGAGTGACTTCGGAGCGCTCCTTCTTTTTCGCGTGTTTGTTCTGTGAAACATACACTGTAGATTCGCAGCTTTACTCTAAGCAACGCTCAATAGGAAATATTGAAAATTTTTGTCCACAGTGTACCCTCATTCACACTAAACCTGCTCTGATGTTTTAATTACGGACATCATAATATTAAAACTTTGGAAACTTGAGCACTACTTAATGGAGATCAATCATTAACTTATACAAGCCATTAATTTTATGCATATATTTTATATATATGTGTACAACTTTATCGGCAACAAAGAAGTAGTTTTTGTTAAAATTCCTTCCCGGGATATTTGGCCGTAGTCCAATGTTTTCTACAAAACCAGACGTTTCAGCAATGCCATCGACTTCCATCATCAGTAAAAATCGAGTGCGATAACGTGAGGTGGTATACGTTAGTGACCACAGTACTGTGGTTAAGGCTGGAGCAGTAAGTAGAAAGAAGTAGTTTCTATGGTAATATTTCATTTCGAAAATGATTTTAAATATAAATCTTAGAATATGGAAGTCATGTATGGTTCTCCATACCGATATTTTAACGTGGTTTCCCCAACTTTACAGATTCGTAAAGCAGTCCTACTCCACGTCATCTATCGCTGTACTATTGACTAATACAGTGGTAGATAATGATAAGATACAATATGCAATGCTAAGCCAATGTGTAAAAGCAGTACATATATTTTTTATTTATTTACTTTATTTTTTTAATCGGGTGAATATGTTGTTAATACATGATGCGTATTCACATTTGCTGTACCGTAATGAGTAATTTTCACACCCATACTGGTCCTTGACGAGTTTACAGGTATATCTACCGTGCCAGTGACCTGTCTCGAACTACCAGGACTGCGTTTATGAGTATTTCTACCGCGACAGTGACGTAGTCAAGGTTAGCACTCACGCACACACTACGGTACCTAATTCTACGTTTATGGACATTTCTGCCACGTAGCATTCACACCAACACCATGATGAAAACATGTTCACAACCGACTATATTTTATATCGTTGCCGCAACCATTCTGCATAAAACAAAGCTTTGCGCAATGAACAGTGTAAGGGGGGAGTGGTAACGGGTTGACGATGAGGAACAGGACATTGTATGATGGGTACAAAGGATCTAGGAACTACAGGTGCTTGAATATCGTTTAAGTCAATCACCTCACCATGGTGATACAACTGCCGTAAGAAATTTGCCTTCTCAAACCCTTTTGTATAGACAACAGGATAATCTGAAAAAATGTCTGCAACGATGCGTACCATATTCTTGTACGGTACATTACCATCGTTTCATCATATCCTGTGATAATGTGTTTCCAACCAGTCATTGATTTTTCGGAATTTCTGGTGCAGTCGTGCACTTTCGTATGGTGGAGCGAACAACACGATAACAAAACGTCCGGTTGTTATGTCAACTGTAACGAACTCTTTGATTACATATTCATTTTTGTCACCGCGAAAAGCTTCAAACTCGGCAATAACCGTCCTATTCAAGTTCAATTTTCCGAGTGACACATGTCTGCATCGAGTACGTTAATTTTTTGAAATTCCCCCTCTACTTTTCCTTCCAACACCAGTTCATCGTAAAGACGATCAAATGTTAGCTGTTGGTCGTGACGACTGCTTTCCAATCGAAAAAACGAGGGGAAAAAGAAGGATGGTGGTACATAACACCCCTTGGCTACTACTTGATTAATGTACGATTTGAAGTGATCTTGATCATAAAACAAGCGAATAAGATATTTCTTTCGTACGGTTAATAAACAACCAAAACGCATCCACTCGGGTTCTGTGAAAAAAAATGTTTCGTTCTTACTACCGTTAATCCGAACAAACGTTTCCCCAAAGTGATGACTGTTCATCACACTCTTTTATTTTTACGGTTTTCACCTTCCTCGTACAATAACATACTGGATAGTAACTGTTCACGAAAGATCATCAAGTAAGTCCACTCAGAAAAATCAAGTAAGATACGTTTCTTTTTCCCGTTTGTAAACAAAACACCCGGTTCATAGTTGAGTTCTTTAAACAGTCCGACGGTAACGAACTTAGAGTACGAGTTGATCGGATATGCAAGAGACAAGTAAACGTTATACTCACAATGACTGCTGCTGCTGCTGTCACAGTCACCTTCCATCGTTGAAATGGACTGAGGTTGTTGCAAGCTAAAGATCGCTAATACCTATCTTTATAAACTGGTAGAGGGGAGAACAAGTTTTCATGATAAACGATGAACAGTATTCGACAACGCTGTGTACTGTACTATGCTATCGTGAATAATCAAAGCGTAAGCGGTGGTTTTATCCGGAAAATTGTTACTGGATTCAAATTCTAAACGCACATCAACGGCAGACGACTTGATTGGTTCTTCTTGTCTGGAACAATCGATGACAAACAACGGTGCTTTCGTTATAAATTCATTAGGTGTCAAAAGAGGCGTTCTGTTGCGACGGTCATAGTATATCTTTTGGAAACGTGTATACATGTCGTAGAACAGTGCGTAACGTTTTTTTCGATGTCCTGGTTCAGGTTATCGTACGGATAATATTTATCGTTAAGAAATAGCTTGACATTCGTTAAATTGCAGTGATCAAATTCCGACGCGTTTTTCGCTATATTGTTCTTTCTGTCCGTCTGAAATATCAGTATCACATACCGTGGTTTTTCCAACTGTGACGATGTATTCAAGGTCCACGAATGTCGATTTGTCGTCGGTAGAACGGGATACTCGTGCAATTTCCAACTGCGGAACGGCATCACCAGTTCATGATCCTCCTCGATGTGCTCCAATAGCGGTATTCGCTACTTGTTTGACACGCGCACATAGGGCATCTTCCAGTGTACTTTGTTTATTACGAGATTACCGTTTGCAGTTGCACCCGATTCTTTTAGCACCATTGCGTTCTGATCGGTAGAGGTACGCAACAGAATCAATTCTTGCTTAACGTTCAGCATGATGCGTGTATAGGGTCTTCGTTGAAACCGAGTAGCATTTTCAACGGAAGACAAAACGTAAAATCACCGGTACTCTCGTGTACTGTCAACGACTCGTCGGTTGTCGTCACCCATCCTGCATTGATTAGATGCTTTCTTTCATACTCATTGGTCGATAGTAACAATTTCACAGTGCTCGTAATACCAACATTTTTCGTACGATCCACTTCGACACCGCAAACTTCGTAACGGATCTCCTTAAACAAGAAAGCCATTGCATTGTTAATTAATTTCACGTTCAACGCTAAGTCGGTAGCATTAACCTTGGTCAATGTTCCTTCGATGTACAGAAAACTCTCCGCCGGTAAAGTGAAGACATCCTGTTGTTGGATGGGTATACGTATTTCATCGTTGTTACCGTATCGGGTGTAAGCATACGGTGCGTGAGTACGATATTCGAACTCAACGATTCTGTTATCGAAAGCCGCTCCTCGTTCTATAGCTAAAATTTCACCTGACATTATTTTAATCGTATAATTTGAATTCAAGTGAAAGTAAGAAACACTTGTTCCTTGATGTCAATCGCTTCAACGTTGAACACCGACTACCATACTTCTTTCGTACACACTCCCTTTTTACAGGTGACGTTTGTCCGAAATACAGTCCCATATTTTCAGATGCAGTCGTATCGTGATAACTTCACCGCGAAAATCGACTAAATCCCCGTCCTGATCGACGAGAGACAAAGTGATGTTGTCAACGCGTTGTACGTTTACCGGTAAGTATATTACGTTTCTCGGTGTTTCAACTATTTTGAAACCTGGTGCCACGGTCGGATAAAACGAATGCAACGTGTGCTGTTCCCGGCCGTCTTTGTACGTACCCCGTACGATATTGCTCTGTACCTGAACGGTGTTAACTTTGATTATGTCAACGGGTACGTTCGACTCGTGTGTTTTATACGCTTCCAGCTGTTCATTCTCCTTGAATCCCAACATACTTGCAATGGTATTCGGTGTATGCGAAAAGTCGATCTCGTGCTTACAGTAAATTTCACACTTTAATGTATTGTTGTTTGGACGTAAACTGATTGTTCTCTCACCCAACTGTTTCTGCAGGTACGATTCGATATCACTGATTTCTTAAGTGCCAGTAGGCAACCTGATGACGGACCACGTGTCATTAGAAATTTTTACTGGAAATTCATTATTTTTTCCTTCAATAACGTTTGGTACGGTATTGAATTATACGATATAAAATCCATTAGGCCAACGTACCATTCACCGTATAATTCGAGGGGTGGGAAAAAGTTACACACGAGATTCGCAGCGTCGGTACCCGTCACGGTGACCGTTAGCGACGACATGCTGAAGTTTACTGATCAGAAGACGATAAAAATTCTAAACATAAATGACCACAGACGACTGTGTTAGGAGGTTGCTTCCGTTCGTAATTGTAACGAACGTCAGCTGTATCGCCAAAATATCGCATCAGCTCGAGAGGTGGACGTAAAGTACCAAACCCGTCAAAATAGTGTACTCGATTTCCACGCTTCTTGTAACATACCCAGTGAGTTCCCGGTCCGCTCTCGTCGTCCAAATTCACGATGACGCTTTCGTTCTTCCACGGCGCTGTATCCGGTAATGCGTTACGCATGTAAACACCTCTAAAATACGGTATGTTTAGCTTTTTTACGTATAAACGTAATTCATCTTCGGACAACGGGCGGAGCGGTATGAGAATTAGTTTTTTCGGTACGGACGTAGATACAATGCGGACGCAGTTCTCCTTTTTTCCTGGTGGTCCGGACAGTTTTCTTCTTCCTCATCCCGCCACCACCACCACGACCACGACTACTCACATTCTTTTTATTTTTACGACGTCGGCCGCTTCCTATTGCTGATTTTGCTTTCATGGCCGCTGCAACTGCTGTCGCATAAGCTCGTTCGCTGATACCCGAATCTAAAGCCTTTACCCGTCCCCACGCTTTTTCCGCGAGTTTACGGTCTGCAATACGTCTACTTTCGTTGTATTTGTATTGAGCATAAACGATGTCGTGATCGCGACAGGCTTCGTCTAGTTGATTGATTCCACGATCACCACGCGCCAATCTTTCTTCGAGTTTCGTGCCCGGTCCACAGAATCTGTAACCCGGCAGACGTAACTCGACAGGTAGTGCGTCCACCGCGCGATTGATAACTGACGAAACAACGGACGGTACAACGTTTTTAAGCACGTTTCCAACGCCCCACCCCTTTTTCCTCTTAACGTTGTTGTACATCGTAAACCGATCGCCAGTGTTTCTCTTCTGTGTTTTTTATCGTATTCATCTATTAACCTTTTTATTTCCTTCGTGTCGAGTGTCCACTCGTCTTCTGAACTACGTGGCTTAGACAATTTCAATAAGTAGTTGTCCAGTTGATACTGAAATGTTTTAGCGACTTTATACATTTTGCTCTTTACGTATCGTCTCACGTCATTTAATTGTTGTAAGTTAACAGCATCGCTCTCCGCAAAACCATCCGCTACGTGTGTTATTCTCTTTTCCGCTGCTTTGAAAACACCATCTTCGCCCAAGCTAACGGTGTTCTGCAACATGTATTTTAAGTTAACCGCGTCATCAGAAAAAATCGGTGAACTCACTCCTGACAACCAGCTCTGCCCAAACAAATAGCGGTTCGATACTTTTTTAATGGTGCTCAAGTCTACGTAGTTTTTGTTGACCGCATCGGTCGCTTGTTCCGGACTTCGAACGTTGATTACCCATCGATCTCGTGCATCGATGACCTCACCTCTCTCTTCACTCGAGTGTTGTATACAGTTGTCATCAACGTAATATTTGTTGACTACGTCCTTAACGTCTACAAGAGTATCAACATTTTTCAATATACACCCTTTAACGTCCACGCTTTTACGTTCATCATCGAGTAGCAGACAATGTGTTTGCATATAACTCAGGGATACAGCATCCTTTGCTGCATCCGGTTCGTTCAGATTGTGGATCTTTTCGTTTTCAACATCTATATGCCCATCATTCGTAATCTTAAATCCTACAGTATCGCGTAATTGTATTTTTGTTTCTCGTCGCTCACGGCGCTTAGATGTCTCCCGAACTTGTCCACAATCATTGTACGACTGCACGCTACAAAAGATGTGCTAACCGTTTTAAGTAACGACACTGCGGTGACCATCGCGTGTGTAACACAATCGGATCGTCACCCTCTTTCCAACGAAATATTTCTATACCGCAAAATGAACATCGAACCCTATCCAGTTCATTTATGTAATGAAAGCCTGCGGCAACCATAACGGTCGGACTGATGAAATGCACAAGCCATGATGTAAATGTTTTCAGTTTCTCGTTTTCGACTTTAAAGTCAAGCGTCAAATCTAATCCGCACATGTCGACAGTGTTGACAACAATGAGTTGTTACACCGACGTTCACAAAATTTATACGATAATGTTGGCTTCACGTAATTCCTCCGCAACGGAGATGATTTTGTTGCCGTGTCCGGTGTGACCGGCGCGTTTTGAACTTACCAGCAGTCTCAACCGTTCAACCAGTTCGTTGGGATCGTTCCAGTGTACGTAATCGATACCACGTCCGCTGCGCAGTGGGTACAATCGGGCGATTATCTCTCTGTACTTTACACCTTTGTTTGTATTTATTTTAGCACCGGGTAAATAATAATGTTTATGAGCGTTAGTGTCCTACAGTATAGATTTGTACGTTGCTAAATCGTTTTCATCGTAGACGCTCTTGTTGGGTTCTTTCATAAACATAAGTTCGTAGAGACCCGGTGTGCCCCTGTATCGTTTTCCAGCTATGTAAAAGCTGTCGTCTTGATTGATCTCCAACACCGAATTGCCCACCAGCCATTTGTCTGCAACGTTACGGACACCGTACGTATGATCCATCTTTTTTTCTCGATCATCAGATAAAGCGAGTAGTAAGTATTTCCTCGTGAGCGGACCTTCGACAGACTGTTCAACGTATTCTTGTGCTTCGTGTCGGCCTTCAGGTGTTGCTAAAAACTCTTCAAGAGTCACGTTTGGTATTTCAACATCAGGCGTTTGTGCCAACACTTCCGTTCTAAGGAAACGAGGTTGTGGAGGTGGTAGTGGCATCTCGACAGCTGTCTTCGTATCTTCATTTTCAACTTTTATTTTTTTAATTTTACCACCGGAGACATTCAACTTTTTCGAAATCTGGGTTAACGGTTCCAAAATAGGTTTGTACGTTCTCGTTAACGCTTCATCGCTCTCTCTGAGGTCAACGTGTTTCAACGCACGATACTTTTGTCTTATGTTGTCGCTAATTGCATCGATTTCTTGTGTCAATTGCTTGTCATCCATCTTGACACAGATGACTTTCTCGCTCAAACTATTCTGTTTATGTATAAAACGATCGAAACCCACTCTGTATCTGCCCGCGTTTATCGGTGAGTCCTTGTTGATGACTAAGAATCCGTAACGATCCTTCCACGCTTCGGCGCACATCGCTTTGGACTCTTCGTATTTCATGTCTGTGTTAACGTGATCATTGTAAACGTGGCGTAAATTGAGATCATCTTGTCTGAACAAAACTAAGAAATTTGTGTTATCACGCACCAGTTGCTTTGGTACCAGACTGTACGTCTGACAAAGGTACAAAGTGTCCACGCCGCTATGCCGCCCCATAGCGAAATATTTTCGTATGTTATTCTGTCGTTCGCATACCACATCGTCGAACAACATGATTGAATTAGGTGCAATTTCGTGCGGAGGCGGTACTTCATCGTTTTCACTGTATGTGAAGTACATCATTCCTTCGTCAGCGAGTGCATTAAAAACGTCTTCCAGCATACGGTATTTCGGTTGAAATAACGATTTGGAGAACACGTACAGGTTCTGAAATCGCAGTCCGTTTGGATCGAATAACATGTTAAAGGTAACGTTTGACTTCCCGCTGCACGATCCGCCGCACACGATGCATCGAACTGTGTTCGGAACTGTGGACTGTGTTTATTATATGCAACGTCACCATTGTACTTAGTAGAGTCTACGTTCTTCACATTTAACTTTAACGATTGTTGTTCAATCTTCATCTTAACTCATTTACGTTCGGTTAAATATTGTGGTAATGTTATTATATCAGATCTTTTTTATGTATCAACGAAACGTGTTTACCGTCAAAGCCAAGCAAGCGCACTCGCACGCGATCACCTTTACGTTGTAATATTTTCTCAACGAAATACACATCGCCAACGCTGGTTTTACTCAATTCTTGTTCGTAAAACCCGCCTTCCAACACTTCACCCGTGTGATCTTTCAACAAGTACGTAACCGGTACTGTCGGCTGAACTCTGTGCACGGTGTATATCTCGTTCGTCCAGTTTGGCGTGTAACCTTTAGCAAATGTGATTTTGTATTTACTGATACGCACTCGATCGTCTAATTTAAACTTATGTTTCTTGCTCACTTTCGGCGGTGCAGTATTTTTTTTTTATTCGTTCCAACACTATTCGCTCGTTGCTCTCGTCGACTTGTCGCGGCTTCATCCCTATAGTTATGTGCACTCTATCGTTGTATTCCATCACCAGTTTGGGTAAAAGCAACAACCACCGATAATGACCTTGTTCGCTGAACGCGCGGTACATGTTCGTTTTCAACGTACGATTAAATCGCTCTACGATGGATGCTTTCTTCTCGCTATACGTTGAATCTCTTTAGTAAAGCTTGTACGGTACTGTTAAAGTACTCTTTCCCCTTATCCGTTTGCAGGTATTTAATTTTATTTTTTACAATTATAGGTTCGAGAGCCTGCGCTACTTTAACACCCGATTTAGGTTTTAAGGGAATCGCATATGCATACTTGCTAAACGCGTTAATTACCGTCATTAGATATTTGTACCCCTTGTTCAACTTGGCATGCGGTATCATTTCCACCAAATCCGCTTGGTACAGATCGTGTAACCCCTTCACCTCCACCGCACGTCTGGGAAAGTTCCTCCTCACAGGTCTGTGCAATTCCTTTGCAATAGTTTTGCGTACGTTTTCTATATCGCCACCCGAAACGCGAATCGCAAAAATTTTGTACGAGATATACCGTTACGTTTTCACTGAGCCTCACCGATTTCATCATCGTTACTGACAGTGTGCTGGTCCCGCAAGCGAGTCTTATATCAACGAATATCGAACGCGTAATTTATAACTGATTTTCTCGCTTGCTGGATTATCTCTTATCTGGGTTGACAGAGTTTGTAATGACCGTACGCCAGTGTTGTTTCGCCGTCCTCCAAGACATATCGTTTGTCATCGTACCGTGACAGCGATAATTTTGTAAGCTTTCTCGTGCATAGGTTATGTTTTCGGTGTGGATAGTCTGCGCCGTAGTATAAGTTTGAGAAGTGGTCTTTACACATTCCTTATAAAGTCGATGTTTCAACTGTGTAGTTATCGCGGTACATGGCACACCTTTCGCTACCTTTTTTCCCTTATCGTTTGCCGTAACGAATGAATAACATTTTGCACGCAACCCGACAAATTCAAGTATCGGTATTCCATTCGTTTCATCTTTAAAAGTACCCAACTTTTTCTTGTTCGTTTCACTGTAGCACGGATGTGTCTTAGGGTACTCCGACGTGTCAAAGAGTTCGAGATGTTTCTCCCTGTCTTTGTACACATCGTCGGTGAGAATGTCGTACACAGAGAGTCCGTGTCCATCATACATAGACGTGCACGTGACCCGTACGTATTCATCGTGAATGCGTAATGGAACCGATACATGATCAGCTTACTAATATCTAATACACTGAACCCAACGTACAAAGGTCGGTTCAGTGTAATGGAGGTTTTTTTCATCGTGAGACCTACCAGGTCATTGTTATAGATGAAAAAATGTTGTAACCTGGGGTTAGCCGTTAGTTTGAGAAGTTTCTTCTCGTTTGCAACTAACTTGAAATCGATTCGCTTCCGTACGTTTTCCAACGATTTACCGTACGGCGCGTTATTCATTAACTTAAAAAAGTCTTTTTCAAAGGTGTTTCTGGCTTCCTTTCGTCGCTCCGTATTAAACTCGATGAAAGGTTTCAACCACACGCACTGTGTGAATGCCAACACACGGTGAATCGCTTTCAACTCCATTCCTAGTTCGAGGTAGAGTTTCAATGTTCGGTAATGAACTATGTATTTTATCTTGTCCTCGAGGGACGTTATCAGTTTCTCTACCTTACTGTTACTGCACACAAAGTCTTTTAAAAGCTTCATGCGATAGCAGTACGGTGAAAGCATACTGTCTGTAATAGTACGCTTTTCGGGTGCTAAAGGATAGTCACTGTGTAAGTCGTGTAGGTAATGTGGATACCACAGATCGACTTCGAGGATGTAACCGGTGTCACCATCATCGCGTAACGCGTGCACGTTCATCGTATCGATCTCTGTACGTTCCAACCTTCGAAAACCGGACAGTGGTAAACGTTGTGTCATAGCCGTTCCGTACAGGTTGGTACAATCGAGGTACAGTAAATAGTTGTGCGGCTTGCTTGCGTCATATTCGGGAATGTACGTGTTGTTGGCCTTGGCGTACCGATTAGAAATTGTTGCTAAGCCGCCCCGGATCTCGCTTTCAATGTACAGGTGTATGTCTATGTCGCGGAGTAACTCTAACCTAACCCCTGTCATTTTCAGCATCGCGTTCCACGCTAAACCGGCGGTGGTAAAAACGTTACACGGATCGAGTTCGTAGTACTGCAAGCTCATGTTTCGAAAATTTTCAAATACATCAGGAAGCAGCAGTACGTCCGTTTTTAAGTAAAAGTCATGATACTCGCCGAACGTTTGCATGTCGAAAGCCGACCAAACCGCTCGAGCGTGCGCGTAATCTTCTTCGTCTACATCCGACTCTGTCAACCCGTTGTAAAAATGTTCGCGGTCCGGTAACTGTCTCTCGTCAAATTTTGAATCGTCCGTAACGTATTCGTAAGGGTACACACCTTTACGCAACAGTAAATCTACATTACGCGTGTAAAATTGGTTAAGTATTTTAAATTTATCCGCGGATAAGTTGGAGACGAGTTTTTCAAGTGACGCGTTCATGAACCGCAGAGAATCGAGAGACCGGAGCGGACCGAGTGTAACGGAGATATAACGTTCGCTTGTAGTAGCGATACACGTTATTTCATCTTCCTTGTTCTTTCCGAAACCTTGCATCAAATGATGCGAGTCATAGCCACTTAAATTATGAAAAAAAATATTTTGTAATTTATATTACACACATTGTGAGTAGCGTCTAAATAGTCCCCCGTTATGTGACTACGGCTTCTTGCACAGATGACAGTGCGTGGCGTTTCGGAAAGACCGTTCATCGACCGCTGTCATTCGGATCGGTTTATTAAACTTTCCGTCGAGTCGTTGAACGTCGGCTAAAAGCACACGAAGGAACGTGTCCACCATGTCTTTACCGCGGTATATTACAGGTTCCTTGACGGCTTTCCCCATTCAGTCAACTATCACATAGCAGAAACTTGCTGGTATATGATGTGCCACGTTTTTACCGGTGGTCGGAACAATAAACGATTCGAAGTCAGCGTATACCGTATAAGGTACGCGGTGACAAAGTGAAAAGTTTTTAAAATACATCCACTTTTCGTTCTCGTCAGGAAGTTTTACTTTCTGTACTCCGTACTGAGAACAGTTGCGTTCGTGTTCTTCAACTCGTTTTCGCGCTGCGTTGGTATCTTCATTGTCCGCAAATCTGTGTAGACAGTAGTTGCAGTAAAACGAGGTGTTCTGTCGTTTTGTCAACGACGAAAGCATGCGCGAAAGGTTCCGTATGAGGCAGTAGTGAGTAGTGTTCGCGTTGGACAGTAGTAGTAGGTTTACGTGGTACTTTCTACCGCGATGTTCAGTGATACGTAAAGGATATACCTCGTCTTCGTAGCCAAAAACATTAACGGATATGTTTGTGTTTAATTTTTCGAACCGTTTAATCTTGTCGACTGCAACGGGATAAGGAATGTCCTTCACGTTTATTTCTTCTTCGTACGGAAGGTAGTGGCTAACGCGATGCGGGTTACACGCGATCGGGTGTATACAGGCGAGCACAGACCACAAGAAACACTTTTGATCTTTTAAATTTTTAACGTTGACAATTCCTTTCTTACTGTTTGACAATTTTGATGGTGTAGGCAGAAAGCTTGACCCCACAAGAGGATTGTATTTTGTGATATTTAATTCCAGCGTCTCGACACCGTTTTCGACCCACCCGCTTCCGTCACGCGTGAATTTGTCAACGGACTCCATTATTTTCTCGCTAGCTATCGAATACTGTTCATCGATATCGTCATACTGTGATTTAAGTTCTGTACGTGATCTGAATACTGCGGTACAATAAATATTTTCGGTGTTTATTAGTTTTTTAAAATATACACGAACTGCTAAATACCACTTTATACAATTATTTAATGCTACAGCTTCGTTATAAATTTTATCAATAACCGTGTGTTTGTAATCTAATAATACTGTTTGTGTGTTTAGTGTATTGTCGAGTATCATAAATTTTATTGTAATTACATTACCATTGATAGCACGGTGTTTGCTGTTGTTGCTGCTGCTGCTGCTGCTGCTGGCCATTGTGAATTTCCGTCGAGGAGTGAGGCCGGCTTCTCGTCGTCGGTTCCCTATATAGACAGTTAGGTGACCGGTGACGCTGTCGCCGCGCCCCGCTCGCCGATCGGCCTCGCAAGGAGCAGCTGCGCGGGGTGCGGGGTGCGGGGTGGGGTAAACCCGGTCGTTGCGGAGCGACAGACAAATTTCTTTTTTTCCGGACAAAGTAATTGAACAAAATTAGGTAGACGAGGTGCAGGGTGATGGGAGGAGGTGTGGGGTAGTAAGTCGTCGTCCGGTCGTGACCGACGGACTCGATTGCGGTAGGTGGGGTGGGGTAAACCCGGTCGTTGCAGAGCGACAGACAAATTTCTTTTTTTCCAGACAAAGTAATTGAACAAAATAGGTAGGCGAGGTGGTGAGGCTCCACGTTGATGGGTACGGGGTGGGGGTGCGTGGTAGGAAGTCGTCGTCCGGTCGTGACCGACGGACTCGATGCGGTGCGGGGTGGAGGTGTGGAGTGGTGGTGCGGGGTAGGAAGCTAGGTTGCAGCCGACGTCCGTGTCATCGTCCGATCGGGACCGAAGGAGATGACGCTTTGGAAGGAAGGAAGGAACGTGGTCAGAGGGAACGCAATAAATACGACAGTGTTTCCCTGTGCAGCCATCAGTACTCGTCATGGAAGGAATCGTCGCTAACGCTGAAGCCGTTGAAAAGTTTTTGCCTAAAAGGGACTTATCCAGTCTCTCGTTAGGCATAAAGTATCACATCGTACGCATGAAGTTAGTAAATACAAAATTTGGTGACTCAGTAGTGGTGGATCTGGAAGACACCGGAGCCTGTCCGCAGCCGGAGGACAAACTATTCTACGTATACCTCCCGAAAAGATGTAGTGATTTGTTTACGGAGGACCAGCTGAAAGCGGTGAAGCCTTGCGTGCTGTCTCTACGTGTAACCTCGCACACTCCGCTGGCAAACGAAAAAGTGAGCGTCCAACTGGATATCGATTATGTGAGTATGATATTTCAGTACTTCTAATATTTACTTATACAGAAGTGGTTATGTATTAATTTTTTTCTCTCTTTTTCCAGACAAAATAAACGACAACAGGACTGAACAATAATAATAATATTAATAATGTTTTTTTAATTGTTGAAGTAGATTTCTCTGCTTTTTTTAATTAACTGTTTCATTTTCTTCATTTACAGAGAAAGAGCAAGCTGTCGCTTGGAGGTAATATTGTAAACAAAATTGTAAACAGTGAAATACATGGTATTAAAAAATTATATTGTCAATGCGACATGATTAAATTTGATTATAATTTTAGAAATAATCGTAGTACAATGAGTAGATGGATATCAATACGAAATGAAAAAACGATTAACAAAATGAAAGTGTTTGTTCGTAATGAATTTTTCACACTCTTCAAAACACCAATTAGTTATTGTAACAATCATAATACTGAATATCTTCAAATAAAAGATTTGCTAATTGCTAAAACAAAGCTGGTTAATCAGATGTACTATATGATGTATAATTTTACTGGTACAGCGTATACCTCGCTGGTAAAAAATATGAGTGGTCAAGGCATGACTCTAGAGGATGTCCACTTCGTAACCGTTGTCGCGTCTGTTGTTATCTAAGATATCAAAATGACTTTAATTCAGAATACATGTTTTTTTTTAATACCACACTAACTATCATTTGATGTGTCTACATTCTTTTGTATTTGATCAAGTATTATTATTATAAGTGTGTCTTGTAGGAAATTATATTCTGTTTTTAATTATGCAAACGTATGTGGTTTATAACATAGAAAGTTGAGATAAACAATCATTAATGTGTTAATTCAATTTTTATGTGTAATTAAGTTTTTAAAAGATTTCTCCCATAGTTACAGAAACCTTGTTTCGATGTTATGTGTTTGTGTGAATGCGAGGGAGATGTATGTCGTTCACCATCATATGGTGACCACTGTAACATTCTGAGTGCTTGTGAGTGGAGAGAATTAGATTCTAAAGTTACCGAGGTCGGAGAAAAAATTCATACGGTCGAGACTAAAATAAATGAACGTTTTAAGGTTTTTGAGACCACAATGCATAAATCGTTTATTGAACAGATTTCGCGTATGGAGGGGCGATTTAAAGAACACATCAGCAAGTGTGAAAAACAGACCGCGGATGTAGCTAAAAAAGTCGATAATCTAGAAGTACGGATACAAACCGACGTAAGCGAAACACAACGACAAGTTGCTAGATTAGACGCGTCGATTGTTGAAGTTCGTTCTGATGTCGACACAAATAGAGTAAATGTATTACAAACGCTTAGCGAGGAGATTTCTAAAGTGCGACAGGAAGTACGTAGGAAATCGGCACCAAATATTCTAGTACAAGGGCAAGTAGACGAAAAGAGTCGAGTCTATTTCACCGGTGAAAATAATGAAAACCCGATCGAATTCTTGCTAACTTGCGAAAACGAAATGACAAGGGTAGGTTCGCGATTAGAGGACCAAGACCGGATACAGTGGGTAGTTAACGCGATGCGTGATTCAGCCAGGCGATGGTATAACATTGTACGTGATAAAATTACCACATACACGGAATTTAGACAAATGTTCGAAAACCGATATTGGAATGCGCACACGCAAAGACTCTTGCGTAATGAATTAGAATACGGACGTTATGACCGGAAGCAGGGTATAACGCCCGAAAACTATATCATACAACAGGTGGAACGTGCTAAACATCTAACACCAGCGTTTTCCGAGGTCGATATAGTCAAAATTGGCGTACCATTTTAATCATAATATTCGTGTAGCCGCATTTACGCAAGGTATACGTACGGTTGACGAACTATTAATATTAATATCCCAAAGTGAAACCGTTTTCGATTTCGGCGGGTGGAGGTATAGCCCGAACTATAATCAGAATATTGATAGCCAAAATAGACGTGGGCAATATCATACCCAAACTGATCCAAGGCCTAGTACTAGTTCGGCTCCACAACAAGCATCGCCGGAACCGCAAAATAAACTCTTTGAATATAAGGGGAAGCCGAGTTTCAATAGGCAGAAACCGATAAGCAAAGGCAACGATGGAACTCCAATGAGAGCTATACAAACAGTCGCGGTATCAGATACCGGTACGACCGCACAAACTAGCGAAATAGAAAATGTTAGAGACCCTATTGCAAAAGTGAAACAGTATCCCCATACAAAAAACGTGCAACAGGGCGCATCCAAAAAGGATGCGCAATAAACCCTGCAAAAATATTTAGAAATAAGTTTGTTAGATATAAGAAAAATAGTAGGTGTAAGAAATGTGATTTTTCTCATGAAATTTGTGTGCCAGTTAATAATGTGTTCCCACCGGATGTTAGAGAACAATTGTTGGAATCAAATACAAAACAACAATGCTCCCCTAACACAGCGTGTCCGGTATTACAGGCACTTGGAAGCGGCGTTCCCACGCAGGTACTTTGGGAGACCGGTAGTGGTATCCGGTAGTAGCAAAGGATTTTTATGCGTGAAATAACAAAATCTTAGGCGCGTGATACCAAATAATAGAAACGCTGTAAATATAAATCATATAAAGTTAGAAATAATTTGAATACTAATATTTAAATATCAATAATAATTGTGGGCAAGTTATAAATAAATAACAATAATTCGTAGCATTGGTGAGCAAACACACGAGTCGAGGACGGGTGACGGTTACCGGAAACGCGTTCACAAAGCAACGACGCGCACTCGAGCCCGCACTCAGCTGGTTTTTAAACGCAGAGGCTAATTAACGGCGTTTACTACGCGATAATAAGGGTGGCAAAACGGAAGCACATTCCTAACCGCACGCGTCGCTATTGTCTGTTGTCATCTATGTGAAATACCTTGTAATTGTCTCGCTATTAAATACTACCCATGCTACAAACATTGTCTCACAATATTTTTATACACAATATCTTAATGTATTAGAAGTAAGTTATATATATAAAGCTTGTATGAATAAGATAGTTATATCAGTATATGTTTTTGTAAGTAAATAGAACAATGCGTATTTGTGAAACATGAAGGATGTACATGTAGAAAAAAAATAACTGTATAATCTACATTCATTTTTTTTTTTAAACGGGTGGGGATGTATATAACGTACCAAATCCCATAGATTTGGGGTTATATGTAGAAAGTTTTAAAAATCAAATATAAAATAAATTTAAATCGATAGAACCATATCTCGCGCTGTAGCGAGCATTCTAAACAATTGTAAAACGCCCAGCGGCTATGTCCGGTGGCGTTATGTAATCACACACACACCGTTATAAATTAGGGACACGCCCTAACTTTAAAACATTAATATTTCGGAAACGAATAAATATAGGCAAAATCCAAAATAGCCAACATGTTTGCCGAAATATTAAGAATAGGGTGTGCAAATTTCAATAAATATAATTAAAGAGTTAATGAGATAATTCCTTTTATTTAAATAACTTCCATAGTAAGAGAGCTAGGGAGTTCAGATTTGGATATGTTATAATTATAAAAATTACGAATCAAATGTATATGTTAGAATAAGCATAACCTGGCTTGCAGCCAAGATAATCGCAATACAAATTGCAACCGGAAGTCCGACCGACAATTGGTTCCGGTGTATTCCAGAATATTAAAAATAATAACAATTCTCGGACTGTGGGAATTATTTTTCGTTCTCACGGAATGAGGTGACTAAATTTCAAAGAGAAGGGAGAATGTTTCAGCCAATCAGATCATTCTAAAAATTTTGAACAACCGTTGGTTTCGAGCTGAACGCTCTTCACTCTTCTGTTGGCGATCAATCTGTAAACATACTCTTCTGTTAGAACTCAAGCAGTCAACACAGACTCTTCTGTAAGGACTCAACCAGTACACACACATTCTCTTCTGTCAGGACTCAAACAGTGAACACACACACACTTCTGTAAAGATTCAACTTCTGAACAACACAGACACTCTTCTACATAAGCGTGTGCAGGACTTCAGTAGTGGTGGTGCCAAGAATGGCTTCCGGGGGGTCTGGGGTCCTCCCCCGGAAGATTTTTGAAAATTTATTGCTTAAAAACGTGTTTTAATGCTATCTGGAGGCCATAAAACACACTTTGAAAACGGAGGTTTTTTGACGGCCTTCAAATAAATTTTTACTTTTTTAAGGGACTCAACTCTTTGCACTTACCGGACCGATCAAAAGTTGACAACACACACATGTTTAACAAAGTAGCTTTAGAAATATCAATTTAGACGAATTTTGTCTTTGAATGAATGATCCAGTTAGCCTATCTGGTTAATTTGTATAACAAAACGGAAACAACTTTGATTTTTAGAATATTTATTTATATCCAATGTACAATATTAGTGAAAAAAAACACAGAATTGAAAAATTGATTAATTTGTACTATAGACAAATAAAGCTCCAACAGGTTCAAGTTTAGTATTTAATAGTTAGTAGTGTCCAGAACAAAATATAAAAGTAAGGAAATATTTTACATTAAATTACAGGGTCATCCGACGGTCGATTGCAACACTGTTTTTGAAGTTGTCAATTACATCACATGTTCTTGCGTTAGCAGCCAGTTCTTGTTCCACAAACGGAATCATCAAGTTTTCCAAACGATCTTGACACATCGTAGATCTGAGCTTGGATTTTATGATACTCAGCTTTGAGAAGGTTCTTTCACTTGTACAGCTAGTTACAGGGATCGTGGAAAATTTATTAATAACAGCACTAAAGTTTTCAAAGGTTGAACTTAGCTGGAACTTCGATAACCAGTTAATCCAGTCTGGAACACTTTTAGGCGGAAAGTTTGAATCAGTTTCTCCACGCTTCTTTGATTTCAACAGCTTAAATTCTGCCTCTAGTTCTGTAGCATTGACATTGAATTGTTTTGCGAGAATTTCGAAGTCCTTATTTTCACACTTGTAACAATCATTAAGATTCAATCCCATCAGTTTCCCTGTGGCAGAGATAACGTTTTTTGTTTCTTGAGCAAATCGAGAATTTAGATTTTCCACAAGGCCGTCTAAAACAGGATTGTAAGTGAACAGTTTCAATTCCTCTTTTTTTGTGTCTGCGTAGAAAGCAGAAGAAGGGCAACTAGTGTCTTCTAAGAGGACTGATACTTTCCTTTTCCGAACATTAGGGATTTGAACATCTAATGTACTACACATTTCCTTTGTTTTGATAAAAATATCCTCAAAGTCTTCTTCACTATTTCTCATTTCTACCAAAGCAAGAGCTAGGCTTTCAACATCTTCAACTGCTTGGCAAAGGTCTATTTTAGGACTTTGCAGAGCTTTGCTCACTTTCACCACAAGCTGAAGTACGGGATGCATAATTTGCAAAGACGCAATAAAATTAAAAGATTTTACTTGTAGCAAAATACCTTTACCTTGGGCCCGAACTTTTGAATCGGAAGTAGATTCCGTACACTCTTCAATGGGTTTTACAATTTCGTTTAATTGAACATAAATAACAGACACCGCTTCTGAACGGCAGGCCCATCTAGTGTCTGAAAGGGATTTTTGAGTCTTTAGTTTCATTGTAGTTTGTTTGACAATATCCTCAAAGACTGCGTGCCTCTTTGGACTACCTTCGATTAGTTAAAAACTAGCTGGACTATTCCAAAGAAGTCGAAAATAATTGGATTTTCCTTGTGACTTGTGCAGGCACTTACCAAGGCAAGGTTCAAACAATGTGCATAACAGTGCACGTACATTATGGATGGATTGACTTCTTTAGATCTGTCCTGTACTCCGGTAAATTCACCGGCTATTGTCGAAGCCCCGTCAAAACACACACAAACTACATCTCTCCACAGCACACCTACTTCAGACAGCACACAGTTTATTGCCTTAAATATGCTTTCCGCATGAGTAGACTTCAATCGCTGTAAGGACACCAATCTCTCGACAGGATATGCATTTCCTTTCGGTATGTAGCGAAACACGACTGCTAATTGCTCGTGATGGCTCACGTCAGATGTTTCATCGCCAATAACTGTAAAGGGCTGTCCCTTGATTTCATCACTTATAGTTTTCAGTATCACTGCTCTAAGTGACAATAAGATGTCATTTTGAATGAGGTTGCTAAGATAAGTAAGATAAGTACAGTTCTTAGGAGCATTTTTACGTAGTTTTGAAAAAAAGGGTCATATTTTTGCAAGATAGCAACAATTTCCAGGAAAAGACCTTTCTCTGTACTATCCTCGCTCTCGTCATGTCCCCTAAGAGGTTTTCCACCTTTAGCCAACAAACGGACAATATCGAAAAGCCGCGACATGTACTCACGATTTTTTAGGAGTTTTTTCTCCTTCTCTTTTAGTTCAGCTTCCTTAGCATCATCCAACATTACATCAACTGGTTTGCTAGTAACATAATTTTCCCAGCCAACCATACTCGATACATGGCATCTACTTTTTTCATGGGCTCTGAACATTTCATTAGCTTTATGCCAAAAACTAAACCCTGTTGTTGTAAACGCATTTTCATCTAACCCAGGAAGTGAACTGTCATTTAAAGCAAAACAACGACAGGCAAAACAATAAGCAGCATCTTTTGCCACGCTGTACTCCAGCCATTTGTAATTTTCGAACCATTTGGGTTTAAACGATCTTTTCCTAGAATTTTCCCCTTACCAACTTCTTTTGTAGGGTAGTTTGAAATTCGTGGTTGGTATGGTCCACGAGAAATCCTAGCTAACTTTTCTTTCCTGTTCTTTGGCAAGTCTTGACAAGGATCATCGAGCTCAGCTGCTCTCTTCACTGGCTCACCGACATCATCCTATTTTTCATCATCATCATTATAAATAATTTCCGAACTGGGACCAGCAACAGCATCTGAAAAGGGAACATACACTTAGGCTTAGGCCTATTTTTATCGCTTTAAATTATACTATGCTGTACAATTTACTATAGCCTACAAATCTTTTTCCTTCTTGACGCTTCGTAATATGTGGATGGCCATTTATTGTAAATATAAACAAAATTGCATGTTAGGGGCACGTGAGTAATAGTGTAAAATATATTGTACACTATTATTCACTCACATACAAAAAGTTAGTATATTTCATTCTTCGTATTGTTTAAATTAGCAGCCATCCTTACTATTTCTTTTATGAATTTGCTAACTGCTATAATTTTTTATTGTTCGACTAAGCTTTTCGTCATTACTGACATCTTCAGGTCTTAAACAACCTTGTTTCGTTGTTTAAGACCTGAAGATGTCAGTAATGACGAAAAGCTTAGTCGAACAATAAAAAATTATAGCAGTTAGCAAATTCATAAAAGAAATAAAAAGTTAGTAAATTTAATTTTAATTTTGGATTAATTTAGCAAAAACAAAATTAATAATCGAAATATTTAAGCAAGAAGAAAGTAACACATTACAAGACAGACATGGCTGTAATAAGTATATTACAAAATATAGTGAAAATAACTTACCGGTGTGTCATTGAGTGTCCAAATCCTTGGTGGGCTCGGGTTTTTTAATCAGCCATTTATAGATCATAAAAATAAGCTTATTCAACAATTAAATAACATAATGAACAGTACTATCTTGTCTCCAAACTGAACGCCACTGGCCGACTGAGACTCTCGTCTCAGTGTGACTGGCACCAGCACCGCCGCCACCCTGGCGCTGAGTAAGCCCTAAAAACACGGCAACTACACTATTCATGCAGCCGCTTCCCGACGCGACGGCCGACGCCAGATTATGTGACAAAAGCTATACGAAATTAGAGTTGATTAGATTCATATATTTATCGGTTTAATAGGAGTGCTGTCACGGAAATTATGCAGTTTCTACGTAAAAACATATTCTGCACGTAAAAAAAAACAAAAATTCTCAATCTAGTGGTGGTGCCACGGCACCGGTGGCACCTTCGTTGGACACGCCTATGCTCTTCTATAACGACTGGACTGTAACGGCGTCTACGAGCGATAGTCTTATTCATCAACAAATAAGCGTACTGCGCAATACACCCAAACTGTTGGCGTACGCATATAAGAGATCGACCATATACTACTAGAAGTCACGCCCAGAGTACAACAGAACGAGGCAGTCTAAATCGTGGTACGAGCTGAAGAACTGACGACGCAGAGCGACACCCGAGACGAGGTACACACACAAGTGCAGAGTATCCGGGCCGAGGGCCTGAAGCAGTTGCAGCAGTTAAACCACGGACGTTAAATCCATCAACAGTTGCTGAAGGACCTGAGTTGCTGATCCCTGAACTCTTTGTTGGAATCCAGGACGCAGCGGAAATCATCACCACTAGCTGATTGGACTAGGACATCGAGGGACCCCAGAGGACATCTTCGAGAACTTCAGTACCAGGAAAGTCAAAAATCATTTATACATTTTTATATAAATAGATCATTTTTCTTTCTTTTGTTAAAATCAATTGTAAAGTTAACTTCATTCAGATGCCTATAAAAACAGAGACTCTAAATTAATAAGAACCTCAATATTGTGATAATCTGTAGAACAAGTATAAGTTAGGTAAGAAGCAATAGATAAGAAGTAGACGTAGATAAAAAGCGCTATACAAATCTTAATATTGAATCACTTAAGAAACTTATATTGCAGTATACGTGAAACCAATCACAAGTAAATAAAACGCACGTTGAACAAGATTCACGGCTAATTTATTTAAGAGTATTTTAAAAGCATCTTGAAGCAGTAAAATCAGTATTAAAGTCTTGAAAACTCATTCATTAAATTATTTAAAAAAATTAACTTCTGAAAGCAATAAGAAACTAGTTCGTATAAATTCGTATTTATAAGCTTTCCCTCTGAAAGCTAATATTCATTCAAAAAACATTGATTAAATTACTCATTACTCTTTAGTACGTAAGAATTACGTTAGATGTAAGTTTTTCATTTTTATGTGCTATTAGAATAATAAACCCCAATTTTATACCCAACACTGTTTTGTTATTGCTGTACTCCAAAATCTACCAACATCACAAAACTATTCACAATTATTATAACGATACACTTTGTGCTTGTACTTTTGAATTAACCTACTTGCGAATTCAAAACACAAATTCCTACGGCTCTAGTCGGAAGAAGAAGACGCTAGAACGAACAGCAGGTAGGTCAGTTCACACACCATAATTTGTTACGTTATAAATGTCGCCCTGAACTTGGGGCTTCCCGAAGTTAACAAAGTTGTAAAGTTATAATATATATATATATATATAATAACTCTACTTATATGCGTTATTGTTGTGTCGTGTTGTGTGTGAGTACCTACCTGCTGTCCGATCTTGCGGATTCTTCCGGCTAGGGCGTGTGGATTTTGGATTTGAAGTTCGCAAGCTAGTAATCTCAAATTTATTGCAACAACACACAAAATAGGTTACTTTAAAGGGGGAGAGTTTTGTGAGACTGGTAGGCTTTATCGTACAACAATAAAAAACTGTTATATGGGGTAATAAAACGTTGTTTATTACTCCAACAACACACAAGAAATAAATGGTTATTATATTATCAATTTCTTACAGTCTAAACAATGAATCAATGTTTTTCGATTGGTTAATAATTGAAAAGAAACTAAACTCGTTCTTTGGCGAGTTAATTGCAATTTAAATTTTAATTAATTAATTGATTTGATTTGATTATATTTCTTTTACTAAATTGAATTTAAATGTTCATGAAACAAAATATAAAACTCTGAAGTTAATTAGAATAATTTTCCAAAATAAATTAGACGTGACAGTCTAGTTCACGTTATTTCATTTCTAGTGATTCGACTTCTGTTATACTGCAGTATGAACTAATAATTAGATTGTTAGTTAAGATTTGTATAGCGCTTTTATACTACTTCTATTTCTTAACTATAGCATACTAATGACTTAAACTGCAATACAGATTATCACAATGAATTTATTCTTATTTACTAGAGTCTTTGATTTTTGTATGGCACCTGAATTATTTGAATTTACAATGTTTTTAAATGAAAAATAGAAAATTTAATGTTGAGAAATAAATAAGTGGATTTTGCTTTCCTGTTATTGAAGAGGATGTCGTTCCGATTTTCCCTCGTCGATTCGAGTCCTTCGCTAGAGAAAGTAATCTGCTTAGAGCTGCTGGATTCGGTCGTGGAGTTCAAAATTTCGGCAACACTCTGCTTCCTTGCTGTTTGTGAATATTTTAACGTCTGCGGCTGTCTGCTGGAACTGCTTCCTGTCCCTCGTCGATTCGCACGTCGCACGTCAGCGTGTGTGTGTGTGCTTCGTTCGAGTGGTAGCTCTGCTCGTCAGCTGTTCACCAATGATTTAGACGGCCTCTCTGCTGTATTCTTGAAGTCTGGTCTTGAAGTCTGGTGGATCTCTTGCGTGCTTATGACTAGCTGGTAGTACACAATAAGCTTGGTTGATGTACTGAAGAGTATCTCGCCTTTACGCCACAATTACGAGTTATACAGTTGATCTGTGTTTATTGTGTTCGTAATTGCGTGTGTGTTGACCACGTAGAGTCTTCTTGTTGATCTTCACCACTATGGTTACTAGACGATCGAAGAATTACGTCTTAACTTCGTGAGTACTGGCAGAAGAGTGATGTTTCAGCCCGAAAACACCTCGCTGGTCGGGGTTTGCGTCAAATGATTTGATTGGCTGGCACACTCTCCCTACTACATAAAATTTGAATTCCCTTGGTCCGTGAGAATGAAGTCAGATTCCCACAGACGGAGAATTAATACTATTATCCAGCGGAACTAATTTGTCGGTCCGGATTTCCTGTGCTTATTTAATTTTGCAATAACTTGGTTGCAAACCAAGTTGTGTGAAATCTAAAATATACAATCTGTCAGAAATTATTATCTTTATAACATACTAAAATCTCATTAATGTAATTCTATTTTTACAGAAGTTATTCAATTATATTTAATTAACCCTTTCATTTGTTAATTATATTGCGTAAAATTTGTACACGTCATCATTAATATTTCGGTAAACATTTTGGCTATCTTGGATTTCGCCTTAATTCATTAGTTTCCGAGATATTAATAATTAACAGTTTGGGTGTGGTCGCTTCCTTGTACAGCGAACTGATTACATAATGACCACGTGTGCGTCGCTTTACAAAGCATTATTTTCAACGCTCTACATTCAAAAGGAGTTTTGACTGTTATAATTTATTTAAATATGCTTTCAGTATGCGGGCAACATATAACCCCAAATAATTAATATTTGGTGCTGTTATAATATATATATATATATATATATATATATATATATAGAGAGAGAGAGAGAGAGAGAGAGAGACTTCAAGGCTGCAAAAGAGAGAGAAAGCGAGAGAGAAAAAAGATTATTTTGTATAATTATGTAAATATATATATATATATATATATAGAGAGAGAGAGAGAGAAAGTGTTTATTTTGTTTAGTTATGTATATAGAGAGAGCGCGTATGTTTTGCTCAATTATAATTGTTATGTGAATATAGAACGTGTGTGTGTAGAGAGAGAAAGAAAAATTATAGCTTATGATTTGATTGTAAAAGCTTTCGATATTATTAAACCTTAATATATAAACCATAACCTTCGTTATTTTTATTATTATACCCTTTATACAATAATTCCTATCATACTTGAATAAGCGCTAGCGAAGAAAACGAGTTGAGATGTGTGTCTCTCTCACACGAAATGCAGCAGTGAAGAAATCAGTTTTTAGAGTAGAGATACATCTCTCTCATTCAGAAAGAGAGCGTTAACGCTGCTCATCAATTATGAATGACAGCATACCGCCAATTGCTTGCCTGCGGCAGTTCAACATTACACACACACACACACACACACACACACACACACACACAAACACACAGCTTTATAAAACACGGACGCCAGCTATCAGTTCCTCTTTGAAGTGTTTCACACACACACACACCGCGTGTACCAGCTTAGATCCTGTTTGACTGGTTTGCAGGCGAATCATCACATGGAGTAAATATATTTATTCAGTTAAACAATTTTAGTAACGCCTAATAAGAATTGGGTAACTTAAACCAAGTAACCTAATAACGCCTAACTTAAATCAAGATACTGTATTTTTTAAACAGTATTCAAATCGATGCATCTGTTTTATAATAACACAATATAAACATTATAATAATACAATATCCGGTTTTGGGTACCGGAGGAGCCGCGTCGGGACGTCATTAATCACCAAATTTTGGAACCCGTCAGGTACCCATTGCCCCAAATTTTAACCGACCAATTTCGTGTAACGGTACCCCCTCCCGTTGATTTAAACATATCGGGTACTAAATTTCAGACACCAAAAATTTCGGTGTACACCATCCGTTGTTTTAAACATTTCGGGTGTCAAATATTGAACATCAAAAATTTCGGGGTACCCCCCATCCGCTGTTATAAACATTGCGGGTGTCAAATTTCAGACATCACGCCCTCTATGTACAGTGACACACACGAGAGACCAGGTCCTCTGTGTGACGTCATGCAGGACTTGTTTTAGGGCGTACACCCATCGTTGATTTAAATATTTTGTGTACCAAATTTCGAACACCAAAAATTTCGGGTAACGGTACCATTGTCTCCGTGACTGCTCGTTCAGGACCTCGTCACCACCGAATTCCGGGTACCCCCACCCATCCGCAACAAAATTTTGAAACCACGGCCTCTGTGACGTCACATGGACAGCTCGGACACCAGCTGCCAGGGCCTCTGTGTGATGTCATGAACTGGAACCCGGTTAGGGCGTACCCACCTTTCAAATTTCGGGTACCCCCATCCGTTGATTTAAATATTTCGTGTACCAAATTTCGAACACCAAACATTTCGGGTAACGGTACCCGATGACACGTCATACTACCATTGTCTCTGTGACGCCTCGTCCAGGACCTCCGTGTCGTCAACCACCGAATTCCGGGTACCGCCCATCCGCTACACATTGTTTTCGGCTACCAAAATTTGGAAACCACGGCCTCTATGACGTCATGAAACAGATTTTAGCCATGCAGCGCTCGAACGCCAGCGACTAGGGCCTCTGTGTGACGTCATGAACTGGAACCCGGAAGTGTTTCGTTACTGCATATGACGTCACATGCAACATTCGGACACCAGCGACGAATGCCTCTGTGACGTCATGAACTGGAACCCGGAAGTGTTTTCGAACCATCACTTTTATATTACTATGAACGGACCAGTAAACTTTGGTGCCAGCTTGGTGGAAAAGTAGTTTACAGCGTTTGACTGGGGAAAGTTCCTCTTCAAAACCCTTTCACCTACTCTGAAGTCCTGTTGTCTTCTCCGTAGATTATACCTCACTGCGTTCTTCCGGTGTGCTGATTTAAGCCGGGTTTCAACCTCCTGGTAAACATTCTTGAACTCTTCCATCTTGCGCCCATAAGATTCTGTCTCGTCTACTTCTGGTGTCTCTCCATTTTCTTCCGCCTCCTTGGTCCTTAATGTCAGCTCTCGCCCGAAGTTGAGAAATGCCGGAGTATATCCCGTTGTTTCGTGCTTGGCCGTCCTCAACGCAAACCCAATCTTTGGCAGCTGTTGATCCCACAAACGGTGGTTGTCGCCGACAAAGGCCCTCAACATATTTCCAATTGTCTGATTGACTCTTTCAGTTGCATTTGCTTGGGGATGCCTACTAGCATTGTACAATATCTTGGTCTTGTATTCGGTCGCTAAAGTCTTTAGTGCTCTTCCAGAGAATTCCGCTCCATTGTCACAAATAAGATACGTGGGAATGCCGAACATGAGGAAAATATTCTGCTCCAGGTGTTTGGCTACGAGAGATGAAGTTGCCGCCCGCAGGGGAAACAAAACAGTAAACTTGCTAAAGGTGTCAGTGACCACAAGAATGTATTTGTAGCCTGAAGTGGACCGAGGTAGTGGCCCTAACAGGTCCGCCGCAATCATTTTCCATGGTCGATCTACTCCTCTTCAGGATCCCATCATTCCAGCTTGTGACGATTTAATAGGGTTAAATAGCACAAAATAAAAAAAGAGGTAAAAATAATATAATCCTAATTGAAACTACATAATTTCTCTCCATATGAAATAAATAGAAAACTAAATAATGTTAAACAAATAAATATGTAAACCACCTCCTGTTTCTTCATCGAGTAATAAATTATAGAGAGACGTAATAAACCAGCAATTTAAAATAAGTAAAAATAATAATTAATAAATTAAGAACTATTTCTCGCACCGGTAAATAACAACACGCGCGGACACGCACATCGGTAAGCCAGCGGTGCGCGCCCCAAATTAGTTGTAAATCAGACTCCGCAGCGAGAACAGTACAGTTGAAAATGTAGGCAGTAACTACAAAATTATAGAGAATGAAAGAATATGTCGTTCACTCTCTTAGTTCCTTTAAGCTAATGCTTAGTAAAGCTGATAGCAATAATTATCAGTAATTTCAATATTTTTAACATCTTTGATGCGTTTTAAGTGTGTGTTTATGACATCTCTGCAGTTGATTTAATATCACGTCAGCGTGATAGAGATCACAGTATATGTAACAGTTTAACTATACGGTAAAAGTGCGGGAAAACCGAAGTAAGTGAGTTCAAGTGAAAGTTTCTCACCACCGCCAGCACCAGAATCTCATAAACCTTGGAAAAAGAGAAAACCACACCTTCCATTATTACACCTTCTTCAGTCTCCAGGATAGACCAGGAGCCGCTGAGCCACCGTTTACTACAGACAACCCCGATTCGCTGAGGATGCTACATACAGGTGACCCAGAAGTCAAACTTCTGTAGTTCAGAAATTACTTAATAAAAATATGAAAGACAATTGACACCAAAATAAAATTAATATAATTATACAAAAGACTGGCCGAATTAAATTACCAATGTAACTTTGTAATAAACAATATGATGTATTTAGCTTTAATGACTATAGCATGCTAATATTAATAAGTCCATTCTTCAAATGGCAGCAAAAGTAAATTGTTTAACTTTAATATAAAGAAAGGATATATCTCGGATCCGAGGGTATGAATTACTAAAGTTTTATAAATAATTAACCAAGTTGATTAATGAAGTTATTAAATATTATGCAGTTATTATTTTATTTTATAGGTAACTAATCAGTTGAACGAAATAGAGTAAACGAAAAGTAGGTTAAGTATATATATATATATATATATATATATAGTATATAACGTCACCAAATCTCATTGATTTGGAGTTATATGTTAAGGTTTACTATATTAATGTTTAAACAAATTTAAAACGTTGAAACTCAACTCTTATAATGTAGCGTGCATCTTAACGCATTTTACACAGCCACACGGCAATGCCAGCTGCCGTTACGTAACACACACACACTATAAACCAATAGGGCCACGCCCAAACTTTCAATTATTAATATTTCGGAAACCGGTAAATTTAGGAAAGATCTAGAATAGCCAAAATGTGTGCCGATATATTAATAATAGGGTGTGCGAATTTTATTTAATATAATTAAACATTAAGGGAGATAATTTATTTTATGTTAATAACTTCCTTAGTAATTGAGCTACACAGAAGAGCTTTTAATATGTAAGAGTCATAATAATTTACAACCAAATGTATATTTTAGAATTAGCATAACTTGGCTTGTAGCCAGGATAATCGCAATATAAATTGCGGCCGGACGTCCGCACCGGCAATGAAAATCCGGTGTGTTAAGAATATTAAAAATAATATAAATTCTCAGACTGTGGGAATCAGTTTTCTTCTCACGGAATGGGGTGACCACAAATTTGAGTAGAAGGGAGAGTGTGTCAGCCAATCAAATCATTCAAAGAAATTGGAGCTAACGCGGAATTTTCGGCTGACAAAACACTCCACTGCCAGTACTCAAGAGGAACACACGTACATCTTCAATCGTCTCAGTAACACACATTTTGTGAAGATACACCTGTGAAGACTCGAGGTGTCAACACGCATTATTACGACCATCTTATTCAAACAGATCAACTGTAACGACTCGTAATAATAGTGACTATTCAAGATACTCTTTCTTATCATCAAATAAGCGTATCGCGCATTACATTAACTGTTGGCGTACGCACGCAAGAGATCAACTACACTTCAAGAGTACGACAGAAGGGGCCGTCTATATCCAGTAGTACGAGCAGAACAACTGACAAGCAGAGCGACAACCCGTGACGAGACACACACGCCAGATGGGAACATGAATCGAACGAGGAGCCTGACGCAGTTGTAGCAGCCAAAACTACAGACGTAAAACCATCACCAGTTGCAGAAGGAGCAGAGGTTGCTGATTCCCGAACTCATCACCAAAATCCAGGACGCTCAGTAGATCGTCGTCTCTAGCAGATTGGACCAGGACAGCGAGGGATTCCAGGAGCATCTCTACATCCTCTTCAGAACCAGGGAAGTCAAAAACAAATTATTCACTCCTCAAAAAACAATTTTTCCTTTTTTTAAAATCATTGTAAAACAAATAATTCAGATGCCATTATATCAAAGACTCTAAATTAATAAGTAATATTCAATTGTGATAATCTGTATAGCATGTATGAGTAACTAATAAGCCCTAGCTAAGAATTAGATAATAGATTAAAAGAAAAGCGCTATACAAATCTTATTAGAGAATTAATTGATTGCTTATACTGCAGTATACAAGAGTCAAATCACTTGAAATAAAGCCAAGTTGAACTAGATTCACTGCTAGTTTATTTCGGAATATTTACAAGAATTTTAGAGTATTTAAAATCATTTTAAAGTCATTGCTAATTAAATTAAATTAAATTAAATGCATTAATTAAATTATTTGAAATTAACTTCTTCGAAATCAAGAGAAATACAAGTAATATAATGCGAAATAATAAGCTCTTTTGCTGAAGAATACTAACCATTCAGAAAATATCATACTAAATTTTATTTACTGTTTTAGTTAGTAAGGATTATTGTAACTGTAAGTTTTCATTCTTATGTGTGTTTAGTATAATAAACCCCCATTTTTATTACCCCACACTGTATTTTTATTGCTGTACTACGGAGCCTACAAAACCCCACAAAACTCTTCACTATAATTATAACAAGATTAGTGTTTTGTTGTACACTTGAGTTAACCTACTTGCGAATTCAAATCCAAAATCCACACGCCCATAGTCGGAAGAATCCGCAAGAACGGACAGCAGGTAGGTGCTCATTAAACACAGAAAACGTTACATTGCAAAAACAACACGAACACACATTTATATTGTTATAATATATATATATGTATGTATGTTTTAACAATACAAATCACAAGCCTAATTGATTTTTAATAATAAGACAGTAACTCATTTTCTTTTATGCTAATTACCAGGTATGTAAATAAAGAGATGTCATGGACGTAAATATGCGTGAATTAATTTGGCAACACGAATGTAATATTCCTTAATTCACAGGTTCCACTTAAGTGTTTTGTTACTTTGTATTTTTTAATTAAATATATAACATTTTGTGAATATTATGGCAGCTTGTTTAATCGACCGATGTCAATTAACCCGGCTCCCGAGGTTATAATGGCGATAGTATACAGAAGTTATAAAAGATAGTATACAGCCGTTATAAGTTGCGCCACTCTGCTATGCTAAGTAATTGCTAAGCTAAATGGTAATTGCTTTTAACGCTTTGCTAATAAATAAAAGACTAATTGGAGTTACTGCAATAAAGAAATAAAAAAAGGCCATATAAAAAGCTTAATAATAAAAATAAAAATTATAAGAAAGAACAATAAGAAAGTAAAGTAGTAATTATTATTAAGAAAAATAATAAGTTATACAGAGTGGTTGCAATAGATGGTGCCAAACTTCGGAAAATGATTCCAGTCATTGAAATGAAGAGAAAATGAGTTCCTGAAAGGCTTTCACGGCAAGTTACTACATTGGTGCTGGGGTGTTTGGCCGTGGTCTAGAGTCTGTACTGACAGATGTTTCGACCTCACCATCGGAGGCCACCAACAGTGTCGGTAAAAATTGGCACAGTGTACGCCAGTTCACTGTGGTGAATTAGGGGTGAGGGTGAATCACCGTCCTAATTGTTCCCTACACTGATGACTGCCTCCGTTCAACTTAATAATGTCGACACCGGCCGTGTAAGCCTACATTATAAAATTTAATTCTAAATTTCACAAAATCAGTTCTTACAACAAAGAATATCTTATTGTACAAACGATTAGCCTCATTATTCGCATCTGGATAGACAGTTACAGAGGTTAAACGTCTTTTTATAGAAAACATTGAGCTATTGTACTTATAGTTAATTGTTTGCCTGTTTTGTTACAGGAGATATGTAATATCTGATATTTTGTAAATCCTAATTCGACAAACAATATAAGCCTATGATTGTGTTATGAATAAAAGGGTTAATTTTATATGGAATAAAACATTTCTTGTTGTAAGTACTAACTTTTGTGAATTTTAAACACAATATAAATATAGTGTTCAGTTTTTAAAATTATAAAAATTTCGAGACGTCGGGGCCCAAAAGTGGGGCAAAATATTTATAGCATTGGAGAAACCTACGTGGAGTATCAAATTAAATAGCATTTTAACCAGACTCAAAATACAGTGTTTCGGAAAGTTTTGGAAATTAAACATTTTCAGAACACCAGGCCAAAAAAGGAATTAATTATTTTTAATTGTTCCGGGTATCGAACTAAAGGGAATTTTAACCCAAATCCGAATATAGCGCTTACTATGGATTATTTATATTATATAAATATTATAATACTTTAGGGACACCACACGGCAAAATGTAACTCAATTTTTATTGAAATTTCTTTAGCATTTTGATTATATACTATGTAATAGTTGTTATTATTTCTGTTGAATCTGTCACTTGTTGGTGGAATATTGTTTATTACTTACATTCATCATGTACTAGTTTATAATTACCCTGAAGACGGCTGCCGATTGTTTGGGTGCCCAAAACGTCGCTCTGTAATGGCAAAAGTTCGTCATTTAGATTCTAATGATCAAAATAAAATCTTGAGCCACAGGAAAAAAATCGATGTCTACCTTTTCGGCTTGCATGCGTTGTGTTGGTGTGGGTTTCGGCACTTTTCATTTAAAAAGTGTGCAAAAATAAGGAAATAAACATGATTGAGGTCAGAAATAATGTGAATTGTGTGTGTGTGTGTGTGTGTGTGTGCTACCGGCCTTTTTATTGCGATAATCACAATAATAAAACTTTGGAAAAGTAATCATTATATAATTGAGATATGCTTGCCTGCCAGGAACGATATATTTTCACTCATACGTGATTTAAATTAAAATGAAAAATATAGAATTTTGTTAAAGTGAAATGAAATGTTTCCATAGAAACTACTTCTTTGTTGTCATTAACGTATTACACATACAAAACTTATAAAATTTACTTCCTCCATCATCAACTACATGTTAATTTATAAAATATCGGTATGGAGAACCATACATGACTTCCATATTCTAAGATTTATTTTTTAAATCATTTTCGAAACGAAATATTACCATAGAAACTACTTCTTTCTACTTACTGCTTCAGCCTTAACCACAGTACTGTGGTCACTAACATATACCACCTTACGTTATCGCACTCGATTTTCACTGATGATGGAAGTCAATGGCATTGCCGAAACGTCTGGTTTTGTAGAAAACATTGGACTACTGCCAAATATCCCGGGAAGGAATTTTAACAAAAACTACTTCTTTGTTGCCGATAACGTTGTACACATATATATATAAAATATGCATAAAATTAATGGCTTGTATAAGTTAATGATTGATCTCCATTAAGTAGTGCTCAAGTTTCCAAAGTTTTAATATTATGATGTCGGTAATTAAAACATCAGAGCAGTTTTAGTGTGTATGAGGGTTCACCGTGGACAAAAATTTTCAACATTTCCTATTGAGCGTTGCTTAGAATAAATCTGCGAATCTACAGTGTACGTTTCACAGAACAAACACGCGGAAAAGAAGGAGCGCTCCGAAGTCACTCACGGACCCTCAGCATCTTGCAGAGGGTTCATTCCCTAAAGACGAAAAGTCTGTCTATGAATCGTTCCTCTGTAAACACGTGCAGTTACACTGCCCAGCGATCCACAGGAAGCAAATCGCTATCCACGCTGGACAATTTTTCGGCTTGCATGCGTTATGTTGGTATGGGTTCGGCACTTTCCATTTAAAAACCGTGCAAATGTAAGAAAATAAACATGAATGAGGCCAGAAATAACGCGAATTGTGTGTGTGTGTGTGTGTGTGTGTGTGTGTGTGTGTGTGTGTGTGTGTGTGTGTGTGTGTGTGTGTGTGTGTGTGTGTGTGTGTGTGTGTGTGTGTGTGTGTGTGTGTGTGTGTGTGTGTGTGTGTGTTCCCTGCCTTTTTATTGCGGTAGTGATAATAATAAAATGGAAACGCAAACAGTACATAACTGAGATATGCTTGCCTGCCACACACGATATATTTTCTCTTATACATGACTAGCAGAATACCCGTGCTTCGCTACGGAGTTTCACGTTGTACGTAATGAAAATGTTAGTTTAATTAATAAAGTTTAATTAAAGTAGGCTTCTTAAAAATAAATAGCTGTTGCCCACAACTTCGTTCGCGTGGTCTTCAATTTAATGCGATAATATATTTAGAACAGAATCTATTCTATTGGGTTGCCATAGTAACCAGATCTAATAGTTTTTTAAGACCGCAAAGGACCCCCCAGAGGATCGTATCGAAAAAAACACCTGTCCTATGTTGGTTCTCCCGTTGCGTAAAATATTTGTGCCAAGTTTGGTTGAAATCGGTCCAATGGTTTAGGTGGAGACGTGGAAGACCCCAAAGGACCCCCCCAAAGGATCGTATCGAAAAAAACACTTGTCCTATGTTGGTTCTCCCTTTGCATAAAATATTTGTGCCAAGTTTGGTTGAAATCGGTCCAATGATTTAGGTGGAGACGTGGAAGACCCCAAAGGATCGTATCGAAAAAAACACTTGTCCCATGTTGGTTCTTCCTTTGCATAAAATATTTGTGCCAAGTTTGGTTGAAATCGGTCCAGTGGTTTAGGAGGCGATGTGGAAGACCCCAAAGAACCCCCAAAAGGACCCCATCGAAAAAACACCTATCCTATGTTGGTTCTCCCGTTGCGTAAAATATTTGTGCCAAGTTTGGTTGAAATCGGTACAGTGGTTTAGGAGGAGATGTGGAAGAAACCTTCGCGGACGTGCGCACAACAACTCACCGAAGTTTCATCGCAATCGGATGAATGGTATAGGAACGCATACGGGACAAACAAAGAAACATTCATTTTTATATATAAGATGTAAACTATACCACTTACTTGACATAAACCGTGATAGCTAAGCTAATGTACAACATATATGTATTAATTATACACATAAATGTTCCTCGATAGACACTCTATCTATTGGCGAAAACTTGAATAAAATCCGTTCAGTACTTCCTGAGATTAGCGATTTCAAACACAGAGAGAAAACGGACCGACTTTACTTTATACTATGTACAGATTTACATTAAAATGAAAAAATTATAATTTTATTGCCTGGCAACAAAATTATTTTATTTTTAACAATTACCATTGTTTGAAAAAGTTTAAATGAATTTTCAAGTACTTTACTCTTGTTAAAACGTAAAAGGTTGCAGGTAAACTACCCCTTCCCCTTAACCGATCTTCACCAAAATCAAAAGACCTTGAGTCCTCTAC
Source organism: Magicicada septendecula (assembly GCA_034769895.1). Taxonomy (NCBI): domain Eukaryota; kingdom Metazoa; phylum Arthropoda; class Insecta; order Hemiptera; family Cicadidae; genus Magicicada; species Magicicada septendecula. Next base: position 14,808,402 of record CM068371.1, on the reverse strand, counting down.
AAATCAGTGACGTATGCAAAAAATTATTTGATTCTGTTTGAATTTGCGGCAGTTATCGTTTGCCATAGAAAATACGCTTGATAAAAAACGTTGGAGGTAAACTACCCCTTCCCCTCAACCGATCTTCACCAAAAATAATAGGTCTCGAGTACTCTACAAATCACGGCTGTATGCAAAAAATTATTTGATTCTGTTTGAATTTGCGGCTGTTATCGTTTGCCATAGAAAATACCCTTGATAAAAAAACGCTGCAGGTAAACTACCCCTTTCCCTTAACCGATCTTCACCAAAAATAATAGGTCTTGAGAACTCTGCAATTTAGGGCTGTATGCAAATAATCTTTTGATTCTGTTTGAATTTGCGGCTGTTATCGTTTCCCATAGGAAATACCCTTGTTAAAACATAAAACGTTACAGGTAAACTACCCCTTTCCCTTAACCGATCTTCACCAAAAACAATAGGTCTTGAGAACTCTACAATTCAGGGCTGTATGCGAAACATTATTTGATTCTGTTTGAATTTGCGGCTGTTATCGTTTGCCCAAAAAAAAAAATTTCCCTTGATAAAAAAAACCGTTGCTGGTAAACTACCCCTTTCCCTCAACCGATCTTCACCAAAAACAATAGGTCGTGAGTACTCTACAAATCAGGGCTGTATGCAAAAAATTATTTGATTCTGTTTGAATTTGCGGCAGTTATCGTTTGCCATAGAAAAAAAATCTACACACAGATAGACAGACAGACACACACACAGACTCTTTTCGGAAAACGACTTTTTTTCATGTTTTGAGTGTAGTACAATCAGAATCTGCAATAATCTCGAACACGATTTTTTTTGCCATCACCATACTTCCATTCCTTAAGGAATATGGAAGTAAAATATCGGTATGGAGAACCATACATGACTTCCATATTCTAAGATTTATATTTAAAATCATTTTCAGCCAAACAGCCAGGCTGTGTCTTACCTGCCTTTTTATTGCTGTATTAAATGAAAAATATTATATTACATTAAAATGAAAAAATTATAATTTTATTGCCTGGCAACAAAATTATTTTATTTTTAACAATTACCATTGTTTCAAAAAGTTTAAATAAATTTTCAAGTACTTTACTCTTGTTAAAACGTAAAAGGTTGCAGGTAAACTACCCCTTCCCCTTAACCGATCTTCACAAAAATCGAAAGTCATTGAGACCTCTACAATTCAGGGACGTATGCAAAAAATTATTTGATTCTGTTTCAATTTGCGGCTGTTATCGTTTGCCATAGAAAATACGCTTGATAAAAAAACGTTGCGGGTAAACTACCCCTTCCCCTCAACCGATCTTCACCAAAAACAATAGGTCTTGAGTACTCTACAAATCAGGGCTGCATGCAAAACATTATTTGATTCTGTTTGAATTTACGGCTGTTATCGTTTGCCATAGAAAATACCCTTGTTAAAAAAACGTTGCAGGTAAACTACCCCTTTCCCTCAACCGATCTTCACCAAAAACAATAAGTCTTGAGAACTCTACAATTTAGGGCTGTATGCAAATAATCGTTTGATTCTGTTTGAATTTGCGGCTGTTATCGTTTGCCATAGGAAATACCCTTGTTAAAACATAAAACGTTACAGGTAAACTACCCCTTTCCCTTAACCGATCTTCACCAAAAACAATAGGAGGTCTTGAGAACTCTACAATTCAGGGCTGTATGCGAAACATTATTTGATTCTGTTTGAATTTTCGGCTGTTATCGTTTGCCAAAAAAAAAAATTTCCATTGATAAAAAAAAACCGTTGCAGGTAAACTACCCCTTTCCCTCAACCGATCTTCACCAAAAACAATAGGTCTTGAGTACTCTACAAATCAGGGCTGTATGCAAAAAATTATTTGATTCTGTTTGAATTTGCGGCAGTTATCGTTTGCCATAGAAAAAAAATCTACAGACACACAGACAGACAGACACACACACAGACACACACACAGACACTTTTCGGAAAACGACTTTTTTTCATGTTTTGAGTGTAGTAGAATCAGAATCTGCAATAATCTCGAACACGATTTTTTTTGCCATCACCATACTTCCATTCCTTAAGGAATATGGAAGTAAAAATTACCCCCTCCACCCTTCACTACCCTTTTCATTTATAGATATTTCATCTACCTTTCTACAGTAGATTATCATGACCTTCTTTTCAGGATACTTTATTTATCAAAATTAAGCAATTTACTCTTGTTAAAACGTAAAATGTTGCAGGTAAACTACCCCTTTCCCTTAACCGATCTTCACCAAAAACAATAGACCTTGAGTTCTCTACAATTCAGAGCTGTATGTAAAAAATTATTTGATTCTGTTTGAATTTGCAGCTGTTATCGTTTGCAATAGAAAAATTCTACACATAGACACACAGACACTTTTTGAAAAATGACTTTTTTTTATGTTTTGAGGGTAGTAAAATCAGAATCTGTCGTTATCTTGAACATGATTTTTTTTGCCATGACCATGCTTCCATTTCGTTATGGAACATGGTAGTAAAATCATGAGTAGACCTATTTATAGCTAAATCTAAATTATAGATCTGTGTGCACTTCAGAGCATATTTTAACATGTTAACTGGGCGACATAAATGTTGCCCAGTGATGGGCTAAGGCGCCGGGCGGGCCAGGGCGCCGGCAGCGGCAGTAGCCTACTGCACCGAAAAAGGGTGCTCATCGTTGCAATTTATGGTTCTTGTTCAGGTTATTTTACTCCAACCAGGGTTGGGTGAACAGGGTGCCACGGCTAGTAGTCTATGACTGTTAGCAGCTAGAGACACCTAGTAGTACGAAGTTACTGTCGTTGGTTGGATGAGTTTAAGAACCCTCGCATAGTTGAATTTGCTATTAAAAGAAAATACTTATTGTGCAAAGTTCACCTTATGGCTCTTATAGGATTAATAATAATTGTTCAGTTGCATGGATTTGGTAAAAAAGTAATATATTAATGTTAATAATAGGAAATACTAATGTAATATTTTATTTAATAAAATTGAATAAAACTTTTTGTTGGGCTTCCATTATATATATTTTTTTTACATATGTATATTTTAAAGAATGAGTGCAATAATATATACTAATAAAATTATTAATTTTAAAGTTATTAGTATATATTATTGCACTTATTCTTTAACATATACGTATATAATAAAAAAATATATAATGGAAGCCCAACAAAAAGTTTTATTCAATTTTATTAAATAAAATATTACATTATTATTTCCTATTATTAATATCAATATATTACTTTTTTACCAAATCGATGCAACTGAACAATTATTAATCCTATATACGATCCATAACTTTGCACAATAACAGTGTTTTCTTTTAAAAGCAAATTCAACTATGCAAGCGTTCTTAAACGCATCCAACCAACGCAGTAACTTCGTACTACTAGGTGTCTCTAGCTGCTAACTTTGAAATTTGTAAAATAATATTTGAGGGATAATTTTGGTCAATATTTTTAATATAACATTAGTTTGGACATTTTCAAGTCCCCAAACAATAGACTCGTCCGTATCAGTTCGTCCCCGCCTCCCTCCACCACCGCCATCCACCAGGCATCAGTCACCGCGGACTGCGCTGTCACGTATAATTTATGCAAATTAAATTGTTAGTGCGTTTTGGTGCTTAAGCCTTTAGTCCGGTTGTACGAGTGTAATGTGTTTTGTGTGTAGTGCATAAACTTTACTAATACGATATGTCCGAGAAAAAGAAACCTTCGGGTTCGTTTTATAGAAAAAGAAGAGCCGAGGCTCTTAAGGAGAAAGAAAAACAAGCTAAATTAATGAAAAGGTTTGTTACACTACCATCTATTTCTCCCTCGTCATCACAACCTCAGGTAAACTGCAGTGATCAGCCAACAGAAACAGAACAAGAGGATGAAGCTGCCAAATTTGATACTTGTGTGGTAAGTTGTTTTATTTTTCAATTAGATTAAATATTAACTCTTTTGGGTCATTATAATTACTATTCCAATTCTCCTGTTGACGTTTTTCTAGCTTCATCAAGTCCTTAAATAGAAATCAGTTCTTTTTAGTAGACGTAATAATTTGGTGAAAAAAATCACCGCAGCTAACACGGAGAAAAATAATCCTGTGCCCTCTACTAAACTGAGTCGAGTCGAGTGATATCGTTGAGTCCCCTGCACTCGAGAGTTGAGTTCTCACAACTCGGTTTCTTTCCAGTTACGTCACTTGTGTAAACTCGGAAAGTCTATACTCAGAGAAATTTCGAAATGCATTACCTCGATGTTTTAGATAAAATTTACCTCTACGATTCCACAGAGTTAAAGATTTACTAATTTGGAATAACAATAAGCCTAAATTAGAGTTGCGGCAGTTCGCTTTGTTATCGAGTTGCGTTGACTCGAGTTTAGGAGTGTAGCACCTCTAAAACTCGAGTCCCCCGACCTCGATTGTTTTGAAAGCGGGCATCTCTAAATTCGAGGAACGGATATTAGAAAAATAGAGGACGACAAAAACACACGATTTCAATATTAATAATTATTATAAAAAATACATGCTACTCGAAAATATGTCTTATTACATTATGTAATGTAATTAATTAACTAAACAAACTATTTAATTTTTTATAATACTGAAACAACAACAAAATTCATTTGTAACTTATTGTTTAACATAAATATATTATTTTTATTTGTCCAATTGTCGAGCTTAAAACTGCTTAAAAAATATAGTTTTTTAATTATTTATTGTTGCAAATAATTGTTTTTAATGTAAATAATTAAAACATATACAAAATTTCATCCAAACTAATGAAATTTACTCGAGTTATTGTGTCCCATAGAAATAAATTTTTTTTTAAATTTTGGTTTTAATTATTAACAAATTATAAAATTTTTAAATTATTTACACGTTTACAATTATACACACATTTTTTTTTACATGGCATGATTTTTTTTTCGTTTTACTAATTGTATTTTGGGCTTTGCAGGCTAAAACTTCTGGCGTGAAAGTATCAAAAACAATCATAGATTTCTTCAATTTTGGGTCCAACAAACGCCAGCATGAAGTCCAGGATCTAGCTCAAAGTGAAACACATCAAACTGAAAATACACAGGAAAATGTAACAGCTACCAGACCAACATTATCCTCTCATTCCTCTAGAGAATGTAATAATTTATCCAAAACTTTTCCTGCTCACGATTCTGCCTCAGAGTCTAAAGACGCTACTGGTGAATGGTATAAGGGGACAAAATTAGAGTCATCCTGGATACTTAATACTTACCCATGCCTTGAAAAAGTAAAACTGGGAAAACGGAGTGGGATGAAATGTACAAGCTGCTTTAAGCAAATACAAGAAGCAAAAAAATTTTCAAAGAATGGTAGTGTTCCAATAGCTGACGGAGTTCGAATGGACGGACACAGGGAACTTGAAAGGATAGTCGATCATTTACATTCAGAATCTCATATTGCGGCAGAACAATTGGAACAAATGCAGCAAAGATGGATGTTACAGTCTGAAAATTACCCGTGGGTAAAAACTTTAAAATCTCAAAATGAAGAAAAAATTAAAATATTGATTGAGATGGCTGTCGATGTGTATAATGATAGTCGTCAGCTAACTCTTAGTGCCAATTCTTGGCCGTCAAGATCTGTAGCAAAAATGCACACTGACATTCAGATAGCGTCTTATAAAGACAATGGACTGCATGCACAGTTCGTTAAACTGAATCTTTCCCCTGAACTTCTGCAGTATAGAAATCCTGTAATCTACAGGGAAATGCTAGACGTTGTCAGTAGTTTGACGATGGAAAAAGTCATAAAAGAGCTAGAAAAAGCTGACTGTTTTGTAATTCAGATAGATGGATCATATGACAAATATGGTGTTGATAATAAGTTTGTAACCGCCCGATTTATTTCTGAAGACAAAGAGATGAGGTCGATATTTCTAGGTGAGAGTAAATCCATCAAACGAGGAGCAGAAGGCCTTCTTGATGCTGTTAAAATTTTGTTTGAAGATCTGGAAATTGAGAGTTTGGCAAAAGAAAAACTAACGAACTTGACAACGGATGGCGAAAATGCTAACACAGGTAAGAACAGTGGTCTATGGGTCAGAATGAAGAACTATCTGGAAAGAAATATTTTATGCATCTGGTGCGTTGCCCACAGATCTGACCTCGTACTTTCCGATCTTGAGTTAAGTATAATGGAAGTTAAACACTGGAAAGCGAACTTGAAGGCCGTGGCTACGTTTTACAGAGGGTCATCTGTAAGATTCAATGAACTTGAACAAATAGCCAAAGCTGAGAATCTTAAGTACAAATTCCCAGCCTACTTCAAAGTTAGATTCGTAGAACATCTAATTAATTTAACAAAAGCAATGTGGAATAATCTTCTGTGTATAGAAAAGCACTGGAAGTCAATAGTTGATAACCCTGATTCATCAAAAGTCGAAAAAGCCACTGCAAGAGGATTTATGCGACTGTGGCAAAAAGAGGGTGACCAGCAACTCTTAACAAGCCTCATGCTCGATATCTTGAGGCTAATTGAAAGGCTACAGAAAGAGAGTCAACGATCAATGGTAACTCTGCCTGATATTGAAACCACAAAAGAAATTATTGTCACTTCACTCTCGCTGATGGAAAGTCAACCTTATCCGGGAGGATATGAAGAACAACTGTTGGAAAAGAATGCAGTCAAAAACGGAAATGATGATAAACCTGATGTAGAGTTTTGCAAGAGAAGAGCAGTTAACTCCTTAGGATCTACATCCACGAGAAGATGTTGGTCTGCAGTGAGGAAGGAAATAGTTCTCAGCTGTAAGGAGTTCCTCACTGTCAGACTTGCTGACGACCAGCATAACATCCTGAACACAATGAACAAGTTTCTCAGTGCAAGAATTGCACCAGATATGATCAATGCAGTACGAAGTGAAGTCAAAGACATGTTTGGTGATGACGCCGTTTCGCCGTTTACTGACGATGTAATCTGCTTATTCTGCAGTGAAAAATTACCTGCACCCCTGGAAATGGATAATGCGTCAGCCAAATTGTACCATTACTTCAAAGTGTCTAAGACGCACTCAGTGTTTTCCAAGCTGGTCCAGACATATATTTGCGTGACGCCTCACAGTGCAGGACCAGAACGGGCAGTGTCTGTTCACACAACACTCAAGACTAACAAACAGTCCTCATATTCCAGAATAGCTCTCAACTCTAGAATGTATATAGCTCTCAATGGCACAGGAACTGCGCTGTTCAACCCAAGACCAGCAGTAGCAAAATTTTTAGAGGTCAAAGAAAGAAGAAGGAAACTTCCAGATGAAGAAATTTATCAAAACCAGAAATTTACAAAAACGTTTTTTTCAAAAGACTCTAACGTATAAGGGTATAGTCTAACAATATTGTTCTGACCTCAGATTTTTTTTTTAATAGCCTTTAGCCTTTTTGATGTAGTTACAGCAACATTAACCATTTACGATTAAATTACTAATTTAATTTTACAAATAAACACTTAATTAACATTATTTGGTGAAATATTGGTATACCTTTAATAAAGGATGTCATAAAATTAGGGTTACTTGAACATTACTTAATTTGTTTAATCTGTCAATTAGTACTGTTATATTGTATATTACAAGAAATTATTTTGCATTGCATTTATTCAATGAAATATTATTTAAGAGATAATTTACCTCTGACACTAATTAATAAAGCAGCCATACTTACTTTCAAATTTAGTTTTATTTCTTACCTATAAATTACTACTTTTAGTATTGATATTTTTCGTGTTATGTCGTAGTACAATACTACAACTGTACAAATGTATTGGTGACTGGTGAGGCATTTACCCTGAAGCGATGAACACTTTGGGAGAGGGGGGCGCTCAGCGGACGTAGAAGGGGCGCCGGAGTATAGTGTCGCCCAGTGAAAATTCCTTAAAATATGGTCTGGTGCACTTAGTACTACACATTTAAGTTGAAGAAATTAGTGTTAGGCCTAATGAATTAATTTTGTTCGAATTATTGAATTCATATCATATGAATGAATGAATTAGTATATTTCTTAAATAATATACCAGTATTTTACATAATAAACTTTTAATTTGCAAAAAATGAAGAAATATAAAACTGCTGTTAACTGACAATTAAAAATGGTGCGATTTGAATATTGAAATACACAAATTAAGAGATTGTCTAGGCGGCCTCAAATATCAGCTGGTTCCAGTGTCGCCACATTTAATATTCCGACCTTCTACTAGAGCCGCCATGGCTGCCTCCATCTCTTGCAGCCATCGCCCTTCTAATTCTTCATATTCACCTCACTCCTATTTCACTGTACAGGATTCTCTGTGCTTGCCTGTCTTGAGACATTCTCTCCAACTGCCCTAACCAGCCATTCTTCTAGACTTAATAAATAATAGTATTTCTGCTCCTTTAAGTATCTAGTATCTATCTTGGAGTTAGATACCAGCAACATGGCAGCGCCTAGTAGACAATGTGCTGGGTATGGACCTGGAGCCATGTGTATTCCTCTACTTAGATGATGTTATTTTGGTGACTCAGACCTTTGAGAAACATGTAGAAGTATTGGAAGAAATTTTCAAACGCCTTGCTGCGGCCAACCTTACCCTCAATAAAGAAAAATGCCATTTTTGCAAATCAGAGCTGCGTTACCTTGGCTATGTTGTTGATGCAAAAGGGTTAAAAGTAGAACCAGAAAAGGTCAACGCCATCTTGGAAATTCCTGTCCCTTGCAGTACTAAAGAAGTCCGGCAATTTTGTGGAACTGCGAGTTGGTATCGTAGGTTTATACCTAAATTTGCTTCGCGCCTTCATCCCTTAACATGCTCAGGAAGAATAAACCCTTGAAATGGACCAAGGAAGCTCAGGAAGCATTTGACGACATCCGTGGAAGTCTAGTACAGTCACCTATCTTGTCGTGCCCGGATTTTGGAAAGCAATTCACTATCTCTTGTGATGCTTCAGGTGTCGGGACGGGAGCTGTATTGTCACAATCCTCTGATGGTGGTGAAAATGTGATAGCATATGCAAGCAGAACCTTAAGCAGAACCGAGCAAAAGTTTTCCGCTACAGAAAGGGAGTGTCTGGCTGTAATATGGTCAATGGAGAAATTCCGGCCCTACATAGCCTTCTATGGCTGCACAACTTAAAGGACCACAAGGCCGACTGGCTCGTTGGTCTTTGCGCCTTCAGCCATGCAACTTTACCTTATTACACCGGAAGGGGAGGGAACGTGTTGTCCCTGACCTCTTGTCAAGAAACCCCCTCAAGACTGCTGAGCCTTTGGCAGTTATCGACTCTATCAACCTGAAGAATGACGTCAAGATAGAGGACAGATGGCACCTGAGGATGGTTGAGTCGACCAAGCAGAAACCTGGTCAATTTTCATCTTGGAAAGTGGAGGATGATCAACTCTGGAAGCATGTCCCACCTTCTTTTTCGGTTGGCGATGGTGAAGAGGATTGGAAGCTGGTTTTGCCTAAGGAGAAGCGGCTTGAGGCTTTTCGAGAATGTCATGATGCCCCTACTTCTGGACACATGGGAGTATACAAAACTTATCATAGGCTTCAGCAACTCTACTATTGGCCAAAGATGCGTAAGGACACATCGACCTATGTTGCCAGATGCAAGGTTTGTCAACAAACAAAGACTGACTCCTTTAGCAAATACACACTGCTATTTCCCTTGAGAGCTGCCACAGCAAAGTCAGTGGCAAGGCACCTTGAAGATGTTTTCTTAGTTTATGGCGTTCCAGACTGCATTGTCTTTGATAATGGTTCAGAATTTATTGGCCGGCCAGTCCGCAGCTTAACTCAGGAGTACAAAGTTAAGACTATATTCACACCTAGCCATCATCCTCAGGCGAACCCTACTGAGAGGGCCAATCGCATCATTGGAAATATGTTGAGAGCTTATGTTGGTGAAAACCATCGACACTGGGATACAAAGCTGCATCAGATTGGCTGTACCTTGCGGACAGCAGTGAATGAAACCCCAGGGTTTTCTCCAACCTTCCTAGTTTTTGGTCGGGAGATCAGATTAGCAGGAGAGAGATCAGGAAATCTTCATGAAGAGGATTTGCCTCAATGCACTGATTTTGATCGTCACCACCAGAGGCTGATGCGTCTGGAAGAGATTTCCAAGGAAGTGAAGGAAAGGATGAAAAAGGCTTATGAGAAGAATACAGTGAGATACAATCGGCGCTGACAAGAACAGCAATTTCATGAAGGACAACGAGTTTGGAAAAGAAACTTTGCCCAAGCAGATGCTGCCAACTTCAAGTCAGCGAAGCTGTATTCCTAAGTTCATCGAGCCGTTTGTGATCAAGAAGAAGCTGTCTCCTGTCACTTACACTCTGCAATCGGAAGAGGGGAAGAGCATTTCTGGAACCTGGCACACAGCGGACTTGAGACCTTACCTGGACTAGCATTCCAGAAGAAAATTTGGGAAATTTTCTGCTGAAGAAAGGGGGTGTTGTAATGTTTTTAATTCTAATAACCAACAATTAAGACTGAGAAGTAAGTTGAATTCAACTCGAGACGGCACACAGGCCTGATTAACCTGTTGATAAGCTTATCAGTTGGGATAACAATGCTGCAGCTCCAACTGGCCAAACAAGAATTTTGCTTTACTTTTCCTGTCGCTTATTGTTCATCACTGCAAGCCAAGTGAGGCCTGATCGGCTGAACACCTGTTCAACCCCACTGCTGCCTAGATGTTCTGGATAGTTCAGTGTGAGTTAGCTGCCCATGGAAATCACTACACCAGACCCTTACTTTTGCACTGCTCCCTCCTAATCCAATGTTCCAGTTGGTTAAGGTGAGATATTTTATTTGTTCATAAATTTCTCAAATCAAATTTCACAGATTATGTAACTTCATAATAATAATAATATCCATAGAATATATTCGTGTGAGTAGATAACTAAATTATTTTTTCAGTACACCTGTTATTTCAAGTCTACCAACCAGACAAGTTAGTCCCAGTATGCTTTGGAAAATAATTATTTTAACTGTTAGTAAAGGGCATAGCAATCATTTTGATACTTTATACCAACATATTTTAGGGCCATCAAGCCATTTGTATGAGTTTTATGTAGTAAGGTAATTGCCTACAAATGTATTGCGTGTTGGATGTGTTGGGATAAATTGCTTTATATGTTCATATATGTAACTTGATTGTTTAGCCTGATAATTGGTATAAAATTATTTCTTGATAGCTGCCATCTTTGTAAAAAAAAATATATATATATTATATAACGTACCAAATCTTATAGATTTGGGGTTATATGTAGAAAGTTTTAAAAATCAAATATAAAATAAATTTAAAATCGATAGAACCATATCTCGCGCTGTAGCGAGCATTTGAAACAATTGTAAAACGCGCAGCGGCTATGTTCCGGTGGTGTTATGTAACCACGCACACACCGTTATAAATTAGGGACACGCCCTAACTTTAAAACATTAATATTTCGGAAACGAATAAATATAGGCAAAAACCAAAATAGCCAAAATGTTTGCCGAAATATTAAAAATAGGGTGCGCAAATTTCAATAAATATAATTAAAGAGTTAATGAGATAATTCATTTTATTTAAATAACTTCCATAGTAAGAGAGCTAGGGAGTTCAAATTTGGATATGTAATAATTATTGTAGTTTGTGAGTTAGATTAAATCTCTCTACCCTCTTGTTACCTCTTTCTATTATCCGTTGCTTTGCGTATTCAATTTTTACACTTATTGGTACAGGTACATTCTGGTTATTAGGTTTGTGTATATACTTGGTCCATAATCTGTTTGGCTTTTTATCTTCTTCCAATTCTATTGGAGTATATCCTGTTGCTTCACTATAATTTTCGTTGATGGCCTTCTCAAGAAATGGTAGACATTCTGCCCATTTATTGTGTTGATCATGGCAGTATATTCGTAAATATTTACCTAATCCCTTGTTAACTATCTCAGCAAGGTTTCCTTGAGGATGTCTTATGGATGTGAGTACAGGTTGTATTCCATTTTCCCTTAACGTCCTCTCCCATTTTTACTTCCACGTTCCTTAAGGAAATGGAAGTATGGTGATGGCAAAAAAAATCGTGTTCGAGATTATTGTAGATTCTGATTGTACTACACTCAAAACATGAAAAAAAGTCATTTTTCGAAAAGTGTCTGTGTGTCTGTGTGTCTGTCTGTGTGTGTGTCTGTCTGTCTGTCTGTCTGTCTATCTGTAAATTTTTTTTTTATATGGCAAACAATAACAGCCACAAATTCAAACAGAATCAAATAATTTTTTGCATACAGCCCTGATTTGTAGAGTACTCAAGACCTATTGTTTTTGGTGAAGATCGGTTAAGGGAAAGGGGTAGTTTACCTGAACGTTTTTTTTAACCAAGGGTAATTTTTTTCTATGGCAAACGATAACAGCCGCAAATTCAAACAGAATCAACTACTCTTTTGCATACAGCCCTGAATTATAGAGATCTCAAGACCTATTGGTTTTGGTGAAGATCGGTTAAGGGAAAAAGGTAGTTTACCTGCAACGTTTTATGTTTTAAAAAGGGTATTTTCTATGGCAAACGATAACAGCCGCAAATTCAAACAGAATCAAATAGGTTTTTGCATACAGCCCTGATTTGTAGAGTACTCAAGACCAATTGTTTTCGGTGAAGATCGGTTAAGGGAAAGGGGTAGTTTACCTGAACGTTTTTTTAATCAAGGGTAATTTTTTTCTATGTCAAACGATAACAGCCGCAAATTTTAACAGAATCTACTACTCTTTTTCATGCAGCCCTAAATTGTAGAGTTCTCAAGACCTGTTGCTTTTGGTGGAGATCGGTTAAGGGAAAGGAGTAGTTTACCTGCAACGTTTTATGTTTTAAAAAGGGTATTTTCTATGGCAAACGATAACAGCCGCAAATTCAAACAGAATCAAATAAGGTTTTGCATACAGCCCTGATTTTAGAGTACTCAAGACCTATTGTTTTCGGTGAAGATCGGTTAAGGGAAAGGGGTAGTTTACCAGCTACGTTTTATGTTTTAACAAGGGTATTTTCTATGGCAAACGATAAGAGCCGCAAATTCAAACAGAATCAAATAATTTTTGCATACAGCCCTGAATTGTAGAGTTCTCAAGTCCTATTGTTTTTTATGAAAATCGGTAATGGGAAAGGGGTAGTTTACCAGCAACTTTTTTTTTAATCAAGGGTAATTTTTTTCTGTCTGTCTGTCTATCTGTAGATTTTTTTCTATGGCAAACGATAACAGCCGCAAATTCAAACAGAATCAAATAATTTTTTGTGTGCAGCCCTGATTTGTAGAGTACTCAAGACCTATTGTTTTTGGTGAAGATCGGTTAAGGGAAAGGTGTAGTTTACCAGTAACTTTTTTTTTTAATCAAGGGTAATTTTTTTCTATGTCAAACGATAACAGCCGCAAATTTTAACAGAATCTACTACTCTTTTGCATACAGCCCTGAATTGTAGAGTTCTCAAGACCTGTTGCTCAAAACATGAAAAAAAGTCGTTTTTCGAAAAGTGTCTGTGTCTATCTGTAGATTTTTTTTCTATGGCAAACGATAACAGCCGCAAATTCAAACAGAATCAAATAATTTTTTGCATACAGCCCTGATTTGTAGAGTACTCACGACTTATTGTTTTTGGTGAAGATCGGTTAAGGGAAAGGGGTAGTTTACCTGCAACGTTTTATGTTTTAAAAAGGGTATTTTTTATGGCAAACGATAACAGCCGCAAATTCAAACAGAATCAAATAAGTTTTTGCATACAGCCCTGAATTGTAGAGTACTCAAGACCTATTGTTTTCGGTGAAGATCGGTTAAGGGAAAGGGGTAGTTTACCTGCAGCATTTTTTTATCAAGAGTAATTTTTTTTTGGCAAACGATAACAGCCGCAAATTCGAACAGAATCAAATAATGTTTTGCATACAGCCCTGAATTGTAGAGTTCTTTAGACCTTTTGGTTTTGGTAAAGATCGGTTAAGGGAATAGGGTAGTTTACCTGCAACATTTTATGTTTTAACAAGGGTAATTTTTTCTATGACGAACGGTAACTGCCGCATATTCAAACAGAATCAAATAATTTTTTGCATACTTCCCTGAATTGTAGTGATCTCAAGGCCTTTTGATTTTGGTGAAGATCGGTTAAGGGGAAGGGGTAGTTTACCAGCAACCTTTTACGTTTTAACAACAGTAAAGTACTTGAAAATTCATTTAAACTTTTCAAACAATGGTAATTGTTAAAAATAAAATAATTTTGTTGCCAGGCAATAAAATTATAATTTTTTCATTTTAATGTAAATCATGTATGAGAGAAAATATATCGTTCGTGGCAGGCAAGCATATCTCAATTATGTAATGTTTACGTTTCCATTTTATTATTACGATTACTGCAATAAAAAGGCAGGGAACACACACACACAAAATTCGCGTTATTTCTGGCCTCACTCATGTTTATTTTCTTACATTTGCACGCTTTTTAAATGGAAAGTGCCGAAACCCACACCAACATAACGCGTGCAAGCCGAAAAATTGTCCAGCGTGGATAGCTGTTAAAAATAAAATAATTTTGTTGCCTGGCAATAAAATTATAATTTTTTCATTTTAATGTAAATCATGTATGAGAGAAAATATATCGTTCGTGGCAGGCAAGCATATCTTAATTATGTAATGTTTACGTTTCCATTTTATTTGCTTCCTGTGGATCGCTGGGCAGTGTAACTGCACGTGTTTACAGAGGAATGATTCATAGACAGAATTTTCGTCTTTAGGGAATGAACCCTCTGCAAGATGCTGAGGGTCCATGAGTGACTTCGGAGCGCTCCTTCTTTTCCGCGTGTTTGTTCTGTGAAACGTACACTGTAGATTCGCAGCTTTACTCTAAGCAACGCTCAATAGGAAATGTTGAAAATATTTGTCCAAGTTGTACCCTCATACACACTAAACCTGCTCTGGTGTTTTAATTACGGATATCATAATATTAAAACTTTGGAAACTTGAGCACTGCTTAATGGAGATCAAACATTAACTTATACAAGCCATTAATTTTATGCATATTATATATATATGTGTGTGTGTGTGTGTGTGTGTGTGTGTGTGTGTGTGTGTGTGTGTGTGTGTGTGTGTGTGTGTGTGTGTGTGTGTGTGTGTGTGTGTGTGTGTGTGTGTGTGTGTGTGTGTGTGTGTGTGTGTGTGTGTGTGTGTGTGTGTGTGTACAACGTTATCGGCAACAAAGAAGTAGTTTTTGTTAAAATTCCTTCCCGGGATGTTTGGCCGTAGTCCAATGTTTTCTACAAAACCAGACGTTTCGGCAATGCCATCGACTTCCATCATCAGTGAAAGTCGAGTGCGATAACGTGAGGTGGTATACGTTAGTGACCACAGTACTGTGGTTAAGGCTGAAGCAGTAAGTAGAAAGAAGTAGTTTCTATGGTAATATTTCATTTCGAAAATGATTTTAAATATAAATCTTAGAATTTGGAAGTTATGTATGGTTCTCCATACCGATATTTCACTCTGGAATTGTACACCTTGGTCACTGAGTACCTTCTTCATTTTTCCATATGTCGGAATATATTTCTGCAGTAGTATCTTTAGAACAACTTTGGTTGTGGGTCGCATAATTGGGTACAGTCGGACTGCCTTGGAAACACATCGATACATACCAATATGTGCTTCACACCTGGACTTGATCGTGGTAGTGGTCCCAGAAAATCCACTGCAATTAGCTCTCCCTTGTCCCCTTCTGGATGCTCTGCATTTCTACGTATGTGTGTAAATTCGGTCCTTTCGCCGTTTGACACTCATAACACTTCTTCACCTCCTTCTTTATTTTTCGATACATATTATTAATCGTAAAATCCTCTCATAGACTCAGATAACATTTCAGAGCGGCAGCATGTGCTAAACTCTCATGTGCTGGTTGAATTAATTTCTGTAACATGTCGTTCGTTAGTACTATCTTCCAGTCTTGTCTTACTAACCTGAAAAGAATTCCATTAAGTACCTTATAATGATTTGGTAACTGTTCTTGGTCCTTCATCTCTCTTATTGTCACGTCCAAATCTTGTTGTTATGCTAAATTTTTCAGCATTTGTTTTACTTCATCATTCTCTTTAAATTTAGTTGATAACAATCGTACTTCTTTCTTTTCGCTCTCATAGACTTCTTCACATTCTTCTTTGATGTAACGGCTTAGTGTATCAGCTATAATATTGTCTTTACCTTTACAGTATTTAATGGTGAATGAGTATTCGCCAATGGCTAAAATCCATCTTAATAATCTGGCATTTGTTACTTTGCATTTCAATAGAAATGATAATGCTTGGTGGTCAGTATGTATCTCAAAATGAGTACCATAAACATAATATCTGAATTGCTTAAGAGCGTACACTATAGCAAGTATTTCTTTTTCTGATGTGGCAAAATGAGTACCATAAACATAATATCTGAATTGCTTAAGAGCGTACACTATAGCAAGTATTTCTTTTTCTGATGTGGAGTAGTGTTTTTCAGCTCCTTTGAAGACTCTACTGGCGTAGGCGATAACTCGGTGCTCTCCCGTAGTATCTTGTTGATACAGTACACTTCCTACTGCGTAGTCACTGGCATCGGAGTAGATTACGAATTTTCCTTCTCGTTGAGGATGATGTAACATAATATTTTCGATGAATAACTCTTTCACTTGGTTAAAAGCATTTCGGTGATTCTTCTCCCATTTCCATTTCTGTCCTTTCTTCGTCAGCTCTAGTAGCGGTTGCGTATACTTTGCATATAACGGTGAGAATCTTCTGTAGTATCCTATTAGTCCTAAGAATGCTCTTAACCCTTTGAGATTTCCGGGTATAGGGAAATTAGTTATGCTGGAAATTTTGATAGGATCGGGTTGAATACCAGAGGAGGAAATAACGTGACCTAGGAATTGGATAGAGGATTTGATAAATTCACATTTGTCTAGGTTAAGGGATATGTTCGCTTGCCTAAACTTGTGGAATATTGTCCTTAGATGTTTTATATGTTCGTCTAACGTTTTAGATACAACTAAGATATCATCTACAAATACCATGGTGTAGGGTTCCACCTCAGGTCCTAGGGCTCTTTCTAGACACTTTACGATGGCTGCCAAACTCGTGCTTAATCCGAAGGGTACTACTCTGTGTTGGTAGCATTTATTTTTATACAGGAAAGCGATGTACTTTCTATTCTCTTCACGAATTGGAATCTGCCAGAAACTTGAGCGTAAATCTAGCTTCGTCAGATACCTCGCTCCTGCACACTTAGTAAATAATTCGTCCACAGTTGGCGCACAGTCATACTCCATTAATACAATGCTGTTCAGCTCCCTCATGTCAAGGCATAGACGTATCTCACCACTTTTCTTCTTCACTACCACTAGAGGATTCAGGAATTTGCTGTTCGATCGCTCTATGACTCCATTTTCAATCATGCGCCGAATTTCCAGTTCAACCTCTTCCTCATATCGCGTTCGGATAGGGTACGTCCTCCTAATGATTTTCGTAGGGTCTGACACAACTATAGAGTGTTCGTATACTGTCGTCTGCGTCGGTACTTCACTAAATACATCACTGTATTCTTCTATTAATTCGTGCAGTTTCTCTTCTTCCTGTGTCGTCATTCCTTCATCTGCCGCATTCAAATGGCGAGTTGGACCATACTGTATTTGTGGCTTGTACAAAGTAATAGGTGTTTCACTTACCTTGCACTCTTCTTTTCACATACCTTGCGCTATTCATATTTAATTCATATTGAACATTTTTATAATTACACACAATTGTATTATCATTAACATTAATCTTAACATTTATTGCATTTAGTATATCGATACCTAAAATTCCATCATAAATCAATTTATGCATAATTATCATGGGGTGTTCTAATTCTAGATATTTATATGTTAGAGTTACATATGCTTGTTGTTTAACTCTTTCTTTTTTATTGGTAGCTGTTGTGATATTTAAATTATTTACGGGCAAAATTGCAGTATTTTTAAAATATTTCTTATTGCGTTGAACCCATGCAGCGTTAAGAACTGACAGCTGGCTGCCGGTGTCAACTAGCATCCGTATTTTACACCTGTTTATGCTCACAGTCACAATAGGACATTGTGTTTGTTGTTCGTCTCGCTTTATATCCTGTTCGGTGCTTAATAAGTCCTCCCTAATATCGCAGGGGTATATGTTGTTTATTTTATAAGTTTGCTTCCGTTTATTCAGTCATTGTGATGCTTTTGATGTAGACGGCCGACTGTGGAACGTTACTGTCTCCATCTCATTCATTTTCTCGCTATCTCTCTTCAATTTTTTCTCGTCGTACCTTCGTACTGCGGCAACGCGTTTGTCAGCTGGTTTTGAAAACTGTTTACGATTGGACGACCATACAACGTCTCCTTGTCGTTTAGCTGTATTTATTAGTTCAGTCTCTGTAGCTGTGCGCGTTGTAGTGTTCTATATTGGTGGCGAATAATTTATTTTGTAATTATCAAGGGGCGGTGTAGTGTTTTGTAGTGCTTTCTTGTCATCTCTGTGATAATTATAGTGGTGATTTGCGTGTTTTTGTTCCCAGTATTGTGTGTTCTTACCTTTATTGATATTCTCCGACTGTGTCATAAGGATTAAAAATTCTTCTATGGTTTTAATTCCCTGCGTATAAACTGCTAACTGGATTATCTCACTGAAAATGGTAAGATAACTTTGAAATAATTTCGTATTCTGAGAATTTAGGTTTAAGATGCTTTACACGTTCTATTTGCATAATTGTGTATTGTCCAATACTCTGCTGTCCTTGTGCATTGAACTTACCATATTCGAGTTGACCCCGTACTTGTCGTTGGGTATGTAAATTCCAGTATCGGTTCTCGAATGCCTCACGAAACTGCTGATATGTACTGACGTTATCTCTAATAATAGAGTACCATTAGCTGGCTGAATCTCTAAGATATCGCGTGACGAAGTCTATCTTCTCGTCGTCATTTATTGCACTGCCAATCTTCTCTAATTCCTTCTCTACTCTAGCTAGGAATTCCATACTGTTCTCTCCTTTACCACCTGAGAACTTAAGTCTGCTCCTTTCTTCTATTGGTGTAGGAAACATGGTCATTTGGTTCTGTCGTCTTCTCAACTCACTTCGTAGCTGGTTCATTTCCTCTTGAATTTCTTCTTTCATATATGATGTCTCTCGAACGGTCCTTCGTAGTTTCTTCAATTCTATTCTCAATGACTACAGTACGTGTTTCTATTTCTCTAAGTTTACTGGTATTTTCTTGCGACATATTATTAATAGTTTGAATTTTATCATCCTGCTCTCGCGTTATAGTATTTAAAGTATCATTTAAATTATCCTTTATTTGTTTATGCGATTCTTTTAAATCTTTTCTCCACTCGAGACGTAATTCTTTTTGTTTATTTTCAATCCATATAACTTGCTCATGTAAGGCTTGTTTAAAATTATTCTCTAACGTATCAATACGTATGTTGGTGTCACCAATCTTTTCGGTTAACTGTGCATTACTGTCAATTATACTTTGTTTTATTTCAAGATTGTCAATTTTTAACTCCTCTAGCTATCCGTCTTTTTATGGTGTCTTGTTTAAAATTTTCAGTTTGTTCTTCTAATTGTTTCTTATTAGATTCTTTTAATTTGTCTATTTTAGCATTTATATTTTCTGTTTGTTTTGTGCTTATCTCATCTACCCAAGCACGCATCATCATTTGAAACAATGTCCAAATTTCCTGGAGTCGTCATGTTGAAGTATTATTTAAATATTTAGTAGTTATTCTTTAACAATTATTATTGATAACCGTTCCCTACTTATTTATTTATTTCTTTATTTTTATTAAGAGTTATTATTAATACTCATTACAGTTACACCTGTTACATAGACACACAATATTATTTGTGGACGCCAGCTGTGTTATTACACAAAAATTAACCTAACTGGACGGTAGCGCGATGATTTTATTTTTCTAGGTTGGCTAATCTGATTTATATATCGCATCAACGTTCGCGTGATTGTACCTTGACCAGTGCACATTCAGCTTTCTCGGCGTTCGGTTCGCCGAACTTTCTCTGTCAAGTTAGTGTCGACATTAAACGTAGGCTTTAGGCCTTATTATTTTCTATTATGGCCGACTAGGCCCTCTTCATGAGTAACTAAATTTATATTAATTCAATATGCAGCATTAGCCAGCCTACTTCAATTTTTACAGCTGTAATGTAATCAGTCAATATTAAACCTATTCGTATACAGTCCACTTCTTTTTATTTCTTAATGTAATTTTTAATTCATTCTACACATCATCTTCAATCACCATGGAAGACCAGCTAACAGAATATAATTCAAGAAACATAATTTTCGCCCACTTGGGCCCAACTAATTAATTCTTCCTGTCCACACTTGTGGAACATTACTTTTATTCATCAGTTTCGGTCCACTCGGACCGGGACCATCCATTTTTTGGTCCACCGTGCCTGGATTATAATCAGCATTTTAGTCCTCACGGTGCGCATCATCCATATTTTTGGTCACTCCGGACCTGGATTTCCATTTAACATCTTTTACATCTTTTTCTGGCCATCACGGGCGGATTAGCACGTCAGCTAATGTGACCGTGGCGTGATTTGCGTCGCCATTTCGCTCGTCATCTTCGGGCAACGTTATAGCAAGTTCCTGCCGGCTGCAGTGCCTCAAAGTGGTCATCTTTGCCAGCTGTTCACCATCATCACCAAGGAGCCGACGCTGCGGGAAGTCGCCAACCAGGTACCACCAGCAACAGTAAAAAGGTGCGTAAAAAAAATGTCTGAAGAAGGCCTCAAGGTGCTGACCAGAAAGAGAGGCGGATTAAAGTCCGCGATAGTGCGGATACAATCCGCGGTAAATTCTTTTGATATTAATTTAACTACAAAACATTTTCTGACTGTAAGATTAGAAAGTCTTAAGACCTTAGCCTCGAAGTACGACGAAGTACAGTCTGAGATAGAGCTTATCAGTAAAGACGCGAGCACTGCTCAGGCAGACCGAGTCGAGGTTGAGGAAACGATATACTCAACTGAGGCAAACATTTTACAACTCCTTGACACTTTTAATACTCAGACTGTGCCTCCTGTACTATCGACGCCTGTGCATTTAAAGCCGATAAGTTTGCCCTGCTTCTCAGGCAACATACTTGAGTGGCAACATTTCTATTCAATTTTCAATGATCTAGTGCATTCAAGATCAGATTTAACGCCAGTACAGAAACTGCATTACTTGCATTCATCGGTGAAGTGTGAACCATTAGACTTAATTAAATCATTACCAATTTGTCAAGAAAATTATGTAATAGCGTTGAACTTGCTGTCCGAGAGGTACAATAATCCATTTATATTAGCCAAATAT
Source organism: Magicicada septendecula (assembly GCA_034769895.1). Lineage (NCBI taxonomy): Eukaryota > Metazoa > Arthropoda > Insecta > Hemiptera > Cicadidae > Magicicada > Magicicada septendecula. Next base: position 14,786,997 of record CM068371.1, on the reverse strand, counting down.
TATGTACAGAACCTACTTCAGGTTAAGTCCACAATAAAGGACTCAGTTCAAAGCTTGGCGGAGTTTACGAATACTATAACGTCTTCCGTTAATTCACTGGCGGCAATGAAGCTGTCCGTAAACCTATTTGAGTTTATTACCATACAGTTGCTCTCCACCAAACTTGACCCTATTACTTTAAAACGTTGGAAGGAGTCCATAGACCCTGACAACTTGCCCAGTTTTCAAGACTTTACGCATTTTTTGAATTTGCGCCGACAACTTTTAGAAAATACAATGCCAATTGAATCCGGACAGCAATTCAACAAACCTAGTGTAAAACCAAACAATAAATTTAAGAAATGTAGCTTAAGAATACTGCTGGCAGCAGTACCTTTAAGAGTTATCACGCAGCGGCAAGGCATTATTCATGTGTGTGCTGTAAATCTGACCACCCGCTTTACATGTGTAATAATTTTCGCATATTAAGTGCCGCTGAGCGGGGGCAATTGGTTGCAAATCATAAATGTTGTATTAACTGCCTTAGAGCAGGTCATTTGATAACAAATTGTAAAAGTAAACAGGTTTGTAAAATTTGTTCAAAGGGTCACCACACCTTGCTGCACGCTAATTACGTGCCGAAATCAGCAGCTGCCAGCAGTAACTATTGCTCATTCAAATTACAGTGTAAAAACAATGTACTTTTATCCACTGCGGTTGTATATGTCATTGATCAGGCTGGCAATAGGCATAAGGCTCGGGCACTTCTTGACGCCGGGTCCCAGATCAATTTTTGTACGAAATCATTTGCGAAAAAGTTGCACCTTAAACTAACCCAATCTAATATTCCAATTACAGGAATAAGCAACACAGCGTGTTGCGCTACTGACATTGTTTCTGTGCGTATTATGTCTCGCTATCAGAGACATAGTTTCGAGGCCAAATGTGCCGTCCTATCTAATTTAACTCATAATCTGCCTTCAATCTCGTTTGACATCAACCGGTTCCACATTCCAAATAAAATTTTTCTCGCCGACCCAGATTTTAATATATCTTCACAGATCGACGTACTATTGGGGGCACAATTTTATCTGGATTTAATATTAGCTAATAAGTACACACGCGGACCCAACTTCCCTATCATTCAGGAGACAAAACTGGGTTACATTTTGGCCGGCAATCTGCCCAAACACTGCCACACCCAGGGTCCTGCTGTTTCGTTCTTGGCAAGGAACAATGACAGCCAAATCCTGCAATCTCTCGAGAGATTTTGGGAGGCAGAAACGATCCCCGGCGATACCCCTAATAGCGAGTCGGCTTGCGAAGAGCATTTTGTGCGCTCAACTCAGCGCAACCACGAGGGTAGATTTATAGTGTCGCTCCCATTCAAATCTGATAAGCCCCACTTGGGGGAATCTTACACAAGTGCCGAATCAAGATTTTTAAGCTTGGAGCGTCGATTCAGGCGCGATCCCAAGCTCGCTCGCGACTACGCGGACCTTACCAAAGAATGTAAGGATCTTGGGCACATGACACTCATTGATCATGGCGCTATCAATTTAGTAGCGTCACACATTTACTACATATACTTATGTGTATACAGCCTTATACATACTCATATACTTAATCTGGCTTTGTAAGCTTGGTTGGGATGAACCGATTTCCGGTCAGTCACTTTCGGATTGGCATTCTTTGTGTAACAAATTAAGTCTGATTGGTAAAATAGTGGTCCCGCGATCTATTCGTTGCAACCGTGAGGCGGTTACAGTTCAGTTGCCTGGTTTTTCGGATGCCTCCGAGAGAGGGTTCGGCTGTTGTGTGTATATTCGAGTCATTTATCAAGATGCTACTGCTTCCTGTCGTCTCTTGTGTTCAAAATCTCGCGTGGCTCCCCTACGCCAAGTGTCATTACCTCGCATCGAGCTCTGCGCTTGTTTGTTATTATCGCGACTCGTATCTAAAAGTATTCCTGCTCTTCATTCGTTTATTGATGATGTACATTTGTATTCCGATTCTATGGTGGCTCTTTACTGGATTCATGCGCAGTCTACGCGTTGGAAAACATACGTCGCTAATCGGGTTGCTGAAATTCAGCGTCTCACGCAAACTTATATCTGGCATCACATTGATTCGCGACGCAATCCTGCTGATATTATATCCAGGGGGTGTTTCCCGGACGTTTTGCGCGATTGCTCGCTTTGGTGGCACGGTCCTGGCTGTCTGTCTCAATCGTCAGATTCTAATCCTTTCCCATCTTTCGTACCGGCCACTTCATCATCTTCGGAAGTCACCGCGGAAGAGAAAACTACACATAACCGTTCGCTAATGTCTACCCTGGCTGTTGACTCATCGTTGGACTTTTCCTCGTTACACCGGCTGACACGTGTATACGCTTACTGTTTTCGTTTCATCAGAAATGTTAGACACTCATCTGCGGACAAACTTTCGGGCGATCTGACCCCTGCAGAAATTCATCAGTCTCTCAATTTCTTCATAAAACAATCTCAATCGATCCACTTCCCAGGCGAAATTAGTTGTCTTCGGAACGGATCTTCTGTTTCCATCAGAAGCAAGTTGGCTTCTCTCGACCCGTTTCTTGACGACTCTGGAGTGATACGCGTGGGCGGACGATTGCAGCATTCCCAGTTACCTTACGATTCGAAACATCCTATCGTACTACCCCCTTCGGCGCATGTCACACGCCTTATCATCGAACGCGAACACATTCGCTTACTTCACGCTGGTGCTCAGCTCGTGCATCATTCTCTGCGTCAGCGTTGGTGGATTGTTAATGCCCGGCTAGTCATCCGTTCCATTATTCGCAAGTGTCTCAAGTGTATCCGGTTCAGCGCCACACAGCAGGTCCAGAGGCTTGGCATTTTGCCATCCCCTAGAGTCACTCCTTCAAGGCCGTTTCTATTTTGCGCGGTTGATTATGGTGGTCCCTTCATGATTCGTCATGGCGGGCAGAAGTCTAGAACTCTTACTAAGGCGTACGTGTCTCTGTTTGTTTGCTTGGCAACTAGGGCCATTCACCTGGAATTGGTGTCCGACCTTACTGCCAGCGCATTTATAGCTGCTTTACGTCGTTTTATGGCACGTCGGGGTATACCCAGTCAGCTGTACTCCGACAACGGCACGAACTTCAGGAAGGCCCGCACCATCTTACATGACATTTACAACTTTTGGCACAATAAGGATGCCATCACCTCGATTAAGTCATTCACATCCTCTCAGGGGATATCATGGTCATTTATTCCGCCCTCCTCACCTCATTTCGGTGGCCTTTGGGAGAGCGGCATCAAGAGTTTGAAATTTCATCTGCGGCGCGTGGTAGGCAAATCTATATTAAACTTCGAAGAGTTCACGACCGTTTTGTCTCAGATAGAAGCATGTCTGAACTCTCGACCTTTATTTGCTATTTCCTCGGATGTTAACGACCCGGTGCCACTTACACCTGGCCATTTTTTGATTTGCGCGCCCCTAACTGCGATTCCTGACCCAGACCTTTCTCACGTTCCTGTTTCTCGTCTTGGTCGTTGGCAGCTGATTCAGAGGTTTGTCCGGGACATTTGGAAGGCGTGGTCTCGCGATTATTTGCACCAGCTGCAACAGCGTCACAAGTGGAGGTTTGCCAAAGATAATGTTTCCATTGGTGACTTAGCCTTGATCATTGAGGATAACTTGCCTCCATTAGCCTGGAAATTTGGCGTGATCATCGCCACATTTCCCGGCCCAGATAACTTGGTTCGCGTCGTGGACATTCGCACGCCTACGGGTGTTTTGCGGAGACCAATACATAAATTATGTCTATTGCCAGCGCGAGACGAGATTTGACATTATGGTTATAGCGCAATGCGGCTTTATTCCGCCATTGGCTTATTATTTATTACGACCATTTGGTCAACATAATTGTGATAGATTGTCACAATATTTTTTTGTCAACTTTGCGTCATGGCACGCTTCTGATTATTACAGTTCTGGTGATATCTTAATATTTGTATTGTATGTTAATTTTTGTGGCATACTATGTCACACATTTTCATTGATGTTATGGGGTGTATTGCATGTCTTTGGGTGGTCTTATTTATGAAATGTTATTGCATAATATTCGCATGTTTTGCTGTTAAGTAACCATGCATTCATTTCTTTATATGGTTTCTGATAAATATGTACTATTTTGGGAATGTCTTAAATTGTTAAATTGTTTCTGTAATTTCGGTATTCTATTGTTGTTTGACATTACAATTATTTATCTTGTAATTATTCAAGTTATTGTTGTTGTATTCACATAAATTGTGTCGATGTAAAAACTATTGTAAGCGCCTGCCGTCTGTAACTGTCTCGTTTAATTTATTCACATTGTACTTCATATTTTATTCATTTTTGTAGGTAAGCATGCATAATTCTTTATTTAAAATTATGACATACATGTCATATCTGGGCTACATTCAGCATCTAGCTTGCCCATACATTGTTACATATTGTAAATTCCTGAAACTTCAGGAATATCATGTCTAGGTCGATACATGTCGCCCTCCTGAATATACAATAAAAACAAGCGACTGCAACATGTTCAACAACAATTTTGTTCATGTAATGAACTCTCTGTACAGGTCTACGGACCTTAGCTAGCATTAAGGTAACTCTATGACTTGCATATTATGTATTTTCCTTTCATGTTTTATAATGTTACATACTGTGCACACTTGTGTCAGTAATAGTGGTTAACCAGACTTATTGGTACATGAAACAGCTGTTTGCCAAACCTTGGCCTACAGTCGCTTATCTGCATGCTTATCTCTAAACTAGCGGCCGATTGCCGTTATCTAATCTCAACTCAAGGTTCAACTTAGCCTTGAAGCTGATTCTCGTTACTAAGAACTGCACTATGTTAAATTAAATTGTAAATGTATTCTAATTTATTAAAAATGTATTAAAAAAAATCTTTTTGATTTTTGACGGGCAGTTTATGGACGGTAGCGCGATGATTTTATTTTTCTAGGTTGGCTAATCTGATTTATATATCGGTTCAACGTTCGCGTGATTGTACCTTGACCAGTGCACATTCAGCTTTCTCGGCGTTCGGTTCGCCGAACTTTCTCTGTCAAGTTAGTGTCGACATTAAACGTAGGCTTTAGGCCTTATTATTTTCTATTATGGCCGACTAGGCCCTCTTCATGAGTAACTAAATTTATATTAATTCAATATGCAGCATTAGCCAGCCTACTTCAATTTTTACAGCTGTAATGTAATCAGTCAATATTAAACCTATTCGTATACAGTCCACTTCTTTTTATTTCTTAATGTAATTTTTAATTCATTCTACACATCATCTTCAATCACCATGGAAGACCAGCTAACAGAATATAATTCAAGAAACATAATTTTCGCCCACTTGGGCCCAACTAATTAATTCTTCCTGTCCACACTTGTGGAACATTACTTTTATTCATCAGTTTCGGTCCACTCGGACCGGGACCATCCATTTTTTGGTCCACCGTGCCTGGATTATAATCAGCATTTTAGTCCTCACGGTGCGCATCATCCACTAACATTCAGTTAATATTTAATATAAATAATTATTATTACATATAATATATTTTTCATTTAACACACCCTTATTTTTAGAGCAACCATTTAGCTATAAAAAAAATTTTTAATAGTTAAATGGTGGGGATCATGCCACATGTTCATGGGCGACAAAATTATATAACAATACATATAATTTACCACATTTAATGCAATTTAAATTTGTGGAGCCCCGCGTTCTTTGGGACGCCAAAAGGTGACAAATTAACTTTCTTTGTGTAATTTAATCTGTACATTAATTTAACGCATACACTTTATATAACATTCCTATAATGGTGTGTATGTGTATTTGAGGTTCAGGTGTATTTGTAATAATAACTCTATGTAACTTGTAACGGTATTTCAAATTTATTTAGTAATAATGAAATTGTGCGGAACGCACTTGATTCGACTTAAAACATTCATTATTACTTTGTTACTATGCTGTATGGCTTCCGCTGTATACATCCTTACTGACTAAATATTCTATTCTAATAATTACTTTATTAAAAATACCATTTGCTGACTACTCAGTCAATTGGCGTGCTTCTAAATATCAATGCTTAAATATCTTTTTTTAGATATTATAACGAAATTCAAAATATTAATAGCTACTGAATTTATCTTTCTTTTTCAGTACTGATTTATAAAACTCTATTTTTCACTTAAATACTTTGCATTCTTTTCATTTCAATACTAATTTGAGCTCTTGTTTACGTTAATCTTACGTCAATAATATCTACCATTTTAACTCTATATTTACAAGAAACATTGCCTCTTAACTTTAAAGTAAAACAAGAATGTCTTTAATTGTCTTTGAGTTAATTGTTCAATTAAGAGATAAATAAGTTGTTTATCACCTTATTGTTGTCAATCATACTCAATCGCAATCGATCCATCTGTAATCGTCCTCGTCTCGAACTCCAGCATCAATTCCTCTTGTCCAGCCTCGCTTCTCTTGTCCAGCGTCGTTTACAGACTTCAGTAATGTTCCTCTAGACTCCAGCGTCGTTCCTCTTGTCCAGCGTAGTCGCCTCTAGACTCCAGTGTCGTTCCTCTTGTCCAGCGTAGTCGCCTCTAGACTCCAGCGTCTCGTCTCGCTCTCTGGAACTAAGTCGTCAGCCCTCTCGCTCTCCGGAACTTCATGTTACTTCTTCTCGTGCTGTTTCGGACGTCAGTTGATCATCTTATATAGATTTTCTTCTCGTGTAATTCTGTTACTATTTACAAGTGATTGTATTTACAACTTAGTTACATAGTTGTATGTAACTGGTAGAATGAAACTATTTACAAAAAAATAAATACTCCGTGCGTACGGGCAGAAGCTCCCGCTGCAACTGTGTGTGATCAAAAAAGATACAACTGTAGCGTGTGTGTCCTATTTATACCCACGTCTTGGTTAACACCTGCAGTTGTACGAAATCGTCATGTCTGAAATTGTCTCTGGGTTTTGTTCCCCACTCCTCGTCAATTTCGCTATTTCTTATATTTCTGCGAATTGCAGAGTCCTGTGAGTATACTCTTATACCCATCTTATAACTATTTTCACTACACATGTTCACTGTACTTTTGGACATTGTAACTTAACCCTTGCAATCTGTACACAGTTATTTCGCCACTACACTCGTACGGTGTGTCCCTTTCACGTGGTTTTCATACACAGTATGTAGTTAATTTTATTACATTTTATTGTGTCTTTGGATTTTACTCCTTATTTATAATTTATGAATAATTACGGAAAAACAGTAATTACGCAATTATTCATACTGGGGTGGCAAACTCGGCTGCATAGACCTGCGTCACACACACATGCAAAATACTGTTGTACACACTTTCAGTTACATCTGTGTGTGTGTGTACAAGTCAATTCAGGTCGAAACACCTGTCCATATTTTTGTCTGAGCCAAGCTTGCAATCCCTGACATGCTTACTTCTAATACATTATTAATTATTTTACAATTTATTATGTATATTTACATTTTTATATTCAATGCTCAGCACAGCACTTATCTGTACTGTCGCAATATATATATTGGGGTGTTTCATTTTGTAAGGCAAAAAATAAAATGTAAAATTTTTGCAGACTTTGCTTATGCCCTGAGTCTCAGTGATGTAAAAGATATATATGCCAAATTTCAAGAAGATTGGATAATATTTAGAGGTTGCACACTTTGATCAGTTTTGTAAAAGTAGGCAAAAAATGCGATTTTTCAATGTTAATTACTTTTATTGGAAAAACTAGAAATCACAAACTTAAAATAATATTAAAACTAGACACTAAGATTAATAGGTAGTATCATAGGCAAAACATGTGTTATATTAATCAACTTTGACCTATGCAATCCCTTCTTTTGTTCGCTTGGTGACTACTTTTCTGTGATGCTCTACTACCCTCAACAAGAATTGTTTTTGTTGTTCATCCCTGACCGATTCGTTAAACTTTTTTATCAGAGCAATTCCTCTTTCTGCGGTATCATTGACCACCTTAAGAGCGTTCACATGGCTTCTTAGAGAATCACTGCAGTATTCTGTCATGTCGTGGATCCCAAACAATTCAAAGAACGTCTTTGTTTTATTAGTAACGAAATATCTCAGGTCTTTTCCTTCAAAAACAAGGTTTTTACCCTCTAATCGTTTCATTTCCTTTTTCTTTGCAGGTTTGGTTTTAAATTTTTAGTCATATTTTCCTTAACAGCCTGAATAATACGTTCATCCAAAAAAGCCAATCCTACATTTGTTTCTGAAAGATACCAAAGGTGTCTCTTAGCAACTGTGAGAGCACTTTTTTTGACGTCTGCATCTGGGTAAGTGCTCAGAAGCTGTAGCATATCCAAATCATTCTTTGGAGCCCATCGACTTACAATTGCCTCGTGCCAAAAGCGAACATATATGAGGCTGACAAAATGTGCAACCCGTTTCATTCCTTTCAATTCTCGTTGAGGAATATTCAACTGTTTAGTGAAGAGGACAATTTTAGGTGCATATATTGCCTTTGCCATCCACCTTGCTTGATGCAGAGCCCCTGGGATCCTGAAATTGAAGTTGTTTTTAGACCAACCTCCTAGGTACAGGAGTGAGAGTTGTAATAACTCTTTGTAGTCTTCTCTTGGATGACTTCCGTCTTTTACGACATTTTGGATGTAGTTAACCATTTTCACTCGTTGTTCTTCTAGAAAGCCTTGAACGGGACTTTCTTCATCCAGCATTGTCGTATATGACTTCTTATCAAGTGAACCCCACAGACTTTGGAACTTCAGAAAAATCTGGATGTCAGGACCACTTGATGGTATGCCACAACACTCCTCAAACACTCCTTTCAATATTAGTTCATGGGTGTGATGATGGCAAGCCAACCACAACAATGTTCATCCGAATTCCCTTTCAATTCTGGTACATGCCCCTTGGATCAGTCCTGTATTAGATGCTGTAGTATCAAAAGATATACCGGTGATATTGTCATGTAGCCCAAATTGGTCCACTTCCCGAATAACTACTTCAGCCATCTTCTCACCAGTGCCTTTCAGGGCAACAGGTACGCCAAGCAAATGCTCAAAATCTTTGCCAGTCACTAGAACTGCAACTCTATCTTCCAAAGTTTTGACATTCCCATGGGCAACTGAGGGCAACAGTTTACTGTCCCAATGCAAGACCAAATGAGGAGGATTTTCAAAGAGTGACTCTTCGATTTTCTTTGCCATTTTACTTCTATTGATCGCCCGAGCTCGGTAAACGGTAGCTGGAGATACGGAAATTTTTGAAACATCGTGGCCAAGGCTCTTTGCAGTTGCTATAAATGAAGTACTTGGTTGTCGAATAGAGAACTGTTCTCGATCCCGAGTAGACGTGAGTGTCTGATAAAGAGGTTTTAATCTAGGACTTGAACGTAATTTTTTCGTTGCTGGAGGCGAAAACTCGGCCTCTTGGTCACTAGGTGCTGATGATGATGGAGATGAGTCTTCCAGTATAACTGTCTTATTGATTTCAGCGATAGCTTTGTAATGTTTATTCTGATATGAATCTTTTTCTTCTTCTTTTGTACACTTAGTTCTTATTTTCGAGGCGAAAACCTTGTCTACTCCACTCATTGACGAACTCATACGATCTTCTCTTTGTGACCTAAGAAATTCTTTATCTTCTTGTGATACACTAGTCATGTCCATCAGTGGCGGCTGGTGATTGAAAAATTTGGGGGTTGCAGTTGGGTTGGATGGTATTAAATTGTTTTATTATCTGAACAGAAAATGTCCAAGTATCCTCCCCTCCAAACAATATGTAAGGAAAACAAAATAATGCAATTTTAGTGTCACCCACCATAAACATTTATTGTATAAATCTTTTTTAAATTTACGATTAAATATTCTTTTACCTGATTTTACATTTTCATTAAATTTGAAAGATCTGGTGTAGCCTACCTACTCTCATAATTTAATTTTTTTGTCAATATGACGTAAACTGAACAGCGTTTTCATTAAGTTTACGACAGAATTCATTCCGTCCTACCAGTTAAATATAATAAATATCTTACACTATGACACCTTAATTCCTTTATATGTACTACTATTTACATATAACGATGAATTTAACTGACACTAACAACGAAATTCACAAAAAATTCCACCGACACTAACTAAATCAAGTAGCATAACAACATAAACTTACTAATTTCTACCTGGCGCACCACATGTTATTTACCAACAGACTGGTGGCGCCGTAACGATAAGCGGGGTTTGCAGTCCCTAATCACACCAAGCAAGCCTATATCGTTGCAATAGGAGTACCTGAGTCTAGCCAGCCACAGCACTACTCCAGTGTATTTTCCCATATACAAAGCGCGTCACAGTTGGTGCACACTTGCCTTTACACCGCGGCAAGAGCGTGTACGGTTTTTAGTATTGCACTGTGCTTTTCAATCGCCAAATGATTAATTATGATTATTTAGCGTGAAAACACTATTATTAGCTATGGTTTTATTCATAATTCTATAATTTAAAATACAATTGGGGATTTAATGGGGGTTGTGCAACCGTGCAACCTAAGCACGGGCCACCACTGATGTCCATCACATTTTGCCAGGAAATCTCAAATAACTCGACGAGATCACCTTTCCAAATCTGCCGTTTCACATTTGCTTTATCCGTGTTTCTTGATTTCTCTTTACCCAGATTTTGGTATTCTTTGTACAGCTTTTGTATACCAGCACGGATATTCTCCTCCATCTTAACAGGGATATTTTGCTTTCCTCCACGCTTCCTGTAGTTTAGTACTGGTAGATTTAGAAGCATCAGAAAGTGTTTCTTTCATTTCCTTGTGATGGTAAATAAAAAATAAAAGTACTTGTTCCTTTGAAGGGAGCCGAGCTCCTAAAAACTCACCACTAGGCACCTTTTCTAGCAGCCAAATTCCTCTTTTGGTTCCCATTTTAAAGTTCAATTACCTGCAACAGATGAAAGAAATACATGAGAAGCCCATTAGTGCAAAGCACTTCAATATTAGAAATTTCACTAGTTTGAGATAAAAGTGATCAATGTGTGCAACCCCTAAATATTATCCAATCTTCTTGAAATTTGGCATATATATCTTTTACATCACTGAGACTTGGGGCGTAAGCAAAGTCATATGAAAATCACATCTTTGGAAAAATGAAACACCCTAATATATATATTGTTACAACACAAATAAGCCACCCCAATACCAGGGATAAAAAAGATGATTCTGAATATAAAATAATAATTCATATAAAATAAAATGTTTAATATAAAGAAAATAAAAAGACAATGACACGACAAATGATGACATGACCTAACCCAAGTGATTGACCCAACCAACCAAAGGAAACAAAAGAAGAAGGGAACAACAAAAAACAAACAAGAATAAAACCAAAGAAGAAAATGATTGACTCAACCAATATAAGGAAACAAAAGAAGAAGGTAACAAACCAAAACAAACAAGAATAAAACCAAATGAAGAAGAAAGTGATTAACCAAACCAAATGGAAGAAGGGAAAAAATCGAAACCAAGCAAAAATGAAACCAATTGAAGGAATTGAATGACTCAATGCCACTTATTAAAATAAACCCAAAGGAGAAGATGGAAAAACAAGATATAAAGGAAATACACTGAAAATGAAGAAGGAGGAAAATGAAAAAGAAACAAACCTAAGATAAAGGGAAATAAATAAAAAGGAAACCCTATGATAAGACACAACCAAGTAATAAAGAAGAAAAGCAGGAGAAATGATACACTCAATGTAAGGTTGAAACAGAAACCAATAAATAACTTAAGTAATAAATAAATATTATTATCAATTAATGGATAATAAAGTAAATGACAATTGAAAGAAACCCAATTAAAGAATGTTAAATATAAAAGCAAACTAACCCACATATTAGAGTTAGAAGTAATGTTAAAATCAATAGAGACATAAAATTGTTAATATTGTTAATGATATTTGTAATGAAAGAGATAGTACGGTAGTGAGAAAGTAATAATAGGGATTACCCATTTAGAAACACTTTAAACCAAAAACATTTTAGAAGTGCAAAAGTGGAAGTGTAAGAATCCCAAAATAAAGTGATATAGGAAAAACACTAAATAAATTATAATCAACAATAAATAATTTAAAAGTGAAGGTGATGATTAAATAAGAATAATGTATAACAAAGAATGTCAGTATAGTGAAAAATAGTGAAGGATAAAAGCATAAACACATAGTAAATCAATAAGAAACACTAAAAAGGTTAATAGTGAAAAATATTAGTAATTAAGAAAGTTGTTAAGAATAATATTAAGTGTAAACAGTTAATTAAGGTATAATGAACGCTGAAAAGTGATGAAAACAGTATTAATTAAGAAAGAACATTATTGTTAAGTTTAATTGAATACAGTTATAATTAAAAGGGAGAATCCCATGAAAGAGAAAACAGATAGTGTTAGCATGGAGTGAAAGTAAAGGGTATTTAAAAAATTAAGAAGTTAAAACAAATCAGTAAACACCCCATGTTACCAGGGATCATTATTAAAGTAAGTTCAAAAAATGTGATGTTGTTTATCACACAAAAAATGATATAAAGTGAAATGAACTGTAAACAAATGTTATCAAATAATTATTAAATAATTGTTTATGAATAGGATATGGCTGGAAGAATTATACAGACCATAGACCTAGATGTTGTATTTTATGTGAACAAAAGTAGTAAATAATAGCCATATTGTTTTTATTGGCAAATTAAATGAGTAGAAAAGTAAAGAAATGTAAACGAGAAAACCAGATAGTAAATAATTAGCAATTCATGATGTATAAAATAATATTAACATAATCATAACACTACAACAGAGCCAAAACACATCAATAAATAACACAACCAATCATAATAACAAAGCTAAGCTCATTAAGCTAAAAAGAGACATAATTTGTACGAAATGAGTAAATACAAATAATGGCTACTTAGGCCTATGAAAATGCCTAACTGTCAAGAACAAACAACTACAAATTGTAATAAGTTAACAAAGAAATTAGCAAATCCGAGGCGAATAACTAACCAAGGCTAAATTGTAAATCATTTTTAAAGCAAAATATTATAATAAGGATTTAAATTAAAAAAGAAATGTAATTAGCAAGTATTAAAATAATTGTAAAATCATAAAACATGAAATAACCCAAACTTGTGGGGTATCAAAATAATCTATGAAAGGAAATACAAATAACAGTGATAATAGATAATAATTAGGAGGGAAGAAAGAGGAATAAAAGCAATCAGAAGATATACAAGGATTTTGAAAAGAATTCAAATATTGACAACAATGGATTATATCAATCTAAGCCAATCAAATTTAATTGGTAACCGTAGCAACTGCTGTTAGGGACGGAATTACGGTTGAATAGCGTTACTCGTAAAGCGTCACTCGTGCAGAACAGAAGCCGAATTTTGAAAGACCAATTTTTAATAAAAAAAATGTAAAATTAATAAACAAAATTCAAAACAATGATCGAATAAGAAGCAGACGAACAACTGGAACAGTCAACTGATGCCAAGGACCAAAATACCAGGAAATTATAGGAAAATATGACCAAATCTAATATGAAAAGGACGCCAGACCTACTTAAGTCCCAAGAGTAATGAAAACAGAAAACGATTGCAACCCAATCCTCTTCCAACTCAATGTTTGATAACACCAAGTCATCTGATGTGTTAAGTATCCTTAATTACCCTATTTCCAAAAAATAAACTCATTTTAAATATTTCTAAAAGTAATAAACTCTCACTGTCAACCGAATATTCTCTTTCAAAGATTAATTAAGAAAAATAACACACAGAAAATTTGTTAACATAACACATAACCTGTTGTGTGAATACGAACTTTATAAACACATTTAACGACACTACAGAACAGATTGTAACCACACACCTTATTATTTAAGTACACATAAAGTAAGGTAATGTACTTTTTATTGTAATCATAGGAATTATTTGTCTTGTAATCAAAAGAATCCCGATTTTGAACGAGTATAGTGTAAATTAACCAAAACTGCAGCCATGCTGATGTGAATACCTCGTTACCTAAATCGATTCGTCATCCTGAGAATAAGTGTTTCATGTAAAAAGTTTGTGCAAATTTATTAATCAACCAATATAATTTAATTGTCAAACTGAAAATTTATTTATCAACCATTAAAATAACTAGTACAGGGAGTAACCATTGTTATTATTTCATAGGGAGTGTATCATATTGTAACCCCTCTTTCGTTTTATGCTTTTTATATATAGAAAACAAACTTCTTTTTCTTTTTTTCTTTTTTTTTTATTATTTATTTTTTTTTTAAGAGAGGCCCACAAGTTATTTAGAACTAGGCAAGAGCCTAGAGAAGCCAAAAATGCGCTGGGTCCAGTATGATGGGACTTGCAAATGAAACTCTGCTCTAAGATAACAATAACAGGATTTATTGCATTCTGCTTTGTACAAGATATGCGCCCTTGAAAAACTAAGATCATATTACAAGTGTTTCATAATCAAGGATAGCTCACTTCCAAAACCCCCAATCGTAATTATAATTCCATTAGACATAGGTATCGCCAAACAGTAGAGCTTGAATAATAATGGCGCATAAATAATAATAATGTAAAATGGCGCATAGTCTCGACCCTCCCAGTAAATTACACAAATCATAACATGATATAAATATATATACATAATCCAGTATAAACATCTGACAATCACATAAGGCATAACACACAACATATAATTAACATAGATACACATTTACATATAAATGGCACACCACATGTTCACCTGGTTAACAGCGTATATTTTGTCATCACACCCTCAACCCTCTTATTCAGATCACGTATCCGGCCCACCATAAATTTTCAATTAGTAACTTCAAACCCAACTAATAAATCCCAAAAGAGTAAAGTAGACATGCCCCAAAATTCTAAGTATATGAACAGCGAAAGTCAATGTGACTAAACAGTCCGAATGGCACACAAGTACCAAGCTAAAGTTAATTATCAATTTCGGATCTCAATAATGATAATGATAATAAGTGCCATCACGAGGTCAACATGGATGCCCGGTTGCATAACTGCATTTCTCATTTCCTTTATTTTCCTGACAAAGATTTGCAAAAACAGTGGAACGTGACCACCCATAAATGCTTATAACTGGTACTGATTTGTCTTACATTCTCTAACATTCATTAATTAATTGGTATTATGAGCAATAAAAGTGTAACAATTAGTGTGCTGGCTATGGCAAAATTTAGGCCTAATGGTTACAAAATTAGCTGAACAGTAAAATTGAATTTCGAAAAGCAGAATCTATGTGATTAATATACTAGAACATGCTTAAGGTGTTCATTAAAAAACTTGTCCTCAGGCACGGTCATGCGCCCGGACGAGATCCAGCAAAATATGACATGATATTGTCCTGTGTTGAACGGCACCTACAGGTGTCGTCCACAGATTAAAACACCTCCCCCGACCTTTAAATCTAATCTAAAACACAACCCAATTAAATGTTAAGCAATTAACCGTACAATTTCCCCAACGGGGACAGATATATCCGTGCATGCATGCTTAACACCGAAATAATTTAGTGGCCGGAAATGCCGACCATATTTAGAGAAAACTCACATCAACTCGGCTGATGCATGACCCTGGCTGAGGTTACAATTCTCTGAAGGAGATAAACATCAATATGTTAATGAGGCGTAAGCCTTAACAAAAAAACCCATAACAAAGTAACATGTAAACCCAATTGTCCCGTTGGACTTGCCTGGAACTAGGTCCCCAAACTGGAGCATCTCCACAAGTGTCTCAAAAAGAGTTTATCGGCCACAAACATTTTGTTCAAAAAAGCTTAAATGTCACCTGGTTAGCGGCATATGGGTAGAGGATCTGGTCGAGTGTGTGTCCGTCCATCCGGGCTGACAGCTGACGGAAGTGGTTGAATCTATATCATGGAAAGCAGGTATTCGGCCATCCTCTGGAGCGAGACAGATTATCGTCTACATCGGAAACCCTGCACAATTATATCGGTAATTACTTACAGGTTTAATAAACCACACTACCTCATTTACCCAGCTGCCCACATTTCGTGACTAGCCCAGTTTACAATCTCCGAAAATTCACTTATGTATTGAACCCCATTAAATCAAATAAATCACTTCAAACTAACACCTTTAAATATTATAATCTATAATATATCCAAATATAGTCATTCAACATAATAATCATTTCAAATAAATAGTTATTCACGAGTTTTCGTGAAGCACTCAACCCCCCCTGACAGGAACTAGCAAACTTTAACAAGTTCGTGATGTACAATCATCTCAGAAAAATGACTGACTTACGCCCCATTCTAATTTAATGAACTGAGTATTATTATTATTACATTATTAATGAGATGATGGGTTAATATCTGTTAGCCAGCTTTAACATTGAAAGATACATAAACCAAATTTAACCTGTTGCCTGCCACGTGCTGATAAATTACTGCAATACCTATCGCCCTGCATCGGCGTTAATATTAAGTTTATACAATTTATTTTTATGAATTAGTAAGTTATATATATATATATATCTTAACACACTTACCGGAAGGTCGCGTAGACTTCTACTTATACATAGTAGCAGCTAGTAGACAAAACTTTTACATTGATGCTGTCAGCCGGACGCAGACGTTAATACGCTGAATGCTACAATTGGACTGCACTGACCAGCGGCCGAAAAAATAGTATGAAGCGTTGGACACAGAGAGCGCGCGGATCGGCGCGGTGGTAAGATAACGCGGCGAACGTAATTTATTACGACGGCAAACGCCGATAATACGTAACTTAACAATTCAATTTACGGGCAGGCCGTTCCCGTAAAAAAAACCCGCCGAGTTTTTCTAAACACGGCACACCCCCACCCCAAAAGGGCAACTTGGTTGCCTCACAGTTAAACGCAGAGAGGGTACCCTACAGTGTACCCCACTTCCCAAAACAAGCCAGTGGTCTTCGTGATTATCTCGGCCCAGCAGCACTTGCTCTCAGGAGAACAGACATCCCCATGCGACCCTCTCCGCTATGCCAACCCCACGGGACCGCCCCATCACGTCACCCTCTCCGGTGACCATCACATCCTTCCACCGGTCCCACTCACATACTCGTCCTAAGACCAAACAAGGTATCTCCCACCTTGGTATGTGAGTGACCGCACTACTCCTCGTCCATCTCTTGGACCGACCAGCCACATGCACCCACAAGGCATCTCCATCCTTGCCATATGGCTGGCCCACTTCCCTACACAAGGGCGGACGGCCCCGCTTAGCCAGACAGAGAGGACCGCACCAAGGGCACGCGAACATTAATCCTAACTCTTACTTCACATTTGATTGCACCGTAACTAGCAGGGGGGGGGTTTACTTCACCACAGCACCATCGATACACCATATATATATATATATGTATATATATACACCACCTAGTTTTAACTCAAAATAAACACCATGGTAAACAACCGGGGAATGCGGCATGGACCGACCCTACACTTGCCAAAATTCGAAATCAAACCACTATGAACAAGGAAACAACAGCACGCTATCACTCTCCATCATAACTTTCAGAACCAAAACAGGGGAACTTACGACCCCGACAATCTAAGGGCACTCTCCAACTCTCTAACTTTCTCCATGATACCCTTCCAGAACAGGGGAAACTGACAATCTTGAGGACCACAATCTAATCACTTCTGGCAAGTCTCTCTAACTCCTTATCGATAGGGTTTTTTTTTTTTTACTAAGGGGAGGGGTAGGAAAATCGGGAAGATGAAATGGGGCAAGGATCATTAAAGGGTCAATAGCTAGGAGTAAGGGTAAGGACATGGTTCCCTCCGAAAAGGAGAATGACTGGAGAAAACCAAGGCTCGCGTGGGCAGGGGCGCAACCCTGAAGTAGACGAACACCACTGGGACTGTGGGGAACATCTACCCGCTACCCGTTAACCTCTTCTTCTTACCTTTCTCTGCTGTAACTGTTGTTACCGTCTTCACACTTGCCACCCCCTTGTAGCCTCCATTACTTCCGGAATATTCAGGCTTTCTAAGCGTCTCTTGTGTTCTCCTCCAACCACCATGTTTGTCCTTTTTAGATCTTCCTAACAAACCACTGGAGTATTGGACATCTGCGGCATCTCTTCCCCGGGACTCGTCAACCTCCTGGACCGTTCTTGAAACCACACACAGCCGTTCAAGGTCCGCAAAACAACGTGGACGGTCCGCGAATACCAAACGAGATCTCTCTTGGGGATTCAGTCCTTCCAGAATCGCTTGTATAACTTCTGTCTCGGGCAACCCCAACCTTAACACCCGGGCAGCTTTCCGTATATCGTGCACGAAGTCCCCTAACGCCTCTCCGTTGGCCTGTAGGCGATAGAATTTTTTAAACTTAAGCTGGGCACGTCGTCGAATGGGTAGGAAGAAGTTCAACACCTCCCCATGGAAAGCATCAACACTGTCACCCCGACGCAGAGTGTTGGTGACCAGCTCAACCAACGTACCCCGGCAATACGGGTATATAAGAGACAAGACCTCCCCATCGGACACCCCCGGGAAATCTGCCAACTGCAGAACAAGATCTAAGAAAACTAGCAACTGCTCCTCATATATTCCATCCATCAACACTGAACGTTTCTGGAGAACTCCTGAAAGAGGGTGGGGCAATTTCTGATAGCATACCGCTGCCAGAATTGCACAATTCAAAACAAACAATAATAAAACAAATCCCCACTAAACACCTAACACAAACATGACGTACAAAAAGAAAAACTTGAGTACTCTTCTTCCATCAAGTGGACCCCCGGGTTTCCTAGCGCTGCGAAAATCTGACCTGCTCCAGAACCAACTCTCCGTCAGCCGCCAGACTCAAAAGAAGAAACGACATCAGACACTAACACCAACATACAATCCACACCACCAACACTAACCACAACACATGACATTTCGACTAAGACATTATCACCATTGCAGTCGGACGGTACCGACTTCCAGTCGGGCCATACTGCATCCCGCTAACCGCACGCGCTATTGCATTCATAGAATAAATAAGGGAGCCCATCCCCACGCGATCTCCGGTAAGGTCCAATCTCAAAAACAACAAAACCTAACTACAACACATGCCCGTGGCGGCACCAGGTTTACAATTCAAATCACCTAACAATAAATTCCTACATAGTACATATATATACCTACATAGGATGTCAACCCTGCCATTGCATCTATCTATTATCATTTTCAAATATTTTCAAATATTATTGTTTTTTCCAAACTATTTCCGAGTTTGCAAGCCCCACCACACCAAAGGGCCCAAGGGTTCAACCCTAGAATGAACCATGCTCTCTGCTACCATTTGTAACCCCTCTTTCGTTTTATGCTTTTTATATATAGAAAACAAACTTCTTTTTCTTTTTTTCTTTTTTTTTTATTATTTATTTTTTTTTTTTAAGAGAGGCCCACAAGTTATTTAGAACTAGGCAAGAGCCTAGAGAAGCCAAAAATGCGCTGGGTCCAGTATGATGGGACTTGCAAATGAAACTCTGCTCTAAGATAACAATAACAGGATTTATTGCATTCTGCTTTGTACAAGATATGCGCCCTTGAAAAACTAAGATCATATTACAAGTGTTTCATAATCAAGGATAGCTCACTTCCAAAACCCCCAATCGTAATTATAATTCCATTAGACATAGGTATCGCCAAACAGTAGAGCTTGAATAATAATGGCGCATAAATAATAATAATGTAAAATGGCGCATAGTCTCGACCCTCCCAGTAAATTACACAAATCATAACATGATATAAATATATATACATAATCCAGTATAAACATCTGACAATCACATAAGGCATAACACACAACATATAATTAACATAGATACACATTTACATATAAATGGCACACCACATGTTCACCTGGTTAACAGCGTATATTTTGTCATCACACCCTCAACCCTCTTATTCAGATCACGTATCCGGCCCACCATAAATTTTCAATTAGTAACTTCAAACCCAACTAATAAATCCCAAAAGAGTAAAGTAGACATGCCCCAAAATTCTAAGTATATGAACAGCGAAAGTCAATGTGACTAAACAGTCCGAATGGCACACAAGTACCAAGCTAAAGTTAATTATCAATTTCGGATCTCAATAATGATAATGATAATAAGTGCCATCACGAGGTCAACATGGATGCCCGGTTGCATAACTGCATTTCTCATTTCCTTTATTTTCCTGACAAAGATTTGCAAAAACAGTGGAACGTGACCACCCATAAATGCTTATAACTGGTACTGATTTGTCTTACATTCTCTAACATTCATTAATTAATTGGTATTATGAGCAATAAAAGTGTAACAATTAGTGTGCTGGCTATGGCAAAATTTAGGCCTAATGGTTACAAAATTAGCTGAACAGTAAAATTGAATTTCGAAAAGCAGAATCTATGTGATTAATATACTAGAACATGCTTAAGGTGTTCATTAAAAAACTTGTCCTCAGGCACGGTCATGCGCCCGGACGAGATCCAGCAAAATATGACATGATATTGTCCTGTGTTGAACGGCATCTACAGGTGTCGTCCACAGATTAAAACACCTCCCCCGACCTTTAAATCTAATCTAAAACACAACCCAATTAAATGTTAAGCAATTAACCGTACAATTTCCCCAACGGGGACAGATATATCCGTGCATGCATGCTTAACACCGAAATAATTTAGTGGCCGGAAATGCCGACCATATTTAGAGAAAACTCACATCAACTCGGCTGATGCATGACCCTGGCTGAGGTTACAATTCTCTGAAGGAGATAAACATCAATATGTTAATGAGGCGTAAGCCTTAACAAAAAAACCCATAACAAAGTAACATGTAAACCCAATTGTCCCGTTGGACTTGCCTGGAACTAGGTCCCCAAACTGGAGCATCTCCACAAGTGTCTCAAAAAGAGTTTATCGGCCACAAACATTTTGTTCAAAAAAGCTTAAATGTCACCTGGTTAGCGGCATATGGGTAGAGGATCTGGTCGAGTGTGTGTCCGTCCATCCGGGCTGACAGCTGACGGAAGTGGTTGAATCTATATCATGGAAAGCAGGTATTCGGCCATCCTCTGGAGCGAGACAGATTATCGTCTACATCGGAAACCCTGCACAATTATATCGGTAATTACTTACAGGTTTAATAAACCACACTACCTCATTTACCCAGCTGCCCACATTTCGTGACTAGCCCAGTTTACAATCTCCGAAAATTCACTTATGTATTGAACCCCATTAAATCAAATAAATCACTTCAAACTAACACCTTTAAATATTATAATCTATAATATATCCAAATATAGTCATTCAACATAATAATCATTTCAAATAAATAGTTATTCACGAGTTTTCGTGAAGCACTCAACCCCCCCTGACAGGAACTAGCAAACTTTAACAAGTTCGTGATGTACAATCATCTCAGAAAAATGACTGACTTACGCCCCATTCTAATTTAATGAACTGAGTATTATTATTATTACATTATTAATGAGATGATGGGTTAATATCTGTTAGCCAGCTTTAACATTGAAAGATACATAAACCAAATTTAACCTGTTGCCTGCCACGTGCTGATAAATTACTGCAATACCTATCGCCCTGCATCGGCGTTAATATTAAGTTTATACAATTTATTTTTATGAATTAGTAAGTTATATATATATATATATCTTAACACACTTACCGGAAGGTCGCGTAGACTTCTACTTATACATAGTAGCAGCTAGTAGACAAAACTTTTACATTGATGCTGTCAGCCGGACGCAGACGTTAATACGCTGAATGCTACAATTGGACTGCACTGACCAGCGGCCGAAAAAATAGTATGAAGCGTTGGACACAGAGAGCGCGCGGATCGGCGCGGTGGTAAGATAACGCGGCGAACGTAATTTATTACGACGGCAAACGCCGATAATACGTAACTTAACAATTCAATTTACGGGCAGGCCGTTCCCGTAAAAAAAACCCGCCGAGTTTTTCTAAACACGGCACACCCCCACCCCAAAAGGGCAACTTGGTTGCCTCACAGTTAAACGCAGAGAGGGTACCCTACAGTGTACCCCACTTCCCAAAACAAGCCAGTGGTCTTCGTGATTATCTCGGCCCAGCAGCACTTGCTCTCAGGAGAACAGACATCCCCATGCGACCCTCTCCGCTATGCCAACCCCACGGGACCGCCCCATCACGTCACCCTCTCCGGTGACCATCACATCCTTCCACCGGTCCCACTCACATACTCGTCCTAAGACCAAACAAGGTATCTCCCACCTTGGTATGTGAGTGACCGCACTACTCCTCGTCCATCTCTTGGACCGACCAGCCACATGCACCCACAAGGCATCTCCATCCTTGCCATATGGCTGGCCCACTTCCCTACACAAGGGCGGACGGCCCCGCTTAGCCAGACAGAGAGGACCGCACCAAGGGCACGCGAACATTAATCCTAACTCTTACTTCACATTTGATTGCACCGTAACTAGCAGGGGGGGGGTTTACTTCACCACAGCACCATCGATACACCATATATATATATATATATGTATATATATACACCACCTAGTTTTAACTCAAAATAAACACCATGGTAAACAACCGGGGAATGCGGCATGGACCGACCCTACACTTGCCAAAATTCGAAATCAAACCACTATGAACAAGGAAACAACAGCACGCTATCACTCTCCATCATAACTTTCAGAACCAAAACAGGGGAACTTACGACCCCGACAATCTAAGGGCACTCTCCAACTCTCTAACTTTCTCCATGATACCCTTCCAGAACAGGGGAAACTGACAATCTTGAGGACCACAATCTAATCACTTCTGGCAAGTCTCTCTAACTCCTTATCGATAGGGTTTTTTTTTTTTTACTAAGGGGAGGGGTAGGAAAATCGGGAAGATGAAATGGGGCAAGGATCATTAAAGGGTCAATAGCTAGGAGTAAGGGTAAGGACATGGTTCCCTCCGAAAAGGAGAATGACTGGAGAAAACCAAGGCTCGCGTGGGCAGGGGCGCAACCCTGAAGTAGACGAACACCACTGGGACTGTGGGGAACATCTACCCGCTACCCGTTAACCTCTTCTTCTTACCTTTCTCTGCTGTAACTGTTGTTACCGTCTTCACACTTGCCACCCCCTTGTAGCCTCCATTACTTCCGGAATATTCAGGCTTTCTAAGCGTCTCTTGTGTTCTCCTCCAACCACCATGTTTGTCCTTTTTAGATCTTCCTAACAAACCACTGGAGTATTGGACATCTGCGGCATCTCTTCCCCGGGACTCGTCAACCTCCTGGACCGTTCTTGAAACCACACACAGCCGTTCAAGGTCCGCAAAACAACGTGGACGGTCCGCGAATACCAAACGAGATCTCTCTTGGGGATTCAGTCCTTCCAGAATCGCTTGTATAACTTCTGTCTCGGGCAACCCCAACCTTAACACCCGGGCAGCTTTCCGTATATCGTGCACGAAGTCCCCTAACGCCTCTCCGTTGGCCTGTAGGCGATAGAATTTTTTAAACTTAAGCTGGGCACGTCGTCGAATGGGTAGGAAGAAGTTCAACACCTCCCCATGGAAAGCATCAACACTGTCACCCCGACGCAGAGTGTTGGTGACCAGCTCAACCAACGTACCCCGGCAATACGGGTATATAAGAGACAAGACCTCCCCATCGGACACCCCCGGGAAATCTGCCAACTGCAGAACAAGATCTAAGAAAACTAGCAACTGCTCCTCATATATTCCATCCATCAACACTGAACGTTTCTGGAGAACTCCTGAAAGAGGGTGGGGCAATTTCTGATAGCATACCGCTGCCAGAATTGCACAATTCAAAACAAACAATAATAAAACAAATCCCCACTAAACACCTAACACAAACATGACGTACAAAAAGAAAAACTTGAGTACTCTTCTTCCATCAAGTGGACCCCCGGGTTTCCTAGCGCTGCGAAAATCTGACCTGCTCCAGAACCAACTCTCCGTCAGCCGCCAGACTCAAAAGAAGAAACGACATCAGACACTAACACCAACATA
This sequence comes from Magicicada septendecula, assembly GCA_034769895.1. Classification (NCBI taxonomy): domain Eukaryota; kingdom Metazoa; phylum Arthropoda; class Insecta; order Hemiptera; family Cicadidae; genus Magicicada; species Magicicada septendecula. The sequence goes on along the minus strand of CM068371.1, from coordinate 14,762,847 downwards.
CAATCCACACCACCAACACTAACCACAACACATGACATTTCGACTAAGACATTATCACCATTGCAGTCGGACGGTACCGACTTCCAGTCGGGCCATACTGCATCCCGCTAACCGCACGCGCTATTGCATTCATAGAATAAATAAGGGAGCCCATCCCCACGCGATCTCCGGTAAGGTCCAATCTCAAAAACAACAAAACCTAACTACAACACATGCCCGTGGCGGCACCAGGTTTACAATTCAAATCACCTAACAATAAATTCCTACATAGTACATATATATACCTACATAGGATGTCAACCCTGCCATTGCATCTATCTATTATCATTTTCAAATATTTTCAAATATTATTGTTTTTTCCAAACTATTTCCGAGTTTGCAAGCCCCACCACACCAAAGGGCCCAAGGGTTCAACCCTAGAATGAACCATGCTCTCTGCTACCATTTGTAACCCCTCTTTCGTTTTATGCTTTTTATATATAGAAAACAAACTTCTTTTTCTTTTTTTCTTTTTTTTTATTATTTATTTTTTTTTTTTAAGAGAGGCCCACAAGTTATTTAGAACTAGGCAAGAGCCTAGAGAAGCCAAAAATGCGCTGGGTCCAGTATGATGGGACTTGCAAATGAAACTCTGCTCTAAGATAACAATAACAGGATTTATTGCATTCTGCTTTGTACAAGATATGCGCCCTTGAAAAACTAAGATCATATTACAAGTGTTTCATAATCAAGGATAGCTCACTTCCAAAACCCCCAATCGTAATTATAATTCCATTAGACATAGGTATCGCCAAACAGTAGAGCTTGAATAATAATGGCGCATAAATAATAATAATGTAAAATGGCGCATAGTCTCGACCCTCCCAGTAAATTACACAAATCATAACATGATATAAATATATATACATAATCCAGTATAAACATCTGACAATCACATAAGGCATAACACACAACATATAATTAACATAGATACACATTTACATATAAATGGCACACCACATGTTCACCTGGTTAACAGCGTATATTTTGTCATCACACCCTCAACCCTCTTATTCAGATCACGTATCCGGCCCACCATAAATTTTCAATTAGTAACTTCAAACCCAACTAATAAATCCCAAAAGAGTAAAGTAGACATGCCCCAAAATTCTAAGTATATGAACAGCGAAAGTCAATGTGACTAAACAGTCCGAATGGCACACAAGTACCAAGCTAAAGTTAATTATCAATTTCGGATCTCAATAATGATAATGATAATAAGTGCCATCACGAGGTCAACATGGATGCCCGGTTGCATAACTGCATTTCTCATTTCCTTTATTTTCCTGACAAAGATTTGCAAAAACAGTGGAACGTGACCACCCATAAATGCTTATAACTGGTACTGATTTGTCTTACATTCTCTAACATTCATTAATTAATTGGTATTATGAGCAATAAAAGTGTAACAATTAGTGTGCTGGCTATGGCAAAATTTAGGCCTAATGGTTACAAAATTAGCTGAACAGTAAAATTGAATTTCGAAAAGCAGAATCTATGTGATTAATATACTAGAACATGCTTAAGGTGTTCATTAAAAAACTTGTCCTCAGGCACGGTCATGCGCCCGGACGAGATCCAGCAAAATATGACATGATATTGTCCTGTGTTGAACGGCACCTACAGGTGTCGTCCACAGATTAAAACACCTCCCCCGACCTTTAAATCTAATCTAAAACACAACCCAATTAAATGTTAAGCAATTAACCGTACAATTTCCCCAACGGGGACAGATATATCCGTGCATGCATGCTTAACACCGAAATAATTTAGTGGCCGGAAATGCCGACCATATTTAGAGAAAACTCACATCAACTCGGCTGATGCATGACCCTGGCTGAGGTTACAATTCTCTGAAGGAGATAAACATCAATATGTTAATGAGGCGTAAGCCTTAACAAAAAAACCCATAACAAAGTAACATGTAAACCCAATTGTCCCGTTGGACTTGCCTGGAACTAGGTCCCCAAACTGGAGCATCTCCACAAGTGTCTCAAAAAGAGTTTATCGGCCACAAACATTTTGTTCAAAAAAGCTTAAATGTCACCTGGTTAGCGGCATATGGGTAGAGGATCTGGTCGAGTGTGTGTCCGTCCATCCGGGCTGACAGCTGACGGAAGTGGTTGAATCTATATCATGGAAAGCAGGTATTCGGCCATCCTCTGGAGCGAGACAGATTATCGTCTACATCGGAAACCCTGCACAATTATATCGGTAATTACTTACAGGTTTAATAAACCACACTACCTCATTTACCCAGCTGCCCACATTTCGTGACTAGCCCAGTTTACAATCTCCGAAAATTCACTTATGTATTGAACCCCATTAAATCAAATAAATCACTTCAAACTAACACCTTTAAATATTATAATCTATAATATATCCAAATATAGTCATTCAACATAATAATCATTTCAAATAAATAGTTATTCACGAGTTTTCGTGAAGCACTCAACCCCCCCTGACAGGAACTAGCAAACTTTAACAAGTTCGTGATGTACAATCATCTCAGAAAAATGACTGACTTACGCCCCATTCTAATTTAATGAACTGAGTATTATTATTATTACATTATTAATGAGATAATGGGTTAATATCTGTTAGCCAGCTTTAACATTGAAAGATACATAAACCAAATTTAACCTGTTGCCTGCCACGTGCTGATAAATTACTGCAATACCTATCGCCCTGCATCGGCGTTAATATTAAGTTTATACAATTTATTTTTATGAATTAGTAAGTTATATATATATATATATATATCTTAACACACTTACCGGAAGGTCGCGTAGACTTCTACTTATACATAGTAGCAGCTAGTAGACAAAACTTTTACATTGATGCTGTCAGCCGGACGCAGACGTTAATACGCTGAATGCTACAATTGGACTGCACTGACCAGCGGCCGAAAAAATAGTATGAAGCGTTGGACACAGAGAGCGCGCGGATCGGCGCGGTGGTAAGATAACGCGGCGAACGTAATTTATTACGACGGCAAACGCCGATAATACGTAACTTAACAATTCAATTTACGGGCAGGCCGTTCCCGTAAAAAAAAACCGCCGAGTTTTTCTAAACACGGCACAATATAATTTGTGTTTGTTAGCGAATTAGCTTTGACGGTACAGCGCTCACATTGCAAATCGACACACTACTTGATCGAGTCAGCCGTCTAACCAAGGCGGGAAGTATTTGAATGCTCCGGCCGTCACAGCTGCGAACCTAGTTAAACCATATTATCTAAGAATTTTAATTGTTTTTAATAAACGATTTGGCGCCACCCGGGAATCACAAATCCCTATTTACTAACAGGTAAGGTTACTACCGGGTTGTACTGGTAATTACAACATCGCTAAGGACATTGTTAGTGCAAAAATAGATGTAACGACCCCAGTGCGAGACGAACGCACTCACACGTACAACACTTGTACACGTCATTAACAGAGACGATCACAATTATAACGTTACAATATATATATATATATATATATATATATATATATATATATATATATATACACACACACACACAATTAATAAAAGGAGGAAAAAATATTTTTGGATTTCGTTGTCCATGACGTGTCCGTTACTTAACTAAATATCACTATAATATTGACGACTCGGAACACTAAGTTTTTTATAAGTAAAAACGTAAAGTTTTACCTTACAGCCTAAACCGGCTTTCACCTATAGAAGGCTTCATCAGAGGCTGTCGTAAGTAGCGCTGTTCGTCTTGTTGTTGGCGACGAGATAGTTTTTCGAAAGATCGAAGCTGTGTGTGTGTGTGGTGAGATGTGTTCGAATAATGCGTGCGATTTGAATTGTGTCTGTTCGTTTAGGATGTCGTTTTTATTTGTTTTTGTGTGTTTGTATATTTCTAATTGTTCTAGAGTGTCTAGTTTTCGGCCTTTTGTGTGTACGTGCAGTATGTTCATGTTATTGTCGATGTTTTTATATGTGTGGTTTGCTTCAATGAGGTGGTTTGCGAAGGTAGATTCTGTAGTGGTGTGGATTGCTTTTGTGTGTTCAATGTATCTGTGTTTGAAGCTACGTCCTGTCTGGCCTATGTAGAATTTATTGCAATTTGAACAATTTAGCTTATATACACTATCAAAACGCATGCCCAAAGCACAAAACAAATTCGATCTACCCGGTGTATATAAGCTAAATTGTTCAAATTGCAATAAATTCTACATAGGCCAGACAGGACGTAGCTTCAAACAGAGATACATTGAACACACAAAAGCACTCCACACCACTACAGAATCTACCTTCGCAAACCACCTCATTGAAGCAAACCACACATATAAAAACATCGACAATAACATGAACATACTACACGTACACACAAAAGGCCGAAAACTAGACACTCTAGAACAATTAGAAATATACAAACACACAAAAACAAATAAAAACGACATCCTAAACGAACAGACACCATTCAAATCGCACGCATTATTCGAACACATCTCACCACACACACACAGCTTCGATCTTTCGAAAAACTATCTCGTCGCCAACAACAAGACGAACAGCGCTACTTACGACAGCCTCTGATGAAGCCTTCTATAGGTGAAAGCCGGTTTAGGCTGTAAGGTAAAACTTTACGTTTTTACTTATAAAAAACTTAAGTGTTCCGAGTCGTCAATATTATAGTGATATTTAGAAAAAATATTGATTTGGAATCTATATTTTAAACCAAAGAAAGAACGTCATCTTTTTGGCAACATTGTCAGTTATTAGACTATACTAGGGATGTATAGCCTTTACACTTTTAATATATTGTATGTGTATCCTAAAACGAATGTCATTAATCCATCTTTTAGCAATATTTTTCTTGTTTTCAATTTAATTACTATTGTAATTATTTGGTGTAGCATAAATTAGCCTATCTAGATTTTAGTGCTTTTTCAAAATGCTCAGGAATTTCTCCGGGAGCTGTGTTCTTTGGTATCACATCTACCTGGTGCCTATACCTTCACTGCTGGAGTTGCTGCCTGACTGCCTGCTCCGGGTGGTTGTCCTACATTCCTGGTTGCCAACGGCTGGTGCTCTCCAAACCGATAAGTGGAAAATTATCATTCTAACGGACGTTATATCTTATCTTTACTAAAACATTTCTGAATTGTTATCTGGTATCAGTGACTTATCTAAAAATTCTCTTAAACGGGACTCAGTAGTTAATCTTACTTCGAATTATTGAACTCCCATATGGATACTCGGTCTACTGGAGTGCAGGATCTGTTCTTATGTCCGACAAAGAGTAGCAACCTTGTTAGTGCGGCAACCTAACTTCGACTACACCGGCTTGTGGAGGAACTCTCTAACTGCCACTCCATTAATTTATTTATATGTTAAATATTGTGACTTCATGAATTTATTTGTCCAACTGTATATTAAATGTTAAGTGTATTTGTATGTATTGTTAATGTTAATTCTTTCAGCGTTGTGGTGGCCACCCAATGTATTATGAGTAATGGTTTGTCGGGAAGAAGGATTCATAAGGGGTATGGTAATTAGAATTTTTGGAATAATTTAGGGAAGTTATCTCAGGTGTGAGTCGTTGGTTGTACAACTAATTAATTATTTGGTTATAATCTATTGAAACCTATTAAGGGCTATATTGGAGGTTGACACCTAAATTGTATTATATTATATTTCCTGTTTTTATTGAGATATTTGATCTTGAATTATTATATGGTTAAGCCTAATTGATATTTTGATAGTTTGATAATTTTGTAATAAATCAGGCTCTCTATAATGTTGAGTACAGTTATTCGAAACCTGTGGTTGTACATTAAGGTAATCAATTTAACTGGATTTTCTTTTATTGTAGAATTAAGTTCACAAATAGTTCAGACCAAAATTTAGCACACTTTCACTCACATCTTAAGAATTTTGTTTGGTTGTTTACAATTTAATAATTATTTTCCATTTCTACTCACTACCCCTAAGGTGTTAAATATAAATAGTGGTCATTATAGAGCTTTCTTTTTTTTCCTTTTATTTGGATGGCCCTCAGGCTTTACTCTGTCCTCATGTCATCATCTTGCAGTGTCGGCCTTTTCCTTGTTATGGTCGTAGTAATATAGAAAAAACAAGGTGGCGCCCTCAAATGATTACCTATTGAAGTGACTTGAGGATAATATTTTGAGTTTTGTCTACCCACCCCCTAGGCTGAGTAATCTGGGACCATTACAATAACCTTTGACACAAAGCAAAAAACACTGTTTAACTTGGAATTTGATATTCTGCCTTGTTCGTATGATTTAGGCCCTTTTAATTATGCCCTTTTGTTGACGTGTATAAAGACGTCAACAACACCATGGAGACTATAATTAATTACCATAGTAACAATTAAATAAACAAATGCTATTTAGCGGCATCGGAACTGCACATTTATCCATTCCTACAGTACATTTTCAATGATTTTAATATGTGATTGTATCGATATATTACGATGTGAAAAGTAGTAATATACTACTACTACTACTTATCTAAAAATGAACTTTTTCTTGTGAAACTTACTGTTTTTCGTTGAACGCATTTCAGCGTACGTATCCGCCTTCTTCAGCTTTGATACAGACTGCCATCATTTGGTAACGGTTGTTGTGTGGAAGGTGTGGTGGGGGTGGTGTGTGGAGGAAGGGGATTGGCGCGGGGATTCAACTTAATGTTTGTTTTTTGTATAATTGTGTCAAAAAGTGTATGTGATTTATATTGTAATTGATCGTTGAGTATGTTGTTTGGTTGTGTTGTGTGGTGTTTATATATATATATACAGTATTATATAATATATAAACACCACACAACACAACCAAACAACATACTTAACGATCAATTACAATATAAATCACATACACTTTTTGACACAATTATAAAAAAAACAAACATTAAGTTGAATCCCCGCGCCAAACCCCTTCCTCCACACACCACCTCCACCACACCTTCCACACAACAACCGTTACCAAATGATGGCAGTCTGTACCAAAGCTGAAGAAGGCGGATACGTACGCCGAAACGCGTTTAACGAAAAACAGTAAGTTTCACAAGAAAAATTTCATTTTTAGATAAGTGTTAGTGCTGTGAAAGAAGAGATGAATAATCAAGACTACTACTACTACTACTACTACTACTACTACTACTACTACTACTACTACTACTACTACTACTACTACTACTTTATTGTATTATTGGAATTGTAGGCATCGATTTTTACTTATTTATTTAAAGCCTGTATCGAGTTTAGAAGAAAATTAATATTTTAACTGGCCTTGACACTGTTGACCCATTCAAAACTTACATGGCATCCGTGTCTTTTGTTGATTTTTTAAATCAACATTAGGGTACAGAGTATGTACGTTAACTACTATAAGTTAGCAGACCTCACTGCATAGTGCGGTCTTTGATTAATCTGAATACACCGAGTCGTCCGACTTTAATTAACTATCACCATTAATTGTTTCTCAGTTCAGTAACTTTGCGTGACCATTTGTCAGAAGTTCTACTGCTGTGTTTGCTTTTTCTTTCTCTTTCTTTTCTAAGGAAGCCGTCAATTAAAATTTGCAGTCAATTAGTTTTTTTAGTCGATTGATTTGTCTATCCAAAAATTCTTAATAAATCGTTATTTTTAATTAACCAAAAACTGAAGTCTCATGTTTTTTCTTGTGATACCACACCATTGTAAGTCTTACAAAAACCAAATATTTGTTATGACCGGAATTTTATATCTGCTCTCTTTTGCTTTATTTGGTCAATGATCTGCTGTGGTCTAACCCAAGACAAATGGAATGTGGAAAAATAGAGTCTACTCTACAGCGCTTACCAAATGTACAAAGCAATAAAGAGTACTGCATTAAGTACATTTTGAGCTTAGAAGATTTGGATTTTTCTATGTGGAAGATTATCCAAAAGAGTCTTTTAATGATTCTTTTAATGTTTAATGAGACTCAGGCTTCACGGAGATGCTTAACTAATATGTCCCACTGGCATTTGCTTCACAAATGCCTTTTGTCAAGCCTTACATCTTTACATTCACAACGTTATGGATTCTGATTTCACCTCGTATGTACCCTTTCCTCAACTTTTCCAACAAAGTACATTTCAACTTTCCGTAATTAGTGTCAGAGATGGTGGTTTTGGGGAGAGGAGAGAGAGAGAGAGAGACAGACAGACAGAGAGTGAGAGAGAGGAGAGGAGAAAGGTGTAAACCTACAGTAGTAAAAACCATGGGATTTTTATTGGAAGTGGCTACTGATAACGTACTTGAAAATAATGAACGAGTATACTCAGATAGACAAAGTAACCTTTTTCAATCCGCCTTGTGACTTTTTTTTAATATACAGATGATGTGTTTCAAAGCATATGCTTCAACATCAGATCATAAAATATCACTCGTAGGTTGTCATCGGTTAACAATGTATACGTGTCAGTAGGTGTGCACCTATTCACGTTTGGTCGACAATCATTATTACACAGCCAGTTTAATGAAAGATGATCAAAATGTGTAGATTTAGTGTAAAAACGCTCGAAAGTGTTTAGCACAAACTATTCTACTTTTCATGTCTGCTATGTCTATACTAATTGTTACATTATAGCAGCCCTAGGTACTCATTCTGTACTTCACAGTTAAAATTCTGCTACTCATTCATACATTCGTTTGAGGATATGTGACTGCATAGTAATGTGTTTTGATGTTTAGTATCTGCAATAAATTCAGCCTTGGTTGTATTTGCCCAATGTGAAAATACTCAGGTTGGAAAGTTTTACTACTCTGAGTGCCACAATCAAAACAACAAAGCATGTGTGTACACCGCGAGTGCAACATGCGCTCGCGCGTGCCAGAGTGCGTGCTGGAGTCAATGCAAGCCGTGCGTGATCGCACTGAACCACAACACACAGACTGCAACGCAGGACATGTCGACTCAAGCGGTGTGGTGTGAGTCTGTATGCATGGGCGACACATGCTTGCGCATACCAGAGTACATGTTGGAGTCAATGCAAGCCGCGCGCACTCGCACTGACCCCCAACATGCAGACTGCAATGCAGGCCATGTGTCTGCCAAACGGATGTGTGTGAGTGTGATGCCCGTGCCCTAATCATAGAAATCAAAACTGCAAAAAACCCCGTATACCTCGAGTATTTCACAATAGGTAAACATTCCACAAGATGGATTTATTTGCAGAGACACCAACAGAATACGTTTGTAATCATTGACAATTTGAATTAAAATAAATAAATTCATTAGTTTCATTCAATTGCTTAGAAACAGGCAATTTATTGTTAACAATTACAACAATTAAAATTTAATTGTAAATTTTTGGAAGTATGTAAAAGTCAAAAATTCGTGTTAAATACTCTCATTTTGAAGATAACAAGAGGTAAAATTTATTTTATCTAAAGTTCATTAGATTTCAGAACGCACCTTAACTAAAAGAATTTAGATTCTGAAATTCTACTTTCTGTTAGATAATCTAAAATATTAGAACGTCTTTGCTGCACAACATCAAATCTGCCTCAGTTGTACCTTCAGCAGCTCCCAAATATTTTTTTCACATCACTTGTAGATTATAAAAGTAATCAATATAGTAGCCTAATTATTGTCTGTTCTATTAAGTCATTTAACACTACATCCCCCTGCAGGCACAGTACAATATGAGTAGTGAGTACTGTTAACTGAAAAATGCAATGATTAAAATAAAATCATCTATGATTTTTAATTATTAAATTATTAATGATTGAGTTTTTTAGTGCTAAATATTTTGTCATTTTTTCTGCAACAGAAATATTAATTAATTTTTGTTTAAAAAGCTCAATTTGTGGATTTCTTTAACGCGATTTTAATTATTTCAACATCTTGCTCAATAAAACAAAAATAAGAAAATATAAATTTTTAATTTTTAATCAGTTAATTTGATTTTAACTTTAACATTAATCAGTTACTTTTTGCACTCATTAACTTTAACTTTAACCCTGTTAATTTTGGGGGGCACTAACTTTAACTTTAATCAGTTAAAAATGTTTCTTTACTTTCCCAAGTCTGCTAATATGAACACTATCTACCCAATCACTGTAAGCTGTTTTGTACGACCATTGTAGGTTCCTCTATCAATGTTTTCTGCTACCAGTCTGAAATCAGGGGTGCCAGGTGTGGGGATTTGTCCCCCTAGTGGCAAAATTTGAAGGCTTAAAAATTTTAAATGAGGAAATTATGAATGTGGGGAATTGGTGGGCACTTCTTTTCTACAGTCACTGAGTTCACAGGTTCAAACATATGGAATTTCTTGACAGAAAACAAAAATTAAAAACATTTATTCATTGGCTTCAGAAGTATTAGCCTTTAAAACAAAAAACATTGAATAGATATTGTAGACCTCAACAGTGTACTGAAGCGCTTAGGAATACAAATATTTACACGGGTGCTGATGGAAGTTTATTAAGCTGTCAGAGAGAAGTGAAAAATATTGAAACTTTACTTTGAATACTTTAGCATTATATATTTACTTTGCCGTATACAGGTGGGTGTATGGAGAGGTAGTTCCATCAATCTTAATAAAAATAAAATCAGAAATAATTTAGGTACTGAAGCACTTTCTAGCCTATTACACACAAAAAATCCTAAGCAAACAAAATAAATACTGTTTAGACTTCATCATAAATGGTGCAATGGTGGACAAACATAGCAACGAATGTAAACTGAAAATTGGCGTGGCCGATTCTAAATAATTTTTGTAAATTCATTGGAAAATTGTGTAAATATAGTAAAATATTTATCTCAATTAGCTGAGTACATTTTCTTTAATCGTATCAAAAAATGTTTTTATTATTCACATTGTTCTTATAATAGTGTTTAAATATTTAGAATATACTCAGATTATTTAAAATACAACTATTTGCATAAATTACACATACAGGGTGGGGCAGGCAGAATAACGGGCGATTTTGAAATTACTGTAAACAAAAAAGTATTCAGTATGTACTAAATTTATTGCCACCACATTAAAGTATATAAAAATGCATTTAAGAAAATGTCTTAAAAAATGCTACGGTGTGTAGAATACGGCCGACAACTTTCTAATCCCCTCCCTTCAGTCCAGCAGGATTGCCAACCTTTTCAAAATCGCCCATTATTCTGCCCCACCCTGTATTTCTGGTAATGGGGGATTTTTATACTGAAGTGGGGAAATTTTGTGAAACTATGTTGGGAAAAGACATTTGACTGACCTGGCAGCACTGGTGTACATCATCCTGTCAATATGTCAATGATAGACATGAAGCTGTTTTAAAAAAATCCTCGTCCCTCACCTGATATGCACTACACCAAAGAGATTGGTTGCTCCAATATTGAAATGGGTCACTTGCACAACTGAACAGGGTGATTCCTGCAATATAAATAAGTTTGGAGTAGACTTTATTTAATATGAAGTTTGTGTAATAGTAGACCTGTCATTGATAAAACTGGGACAAAAGTAATTCCATTATACGTACATAAATCAGGAATATGCTTCTGATTCAATGCTTCAATATTCTGTTTAACATTTTTCTTCTTTGTATGCCTCTCAAGTTCCATAAATTTTGTTATTACTGTATAAGTAACAGTATAAACAGTACTAAGTTACAGTTCTTATTTAATAACGTGTGTACATTTACCAGCATAAGTAAACTGCTATTCCTAACCTAGACTTTTTGTGTTATTTAGTAAGTCAGTATTGAAAATGAGACAAAAATTTGTTGGCTTTGAAGATCTGTTAGACAAAAATATTCTGCATGAAATAATTCTCTCAGTGTAATGAGTGATTATCAAAATTTGTTTAATGAGTTTAAAATTATTTATTTGCCTTGGAGATTGTTTTTTATATGAAAAATGTTCTTGATAATCACAATTTTCATTTTTCATTAATAATATTAGTGAATTTTCATAGTTCCCTGTATTGGTTGTTAAAAGTCATTAAATTACATAAATTACAATTATATAATATAATTTTTTTTGAGGTAATTTTTTTCAGACTACTAATATGACACATGAATGTTCATAGACTGGTGTATTTTTATCTTTCATGTAATATTTTCTTGTGCTTGCTTAAATATGGTATTCCTGTTTTTTTTTTAGCTTTGTTCTAAAATGTAAATACCGTATTAAAAGAACACTGGGTGTTAACAGCATCGTCGCATTTTAATATAATACTGAATGTCGATTACAGAATAACCGTTACGGACTATAGGTGTGTGTGGTGGGGGTTGATGGTGGGAAGGAATTGGCGCTGAGGTTCAAATTGTGTGTTTGGATCAGTGTATCGAATAGTGTATGTGATTTATAATGTAATTGTTCATTTAATATGTTGTTTGGTTGTTGTGTGTGATATCTGTATATTTCAAATTGTTCAGCTGTGTTTAGTTTTCTACTTTTAGGTAAGTAGTGTAATATTTCCATGTTGTGTTCTATGTTTGTGTAACTGTGGTTTTCGTTATGTAAATGTGTGGCAAATGTGGAATGTATGTAGTTTGTGGTGAGGGATTTTAAATGTTCTGAAAATCTGGAAGAAAAAGATCTTCCCGTCTGGCCGATGTAGAATTGGTGACAATCATTACAATTTAATTTATAAACCCCTGTTTTGCTGTATGTGTCATTGTCTTTGTTAGTATTATTTATGTGTTTTCTAATGGTGTTGTTGGTTCTATAGGCTACTTTATAATTGTGTTTCCTAAATGTGTTTGCAATTTTGTGTGTATTGGAATTGTAGTATGTAAATGTTATGTATTTGTTGGGTTGTGTGCTGTTGGTCTGATGTGTTTTACTTTTTGTGTTTAGGATTCGTTTGTGTAGTTTATTTATTAATTTGGGGTTGCATCCATTGTTGACTGCTATATATTTGATTGTGTTTAATTCATCTTGGTAGTCATGTGTGTTTAGGGGTATTGAAGTGAGCCTATGGAGCATGTTGTTGAAAGCTGCATGTTTGTGTTGAGTTGGGTGGTTGGATGAGTTATGTATGACCATGTCTGATGTGGTGGGTTTCCTGTATATTTTGTATGTGTGTGTTGTTTGTTTTGGTGATTGTAAGGTCTAAAAAGTTTATGCTATTATTTAGTTCTATTTCAAGTGTGAATTTTAATTTATGGTGTAAAGTGTTAATGTATTTGTGGAAATTTTCTATTTGTCTTTTGTTGCCGTTGTAAAGGAGTAAAATGTCATCAACATACCTGTGCCAATATATTATTTTATCGGTGTATTTGTTGTTGTTCAGTATGTGTTTCTGTTCTATGGTGTGTACAAATATTTCTGCTCAAGCAGAATGTACATTATAAATCACATACACTATTCGATACACTGATCCAAACACACAATTTGAACCTCAGCGCCAATCCCTTCCCACCATCAACCCCCACCACCATGGCCCCCACAAGGGGGGGCTGACGGGGCTCTAGCCTGGGGGCCCGGGATTAGGGGGGGCCCGGCGTGGTGGGTCGGATAGCTAAGTGAGATGAACAGAAGACAAAAAGCGACTTCTTTATAAAATACTAGCTTTTTCCCATGGCTTCACCCACGTGGACATGAATACGCTTTAATTTCATTATTGTCAGTGGAAGAATTAATAACCCTTTCGCCGCGTAATTCGACTGTAGTCGAATAAATTTGTCTCCGTTCGCTGAGCAATTTGCCTATAGTCCACATCTTCTTTCTTTATCTATTAAAAAATTATGAATTAAAAAATGGATCAGGTATGTAGATGACATACTAATAGTTTGGGAAGGTGAAGTAAATGAATTTAAAAAATTTACGGAACAACTAAATAACATAGAAAAAACAATAAAATTTCAAGAAGAAATTGGAGGATTAGAAATTAATTTCCTGGATATCAATATAAAAATTGAAGATAACAAACTCAAATTCGATATATATAGGAAAGAAACATACTCGGATTTAATAATTCCACAAGAATCATATCATCCAGTCAATTATAAAATGGCAGCATTAAATTCATTTTGCTATAGAGCTATAAATTATCTAGAAAATGAAGAACTCAAACAAAAAGAATTAAAGAAAATACAACAAATAGCAAAAAATAATAATTACAACCCTAAAATAATTAATAGAATAGTTAAGAAAATAGAGGAAAATAAAGAAATAGAAAATAACAAAAAAGAAAAAACAAATGAAGAAAAGAAATATAAAGGAGCAATAACATACATAGGATATCAAACAAAAATGTTTCGAAAAATATGAAATACAGATAGGAATAAAGAAAACGAAAAATGTATTCGAATATATAAAAAATGATAAAACAGAAGAAATTCCATTAACAGAAAAAAGCGGCGTATACAAATTAAAATGTGGGGAATGTAATAAGATATATCTGGGCGAAACTGGAAGAAAATTTAAAATTAGAATGAATGAACACGCAAAAGGAGAAGGGGTTAGAGTAACGAACTCACTATATGCAAGACATTTCAATGAATCAGGCCATAAATTCATAAATCCCAATGAAAATATGGAAATAATCAAAATAGAAAACAATCCGCAAAAAAGAAAATTAATAGAAGAACTAGAAATACTTAAAGTTAAAAAAGAAGATAAAAATAAATTAATGAATATAAAAGTGGATTTTACAAATGAAGAAATATTTTATTATATATTAAACAATAAACAAAAATAAATTAAAATAATAAGAATAACACACTAAAAAATGACGAAATGTAAAAGGTTACAAAAAATTATAAGTCAAGAACGAAGAAATTAACGGGAGATTCTTAAAACAATTTGACGGACGTTAGAAAAATGCCTAACGGAAAAAGGTAGACAAAGTTCCCGTGAAGAGCGGTAGCAGCTAGAACCAATAGGAGGGGCGATGCCATAAGGGGAGGGGCCTAAAGTATAAAAGCCTACAACGTACAGTTGACAGACGTTGTTTAAGACCTGAAGATGTCAGTAATGACGAAAAGCTTAGTCGAACAATAAAAAAATTATAGCAGTTAGCAAATTCATAAAAGAAATAGTAAGGATGGCTGCTAATTTAAACAATACGAAGAAGAAAATGATTTAGCTAAGCAAGTTGATTTTACTGAAGTTATTGAAAAATTTGCATTGACAAAAGCTAGAAAATATACTTTGAGATAATTTTTTATATTATTGTAAGTTTTTATTATGTAAATCCATAGAGTTTTTTAAATAAATATAAATATTACTTTTGTGTCATCATTTAAACTGACTTATTTTATCCTAAATCCTGTAGAACATTACGCTGCCCTTAAACTTAGCGGTAGGTAGGGGGGCCCGCCAAAGATCCTGGCCTGGGGGCCCGCTTCAGGATGTGGGGGCCATGCCCACCACACACACCTATAGTCCGTAACGGTTATTCTGTAATCGACATTCAGTATTACTCCCACTGAGGAAGAAGAACATCACCTCGAAACGTTTGGGGAAGTGACAACGAATAGTAAGTTCATACGTGAAAGTTTATATATATTAATAAATTTAATAAAGTGAACGAAGAGGATGAATCAACAAGATAATTTATGGAACAATATCAATTGATTTTAAAAAGAATAATGTACTTTTAAAAACGATAATTTAATTTTATGTGTGAAAACGTCGCTACTTAGTTCAAAACGTTTGAATAAACATCGAAATTCCGCTTTTGGAAAAAAAAGAAAGAATGGCACTGCCTTTCGTATTTGGTGTATATTTAACTTTAAAAGGAAAAGCAGTAGAAAATATGAGATAAATGTTTATTATAATCTGCAGTATCGAATAATTAAAGTACCATAATACATAAAAATTATTTATAACACATTTTTCTTACTAATATACGTAATATACCACGATTTAAACTTTGATACTGTTGGATAAAGTTACGTTATAGTTATTTTCCAAGAAGACATACCGTACATAACTTGTATGTGTTTTAGAGATCGAAAACGAGTATCAAATCCTACGAGATATATTTCGCTTTGAAGTGTTTAGATTAAATGAAATGTTTTTTTACGAAGAAAGTCCTAACATATTGTAATGTAAAAGGGGATTTTTTAAACTAATGT
Organism: Magicicada septendecula; assembly: GCA_034769895.1. Lineage (NCBI taxonomy): Eukaryota > Metazoa > Arthropoda > Insecta > Hemiptera > Cicadidae > Magicicada > Magicicada septendecula. Next base: position 14,746,772 of record CM068371.1, on the reverse strand, counting down.
ATGCGGTATGATACAAGTACTGTTGTCACCTGATAAAGTCAAATAATTATTGTTCGATTCAGTTATTCCTCGTGTGCGGCGAAGTACGTTTGGTTTTAAGTTTTTAGTGTTCATTCTTTGATCTAAAATGGCACCTGTTGATAATTCTCCGGCAGTGAATAGTAACGGTAGTTTTAGACTATTATGTTCTTTGAAAGCAAATGATTTGATCCCAGTACACAAATATAAATCGTCATTAACAGGCCTTACAGTTGTACTAGCCGAAGTCGAAGGACCAGTTGTGAATGGATACTTTTGCCTGGGTAAGTTTATTTGGTTAGGAAAACTATAATGAATAAACAATAACTGGTTTGTACTAGATATTTTAAGATTTTTAAAATGTGGTAATTAAAATGGATACGGGTTTATTGACAGTAATTAGACACTCAAATATCCAAACATGCGTGGAAGTGAGTACAAAGTTTTATTTATTGCATTTTTTTTTTGCCAGTGATTGTATAGATTTAACAGAATAACACTGAAGGTAGGATTGAACTTGCAATAAACATCAAAACATGAACAACCTTTCTTCTTCTCTTTTAATCTAGTTAATAGTTTCAAAAGAGAAACTTTTGAAAGATAGTAATTTGTTGATAAAATATTGGGTTTAGTTTAAGAGTATCAGCAATAGAGTTGTTCACGAATATTAATGCAGTTGGTAAAATGCAATGAGTGAATGTGCTTGCTATCTTTGTTTGTTACATGCTGGTAAACCAGAATATACATGTTAGAACCTGACGTGACTTGAGTTTCTACAACCTCATATGTACTGCCCAAAATAGGTTAATGTTGGGAATCAGGCTGGTGATTAAACTATGACAATTTTTCCAAAATTTTAGTGGTTATTTGTTATGTACTTTACACCTTCTGCAAAAATGGATCTTAGAACTTTCTTGGCTTCCACATAGATAAGAATTTCCTTTTAAGTTTGGTAGGTTATGTGTCTAAGCAGCAGGTATAAAACAATATCCGATGCATGTAGGCCACTGTACTTTGTTGTGGTAATCAGTTTCTGTGATTGTACTTTTTGTGCCAGATTTCTGCAGATTCTGGCATTATTAGAGATAACCATCAATTTTGTACAGAATTAAATTTTTGCCCTTGTGTAAAAAATGTGCTTTACTATTACAAAATCAATATCGGTATGGAGAACCATACATGACTTCCATGTTCTAAGATTTATATTTAAAATCATTTTCGAAGTGAAATATTTACATAGAATCTACGTCTTTCTACGTATTGCTTCAGCCTTAACCACAGTACTGTGGTCACTAACGTATACCACCTCACGTTATCGCATTCAATTTTCACTGATGATGGCAGTCGACAGCACTGCCGAAACGTCTGGTTTTGCAGAAAATATTGGATTACGGCCAAACAACCCGGGAAGGAATTATAACAACAAACTACTTCTTTGTTGCCAATAACGTAGTACACAAAAAATTATCCCCTCCCCCTTCAACTATAATTTTCATTTAATTTATAGAAAATTACCCCCACCCTGTTCAACTACCCTCTTCGTAGATATTTCATCTACGTTTATACAGTGGATTATTATGATCTTCTTATCAGGATACTTTATTTATCAAAATTAAGTACTTTACTCTTGTTACAACAAAAAATGTTTCAGGTAAACTGCCCCTTTCCCTTAACCGATCTTCACCAAAAACAATAGGCCTTGAGTCCTCTACAACTCAGGTACATGTGTAAAAAATTATTTGATTCTGTTTGAATTTACGACAGTTATCGTTCGTCCATAGGAAAAATTACCCTTGTTAAAACATAAAATGTTGCAGGTAAACTATCCCTTTCCCGTAACCGATGTTCACCAAAAACAATAGGCCTTGAGTACTCTACAATTCAGGGCTGTATGCAAAACATTATTTGATTCTGTTTGAATTTGCAGCGGTTATTGTTTGCCATAGAAAAAATTCCACACACACACACACACACACACACACACACACACACTTTTCGAAAAATGACTTTTCTTCATGTTTTGAGGGTAGTACAATCAGAATCACCCGTTATCTCGAACACGATTTTTGTCGCCATGACCATACTTCCATTTCCTTATGGAACATGGAAGTAATAATATTACTTCAACCAGCATTGTTATCATTATTCTTCACATAAATTATAAAATATCGGTATGGAGAACCATACATGACTTCCATATTCTAAGATTTATATTTAAAATCATTTTCGAAATGAAATATTACCATAGAAACTACTTCTTTCTACTTACTGCTTCAGCCTTAACCACAGTACTGTGGTCACTAACGTATACCACCTCACGTTATCGCACTCGATTTTCACTGATGATGGAAGTCGATGGCATTGCTGAAACGTCTGGTTTTGTAGAAAACATTGGACTACGGCCAAATATCCCGGGAAGGAATTTTAACAAAAACTACTTCTTTGTTGCCGATAACGTTGTACACATATATATAAAAAATATGCATAAAATTAATGGCTTGTATAAGATAATGATTGATCTCCATTAAGTAGTGCTCAAGTTTCCAAAGTTTTAATATTATGATGTCCGTAATTAAAACATCAGAGCAGGTTTAGTGTGTATGAGGGTACACCGTGGACAAAAATTTTCAACATTTCCTATTGAGCGTTGCTTAGAGTAAAGCTGCGAATCTACAGTGTATGTTTCACAGAACAAACACGCGAAAAAGAAGGAGCGCTCCGAAGTCACTCATGGACCCTCAGCATCTTGCAGAGGGTTCATTCCCTAAAGACAAAAAGTCTGTCTATGAATCGTTCCTCTGTAAACACGTGCAGTTACACTGCCCAGCGATCCACAGGAAGCAAATCGCTATCCACGCTGGACACTTTTTCGACTTGCACGCATTATGTTGGTATGGGTTTCGGCACTTACCATTTAAAAAGCGTGCAAATGTAAGAAAATAAACATGAGTGAGGCCAGAAATAACGCGAATGGTGTGTGTGTGTGTGTGTGTGTGTGTGTGTGTGTGTGTGTGTGTGTGTGTGTGTGTGTGTGTGTGTGTGTCTTCCATGCCTTTTTATTGCGGTAGTCATAATAATAAAATGGAAACGTAAACATTACATAACTGAGATATGCTTGCCTGACATGAATGATATAGATGTTTGTAACAAAATTTTCTGTTTGTACATTTTGAGTGTAAAGTAATCCATTATACTATTAACTCATACATGATTTACATTAAAATGAAAAAATTATAATTTTATTGCCTGGCAACAAAATTATTTTATTTTTAACAATTACCATTGTTTCAAAAAGTTTAAATGAATTTTCAAGTACTTTACTGTTGTTAAAACGAAAAAAGGTTGCAGGTAAACTACCCCTTCCCCTTAACCGATCTTCACCAAAATCGAAAGACCTTGAGATCTCTACAATTCAGGGACATATGCAAAAAATTATTTGATTCTGTATGAATTTGCGGCTGTTATCGTTTGCCATAGAAAATTACACTTGAAAAAAAAAAGTTGCAGGTAAACTACCCCTTCCCCTTAACCGATCTTCACCAAAAACAATAGGTCTTGAGTACTCTACAAATCAGGGCTGTATGCAAAAAATTATTTGAATCTGTTTGAATTTGCGGCTGTTATCGTTTGCCATATCGTTAAAACATAAAACGTTGCAGGTTAAACTACCCCGTTCCCTTAACCGATCTTCACCAAAAACAATAGGTCTTGAGAACTCTACAATTCAGGACTGTATGCGAAACATTATTTGATTCTGTTTGAAATTGCAGCTGTTATCGTTTGCAAAAAAAAAAATTACCCTTGATAAAAAAAAACCGTTGCAGGTAAACTACCCCTTTCCCTTAACCGATCTTCACCAAAAACAATAGGTCGTGAGTACTCTACAAATCAGGGCTGTATGCAAAAAATTATTTGATTCTGTTTGAATTTGCGGCTGTTATCGTTTGCCATAGAAAAAAATCTACAGATAGACACAGACACACACACAGACACTTTTCGAAAAACGACTTTTTTTCATGTTTTGAGTGTAGTACAATCAGAATCTGCAATAATCTCGAACACGATTTTTTTGCCATCACCATACTTCCATTCCTTAAGGAATATGGAAGTAATAAGTTATTTCTCTGTTAACCAAACCACCTGGGTTTTCTAAGGAGTTTGTAGACAAGTACTAAGGTTTCACACAACACTAATGCCATTGTAATCAACAATATGACACAAAGGATGATCTGAATAATAATTAAATGAAAGTAGAGTGCAATTATGCCTAATAAGAACAACAAACAAATCTGTTATCGTTGAAAATATTTGTAAAACTAGCTAGAATTGTCTGCAAATATATTTTGCTGTTGAATGTTGTTGAATAGTGGATATGAATGGCATGGAGTAAATGCAATTTAAAAAACTTGTCTTTAATGTCAGCTAGTAATATGTTTTTACATGTATATTGAAATGTGATAATTTACACTGTAAATAAAATAGAGTACAAGAAGAAATAGTACATAGGCGTATTTGCTTTTATAAACCACATGAACAAACAACATAGAACTCAAAATAAGGCAGTCTATGCTGAACTGGACTTCTATTGTGTTAACAGAACTCACTTTTTTTGAACAATTCATTTTTCTTAACACATTTAGTCACGAACCAAGCAATTCTATTTGATATTATGTTAAATCAAATAACTCAATTTGACATAATTTTTGAGAAAAAATGGTTTTCAGTGAAAACAATAAAAAGTGAGTTTTTTTTGTAAACTAGTAAGATTCTTGAGATGCAAAATTCGCTCACAGTTTTGAACCAAACACATTTGTTAGGCAAATTTCAATATTGGATAATTTTAAAATGTTAAAAAAAAATTATGAAAACCCTAATTAATCTACTACTTGTTTTTGTAATAAATTAACAACTGTAAAACAGGTGATCATACAGTAAATACTAAGCACTCTGAACAACTTTTTTTTTATCATATCATGCTGATATACTTTTTTTATCATGCCGAAATGGCAAACAATTCTAGCTTTTAAGTGTATTCATGTTTCTGTAGATATCTATAGACCTACGTCTAATAATTTTCACAAATATACATAGTTAATAACAATATATAAATTTTCTTCTAAACATAGCTTACAGAGATTTTGAAGGTGAGCCAAAATTTTCAAGGAGTATTGAGAGATTAAATCTGTCAAAATTAGTTAAGATACCAAGTTTGTATTTTGAATAAAATTCCTCGTGATTTGATGCCCCATATAGACTTATACAATAAATTTTCTTGAAATTTTGTGTTGCATGTTTGGCCCGTGGTCTCTCAACTTAAAAAAAAAATTATAGTAAACTCTACATTTAGATTAGGATTAAAATTTCTTTTAGTCTGAGACCCGGCTGGATTAAAACAAATTTTCCAAATTTTGATCCCATTATAAGGCCCTGGTATTCAAAAATTTTTTAATTTCAAAAACTGAACGCTGTATTCATATTTTTGTTGTAATTTTTTACAATTTGGTACCACAGCATCTCGGATTTTTGAAAGTTTATCAAAATTTTCTCCCATTTTTTTTTGGCCTTGGCATTCCAAAATTTTGAAATAAAAAAAGAATTATTTTTATTCAGGCTTATATACCATACAGCAGGGGTCTCCAAACTTTTTCACTTGAGGGCCGAATTGAAAAATCTTGGAAGTCAGGCTGGCCAACAACATAAATAAATATATATAGGCCTATGTTTTTTTGAACTTTTTTAAGTTTACGAAATAATCAAATTAATAAAATAGGTATTTAAATAAAAATTAAACAGACTTATCCAAAAGAAAGAAATTCATTTATTCAAAAGCATGTAAATAAAAGTAAGGAAAAAATAACATTCAAAGATATTTCTTATGTATTGTTTTTTGGCTTCCTATATGGGATTGTATTGTATGGGATGTGTGGATTTGCTTCTGACATATATAATGTCTGTTCATTTTGGGTCAAATTTTGATGCTCCTATCACTAGAACGGATTTCAAGTGTTCATCTGACAAGTCAGCCCTGTACTTTGATTTTATACTTATTTCTTGTTTAGTTATTTAGTAAAATGTTATAATATTTGAAGTATTTTGACAATGTATTTAAAAACTGGACGCAGCATCAGATGGGTTGCCATGGGCCAGACAATCACCCTTCGCGGGCCGTAGTTTGGAGACCCCTGCCATACAGAACCACTGTAATTAGATTTTGGTTAAAGTTCATTCAATTTTATATTACACATGGATTTTTTTAGATTTTTACACATGAATAATTTTATGAATAATTTTAACTCTCACTTTTTTGTCTCCTGCCCTCCTCCAATTTTTAGGAGGATCAGTCTCAAAAACATTACAGTTTTTTTTGTAAATTGCAAAAATGTATTTAACTGAATTCCTACAACTATTCACTGTTTGTCAAATTGCAATGGTGATGTTGTGTTTGGATAAAATGGTTCAATGCATGAATTTTGTTACCAATTTGTTAGAGCTTATTTATCATATTACGTGACTTTAATTGTATTATATGTTACATCAGCATTATTGGTTGTGTGAAATCTTTGTACTTGTATAAAGTCCTGTGAAAATCTGGCTTGTTTGGCTAACAGACAAGTACTTGAAGCCCTTTGAAAATCTAGGTGGTTTGGTAAAAAACAAAAAAAAACCTAACATAATTTATCATCACATATTGTTTGTGTAATCTGGCGTGTGTATTGAGCTGAGTGTTTTGAGATTCTGTTTTCTTTTGGGATTAGGAAGTGTGGATTCAAAGTCTACTGACTTTACACAAGCAGCATTTTTTGTTTCTTTAGTGTTTTCTGCTAATGTCTGCATACGGTTCAGTAGTGTATGGATAAAAACTAATACGTGTGGTATTTATCAGACATGTCAATGAGCTTGCTAACCACTGTTAATTGTGCTTAAGAAAACTCCAATATAATCACTAAAACAAGCAGTGAGCTTTAGCAGCATCATATTGATAAGCTTTTTAATTTTGTTTCTTTTCAAATTTATTACATTAGTTAAAAAAGTAGTGTAGAAAAAGTTAATTCATAGCTTACAATAAATCTCAGACACTCATAGTAAACAAAATAATAATACTCATAATTAAAACAAAACAAAAACCACTATTTTAATTTTTTTTTTTTTAATTGTAAAAGATTGTCCTTTAAGTGAATTTATCAATACAAGTTAGGGCTACTCCTGCAGTTTGTTGAACTTCAGATGAGTAATCCCATGTTTAGAACCCATTTAAAAATTATTTTAGTTTTATTATAGTATTTATTTTTTTATTTTAGTACTAACAAACGGAAATTTCAGTAATGTTAATAACCTCTTTAACACTTTGATGTCAACCTATGTCCTACAGTTTCACTGTGTTTATGTATGGTACTGCATGTATAAATTTGGAGCTGTTTTAAAACACGTTCTTGTAGTATTTAAGTCATCTACTAAATTGTATTCACTTTCGTAACAACATACATACATCCTCGGCGCTGCAGCCCAGTCCGGGCCCTGGCCTCCAAAAGAAATCGTTCCCACTGGTCTCTACTCCCGGCCAATGTCCACCAGTTTGCTGCACCCAGTCTCACTGCCTCCTTACCAACCTGGTCCAGCCATCTTGTACGCGGTCTTCCCCTCCTTCTCCTTCCCATCGGCAAATAATTCATGATTTTTTTTGGGATTCTATCCTCCGCCATTCTCCGCACATGTCCAGCCCAACGCAATCTGTTAATTTGTATGAATTGCACGATCGGAAGATCTTTAAACCTTTTGTACAACTGTCGATTATGCAGTTTTCCTCCAAATCTTGTTTTCCTTCACAGGACCAAACAGATTCTCCTCAGTAGCTTCCTCTCAAACACGGCTAGTTTCTGCTCATCTAGTTTTTTTTAGCACCCAGCATTCCGAGCCATACATTAGAACTGGTCTGATCAAGGTCTTGTAGAGCGTGACTTTTGTCTCTGTACTTAGCCTATTAATTTTGATTTAAAATGTTTCACTAGTCCGTAGTAACACCTATTAGCAGATAATATTCGTTTTTCAATGTCTCTAGAGGAGTCATTTCCAGAGTCCACATATGACCCGAGATATGGAAAACCTTGAACTTTTTCAAATTTGCAGTCATTAATGTGCAGGGACAGGGCGCGAGTGTTGGCACCTACAACCATATATTTAGTTTTGCTTTGGTTTATAACCAAGCCCATGGCCTTAGCAGACAACTCCAGTTCTTGAAAGGCTTCCTTTAAGCCAGATTCAGACCTATTTATGATGTCAATGTGATCGGCATGTGCCAGAAGCTGTATCTCCTTGTGAAATATGTGTCCGCTAGTTTGAATTCCTGAATCCCTGATGACCTTTTCTAGAGCTATGTTGAACAACAGACATGCTAAGGCATCTCCTTGTTTCAGCCCATTCAATGTTTTTAAGGAGTTAGATAGATTTGATTTTATTCTGATTTGGCACTTAGAATTGGACATAGCTACTCCAACCTTACACACCAACTTAGATGGTATATTCAACTCCTTCATTGCTCTATATAGCATTTTCCGGTTGATTGAATCATATGCCGACTGGAAATCCACAAAGAGATGGTGAGTGTCTACTCCATATTCCAACGGTTTTTCCAGGATTTGCCTTTGTGTAAATATTTGGTCTGTTGTTGACCTATTCCTAGTGAATCCACATTGATATTCTTTTATGTTTTCTTCAGCGTAGGGAAGCAGCCTAGAAAATATGATGTTGGACAATACCTTATATACTGTATTAAGTAGAGAGATGCCCCTATAATGTTTACATATGAGTGGATCACCCTTTTTATGTATTAAACACACCACCCCATTGTTCCACTCATCAAGCATTACCTCCTCTAGCCATATTCGCTCTATGAGATGGGCAAGTTCCTTTATGAAATCTCCTCCTGCGCTCTTTAATAGTTCCCCTGGTAAACCATCGGAACCTGCTGCCTTGTTATTTTTAATCTTTTCTACAGCTTCATCCACCTCGTCATGGGATGGCACCAACTTCTCTCTATCATCCTCGAATTCTCCTGCGTCCTGTTCATCATCAGATGCCTCCATTGAAGCCTCCCTAACTGAGTCCAGCAGCTCTTCGAAGTGTTCTGTCCATCTCCTGATTACGCCAGCAGTATCACTCACAAGGCCACCATTATTATCCCTACAGGCATTTGTTCTGGGCTGAAATTCCTGTCTCATATCATTCACCTTCCTGTACATATCTCGGCTCAGCCTTTTACTCTTATATTCCTCTATCTTTATTATCTGTCTCATCATATACTCCCTCTTTTTTCCCTCTATGAATCTTCTTTTCCATCCGCCTGGCTTTCCTGTATTCCTCTTGAACAGCCCTAGTGCATTTCTTTTGGATCATTAATTTGTATGTCTTGTTTTTGAATTCAGTTGCCTCTTCACACTCCTTATCAAACCACTCATCTCGCTCATGTCTCTTCTTCAAACCAATCCTAGTGCATTTCTTTTGGATCATTAATTTGTATGTCTTGTTTTTGAATTCAGTTGCCTCTTCACACTCCTTATCAAACCACTCATCTCGCTCATGTCTCTTCTTCAAACCAATGATTTCTTCTCCCGTGGTCACTAATATGTTTTTTAGATTAAGCCAGTGGTTTTCTATATCTTGTTCCTCATGGCATTCAATTCTCCACTGTCTAATTTTCTCATTAGTAACTTCCTCGAACCTCCATTTTATTTCTTCTTCCTTTAGTATTTCTGTATTGTATCTAACAGTCTTTATTCCTTTTTCATTTCTATTATTGGAGATTCTAGCTCTCAGTTTTGCAACTAGGAGATAGTGATCGCTGTCCATGTTGGCACTTCTGTAAACTCTTAACATCTTTCGTAAACAATGTTACTTTTGTAACAACAACTGATGAAAACTCAGCGTATGTTATGTGTAAAATTCCATTATGCATAGAGCTATGTAAATGCTCTGTGTAAACATTATGAATTATGTTTTAAATTATTTCACTAAAAAAGTAACAAAAATCTGAGAAATTTTTAAGTAACAAAAATCTAAGTAATTGTTTTTGCAAAACAGATTATAATAGAAAATATGCAATTTTAGAAATACATGTATTCTTAAGTAACATTGTTTTTAAGCTGGCTCTACCCTTTGCAGTTATATATCAGAACTAAAATAGTACTGTTCATACCAAACAAACCTACGGACGGATATATAAAAGCCATGCAAAACAATATAAATTCTGCTAAATTCGTGGACGAGGTTTACTCGTGCATAGGGCTCAAAGTGTTAAAAAAATTTAATTTTTTTTATATTTTGAAATTCATTACCTGTTCAACCCCCAATTGTGACAGATTTTCAAGGGACCACTTTAATGGCTCCTCCACACATTGGCCGAACTGTTGGCCGCCAACATTTGTGACAAACATGGAGACAAATGTGCACGTCCACACATTGGCCCAACTGTTTGGCGAACATTTAAATGACAACGTTAAAGCTTCAGTTGAAAGATTTTTGTGGTGGATGATGGACGTCGAGGAGGTCGCGGCCGCAGCTGTTTGTTTGGCTTGAGCATATAATTGCTATGTATCTGTGCACAATAAAAAAGTTATAAAGAAGAAATGGCGAAAAAAAAGATGGTGGATGCTAACTATTCACCGCAACAGGACAAGGTAAATGATTTACTAATTATTATTTTAGAAACAAAAATATAAAAAATCCGAATCAAAAACAAACAAATAAAATATCTGAAACTACTTAATTTGTCGGCTATTTTATCTGTTCGTTGTTTGATTTTGTTTCTAAAGATTATTTTTGTATTTAACCTTATTGATAAAATTTTTATATTTTTGATTTAGTTGTTTGCCTGTTGATGAACCCAGAAACAGGAGTTCGAAACCGGTTTAACTTTAGTAATAATAGCTAGAAATTTTGTTTTCAATTTATTCTGTTTTTAATTTTTGCCTGAATAACCATTATTTCAAGAAATTTTACTTACTCTCAATTATTATTTTGAACGAGTGAGCATCGGGGTTTATTGGTTTGGTTAACCCTCAATAATTTATTTTTGCAGGCAAATCATGGAGAATCAAATTGCTGAGCTTCTCACAGAGCCATCAGGATAATTTGACAACTTTGTTCGAATGTCGTTTACCGACTTTGAATTGCTCTTGCAAAAAATATTACCAAAAATTCCAAAACAAAACACTACGTGGCGAGACTCAATACCAGCCAAAGTACGTCTCGCTGTAACTTTGAGATTCTTGGCTACTGGGGATAGCTACAGGAGTTTGCACTATTTTTTTAAAATCTCAAGTCAGATTATATCCGAAATAATTCTGGACGTCTGTTTAGCACTCAATGAAGCATTAAAAGATTTAGTCAAGGTAAATAAAATACTATTTTTCCATTACCAAATTTTATTAATTTTTACAACAAGCATGATTTATATTTACATTAAAATTATCACAATTTAATCTAATTTATTATTAAAACACACACTAAATTTGCGTGTAATGCTTGTCCACATTGTAGGCTTCATCCTGAATTTCATATGTTTGGCGGTGAGCATCTGTTGGCAGGTTGGTAAAAACACTTATTGAATTGTGTTTTTCGGACTCCCCACTGTTCCTTATAAGCAAACAGGGAGGCGATGAGACGGAATTGCTACTGGAATAAAGGGAGGTTGTCGGCGAAGCTAGTGAAGAAATGGAGAAACGCTGTGAACAGATGGAATGTTCGCATTGCTGTATGAAAATGAATGGCGTTTTGCTGCTCGTTTTTTTAGAACTAAACCATCAATTTCATACATCAATTCAGCCTTCTCCAGTTCGGTGAATTGCCTCAATTTTTTTGCAAGTAATTTCCCGTACAAATCACACTCGTCTTCACTTATTTCCTTGCTTTTCTTAATAAGCACCTCATTCAGAGTCGTAAACGCGGTATTCATTTTGTCGTTTACCTCCTGCAACTCCGTCGGATTTTTTGATCGGCGTTTTTGTGGCCGGATAATGTTGTGTGTTGCTGTGGTCATTTTCTGGGGTCAGCCATCCTTCACCGGAGATGGCGCGTGGTCCTCTTTTTGAGAAGGCACATTGTCTCGGTCTTCGTCAGCATCCGTGATATCGACATTTAGTGTTTCCTAAAACATAAATAAAAATAGTTTCACAAAAACTGCCCAAAACAACAAACAAAATAAACAAGTTTAGATACATAAGTTAACGTCATTATGCCCATAAGAATTAATTATTTAATAAATTACCTTTTCAAAGGGCTATTTTGAAGAGGGAAAAAGGTTAATGGCATGGTTTTTTTTCAGATACCTACTACTGCAGATGATTGGCTCTCAAAGGGAGATGGATTCCGGTTCCCACATTGCCTCGGGGCTATAGACGGAAAACACATAGCAATACGAATGCTACCAAACACTGGATCCGAGTATTATAATTACAAAGGAGGTTTCAGTATTGTACTTCTAGCTGTAGTAGACCACGATTATTGCTTTATGTTTGCTGAAATAGGTTCCCAAGGACGAATTAGTGATGGCGGTGTGTTCAACCAAAGTGTTTTTAGGGAAAAAATTTCTACAAACAGCATCAATCTACCCCCTCCCAGCTCACTCCCAGGCAGCGATGTTGCCCTGCCCTATGTATTTCTGGGTGACGGGGCTTTTGCTTTAAGTACGCATCTGATGAAGCCGTTTCCAGGACACCATGCGTTGGGTTCCCCCCAAAAAGTATTCAACCAAGAACTGTCCAACTCTCGGGTAGTGGTTGAAAATACTTTTGGAATTTTGGCCAACATATTTAGAATTTTTCAAAGAGAAATTCCATTGGATGTCATTAAAGCCACTATCATAACGAAGACATGTGTCTTGTTACATAACTTTCTGAGAAAAAGTAAAACATCTAGGCACATTTACACTCCCCCAGGTTCAAGTAACAGCTACATCAATGGGAAATTAATTCATCCAGGCTCTTGGAATATTAACCACGGAGGTTCAACCTTTTGCCTCTACAGCCTATGGGCTGTAGGACTACTAGCGATGCTATGAACACCAGAGAAAATTTTATGAACTACTTAATCAAGAAGAAGAATAATGAAGCGTCTTCATAGACGTAAGCTGTAAACCATATAACTAAATAAAGCTACTTTGTTTTATGTATAATATGTTTTTGTTTTACTTACTTCCTCTTCTGTGTTGACGATGCTTTTGCATTCGTAAATATCCTTCAGAAAAAATTCCAGTGCTTCGTAGAACAACCATATAGGTTTGTAAACCTCCTCTTCTCTGGCCCCACTTTTTATGGATGCCTTCTTTTTTTCTCAAATGCATCCGGAACAACGCCATGAGAGACTCTTTTTTCTTTTTACATTCGATGACAGGGATACCCGTAGCATCTGTGATTCGGGCCCAGCTATCATTCACCTGCAAAATACCATTCCATGACATATTAATTGATAACAATCTGATAAGTAAGAAAGAAATTAAATTCCAATTTGTATGTGGTACATATGTATGTAAGTATTTACAAAATTTTCATGGTTTTTTTTTCAAGTTGAGGAAGCACATCCGGCACCACTGACCAACTTTTTTTTTACAACTTAGGATTTTTAATTAAATAATATTATAGAGATTTGAAAATGTTTTTATGAAATTTTTCTAATTGTTTTATTAACCAAATTTTTTGAATGTTATTCAGCGAAATCCTCACAGTATAAAAATATTGTTTCTAAATAAGAAAATTCCGTTAATTTCCATTCTTTACATTTGTGTATTTACTCATAATTCTTTATTAATATAAATACATAAATAATACATACATACATACATATTTCTGTCTACTCACCACGTGTTTGTAACATTTCCGGTAAGCACGTGCTCCCAACACACACACACACTATATTTTATGCCCAGGGTCCAGAGTTCTATAAGCGAAAGCGCAGAAACATTGGGGTTGTACGAAATAATAAGACTGATTACGATTGAAAGGTGTAAAAACTTTGTTTAATTGTTTCTTCCTTTGTATAGTTAATATTCACAATACAAATGGCGGCTTATACCGCACCTACAACATGGCGGCCATTTAACTTCCGCTCCTTATTAATATCTTACGTTTCCAATAATTATTCTCTCTTTACTTCTGTTACATCAAAAAAGACATTTTATACTGCAGTATTTAATTTTTCTAATATTACCATTGAATCTGATTATAATCACAAACCAACGCGTCTTCTAAAAGAAGCAGCCGGCCTGTTCTCTCACACTTCCTATCACACTCTCTCTCTAATTACATCTTTAACAATTTTGATTGACTAAATTTTGCTGTTCATATTAAATCGAGCTCGATTATTTTGTAAAAAAGGTATTATTTAAATGTTGCACTTTCCTGAAATGTTGAGGTTTCCGTGTGGTTCAGATGCTGCCCATGGCTCGCCCGATGTTCGGCGTACTTTGATTCTGATTGTCTGTCTTGTTGGCACTGACTCTATATTGTTAGTTGTTATTAATTTTTTTTTTTTATATTTGTCTGATAACAGTTACATATTAATGATATATAACACTTTGGCTGGTAAAATTTACACCAGCACACTTTTAAACGTGCTCACTCCATAAAGATGTACGGCAGACTGGGCAGACACCTTGTCGTATTATCGACAGGTGGTGGGGATTAACCCTTCATAATCCTTTGTCTGAGACAGATGACGACATTGTTCCACGTCATCATTATTACGTGTGTCATATTTTGTTATGACAATTCAGCGTTGTCGATCAGTGCAACCATCGAGTACGTCTTATTTCGTACGTACGCTCTTGGCCTTGAGACGAATTGTACAGATGAAACTGCGTCGTGTATTTAAACATGGGGGAAGTTGACCTAACTCTCTTTTACACATGAAAATACAATACAATATGTTTTAGTACCATAATTCCTTAAGACGGACGTTTGTACTGTCACACATTATTGAATTTACGTTCTCCAGAGAGGCAAAACATGAAACAAGTAGCGTCACTATGGTGATATTTCAAATAATGCAAATTAAAAAACTTTTTTTTTCAAAAATGAGTTTGGTTAATCAATGCTACCGTGCTAGGTAATTAGGTGATTTCTAGGTACTTACCTTGTTTTTATTTTTGTGGTTAGTGTCTTTCGGATCCCACAAACATTTCTCCTTTTGATATGCCTCAATAAATAGGAACGTCTCTTCGGTACTCCAAGTCGTCATCTTGTATTATCAACTAATTAGTAATTAAAATAATTAGAATGAAATTAGAATCGAACACAACGAACAAAGTAAAATTAAATTGTATAATTACTTACATTCAAATGAAGAGATTGAAGCTGAATGATAGGGCGACAAGTGGAATAAACAGGAGGGGAGCCACCGCGCACCCTTGCTTGCGCAGGCTGGTTCTCTTTGATTCGTGAACAAAAACCGCTTTGAAAGCCAACATTCACCAACACTCCCTCCACACATTGGCCCAACGCGTTGGACCAACATGTTCGGCCAATGTGTGGAGGAGCCTTAAGAATCTCTGGAATACATTATCATTAATTTGGTACTTTTGTGTTCTTATTGCGTTGCTACTACTGGCATTTCTATCGATGTTTTCCTGTTGTTCAGTAATCTGAGCTCAAATTACAGAATACTGCAACAAAATGACCGTGACATTGGCAGTAACGAATGATACTGAGATTGTAGTTTTGTTTGTAACACAAGATAATTTCATATTGGAGACGTAACAGACGCAGTTTGAAAAACAAGACAACTGTGTTCATGGTGGTAGATAAAGATTAAACTGTGGATACAGCCATACTTGAATTCATTTTTAAAGGAACATTTTAGTTACAAGAATAATTTTTAATTTCCTTCAGACTAAAATACAGGGTGTTGTTGTAAGTGTCATTTGTTGGAAAGGCTAAATAAGTTAGTTGAATTTATAAAAATTAATAATTTAACTGAATTCCAGTACAGTGAATTCTGCTTGGAATCTTGGTATCACAAAAGTCTTCTTGGAATCTTGGTATCATAGTTTTGTCTTCACAGGTTGGCACTTTGTTCATTGTTGTAATAGACATTTAAATAATTTTAACGAAGTATGTTTAAACTGTTCAGTATATCACTTTATCTCGCACAATGTTAAAAAACAACAACAAAAAAACCTTAAATTCATAGTGACCGTCAATCAATGAATTTTTCTGGTGAAGGGTTAGTGAGGATCGGTCAAAAAGTGTATAACACAAATTTTAAATTTACATAATTGAACATCCCTATAATCTGTATTTAGCTATAATATGTTTTACTATGTTGACAGGGATATGCATAAACGTTTTCTGTACCAATTCTAATGTATAATTGTTGATTATTGTTTTTATAATTAATTACAAATATCATTACATTATGAGTAATTTAAATTGTAATATTGTATAAATTATGTTGTGGGATATTATAATTTTCTCGTATTTAAGGAAAACGTTTGATGATGTAAAACATACTGTTTCAATTCCTTCACATATACAAGAACACACACACATGCGTTCACTCAAATAATTGATCTGTTGTGTTTAACATTTCTTTTGTATTCATACACAGGTCCTGATGATTACAATAAATATTGTCGAAACATCGACACAAATAATTTAAAATTTGTGTTATACTTTTTGACCGATCCTCACTAACCCCCCCCCCCCCCCCCCGCAAAGAATATTTGCTTTAAAAATTGAAGATATGAAAATTCTTCATGTAGGCCTAATGGACATTTTGAACATATGAAATAATAAAAGTTAGTTGTGACAACAATAATGGTTTTATCAGTAATTGTTAAAAACAATAGTAAAACAATTATTATTATAATAAATAATAATTGTTTACATAATTTTTCTAAATTCATGTGTTGAGTGACTTTTGCATCATCTTGTACTTTGAATATATAAAATTCAAAAATAACGTAAACACTATTCTCTGATTCCATGATAGTTTACTTGTGACATTCTGAAACAACAAAGTTTATAAAAGTTCTCAGCCTTTTGAAACCTGTTCTCCTCTTTAAATGGTTATATATCATATGGCCCCCATGCATGTGCACGTTCGTACACAGTCTGGTATTAGATGGCCAAATATATTAAATTAAACTCCATTATTGTTTAATACTGGTATTATATTTACGAATCATGATTATAGTAATTCAGATTTAAAAATTAAATAGTTTTAAAACTTTCAGGCCAAACTTAATTTCAGTAAGTTTTGTTGTAGAGCAATTTTTTTTTAGAAATAGTTGTGGACGAATATACATTTATTAGCTGAGACTGCTTCAAAATAAACTAAAATGAATTAACTTTTGTCTGAAGCTCGCACGGCCGGTGTCAGTAAATTCAAAATTACTACTAAAAACCGGGCTGTTAGGCCATGGTCGGTTGCTATTAAACGTCATTATGTCGGCAACGTTTCAATTCCCCGTTGGGAATCTTCTTCAGGCCGCTATGGGCTATTGTGTTTTTACTCTCTGTCGCTTCTTAGCAGCCTGAAGAAGATTCCCGACGGGGAATCAAAATGTTGCCCATGTAATGACGAATAGCATGGTCTAACAGCCCAGTTTTTAGTAGTAATTATGAATTTAAAATGAATTAATCTAAATTAATAAGGAGCCTATATTTATTTTATTCTATAGAATTGTATGCCCCCGTTTTAGTTTGATACACAAGGTCTACACAGATGAAAATGACAAAAATACTTGTAAAGAAACATATTTGTCAATGTGATACACAAATGTAAAACACCAAAATAATATGTATTTATAATTTTTAAGAATGTGCCTATTTTTCGTATTTTCTGTTGGGTTAATTGTAAATGGCAAACAAACATGAACTAACAGTATTTTATTTATATGACTAACATCTTCTTCTCGTTGTACTGGCATTACAACCCAGTATAGCTTTTAGCCTCTTTAGTGATTTTTCTCCATTTGGCCCTCTCATTACATACAGCAGTCTTGTCCATCATCTAATCCCCATATTCTTCTGGATGCTTCTTAACATCCTTGATCCATATCTTCCTTGGCCTTCCTCTTGATTTCCTGCCTATTGGTCTCCATTCTAGAATTTTCTGGAAACTGTGTTGTTCCATCCTCATTGTGTGTCCCAGCCAAGCTATTCTTCTACTCTTCATAAACCTTACTATATCAGCTTCATGTATCAGATTATTTATTTTGTGATTCCTTCGTATTCTCCATGAGCTGTTTCCATTTTGCACTGATTTAAGAGTTTTCTTATTATCTTTCAGTCAGATATTCTGAGATACTGTTAATCTTTTTGTGTTAATACCCAGGTTTCACAAGCCTATGTTACAACTGGTCTAATTACGCTTTTGTATATTTTTAATTTTAAAGTTTTGTTCAGTGCTTTCTGCTTCATTAATTTTGCATAAGCGTAGTAACATCACTAATCGCTAAGGATTCTTGTTGGGATATTATTGTTCTTATTGTTAGTGCAATTTATTTGTGAGCGTAGGTAGGAAAATTCTGTTGTGTACTGAAATCCACAATTTCCAAATTGTAGAGGCTGTCTGTTAAATGTTGTTCTTGTTATTTTCATGTATTTGGTTTTATGGTTACACGGGCCACAAATATGGCTGTTGTCACCAGGGACAAACATGTTTCCATGCCCCCCTCCATGGTTCATTAGAGAATTGGTAGAAAATGTTTATTATTTTACTACTCAGTATATCAGTAAAACTAATTTTAAATCGGTTTGTAGTTTTCTTACATTGAACAACTTAAGCTACAGAAATTGTCAATCATGGCTTGCTTATAAATTTTCAATTTACTGATTTTAATCTAACTTACAACTTATATAACTTAATTTTGTATGTGACAGATATTTAGGTTTTGGAACGACTGACAAAGTAGAATATATAATATCTAGTGCACTACTTATTAGTAACTACATAATCACATACAATTGAAATCAATTAAGTGGTTATCTTCATAGTGTCTGCTTATTATCAAAATTAGCCTGTTGAATTAACCATACAAATCCTTCAAAGATTCAACTTGCAAGAATTTTTGTGAAGATAAACATTGATCTACTGTGAATCAATTAAAATAATACTAAAATTTAAAATAGATCTTGCCCCAAGCCGCTTCTTAAGTAATTTTTAATCATTTACAACTTACTAAGATTTCTTTTCTGTGAAGTTAAAAATAACCTGAAGGCTGTAGTCAAGTTGGATATGTTTCTTCAAGTCTGTGTTTGTAAATTAGGGTCAAGAGTATTACTATAGGCATTGTTTTTCAAAGTGTCATAAACTCCTAAGTGTTTTAACTTTCCACTTCTTCAAGTGTATTTCTTTTTGATTTGTGTCATTAGATTTGGTAATGTCATTTTGTCTCTGACATTAGATTCCTCATTCGAAAGAATATGATGTGATGTTCATAGTAAATTATTTATTACCACCTGTGGAGATTAGTATAAACACCAAGAACATTCAGGATGCATATACTATTTTGTCATTTTCATGCCCTCCTAGCCCAGTGCCCAGGCATAAGCCCCTCTTGCTTCCTCCCTAGTTGCAGTCCCTGAATATACATGACACTGAAAGTGTTAAAGAATAAAGCCTTCAAGTGTTTTTTAATATTTTTAAAATAAAAGTATTGAAACTGAAAGTTTATTGTATCTGACAATTA
This sequence comes from Magicicada septendecula, assembly GCA_034769895.1. Lineage (NCBI taxonomy): Eukaryota > Metazoa > Arthropoda > Insecta > Hemiptera > Cicadidae > Magicicada > Magicicada septendecula. The sequence continues at coordinate 14,727,073 of CM068371.1, read as the reverse complement.
AGAACCTAGTTATTAGTTATGAAGTTGTTGTCTTTTTGAATATTAGATTTTTTTATTGATATTGTTTTTGACAATTTATGATGCTCCCCTCCAGTTTGAGGAACAAGTGGTTTATATATTTTTCATTTTCAGATAGACTTGTTTTAGGCTGAAGTTGCCTGCAGATTTCTGTTATAGCTGGAAACTGTACTTTAAAAATCATTTAAATAATGGCTAATGGCCGTTTTTTTTTTTAATTGCAATACATTGTGAACATAAAAAAAAACAACAAAAACATAATCGCAGATGAAATTAATCACAGTGACTTGCTTGTTACAACTTCAAGGTAACGTCAGCGTTAATGTGGTTGTGTCTGTAAAGTAGCACCAATTAATAGTGTGCTCAATTGTAATGATCCGTTATGATTGGTGGTGTTTGAATGTGCAGTCAGAATATCAAATACCGACAGTGGTTGAAATAATGCCAATAACAAGCACTTGTGAGAATTCTTGGCTCGTACAACTTTTTTTTTTTTTTTGCTGTTATTCTGTAATATATTATTTGTTTACTGCTGAGATTTTTAACAAGTGCTTGAGTAAATTTTTTTGTTAATGTTTGTTCGTCACACCTGTGTTTGCTCTTCAACAGCACTAATGTGAAAGTGTTACATAAAACTGCTATAAATTTTGAGAACAAATTTTGTTCATAACTTGTGTACAGTTTGAGATCTCAGTATCCTACTATTAATGCAGTGATCGATATAGGCCTACTGTACTTCCATTCTGATTGCTCTGGTGTATTTGTTTTCATCATTTCTACATTAAACATTGTCCATTAGTTGCTTAATGGTTTTTGCAGTCTTGAACAGTGGTTTCCAACTTAAGGGGACCAGGTCATGAAAAAGTTTGAAAAAATCAATTTTTAGTTTTTAGCATAAAAAATCTTTTATTTCTGTTTAAAATTATATATATATATATATATTACATTTAATATTTATAAATAAATTTACTTCAAGATATACCTTTTTTCCTTCTTAGGAACATGTTTCGGGTACTATCTTCTACCCATCCTCAGCCTTCCGGTTTTTTTGTCTGGTGAAGTTCATATGTGTTGTTGGTTGACTATTATTATTGTGGCTTCCTGTTGGCTTCTGGTATTTCAAATTGGTTTTATTGTGTGTGATTGTGGTGTATGTGTTAGTTTTTTGTGTATTTTCAATGTTGAGTGCTTTGAATATTGTGTCATGTTTTGTATTGATTTGTATTTGTTCAGGTATTAGTTTGTTTTCTGTTTTATGTTTGTATATTTGTAAATTTAGAAAAGGTCACTTGGTCAGATTATCAGTGAATCTTTTAAATTGAATTACAATAAAAACTCGTTTATCCGAATTTGATGGGAACACGCCCGTTTTGGATTTACCGAAACTTTTATTTAAATAATAATACATATGTAAGTACAGTAAAGAGTGCGATTAAGGTAGGTAAAATGCCCCTACAAAAAAATCTTTTGTTTAAGTTTATAAATGTATAGTACACCTCAAAATATTACACTGCAGATAGTTCTTACCCCCTACCCGTCTTCTCCTAGTGGTGGGGGTAAAATTGCCTTTTTTCTGTATTTATTTTATTTTTTTCGATTTCTGTTAATCAAGACGTTTTGGAAACAAATGGATCGTATTTTTTAGGTTCAAATGAACATATAAAAAAATTACCATCTACCCTACTGAATATTTCCTTGCGTTATTCCACGTGAAAAGTACAAAACTGCCATATTTCTGACCGGTAGAGTGGTACAAAAAATGTTTTTGCATAGTTAGTTGTATTTTGATACATATTTGATGCCCTAATTTTTTCAGAATTTTTGAAGTGGTGGGCCATAGCGAAAAATACAAAAAACTGAATTTTTAGGTTAGTTTTCCAAGTTTTTGATGTTTTAAATTTTTTTGTGACTATACCTACCTTAAAAATCACATTAATTTTATATTTCTCTAAACATTATACAATATTTGATTGTCAGCAAGGGCAAAAATTACACTAAAGACTAAAAAAAGAACCTTTCTAGGCCATTTTTAGCAATGTTGGGTAATTTTTCAAAGTTTTTAATAATTTTATTTTTTCTGGGACTCTAAACACCGTAAAAAGTGCTTAAATTTTATATTTCTCTATAAAGTATGTAATATTCAATCAATAGCAAAATTATAAGAAAAACTGCGTTTCCCAACGATTTTATCATTTTTTTAGCTTGTTTATAGAACATCAGAATTCTTAAAAATCTTTATAAGACATACAATATTTAATCAATTTTGCTAATATACACTATAAAACTGAATAATTCACATAAAGTAATGTTTCCTTTATCAGTGCATAATTTTATTATGCATTCTAAAGCATGACTTTTCTTAAAGTAATGTAAACACATTTGTATGATAAAAAATATTAAATTTTGTTATAATTTAAATTTTTTGGGACTCTAAATCCCGTGTTGTGTGTGTGTATAAACACATACATACATATACATATATTTCGTGTAAAAATATAACAAAATTACAGTTGTTCATATGTTTATAGTAGTTGATCAACCTCATCACTGTCTTCGTGTATAACCGCGTTAAACATATTGAAAATCGAACAATGTTAAGAGCATTTCTGCAGGCCGAATAATTTTTGAGAGGTATCGTCCATATGACAGGTTATAAATTATGGCAGCAAGATGTGAACAACATCCAACTGTTCTGTTTCCATTTGCACAATTGCAACAGTAACCCTTGATACCTTGTATTGTGACGATTTCATTAATAAAAATATATTAATTAATTAAATTGTTAATGTATAAGCTGAGAAATTTTAAATTTTTAATAAAATCACATTTTAAACTAAATCTTATTGCTATCATTAAATAATAATAATATTTAATAAAAAGTCTAATAATAAAATAAAAGGGAATACAATTGTACAGAAAGGGTAAAGCTTGTTAATTAATCCTGCATATACAGGCACTGACCAGAATTAACTTGTTTTCTGACCCCTAAACAAACTAAATATAATTGTAAATTTTGTTATTATTTAAATAATTAAATAAGACCACTGTAATGTACTTTGATAACGTCTGTAACTAAGAATATCTCTATTTAATTATTTAATCAAACTTTAGTCCTTTAATTAAATTAGAAACATGGAACTACTTTTATGTTGACTAGTAATTGTCGCGAGATTACTACTCTCCCCCTAACTATTTTTGCCCACTTGCAATGGAGCGGTCACGCCGTAAGCTGCGTACAGCGTTGTTTCGCGACGCGTGTTTAATTATGTGAATGGTCGGTTCAATGAATATGTAAATAACTAAATTTGTGCGGCGATGACATCTCTCTCTCAATGAATAAATAACAAACTATGTAATTCATACATTACTACAAACATGAAGGTGATATTCAACTAATCAATAATCATGTGAAGTGTATTACTGTGAAACAAACTTTCTATTTATTTATTATAACTACAAGAATTACAACAGTCGTCTAAGATGAGAGTATCCTACAAGAATTACTACAGTCGCTTAAGAGAGAGTACTTCACCCCGAATGATATAACAGACTTCAGGAACTTCACCGTCACCGGATACTAAGGCAACGACAGACCTTCAGGAAACGCACGAGGACCGAGGAACCAATTCTGCAGCAAATACTGAAAACCAGGTGACATGGAGGCTTGTCTTCCATGGTTATGAGTTACTAAAATTATTACCCACAAAAGACAATTTAACTCACCACTTTTAAGACTTTAAAAGACAGACATTATATGTAACATGTAGTCTGTAATCTAATAACACTGGTTATAGCAAAAGAGTAAATGTTTAAACTAAAAGTTTTCTTGTTTTAAAAGATTAATAAAGTCCATTCTTCAAATGGCTCAATTTTCAATATTGTATATGGCAAGGTGACCATTATTAACTTAATATATATTCAATCCCGGATCCGTGGAATAAATTAAATAGATGTACATCATATTTTGAGGGCCCTTATGAAAGAGTAATATATATAATTATACTGTAAACTATATATGTTGAGAACTTTAAATAGAGAACTTTATCTCATAATGTAATAAAGAGATGTCATCTGAGTACCGAGTAAACTGAGTGCATAAATCAACAGTCTCCCCTTTCCAATATCCTGATATAAGAATTGTTTTATTTGTTGTGATTAATTTTCAGCTCGTCACAACGAAAGGCAGCCTGTATAATTGGCATAACCAATTAACGCGGGTTCCCTACGTTATAACACAAGTTAAGATGTTATAAATTGCGCCACTCTGCTGCTAATTAATTTGCTAATTTGCTTAAGAGAAAAGAAAGAAGTAATTGTGTCCCGATATCCCACACACACAAGCTGTTGATCTATTCACTCATGTATTTTAATATGTGTCAGAATTTTAAATAAGATAAAAATAATAATTATTATTATAGTAATATAGTATAGGTAACTTTATTTGTAAATATAATATGTGTAAAGTAATATTAACATATTGTCCCATGTAAACAAAATCATGTAGGTGCTTGTCTAAAAGTTTCATTCTTCAACGTGTCAATTTGACGACAAACTCGGACATGTAAATTTCCTGTTGCCGATTGTTTAAAACTGTCATAGTTGCTCTCCCTCAAGTTAAGTTAGACAATACGCCACCCTCTTTGTTTGGTCTATTGTTAATAGAAGCGTGTCTGTTCCTGTGTTTAGTAACTGAAGATTCCCCCTTTTGTCGTACGCATATTCAAGCCTGTGTGAAATTTCTCTCTCTCTCTCAATGTAAAATGATAAAGGTTGTCATAACATTTTAAGTGTTTATTTGTAAAAAAAAAGTGTAAGAATACGATTGATTTATATTTTTATATTTTTTGTGTAAAAAAAAAAAGGAAGCGTTGTATAGCATTTAATGCAAATAGTAGAATAATTAGTTATAGCCACTCACGTTACGAAAATGGCTGAATTTAATCCTGATGTATTATTAAAAGATGAGCTATGCTACGAAGCACTTTTACGAGGTCTAAAACACGTGAATGTAACCGTGTCGGAATTACGAAAATCATTACGCCAAACCGGATCAGATATACCCTCGCAGTTAGATAGATTGCGTGAACTCGATTATGACGGCGAACGAGAAACCTGTTATGCGAAATATAGGGAACTGATGGTATTATCTCAGAACCTTCAGGACAAAAAATCACCTACTGAAATTTTGCGCGTTACGCAACATATAGAACATTTAACCCGCCGGTTGAATAATTTATTAAGCTGGCCCGACATCACCGTAATCCCCGCCGATGTGCAGAAATTTGCGGATGAGGCATTAAGCCAATTGCCCATAATTATCAACGACTTACGACGAAAGTCAGACTCATCGAGAATGGAGGAAATTGAGCACTACTTACAAAAATTATATATTTCCCCAGTTCAATCCCCTACTTTAGAACACCCTCTCTCCACCTCGAACCACGAATCACCCACCGTATCGAAGATACAACAGACTCATGAACAAATACCTAATAGAGACTTAAATACCCTAACTATGTGTCAGAACCCCCACCGCCTAATGTTCAGCATACTCGCACTAGTAAATATGCTATTACAAATCCTAATGCAACCACCAATCCTTCGAAAAGTATACCAAACGTATATTTTAATGTAGACCTCTACGGAAAGATTTCCCACCCAGTAGAGAAAATAATTAATGAAATTCCTTACACCGATGGCTTAAGTATCACGATTCTATTGACTTTTATCAGATACCTACTGCAAATAAAAGATCTACAACAATTGAGCGATTGGCAAATACTGCAGGTTATCCTACCCAAATGTAAACCACCTTTACGAGATCGTGTGCTAGAATCATTAAACTCAACTCTTCCAGTAGAAGAACTTCATACTACTATAATCAAATATTTTATCCCCACGGGAATTTATGAGGAGATCAAAAGAAATACCGTACTTCGAGTACAAGGAGCCCATGAAAGACTGGCCCACTATATTGCAGACATCTGAGAATCTTCACGTCTACTGCAAGTCGACTGGACTGAAAAACAATTGGTCGATACTATCTTGGTAGGCTTGTCTCCTGAAGAACGCTCCCGTTTAGCACTAATAAGTAGACCCCTCACTTTTGCTGACCTTGAACAATGTAGTGTTCACTCGTCAAATGTGTGGTACGCAGATCAGCACAGACATGCACCGGTATCCACAACACCACATAGAAAGGAAACGCAAGCCCTAGTCTCAGATGCAAGAAGTCTACGAGAACGACGACCATTTCGGCGACCAACCTATGTTCATGGCCATGGTAAGTCCAAGGAGCCTCCACCTCGACACGAAACCAGTGAGACCCCACGTAAAGAATATATATGCTATAACTGCGGAAAACCTGGACACCTCAGTAGAAACTGTAAACGGAAACAGTACCATCAGAAAACTCATTATCCAAAAAACATGTAAGGCAGGGAGATCCGAAACCCTGTGTCTTCCGCAGCATCGTGAAAACAGGTAAACCCCTGAGAGACCACCAATTAAAACAAAATACTAATAAAAATAACAAAAGAAAATTAGACCCCTATGTTAGAAAATTTATCGATAAATGTAACTCTATTAGTAAATGTGATTTCAATAAGTGTGAATTACCGTATATACAAGTTGACCTTGGTTTTACATCCACCCTCGGATTAATTGATTCCGGATCAACGCGAAGTTTAATTAGTCAAGAGCTAGCCAATAAATTATTTAAACACAATTTAGTTAAACGCAGTCAATCAGTAAATATTAGATGCGCTACAGCTAATAAGCAAAACTTAATGATAAAACTTATCATCACGTTTAAAGTAAAAATTAAAAATCTAACGTGGTATTTTCCAATGTTGGTATGCGACGAATTAGGACCCGAGTTAATATTGGGAGCTGATTTTATCAGTAAAACAGGAATAATTCTAGACATTCACGATAAGATGTTTTACTTTGGATTCGATCGTTCACGGAAATATAACTTGCATGATAATGCAAATAACAGAGAAAGTACTAGCACCACTTCTACATATATAAAGCATCACGAATCTGAATTAGGTCATCTGGAAAGTAAAGATAGACGGAACATATAGACTTTAATAAAACAATTCTCCAACGTCCTCACCCCAAAGTTAGGACTGACGGACCAGATAGAGTACAAAATAAATTTGAGCGACAATAAAGTAATACGTTTAGCCCCATACAAATTATCACCTCCAAAAATGGAAGTAATGAGGAACCAAATTAATAAGTTGTTAGAACAAGGAGTCATCGAACCCTCTACGTCATCTTATTCATCACCCATGTTTTTAGTACCCAAAAGTAACGACAAACATAGATTAGTTGTGGACTACAGGCAACTAAATAAACGGATAGAATTTGAATCTATACCACTTCCCGACATCCACAGTGCTTTTCATTATTTTACGAAAGCAACAATTTTTACCATTATGGATTTAAATCAGGCATTTCACCAGATACCCCTCTCACAAGAATCAAAACGTCTTACCGCATTTGCCGTCCCTTTCAACCTATACCAATTTACGAGGGTACCCTTTTGTATATCCCAAGGTAGTTCTGTATGTAGCAGATTATTAGAAAAGTTATTTCATGACATAAAATTTAAATATGTGTATCACTACTTAGATGACATTGTTATCTACAGCGAGTCAATTGAGCAACATCTTAATCATCTACGTGAAGTACTATCCCGATTGGAGAAAGCTGGATTAACCGTAAACCCCAGTAAAGTAAATTTTGCTGTGACACAATTCTCATTTTTAGGTCACATCGTAAAAGCCAACGGAAAGGTAAGCATAGACCCAGAGCGAACCCGTGCCATCAGAGAATTTTTACCACCGCGGGATGCGAAAGTAATAGCCCGATTTTTAGGAATGATAAATTATTTCCATAAGTATATCCCACATCTAGCCGAAATTGCAGCACCGCTAAATACCTTAAGAAAGAAGGGAATTAAATTTGAATGGAATGAGCAACACCAAACCGCATTCGAGAAATTAAAAGAAAGCATCATATCACCCCCCGTACTACAATTAGCCGATTTTACAAAACCATTTGTAGTGCAGACAGACAGTTCTAGTGTCGCCCTAGGTGCAGTAATATATCAGGAAGTAGATAACTCAAGGTTACCTATTAGTTACGCTTCTCGCACCCTGACAGATCAAGAAAAGAAATACTCCGCATACGAATTAGAATGTTTAGCTATAGTTTTCGCTTTTGAGAAGTTCAAACCATTTTTAGAACATAAAGAGTTTTTGTTAGAAACAGATAATCAAGCGTTATCTTGGCTACTAAATCACCCAAAACAGTTAGGTCGTATCGGAAGATGGGTATTAAGATTAAATTGTTTCAAATTCAAAGTACAACATATTAGAGGCACCCAAAACGTAGTTGCCGATACACTGTCACGTATGTTCCAGCCTAGTAGTAATACTTACGATAACAAGAGTAGAGAAACGCCGATTATTAATACTTTAATTACCGAATTTCCTCTTGCATTTACGGATTTAGCCCAGTATCAACAACAAGACCCACGTTTGAGTCCAATTATTGAACAACTTGAAAAAGGAAATAAGTCAGAGAAATACATATTAAGTAGGAGAGTATTATGTTGTAGAATAGCGAACGGAAAATATTTACGAATAATCGCCCCTGATATTATTAAACCTATGCTGATGGAATATTATCACTCTTCCACCATTGGAGCTCATATGGGAATAAATAAAACCATACATCGAATTCGTAAAGAATATCACTGGGAAAATATGAACAGTGAGATCGCCAATTTTGTGAAAAGGTGTAAGTTGTGTGCACTCAGCAAGCCAGCGAGAAACAGTCAAATAAGTCAATTAATCTCAGAGATTCCTGCTACCCCATTCTCCAAAATTTATTTAGACTTTTCAGGACCCTACCCGCGTTCTAAATCAGGAAATACAATGTTACTAATTTGTGTAGACTCTTTTAGCAAATTCGTCTGGATGTACCCCATGCGGCGAGCCTTAGCTACAACCACAGTAAGTATTTTACAGCATAGATTATTTAAAGAATTCGGTGTTCCTGTCCATCTAGTGTCGGATAACGGACCACAGTTTAAGTCCAAGGAATTCAGGAACATGTGTTTCAAACTAGGAATAGACCACATTACCACTACAGAGTATCGTCCGCAAGGTAATATAGCTGAGAGGTATTTGCGAAACCTAAAATCTGCTTTAATAGCCTACCATGCTAACGATCATACTTCTTAGGACCAGAACCTATCCTGGATACAGTTCGCCTTTAATTCAGCATATCACGAAGGACATAAGTCTACCCCATTCGAATTATTGTTCAAGTATAAACCTAACCACCCATTATCCACTAAGTGGAAAATACATGAATTGTTACCCCTTGAAATTAGGGATAAAAATATTAGGAAAATATGGAATGAAGCGCGCGCTAATTTACGAACAAACTTAGCGAAATCAAGGAAATATCACGAGCGAAATAATAATAATAATGAAGTAAAGTACCAAATCGGTGACTTAGTTATGTGTAAAACACACCCTACGAGTAGTGCAATCGATAAGACAACTTCCAAGCTATCATACCGATGGTGCGGTCCTTATCAAATTCACAAATACTTAACTCCAGTAACCGTAGCCCTGTACGAACCCTCTACTCAAAAATATGTACGAAGGACACATATTTCGCAGATAAAACGTTATCACGAAGAAGGAAATGGTAGAGTGCAAGTTAAATAAATGTAAAAAAAAAAGGTATATGTCTGGTACTCAAATGCAAAAGAGTACTTGAGTAACATTTAGCTAGCTAATCGTATAAATAGGTACGAGGCCTGATCAACCTTGAATCCTATTCATCGAAAGTAGAGCAAAGTAAGAAGTCAGCTGACATCAAATATGAGGAATAATTAAGTAACCAATTACTTAATGAGAAATTCTATAACTAGAATAACTCGCATCTAAAGAAAAACCCGGTAGTAGTCATAAGTAGTAGAGTTAAGAAAATTTAGAATGTTTACAATATGTTTTATAATGTGTGAATTTTATGTAGTATTAGAATTAGTCTGTAAAGTATGATATGTAGATAGTAAGAATAAGCAAGTCGAGACTGACTTGTGCAACTCGTAATTACATACAGAGAAAAACGGGTGAGAGAAATTTCACACGGAAATCCCCAAACATACTCCCGGTACATTCCTAACAAATAAGCCGGAGGCGGTGTCTTAAGCAGCGGAGTATGTGACGATTTCATTAATAAAAATATATATTAATTAATTAAATTGTTAATGTATAAGCTGAGAAATTTTAAATTTTTAATAAAATCTCACATTTTAAACTAAATCTTATTGCTATCATTAAATAATAATAATATTTAATAAAAAGTCTAATAATAAAATTTAATAAAAAGTCTAATAATAAAATAAAAGGGAATACAATTGTACAGAAAGGGTAAAGCTTGTTAATTAATCCTGCATATACAGGCACTGACCAGAATTAACTTGTTTTGTGACCCCTAAACAAACTAAATATAATTGTAAATTTGTTATTATTTAAATAATTAAATAAGACCCCTGTAATGTACTTTGATAACGTCTGTAACTAAGAATATCTCTATTTAATTATTTAATCAAACTTTAGTCCTTTAATTAAATTAGAAACATGGAACTACTTTTATGTTGACTAGTAATTGTCGCGAGATTACTACTCTCCCCCTTACTATTTTTGCCCACTTGCAATGGAGCGCTCACGCCGTAAGCTGCGTACAGCGTTGTTTCGCGACACGTGTATAATTATGTGAATGGTTGGTTCAATGAATATTTAAATAACTAAATTTGTGCGCGATGACGTCTCTCTCTCAATGAATAAATAACAAACTATGTAATTCATACATTACTACAAACATGAAGGTGATGTTCAACTAATAAATAATCATGTGAAGTGTATTACTGTGAAACAAACTTTCTATTTATTTATTATAACTACAAGAATTACAACAGTCGTCTGAGATGAGAGTATCCTACAAGAATTACTACAGTCGCCTAAGAGGAGAGTACTTCACCCCGAATGATATAACAGACTTCAGGAACTTCACCGTCACCGGATACTAAGGCAACGACAGACCTTCAGGAAACACACCAAGGACCGAAGAACCAATTCTGCAGCAAATACTGAAAACCAGGTGACATGGAGGCTTGTCTTCCATGGTTATGAGTTACTAAAATTATTACCCACAAAAGACAATTTAACTCACCACTTTTAAGACTTTAAAAGACAGACATTATATGTAACATGTAGTCTGTAATCTAATAACACTTGTTATAGCAAAAGAGTAAATGTTTAAACTAAAAGTTTTCTTGTTTTGAAAGATTAATAAAGTCCATTCTTCAAATGGCTCAATTTTCAATATTGTATATGGCAAGGTGACCATTATTAACTTAATATATATTCAATCCCGGATCCGTGGAATAAATTAAATAGATGTACATCATATTTTGAGGGCCCTTATGAAAGAGTAATATATATAATTATACTGTAAACTATATATGTTGAGAACTTTAAATAGAGAACTTTATCTCATAATGTAATAAAGAGATGTCATCTGAGTACCGAGTAAACTGAGTGCATAAATCAACAGTCTCCCCTTTCCAATATCCTGATATAAGAATTGTTTTATTTGTTGTGATTAATTTTCAGCTCGTCACAACGAAAGGCAGCCTGTATAATTGGCATAACCAATTAACGCGGGTTCCCTACGTTATAACACAAGTTAAGATGTTATAGTATCCCAACACTATACTTATCGTAATGTATATAAGATTTATATGTTTTACTGTTTATGTGCCTTGATCTAACTTCGAACCTCACTATTTGTGGATTTATTTTTAACATGTTGACTTGTTAACAAAATACGATCCATTTGTTTCCAAAACGTCTTGATTAACAGAAATCGAGAAAAAAAATAAATACAGAAAAAAGGCAATTTTCCCCCCACCCCTAGGAGAACAGGGGTAGGGGGGTAACATCTGCATTAGACTACAACCAAACAGGAAGGAATTTTAATAACTAACTACTTCTTTGTTGCCGATAATGTAGTACACATATAAAAACATTATCCCCTCCCCATCAACTATAATTTTCATTTATAGAAAATTACCCCCTCCTCCTTCAACTATCCTTTTCATTTATAGATATTTAATCTACCTTTCTACAGGGGATTATTATGACCTTCTATTCAGGATACTTTATTTATCATAATTAAGTACTTTACTCATGTTAAAACATAAAATGGAGGTAAACTACCCCTTCCCCTTAACCGATCTTCACCAAAAGCAATAGGGCTTGAGTCCTCTACAACTCAGGCAAATATGCAAAAAATTATTTTATTCTGTTTGAATTTGCGGCAGTTATTGTTCGCCATAGAAAAAATTCTGCATACAGACACTTTTCAGAAAATGACTTTTCTTCATGTTTTGAGGGTAGTACAATCAGAATCAGCCCTTATCTCGAAGACGATTTTTTTCACTACCACCATACTTCCATTTCCTTGTGGAACATGGAAGTAAAAATTAATGTGAAGTGACCATTTCTGCTCAAATTATATGACTGGAGGGCTTACAGTTTCTGCAGATGCATTGAGTTGACGGCAGTGGCCTGTTGTAGAGTATTGAGGTGGTACAAGTTCCACTGTACTGACAAGTGGGGTGACAGGCTGCACAATTAATTAAGGTATTAAGTTAATAGAGATTCGGGCTACATGTTGTACTACTTTCCTTTCCTATCCAGTGCGCCGCCTTATGTAGCCTATGTGAAGGTTATCAGTTTTAGTACTACCAGCCAGATTCCCCTATTGTAAACTTGGAAAGGTGGCTCCATAAATGGGTAAGTCAGGTGGCGAGTTTTGTTGTAGATCATACGGTAATTAAAATTGTTGTGAGATTAATGATATAATCTATAATTTGGTGTTTAACAGAGTTGTAAAACTCTTTAAATTCATTGATTAGAAGCATAAAAAGATTATCAACTTTTATAATTGTAAACAGGATTGGTAGGTGTTGGTAGGTGTTGGTAGGAGATAGCCATAACACACACACACACACACACACACACACACACACACACACACACACACACACACACTGCTATCATATCAGTGATAGAAAGTAAAGTTATGTTTAAATGGTTGAAAACTATGTATAAATATTTCATTCATCATTTTCTATATACATAACTCAGCTTTCTTCCAGCAGTTATATAATATTGCGATAATATTCAATATAGTTTCTTCTGCAAGTAGTGTATTGCGTTTTTGTTGTTTCAACACCTGACGCAAGTTTCGCAGAAAAATATGAGTCATCAGGGTTTGTAAGTAAATCAATAATTGATTAATAATTATTAATATTTGCTATTAGTTATTATATTATTTAATTATTTATTACATAATAAACTAATAATAATTGACTTGCTTACAAACCTCTGACGATGCTGATATTTTTCAGTGAAACAACAATAAAGCAATATACTACTTGCAGAAGAAACTACAGTAAAGCATCGATTATCCAAACCTCTCGGGATGAGGGCCCATTTGGATAATTGATATTTCGGAAATAGATCGTAAATTGCAAACATTATTTCTCTTTACAAAAAAACAAAGGGTTTTATTACAAAATCATTTCTAACATACTGTTATATAAGTACAGCTACCTGTATACTGTACTGTAATGTATTACTAAGGCTAAAAATCATTGAATTCAAACTAAGTGTAATTAATAAAAACCACAAGTTAATTTAACAAAATTAGAGTTTAATGACAAACACTGTACTATAAAATTAAAAAAATTTTTATGTTCAAGAAATATTCAATACGCCTACACGTGTCCAATACATTACTGTACAGTATGTTACATAATTGTACTTTTTATGAGTTCGGATAACAGATCGTTCGGTTAACAGATGTTCGGATAATTGATGATCTACTGGATATTGAATATTATCACAATATTAAATATTTCATTGTAATTAATTTCTGTCGAATCTGTCTCAATCTGTCTGTTTCTCCCCCCCCCCCACACACACACACACAGAATACAGAACACCAGAATTAGTAACTGTTGTTACGACGGTCACACAGATGATCGTCGTGTTGTACAGTGGAAACCACGGATACTAGAATACACGGTAGGGGTCACGGGGTGTGTGCGCAGTAGCAAGCCGCGCCGCTGACGTCACCGTGAACCCAGCCACCGCTCCACTGCCATAGCCTATTGTGTTGTTACTGCGTTTATGAGTGAATACAACGTTGTTTACGTGAGTGTGAATTCTTATCGGTGATTGACGATTAAGTGCAGAGTTACGCTGCAGTTATCAGTGTATTGAGGGGTTTTTGAGAGTAAATTTGAAGTTGTTTTGAGTGAAAAATAATGGTTTGTTGTGCGATCGCGAGTTATACTAACCACGGCAGACAAGGAAGTAAGTTAGGAATTAATTTTCATACATTTCCTAAGAACAATGAGACGAAACAAAAATGGATAAATGGATTTACAAAACGTGCCGATTCGTTTTCAGTTGATAATGCTCGTGTGTGCTCAATACATTTTGCTGATTCTGATTATGAAAGGGATTTGAAAAGTCAACTGTTGAATCTTCCTCCGAAACGCAAGTTGAAGCCTGATGCTGTTCCAACTTTACATCTCCCATCCTCCAGTGTTGATTTGCGGGGTAGTAATGAGCCTAATAATGAGAGAAAAATTCGGGCACAAAAACGAAGTTACCGTAAAGAAGTAGAAGAGATTTTACAGGTAAATATATTACCAACTAATGAAGAAACTACTAGTAGAGAAAACATCAACTATGAAAACAAACAATGCTGTAAATGCGACACTGTGGGTTTATGTCAAAAATTAGAAATTATGGAGAAAGAAATAAAAGAACTTAGGCAAAAGAATACAATTTACAGGATCGTCTCTCTCGGTGTAATGATGAGTTACTTAAAACAAAACATTCGCTAAAAGTGGTTGAGGGTTCTTTTTCTGACTGTCAACAACAAGTGGTTATGAAAGGACGGTGCACTAATTGGGCATCTGAAGATATTGCAAAGGCTGCGACTTTACGTTGTATATCTTATAAAGCGTTATCTTTTGTCAGGGATGTATTGAAATATCCTCTTCCTAGTGAAGTCACTATTAAAAGAAGACTCAGGCAGTTTAGCGTTCCACCAGGTTTTATTGATTTAAGCCTTACTGTCATGAAAACCCAATCAAACCTACTAACTACATTTGAAAAAGACGTAATTCTTAGCTTTGATGAAATGAAAGTTAACAGTGACTTATGTTTTGACTAGGTAGAGGAGATTATCAGAGGACCCCACAACAATGCTCAAATTGCGGTCATCAGAAGTTTAGTAGGAAAATGGATGCAGTCCAGTTATTATAACTTTGACACGGCCGTTTCTAAGGACTTGTTGACTGAAATGATTAAAGTCATAGAAAATGTTGAATTTAAAGTGAGAGCAATTGTGTGTGATATGGGGCCATCAAACAGAAAACTTATAGGGAATCTAAAGGTTACATTTGATGACTCAGGATTCGAAAATCCATCAAATCAAAACAGAAAAGTATGGGTTTTTTGTGATGTGCCTCATGCCTTAAAACTGTTAAGGAATCATCTGCTTGACAATCTGGTAGTTTGCTCACAAAAGAAGCATTCATTAAGTTAGTTGAACTTCAAGACACCGACGTAGATTTACAATACGCTCATAAACTAACCATGAACCATTTGCTTGTTGCTGGTACGGAAAGGTAAAATGTAAGGAAAGCAGCTGAGCTGTTTTCTCTCACTGTAGGACAAGCCATCTGTCATAACCTTCCTGAGTTCAGTTATGTTGGTGAGGCTGTAAAGGTCATAAACAATGGATTTGATGTGCTGAACTCCAGAGCTCCTGTTGATGGATATAAATTAAAAAGTGCATACGGAAATTGTTTACCAGAACAAGATGGCACGTTAGACAAGCTGTATGACCTCATTCTCACAATGAGAGTAATAAAACACATACCAAAAGGAAATGAGAAGAAAGAAAAGAGTTAATAAAAAAAAAAAGAAAAGAAACCTACTGATGATTTGCTCCCTTTTCATAAGGGGTTTTTAATGTCTATAAACAGTCTACGCTCTTTGTTTAAGGAGTTAACATTGGAAGGCTACACGTACGTCATGTCATCAAGATGCAATCAGGATATACTTGAGAGTTACTTTTCTAAAGTAAGAGGATTGGGGATATTCTACGATCACCCTTTGCCTACCACCGTCTCCGAAAGAATCAAGTCTTTGATTTTGAGCCGTAATGCGAGGGAACTCATATCAGGTGGCACATGCAAGAATGAGAAAGAAATTGATATTTTAAGTGCTAATACTTTGTCGGAAACTGAAGATACGACTGTAGAACCGTCATCTTCTAAGAAGCAAGACACTTCATGTCTACAGGATAGCTTAGACAGCGAGTGCGAGAACAAGGAGGTTGAAGAAATCATTTCAGAAGTGGGCGACATTTTTGAGAATTGCACCGAATACGAAGAGGAAAATGTTCCAGATTTGAAGGAAAATGTTGAGTTGTTAGAGATGATTGCAGGATATGTTGCTTATAGAGTTAAACGTAAACACCCCAAATTAGCACATTTGTATGGTAACATAACTGAACACGTAAATTTTTCAGGAAAGAACTGGCTTCAAACAATTTCAAGAGGATCTTTAATGAAGCCAACTGAACGGTTAATGGAATTCGCTTTGAAAATGGAAAGAGAATTTCAACGATTCCACGGCAATTCCATTGATGGTAATCCAAAAGTTTTTGTAAGATTAAAAGGACATTATAAATGCGAAATATCCAGGAATAGAGGACTTTGCTGTGATGTGTTTTGTAAGGACCCGCACTTTCATCAGAATGAACGCTATCAACAAGAAAAAAAAAATGCAAAGGTAATAGGCGAACAAAGACAAAAAGTGAAGAAAATGAAAACAGTTGCAACATAACTTTCCAGAATAAAGAAAAGGAAACACGTTAGCCTAATACAGTTAAAGTCTTTGGTGTGAAAGTAGAAAAGTTGATTTATATTATGTATATAAATATAATTGATATGTACAATTTGTAAAGATAAATTAAAATTTACTGTTTTAAAGAGTTTAAAATGACATTATTGGGGGTTTCTCCATACCACAGGTCTATGTGGTCTAAGCCTGTGCGAGCCTCTTCCCCCCAGCAAAAAAAAGTAGTGCCGTCCGAGATGGTGAAATAGGTTGACGTCCTTCGGAGGCTTTATACTAGCATTTCACCGACCATAGAAAAAATATATTTGTTTATTTAACTAATAAATAACTTAGTAATAATAATAATACACTAAAACATGAAAAATCTCGATTATATTCACAAACGTGTATGAGTTAAACATGTGCGCGCGGTGTGCCTATAAGATTCGATGCGGTGCGGCGAGGCGAGTGGGTACGCGGTGACGTCACCGCTCACAGCCCACTTGCGCGTGACCCCTACCGTGTATTCTAGTATCCGTGGTGGAAACAGTGTAATGGACACCAGATACAATCACTAATTACAACTTTACTTACAGTTAGAATTAAACAGAGACATTCAAATATAGCAGTTCAAGAAACTAGAGAATGTCCAACACACAGTAATGTCACATACAATAAGTGTCACCGTATTACAGTTTTGCACTAAATAACACACAAAAATCACTCCGAACTCCACTTTAATATCGCTAGCCGAAACTGAAAACTCTGCTACTAACTTCAGTATTTATACCCTGGCTGTGTTTCATAGTAATGACACAGCAGGCCTGGATGTCAGTAGAATAGCCGAACAATATCTGGAAGGGATGTCTCGAATGATCTAGAGCATTACGTATTTCTGCTGTGCACACTATATATGTAAAACGTTATGTAGCTCTATGCCCTCACCTTAGGATATACTCTTTACAAGTAATATGACTGAAACTGTCATCAGAATGTTATGATATACGAAGGTCAGTTGAAAAATTCGCGGAGCAATATCTGTAGTTTAGCAGTAAAACTAAAATTTTTCGTGTGCTGCAAGATTTGTACTTTATGTGAACTCCTGTTAATTTTCAAATCTATCTATCAATTTATTCATTGTTTAGAAGCTGCTTAAAATTGACGTGTCATGCATGTTTTGAAAAACGAACAAAATCAAACATTGTGGTATGATTCTTTGTTAAAAATTGTTGTTTACCGCCAACTGAAATTCAAAACGAAATTGTAAATGTGTCAGGAGCTTTTTCACACCAAGTTCTTGAGTTCAGGTATGATGCACACGCTCAAATGAGATACCTATGGTTTCAGCAACACCTCAATGTGCGGTCATCCAACACCCTATAAATTTTTTTCAATAATGTCATTTTTGTTGGACTTTTTGGCTGTCCACTGCTGGGATCGTCTTCAGTGCTTGTACGACCACATTTAAACTCGAGTGTGCCTCACTTTCCGTTGTTTCTGAAGGCGCAGCATCTAACACATTTATAATTTCATTTTGATTTTCCATTGTTGCTAAAATGTTTTTTAACAGAGAATTCATCACAACACGATGTTTTATTTTGTGCATTTTAAAAATAAGTGTGACAGAAAAATTTCAAACAGCTGGCAAAGAGTGAATAAATTGACAAGCACATCTGGAGATTGTACTAAATGTCGTTTGTGTTTTAATTATTATAATGTGTTTCAACAATTACTGTACAAGTTGTCAATAAAATTATTAAATGATAATAATAAATCCGTGCATGCGTTTTAAGTATAAAAATAGTTATTTTACTATAAAAGTTTTATCAGTATTTTGTATTATGTTATGAAATATTTTGTACTGACAAAGGTCATGGTGTTAAGACCCTCCTCCATTGACAGTTGACTCCTGTATTATGTGAGTGCCGTTTAGGTCAGATTATGTTCTGAAGTAGTATGAGTTTAATGAACGTATGTTAATTTTCTCAACACTACATTATATTTTGGTAAACAAAAACAAAATTATGACATTACTCTTGGTATAAATATTTTTGTGAGGTGTTTTTAATATTTTGAAAACGGCAAAAGTATAGAATGATGGCATGCACATGTAGATTATGTACAGTAGCTAAAGCAAGTTGGTAAGTTGAGTTACTAAATTTAGTTGCTTTTGAGTGTTTAGACCAGTGATGGGCAAAGTACGGCCCGTGGGCCAGATCCGGCCCCCAGACTGGTGTAATCCAGCCCATGACAGAGTTCTGAATGACAACTTACCTACACATTATTTACCATGTTCCCAGGAGAGAACAGTGTTCAGCTTTGTCAACCAAAAACAAAAATGCATTTTATCGTATCACATTGTATTTTTTCTGTGTCTGTATTATGAACACAAAAAATGGTAACGGAATGGCGTCAGAGCATTCACAACAGTAGTACGAGAGCAAGACAGACACGTCACAAGTGTAGTTATCCCCACCACTCCAGCTGCCGCCTACCCCTCGCCCATCCTATCGTTTTTCTGTGTCTGTATTATGAACACAAAAAATGGTAACGGATGGCGTCAGAGCATTCACAACAGTAGTACGAGAGCAAGACAGACACGTCACAAGTGTAGTTATCCCCACCACTCCAGCCGCCGCGTACCCCTCGCCCATCCTATCGGTACATCACGCCACAGTGGATGATTAATACTCTCAGTCAGTCTGAGTCAGTGGGTTGTTACACAGCCTTTCTCAATTCAATATCGCGTATTCTTATAAGTTGTTGTTTGCTTTTTTGTAGTGAGTATTTGTGAGACATTTCTGATTTGCCATAATGGCAACTAAAAAACGTAAAGTTGATTCAGAATGCCGTATTTTTAAAGATGAGTGGAGTTGGAAATATACTTTTTCACAGCTTTTAAGGATAAACCGTTGTGCCTTATTTGCAATGAAACCGTGGCCGTTTACAAAGAATTTAACATTTCCTGGCATTTTACATCTAATCATAACAGTGCTCGTTATGAAGCCATGGCCGAAGATGAAAGGAAACAAAAAACAGAAGATTTACGTAAGAAGCTCACAGGTCAGCAAAATATTTTTAAAAAACAAAACAGTTCTCTAAAAGCTGCTACACATGCTAGTTATGTTGTATCGTACAATATTGCTAAAAGTAACAAAGCTCTTTCTGATGGGGAGTTTGTGAAACAATGCATGCTCCAAGTTTGTGATATTTTATGTCCTGACAAAACAAAGGATTTTGAGACTGTCAGTTTGACTCGAAAAACAGTTACTTCTAGAATCGAGACAATAGATAAACACTTATTATCACAGCTAGAATCAAGAATTACTCAGTTTAAATTCTGTTCTGTTACTATGGATGAGAGTACTGACATAAATGATACAGCTCAGTTACTAATATTTGTAAGAAGAGTTGATGATAACTTCTGTATTACTGAAGAACTAGCATGCATGCGATCATTAAAGAGGACGTCAAAAGGATCAGACACTTTTCATGAATTTCAAGAAGGCCTATCGACTTTAAAAGTACCCATAACCAGTATATGCAATATTACGACTGATGGGGCACCAAATATGACGGAAAAAAAATCTGGTTTTGTTGGTATATTAACCAAACATATCCTGAGAACAAAGTTGTATTTCTACAGTGTGTCATACATCAAGAGACTGTGTAAATCTGCCCTAGACATGAAACACGTGCTTGATGTCATTATTAAAGTCGTAAATAATATTCGATCTCGAGCGCTTATTCACAGACAGTTTCGAGAGTTTCTGGACTCAATGCAGTCTGAATAACTGATGTACTCTACTACACCAAAGTAAGGTGGCTTAGTGCAGGACGTGTTTTCAAGCGAGTTTGGGAGCTGAAAGAAGAAATTATTTCATTCATGCGTGAAAAACAGATGTTTCAAGGCTGTGAAATTTTGGAAAATACTGCATGGCTTTCGGACTTTGCTTTTTTCATAGATCTTCTGTGTCATATGAAAAAGTTGAATGTTAAGCTGCAAGGAAGAAATCAATTTATTTACGATATCTGGGATCATCTCAAAGGTTTTAAAATGCAACTAGTTCTATTTGAAAAACAGCTAGCTAAAAGAGACCTGTCCCACTTCCCGAGGCTAAAAACAATAGTCCCAGTGGTGGAAGACAAACTTGTAAGCTACGAGGAAAGCGTGAGAAGACTCCATGATGAATTCGAACGCAGGTTTCAAGACTTTAAAAATATTGAACAAGACTTAAATATTTTCAGTATGCCATTTAATTTGGACTGTGAAACAGTGAGAACAGAATTTCAGCTTGAACTAATTGAGTTACAGTGTAACACTGAGTTGAAGCAGTTGTTTCTTAACGTCCCAAAAGTGGAGTTTTACAAGTCGCTATCGAAATCAAGTTTCCCAAATTTGAGATCTCATGCCCAGAAGATAACTGCTATGTTTGCATCATCCTATGTCTGTGAACAAGTGTTTTCTACCATGAAGCTTCGAAAAAGTAGTGTCTGAAACAGATTGACAGGTGACCACTTAGCTTCACTTCTGAGAGTCAGCTCATCCCATTTACAACCAAATTTTGAGACACTTTTAGAAACACAGTCACAGTTCCATTCATCGCACACTCCTTCATGCTCTTTCAATCATTAATTGAGTTTTGTAACAATATGTCAAGATTCAATAAGAAATTTATAAAAAAGTAGTTTTTCTATGTATTTCTTTTTAATAAATTTTGTTGGCCTGCCTAGATAGTTTTCTTTTTCTTCTGGCCCTCTCCTACAAAAGTTTGCCCATCACTGGTCTAGACTAATATTTGAGGAAGTAACAAGTAGTGAAGTGAATAGTCTGTTTACTTGACCCCCAGCACTATATAATTATAATTAGCATTTTATAAACAAAACCATTTAATTACTCTTGTAAATATTTTTCTCAGCATATTGAATATTTGAAAAACTACAAAAATAGAAAATGGGATGAATATTAAAAGAGCTAAAATAAAATAGCTAAAGTTATTTACAATAAAAAGTGCACATCTAAAAATGTGAAAATAAGGCATTACAGTACAGTAGTGAGGCCAGAATGGCTATATGCAAATGAATGTATAGCGTTGAATTATAATTTAGTCAAACTAGAAACATCGGAAAAACGAATTATTAGGAAAATATTAGGTCCACGAAAAACTTAAGAAGGCTGGAAATTAAAAAGTAATGATGAAATATATCAAAGTATAGAAAATGTAACAGAAACAGTGAGAAAAAGAAAACTAGTATTTTTGGACATTTCTATAGAGTGGACGACAATAGGTTAACAAAACAGATCTTCAAGTATCTGTGGGGAAAGAAGTCAACATCAAGTTGGATTACATAAGTCCAAAAGGATTTAGAAAAAAATTATATAAACGTAGAAGAAGCAATTGAAAGAGAAGTTTTTCGGGCAAAAGTGTTAAAAATGGAAGGAGAGAGAAACGCAGGTTCAAAATGGACTGAAGACAGGAAGAAGAGGCATAGTGAAAAGATGAAAGAATATTGAAGAAAAATAAGAGAACAAGGAATAAATAATTGAAATTGGCATGTGGTCCTCAGATGGCTGGCTGATAAAAACGGTCTATTAATATATAATATTATATATTGCAACGAATCACAGGATCATGATAGGCGGGGCAAGTTCATATATTACACAGACAATGGACATTCATATTATATTCGTAGATGGTTAAGTTTGGTTGTTATCAATTGTATTTAGTAAGGTTAAGGGTTTAGTTTAGGAAAACTGTGCATTATTATTTATGGTGATTCATGTACTGTGTTAGTGGAAATGTGCGCGCGTGCGCGAGTGGTAAACGTTTCCCGGGTGGCGCGTGAAGTATTATCGTTGTGTGGCCATTAACTGAACTTAGACATATGTATCGCTACAATCCCTATACCTGTCGGACTATTGTTTACGTTCATGTATATTATTAATATGTAGGCAGCATGCATGAGATACGTGTAGTCTGATTACCGCTATGCATGCTGTTACAAGGTAAATGCACTTTAATGCATGAAAAGTGCATGGTCACCTTTACTAACCATGTGACTTCCATCCACCAATAGAATGCTGACTGGTGGTTGGAAATTTTCTTATGCCTGTCGTTACACAGGCAATTCTTCTACGCCATCTACCGCGAACGGTCGTGCACTCCTTGTACAAGAATTCTACCGCTTGCAAGGTGCTGTAAAGCCTATTCGTCGTTAGTGAAACGAGAAGGCTCAGAACTGTGTATGTAGTACATCTGCACACAGTAGTGTTTAAACGCATTACGCGTATAATTACAATAGTTCTTCTACGCCATCTACCGCGAACGGAACGTGCACTCCTTGTACAAGAATTCTACCGCTTGCAAGGTGTTGTAAAAACTATTCGTCGTTAGTGAAACGGGAAGACTCAGAACTGTGTGTGTAGTACATTTGCACACACCAGTGTTTTAACGCATTGTGCGTAAAATTACAAGCAGTTCTTCACTGCTGCTACCGCGAACGGTACATACAATCCTTGTACAAGACTCTACCGCTTGCAAGGATTTGTTAAGACTTTTCGGGGATAGTAACGCGTGTGACGCATAACAATTGATTTTATATCTTTACACACGATATTAATATTGTAGTATTACGTGTGTAAGAAGTGAGTGTAACTGTATCACTGTGCGAGATTTTCCGCAGTGACAGTATCATTAATTGTTACGCATTAGTTCCATCAAGACGTTTCCGTGCTAGTGCAAGATTTCCTCATAGGGTGGTCTGCTGATCGCGGTAGACCTTGGTATTCGCGAGAACACTTGAAGAAGCCGGAGAGGTATAAGCTCAATATACCGTTATTGATTAAACTCACTGTCACCTGAGATATTACTTGGTCTTAAACTCTATATAAGTTTGGCGAGTAATAAAATCCGTAGTACCGTTGTGTGCGAAGTGTCGGATTCATCGTGGGAATTGCAGGACATCAGCCCAGCTGTTACAGGACATCAGCCCAGCTGTTACAGGACATCAGCCCAGCTGTTATAGGACATCAGCCCAGCTGTTATAGGACATCAGCCCAGCTGTTATAGGACACCAGCCCAGCTGTTACAGGACCAGCCCAGCTGTTACAGGACGCCAGCCCAGCTGTAAACGTTTCTGGTGAAACGTCTGTCATTTGTAAGCCACACCTGACGAACCATCTATACCGCAAAGACCGGCCCTTCTCTTCAACAACATCATCGTGGGAGTCTTCTTATGTAACGTATCACGTCTTGCGTATGAACATTATTTAACATTTTAAAAGAAAGACTCTATATCAAACATTACATTCTGTACATTTCAAATATACCATATAACTATAACTTGTGTTTGTACAATAAATAATCTTAAACCCTCCAATATAGACTTGTAATTTGAAATACACATACTATCATATCCTATGCGCCAATAGTTTAGTAATTTGTGTTGTCGCATAGAGATATTTTGGCGCTTAGCAACGTAGGGCTCGTAAAATAGCGGAAATTTTACGCTATTATATATTTGTCTATGAATATAAAATTTGTTGGAAAAATCCGACGTATAAATATAATTAACATAAAAATTGTATGTGTATTGTTCATATGAAAATCTGAGGGTATAATTTTTCAATAGTGCATATTCTCTTGTATATCATATATGAACAGATTTTATCAGTATATTGGAGGTAGATTATTAGTTGTTGTATGTTAGATAAGGTATTTACATGTTGATGTTTTGAACTGCTTTCCGTGTGCATATAAACTGGTTACCGTTTGTTCTAATCTTGTTGTGATAATAATAACTTGCTTTGCGTATAAATCAATAAATTTAAATTTACTAAATTTTAAATTAAATTTTAATCATTATGGCGGATACTGCAGAAATCAAGAATCTTTTAGCTGCCGTATTAGCGAAGTGGGGAACCATGTCCGAAGAAATGAAAGCCAATAAAGAAGAGCGGAAAACTGATAAAGAGGAAAATAAAGCCCGTCAAGAGGAGGTGCAAATGAGTATACAGAGGTTTTCAGCAGAAGCCGAGAAAAGAAGTGCAGAAGCCGAGAAAAGCAGTAAATTGATCCACGACGAAAACGAGAAATCATACGTGGCCATACAGGAGCAATCCAAACAAAGCAAACAAATGGTAGAAGCGGCAGAAAAGCATATTAGCGAGACCGTGGAAACTATGAAGGCCAATATAGAGGCAAATTTGGAAGTCAATAAGTCACGACTTAGTGAATATGAAGCGAAACTCTCTGGTACGGCAGAGCAAGTAGTGCAACACATATCTACAATAAATGAATTAATGGCCGAACGTGACCTGCGGATTCAAAAACTACAACAGCAAGTGTCACAATTGCAAAATACCTCGTCACCACTAAACTGTACCCCGTATGTATATAAGACTTTAAATGACGTCAGCTCACAGCAAAATTTTTATGAACGGGAGAATAAAATTTTTCAGTATCAAACTCAAACCAAGCACACACAGTCACCAAAACAATATAAAATACCTAATAGAATTACCAATCGGAAATGGTGTAAACATAATGGGATGAATGAAGTTTTAAAAGCCCGTTATAAAAATAAAAAGCAGTTCAATAAATCAAATGTGAAAGATGTTAATTATAAGAAAAAATTTGTAGTGTCCGGCCTATATCCTGCCGTAATTAGAGATAGTTTAATTTGCAATAACCATAGTAAGGAAAATGAGAAAGGTATTAGCGTTGAAAATGACACTGACCTCATTGTCAACGCGAAAATTAACGGATGTGTCGGCGAAGTTTTATTTGACAGCGGCGCAGAAATTTCGTTAATGGATGAGCGATTCCTAGAGAGGCACAGGAAACATTTTAAAAAAATCCCGATTCTGCCAGCAGCCCACAAAATCATAAAATCAGCGACGGGTGAATCTCAGAGGGTTGACCGTCAAGCTATGATAACAGTATCCATTCAGGGAATGGAAATAGAGGTCACAGTACTTATGGTCAAGAAACTCGTGTATAATGTTATTTTGGGAGTGGACACATTAAATAAACTGCACGCGACCATTGATTTTTCAAATAAAATACTAAAATGTACAGTAAATAATAGTAAACACAATATCAGGTTAGGACGCAGGAGGGGTAAGACGGGGTCTGATTGTGAACCTATTACTATAACTCGCCCAGCGGTTCAACTTGCCGATAAGATAACACATAATCTGCGGACTCACAGCAGGCAGATAACGAGCAATGAGCAAGATAAGCTGCAAAGTATGCTTGATAAATTTGAATCTGTGTTTTCCAAAAATCCTACCGTCACGAATGTTTATGAACACAGTATTCAGGTCACGGATGAAAATAAATTTGTACGGAAGACGTACCCCATCCCCCTTCACTATCAACAACAGGTTGATGCCGAAGTTAAGAGTATGCTTCAGAATGGTGTGATTGAACGAACTGATAGCAACTTTTTAAATCCTATGGTTGTTGTTAAAAAGAAAAATAACGACATTCGATTATGTCTCGACATGAGAAATCTAAATTCTATTACAAAAAAATGCTACGACTGTGCTCCGAATGCGGAGAACTTATTCATAAAATGTCAAGGGGTTAAATACATGTCTCGCCTTGATCTCAAAAGTGGATTCTGGCAGATTCCCCTTGCCAAGGAGTCGAGAAGATACACAGCATTTCTATATCGAAATAAATGCTATCAGTTTAAAGTAGTTCCATTTGGTTTGGTTACCAGTTTAGCGGCCATGGTCAGATGTTTGGAGTTAGCTCTGGGACCCGAGGTGGAGGACTTCGTCAGCATATTTGTTGATGATATTTTGGTCATATCCAAATCATTTGAAGAACATCTTGAACATCTCAAGATTGTATTTCAGAAATTGCAAGCCGCTAACCTGACTCTCAATCTTGAAAAGTGTGAATTCGGGAAATCGCAAATTAAATTTTTGGGTCATATTATCTCAGCGGAAGGTATAACAACGGACCCGGAAAAAATACATGCGATCATGGAGTTCCCGAAACCCACAAAACCCAGGGATATCAGAGCGTTCCTCGGATTGACTGGTTACTTCAGACGTTTTACTCCAGAATATTCTGGGACAATTGAGCCGTTGTTAGAACTACTTCGTAAGAGTAATAAATGGAGATGGGAGGAGCGTCATCAGCATGCTTTCGACGCGACTAAAAATTTGTATAGTAGAAACCTGCACGTGTTCCATCCTGAGAAAAGGGGCACATATGTCCTGAATTGCGATGCTTCTGATTATGCCATTGGGGGGGTACTCTACCAACGGAATGAGAAGGGCGAAAACAAAATAATTGCGCACAGTAGTAGGTCACTAAAAGGGGCCGAACGTAACTATTTCACATCGGAGAAAGAAATATTGGCTATTGTGTACTGCATTAGTAAATTTCGTTATTACCTGGTTGGACAACACTTCGAAATCCTTTCGGACAACCAGGCCTTATCGTTCATGTTGCGCTGCAAGTTAGCGAACGCTCGCATATCCCGTTGGATCATGGCCATCCAAGAGTACGACTTTACCATTAAGTACTGTAAGGCAAGCGAGAACCAAGCAGCTGACACGTTAAGCCGATACCCTCCAATGGTGGAAGAACGTCATGCGTCTAATAACCAGGAGGTTCAAATTCTAGCTGTCAAATATAAATTAGAAGACAGTCTCAAAAATAAGCTAAGAAATATTGGTATGGAACAGCAGCGTGACACAAAGTTGAAGCGGATATGTGACGCTATCCGGATACAAGAAAACCCTAAGTACAGAATATATAAAGACGTAGTGTATAAAATTATCAATGGCGGATGGAAGATTATGGTACCGGACGCCATGGTGGAAGACCTCACCTGGATGTGTCATGAGAGTCTGGCTCATGCTGGGCCTTATAAATGTTACCTGGCAATGCGGGAGGATTTTGTGTGGCTAAATATGACCAGGAAAATAAAGGCCATACTCCGCTCATGCCACATCTGCCAAACAGCGAAATATCCGAACCAACATACACAGGTTGAAATGGGTAACATTGTCGTCCGTAATAAAAATGACCTTGTATGCATTGATTTTTTGGGTCCACTTCCTCGGGCGGCACGTGGAATGAAGAACCTGGTGGTTGTTACGGATGCCTTTACCAAACATGTTAGCCTATATGCTATTGGTAGACCTACTACGTCGGCTGTCATAAACATTATGCTAAATAAATACATGCCGAAAAATGGTCCCGTAAGGAAGATACTCTCAGATCAAGGTAAGCAATTTACGAACACCAAGTGGCACTCCGAGCTTGAGAAACACGGGGTCCAGACGGTCTTGACAGCGATCCGGAGACCGCAAGGTAACTTGGCCGAGCGGGTCAACAAGGAGTTGGGACGGTTGTTCCGTACGTACTGTAATACTAACCAGAGTAAGTGGCCGGAATTCCTAGAATTTTTTGAGTATGCCATAAATGGAAATTATAATTCTACTACTGGGTATACTCCGAATGAACTCCAAACCGGAGAAATGCCAGGCCGGGTCTGGGGTAAACACATTGAAAGGATAGCGATGCATAATATGCCTATACCAGTTGAGATAAAGAAAATCGAAGCTAGAAGACGCATTAAAAAGTGCGCCGAGGAGCGCACGGAAAAATTTAATGCGGAACATAAACTAGTCAAGTTCAAGACTGGAGAGAGTGTGCTTTTACGAGCATTAAATGTTGGAAGAAGGGAGGACAACACAGCTGCGAAGTTTTTTAGGCTGTATAATGGTCCGTATACCCTGTCGGAGCAAGTTGGGAAAAATACTTTTATCTTAACCAACCCAAATACCAACCGTGCGATTGGTAAATTCCATGCGTCCTCATTGAGGAAGTATTATACAAAGGATCCGTAAACTCAGAAATAAATGTCAGGATATAGGGGTAAGAATGTGTAGTGATTTAAATATGTCAATTCAGGTTTAAATGTTGTATGTAAGATGGCTCTGTGAATGAACAATAATCTAGTTTTGATAAGGAATGTTGTCTGTGTACGCTATGACCCTGCATTGATGTCGTTATCTGTGTGTCAAGAACATGTGTGTTTGTTTTGGTTTGAAGGTTACCACGTGTCTTTTGATTTGATGCTTCTGTCATAGTGACAGTTGGAAATGTTAGTATTAATTGAGGATGTTTATTTGATTTTAGTTTGAGGGTATTATTATTATTTCAGGATTAGGAAGTTGTTTTGGGTATATTGAAAAAACAAATTTTATTTTTTGTTAGTTAACTAAAAAAAAAAAATTTTTTTTTTATGCGGGAAGGAGTTAATCCTGCAACGAATCACAGGATCATGATAGGCGGGGCAAGTTCATATATTACACAGACAATGGACATTCATATTATATTCGTAGATGGTTAAGTTTGGTTGTTATCAATTGTATTTAGTAAGGTTAAGGGTTTAGTTTAGGAAAACTGTGCATTATTATTTATGGTGATTCATGTACTGTGTTAGTGGAAATGTGCGCGAGTGGTAAACGTTTCCCGGGTGGCGCGTGAAGTATTATCGTTGTGTGGCCATTAACTGAACTTAGACATATGTATCGCTACAATCCCTATACCTGTCGGACTATTGTTTACGTTCATGTATATTATTAATATGTAGGCAGCATGCATGAGATACGTGTAGTCTGATTACCGCTATGCATGCTGTTACAAGGTAAATGCACTTTAATGCATGAAAAGTGCATGGTCACCTTTACTAACCATGTGACTTCCAACCACCAATAGAATGCTGACTGGTGGTTGGAAATTTTCTTATGCCTGTCGTTACACAGGCAGTTCTTCTACGCCATCTACCGCGAACGGTCGTGCACTCCTTGTACAAGAATTCTACCGCTTGCAAGGTGCTGTAAAGCCTATTCGTCGTTAGTGAAACGAGAAGGCTCAGAACTGTGTATGTAGTACATCTGCACACAGTAGTGTTTAAACGCATTACGCGTATAATTACGATAGTTCTTCTACACCATCTACCGCGAACGGAACGTGCACTCCTTGTACAAGAATTCTACCGCTTGCAAGGTGTTGTAAAAACTATTCGTCGTTAGTGAAACGGGAAGACTCAGAACTGTGTGTGTAGTACATTTGCACACACCAGTGTTTTAACGCATTGTGCGTAAAATTACAAGCAGTTCTTCACTGCTGCTACCGCGAACGGTACATACAATCCTTGTACAAGACTCTACCGCTTGCAAGGATTTGTTAAGACTTTTCGGGGATAGTAACGCGTGTGACGCATAACAATTGATTTTATATCTTTACACACGATATTAATATTGTAGTATTACGTGTGTAAGAAGTGAGTGTAACTGTATCACTGTGCGAGATTTTCCGCAGTGACAGTATCATTAATTGTTACGCATTAGTTCCATCAAGACGTTTCCGTGCTAGTGCAAGATTTCCTCATAGGGTGGTCTGCTGATCGCGGTAGACCTTGGTATTCGCGAGAACACTTGAAGAAGCCGGAGAGGTATAAGCTCAATATACCGTTATTGATTAAACTCACTGTCACCTGAGATATTACTTGGTCTTAAACTCTATATAAGTTTGGCGAGTAATAAAATCCGTAGTACCGTTGTGTGCGAAGTGTCGGATTCATCGTGGGAATTGCAGGACATCAGCCCAGCTGTTACAGGACATCAGCCCAGCTGTTACAGGACATCAGCCCAGCTGTTATAGGACATCAGCCCAGCTGTTATAGGACACCAGCCCAGCTGTTATAGGACCAGCCCAGCTGTTACAGGACGCCAGCCCAGCTGTAAACGTTTCTGGTGAAACGTCTGTCATTTGTAAGCCACACCTGACGAACCATCTATACCGCAAAGACCGGCCCTTCTCTTCAACAACATCATCGTGGGAGTCTTCTTATGTAACGTATCACGTCTTGCGTATGAACATTATTTAACATTTTAAAAGAAAGACTCTATATCAAACATTACATTCTGTACATTTCAAATATACCATATAACTATAACTTGTGTTTGTACAATAAATAATCTTAAACCCTCCAATATAGACTTGTAATTTGAAATACACATACTATCATATCCTATGCGCCAATAGTTTAGTAATTTGTGTTGTCGCAATATATATATATAATATATTATATATAATACCTTTAAAAATATAAAGGTCTAGGAATTCTTTCTTTTCATAGACAGTAATTATGAAAATCTTAGTAGTGGGAATAATATCTAATCTAAAGGGCATTGGGGCTTATAGTATAAAAAGGGTCGGGTCTCTATCTCGGTAAACCCACTAAGGATGCCTAATTATAATATCAGTAGATATAAAATGTGTGCTAAACTGAAAAACAGCATTGTTATTAATGAAAACCATGAAGCTTATGATTGAGAGTACGTAAGCAGGATAGAGATTGACTAGAAGCTGTGGAAATGAGAAAATGACAAGAAGAGGTTGGTTGGAAATGTAGAAGAATCTATAGTTTATGTAAGAAATAAGAGAGGACAGTAACCTGGAGAGAAAAATAAACTGGATCATGATGGGGGAAGGTCTCAGAGGAAATATCTGAATAACACTGGGACGTAGGCTTACACGGCCGGAGTCAATTTGAAAAAAATTACTTCCCGGGCTATTATAAGCCTGAACCACAGTACTGTGGTTACTGACGTATACCACCTCACATTAGCGTACTAGATTTTCACTGAAGCTGGCAGTTAATGGCACTGCCGAAATGTCTGGTTTTGAAGTAAACTTTGGACCACGGCCAAACAGCCCGAGAAGTAATTTTAGCCAAACACACTGGGAGTTTAATGCATTTTGGGAGGGCAAAGTGTGTATGTGTGTGCGCACATGTATGTAGTGCGGTATGTGTATACCAAAAGGCACCTTTGTTGCAAAACACTTATCACAGTGTGTCTGTGTTTCTGTTTGTGCAGCTACAGAAGCTCAAGACGATGACGGTCTTCCACACACTCTTGAACACCTCATATTTTTGGGAAGCGAACAGTACCCGTACAAAGGAGTTCTCGATTTACTGGCAAACAGATGTCTGGCATCAGGGACCAACGCTTGGACAGGTGAGTGAAATAGACAGCAGAGTTTAGGTGTTCGGAACTTGTTACTAAATATCTCTGTAGCCACTTGGATTGAAATTGTTTTTGTGAACTGGCTTCAGTCCTTTTGGGCTAGTTGATTTTTGCATGTAACTATGAAAAGCTGCATAATGGTCAAAAATATAAATTATATATATATATATTTTTTTTTTACAGAGTTTTTTTCTTATTACATGGTTGTTGACTTATGGTTACTGAATTTATGTTTGTAGTTTAAATTACGTTTAGACTAAATTAGTCTTGACTAAATTAGGCTAGTGTAGTCTAAATTAAACTAATTACTTTGAAGGAAATGTGTTTGAACATATAACTAAAAGGTTTCTATAACTAAATGTAAGAAAAAGAACACATACATACACACATTAATATGTTCGTTGTCCAAATAATAGAACGGCAGTATGTGACTCTACGGTAATCAAAATAAGTGAGATGTGGACATCAGCAAAGGCAACTGAGGCATAAAAAAGTGGGCGTGTCGTGGACACATGCTAGAAGTGAAAATTTATGTATGGAGTGGCGAGTGAACTGATGCAATGTGTAAAAAGGTTGCTCGGATGTATTTGGAGTAAGAGAGATTTTGGTATAAAGAGTTGAGATTCAAATAAGGGTGAACACATAATTAAATGAGACAAGGGCATAGTAGCGTTTATATTAGTTTATTATAAGAAATCTATATTTTCAATGAACATAAATGGAATCATATCGCAAGTTATATTATTTTCAGTATACATACATATACAAACAATATGTGACAAATAATTTGTTTCAGTGAAACAATATGGTTTATGCAACATTCACATGAAAAGTAGAATGTGATAATTATTATATATTAGACTATAATTAGTATACGCAGTATTATAATTCTTACTTTTTACAAATATTCAAAATAGCTCAATAACTATATTGAATTTTAAAAAATAAAAAAATACAATGTATAATAGAAAATATTGCGAAATACAATATAAAAACCAGAATCAAACTCGCAGATTAACTAAAAAACATACAGTGTAATGAAAGATACAAAATTATACTCTTTTGACATTTTAAGCATGTTAACATTCCCATTGACGATATTATAAATATTAGAATAAGAAATATGTGTCACTGGTTTTAAATTGTTTTTATGAATTAAACAATATGAAAGTTGTTTAAATGTATAAAGCTAATAATGAACCAACTACAAGAAAAAGATTTCAAAAGTATTCAGCTTGAACTCTCAGCATGTGAGTACATTTTCTTTTATCGTAAATAAAATTGTTTTTAATATTTATGTTATTCTTGTAATAGTAGTTAAACATTCAGAATATGCTCAGATTTTTTAAAATATTGTGCTTTGCTTAAAGCACACATATTTGTGGCAGTGGGGAAATTTTGGGTAGCTAAATAGGGAAACAGGTTTTGACTGGCCTGACAACAGTTTTTTCTTTCATTTCATGTATTTCCTTTTGCACCTTGAATCAGTTTACTGCATTAGGGAGTGGGCCAGACACTAGTGCCATATATGGCACTACACTTCAAAATTCTGAACATCTGCGGTGATATTCCTCAGAAGAATTTACAGGATACATACAAGAACATTTCGTTGACAACTATATTTAAGACAAGGAATATCCACCATCAGTCCAAGGTCACATTATATAAAGTTATGATTAGACCGGTGATAACATATGGCAACGAGACTTGGACTCTGAACAAACAAGCCACTAACAGAGGTGCCAACCGTTGAAGTGAGTTATCAGTAATCTCACTCTTAACACCCCCCCCCAAACTTTGTCGAGTCAAATCCAAAGCATGATCCTCCCCTCTCGATAATGACACCCCCTTTCCCCTTCCCGACAGCAGTCTATTCAAAGTATATCATATTACACAATAAAATATACAAATTACCTGTTAGTTCTGTGATAAAAAATTCTTTGTAGCTTGTTTCGCACCCAGCAGCTGCTTTTCAGTGTAGGTTTTCTAGAAGCATACTTCCCCCTGTGATGACATTTTCGTCTTCTGAACCAAAAGCGATTCCAGTGTAAATGTGCTTAATGTAGGCCTGAATTCTGTCTGATTTTTCCTAACAACACTGAAAACTCTTTCTGTGGGAGAGTTACTTTGAGGTACACTTAATACTGCAAATACAACATTACTTAAGGTTTTATACTTCATTTGTCCACTTTCATTTTTAAACTCTGCAATGTTGCCCCAGTTTACATCAATTTTAGGTCCATGTACAATATATTCAGGGAAAGTATCATACTGGTAAACTGCAAATTCCTCTTCAAGTTTGTCATGTTCACTTTTCTTGACCAAACTTGGGAATCTTCGAACAAAATATTCAAGAGATGAATAGGACACCTTCATTCTAAGAGAGATGTCTACAATTTCGGCATGCTGAAGAAATTCATCATCAAGGGGAAATTTCCTGATAATGTAACTGCAAGCTGTCACATAAAACTCTCTTACAGAATTATAAAACATCTGTTCATCACAGTCGTTCTCTCTCAAGTATGCCCTGGCTTTTGCTCCGATTACCAAGTCCTCGTTGCCTTTCTGGTATTTCCTCTTCTTGAATTCAACACTCAAAAGGGAGGTAGATTCTGACTGAATAGAACATGGTTAAACAAATCTGACCAATAGGCCAGTTAGAAGACCATTAAGATTCCTCCTAAGAAGATGTGTATGGCTGGAGCATCTTGTTGGAGAAATAAATTCACTGAGTTAAAGACAGTAAGTGTAATCTGAAGAAAATAGCAAAA
The DNA here is from genome assembly GCA_034769895.1 of Magicicada septendecula. Taxonomy (NCBI): domain Eukaryota; kingdom Metazoa; phylum Arthropoda; class Insecta; order Hemiptera; family Cicadidae; genus Magicicada; species Magicicada septendecula. Next base: position 14,692,187 of record CM068371.1, on the reverse strand, counting down.
CAGTTTTGTGTGTGGGTCCTGGAAGAAAGATTTTACAGTTTCAAACTGCTTGGTGCTCTCATTTTTATGGTGGGGGTCACTACAAAACATGAGTGTCAAAGCTTCCCACTGCTCAAGAACTTGATTAATAGACTGAAGAAGCGAGAGCCAACGGGTACTGACACATTTCAAAATTTTGTGACCCTCTGTGCCACAAATAGCCTGATATACTTTCAACGTGTTTTGCCTTTTAGAACTATTATCAAGGTAGTAATATAACTGAACCAAAAAGTTCTCTACATTGACTGGTAATTGGGCTGCTGCTTTTTGTGCACAGATGTGTATGAGATGACATGAACAACCCGAAACATAAACAGAAGAATGCCTGTCATTCACAAATTTGGCAACACCTTTATTTGCCCCTATCATTGTGTATGCGTTGTCAGATGAAAAAGAAATGCAATTTCCCATGGAATGGCTAGAGAAGACAATTCACTATGATAACAGAAAAAATTCCCTCACCTGTGTTGTCAGTACTCTCTAACAATGACAATAGAAGAGTTGATATTTGGCCTATCTGAGCATTAAAGAAAGAAACAACTATAGGATAAAGTTTTACTGCATTTGAATCCGTACTGCCATCAGTAGCCAAAGAAAAAGGCGTTTTTTTGCAAAAGTTCACTTATTTCCTTTTTTGTCTCAGATGCCATGTATTGAACTAAAGCTGAGGTTTTAGTTCTTGCACACCCATATTTCTGCGATATTTTAGAGTCGGGGAACATTGCTCTAAATAAATTTCCTGCATGGTCCGAAACAGATAATGGGATATTATGCTCCAAAAGAAATGATGTGAACAGCAACTCGGCATTTATCACCGCAGTTTCATTACTTTTTTCGAAGAATGATGAAACAGACTTGTTTCGTAATTTTGCTTCACTGTATGTGTTATGTTTCTTGGATTCTATGTGTCTTCTACAATTACCTCATCCACTGTGAGCCATAGAAAAATCACCACTGCAGAACACGTGGTTTTCACTAACACGTGAAGCAAGTAGGCATGGCCATTCCTTTGTGTAACCCTCTCGATATTTTTGTAACACTGCTGTCTTCTTAGATGTAGATGCAATTTGACAATTGTACCGCTTCATTTTACAAAACCAATCACTTCTTTTAGAAACAACGACTAGAATAATTAGAACTGTAACGCGCTAAAGTACTGCGACGCAAACAACAAAGAGATATAATTCGACTAAATATAATCGCGCATGATGGTAATGACTGGTGATAAGGATTGACTTAGTTTAATTAGTGGCTCGGCAACTACACGCGCGGTCGGACCGGTCCAACGGAGCCGAACTTACATCGTGTTATGTGTGTCGTTATTGTGATTTAGTAAATATGTGCAAATGTGTTTTTATGTGTTTATGTGAATTTTAACATTTGATGAGGATTACTGATGATGTGACACATGTCACGAAACACGTCTATATAAAAAATGCTAGAACGAAGTCACTGACGGATACAAGGTAATTAAACAAAGAGACACCACGCTCACCAATGACACGCACTGGAGTTGAGCTCCTTTATTCACAATGAATTTCACAACGCTCACGGGTATAGCTGCAATAGCAAAAGAAAGTGACGATCTAATTAGTAGCGAACTCACAAGCATTGAAACGAGGAGGGTTCAGCAGTAATGCTCGAAAGGATCGACATTTTTTCTTCTTTCCTTTTTTTTTGTAGAAATTTATTTTTTTCGTGATAATGTCGCTTTCTGTAATAATTTCCCCTTTGACCGTAATGCCATAATCATGAGGTGAAATCCGTAATAATTACGTACAATCCGTAAAAGTTGGCACCTCTGCACCAACAACATAGTCAATACCTTTGAAAGGAGAATTTTGAGAAGAATATATGAACCAATCCAAGTCAGTCGGATATGGAGAATGCGTCACAATGAGGAACTATACAAGCTATATAAAGACAATGATCTGGCCACCACCATCCGACTGAATAAATTGCAGTGGGCAGGACACATAATTAGGATGGAAGGCAACCGAATACAGTAATCCCTTAACATTCGCGTATACGCAACTTGGTTATTCGCGGATTAAAAAAAATATTGTATTAAATGATTTTTTTTTCATTAGAATATTATAATACAGTAGAAGCCCGATATAGCGTGGTTGTCGGGTGATATACTTTCCCCCGCGTTATAGGCGTAACCGCGGTATATCGGAAGGTGACCTGTACAGTGACAAATGATGGGGAGGGAGGACCGGGAAAAAGGCTACAGCATACTGCACTACTATATACTGTACGTAAATTACGTCACCAAATGTAGAAATAAAAAATAAGAAAACTGTATTTTAATCCAATACGTATTTTAATCTATTTTAATCAATGGAATATAAAATACACTACAGTATTTATACATTGCTCACTCGACCTACTGTAGGCCTAATTGTTGGTCTTAAAAAAGTCCGTAATTGTTGTTTGACGGGATAATGCACAGCGTTTCTTTTCCGCGTATTGTTTTATAAACGCGAGGTGCAGCAGATGAACATTATTAGATTCACTTTGCCTCTCCATCCACGAAATTACTTTGTTTATGCGTATTATCACTTCACTAACATTTGGAAGAACTTCTTTCACTTTCCACCCCATTTTCATTTCCATCATCGTCATCGTCTTCTTTTTCTTCGCAATTTGCATTTCGGACTGCATCGATGATATCTTTATCTCCTATACATTCGTAACAGGCTCACCGTTGTCAGCTTCTGCCCAGTCATTCAAGTCATCTAGAGTGAAGTTGCAATGCAGAGCACTACTTGCAGACTGTACATCACTATTAGTGAATCCGGCAACAGAGCAATTTCCATCGGCGATGTTTTGTTCAAAGGAACATTTCTTCCAGCAATTCTGAATCGTAGCCGTACTAATACTTTCCCATGCAAGACCTATTGAATACGCAACTGTTTTCAGGTTTATTGACTTAAGGTAAATTTCCATTTCCTCATCAGAATTCACTATAGCACTCAGAAGTTCACGGCTGTAATGTGCTTTAAATGCTTTTATGATGCCTTGATCTAATGGCTGGATCAGTGCTGTAGTGTTTTTCAGCAAGAACATGACTCCGAGTTTCCCATCTCTTGACTGTAGCATATCAGCAGGTGGATGTGCTGGACAGTGGTCAAGGGTCAGTACAGCTTTTTCTTCAAGGTTGAGTGACCGCAGGTGGTTTCTCACAGATGGAACAAATTCTTCATGGAACCATTTACCGAAAATATCACTTGTCATCCAAGCATTTTTTGTATTACGATATGTGATGGGTAATGACGTCATGTTAACATGTTGAAAGCATCTAGGATTTCGGCTTTTCCCTATACAGAGAGGTTTAACTTTGTGGCTGCCTGATTTATTTGTGGCAAACAGGAGGGTAAGTCTATCCTTATTTATTTTTAATCCAGATTTATTTATTGAATTATTCACATCCAGAGTTCTGGTAGGAAGCATTCGAAAATACAGAGCAGTTTCATCACAGTTATACACTTGATGGTCATTTAAATCATTATCGATCATTACTTTGTTTAATGCCTGAGGAAAAAGTGCTGCAGCTTCACTGTCACATGATCGTGCTTCCCCTTCAATGCTTACCTGGCTTATACCATGACGAGATTTCCATCGTGAAAACCACCCATCAGATGCATTAAAGTCACTGTTGCCATGTAAATCACTATGGAATTTCACAGCTTGAGCTCTAATAACTGGTCCTGACAGTGGCACACCTTCACTTCGTTTTATTAAAAACCACCTGTACAGACACTCATCTAGTTCACTATCCTTACCTACTTTAGTCTTTTTTCTTTGCAACCCCACTTCACTTTCAACTGTGTTCACAAAACTTTTAAGTTTATCTTCTTCCTTCATCCACCCTCTAATTGTTCCTTCTGGGATGCCACACTCACGTGATAAACTTGCCTTTGACTCTCCGTTCTTCACACGATCAATTATTTTGAGTTTATCACTCACAGAATATGCTTTTCTTTTCTGTGACATCACAAAACGCTACACTATGCGAATTTATGACAAAGACTATACACTTTGATAAGATAATATCAGAGTATGATCTTATACTGTACTGTAATATGAGGGAGAGAAGGAATTTAGTTGGCTGCTTGCCTTGGCATGAATTCTTAGAAACATAGAGACTGTAAATAGCTCGGGCAATTGTTTATGTCTACAGGTACACTTGAACTGGCAATTCTGGCTGTTGTTTACAACGCCGTTTCCAACAACAAGCCTTTGTTTACAATAAACGCAACGCATTCCAATGTTGTGGATACGGAAGTCACGATAAACAATTCATAATTTACTCACTCTCTACAAGTAAGAATTTTCGCTAATAACGGGCGACATACTCTTCACCATGTTATATCCGAATCCGCAGTATATCGGACCGCGCTATATCGGGCTTCTACTGTACTGTACTAATCAAGCTTTCAATAAACATTAAGACCACCTGCAAAATACGTAAATAAAATTGTTTAAGGGGTATGAGTAGACTTTCTTTGTGTAGCCGATTCCAAGAATTCCGGCTGACTCCGTGCCGCACACATTGTGTAAACAATTCTGAGAAAATAGACTAGGCTACGGTTTATGTACCCCTCTGTTTACATTTCTCTCAGTTGTTAGTAAGCGTGAGTGACAAAAGGTTCGTGATGCCGCCTCCAGTGAAAAGAGTGAAAAAGGTTTTGCACCTTTCCGAAAAAATTAAAATATTAGATAGGCTACGAGCAGGAGAAAGTTCATCTGCTGTAGGTCGCTTTTTTGATATTAACGAGTCTACTGTTAGATCTATTAAAAAAAATGAAAAGGCTATAAGAGACAGTGTTGCAGCAAGTGCTCCAATCAGTGCAAAAAAACGTATCTCAAGTGCGGAACAAGTGTTTGGAAGAAACTGAAAAAGCGTTAAGTGTCTGGATAGAAGATATGAACCAGAAGAAACTTCCGCTAAGTTCAGCTTTGATACGGGCCAAAGCTAAAAAAACATATGATCTTATCAACCTGGATCCTTCTGAATCATCGTTTAACTTCCAGGCGAGTAAAGGTTGGTTTGACAATTTCAAACATTGGCATAGTTTGCACAACATTAAGTTAGTTGGTGAATCGGCTTCCGCAGATCATGTAAGTGCTAAAAAATTTCCGGAAGAACTTGCTAAAATTATTGAAACTGGAGGATATCATCCAGAACAAGTGTTCAACACTGACGAGACAGGGTTGTTCTGGAAGAAAACGCCGAGTAGAACTTTTCTGTCCAAAACAGAATGTTCAGCTCCAGGTTTCAAGGCCGCAAAAGACCGAGTTTCTCTTCTGTTATGTGCCAACACATCAGGCGATTTTAAGGTAAAGCCGATGCTGATTTATAGACCGCAAAATCCTCGTCCTCTCAAAGACAAAAATAAAAACGAGTTGCCTGTTTTCTGGAAATCAAATAAGAAAGCATGGGTAACTAGTGCATTGTTTCTGGAATGGTTTAATGACTGCTTCATTCATGAGGTGGAAAAATACCTCTCATATAAAAACCTTGGTTTCAAAGTTCTCATAGTTGATAATCTTGTCATCCATCTAGTTTAAAAGAGGCCCATCCTAATGTTGAAGTGGTTTTTCTACCCCCAAATACGACGTCGCTAATCCAACCGCTAGATCAAGGAATCATAGCTACGTTCAAAGCCTACTACACAAGAAGATGTTTAAAACGAATTTTGAACTCCATCGAAGAAAATTCAGAAGCTACAGTAACATATAGTTGGAAAACATTCAACATAGCAAATTGTATTGTCGAAATTGATGCATCATTGATGGAATTGAAAGAAAGTTCAATTAATGCTTGTTGATCTTTGGCCTCAAGTGGTACAAAAGGAAAACCAGATGCCTTTAATTTCCAAACAAGTTGAAGAGATTGTGGAACTGGCTCATCAGGTTGGAGGTGATGGTTTCAACGATATGACGCGAGATGATGTTGAAGAATTAATAAAATCTCAAGAGAATGGTCTTACTGAAGAAGAACTAATAGAGATCATTGAAGAAAATGTCTTAGAGACCGACAACGACACTGAAGATGAGACCGAGAATCCGGAAACTGAAGGTAAAAGTTTTTCTTTTTTTTCAGTAAAGGTTTTCTAATTGTTTTAAGTTTTCTACAACTTAACATTTTTTATTGCAGGTAAAATATTTTCTTCAAAAGTTATTGGAGAAATTTTAAAGCTCCAACAACAGCTTGTTGAGAAAGCCATAGAAAATGACCCTTCACTGGTGAGAAGCCTTAAATTTAAAAGAGAATCGAGGCAGCGACCCTTCCTTACACTGAAATGTATAATTGTTCTGTCAAACAATCACAGATCACAAAATATTTTCAACCATCAACTAGCAAATAAACTTTAACTTTCAATATGTATAAAGTACAGTATAATCAATATCTATGTATGTTAATATTACTGCTTAATAAACATAGTACGTACATATTTTTTTCGTTTCAATTAAAATTTTACAGAACCTAACCCCCTTTTATACACGGGAAGATAGTCTCAACATTCGCGATTTTGACATTTGCGGAGGTTTCCGCAAACGTAACCCTCGCGAATGTTAAGGGATTACTGTACCTAGGAAGGTACTGCTTAGTCAGATCGAGGGTAGAAGGCTTGTCGGAAGACCCAAGCATTGCTGAATTGATGCAGTGGCGAGGGATGGTGATACTTTAAGCGATGGACATCAATGGAGGCGGATCAAAATGTTCAAAATGAGGCGGATGATTACAGAAGCTAAGGTTGATTCCAAACTGTAATGCTATAGAAGAAGATAGGTTAAAACTATAAAACTTAGAAACACATCCATACAGAATTAATTGAATGTGGAGTCATTAGAAGAGGAAGTGCAGAGAGATGTAAGGTGAACTGGGAACACCATCTGACCAGCCTGGAACCAAGAATGTGCGAGGGACATCCATCGAAACATTGTTGAAACAAAACAGGTTCGCTTAAAGCATAAGATTAACATAAGTGGGAAAAGAACACAGCAACAGTGAGTCTAAATCAAAGGACAAAGAGAATGCTAGATTTTATGGATGTTACAAAACTTTCCATTTGCATTGCGCATCGAATGGTTCTTTTATTAACTCTATTAATTAGTTATGAAATAACATTATACTATTTTTCAATTTCTAAAAATATTTTCCTCATATGTTTATTGTTTTGGAGATGAAAATATTTGTTTCACTACAATACAATAATATAATCTCCCAGTGCATTGTGTATGTGACAAATCAGTTTAAGTATGTCATTTCTATTATTTTATTATTGTTTTCTGCAAACATCTGAAAATATGATTTGTTCAGGTATAAAACAGAAAAAAGTTGTAGTCACAAGTTACCATGTGTCCTTGAATGTTTCAGTTATAGTCATATAAAGAAGTAGACTTTGTGTGAACAATTTTTTTTTCCAAGTACACAGCCACTTGTCCCTGGTGTGACTGACAACACATTACCATGTGAGTGCCTGACTGCTAGAACATTAAATCAGAATATGTATATTAAATATCATAATACTGTTAAATATTATAAGGAGAGTCTAGACCAGTCATAGGCAACCTTTGAATTTATGGGGGCTCATATATAACTGAGGACCAGTTCGATGGGCGCATCCCTCCCCACCCCATCAATGGAAAAAAATAGAAAGGAGCGGAGCTTAATAGCCGGAAGTTACAAACGTTAACGGTCGCTTTATATACCCTTGCGCTTATATTTAGCGACGTGGAACACTGAATCAAAAAAGGCTTGCAGTATTTTTCATATAAATTTCACATTTCATATATATTTTTCACATTGAAGTAGGTCATCAACAATTTGTCATCATACACACGCACGTTAAAACTAACAAAACTTTAAACGAAAAAATGGTTGAAGAGGAAAACATTTTAATAAAAATAAATTTAAAGAACTTAGTGGAATAACACTATTTATTTTTTTAAAGTGCACAGAAATGTAAAAGTTGAAAAAGTCACCTTGGGGGAGAAAGGTGTTTACAGGCTGTGGGTGACAAGCTCGACAATTGTATAGTATTGTTTGTATTGTATTGTATTGTTTTATGGAAGACGTAGCGTGGTTCAGTAAGTGGCTTGTACTATTTTATAATACAGTACTTCGAAGCAGGTACAATGCGGGTGTGTTCCATCGTTTAAAAGAAAAGAAAATTACAAATAGGTTAGCGGGAGCGTCAAACCTTGTCGACAGGCGCAGGGTTGCCGATTGCTGGTCTAGACCATGTCCTTTTAACCTGGTATCTTATAACCATATCATAACATTGTGCGTTGGAAGAAAATAATGATAACTAAAAATATTTTACAGTTTAGAGTAATGATTAAAATAATTACAAGAATATGATTGCAATAGAGCAAAGATACAACGTAGAATATTTTAATATTAATTAATGAGTATATTAAATTCAGTATCTGAGGTTTTTATGTATTGAGGTGTGATTTTGTCCAAGGATGGAAAAAGCTGTTTGGGTATTTCTAATAAATCATTCAGGGAAAAAGGTTATCTGTCAGGTGAATAGTCTTACAGTATTGTGGAACAAGGGAATTCACAAAGGAAAACCTAAAACCACCATGTGTAAAGTACATAATAGTTGCAAGTATTTTCTGCCCACGCCTGTAGAAACCTCGCATAATGTATGAACTACAATATATAAACACTTCAAACAACCATTACTCTAAGGCCTTAACAACTTAGTCATACAGATCTATAAAGCTAGAGCTGCTTATTAAATATTGTAATACATTGTAATAAATAAAATAACATTTTATGTATGTATTGTAATTCTGATAACCTAGTGAATCATTTAGGCTTATGCATGAAAATTTAGATATTAGTGTCATGAATAAAATCAATGTACAGTCAGTTTGTTTATAAGATTAAATTGCACTAAACGACTGCCACTTGATGATAAGTAATAGTGCACTTCTCAGGTTTTGTTGTGTCACTAGCTGGATGGCGGCAGAATGATGGTCGGTGCTGGGTTAAGGGGGGCTAGGGGGGGCTAAAACCCTGGGCCCCGGTTGTTGGGCGGCCCCATCCCGACCATTAAAAAACTCATTTTCGAAGGAATAAATAAAATTTTCTGAGTAAGCGAAATATTAAAAACTCCACGGTGTGACGATTTAAATTGTACCAATAATCAAGAAAATAAAAATTTAAAAAAAATTAAGGTTGCGAGCTCTTAAGCCATTTAAATCTCACTGTATTAATATAAAATACCTGTATGTACTCAGTATGAGAGGAAGCAGTAATTAATTAGTTATTTAGAAGATGGTCTAATAAAAAGATAAATTGTAAAGAGTTATTAATATCGTATTTAACCCTTTGCTTGTAAGCAGGCGCTGTCCTGTTGATTCCAGACTCGACATGCTTTCCGAGTCTTGTGTGAGTTAGAATAAGATAAAAAGGTTAATGTTAATAATAAAAAAATATGAAGACATAAGTAGTCGCTAAAACCACTGATTTAAATTATGTATATTTGTTTAGGGATAGTTTGGATAAATAAAAATGTTAACTTAAATATAGTTAGGAACTATATTCTCGCGCGGAAATTGTCCCACTAACTTTTGCCCAGTACCAGGCGAAGGGAGCGGAATTTCTCTCTCTTGCAATGGTGACTTCGTACAGTATAGACGTAGGAGCTGTGCGCTTAAAATATGTTAACTACATTTTGTCTCTCCGTAAGATGGTGTACCAGATGTAGCTGTTTAAAGCATCTGGATGTGTTAATTAATATAGTCATGTAAATAGACAAGAAATTTGAGTGTAACACAAGATGACTACGTGCTTCAACTAATAACAACAATTCCAAAGTCATACCCGGAGATGTGAACTATCAGAAGCCACAAACTCTACTGCACGTGACAGAATATGCAGATCAGGACATCCGAGAATCTACAAGATCATCGTAGATATCTACACGACATATTGTTCAACCTGCGAACTTTTGGAGCCCTTTACAGAGGAAGGCCAGCCCGAGGTGACGACGTAGCTGTTCCTGTTTCCCAAGACGGATACCCCAGGACGAGTCTTCTGCATACCAATTAAAAGGTGACTCGATAGCCTGTCTATCGAGGGTTACTAATATTTGTCACACAACACTTCTTGAAAGAGACTTTTCAGAAACTATTAACTTTGTAAAGACTAATAAATTAAATCTAAGAATTTCATGTAACTATTCTAACTTCATACGTTGTAACAGTTTATATGCTAATGTAGAGTAATATAATTCAAGCAAAGATACCATTCTTCCAATGGTTGAATAAAAGAAAGTCTTGCAAGCTAATATCATGAAATGAGTATAATTAAAAGTCTTAATTACAGAAATACAGAAAGTTGACCCGGATCCGAGGTATAGCTATATAAAATCAAGTTTGATCTCAAAGTTTAAAGAAACCTTTCAAATAACTTAATAATTGAATTAGTAATGTCATGGGATCTGTCAGTATATGTTTTTTTAATGTTAAATAAAGAGAAGTCTTCTTGTTACACACATATGAGGAGTGCTTAAATCAATTGTATACCTTGCCATTGTTTCCTTACACAGTTAGTAAGTAATTTGTTACATTAATTATTTGTGATCAATTCTGTTACAACGTAGGCAGCCCATCTAATTAACGGAGTTTAATTACGAGGGGTTCCCTGGATTTGTAACGCGGTGAAAAGCAGTTACAACGGGGACATGTTATGGGTACATAAGGTTATGGTAAAAGCCAAAGCAGTAAAGATTAACGGTCAAAATTTCTTCAGTTATAAGATATCACAATTGTTTTATGATGATTTTTGGAGAAGGCTCAAGAAAAATATACATCCCTTTGAAACTAAATAAGTCAGATTTAAATGTGTTTAGAAATACTTATTTAATCACAAAATGAAAGTAGAAAAGATAAGCTTATTTGATTCTTGTCGAGTGTCGAAATATTAATTCTATGTGTAGATATAAAGTTTTAAAAAAGCCTTTGAAAATGAACCAAAAAAATAAATGGTGATAATAAACAAAGGAACCATGCAGTGGAGTCAGTACGGTTTAAGAACAATATTTTGTTTGTTATATTTTTGTTAAATGATCGTCTGAATAAAGTAAAGTATTGTGCAAAGCGCGAACATTTCATCCATGGGCCCCTACTCTTAAATAGCCCCGGACCCCATAGCCTTAATCCGGCCATGATTATGAAGAATCCTACCAGTTGTGAAGTGAAGTGGGGCTTATCATTGACTTTCTCAACTCAAAGGGGCATAATGGTGGCTAGAATTATATGCCATATTTTGGCATACAGTTGTGTGCAAACAAAAGTTAACATAGTGAACATTGTGGATTAATGAAGGCCATACAAACGTTCTGGATGGTGAGAGGAATGGGGGAGGGGCTTAGCATTCAGATAATTTTGTTGAGCTACATTTATAAAAACTGACATATGGCAATTTTAGTGCTCTCGCCATTGAATTTCCAAACATTGCACTGAGTTACCAAAACCTCTGCCATTGTAAACTGTACACAAAATGGGTTCCACAGATGTTGACTGGTGTGGACAAAAATCAAACAGTAACATCTGCACATGCATTTTTGGACCACTGTGAGCCTTACACTGTGGCTGCACACTGAATTAGCTTGTTCAGTGGGAGAACGAACAAGCTAATTGCTGTGAACATATGCTCCGCCATTCAGTTGTTTAGTAAATAGCTGTTTGTGCTGAGCTAGTTTCAGTTCAGGACAAATATTTTTTCAATACACGTTTGATCAAACTAGTACAAACGCAGTTATTGAGAATGAACGAGGAAAATACTTTAATCAATTTAAATTAAACGAGACGATGGGATAGTAATGTTTTTTATATTTGATTATAAAAAGCTGACACTGATAGTGAACATAAATTGAATCATACCACATGTTTATTAATTTTCAGTATATATCTAATGTTTTTCAGTGAAACCGTATGATTTATGCAATATTTAGTTGAAAAATAGAATACAATAATTATTATATATTTATATTATAATTATACAGTGTATTCTATATTTATAATGTTTATATTATATATTATAACTAGCAAAATACCCGTGCTTCGCTACGGAGTTTCACGTTGTACGTAATTGTACAATTATTGCTCGCTTAATAGTATAGCATTAGATAGATTGTACAAATTCTCAACTCTTAGTTTGTTTATTTACATTCATAGCAACAGCTATTTATTATTTATTTCGAGAAAATCGTTAGAGCCGTTTCCGAGAAAAAAATGGACATACATTTATTAATTAATTGAACTTCGAAATTTTCTCGACTGTAAGAACCTGCAAACAACGAAGTTTTTCAATTTAAAACAATGATTAAAAACTCAGAACCAATTGTATTCGGGGTTTCCAATAAACTGAGATGTCAACCACTTCATTTACAAAGTATGCAATTCCCGCGATAAATTTCATTATTTGGTTTTTTGCCCCTTAGGAGTGAAAGTTTTTAAAACCGTTTCTTAGTGAGCACCTAAGACCTATGATGAAGCTACGTTCAAAGTTTCATTGATATCCATTCAGTGGTTTCAGAGATATCGTGATCAGTGAGTCAGTCAGTGGTATTTGGCTTATATAGATATCTATATCTAGCCGATTTACCCAGCGTTGCTCGGGTTCATAATTTATTCATAGGCTCATAGGCACCTATTCTTGTTCTAACGTTATATTACTTGTATATTGTATAATCTTCCTTATATTGTTACGTTCGCATTCTCACTGGAGGAATACTCTGTAGCGCACCTGTTTAAGAACATGTCATAAACTGTATTCTTATATCTGGAGAAGAATTCTGTTGCGCGTGATGCTCCTGCTCGATTTCTAACTCTGGGAGAGGGCGAACAGCTAAATTAGTTTTCAATAAAATGTCTACAGTACTTGCACGCGCTGCGTATTTACTGTCTTTTATAATTCATTGTGTTAATGTTGAAATAAGGCATTTGTTAAATTAGTGTCTCCTAAACTTATTCTAACAATACAATACCTCTATAGATTTCAGCTTATCAATTTTTAAATTCAAACTGAAGCAAGTGCATTTATATTGTCTGAACACTATGATCTGAATACATTTGCTATCAAAACTTTGTTTTTTATACTTGCTTATAACTTACTTCGATCTTAACTTATCCACTTTTAAATTCAAACTGAAACAACTCTGAATTCACACACTATTAAGAAGTTTCTTAAGATGCATACACCACCTTTGATATCATAACCTATATCTTTATTTATAAGAACCGTGGACTCTGGCCCCGCCGTCTTTCGCGGGATCCGACCTAAGACTCCCCGGGTTCCGTGGATGAACTCCGGGGAAGGCCCGTCGGACGACTCCCGCGCTATTTCCTACGCGGGAGACTTCCACCGATGCTATGGTAACCAGAATCTATTCTATTGGGTTGCCATAGTAACCAGATCTAATAGTTTTTAAGACCCAAAGGACCCCCCAAAGGATCGTATCGAAAAAACACTTGTCCTATGTTGGTTCTCCCGTTGCGTAAAATATTTGTGCCAAGTTTGGTTGAAATCGGTCCAGTGGTTTAGGAGGAGATGTGGAAGACCCCAAAGGACCCCATCGAAGAAAACACCTATCCTATGTTGGTTCTCCCGTTGCGTAAAATATTTGTCCCAAGTTTGGTTGAAATCGGTCCAGTGGTTTAGGAGGAGATGTGGAAGACCCCAAAGGACCCCATCGAAAAAAACACCTATCCTATGTTGGTTCTCCCGTTGCGTAAAATATTTGTGCCAAGTTTGGTTGAAATCGGTCCAGTGGTTTAGGAGGAGATGTGGAAGACCCCAAAGGACCCCATCGAAAAAACACCTATCCTATGTTGGTTCTCCCGTTGCGTAAAATATTTGTGCCAAGTTTGGTTGAAATCGGTCCAGTGGTTTAGGAGGAGATGTGGAACATACATACATACAATGGGGGGGGGGTTGCCCCTTAGGAGTGAAAGTTTTTAAAACCGTTTCTTAGTGAGCACCTAAGACCTATGAAGAAGCTATGTTCAATTGATTCTATGTCAGTTAGTCAGGCAAACTTTCCCCCTTTAAAGGTCGAATTTCCAAAAATCCCTTTTTAGCGGATACCTACATCACATAAGGAACCTACATGCCAAATTTCAAGTTTTGAGGTGTTATAGTTTCGGAGATTTCGTGATTAATCAGTGAGTCAGTGGTATTTCTCTTTTATATATATAGATTAATATGTGCAATATAACAATTCCATTTTTCACATGTTATAAAATAGCTGAATAACGAAGTCGAATTGTGAAACATAAAAAACTTCCAGCCAAATACAGTATTTAACCAGAATCGAACTCATGGATCAAATTAAAAAATGTACAGTGTAAACAACCAGACAATATTATACTCTTTCGACATCTGAAACATGTACTCAAACATTCTAATTAACAGTACTCTAAATATTATTAAAAAAAATGTACACATTGATTTTAAATTCGTTATGTGAAATAACAATTGTAAATTTGTGTAATATGCAATTAACAATTAATTGTAATATTAGGCTAATAATGAACTACGTTCAAGAAACGGATTTCAAACTTATTCAGCTGCATCTCTCAGTATACGAGTACATTTTCTTTTACGAGGGTCATTTCAAATATGAACCGGATTTTTTACATGTGGACTCAGGAAGTGCAGTGAGTGAGGTGGGGCACTTGAGGTAGTTAAATGGGGATGTGTGGAGGTGAGGTAATGCCCAGCCACGCCTGCAGAATACGTTCCCATGTCAGTAGGTCTGAGCACACGGTAGGTTCGTCTGTTGTGCAATGGGTAATTATCCGATTTCTCGCCAATGAAGGTGTCAAATCAGCTGAGATTTTGGCCAGAATCCAGGCACAGTTTGGAGACGCTACTCCGTCAAGAACACAAGTGTTTGATTGGGCCAAAAAATTTTGAAGTGGTCGTGATGCAGTGGAAAACACAAGTCACAGGCTAAGTGGAGGGGACGCCGGTCAAGGCCAAAACTCACCTGTCAGCAGGGAAAGTTCTGGCAACTGTGTTTTGGGACTCAAGAAGTATGTTGCCGATTGATTTCCTTCACGATCGAAAGACGGTGAATGCGGCATACTACTACCAGCTGCTGGATGATGTCAGGGCCGCTTATCGCAAAAAACGATGCCAGCAACCAATTCGCGACGTTCTGCTTCTCCATGACAACGCATGGGGGCATAGTGGAGCTCAAACTCGCAATAAACTCATTGAAATTCACTGGACACCTCTTGAACACCCTCCTTCCAGTCCAGACTTATCTCCGTGTGACTTCCACATGTTTGGTGTGCTGAAGGAAGCGTTGGGAGGGGAAAAATTCAACAACGATGCAGAGGTTGAGCAATATGTGCGCAATTGGCTGTTGGAGCCCCCGTCTTCTTTTTTTGATGAGGGGATCAAGAAGCTGCCTGTCCGGTGGAGAAAATGTATTTCTGTTGAAGGAAACTATGTAGAAAAATACGATATTTTTTTGTAATTTTATCTGTCACCAATAAATCTGTGTAAAAAAAATCCGGTTTATATTTGAATGACCGTCGTATCATAAATAAAATTATTTTTAGTATTTATATTATTCTTGTAATTCTTGTTAAACATTTAGAATGTACTCACG
Source organism: Magicicada septendecula (assembly GCA_034769895.1). Taxonomy (NCBI): domain Eukaryota; kingdom Metazoa; phylum Arthropoda; class Insecta; order Hemiptera; family Cicadidae; genus Magicicada; species Magicicada septendecula. The sequence continues at coordinate 14,676,492 of CM068371.1, read as the reverse complement.
TTCTTTAAAATATTATGCTTTGCTTAAAGCACACATATTTGTGGCAGTGAGGAGGTAGCTAAGTTGGGAAAAGAGTTTTGACTGGCCTGGCAACACTGTTTTTTTTTCATTTCATCTATTCCATTACATTTTGAATCAGTTTACTTTCCTAGAAGCGCGAGGCGTATGGTAGTGGGCCGGGTAACATAGTGCCATATATGAAGTTCTCACGTCAAAATACCAAACCAGTAGTAAATTCTTTATTTCCCATAGTTTGTTTCTTCTGAATGGCCAACCATTCACTTTGAAATATGCTTCATATTATCTGTATGTTACTGTTTCAGATACGGATCATACGTGTTACACAATGACAACCGCTGGCAGTGAGGGGTTTCTCTTGTTGATGCCTATCTACCTGGATCACATCCTGTATCCGACTCTCACTGTAAGTTGATTCATAAGCATTACAGCAAGCTGATCACTGCCTGAAATAACACATTACACATTCTCTTTTCCAGTTTAACAAAATCAACAGATTCAGAAGAAGTGTGTGATATGTAATAAGTAATATTATCTGTCTGTTTGCCTAGGATTCTGGGTATATAACAGAGGTACACCACATCACGGGAGATGGTGAAGACGCGGGTGTAGTGTATTGTGAGATGCAGGGCAGAGAGAATACAGGAGAGTCCCGCGTGTACTTGGAACTGTTGAGGACCATTTATCCAGGCCAGTGCGGCTACAAGTGGGAGACTGGTGGCGTTATGAAAAACCTCAGGGAAAGCACAAACAACACAAAGGTGAGTTACGACAGGTGTGTGTGTGTGTGTGTGTGTGTGTGTGTGTGTGTGTGTGTGTGTGTGTGTGTGTGTGTGTTTTATGGCCTTACAGTGGGTATGGCATAGGCTTACAGTACAGTATAAAGGGCACTTGTCCTGTGTATTGATATTTCTGACTATAAAATATCTATTCTGACTTTATATTTTTCAGTCCTCTCTGCTCCCACATGGGACCTAAGTGTGTAGGGTAATAAATATGGGCTTTGTGTGCCTAACCCTGCCTCTCTCAATACCCTATTCCATTTCAGTAGTACAAAAACAGGAAATAATTTGTGTGTGTGTGTGTTTTGAATCTCTCTCCCTCTCCCCTTGTTATCTGTCTTTTGTGGAGACAACTCTTACAGCCCCATTATTATTATATATGCGAATATATATGTGAAGTTTTTTTTTTTAACCCTACCAAATATAACTGCCAGATATAATTTTCTAGCATTTTAGTGTTCCTTGTGATTCAGAGCCCGTGAAGTGTCACATTCTGTGCAGTGTTACTCAGTAATTGTGTTTAATTAAAATTAATATGATTATCTGTAATGTTTGGTCCAGGAAATCGTTTAGTGTACTTTGGCAGAGAACGGTAGGCAAATACAAATAACAATGCACAAATCAAGTAAAATATAACATTATTTATTTTTCTTTGAGAACATAGAAAAGATCATGAACACGCTTATTCCGCCTTAAAGCGTAAAATTTATTTCCAATAATTATTACAAAATATGAATACTACTACGCATATCAAAATTACGCAACTCAACACTTCTGGTTAGGCCTATATTAATTTTTCATTCACACAAACATACACATTTACTTATTTTTTGATTTTGTTGATCTCAACTTTATAATTTGTGAAAAAGCCAGTATTTAAAATGTTGAAATGGTATATATTGTTGAAATGTCTACTTCCCTTGATTATGCTGCGTAGAATTTCACCACATGGCATGCGTTGCTGTTTTATTTTACTGTTGCACTTTCACATTTTACGGTCGAACTGTCAATTTACTGCAATTAGTCACTATTATGGATGAATATTTAGCCAAGAAATGTTTGTATTTTAAAATATATATATATATATATTCACATTTTCTGTTGTATGCGGGCGCCCGCGACTGCTGCTGCAGACAGCGAAAGTTGAACATCGATCACCCTGCTCCCCGCCATACGTCTCGTCATCAGCATTATAACGTTCCGTTGGGTTGAGTTTCACCTCTTCAACCTCGTAGCGACTTGTTTTTCGTCAACAAATACTTAATGTGTTGGTCACTGGCTATAAATAGATTTTCGTTATAACCATATAAGGTCATGGAAATTTACTGACTCATATTTACTGGCTCTCGTGTCACCTCATGGGGGCCTCATCTTTACATGTTATTGAATTTATGAAATTACACAATAATATTTAAATAAATTTAGACCCATTACATCTGTGAACTTGTGCCAGTGTCACACATCTCTGACTTTACTGCAAGGCTTACGTACAGTTTAATCTAAGTTGTACTCTTAGAAATGGGTAGTATATTATGTTTGTAACTGTCAGCCATTGATATACCCACACCGTTGTCTCACATACATTTCCAGCCACACACAAATAAAACACAAATACCATACGTGTTGTACATCTTGTGTAACAGTTCAGTTTCGGTTTTCTTAACTCTGTTTTGCATAATCAGGGGGTACTACAACCCAGAGGTCTCTATGCATTGTAGCCACCTCCTTCCATCTCAGCCTTGTTTACCCAGCCATCTGGGTTCTGCAGGATGAGACACTTTACACGGCCAGTTAGATGGTTTATCCTTACAACTTGACTAGCCAGTTCAGTCTTGCCACTTTAATTATGTTATTGCTTGTGACAAAGTTTTATTTTTTTTAAATCCTTAAATTTTTAGTGACCGTCAATCAATCAATGTTTTAGTGGATGGTTAGTGAGGATCAGTCAATAATACAAATTTTACTAATTAAAATAACATTACAGTTAGTACTTTAAATTGTAATACTGTATAAATTAAGTTCTCTCATACTATAATTTGCTCGTTTTCTTAAAGATAATTTGAAGATGTAATCAAACTATCGTAAGTCTTCACATACAAAATGATACATGCATACGCACGCACACACTCACATCACCAACACGTTCACCCAAACATTTAATTGTTTTGTTATGTTTGATATTTCTATTGTATTTCATACACAGGTCCTGAAGATGACACTAAATATTGTCGAAACGTCGACGCAAAATAGCTAAAATTTGTATTATTGACCGATCCTCACTAACCATCCACTAAAACATTTATTTTTTATTCTTTGCCAGCAAACCACCTCGCTTATTTGAAGGCTCTTATACTATTTGTCAGTGTCCTTCTGTTAGATGTTGTAAAGTAATAAACTTTTTAAACTTATTCGTCCCTGTTCGGACGCCGATTGTAAAGTAATTAACTTTTACAAGATTATACTTTTCATACACGTGTTACACAAACCAGCTGTGCTCGCATCTGCTTTGCCAGACGCCATTTGCAATTATATCTACCATACTTCCTTACCAATACTTCGTTGTTACTCACCTAAAGGTTGGTTCAAGGTCCTTTGGGTGAACAGGAGAGAAGAATGGTGTTATTTTCAGTAAATAATTCAGTCTGATTGGTATTCAAATTAAGCTAGCTTTTATTTTTATCCACATTTTTTTTTAAACCCTTTCTTTTCTTTTCCTTTTAATATAAATGCAAACATACATGAAGTGAAATTAACTGTGATTAGTCGTAGTTCTACAGTGTTAATACATATAAAACAGATATAGAAATAAAATTACTAATCCTAATTGCAAACCAGTACTCCTTGCATATTACGCATACACGCACACTCTCATACCAATTACTCAACCCCACCCTTTTGAGATCTCATTTTCTTTTGTAAATGTTTATGAAATTACTTTTTGTGTTTATTTACAATTTTGAAAAATCTGTTTTACCCCCCATTTGTTACTTATCTCTCCATTGTCCTGAAGACGCCAAGCTATGTCACACACGCACTATGTCGATTATCCCCTATACTTTATTTCACTGTCGATTTTCACTAACTCTTCTTATTTAAAACTGTTATTACTGTTTAACCACTGTTTACTGTTGATTAATTTTACATTTTTATACTTTTTTGGCGGTGGGCCCACCCGAAATTTCGTCCGCGGCCTGTTGTGCGGCCGAACGGCACAAGATTGAAGACAGATATGGTGCAGAAAGCTGCTCGCGTATAGTTTTATTAAACATTGATCACATGGTTCTCCTCCTCCGCTAAACGTTCCATGCTGGCAATATTTTAAGGTTTGGTATGCCTAGCCCACATTCCAAGGTTGTGTAAACATGGGCTAGGCCCGTGACGTGTTTGTTACGTCAGTCGGGACACAATGCTTTAGGGGTGGGCATTGCTAAAAATAGCTGTTGATTCACTGATTTACGATGTACACCCAAGCTTCTGACCCCATATTTTCTGGCCGTTTTATTTAAATTATAACCCAAAATTACAATTATTGGAGTATTTACCCCATGTTACACTTTAGGCCACGGTTTGTACCGTCACAATGTGTCTTGTGAATAACAACATCAACAATCATCATCATCATCATTATTAGACATTCACTTGTATGCTAGTGAAATGTTGTTTGTACGTAACACTTCTACATTGTTACTGATGCGTTAATATCTATATTTTGCTGATTAAATGTCAAGTGTTTTATTTTGTAGAAGTTAATTTTTTCCAAATTAGAGAGTGTAATAAACTCAGCACAGCAATACTTGATTGAAAGTGTTCTGTTAATTGTATTGTTTTACATTAATAAATTACCCCCCAAAACCAAACTCTTATCATTGCAAAGATAAATCAGCTCTCTGTGTGTGTGTGTGTGTGTGTGTGTGTGTGTGTGTGTGTGTGTGTGTGTGTGTGTGTGTGTGTGTGTGTGTGTGTGTGTGTGTGTGTGTGTGTGTGTGTGTGTGTGTGTGTGACACAGTTATACATTGTCCAGGCAGGAAAAGCGGCTAGAGCAGTGGTTCGCAAACTTTTCAGTCCACGGACCCCCCAAATAATTTAAAAATTCACGGACCCCATCTGAGTTCTGAAATAAAAGAAACAGTAAATGTGATAGAAACTCTTATATTTTAATTAAAACGTATAGAATCAAAATTCTCTTAATTTGCAAAATTATAATATTAATGGTATCGAACATAGTTTAATGTGAACAATGAAGCTGCTTTTGAACAATTAGCTGTGCAGTAATAGGTTTAATGTCTGATAATTTCAATATTAAGTCACTCTCGACATCAAGTTTATTTCTTAACTTTGCCAACCTCGACTCTATCTTTCCAGCCACACGTATCGAAATCCAGCTACTTAGGCGTAAAACCAGGTACACGGAAAAATGTTTTGCTTAGACACAGTGCTTATATGCGAGATACAGTGCTATAGGCCTATTTAGACTAAACCAGTGGGATCAGTTCTGCGTTGATGTGGCGCTCTAGTCAGTTCGGCTGACAAACAGATCTGCTACATGACATGATTTAAAGACATTATTAAAGCCATTAGTTTGAAATTACTTTTACAATTACAATTAGTTTGAACAAAAACAAAGTACTGGAATCTTCTACTAATTGTTTTAAGATTCTAAAATTTAGATTTTAGAGCATAAAAAAATCTGAGAAAATTACGGTATATTCTATTTTTTCTTGAAAGTGTCTGCGGACCCCTTGAAACATTGTCGCAGACCCCACTTTGGGAATCACTGGTCTAGACAATTAACTGATCCCCCCCCCCCCACACACACACAACCTTTACAATTTGTCCAATCAGAGAAGGTGACTCACCCTTAACCTAGGTAACAGTGCTGGTTGTGTGAGTCAGTTGCTGTATATGAATTGTACATACACATCTGTGAGTGTGTGCATGCGTTTGCGAGATGTCTGTTAATCTTCTGGGCACCTTCCCTGGCTAGATAGTGTATAGTACAAATTTTTGAGGCAGAATAGAAATCATAAATAAGAAAAATGTCCCGTTTGACAACTGTAGATGTCATTTTAATGTTCATAGTAGTTTACAATAATTATACAAGAGTATTTGTTCTTAGTGAAGTGCATACAACAATTACACAATTTCCTTGCAAATCTTTTTTTCCGATCTGACGATGAGCTGTGAAGCTTGAAAGTGCTAATCGGAATAATTTTTATATAGTGGTGTGCAACAGTGATAATTCTGCTTGTGATTTTAACCACTAACACAACTTTCTTCATTAAATTACACAATTGTTGACTAAGACAATAATGAGCACAAGACAGTTTTATGTTTCCTTATTGTTCACTTAATTTTGCTTACTTTTTGTGTGCCACGACAATATAGTGTCCACTTTTTGTGTTGAATGTATTTTTGTTCAATACATGTAAACAAAGTGTAAACAATAAAATTAATTTTAAGTGTTCAAATTGAAGTTTTTTCCTTGAGATCTTGTCAGTTGTTACACAGCGTCCACAAAATATGTAGACTGTAAATGCAGATAACATATACTATAATATAAGCATGTACATAGAATATCTACATCAACCGGAACAGGATCAATTAAAAGCCCATTTTATTGTAATTTTGTGTTTCTTTGCCAAATGCAGCACACTATTAAATTGTATAAAAATTTCTCTTACATAAATTTTATTTACAAGGATTGTTCAATAGAAACATGTTTGATCTGTGCAGTCATGACTTCGTCGCCATGGCAATGGAGTTCATTTGTTTATATTGTCTAAGTACTAGTGATGCGTCTGTCAAAAATATTTGCAGTTTGCTCTTTTATAAGCATTGTGCCTGGGTTGAAAAATGGCATCTAAGATAGAAAATCTGTCCAGAGATAATCTGCGTGCCTTTATTCAGTTTTTGGCCGCTGAGGGGCGTCAGCCAATGGAAATTTATACGAGAATGAAAGCTGTACATGGTAACTATAGTTATTCTCATATGGCGGTGATTGAATGGTGCAATAAATTTCAACAAGGAAGAGAATCCACTAAAGATTTGGCCCGTCCCGAACCTGCACATGTTGCAGCATCAGATGAAAATGTGAGACAGCTGGAAACGCTTTACGTGCAAATAGACCCATCACAGAGAACTTTCTCAAATGTTGAGTATCAGCATGGGAACTATTCATTCCATCATTCATAGTCTTGGCTATCACAAAGTTGCTTTTGGGCCATTAAAGAAATCACCAAAAGGGCGGTGGTTCAAATCGGACGCTGAGGTAGAGTTTGCTGTTAGCGAATGGTTCCGCAAACAACCGCAAGAATTTTACCAGCAGGGAATCTATATATTGTAACGAAACAAATGTTACAAAAGAATAGTAAATAATAGTGAAATCCGATCCAGAGAGGAAACAAGAAATAATAATTGAAAGCAAATTAAAGGAAACCTAGTTGGTTTGACTTATTTAATATTATCAAGAAACCCAGAAATAACCCAGTAGAATAGGGCAGTAAACAGAAAAAAGTGAAATAAATAAACCTAGTAGGCCTAATCAACTTACCCTGAATAATAATCCAAACCCAATAAAGAGTACCTAATCCATATAATAAAATTGTATTAATTATAATCATATAGGCCTATAATCAAGGAAAGGAAAAGGGACACAAACCTTTAAAGTAATGAGTGTGATCATAAGAAATAGCGACACAGACTACCGTTAAACAGTGTAATTATTTTTGATGGAAGTGTTTTGTTATTATTAAACAGAATTTTAGTTTATCATACAGACAATAGTTTAGCAGTATAAATAAACTAAAACTGTCAAAAACAATTATTATTATTAAAAGTTTTGTTATATATTATAAGATTTTATGTCGCCAGTTAATTTATGTAAATATATTTATCTCAGGTAGTCAAAGTAGAAATTACAATCAACCATAATAAATTGTTCCACCACATATCATAGAAATTCAAATTAATAAGGTTTTACAGTTATAAACTGAGGCATGTTTAGTATCAAATTGTTTATAATTATCTAATTAATAATTGTATAAACATTGCATATATAATTAGAGTATAATAATAAAATTATCTATTAAAGGTAATTTATAAAATATAATGTAGGTAATGGGTGTTGATCCTATAACATTTAAACTGTACATAAATGACCAATCAAAATTTAAGAAATTTGTATGAGTTAGGTAACTAAAAGAAAGAAGAAATAACACTTAATTGTTAATTGTGATGGAAAGCAGTTGAATAGTGCGTGTCTAGAGGTAATTAAAAATATATAAAAATAGATAACCCGTTTGTGAAAGAAGATCTGAAGGACCATCATCGAAGATAATAATCCTTCCACTACAATTTTCATGAACAAATAATACACACAATCAAGAAAAATATTCAGAATAGACCAGGAACCCTTCAGCAATATCGTCTAGATGTGTAAAGTATAATTTGACAATATTTTTTTTTCAACAAGGAACAACCACTAGACAATATAACAATTTACACTAACACTAATCACTAGTCAACATTTTAAAGTGCAACCAAATTCAATATATAAGCTAACAGTGATTACAAGGAAAACATTTATTGTACACATTAATAAACTACATTATTTTCTGAGACGGACAAATTGAATATCGTCAAAACTTGTATGTAACTTAATATATAATTTGTGTAAATTTTTAGATTATAAGTAATATATTGTTTGTAAAGGTACTCTCTATTATTAATCAACATGCAAAGGAACTTTTCGTAGCAGCCACAAGAATTCCCACGAAATATATTAAAATTATTTAATTATAAATCCTGAGATAAATATCGACCCTGTGACAACCTTATGTATCGAATGGAATTTTCCAATAATTTGAATTTATGTTACACAGATTAAATCATTATGTTATTAAATCATATCCATGAGTTATTATTCCATTAAGAGAGTATTATAATATTAGTGCAACAGTGGGACTCGTGCCTTAATGTTAATGGAGATTTCTTTTAAAATTGTTGAGTAAAAAATGTTTTACACCCTCTAAACACGTTTCTATTGAACAATCCTTGTACTTGTCATTACACTACACTGTTATTTTAAGTGTATAAATATACATTTCTGAAACCACATTAATTTTTTTTTCTAGTACTAATATTGTTTAAAATTCAGTGGTACTGTGTTTCATAATATATTGTGCAAATACTTTAACATCATATTTATTTTATTTATGTATTTACTTGAAATAATTCAAATTACATAATGTTTATTTAAAGTAATACAAGATTAGATTGAAGATGTGAACGTAAATTTTAAAAGTTATCGCTCACGATGTATTAAATTTTGTTACAAAGTTTGTACGCCGTAACAGGTTGTGAAGTATTTATGCGTATTTACAAACGTCGTCATGGCACTAATAACACCACACAGTATATGGTTAATCTGTTAACAATATCGTAACAATTATTATAATCTAAAACGACTGTACTTAATGCTTGTTACTGCTGCATAATAAAGCACACGCACACATAAACTAGTTAGATAACAGAATAAAGCTTTTAGCCAGACAGAATAGATTAAACATTTGACAGTTACAGGTGGTTTGTTTGGTTTAACATTACCATCAAACTTTAGAAGAGAAATAATTGAAGTTGAAGGGAAATAATTTTTCATGTTATTGAATTTTCAACTTACTAAGAGTGTAGTACGGTGAAAGAACATTCTTCCCTACTAAGATTACAGCGTACAGCTTAAGAGATTCTCTGAAATTTTTTGTTGTCATGCATTTGTTGTTATTAACACATCAAGGCTGTTATTATTAATGTATTATATACTATCTCCGCTTTCATTCAACATTTACTTGGAATGTATTTTTAGAGAAACTTTAGATGAATGTGATGTGGGAATCTCTCTGAACAGTGAAAGAATAAATAACATACATTATGTGGATGATACCATCATATAGATGGTACAGCTTAGAGGGGCTGCAACAGCTAATGAATAGAGTGACAGAAAGCAGCCGTAGATATGGTCTAGACATCAATGTTAATAAAACAAAGCTAACGATTGTATCTAAGAACAAGTTCACAAACTGCATCTGTAATATAAACCAAAGGCCAGTTGAACGTGTAAGCAAATTTACATATCTTGGTACTGTAGTCAATGACCAATGGGAACACTCTTAAGAAATAAAGAGCAGAATTGAAAAGGCAAGAGCAGTGTACACTAGAATGAGCAGTTTATTCAAAAGTCATGATTTAACAATAAGCACAAAGATGAGACTTTTATGTTGCTATGTATTCTCGGTCTTCTTCTACTGTGTAGAATCGTGGCCTTTGACTGAAGCCACAACTAAAAGATTGGAATCTTTTGAAATGTGGCTTTACTGTAAAATACTGAGCATTTCATGGACAGCACATGTAACTAATGTTGAAGTTCTTAGAAATATGACGAAAGAAAGGCAAGTTATTAACAGTGAAGATAAGAAAGCTTCAGTATCTGGGACATCTCATGAGAAATGAACAGAGATTTTTACTTATTGCAGTCCATACTACAGGTAAAAGTACTTGGAAAGAGAGGAGTTGGGTGACCAAGAATCTCTGGCTGAGAAACTTAAGGACCTGGTTTGGCATGAATACAACTGACTTATTCCGTCCAGCAGTACAGAAAGTTAAAATAGTCTGTATGATATTCAACATCCGAAATGTATAGGAACTATCAGAAGAAGAGGCTGTGTGTACATACGATATTTGTAATACATAAAGTATTTTTGACAAATTATTATGTCTGTTATATCATTTTGTAAAAGATGTAATGAAATACTCGTACAGATTTTTACAGAAACAAAACATTATTATTAAATATTAAGGACACAGCCATATGATATATGCTAATAAATGTGTTTTTTGTTTTGTTTTTAATGTAGGTGAGGAATTACCACAAAACTTTCTACAGACCGGAAAATCTAACATTGATTATAACGGGACAAGTAAAATCTGAAGATGTGTTCAAAGCACTGGAGCCAGTTGAACAGAAAATACTTTCCAAAGTGAGTTTGTGTCAGTTAGTGTATATATAAATGACCATGTTATGATAAATTTGATAAACCATAAGTATGTGTGTTCGGGTCTCTGTGTAAAAAGTAATAAATTTTTGTCATTTAACCATTTGTACCAGTTCAGTATCATAACAGCTACTTATATAAGTGTGTTTTGTAACAACTGATTCACTAAAATTAAGTTTTAGTTTTTGTGGTGAGTGCTCTTTACCTGACAAAAAGAAGCAAAGCTATGTTTCTGGAAATAGATAGGGGCTTTCCAAAAAAAATAAAGCCCTTTAATATTGAAATGGTACAGATTTAAACCAGACGAGAATCACTCAATGTTTGAGATCACTAGTGCACTATTTTGTGCCAAACATGGTTACAGTGTACAGGTTTCTAGTAGATACTGTCATTCGATTCAGAGAGAGAGAGAGAGAGAGAGAGAGAGCGAGCTGCCGCCCTGTTTATGTGTATGGTTGGAAATACAGTCTGTTACAATTACGTTACAACTAATTAATTTTGAATGTTTTAACCTCTGGTGGCCCTCAGGTAGCTACAGACATTGAATATACTATTTTGTGTTATATAACAGATCACTCAACAACAAAAAGTGTCAAGTTAACTAAAAGTAGGAATTTATTTATAAAGTAAATTACACTCAAACAGTTATAGGAACAAGTTAGCAACTACTAAGACCAATTCACAGAATTTGGGGTATTCCTTCAAGGATGCAGTTTATCCGAAACTTTATTAACTGCATCGTGGACGACTTGATAAGAAACTGAAAAATTGTTCTTATTGAGATTATGCATACAAGTGCTGGCACAAACTGAATACATTACAACATTCAGATTATTACATTGCAAAGAATTTTTATTTTGTTTGGAACTGTTTGGTGTAATTTTTGTAATGAAAAATTTTAAATACTGTAGATTGTGTAAGTTTTGTGTTGTTTTAAATGTTAAAAGAATTTCAGTAGTTTTATATGTGTATTTCAAATAAATAAGCTTGAAAAGGTTTTAAAACACAACAAACACTTTGTAGTTTTACAATATATTCTTGTACTTGTGTTTTTAACAGCGCTTTGAGAATAGCCTAATAGGCTGAAACAGGTGTCAGAGTGTAAGAATAAATTGCCAAACTACCAAGCATTTGTTTTTGTAAACCTTTTTGATAATATGTTTCACCAAGTGCCCAACGAATCTTCAATCAATATTGTAAATAAACTTGGTTACGTACTGTCACCGGACAAAAGGCTTGCCACATGACAAATGGCGCCAATCGTACACTCTAGTGTTTTTGGTGGCCATAAAAAGGACCGTGTGGCGAGAAAGCTGATGTTGATCGTGCCGCGCTGAGATGTTTGGCCGCTGCGCCCGCTGTTCGTGGCGCACTGAAGTCCTCCTCTTCTTTCGGCATCGGGTGTAGAGTCGGCTGCTGGCCCAGCGACGTCCTATTGCTGACGCGAAACTGGAGGGCGAAGACGCAAGAACGCCGGTTCTATTCTTCGGCCGTTCATTCCGCGCCGATGTCCGAGAGAGGAGAGGAGATGAAGTACGTCCGATGGTGTGGCGCTGAAGAGTGCTCCAAAATTTTCTGCCGGCCCGGGTTTTATGCACTAACCGGGATCGCTGATTGGCTCACTCCGAGAGCACGTAGTTGGTCATGTCTCGGCTACTGCTCCCTGATTGGCTCGCTGTGTCCGCCGCTGGTAACGGAGAGCAGATGTTCGCATACCGCTGCCATCACAGTACATTCCTGTAAAATTCTAATAGGATGACTTTTCTACACAGCCTGTTTGATATGTAAACTGTAAATTTTTCATACATTTCGTATACTTAAAATATATAATATTTTCTGTAAAATTATCTGATAAAATGCAGGTGTGTGACATGCACACAACATTATGGCAGTGCCTAGTATACTTATTATGCAACATACAGTAGTTTTTTAATGCTTAGTTGTCTATGCTTTGTTAAGATACTTCTGAACTATTACTAAAATCCTTAGGGTTCTTGGGTTTATAAAATTTCCAATGACGTGTGACATTTTTAATAAATATTGTTAGAGACTATTAACAAAATAGATTATGATTTTATAAATTAAGTATTACTTTTCTGTAGATTTTTTAGCTATTCTATTGTTGAGGACAGTGGCATAACTAGGAGCTGCTGCTGGTTGGGGGGGATGAGATTAGCTTGAAAGTTTTGGACCACCATTTTCCAAGGGTAAATGAGTAAATCAGGATTCTTCTCAGATATATTTTTATAAATATATTTCTGGCATTTTTCTTGGCATTATTTTTCTGGCATGTGCATAATTGTTTTATTTAGGCTTAAAATACATATATTGTTTACCATATCTTGAGTGATTGTCATTATCAAGAAACACTTGGTTTTATTAATTTATAAAATAAATTATTTTCACAATTATTTGTAAACCTTATTTTAACACACGCAGCTGGTTTAGAAATAGGCTTACGATAAAGTGATTACAAAATTTTGCTGAAATTTTTAATGTCTCTGGGGAGGGGGATTAATCTCCCTAATCATCTCCCCATTTCGCCACTGCCACTGAGCTAGTTAAAAAAAGTTTGTTTTTGGATTTTAACTAAAAATTCTCAATTATGTAACATTTTTAATAAATATTAGAGATGACAAACAAAAAGATCATTGTATAAAATAAATATTGCTTTTCTGTAGATTTTTGAGGTATTGTACTATTGAGGATAAAGCAGTATCACTCGCCAGATAGGAGTTTGTGTTTCATTTTGTATTACAAGGATACAAAAAGCAGTAATTGTAGTATTAAGTTGACGTGTGCAATTAATGTAATATTTAAACAGACAATCGTTACATTTTAGGGATCACGAGGACCATTTTCACGGCCATGGCAAGACCCAGTTCCTCCTCTAAAAGAGTCTGCCGATATCGAAGTGCGGTATCCTTGCGATGAAGAAGTCAATGGCATGGTGTACGTCGGTTGGCGAGGACCGTCTGCCGTTACAGATCTTTACAAGTAACGCAATTTATTATCTGTTTGGTTTGTCAGGTTGTGTTTGTTTTGTGGTCAGGTTGATCAGGTTGTACTGTCTATGTGTTTTCAGATTGGCAGCTTGCTCCGTGCTAATGAAGTATCTAACAGACACGTCGGTCAGTCCTTTGTCTAAAGAATTTGTGGAGATTCCTGATCCATATGCCAGTAAGGTAAAATGAAATTGCTTTTCTTATTTATTTTTTTATACTTTGTTAACATTGTGAAATACAGGCGGATCCTCTACTTTTGAACATCTGACTTTCACACATTTTGCTCTTTTGGGCATTCAAAATTGATATTATTTATTCATGTTTTGTGCTACAGCTTCAGACTTTCAAACACTGATTGGAGCTGCAAGGAAGTGAATAAGCGTTAAGACAAGTGCGCATATTCACAGACTGTTAAGATAAGACTGTTTCACAAACACTGGTCAGAAACATTAGTAATGTATGAAAGTGATTAATTTAGCATGTTACTGTATTGTGTACTTTTTAACAAGATAATGTTTTTAGGCTGGGGGTCATTCCACAAAATGTGTAACGTCATCGAAAAGTGTAACTCTCCAGGTGATGTTAACACTATATTTTTTCCACACTTTCGATTCCCCACAGTCTAGAAATGTTCGGTCTCTGTCATTTTAACGTGATAGTGTTTGTTATATAGTAAATATCAACATATAACATTGCTGAACAGGAGAGTCTGCAGTTTATGCACATTATACGTTTCAAAAGCCTAAAAACATTATCATACTTCGATGTTTTGGTTTCGTCAAAATTCTTCTTTACATTATACAGGTTCCTTACTTAATTTTTAGTCATAACTCAGTCAATTTTTAAGAAAAAAATGTTAAACAAAATTCATTTTGTAGGACATTTAAAGAGCTACAACTTTTTTGTAGTAAGAGTGGTCATATGATGTAAATTTAAGCGAGAACATTATCCAATTTTATTACAGTACAGTGTATAACACTTCACAGAACTGATCCTTCTAACTTACGTGCACAGTATACCTACAGTAAATACAGTCTACTGTACAGTACTTGAGTTTCAGACAATTTGAGTTTTGAACACGTTTTCGGGAATCCATTATGTTCAAAAGTTGAGGCTCTCCTGTATAATACATTGTCAATTATTCGAACATTAAATGTCTGAACCATTGAAAATCTGAACTTGTTGGAAAAGAAATATTTGCAAATTTATTGTAGTTATTTTTGTTGGCTAGACAATTTCTGAACTGACTTTTCTATTAATAATTTCACTTTTAGGTTAATTATTTAATGCATTATTACTATGTATTGTTAGAAACAAAAAACAGTACGGTCTGATAATTTTTTCAATATTACATGTAACGATACAGGTAGGCCCACCCAGGGATATTTTGGTAATAATTAAAAATAATAAATTGTATTTGAAAAGTACTGGAGAAGCAATATGAACGTATTAGTGTCAAGGTCGGGTGGATCAAGCTGCTGGAGACAGTTATTTTTCTAAGAAGTTTGAACTATGCACATTAGAAGTCAGGCTACACAACGTCATGAGCCGAGTCCAGCATACGTAATTTTGGAATGCAGGAGTGTCAGGCTAGTTCGCCAGATCGGCGTCAACAATTTGCGCTTGGCGTGAAGTCAGTCGTCATCTAACATCTAACGACGGCGGATGCGGGCCGTGTGCTCGCCCGTTTCGTACAAACTAAGTCGAAACTACGAAAGTTCAGTGCACCCGTACACATAAAATGTGATTTAAAGAATTATTATTATTATATCAGAATAACAATTTTATTATGAAATTTAAACAGAAACTGAAGTGAGAGAAATGTGCCGAGTAAAAGAAAATACGCACAGAGACTGGACAGTTTCAGATCACCAAAAATGTCAAGCTAAGTAACACCAGAGAGGGTAAAACCAAAATTTCAACCTCATTTTTTTATTATCATTTCAATTATTATTTACAGTATTATGAATGAGCTCATAAGGGAAAATATAAGATATGGTGCGTGTGAGAGTGTGCGTGTGTGTGTGTGGTAATTATATAATAAAAACAAGAAGCGCTGGTTTGCGTTGGATAAATTGAATTCTCTGTTTTATTTATTTTTATTTTTATTATGAATTTAGGTAATCACGAAATCAATGTTATTGTATTATTGCTAAAGATTGCATCAGAAGTAAGAGAAGGGTAAGGCATATTTGGTATGTAATGATGGAATTGAAAGGAATGTACAAGTTTTTTTATTTTAATTGAAAAGATGAATTTAACTATATAATTTAATAAAGCAATATTGATTTGAGAATAAGTAAATGAATTATTATTTATTTCGAACAACCATATTTGTTCTCACAAAATACGTCCAAACGAACTCTGGGTAAGTAGTTGGTAACAATGCAAGATGGCGTCCGGAATGCAGACGTAAATAAACAAAGGTAAAGTGAAAGTGTACATAATCAAAATAATTAAAGTAATAAATAAAGTTACATACAATAATTCTTGACTACGTAAACACAAAATGAATAAGCAGTAATATGAGTTACTGTGACGGTTAGACAAGACAATATCAGAAGGGTTAGGTCAGACAGTAACCATCGTAAAATTTATCACACAGTGTTTCAACCACTAAACAATCTGTAGTCATTTTCAGGTATAAGTAACTCAGAAACAAGCAACGCTCCGTTTAAATACAAAATTAAGCACTGTGGGCCTGTTTTGTATTTAAATGGAGTGACGTGGATTATCCAAGTATTAGATGGGCACCAGAACAAGTTTATGCAACCTAATCCTTGTAGTGAAGTAGAGGAGAAGACTTAACTTATGTACATGAGAGTTTTACATTTTTTTTACTGCTCCTCTCCGTTACTTACTTAACATGATCTCATAAGGAATTATAACTAGTTCAATAATAGACAACTTTAGTTTGAATTGATTAAATAAATATAAAGCCATTGGTAAAAGAGACATGGGTTGTGCGAGGGTGAGACGGGTGCGGGAACAGTTTTATATAACTTAGACCTTGAAATGAAGAAGAAGGAGATTGTAGTTAGTATCTCTCTTCTACAGCATAAATTACCCAGCTCATTTCAGGGTATATGGGGTAGAGACTGCAACATTTTGTTTGTTATACTACATTAGATCTATCTCAGTCTTATGATTTGTTTGGCTATCTGTTCTGTGTGGGACTGGGGGCTGTTTTAGAGAGGACTATCATTTTCAATTTTGTTGGTGATTGATAAATTTGAAGGCGGCGCTCAAGATGACGCTCTGACAGTTCAGACTATTCACACTTACTTGTGTATGAAATTCTGATAATAAACTCGGTGTGTGTGTGTGTGTGTGTGTGTGTGTGTGTGTGTGTGTGTGTGTGTGTGTGTGTGTGTGTGTGTGTGTGTGTGTGTGTGTGTGTGTGTGTGTGTGTGTGTGTGTGTGTGTGTGTGTGTGTGTGAATTGAACCTTGTAGTACATACAGAGATAATCATATAGTAATAAGAATTAACACATATATAATCGTATAACACCATGTTGACGTTCTGTTTTACAACTTTGTTAAAATTAACGATAGCCATAAAATTTTATGGCATGTTTAATGCCTGTGGTATTAGTGTCATTGTCAAGAGTTGGCGTCTCTAGGAAACTCTGTTGTCTCTGTCTTACTGATATGTCTTAAATTTGATAATTTTGTGTAGATAATTACAAGCATACGTAAATAATGAAATGCCTGTAAGATATGACCAAAGCAGTAAGTAATGAAACAGTATGGGCGCGACGTTGACAGTCACAGACGTAATGCTAAGTTTTGTACTGTGAGATTAACATAATATGGTTTATGAGTGGATTATCTCTTGTTACTTTGTGTTATAATTTTCTTTTTATTTGTGTATAAGTTCTGGGTAACACTGAAGTACGTCTTGGTGGTTTTTGTAGAATCACAAACTTGAAAATCACACCCATTAAAAAAAAATTCATGACCCCCCTGTAACTTCTAATATTGAAATACAAAGGGATTACAGTTCTTTAAAATTATTGACTTGTTTTTGTGTTTATTATATCTGAGTATGTCTCATTAGTATCAATATATCTTGACATGCTGTATATTAATTGTATATATTAATAAGTTGTTGTTTGTGCTGTGTACAGCTATCTTTGGACTCCTGTCCACTAGCTTTCTGGCATCCCTACATATAGTTGAATGCTTTTACAGTAGAGTCTTGATAGTTCGAGGTAACTGGGACCAAACCAACCTCGAACTAAACAAAATGCCGGTATTATCTGCCGTTAGCAGATCTACCAGCACGCTGAGCACACCGCGCTGTGCTGCTAAGCCTCAACTGAGTTAGCCCTAATGTACTTTGGTTTCTACTGTGGAATGTCTCTGCGTGATAATGTAAAGTATATGCTAGAAATTTATCTAAAAGAAATGTTATACACAATCTGTAAACGGGTGTACTGTATATGTGGGTTTTGTTTACTAATCTGCGCGGCTTTTCAAGATCATTTGCGAGTGAAAGGAAAAGGAAAAACGACGATGAATCGTTATTCGTTTAATAAGGTTATATTCATGAGGATTAAATAAAAATTCAAAAAGTTTTTCATTAACACTCAGAAATGTATTTATTGAATGCACACACTAAGATTTAAAGTGACATACAGTAATATTAAAAATTGTACTGTATGTATATTTGAAAACAAAATACTTTGCATGAAACTTACTTTTTAAAAAATGAATCAAGAGTTTTTTTGTTTTTGAGTTGATCTTTTTCTGGTACCAATATCCTGCTGCGGCCTGCTGCTCGACGTAACGTAGTGCCATTTCCAGTGCTTTTACCCCATCAGTGTGTGTAATTTTCATGCCGCCACTCTCGCCTTCCTCTTCATCACTGCTGTCGACCCCATCACTGTTCGTACACACCATATCCAAAATAGAACTGTCTGTTATTCCGTATTGTTCATTTCATTAAACCAATGTTACACATACTATTTTTTTAGCGGGGTACCTCGAACTATCGAGACTACTGTATTTGTGGTCCCAGGATTTGCGTCAAGGATTTGACAGTGTAGGATGTGTTCTTTATCCATTCTTGAATTATGTTCATGGCAGAGTTCAAATTTGTAAATTTATTTGAAAGGAAGATGCAAGACAAAATACATGGTCATAGGACAGGAAGCTAGAGAAGGAGTGCGCATCCAAATTGGCATCTGTTCCTTCGAAAAAGTCAACTCCGATGCCAAGTTAACTCTGATGGCAAAACAACAGAAGAAATAAAGCGAAAATCACCTCAGCTAATAGGTGCTTCTTTGGTCTCAGACCCCTGTTCCAGATCAGAACAATTGCCAGGAGCATCAAGATGGTTCTGGATAAAACACTGATCCATGCAGTTCTCACCTATGGTTCTGAGACCTAGACCATTTCTAGAAAGTCTGAGTCAAGTCTGCTGGTTCATGAACGCAAAATCCTCCTCAGCATTTTTGGTCCAATATGTGTGGGAGGTGAATGGAGAAAAAGGACCAACCAAGAACTGAATACTCTTCTGAATGAATCAGATATTGTCAGAATTATAAAACTTGGTGGACTCAGGTGGGCTGGACATGTGATCAGAATGGGGGAGAATGGCACCCAGAAAGGCACTCACAAGAACAGACCTATGCCACCAGGAGAGTTGGTAGACCCAAACTTCGTTGGGAAGACGGTGTGAACTATGATGCGCGTCATATCCTTGGGACCCGGAACTGGAGAGGAGCTGCACTTGACTCAGTAATAGGTTGTTGTGCTGCTGAAGAAGAAGATTTTAAAGGAAGATCCTAAGGAAGCTTTTGCCTGTGTGCATGAAGGAGGCAGGTGGAGAATACAGTACAAAAATGGGTTCTATATGACACAGTGGATTCTGCTTTATTGGGACACATCGAGACTATATCAAATTGACCCAATTAAGGAGCTGGCCCTATTATCTGAAATTTTTAAAAAGTAGCCAAATTAGCGCTTATAAACCAAAATTTTATAATAACAGAAAATCAAACATAACTCTTAACTACAATAAACACCACAATTATAAAATGTGTTACTAACAAAATACGTCTAAGGAAATGCAGTAATAAGTATATAATAATACTTTAATTACAACATAATGAAATAGAATGAGTAGGCCTATTTTTAAGAATCTGGACGTTTAGTGGTGCCTGTAGGTGGGTTACCAAGGACAAACACGGAAAGTCTGAAACTGAACATGTTGTCACGTTGTTGTTAACAATGTACTGTATTGTTATGGTTTCTCACCCTCACTGGTAAGAAAAAAGCTTATTACTGGACCAAATAACTGGCGGTCTGAACCTGTTAAGCGAAGAAACTTTCTATATGCAACCGTTTTGTTTTTGTATTTTGAATATTGGCCCAATAAAGCGGCTGGTCCTAATAACCAGTGGCCCCCATTAACCGGAATACACTGTATTTGACAATCCTGACGTCACTAATTATTATTAACGTAAAAAGAAACGCAGTGGGGTGAGAGCCATGTGGAAACAATGCCAGAGGAAAGAATTTTCAAAAACACGCTTATGGAGAAAAGTAAAGTTAGACTGTAACCGTTCAAAAAGAAGAGAAGACAGAATTAAGCCCCGATACTACTTTTTTTGCTTACCTACTTACCTTCAGACAGAAGATTCCAAAAACACCAAACGCCCCAGGGTCACCACCACATTTTTATAGGAGGAAATGTGGAAACCGTATCACTTTCCCCATGAAAAGCAATTTAAGATACCCACTCTCCCTCACAGAAAAATTCCAAGGCCGTTTAGACGAACTTATGGAACGCAGGTCATAGGTTAGGTAGATGACGTAAAAATAATTTAACACATATTTATCATAGTTTACCCAAATTTATTAATACCCAAATGGAAAATGCGTTCATTGCTATAAATTCCAAAAGTTGATATGTTTTACACAATGTATCTTTCTGTATAAAGTAATCTATCTAAACAGTTACTACTTGTGGTGCAGTCACCAGCCATACATTGTAATTTTGAAAACTACATTTGAATGTTAGATCAACATTATTAGAAAATTAATTAGTAGATCAACTTATAATCTAAAATCAATACAAAATCAGTACTTTTCTTTATATTCTCTCTTCTCTTACACACTCTCTCTCTTTATATACCCCCCTATTCTCTTGTGACACTCTCTTTGATACAAATATAGTTTTAGTCCATACTTTTTAGTTTATTTAATTAAACTGGCCAACTTCTGTACCCACACTCGTTTTATTTAACTTTTTCGTCTTTTTATTTATCTGTTAACTGTCCGTCGTAGCTCCGCCACGTGGTTTCTCTCGTGCACAATATGCGGTCGAATACTACGCACTAATTAATTTTGTGTGTATTCAAATTCCTTTAATTTAGAGTTTCATTATAGTTTTCTTTTAAGTCTGTCCGAAAACTGGTAAGGTGAGCAACTTTGTAATACTCCAATGATGTAATTACAGCGTAATTGTAGGCCTACATCTTATACGCCCGCGGGCACCGAATCGCCGTAATTATGATGCGCGCACTGCATTATGTTTGGTGAGTTGATTAACTTTTTTACTTACTTCTTACTTCTTGGGTCAAGCATCTAGCATCAGGTGATGCCGATGGCCCGATGGGGATGTCCATAGTATACCGCAGCCGCCAGACCCCATAAAGCCTTGGTCCCAAGGACATCCTCCAGCTTCCCATTATCACCAATAAGTGCTCTCAGTCTATCTCTCGTGCCATTGATGGAAGTGCTTTCCAGGAGAATATGAGCCAGTGATTCCTCCTTTTGCTCACCGCAGTTTTCACAGTTCAGGGCGGTGCTCAGTTTAAATCAGAACAAATATTGTTGTGTAACTATGTGTCCTGTTCTGGACCTTGCTGCAAAGGTGGCGATTTCTCTTTGGACACCTTCATAGAGCTTATGGCCTGTTAGTGTTGGCTGTAGCTCAAAGAGCCGTCTCCCCGTGCTTGCTTGTCTCCATCTCTCCTTCCATTCTTCCTGGATCATCCTCGTCACATCACTCTTTAGTTTTGATAGGGACATCCGTGGCATTTGATTTGGCTGCATTTTTGCAGATGATTTCGCGATTTCATCAGCCCGCTCGTACCCACAATTCCGCAGTAGGCTGGAACCCACTGGAAGGCTATATTTTTCCCCTTCA
The DNA here is from genome assembly GCA_034769895.1 of Magicicada septendecula. Classification (NCBI taxonomy): domain Eukaryota; kingdom Metazoa; phylum Arthropoda; class Insecta; order Hemiptera; family Cicadidae; genus Magicicada; species Magicicada septendecula. The sequence continues at coordinate 14,654,479 of CM068371.1, read as the reverse complement.
TACTAAGGTGAGTGAGCAATGTCCTTATTTCTGTTATGCGGAATGCATAGTCATTTGGATGGGGTCTCTTCAGACTTTCTGTGGCACCCTTTGAGTCGGTCAGTATACAGATGTTCTGAGCCTCCATCTGCAAGCATTGCATCAACTTTATTGCTAGTAATTCAGTATCCAGGCTTGAAATGGAACTCCATGGAATAAGTAGCTCTCGCCTGTTTGTGTATAATAACCGGCACCAGATTTGGATTCTTTAAGGTCTACTGATCCATCTATATAGATTTTGGTATACTCCTGGTACTAGTCATTTAGCAGTGCAAGGAACTCTTGTCTCAGCACTTCTCCTGGGTCCTGTTTTGTGAGTTTCAATGGGAGGTCTTATTTCATTTTGTTGTCAATGATCATCCATGGTGGTTCCAAGTAGCATACAGGTATCAGTTCCGGAGAGCTCTCTGACTAACTGAGTCTCATTTCTCCAATCCTACTTGCAAAAGACTGTTAAACTCTGTTGCCCCGCAAGGTTGACAGCTGGTGAGTAGTCAGCAGAGTTTGGTTTTTCAGATTTTTTAACCATATTTGCTTTTTTATATACAGGTCAGCTTGATAAATATTGAGTTCTATTTCCATTGCAGCCATTTTCATGGTTTTCGGACAGCCAAGGCATGTCCTAAGACCTGCTGTTGAAGCAGTTGCAGTTTGTTGATATGGGTTGTTGCAACTGACCCCCACACTTCACTGCAATACATCATTTTTGCTCTGATGTACGACAGAATGATCTCAGTGTAACCGTGTCAGCGCCCCACTTTCGTCCTGCTGACTCCCAGTAATTTTGTACATTCATTATAGTTAGTGTTATTAATGACTAGTTTCGGAATGAACCCCACATGGTTGTTTTTCCTGGTAAAGAAAGCACTCTGTGTTTTTTTCAGCTGAGATTTTTAGGGGCCATTTTTCACACCATTTTGCCACTTTTTGGGCAGTTTGTTGCACACGAAGGTTGGCTCTCGGGGTCTTCATCTGATGTAAAGAAAGTGACATCATCAGGAAATATGATATGATGGACATCTGGATGAGTGTTGTCCGCGATGTCATGGATTGCGATGTTAAACAGAGTCGGGCTGATGACAGAGCCCTGCACAATGCCATTTTCCACTGTTGCACTGCCAGAACCTTGACCATTAACTACAGTTCTTATTTGTCGGTTCTCTAGGAAATTTGCCAGATATTGGAGGAGTTTACCTTTTATACCCAGTTTCATGCATTTTAGTAAAATGGTTTTATGAGGTATCTTGTCAAATGCAGCCTCAAAATCGATCAGAATGGCAATGGTTGATTTCTGATTTTGGAACCCCTCGTAGATTTTGTCTGTGAAGTAGAGTAGCGCATCATTTGTGCTCCTCTGTTTCCAGAACCCAAACTGGCAGTTACTTAAGCTGTTTGAAGTTTCAAGTTTCCATATTAGGCGTGAGTTCACTAGTCCTTCTAGAAGCTTCCCCAAGCAGGATGTTAAAGCTATCGGGCAGTATGAGTTAATCTCCGTCAAATCTTTATTTGACTTTGGAATAGGGATAATCTGTGCTGCTTTCCATGACTGTGGAATGGTACCGGTTTTCCAGATTGTATTAAAGAGTTGTAGGATTTGTTCCAAGAATTCTGGTGCACAGTGTTTTAACATTTCGTTATGAACGTTATCGGCACCTGGTCCTGTGCTGTGCAGGCCAGAGATCCCCATTTTTAATTCTACCATTGTAAAGGGTGCATTTGCCTCATCATCATCAAAGAATGCCAATCCGAACCTAGCCGATAATCCCATTTCCTCATGAGTGAATAGTTTCGGCCATGAAACTTTCTTTCCAGCTCTGCACTTGTAGTGATCATTGAATGCTTCTGCTTTTTCTGAATCCTCTTGCAGCCAAACACCTCTTCCATTTTTTACTTGATTTATATTTTCCCTGCTTTCCCATCAATAGATCTAAATCTTTTCCAGATTGTGCTGCTTGGGGTATTTGTATTCATAGAACCCACAAAAGCCCGCCACGATGTCCGTTTTGCTGCTAATATGGCCTTACGAAGAGTGGCATTCCACTTGTTGTACTGTTTTCGATATTCATTAGAACGCTTTGCTTTCCATTTTTTCCTTGCTTTAGACCATTTCTTTCTCAGTGCTTTTATCTCCTCATTCCACCAGCTATTCATGTGGTTTTGATCTTGGGGATGCTTGTTCTTTGGAATCGCCTTTTCAGCTGCTTCAAGTAGCGCTTTTCCAATCTCATCCACCATGCACTTCCCACCTTTAGCCACCTTTGTTAGAGCTGTAAAGACTGTCCAGTCAGCTTTTTTGATATTGAATATGTTAATATGTTATGTACTAAGTGTGGGTTCCGCACCGGCACCCTTGAGAAGGTGATTTGGAAGAATATAGGAAAATGGTCACTTCCCAGATCGTTGCCAACTTGCCAGTTGTTTACAAATTTCTGCAGGTTCTGGGATACCAAGGCCAGGTCCAGTGTGCTTAAAGCCCCTGTGGCTGGGGACTGATATATTGGTTTCTTGTTTTTGTTCAGGAGGATTATATTGTGCTTTTGCATCCACTCAAACAGGCCTGGTCCATTCCGATTCTCTGATCCATTGTTCCAGCTGCTGTGCTTACTATTAAAGTCGCCAACGATCACCCCCTTAACTAACTTGTTTAAAACTGAAAAATTAGTATTTCATAATGATTTCACTATTGGCACGACCTCCTTGAGTCACTGCCCCGGCCGTTTGACTGTACTGCTTGGCGTTAAAATTGTGACTGACCGACGCCACGCTGAAGCGTCCTACCCCCATCTCTCTTCGCGTTCCAGCACTAATCCAGTTTAATCTGCTTTCCTGGTAAGCACATTGTCCAGTTGGCTGATACAACGCTCCAGGAATGTGTGAAATTCGTTCAAAAGTCACGTACACTTGCCGATCGCGACAATGCTTCTCATACCAAAAGTCACGTACAACAAATTCCATGCTCGCTTTCTGAGGTCTCTCGCACACGAAAATAGTTTTTGTGTTTCATTGAAGGAAATGTACCATTACAAGACGGCCCATGGGAAAGCCCCAGAAACTTTGGGGAGACTCTCGATTGATGAAATTAACAAACCACTTTCAAGAATATCAAATTGGAGAATGTAGTCAAGGAACTGAGGGGAATGGAGATCAAAGTCCGATTCAGAGTGTTGTGACAGTGATGATGATGATAGTTTACATTTTTTTGACTTGTAGATGAAGTTGGCCAGAGGTAGATGAAAGGAAGGAACAGTGAAGTTTTGTGGTTTGTTTACAGTCCGTACGTCCCATGTTTTTCTCCACTTTTCTGTAACTAATTCTTCAAGGGTTTGCTTTTCCTTTTTTTTATTTTTAGAGAATATTTTACCTATTGTTCAACATTTGTGTTTTGGTGTAGTCTGGTATTTTTATGTGTTAAGTCACTGGTGCTTTATTCCCATTAATTCCAATATTTGAAGGGATGTGTCATAGTACAGTGTATTTGTTAAGCTTCTGTATCATATTCGATACCTAAGGCTTTTCACGGCCGGTGTAAATTGTGTTAAAATATCGATTTGTCTCTGGGCTTTGGCCCACTTATGCCACTATGAACATACATTTCTGCCTCTCCACTGGAGGCTACCGTCAGTGTAAAAATGGTTCGGGAACTGGCACGGATCTTCATCAGTTAACGACAGTACTGTGGCAAAAGTATTGTATTCTGTATCTGTATTCTGTATCATATTAATCATTTCAGGGCCTTGTTTGATATTGCTAATAATCTCACTAAGAAATTATATAATATGTGTAAAGAAAACAACCAGTATTAATTTAAAAAAGTGTGTGTGTGTGTGTGTGTGTGTGTGTGAAGACTTCTTGTATTCCAGTGTCTCTTCTTCTCCTCAACCCAAAGGTTGGTGGGCTTGAAATTTTTTCTCCTCCAAAGACAGTTTCTTGATTATCAACCTTCTTCTTCCTTGTATCTCATCCATATACTCCTGTCTGGTCCTTCCTCAAGCAGGGTGGTGTAACAGTTTCAAGAGTGCAGTATGTGACCAACCATACTGCTTCTTCTTCCTTATATCTCATCCATATAATCCTGTCTGGTCCTTCCTCAAGCAGGGTGGTGTAACAGTTTGAAGAGCGTAGTAGGTGACCAACCATACTGCTTCTTCTTCCTTATATCTCATCCATATACTCCTGTCTGGTCCTTCCTCAAGCAGGGTGGTGTAACAGTTTCAAGAGTGCAGTATGTGACCAACCATACTGCTTCTTCCTTGTGTCTCATCCATATACTCCTGTCTGGTCCTTCCTCAAGCAGGGTGGTGTAACAGTTTGAAGAGCGTAGTAGGTGACCAACCATACTGCTTCTTCTTCCTTGTATGTCATCCATATACTCCTGTCTGGTCCTTCCTCAAGCAGGGTGGTGTAACAGTTTGAAGAGCGTAGTAGGTGACCAACCATACTGCTTCTTCTTCCTTGTATCTCATCCATATACTCCTGTCTGGCCCTTCCTCAAGCAGGGTGGTGTAACAGTTTGAAGAGCATAGTAGGTGACCAACCTGTAATGGTACAGTAGGTCCGTAAAGGAATTTAGGTACATGAAAATATAATTTTATTGTATTTCAAATGTAATCAAATACGGGAGGATAAAAGTTTCCCAATATACTACCACGCAATATGTAATGACGAGTTGCCTCAAGGTCAACTGGCCTACGTGACAAACGGCAGCAAATCAGACACAGCAACAACCGGACACTCCTAAAAAACGTCATCAAAAATATAAAAACGTAACAAAACTGAACCGTATAACAATGCCGTCATTGCCAGAGAACAATAGATTCGATGACTTATTATCCCTTCCACTCGGGAAATATACACCACGTTGTGTGCCCAGTCGACACAACACCGTCTGTGCAACAGCACGCTGTAAGATCTGCTGGCCAGCAATTGCCAGCGAAAGTATTTAAAATGGCAAAAATATAACTAAAATGTGAACAGTTTCAAACAGTTAAAAAATTGCAACATAAAATGTAAATTAGAATCAGTGATGTAGTGGGAAAGGAGACAGAAACAGTTATTAAGTCTGCGTGACCATGAGGGACGTCTGAGCTGGTCTTCGAGCACATGAAATCAGGAAAGTAAACAATATCGAAATTTCAATCACAGCGCTTTTAACTTTTGAGCTCATATAAAATTTATAAAGAATGTACCTTTAAAATAATTTGTGGGGAGCATGTGTGTGTGCGTGCATGTGCCGGCACATATAGAAAAAACACGAGGCATTGGTTCACATTACGTGATCCATTTTTACGTAACGATATAAATATTAGACTGCAGTATATTTCTAGCTTCATTTGAGAATAAATTAGGAAATTGAAGATAACAACTGTGTATGTAATTGTGATGTACTTAGAGCTAGCAGCGAAAATAATTCGCCACCATTTTGTTTGTATTTGATCAAGACTCCATCTAGTTTTGTTCTTTTAAATATTCGAAATATTCAGATTATTAAACACAAGTCTTTTTAACCAAATGTTATCCGAGTTATTATTTTCAAATACCCATGCTGTCTTCTGTGCTCGCTTAAACAAGACCCTGGACCCTAATAGAAAATGTTATGTTGGCAACAGCGCCACATGGTGAATCCAAACGTAAACAAAATATAAGTGCAACGAGATTTTCTAAAAAGGTAAGTCACTGTGTAAAAATAATATCTCACAGAAAGATAGTTAACAAATAACGACCCGAACAGTGACTTATTTGTTAGTTAGTTAACAAACCATACTGCTTCTTCCTTGTATCTCATCCATATACTCCTGTCTGGTCCTTCCTCAAGCAGGGTGGTGTAACAGTTTGAAGAGCGTAGTAGGTGACCAACCATACTGCTTCTTCTTCCTTGTATGTCATCCATATACTCCTGTCTGGTCCTTCCTCAAGCAGGGTGGTGTAACAGTTTGAAGAGCATAGTGGGTGACCAACCATACTGCTTCTTCTTCCTTGTATCTCATCCATATACTCCTGTCTGGTCCTTCCTCAAGCAGGGTGGTGTAACAGTTTGAAGAGCGTAGTAGGTGACCAATCATACTGCTTCTTTCTACAATGGTTTCAATCAGAATTCTTCTTTCATTCACTGTCCTCGAAACATCATCACTAGTCACTCTTTCTGTCCACAGGATTCTCAAGCACCACACCATTCTTAAGCTCCTTCAGCACCACATCTCTGAAGTTTCAGATTAGCTCCTCTCCACTTTCCTCAGGGCTCAGGATTCTTAACTGTATATGCTGTTCATGTGCTCCAAATTAAACTCTTTATAAATGTCTTCCTGGTTTCCAGGGCCACGTTTCCTTTCTTTTGGTATGTGTTTATAAAATGCTCAACTTATACAAGTTTCACTGTGTTGATCAGCTGTACACATTGTTATAGATGAAAACCAATTATTGTTTACTGGTAATTGTTATTACCAATAATAACCAAAAGTTATAACAAATATGGCATTTTAAAAATACCATGTTCTCTTGTTTTACAGGTGTGCTATTCGTTGATAGAAAACTCGAAATCAGTGCTGATGGTGCAGTTTGAGAATGTGCCCGTGGACAAACTGAACAGTGTGCGCGGCCGCCTGGCACAGGTGTTGGAAGCTATCGTCAGCGGCAGTGAACCAATTGACATGGGCAGGCTGCAGACAGTGCTGCACAGGCATAGACTGGAGTGCCTCAGCCACCTAGAGAACAGCCCCCACGACAGCATTGCGTTTATGGCTATAGGAGACTTGCTCTACGGCAACAGCAAACAGGATGTAAGTCACTGGTAACTGTGTCTCAATATTAACTCTTTCGAGACTGGGCCCACAGACTTCACATTTTTGGCTTGTTTCTAATTTTTGTACTGTTAAAAAACTGCTCAACTTTCCTTTTATGTAAGATAATCCTTTTGTAGAGGAGGATTTCTGGTATGTTGCACAACTTATCCAAAGTTGTTGTACTTTTCACATTTTTAGTTTTGTGTGTCCATGTTTTGAATTGTAAAAAAAATCTGTTAGAGGCAGGATGATGTAAATTGAACGCTAGGGTCTCGATGTGCATTAGACAAACACCTCATTGCGAGGCTAACAAACTATCATTCACTTCGCATACGCGCAGAACAGTTCTGTGCAGTGTTTCACAGCGTGAACATTGGCTGCAATAAGACTGGCGAGAACAACAGAAACGTGTGTGACAGAGAGAGAAATAATATGGAAGTGAGACAGTGAATGTTTTAGCATTGTCTGCCCTCTCTTATACTTGAAAGTGGGAGTAATTCATGCATTCGGTCGGCACAGATGACTGTTCAGGAAAGGCTGGGGGGCCTATAGCACACACACACACACACACATAACTGTTCACATTGTACTGATAAAATTATGTCCCTAAGTCTATGTATTTACATGTCGAAAACACTAACAAATACTGGTGAGTTATTTAGAAAAGTAAAAAAGATATTTATAAATTATAATTTATTTTAGTATGGAATACTTTGAAGCACTCCGACACACACAGAGGAATGTTACAGGCCTGACAGTAATATCGAGTTGATGAAACATACACATGGTTCTCCTTGCACATCTAACACAACACCACTAACATCTACATCAGAGTTTTCATCATCAATTTCATGTATAAATTCATCATCTAAATCACTGTCGCCCATTCAGAACCACATTCATTTACTATCTGTTAAAATTCCTGAATGGACAGATATTGATCTCATGAAGCCATGATAATAATAAAAACTATGTTACGTTAATTACCTTTTTAATATAATTAAAATCATAAAAATTAGTCATCTTACACTCACCTTATTTTGCCCTCTCAGCCCAGAGTTCATCACACGAACGTTGAAATGCAAGTGTGATCATGAGGTTACATTAATAACAGACGCAACTCGCATTTATGAAGATAAATAATTAAAACTTTATTTTACTCTAACTTTATTCATTTCTTTACCTCAATTTCTTTCCATCAATCTATTACTTCTTGCCAAAAATTCAAAATAAATAAAACATTCTTATAATATTTATAACATGATTGGATATACTAAAATTATATTAAACATCTTACCTTAAAGTAGGCCGCCCAGCCTGCTCACACACACACACACACATTCCATTACAAAACCACTTTTAAATATAAATATACCCCATTTTATTCGAAATAATTATGAATTCGGTGTCATACTGTTGTGCAAGGTTCCTGCTGGCCGCGTGGTTTCTTCTCGAGCTAGCGATGCGTCACTCTCTAAGTTCTCTTTTCAAGGATCCGAAAAGTTTATGTGTTAAAATTTTGATATTGCACTCTCTTGCACATTATTTGTTTTAAATACTGCCCTCCCTTTCGATTAATATTGGAACTTTATTGATGAGCCCCGTTTGGCGGGCTGCCTGCGCAGGCTAGCGTCGGTGAGGAACTGCGAAGAATATCTGCTAAGTACCCCTCTACTTAGGTTTCTTGGACAAGACGGAAAACAATGCCTTATGCGTTAAAGTCATCGACACTGTTCAGGTAACACGTGCAACTCCCGTGTGTTGGACGTCGACGAAATCTGGTGTCCACTGGTTTCGTCACACAGATGGGCGTGACTTACAATTATGTTTCCGTCATGTCGAGAGCACATGTTGGGAAAAATCATCTTCAAGCCAGTTTTTGCGACTTTTGTTAAGCGTCGGTTATGGGCTCTGCAGATGTTTGTGCATCTGTGCGCATTAAACAGTATTACAGTTCTGAGAATTAAGACATTGTGGGCAACACAACACATTCCATTGTACAGCTACACCGTACTGTCCCTTTGTTTGAACAACGCTTTTATTCAACACGTGGCTGGCCACACAGATGAAAACAAATTTATGATTTTATAATAAAATAAAAAGCCCTCCCTTTTAGCCCCATTACATACCCCCCCCCCAATGAGAGATCTTCTGCCGAAACAGAAGAAATCTCATTGCTAAACCCCTAAGGGGATCGGTGAGGATATGGTGCCAACAACCCCCCATTAGTTCTTACACGTCATGGGTAAACTACCCCCCTGGCTCGGCGACTATGGCCGCACCTGAACGATATTACTGGACTTCTCTATACGAGATCCCAACACCATAAAATTGAACAAACACGCACCACAGCGCACCTAACCTTTTAACATGCCACCCCAAACTCCAAATCCATGGCCTTATTCCATGCCAGATCCTCAACCGATATGTTCCCTCTTTTCATGCACGCTGGGCTGCCTTTAGCAAGTACTGGGCGCATACATATACTCATTAATACATTCTTTTACTGAAATTCAAAAAAAAAAAATTTATCGTTAAATTAAAAATCATTTAAGTTACTTCCTAAAATAAAAAAAAAAAACAAAATCTGTTACATGAATTCATCAATTCTATTAATTCTCTTCATTACTAATACCAATCAAAAAAAAAAATAAATTGAATACCTTACTAAAACATGAATGCACTTACTCTAACATTTGTTTACACATATATTCTAAACAATATAATTCAATAAAACACTACTGATACACATAAACAATAATATACTTAAAACTCAAACATCTTCTATATGGCAGATGGAAAAATCAATTTTTTTTTCAAAACAAAATTTTAATTTATCAAAATATTAATTTTACCAATTTCGGAAAAATCAAAATCATTTAATTCAATTAAGCAACCAAATTGCATCAATCAATTGCCAGAAACAGGTCTTGCCTATAGCATCAACCATCAGCTGATCTCTCTGGGTCAAGTCAACAACCTTGACCTACATATGTTATACATAGATCTACATCATGAAGTACATAGAACATCTTCAAAATTTTTTATCTTTAAACACAATACAACATAATAAAATAAGACATTTAAAATTAACATAGTATTATTACAATTAACAATAAAACTGACATTTAAATTAATCAAAATTACACATTTTATAGCTTTACATTATTCTCAAATTCTATTAAAATTTGTCACTTGTTTCAATTAATTTTTTCATTTTAACTATGATTTACTTTCTGTAACATTCTCGATCTCCATTAGTTTGGGTGACTTAATTGTTCATAATAACTTGATTTACAACTTGGCCTGTATACATTTATAATCTTACCCCTTTCTGACTCTAATATCACTAACAGCTGTAACTAACATGACACCCCTCCTCCATCAAAACATCTATCAAACATTCTCTAAACCCACTTACTACTCAACTCATATCGCATCATTCTACCCTTATATATAAAAAAAATACTCTCTACCCCTTTGTACTCAGGATGTGTGTTCCCCTCCAAAGCTCACTCCCTTATCTGGTCCCTGGACTCTCCCTAGGCAACCCTTTCCGGCGCTAAACGGTCCCTTCCTGTCCCAACACCTTTCGTTGAGGACTCCTTATCACACCACCCCCCTTACAAAACTCCCCATCAACTAATTACTCTACCAATACATCACTTTCAACTACCAAATATTTCCCTTTACTTATTGCCTCAGTATATCACTCTCATTACTTTACATATTTTCCCCATAGCTACTGTGTCACTATTATATCTCAAATTCTACATTACATTTATCCATAACAATATTATTCTCTCTAGTACCCCTTTAAATTCAACATGGACTGATTTAAATGTCCTACCAAAATAATAATCACCCAACTTCTAATATGTACCATCTTTTGCAAACCATTTAAAATTCTTAGCTATCTCAATTCATTTTATCATCATTTAAATTAAAATCTTCTAACATATCGAAATCATTATATTCAAACATGAATTGTATTCAAGCATTTAATTACATTGAAAAATTTGCAAATTATTTGTAAATGATATACTACACAGTTGATCAGCTGATTTTTTTTAGCAAGGTGAACGACCTTACCCTAACTACATTTCCAAACCTTACATCATGTGAAATACATTACATGTTTACAAACCTTATATTTTAACATAATAAAATAATAACACAATAAGACATACTAAACACAATATAATAAACATCTGATGCACCTATTTCTCCAATCAAGATACAATTATTTAATTAGCTCAGGAGCGAGTCACCATTATTAAGTTACTAAATTTTAATTCGTTACCCCTTCGAGTAACCTCCTTAACCACACACACTATTGTTTTCTGATGGTGGACTGTTGCGTCCATTTGCTTCCACAAGGACTGCATTGGTGGAGGAATTTAACATCTCCTTGTCCTTGCTTCTGCGTTACATTTTAAAATTAAGTAGATATCATCATATCTATTGTTACAAATTAATATGCCCTTAATGCGGGTCTACCACCTGGTTTACTGTTCCCACGCGAACAGAGTGGCAGCCGCTGTTCCATAGTTCCGAGGATTTCCCCTAAAGTCACCCCCCATTAATTTCAAATTTAGACCAATTTCAAGCCAACTATGGTCAAATTTACAATTGTTGGCCATAGTTGGCCGCCATCCAAAACCACGATTAGTGCTGGTAAGGCAGTAATCGCCCGAAAAGGCGGGGAAATCAACTCTAAATTCAGGCATGTTCTCTTCATCATTATGATACACGGCACAGCAATACATCAACATATAATATAAAATTATATAAAAGTTGTGCCGTGTATTTTTTCGCCAGTTGGCCTCCGATGGAGGTAACACGCTCTGTTACCCCCAACACTTACCGCTATCTACAGTGGCACATGCCACCACTGCAATAGCATACTAATAACTAAATTAACCCTTCTACAGTTTCAGTTTCTACATTCCGTAAGTGTATCACTTCTATTAACACCACACAACCCCCCAGAATTACCCACATATCTTGTATGATAACATAACATAATATAATAAACAAATAGACATTAACCTTGATCATTAGCATTGTTACATTCACATTAAACAACCAATTCTTTTTTAAATAATTTATATAGAAAATTATAAACATTATTACTTGAAATTTTTATTAACTCTTCTATATATCATCATTTCATTATTTATCACTTACTACAATTAGATTCCTCAAAAATTCCAAATTTATTATTAACATTTATCTTATCTCATATTTCAGTTATTACTACCTTTTGATTATGGTTTCTATTTAGTACAATTATCTCAAATTATTTTCATCCTTGGGTTTAAAATCGTTTCAACAGCTGTAAACATTTTACTCTATTTAACTTGTATTATCAAATTTATACTCACAGTACATCATTCAAAACATATGATTCCAAAACAATACATCTCCATTACCTTCTGAAACAATAACGATAATATGATTCCACAACTAAATACATCTTACATTTATTCGTTTATTAATTATTATCAAATTTAGATCTCATAAAATAATTTAAATCCATTAGAAAATTCAATTATATAATATTGTAAATCAATCAAAAAGAATAATTAAACATCTCAAATTACCTTAATTAAATCAATTATTGAAAACACAACATATTTCAATCAAAACAATTACAATTCATCAATTACTGTCTGCAAAATTATTTTCATTATTTATTTAGTCTGATAAAATATTATTATTATTAAAATCAATTTCTACTACATACACACTGTTTACATTAGATACTTGTTACAATACAAACACAATTAATTTCACTAAAAATTTATTTACAAACTTTTGTCATTATTATTCAATTTACCACACTTCATTGTCCAAGTCAGCAAGGTCAGAACCATAAATCAAAATATTTAAAATGTCCATTTATTCAGTTTATGTTCAGCCTCCATCATCAAAAATTAGTCTTGTTTTCACATAACATTTTCCAATTTTATTTATGCACATCATATGGTTATCCTTTGTGTGATAACCATAAAAATTTATTTTATCCATCTTACCACAATAATAATACATAGGGTTACCTCCCATTATTATTATTTTGTCATAAACCAAGTCAACATTATTTATTTTTGTCCAGTCTCCATCAGTAGTTATATTCAATATAAAGTCAGTTATTTTCTCATCATATTCTTCTACTACATTCATTACAACATAAGGTAAGTTATTATTATTTATACAGGTATCATCAAAATAATTATCAATCTCTATTTTACAAGGTAAGTATTTTATATCATTTATCTTCACCACTTCTAACCTCTCTTTCAACTCATTATAATTTCTCTTTAACTTATATAATTCTATCTCTCTACCAATACACAACTCTCTATCTAAATCTCTCTCACCATAACACCATATCACACTTTCGACACCATCCCACACAGAGGGTACTAACTTATAAAAACTCGGGGAACAACTCAAAGACCTCATGTCTTCCAATAATAAGGGACTCTTGCCCTTCAAAACCAATATTTGTGAACACCTTGGTTCACAATAAACCTGGGGAAATTTACCCTCTGCCACCATTCTACCTCTATACTACCTTTCCACTTTCTCTCTGATTCATAAACACACATTAACATTCCACTATTACATTCTAAAACTTCATCAGCACTCGCTAACAACACTTCATTACTAAATTCTACTTCAACATCTTCCTTAATCATCTTACTCTCTAATACCACGTTTTTACACATATCATTATAATTTTCACTTGTTTTACTCTTACCTGTATTTATCACACCCACTCCCATTCTCTCAATATTCTGGTATAATTTATTCAAGTTATTTTTAAATATTTCATGGGTATTTTCTACATGCTTTTTGATCTCATTGATGTGGTTTTTTAAGTCATCAAATTTAATATTTTGTTTAACATTCATGTTTTGTATGGTATCCAAGTCACTTTTATGTAATTATAAGTAATTACCTGTATGCGGTCCGCCGTGTGACTTCTCAAACTTAGTTACGTTACGCGTTTCAAGGCGTATGCCTCATCATCAGATGTTTAAAAACCAAATACACATATATCACACAAAACTGTGTTTGTCAAAAAATAAAATTGCAGAAACAAGCATATTATGTGCACGTGATGTAGGGTGCGCACCCGTTCAAGTGTTGTCTGCTAGCAACACTTGAACGGGTGCGCACCCTACATCACGTGCACATAATATGCTTGTTTCTGCAATTTTATTTTTTGACAAACACAGTTGTGTGTGATATATGTGTATTTGGTTCTTAAACGTCTGATGATGAGGCATACGCCTTGAAACGTGTAACGTAACTAAGTTTAAGAAGTCACACGGCGGACCGCATACAGGTAATTACTTATAATTAATATTTTGTTCATCTAATTTCTCATTGACACTACTTTTAATTTCTTGAATTTCGTTTTTCTGTTCGTCGAATTTGCTATCGAATTTATTCAACAGTAACTACATCATAGTTATCATATCACTACTATTTTCTTTCTTAACTAAGGTCGGCGTCGACTGACTCGTCACGCCTTCCATTATTCTTGATTCTGTCAACTGACTTTCTAGATTACTGTCAGTGAAGCTGACTTCACTGTTAATATCATCATTAGTATTCATTATTTATTCTTTTATAAGACTTGTTAATTTACTCTAATTAATTTAATTCCTCATAACACAATTTCAATCTTAAGTAAATAATGCGTAAATTACGTACTTCTACGGTTTTTTTTTTTTTTTTTTTTTTTTTTTTTTGCGTACTGTTACTCAACCTTAAATAAGACTTGCATTCGTTGTAGGTGTGGAATTTAATGAAATTTAATTTCTAAAATTCGTCCAAGTTCGTGGCGCCATTGTTACGTTAATTACCTTTTTAATATAATTAAAATCATAAAAATTAGTCATCTTACACTCACCTTATTTTGCCCTCTCAGCCCAGAGTTCATCACACGAACGTTGAAATGCAAGTGTGATCATGAGGTTACATTAATAACAGACGCAACTCGCATTTATGAAGATAAATAATTAAAACTTGATTTTACTCTAACTTTATTCATTTCTTTACCTCAATTTCTTTCCATCAATCTATTACTTCTTGCCAAAAATTCAAAATAAATAAAACATTCTTATAATATTTATAACATGATTGGATATACTAAAATTATATTAAACATCTTACCTTAAAGTAGGCCGCCCAGCCTGCTCACACACACACACACACACACACACACACACATTCCATTACAAAACCCCTTTTAAATATAAATATACCCCATTTTATTCGAAATAATTATGAATTCGGTGTCATACTGTTGTGCAAGGTTCCTGCTGGCCGCGTGGTTTCTTCTCGAGCTAGCGATACGTCACTCTCCAAGTTCTCTTTTTTAAGTGTCCGAAAAGTTTATGTGTTAAAATTTTGATATTGCACTCACTTGCACATTATTTGTTTTAAATACTGCCCTCCCTTTCGATTAATATTGGAACTTTATTGATGAGCCCCGTTTGGCGGGCTGCCTGCGCAGGCTAGCGTCGGTGAGGAACTGCGAAGAATATCTGCTAAGTACCCCTCTACTTAGGTTTCTTGGACAAGACGGAAAACAATGCCTTATGCGTTAAAGTCATCGACACTGTTCAGGTAACACGTGCAACTCCCGTGTGTTGGACGTCGACGAAATCTGGTGTCCACTGGTTTCGTCACACAGATGGGCGTGACTTACAATTATGTTTCCGTCATGTCGAGAGCACATGTTGGGAAAAATCATCTTCAAGCCAGTTTTTGCGACTTTTGTTAAGCGTCGGTTATGGGCTCTGCAGATGTTTGTGCATCTGTGCGCATTAAACAGTATTACAGTTCTGAGAATTAAGACGTTGTGGGCAACACAACACATTCCATTGTACAGCTACACCGTACTGTCCCTTTGTTTGAACAACGCTTTTATTCAACACGTGGCTGGCCACACAGATGAAAACAAATTTATGATTTTATAATAAAATAAAAAGCCCTCCCTTTTAGCCCCATTACAACTAATACTAATAAAATTAAAATAGAACATAAAACACCTGAAAATCTTCTAAAAAAGTTGAGAAAACAATGATAAACTTGCCACGAAATTGTAGAAAGGTTACCTGGAAGCGTGCTGAGAACAGCAAACAGCTGTCTCATAACCGTGTATAGAAAATGTGCTATAATTTATGTTTCATAATGCTGATGCCATATATAAATTTTTTCAGAAACCAAGAGCGCTGTATGGTCGTATTACAGCTGTTTACAGCTGGGTATATTTCGTTGCTTAAGAAATACAAGCATTGAAACATGAAAATGTGTTAACTTGCCGTTTGTCAAGTAAGGCATTTTTTCAATGTACCCGAGTTAATGTGTACATTGTCTCAAAAAGTTTTATTTCTTTTTTTTTTACTATTTCTATTATGAATTTGCTAACTGCTATAATTTTTTATTGTTCGACTAAGCTTTTCATCATTACTGACATCTTCAGGTCTTAAACAACCACCTGTTTAAGACCTGAAGATGTCAGTAATGACGAAAAGCTTAGTCGAACAATAAAAAATTATAGCAGTTAGCAAATTCATAAAAGAAATAGTAAGGATGGCTGCTAATTTAAACAATACGAAGAACAAAAAGTGTTAACCGAGCATTGTGTCCACCGTGCAAAGTCACTCTTGATTGAAATCCAGCAACTTTCTTGCATAGTTTCTGATGTAGTTGTGCCAGTCGTAATAAACATACGAGGGTACGGTGAAAAGTTCCAGGCCTGTATAGGAAAAAAAAACACTTTTCTGAATTAATTTGCATTTATTTCTCAACATAATCTCTATTTAGCACTATACACTTTTTCCAACGATGTTCTAAAGCGGTTATGCCATACTGATAGCAGATTTGTCGAGGCCCTCAAAATAGCCATTTATAGCATTGCTGTCCTGGTTGTTGTCAGTAAATCTTTTTCTACTAAGTTATTTTTGAGGTTAGGAGTCACTCGGGGCTAAATAGGGTGAGTATGGTGGCTGAGGAAGCAATCCGAACTTCAATTCTTTGATTTTAGGTATCGCAATAATTGGTTGAAACTTCCTTTCGATAATGCTTTTGGCCAAGTGTCAGCAAACGGTACCCATCTAGCGCACAGCTTTGTCATACAAAAATGTCCGTGTAAGATATTATGCACAGTTTCTGTGACATACTAGCAGTCTCAGCTACCGCGTTCACTCTCATTCTACAGTCTACCAAAACAACCAAAATTTATGGAGTTTTTTTTTAGTTTTGCTGGCTCAGTCACTTTAATTGGATGTCCAACACATGGGTCATCAGTTGTGCTTGTCCGCAAACCAGCTATCAACCGTTATATTAGATGGATAAGAGTCCCCCAACTTTTGAATACAGCTCCATATTTATATTGGTTGCAGCAGTTAAATGTATGAAAACAAAATTTAATCACAGCCTATCCAATGATGCTCGAGGTGCTTATAGCGGTGGACTGTGCAATTAATAATAAACAACTTGTTGAGTTGAAATCATCAAAACTACACCTACAAAGGATGAAATCAAACAGCAAGGTCTAAATAATGAGCATAATAGTGCAATGTCTGTGTCAGGTCCAGACATTTCACCCTACTTTCGTATGTTATTTCTCTTCGCCTACTTTGTTGTTCTACTTGGTACTCTATTTTCTACATGGTTTCTAAGTGCCATGCCCATATACAAATTGATGTTTATAAGTGTGGATCAAATATAAACAGTAAGTTTTGTCTGTCCAGTGGCTGAGGAAGCGAAACAGACTGGTAGAGTAACCGTTGTAAAGAATTTAACTTTTTATCTGTTTACACACTATAATTTTACTGACCCTGATTCCGTTAAACTTACCTTTTTGATAAAAACTCCCCAGAAGATTCCAAACTCGCTCAAAGGGTCACCACGATGTTTTGGGTTATACATCGAAACCACAATACTTACCCTTAATTAATTTAGATCATTTAATGCCCTTAACTCAGAAAATTCTCAGGTTTCGTTTAAACGAATTTGTTGATGCAGAACTCAAGTTATGGGGTGCGGCGTAATAAATATTCGTACACATTTTTTATGTTAAATCAAATCTCATTTTATTTTAAGGCAATTAAAATTTCTTTTTCATTCTTACTTCTTTAATATGTTCTTTTGATTAATCTCTATTATATAAAATTTTCTTATACTAACCTCTATCGCCAAACCAGTTCTTTTATTTCTTAATATTATCCCTTCTTCCCTCGCGCGCGCGCACACACACACACACACACACACACACACACACACACGCTAGTTACAGATTTTCTTCTACCCCCCTGTTTATTTAATGAGCTCCTTTATTATTTATTTATTTACTTTCTTTCACTTTACTACTGAAATAGTTGCATTGTTATTGTACTTCACTACACGTGGTTCCTACGACTGCACACTATGTTGTCTAGGTCTTTTTATTCCACTCTCCAATTTACAAAACCGTCACTATTATTGAATCTGTTCATGTATACTGTATACTTTTAAATACTTTTGGGCAGGCCACGCGTGCTTACACACACAGCCTCCCGTCACTAATTTACTGAGACTGTTGTACTCTTGTACTAACGACTATGCTGTTTGATGAGTAGTGACGAACTGGCCGGCGTCACCTGCCTCCATATACCATACGACGCTCAGGGCATTACCCGCATGGTCGTAAACTCGTTCACTGATGGGCTGTTTTTCATCGTATGTTTCGGTAGACTGGAGATGGAAATTCGTTTCTTTCGCCACGTGGTCGATTCTACAAATTTCTAAGGTGTATTTTTTCTGCAAATTTATGTGCTGGTACCAGCGTGTACCTAGTACCGCTACAGGTCGTTCCCCAAAAGTTGTACATTGATTGGTTAAAACGGGTTGTCTAATCTGCCCCGTTACGCCATGAGCGAATAACGGTGGAAATGTCTGATGGCAACCTCTCTCCTGGACTCATGGCATAAGTCTCACTTCTTATTCTTTCTTGTTACAGTTATCTTCTTACTTGTCACACTAAATCCCACAGGTTTATCTTTTATTTTCAAGTGCAACATACTAAGGTTCTAATAAACTGTTGGGGGGTATGCGTGTTTTTAATTGGGGAGCCCTGCACAAAAAAAATAAGAATTATTATTATCGTAATCTGTAACCCTTTTTACCATACAATGGTGTAGCATTAATATAGTGTACTAATAATATTAACAAAGCATGTTATTTACAGTTAGATCAGCGGCTGAACCAGGTGAAGGACCTGTACAAACTTGAACAAGAAGACATTACGTTTTGGGTGGACATAGTGAAACGATACTTGGTAAACGGGCCAAGCGTTACGGTGCGAGGTGTGCCCAGTCTCGCTGAACAGCACCGCTTGACTGCCGAGGAAAAGGAAAGGATCGAACAGCAAAGAACACAATTGGGTACAGATGGACTTGCAAAACGAGAGAAAATGCTCAGCAATGCTATGGAGGAGAATGAGGTACTGTTTGTGATTGTTTATTATGTTTATATGAAACATATGATGATTCTTCTTTTGTAATGTACCCAGGAGTATTAGAAGCCAACCAGTATGGGGAAAGAGAAGCCTTAGGACTTTTCTGTTTGCTTCTCCCCTCCCTCTCTGTAGTGGTTTGTGTAATACTGAAATAATGTTAAATACATTAATTCTTCTTCAACTGGCATCACAACCCAGTGTGGGTCTCTTAGCCTGTCACATTCTCACATCCTGCACGTCATGTATCCATATTTTCCTAGGTCTTCTCTAATTTTTCTGCCAATTGTTTTGCAGTCTGCGATTCTTTTAGTTGTTCTGTTGTCATCAATTGGTCTTACAATTGGTCTTATACAACCCAGCCATTCCAATCGTCTACTTTTCATAAACCAGACTATGTCCGCACTGTGTATTAATTGGTATAGTTAATAATTTAGTCCGTTTCCTCCAGGACCTGTCTTCACTTGGCCAAGGCCTAAAATCTTTTGCAACATATTCTAAGCTGTTGTTCATCTGCATTAGTTAGTGTCCAGCCTTCCCATCCATACGTCACGTCTTATTGGTCGAATAAGACTGAAAACGTTAATGAACCAATGAACCAGGTAATTTATCTGTATGCCATATAAGAACCAAAGACACTAGCATTAATAATGTACATGGTAGCTGTGTGTGCACGCGCGTGCGCATGATAGAGACCTACCTTTTTTTAAAGTTATGTTTGCTTATACCCCGATTGTAACACATCTATACTAGAAACTATTGTGTTAATTGTTGTCATCAGCATCATCATTATTGTCATCACTACCATCTTTTTTGCCAAATGTGATGTGTTGTGTCCTCTAGCTATGGTAGAGGCCACACTCCCACCACCTAACCACATGTGCAGTGGCTAGGTGTACACTGGGGTGGCGTGACTACGTACCACTTCTATCGCCCCAACAAATCTTCTATTGCCAAATCCATACCACAAATGAAAGGCATGTAAAGTGAGCTGCCCCCCCCACAGTTTTATTGTATTTGCATGAATTTTGCATTTTTATTACTTGTATAATTTATCAACAAGAACCATTTGTTCCATGTGATTTAAAACAAACATATAAATTTTTATAGAAAATAAGTGGAAAGTAGTTAACAATTGTGTACTATTAATAAGAAGTGTAGCAAATTTGTGACTGGTTTTACCATAAAAACAAATAACATTATTAAAGATTTGTTTTTGTTTACTTTAGATTCCACCTCCAGAGAAGATGTTGACGTCAGTAAATATCCCAGGAATTGAGTCGATCAATTTTCATCCAATCAAAGCGTACACAACAGACTCAAATGAACAACATCCGAACTTCAATGCCGCCGAAGCTCCAGTTTACATGCAAGTCGATCACATTCACACAAATTTTGTTTATGTGAGTGGTTCTAATTTTGTTGTTTGTATAAGAGAGGACCACAAACAAAAGAAGCTGTGCTGAGCCGTGTGTTCTGTGCAAGGCATGTAGAATGCAGTTTATTTGGTCTAATTTATGCACTGCTTTCCATGATTTTCAAATAAACAGATGGTAAATGTTCCGTTGAGGGACACCATAGATTCTGTCCAATGTTTTGTGAAAATTACCCTAAATACTCGTCTTTAACACTGTAGACTAAAAAAATTTCCGGAAAACAGTAAGAGCAGAGTTATTAAATGTTGTATGCGCGGGAGGGGAGTAGTCTAACTCTAATTACGGGTGAAGTTTTATTGGGTTAGTATGCTCGAAATCCCACCGTGAAGAATGTTTTCTTGAGCTAAATTGTAAGCTAACTAAACTGAACCGAAATAAACAAACAAACCTAACCTAACTGGGGCACTCATATTTTGTAATTTAATTAAACCTAACTTAACCTACCTACATCACCCGCCGCACTTGGAAGCTACCACCGCACTTTCTGCACTTCCCGCACCCGTTGCATTACCACACTTTTGGCTTTCCATTTTCGCATGCTTTTCAGTGTTTCGTACTAGTCGGACGATACACAACTAAACAATGCCGAAACATTTGCAATTGTTACCACGTGGGTTAACGAATATCTAACAGTACTTCTTCTTTTAAATTTGACTAATCACAGAGAAGTATTTAAAACGTTGCTTAGCAATGCTTGACGTCATGGACAAGTTGACAAATCAGAGGGAAGTGTATGTATAATTCTGTCACAAAGAAAAATCTATAGTAAGATGCCAATATGTCGCGTATGTCCATACCATCAGCGGGCATAATAACTGAAATTAATCGAATTTAAGCAAAAACAGGGTTTCCAGAAAAAATTGCTCTTAACTCATGTACAAGACCACTTTAAGAATTGGAAAACTAGGTAACATCCCAAAATCCATGGTGTACTTTAACGGAACAATTATAAATAAGGAACTAAGTAACAATATTCAACATTTATGGCACAGTATGTCTGCATGAGACAAGTGAGGGAAAGCTGTGTGGAGGGGGAATTGAGTGGCTAATTGTTGGAAGGGTAGATGCATGAATTTTTTTACCAAAGGTTCTCTTGTTTGTGGTTGCATTATGCATTATATATTGAGTGAAATCTTCTGTAGCAGTAGGTTTGTTAATTAACAAGCACTTGGTCAGTATATTAAAAGCATAGTAAAACCTTTGATAACTTTGTAGGGAGACAAGTCCATTTCAGATTACTTAAGCTGAATATAGCATTAACTTGTGAACATTTCAAAAAGTTTAGATCATCAGCCCCAAAAGTGGGATAAAAATTGAGAAAATTGTAAAGATCGATGTCAGGTATTAGACTAAAAAAGGAATTTGAATTTAAAACCAAATGTATCTTTGACTTCCCTCAAAAGATGTATAAGCTACATTTGCAAAAACTGTACACATTGTTAGAGTATTAGATACAGACCCATAGATATCTATGAAAATTCCCTTTAAAAGCTAGGACTAAATTATTTGTAGTTTAGTCGTTATGGTTATAAATTTTACTAAAAAAAAAAGGATTTTGTAATTTCAAAATTAGCGAGTGAGTTCTGCAGCTCAGTTAACTTACTGGTTTTTTTGTTGATTACTTGATGCATGTGAAGATTTATGCATGATAACCTGAAAAATATTGGATTAGATGGAAAAACCTACACTGTATTGGAACCAATCTGCAGTGGTTAGAGTAGATAAAGAGAAAACTGAAGAGATACAGATTCTGCGTGGAGTAAGACAGTGATGCATGCTATCTCCACTTTTATTCAACATCTACTCAGTAGCTATTTTTAAAAAAGCTTTAGATGAATGTAATGTTTGAATCTCTCTGAACGGTGAAAGAATAAATAACACATGTTATGCGGATGTACCATCATATTCGCAGATAGGTTAGAGGGGCTGCAACAACTAATGAATAGAATGACAGAAAGCAGCTGTAGATATGGTCTAGACATCAGTATTAATAAAACGAAGCTAATGATTGTATTTAAAAACAAGTTTACAAACTGTAGCCTTAATATAAACCAAAGGCCAGTGGAATGTGTAAGCAAATTTACATAGGCAAGAGCAGTGTACACTAGAATGAGCAGTTTATTCAAAAGTCACAATTTAACAATGAACACAAAGATGAGACTTTTACGCTGGTATGTATTCTCGACCCTCTTCTACGGTGTAGAATCTTGGACTTTGACTGAAGCCAGAACTAAAAAATTGGAAACTTTCGCAGTGTGGCTTTACCGTAGAATACTGAGCATTTCATGGACAGCACATACAACTAATGGTGAAGTTCTTAGAAAGATGAGGAAAGAAAGGAAGTTATTAACACAGTGAAGATAAGAAAGCTTCAGTAACTGGGACATTTCATGAGAAATTAACAGAGATTTTACGTATTGCAGTCCATACTGCAGGGAAAAGTACTTGGAAAGAGAGGAGTTGGGCAACCGAGAGTCTCATGGCTGAGAAATTTAAGGACCTGGTTTGGCATGAATACAACTGACTTATTCCGTGCAGCATTAGATAAAATTAAAATAGTCTCTATGGTATCCAACATCCAAAATGGATGTTTACCATCTGTAGATGGTACTATAGAAGACTTGAATCATATTCGTATGTTGTGTTCCATCACTCATTAAATCCTATGTCAGTCTTCTCAATTAAATTGTCACATAGGGGTTGAATCATAGACTCATTGATGAAGTCTCGTTTCATGTGTAGCATGTCTGATTTTAGTAGCAGTAGTAGCAGTGCACCTTAACATCACAGTGAATATCACTGTTATAATGATGAACATATCACAGCACTTTGTAAACTTTTTTTTATTATGTTTGTATTCTATTTGTATGACACTATTGAGCATCTTATATTTCTGTGGTTTAAAAATCCAGACTTTTCAAATTTGTTACATATATTTTTTTAAATTAATGTAGAGAAGTGACAGTACTCAGCAAGAAGTATTATTATATTTTTAAGAGATTAAACTTAAAATACTTTTGTTGAGAAATAAAATTAACATCAGAAGAGAGTGGCTATTTTAGTGTATTAATCCTTTCAGTGCCAACAGGTTCTCTGTAGGATGGTCCTAAAGTGCCAAGCTGAATTCTTACTATACAACATGTGTTTACTTGAAATTCAATAAAACATTTAATATTAAAGGTAAATTAATGAAATTTTTAACTTATCTAAAACTCAGGCATATAGTCCACACAGTTAAGTTATTTCTTTATCTGTCTTTTATAAATTTATTTTTTTTTAATTGTTAATAAAATGTTTAGATCACATAAATTACATATTTGTAATTTTCGTACAGAAAATGTGTAAAAAGGCTGTGGATATAACACTAGTAAATTCTAAATTCATAATGTCTACAATCTTGCTAAAAAACCCGTGTACAAGTTATAAATATTAGTCACAAACTTAATTTTTTATTAATTTTTTAATTATGCTCAACGTGTTGGCTTGTTATTATTACCTCTGGTACTGTTTTACAATTTGTTATTACCAAAATCACTCTCATTGACACTGATTAAATCTCTTTCACTTTCACTACAGTTAATTAATCGTTCTGCATCATATTCTCTATAAATGTAAATGTATTCGTTCTGTCTCAGTTAATGTAAAATATCTGTATGGAGAACCATACATGACTTCCATGTTCTAAGATTTATGTTTAAAATCATTTTCAAAATGAAATATTTCCATAGAAACTACTACTTTCTTCAGCCCTAACCACAGTACTGTGTTCATTAACGTATACCACCTCACGTTAGCGCATTTGATTTTCACTGATGATGGTAGTCGATGCCACTGCTGAAATGTCTTGGTTTTGCAGAAAACATTGGACCACGGCCAAACAGCCTGGGAAGGAATCTTAACAGCAAACTACTTCTTTGTTGGCGATAACGTAGTACACAAATAATATCGGTATGGAGAACCATACATGACTTCCATGTTCTAAGATTTATATTTAAAATAATTTATGAAATGTAATGTTTCCATAGAAACTACTTCTTTCCACTTATTGCTTCAGCCTTAACCACAGTACTGTGGTCACTAACGTATACCACCACACATTATCGCACTCAATTTATACTGATTATGACAGTCGACGGCTCTGCCGAAACGTCTGGTTTTGCGGAAAACATTGGACTACGGCCAAACAGCCTGGAAAGGAATTTTAACAACAAACTACTACTTTGTTACCGATAACGTAGTACACATATAAAAATTTATCCCCTCCCCCTTCAACTATAATTTTCATTTATAGAAATTTCATATACCTTTCTACAGTAGATTATTACGACCTTCTTTTCAGGATACTTTATTTATCAAAATTAAGTACTTTACTCTTGTTAAAACATAAAATGTTTCAGGTAAACTACCCCCTCCCCTTAACCGATCTTCACCCCAAAATCAATAGGCCTTGAGTCCTCTACAACTCAGGCATATATGCAAAAAATTATTTGATTCTGTTTGAATTTACGGGAGTTATCATTCGCCATAGAAAAAATTGAACACAGACACTTTTCGGAATATGACTTGTCTTCATGTTTGAGGGTAGTACAATCAAAATCAGCCTTTATTTCGAACACTATTTTTTTTTTGCCATCACCATAATTCCATTTCCTTGTGGAATATGGAAGTAAAACATACCCATTTTTACTTCCATGTTCCATAAGGAAATGGAAGTATGATGATGGCAAACAAAATCGTGTTCGAGATTATTGCAGATTCTGATTGTACTACCCTCAAAACATGAAAAAAAGTCATTTTTCGAAAAGTGTCTGTGTGTCTGTCTGTCTGTATATTTTTTTCTATGGCAAACGATAACAGTCTAAAATACAAACAATCAAATAATGTTTTGCATACAGCCCTGATTTGTAGAGTACTCAAGACCTATTTTTTTTTTTTGTGAAGATCGGTTAGGGAAAGGGGTAGTTTACCTGCAACTTTTTTTTTAATCAAGGGTAATTTTTATCTATGGCAAACGATAACAGCCGCAAATTCAAACAGAAGCAAATAATGTTTTGCATACAGCCCTAAATTGTAGAGTTCTCAATACCTATTGTTTTTGGTGAAAATCGGTTAAGGGAAATGGGTAGTTTACCTGCAACATTTTATGTTTTAACAATGGTATTTTCTATGGCAAATGATAACAGCCGCAAATTCAACAGAATCAAATAATTTTTTGCCTATAGCTCTGAATTGTAAAGAACTGAAGGCCTATTGATTTTGGTCAAGATCGGTTAAGGGAAAGGGGTAGTTTACCTGCAACATTTTATGTTTTAACAACGGTTATTTTTTCTATGACGAACAATAACTCCCGCACATTCAAACAGAATCAGATAATGTTTTGCATGCGTCCCTGAATTGTAGAGGACTCAAGACCTATTGATTTTGGTGAAGATCAGTTAAGAGAAAGGTGTAGTTTACCTGCAACGTTTTATGTGATAACAAGGGTAATTTTTTCTATGACGAACGATAACTGCCGTAAATTCAAACATAATCAAATAAGTGTTTGCATATATCCCTAAATTGTAGAGTACTCAAGGCCTGTTGATTTTGTTGAAGATCGGTTAAGGGAAAGTGGTAGTTTACCGGCAACGTTTTATGTTTTAACAAAGGTAATTTTTTCTATGACGAATGATAACTGCCATAAATTCAAAGAGAATCAAACAATTTTTTGCATACGTTCCTGAATTGTAAAAAACTGAAGGCCTATTGATTTTGGTGAAGATCGGTTACGGGGAAAGGGCAGTTGACCTGAAACATTTTTTGTTGTAACAAGAGTAAAGTACTTAATTTTGATAAATAAAGTATCCTGATAAGAAGATCTTAATAATCCACTGTAGAAACATAGATGAAATATCTGTAAATGAAGAGGCTAATTGAACGGGGTGGGGGTAATTTTCTATAAATAAAAATTATAGTTTAAAGGGGAGGGGATAATTTTTATATGTGTATACTACGTTATTGGCAACAAAGTAGTAGTTTGTTGTTAAAATTCCTTCCTGGGCTGTTTGGCCGTAGTCCAATGTTTTCTGCAAAACCAGACGTTTCAGCAGTGCCATCGATTGCCATCATCAGTGAAAATCGAGTGCGATAATTTTTTGGTGGCATACGTTAGTGACCACAGTACTGTGGTTAAGGCTGAAGCAATAAGTGGAAAGAAGTAGTTTCTATGGAAACATTTCATTTCGTAAATTATTTGAATTTAAACATTTTACTTGCCTCCAGAAACGGTTAAGACTATAAAATAGGTTAATTACCTTCTGTCAACGTTTCTCAGAATCCTATACGGGATAACTCGAGTTTCGACACCAATGGTGTCATCATCAGATCCAATATGATTAAGATTAAAATATTAATCGATGTATATTCATCTCGTCAAATATTAAAAATTAAAAAACAACACATACATTGTACAAAATAATAAGTAACACATATTAAAACAAAATAACAATGAAATAAAAGCAACACGCGGCCGTAACGAACCTGCACAGGTACGCTCCCATGGTAAAAACTAATCTATGCCGGCTTGACCTTAGTTCAATTTTATCGATCTGATATAGCCGATTTCTCGTTCTATATGATCGATTCTATTAAATAAAATATTATTTGTATGTATTGCTTTTTCGTTTAGTACACGATTGTGATCTTTCTTTATAGCTGTAACGTGTCAAAATTGGGTAATTTCATTTAGTACAGTTATGGGGTATTGGTATTTCATTTATTTCATTTTTTGGGGTTTTGTAAAAAATATTGTGAAAGTTTTATTTTCCGACAAACGTTAATTCCATTATAACCGGCCACGGGCTGAGTGTAGAACAGTTTGGAACAAAGCAGCAAGACGCAGTTTCTGTTGTGTAATCTGTCAAGGTATGCACCACCCTAAATTTCTCAGAACTTTGTATAAATGTGACCACACACTCACGCGCAGTACAAGTCCGCGCTCGGAGTGACGCCGTTGTCCAAAAACCAAGATGCCTGGAGAACAAATCTATTCACCGTCTCCTTAGCCGACCTGCAGGAAATTCAGCTAAGGACCGCCTACTTTCAGTGACGTCGGAGTGGCCGAGCCTAATATCATCGGCAAACACTAGGAAAAAACACTATGTGTTATAGTCATAGCTAATAAGCCACAGCAAATCAGCTATGAACGGCGACGAAATCAGGTGGCAGTGAACCGCAGCTTCCTCCCGCTCGCGGTCCACGTTATACAGTCTACAAAAAACTACTACAGCCAGCAGACGTAATTCGTGCAACTCGGGTCCGGTCGGGTAGAACCTTTTAAGTATGGATAATACTGTGTAGTAACGCCTTAATACCGGCCGGGACCCGAGGAATTGACTATGTTATAGACGAGTGCAGTGCAGTGGCCGTTGAAAAGCAGTTAATAACGAATAATGTAACCGGGAAGGCACGTGTTCGGTCGACCTCGCGCCATATAAAATGAGACGGGGATTTGTAAAGAATAAATATTTTGCTCGTGTATCTAATATTGGTTAAGGGTGTTTTAATAAATTAAAATAAATATATGTGAGAGTGAGTGAATTGCAGGCTGGGCAGTCTAGTAGTAAGTAATAATCATTAAGTTGCATAAGTTTATAATTACATTCTAACCAGACAAAACATAGGGAAAAAATGTACTAAAGTTTTCAAGCAATATACTAAAAATTTAACTGTACAAATGTTTGTTAAATAATCGCTCATTAAAAATAATGGTTACTTCCGATAAAATGTGTTAGACTAAGTTATTTTGTCATTACCACTTTCTCATTTCTATGTTGCAAAATTCGTCTAACGTTCCAGAATCTTTCTGAATTAATAATTGGGTGTGGTCAGATAGCGAAATTGTCCTTTTTATTTAAGGTGGAGTGTAAAGGTTTTCGATATTTTAGCCTATAAAAAATAATCGTGGCGACCTTGGTCTTCTGAGTGAAATTTAAGTAACAGGTAAGTAGTTGTGATTTGCGTACAGGTAAGTTCTGGCAGTGTATTTTATGTATTAATATATTTCGACGTCTTTTGTATTATTACATTTGGCTCGCGCTGCCAGGATTTTCGTTGAATTTCATTTATACGAGATAGACCTATTTTAATGCACAGAAAATAGGATGTGGTAATGACGAAATTATAAAAATGATTTATCGTATATAATTACACACGTAGGTTATGTTTGTGTTATGAGTTACAGTTGTGTAAGTACAAGATAAAAAAATGGCAGGTAATAACGAGTATGTCAGCTTAACTGACGTCGAAAATGAAAGCCAAATGAATCTCGAATTAACATTATGATAATGATAATATGATGAAATACGTATGTAGAATGGTGGGTAGTATGAAAGAGAGTGCAGACACGCAACAGGCGATGTTAGAGTTAAAATTTAACGAAATAAAGAGTGATTCTGACGCTAAATTTAATATCCAGAATAACAAATTTGACGAGTTGAAAAATGAGATTCAAGAAGTGAATAAACATGTTGAAAATAATAACGAAATAATAAGATCTAGTTTAAATAAATTAGAACAGAGTGTGGAGAGAATGGAAGTAGTTGTAATGAATCCAAAGAGAAATAAAACAAATGAAAATTGTAATGACAAGTGTAAAAATATGATATCAGATAAAGAGTTAACAAATGATAATGATGATGTTGAAAATAATGAGAATAATAATATTGAGTATAGTAATGTATTTGAAGAATTAGTATTGGAGATAGAGACGGTGAAAATAAAGAATGAAAGTACTGATGAGTTGGTGGAATGTAGTGATAATGAAATGTTAATGTGTGTGTATGAGTTAGAGAGAGAGAGAAAAGATAGTACAGTGGTAGAGTGGGGACAGGGGGTAAATTTTCCCTTTATTATTTATGATGATGATTTAATGTGTTCACAAGTGTTGTTTAAGAAGGGCAAGAGTCCCGTGTTGGTAGATGAATTGAAGTATTCATTTTTGTTGTATAATTTTGCACCCTCTGTCTGGAATAATTTGGAGAGTGTGATTTGGTATTATGATGAGGGAGATTTAAACAGAGAATTGTATGTGGAGAAAGTAACAGAATTGTATGCATTGAATAGAGAGTATGAGGAGTGGAAGGTGAGGTTAGAAGTGTGTCTAGATAATAATGATTTAATGGATAATACAAAAGTAAATGACCCGATAATGAATACAGTTACTGATGGAGACTTAACAAATGTACTTAACGTTGACTGGTTTAATGATTATGTGGGTAAAATAAATGAATTTGGTTTTTTTGGTTACAACACACAAAACAGTAATTTGTGTGTGAATGAAAATGAACAATGTTATATAAAACCAAGATTAATCTGGGACGATGGAGGCTAAACTATAAAACAATAAAAGACAGTTATAAACATTTTGTTTTGTGGTTTTGACACGGCAGATTTGGACAATGAAGTGCGGAAAAAACTGAACAGTTAATAACTAAAGTTTGTAAATAATTGTAGTGAATTTATTTATGTGTATTGTAGAATGTCAAATAAACAAGTATGCAGGTAATTGTTGTAACAATAATAACAATAATATTTTGCAATTTAATAAATAAACAATTAATTTTGAAAATAGTAAGTGGAGAATTATAATTGTTTTGATGGTAATGAATTTTGTATTGTTAATAATTAATTTAATTAAAACGATTTGATATGTTTTAAATATTTTGATTGATTATTTAAAGGTTAATTAATTAAATTTTCTAATGAATTTAAATTATTTTACGAGAGATGAATTTGGTAATAGATGGATAAATTGTTTGATTTAAACTAACCTTTATGTTAAATGTTTCAGAGGTGAGGTGAAAGTATTGGTATGGTGAATATAGATGTTTTGTGTGTATCAATTTAAATGCACTGTAAGTATAGAAATTTTATAGTACGAATCAAGTATAATAAAAATGTTTATTTGAAATAATTGTGGTAAATACAAATGATGATTAATTAAAACAACTCAATAATAAATGAAAAATGATATATACTAATTATTAATAATAAATGTTGAAAATTTTAAGAAAGTCCAATGGTAGAAAGTTATGAATGAGTTAAATGATTATTGATGAAAATATTATATTAGAATGTATATAAAAATTTTAATTAGTTAGTTATTAAGTTGCTATTGCGGGGGTGGCCTGTGCTCTCGTAGATAGTGAAATGGGTTGGGGGTAACAGAGAGTGTTACCTCCATCGGAGGCCAAAATGGCGACAATGTGCGGCACATTTTTTTGGTGCAAATTCAATTTGTACAATGATAGACGTTGTGTCGCACATAGCAATGATGAATGCAACAGGCACTGAAATGAAATTAGATTTCCCCGACTTTTCGGGCGATTACTGCCTTACCAGCACTAATCGTGGATTTGGCTAGCGGTTAGCTATGGTCATACCAAGTCCCTTGACCATAGCTGACTTGAAATTGGTATATAGTAGAAATTAAATGGGGGTGAAATTTAGGGGAAATCCAGGTACTATGGAACAGCGGCTACCACTCTGCCCGCATGGGGGTAGCAAAGCCAGGTGGTAGACCCGTTTAAGGGCGTTTAATTATAGACAAGAATATGCTGATATTCATAGATTTTAAAATATAACTGCCGAAGCAAAGACACGGAGAGGTCAAACTACTCCAAAATATACAGTCTTTGTAGAAGCAAAAAGACGCCACAGTCTTACATAATTTGCAATAGAGTGTGTGGATGGGAGGTGGCTCAGAGGAGCCACGAATTTCATTTTATAACATTAAAAAAAAAATTGCTAACTAAAATTTTGATCCAATAAAAATGCTTGTGTTCTGTTTAAATAACTAGCTGCTCATACATTCACTATAAGGTGTTCATTCCATAATCTTAAGTGTGTTATTTTATTGTTGTAGGTTAGATATAAGCCTTGATAAAAATATGTGTTTTCATTATGTGTGTAATTTGGAGACTAAGTAAATGATTACGCCGACTGGCCGGCGGTTAACACAAAGTATCAGAATCAGAAAGAGGGGAAACAGTGAGGGTAGAAGTAAGTACTGATAAATATATATTTCATGTAATTTGTTCAATTTTGAGATGTGTTTTAATTGTGTTAGGGATATCAGCTGATCAGCAATAAAATGTCACTGGTATATTGGTTGTAAATGTTCCAGGTAATTAATATCGAATGTAATGTTTCAATGTATTAAAGATATGGTCTTAAAATAATGAGAAAAGTAATTTGATAAAGTGAGAAATAAAGTAATAATTTGTGAAAGCTAATCAAAGATAGTTTTGGGGTGATGAATATTTGGTGGGACATGTAGATCTGTCCAAGTTGAAGTCAAAGTTAAAGAAATAGTAGAGATGAAGATAATGTAATGTTGTTTTGAAGTAATGTATATTATAGAGTTTTGAGAAGTATTGATGTTGACACAGTAGTTATGTGGAATATGTAGAGTTTTGAGTGATATATTAATGTTTATAATTGATGTTGTTATTTTGTTGAAGTTGAAGTGAGGTAATAAGATTGAGATTTTGGGGATGGCAATTTTGTAGTAGGGGGTAGTGTAATGTAGGAGTCCGCAACATAATGATAGGTTGAGACGGGATGGGATCGATTTAGTGGGAAGGGGTCGCCTCAGGTAGAATCCAGGGACCAGATAATGGGAAATGAGTTTTTTTTTGGGGGGGGACACGTATCCCAAGTACAAAGGGTTAGAGAGTATTTTTTTTATATATAGAGAGAAGGTGGCGATTTGAGTTTAATGATAAGTTGGGGTTAGAGAGTGTTTGGATAGATATTTTGATAGAGCTGGGTGTCATGTTAGTTAACGTTGATGAGTATTAGAGTCAAAGGGAGAAAGATTATATATGTATACAAATCAAGTAGTACATTAAATAAGAGTACGAATAATTACATCACCCACAGTAATGGAGAATCAGATTGTCAAGTAAAGAAAGAGATGTGTAATAAGAATATATAGAATTTTTAATTTACAACCAGTGACAAAATTTGGATAGAATTTGAAAATAATGTAAAATTAAGAAGTGTTTATTTTGAATAATTTAAATGTCAATTTGCTTATTATTTATAATCATATTTTGTTATTTTAAATATTTTATTTTATTATGTTTTGTGTTTCAAGTTAGGATGTTACAGATGTTAAATGTATTTTCAGATAGAACTTATACATAACACATGTAGTTCAAGGTTGTGGACTTGACCTAGTTTTGATCAGCTGAGAGTGAGGTCATGTAAGTTAATAGTATGGGAGTCAATTCAACTTGTGTTTTGTGATCAATTTAAACAAATTTTAAATAATTTCTATATGTAAAGGAAACATTTTAATAAATTTAAATTTTTTTCTTTGAATTTTAAAATTTGTTGGAAAATATTTTTTTTTGAAAAAAAAAAATGATTTTTGCGCCTGCCAGCTAATGAATATGTTTAAGCTTTGATTATTTGTGTATTAACCATGTTTAATTCTATTGATTTATGGTATTGACTTGTATTATTAGACTCTAAGTATTCACATGTTAGGTTAAGGATGTTCTTAATTATAAGAAATGTTCAAATCAACTTATTTTAAATAAAAACAGAAACCAGGGAAGAGAATAATTTAAAATTTATACAAAATTTATGAATCGAGTTTACCTGAAAATAACCAATGGGTTGTAATTTAAATAACTTTTGAAAAATTTTTTCAATTTTATAATATGTAATGTCAGTAGGTAATGTGAGTGTGTGTGAGCCCAGTATCTGCTAAAGGCAGCCCAGCTTGCATACAAGGGGAAACATATCGGCTGAGGATCTGGCATAGTCTAAGCCAGGGATTGAGGATTTTGGGGGGTAGCATGTTAGAAGGTGAGGTGTGCTGTGGTACTTGTCTGTTCGATTTTTTGGTGTTGGGATCTCTTACGGAGAAGTCCAGTGATCTCGTTCAGATGCGTCCATAGTCGCCAAGCCAGGGGGGTCGTGTACCCATGAAGAGTAAGAACCAGGGGGTTGTTGGCACCAGTTCCTCACCGGTCCTCTTAGGGGTGTTATCAATGAAATTTCTTCTGTTCTGGACAGCAGAATTCTCATTGGGGGGGTATTGTAACGCGTCAAAATTGGGTAATTTCATTTAGTACAGTTATGGGGTATTGGTATTTCATTTTTTGGGGTTTTGTAAAAAATATTGTGAAAGTTTTATTTTCCGACAAACGTTAATTCCATTATAACCGGCCACGGGTTGAGTGTAGAACAGTTTGGAACAAAGCAGCAAGACGCAGTTTCTGTTGTGTAATCTGTCAAGGTATGCACCACCCTAAATTTCTCAGAACTTTGCATAAATGTGACCACGCACTCACGCGCAGTACAAGTCCACGCTCGGAGTGACGCCGTCGTCCAAAAACCAAGATGCCTGGAGAACAAATCTATTCACCGTCTCCTTAGCCGACCTGCAGGAAATGCAGCTAAGGACCGCCTACTTTCAGTGACGTCGGAGTGGCCGTGCCTAATATCATCGGCAAACACTAGGAAAAAACACTATGTGTTATAGTCATAGCTAATAAGCCACAGCAAATCAGCTATGAACGGCGACGAAATCAGGTGGCAGTGAACCGCAGCTTCCTCCCGCTCGCGGTCCACGTTACACAGTCTACAAAAAACTGCTACAGCCAGCAGACGTAATTCGTGCAACTCGGGTCCAGTCGGGTAGAACCTTTTAAGTATGGATAACACTATGTAGTAACGCCTTAATACCGGCCGGGACCCGAGGAATTGACTATGTTATAGACGAGTGCAGTGCAGTGGCCGTTGAAAAGCAGTTAATAACGAATAATGTAACCGGGAAGGCACGTGTTCGGTCAACCTCGCGCCATATAAAATGAGACGGGGATTTGTAAAGAATAAATATTTTGCTCGTGTATCTAATATTGGTTAAGGGTGTTTTAATAAATTAAAATAAATATATGTGAAAGTGAGTGAATTGCAGGCTGGGCAGTCTAGTAGTAAGTAATAATCATTAAGTTGCATAAGTTTATAATTACATTCTAACCAGACAAAACATAGGGAAAAAATGTACTAAAGTTTTCAAGCAATATACTAAAAATTTAACTGTACAAATGTTTGTTAAATATTCGCTCATTAAAAATAATGGTTACTTCCGATAAAATGTGTTAGACTAAGTTATTTTGTCATTACCACTTTCTCATTTCTATGTTGCAAAATTCGTCTAACGTTCCGGAATCTTTCTGAATTAATAATTGGGTGTGGTCAGATAGCGAAATTGTCCTTTTATTTAAGGTGGAGTGTAAAGGTTTTCGATATTTTAGCCTATAAAAAATAATTGTGGCGACCTTGGTCTTCTGAGTGAAATTTAAGTACAGGTAAGTAGTTGTGATTTGCGTACAGGTAAGTTCTGGCAGTGTATTTTATGTATTAATATATTTCGACGTCTTTTGTATCATTACATAGCTTTATATATCTCGAACCTTTCGAGGGTGTCTAGCCTTAGTGACTTTTTACATTTATGTAGGATATCTAAATTATCACCAATACTCTTTATGTTATGGTCATGTAAGCTTAAATGTTCTGCAAATGTAGATCTTCTTACATTTGACTTGGAGCTTGGGATATGTTCGTTATAGCGTAATTTGAAGGAACGACCCGTTTGTCCTATGTAGAACTGTGTGCAATCGGAACAATTAAGTCTATATACACCAGTACCGTCAAATATATCGGAGGGTATATTTTTGTTTGTAAATGTAAGTTTTTTCTCAAGCTTATTATTCGCCTTTGAAGCCAAAGTAATATTTTGCTTTTTTAATTGGTTTTTTAAAATATGATGTAGAATTTTACCGTATTCTATTGCAATATATTTGTTTACTTTTTCTTTGGACACATCAATATTTATTGGTTTATTTTGTTTTTTATTAATTATTCTATCTACTATATGACTTTTGTATCCATTGGCTATCGCTATGTGTTTGATAATGTTTAGTTCATTTTTATAATCTTCCGTAGATAGGGGCAATGCCAGCAATCTATGAATCATACAATTAAAAAATGCCATTTTCTGTGAAATAGGGTGATACGATGAGGCGTGAATAGCATGATCTGTAATTGTTGGTTTTCTGTAAATATTATAGTTAATTTTATTATTCATTTCCGTCTCTAATGTGAATTGCAAATTATTTGTAATAGTATTCATATATTTTTTAAGCATCTCCAATTGCCTGCAATTGCCATTATAAATCATTATTGTGTCATCCACATATCGTCGGTAAAATAAAATTTTTTTATAATGTTTGTTTTTGGTTGATAATACTGTATTTCATTTGTTTCAATGTGATTTAAGTAAATTT
The DNA here is from genome assembly GCA_034769895.1 of Magicicada septendecula. NCBI lineage: Eukaryota > Metazoa > Arthropoda > Insecta > Hemiptera > Cicadidae > Magicicada > Magicicada septendecula. The sequence goes on along the minus strand of CM068371.1, from coordinate 14,618,364 downwards.
CTGCCAGGATGCCTGATAATGGGGATCCCATCGCCAATCCATCCCGTTGTAAATAATATTTGTTATTGAAAGTGAAATAATTTTGTTATAATATTACTTTTGTCAAATTGATTAACTCATCAACTGTTCATGATTTAATGTGGATTTAGAGAGTAATAAACTTTTTGCTATTTCTAACGTTTCATTAATAGGTACGTTCGTGTATAAATTTACTATGTCGAATGAGGCGAGGGTGTGTCTCGGCTCGATTGTAATTGTTTTTGTAAGTTCGACCAGTTCTAAACTGTTTTTCAAACTATAATTTTTATTGAACGTTATATATTGTCTAAAAATTTTTTTTGAGTTTTTTGGCAAATTTATATGAAGGTGCAGACATGAAATTAACTAAAGGACGGACAGGCATATTATTTTTATGTATTTTTGGAAGGCCCCTAGGTCTAGGTGCCTTGGGATCTATCATTTTTAAGTATTTTTTCTCATCATTCGTTATGATGTATTTGGATTTATTTAATATTGATTTCACGTTATTATTAAATATAAGAGCGGGATCGCTATGAATCTCAATAATGTTATTGTTTTTAATGAAGTCCTGTATCTTGTTTTTATAATTTTCATAAGTTAAAATTACGAGAGTTTGACCTTTGTCCGCTTTGGTGACGATTGCGTTATGGTCTATTAATTTCGCCTTTATCTCATTAAACACCCTTGTTTCGTTTTTTTAACAAGCGAATTGACCACTTAGGATCACGCCACAACTTTATTTCTTTTTCTTTCCCTGGAGTTTCCTCTGTCTCCAATACTCCTTCATACGCTCACTGGCTTGTTTCCTTTGATCTTCTGTCCAAGTTCGTCCACTTCTATTAGGTCTTCCTGCATCTTGAAACAATTCCAGATTTTTCACTGTACTCCTAAATTCACTTCTTTCTAACATTTGGGACTCTGTGGTATTCGTTATTATAAATAGTTTTTGTATTATTTATATTTTCGGCCTTCATAACTTTTTTTATTTTATTATCAATTGCACGTCTTATTACTGTTTTTGTTTCTTCATCGGATATGGAATTTATTGCAGTTTCGGCATTCAATATTTCATTAAAGAGTGATTGTTTGAAACTATTGTTTTTAAAACTGTATTTTAGGCCTTTGTTCAAAAGGTTGGTTTCTTCATTGTTGAATTTAATTCCAGTAAGATTAACAACACGAGGGTAAAACTGATGACTTATTATATTGTTCTCTTGTGTGTCGTTCTGTTTTTTCAATAAGTTACGAATTTTTTTATTTTGTGTCTTCTTTTTCTTAATAATGGTATTATTTATTTGTTTTTCAATCAAATATGTTACATTGTGGACTTGTGAGGGATGTAAGTTTTGTAAAAGTTCGAGATATTTTTTCATGAGCACTGTATTGAGTAAGTTCTTTTTACTGTGTAATTATAGATTATAGATAAAGAAATCACCTTGTATCCGTCGTGTGACTTCGTTACGTCGATTAAAATGACGCGTTTCGGAACACCTGCTCCATCATCAGATTAAATCACTCTATTGAGGTCGTTAACAGTTAAAATCACATGTTACACATAATTGTCAACCAATGTAACTCACTTGCTTTCTAACTGGTGCACACCACCGCGAAGCCGATCAGACACTGAATTATTATCTGAGTGATTACGCCTAAGCAGGTTCAATGCTGTATCGTATTGAGGGTTGGATTTAAAATTTAAGTGGTAATTCAATATGAATTCTCGGCTGTTTATGTTATTATATGCTTTGTATATTTCGAACTCTTCTATTGCGTCCATGTAACGGCCTTTGTTGCACACATATAGGGGTATCAAATTAGATTTGAAATCGGTATAATTATGATTGTGTAGGATTAAGTGGCAGGAAAAGTTGGACATGATATTATTTAACAAAGTGATACAAGGTGATTTATTTATCTATAAACAGTTTTTACATTGGTCAAACGGGGAGAGGTTTCCTCAAACGATTTAAAGAGCACACACCAAAACGTCACCTAAATAATCTCACATACAACCTTTTTGTGGCATATAAACTAATAATGCCTCTATCTAATGCTGTAAAAATCAACATCACCTGATAGTAAATAAGTGAACCTTGGTGGCAAATCGAATCGGCCCATGGCAATTTTTAACACGTACCTTTGGGCTCATGCAATAGGCCTGTGGCACTGAAACCGTTAATATTTTATATAATGTTTTTCATGGTTCATTTGGTTACATAGAGAGCAGACTAGAACTGAATTGGACTGTTACTCTATGACTATAAAGTTCCTTTGTGACACTACAACACGAAGTAGATAATAATTATCTTCAACAGGTTAAAAAGTATGCTTCAATGCCAGTCCATCACACCATGAACTTACATTACAATTATTTATGTGATGTAAATAATTATTTACAATTATTACATTACAATTTTATTTACAGTGTTTACTGTAATCGATGAATAGGTAACTTACACCTGCAAAGTTGTATGTACCTATCGAGTGATAATTGTGGTGTTTGTTGTGGTGACCAACAGATGTTTGTGCTGATGGACAGCAGCAGTGTCCCACAGGCTCAACGCGCATACCTCTTGTTGTTGTTTGAAAGTCTGCTGGAAAGCCCCGTCGAGAGAGACAGTACCCTCATTCCGTACGTTGAAGTCGTCTCTCAGTTGGAAGCGGACACGGTTGCGGCAGTAACACGGTTAGGTTTGGAATCGACGTCACGTTTCCAGTGTGGTCCTTATGCACACACTACATCTCTCATGCTACAGGTATAGATATTATATAATGTTTGTCAAACTGTATCCATTTCAATAATGCAATTAATTCTACTTAACTTGTGAAATAAGAGGTGTGTTGAAAAAAAGACCGAACTATTTGTGTAGGACATCAACCTGAGCATAAAGCGAGCTGCACAATTAAGTGTTGCTAGCAACAGGTTTTTACGCCGGAATGCAGTTATATCCATCCCATCATGATCAGTAGTCTTCGAGCTATACACTCTGTAGTGGGCACGAGCACATACTGTCCAGTGGCTTTATAACGAAGTGAAAATCAAGATCTTAACGCAATGTTTGTGTGTAAAATTTTGCTGTTAACTTCATTAAATGTTTACAGTGCAATTTCCATTGGATGCAAAAGTTGTCATTACCAGTTTGCATTGGTATGGAGTTGTTGACTGATTTCAAAACGGGTCTCTTTCTGATCACCAGTCAACAAACACAGTAAGAATTTTTCATTGACACTATACATTTAAATTTGTCTATCAAAATTTAATTTTACGATCTTATACAGATGCGCATTCTCTCAGAAAGTCTCATCAGTTAAACAATGATTTACAATTACCACATCACAAACTCTCTTGCCACAATCTTTGGCATCACTTTGATCTGCACCGACTATTAATTTGGCCCTCTTTATACTTAAAATAACCATGCAGGCCTCCGTGTATGGTTACTCGAACAACCAGAATGTCTCTGTAAAGTTTTGACCTAGTTTTGATGCAAAATTTTATATGCACACGTTCTTCGTGGTATTTCTTAATTGCTTTGTCACTAATCTGCCAGCCAGCATGCACATGTCCCCACTGAATCTGATATAGCTCAAAGACTAATGCTGGTAGCGGGACAGAATAAATGCCAGTTTGTTGTCAAAAACTATCGCTAGGTGCACTCAAAGTTGCAGCACGTTGTTTGTGCAGGTTGATGTGTTAAGCCCCGTTCCCACGACACGTGGCTTGGCAAGTCTTGAGTGGCTCGGGGTTCGTACTTGTTGAATATGTGGTCAGTAGAATTACGACTCGAATCGTTCCCACAACGCGTGGCTTGGCAAGTCTCAAGCAGCTGGTGGTTCCGTTAGGAGACTTGATGCAACTCGATACTGCAGTGGGATATGAGTTGATTAGTTTGTTGTTTGGTTAATCGAAATAATTTTTAAAAATGAATAAAGTTTATGAATCGGACAGTGACGAGAACATTGAGTGTGCCACAGCGTGTTAAGTGGTGAGTTTTTGAAGAGGAAAATGTTGAAACACAAAAGGCGTTGGTGGATGGTGTAATTGAATAAAAGTTGTAGAAGGTAAGTAACACCAAAAAATATTAATTTTAAATTAGGCCTTTGTGAATAGAACATAAAAAAGTAAATTACCGTAACCAAACATCTCATAAAAGATCTCAAAAGGTAACTGTTTAGGGGTGTACACTCTATATGACCACTGTAGACATATGTCGCCTAGTAAAAGTTTAATTTAAATGATTGTTATCTCTTTATTTTACCTTTTTTATTTATATAGGCCTAATATTAATAATCAGCGTATTAATGTCCAGTTATTTTGTCAGCAGTTGTGTAAACCAACAAACGAAAACCACTCAAAACTGTGCTTGACAAGCTCTTTGGAACGGCCCCGAGCCGTACTGACGTCGTCCGTTGACCCACAAGCCTTTGATGTTGGGAGCATTTACCAACATTCGACGGGAAAGGCTTAGCCAGCTTGTTTTTACTCAAGCCTACACAGATCTAGCTGTTCACACGTTGCGTGATATGGCAAACTTCAGAGCAGACTCGTCAAGCCACGCACCGTGGGAACGGGGCTTTATTCAAAGAGTTCGATCTTTTTATGAACACATCTCATATATGATATGTATTCATTGCAAAAATGTTCAAGTCGCGCGCGCGCACGCGTGTGTGTGTGTGTGATCAGTCACCTGAATGGTTTTATGTAGTCCTTCAGCTCCGCCCATCTTAAAACAGTGTTCACTCCATTGTTGGTTGAGGAACTTGTACTTAAATTGTATAATAATGTATGCATTTGCTGTTTAGTTGGAGCCAGACAAGTACGAGAAAGGCATAAAGTGGATACGAGAGCTGTTGTATCAGACCAAACTGACGCCCGAGCGTCTGCGTATTATAAGTGCCAAAATCATCAATGACGTTGCTCAAGTCAAACGGAAAGGAAACACCATTGTCAGAGACCTTATGAAAGGGCTGCTCTACAGCAAAGGTTTGTACATCAGCATTGTGAACCAATGAAACTGGAGACTTCAGTGCATTACATATAATTAATTCACTACCGACTCGGAACACAAAGTTTTTTTATGGGTAAAAACGTAAAAGTTTTACCTTATAGCCTGAACTAGTTTTCGCTTTTAAAAAGCTTCTTCAGAGGCTGCCGTTGGGAGCACTGTCCGTCTTGTTCTTGGCGACGGTATCGACTTTTGAAGGATCGATGTTGTGTGTGTGGGGTTGATATGTTCAAATAATGCGTGTGATTTGAATTGTGTCTGTTCGTTTAGGGTGTCGTTTTTGTGTGTTTGTATATTCAAGAGTGTCTAGTTTTCGGCCTTTTGTGTGTACGTGTAGAATGTCCATGTTATTGTCGATGTTTTTGTATGTGTGGTTTGCTTCAATGAGGTTTGCATTATATCGATCAAGAATGAAGGAGATGTGTGAGAGGAGGAAGAGAGAGGGGAAGAAGGGAGGAACCAGTTGAACCAAACGTAGTCCACAGTGGCTCATGTGAAAAAAAAATAGATAATTGTTCGATACCTAATACTTCACACACACACACACACACACATGCACAGAGATTTTCAGACATAATGGGAGCACATGTGCACATAACCTTTTAAATGGGTAGTGCGTAGATCTTAAAAGGTGGGAACCTCTGCTGTACAGTAAACTGAAGTACAGTGTTTTGTTGCCAACCGTGTAAACAAAATATTATGTTCATTTTGTTTTATTTGTCTCCAAGTCACGTTTATTAACTAAATAGAATTATAAATGCCTAATATTAATTCTGTTTAGTTAAAATATTATGCTTGGTGAATTTGCAAAAGGTTTGGTGAATTGAAAAGAAAGTCAAAAATGCGAAACAAATCTTAGCTTTTACTATTCTATTTGGGTGTATTATATCAGTACAGTAGTTTCAAACAGCAGAGAGTTTATTAAGAATTAGTAGGATACAAATAAAAAAATATTGACAAAAAAGAGTTAACTGAAAACACCTTAAGTTTATTTACCTTTAATTGTATCTTAGAAATATAAATATTTTACAAGTAATGAATTTTTGTAAATATTAATTAACACGTTCTGTACTATGTCAGCATAATCCCTTGAAAATGTGTCAAACCAATCAGGCCATGTTGGTCATTACGACTGAAGTGTCAACAGTAAGAATGGTTTTGGGCAGGAGAGCAGAATAAAACAAAACATGCTGGCAGGTGTATTTAATATTGTTACGACGTCACAGAACAATCTACGTGTTTATCAAACGTTCCAGAGAGATCCATAACGTAAGCGTGTGGCATACATGCTTGTAGACGCATTTGCTAGACGGTCCGAGAATTCACGCAGCCGCTCTCACTGTGTCACGGCCGCAAGCTATTACGTCATAGTTTAAAGGTAATACGTAGTATGTGGAATCGTCTAGATTTTCGGCGGCTATAAATACCAGTACTCAACGACGTTCAATTCAGTATAGTGGCGATATATTTACATTGCGGTTCGAGAGTTATTCTCGGGCGATATTACTGTGCGCGTCAAGTGGTTATTAGTAAAGTGTTGTGTTTTATAATTGGGCAGTATATTGTAATACAATTGTGTTTAATATTAGTGACATTTTATTGCGTGTGAACAATTTTTATTTGATTTGTTGTAGTAGACTGTGTTGTTAATTACGAACTGTTTAACTGTGAAAATTAAAGCTGGTGATTAGTGACTTAATAGGTGTCTTGTACTTATTTTGTTTCCACTGTACCTACGACGATAAAGTAGACCGTCGTAACAGTGGTGTCAGAAGTGGGATAGAATGGTTAACAGTGGAAACAGTGGAAAGTTTGTACAAGACGAGTGTAATTCGTAATTAATCGGTAAACATGGGTGCCAGTCAAATGATGGAAGCTTTACAAACACTGCTACGGCAGACACAGGAAGAAGCTGAAAAACGCAGGCAGGAGAGAGAAGAGGCTGAAGAACATCAGAAAGCACTAATGCTAGAAACAGAAGAAAGACAAAAAGAAGATCGTAAGCAGGAGGCAGAGGAACGTAAATGAGAAGCAGGTGACATCAAAGCGTTAATTCAAGAGCAAAAGCAGATGCAAGAACATACTACAGCAGAATTGGGTCTCCTACGTCGTGACGTAGGTGAATTACGAGGTGAGCTTAACAATCAAATTACCAGAATATCTGACGTAGAAGAATCCATGTCAAATAAAATAGCTGAAGTGGAAAAATCTATCTTGAGTTTGAAAAAAACCTATGTCAACAAAAATAGAAGACTCAATTACAAATATAAAAGAGCAGATTAAAAATGAAGTCGAGCAGTGCCTGAAGTTAAACCAAAAAAACTTTGTGAACAGACTGTACCAATGATAAAGACAGAGAAAGACACAGAAAATAAGTCAATAGAGAAGGTCACCTCACCTGCGGTAGGGACAGTTCATGTCAAGGCCCCAACCTTTGATGGAAGCACGCACTGGGCGACCTATTTATGCCAATTCGAAGCTGCTCCATGCGCAAATAATTAGACAGAGAAAGACAAGGCTGTTTCACTCGTTCTCTCATTAAAAAGACCTGCGGCAGAATTACTACAGAAAGTGCTACCTGACAGCCAGAACATCTATGCCGAGTTGATAAAAGCTCTAGAATTACGGTATGGTGATAAACATTTGCGAGATGTGTACTATGCTCAGTTGAGAACAAGACGACAATGTTCCGGGGAGAGTCTTCAAGAGTTTGAAGCAAGTATCGACAGATTGATTATATTGGCCTATCCTGAAGCACCAGAAGACTTCCGAATAAGGTTTGCGGTGCAGACATTTATTGATGGCATCGGAGATTGTGAACTTCAGCAAATGTTACGAATGGCAAGGCACCGAAATAGCTCAGAAGCTCTTGTTCACGCCCTAGAGTTTGAAGCTGCCAAGTCAGTGTCCCGCTACATTACTGGGTTTGTGCCATCATGTTGCAGTCAGAAGATCTCTGTATCACATTGCCGTTACGGGGTGCAGAAAAACAATGTTGTCGGACAAAATTCAAAAGTTCAAGAGAGTCGCAACGATTTGAAAAAGACAGAAGACCAAAATGTTGCAACTGTGGAAAACGTGGGCATCTACAGGTGTTGTTGGGAGAAGAAGATACCGAGAGAAAAGAGTGATCGACCAATTGGAGAAGTAACGCCCCAGAACAGCACACAATTTCCACGCTACATAAGACCAGTGGAAACTTGATCGTTAATGGATTTGTGGAAGGTAAACCAACATCATTTACAGTTGACACGGGCACAACAGTGTCCATTGTGCGCTCTGACTTAGTCAGCAACCGCCAGACTCTAATTAGCTCTTGTACAATAGAGACTGTGACTGGAAGCCCCGTCAAAGTGCTAGGAAAGGTACGTGTACGCCTGGGTCTTCTCGAGTTTAGTCACCAAATGCTCGTTGCAGACATTGTCAATGAAGTGATTCTTGGCACGGACATTATGAATGCCTACGGATTCGTTGTGGACTTGAGAGAGAATGTCCTGAAGATTGGCAAAGAGAAGATAAAGCTTTGCATGGCTAAAATGACAGGGTCTACCAACCATTCGATTAAGCGAGTGGCATTAGTCGAAGAAAAAGTCAACAGGTCTGGGCAAGAGGAACCCTCCCTATTGCAAGCAGAAATGGAGGAAGAACAAGCACAGGAAATACAAATAAGTGTAACGACAAAAGAAGTGATTGGAAAGCCAACTATGGGTGTCGAGACAAAACTCTTGCTTGTTCCTGAGCTGATAGAAGCGACTGAGGGCAAAGTGGCTGAAGATGAGGTTACGCAAGAGGTTGTTGACGAGAACCAAACAAACTTGGATCAGCCAGTGGTGTTTAGGTCATTAGTACAGACGCAATGGGAGTGATTCCAGCAAAACTAGTAGTTGAGCGGAAGACTCGCAATCCTGGGAACGTTTTGTTCGGATCACACGAGACTGAATTCGAAGAACCGGAGAATTATCTTTCGCAAGGTCGTCCACCTAGATCGCCTGGCTAAGTACTACTTCAGAGACGGTTTGCCAGTTCGGGACGAACAGGCTTAAGGAAGGGGCAGTGCTATGATATCACAGAACAATCTACGTGTTTATCGAATGTTCCAGAGCGTTCCATAATGTAAGCGTGTGGCGTACGTGCTTGTAGACACATTTGCTAGATGGTGCAAGAATTCACGCGGCCGCTCTCACTGTGTCATGGCCGCAAGCTATTACGTCGTAGTTTAAAGGTAATACGTAGTATGTGGAATCGTCTAGATTTTCGGCGGCTATAAATACTGTACTCAACGACGTTCAGTTCAGTATAGTGGCATATATTTACATTGCGGTTCGAGAGTTATTCTCGGGCGATATTACTGTGCGCGTTCAAGTGGTTATTGGTAAAGTATTGTGTTTTATAATCGGGCAGTATATTGTAATACAATTGTGTTTAATATTAGTGACATTTTATTGCGTGTGAACAATTTTTATTTGATTTGTTATAGTAGAATGTGTTGTTAATTACGAACTGTTTAACTGTGAAAATTAAACTGGTGATTAGTGACTTAATTGGTGTCTTGAGCTTATTTTGTTTCCACTGTACCTACGACGATCAAGTAGACCATCATAACAATATTTAAAAACATACTTTTTTAAAGCATCTCTTGACGCACAGGACAGATCATGGCTTAACACTTTTGAGACTGGTCCCTCTCGGATGTAGCTACAACCAGAAACTGCACATTTTTATATTATTTCTAATTTTTACTGTTAAAAAACTATTCAACTTAACTTTTGTATCAGATAATCGTTTTGTAGAGGAGGCTTTCTTCTTTAATTTGATATGTGGCACAATTTATCCAATGTTTTTATAGTTTTCACATTTTTAGTTGTTCCATGTTTTGAATTAAAAAAAAAATTCTGTTAGCACTCACACTTCACTGTTCACATTGTAGTGGTAAAATTAGGTCTTTAAATCTATTTATTGACATGTCTAAAACACTAATAAATATTTTCCAGTGATTTATAAAAGTAAAAAATATATTTATACATTATAATTTATTTTAGTATGGAATACTTTGAAGCACTCCGAGACACACAGAGGAATGTTACAGGCCTGATAGTAATATCGAGTTCATGAAACGTACACTTGGTTCTTCTTGCACATTTGACACAACACCACTAACATCTAAATCAGAATCGTCATCATCAATTTTGTGTACAAATTCGTCATCCAAGTCACTATCGTCCATTTCAGAACCAAATTCATTTGCTGGTTGTTCAAGTTCCTGAACGGACAGATATTGGCCCCCTTGACCTCATGATAATAATAAAATTGTAATGCTGATATAACTAAAATATAACACAAAAAATCAAAAGCACTCAGAAATTGTTTAAAATGTTGAGAAAACAAAGATTAACACACCACGAAACTGTACAAAGGTTAACCGGAAGCATACCGTCATTATGACAGAACGCCAAACAGCTGTCTCGTCATGTGTATAGAAAATGTGCTGTAATTCCTGTTTCATAATGCTCATGCCATCTGTGAATTTTTTTTGTGAACTAAGAGAGTTCACAAAAAAAAGGTCCAACTATTACATTACAACTATGTGGTTAGGTCCTATTACATCTGTTCAAGGCCAACTATATTTCATCGCTTAAGAAATACAAGCCTTAAAACGTGAAGACGTGTTAACTCTCATCCTTCATCAAGTAAGCCATTTTTTACACAGACAAGTTTACACATCTGTCATCTCGAAAGTGTTGAACTTATTTTTGTTGAGAAATGTTAGCGTCTTCTAACATGACTTACTACCTTTTGTGTTGAACCCACCCGATCAGAATTTATGCTTAAACATTGAGGCTTCTTTAGTATTTGAATTTATGGGCAATAACCACAAATATGTTTTCCAGAGAGTAATCATTATGCGTCCAGCGTACTGAGGCAACACAAGTTCCTGACCAACCTGTTGGAGCGGTTAAACAAACCCGAAGAATGCGACAAAGTCATAGCGGAAATAGAATCGGTACGGCAGATCGTCACGGATCCCAAGAACATGGTTATCCACTTGGCAGCTAATCTAGATCTGTTGGCAACAAAGTATGCGAATCCGGCTGAACTGTGGAACCAGATGCTTCCAGCCAGCAAAGCTTCAGTAAAAAATAAGTAAGTTATTTTATTTATTATTGTTAGTGTTAAATCGTTATAACAAACAGGAACTTATCATAACTCATAAGGCTACTTTTACACACAACGGTTTTGTCCATACGGAAAAAAATGTACAGATTTTTGCTTTATGGACGAAACTTTTACACTACTTGGTTTTTTCCATTGCAATGGGTTCAGTCACATTCTGTTGTCAGTTTTGTTCAGTAGCGGTTGCAATCAACTCAAAATAATCACTAACAAATTGTTGTGATGTGGTTACTGCATCATCATTGTGAAGTCGTAGGAGGCAAAATCGGATTCATTGGCTCCATCTGATCAAGCAAAGGAGGAATGAAATGGGTTCATTTCACACACCGTTTGAAGAACTATATAGAGATTAAAACAAATTCTATAACTATTTTCGAATGTCAGTTTCGTCATTTAATGAATTACTTAACCAACGAAAATATGTTCTTCAGCATCAAAATACAATGAGAAACTGTCTTCAATCTGTTCAGATGTTAGCTCAGACCTCTTATTATAGAGGAATAAAGTTGTCTGAAATAAAGTCACAAATTCAGTTTTCCAGAGGGGGTGATGAAAAAAATTATCTTCAAAGAGGAGACAGAGAGGCAGACACTGCCCTGTTTGTGGAAAGTTGCATGTATCTTACCATGATAACGTCATGGTGCTATTTGGTATTTATGTTGATCTGTCTTTAAACAATAATAGGGTCCTATCTGAAATGCTTTAATTAATTATTAATGTTTGTGATTTTGTTGTTTAGATTACACGTAACAAACGATTGGGAACTGCTGGCGGAGCCTGCCGAACCACTGTTGAAGGGCTGTGTTGTAGGTGTCGGTGCTGTAGAATCCACTTTCTTCTGTCAGACGACAACTGCGATCAGAGAGTTTCTTGACCCAGATCTGGCGCCGTTGTTGGTATTTTTACAGTACATCACTCAGCTGGAGGTAATATTGTGAGCAAAACTTTTATATACTTTGGATTTGTAGGTAGCCTCAGTATGGAGTATGTTACACTTGGCATTGAATGACAAGTATGATCTGTAAATCATAAAAACTTCCAGTTTGTGAGAAAAGAGTCAGATCTACTGCTTGCGAGCCCAAGGAAGTAACTGGATTATATAGGGTTTATATATTAAATAGTAAAAAATCATTGTGCGTATCAAAGTTATATAATGAAAGTCGGTATAATGGAAAGTATGATGAAAGAAAATAAGTTTTTTTTTTTAAATACTGATACAATTAAAAATCTGTGTTTTATAAAAGTACCATAAGTTTGGTTATTTCATCTAATAACTAGCTAAAGCTACAGTTGTCGCTTATATCGAATTAAGAACCAGTTGACAGACACGTGTGAAATAACAGTGAGTTTGGTGATAGGTCGGCACCTGTAATCTTCAACCGAATCCTGGAGTACAAGGAGAATATTAATTAATTCTGCAAACATCTTGAGTAATAAATAATAATGATTACAGATAGCAGCTTATGCAGTTGATATTAAAATATTGTTACGATATTACAGAACAATCTACGTGTTTATCGAATGTTCCAGATAAATCCAGCTGAATCTGTGTGGCGTACGTGATTCTCGACACATTAGTTAGACTGTGGCAGAAGCCGCACGAACTGTATCAAGGCTGCAATGAATTACGCTCTAATGTTTTCTTTTATTATTAATGCGCAGTATGGAATAATCTAGTATTGGGGGGGGGGTAATATATACCAGTACTCAACGACGTTCAGTGTCAGTTATAGTTGCGATATATTACAGTGCGGTTCGAGTTTATTGTCGGGCGATACTGTGTGCATTCAAGTGGTTATTAGTGAAGTGTTGTGTTTTATAATCGGGCGGTATAATTGTAATACAATTGTGTTTTATATTAGTTGACATTTTATTATGTGTGAACAATTTTTATTTGATTTGTTGTAAGAGACTGTGTTGTTAATTACAAACTGTTTAACTTTTAAAATTAAAGCTGGTGATTAGCGACTTAATTTGTGTCTTGTATTTTGTTTTCCACTGTACCTACGATGATCAAGTAGACCGTCGTAACACTATGATGGGAAAGACAATAGTAACTGTCAACCAAAAATATATATTGACTAACTAGGTTAATGCTAAAGATGTGATGTTAATATTAATAATAATTACCAGATTTAAATTTTTTAATAAATCCTGATCCACTTACCTTGCCAGCCCAGGTCCATCACACAAACTGTGAAGTACAATAGTTGTCTTGATTATTCATCTCTTCTTTCACAGTGTGAAGGTAAGTGTGAAGTACAAGCGTGATTTCAAGGTTATATGGGTCGTAATAATTACTCTCATGTTTCGGTTAACTATTTCAACTTCATTTTATTATTCTTTTATCATTCTTTTTTATGAATCAATTAAAACATGCTTTCTCATTTTACACTCTCTAATCCTTCAAATGAACAAAATTAAATATTGAGGTAGCGACCCCCATCTGACCAAAACCACAAGTATCTTTAATTTATATACTTAAATTACTTATTTAACTAATAAAGAAAAACAACCCAGCTTGCTCACTCTCACACTCATACAGTTTAAATCCCCCTTTTATTTTAAATTTGGCGTTATATAAAATTTAGCATAATTAAAAGAAATTAAAAAGAAAGTTGCACTGGTACTTCTCTGTTCATTCTGTCGACCACGTGTTGCACTCTGTAGACTTTCCGAAATTACGTTCTCACTGTCTATTTTGACTTCCCAGTTGATCTATACGTTTTATATTCTTTTATACATTTTTTAAACACAATTTACTGGTCGGCCGACCCTAACTAGCTCGAGCGATGTTATTATTGACCACGCGTGGTCTGGAGTTCTATGTGACTGCCCGGCAACTGCGAACCAGGCTCCCCACTTTTTCTGGTGGCTCAACAGGAAACACACTGCCTTCATACTATGATTTTTCTGTCGTCGTACAATAAATCTGGATTGTCTATGGACCACATGGGATAGTGTTGTTAAACGGCGACGATATAGGAGGCTGAGGTAGGCGGAGCCTCTACTTGATTTCTGCCATCTACAGAGCACGTGGAAATAAAATCTTTGTGCCTCGCCATTTTTCGTGGCGTCGGTTCAGCCTGTTAGGCGTAGAAGCCGCGCTCCGTCGAGTGTATGTGCATAGTTGTACGTGACAAACATTCAGTTTATAAACAAGTATCGCATTCTCCAACTATACTCCACTCAAAAAGTTATGTCACGGTTCATTGTTTGAATAGAACCTTTTTACGTGGGACTTACAATGATGATATTGAATAATTTTAATAACAAATAAAACCCCCGTTTTTGACATATTACAAAGAGGAGAGGCCAACCATAACTGCAGAGAAAACAAAAATACTGTTACGACGGTCTGCTTGATCGTCATAGGTACAGTGGAAACAAAATAAGTACAAGACACCAATTAAGTCACTAATCACACCTTTAATTGTTACAGTAAAACAGTTTGTAATTAACAACACAGTCTCTACAACAAATCAAATGAAAATTGTTCACACGCTATAAAATGTCCACTAATATTAAAACTCAATGTATTACAATTATACCGTCCAATTATAAAACTCAACACTTCACTAATAACTACGTGAACGTACACATTAATAACTCGAACCCCTCTCGAAATATATCGCACAGCTGTACTGAAAACTAAGCCCGCTACTGCCGTGTATTTATAGTCCCGCTCACACACCAGAAGCTTCCAAAATGCGTTTTATCTCTCGTGTGAACTACGTAATTAACTGCGGCCTTGACACAGTCCGAGCACCCGAGCGAAGCCCGGCACAGTCAAGAAGATTCTCGCAAAATGCGTCTACAAGCACGTACGCCACACGCTTACATTCCGGTCTCTCTGGAACGTTCGATAAACACGTAGATTGTTCTGTGACGTCGCAACACTGCCTCCTCCTTAAGCCTGTTCGTCCCGACCTGGCAAACTGTCTCTAACGTTGTACTTAGCCAGGGGATCTAGGTGGACGACCTTGAACTTTCTCTGTCCTTCCTGTTGAATCCAATAAACAACATCGTTAATTCTTTTTTTTTTCACAGTGTAGGGTCCTTCCCAGTTAGACTGAAGCTTAAGTGAGCTACCACGACAGTGCTTTGGATTGAACAACCAGACCTAATCTCCTTCTTGGAAACCCACACTATTGCTGCGAATGTCATACTGAGTCTTCATTTTATCACTGGCAATCTTCAGCCGTCCTCTCACCAAGCGATTCATTTCTCACAGTTGGTTTTCTAATTGCGAGGAATAGTTCTGCAGCTCTTGGGACTGAGTCTCAGGTGATCTGAACATTAAGTCCCCAGGAAGAGGAATCTCCCACCCAAACCGTGTACTGATGATCTATACGCCATGAGGAATAGTGGTATACGTTGGTCCCAGTCTGTTTGGTTCTCGTCAACAACATTCAAAAGATGTTGCTCAAGTGTCCTATTGAATCTCTCAACCATCCCGTCCGACTGAGGATGCAGAGGCGTTGTCCTGGTCTTTCGAATTCCGAGTAGACGACATAATTCTTTAAATGCTCCTGATTCGAAATTTCTCCCTTGATCCATATGGATTTCCATAGGGGCTCCATAACGGCAACAGAAGTTGTGAACTAACTGCTTTGCCACAGTGGTAACCTCCTGATTTGGAATTGCATAAGCTTCCACCCACTTAGTAAAGTAGTCACCTACAACCATGATGTACCGGTTTCCATCATCAGTAACTGGGAATGGTCCAGCAATGTCTATGGCAATTCTCTCGAAAGGTAGTCCAACATTATACTGTCTCATTTTTCCTCTGCTTCTGGTTTGTGGGCCCTTGCTTGCAGCACATATTTCTCATGTCCGAACCCATCCCTCTACATCGTGGCGAAGATGAAGCCAATAGAATCGCTTCCGTATTTTGTCAAGGGTTTTTTTAACGCCAAGATGGCCTCCAGATGTTCCATCATGCATCTCCTTCAAAACAGACTTCACTTTACTTCGGGGAACTATCAACTGCATGACCACGTCTCGTCCATCTGCACTTTCCCAAGCCCTTTTCAGCAATCCGTTTTCTAAGGTGAGAGATTCCCATTGTGCCCAGTAGCCCTTCAGCACTTCGGAACCATGGCAGATATCTTGCTAATCCGGGCGGCTTTTGCTGTCAAGATTGGTCCAATGTCTTCATCAGTCATCTGTTCTTGTCGACAGTCTTGTGTTGTCCAGCCGTCAGCCAGGAAATCCACAGTGATGGCTTGAACATGTTCGCTTGAGTTTTGTTCTTCCTTTCTATGGCAATGTTGGCAGTCTTCCGGGCACAGTCTTCATGATAAGCCATTGCATTACCATGCAGACGCCCCCGCCGATGTTGTACCTTGAAATTGTACTCTTGCAGACGTTCAAGCCACCTTGCCAACTGTCCTTCCGGATTTTTAGATCTTAAGAGCCATGCAAGGGCGGCATGGTCGGTATGTAGTGAAAACTCTCTTCCATAGAGGTATTTATGGAAGTGCTCCAACGCTCGGACGATTGCCAGCAACTCTCTCCTTGTGATGCAATAATTTCTCTCCAGTTTAGAAAGTGTCTTACTGTAATACGCTATTACTCATTCTTCACCATTTTGCACTTGAGACAAAACTGCTCCTAGACTTGAGTATTGCTTGTGTCTGTGTCTACGATGTACTTCCCTTCGGAAGCTGGAAAAGCGAGAATTGGCTGCGAACATAATGCAATCTTCAACGTTCTAAATGCTTGGTCACACTCTCTCGACCACTGGAAGTTTCATTTATTTACCGTTAGCTCATGTAGTGGTTTAGCAATAGTAGCGAAGCCTTTCACAAAACGTCAGTAATATGAGCATAACCCCAGGAAACTCCGAACTTCGTGTTTACTCTTCGGAACTGGCCAGTCTCTTACAGTGTCTACTTTATTAGGATCCATGCTAACACCTGCTGCTGAAACCAGATGGCCCAGATACTGTACTTCCTTCTCGAATAGAGAACACTTCTTCGGGCTCAGCTTCAGTTGTGCACTGTGAATTCTAGTTAGAACTTACTTAAGGTTTTCCAAATTGTCTTCAAGAGTCTTCCCGATCACTATGACATCGTCTAAGTAAACAAGGCCTGTTTTCCACGTCAGACCTCGGAGTATCAGGTCCATCAATCTTTCAAATGTTGCCTGTGCATTACAGAGTCCAAATGCATTACGTTAAATTGGAATAAGCCACTTGGGGTTGAGAAAGTGGTCTTTTCCTTGTCTTCTTGATAAAGACCCACTTGCCAATATCCACTTTTCAGGTCCAATGTGGAAACCACTGTGCTCCGGACAACATGTCGTGTATATCGTCAACGCGAGGTAATGGATAGCAGTCTTTCTTTGTAACGTCATTTAACCTCCAGTAGTCAACGCAGAAACGCAATCCACCATCCTTCTTCGCTACCAGCACTACAGGAGAAGACCAAGCACTTGACGAAGGTTCGATTACTCCCTCTGTCAACATGTCCTGTACTAACCGAGACATTTCCTCTTGTTTAGATAATGGAGGCCTTCGAGGAGGTTGGTGTATCTGTGTTGTGTCCCCAGTATTGATGCGATGTTGCACAAGAGAGGTTCTTCCCAGTGACTGTCCCCGAACTGCAAAACAATCTTTGAATTCGTGTAAAAACTGTCTAAGTTCTTTTACCTCACCACTTGAGAGGTCATTAGAGATCTGTTCAATAATTCTTGCAGTTCCTCTGGTAATTTGGAAGTATCCGAAGAGCTGGATCTTCGTTGCGTTATTCCGGCTACCCAGCCCACATGAGTCAATTTGCCTAGGAGCATATAGCTCTGTAAAGTGACAGCTTGATCCAAAGTATTCACCACTCTAATAGGTACATTTCCGGTTTCATCAGTTTTTACTAAACTTCTGGCGATTAATATGCCCGGTGTGCTGACTACCTGGGGTTCGAATATAAAGCACTGGTTGCCCCTAGTATCTACATCGGTTCTAACCATGATGATCTTTTCGGAGTTTGGCGGAACAGTTACGGCCACTTGGTTTATGACGTCCATCGATTTTTCTGCTGTAGTCATTGTTGATACCTTTACCTCTTCGCCTCCGATTCTCAAGACATTGTTCTTGAAGTCGATTATAAATCCGTATGCATTCATAACGTCCACACCAAGAATTGCTTCATCCACAATGTCTGCAACAAGTACTTGATGATTAAACTCAAGTCGACCGAGGCGTATGTGTATCTCCACTTTTCCACACACTTTTACAGGCCGTCCAGTAGCTGTTCGCAAGCTGCAAGAGTTCCAGATTGGCTTGAGATCTTTCACCACGTCGGGCCGCACAATAGAAACTGTTGCGCCTGTGTCAACTGTAATCGAGGTTGGCCTTTCTTGAACAAATCCGGTAACTACCAAGCTCCCACTGTTTTTCCGAAGTGTAGAAATTGCATGTTGACTAGGGGCTTCGTTCCTCCAGTTAAGCAGCACACGCCCTGTTGTTCCGACTATTACTCGTTTCCCTGCTGCTGAATCCTAACCCTACAATCTCGTAGATGTCCAGGTTCCCACATCTATAACACTTCGGTCTTCCATACTTTCTTATTTGATTCTGTGGTGCCGACCGTTGAGTCTCTGTTCCTTGTTCTTCTTCCTCATTCTGTGCCGTCACGATCTTTTAGCGCGCACACTTTATGACTTGTCCAACCAGACGCTGATTTGGCGGCCTCAAATTACAAATCATGTACCAGGGCGTTCGCACTGTTCTGGTGTCTTGCCATTCATAACACTTGCTGTAGTTCGTTATCTCGGACACCAGCAGTAAATGTCTGCATCGCAAAACTCGTTCGGAAATCTTCTGGCGCTTCAGGATAGGCCAGTCTTAATTAGTATGTCGATACTTGCTTCAAACTCTTGAAGACTCTCCCCGAAATGCTGTCGCCTTGCTCTCAACTGGGTGCAGTACACATCTCGCAAATGTTTATCACCGTACCGTAATTCCAGAGCTTTTATCAACTCGGCATAGGTGTTCTGGCTGTCAGGTGGCACTTTCTGTAGTAGTTCTGCCGCGGGTCCTTTTAATGAGAGAACGAGTGAAACAGCCTTGTCTTTCTCTGTCCAATTATTTGCGCATGCAGCAGCTTCAAATTGGCGGAGGTACGTTGCTCAGTGACTGCTTCCGTCAAAGGTTGGAGCTTTGACATGAACTGTCCCAACCGCAGGCGACGTGACCTTCTGTACTGACTTATTTTCTGTGTCTTTCTCTGTCTTTATCATTGGTACAGTCTGTTCACAAAGTTGGTTTGGTTGTAACTTCAGGAACTGCTCTCTTATGTTTGCCATTGAGATTTCTACTGCAGATATTTTATTTGACATGGTTTCTTCTATGTCAGATATTTTTGTGGACATCGGTTCTTCAACACTCGAAATAGATTTCTCTTCTTCAGCTATTTTTAATGTCATTGATTCTTGTACCTCCGATATTTTAGTAACTTGTTTATTAAGCTCACCTCTTAGGAAACCCAACTCTGCAGTGGTTTGTTCTTGTGTCTGCTTTTGCTCCTGCATTAACTCCTTGATGTCTTCTGTTTCACGCTTCCTTTCTTCTTTTTGTCTTTCTTCTGTTTCTAGCATTAATGCTTTCTGACACTTCTCAGTCTCTTCTCTTTCCTGCCTGCGTTTCTCATCCTGTCGCATTTCTGCTTCTTCTCTTTCTTGTCTTCGTTCTTCTTTTTGTCGTCTTTCTGCTTCTTCCTGTGTCTGCCGCAGCAGTGTTTGGAAAGCTTTCATCATCTGACTGGGATCCATTGCTTACCGATTAGTTACGAATTATTTTACCTCGATTAGTTTACCTCGTCTTGTACAAAGTGTCCACTGTTTCCACTGTTAACCGTTATATCCCACTTCTGACACCACTGTTACGACGGTCTACTCGATCGTCATAGGTACAGTGGAAACAAAATAAGTACAAGACACCAATTAAGTCACTAATCACACCTTTAATTGTTACAGCAAACAGTTCGTAATTAACAACACAGTCTCTACAACAAATCAGATGAAAATTGTTCACACGCAATAAAATGTTCACTAATATTAAAACTCAATTGTATTACAATTATACCGTCCGATTATAAAACGTAACACTTTACTAATAACTACTTGAACGTACACAGTAATAACTCGAACCGCTCTGGAAATATATCGCAGCTGTACTGAAAACTAAGGCCGCTACCGCCATGTATTTATAGTCCCGCTCACACACCAGAAGCTTCCAAACTGCGTCTTATCTCTCGTGTGAACTACGTAAGTAACTGCGGCCTTGACACAGTCCGAGCGCCCGAGCGAAGCCCAGCACAGTCGAGAAGATTCTCGCAAAATACGTCTACAAGCACGTACGCCACACGCTTACATTCTGGATCTCTCTGGAACGTTCGATAAACACGTAGATTGTTCTGTGATGTCGTAACAATACTGACATAGACATGTTCAAGGAGAGCTTTTAAAAATGAAATAATAGGAAACGACAATCTGGTAAGGATGAAAGACTGGGACTGAATCTATGGTTGATGGACCTAGAAGTCACTGGCAAGAGAACACATGTAAGAATGTTCAAGACTAATCAAACTGGCAAGTGATGACTAGGGACTGGCCTCGGTGGTAGCAGGGGGGGAGGGTGTAGAGCCATGAGAACAAGAAGATTTTGACCAAATGTTGTTAAGAATTGTCATGTTTAAAAACAGTATCGTTAACGTAGTAGTGACTAATGATCAATAAATGTGTAACTATGGAAGGTTTAGTGAGGATCGGTCAATCAATAAGTAGTATAACACAGATTTTACATTATTTATGTCGATGTTTCAGTTCAATATTTATCGTCATCATCAGGATCTGTTTAGGGACAATAGAGAAAAGTCAAACAACATAACCAGATAAGTTAATTGTGTGTCGGGGGGGTGAGACTTCAGCAAAATAATTACAATTCTTACATTTTGTTTTAATTAAATAGATAAACATAATGATGATATTCCAAAACATAATTAATACAGTATTACAGTTTAATATATTGAAAATACAAAATCATACAGCTTCACACAACTATAGTGAGCATGTATTTAGTAAACCAGAATGTTTTCTGTGTCTGCTAGCTTAATTCTGCTAGTGGGTGAAAAATAATAATAATGACTTTTACTAATATACATACTTGAACATCCTGTAATCTGTATTCGGTTGTAACATATTTTTAGACGTGCATTGTTATCTGTACCAATTCCAATATACATTTGATGATTACTGCATGTATTATTATTTATAAGTATAATTCAGGGATTTTATATTATGCAGTAGTTCAAGGGAATTATTAATTAAAATATTTAAATTCGTCCCTGTTTCAGGCATCGTTTGCAATAGTACTCTGCAATTAAATGATTAAAAGTATTTAAATTTGAGTTACTTTACCTTGTTCGGACATAGAAATTAACCAAGATGTCGTCTAGTGTACTCGGCAGAGAAAAATAGGTCAATGCAAATAAACAAGTACATAGTTATAATTCATATAAAACACTACTTTATTGTATTTTCATCTCTTCTCCTTCTCTATTTGCTAACATTTCGCTTACGCACAATTAAATATTGAGGTGACGACCCCATCTGAGTGAAATAACAAACTTGTCTCTTATTTCTTATAATTAAATCATTTATTAAATTTATTAATAATTCTAAAACTTATTAAATTTTTAATTAAAAGCAACCCAGAATTTTGCTCACACACACACACACACTCATCTTTTAAACCCCTTTATTTACATTTAGCGCTTTTATGAATTTAGATATATTGATTGGTTTAAGTTTTTTTCTGTTACTTGACTGGCGGCGTCTCTGCAGACAACGTGTCACTCTTATTACATTTTTGTTCACTGGTTGCGTCCAAAAGATGTTGCACTGATTAACTTTTGAAGATTTCACTGTTTACTGTTACTTTACATCATGCCAATTTTATAGTTTAAATCACATTTTCACTTTTAAACAAATTTTCGGCTCACGAGCCTTTTATGTTGAACCGGCCGGAGCCGCAGCTACGTGACGACAAAGTTTGTTCTCTGCGCACTAAGCGAGAAGGAATGTATACGGACGTGACACTTTCATGGGAAAACTGGCCGACCTGTGCGTGCGTATGCGTGAATGCACACCCTTGCTGATAACTTTTGCATTCCTGTACCTCACCGCACCAGTCCCGGAGCTATAGTTCGTTCACAAAATATACTCGGGTTATGAAAAAAACTTTAGATTACAATTCCCCAATTCTGTCCCGTTACAATACCCCCCCCCCAATGAGAGGTTTTCTGCCGAAACAGAAAAACTGTCATTGCTAAACCCTAAGAAAACCAGCGAGGATATGGTGCCAACAACCCCCCTTAATTCCTTAACAAATCATGGGTAATCTACCCCCCTGGTTCGGCGACTATGGCTGCACCTGAATGACATTACTGGACTTCTCTGTTCGAGATCCCAACACCATATAATCAGACAGGTACTCACCACAGTACCACCTAACCTTGTAACATTTCAACAAAAATCGACAACTGGCCTTGTACCAAACCAGATCCTCAACCAATATATCTCCCCTTACATATATACTGGATTGCCTTTGCGTACACATATTTATTGCTAAATTAAATACACTATCTCCAAATATTCATCATTAATGTAAAATTCACATAAACATTTTATATTTGCTTTTAAACAAAATTCACTCCCATTTCTCAACCTTTAATTGTTTGCCTGATATCATTTCCAATCAAATTAAATTATTTAAATTTCGTTCCAAGTAGTGAAATAAATCTAAGTCCATTACCAACGATCCACATTAAAGTTGATTTAAATCATACCTTTTAGTTAATCATTTTAATTGCAACTTTCAAAATTCCAAAATTTGTTAAATGAATTTACTTTTCCTTATAACTCCTCTTAATTTACATGTTAACAGTCATTGTAAAATAAACAACTTATTTCTATCATCAATTCAAATATAACTACACTTGATTACAAAATATAACATAATATAAACATATAAACATTATGAATCAGCTGACACATTCTCAACCTATAGTGAACATCAAAATAAATTACACTCTCTACTTCAAAGAAAAAAACCCAATTTTTTTTTTTTTTTTTTTTTCAGAAATATATATTCTGACAATAACAGAAACAAAATTATTCAGTTAAATTAATTAATAAAAGAACCTATGAATTGATTACATTAAACATTATACAGTCCACACCAGTCATCAGCTGATATCTTATCAAAGTAGTATAACCTCATATAGAGAACATGAAAGCATAATACTGTACAATTTTTTTTTTTTCATTAAGATTTACAGTTATTATCTCCATACTACTTCGGTTATTTTCAATACAACACAGAAAATCATTCAATACAATAGGTACATAAGTCATTACAACAATCTCCTCCAATACTCCTTTACTATTGGCACTATTACAATAATCATCAATTTATCTTCTCATTATTCAATCAGAGCTTATTTGTTAACAATTTAAAAACCTTCTTCCACACACACACTATAGCCCCCCCCCTGAACTGTAGCACCTAGTTGCCTCCACAAGAACTGAAGTTAAGGAGGAATTTTGTCATCTCCTGTCCTTGCTTCGGCGTTACAAAACATTTGGTATTACTGATGTCCGAGGACACCAGTAATCCTACTAAACTTAGGTATATGCCCTTAAACGGTCTACCATCCCATTTGATGGATAGCCGCTGTTCCATAGTTTTGGTGATTCCCCTGATTTATCCCCCGGTTAATTTCTAAATTCACCTCTTACAACGATAACAAGCTATGGCCAGACTTAGGCAGAACGAGACGTAATGTGCCCTGACCATAGTGAGTCAAAGCTGAGCCAATTCCACGGTCAGGGTATGGTGAGGCCGTGACCGCCCGATAATGGGGAATCACAAAGATTATACTTTTATATATGTTATATATTTAAGATTTCTACACACTAACATAATAAACATCATACAATATAAACATGTAACGGTACAGAATTGTGTGCTACTCCAGTTTTAATTTCAACCAGTTTTAATTTTTTGATTGTCAGTATCCACCTGTGGGGTGCCCCAGTGCAACCTACGCTGTTAGCATAAACAACTGATGTCTAGACAGCTAGACTAGACATATTACGTAATAGCCCCAGCAGCAGTCTTTGTGAATCACCAGTATGCAGATTGTCACCATTGCATGAACATCAGACAGTAGTAAAGAGCAGTTACAAGTTCGGTAATTTAAAACAGTGGCCTCGGGCGTGAAAGATAGGCCTAAAGTAAAAAGGGCCTATCCCATAAAAATGTAAGAAAGTGTTCCATTGCAACTCAGGGCCGCGCGGCCAGAAAAAGGAAAAACATCTAAGTGTTCGAACAAGTAAAAGTTGGCCGACTATATACATATATATTATAATGTGTACGGATATTAAATCAAAGTAAATAAAATGTG
This sequence comes from Magicicada septendecula, assembly GCA_034769895.1. Classification (NCBI taxonomy): domain Eukaryota; kingdom Metazoa; phylum Arthropoda; class Insecta; order Hemiptera; family Cicadidae; genus Magicicada; species Magicicada septendecula. The sequence goes on along the minus strand of CM068371.1, from coordinate 14,593,697 downwards.
ATAAAAGAAACTACAACTAAACTCAATAAACGAGTGTCGGAGTGCGTTTGAACGAAGAAAGTGATTAACCCGAGTTTATGCAACCAAACATATGAACACGCAGCGGATGGGTAACTAAAACACTGAATATTTATATTAACACCAATTTAAACTAAATGGTGATTGCTCATTATAAAAGAAGAATTTAAAATGTAACTTTATATAATAGAGATCTCTAAGGGAATGGGTTTTATTTAAATATTAATGTAAAAGAAAGAGTGTGTGTGTGGTAATACAGAGGTTACATACGGGTTTGTTTTCAATATTCATATTTACTTAGTAATGTCACTCATAATACTAGTTTAAAACAAAACTCAATAGAGATAAGAAATAATTTCATGGTTTGATATAAAACAGTTGTACTGTCGTTTGTAGAACGTAAAAGAAGGGTGTGAGTTCTTGATAAATAAAAATAAGCATGTGATTTAGACAGTATAAGATGCGTTAGCGTAATTATTGCACATCTCAGATCGAAATAATCCTTTCTGCAGCTGATTTTCGTCTGTACGACCCTGGTAAAGAACCCTAAGGTAAGAGTCAATTATTAATTAACATAAAGCAATTAATATAGTTTCAGTGGCGCCCGTAACAGTTGGACGATTTGTGTGATTTATTATAATCACACAGATCAGGCCTCATTAAGCTGCAGAACGGGGTATTTGGGAGTGAGGGTGATGTTGTAAAGGATTGTTGTGTAAGTTAAAGTGTATAATAGTATATGTAAAAAACACCATATAAAATGAAAAATAACGATGATGAAGTCAGCATAACTGACAACCAAAGTCAATACAGAAAATAAATTTGATACAAATATCAATAAAGAAAATAGTTTGACCGAATCAACGGTCATGAGTGGGTTGGAGGTCCATTCGACTCCAATCTTAGTTCAAAATAGAGAATTAAGTAAGTCAGCTGACATAGATGACTCGGGGATTCAAATAACCCCGAAATCAGTTAATAAAAGTAATCAATCTGACAGTGGTGAGATGATGAGTATGATGCAGTTGTTGTTAAAGATAGATAGTAAGTGTGAAAATTTGGATGCTAAACTTAACGATATTAATCAACGTTTTGATAGTAACGAGGAAAAGTTTGAGACAAAATTCGACAAATTAAATAAACGTTTTGATATAAATGATCATAAATTTGATGAAATAAAGAGCGATATTAATAAGATTAAACTACAAAACTGTAATATCAAGAAACGTATAAATGATATAGATGAGCGATTTAATGTTATTCTTGAACAAGTAATTACAGTAAATGATAATTTAAAAAGCTTTGCAAGTAACAGTGGTAATATGACAATAGATAGTGGAGAAATTAATAACAAGGTGAGTAATACCGATGATTATAATGATGTTGAAAATGATAATATAATTAAGAATGTGGTATCAGAGAGTGATGATATAGAAATAGTTAGTGAGATAGTGAGTGAGAGTGAGAGAGTAATGGGTTGTAAAGGGGGAGAAACAAATGTCAATCAGTTAGAGAGAGAGTATGAAGAGAGTGTACAGAGGGTAAAATTTTCACGTGGTGCTGTGGGGGGTGAAGAAAGGTCTTCACGAATGTATTGGGTAGATAAATGGTCTACCGATAATTGTTTTTTGAATTTTTGTATTGTTCCTGGAAGAATCAGGAACTGTGTTAATGTAGTAATACCCTCTGTATGGGATGGTAGAGAAAATATGATATGGCGTTGTGGTGAGAGATATTTAGAGAAAGAGTTGTGTGTAGATGGGGAGATACAAGTATTTAAGTCAGATAGAGATTATGGAGAGTTGATAGAGAAGATAAAAATTAAGAGAATTATGATAAACAATGTAGATTTACTTTGTACTGTAGTAAACAATGTGTATATTGATGATAAACATTTACCTGTGGGGAGAGTTAATGTACTTGTAGTAGCAGAATATTGTGATAATGATGTAATTGTAACAATAAATACTGACGGAGACTTGACAAATAATACTAATGTAGACATGATTTATGATAAGGTAATAATAGGGGGTAACCCTATGTATTATTATTTTGGTACAATGGAAAAAATAAAATTTTATGGTTATTATAAAAAAGATAGCCATATGGTGGGTATCCATAAAATTGAACAGTATTATGTGAAGAAAAGGTTAATTTTTGATGATGGAGGTTGAGAAATACTGAATGAACATTTAATTGTGTGAGTAATGGTAAAATGACCTGGCTGATTTATGTAATGAAGAGTGGTAAATAATAAAATTATGATGAAAATTTGTACATAAATGTGTTAATGTAAATGTATTGTGCCAAGATTATATTGTTGGAATGTAGATTATAGTTTATGTAACAATGTTTATCGTGTGTTACAATAATAATAATACTTTATTTTGCTAAGTAACAATAATAATTGACCAGAGGTAATAATGAACTTTATTTTATATTGTGTGTCCAGATTAAAAGTGTTTTAAACAATGTAACTAAAGCCAAATTGTTTTGAGTATAGGTGGTTATTAAAGTAATTTAAAAGGGCGAATTAAAATTAATTTTGATATGAATTGTAATAGACAGCAATTGATTAATATGTCAACACTAAAAGGTATAGAAATTGGAAATTGAAATAAGTACATGTGTCAGTCGTGTTGTAATCAGAATGTTGAGACTGGGTTAGTGTTTATAACAGTCTGGCAGACAACTGTCAATATAAACAGGTATGTTGTGTGTTGTGTGACCAATGTTTACAGTCATGCTGCAGTTGACAACAACAAGAATGTTGTGTTTTGATGAATCAGTGATATGAGTAAATCTTATTATGAAACAAAAGAAATGTAAGATGTGTTGAAATGGAGGTAGCTTTTTATGAATCACAAAAGAAAATGATTGTAATACAATTAATATTTTTGCTTTGAACAAATAAGATTGACATAATGAGGAATTAAATTAAATTAATTTGGTAATTAAATTAATTGAAAACGTGACTTTTAATAATGAATTTAAACTATAATGGTTAATTAAATAATAATTGATGAAACTCATTTAAAATTTGAAATTGAAGGAAATATTTGGGTAAAAATAATAAAGAAAAATGTTTGTATAATCAATGTGTTATTTTGGAGGGGTAATAATGTATTGTGAATACCATTCAATTTGTATAGCATATTTGTATGATTTAGCTGTAAGTAGACAGTAAGTTTGTATTGTCAAAATTATGCAACCAGTACTTTATATAAACATGAACCAGTACGGCTACGAGGAAACCAATCAGTTGTGGATATGGAATAATGGAAGGCCATTTATTGATATTTTAATTAAATGTTTCAGAGTCACGCGATACTGTGGCGGGTATCTGTCCGAGCTTATGGTGTTGGGATCTCATACCGAGAAGTCCAGTAAGATCGGATGGGTGCTGCCACAGTCGCCAGACTAGGAGGGTAAGTACCCATGATTTTAGTAGAGAGTTCAGGGGGGTTGCGGCGCCATATCCTCACTGATCCTCTTAGGTTTTAGGCAATGAGAGTTTGTATGCTTCGACATCCAACCTCTCATGGGGGGGGGGGTATTCTAACGGTACAGAATTGTGTGCTACCCCAGTTTTAATTTCAACCAGTTTTAATTTTTTGATTGTCAGTATCCACCTGTGGGGTGCCCCAGTGCAACCTACACTGTTAGCATAAACAACTGATGTCTAGACAGCTAGACTAGACATATTACGTAATAGCCCCAGCAGCAGTCTTTGTGAATCACAGTATGCAGATTGTCACCATTGCATGAACATCAGACAGTAGTAAAGAGCAGTTACAAGTTCGGTAATTTAAAACAGTGGCCTCGGGCGTGAAAGATAGGCCTAAAGTAAAAAGGGCCTATCCCATAAAAATGTAAGAAAGTGTTCCATTGCAACTCAGGGCCACGCGGCCAGAAAAAGGAAAAACATCTAAGTGTTCGAACAAGTAAAAGTCGGCCGACTATATACATATATATTATAATGTTGTAACGTAACAGAGTTGAGGTTCCCGACATTACATAAAAACTTTGTCAACATGACTTAAAACAATGCCCAAAGTATGTTATAATTAAATACAAGAGGGCCAATCTCACCTAAAAAATGCATTGAAGGTACCTAGTAAGGTTACTAGGTAATAAAACATGATGGTGTACTTAAATATAAAATATGTAATGAGTAGTATAAGATGTAAATTATAAACACTGTTTCTAGTGGGATGAGTTTAATGTGTAGGAGTTGAGTATAATATACTGTTCAATTAATATTTAATGTGTTATAAAATGTACTTGTTGTTGTACTGTATCATGATATAGTGTTTACATGATATTTATTTTATGTTTTGTGTGTAGTAAGTGTGGAGCCGTTGCTTTAAGGAAGTACTAAGTCATAGGTACTCATTTCAGTCATGTTAAACTTGTATTTAAATAATTAAATACAAGTACATTTATTAGATGTGATGTTATGTTAAATGTATTTACTTTAATTAATTAATGAAGATGTTTAAAATAATATTTGTAAACTTGGCCAGGAAGACAATAAGTGTTAATAAGTTGGCAAGTAGTTCTTGTAATTATGTTAAAAATCAATGAAGGGTTCAATGATGAACTAACTAATAATAATGAATTGAAACCAGGAAATTAAAATTGATATAAGTGGCCATAAGCCAGTGACTCTTTGTACAGTAGGTCAGGTAAGAAAAATTAAATTAAAAACAAAACAAAATTATAACATGTGTAATAAAACCAATAGGCCTAAATTTAGTATTTGTAAAAGGAAATTAATACCTTTTTTAATAAGTCCATTCAGATGAAAATGTAGTAAAATGTATACGGTTTAATAAGGCAGATTAAGTGAAAGTTTTATGTGATTTAGTGTAATTCCAAGCATGGAGTGTTTTATTAAAAAAGAGTAGTAATATTTCCTAATTCTGGCTCTAGGATATCAAATATTATCCAATGACAGGAAAAGTAATGGTTGTTAGGGTAACAGAAATGCAAGAAATTTTGTTGATTTCAACATTCAATTGTTATATGCTAATGGGTAAAGTTCAGCAGACCAAATAAAAAAAAAAGAGAACCAAATAATATGAATAAATTTTAAACAAATTAAATGTCTTGAGAAATCCATTTAAAAAAGAACTGAGTAATAACTACTGAACTATATTTCAGTAAATATAATTCTACACGTCCTTAAAGTTCACGGAATTAATAAATACTCATTCAAACTATTTCCAGTAAAAGAATGATGATGAAAACGATTTACCATTAAACAAAGATGATCCATAGCGAAGAAGTCAAAATTAATTAAAATATAAATTAAACCATACACGAAGAACTTTTGTATTGAAGTACCAAACCTCACTTTCAATAAACCAACGAAGTCGTAATACTACACCAATTCCATTGGGACCGGCAACTACTAGGATCGTGAAGAAGAACGAAGACCAGAACTGAACTTCTGTTACACTCCGGGACATCACATCTAAACCTTTATTGAGAATCTGGACGCTGTTTTTGGTCAAGAGTAACATAACCATTTCATCTTCACTCTGTTATAAACAGACACGGCCACCTTGAGTATCGTACCGCTTGGTAACAAACCTGCTTATATTTAATTTTATATATTAAGAGTTAATAACAATTGTAATACTTAGTAACCTTAATTTTGCATTACCTGGCCTTACTAATCGTTAAAAGAATCACATGTACCCTGGGATAAGAGATAACTGAAAATTATACTTAGATTGTAACATACACCACTAGTTCATTAACAATTCGACTCAGTATTGTACGATCGATATTATGATCTAATAACCGAAGAAGACAACTGTTGAAAATTTTAAATAATATAAAATAAAGAATCCTTCTTGTATGTGACGATGTTGTGTGTTATTGTAGAATAGTTATTGTATTTCGATTAGGGAGTAATTTACAGAGAAAGAAAGTGATAAAACCGTCAAGTGGAACGACTTAACCTATAAGAACAGGTTAATTACTAATAACAGCGCTTGTTGCAGACAGCTGGTGAATACGGGAGAATAGAGAACTAACTTATTCTCTGTGCCACTCTTTTGGTCAATTTAAATAATACAGACTGACTAGGGTTGGAGAAAATTACTGAATTATTAACTATAATACCCGTAATATAGCGATTTTTCTCTGGTAAAACACTTGATAATTAATCAAGTCTATGAACAGGTCTATGTTCAACATACGAATCATTTCAACTATATAATAAATAATTTTTTTTTTACAAATTAATCTTGATTTGCCGGAGATCTCATCTGCAACAACAGAATAAATATTTTGTCTTATAAACAGAGTGGATTAGTAACCAATTGGTTAATTCAACGTGGGCTGAATTAACGATAAACCCGCAACCGTAATACAATCGCAAAACGTAATCTTTGATTTATATTACAAATTGACGCATACCAACGTGGAGCTTAATTAAACCCCGAAACCCCAAACAATTTTATTTATATTACAAATTGACGCTCATAACGTGGGGCTTAACGTTGATACACGGGAGTCTCATATAAGTAAATAAACCAATATGATAGTTACATTACAAATTGGCGATCCCAACAGTGGGGCATAACATATTACAAGAAATCGCATCCACATATAATTACGTTACAATGTGTACGGATATTAAATCAAAGTAAATAAAATGTGATAAAGAAACTACAACTAAACTCAATAAACGAGTGTCGGAGTGCGTTTGAACGAAGAAAGTGATTAACCCGAGTTAGTGCAACCAAACATATGAACACGGAGCGGATGGGTAACTAAAACACTGAATATTTATATTAACACCAATTTAAACTAAATGGTGATTGCTCATTATAAAAGAAGAATTTAAAATGTAACTTTATATAATAGAGATCTCTAAGGGAATGGGTTTTATTTAAATATTAATGTAAAAGAAAGAGTGTGTGTGTGGTAATACAGAGGTTACATACGGGTTTGTTTTCAATATTCATATTTACTTAGTAATGTCACTCATAATACTAGTTTAAAACAAAACTCAATAGAGATAAGAAATAATTTCATGGTTTGATATAAAACAGTTGTACTGTCGTTTGTAGAACGTAAAAGAAGGGTGTGAGTTCTTGATAAATAAAAATAAGCATGTGATTTAGGCAGTATAAGATGCGTTAGCGTAATTATTGCACGTCTCAAATCCAAATAATCCTTTCTGCAGCTGATTTTCGTCTGTATGACCCTGGTAAAGAACCCTAAGGTAAGAGTCAATTATTAATTAACGTAAAGCAATTAATATAGTTTCAAACATTCATAAAGAACATAACCCTCATTCCATTACAATAAACATCTCATTTGCCTCTGAATAAAATTTACAAAAATTTTAATTTTAATTGAACCTTTAGTTATTTATCATTTGTTGTACCATTAAATTCTCAACAAAAATTTAAATCTATTGTCAACATTTATTCTACCGAACATTTACACACTTTCCCTAAGTTAACTTCTTTCAAATTCATTTAATTTCTTTAAACATTTTACTCTACTTCAAAATCATTATCAAATTTATACTTACATATGGTCAATTATTTAATCTAATAAACACCTCATCACCTGTCATATACTCAAACTATAAACAATTGTCACCACAAACATAGAGTACATAACCTGTCACCGGACAAAAGGCTTGCCGCATGACAAATGGCGCCAATCGTACACTCTAGTGTTTTTGGTGGCCCTAAAAAGGACCTTGTGGTGAGAAGGCTGATGTTGGTCGTGCCGCGCTAAGATGTTCGATGGCTGCGCCCGCTGTTCGTGGCGTACTGCAGTCCTCTTCTTCCGGCACTGGTTGTAGAGTCGGCTGCCGGCCCAGCGAAATCCATCGCTGGCGCGGAACTGGAGGGGAAGACGCAAGAACGCCAATTCTATTCTTCGGCCATTCCTTCCGGCTGACTCCGCGCCGATGTCGTCCGAGAGAGGAGAGGAGAGGAGATGAAGTGCGTCCGTTGGCGTGGCGATGAAGAGTGCGTAAAATTTTCTGCCGGCCCGGGTTCTATTGACTAACCGGGATCGCTGATTCGCTAGCTCCGAACACGCAGTTGGTCACGTCTCGGCGGCTGCTGATGCCAGATTGGCTCGCTCCGAGCACATAGTTGGTCACACCTCAGCTGCTGTTAACGGAGAGCAGATGTTCGCATACCACTGCCGTCACAACTCCCCCGGGTCTTGAATGCTGTCCGGTACCCAGCCTACTGCTCTTCTCCGGATATTGTAGAGGTGTCTGTTGGGCGCCACGTTGATTGGTGTGCCAGCTGGTAGCTCGCTGACGCAGCTGGATCTTGCATCCGCAAGATGATGGCTGCCCCACGTTGGGCCCCACTTGTCACCGGACAAAAGGCTTGCCGCATGACAAATGGCGCCAATCGTACACTCTAGTGTTTTTGGTGGCCCTAAAAAGGACCTTGTGGCGAGAAGGCTGATATTGGTCGTGCCGCGCTAAGATGTTCGGCGGCTGCACCCGCTGTTCGTGGCATACTGCAGTCCTCTTCTTCCGGCACCGGTTGTAGAGTTGGCTGCCGGCCCAGCGAAATCCATCGCTGGCGCGGAACTGGAGGACGAAGACGCAAGAACGCTGGTTCTATTCTTCGGCCATTCCTTCCGGCTGACTCCACGCCGATGTTGTCCGAGAGAGGAGAGGAGAGGAGATGAAGTGCGTCCGTTGGCGTGGCGATGAAGAGTGCGTAAAATTTTCTGCCGGCCCGGGTTTTATTGACTAACCGGGATCGCTGATTCGCTAGCTCCGAACACGCAGTTGGTCACGTCTCGGCGGCTGCTGATGCCAGATTGGCTCGCTCCGAGCACGTAGTTGGTCACACCTCAGCTGCTGGTAACGGAGAGCAGATGTTCGCATACCACTGCCATCACAACTCCCCCGGGTCGTGAATGCTCTCCGGTACCCAGCCTACTGCTCTTCTCCGGATGTTGTAGAGGTGTCTGTTGGGCGCCATGTTGATTGGTGTGCCGGCTGGTAGCTCGCTGGCGTAGCTGGATCTTGCATCCGCAAGATGATGGCTGCCCCACGTTGGGCCCCACTTGTCACCGGACAAAAGGCTTGCCGCATGACAAATGGCGCCAATCGTACACTCTAGTGTTTTTGGTGGCCCTAAAAAGGACCTTGTGGCGAGAAGGCTGATATTGGTCGTGCCGCGCTAAGATGTTCGGCGGCTGCACCCGCTGTTCGTGGCATACTGCAGTCCTCTTCTTCCGGCACCAGTTGTAGAGTCGGCTGCCGGCCCAGCGAAATCCATCGCTGGCGCGGAATTGGTGGACGAAGACGCAAGAACACCGGTTCTATTCTTCGGCCGTTCCTTCCGGCTGACTCAGCGCCGATGTCGTCCGAGAGAGGAGAGGAGATGAAGTGCGTCCATTGGAGATGAAGAGTGCGTAAAATTTTCTGCCGGCCCGGGTTTTATTGACTAACCGGGATCGCTGATTCGCTAGCTCCGAACACACAGTTGGTCACGTCTCGGCAGCTGCTGATGCCGGATTGGTTCGCTCCGAGCACGTAGTTGGTCACGCCTCGGCCGCTGGTAACGGAGAGCAGATGTTCGCATACCGCTGCCGTCACAAACCATATGTAACTTCTGAAACATTATAACAATCGTATGACTCCACAACTAAACACATTTTTACTTTGACTCATTTACTATTTATTATCAAGTTTAAATCTTATAAATATCATTTAAATTCATTATCGTAATCTATTTATACCTCATTAATTAATTAACTAATTCATCTCAAATCATTTAGCTCAATCAGTTTTTTAAAACACCAAGTTACTTTAATTACAATAGTCAAAACAATTACAATTCATTTATTATCACCTTCATAATTATTCTCATTATTTGTATAGTTTGATAAAATATTATTATTATTATCATTATTAAAATCGGTTCCTACTACATACATACATACATTGTTTACCTTACCTACAACATGCAACATAACCTATTACATAAACATAATTAACGTCACTATAAATTTATCTACAATTTGTTGTTATATTATATTATTGTCTACCACATTTCATTTCATAATTTAGCCAAGTCATTACCATAAACTAAAATATTTAAATGTTCATTTACTGCTTGTTTAACCACCATCATCGTATATCAGTCTTGACTTTCATATAACAATTCTCGTCTTTATTTATACTCATTACATTATTATTATTTATATAATAACCCTTTACATTTGATTCCTCTCCTATATCGCAAGAATAATTCACCAAATTACTCCACACTATTAATTCATACAACCCTTCTACATTGGTATTTTTCGTCCTGTATCCGTCAGTATTTTTGGTTACCATCAGGTAAGTTATATCAACATATTCATCTAGAGTTACATCGTAAGGTGAGTAATCAATATCATCAACCTTATCATTTGCTGTACTACCTATTTCGCATGGTAAGTATTCAATATTATTTACTCTCTCTCTATTTATTATCTCTATCAACTCTCCATTACCTCTATTCAGCTTAAACATCTCTCTCTCTCTCTCTCTCTCTCTCTCTCTCTCTCTCTCTCTCTCTCTCTCTCTCTCTCTCTCTCTCTCTCTCTCTCTCTCTCTCTCTCTGTATTTCCATTAAAACTTCATTGCGCTATTATTTTTTTATTTTACCTTCTAACACCACATTTTTAACTATATCATCAAAATTACTACTAGTTTTAAATTCGTCACTTACCTTATTATTTGTACCTTCGTTATTTTTGTTTTCGTTATACTCACCTGTAACTGTATCATTTTCTACCTCCTCCTTCAGAGTTCTACTTTCGTTTATTTCGTCTTGTATTTTATTTATATTTATCGTTATCTCACCTTTCATTCCCGCAATAATCTTATTTTGTTCCTCTAGTTTATTATTCATCTCAACAAACTTCTCACTCACTCCATTAAAATTCTCATTTATACTTTTAAATTAGTTATTCATACTTAATTTACTCATTTCTATTTCACTTCTTATGTTTACAAATTCGTTATTTATTTCTACTAACTTCTCGTCTTGTTTGTTAAATCTCTTATTTATTTCTGCTTTTATCTCTACACTATCTTTGTTTTGTTGGTCAAATTTATTATTCATCTCTAGGCTATTTGCATTTATCTCTAATTTCATTTCCGTTCTAAACTCATTTAAACTGGTGTTCAAATTCTTATTTTCTGACTTCATTTCAGTTTTAAATTCATTTAAATTATCATTATTCTTTTTCATTACTTCCATAATCAATGCTAATTGATTAAATATATCTACATTATTGCTTTTGCTATTTTTAGCGTCTACTATTTCAATTTCGTCTGTTATTTTGTCTACACTCTCGTTAATATTTGTCGATACTAAACTGTCCTGTGTAACGTTTAATATTGACTCCCCCGCTACACTCTCACATAACTTTGCATTCGTATTTTTCTCTGCCATTTCGACTAGGTTGTAAATCATTTATTTTAATTTACAACGTCGCTCTTATGGGCGCCATTTGCAATAGTTCAAGGGAATTATTAATTAAAATATTTAAATTCGTCTTTAATTATTGTCGCTAGCTTTTTTGCTGTCTTATATCCTGGCGCTGTGATACTCCGATTAGACCGCTGGTAAATTTTAGCAGGATATAAGGCAGCAAAAAAGCTAGCAAAAGAGAACATCATTTTAAATAATAATCGAACTATTATAAACAACCTGGATTTCATAAACAAGATACGCAATATTAAAATTTCACCTAATTATAAATTAGCTTCCTTAGACATTATTAGTTTATATACAAACATACCTGTGAACAAACTATAGACATTTTAAACAACAATGTATTAACTACTAAAAAACTGGACACACAAAAGTTACAAGAACTAATACTCTTATTGAAGACTATTTTACAACAGAATTACTTCACATTCGACGACGGTTATTATTTCCAAAGAGACGGTCTCGCCATGGGGTCACCGCTATCCGGCATATTAGCAGATATATATTTAAATTATTACGAAAACAATTTCTTTTTCAATAATAACACATTTGCAAATAATATCATTTATTACGGCCGATACGTCGACGACACATTTTTAATATTTAATGGTTCTCTGCGCCAATTGAACAACTTGAAGAATGTTTTAAATGCAATAAATAACAATATCCAATTTACAATGGAAACCGAGACCGAAAATGAAATTTGCTTTCTGGACTTAACAGTCATCAAAAATAGAGATAACCTGAAATTTAAAATATATCATAAACCTACTACTACTGACGTAACCATCCACGCTGAGTCACATCACCCATATCCACAAAAATTAGCTGCTTACAATAGTCTTGTATACAGATTACTATCCATTCCTCTTGAAAAAGATGATTATAACATTGAGCTAGATATAATTAAACACATAGCCACGAAAAAATGGATATGATCATCATATTATAGATAATACTGTCAAGAAACAAAAAACCAGATTATCGAGACAAACACATAGTATGCAGCCAACAACCAAATATGTTTCTACCATATTCACAGAAATAATGACAAAAATACTAACTCCTACTTTTCATAAAATAGGATATAATATAGTTTTCAAGACCTGCAATCAAATATCAAATCTAATACGACATAAACGTCATGTCCCCACTAAGACAAGAACAGGTACTGTATATATAAATTAACATGTGACGATTGTGATTGTTACTATGTGGGTCAAACGGGGCGCCATTTATAAAAAGATTTAAAGAACATACCCCTCACAAATCAATTAATAGAAATATCGTCTCCCTGGATAATATTAAATCCAATTATGCTCGACATTTGATAGATAATAATCACTCATATAGAATTCTTCGTAGTTGTTTAAATTAGCAGCCATCCTTACTATTTCTTTTATGAATTTGCTACTGCTATAATTTTTTATTGTTCGACTAAGCTTTTCGTCATTACTGACATCTTCATAAAAGAAATAGCACTCATATAGAAGTTTTGACACAAACTTCATACCCCTACATTTTTGTGACAAAGGACTCAGGATGAATGCACCTGAAGAATTTGAAATATACAGAGGTCATAACAACCCTGTATATAAGAACAACATATTGAATGATAAATTGAATTCAAAAGCAAACCGCTATATGATACAGCATTACTAGCGCTCGGCAAAACAAAACGTTGAAAAGTTACACTACTCAGTATCGATCGGTAATCGCGTGTGCACCACGGCAACAGTGTTATTCATGTTTTTGAACATTTAATTATTGACAATGATTTACATATGTGTGTTTTTATTTTAATTGAATTTTAATATATGACGACCTCTTTTCGAGCAAGTGTCTGAGGATGGGTCAGATGACCTGAAACGCGTCACACTAATTTTATTCTAAAGATAAAAGTCACAAGACGGACCTAACAAAGGTAAGAAAATAAGAAATTAAAACACGTGACTTGGACCGTTAACAAACAAAATGTTTAAAATTGTTCTTGAAGTCGATTATAAATCCATATGCGTTCATAACGTCCACACCAAGAATTGCTTCATCCACAATGTCTGCAACAAGTACTTGATGATTAAACTCAAGTCGACCGAGGCGTATGTGTATCTCCACTTTTCCATACACTTTTACAGGCCATCCAGTAGCTGTTCGCAAGCTGCAAGAGTTCCAGATTGGCTTGAGATCTTTCACCACGTCGGGCCACACAATAGAAACTGTTGCGCCTGTGTCAACTGTAATCGAGGTTGGCCTTTCTTGAACAAATCTGGTAACTACCAAGCTCCCGTTGTTTTTCCGAAGTGTAGAAATTGCATGTTGACTAGGGGCTTTGTTCCTCCAGTTAAGCAGCACACGCCCTGTTGTTCCGACTATTACTCATTTCCTGCTACTGAATCCTAACCCTACAATCTCGTAGATGTCCAGGTTCCCACATCTATAACACTTCGGTCTTCCATACTTTCTTATTTGATTCTGTGGCGCCGACCATTGAGTCTCTGTTCCTTGTTCTTCTTCCTCATTGTCTGTGCCGTCACGATCTTTTAGCGCGCACACTTTATGACTTGTCCAACCAGACGCTGATTTGGCGGCCCTCAAATTGCAAATCATGTACCAGGGCGTCCGCACTGTTCTGGTGTCTTGCATCGTAACACTTGCTGTAGTTCGTTATCTCGGACACTGGCAGTAAATGTCTGCATCGCAAAACTCGTTCGGAAATCTTCTGGCGCTTCAGGATAGGCCAGTCTTAATTAGTCTGTCAATACTTGCTTCAAACTCTTGAAGACTCTCCCAAAAATGCTGTCACCTTGCTCTGAACTGGGTGCAGTACACATCTCGCAAATGTTTATCACCATACCGTAATTCCAGAGCTTTTATCAACTCGGCATAGGTGTTCTGGCTGTCAGGTGGCACTTTCTGTAGTAGTTCTGCCGCGGGTCTTCTAATGAGAGAATGAGTGAAACAGCCTTGTCTTTCTCTGTCCAATTATTTGCGCATGCAGCAGCTTCAAATTGGCGGAGGTACGTTGCTCAGTGACTGCTTCCGTCAAAGGTTGGAGCTTTGACATGAACTGTCCCAACCGCAGGTGAGGTGACCTTCTCTACTGACTTATTTTCTGCGTCTTTCTCTGTCTTTATCATTGGTACAGTCTGTTCACAAAGTTGGTTTGGTTGTAACTTCAGGAACTGCTCTCTTATGTTTGCCATTGAGATTTCTACTGCAGATATTTTATTTGACATGGTTTCTTCTATGTCAGATATTTTTGTGGACATCGATTCTTCAACACTCGAAACAGATTTCTCTACTTCAGCTATTTTTAATGTCATTGATTCTTGTACCTCTGATATTTTAGTAACTTGTTTATTAAGCTCACCTCTTAGGAGACCCAACTCTGCAGTGGTTTGTTCTTGTGTCTGCTTTTGCTCCTGTATTAACTCCTTGATGTCTTCTGTTTCACGCTTCCTTTCTTCTTTTTGTCTTTCTTCTGTTTCTAGCATTAATGCTTTCTGACACTCCTCAGTCTCTTCTCTTTCCTGCCTGCGTTTCTCATCCTGTCACATTTCTGCTTCTTCCTGTGTCTGCCGCAGCAGCGTTTGGAAAGCTTTCATCATCTGACTGGGATCCATTGTTTACCGATTAGTTACGAATTACCTCGTCTTGTACAAAGTTTCCACTGTTAACCGTTCTATCCCACTTCTGACACCACTGTTACAACGGTCTACTCGATCGTCATAGGTACAGTGGAAACAAAATAAGTGCAAGACACCAATTAAGTCACTAATCACACCTTTAACTGTTACAGCAAACAGTTCGTAATTAACAACACAGTCTCTACAACAAATCAAATGAAAATTGTTCACACGCGATAAAATGTTCACTAATATTAAAACTCAATTGTATTACAATTATACCGTCCGATTAAAACGTAACACTTTACTAATAACTACTTGAACGTACACAGTAATAACTCGAACCGCTCTGGAAATATATCGCAGCTGTACTGAAAACTAAGGCCGCTACCGCCATGTATTTATAGTCCCGCTCACACACCAGAAGCTTCCAAACTGCGTCTTATCTCTCGTGTGAACTACGTAATTAACTGCGGCCTTGACACAGTCCGAGCGCCCGAGCGAAGCCCGGCACAGTCGAGAAGATTCTCGCAAAATGCGTCTACAAGCACGTACGCCACACGCTTACATTCTGGATCTCTCTGGAACGTTCGATAAACACGTAGATTGTTCTGTGATGTCGTAACAATACTGACATAGACATGTTCAAGGAGAGCTTTTAAAAATGAAATAATAGGAAACGACAATCTGGTAAGGATGAAAGACTGGGACTGAATCTATGGTTGATGGACCTAGAAGTCACTGGCAAGAGAACACATGTAAGAACGTTCAAGACTAATCAAACTGGCAAGTGATGACTAGGGACTGGCCTTGGTGGTAGCAGGGGGGAGGGTGTAGAGCCATGAGAACAAGAAGATTTTGACCAAATGTTGTTAAGAATTTGTCATGTTTAAAAACAGTTTCGTTAATGTAGTAGTGACTATAGATCAATAAATGTGTAACTATGGAAGGTTTAGTGAGGATCGGTCAATCAATAAGTAGGTATAACACAAATTTTACATTATTTATGTCAATGTTTCAACAATATTTATCGTCATCATCAGGATCTGTTTAGGGACAATAGAGAAAAGTCAAACAACATAACGAGATAAGTTAATTGTGTGTGTGGGGGGGGTGAGACTTCAACAAAATAATTACAATTCTTAAATTTTGTTTTAATTAAATAGATAAACATAATGATGATATTCCAAAACATAAGTAATACAGTATTACAGTTTAATATATTGAAAATACAAAATCATACAGCTTCACACAACTATAGTGAGCATGTATTTATTAAACCACAATGTTTTCTGTGTAATATACATACTTGAACATCCTGTAATCTGTATTCGGTTGTAACATATTTTTACACGTGCATTGTTATCTGTACCAATTCCAATACACATTTGATGATTACTGCATGTATTATTATTTATAAGTATAATTCAGGGACTTTATATTATGCAGTAGTTCAAGGGAATTATTAATTAAAATATTTAAATTCGTCCTGGTAACGGAGAGCAGATGTTCACATACCGCTGCCGTCACAAACAATATGTACCTTCTGAAACATTATAACAATTGTATGACTCCACAACTAAACACATTTTTACTTTGACTCATTTACTATTTATTGTCAAGTTTAAATCTTATAAATATCATTTAAATTCATCATAATCTATTTATACCTCATTAATTAATTAACTAATTTATCCCAAATCATTTAGCTCAATCAGTTTTTTAAAACACCAAGTTACTTTAATTACAATAGTCAAAACAATTACAATTCATTTATTATCACCTTCATAATTATTCTCATTATTTGTTTAGTTTGATAAAATATTATTATTATTATCATTATTAAAATCGGTTCCTACTACATACATACATACATACATTGTTTACCTTACCTACAACATGCAACATAACCTATTACATAAACATAATTAACCTCACTATAAATTTATCTACAATTTGTTGTTATATTATATTATTGTCTACCACATTTCATTTCATAATTTAGCCAAGTCATTACCATAAACTAAAATATTTAAATGTTCATTTACTGCTTGTTTAACCACCATCATCGTATATCAGTCTTGACTTTCATATAACAATTCTCGTCTTTATTTATACTCATTACATTATTATTATTTATATAATAACCCTTTACATTTGATTCCTCTCCTATATCGCAAGAATAATTCACCAAATTACTCCACACTATTAATTCATACAACCCTTCTACATTGGTATTTTTCGTCCTGTATCCATCAGTATTTTTGGTTACCATCAGGTAAGTTATATCAACATATTCATCTACTATATGAGTTACATCGTAAGGTGAGTAATCAATATCATCAACCTTATCATTTGCTGTACTACCTATTTCGCATGGTAAGTATTCAATATTATTTACTCTCTCTCTATTTATTATCTCTATCAACTCTCCATTACCTCTATTCAGCTTAAACATCTCTCTCTCTCTCTCTCTCTCTCTCTCTCTCTCTCTCTCTCTCTCTCTCTCTCTCTCTCTCTCTCCCCTCTCTCTCTCTCTCTCTCTCTCTCTCTCTCTCTCTCTCTCTCTCTCTCTCTCTCTCTCTCTCTCTCAGTTCATCATTTTTAGTTTATAACGTATTTTTTATCTGGCCAAAACCTTTCCCCACACTCGTTTTATTTTACTTTTTACTTATCTGTTTTTCGTATTACTTTTCTCACATGAACATCACATGGCCGATATTACTTCGCACTGAGCACATATGTAGTATGGCCGAGTCATGCTTTTTACGTGCACGCACTGTCCAACTATAAAACTTTTGGACAACTTATTTGTTCGTAATTACATTTTTTAATTACATTGTCATCCGAGGCACTGCTGATACTGTTCTTCGTGAATTGGTTACATTTTTACCAAGGCACGGCCTACTGTAGTCACTGCTGCTGCCATCCAAACTGTTTGCCGTTGAGATTGTGACTCGCCTGACGCTTGGTTGAATGCCCCTTTCTGCGTTCCATGCTAACCTGTTTAATCCGCTTTCTTGTGAGAGAATCGTCCCATTGCCTGATGCAACGCTACCTGACCGTGTGAAAACGACTGTTAAGCACGTACAGCTGCCGCATATTTATGCCGCGACAACACTTCTTAAACCAAAAGTCACGTATGAAAAATTCCATTCTCTAGCTTTCTGATGTCTCTTGGACACAAAAATATGTTTTTGTGTTACATTGAAAATCTGTTTTGCTATGCTGAAGGGAATGTACCAACTACAAATTAATCAACTGCAAACAAGTGTTTTTGTTATGGTTTTTAGTAGCTCATATATCATGCTTTGGAGTAAAATTTAATTTTTGTTTAATATTATTTCCAGGGACCAATGTGGCGACAGATTAGAGGTTTGGGTTTGGCCTATTCATACAACATGATACCGCGGCCAAATGAAGCCTTACTTTACCTGACTTTTTACAGAGCGACTAATATTATCGGTGCATACAAGGAAGCAAAAATTATTGTGGTCAGTACTGTCTTAATCTTTTCTTTCACACATATGTTTATATCATGCGTAGAAGTAGTTTTTACATTTGTTGACAGATCAAATAACACAAACCTTGCCAAACAAGAACAACATTGGTTGATGGCATTTTATTGCACATTTCAGTCTCCTTTACACTAAACATTTCACACTGTCTACAATAGGACATCTTCAGTGGCTTGACTGGAACTGTTTCAGTGGTCCACACTCAAGCCACTGAGGATACTTCATCATTTAATGGTTGAAATAGAACAAATTCAAAGCGTTTATGCCTCTATGCAAACTGCTAAGGTCATAACAAATACACATGAAGATGGCATAGATAGACAGAATGGGGGTAATATATAGTATAACAAGTAAACAAATATATATTTGAAGCAAGTTATTACACTTAACAAATTGAGGACTTTGCTTGAACTGTATTTGGGCAGAGTACTTCGACACTGTGGACAGTGCCTGAACAGAGTTCGTTTGTGTTTTTGTGCTCTATTACCACATGTATAACGAATGGGATTCGTTCAGCACATGCACAGTTATATTAGTACATCCATTTGATAGGTGTAATACTCACCATCGATTACAGCACCTCTCGAATGTGAGAGCTAATAATTATGTACAATTTGGGAAAGAAGGATTTGCCTTTTATGGTGAAATGACATGAATGACCTTAGAGCCTAAGGCCCCAGTACACAGTGGCGGCGATAAGGCCCCCGCGGCGCGGGGGGGCCCCGACCCTCATGGGGGGCCCCAGTTGGCCCAGTCATGGGACATAACTTGTAACATGAAAAATAAGCGTAAACGAGTTGTAAAACGCTTCTTTGTTGAATTATCAGTTGACCATAGAATTGACGACCCAGTGAAATCATTTGAAGTAAAAGTTTTCAATGCAACACTAGATATTGTAATAGCTCAGCTACAAATGAGATTCGAAGGATTGCGTTGCATTGATGATAGGTTTTCATTCCTGACGCCTCAGAATTTAGTAAACTTCTCACAAGAGACAATAGTGGAGAAAAATAAGGCTCTGGTAAATGTGTATCCTGGTGACCTTTCCACATCACTGCCTGACCAAGTAATATCCTTCAAAGCTCTGATGGCCAAAGAAATTGTACACAAGAAAAGAATTCGATAAATGATGAATTTACTGGTTGAAGAAAACAGCTGCCTTATGAGTTGCCTCCCAGACTTAACTACAGCTTTGCAGCTTTATTTAACCATACCTGTCACAACAGCTACAGCGGAAAGAAGCTTTTCAAAACTTAAATTAATTAATTTAAGTCATACTTAAGAAGTACCATGGCCCAAACTCGGTTGAGTGACTTGGCACTGTTAAGCATTGAGCATGAAGAGGCACAGAAAACTAATATCAACGAAGTGGTTGAAAAGTTCTTAGCTATTAAAAAAAGAAGACTAGGCTTAGGAAAACAGTGAACTTTGGTTGATCCTCATCTGTAAATATTGTACACTACTTGAGTTCGAGTGTTATTGAATTGGATTAGACTTAAGGAGAACTTGTATAGAGTATATTCAAGAATTTTACAAATTTAGGTACAAACTAATTTAAATGTTTGAAAAAAGCTAGAATGTTACTTCGATATTCGTTTTTAAATAATAAATTTTTAACACTCTGTGTGCGGTACTGTTTCATAGTCTGAATTTAGATCTTTGACGTAAAAATAAATCATTCTTTTTATTTTGGTTTTTTTATAGTTTGTATAGAACTTTGTCTATTTAGCAACAATGAATTTTAAGAGTTTGTACACGTGTAAAACATCCTTTGCAAATTGCAAACGCTTTGTGATAGACGAGAAAGTATTCACAAACCATTGTTGTGAAACACACGTAAATGGAAACTCATTTGAGTGTTTTCCCCTATTACGTATACAAAATTTAACCATTTTTATAGGGCCCCCTAATTAGTTTCGCGGGGGGCCCCCGTTACGTTAGCGCCGACACTGCCAGTACAGGATGGTTGCATGGAGGGGGTAGATGTTAGTTACGATCAAAGGGACTCGCCAGGTAAATATCCGATGCAGGCTTTGTTATTGGCTGGCCGCGTTTCCTCCATTTAAGTCATACTGCCATAATGAACAATCGAGTTAGTTAATTCTAGTCACCCTCCATGTGCTTGTCACTCTTGTCTACATGGAAGAGTCACTATTATCAGCAAATTTCAGGTGCAAGACATGTGGGACCCCACCGACAAACTATGTTATTATTTTTTAATATAAATATCATGAGTATGTATTATTTTAATCACAATGTAACTCATCAATAAAATTTTAGTGGCCATTTAAGGTAACCAGGAAGTGTAAACTAGTATAAAATGCAACAGCCCATATTTTGATCATTATGTCATGATGTTTTAAAGCTATCTATTTGAAAATTTTAACAGAGATTGAGGACATTTTGCAGAACATTCTGTACGTTTTAATATTCTAACAAATGTAGAACACTTTTAATAACATCCCTAAAAAAAATTTGAAAAAAAAATGAAAACACTGAGATATATGTGTACCTTTTTCTCCTAAACTAGTGGAAGGATTGCAATGATTTTTTTCCCACATAATCTACAGACATAAATTATTGTTGGGAAGTAGAAAAATGTTTGTATGTTACTTTGAAAATGAGATATGATTTTTTGAAATGTTGAAAATTAGGCAATTTTTTTTTGCTCTTTTTTAGTGATTATTTGTATAGACCTCTAGTAAGTAATTGAGATATTTCAATAATTCTAGTTCCCAGCATTCACACTTGAATATATAATATGTGTGCAAAATTACATCCAGATCGGGTTAACCAATCCTGAGAAAAAGGTACATTTATTTAAAAAAATAAAGTTTCCGGGAAATTGAGAAAATAGTTTTAGTAGTAAGATAGTCTAACCTTTAATACATTCCTGGGCAATAATCATCCTGGCCATCTTCATCTGTCTCTTTCCTCTTCTTCTGCAGTCTTTTTTCTGTTCTGGCCTCCTTTGTCATGGCCGCAGCAGCACGATTTGCATAGAATATGCGTGTATTGTCGATGGAGCGGAGAGCCTTCATACAGTTGCTTCCAACTACAATCCCCATTTTGTTTAGCACTTTAGTCCTTGCCATTGCACCATCATTAAAACTCAAAACAGCATCAAAAACACCTATTCTAAGGGTCTGAACACCAACAAACACATTCTTTGGTATGCGCTCCCGATACAGTTGTTGAGACTCTCGTTGACATTTTGTGTTTTACCATGAACACACTTTTTCAAGAGACTTGGCTGGCTAAGGTCTCTGTAGATGGGTTTAATGGCTGTATAAAAACTCACTTATTTATACATTTAATTCACTTCTACTTACCTTTGTTCCTAAGGGTCCCCCCAGAGTTCTCCTATGGGAA
Source organism: Magicicada septendecula (assembly GCA_034769895.1). Taxonomy (NCBI): domain Eukaryota; kingdom Metazoa; phylum Arthropoda; class Insecta; order Hemiptera; family Cicadidae; genus Magicicada; species Magicicada septendecula. Next base: position 14,571,662 of record CM068371.1, on the reverse strand, counting down.
ACAGTGTGAGGTTACGAAATAATTCTGAATGCCCATTTTGAATGAAGAGAATTTAACTTTTCCTTTTATTTTAAAATCATTTGACAGATTTGAATTTTTTACTTTTCCTCCAAATATAGATTTTACATACTTTAAAAATATTATGATTTTACAGGTTGTGTAATCATTACGTCTTATGTACTATTCTTATTTTCTACTACTTACATACATTAAACAAGAGAGCCCAGCCTGCCATTTTCACTTAAATTAATTTTAATTTATTTGATACCCCATACCTTGATAAAACCCCAACCCTTACACTTTCAGTAGACGAAATAACCCCCGGCCACGTGGTCTTCGCGCACATCCATTTCTTTTCTAATTTTGTGTGAAATGTCCAAAAGGTGGTTAATGTTATTTTACATTTTTCCCGACCGCGGTCACATAAACTTTTTCAGCTATTTCACTGTTATATCAGTTTTAACAAAAATTTGTTTCTGAGCCCGGTTGTCGGGCAGCCTACACAGGCGAGAGTCGACCAAAGACTGCGTGCGTCTCTCAGTTCCCCACTCCGGGAGTATTTTAGTCAAGACGACGGACATCAATGCCTTGTATGTAGTCGTCACAGTTTCGACTCATGCTAGTCATGTAGTTGTTGGAATGACGATAGCAGACGATTTCAACTAGGCACTGGCTAATGTCATAAAAGTGGGTGAGACTTAAAACAGCACTTCCGCAAAGTTTTGGAGAAGGCGATGAATATTATCCTCTCTAGCCATCTTGGTTTTTCACCATCGCTTGGGTAGGCGCTCATGCGCGAATAGTGGCGTGTGTGCACTGCCACACCAGTACAGATTTCTGCGAATTTTTAGGGTGGCGCGAATTCTCTGCCGCATTCCTCGACAACAACTGCGCCTTACTGCTTTGTTTCACTGTTCTGTTATACTGACAAATACGTTGCACAATAATACAGTTTTACAAATTTATTATACAAGTCCGCCCGAAAACGAAATAAGTAAAAATATATATATATGCCCCAAACGGTTAAAATAAAAACACCCAAAATTTGACCCGCTACAATACCCCCTCGATGAGAATTCTGCTGTCCATAACAGAAGAAATCTCATCGATAACCCCGAAGAGGACCGGTGAGGAACTAGTGCCAACAACCCCCTTGTTCTTAATCTCATGGGTACACGACCCCCCTGGCTCAGCGACCATGGACTCATCTGAACGAGATCACTGGACTTCTCCGTAAGAGATCCCAACACCGAGAAATCGAACAGACTCGTACCACGGCGCACCTCGCCTTTTAACATGCTACCCCCAAAAATCCTCAATCCCTGGCTAAAATTATCCCAGCTCCTCCTCCGATATGTTTCCCCTTTTTTGCAAGCTGGGCTGCCTTTAGCAGATACTGGGCTCACACACACTAACATTGCAGGTTACCATAACACATTAAAAATAAAAGATTTCTTTTCAAATTTATTAAAATTTAAAAAATTCAAAATATCATTTTATCAAAAAATTCTCTTCCTTGTTTTTCTAAACTCTTGTTTCACATGACTTAACCTAGACATTTCTACTAATCTAAACACATCCTTACTCTAACATGAGAACCACTTATAGTCTAATAATACCATGCAATACAAGAAATCAACAAAATAAACATGTTAAATACATACATAATAAAATAGTCATTACTCAAAAATATTCACTCGCTGGCAGGCGAAAAATCAAGTTTTTTTTTTTTTTCAAAAATTAAAATTTTCAAAAATTTTAAAATTCAAAAAAAAATTAAATTTATTCATTAAAAAATTTTATTAAATTTATTTATTAAATAACATATTTATTAAAATTATTCAAATATTGGTTTGACTTAATTAAACAAACAAATTAAAATTGACTTCCTACTATACAAGCTTAGTAGGTGTATGACCTCATCAGCTGATCGAAACTAGGTCAAGTCCAAAACCCTTGACCTACATATGTTACGTATACTCTCTGCACCTACATTAAACATCTGTAACAATCTAACTCAAAGCACAAAACATAATAAAATAAAATATTTAAAATGAACAAAATATTAATATAATAATCAAATTGACATTTAAATTATTTATAATAAACAACTCTTAACTTGACATTATTTTCAATTCTACCAAAAGTTTGTCACTGGCTTCGAAAAAATAAAATTTTATATTCTTTATCATAAATCTCTTCTCTTTATTTAACAGTTTAACTCTGCATTACTGTGGGTGATGTCAACTATTTATCTCATTGAATGTACTACTTGAGCTGGATACCTATATAATCTTTCTCCCTCTGACTCTACTATTAACTTTTACTACATGACACCCATCTCTATCAAAACACTCTAAATTCAATTTACCTCTGGCACCGCTCATCTTTGTACTAGGATGTGTGTTCCCTACCTGGCTATAACCATACGAGCCAATGCCCCTCCAAAATATCGGCAAACACTCATGTGAACTACTCTATTCTCGCCACAACGCCATACGTTGCTCACACCTTACCACCTCACCCTTACTACAAAATATCATCAACAAATATGTTTAAATCTCATTCACATTACTCATCTCTACATATACTCACTACTACTGTGTCAACATCAATACTTCTCAAAAAATACTATAACATGTATAAACCAAAACAACATTACCTTATATCATCTCTACTAATTCAACTTTAACTTTGACAGATCTATATGTCACCTAAAATATTTATCACCCAAAAACTCTCTTTTATTTGCTTTCACAACTCGTTACTTCATTTCTCATTATCAAATTATTTTTTATCATTACATTAAAACGTCTGGAATACATCAAACATTACATTGAGCATCAATTACTTAAAACATTTATAACTAATATACCAGTGACATGTTATTGCTGATCAGCTGATATCCTAACATAATGAAAACACATCTCAAATTTGAACAACTTATATGAAATATATATTTATTTATCAATACTCACTCCTATTATATTAATTGCCTGCCAGGCGTTTAATTATTGGCTTAATTTAAAGCATACACGTATCATGAAAACACAGATTCTTATCAATGCCTATACCTAACACACAACAATAAAATAATACATTTAAAATCATAGCATGTAATGAACACCTTATATTACATGTCTGATCAGCTAGTTAATTAAACTAGCATTAAAAAGCATAAGCAGTTTTATTGAATCCAACCTTGAATAAAAAAAATGTTATGTTATTAAACTTTACATTCGTGACTCCTTTGCGTCACCTCCCAGCCACACACACTATTTCAGATTATGGTGGACTGTGGCGCCCATTCGCTTCCACAGAGACGGTATATTTTGGAGCAGGTTTTTTACCTCTCCGTGTCTCTGCTTCCGCTATTAAGTTTTAAAGTAGTGAACATCATCATGTTCTTGTTCTATAATCATACACCCTTAAAACGGTTCTACCACCGGTCTTGCTACCCCCAAGCGGGCAGAGTGGCAGCCGCTGTTCCATAGTTCCGGAGAGATTTCCTCTAATATCACCTCCCAATGAATTTCTAATATATACCAATTTCAAGTCAGCTATGGTCAAGGGACTTGGTATGACCATAGCTGGCCGCTAGCCAAAACCACGGTTAGTGCTGGTAAGACAGTAACCGCCCGAAAAGTCGAGGAAATCCAAACTTTCATTTCACTGCCTGTTTCACATCAATCTCATTATGTGCGACACGTTATTTAGTATTGTGTGTAACATTTTTTATTTACACGGATAAGGTGTGCCGCACATTTATCGCCAGTTTGGCCTCCGATGGAGGTAACACTCACTGCTACCCCCAACCCATTTCGCTATTTGCGAGAGCACAGGCAACCCCCACAATAGCCACTTAATAGCTAATTAATAGAATTTTTATATACAACATTCTAATGTGACATTTTCATCAATCATCAATCATTAATCATTAATCATCCTTCATAACTTTCTACAATTAGATTACTTAAAATTTTCAAATTCATTATTAATATTTATTTTTCATCATATCTCAGTTATTATTACCCTTTAAATCATTATCTCAAGTTATTTTCATTATTGAAGTTAAAATTCGTTCCCTTAAGTTAAACATCTGTGTACATTTTATTATATTCAACTTGTATCATAAAAATTTTATACTTACAGTCCATAATTCATATACTGACATACACAACTATATACACCATACACCACTACTCCAAGTAACCTCTGAAACATTTAACAAAAAGTTATTTCAAAACAACAATTCATCATTTAATTACCAACTTCACTTCTCGTTAAACCATTTAAATTCATCAGAAAATTCAATTATATAATCTTTGAATTAATCAAAATATTTAAAACATTTCAAATTATTTTAATTAAATTAATTAAACATTTACAATTAGCCAATTAGTTTTCAAAATTAATTCGGTTATTTGTTTAAATTGCAAATATTAATATTAGTATTACAACAATCATCTACACACACATTGTTTACTTAACATTCTACAATACACACAAATAAATTTATTAAACATTTATTTACAAATCTGCATCCTTATTTATTTAGTCATATCACACTTCAATGTTCAAAGGTTGCGAGGTCACAAAACCATAAAACAATATATATAAAATTGTCCATTGATTGTTTATAGTTTAGCCTCCATCGTTCCAAATTAACCTTGGTTCTACATAACACTTTTCGATTTCGTTAACACACATACTGATACTTTGTGTGTCATAAACCCAAAAATCAAAGTCATCCGTCTTACCAAAATAATCTTGCAACCAGTCAACACTAAGTATATCTGTTAAGTCTCCGTTAGTAAATTTCTTCAATATCGGGTCAGTTACTTTTGTATTAAAAATCAAATCATTCTTATTTAAATACTCTTCTAATACTTCTTCCAACTCACCATAATCTCTCTTTAAATTATATACTTCTAATTCTCTCTCATCATAACACCATCTCATACTTATAAAATCATTCCACACAGAGGGTATAATATCATACAAATAAAATAAACAACTCCAATCTTCTACTAATACGGGACCCTTGCCCTTCAAAAACACTTGTGACCACATTAAATCATCATAAATAATAAAGGGAAAATTTGCCCTCTGTCCCCACTCTACTACAACATTATTTCTCCTCTCTCTCTCTAATTCATACACACACATTAACATTTCATTATCAACTTCTACTCTTTCTACAATTACGTTATCACTTTCAACATCTGCACCATCATTTTCTAACACTACATTTTTATTTGTATTATCATTGTTACCACTGGTAAACCCATTATTTAAATTATCATTTCCCCTACTACTTACCCTGTCATCTTTGTTCGATTTTAATTTGTTTATTACTTTCTCATTTTCTAATTCTATTTCGCCTAACCGCGTCTCTATTTCACTCAATCTCTTATCATAAATACAGCCTTGTTCTTGAATTTCTTTTTTCATTTCATCAAATTGCATGTTAAGATTATTTTGGACATTTCTAATTTCGTTTTTCTGTTCGCTAAATTTTTCATCAAGTTTACTAAATTTTTGATTAAAAAGCATCTGCATCATTTTCATTATTTCATTATCTTCAGCCCTGTTCGTCGGGACTGGCGTTGAGTGAATAATTTCTCCACTCATAATTTGTGATTCGGTTGCGCTTGTCTGGCTTTCATTGGTATTGTCAGCTAGACTGACGTTCTCGTTATCTGCCATTTTAACTTTTGTTTAAATATTTCTTTCAAAAAAAATGTTTTCGTATAATACACATTACACATTCATATTATATCTAAAATTATTGTAAAATTTTCTACCACGTGTAGTTACAACATAACCTTATTTTACGTATTTTATACTCTTTCGATACCCACTCTGTTTCTGACTTCTGGCTTATTTATATAATTATTTTATATAATGTCCCTGTTCGGGCGCCATTTGTATAAAAACTCACTTATTTATACATTAATTCACTTCTACTTACCTTTGTTCCTAAGGGTCCCCCCAGAGTTCTATAAGCGAGATCAGAAACAGTGTGAGGTTACGAAATAATTCTGAATGCCCATTTTGAATGAAGAGAATTTAACTTTTCCTTTTATTTTAAAATCATTTGACAGATTTGAATTTTTTACTTTTCCTCCAAATATAGATTTTACATACTTTAAAAATATTATGATTTTACAGGTTGTGTAATCATTACGTCTTATGTACTATTCTTATTTTCTACTACTTACATACATTAAACAAGAGAGCCCAGCCTGCCATTTTCACTTAAATTAATTTTAATTTATTTGATACCCCATACCTTGATAAAACCCCAACCCTTACACTTTCAGTAGACGAAATAACCCCCGGCCACGTGGTCTTCGCGCACATCCATTTCTTTTCTAATTTCGTGTGAAATGTCCAAAAGGTGGTTAATGTTATTTTACATTTTTCCCGACCGCGGTCACATAAACTTTTTCAGCTATTTCACTGTTATATCAGTTTTAACAAAAATTTGTTTCTGAGCCCGGTTGTCGGGCGGCCTACACAGGCGAGAGTCGACCAAAGACTGCGTGCGTCTCTCAGTTCCCCACTCCGGGAGTATTTTAGTCAAGACGACGGACATCAATGCCTTGTATGTAGTCGTCACAGTTTCGACTCATGCTAGTCATGTAGTTGTTGGAATGACGATAGCAGACGATTTCAACTAGGCACTGGCTAATGTCATAAAAGTGGGTGGGACTTAAAACAGCACTTCCGCAAAGTTTTGGAGAAGGCGATGAATATTATCCTCTCTAGCCATCTTGGTTTTTCACCATCGCTTGGGTAGGCGCTCATGCGCGAATAGTGGCGTGTGTGCACTGCCACACCAGTACAGATTTCTGCGAATTTTTAGGGTGGCGTGAATTCTCTGCCGCATTCCTCGACAACAACTGCGCCTTACTGCTTTGTTTCACTGTTCTGTTATACTGACAAATACGTTGCACAATAATACAGTTTTACAAATTTATTATACAAGTCCGCCCGAAAACGAAATAAGTAAAAATATATATATATGCCCCAAACGGTTAAAATAAAAACACCCAAAATTTGACCCGCTACATGGCTTCCATTATAGCCATTGGCAGGGCATGCTTGTGGGTGTAGGTTCCACCAGTTGCTACAGTTTTCTGGTACTTACACCATGAATCAGCTCCATTCGGACAAAGGTGGTGCATTGCATTGTCATCTGTGGAAAATTTGTGGAAGAAGGTTGCCCATACTGCTTGCTGCATACCTTTCACATTATCCACATTCCTCATGATAGCCAATCCATAGTACTGCTGTAGCTTGTCTGCTATAGCATCTGTCAGGCGACCCGAACCACCAACATCTTTACCATCTCTTAGCTCCACACCTTTCATTTCTTTTTTCCACCTTCGGAGCCTGCTCCCAAGTCTTTTCATAACATGTCCTACGCATTCTAGTTTCTCAATCAATAAATTGTCACCATATGGTTTTGCTTCATTACAAAACAAACATTACCTTTGAGAAAAAACAAATTTCTCTACACATTTTCTGGATTTGAAAAAGGATTTAGACGGATATCTGAAAGTGGGCGTGGAATTTCAAGGTCCACATCTCACGCGCTGTTACTTTAAAACTGTGTTTGAAGGTTTAAATATTGTTTTTACGCAATAATTCACATATCAAATTGTTCATAAAGAAAAGCAGATTATGTTAGGGGTAAAAAAATGCCATTTTTTACCATTTTACACTTCCTGGTTACCTTAAGTGAAAACTTACAGTAACAAGGTTTTACTCAACTACATGAATGAAACTTGTCTTATTGTGAGAATTAGATACTGTTCTGCAGAAGTCCTTACCTAAAGTTTGTTGACATTCTCTCCAGCTTGTCTTTAACTTTATCTAATAGACTGTCTTTACACTCATCCTTGCTTAGTAATAAAACTTATCAGTATAATTCTTCAGTTTCTTTTTGCATACACAAACATTCACCATCAAACTCTATCATTATTGTACTGATGCACCCTCATGAACAGATGATTATTCAAAGGTGTTTACCCAAATAGGCATTACATTCACATAAAAGAAGTTTCTTTGCACCTTTTGAGAGAGACATCTTCTATAACAACAGAAATAAATTTTTAGACTGATAAGTAGCTGGTAAATAGGTTGGAACCTAATATTTCCTTACAGTGACGTTGAGGTATATCCTCCCTCTACCTTCTTCCCTCCAACCTAACCAATGCCCACCAGCAGGTAGAGAGATTGACCAACTGGATCTTTGCCTCCTTTATAAGTAAGAAAGCCAAGAGGTGTTGCTTCACTGAGGTGGAAAGGACTCTGCAAGCAGGCATCCAAGAATATGACCCTCTTAAGAAGAAACTTGAAATGTACCAGGGTTTCCAGGAAAATCCCAAGCTGACAAAGGCGAGATGTGAACTGAAGAAAGAAACGAAGGACACTGACTGCAGGAATACGCGGGCCAAACTTAAAGCCCAAAGAAGAAACCAGTTGAATTAATATGCTATGTAGCTGTGGTAATGTGAAATCTGAAAAAGAAGTAGATGTATACAAAAAACTGGAGATATATATAATGGATATTTATTATGAAATGGAACCATTGCCTTAAAGGAAAGATTATTTTAATGAAGTGGGAAATAGTTATGAATAAAAAAATTAAAACATTAACTGGAAAAGGAAGTGCATAGTTTTTTTGTAAGTGATAGTTAATGTGTGCCTGCTTGTAAGAAAATCTGTAACAGTTCTCAGCTTTCCAATCAAGTTCTTCTGTTTTGAATGAGGTTACATTTTTTTAACAAATCAACAACAAGCACTTTTTAGTGCTAATGGTAAAAGAAATTGGCACTGATGGAAAAAAAAATCATAACGCTATTGTAAACACTGTCAACTTACAAACTGTGCATTTGATTATCAGAAGGGTTAGGTTGGACAATATCCATTGTAAAATTTACTACACAATGTTTCGACCACAATTTAAGGTCATCTTCAAGTATAAGTAACACTAGTACATTAAATATACACTTAACCATACTCGAGATTCATTCACTAATAAGTGTGAAGCGTCCAAAAAAAATAATAACCACCACCACCGACAAAGTTAAAGCGAACTATAGAAAAACTGTATAATAAAAAACCACTACTTGCCCTCTCCAAGTCCACTGGACAGAATTGGAAAGAACAACCACACTGTGTTTAACTTTGTAAGTGGTGGTGGTTTATTATTATTTTTTTCTGACTGTTCACACCTATTAGGGAACAAAACTTGTGTAGGCTTAAGTTTATATTTAATGTACTAGTGTTACTTATTTCTGAAGATGACCCCAGATTGTGGGCTTAAGTTTATACTTAATGTACTAGTGTTACTTATTCCTGAAGACGACCACAGATTGTTTTAGTGGTCGAAATGTTGTGTGATAAATTTTACAATGATTGTTATTACCCTTCTGATAATGTTCATGTACTATCGAAAGTTAGGTTTAAAGATTGTGCATTTGATACCTGACTGTGCTAAGTGCTTTGTAATGTCAGCATTATTAATAGGTTTTAAGATTTGCTAAAATCATGATCAGAGAAAATCTCTCCCCCCTCCTGAAATTCCTCTGTCATATGCAAGTTAGGGTAGTCTAAAAATTTACCTGGGCAGATTGTAACCGTAAATAAACACACTGTTTTCTGGAAATAGTGGGAGCATAAGGGAGTGTAAGTGGAAATCCCAAATTAAATGGGTGAATGATTCGGCTAATATGAAAATTAGAAAATAAAGTGTACCGTTGCCATAGTTAGTTTTCGTTCCTTGTGAGCTGGAGAGACAATTTCTGGGAGTGCTGTCAGTGCCCATCATTGAGCAGATCTCGCTGATTAGAAGAAAAAGCCTGACCTACACACTGTCATGGGTATTGGTGGATACGTTTGATACATTAAAGGTATCCGATTTGTTTGTCATTTGTACGAGGTGTGTTCAGAAAGTATCAGACCTTTGCTCAGGAAAAATACATTTATTTATCTGCAGGTTTTAAACATTTATCGCCTTCAAAGTACTCCCCTGTAGATTGCACATTGCACACACTTCTTCCAGTGGTCCTGCCACTTCTTGAAAACATGTCTAGAAGTCATCTTTTGGTATGGAGTACAGCTGTCTCATCATATTTTGTATGATGTATTCTTTTGACTCAAATCAGGACCCCTTCAGTGACATTTTCAACTTAGGAAATAACCAAAAATCACAGGGAGCCATGTCAGGAGTGTAGGGGAGCTTGGCTCAGTTTTTACACAGTCCAACATGTCCTGCAAAACTTCTAAACGGAGTTCCTTCTCCTCCATCGTTAACAGCTTTGGCACGAATTTTGCAGACACTCTTTGTATAGTCAGATTTTGGTCAAAATAGAATGTACTGAACCAATGCTTATTCCCATGGTAATTCGACGATCCTCCATGACCAAAGTTTGCACTTGGTCAATGATTTCATCATTACAATAATTTAATTACCTTCTATCCGTCAGTGACTTCGTTCTAGCGTTTTTTATATAGACGCGTTTCGTGACATGTGTCACATCATCAGTAATCCTCGTCAAATGTTAAAATTCACATAAACACATAAAAACACATTTGCACATATTTACTAAATCACAATAACGACACACACATAACACGATGTAAGTTCGGCTCCGTTGGACCGGTCCGACCACGCGTGTAGTTGCCGAGCCACTCCACGTCATCATTCATCATTCATCATTACGTCATTATGGCTTGTTGAGGGCCTGCCAGAATGTGGTTCGCTGTCCACTGATGTGCAGCCATCTTTGAAGCGATTATACCACTCCTTAATACATGTGACACTCATATCATCCTCCCCAAAACACTGCTGAATTTTTCCAATAGTATCCCTGTGGTTATTACCAAATCGTTGGCAAAATTTAATGCAGTACCGCTGCTCAAGTTTTCCTGTCGTTTTACAATAAATGAAATGTGACAGGCACTCGATACACACAGCCAGACAGTGACTGATTCATTGTAGCGGGACGGCGGCAGTCAGTGCTTGCGTGCTAGGATCCACAGCATGCCTGTTCTCAAGGTCAACGCCCCTGCTTCATTTGATCGCGCATGAAAAAAAAAGGTCAGATTCTTTTTGAACACACCTCGTATACTCTTAAAGGAAGTGGAAATAAAACTTGGATAATTTCTGTTTATCAATATACACTGTTTTGTTTAACACGCTACTAAGTAACAAAGGCACCAAGTGTCTCCTGGGGTAAAAGTGCCAGCTGACTCAATGGAGGGTGGATGGGCAAGTACAAAACAGGGCACACCCTCTTGCCCTTGGAGTTGGAAACCACTCCTAAAGACGGGTGAGCCTATTGATGTAAAACAACACAGGATGCAGAAGGCAAGGGGAACTACCACTTTGAGACCCTTATGGTGTACCTAATCCCACTGGAGTATGCTCTCAAGTATGGTAGATATGGTTATGAGAAGCATCTGGTTTAGGGCGTGTATTGCGTAGACACTGTCTGTAGCTAAGGATCATAGAAGAAACGGCGGTAACAAAGAGAGGGATTGGAGGAGAAGAAAGGTTGGAATGACATCAGAAACAGAAGGAGCTAAAGACAGATTGTAACGGTACAGTAGGCCCGTAAAGGAATTTAGGTACATGACAAAAATAATTTTATTGTATTTCCAACATTATGAAGAGTAAGGATAAAAGTTTCCCAATATACTACAGTACAACGCAGTATGTAACGACGAATTGCCTCAAGGTCAACTGGCCTACGTGACCCACGGCAGCAAGTCAACGCAGCAAAAATCGGACACTCCTAAAAACGTCTTAAAAATATAAAAACGTAATCGTTGAGCTGTAAAACAAAGCCGTCGTCATCAGAGAACAATAGATTCAGTGACGTATTACCCTTTCCACTAGTGGAATATACGCCATGTTGTCTGCCCAGTCGACACAACACCGTCCGTGCAACAGCACGCTGTAAAATCTGCTGGTCAGCAATTGCCAGCGAAAGTATTGAAAGTGATAAAAATGTAACTAAAATGTGAACAGTTTCAATCAGTAAAAAAAATAACATAACATGTAAATTAGAATCAGTGGTGTAGTGGGAAAGGAGACAGAAACAGTTAATAAGTCTGCATAACACGTGCGTGACCATGAGGGACATCTGAGCTGGTCTTCGAGCACATGAATTCAGGAAAGTAACCAATATCGAAATTTCAATCACAACGCTTTAACTTTTGAGCTCATTTAAAATTTATAAAAGGATGTACCTTTAAAACAATTTGTGGGGAGTATATGTGTGTGTGCGTGCATGTGCCGGCACATATAGAAAAAACACGAGTCATTGGTTCACGTTACGTGACCCTGATAATGTAACAACTTAAAATCATAGACGGCCGTAGGTTTCTAAATTCATTCTATAATAAATTAGGAAATTGAAGATAACAAATATGTATGTAATTGAGATTGACTTAGAGTTAATGCAGCAAAAATACGTCGCCGTCATTTTGTTTTGTATTTGATCAAGACTCCATCTTGTTTTGTATTTTTCAATAATCAAAATATTCAGATTATTAAACACAAGTCTTTTTAACCAAATGTTATCCGAGTTGTTATTTTCAAATACCCATGCTGTTTTCTGTGCTCGCTTAAAAACGAACCTGGACCCTAATAGAAATTGTTATGTTGGCAACAGCGCCACATGGTGAATCCAAACGTAAACAAAATGTAAGTGCAACAAGATTTTCTAAAAAGGTAAGTCACTATAAAAAATAATATCTCATAAATAGTATGTTTGTTAACAAATGGCTGCCCGAACTGTGACTTTGTGTAAATAAATATTTATATAAATAAGCCTGCAGACAGAGACAGAATGGGTATTGGATTAATGTGTAACGTAATACGTAAGTAATTAGGTTATGTTGTGTTTGATTGTATGTTAGTTATACAGCAAAATTTTGTTAAGAAAAATATTTAAAAATGGCAAACAATAACGAGAATGTCAGCCTAACTGACATTGAGAATGAAAGCCAGACAAATGTCGAATTAAGTGTGACTGAATCGAGAATTGTAGATGAAGTAATTCATTCGACGCCAGTCCCGCTTAAAAGGTCTGAGGAAAGTGATTTAATGAAATTTGATGAGAAATTTGACGAACAGAGTGTAAAATTAAATAAATTTGATGAGAAGTTTGATGAAATAAAAGAGGAAGTTAAGAAACAATATTTTAACTTTAACAAACAAATTAACGAAATGAATACGTTACGAGAATATTCAAGGACAAATCATAGAAGCGATAGATCGGATGTTTGATAAACAAATTGCCAGAGTAGACGACATTATTAATAAATTGAAAATGAATAAAGTAGAGGACAATTATGAGATTAAAATGGGGGTAGAGAATAGTGGAGAAACAGATAAATTAAATGTAAATAAAGATGGTCAGATGACATAATGAGGTAAGTAGTGGTGAGAATTATGACAATATAAGTAAAAATATGTTAGAGAATAATGGTGTGAATATAGAGAGTACTGATGAAATTTTAGAGGGAGTAGAATATGATAATGGAATGTTAGTGTGCGTTGATGAGTCAGAGAGAAAGTGGAGAGAGAGTATACAGGTAGAGTGGTGCAGGGGGTAAATTTTTCCCGTGATGTTGTAGTTGGGGGTGAAGAAAAGGCTTCACTAGTGTATTTGGGAGACATATGGTCTGCAAATAGTTGTCCCTTGAATTTTTGTGCATCTGATAGGTGGTGCAATAATAAAGTTGTAGTGTCCCCTGCATATATTGAGAGAGAGAGAGAGTATGACTTGGTGTTATGGTGAGAGATATTTTGAGAGAGAGAGGTATGGTGATAGGAAGATAGAATTTTTTGAGGTTGGGAGAAAGTATAAAGAGTTAATAGAGAAAATAAATAACAAGAGAGTTGATTATATAAAAGGCTTACCTTGCGAAGTAATAAGTATAGCAGCAGTAGTAGATAACTATGATGACGATAATAATGACTTTATAACTTACCTGGTTGGGACAGATAATACTAAAGGCGACAGGACCATACTCAATCGTGACAAGGTATATGAGATAATGATATGGAGTGAGCATATTGATTATAATAGTATTGTGGAAAATTGTAAAAAATTAAATAAGTATTATATTGATACTACTAATATTTTGTATTCAATAATAAATAATTTGTATATTAGATTGTTATTTGATGATGGTGGATAAAGATTTTATTGTTTATGAACATTTAATGATGTGAACAGTGTGGTTTTGAAATGGATTGTCTTATGAAACGAGTTGTGGTCAATGATAACAAATAATAAATTGGATTGTATATTTTTTGTATGTTAATGTTAAATGTATTTGTGTATTACATTATGTTGTGTATTATATGTATTTTTATGTAAACCATGTAGATAATAAGAGTTGATTGAATAATAGTTATAACATTTTTTTTCAGACTAAATAAATGTAATGAGAATAATTGTGAAGTTTAAGGTAATTAAAGTAATGGTGAAATTTTAAGTTAATTGAATTAAATGATTGAAGAATAATTAATTAATTAATGTTATGATGATGAATTTAAATAATTTCTGAGATTTAGATGCTATAAAGAGTAGTATATGATTAAACAGATAATATGTTTGGATATGGAGCTACATTATTGTTATGAGATAAGTGATGAATTTTCTAGGGTAATTTCAAGGATCATATTAAGGTGAAATGTTGTAAAATGTTTGAGTAACAATGATAAGGCATTAGGTTAGTCAAAGTTAACTCGAATGGGAGTTAGAGAAAATAAGAATTATAGAATAAAAGTATTACAGAAACAGGGTAATAATAGGGACACAGTAGTGGGAGTGCTTATATGTAGAAGGTGAGTAATATAAATGGAGATTAAATAGTTGCTGGTGATATTTTGTAGATGAGGGTGAGGTGGTAAGGAGTGATCAACGTGCGTCGTTGGGCAGGGAATTGTGAAGGGTCGAGGAGTGTTTGCTGAGGTATTGGGAAGGGCAAAAGGTGATGAATGGAATTGCCAAGGTCGGGAACACACATCCTAGATACAAAGAGGGTATTAGAGATTTTATTATAAGAGGAGTAAGGATTTAAGTGGAATTAGTGTTGAAGGGGGTTATTATTGAGAGATTGGTGTCACCCTAGGTAATTCTGTTAGTGATTGTTAGTAGGAAGAAAGGGAGTAAGATTATAGATATAAATGCCAATTCAATAAGTCAAATTATAGTGAATACAGGAGTCACTCAAACTAATTGATGATCAAAATGAAAGAGTTAATAGAAAGGTCCAGTTGTAATGTTTATAATTCTATACAAATTATTTAAATGTGAATTGTTTATTTAATGTAAATGTAGCAATGTTAATGTTTCATTATGTTATATTATGTTGTATGGTCATAGTGTGTGTGTGGTAAGAAGGTTGCTACAGGGGTAGTAACGTTTAAGTGAATAGCAAATATTAAGTATATGACATTGATAATGGTGTCAAGCATAAAGATAATTATGATTTCGCTTTGAAGAAGTATTAGTATCAGGAAAACTGATCAATGAATTTTGAATACATAGATTGTTTGCCATAATGTATTTGTGTTTTGGTTCTATATTAGAGATATATAGATAAATTTGTTGTTGATTCTGTTAAACTTAAGGAATTATTTTACATGTTATTGCCTTACTGTACGAGTATATTTCTTCTTGTGTTGAAAAGAGTTAAAATATTATTGACTGGAGTCAAAATTTTGATAAAATGTAAGAGAAAGAGACCTCTATTATAAATCTTGTTTTATCTCTGTATTCAAGAAATTAGGAATTAAGGAAAACCAATGCCTATTAACGTAAACCAATGCAGCTAAGGGGAGACAGATCAGTTGGGGATATGGCATTATACAAGGCCACTCTTTGATTTTTTATTCGATGTTTCAGAGTTTGGTGATGCTGTGGCGGCGGTCCTGAGCTGGCCAGCGCGTCAGAGCAGGAGCGTCAAGTGCCTGACTGGCCTTGCAGTGTTGGGATCTTGAAAGAGAGAAGTCCAGTAAGGTCATGCAGGTACTGTCACAATCACTGGACCAAGGGTAAGTTAGCAATATTTCTGTTATATAAACACTACAGGGGGTTGTGGCGACATATCCGAGCTGATCCCTTTAGGAAGTATGAATGAGTCAATGAGAGTTTTTATGCTTCGGCATAAAACCTCTCATTGAGGGGGTTTTGTAACTGTACAGTAGGTCCGTAAAGGAATTTAGGTACATGACAAAAATTTTATTGTATTTCCAACATTAAGAAGAGTGAGGATAAAAGTTTCCCAATATACTACAACGCAATATATAACGACGAATTGCCTCAAGGTCAACTGGCCTACGTGACCCACGGCAGCAAGTCAGACACAGCAAAAACCGGACACTCCTAAAAACATCATAAAAATATAAAATGTAATCGTTGAGCTGTAAAACAAAGCCGTCGTCGTCAGAGAACAATAGATTCAGTGACGTATTACCCTTTCCACTAGTGGAATATACGCCATGTTGTCTGCCCAGTCGACATAACACCGTCCGTGCAACAGCACGCTGTAAAATCTGCTGGTCAGCAATTGCCAGCAAAAGTATTTAAAGTGATAAAAATGTAACTAAAATGTGAACAGTTTCAATCAGTAAAAAAAAATAACAACATAACATGTAAATTAGAATCAGTGGTGTAGTGGGAAAGGAGACAGAAACAGTTAATAAGTCTGCATAACACCTGCGTGACCATGAGGGACGTCTGAGCTGGTCTTCAAGCACATGAATTCAGGAAAGTAACCAATATCGAAATTTCAATCACAACGCTTTAACTTTTGAGCTCATTTAAAATTTATAAAAGAATGTACCTTTCGGACCCTGATAACGTAACAATTTAAAATCATAGACGGCCGTAGGTTTCTAAATTCATTCTATAATAAATTAGGAAATTGAAAATAACAAATATGTATGTAATTGAGATTGACTTAGAGTTAATGCAGCAAAAATACGTCGCCGCCATTTTGTTTTGTATTTGATCAAGACTCCATCTTGTTTTGTATTTTTCAATAATCAAAATATTCAGATTATTAAACACAAGTCTTTTTAACTAAATGTTATCCGAGTTGTTATTTTCAAATACCCATGCTGTTTTCTGTGCTCGCTTAAAAACGAACCTGGACCCTAATAGAAAATGTTATGTTGGCAACAGCGCCACATGGTGAATCCAAACATAAACAAAATATAAGTGCAACGAGATTTTCTAAAAAGGTAAGTCACTATAAATAATAATATCTCATAAGAAGTTTGTTTGTTAACAAGATGAAGATAGTGCACAGGACTGAGAAAATATGGACAGCATTCAGTTGAAACCTGTCGTTAGATAGTTATACTAAAAGAAGAAGTTAGAGTAAAATGTAATTTCTGTTAGTGATTTTGTATTAATATTTGATCATTACTGACAATTTTATTGTAATTTCTGTGCCTTGAGAAAATCTAGTGTGTAGAGTGTTGTACAATATTAAAATAATTTCTGAAATTTAAATAATAGTTTTAGTTTTTTAACTATTGACTATTCAAGTAGGACTTCAATTAACATGACAGTCTTGTAGATGTATTAAAATAATTAGTTACAACTTGTAAGTGTATTGTTTTATGATTTAAGGAATCAAAACTTTGTGATGGGGTCACGTGGGATAAACCATTGTTTGATTCAGCAAAAAGTTCACTGATATTCGAGATTATTGAAAGGGAAAAGAGCATTGGAGACGTCGTAGCCCAGTCGCTTCTGTCATACTTCAAAAATGTTGATCACAACTACAACAGGTAACTAACCTATACTGACAAGATGTTATAATGGTTGTTTGGAAAGTCCCAACATTTGAAAATGTTTTTTTCAACAGTAGGGGTATGTAGGAATATTATAGGTATTATGTTGGTATTACTGCTATTTTTTTTAACTCTACAAGTAGCAACTATAATTTTTGTAGCAGCAAGGGATATTTTACAATGTGCATGCTTAAAACAAAACAAAAATCCTGAAATTTACAGAATTTGTCATATATATATGAAATTAAAGATAACATTCAGGAGAGTACATTACAGGACACAATGATGTACATTCTTGATGTAATAAAATTGTATAACTCTGAAAATACACTTTTGTGTTGAAAAAAAAAATATAATTGACACCTATCATTAAAAAAAAAAAGTATAGTAACCCCACTACTTTCATAATACAGTCATCATCAACAGCTGTGGCTCTACAACCCTTGGTGGGTCTTGGCTTGCTCCAAGAGTTGATTCCATTCCTCCCTATTGGTGCCCTGCCTTTCCAGTTTCTTATGTTCAGCTTTCCGAGGTCCTCTATCTGGTCTTTGAATCTACTTCGGGGTCTTCCCCTTTTTCTACTATCCGTTGGTTTCTGGTAGAAAATATGTTTCGTAGGCTGCCCTTCCTCCATTCTCTCTATGTTTTATAATACAGTAGAATACTTTTTAACCAAACTAAAGGTAGTTGAACCATTTCGGTCAACACATTTTTTCAGATAATCCATGGAGTATTTTTTCATTTATTAAGCTGTCAAGAACATAACATTATCAGTAAAAACAAATTAAATATAAAAATTCAAATTACGAACATGCAATACATTGTAACCTATGTTCACAGTTACATAGTGTTACTGAAATTTTTGTCTGAATAGTGTCTTCCCATCTCTTTAAAAGTAAGATGTCTGATAGTGTTGGTTGCTCAGCCTGTGCCACAAAACATGAAGCTACCTATAATAATAAACCTGCTATGTTGACTCTGACATGCATTAAAAAGACAGTAATATTAATGGATTAGTAAAAATAAGTAAATTTTCTTAGCTCCACGGCTTTAAATCCATCGTCTACTGTCACACGTTTTATGTCTGTGTCATGAACATCGTGGCCTGTGTTGTCTGCTTCAGGCTCTGGTCTCATCACAGCTTCCACAATTTCTTGGTCAGTCAGTTCTAGTTCCGCATCATCTGCCTCTAGCCATTCATTAATTTCAGTTTCTTCTATTTGTTCAGACCCTGGAATTCCTTTATACATTTCTACCAAGTTTTTGTAAGTCCATCATACAATTTATTACATGCCTTATTTAAAGTAGAATCTGTTATCCACCTCTGTGGGCACCAATAAGTTGCATGTTTCATGTTGATTGATTTCAATGAGTGTGACATCGTTTTGGTTAACCCGGGTTTTGGATAATCCAGGTTCTGTTAAACAGGATTTTACTATATATAAACATGCATCATAACATAATCTTTTTGAACAAAAATAATTACAAATGTTATTTGTATTTCTGGAAATTTGTATATACTCTAACATCTATACGTAACCAATAACAGCACTCATGACTTACAAGGTTTTGTTTTCTCTTTTCATACTTTTACATATTTAATAGACTTACTTAAGGATAGTAAAACAAACATACATGAAAAAATATTAGAATACTTCAAAGAGCACTGAAAAAGTAAACACACAATACCTAACCAATAAAACGTGTTAGTTGAAGCTTTTATATGTTATGCTTTTAAGCAGAAGTAACACAAAAATTATCATAGTGTATACCAAAATTTCTCTACATTCAAATACCTGAAAAGTAGTCAAATGTTTTTATATATTCCTTCATTAACACTTTGAGTACCACGGTGTTTCTATATAGACTATCACCTGCGACCAGCGGTTTTGTCAAATAACCACAGTATTGAAACATTCATAAATATTGAAACGTTCTATATTAAAAAAAAATGATATCGTAATAATTTAAAATTAATGTTAACACACTCCTACTTACCATTGCGTGGCTTCAAGGTTGCGTCATACGTATGTTTGGGATGCAGACGTAATTTCTTAAGGTTGTGAGAATAATTTGCACAACACATTTATATGAAGAGAATTTCCATTTAATGTTTTACTATTACTTTAGTGAAATTAAGAACATACATTTAGTAAATACACGTTTCAGGTGTTGTGCAACACGTGACTCTGTTATAATCTGACTTACAATCTACGGCTTACCTTATTTTTTCTAGTACACAAACATAAAAGGCAAACACAAATATACACAGAAAGCCGCCCAGCTTTGCCACACACTCTATCACACCAATTAAACCCCTTTTAAATATTATAGTCAATATAGAAAATAGTTAGCCTTTATACATTCCTGTTGCGTTACATTCATTAACTGTCCTGATGCCGACCGAACACGTGTTTAATGTCCGATTTCATTCTTGGCGTTTCGCACTTTCGTTACACTAGTTTATTACGTCGTTGATTCACGAGTCCCGGTCGGTATTAACGATATTGTTGTTTCACATCACATCGTATAAAACAACACCGACCGGGACGCTGACAGAGTTGTAAGCGTCTCTAACTGGGTGCGGCTCTAGCTGACTATATGGCGTCTGCTTAATGTCGACTGTGTGGTTGTGAACGTAACAGGTACATCTACCTGTTCCTGCATGGAAGTTGTTCTTCAATGCCACGATGTTTTCGTCGTCGCCCCTTGTTCCTCTGCTGTCGTGTAACCATTTTATGCATGGATTGTAACTGGCATGTGTGTGTGTCCAGAGGCTGATATTGGCATCTGCTCTGCTGATGTCGCTCACAGTAGGCGGAGTTTGACGCTGTTTTCCGGTAGCCGGTCACTTAGAAATAATAACTTCTCGTCCCAGCGCCATGTTGGTCTCAACTGCCTTGTCACTCCCGGCGTCAGTGCCGATCCCCGCCCGGCTGAGTTGCATGCGGGCGTCAAAACACATGCACAGAGTTCTTAGAATTTTGGTGGAGGTAAATTCTTCTGCCGTTACACCACTGAAATTGCGTGTCGCTTTTGTTCCAACCAATCTTGCTCAACACCGTTCTGTTAACACGTGGTCCATTATAAATGAAATGAATTCGGTTGCACAATGATTTTATGAAAAGTCCGCCCAAAATGAAATACATAAAAATACATATGCCCCTAACTGTTAAAAATAAAAACACCCAAAAATGACCCGCTACAATACCCCCTCGATGAGAATTCTGCTGTTCACGACAGAAGAAATCTCATCGATGACCCCAAAGAGGACCGGTGAGGAACTGGTGCCAACAACCCCCTGGTTCTTAATCTGCATGGGTACACGACCCCCCTGGCTCAGTGACCATGGACTCGTCTGAACGAGATCACTGGACTTCTCCGTAAGAGATCCCAACACCGAGAAATCGATCAGACTCGCACCACAGCGCGCCTCGCCTTCTAACATACTACCCCCAAAAATCCTCAATCCCTGGCTAAAATCATTCCAGCTCCTCCGCCGATATGGATCCCCTTTTTGCAAGCTGGGCTGCCTTTGGCAAATACTGGGCTCACACACTCTAACATTACATATTACCATAACACATAAGAATAAAACTTTCTTTTAAAATTTATCAAAAATTTAAAAAATTCAAAATTCAAAAAAAAAAAATCTTTTATCAAAAAATTCTCTTCCTCTTTTTTCTAATTTTTGTTACAAATGACTTAACCTAGACATTTCTACTAATATAAACATTTCTATTCTAACATGGAGAATCACTTATAGTCTACCAATATGAGGCAATACAATAAAAGAAACATGGTTAATACACACATAATAAAAGAATAATTATCTAACATATTCATTCGCTGGCAGGCGAAAAATCAAGTTTTTTTTTTTTTTTTTTTTTCCCAATAAAAAATTAAAATTTTCGAAAATTTTAAAATTCAAAAAAAATTTAAATTTATTCATTAAAAATTTTATTAAATTTATTTATTAAAACTATTCAAATATTGGTTTGAATTAATTAAACAAACAAATTACAATTGGCTTCCTACTATACACAAGCTTAGTAGGTGTATGAACTCATCAGCTGATCATGACTAGGTCAAGTCCAAAACCCTTGACCTACATATGTTATCTATAAGTTCTGAAAACACATTGAACATTTGCAATATCCTAACTTGAAATACAAAACATAATAACATAAAATATTTAAAACAAACAAAATATTAATATACTTAATCATCAACTTGACATTTAAATTATTTAAAATAAACACTTCTTGACTTTACATTATTTTCAAATTTTATCAAAATTCTGTCACTGGTGAAAAAAAATAAACAATTGTATATTCTTTATCATGAATCTCTCTGTCTTTTCAACAATCTTACCTTAATATACTGTGGGTGATGTAAATCATTTATTCTCGTTTTTCTGTATGAGATTTCTATACATATATAAACTTTCTCCCCCTGACTCTAATATTTATCAACTGCAACTCCCATGACACCCATCTCTACCAAAATCTCTACTAATCAGAACACTCTAAACCCCAACTTATCATTCAACACAAAACGCCACCTTCTCTACATATATGAAAAAATACTCTCTAACCCTTTGTACATAGGATACGTGTTTCCTTCCCAAAACTCATTCCCTTATGTTGGTCCCTGGACTCCCCCTAGGTAACCCTTTCCGGCGCCAATCGGTCCCTATCCCGTCCCAACCCTTGTTGCGGACTCCCCAAATACACTACCCTCTAATACAAAATTGCCTTCCCCAAAAATCTCAATCTCATTACATTACTACAAATACACAAAATAACCTCATTAACTATAAAAACAACAATATATCATTCAAAATCTACATAAAGTCTCCATTACCACTGTGTCAACATCTATATTTCACAAAATCCTGTTATATCACATCAACTCAAAAACAGCATTACATTATATTCATCTCCATCATTTCACATTCAACTTTTAATTCAACTTGGACAGGTCTACATGTCCCATAAAACACTTATCACCCATGAAGTATCTTTTATTAATTTGCATATTCTTTTTATCTTTACTTCAAAATATCTGTAGTACACTAAACATTAATTACTTGTAACATTTACAAACCAATATACCAGTGACATGGTATTGTTGATCAGCTGATATCCTAACATAATTAAAACACCATGAATACCTTTCAAAATTGAACAATTACATGTAATACATTATCAACACTTACTTCTATTATGTTGATTGCCTGCCAGGCGTCTAATGATTGGCTTAGAAAAAAATTACACACATAATGAAAATACATTTTATCAACAACTATATCTAACACACCACAATAAAATGATACCTTTAAAATTATAGTATGAACCTTATTTTACGAGTCTGAGCATATAATTATGTGGACAGAGCACAAGCATTTTTGATTGGATTAAACCTTGAATAAGCAAAACTGTTACGTCATAAGATTTTAAAATTCGTGACTCCTTTGCGTCACCTCCCAGCCACACACACTATTTCAGGTTATGGAGGACTGTCTCGCCCTTTCGCTTCCACAGAGACTGTATATTTTGGAGCAGGGTTTTACCTCTCCGTGTCTCTGCTTCCGCTGTTAAGTTTTAACATTGGTGAACATCATCATGTTCTCGTTAATAATCATGCACCCTTAAACGGATCTACCACCTGGCTCTGCTGTTCCTACTCGAACAGAGTGGCAGCCGCTGTTCCATAGTTTGGTGATTCCCCTTTTTATTACCCCCCATCAATTTCAAAATACACCTTTACAACGATAACAGCTATGGCCAGTTATGGTCAGCGCGTAATCGTAATGTGCCCCAACCATAGCTGTTAAAGCTAAACCAATTCCACGGTCAGGGTTCGGTGAGGCCGTGACCGCCCGAAAATTTGGGGAATCACAAGTAAAATATCTTTCGTAATATTAAATTTAAGAATTTATATTTAAATGACAATATTAATTTAGATGGGGTTTTAACCCACTTAGATGGAAGCTTAACCATTATTAACATAACATATTATATACAAAATCTACAACCTTCCCCCATAGCAGTTCCACACTACACTGTTATAATACATCACATAACACAATACACAAATAGCAATAAACCTGGATTATTAGCATACATCAAACAAACAATTCTCTTTTAAATAATTTATATAAAAATTTATAAACCTTATTATTTAAAATTTTTCATTAACTCTTTTTATTTATCATCATGATGAATTTATCCTGTGTTGTAATCAGATTTTCAAAAATTCTAAATTTATTATTAACATATATTTTTAACCATCATTTTTATTTAGCGCAATTATTTCAAAATATTTCATTACTGAATTAACATATCAATCACTCCTGTCAACCTTTTTGTTATACATTATTCATATTGTAAAATTTCAATACTTACAGCCCATTTCTCAAAACATATACAACATACCACAATACTCTCACCTCACCACTGAAACATTTCACAACATATTAGTTCACCTCAAATAATTCAGCCATCTATTATCAAAATGATTTAAATTCCTTAAAAAGTTAATTATACAATATTGAAATAGTCAAACAAAATATTTAACATGTATTAAATTGTTTAATTAAATTAATTATTAACAATATAGAATTCATTACCATCCAAACAATTACAATTCTCTGATTACTTGTTTTCCAAATTAATTCTATTTGTTTATTTAAATTGCAAATATTTCCACCTTATTATCACAACAATCATCTTACATACACACATATAAATTAACTAGATTTTATTTACAACTCTTGTTAATTATTATTCCATTTTTTCCACACTTCTGTCCAAATCTGTCATGTCAAAAAACCATTAAAACAAAATATTTATACTGTCTTTTATTGTTTTAATAGTTTAACCTCCATCGTTCCAAATCAACCTTGGTTTTATATAACACTGTTGCTTTTTATTTACAAACAATTGGTTACTTTGTGTGTCATAACCAGAACAACCAAATTCACTCATTTTACCAGAATACTCATTAAACCAGTCTACGTTAGGTATTTTTGTTAAGTCTCCGTCATTACATTCATTCACTATCGGTCTAATTATTTTTATCAAATCATTGTAATCATTATTATTCAAATATATTTCTAAGCCTTCTTTCCATTCATCATACTTTCTATTCAAATTATACAATTCTGTTACATACCATTCTCTATTTACCTCTCTCTCTTCATAACACCACATCACACTCTCACAATTATTCCGGACAGAGGGTACACAATTACTCCACAAAAATAAACACCTCAATTCATCTACCAATACGGGACTCTTGCCCTTCAACCACAACACTTGTGGACTCAATAAATCATCATAAACATCATAAATAATAAAGGGAAAATTTGCCCTCTGTCCCCACTCTACCACAACATTATTTTTCCACTCTCTCTCTAACTCATTAACACACATTAACATCTCATAATCACTACCTTCCACCAACTCATCAGTACTCTCATTCTTTATTTTTACCGTATCAGTCTCCGATACTAATTCTTCAAATACATTACTATTATTCTCATTATTTTCAACATTATTGTTATCATTTATTAACTCTTTCTCTGGTATCATATTTTTACATTTGTCATTACAATTTTCATTTGTTTTATTTTTCTCTGTCCTCATCACATGTACTCCCATTCGCTCCACACTCTGTTCTAACTTATTCAAATTAGTTCTTATCGTTTCATCAGTACTTTCTACACATTTATTCATTTCTTGTATTTCATTTTTTAACTCATTAAAATTATGATTTTGTATTTCAAATTTAATACTTTGTTGCTCCAAAATTAATTGCAACATATTCATAATTTTGTCATCTTTATCTATCTCTTGTTTACTTTGGACAGGTGTCACTAGACTTTCTATTTTATCGCCAGTTAAGCTGACTCCCTTGTCATTACTTTTATTTTCATTATTTGATTTTGGGGTCGTATGGATCCCCGAATCATCTGTATTATTTGATTCATTTATACTACTTGTTTTCAGAGTTTTGTCGCCTTGACCTACATTCGGCGTTGAATGTACTTCAAAACTATTCACAACAGCTGATTCATTTAATTCAGCTATTTCGCTTATCACAGTCGAGTCGGACAAATCGACTCCGTTCTCTGCTGCATTTTCCATTATTATTTTTAGATATTTACTGTTTCTTATATGAACAAATATTCTTTACTTACTTAGCGTAACTTAACTTTACATAAGTACCTTTTGCGTATTCTCACGCAACCTCCAAATTACGATTGCATCCCATTTATAGGTATGGAATTTATTTTATTAAATTCGTCCCAGTTCGGGCGCCAATGAAACGTTCTATATTAAAAAAAAATGATATCGTAATAATTTAAAATTAATGTTAACACACTCCTACTTACCATTGCGTGGCTTCAAGGTTGCGTCATACGTATGTTTGGGATGCAGACGTAATTTCTTAAGGTTGTGAGAATAATTTGCACAACACATTTATATGAAGAGAATTTCCATTTAATGTTTTACTATTACTTTAGTGAAATTAAGAACATACATTTAGTAAATACATGTTTCAGGTGTTGTGCAACACGTGACTCTGTTATAATCTGACTTACAATCTACGGCTTACCTTATTTTTTCTAGTACACAAACATAAAAGGCAAACACAAATATACACAGAAAGCCGCCCAGCTTTGCCACACACTCTATCACACCAATTAAACCCCTTTTAAATATTATAGTCAATATAGAAAATAGTTAGCCTTTATACATTCCTGTTGCGTTACATTCATTAACTGTCCTGATGCCGACCGAACACGTGTTTAATGTCCGATTTCATTCTTGGCGTTTCGCACTTTCGTTACACTAGTTTATTACGTCGTTGATTCACGAGTCCCGGTCGGTATTAACGATATTGTTGTTTCACATCACATCGTATAAAACAACACCGACCGGGACGCTGACAGAGTTGTAAGCGTCTCTAACTGGGTGCGGCTCTAGCTGACTATATGGCGTCTGCTTAATGTCGACTGTGTGGTTGTGAACGTAACAGGTACATCTACCTGTTCCTGCATGGAAGTTGTTCTTCAATGCCACGATGTTTTCGTCGTCGCCCCTTGTTCCTCTGCTGTCGTGTAACCATTTTATGCATGGATTGTAACTGGCATGTGTGTGTGTCCAGAGGCTGATATTGGCATCTGCTCTGCTGATGTCGCTCACAGTAGGCGGAGTTTGACGCTGTTTTCCGGTAGCCGGTCACTTAGAAATAATAACTTCTCGTCCCAGCGCCATGTTGGTCTCAACTGCCTTGTCACTCCCGGCGTCAGTGCCGATCCCCGCCCGGCTGAGTTGCATGCGGGCGTCAAAACACATGCACAGAGTTCTTAGAATTTTGGTGGAGGTAAATTCTTCTGCCGTTACACCACTGAAATTGCGTGTCGCTTTTGTTCCAACCAATCTTGCTCAACACCGTTCTGTTAACACGTGGTCCATTATAAATGAAATGAATTCGGTTGCACAATGATTTTATGAAAAGTCCGCCCAAAATGAAATACATAAAAATACATATGCCCCTAACTGTTAAAAATAAAAACACCCAAAAATGACCCGCTACAATATTTACAATTTATTACTAAAAATAATTACATCAAACGTTTAACACTTTGAGTGTGGGCATAGTAATATTACTATGATCTGACAGAACTGTTGTCAGCTGTTAGTATTGATGAACAAATTTTGGTCACTAGATGTCAGCATGGTACAGATACAAGTCGCTGAAACATCGTAATCAAGGCTGCGGTACACAGCCACTGGTACTTGTTTGTTTACAACTTCGGTTGTTCAGGTGTTTGGTTAGCTTAGTTGTGTCATTTACATTTATTTAGGCTAGAGTTTTGTAGATATTTTTTATTAGTAATAATAGTTCTCTTAAATGTTAATTTTTGTTTATAGTTTGAATCATTAGTATGGAATATTTATCAAAAAAAATTGCAGAATAAGCAGAGCAAAATGATAGCAGTTAGGAATACACGGATTCTGATCCTGACTTTGCAGTCAGTGTATCTTACATTTTACATTGTTAATTATAGAAAGTATGTGGAAAATAAGTATGTAATTTATTTTAGAACAGCCCCCAGGTCGACTCAGCCTGTTGAAAATGAGTACCTGGGATAACATCCTGGGGATAATAATGGGTGGCTGAAGCGTAGTGCTGGCCACACTGCCTTTCTTGTATGCCGTGCGGCTTACACATAAGGCACCCTACTCTGCCTTCTCCTACACTACTTCAGGTGGTACACATGGGAGCCATTATTATTATTATTTATTTTAGAATAAGATTAAAATTAAAAATTTTATACACTTTTAAAAACAAGCAGTTTTACAAAAAAGTAGCCTATTTCATGGTATGAAACTGTTTCTAAGGTGTCCGCACTCAAACATTTAAAGGTGACCGCACTCATAAGGTGTTAAACCAAACATTCTTCATACAAATATTATAACTTTTTATTTTGACTGGTTCTATATAGTTCTACTATTTATAAGTTTTCAGGTTCTACTATTTATAAGCCACACGTCACTGGCGTTAATTTAAATACAAACTCGACTCTTCTCTGTTACAACTTTTACTTGTTATTGAATGTTAACACTCGCGTTCTCTAAATATATTCTTCAATTATTTTTTATTTATTTACTTGAATAATTGTTTAATTCGATTTTGATGTTTTTTGTTTATTTATTTATGAGTAAATAATTAGTTGTAGATCCGTTGATGAATGTAAACAGTTCCGTAGATCTCCTGACGTTAGTTCATTCTCCTGTGGAATAGTGTCATCTGTATGTGTCAGTGTATTGTCTTGACAAAGTTATTTTACATAAATCAAACCTTCACGTACCTGTGATGTAGCACTAGACGTTCAGTTGGTCATAGGTGGTGAATAAACTGTCAAGCTTTTGATTGCACAGTATATTAATGCTATAAAGCTTTTTGTAAACACTTTTAAATTTTATTTGGGCGCCATATGGGTTTTCGAGAGAAATGTCCCATAAAAAGAATTCTTCTG
Source organism: Magicicada septendecula (assembly GCA_034769895.1). Classification (NCBI taxonomy): domain Eukaryota; kingdom Metazoa; phylum Arthropoda; class Insecta; order Hemiptera; family Cicadidae; genus Magicicada; species Magicicada septendecula. Next base: position 14,542,764 of record CM068371.1, on the reverse strand, counting down.
AATAAATAATAGTTAATTCTGATATTTTTTAACTCAATAATTGATCAAATGGTTAGATCAAGATCATGCATTAAATTTCTTCTTCGTATTATTTGAATTAGCAGCCATCCTTACTATTTCTTTTATGAAATTGCTAAACTGCTACAATTTTTTGTTCAGACAAAGCTTTTCGTCATCTCTGACATCATCAGGTCGTTGTTCAAGACCTGATGATGTCAGAGATGACGAAAAGCTTTATCTGAACAAAAAATTGTAGCAATTTAGCAATTTCATTAAATTTCTGTTTGTTTGTTTACTACAGAATGCACCTCAGTAATTAGTAATACTGATTAGTTACTAGTTGAAATAATTATTGACAAGTGTTGTTATTTTACAATTCTGTTATTTATTAACAGATTTCAGTGTTACTAGTATTTGTTGTATTTATTCGAAATTCGCCAATTTTATGATGCTAACGTTAATATCTCAACTATTACAATTCCATTTTGGGTTCTATTACTATCATTATACAGCTTATTTATTTATCTTTATTTTGATATGGCTTGATGCCAGTTTGGTCACAGTTTTCATTAATATTTCATTACTTTAAACTTACTAGTACATTGTTTACATGTGTCGTCTGCTAAATGTTGCAAATTTGACTATTAACTTTTTTTCTAATATTTGTTTAATTATTCTTACTTTCTACTTTGAACATGATTAATTGATTAAAAAGAATACCTTATTATATATAAATGCTGCATTCAGCTGAACAATATTAATTATCTGTTTACATATGGTGATTTACTAACATAAACTTTCATATTTTACTATTTTTATTTTAGCATGTCCTTCTCATCTCTTATTTGTATAATATCACCCATGTGGTGGTATTTTACATTCTTTTCATCATAGTCATGATTCTACTGCATTATGCTTAGTAGGGTTTCTATTTAACTCTTATTTCATTGATTTAAATTGGTCATTCAGGGTTTGTTATCATTATATTACAATGTTTTGTTCCCTGACTATTATTATCTTTTGTACACATTTTACTTACTTATGAAGTTACCTAAACACATACCGTGCTTACATTTATCGTTATTCTTAATTTATAATAACACATATTAGGTTTTCATATTATCTTTTACAGTTTGTGGCTATTCCTAGCATAGTTCACTATATTTGTCTTTTGTAAATCATTGTTCTGACATAGATCAGCAAATGTGCTGTTTTTTTATTCATGATAATATAGTACAATACTGTTCAGGTCATTTGTTATTTCATTTATTCAGTTTGATTTGATTTATCAAATGTTTTTATTGAGTTCACTTGACAGTTTATGGGAAACTTGTCTTGTCATTTCGTCTTTGTCATTCAGTATATTTTATGTTGTAGTGTCATTTAGTACTTGTAGTGGATGTATCACTGTTTACTTGAATTCCTTCTCTTCTTTTCTTCTTTATTGGTTTATTATTTTTACTGTTACATTCTTTCTGGTTACTCATTTATAGTTCTTTTAGTATTATTCATCCTTCTGGTGTTCAATTTTATTATGGAACATTTTGTGATGTTACAATATACTCTTATACTTTTAGTACTTTTTTATGTATCTAAAGTAAAGGTATATAAAAATAAGATGTTTTGTGTAATTTTTAGAGAAAAAGCTTTGAAATCATATTATTTAAGCTAAAACAACTACGTTAAACCAGAGTTTACTCATATTGTGCTGTTTATAACTCAATTATTGTCTTTAGCAAAGACAAAGCATGTTGAACTTATAAACATTACACATAATAATGTGTTGTAGAGTGATTAAATTTGAAACACAGATGGACTCGCAAACTCTCAGAACAGTAGGAACTATTGGGTTAGAATTTATATCCAAACATGATTATTTATTTTTCAGAATGTCAGTGTTAATGATTGTCTATAATATTAGTTTAATTGAAAACGAAATATTTCTGAAAAATATCAGAAAAGACAAAAGAAAAGCTGAAATAGCATATATAGTAGTATACCATGTAGTGTTAATGACCATCTAGTTATTTCTCAGTTATCGAATTGAGAGGATAACAATTTATAATATATCAATTTAAAAATAAATGATATCCTTATATGCTAAATAATACACTCATAAATATAGAATAAAGTTCAAAAAAATCGCGAAATAACTTTGAAATACGTATAAACAGCTCACATGTTGAACACAAAACTGTAAACAAACTCATAGCACTTACCTATGTTCACATTATTTCATAAAAACTCTTTTCTCCAGTTGGTGCTGCGCTCTGAAGACAGAAACTACAACCAAAATGCTTAATTCTATATTAATTCTGTAATAATAAGACGTGATAGGAGGATTGTTCAATAGAAACGCGTTGGATCTGTGCAGCCATGGTAACGGAATTCATTTGTTTATATTGTCTGTTTAAGTACTAGTGACGTATATGCCAGAAATATTTGCAGCTTGCTCTTTTCTAAGCTTTGTGAGTGGGTTGAAAAATGGCATCAATGATAGAAAATCTGTCCAAAGATAATCTACTTGGCGTTATTCAGTTTTTGGCTGCTGAGGGACGTCAGCCAATGAAAATTTATATGAGAATGAAAGCTGTATATGGTGACTGTAGTTATTCTCATATGGCAATGGTTGACTGGTGCAATGAGTTTTGACAAAGAAGAGAATCCACTAAAGATTTGGCCCGTTCCGGACCTGCACGTGTTGCAGCATCAGATGAAAATGTGAGGCAGCTGGAAACTGATTTACGCGCAAATAGGCGCATCAAAGTTAGAGAACTTTCTCAAATGTTGAGCATCAGCATGGGAACTGTTCATTCCATCATTCATAGTCTTGGCTATCACAAAGTTGATGCTCAGTGGATTCCATGACTGCTTACTAATGAGCAGAAAAATTTGCATTTGTCCTTATCATTACAGCATTTGAAGCACTATCAACAAGGTTATGCCTTTTCTACACCAAATTGTTGCCAGTGATGAGTCTTGGTGTTACCACTATGAACCAGAATCCAAACGTCAGAGTATGGAGTGGAAGCGTGCAAATCTCCGAAGATGAAAAAATGGTGGTCCCAACCTTTGGGAGGAAAAGTAATGGTGACCGTATTTTTTTATTATCAGGGTGTGCTGCTCTTAGATTTTAAAGAACCTGGTGTCAACATCAATGCTGAGCGATATGCAGATAGCTTAAAATGCTTACGGGTCAGCATCAAGAATAAACGTCCCGGGAAGCTCACAAATTGTTTGCATAATAATGCTCGACCCCATGTAGCCCAGACGATTCAAGATCTGCGTGGTCGTATGAAGTGAGAAGTCTTACAACATCCACCTTACTGTCCCGACTTGTCCCCATGTGATTATCATGTTTTTGGCCCATTAAAGAAATCACTAAAAGAACAGCGGTTCAAATCAGAAGCTGAGGTAGAGTTTGCTGTTAGTGAATAGTTCCACAAACAGCCACAAGAATTTTACCAGCAGGGAATCTACAGATTAGTGCAACAGTGGGACTCATCCCTTAATGTTAATGGAGACTTCTTTTTAAATCGTTGAATAAAAAATGCTTTACAGCCTCTAAATGTGTTTCTGTTGAACAATCCTCGTAGATTTGAAAGCACTGAAAAGTGAGTAACAAATGTTAAGCCACCTACTGTAATACCAAGTCCACTGACAGTGTAATATTATGCCATAGGTCCTCAAAGTGTTAAATTTATTTATTTTATGATGTATTTTTGTTTTTGTTTTTTTTTTTTGGATTGCATGATTTTTTACTACTCTGTAAAGCTACTTTAATGCCACAATATCAGCAGAACAAAAGACTGGCCCTCTAACCATAAGCTACACGAGAGCAGGGGTTTTGCCAGATTTTGTAAAGTGTGTCAGTCATTAAAACCTTTATAAACTTTGGTGCTCCTTCTAGGCAGAAGATTTATCAGTTGTTTTTATCTGTGTGTGTCTCTGTTTTATTTTCTAGATGGTTAGTGCAGCTGATATCCAAAGTAACGTTAGGTGATCTCTGTCGTGTAGGCCCTAAATACGTCACACCGCTGTTTGATCCAGACAGATCCAAGACAACAGTAGTGTGCCATCCGTCAAAAGTGGAAGAAATTGTTAACGGACTCAACGAGTAAGCACATCGTGTACATTGAATGCTTAGTATGTAAGCGCGCGCACACACACACACACCACCACCAAACAAATATCACTATGAGGAGGACTTCCTCATCAAAAGATTTACTGTATTGTGTTCTGGTTAATTAATTCTTTATTAATCCTATTGTATCATAAGTATGGTAACCATATTTTCTCAGTTGCAATCCGGGACATGTGACACCAGTTGCGGTTGGGGGGAGGAAGTAGGTTAGGTTAGGAAGGTATGAGGCATTTCTTGAAACAAGGTTGAAAAGATATACGAGGCGTTTTTTATGTAAGTACTGTTTTGATACTAAAAATAACAAGTAATTTTTTTGAACAATTTTATTTTTACATGAAAGCCAGTACATTAAACTATTTTTCAACATAATTTCCACCTATATTGAGGCACTTGTATCGTGTGATCAGCTTCTGTATTCTGTCTTCATAGAAATCAGCCGCCTGAGAAGATAACCATTGCTGCACGGCTGTTTTGACATCGTCATCGTCGTTGTAGCATTGGCCGCCAAGGTACCGGTTTAAATGGAGGAACAAGTGATAGTCACTGGGCGCGAGGCCTGGACTGTAGGGGGATAATCCAGTTTTTCCCAGCCAAATGATGTAATCAGATCTTGGGTGCGTTGAGCATTGTGTGGCCGAGCATTGTCGTGAAGCAGTACGATTCCCCTACTGAGCAAGCCACGCCTTTTGTTCTGGATTGCGCGACGCAGTTTATTCAGGGTCTCACAGTATGTCACACCATTTATCCTTTCGCCCCGAGGCAAAAAATCAACAAGCAACACCCCTTGCCTGTCCCAAAACACAGTGCACATAATTTTCCGGGCTGAAATGGTTTCCTTGAACTTCACCTTTTTGGGAGATGTTGAGTGCCTCCATTCCATGGACTGCTGTTTTGATTCCGGTGTAATGTGAGATACCCATGTCTCATCACCAGTGACGATTTGGTTTAAAAACAGATCACCTTCCTCACTGTACCTTGTGAGTATAGTCAGAGCACTGGCTAAACGTTTTGTGTGCATTTTTGGGACTCAGCATAAGCACAACGTCCGATAATTTAAATGGCCTGTCACAATTTCATAGAGAACACTTCTGAAACTTGAGGAAATTCATTAGACAGTGACGAAATCGTAAACCGCCTATTCTCATGAACTTTTTCGTCAACTTTTTGTACCAGGTCGTCATTAATGACAGACGGTCGCCCACCCCGTGCCTCATCGTGCACGTTTGTACGGCCTTCTTTAAATGCTCTAACCCACTTTCTCACCATGCCATCGCTCATAGTGTTTTCCCCATACACTTCACTTATCTGTCGCTGAATATCGGCCGCTTTCACGCCTCTTGCATTTAGGAAACGAATTACAGCCCGTATTTCACAATCGGCGGGGGCTTTCAATGATACGAGGCATTTTAAACACGCACAGGAAAATGTAAATAAAGACTTCTGCTCACGTAATGGCGTCTGTAGCAAGCCAATAGATGCAGACACTTAGTGCGCATGCGCAGAACGGCAACCGCTGCGCTGTAGCGGCGATATAGTGAAACGGTACTTACTTAAAAAACACGCCTCGTATATTGTTTTAGTGGAGGTTATATTTGGTGTTAATTATTAACAAAGTGATCCGAAATTTGGTAAGAAAGTACAGATACAACAGTACTGTAAATGTACTGTAGTGAATAATTTCATTCAGTTATACCCATTATTTTCAAAATAACATTAATTTGTTTAAAATTGCCTGCTGCTAACTTTACAAGTGATTTGCATAAAAACTATTTGTTGCATGTAATTTTTATAAGTTCAGTTTTATTTGAGATTTTTCCCTGAACAATTTTTAATTAAAACTTTTTTGATCTGATTATTACTAGTGGAGATAAAAAAACAGATAAACAACTGGTTCAAGAAAAAAAATCAAAATTCAGGTCAAAACAAACAGATACTTGGCACCAACCTGGGAGCACGTGAAGTGACGGGGAAGCACTAGCATCTCCATCTAGCAGACTCCAATGTTACCTGATATCAGGAATGAAACTAATTTACCCTATTCATTTTAGTCAACTGATTACACGGGCAGAAAGTTTAACCTCAAAAATTATGTGAAGCATTCATGCCAAAATGCAGGGAACGCTTCACTGAAATTCTGAGGTAAAACATTTTTCCATGTTTTCACATACAAAGAGTGAACTTTATTAGACGATGGACCATGGCTTCTATGTTTGCATACATTAAGCACAATTTTTGCTTTTAAGTGATAAAATATTTTGAAGTCTAAATCCGGACTTTTTAACGATTTTTCGGGAAATCGGGACCTAGGTCCGAAATCCAGAACTGTCCCGTAAAACTGGGACATATGGTCACCGTAATCATAAGTAACATATAAACAAACTTAAATTGCAGACGAATAATATTATACAGATCTATTTATCAGATCCTCTGATATTTGTTTTTGTTTACAGATGTGGTTTAGAATTGAAGCCTTACACAAGTCTAGAAGACACTTTCCTGAATCAATGGTAACAACAGAATAGGACTTTTTTGTAATGAAAAAGGAGAAATATAACTGATCACCAAAGCGCCATTAAAAAAGATAAATATATATATCTAATATAATTTATACATTGTCTTCATTGTCATTATTTTTGTTTTGTTTTATTAAGCACCATTAAAATCATTTTGAAATTGTTTGTGAATCAGTATTAAATATGCTGAAATAACTTTTATAATTCATAGATATATATTTTTATGTTTTGTTGCTCTATATTTTTTTTGTATTTATTATTTAATAAATTACACAAGTGTTTTGATGATAATATTAATTTATTGTAACAATTAACGAGGGCCAAGCACACTTACTCTACAAACAGTGGGGGTTGATTTTGGATTAATTTCTTCATTGTGCGTGTAATGAAATGATCCGATATGATACATGTCGTCAAACAACTCTGGGCACTTTTGCGACACGTCTGCTGCAGTTCATTAAATACGCTTGTTCGTCACAGTTCTATAGCACAGTTTTATCAGTGTTGTTTGGTAAGTCTGTGCAGAAACAATGAAAACAGCATTTTCTGCAACTTTTTTTCTGTGAAATCTCGCTTAAGGTTTGTACATTTGGTCCAAAAGTTTATGACCTTTTTTTATCCCCTCTGTGAAGTAACACTTGTCCAATTCTGCAAAGAAGTATTTGTTTCACTGATCACCTTGTAATATGAAAGAGATTTCTTCCAAGCAAGAATTTTTTTCATACTCAGAACAAGTAATAGTCCAAAGGAGCCAAATCTGAAGAATATAGGGGGTGGGGAACAATTTCTAACAGTTTTGCCCTTGCAACTCCAGATGAAGCATTGTCAGGATAGAAACTATCTTTTTTTCATTAAACGTGTGCGTTTTGTTTTATTTTCACTATTCAGGTGACACAGTAATGATGCATAATATTGTCATGTGATCTTTTTGTCCTTTTCCAAGTGTATTTTATATTTACTATACTGGAGCAAAAAAATATAATTTTTGTAGAATAATTCAGTATGAACATAACATAATTAATAAATGTAATTTGTCTTCCTTTCTCATCCTTGCAACCATCTCTATCCGTACAATTAAATGCAGCATTCGAATGCACAGTTCTAATTATTTACTGCAATAATATCAGGACAAAACACACTTTTAAGTTTGTTGCCTACACAATGGCGGAATCGCCAGCTTTCAAGTTGGGCATGATCCAACATCTAGTGTCAATACACTATACACTATTCTATGGTCACAGTTGGTATTTCAATACAGCGGCAGCCTCTCGTTGGTTTTGCATGGACTTATCAAATGATTCTTGTAGTATTCTACAAAATATGAAACTAAATTCAAATATACTTAATCTGTATATACGAAATTAGGACCTCGTCATTCAGTTATTACAATAATACTCATCGTTTTTAAATTTGGAGTATACTATATGGTATATGTAGTGTGCAAATTAATGTGAACACGATTGTTTTAACTCATTTGTAATAACGGATACAGAATTAATACAATATTATACATCTAGTATGAAATATGTCCACCTCTGGCTTGAATAACTAATTTTATACGTTTTGGCATAGATTGGATCAATCTCTAACACATACACTTCATTGTCTTTGAACCATAAATTGATTAACGAAGAAATCATGGTTTCTTTGCTTGTGCAGTTCATTTTGCGCATTCTTCCTTTAAGGATAGCCCATAAGATTTCAATCAGATTGAGGTCCGGTGAATTTCTTGGCCAGTCTAAAAGCTTAACATTATGTTCTTGGAAAAATTCTGTGACTTTTTGCGACTTATGGCAGGGAACATGATCGATCTTGTTGAAAAATGCCGTTTCCCTCTGGCCACTTGTCATTGAGAGTATGGATCACTTGTCTTCTAACAACCTCAATGTATCAGTTATTTTCTCTATGTTAGCAGTCTTCATAACAACTTTGTCGAATTTTGTTGCTTCTCTGCTATATACTGCGACAACACAAATTACTAAACTATTGGCGCATAGGATATGATAGTATGTGTAATTCAAATTACAAGTCTATATTGGAGGGTTTAAGATTATTTATTGTACAAACACAAGTTATAGTTTATATGGTATATTTGAAATGTACAGAATGTAATGTTTGATATAGAGTCTTTCTTTTAAAGTGTTAAATAATGTTCATACGCAAGACGTGATACGTTACATAAGGAGACTCCCACGATGATGTTGTTGAAGAGAAGGGCCGGTCTTTGCGGTATAGATGGATCGTCAGGTGTGGCTTACAAATGACAGACGTTTCACCAGAAACGTTTACAGCTGGGCTGGCGTCCTGTAACAGCTTGGCTGATGTCCTGTAATAGCTGGGCTGGTCCTATAACAGCTGGGCTGATGTCCTATAACAGCTGGGCTGATGTCCTGTAACAGCTGGGCTGATGTCCTGTAACAGCTTGGCTGATGTCCTGTAACAGCTGGGCTGGTCCTATAACAGCTGGGCTGATGTCCTGTAACAGCTGGGCTGATGTCCTGCAATACCCACGATGAATCCGACACTTCGCACACAACGGTACTACGGATTTTATTACTCGCCAAACTTATATAGAGTTTAAGACCAAGTAATATCTCAGGTGACAGTGAGTTTAATCAATAACGGTATATTGAGCTTATACCTCTCCAGCTTCTTCAAGTGTTCTCGCGAATACGAAGGTCTACCGCGATCAGCAGACCACCCTATGAGGAAATCTTGCACTAGCACGGAAACGTCTTGATGGAACTATTGCGTAACAATTTATACTACTGTCACTGCGGAAAATCTCGCACAGTGATACAGTTACACTCACTTCTTACACACGTAATACTACAATAATAATATCGTGTGTAAAGATATAAAATCAATTGTTATGCGACACACGCGTTACTATCCCCGAAAAGTCTTAACAGATCCTTGCAAGCGGTAGAATCTTGTACAAGGAATTGTATGTACCGTTCGTGGTAGCAGCAGTGAAGAACTGCTTGTAATTTTTCGCACAATGCGTTAAAACACTGGTGTGTGCAAATGTACCACACACACAGTTCTGAGTCTTCCCGTTTCACTAGCGACGAATAGTTTTACAACACCTTGCAAGCGGTAGAATTCTTGTACAAGGAGTGCACGACCCGTTCGCGGTAGATGGCGTAGAAGAACTGCCTGTGTAACGACAGGCTTAAGAAAATTTCCAACCACCAGTCCGCATTCTATTGGTGGATGGAAGTCACATGGTTAGTAAAAGTGACAATGCACTTTTCATGCATCAGAGTGCATTTACCTTGTAACAGCATGCATAGCGGTAATCAGACTACTCGTATCTCATGCATGCTGCCTACATATTAATAATATACATGAACGTAAACAATAGTCCGACAGGTATAGGGATTGTAGTGATACACACGTCTCAGTTCAGTTAATGGCCACACAACGATAATACTTCACGCGCCACCCGGGAAACGTTTACCCTAGCGCACGCGCGCACATTTCCACTAACACAGTACATGGATCACCATAAATAATAATGCACAGTTTTTTTTAAACTAAACCCTTAACCTTACTAAATACAATTGATAACAACCAAACTTAACCATCTACCAATATAATACGAGTGTCCATTGTCTGTGTAATATATGACTTGCCCCGCCTATCATGATCCTGTGATTCGTTGCAATACACTTTTCCCTCGAACAAGGCCTTTCGGTTTTGCAACCATTATCAAGTTCTTCCTACAAAAATATTAAAATACCTACTTCCCCTATATATATACTAACCCTCCCACGTGTCACCGGTTACATTCAACCAATAGGAGGCAGTACTTACCGCCCAGTCCTTGTTAGCCCCGCCCCTTACTCAGTCAACCTGACCTCGTCACATACATTATCCTCTAGAAATCTCCTACAGCTTTCTACCTTCTGAACCTATCCTGTAACCGTATTACACTTTTTATACACTACTCTTTCAAAATATTGTAAAATATATCCTCATTACTAAATTCAGTCTTTATGTTCATCAGCGCATTACTATTCTTTTTCCTTACTTTTAATATTTCTAATTCTTCATACAATTTGCGTTTACTTATGTTATTCTCTAACCTTACTATTTTGACGTTCTCTGTTGAGTCTAAAAACCTATGCCGTTTCATTAAAATGTCTCGCGTAGAGCGAATTCGCAGTTCTGTCTCCTTCTCCTCTCGCATGCTCTCTCAATCTAATTTCGAACTTACGTCCTGTTTCACCCAGGTAAACCTTATCACACTGTTTACAGTTCAACTTATAAATACCGCTTTTCTGTAATTCAGGCATTATTTCAGTACTACTATTCTGTATATAATCAAAAACCGTCTTTGTCTTTTTTACCGCTACATCTATATTGTGTTTTTCAAAGCACTTGATTATGTTCTTCGTTTGAAATCCCAGATACGTTATTGATCCTATGTATTTCTTTTCTTTCTTCTCTTCTTGTCTACTATTTCCTTCTATTCTTTTTACAATTTTCTCTACTATCCCCAGTTTATAATTATTATTTTTCACTATTCTATTCTTTTTAACTCTTCTTTTTTACATGAATCATCTTCTAAGTATTTTATTGCCCTATAACAAAATGAGTTTAGTGCAGCCATCTTGTGACTTACGGGATGGTATGATTCCTGAGGTATAATTAAGTCTCTATACGTTTCTTTTCTAAATACATCAAATTTAAAAACACCACACTCTATCTTTATATTTAGATCTAGGTAATTTATTTGTACTCCACCTATTTCCTCTTTAAACTTAATTTTATTTTCAATTTGATTAATTTCATTTGTTAGTTCTGCGAATTCTTCATTTGTTCCCTCCCATACCACCAAAATGGAATTCTTCATTTGTTCCCTCCCATACCACCAAAATGTAATCTACATACCTTATCCATTCCTTTATTTTATCCTTATATTTTGATTCCATTAGGACATGCCTCTCAAAACAATTCATATATATTTCCGCCATTACTGGTGACAACGGACAACCCATTGGTAGCCCCTCCTTTTGAATGTAATACTTATTATTAAACCTAAAGTAATTTTGGTGTACGCACACTGTCAGAACTTTTATTAAATCACTTTTGTACTGATACTGTCCTAAATTGTTATTTTTAATAATTTCTACAGTATGTCCAACCGATATATTCGTAAACGTATCTGACACGTCTAACGACATAAGTTTCGTATTTTCACTTATTTTTACTAACTTCAACCGTTCTATTACATTTCTACTATTTTCTACACTATATGTTACCTCAAAATCGTATAACCTCCTAAGCAACTTGCTCACTTCTTTCGATATCTTATAACTAGGCGAATTAATAAACGAAACTATTGGCCTAAACGGCATACTATATTTTACAATATTTTGAAAGAGTAGTGTATAAAAAGTGTAATACGGTTACAGGATAGGTTCAGAAGGTAGAAAGCTGTAGGAGATTTCTAGAGGATAATGTATGTGACGAGGTCAGGTTGACTGAGTAAGGGGCGGGGCTAACAAGGACTGGGCGGTAAGTACTGCCTCCTATTGGTTGAATGTAACCGGGGTTGCAAAACCGAAAGGCCTCATTCGAGGGAAAAGTGTATATAGCAGAGAAGCAACAAAATTCGACAAACCTCAATGTATTTGTCGGAATTCATCATTCCATCAACTGGAACAAGTGGCCCTGGCCCATGAATAGAAAAACGACCCCAAAACATTTTCTTAGTCGGGTATTTTACACTTTGATCAATGTGTTTAGGAGAAGGTTTCTCACTGTGTGATTTCCTAATGTAGCGTGACCGTTGACCCTGTACAATAAAGTGGGTTTCATCTGAGAATAGGACATTTTCTCAGTCTTTTTCATTCCATTTCTTATATTTTTTGGCCTTCTTATATTTATACTTTCAAATATTTCATCATTGGGATGGTTAAAAGCTGTTCCTCTGAGGACGAACAGCCTTACACCCAGCATCCAGTAGCCTATGCCAAACAGTAGAGTCATGAATATGAACACCTGACTGTGCTAAGTCTTTTTGTAGATCAAAACTTGTCAGCCTAGGGTTTTCCTTTGACTTTCTTAGCAAAATTGAGTCATCCCTGTCAGTTGTTTTGCGTTTTCTTCCACATTTTCCTTTTCGCTGAGGTGAAACACTGCCAGTCTCTTTAAACTGTTTAATAATTTTGTTGACAGCTCCCAAACTAACCTCACTTACTCTAGCAATGTCCCTTTGTGTCATATTAGTGTGTTCATTCAATGTGCCAATTTTACTTCTTTTCTTTGGAGTGAGATCCATAGCATACATTTAATAAAACAGGATTTAACACGGTTCACAGGATTAAAGTTTCACAGAAACAAGCGACAAGACATTATTAACCACAAACAACAAAGGGAATGAGGTTAATAAACAGCTGAGAACAAATGAAGGTAAATATCAGCTGTAAATCAGGGCTGCCAAACTCTGAAAGTCAATAAAGTCAAATTATGTGAAAATTCCCTCTTGTTCACATTAATTTGCACACTACCGTATTTGAGTGTTTAAAAATTACTGAATTGCTCAACATTGTTCTGCCATACTATTTTTTGAAATACAAATTCATGAACAATGAACATTACAATTTAATAAAATAAAATGTGATACATGCAGGGTTTTGTAAAGAACGAAAAGTAATGTATTTTGTAGTTTTTGGAAACTTTTGATCGAATAGTGAGTAATCTACATAGATATGAGGTTAGGTTAGCCTGTCTGTTTGGCGACTGGTATAGTACTGTTCACAGGGTTTTCATTGTTGTAATTACTAATTGTTAGCAGTTAAACAATTGCTGGTATTGTTTAACAACAGCTGTTTTATATACTACTTATCTAGTTTGGATAAATATATTGTGAATCGACAATTAAATATATTGCAACGTTACAATTATTTCAAAAATGCACACAAATACATTACCATGTACTCAACGCAACTATGAAGTGTATTACACCGGCCAGGTCGCAGGATTTTTTCTATTCTCATTGTGACAAGTATATGTAGTTGCACAATAATTAAATAATTTTCAAAGAGGAGTGAGATGTTGTTGACATGAAATAATTAATTAAAACCGTTTCAAAATAATCATTCTATGATTTATTAATATTAGTAGAAAATATACAAATATTAAAAAATTCGAACCTTAGATAAATAAAAATATTTTCTTTTATAAGTTTACACAAATACAATGTAACCTTCTATGCTGTTCATGACATATAAAATAAACAACCATATAATCTTACTAGCTAAACAGACATGTTAAACAAATTATGTAAACCTTTTTATTTCAGTGTGTCTGACTGACTGAAATTTTAAATAATAGCAACTCATTTACAAACAAAAATAATATTCAATCTCAAGAATAAAATTAATTGTTGCTCTAAACAAAATAAAAAATATAACATTTACTTCCAACCTATTATTTATTTCTATTGACACACCCAAATTTTAATATACAACAAAAGATTAGTATTTTTAAATTTTCTTGTTAAATTAAATTTTTTTCTTTAACTACCCTTTAAATTTATGTACAGTAATTATATTTAAAACTTTAAGTCTTTACTGTTCATATATAAGTTTCTTTTTGAGAGTTCTTTTCACAAACAAAAATATAATTGTTTATTCATCACCTGCGTACTGCCGACGTTACCGTTGCGTGCATGCGTGCGCGCGCGCACGTGTGTGTGTGTGTGTGTGTGTGTGTGTCCTGAATCCTGAGAATTTGATGATGATGATGCTGATGCTGTGTTCTCTGTCTCTACGGTTTGTTGTTTGTGATGGTCCAGAGTTCCTCCATAAGTCTTGGTGTGTGTGGTAAAGATGTCGATCAGTCGGCAGACCGGTAGCGTGACGTCATGTGAAGATTTCTTGAGTCTCTGAGACCACCCCAAAATTGCCGGTGGTATTTATACTGGACGGCAATCTGACAAGTCCAGGACTGTTTTCGACCTGTTAGATATTGTCATTTCGTGCAAAGCGTCATTTTAATTACAAATCACTTTTTGGGTCATTTTCGCTTTTTCATAAACATACTCGTTTAGCACAAGCGATATCATCGTTTGCGTAATTTTTTCCTGGTCACTCACATATAACACACTTATTAATTATTATTTAATTACACTAGCAATTAACATACATTACCTGGCATCTTTATTATTGCAAATTTCTGCAATACTTTTATATCACTATATTCGTTAAAAATTCCTCGATGTAATGGTGTTTTTATTATTGGGGTAAGTCTTTGTTCACAGATTTAAAACGTATTAATTAGTTTATTTTTATCCGGTTAAAACCTGATTACAGAGAATTCGTACGCATCACCCTATCGTAGACTCTTGCCTGTCGTAGCTTGCGTTCACACACACACAAGCACTGTATTCACTCGCGGGGGCAGGTGTACACTTTCTGACAATATCCTGCACAATATTGTTAAAAACTGTTTACCATATATTTTCTATGCTAAATATTTACAAACATACTGCCCTGGGCAAATATGCAAATATATGTATTGTTGCAATATATATACATTATTTTGCAGTAATTGTTTCTGCTATTTGTGTATGTTTGTGTGTTACCCTGTTATACTCTTACATGTGTGTTTTCTGCAATACTATTACTATTTGGTAAGGCACTGACTTTGTTGGATATTTTGGGGCGTGTAAATTATTACATAGTCGATGTTGATTATCGTCTCGTACACCCTAATTGAATTCTTCCAGCAGTGCATTCTGTGCATGTCTCCTCAGTCAGAATTGAAATGTCGAAAACATACAGCATGCAAGTGCTCGCTAAGCACATATGGCCAACATACAAACAATCTAAAACCAGGAGCCGATATTCACCCCACTCCCCCAGACCATTAACAGCCATTCCATTATAGTTATTATGCAGGTAAACACAATTCCATAAATACATTTTTCCTAAATGGAACTGCTTCCCCCTTTGAATTCTCCTCATTAATGGGGCTATATGGAATAAGGTGAGTTGCATATTTGATAGTCAATATTTTAAGGCAGTTTGCTCAAGTCTGACCAGAAGAAAAAATGTAAAATGTGCGGTCAAATGTGAAGTATGTAAAAACTTGAGAGTTTAATTTGTAATGTAAAAACCCCAGACTTCGTTACGGTAATGCAGTGTGTTTTTGTGATGGCGCTTAACGACTGTCAGTGGTCTGAAGTTCCAGGTTGATGTGTACTATCAGCAGTTCGCCTTTGCAACCGAACAAGGAATGTGGTGACGTGTGCCATTCCACTGCACGCATCACTGTAATACTACACATTTAAAATACGTTTAACACAGTTTCGGTGTTACTGGACTGTCTCTCACAAGGTATTTCTTGTAGTGAATAAAAAAAAAACACTAACAAAATATTCAGTAAATTACACTTACATACAATGTACGAACGTTCAATCTAATACGCACACAACTTTACAACTAAATACGTATGAACAATGTTTTCAGAACCAGTAATACCGCACCAACTCAAGCGCACGCACTATCATTCAGTAGACCCCCCCCCCCCGCTCCTCAGGTGTCTCGTCAGCAAAGCTGGTGTACGTACAGTATAATAAACTAGAGTGTCTTTGTGAATAGTGACTGTCAGATGCACGGTGTATGGTCACATATTTGCGAGGCTAACAGAATTTTTATACACTTCAAGATTGTCCAACAAGTTCAGCTAGAAAGCTCTCAGCTGCTGAAAAAAAATGTAACCTAGTTGGTACTGAAAAGTATGCTCAGAGAAGGGAAAAAATTAGAAAATGAAAAATATATAAGACCAGATGGGCGTGTGACTGTGAATTGTGTATATTTTTACGATGTAAAGAAATTTCATTCTAATGCAAATTACATTTATTTTGCAACAAGTTATGAAGTTAAAAAATGTCAATTATTGGTGACTTGTTTTAACACCAAAAGACATATAGCGGTCGCAGATAGCTTAGAGGGGCTGCAACAACTAATGAATAGAGTGATAGAAAGCAGCCGTAGATATGGTTTAGACATCAGTGTTAATAAAATGAAACTAATGATTGTATCTAAGAACAAGTTCACAAACTGCACCCTTAATATAAACCAAAGACCATTTGAACGTGTAAGCAAATTTACATATCTTGGTACTATAGTCAATGAAGAATGGGACCACACTCTCAAGAAATAAAGAGCAGAATTGAAAAGGCAAGAGCAGTGTACACTAGACTTAGCAGTTTTTTCTAAAGTCACGACTTAACAATAAACATGAAGATGAGACTTTTACGCTGCTATGTATTCTCGGTCCTCTTCTATGGTGTAGAGTCTTGGACTTTGACTGAAGCCACAACTAAAAAATTGAAATCTTTCGAAATGTGGCTTTACCGTAGAATACTGAGCATTTCATGGACAGCACATATAACTAATGTTGAAGTTCTTAGAAAGATGAAGAAAGAAAGGGAAGTTATTAACACAGTGAAGATAAGAAAGCTTCAGTATCTGGGACATCCCATGAGAAATGAACAGAGATTTTACTTATTGCAGTCCGTACTACAGGTAAAAGTACTTGGAAAGAGAAGAGTTGGGTGGCTGAGAAATTTAAGGACCTGGTTTAGCATGAATACAACTGACTTAATCCGTGCAGCAGTACAGAAAGTTAAAATAGTATGTATGATATCCAGCATCCGAAATGGATAGGAACTATCAGAAGAAGTTTTAACAGTTTCCTGGTGAAAGATATAGATGCACGTCTTTTGTTTTCTGAATTTTTTCGAGAAACATAGATGTACATTTTTGCTTATAGGTTTTGTTTTGAATTACAAAAGCCTTTGCTTTATATTTCTTGCCTTATGTAATTGGAACACTAACATTTTTAGTAACTAGTAGTACCTCTGTAACTAGAGCACACAAATATTTGTTTTCATTTATGTATGCTTTCGTTTCCTGTCTCATGGATTTGTCAACTGATGCGTCATTCAGTATTATCGCCAGAAAGGCATCTGTGAGCAAAAGAGTGAAAGTGAGATTTTAGTACCTGCAAATAATGACAGGGATGGTGTTATTTTCTCAGACAGTAGTGTAGAATTGTTTTTCAAAAATGAAAGTGATTCAAAACTGATTGTGATAGTATAAAATATTGTGTAACTTTTGTCGTAACCTCTTCATTTACTTTATTTCGTGTTTATTCGTAGGTGTGGTCTGGAAAACATTACTTGTAATTACATTTATTGTGATAATTATTTTTATTGTAATAAAAATTGTAATAATATCAGCAGTCCCGTGTCATATATTATACTCTTGTGTAAGTGTAACCAGATTGTAACATTACAATAATTTTGTTTTTGCAAAAATATTATTAACAGAATGATCACTGTTGTACACCACTATAGAAAAATTATTTCGATTAGTGCTTTCAAGCTTCTCAGCTCATCGTCAGATCGGAAAATCTGTCGTCGATTGCACATCTTAATCAGAAGTTTAAAAATATTATGACATATTTGCAAACATATTTTCAGATTAATGCAGAAAACCAGTTATTTTAAATATGAGTTTATTTGTATGTTGTTTCAGAAAATCTTCGAATTTACACAAATATATAAAGTTTTATGAATTATGAGTGTATATTGTTGATTATATAACTTCCTAAAAAAAATGTCCAGACCTGTAGGTGCAGGTGAGATTCATTCAACCAGGTAAGTGTTGGAGATATCTTTAGTTCTATCGGATATAATCTGAAATAAAACAATATTGTAAATTTTTCTATAAGTATGAAGTACAGTCTGTTAACATTAATAACAACAAAAAATGTTGAATAGTTTCCTAAATGTGGTTATGTCATTTCAGAACAAAGGAAATGGAGTTTCTTATAAGTTTTAGTAAATTTTAATCTGTTTCCACCAGAAAAATGATGGATACATTAAAAATAAAAAAAAGACATAAAAGGCTAAACGTTTGGATAATTGGCCTTTAAAGGTAAATATCCAGTGAGGACTAAGAGAGTTATGAACAACAGCACTTTAGAACCACTGAACCATTTCAAATATCTCAGCTGTGCAGTAAGCTATGAATCTGAATATGATATAAGAGAGAAGATAAATAAATGTAGGAATATTTGTGGTACGATTCGTAGAAATCTTAGAAATAATACAAGACACAGCACAAGGATTCAATTTTATAAGACAATTGCAATACACGTGTTGATTTATGCGAGTGAGGTGCAGGTCATGACAAAAAATTCAGAGTGCAGAAATGCAGTTTCTTCGAATACTTTAAATTATACATTGCAAGATAGAATAAGGAATGAAGATATCAGAGCAGAACTCGAAGTAAAGGAGAGAACTGAAGTAAATTATTTCAATTTACAGAAGACAATGATGGGATCATCTGCAAAGGATGACAGAGGATCGATTGCCAAAAGCAGCACTGAACTATAAAGCCACTGGTAGAAGAGACGTGGGTTGTCCGAGGATGAAATGGGTGCCGGAAGAGGTTTATATAACCTAATCCTTGAAGAGGAGAAGAAGAAGACATTCAAAATAAAATGCTATAATCCAAATGAATATATACGTATATGTGAAAAGTGTATATCCCAATTGTTAATAACAAGTTAATTTTAATATGTTCAGGCTTATCTGCATTCAAATGTAACATGAGATATTATCTTTTCCCCAGTGTAGTCTTAAATTGTATTGTACAAAGACAAGACAATGTATTAAACATTATCCAGGTTTCCAATTTTCCTGTGTATTGGAAGTTGTTACAAGTAAGTATATGTCTTGTTATTTTGCTGTGAATGATTCTATTTCGTTTTTAATCTAATCTTATTTATTGTGTTTTTTTTACAGATTATCTTCTGATAGTTATAAAAGTCGGCCTGCCTCCTAACTTTTCCCGTCACAAACAAAATGTTCATAATATAATAATGATTTGTATAAAATGTTCATTAAGAGTAAAGTGAACATTTTAACATAACATAAATGATTTGAATAAGAATTGGAGGAGTTGCGGAATTGCATAAACTCGTACTACGAGTAAAGTTATACTAACAATTCTAAATCATGGAGAAAACAGTTGATTATTCTAAAACAGTTTACTGAAGACAGCTGGTAGATAATAAGAGGCTCCATTAGATTTTCAATTATGCAAGTAATAAGAATCCATTATTGACTAGTTTTAGCTATATTTTATGTATAAAACTCCATTTAAATGGTGTTATTTTTATCTAACATGTTCTTTGTTTATTTTATTTTACAGATTGTTTGCTCCTCATTTGAAAAACTGTGATCTTCATATTTTACCATGAGACTCAGCAGTTTAATAATGCAATAAATAGTAGTTAATACGGATCTTCTTAAGAATAAGAAGAGTGGTTGTGACACATGCGAATCAAGTGATGTGTACAAAAGGACACGAATAATTAAGCATACATGTTTTCGAGGGTATCCCAGTCACTTATATGAATAGATAAACTAATCTTTTACAATCCCCCTTGTGACTTATTGTTTATAGTTGATGTGTTTCAAAGCATGTGCTTCATCATCAGATCTTTAAAAGAATCCCTCGTAGTAGGCCGTCACCAATTGCATTTGCATTGAATGCGTCAGTAGGTGTGCACATATTTACGTTTGGTCGACGACTGGAAAAGAAATTTGGAACACACAAAAGTTTGTGAATGGATTCAATAGCAACTGAAAATTTTTCATGGTTTTGTGTATTTCATGTCAAGTATACAAACATTTATAGGAGGAGGTTTGGAGTTGTTTAGCAAACAAGCTAATCAAAGCTTAGTTCAGTCAGTCATGGATTGTGGGATCACGACAGACCTTAACTCAGAACAGTTAACAGTTGAATCATGTAGCTAGTTTAGCTACGAACCTTTGTCGTGGGTCAGCAGAAACCCTAAAGTTAATGTAAATGTGGCACTTCATAGCAGTGCTAACTCAGGAGACAAAGGATTAAGACCAAGACATGACTACAGATGACTTTCACAACAGTTGAAAGTCATTTCAGCATCTGGCCTTTCAAATGGTATACCGCAAATATGTCAGTCCTTAACATGGATATGGATTTGACATCCACACACTTTAGAAGCTTTCGATAAGATTAATTAACTGTGGTATATTAAAAACAAATGAACAAAACATCAACTTTCAAGAACTCTTAGGGTATTTAAGTTTTGGTTTTATGTTCACATGTGTTTGTGTGTGTATTAAATAAATTGTAAAAAATCAATATCCAGTTGAATTTCTTTTTGATTAATTATAAAATAATTGCTGCTATAAATTATGGATTCAATTTTATAGATTTATTTAAAATTCTGTGTTTCTAAAGTCCTGTGCATTGAAAGTGCGGAGAAATTTTCTGGCAGCAAGAGTTTTGGACTAATTATGGTTGAAAAGAAAAACAAAAATGCAGTGGCCCCGAGGGCTACAGTTGGGGTCACCGAAATCAGTACGATAAATGATTTTACTGTAAATGTTGTTCTAAAATTATTTAACATGAAATTTAAAAAAGTTCTTAAGCTTTCACGGCCAGCCTCAATGGACATCATGCTTTGTGGTGCTGATGTACAGAACCGTAGAAGGACACAAGGAATCTGCTCTCATCGTGTTAAGTTAAATACACTTTTAAAATATGTAAAATACAAAAATACAGTTTATTTTCACCTACCTGCAAAGTTTCATATATCCGGGTCCAGAATTCGATCACATGTACGTCAGATGCAAACCTGTGTTAAAGGTTATCGAAATAACTAACTCGACACATGTTTTGAAGAGAACTTATGGTTTTTTAATTGTCAATTGTTGCAACGTTAAAAGCTATTTTTCCAATAAATTTCTGACATGGTTTTCAAAAGTTTGTTACTATGGTGCATACATCTTATAACGGTACACTTAAATTATCTTACTTACGTCTATTGTAGGTAGCCCAGCCTGCCTTTCACTCACTCTCACATTCTTAAAAAACCCCCGTTACCCTGATTTATTAATTTAACCCATTGAATCTAACAATATAAAAAATACCACTCCCCAGCCGGCACGCGGGTTTAGTTCGCACTGTTTGTTTTCTTCATTATTGACTTCGTGATGAGTTCCGGATTTCACGGTTGTTGCTAATTGATTCACTGATGGTTTCACTGCCGCATAATAGTTCACAAAATAGAGTTTTTTGAGACTGAAAACGTGAAAAATATGAGGAGCCCTGTTAGGGCGGTGTCTGGCCAGACACGATCAGCGGCGAACTGCCCAAGCGTCTTTTGCAAGCGGGCGGAAGTTGAGGTCCACAGCCAACGGAGTTTGTCGTCGCTCATAGTTGAGTTGTTGCAGTTGAGCGACCATGTGCATGATATATAGTGGTCTTTTCTGTAGTGTGTGCCGACGATATTTAGGCACTTCTGGCTTGATGTCACCAAAAGGGGTGGTGACTTAGCTACACTTCCTTCAGCTCAGTCAAGGAGACGAAACAGTAAATATATTTTTTTCACCATCTTGGCGTTTCCTGACCGCGTGGGTCCGCGCGTATACCCATCTCATGCGTACAGGCGCGTGACCACATACAACAAAGTTCTTGGAAATTTGAGGTGGCTACATACCTCAACTGATTTTGCAACGTAATATTGCGTTGCTGCCTTGGTTATAAACTGTTCTATTTGCCACGTGTTCTGTCACAATGGAATTAAAACTTGCACAATACTTTATAAAACCCCGAAATGAAATAAATCCAAAAATACAAATACCCACAAAATTGGACCGTTACAATACCCCCTCAATGAGAAGTCTTCTGTGAAAACAGAAGAAATCTCATTGATAAAACCCCTAAGAGGACCGGTGAGGAACTGGTGCCAACAACCCCCTATTGTTCTTATTCTGCATGGGTAAACGACCCCCCCCCTGGCTCGGCGGCTATGGACGCATCTGAACGAGATCACTGGACTTCCCTGTGCGAGATCCCAACACCGAAAAATCGAACAGACACGCACCACGGCACACCTCACCTTCTATCATGCTACCCCAAAAATCCTCCATCCCTGGCTTAGATTATGCCAGATCCTCCACCGATATGTTTCCCCTCATATGCAAGCTGGGCTGCCTTTAGCAGATACTGGGCTCACGCACACTCACATTACATACTGAAAATTGAAAAAGTCTGAAAATTTATTTAAATTACAACTCATTGGTTGTTTCCATTTAAAATCAAATCACAAATTTTGTATCTCTTTTGAATTATTCGCTTCATTGGTTTTTTTTCTGTTATTTAAAATAAATCAATTTAAACATTTCTTATACTTAAGAACATCCTTAACCTAACATGTGAAATCACCTAGAGTCTAACAATACAATTCAATAAAATAAATCAATAATAATAAACATGGTTAGTACACAAATAATCAAAGTTTAAAATTATCCATTATCTGGCAGGCGCAAAATCAAGACAAAAATTTTTTTTTTTTTTTTTTCAAAGAAAATTTTAAATTCCAAAATTTTTAACTTTCTTAAAATATTTTCTTTTTCCCATATAGGAATTATTTGCAGTTTGTTCAAATTAATTAAAAACCAAAGTTGAATTCACTTCCATACTAAACATGTCTAGTATGTATATGACCTCACTATCAGCTGATCAAAACTAGGTCAAGTCAAAACCTTGACCTACCTACGTTATGTACCAATGTACATTACATCTATGAACACATTCAACATCGGTAAAATTCTGTCTTGACACACAAAATATAATAAAATAAAACCTTTAAAATAACAAAATATTATTATAAACAATAATCAAATTGACATTCAAATTATTTAACATAAACACCTTCTAACTTTACATTTCCAAATTCTATCAAAAATTTGTCACTGGTTTCAATTAAAAATATTTTATATTTTTCTTATAAATCTCTTTCTTTATTTGACAATCTTATTCTCCCTTACTGTGGGTGATTTTAAATACTTATAATAATTTAATTTATCACTTGGTAGGCTTACACTTATAACCTCTACCCCTCTGACTCTAATACTCCTCAACTTTAACTAACATGACACCCAGCTCTATCAAAATATCTATCCATCAATCTCTAAACCCAACTTATCATGAAACTCAATTCGCCACCTTCTCTCAATATATATAAAAAAATACTCTCTAACCCTTTGTACTTAGGATAAGTGTTCCCCCCCCAAAAAAACTCATTTCCCATTATGTTGGTTCCTGGATTCTACCTAAGGCAACCCCTTCTTACTAAATCGGTCCCTTCCCGTCCCAACCATTGTGTTGCGGACTCCCACATTACACTACCCCCTATTACAAAATTACCATCCCCAATCATCTCAATCTAACTATCTCACTTCAACTACAACAAAATAACATCATCAATTATGAACATCAATATATCACTCACTACTCTACATATATTCTCCATAACTACTGTGTCAACATCAATACTTCTCAATATCTATTACATTAACTCATAACAACATTACATTACTTCAAAACAATATTTCTATTTTTACTCCTTCAACTTTAACTTCAACTTGGACTGGTCTACTTGTCCCACAAAATATTTATCACCCAACAACTATCTTTTATTATTTCTGACAATTCATTTAAAATCTTACTATATTAAATTACTTTTCTCATTATTTTCAATAGCATCTGTAATACATTAAAACATTACATTAAACATTAATTACCTGGAACATTTACAACCAATATAACAGTGACATTTTATTGTTGATCAGCTGACATTCTTAACAAAGTGAAAACACATCTCAAAATTTAGCAAATCACATGAAATATATATATTTATCAATCCTTACTTCTAACCTCCTTGTTTCCCCTTTTTCTGATTCTGATAATTTATGTTAACCGCCTGCCAGTCGGTTTAGTTATTTGCTTAGTTTAAAAAATACACAAATTATATAAAACATATACTTTCTATCAACTCTTATATCTAACCTACTACAATAAAATATTACATTTAAAACATATAGAATGAACACCTTATAATGAATGTATGAGCATCTAGTTATTTAAACAGAACACAAGCATTTTTATTAGATCAAAATTAGAGTTAGCAAGTTTTATGATATAAAATTTAAATTCGTGGCTCATCTGAGCCACCCCCTGATCCACACACAAAATTTTCAAATTTATTATTAATAAGTATTACATATCATCTTTCAGTTATTAAATTTTAATTATCATTTTTATTTAACACAATTATTTCAAATCATCTCATTATAGAACAAAAAATCTTTTCATATAAGTTACACCTGTAAACATTTTTATTATACTTGATTCGTACTATAAAATTTCTATACTTACAGTCCATTTAAAATGACATACACAAAATATATTCACCATACACCCCAATACTTTACCTCACCTCTGAAACATTTAACGCAAATGTTAGTTTAAATCAAACAGGTTATCATTTAATTACCAAATTCACCTCGTAAAATAATTTAAATTCATTAGAAAATTTAATTAATTAACATTTACATCAGTCCCAATATTTAAAACATCTCAGATTATTTTAATTTAAATTCATGATTAAAATACAAATACTATACCAAAACAATTACCATTCTCTAATTACTGTTTTCAAAATTTATTCGGTTATTTATTTAATTTGCAAATATTAATATTATTATTGCAACAATTACACACACTTGTTTACTTAACATTCTACAATGCACACAAACAAATTTACTATATTTTTATTTACAAACTCTTGTTATTAACTGTTCCATTTTTTCGCACTTCAATGTCCAAATCTGCCAGGTCAAAACCATAAAACAAAATATTTATAACTGTCCTTTATCGTTTTATAGCCTACCCACCATCGTTATAGATTAATCTTGGTTTTATATAACAATTTTCAATTTCATTCACACACAAATTACTGTCTTGTGTGGCATAACCATAAAAACCAAATTTATTCATTTTACCAAAATAATCAAGAAACAAGTCAACGTTAAGTACCTCTGTTAAGTCTCCATCAGTAATTATATTTATTGTCAAGTCAGTTATTTTATCATTCATTACAACATAAGGTAAGTTATTATTATTTAAAACTGTATCATCCAAATAATCTTCACACTCTATTTTAACAGGTAAGTATTTCATATCATTTAACCTCTCTTTCAACTCATTATAATTTCTCTGCAACTTATATAATTCTATTTCTTTATCAACACACAATTCTCCCTCTAAATCTCTCTCATCAAAACACCATCTCGCACTTTCAACCCCATTCCACACAGAGGGTACTAATTTATACAAAAAAGGGATATAACTCAAATCTTCCATTAAATAGGGTCTCTTGCCCTCCAATAATAACATTTTTGAACACCTTGGTTCATCACAAATAAGGGGAAAATTTACCCTCTGCCCTACACATTCAGCTACTCTTTCTTTCCATTCTTTTTCTAATTCATCAACACTAATTACTACCTCGTTACAACATATCACTTTCTCTCTCTCACTCACTGTTTCACTATCTATTTTCAACGTTTCACCCTCTGATACCACCTTTTCAATTACATTACCACTTTCAATATCATTGTTAACATTTGTTATCTTACTCTCTACTACCACATTTTTAATTATATTCTCATTTTCGACCTTATTGTTATCTCTTGTTAATTTCTTACTGTCATTATTACTCTTACTTCTGATCCGTTCTTCTACTGACTCTACTATTCTCTCAATATCTTGTTTCAATTTGTTACAACTATTTTTGCATTTCATTTTTACCTCATCAATGTCAAATTTAAGTACATCAAATTTACAATTGTCTAAGCGATTGCTTATACCATCCAATTTGCTATTCTGTTCATTGAATTTAATATTAATATCCCCTCTTAGTTCACTAAAATTACTATACATCATATTATACAATCGTGTTAGCATATTGTCCTCATCGGACTTCTTATTTTGGTTGACTGAAATAGGTGTCGATTGATGTTCGACATCTGTCATTATTTTTGATTCGGTTATTTCTACATTACTGTCAGTGAAGCTGACTTCTTCATTATTAGTTGTACACTCCCTACTCAATTTTGGGGTTATTTGAATCCCCGAATCTTCAGTTACATTGTTTTGGTCTGTTACATTTATTTCTATTTTAGTTTGACTCGCACTTGGAGTCGAATGTACCTCAAAATCACTCATGTTTGACTCATCAAGATTTTTGACACTAGTCGTTTCATTTACGTTATTTTCGTTATCTGCCATTCTTACTTTTTATAATTGATACTTGTGCGTACATATAATATAATCAATATGTAATATACTGTATAGCCAATTTTGTGTGAATGACGCACTGTATTCCGCTAACCTAACAACACACGTTTGCATCTTCGTAGGTGTGGAATTTAATTAATTAATTTATTAAATTTGATCCTGTCACGGTCGCCATTGTTAAGTTAAATACACTTTTAAAATATGTAAAATACAAAAATACAGTTTATTTTCACCTACCTGCAAAGTTTCATATATCCGGGTCCAGAATTCGATCACATGTACGTCAGATGCAAACCTGTGTTAAAGGTTATCGAAATAACTAACTCGACACATGTTTTGAAGAGAACTTATAGTTTTTTAATTGTCAATTGTTGCAACGTTAAAAGCTATTTTTCCAATAAATTTCTGACATGGTTTTCAAAAGTTTGTTACTATGGTGCATACATCTTATAATGGTACACTTAAATTATCTTACTTACGTCTATTGTAGGTAGCCCAGCCTGCCTCTCACTCACTCTCACATTCTTAAAAAACCCCCGTTACCCTGATTTATTAATTTAACCCATTGAATCTAACAATATAAAAAATACCACTCCCCAGCCGGCACGCGGGTTTAGTTCGCACTGTTCGTTTTCTTCATTATTGACTTCGTGATGAGTTCCGGATTTCACGGTTGTTGCTAATTGATTCACTGATGGTTTCACTGCCGCATAATAGTTCACAAAATAGAGTTTTTTGAGACTGAAAACGTGAAAAATATGAGGAGCCCTGTTAGGGCGGTGTCTGGCCAGACACGATCAGCGACGAACTGCCCAAGCGTCTTTTGCAAGCGGGCGGAAGTTGAGGTCCACAGCCAACGGAGTTTGTCGTCGCTCATAGTTGAGTTGTTGCAGTTGAGCGACCGTGTGCATGATATATAGTGGTCTTTTCTGTAGTGTGTGCCGACGATATTTAGGCACTTCTGGCTTGATGTCACCAAAAGAGGCGGTGACTTAGCTACACTTCCTTCAGCTCAGTCAAGGAGACGAAACAGCAAATATATTTTTTTCACCATCTTGGCGTTTCCTGACCGCGTGGGTCCGCGCGTATACCCGTCTCATGCGTACAGGCGCATGACCACATACAACAAAGTTCTTGGAAATTTGAGGTGGCTACATACCTCAACTGATTTCGCAACGTAATATTGCGTTGCTGCCTTGGTTATAAACTGTTCTATTTGCCACGTGTTCTGTCACAATGGAATTAAAACTTGCACAATCCTTTATAAAACCCCGAAATGAAATAAATCAAAAAATACAAATACCCACAAAATTGGACCGTTACAATCGGGAGGTGTATACAGTGTGTGGGAGGTGTACAGTGAAGTGTACATCAACACTATTAAGTGCAGCTTCGGCGAACACGGCCGCTGTTGTCGCTTGAAGTCTGCGGTGGCTGAGCATGCACTCTCCCGTGATGATGATCGTGTTCTCTTTGAGGAGACCAAGATCTTGTCTTTGGAGAGTGCCTAATACCTTTGGCTCCACATCGAGTCCATGGAAATCTTCAAATATAGTTCTGTCGCGATGAATCGAAGGGGAGAAAGCCTCCTATTGAATAGAATCTGGTATGTTGTGCTCCCAAGCCAATCAGATAGCAGTTGATGCTGCTTTCCAGCTTAGATTGTCCTGGTACAAAAGTTTATAAAAGTGGGCCTTCTCAGGCAAAACATAGTCTCTACATCATCTCTAAGATTAATTGGCGGAACCCGTGGCAGAACTGATGATGGCCTCTGATTGTGAGGCCGAAACGTTTGTCAATAATGACAACTGTGGACCACGGCCTAACAGTTCGGCTGATAATAATAATTTCAACAATGAAATTTAAGGTTTGTATGACAACGCTAAATACATTTCATATATTTATTTTAGGTATCTAAGATTATAAATAGGTTATGAAAAAAAAATAATTTATATTGACTTTCAATTTATCATGTTGTAATGTTGTGATTATTATTATATTAATAACGGTAATCAGTGATTTTGCCTCTATAACATCAACTTTCCATTAAAATATTTGTACACTTTATTTTAGTATAAACTAGTCATTTTTTATTTTTCTTATGTTTTAACTTCAACCATTGTTAGCAAAAGGTTTGTTTTTGTTTTGTAATAAAATATCATTTGTGTTGTTTAATATTGTTACAATGGTCGGATGGATTGTCGTGTTTAAGGAATGAAAATCAAACAACTTATTACCAAAGAAAGCACTCTTTAGAATCTTTTATGACACTTTAAATAGACAAAACAACAATAAACACTCGTACAAACAATAAATGCCACCTTATTAACAGTATCACACTAAGTAATGTCCAATAATCAGTTTACACTAAACTGTAAGTCACAATAACAACAACCTAATAATGCACACTACATTGCAGATCCAAACTGACCATATTTATTCTTCTGACCGCTAAATTGCTTCTGAATCTTATGTGTATACCCCACTGCAGATGCGACGAAATGAATCTGTTACTTTCTGGATGATGCATCAAGACTAATTGTATAATTTATAATTGTAGTGTAATTGTATAATTGAATAATAGTTGCGGACAGCCTAGAAAATACAGGAAACTACATCATTGATGACCTTGTACTGTACATATCCGTTAATTATATTTGACTTTTTGGGTACACGGTCAGTAGGTTCAAGAAAATGAATCGCCAATGATGTAATGAGACGTCTCTTTATCATGAAAGTCCAGCAGTACATAATTTGTATTCCTTTTGTTTACAAATTTTGGTTTTTGCTTATATACGAGGTCTGTAAATTAAGTAATGAGACTATTTCAGTAAAACCTTTTGTTTACAGTCAAACTATATATAGATTCTATCCTCTTCAAAACAGTTCCCTTGGGAAGCCACACAGCGCTTTAGACGGGTTTTCCACTCTACATAGCAGTGCTGGATCTCAGAAACTGGAATCTCCTTCAACTGGTCAGTTACATTTTTTTATTGTTGTCTATTGTGACAAATTGGTGTCGTTTGAGATGTTCTTTTCAGTCTCGGGAAGAGAAAGTAGTCTCAGGGACTGACTACGTGAATAAGGTGGCTGAGGTACAACAGGGATATTTTTCTTTCCCAAAAACTCATTAACCGAGAGTCCTGTTTGACAAGGTGAATTGTCATGATACACCATCCAGGTGTTCACGCTAAATTTCATTTTCCAAATTTGATAAACTGTAGTGTGGTTAAAGTTTAGTTGTTCTACGATGATTGTGACAGTTAATCGATGGTCAGACCTCGCCAAGTCCCTGATTCGATCAACATTGATCTGTAACCCCTAATTGATTCCCGGCCATTTGAAAATGCTTTAAACCATCTGAAAAACTGTGCTCTTGACAAAGCTTCATCTCCATACACCTTTGTCAATTTTTAGATAGTTTCAGTAGCACTGTGCCCGAGTTTAACACAAAACTTGATTGCACAACGTTGTTCGTAATTGATGTCACTCATTTTTATAACGCACAACAAAAATTCGCTTCACAAAAAGCTTGTTTACGTTTCACGTAGCAATAATAGACAATAAATATTAATACTCAATATCAATCATCTGTGTTAATGGAAACCTTACATAGACTAGGTGGCAATTTAAATATATTTAACAACACTGAATTATGTGTGCAGTCTTTTGTCCCATGCCCACACATTGTACAGTCATCAACTTGTCACAGTTTTAAATGGTTTTGCCAATCTTACAATAGTAAAACAGCAGAACTGAAGTATAATATTCTTTTTACCCAATAGATGGAACTGAATGCATGTACATGTATAAGCAACAGGTATGGTAATTTGTTTACATGTTTTTATAAAGCATCGTAGACTCGTCTAGGTTAGATTGTGTTTTTCATGTTGCTGATACTGGAAAAGTATTATTCATGGCTGGAAATCATGATTTTTGTAGGTGGGAGATTTCAGATAAAATTGATGACATGTATTCACTTAAAAGTGACAGTGGCATAAAATTCATGAATATGATGCAGCCCCCGATTTTAAAAATGGTTCTTCCAACTATGAGTTGGTTACATATTTGTTTCTATTCAAATGTTTTTCTTCGAACAAATATTTTTATTGTTTTCACTGTAAGTATTTTTCAGTCATGTTTAGTTTTTGTTTATAGATTACTAGGAAGTAAAAACTTGCCTTGAAACGTAACATAAATATTTTTAATGCCTCCTAGACATTTTACTCCTCTGGCAAATTTTATATTTTTGTTTTGTTTTATTTACTGTTCATACTTTACTTTTCTTTGAAGATAATGTTTAATGTAGTTTATCTCCAATAATTATATAACCATCATAAATATATGACAGAAAGTGAGTTAAAAAATAAATTTTTCCTAAATTAAAAGAAAATGTATTTGTAAAAAAATGTTTTTGAAAAAAATAGTGAAAAATATATACAGTATCGTACATAAGACTGAAGAAGAAGGAAAGAGCTAAAAGTGGGGTATATGGTAAAGTGATAAATAGTTTTTGTTAAATTGCAGTATAACAATTAATTAAATCCAGGATACTGTGGGTTAACACCCAGTAGAAGTCCAGGTCTGAAAGTAATTGGCTAACATATAACTTGGTGATCTTAGGTAAAGGGCAGTTACTAGTGGTTGTTGTATAACTCGTAATATAGTATTAAGTTTTTTGGAAATTTTCAAAATTTTGGAATGGTAGGATCCAAAAGTGGGTCATAACTTTGATAAAATCACAAAAATCTATTTGGGGTGTCAAATTAAAAAGAATTTTAACAAAAATCGGAATATAGTGTTTAGTTTCGGAAATTTAAAATTTCAGGACATTGTCAGGGCCCAAAAAGGGTTAAAAATTTGCAGCGGCCAATTGTAAAATACAGCCGGGCGTCGTCAGATCAAAGGAAGTTTGAATACAAATACGATTGTAACGTTTAGGCTACTGTTTACCTCTAGCGGCACCACAGGCCGAAAATGGAACTCAAACTTTTAAGAAAATTGTGGAAGAATTTTACTTGAAATACAAACTTGGTATCTTTAATTATTTGACAGAATTAACAACTTTTAACACATTATTGGAAATTTGGGTCACCTTCAAAATGGCTGCAACCTATGTTTACAAAAAAAAAAAAATCATTGTCACTTAAGTAGGGTCTGTAATTGTAAAAAACTATTCGATTTGGGCCTATAAATAAAAGTGTTCTGTGTTAACATACGCTTAAAAGCTAGGACTAAATTATTTTCTTATAGGCTATAGCATGGCCAGCTCTAGTAGAAGGCTGGAATATTAAACATGGCAACACTGGAACCAGCTGATATTTGAGGCCGACTAGATGATCTCTTAATTTCAATAATCAGATCGTGTCATTTTTAATTGCCGGTTAACAGCAGTTTTGTAATTCTTAATTTTTTGCAAATTAAAAGTTTGCAAATACTGTTATATTTTGTAAGAAATATAATAATTAATTCATTAGGCCTTACATTAATTAACTAATTTCTTCAACTTGAAAGTATAGTACTAAGTGTGCACATACCTGTAATTTAGGTTTAGCTATAAATAGGCCTACTCGTGCTATGAAATTAAATCGTAATATAACATGTTCACTTTAGCTATTTTATTACACTATGCTTATAGGCATAGTTTTAAACGCCTGCTAAAATAATAGGGTAATCGGAATTTTCGTAGTTTTTCTGGTAATTTAAAAATTATATATTGAAATTTTCCTAATAATAATAGATGTGTTTAATAAAAATTAGCGAGTTCTGTAGCGTGGAGAGTTCACTACTAGGCATATGTTACTGCTTACACTAGAAACATATCTGTGATAACAACAAATTTTCTCATAGGCCAACTGTTTCATGTTGTAATTCAAGAAATCGTAACCACACGTTATAAATAATATGTTGTGGAAAACATTAACTATTCCTTTGCCTTATGAGTACATTAGGCTACAAACTGACATAAAAATGAGCCGTTTACGTCAACTAACAATGGACATACGAGTTCAGTTATTGTAAAGTTCACTGTTGAAATGTACTACTTAGAGGTGGGCCGATATACCTATAACAGGTATTTTGAAACGATATTTGACTGAAAAGTTGAAATATCTATAATTATCTTGTTGGTACATCCTCTTTGTTCACTTTTTTAAATATTATATATATTGTTACAACACAAATAAGCCACCCCAATAACAGGGATAAAAAAGATGATTCTGAATATAAAATAATAATTCATATAAAAATAAAATGTTTAATATAAAAAAAAGACAATGACACGACAAACGACGACATGACCTAACCCAAGTGATTGACCCAACAAGAGAAAACAAAAGAAGAAGGGAACGACAATAAAACAAACAAGAATAAAACCGAATGAAGAAGAACCAAACCAAATGAAGAAGGGAAAAAACCGAAACCAAGCAAAATAAAACCAATTGAAGGAATTGAATGACTCAATGCCACTTATTAAAATGAACCCAAAGGAGAAGATGGAAAAACAAGATATAAAGGAAGTACACTGAAAATGAAGGAGGAAAATGAAAAAGAAACAAACCTAAGATAAAGGGAAGTAAATAAAAAAAAGAAACCCAATGATAAGACACAAACAAGTAATAAAGAAGAAAAGCAGGAGAAATGATACACTCAATGTAAGATTGAAACAGAAACCAATAAATAACTTAAGTAATAAATAAATATTATTATCAATTAAATGGATAATAAAGTAAATGACAATTGAAAGAAGCCCAATTAAAGAATGTTAAATATAAAAACAAACTAACCCACATATTAGAGTTAGAAGTAATGTTAAAATCAATAGAGACATAAAATTGTTAATATTGTTAATGATATTTGTAATGAAAGAGATAGTATGGTAGTGAGAAAGTAATTAGAGGGATTACCCATTTAGAAACACTTAAAACCAAAACATTTTGGAAGTGTAAAAATCCCAAAATAAAGTGATAAAGAAAAAACGCTAAATAAATTATAATAAACAAATAATTTAAAAGTGAAGGTGATGATTAAATGAGAATAATGAACAACAAAGAATGTTTGTATAGTGAAGGATAAAAGCATAAACCCATAGTAAATCAATAAGAAGCACTAAAAGGTTAACAGTGAAAAATATTAGTAATTAAGAAAGTTGTTAAAAATAGTATTAAGTGGAAACAGTTAATTAAGGTATAATGAACACTGAAAAGTGATGAAGACAGTATTAATTGAGAAAGAACATTATTAAGTTTAATTGAATGCAGTTATAATTAAAAGGGAGAATCCCATGAAAGAGAAAACAGATAGCGTTAGCATGTAAAGAAAGTAAAGAGTATTTAAAAAATTAAGAAGTTAAAACAAATCAATAAACACCCCATGTTACCAGGGATCATTATTAAAGTAAGTTCAAAAAATGTGATGTTGTTTACCACCCAAAAAATGATATAAAATGAAATGAACTGTAAACAAATATTATCAAATACTTGTTTAAGCAAGTTTATGAATAGGATACGGCTGGAAGAATTATACAGACCATAGGCCTAGATGTTGTATTTTATGTGAACAAAAGTAGTAAATAATAGCCACATTGTTTTTATTGGCAGCTTAAATAAATAAGAAAGTAAAGAAATGTAAACGAGAAAACCAGATAGTAAATAATTAGCAATTCATGATGTATAAAATAATAGTAACGTAATAATAACACTACAACAGAGCCAAAACACATCAATAAATAACACAACCAATTATAATAACAAAGCTAAGCTCATTAGGCTAAAAAGAGACATTTTATACGAAATAAGTAAATACAAATAATGGCTACTTAGGCCTAGGAAAATGCCTAACTGTCAAGAAGAAACAACTACAAATTGTAATAAGTTAACAAAGAAATTAGCAAATCCGAGGCGAATAACTAACCAAGAATAAATTGTAAATCATTTTTAAAGCAAAATATTATGATAAGGATATAAATTGAAAAAGAAATGTAATTAACAAGTATTAAAATAATTGTAAAATCATAAAACATAAAATAACCCAAACTTGTGGGGTATCAAATTAATCTATGAAAGGAAATACAAATAACAGTGATAATAGTTAATACTTAGGAGGGAAGATAGAGGAATAAAAGCAATCAGAAGATGTACAAGGATTTTGAAAAGAATTCAAATTTTGATAACAATGGATTATGTCAATATAAGCCAATCAAATTTAATTGGTAACCATAGCAACTGCCGTTAGGGACCGAATTACGGTTGAATGTCGTTACTCGTAAAGCGTCACTCTTGCAGAACAGAAGCCGAATTTTGAAAGACCAATTTTTAATCTAAAAATGTAAAAAGAGTAAACAAAATTCTAAACCATGATCGAATAAGAAGCAGACGAACAACTGGAACTGTCAACTGATGTCAAGGACCATTTTACCAGGAAATTAAACGAAAATATGACCACATCTAATATGAAAAGGACGTCAGACCTACTTAAGACCCAAGATTAACGAAAACAGAAAACGACTGCAGCCCAATCCTCTTCCAACTCTATGTTTGATAACACCAAGTCGTCTGATGTGTTAAGTATCCTTAATTACCCTATTTCCAAAAAATAAACTCACTTTAAATATTTCTAAAAGTAATTAGAACTCTCACTGTAAACTGAATATTATCTTTCAAAGATTAATTAAGAAAAAATAACACGCTGAAAATTTGTTAACATAACCTGTTGTGTGAATACGAACTTTATAAACACATTTAACGACACTACAGAACAGATGATAACCACACACCTTATTATTTAAGTATACATAAAGTAAGGTAATGTACTTTTTATTGTAATCATAGGAATTATTTGTCTTGTAATCAAAAGAATTCCGATTTTTGAACGAGTATATTGTAACTTAACCAAAACTGCAGCCATGCTGGAGTAAATACCTCGTTTCGGAATCGATTTCGTCAGCCTGAGAGAAAGTGTTTCATGTAATATGTCGGTGCAAAATTACTAATCAACCAGAATAATATTGATTGTCAACCTGAATTATTACAAATCAACTATTAAAATAACTAGTACAAAGAGTAACTATTGTTTTCATTTCATAGGGAGTGTATTGTATTACTTGTGTTTGTTAACGAAAGCTAGATTTGACGACCAGCGCTCACGTTGCAATTCGAACAACTACCTACTCGATTCAGGAGGCTGAACGAGCGGGAATTATTTGAACGCCCCGGCCGTCATCGCTGAGAACACACTATTAAGATAATAAGTTTAATTGTTTTAATAAACAATTTGGCGCCACCCGGGATTCCCACGCCCCTATTTTAAAACAGGTATGGTTACTGCTGTGTTGTACTGGTAATTATAGCATCGCTACGGACATCGTTAGCGCAAGAATAGATGTAACGACCCCAGTGTGAGACGAACGCACTACGCACATACCGTATACTCGTCGTTTACAGACACGACCACAGCTACACGTTACAATATATATAAACTTTCACTATGAACTTACTTTATGGTTTTATTTCCCAAACGTTTCAACGTGGTGTACGTCTTCTTCAGTGGGAGTAAATACTGAATGTCTTTACAGAGTAACGGTTATGGACTGTAGGTGTGTGTGGTGGGGGTTGACACATAAAGTAAGTTCATAGTGAAAGTTTATATATATATATAAAATATTGAAATATCTGTTCCGATTCAACGATAACTGAAAAGTCGAAATACCCGTTCCGATTACTCCCGGGATCCCCCTACGCAACTAACGAGTACAAAGCCACTTTGAAAAAGTGAATTATATTGTTAAAACCTACAGAGTGGCTGTTAGGCCATATAGTACTTTTTGTTAATGTGATTTCGGAGATGATTTTAACTTCACTGCACATCTCGCGTAAATTTTTTTGACATTCTTTGTGTGCTATTATGTGCACTCTAAATTACATCGCCTGAGTTTCGCAACTGATTTGTCTAACCAAAATGTAATCAATAATTTAATATTAAAACTATCAGTTTGTTTGCTCCTAGTGAAAACTTCAATTAGTATTTCCAAACGGAGATAGGCCTATAAATTCTCCTGTTTCTTATTTTCTTTTAAACAGTAACACCTTAATAAAGTCACAGTGTAAAGTACGAGTTAATACTTTAATCGTAATACGATAATACTTATCGTAACACTGTTAATACTTTTAGTTTCAATTTATTTCTTATAAAATTATATAATACAGAGGTGTATGTATAATACGTATATAATAACGGGTATTTGTATGTTTTTTTTTTTGGGGGGGAACGATTTCGTTCGTACCTGTTATTTTCAAATACTAGTTTAGCACCCCTCTACTTATTGGTTTTATATTTAGGCCTACCTATTACAGCTTTGTTCATGGTAAAATAAATGTGTGGAACGACGGGAAATAACGGTTCTGACAAAACTGAAGTTTAAAAATTATAATTCTCTAACTTAGTTTTTTGGACGAGTATTCATCTCGCGTAGTACGTACGGCCGAAAAACCCAATACGCAACGTATTCTCTTGTCTTCCCCATTGTGTCATGTGACTTGTAAATGATGTAGGCTATAGTACATTATTTCGGCACCCGACACAACAGAAAGTTGCCGTTCCCTCCACTACAAGCTCCTCTACCTTTCGTCCTTCACTGGAAGTAGCGCCCCCACAGTTTATTAGCGACCGATGACGAGGTCAAATCTGTAGCGTCAGGTAAGGAAAGAGAAATTGCGTCAGCAGTGTTAACTACAGAGTTCGAATTCTTGAATTATTGTTCCAACTATTGTAAACAATGACGTAAGCACTATTAGCAGTGATGTGCTAACACTTATTACAAACACACAATATCGTAGTGTGACAGATTGATAAACGGATCGGTCCCGTGGAACATATGTATTCTATTTTATTGGACTATCGTAACGGATATTGGACCGTGAAGAATTGTATAAACGAAAGAAGGCGTCTGTAGTGGTTGGCTTATATAGTGAAAACACTGCATACAACACGAGCCGAAACCGGTTTTAATGACGTTAATAATCAAAGAACGAGAGCATGGGCATATAGAATAAATCTAGTTTAAGGTTAGTATGTCCTTGACCGTGAATTATATAACAGGTGTACTGTGACGCAAGCAACTCGCAAACTCGTGTTACAATCAGTGGTGTGACTTTTCCTGACCCCCGCAGGAATCTGCGAGCCTATCCTTATGGCTGTTCATTGTGGTATGAATACATTCACTCTTTATAGCTGTAGCAGCTACTAAAATAATATATCGTCAAAACCGTTTAAAGCCTCATCTTCTAAGCCTAGGCCAATTTTCGTCGGTTATGTCTATAAATCCTAAAAAGGTTTCATTAATTTTTAAATTATATTCCTTGATGCTTCATCTTTAGAAATTGAGGCATATTTATTTGACTCAGTTGATCTTTTCTATTAATGTCTTGTGCAGTATCCATTACTAAAGAGAAAAACCGAGCGATTCAGTCTGTTTTAAAGTAATGTTTTCAACTTTTTTATATAAAAGCTAATCGAGTTCATTCTTGAATTTTGGGACTCGTTTATACTTCTCCATGTTCTTCGGTTCATTGATTATCTCTTGCAACAGTATACTACACCTCGCAAAGTAAGACTAAGTGTTGAATATTCCTTAATATTAAGCTTTACGTTATAGTGCCAAATACTACAACTATGCTCTCAAAGCAAAGGTTACTTCTAAATATTAAATAACATCAATGTGATAACTACTGACTTTATGTTATAAGTTATCTTATATTTCACTTATTCTATCTTTAGTGTACTTAATCTAGTTATATATATCTAATTGTTGGTATTCACCTATTGAACTTAGCTCTTACTTTGGCGTAGCAACTCTTATAATTGATCTCAGGGTGTAATAATTAATAAACAAATATAAATGTGACAAATTGTACGTTTAATACTCTTCTTGAATTTAAAGATTACATTACTAATATCAATATTCAATTTCTTATAATTATTCTCTTTTTTAATTGTGGATTCTTTTTAACTGTTTGAGTTACCAAAAGAATTGAACTTTAATTACAATATTAAAATGAATGTTCATATAATTTTTACTTGTTTGTTGAATTCCGTATTTACGGTGCGGAGTGTCTCCTCAAACGTCGTCGGTCCTGTGATTCTACGGTCCACTGCTGCTAGGTATATTCTATATTCCCGTCAGTCGCACTCGTTCATTCTTTAACTTTATATACACTAGTTTCACATGCACCAGACACAATTCACCTTTTATGATTTAGTGAGAATACAACGGTGACGTGTTACGCAATATTTTCTTACACATAGTATATAAGTTATTGGATATAAGTGCTTCCAACACGGACCCGATAGGCTGATACCGTCGGCTTAACTATACCCTGATTAACGAAAGAAAGTGACTGGCGGAGCGGCCGCGCGGCGACCGAGTTTGTAGTAAAAACATTCCACTTAATAACCTCGTGGAAACGTAAAATACAGGGCTAGAAATGTCTAATGAACTGTATTTTAATCATGAATTAAAGACGTTTTTAACAAACTTTTCTAATTTTTAAAATCTTTTTTCAATTACTTTATATTGAGAGTTAAATAAAAAAATACACGAATTTGAATTAAAAATTTAGGGTTTATCGTTTTTATTACGTAAGAACTCAGAGGTTAAGCATCGGAAAACATTTCTTGTAGACAAATGGTAGTCCTTCTTTAGTATAATATATCAAAAATTGAGATTCCTACGAATAATATTAACTACGTTATTAATTTTTTCCAAATGTACTGTTAACTCCATTATTTATTTTTTTTTCATTGAGTTTTTTCACAGTAAGCATAACAAAATTGTATTCATCAATAAAAAGTGGTATGTAACCTTCAAATATTACGAAATATAACCGCAATCAGTTAATATAGGAAAATTAGAACTAACATCGCCCAACGGCGCGCCATCGAGTCAAGGTACAGTAACAGCCCAAAGAAAGTGGTGCATACGCTCACGGCTCACGCATTGACACAGCCAAATTGCTACGAGTCACCAACCTCTCATATAAATATACAGAGATTTTAGTTGTCTGTCTACTTATTTAATCTAATCTATCTACCTGGAGATCTGTCAAAAACTTACATCTGACCAGACTTTTGTGGTTTAGTTGAACTACATGCATTTTAAAACATGTTCTTGAATGATTGTTTATCACTCTTTTGCGGTACGGTATTTATTGTTTTCTTGTTAATAAACTATTTTTGTTTTGTGATCAGCTTTAATACTACTAATTGGAGTGCAATGTAATTACTGGGAAATTGTTAATGCCATTCAAATTTCTCAACAACTAATTATTTAACTATGAAATACAGTTTACAGTTTAAAACTACCGAGCAAAGCTCGGTCTACCAGATATTGCATAATTATAACAGTATTTTACTGTTATAATGTATTGAAATGTAAAAAACAATTAGTAAATTACTTGTTATTAGCATTGACAAATAAATAATAAAGACAGTAAGGTACTTACAAGTATTGTAGTGTTCTTCAGCTTTATGGAATCCGCTCATAAAATATGTGTATAAATCATAAAAATACACTATTAAAACACTCTATAAGAAACACTTATAGCTGTGAGTTAGTAGTCTTCAAATGAAGACGGTAGCGCGCGCGCGAATAAAATGGGTCCACTAGGTTCTGACTACTTCCGCCGCAGAGCGCCACGCATTGCTCTCTGTGAAATTCACTTTATATATATTAATCCGTTGTAGTATTCCTATCACGTACAAGGTGTAAGTTGTATATGTCTTCTACACTTGGTTATCTAAAGAGAGCGTCACGCAAATCTCATTCATGTACAACTGAGTTAACAAGACAGAAAAAAATTGATAACGTCCTTAATTTTAATCGTAGGAATCTCAATTTTTGATATATTGTACTAAAGAAGGTGGACTACCATTTATCTACAAGAAATGTTTTTCCGATGCTTAACCTCTGAGTTCTTACGTAATAAAAACGATAAACCCTAAATTTTTAATTCAAATTCGTGTATTTTTTTATTTAACTCTCAATATAAATTAATTGAAAAAAGATTTAAAAAATTAGAAAAGTTTGTTAAAAACGTCTTTAATTGATGATTAAAATACAGTTCAATAGACATTTCTAGCCCTGTATTTTACGTTTCCACGAGGTTATTAAGTGGAATGTTTTTACTACAAACTCGGTCGCCGCGCGCCCGCTCCGCCAGTCACTTTCTTTCGTTAATCAGGGTATAGTACACGGCAAGTTCCGCTATAGAATTTCTCAGCTCACCGTAACTTTACACTTCGAACTACGATTCAATCTCAGACGAATTATGATCGCTTCGATTAATACTTTATTAGAATAATGATTACTGTTTGTAACTTCTTCAACGATTTACTTTCATGAATTTCTATTACTTCGGTGATTCATATACGACTGTTAGTCTTACTGTTTTGATAACCTCACTGTATCC
Source organism: Magicicada septendecula (assembly GCA_034769895.1). NCBI lineage: Eukaryota > Metazoa > Arthropoda > Insecta > Hemiptera > Cicadidae > Magicicada > Magicicada septendecula. The sequence goes on along the minus strand of CM068371.1, from coordinate 14,501,417 downwards.
AAATTACTACGTTTGCGAATATTATCTGTTTAATTTATCAACTAACTAAAATAATAGTTCCTTAACACACCGGTTACGAGTCTAAATAAATGTAGTATCTCCGCAGACTGCTTGAACTTTTTCCAACTACGTTTTTTATACCCGACTTAAAACTACCCTCACCAAATATTTACAAAATACACTCTGATTGGTTTCACGTACCGCGAAATACAAATTTACCCAATCTACCCCGAGAATTCACCCGCTAAAAAAATGACGCTTTACTCCATTCGTCACCCCAACAGCGCATGTGGAAATAGTGCGAAGGACGCGTTACTCGAATCTCTCTGTCTTACATAACGGTATTTTATTGTTGAAAGCACTTAAAATTCGCCAGCTAGTTTCTAAGTATAATACATTTTTATGATAGCCAGCCTTCTACGTGACTTTCTGGCCGTCTGGCAGGCGCCAACTCGAGGTTTTGTTCCTTTTGAACACATACCGCTCTGGTATATTTTAACTGCATTTACTTAACATCGTTTTTTACAGAGTTATATTTGCTATCTATCACATATGAATTAATCCCCGTAAAATTGCATCGTATTCAATTTTAACGTTATAAGTAGGACGTATTTACTCACAATATCGATACGGTAACTGCCAAAACGTTTCCGCTCGTCTTCTCTTTACGGCCTCTAAAGACTAAATTTGAAGCTGTCAATGTCAGAGTAACATTTACAACACGATACAGTACAGTACTTTGGCTCATTTATTAATTTCCTTCCGTAGCAGAGCCGGATTTACGTTTTGGCCGCTTGCGGGCTATCCACTTTTTGCCGCCCCTTTCTTGAGCCTGAGCTGGCCAAAAAATTCTCCCCACCCCTCCCACAAGCCCTTCCTAACGCACATTCCTATCTTTTTACGTATCCGATCTGTTTTTTATAGTCTTCTTCTCTACATACATGTTCTACTACAACTTGTCAACTTTAACAATGTTTACTTAAATATAAGTAATGTTTATAATAAAACGATACAGCAATTTTCGAAAAAGTTTTATTTTAATAACTTTCGTGTGCATAAATGAAAAATATACAAGACAAAGGTAAATGGTAGCGATAGGGTTAATAACACATTAGCATTTCTTTCTACGTGATTTACTTTGAGCAAAAGAGTCTATTAGATCATCGTAGTTTATCTGTTTGGTGATTGAAGACTCTATTGTTAACACGGCCATCGAGTTGAGACGCTCATGTGATTGTGATGAACGGAGATAGTTGTTTACCCTTTTCATCACAGAAAATGATCTCTCCGCCGAACAGTTTGAAGCCGGTGTTGTCAAAAAAAGCCTTAACGCGATATCTATGTACGGGTACAACTCTTAAAGTCCCGTGTCGTAAACCAGCTGGACAAGTTCAACGAATGACTGGGGAGGTTCTTTGTCTGCACTCTTCAGACACCCAAAGAAGTGGACACACTCGTTGGTATAAGTTTCACAATCAGGCAAATCCCTCTTGTACACACTGCAAAGTTTTCTAGCACTTTCAATTATTTTTTCTCGTTGCCAATCTATCCCTGAAGTGAGCAACTCAAACCTCGCACACAACTCGTCGTATACCTGCTTTCGCTTTGTCATCTCGGCGATCAGTCTGTCAATAATGACAAGATAAGTATCAGTTTTAAACTTTGTTCTACCGCTGAGCACAACTTCATGATCTCTGGTTTCACCTGCCTGAAGTTTTATTTTCTTCTTTCTTTTATTAGAAGTGTCCTCATACTCACAAACTACAGACTTAACAAGTGCTCTGTTTTCATACATATCAAAATCAGATCTAAGGCTTGATACATATCCACAAAGGGAGTTGTAAACATTTGTAATGGTGTGTATGTTAACATTAGTGCCCTGAAGAGTTTTGCTTGCGACGTTGAACCTATCCAACACGTCACCCCACAACACTGAAAGAAAGGCAGTTTCTAACAGACTCAGTTTTTCTAGATATCCAGAAGCTTCATTTCTTGTTACAGTCTTTTCAGTTTCGTCATTGGCAATGACCTTGAGAGCCTCACATACTTCTTTCCAATCTTTGTTAAGGCTTTTGCAGGCGTCGTCGCGTGCAGACCAACGAGTGTTTGATAAGCTCTTTAAACTGGGATTTTCTTTTCTGTTTAGCTCCTTCTTGAGAACTTCCTATCGTTTGGTCGAACTGGAAAAAAACACGTACAAACCTTGCAGAAGTTCAAAATAATGTGTGCTCTCTTGGCAACACTCATCTGCGTGCTTCCCGACCAAGTTAAGTGAATGAGCAGAACATGGTGTATAAATTAAGACTTCACGAATTCGAGCGTGCAGACCGCTGTATGCCCCAGACATGTTGGATGCATTATCATACGATTGACCTCTGCAGTTCTGAATGTCTATGTTATAGGCATGCTTCGATAGCACATCCAAGACAGCTTCAAAAAGCGCTGCTGATCCATGTCCAACGTTGGGAATGAAGCAAAGAAACCTTTCAACTGGAGTTCCACTTTGTTGAACATATCTAATGATGATAGCTAACTCGTCAACATGAGAAATGTCGGGACTAGAATCAACAACAACTGAGTAATACTTTGCAGTCTTGACTTCTTGAACTATTATATTTGTCACCTTATCTGCCATAAGTTGGACATACTGTTGATATGTAGTTGAAGAAAGATATGAAGTATAGCCTTGTCCAGGATTTCCATATCTGGCAATGTGCTCAGCTAAGAATGGGTCAAACTTTGCGACCAGTTCAAGGCACATGATAAAATTTCCGTTGTTGCTGTTAGTTGGCCCAAAATGTTCAGCGTCTCCTCTTAAAGGCAATCCAGCAGATGTTAACGATCGGGTCACTGCAACAACTCTCTTTAAGACATTTCGCCAATACAGTTTTTCATCTTCTACTTGGCTAAAAAGCTGTAAAGAAACGTTTCCACTTCCAGAGGAGCGTGCTCTAATCTTCATCGCCAACATACAAGATTTATGTTCTGAAGAGTTTTCATGTTTTTTTTAGACTGTCTCCATGCTTCCAGTCATCAAATCATTTTGCTAGTAGGCTATTGTTGTGCCCCCAAATAGATGACAAGGAACACAAAAGAGCTTTCCTGTACTTTCTGAGTATATCAAGTATGACCTTTTTATTTCTTGTCCATTAACTAGTTCAGTTTTGAAAAAGGCTGGAGAAAGGTAACCGTATTGTTCTCCAATAAGCCGTTTTGAGGCCTCAAAGTTAAGATTATTGATATCCTGTTCAAAGCCATGCTTACAAACATAGTCACGTGTTACATTGTTGACTTTCCACAAATCTGGGTCTTTAATAACTTCCACGTTAACTAAAGGAGTATTAACGAAGTTGGTTACATCAAATTCGTTTGAGGACTGACTAATCTCTTTCAGCTGGTCTGTGTCCAGATTGGGGCTTATTTCGATAACCTCTTCTACCTGGCAGTTATCATCTGCAGACTGAAATGAGTTTTCTTGCTGACACTGTTGCTTGTTTCGCCAGTTTCAAGTTCATTTATGAGACTTGGTGATAATTTACATTCACAAGTACAATTATCAGGCTTTTTGAAAAAAGATGAAATTTTTTGAGTCTTTTCAATAACGTTACGTTCTTTTTTCGCTTTCAGTTCCGCCAATTTTTTGTAGCTCCACTCAACCGTTTTCTTCCATCGCTCATTTTGTCTGGAAAAAAGGGCAAAATTAACGACGAAGTTACGGATGAATTTTTTTTATTACAAAAAAAAATATTTTTTAATTGGAAGCAAGAAATATTTTTTCAAATCAAGTTTTCTGGAAGAAAAATTGTTCATTAGTTTAACCCTCCGTCGGTCGCGCGGTCCATTAGAACACGGTAGGTCGCGCGCAGAGTCTCACTCCGCTTAGATGATTTCTTCTCTTTATCAGTGTTTTAAGTGGTTAATGTACGTTACATGCAAATATATATGTGTGTACACTTTTAATACACATTATTTAAACAAATAAATAGTAAATTATAAGTAAGTAATTAAATAAGTACATTTATTCAAAACATAAAATGTCGCGCGCGGAGCCAAACTCCGCAATATCTGAAACACTGCAGATCGCGCGTGGAGTCACTCCGCAGTTATATTCCTTACTTATAGTGATAGCACGGATACTAGAATATACGGTAGGGATCACGCGCAGCCTGGCTCGGCGCGAGGCTGAGCGGTGACGTCACATGGGACCCACCCGTTGCCGCTCTTCATTAACAGCCAAGCGGGTCGCATGTACTTCGCATCCTTCAATACGATTTTTATTTAAATTAGGTACAGATATTCCTGTTCAGTCCTCGTATTAATTTTGTCTACTATCTTAGCTTTCAAAATCTTTAGTTTTATATAGTCTTACGGTGAATATAAATTACAAAAGGAGCTTTTGTTTCCGTTTATAAATTACATTGATTTTTCCTTGTCATTAAATCCTATAACGTGATTTATAAAAGAATTAATAAAATTGCAAATAACATTATTATTATTTTTATTATTATTTGTTTAGAGGGGTCAACTTCCATTGGTCTTTTTCCCCTGGCAAATAACATTATTAAGCTGATGGCCGGTGGAATGCCGGTGAAAAGCCTCCGAAGGACGTCAACCTCTTCCACCATCTCGGAGGGCACTTTTTTTTAAGGATAAAAAGGCTCCCACAGGCTTAGGCCATCATAGACCTGTGGTACGGACGGTCTTCTGTTTTTCTTTCCAGATACAGAAGTTCTTTTCATTTGGAAATATTCGTCATTAGTTTCCCCGTCTTCCATTTCTTTGTCCTCCTTCCCTCTGTCTCTTTTTGCTATTACTTTCATGGAATGTATCAGTTTGTATAACTTGTCAAGGGCATCGTCCTGTTCTTTTAAACAAGTTCCATACGCACTTTTCAAGTTGTAAATGGCGTCAATTGGTATACGAGAATTCAAAACATCAAACCCATTGTTGACAATAATAGCAGCTTCTCCAACATGATTGAATTCGGGAAAATTGTGAATGAGGGCCTTACCGACAGTCAAAGACAGTAACTCGGCTGCTTTCCTTACATTCTGTCTCTCGGTCCCAGCCACAAGAAGGTGGTTCATTGTTAATTTATGGGTGTACTGCAGGTCTTGTCCGGTACTTTGAAGTTCAACAAGTTTAACAAATGGTTCTTTCGTGAAAAGCTTGCCTGATTCAAGCTCGTACCCTTCATCAAGCAAGTGGTTGCGTATCAACTTCAGTGCATGTGGCACATCACAAAAAACCCAAACTTTTCTGTTTTCTTCTGCTGGATTTTCTATAAATGACCTAGTCCATGATACTTGTAAATCAGACAACAGTTTTCTGTTAGAAGACCCCATGTCACTTACAAAACCTCTGACTTTAAAATCTGTCTCCTCTATAACTTTAATAGTTTCAGTTAACAATTCTACAGAAACGACCGTGTCAAAATTGTAGTATATAGGTTGCATCCACTTTCCAAGTAAAGGTCTAATCACCATGACCTGGACATTGTTGTGTGGTCCTCTAATTATTTCTTCCATGTGATCAAAACATAGATCGCTGTTGACTTTCATTTCATCGAAGCTGAGAATGACATCTGTTTCCAAGTTTGATAGAAGTGTTGCCTGTGCCTTTAAAATGGTAATGCTTAAATCAATGAATCCGGGGGGAACTGAAAACTGTTTTAGACGTCTTTTAATTGTCATTTCGCTGGGAAGGGGGTATTTCAATACATCCCTCACGAAACCCAAAGCTTTGTGGGAAATGCAACGTAATGTCGCGGCTTTAGCGATGTCATTTGGTGACCAGTTAGAACACCTTCCTTTTATTACAGCTTGCTGCTGACATTGTGAAAATGTGCCCTCTACTACTTTCTCTATTCTCTTTATTTTCAAAAGTTCTCCGTGAGCTGCAGATAGGCGCTCTTGTAAATCAGTTATTTGCTTTTTAAGTTTCTCGTTTTCTTCTTCAATACTTCTTAGCTTTTCCGTCAAACCAACGACATCACATTTACATTTTCGGAAGTTCTCTACCTCCATTTCATTCACAATTGTTGGGTTCTCCCCCACTTCGGTTTCTTTTGATGAGTCCTCTCCTATTTTGTTTCCGTCTGTCATGTCCGAGGAAGCCTCATTGTTTTTCGTTGATTGTTGTACAATTTCTAATACTTCTTTATGTTTGTTCCGTTTTTTTACTCTTACCTGAAATAATACAGTACAGCAATAACACAATTGTTTTCTTTGGCACTAGTCATTATTTAAATTTGCACAAGAACTGTGTACGTGTTGTTATGTAAATATAAGTAAAAAATGAAATGTGCCACCGCGTAGGCCTTTACAGGCCCATAGCTGCCAAGACGACTGCTGCTCGGCTCAAGGCCTGCAGATGATGGGAGGTCATGTGGTCTGCACCAATTTTCCTCACGACGCTGGGTCAACGCCGTTCCAGACCTCCTGGCGTTTCTAAATTATTTACCAGTACCGGGAATCGAACCCAGGCCGCACGTGCGAGGAGCAGGAATGCTACCTCGAGACCACGGTCTAAATATAAGTAAGTAGTGCTTAGATGTTATGGTAAAATGATAACATTTTATAGCATTAAATATTACTGAAAGCATGGTTTAATTGAATGTTAGGCCTAAATAGTTCAGTTAAGTATTTTGCTTAAAACATTACAAAATTTAAAAAGAATGCAATATTGTAGGATTGTAACATACCTCACGGACTTTGTCGTTGATTTTTTCCTTACAAGCAACAACGTTGCTAACAGGTAAATTTAAATGTGGAACAGCATCTGGTTTCAGAACACGTTTAGCAGGAAGATTCAACAATTCACTTTTCAAATCTCGTAAGTAATCAGAGTCGTCAAAATGCTCTGAACACACACGGGATTCATTAACAGAAAACGAATCTGCACGCTTACAAGCATGTATCCACTTCAATCTTAACTCCTTGTTTTTGGGAAACCTGTGGAATGTGAAACCTAACTCTTTTTGATGTCTGGTATGGTGCGTACAGCCGGCTATAGCACAACAAACCATTCTTGGTTCAGTGAACCAGACAACTCAAAATAAATATTATCCACCTGATTAACAACACGCACTACAATACACAGAAATGGAGAAACAGCATGCCTGAACACAGCGGTGGGTCCCGCGCTACGTCAGTGGGCGGAGCTTGCTACTGCGCACCTCGCTGATGATCCCTACCGTATATTCTAGTATCCGTGAGTGATAGCAACCAGCACACTAGAAATGGATAAAATGTAGCAAGGTGGACGAGTCCATGTGAAAGGAGAAGCTACTAGGCCGCTCAAGGTCGCGGCAGCACTACCAACGTCAGAAAACTTAAATTCCCTCATTGCGGAGTCTCACTCCGCGGCGCGACCGACGGAGGGTTAAATCATTCTGTCAACATGAAAAAAACAAATGATAAAATTCAAAATCAAGACAAACATAAAGAATGGGCGTGGCCAGCTTAAACTTGGTCAGAAGATTTGCATTTATAAAATGTATGCATGTAGCGAAAACCAGCTTTATAACTCAATTTTTTTCTCGAGTTATCTAAGAAAATCGATTTTCAAATAATCCTCAAAATGGGTGGCAGTAATTCAAACGCCTTCAAAATTTGGCAGAGTGATCCTTGCTCTAGCTCTTGTAGTTTCGGAGGAGTTGTGTTCACGGACGGACATGGCTTAATCAACTGTTTTTGATCCTGAGTCAGAATATATATACATTGTCATACCGGAAACGCTTCCTTTTGGGTGTTACAAACGTATGGACAAAGCTATAATACCCTAGGTGTAGGGTATAATAAATGTGTATTAAGCGTATCAGCTGGACTATTTGCACACACTGCAACAAACAAACTTTCAGCTTTATAATATTATTAAGATTAACTTGGACATTATATTAAACTCCTAGACCTACCTTATGTTTGGTGACCACGTTCCAAGTAATACTACAATATTATTTTACACAAGAAACAAAAGAAAAAGTAAGATGAGACTAATTGCTCAAGATTTGCCCATTAATCAACGACATTCAACTAACACTAATACTCAACACTGCAGTCTGCACCGACACTTGACAGACTGTGTGAGCCCAGCGCCCCTAGCTCTAAAATAGTTCGCTCCTGATCAGCTGCTCTCTACGCCCTCGCGCATGCGTCTGACAGCAAGTGAGATCATTCCATTCCAGCTTTACCACTGACAAAGCGTTGTACTTGTGGAGTTGACATCCCAACTCCCAAGATAACTTTCTACTCAAGTACTGTGCGGTATTCTGCCGCTTATGGTACCTGAATTATTAAAAGGTGCCACCCCGGGCTGTAGCCCGTCAAGCCCCCCTGTAAATACGGCCCTGTTCCGTAGCTCATAACCGAATAACGACGCAAGCCTGGCCGGTGGCCTCAGTTCATTCTTAAGTGGAATCACTGTTCTATTGTGCAGTTAGTTCATCATCTGCAAGATTTAAACCAAGGATGGATTTAAACCAAAGTTGTACAAACAACTTTGTGTGAACTTACGGAGTTCAGCTGTGGGGCTGTACGGGGAAAACAAACTTAGGAAAGATACAAACCTTTCAGAACAAAGTACTCAGAAGCATAGTGAATACCCCTTGGTATATAAGGAACGACAACCTACATAGAGACCTCAATGTAGAATATATGTAAGCGAAATAATAACAAAATATGCAGACAAACATGATCTGCGTATGCAGGCAAATCTGTGTTTCTTCTACGACCTTGGAGAGTGTATCCTGTCACGTGCCTGAGAAATCTCATTTCAGCCGCTTGGATGCGACTGGCCTGGCCTTTCGTTAAAGTACAATTCTCAGACCCATAAAGAAGTGTGGGAAGAGCCATCACCTTGTAGAATTTTAGGCGTGTTTCTTTACTTGCCGACATAAGGGTTCGCCTAATGGTCCCGGACATAAGGTTGAACTTGGGCAACTTATTCACGTTATGTAACTTACGCAGTTAGTTACCCAACTAATGTATACTCTCAAAGTAAATCATTTGGTACTAGTAAAATAAAACTAGAAAGATAAATGTATTTACTTTTGATGTTAAATACATACAGGGAAATTTGGTTTTACTTAAGATGCAGTGGTTTGTACCTGTTCTTAAAAAATTAAGAGAAATGTATGCGCGGGTCCGGCCGTTACGCCACTAACTACAATTGTTAAGTGGTACTCTCTGAAATCCTGTGCGGTAAACTGCGTCCATTGATTGGCTGAGACAGTTAACTCCAGTTGAGGAGTTAACAGTTGTACAGTGAAACTTTAATATCAGAGCTGTCAATAGAGTAGCACAAGAGTTTATGCTGACTCGGCAGGAAAACAGACAAAAAAGGAAACGAGCGTAAGGAAGGGGGGGATCGCTTGTTTTCAGTACAGTACAGTCTTGTTAATCCGGGCTAAGTTTAAACAAAATTTCTTCATCTTCTTGTTCTTCAGCATTACAGCCCAACGTGAGCCCTGGTTTCCATCACCATTCTTCTCCAGTGTCTCCTATCCATTGCCATCTCATATCCATTCTTCTGAGATCTTTCAGCACATCATCCAACCATCTTATCCTAGGTCGGCTCCACTTTCTACTTGTATACACCTGTGGTCTCAGGTTTTCGTTAGAAATACGCTGATCATCCATCCTCTCTAGCTGACCTAGCCATTCTATTCGTTGAGCTTTTACGAATCTTACAATGTTCTCATGGTTGAATAAGTCATCTGTCTCATGGTTATTTCTTATTCTCCATTCTTCCTCTTTCTTAAACGGGTCATAAACACGTCTTACAATCTTTCAAACCTTCTTAGCGTTTCTTGTTTCTTTTTTGTTGATGTCCACGTCTCGCCTCCATAAGTAACAACCGGCCTTATAAGTGTCTTATATATTTTTATTTTTGTGTTACGACTATTGAGTTTGCTTCGCAAAAGTCTACTGTTAACACAGTATGCCCTATCCGTTACAGAGTTACAGTTGTTTTATCTCAACGTCGTCGACGCTACAACGCTTGAATAAATGGTCCAGTGGGAGGTTTCGAGCAACTGGAAACAGGAGACATCGGACAGATGTTTGGTGAACTTAGTGACGAGCGTCTGCCGGAACTCTCGTAACGTCCTAATGATGAAGAAGAATTTATGACAAGGAAAAAGATGAACCGAGGCTATATTTAACAGTAACGGGATAAAATGTATTTCGACTTATTGAGGAAGGGCTCCAGACTTTGGATGATGAAGACGCGATCGCGAGCGCTTACCGAAAGTTCATCGTAACGTGATCACGGAATTTACGTGGAAGAGGAAAAGAACACTTGTAAACTGTCTAACCCCCTCACTCTTTGTTTAAGGTAGCAACTAAACACTGCGGATGGAAAGTGATACAGCTTGTGACCTGTCCGATTCCCGTAGCCTGGGTCAGTGGGTAAAAACGTTGCTCCAAAATATCATCACCATATCTTGACGTCGCGGCATAAGCAAGGTGCTGCCTATTCCGTCTTCAAAGATCCTCCAGCCATCTATTCCTGGGCCTACCGACTCACCTATGTTGTCCTAGGTTTATATTTACAGACTTGTTGGGCCAGTCTTGAATCTGTCATTCGTTCCAAGTATTCTTTCCTCCGCTGTTTATAATCTTCAAGTTTTTCATTCAAGTTAAAACTTGTAACTCTTCTCTTATGGCGTCGTTGTTTATGCGATCAAGTTTAGAACACCATTTAACTGCTCTTAAGAACGCCACTTCCGAGGCCTGTGTTTTACTGTCTTGTTTCTTCGTTATCGTCTATACTTCATACCCAAGGGACCGCCAAAACTGTGTAGAACTGCGGTAGATTGACCCACAGATCGTCTGGAATTTACCTAACTTAACATCAATATCATAATCCCTAGTCCTTATGGTTCAAAATATTACGGCAAAACTATAGATCAGTGGTTCCCAAACTTTTCAGTCCACGGACCTCCCCACAAAATTAAAAATTTCACGGACCCCGTCCGAGTTATGAAATAAAACAAACAGTAAATATGATACAAACACTTATATTTTAATGAAAATATATTAAAATTAAAATTCTTTTAATTAGCAAAATTATAATACTAATTATATAAAACATATTTTAGTATCAACAATGAAGCTCCTTTTGAACAATTAGCTCTGCAGTATTAATTTTAATGTCTGATATGAAGTCACTCTCGACATCAAGTTTATTTCTTAACTTTGCCAACCTCGGGTCTATTTTTCCAGTTACTTAGGCGTAAAACCAACTACACGAAATAACGTTTTGCTTAGATGCAGTGCTTATACGCGAGACACAGTGCTTAAATGTGGACTAAACCAGCGCGATCAGTTCTGGGTTGATGCGGCGGTCTAGGCAGTTCGGCTGACAAACAGATCTGCTACACGACATGATTTAAAGACATTATTAAAGCCATCAGTTTAAAATTACTTTTACAGTTTCAATTAGTTTGAACCAAAAATAAATACTGGAATCTGCTATTAATTGTTTTAAGATTCCAAATTTAGATTCTAGACTATGAAAAATCGGAGAAAATTACGGTATATTCTATGTTTTCTTAAAAGTGACCGCGGACCCCACTTTGGGAACCACTGGCATAGATCAGAATACTATAAGCCTCTTTGAAAATTTGTGGAGTGTATGCTGTCTTAATACATCGAGTTGTTTACGTGCAGAAATCGAGTATTTAATTTCTATATCAATAAGCTGTCGTTGTTCATATCGCTCAGTGATAATGCCAGTTGTGTTGTTGTTTTCCTTGAAATGACACTCGGACACTCACAGTGGTCATTAGATGCAATAATTACTTAAGACTAACGAGCCATTCAATCTTCTGTGACATGTAGTAATACACGCTCGGCCTTGATCCTGAGGCGTATTGTCACGGGAACTTTGATTGTTGTTTCCCCCCATTGTTGTGTTTAATTGTTGTAAGGTAGAAACAACAACAAAGCGTACTTTCTGAATTCATCGGCACGAACTGCCAACTTGTGTAATAACCCCCGAATGTTTTATTTACCGTTAACCAATGTATTTGACCAGACGACATTCGTCCACTAAGCGACTGATTCGATCGATTATCTGTAAGCGTTTCTTCTGTTGTCACCAGCTTCCTTTTTAGTTTTTACCTTACCTATTATTATTTTTGATTAACGGGCTGCATATTTAATTGATGATGATAATAATATTTTTTGTTTGCTAGGGCAGGTGGAAAAATGTTCTGTACAATTGTTCGGAAGGCTGCACATTTCCGGGTCTGTGGGTTTGAGTATTATACCCGACCCACTAAAAACCACCTCCCTTTCCTCTTCTAGGATAATAATAATAATAATAATAAAACAATCTTATAATTTACAGATGTAATAATAATATTACAGATCTGCATATTGAAGACCAAGGTGGTGGCTTTTCATGGAGCTGGCTCCACTGTTGTAGATGGTTCTGTTCTGTAGCAGGCCTATACATTATTGTAGATGGTTCTGTTCTGTAGCAGGCCTATACATTATTGTAGATGGTTCTGTTCTGTAGCAGGCCTATACATTATTGTAGATGGTTCTGTTCTGTAGCAGGCCTATACATTATTGTAGATGGTTCTGTTCTGTAGCAGGCCTATACATTATTGTAGATGGTTCTGTTCTGTAGCAGGCCTATACATTATTGTAGATGGTTCTGTTCTGTAGCAGGCCTATACATTATTGTAGACTGTTCTGTTCTGTAGCAGGCCTATACATTATTGTAGATGGTTCTGTTCTGTAGCAGGCCTATACATTATTTGGTTAACTGCACAGTAGAGCGATGATTCATGGAGCTGGCTCCACTGTTGTAGATGGTTCTGTTCTGTAGCAGGCCTATACATTATTTGGTTAACTGCACAGTAGAGCGATGATTCATGGAGCTGGCTCCACTGTTGTAGATGGTTCTGTTCTGTAGCAGGCCTATACATTATTTGGTTAACTGCACAGTAGAGCGATGATTCATGGAGCTGGCTCCACTGTTGTAGATGGTTCTGTTCTGTAGCAGGCCTATACATTATTTGGTTAACTGCACAGTAGAGCGATGATTCATGGAGCTGGCTCCACTGTTGTAGATGGTTCTGTTCTGTAGCAGGCCTATACATTATTTGGTTAATTGCACAGTAGAGCGATGATTCATGGAGCTGGCTCCACTGTTGTAGATGGTTCTGTTCTGTAGCAGGCCTATACATTATTTGGTTAACTGCACAGTAGAGCGATGATTCATGGAGCTGGCTCCACTGTTGTAGATGGTTCTGTTCTGTAGCAGGCCTATACATTATTTGGTTAACTGCACAGTAGAGCGATGATTCATGGAGCTGGCTCCACTGTTGTAGATGGTTCTGTTCTGTAGCAGGCCTATACATTATTTGGTTAACTGCACAGTAGAGCGATGATTCATGGAGCTGGCTCCACTGTTGTAGATGGTTCTGTTCTGTAGCAGGCCTATACATTATTTGGTTAACTGCACAGTAGAGCGATGATTCATGGAGCTGGCTCCACTGTTGTAGATGGTTCTGTTCTGTAGCAGGCCTATACATTATTTGGTTAACTGCACAGTAGAGCGATGATTCATGGAGCTGGCTCCACTGTTGTAGATGGTTCTGTTCTGTAGCAGGCCTATACATTATTTGGTTAACTGCACAGTAGAGCGATGATTCATGGAGCTGGCTCCACTGTTGTAGATGGTTCTGTTCTGTAGCAGGCCTATACATTATTTGGTTAACTGCACAGTAGAGCGATGATTCATGGAGCTGGCTCCACTGTTGTAGATGGTTCTGTTCTGTAGCAGGCCTATACATTATTTGGTTAACTGCACAGTAGAGCGATGATTCCAGTTAAGAATGCACCGAGGCCATCGTTATTCGTTTTGAGCCGCGAAAGGAAACTAATAAATGGGCCAAAGTACTGGATCGCGTTGTAAATGTTATTCTGACACGTAGCCTTTAGAGAACATAAAGAGAAGGTAGGCCAGCCCAACAGCGGAAACATTTTGGCACTTATCGATCTTTTGGGTAAACAAGATCCCCTGTTGTAAGAGATAATCAGTGGTCCGATGAACAGGGAGAAGTGTGTACGAGTCTCAAAATTCAAAATGAATTCATTCATTTTTATCCATAAAAGTTGATATTATTTTTAAACAGATTGAATCTGCTCAATTTTTTTGTAATAATGGATACTACACAAGACTTCTTCTTCTTCTTCTTCTTTAATTTCCTTGTTAAGACTCTGTCCTACATGTTGTCACTCCACCTCTTCCTTGGCCGACCAATGCTCCACTTGGAGTTTTTTCTGTATAATAATGGATTAATACACTAGACATTAATAGAAAATATCAACCGATTAAAATAATCAGATATGTCTCAATTCCTGAAGATGAAGCAGCAAGGCGCACCAACTTAAAAATTAATGAAAGCTTTTTTTAGGATTTATAGAAATAACCCATGAAACTGGCCTAAGCTTAGAAGAACAGATTTTAAACAGCGTTGAAGAGAACGTATTATGTTTACGTGAATTAAGTAAGGGTAGTAGGAGCGCCCAGAAAAAGAGTTACGCCACTGGCCCTTGCCTACCACTGACTGTGATATCGTTTGTAATCAATTGCAGTAACACTGCCGTCAGCATTAGAACAGAGTCGGTTGTTATCTGGAGCAATGGTACGCCCGTGATCTCCGTAATCCATTATTTGTAGTAATTTGCCGACAGATTGACCGATATAGGTTACGACAGAGATAAGTGCCCCCCTCTCTCTCTGCCCCTCCCCCTCCCTATCTTCATATTTCTCCTTTCATCCGTGTGCGACTGCATGCACAGTTAATCATGTGGTTCGCATCCTGCTCGTCAAATGTTTCTCTCGTCGCATTCTCCTCGACATAAAACACACACACACACCATACGTCTTCCTTTTTTTCAAAACTACACCTCACCGTGAGCCCTGGTTTTCAACACCAATCTTCTCCAATGTCTCCTATCCATTCCCATCTTAGCGTAACCCTTCACGTACATTCTTCTTAGATCTTCCAGCACATCATCCAACCACCTTATCCTACGTCGGCCCCAGTGGCGAAGTTACATGGAGGCAATTGAGGAAATGCCTACCCTAAAAAATTCTGTAGAATAGAAATTATAAATACGTATGAACTACGTAACGTAAAGATTATACATTGTTACTGTGATCTGTGACTGTGGAATTTATTAAGCCGAAAGGTGCTTTACTGAGCGACCGCTAGATGGTGACAGGTGAGATTAGGCATAGCTCATTCAAAGCGAATGAGGCAACGTGACTTGCCTCCTGTCCCGCGCTGTACACATAGAGCGTTGAGGCATGTCTCACTTCTGTGATGCAAAAAGTTAAGTTAAAGCGCGCTGTGTTGTTTATAAGTGTGTTTATTTTATGCGGTTATTAAAAGTGTTCCTGTTATACCGCTTAACTAACAGATGATCAAGATTATTATTTGTAACATTAAACATATATATAGAAACTAATCAAGTTTAAAAATTTGAAGTTCAATCAGTTGTAGGGGAAGGATGGGTAAAGTGGCCACTCTAAGGTTAAATGAATTTTTATGATACCTTTTTAATCAGCAAAATTATAAAAACATGTACCAATAGTAACTATAATAACTTAAGTTTTGCTATTATATTTTTTTTTATTTTTTTGTTTTAAAATGTATACAATGTTACTTTAAAAAAAATCTACAAAGTGGCCACTTTGCTCGCCTAGGTTGGGTAAAGTGGCCAGACCCTGGCCACTTTAGCCGCATAGGTAAATGAACAAATCTCATTGATTCAGAGTGCGTATTTAATCAATACAAGCTAAAGTAACACACATTAAGAATAAGTATTATGTTTTTTAAGTATTATCTTAAGCATTAAATCATTACAAGATAAAGTAAATAGTAATTCGTAATCAACAGTCTATCAATAAAGGATTAGGCGTAGGTCCTATTTGCAAAATTCGCACTCAAACTCATCATCTTCTTCTTCACATCCGGCGCACTCTTCATGTGCCCACTTCTTACATTTTAAGCATCTAATCCATCTTTCATTGTCTTTCGATTTTGAGTAGGCCTCATTACAATAGAAACATTCTTCATCATCCTCTTCTTCTTCTTCTTCTGGTTCAAAACTAAGCTGTTTTTTTTTTTTTTGAGATGCCTTTTTAGTTTGAGTTTTCTTCTGACTTTTAGGCTTATGTTTTTTATTAGGTGGGAGGCGTTTTTTCTCCATCCTCTTTCTCTTCTAGGCCTCCTCTTCTTCTTTTTTCTGCTTATCTGCAATTACTTCATTTTTATAAGGACTAGATGTTATAACAGCTGCTCTGCCTTTTTTCCTATTTTGTTTTCTTTGCTTCACAAAGGTTTGTTTTGGTAGAGAAATTATTTCTTTTGGAGTTACTGCAAACGAACTTTGCACTACACCACTGGATCCAGCCACTGCCACCTCTTCAGCCAAAGCTCCGCCACTGGGTCCAGCCACTACTTCCTCTTCTGTTGAAATAGGTCTATCTCCATGTTCATCCAGTGCGTTTTCACAGTTTGCTTCGGTAACATTGAGATCATTGTTTTGAGGGTTCATCGGAATGTCAGACACTTCTGCAGCTACAAAATTAGCATCAGAAAACACATCGGGGTCCAAAGGAAAGATCCCGCACTTGCGAAACCCGTTCATAGCTGTAGCAGGAACAGCTGCACGCAAAAATGCCTCTCCAAGAAGTTTACTAATTTGGAACTGTGTTATGGTCCTTCCAGCGTTGTTCCGGAGGAACTTCTCACAAGCTTGAATGTAATAAGCCTTAAAGGGGGCCATAAAAGACACATCTAGTAGTTGCAGCTTATGGCTGCAGTGGGGAGGCAAACATACCACTGTTATGTGATTTTCCCTGGCCTTTTCAATAAACGCCACGTTCTTAGTGTGGGTGGCATGACCATCCAAAATTAGAAGAGCTGCATCTTCTGCTGAAGGGTTGGCATATTTTAAAAAATGGTCAAACCATTGCATAAAGATATCTGTTTGCATCCAGCCACTGGGATTGCAGGCAAACTCAGAACCAGGGGGAGCTCCATCTTTAAGCTCTGCCTTCATTTTTTGTCTTGGGAATATAACAAATGGAGGAATAAAAGTGCCTCCAGCAGACATGCAGACTGCAAATGTCGAGAGTAAGCCTTTCTCTGCAGAAGTTATTGCCCTTCTTGCTCTTGCCATGGAAGTAGCCTTTGGTTTTCTCAGAGTTATGTTAGGGTGCCTTTTTCTAAAGCAAGCTCCCAATTCTTGCCTGTCATCTTCTTCTCTTTGTTAAATGGGTGAGGAATATTGTTTTTCTCTGCAAGAGAATACCCCAAGTAGCGTAAGTCATTTAGGGTAATACCATAGAATCGTTGTTCCATATCAAATATATACTCACAAAGTTCCATTTCCTGTAGCTCGGTAAACACTTTTCTGTATTTACCTAGAATTTTCTTATCTTCAATCGCATCACGATTTTTCTCCAGAACTCGCCTTTTGAGGGTGTTTCTTGGAACATTAAACTGTTTCGGTGCAGTAGCAAATGGCATCTTGTCTCTTCTTACAGCTTCTATAGCATGTTGCATCGCCTCCGCTTCCCACGACAGTTGTGTAGATTTTCTGATGTATTTGTAGGGCATCTTGGTGTCCTGTAACAATGAAAAATGGTTGAAATAGGATTTTGTGCTGTAAGGATATTATTAGGCCTATAGGCCTAATTTAACTCACATTCAACTCTGAGTAGGCTATATATATTTTAAACCGACTATAAACGTGAAATCGCATTTATATAAATGCAATTTCACTGTTACATATTATAATGTTATAATATCAATTACTAAAAATGGTTTGAGTAACATTTTATTATGTACAGTGAATAAAAAATTGTTGCCGGGCAAAGTGGCCATTTGGCCATTTTGCCCGGTCTCTTTAGTGGCCACTTTACCCGGAATGACGCCATTACAAAAATTGTGGTTAGCATCTAACCTACATGACTTAGCGTTTTCAAACACACATCATTTAAAAGCGTATTTTACGCTGATCAAACAGCACTAGAGCAAATAATTATAACACTACTTATTATTTAGCTATAATCAAAAATTTGTACCACTTACCTAAAATCAGACATGCGAAAAAACGAAAAAATGAGTTCAGAAGTAGAACAGTATAGCCTCCCGCTTCAAAGTCACAGACAACACTGACAGCATCCGTTCCGACTGTTTCGCCCGGCTCCCGCGTGACTGCAGCACTATACAGCTCATATAAAACTCAAATGGCCACTTTACCCATCCTTCCCCTATTATTGTGTATGACTTATACAAGGATTGTTCAATAAAAACACGTTTAGGGCTGTAAAGCATTTTTTATTCAACGACTTTAAAAGAAGTCTCCATTAACATTAAGACATGAGTCCCACTGTTGCATTTTAGTAATCTGTAGATTCCCTCCTAGTAAAATTCTTACGGCTGTTTGCGGAACCATTTGCTAACAGCAAACTCTACCTCAGCGTCCGATTTGAACTACCGTCCTTTTAGTGATTTCTTAAAAAAAAATTTAAGGTAAGATTTTTGCCTACCCATTCATTAACTACTAGCTTCGCCACTGGTCGGCCCCTCTTTCTACTTTTGTACACTGGCGCTATCACGGTTTTCTTTGGCATACGTAGACCATCCATCCCCTCTAGGTGATCTAACCATTGTAAACTTTGACCCTTTATGGATCTTACAATGTCCTCACGCTTCAATAGCACATCTGTCTCCTGGTTATTTCTTATTCTCCATTCATCATCTTCTTTAACCGAGCCATAAACACGTCATATAATCTTTCTTTCGAACGTTCTTAGCGTTTCTTGTTCCTTTTTTGTTAGCGTCTATGTCTCGCCTTCGTAAGTAACAACAGGTCTGATAGGCTATGTGCCTTATATACTGTTACGATGTAAGCTTATTACTGTCTCCCTGATCGTCGTATAGTACAGTGGAAAACAAAATACAAGACACCAGTGAGTCACTAATCACCAGCTTTAATTAATCGCAAATGCAGTTTCTTAATCAATTTGTACAATAATCCGAGCACAATTTGTCCACAGGAAATAATAATGCCAACTAATAGAGTCCCGCACAATTATAACACATTCGCCACAATACTTCGAACCTCACTTGAATAAATCGCCACTCAAACTGACTTTCAAGCGGCAGGTGTTGGCTATTTATAGTCTGCAGGGTTCCATAACATGGGTCCTTAACAGGCACTTGAAAATTCTGGTGAATACTTCAGCGCGGCTTTGGCGGAAACACGCACGTACTGGTCTAAGCGGGAAATGCGTAGAACAACGTTCTCCTTAGTACCAGAACGTTCCGTATTACGTAACAATATTTTAATTTTTGCGTTAACGACTAATGAGTTTGCTTCTCTAAATGACGTGAGATTTATTACTTTTGATTTCAATGACAATCAGTCAAGACAGAATATTTTGAAATCAGTGCTTTTCCATATTTTTCGGAACACACATACTTCACATTGGTTTACACAAACACTTTGAGACGCAAAGAATTTTAATACACATATTTAAAATCCTGAATGTCTCATTCGTCCTGAGGAAATTGGGAGGTCCAACCTTCAAGCTAGCCTCATCTTGTCCCAGAAGTTAATCTCACCCCCCTATCCAGGAGCAGCTTCCAGTCACACCATTGAATTGTGATATGAATTGCTGGAACATGGAAGTTGCATTGTATAGTTAAAGGCGACCTAGCCACTTATTCGTTGAGACACACAACACACAAACACTTCTTTTTCCGTCTCGTCATAAACGTCCTGTTTACTCGATCTTCTGGGTCTACCACTTCTACTTATTGTAACGTATTCCCGCGTTACAAATCCAGGGAACCCATCTTAACTGACCTCTGCCAATTACATGGGCTGCCTACGTTGTAACGAACTGTATTCAAATCAAATTCACTGAACAAATTACTTACTATCTGTGTAAGGAAGCAAGGGAAGGTATTTTACTGATTTACGCACTCATTTTTATGTGTAACAAGACGACTTCTCTTTATTTAACAACAGTTACTGACAGATCCCATGACATCATTAATTATACTAAAATATTTAAATGCTTTCATAAAACTTTGGGATCAAATTGATTCTATATCGCTATACCTCGGATCCGAGTTAACTTTCTGTATTTTAGTAGTAATGACTTTTAATTATTTTCAATTCATTACATTAGCTTGCAAGACTTCTTTAACCATTTGAAGAATGGTACTAATACTATGAACGATAATAAGTTACATTAACATTTAAAGCGTTACAACGTATGATAATTAAATTTTTACAGTTTATACTTAGATTTTCTCTTTTAATGTTTACATAAGATTAATCGTCTTTGAAAAGTCTCTTTTAGAAGTGTGTAGTGTAACATATATTATGAACCCTCGATAGACAGGCTATCGAGTCACCTTTACAATGGAATGTAGAAACCTCGTCCTGGGGGTGTCCGTCTTGGGAGTCCTTGTAGTCGGCGTCATCATCCGGGTCGCGTTTTTTGTCAAGAAAAGCTCGGATGTTCACAGAGGAGATTGGAGCTTCTTTGGTGTATGGATTGTAGATGCTCAGATGTCCTAAACAGCGTCTTATGCCTGGTATACGTGACTCTATGAAGTTCCTGTAGATCACATCTTCAGGAATGATGTTGAAAATGTAGTTACTTCTTGAAGGGAGTCGTCATCTTGTTTAACACTATTTCTGTGTTTTGTGTTACATATTATGTCTTCTTGTTATCACATATTTATACTTATTGGTACATGACACACCCTTTTAGCAGTAGTATCTAGTATACTATATTTAAATTAAAACAAATAAATTAGCAACATTTTGTCAGAGCTTTCGCTCGTACGTCTGCACTCCGTGAAGTCAACATAGCGAGAGAGCGTTTTACTGCTCGCTTCGACTGGTACTTAACAAAAGGGAGAGGGGCTACTACTCCGCGAGAATATAGTCCCTATCTTTATTTAAGTTAACATTTTTTATTACAAAACTATGCCTTAACAAACATATATAATTTAAGTGAGTTATTTTAACGACTATCTGTGTCTTCAGATTTTTAATTATTAACATTAGGGTTTTTATCTTATTCTAAATTACAGACGACTCGGTAGACACGTCGAGTCCGGAATTAACAGGTCACCGCATGATAACAGCAAAGGGTTAAATATGACAATAATAACTTTTTACAAATTTCCCTTTTTATTAGTGTTTCTTGGGACCTCTTAATTACTTCTTATTCTCATACTGAGTACATACAGGTGTTTTAGGTATTATAGTGAGATTTAAAATTGCTTAATCGCTCGCAAACTTACTTTTTTAAAATTCTTTCTTTTTTTATTACTGTTACAATTTAAATCGTCACATACTCCACCGCTTAATTTGCACGTTACGGTTTTTTTTTTGTCTAACTCACAATTGGGGACTGGGAGTATGTTTGATGTCAGTGTGTGAAGTTATTTATTATTAGTATTATTTATTATTAGTGCACAGTTTGTTTTCTCTAATTCTCTTTAAATGATCTTGTTCATTTAAATGATCGCCTTCGTGAAATTCCCTTTTTCTCACTTCTTACAGTACTAACTTATAGTTTAATCTTAATACTAATTTCCAAACCTTAGATTGGAAAGATCCCTACTTATCCGTAACTCACAATATCGTGGCCCGACTGACATCAGCTTACTCTAACTACACCAGTTAGCTTTCAGCACTCATTTAATGATCTCTGGCACCTTTCTGCCCTATCATTACCCTTTTCAGTCGGCGTCGTTGTGACCTGTTACGTTACATGTATATAATTCTCTCTTAATTATATACCATAAACTTATTTCTAATATAATCTAAAGAGGATCCCATACTCCACTTTAGATTACTGTTACTTGAGAGAAGCGGAATCTCACGAAGATAATTCTCTTTTATCTCTTTAACAATAACTAAACAAACTATGCGGGAGGGGAGACACTTTACACAATGCATTGTAATACACAGGGGTGGTTTTCAATTGTTTACACTAGCACCGGTTTATCACAATAGGGAGGGTGAGTGGCTGCTTACTACAATTCCTAACACGCATTATTTCCTCTAACTGGCCACCACCGGGGTGTTTACACTATGCAACTACACTTGTATTATTATTACTTTTATTTACTCCTACGCTTTACACTATTTAGTTTAAACTTAAGATTTATTTAGCTCTATTATTTAAAACAATTATTATTTACTTTTGGTTTTCTTTATTTATTTATTATTTACTTAGGGGAGATTTAAGAAACTCACCTAGAACTATCGTCTATTTAATCACCATATTTATTTAGCACACTTTATTTATTATTATTAATTTCTTATTATTAAGTCACTACATTATTTAATTGTCGTCACGGGGAAAATACTTGAACTACTATACTGTACACATTTATTACACATATATAGGATAAATTCTTAAGTAATTAATTTGCACAAATTAGAAAAGAACAATTTCTCTTCTAAGGGAGAGACAGAAATTCCACACACATATTTCTCAAGGTTAAATAGCCGATCAGCTGTTTTCTGGAATGTAGTTCACCCTCTTTATTTAGTTAACAAAGGTAGGCTGAGTGTGTCAGTGAGAATGGGGGGTTTTACTCTTACGTATTGTTATCTACACAATGCCACCGATTACTTCCTGAACAGGTCCGAACAGGCGGAAGGGAGCACAGACGTTAGGGTGAATCTTATTCAACAAAGCACACCTTCAACTTACACTACTATTACGCTTTATAACACTTTGACTCTATTCATTCATATACTTTCCCAATTAAATTAATTATTTATTTTGTTCACAATTCCAAATTACGAAATTCTTTCCACGTAATTAACTGGGTCTACGTTACACAGGAGCATTATTATTAACAAATTTTTTTTTTACAACAGACATATGTTAGTGTATGTCTAACATGTACTATGCAGGAGTATTCAAGAAACAACAGGTCTTGGATTGTCATAAAACAAACCTGTTACAGAGTGCTCAGTCGACCAAACATTTAAGTCATATATGCAAGTAGGTACATGCATATTTCTTCATACAATGATATTTCAACTTATACAGACTATCTTTTACGTATGTTTTGAGATACGTAAGATATGAGATATGTTTTGAAAATTAAATTTACATTAATTACCTTCTCTGAGTGCATAGATCAATAACTGAATGATAAATAATTCACGGCATTCAGTGAGTTATTTATTTTACTAATAAATTTAGTTAACAGAGTGGCGCAATTTTGTGACACTCTGTACACAATTACTCTTACAAGACAGCAACAACACAATACACAATTAATTATTATTTACAGCTAATCAAAGCACAACAAAGCACAGTACCTTTTATAAAAAAAAGCAGAGTGGCGCAATTTTGTAACGTATTCCCGCGTTACAAATCCAGGGAACCCATCTTAACTGACCTCTGCCAATTACATGGGCTGCCTACGTTGTAATGAACTGTATTCAAATCAAATTCACTGAACAAATTACTTACTATCTGTGTAAGGAAGCAAGGGAAGGTATTTTACTGATTTACGCACTCATTTTTATGTGTAACAAGACGACTTCTCTTTATTTAACAACAGTTACTGACAGATCCCATGACATCATTAATTATACTAAAATATTTAAATGCTTTCATAAAACTTTGGGATCAAATTGATTCTATATCGCTATACCTCGGATCCGAGTTAACTTTCTGTATTTTAGTAGTAATGACTTTTAATTATTTTCAATTCATTACATTAGCTTGCAAGACTTCTTTAACCATTTGAAGAATGGTACTAATACTATGAACGATAATAAGTTACATTAACATTTAAAGCGTTACAACGTATGATAATTAAATTTTTACAGTTTATACTTAGATTTTCTCTTTTAATGTTTACATAAGATTAATCGTCTTTGAAAAGTCTCTTTTAGAAGTGTGTAGTGTAACATATATTATGAACCCTCGATAGACAGGCTATCGAGTCACCTTTACAATGGAATGTAGAAACCTCGTCCTGGGGGTGTCCGTCTTGGGAGTCCTTGTAGTCGGCGTCATCATCCGGGTCGCGTTTTTTGTCAAGAAAAGCTCGGATGTTCACAGAGGAGATTGGAGCTTCTTTGGTGTATGGATTGTAGATGCTCAGATGTCCTAAACAGCGTCTTATGCCTGGTATACGTGACTCTATGAAGTTCCTGTAGATCACATCTTCAGGAATGATGTTGAAAATGTAGTTACTTCTTGAAGGGAGTCGTCATCTTGTTTAACACTATTTCTGTGTTTTGTGTTACATATTATGTCTTCTTGTTATCACATATTTATACTTATTGGTACATGACACACCCTTTTAGCAGTAGTATCTAGTATACTATATTTAAATGAAAACAAATAAATTAGCAACATTTTGTCAGAGCTTTCGCTCGTACGTCTGCACTCCGTGAAGTCAACAAAGCGAGAGAGCGTTTTACTGCTCGCTTCGACTGGTACTTAACAAAAGGGAGAGGGGCTACTACTCCGCGAGAATATAGTCCCTATCTTTATTTAAGTTAACATTTTTTATTACAAAACTATGCCTTAACAAACATATATAATTTAAGTGAGTTATTTTAACGACTATCTGTCTTCAGATTTTTAATTATTAACATTAGGGTTTTTATCTTATTCTAAATTACAGACGACTCGGTAGACACGTCGAGTCCGGAATTAACAGGTCACCGCATGATAACAGCAAAGGGTTAAATATGACAATAATAACTTTTTACAAATTTCCCTTTTTATTAGTGTTTCTTGGGACCTCTTAATTACTTCTTATTCTCATACTGAGTACATACAGGTGTTTTAGGTATTATAGTGAGATTTAAAATTGCTTAATCGCTCGCAAACTTACTTTTTTAAAATTCTTTCTTTTTTTATTACTGTTACAATTTAAATCGTCACATTATAACAAGTTTCTGTTTCACATGCCCATACAGTATGTGGTGCATCTTGTTTGTGGTTCTGTCTATTTACAAATTCACCTCCTGATATTTTCATTTCTATTTCTAACCACGATACTTCAGGAGGACTTCTCAAGAAGACCATCTCCACTGCTTCGAACTTTCGGCAGTTTCTTTGATTTATCTTTCATTTTTTTTACGCCTTCTTTCTATTTCTTCACGTTTTATTTGTGTCTTCTCTTTTCTGTCTTCCCCTCCTTTTATTCCCCTATCTCTTTCCTTTTTGTTTCCTTCTCGCCTTCCTTTTTAGTTTGCTTCAAGCAAATTCACAAAAGGACGCATGTTTTCTTCTTCTAGGAAAATACTTCGCTTTTTTGTATAAGTTATGATTTTCATAACATGAAGTTTTAAAACCGTTTTGTACTAATTGAGACAATTTTGAGGATGATCAAAATGTTTCTTGTTCATTTTTTGCTAATGTTCATATTTCGCTTCCGTAAATAACAACCGGTCCGACATGTGTCTGATATATTTTTATTTTTGTGTTACAACTAATGAGTTTACATTTGTTAAAACGAATCTGCAAAGACTCTGGATTGCAAATATCCACACTTAAAACCAAGGTGATGGCTTTTCGTGGAACTGATCCCGTACGGGCAAAAATTGTTATAGATGGTACTGTCCTGGAACAAGTTAGCAGTTTTGAATACCTGGGCTACAGTGTGTCTTATAACGCCAGCAACGACGTTGTGAGTAAGTTGCATAAGTGCAACCTTATGTGCGGGACCATTTGGCGAACCCTTAAGTCAGTAGGTAAAGGAACACGCCTAAAATTCTACAAGGTGATGGCTCTTCCCACACTTCTTTATGGGTCTGAGAATTGGACTTTGACGAAAGGCCAGGCTAGTCGCATCCAAGCGGCTGAAATGAGATTTCTCAGGCACGTGGCAGGGTATACTCTCCATGATCATAGAAGAAACATAGATATACGGCAGGAACTGAATATTATGAGTATACTCGACAGGATTGCCCAGTATCGGCTGAATTGGTGGCAACATATTTGCTGAATGGATGACTGCCGCATCCCCAAACAACTATGGAACTATAAGCCGAGGGGACGGAGAGATGTGGGACGTCCGAGGAAGCGCTGGAGTGACCAGCTCTTATCTTTGCCTATTTGAGACCGGAACAAACCATTCTTGGTGTAATCCTTGAAGAAGATGATGATGATGAACTAATTAGTTTGGTTCTGAAGTAATGTAGGTTGGACAACTCTAAGAAACTAGGAAACTTAAAGAAAAATAAATGGATTTTTATCGAAGCGAAAGTGAATAGTTTTTATTAAGGATTACAAAAAACGATTGTGGAAAAAATAAGAGTCAAGAAATGCAGTGACCAGAAACAATGGAAAAGTGTCTCAGACACGATCAGGATTGTACAGTGTCATGAGGTTCAGAAATTAAAGAGGAGCAGAGAAACTCGAGCTGCTTCTTTGTTTCAAGAAAATGAAAGGCGCAACACGTAGCAAGCGACCGGTCGATGTCTCTGTAATCGATGCAAACTGCTGTCGACAACACATTAATTACGTAAATTATAGACGTATTAGTCTACTTTCCTGTAAGTAATTTCACGGATTAGCGATCCAGTTTACGTGTGAACATGTGCCGTTGTTACAAGATCGCTGCGACTGGCATGTGCCAGATTTATGTGGCACTGGCGTTGTACTCATGGCTTCGATTCCCAGCGCAGAGTTTACGGGACTGTACTGGGATCGAGTCCAGTTCCCGCGTGCGTTAATCGTTCGTATAAAAGACAGACGCAAAACTGTAAGTACAGTGCAATAGAGGTTTCTCCTATCGATAATTCCATGCAATCAATCATTACCAAGCTGTGTTCGGATTTTCCTTATTGCTATTGTCATTTTGTTTCATAATTAGTATTGTTTGTGAAGGGGAAAATTACCGAAGTTATTTATGACGTAAACATAAATCTTCTTCTTCCTCATGATTAAGTCGTGTATAAAACGTAATACGTTGACACCTTACTTGCAACGTTTCTTTGTTTTTATGATATTTTTACTTTCAGATTATTCACCAAAGCAGTTAGGATCATCATAAATATACAAGGTGGCATATTTTATGTTACGTTTGTTACATATAATCATCATAGCCGTGGCTCTACAACCCTTGGTGGGTCTTGGCGTGCTCCAAGAGTCAATTCCATTCCTCCCTATTGCATGTCCTGGCTTTCCAGTTTCTTATGTTCAGCTTTCCGAGGTCTTGCTCCATCTGGTCTTTGAATGTACTTCGGGGTCCTCGCCTTTTTCTATTACCCATTGGTTTCTGGTAGAAAATATGTTTCGTAGGCTGTCCTTCCATTCTCTCTATGTGCCCAACTCACCTTTGCCTGTGTATTTTGATTATCCTGACAATGTCCGGCTCTCTGTAAAGATGGTATAGTTCACAATTATAGCGCCTGCGCCACATTCCATTATCTTGTACTCCTCTAAATATTATTATTAGAATCCGTCTTTTACAGCAACCAAGAAGTCTCTCGCGATTTTTTGTCATTGTCCAGGTTTCTGAAGCATATGTCATCACTGGCCTGATAAGTGTTTTGTAGATTTTGCATTTCGTGCTTGTTGAGATGAAGCTAGATGTCAGGTGTTTTTTAAATCCGTAATATGTTTTATTTGCGAGATATATTCTTCCTCTTATTTCAGTGTTGACGTCCTTAGTGCTATTTATCTGGGAGCCAAGATACATGAACTTTTTTACTGCCTCCATATTTTTTGTGCCTATTTCAAGGTTTTGAAGGGTTGGGTTTAATGGTTGTTTGTTGGCAGCATAGTTTGTCATTTATTGGAACTATACGACCAACGGACAAGCCTGACACCTGCGATCACAATAATCACAAGTGTGGGGAGAACCATCACCATGTAGAACTTCAGCCGTGTTTCGTTACTCGTTGATTTTAGAGTTCTCCTGATGGTCCCGCACACATATTGTTGAGCTTGTGCAGCTCATCATTCACCACATCATTGTTTGTAATGTAAGACACATTTTAGCCCAGATATTCAAAATTGCTGACCTGCTCATGAAAAACCATCACTTTAGTCTTCTTCTTCTTCTTCTTCTTCTTCTTCTTCTTCTTCTTCTTCTTCTTCTTCTTCTTCTTCTTCTTCTTCTTCTTCTTCTTCTTCTTCTTCTTCTTCTTCTTCTTCTTCTTCTTCTTCTTCTCCTTCTCCTTCTCCTTCTCCTCCTCCTCCTCCTCCTCCTCCTCCTCCTCCTCCTCCTCCTCCTCCTCCTCCTCCTCCTCCTTCTCCTCCTCCCCCCCTCCCCCTGTGTGTGTAGCGGTCTGCATTGACAGTTGTGATGTTTCCCCTATCGTCTGGGAAAAAATATGGCCCAATAATGCCAGATGATGAAACTGCACACCACACCGTAACTTTCGGACTATGTATGTGGCTTTTCATGCAACTCACCTGGGTTTTCATCATTCCAATATCGACTATTTTGTTTGTTTACATATCCATTCAAATGAAAATGTGTTTCATCTGACATAAACATGCGGTGAATAAAGTTTTCATCATCATTTGCACGTCGCAATATTTCTTCACTGAAAATCCTGCGAGCCAGCATATCGCCATCTTTCAACTCCTGGATTACTTGAATTTTGTAAGGATGAAAAGATAAGTCTTTATGCAAAATTCGTCGTAACGATGTGTCACTAATGTTTAGTGCGGATGCATGTTTCATTGCAGAACGTTGTGGACTACGCGCCAATGCTACTCGAACTCTTTCAATGTTTTCCTCTGTTCTTACAGACCTTGTTGCTCCTCTGTGCTTTAAGTTTAATGTGGAACCAGTTTCTTCAAACTTTTTCACCCATGACATAATTGCATGAGCGGACGGCACTCTTCCATGTCGTGGAATAGTGAAATGATTACGAAACAATCGTTGTACAGAAGTCACCGTTCTTATAAAACGATTTTACGCAGAAAGCACGCTGTGCACCGGACCACTGCTCCATGTTTAACAAATGGCATTAAATGTAAAACAACAATCGAAAACCTTCACGCCCTCTCGTGAGCAGAAAATGAACTATTGGACTTTCAAAATTTCCCGCTTCACTGGCGGACCCTGTACATATAGGGCCTACCTGTATTATATAATTTTTTATAAGAAATAAATTGAAACTAAAAGTATTAACAGTGTTACTTTACACTGTGACTTTATTAAGCTGTTACTGTTTAAAGGAAAACAAGAAACAAGAGAATTTGTAGGGCTATCTCCCTTTGGAATTACTAATTTAACTTTTCACTAGGAGTAAACAAACTGACATAGATTTAATATTAAATTATTGATTCCATTTTGGTTAGACAAATCAGTTGCGAAACTCAGGCAATGAAATTTAGAGTGCACGTAATAGCACAACAAAGAATGTCAAAAAAATTTACGTGAGATGTGCAGTGAAGTTAAAATCATCTCCGAAATCACATTGACAAAAGTACTATATGGGCTATCAGCCACTCTGTAGGTTTTAACACAATATAATTCGCTTTTTCAAAATTTACCAAGTTGACTAGTATAATATATAATTTGTTCTTACAATCTGTATTATAAATCTGCATAACACACGAGAATAAATGTAACATCAGTATGGATTTTTTTCATTTATTAAAATCAGCTTCGTCTCTTTGGCATAAAGATATTCTGAACCTCGGTGTTTTGCTTCGTTTCGTACGTGCATGGGAATCGGCACATGCGCAGAATGAAGTATTCAGCACCAAAAAGTGGCTTTGTACTCATGTACTCCTAATACTCGTTTACTTGTTTATTCGTTAGTTGCGTAGGGGGGTCCCGCGACTCGGAACCGCGAGGTCGCGAGTAATCAGATCGGATATCTCGACTTTTCAGTTATCGTTGAATCGGAACAGGTATTTCAACTTTTCAGTCACTGTTATATCCGTTCCACAAAAATAATCGTTCCAAAATACCTGTTACAGGTATATCGGCCCACCTCTACGTGGCTGTACCGCGTCGTTTCTCCGCCATTACCATGTTCTTACCTTTCAATCTGAAAGTCGTGCTTATCAGTATTGGCCTGACGTATAAGGACACAAAAATGATTTGTACAAGAAGCTACTTGGGATGATTATGAGCTAATACAATTTTGCTGAAAATTTTCAGAATTCAGTTTCTCTGAACTTTAAGGTTAGTACACCTAACCTTAAGGCTCAGTCTGTTGACTTTATTATTGTAACATTAGATGACTATACAACAGACGTGAATGTATAAAACCTTGAGCGTTGTTTACTGTATAATTCCACCAAATAAGTTACACACACACATCTGCAATGTTTATTTCCTACAGTATCGAACTTGAGAGTCAATTAACGTGTCCATAAACGCACCCACACTGGGTCGTGGGTGCGTCATGGGCCCGATACATCGCTTGTTGTTGTGGTAAAGACAGTGCTTACGTGATCGACAATTACAGGCGTCTTGGTTCAGCATCGTTTTACGGTGACAAGGGTAAAATATAAATATAGACGAAAGATGCGGGTGGATTTTGTGAACCAGAGTCGTTACCATGGACTCGAGAGTGACAGCGTACGAAAAGCCCAGAGATAGACAGACTTGTCGATCAGAAGAGAAACACGCAACTCCGAGAATTGTTAAATTTAAAGAAAAATATGGAGGCTTATTTTAACTATCTTGGTTGGGCGAATTTTTATAACCATAATACGGAACCATAATTTGTCATCATCATCATCCTCCTCACCATCATCATCACTTCATGGATAGGATTATTCCTGTTCCAGCCTCATGACTCCCGCCATCTTGTGACTGACCTACCTACAGATATTCTTCCAACCGTCTCATAAGCATAAGCCAACTTTGAAAAGCGGGTATTGTCCATTCTCTAGATGTTGTTTCCAGTAATTTCAATAATTCTGAATGAGGTAATTTAGGGAAACTATATCAAGTTCTCGTCTAATATACTCGTTTCTTATATGATCGAGTCGCGTATATCCCTCTACCTATCTCAAATAGCTCATTTCTGTCTGTAATTGGCACCAGTCCTTCTTCCTTATAGGCCAGGTCTCGTATCCATACAGCAGTACTGGTACTGCCATTGTCTTATAGAATTTGATGCATAGACCATGATATGTAAATTTGTTAATTATAGTTACAAATATGCAGTCCGCAGTCTCTAGTTTCCAGTATCTTGGTTCTACTGTCAGTGAAGAACTTGTTGCGTTTCGTTGCGTCATTGGAGCAGGGTGTCTTTGTACCCGTGGCATGATTGCAGCATGTGGGTCTGGGTGGACTGGCAGAGTCGATAAACATAGTGCTGGTACAGTAGAGAGGTGCCTAATATTGGACTGGACAACCGTCACCACGATCATTCGCAAGATGACTTTAGTGTATGTCATTGCCGCTGGAACCGATTCAGGTGACAGGTGTCGCCTGCCTCAAGCGCAGCTAGCAGACGCCGTGAGGCATCAATCGCTCTCCCCGAGCAGAAAGCCTCTGTGACAGATGGTAACATCGGCAAGTAGCGTGGTCAGCGTGCAAGGAAGGTAGAAAGGACAGCTTTCAATGGTTACTCTAGGACTGGGACAAGAAGTTAAAGTCGAGAACTTCTTTATGGCGGGTCACCAAGACTCGCGCGAAACGGTGGTGGAGGTTGCGTGGTGCTGATGGTCCTTAGGTATGGGAAGGATGAGGTGGCAGCCGCAGCAAAGAGAGTTACAGTTAGCCACCGTACAGAATAGACCTTGATGAAAAGGATCAAATAACTGCAGCCGGGAACAGAGCATTCTTTGCCTTGAGTAAAATCTTGATGAGGAGGACAGTATTGGAGGCCGTCTTCTGTGTTTCTAACGACTGAAAGTAACTGGTAAGATGTACGCCAACTCCCACAGTACTGTACACGCTACAATTCCTACAGAGTCTGTACCACAGTACTGTGGGAGTTGGCGTACATCTTACCAGTTACTTTCAGTCGTTAGAAACACAGAAGACGGCCTCCACTCCAACAGTAGGGCCGAAACTGTCTGTGGGAAACAGCATTGCGCCACGGCCTAATTACCCGGCAGAGAACACACACACGCACAAGTCTCTCTTAATCGTGAAACTAACTTTCCGTTCCCTCAACTCATTGTCAACGTCGTCGTCATCATCTCCACATCACGGCGTAGGCTAGGCGCTGCCTGTTCCGCCTTCAAAAATCCCCCAGCCATCCATCCCTTCCTGGGTCTACCCACAAACCCGTCTCCTATGGGTTTATATTTTCAGACTTGTTTGACCAGTCTGGAATCTGACATTTTTTCTAAGTGTTCTTTCCACCGATGATTCTAATCTTTTAATTTTTCATTCACGTTCAAAACTTGTAACTCTTCTCTTATGGCCTCGATCCTTATACCGCCAAGTTTAGAACACCTTTTAACTCCTCTTAAGAACGCCATTTCCGAGGCCTGTATTATGCTGTCTTGTTTCTGGTTGTTGTTCATAATTCACACCCGTAGGACAGTACAGGGACTGCCATAACTCTGTGGAAGTTCAATTTTGTATCTCTACATGTCTTGTTTCTAAAAATACGGTTGATTGTCCCACAGATCGTCTGGAACTTACCTGACTTAACGCATTGTCACAGTAAATATTAAACAGTGTTTGAGACATACAACACCCTTGTCTGACCCTTTGTTTGTAGAAATGCCTTTCGCTACCTTACCCCTTGATACGCAATCGTGTTTTTCTACCTTTGTATAATTGAGCATTGCTCTCAGTAAGTAACAACAATAAACATGTAATTCTTCTGATTACATTGAGACAACAAAATTATGAATTCTTGTTGGCAGAAAAATAAAACGTCTTTTAAACGCACCACAATGATTTTCTATAATTATGAAAACTAGGAAAGCGTACGAGTTTTTTAGCATAAAACATGGGAGGGGAAATTTCTTTCTTTGTCTTTTTTATAACTTAATACGAGTTTTAGAAAGCAACAGTGTGCATCGTAAACTGTGTGATACCACCGTAAGCATGCGAAAGAAACGAATAATTCATTTATTTTTATTTTATTTTTTTTTGTTAAAACTGGACAATTGTCTTTGATTTTCGTAATGGAAGAAGGGTTTTCTATGAACAATAGAACAACAGCGATGAGAAAGTGTAACCTGTGAGTGAATGGAGACTTGAGAACAGTTGTACACAAAGCGGCAATAACTACTGCAAGAGAAAGGCGGAGTGTTCTGGCACGCGATCTGGCGGCTTTCATAATAACTACAGTTTCTTGTATTCCGTTTTGGTACACAAACGCACTACATATTACATATTTACAAATAACCTTATAACCTGACAAATCTCGCTACATCTTCTGTTTCTTTTGGCAATGTGGATTGTGACCTCTTCAAAAGGCCTGCGCCATTTCGTTCTCCATGTCGATTGCAATAGCGTTGCGTCCATGTAACCGCTGTTGCCGGCGGCAACAGTCCTGCAAACGAAAGCATATCATATTAATTGTATCACAGAATATATACTTTGGTTATTGAATAATTTAAAATCCGAACAATATTAGTAGCGAAACTTGAACAAAAGCATAGCATTGTTTTCGAACTGATACCTACTCGCACCGTCTTGTGTTGCCGGCTCAGACATCGGCAATGTTTTACCGCGTACGGTCATTGACCTCGTAGTAGTTGTCACTGTACAAACTGCGGAGAGAGATACACATTCGTCCACCCAATGTGTTGCCGCTGTATAAACCGACAAAACGCTCAGTTAGCAGCTATGTTCGTTTTCGGAACCGACGTGCAGCAGTTACTACATACCTAGTTGTGTTTTGTTCGTTTAGTTATGTGTTTCTCTGACAATCATAGTATCAGTTGTGCAGAATCGTTTTATCACTGAAGATGGCCTCCATAGATGAGGCCGAAACGGCTGAAAAATAACACCTTTGAAAATAACAACTTTTATTATAGCTCGGATTTTATTTTCAACAACGTTAAACGTTAGATCGCCATTGTATGTGAGTGTGTGGCGCAGGCGCGGGGCACAACGTTTCGAACTATCTACGGAAGAGAGGAAATTCCATGCTGGGGGAGGAGTAGAGGAAAAGGAAGAAGAGAGAAGCATTAGAAGGTTGTGTTGTTGTAGGCAGTGAAGGCAAAAAGTAGAACAGCGCAGCGCTGCCCTGTCTAACAATGAGCGCTGAAGATGACCGACTCTGTTGTGTCGTAAAACTGCTATACGCTGGTAATTGTAGAGCACGAACATCGTAAAACGTAACCCGTCGTCGTCGGGTGCAAACTATAAATAGACACACGAACGGGTTTTGTTTTGCCGGTTAAGAATGGACTTGTCTCGATGGTGAATATGCGCCGTATAAACGTCGTACAGACTAGGCGCGGCGGCCCCGACAACTACAGACTATAAAACTACAACAATTTCTGGTTGATATAGTTTTACACATCCCAGTAGCGTGGCGTCCATGTAACCGGACAAAATAATATTAATTACATGTCACAACAATTACTTTAGTTATTGAATAATCTGAAATGAGAATATTAATAGGGAAACTTGAAGAAAAACCATTGCGTCGCTTTCGAACTGCTGGGCACGTGACCCGTCTTGTGTTGACGGCTCAGACATCGACAATGTTTTACCGCGTACGGTCATTGACCTCGGAGTAGTTGTCACTGTAGAACCTGAGGAGGGGGGAACATATTCGTCCACCCAATGTGTTGCCGCTGTATAAACCGGCAAAACGCTCAGTTAGCAGCTATGTTCGTTTTCGGAATCGACGTGTAGCAGTTACTACTAGTACGTACCTATTTGTGTTTTGTTCGTTTTTAGTTAAATGTTTCTCTGTTTGTCTTTATTATTTTTAATTCAGTTATTTGTGTTGTGATGTATTCTGTGTATAATGGGAGTCGGATCCAGTTGAATCGGAACCCTCTTCTTATGCCAGTGAATGTTAGAAAATATTCAAATAAAATATTTTCGCTCTAAAAAAAAACACTTCGTACTAGAAAAAACTCGGATTAATTTTTAACCGGCAACAGCTGTTATGTACCCACGCCACGCCATTGCCCGCCAACTAGAGACTGCACACTATAAAACTACAACACTTTCTGGTTGATAAAGTTTTACACATTCTCATCTTTGTACAACTGTGGAAACATCTAATGAATCCTGGTATTAAGATATCACGAGACAGACATTTGAATGTGTGCTGACGGCCAGTGGCGTATCTAGAATTAAGCCTGGGGGGGGGGTTCGAATTCGGGTCGGCTTCATACAAAAGAAAAAACGGTATGGAGAACCATACATGATTTCCATGTTCTAAGATATATATTTAAAATCATTTTCGAAATGAAATATTTCCATAGAAACTACTTCTTTCTTCAGCCTTAATCACAGTGGGTACTGTGGTGACTAACGTATACCACCTCACGTTACCGCACTCGATTCTCACTTATGATGGTAGTCGACGCCACTGCCGAAACGTCTGGGTTTACAGAAAACATTGGACCACGGCCAAACAGCACGGGAAGGAATTTTAACAACAAACTACTTCTTTGTTGCCGATAATGTAGTACACATATAAAAAATTATCCCCTCTCCCTTCAACTGCCTTTTTCATTTATAGGCATTTCATCTACCTTTCTACAGTGGATTATTATGACCTTCTTTTTAGGATACTTTATTTATCAAAATTAAGTAGGTACTTTACTCTTGTTAAAACATAAAATGTTGCAGGTAAACTACGCCTTCCCCTTAATCGATCTTCACCAAAATCAACAGGCCTTGAGTCCTCTACAACTCAGGCACAAGTGCAAAACATTATTTGATTCTGTTTGAATTTACGGCAGTTATCGTTCGCTATAGAAAACATACTACACACAGACCCACACAGACACTTTTCAGAAAATGACTTTTCTTCGTGTTTTGAGGGTAGTACAATCAAAATCAGCCCTTATCTCGAACACGATTTTTTTCGCGATCACCATACTTCCATTTCCTTATGGAACATGGAAGTATATTAATAAACAATACTGCCTTTAAAGTAGCTGAAATCAGTCCCATTAATATAAACGGTAATAACACAATAAAGTATACGCGTCAGTGAAACATTGTTTACAAGATACTGATTGAATTGATTTTCCTAAATTTCATATTTCAAATGTATACGGTAATTCTCTACAACAAACCTGTTTGTATATTTAAGAAAGATTTACTAGTCTACTATATTAGCGTCCAAGGTGAAAAAATAATAAAATAGCCTAAAAATTAACAGGTTACAAAATTCGTCAACTTTTTCGACCCTCTGTGGGGTGGGGTCCGGTTCCATTCGTCCCCCTCCCTTAAATACGCCCCTGCTGACGACTTGTAATTTTTGTAACTCAAAATACGGAATCGGCTTTTCACAAATCTGTTCTTAAGCTTCATCAGATTTGCAAACAATTCAGTGTGAAAATCTCCACAACAAAAACAAAGGTAATGGTATTTCGACGCTAGGAACCAATAAGAACAGAAATAATAATTCATGATCATATTGTAGAACATGAGCTATTTTAACTATTTGGGAAACGATATTGGTCACGATAAGAATTATGATACTGGTGTTAGGTTAGGAATGTTCCAGACGATCTGTGGGACAATCAACCGTATTTTTAGAAACAATGTTTGGGGATACAAAATTAAAGGGTTACAAAGTTATGGCGGTCCATGTACTGTCCTAACTGGGTGTGAATTATGGACAACAACCAAGAAACAAGACAGTAAAATACAGACCTCGGAAATGGCTTTATTAAGAGGAGTTAAAAGGTGTTGTAAACTTGATTGTATGAAGAATGACGCCACAAGAGAAGAATTACAAGTTTTTAATTTGAAAGAAAAACTAGAAGACTGTAAACAGCGGTGGAAAGAACACTTAGAAAGAATGTCATTTCGTAGATTGTCCAAACAAGGCTGGAAATATAAACCTACAGGACACAGGTGTGTGGGTAGTACCTGGAAGAGATGGCTGGAGGATCTTTGAAGGCGGAACAGGTAGCATCTTCCTTATGCCGTGGTGTGAAGATGATAACTTCAAAAATTTTCTGTGCTATATTAACAAAAGAATTTATAAATTGCGGAATCAGTTACGTATATTAGCGAAACGTATTAGATACATAGCTAGGCCTATATATATCTATGGACGTGTACAAGAACTTGGAAGGTTAGGACTAAATCATTTGTGATTTAGGTAATATACGAGTTAAAATTAACTTAGTTACAATTAAATTAAAAAATAAATTTAGTAGTCCAGAATGTTTAGTGTTTATTGTATGACCGTCTCCTTTACAATTGTCTTTTCATCATCATCATCATCTTCTTCTTCTTCTTCTTCTTCTTCTTCTTCTTCTTCTTCTTCTATCTGTTCCGGTCCCATAGGAATGTGTCCACTTCACCAACGCTTCCCATACTTCGTTGTCCAACAGGCTTGTACTGCCAAACTTCCATAGACAACCTGCCACCTGGCATCCTATTCAGACGAGCAATCCACCTATCTTTGTTCCTTGCAATACTATCTTGGATATTAATAACGTTCAACTCTTCACTGTAGAGTCTATCTCTCCGTATGCAGCGTTTAACAGATCGCAAGAATCTCGTCTCGGGTCCCTGTATTCTACTCAGATGGTTTTTCGCTAGAACCCAATTTTCAGAACCATACAACAACAATAGCACAACCATTACCTTATAAAATTGTAGTCGAGTCTGTTCGCTTGTTTCCTCAATAACAGTCGACGAATGGTGACAGAAGAAACTTAGCCAACGTGTGATCAACAGTCGACATCATAATCCACATCAAATTGATTTCTTGCATTTTGTTGTCCATGGCGAGTCCGTTGATTAACTAATTATTAGTATAACACTACTGACTCGGAACACTACGTTTTTTATTGGTAAACATGTAAAATGTAAACAAAACAGAACACACTGTCGAAAAACAAATACACAGAACAAAACAAATTTGCTTTACCTGGTGTTTACAAACTAAACTGTTCAGACTGTAACAAATTCTACATAGGCCAGACAGGACGTTGCTTCAAACAGAGGTACATTGAACACACAAAGGCACTACAACTCCACCACAGAATCCACCTTTGCAAGCCACCTCATTGAAGCAAACCACACATACACAAACATAAACAGTAACATGGACATTCTACACGTACACACAAAAGGCCGAAAACTAGACACTCTTGAACAACTAGAAATATACAACACATAAAAACGACTTCTTAAACGAACAGACACAATTCAGATCACACATATTGTACTATTCAAACATATCACACCGCACACACACAACATCGATCTTTTAAACGACGGCGCCGTCACCAAGAACACGACGGACAGCGCTCTCAGTGGCAGCCTCTGACGAACTTATAATAAGCGAAAACTGGTTCAGGCCATAAGGTAAAACTTTTACATTTTTACCAATAAAAAAACATAGTGTTCCGAGTCAGTACTACACTTATAAT
Organism: Magicicada septendecula; assembly: GCA_034769895.1. Taxonomy (NCBI): domain Eukaryota; kingdom Metazoa; phylum Arthropoda; class Insecta; order Hemiptera; family Cicadidae; genus Magicicada; species Magicicada septendecula. The sequence continues at coordinate 14,462,879 of CM068371.1, read as the reverse complement.
TCATAATTGACGTTACAGCCAAGACAGTTGAAATGTGACGCCTGTTCTATAATCTCATTATCCAATACACTCTTAGTCTGTAAGAGGCATTTACCTATAAAAAAACCATAGTTTTTTACTGCTGCACAGAACTATGAACATTGGAACTTCTGTAACTGGAACATCGAAGTCTGGAGCTCGTATTCGTCGTTTTGGATGATTACTTGATCGTCCGCAAACAGCATTGTATTCGTTTATGTTATATAATTTACTAGCTGTTACCCGCGGCTTTGCACGCGAATATTTAATTTGTAATATGCATTTAATATAATTTTAATGTTCTGTGTCTATACTTAATACGCAGTGAGTATTATGTATGTAATTTTCAGCACTTAACTAAGTTTGATTGAGTCTTTCCGTTTCTATTTTAGCCTACACAAGTATACCCGTTAACTCAAAAACGTTAGGTTCTTTATTAAGTGTTACTGTGTTATATGCATTGTATATACACGTTAAACGTTATGTTTTCCTCAACCATGGCTTCTATTTATTTCAGCAGTAAACTAAAAATCAAAAACCGTTTCACCTAACCTCACAAATGAAAACAACACGTATTTTCGCTTTGCATTAAGAAATATGACAGTTTACAATTAGTACACTTCTTCTTTTCCACATCGTAATATATCGATACAATCGTATAATAAAAACATCGAAAATGTACTGCAGGAACGGATAAAGGTACAGTTCTATGCCGCTAAAAAGCATTTGTTTATTTACTTGTTACTATGGTAATTAATTCTGGTCTTCATGGTGTTGTTGACATCTTTATACGCGTCAACAAAAAGGTCATAATTAAAAGGGCCTAAATCGTGCGAACGGGGCAAATTATCAAATTCCAAGTTAGACAGTGTTTTTCACCTTGTGTCGAAGGTTACCTGTGCACAATTTGGTGGCAATCGGTGTAACGGTGTGGATTTGTATTCAGTACAAAGAAATCCTCAGACTTTGAGTTTTATATATGTAAAGATTTTATTCCCGGATGCACTCGTAATTTCTGTCATCAATGTAGATATAAAACTGTGCTGGAGACGTGCCAATTATTCTATCTTCAATTAGCTATCTAGAAATAATTTTCTATCTAGAATTAGTACTGTCTGTGTTTTGCATGAACTGTCAGTTGTTTCATCTGCTTGAAGTAATAAGAGTCTGTCTTATGCTCATAAATTTTCATGTTGTAATTTGAACAGACTTACAATTGCTCTCTTTTACTAAAAAGAAAGTTAATTGGGGTTTTCATAATTTATCTAATAATTGAAAAATTATCTAACATTGAAACGTACCTAATAGTATATTATTCCTTTGTAAGTAACTCGTAGAGTTTCCTGCACGTCTTCCATGTAATAACTTCAAATAAATTACACTGCAAGTAGGTATATTTATACACCTGACGCACGTTTCATAGAAATTATTCTGTATCTTCAGCGGTTTGTTTGAATTGTAATTGAATGTTTCACAATTCCATCACATTTCCCTTTTAGATTTAAGATCAAATGAGATGTTTGCAATAGAGATAGTTGAAATGACTATTTTCAGCAACTTTTTTTGAGCAGTCAAGGAGAATTGAATATATAGAAGTTACTTATTGGGGGGGGGCGCTAACAATAGTGCCTAGGGGCCGCATGACACGTAAATCCGGGCCTGCCTACTTGCAGTCTATTTAATTGAAGATATTATTAATAATATGTGTCTTTCACTCAGTGGCGAGTTCTGCAGCTCAGGAAGCTTACTATTTAAGTGATCACTGTTATGGTGACCATGAGACAAAAACTGAAACTCGCTAGACGCACACAGAGTAGTCAAATCAGCAGTACAAACTTAGGGGTGGATCAAGTTAACCGTAAGTAAGAACTAGACAACACATTACAGAACTATATTTGCTATGTGTCCCTGTGACCTTTTGACCTTGTTTCATCCAGCCGGTATTTGCAGGTGTTCACAAATGTATATTCCTAGTTGTGTCTTGTTGTACGTAATTACCCACCACGCAGCGTCTGCTGTATACAACGTTACCCAGTAAATTACCCGTTTATTGTTTCTGTAAATTTGTTTTGATCGTCCATCTTTTGAAGTGAGAACTTCATATACAGCACTATGGTGCCCGGGGCTTCCTCCCGTACACCTCACACTCCTAATGCAGTAAACTGATTCAACACGTCACGAAATGGCTGAAACGAAAAAACAGTGTTGCCACATCAGTCAAATAGCTTTTCCTCACACAGCTACGGACGAATTCCCCACTGCCACAAATATATGTGCTTTAAGCAAAGGGTAATATTTTAAAGAATTTGAGCATATTTTAAATGTTTAAACACTATTACCTCGACGAACAAAAATTAGAATTTTTAACTACAGCGAACTGTCATGTTACTGTTTGGAGTGGAAACTTGGAAGGGTGTAAGAAATGTAAAGTATACACCGAAGTATTTCTTAACAGACGTTAATTTTTTATAATCTGGTGGTCGGGAGGGTTATAAGATAAAGGAAAAATTATTGAGAAGAACGAATTACGAACTAATCCGTAAAATAATAATAATCAGAAGAAGAAAAAATTGTGGTGTACTGGCCCGAAATCCTGAAGAAGGGATAACGAGACAAGCACTGAACTGGAATCCAGCCAGGAAAAAGAAAGAAAGGAAGAAAGGATCAAGTCTGAAGCTGAACATCGAATTAGAAGGAAGTGTGTAGTGGAAACCGTATGTTCTACAGGGAACGAAGGCAGTTAACTAAGTGCAGTGGCGTATCTAGAATTTGGCCTTGGGGGTCCGGGGTGGGGTCGGCTTTACACAAAAGAAAAAAAAACTTAAGACTAATATACATTACTATCTTTAAAGTGGTTGAAATCAATCACATTAAAGTAAACGGTAGTAATATAATAAAAATACGCGTTATTGAACCATTGTTTACAAGATACTTATTGACTGAATTCATTTTCCTATATTGCATATTTCAAACGTATATGCTAATGCCGTGTAATAAACCTGTTTGTATATTTTAAAAAAGTGCTACTACTATATTAACGTGCGCAGCTGAAAAAAAAATAATAGAGGCTGAAACTTAAGAGATTAACAAAATACGTCAACTTTTTCGGCCCACTAGTGGGGGGGGGGGACGGACCGTTCGTCCCCCCTCGTAAATACGCCCCTGACTAAGTGTGGTAAACAGGAGGAACCTCACATGCGCCGCAAGCGGTCCGACATCATTCAATACGAATATAATTTATTAAAATAACAATACGATTACGAAGGTTTAATACAATTACATAACACAAGCCGAAAGTTAAAGCCGTCCAGAAGGCAGAAGCGAAATGCAACTTTTGAAATTTATTCACAAATATTCCAAACCAGTGGCGGCTGGTAATTTTTTTGTGTTTGGGGGGGGGGCCATATTTTTTTGACCCATATGTAACAAAAGTCACCAGTAGAAACTAAATTATTTCTATTTCTTTTATGAATTTGCTAACTGCTATAATTTTTATTGTTCGACTAAGCTTTTCGTCCTCACTGACATCATCATGATGACGAAAAGCTTAGTCGAACAATAAAAATTATAGCAGTTAGCAAATTCATAAAAGAAATAGTAAGGATGGCTGCTAATTTAAACAATACGAAGAATAAATTATTTCTATTATCATGAAATAATTGTAAAATTAAACCTTTTGCTTACTACTAAAATTATTGTTAATATCAAAAACCTACTTTGCAAACTACCAATATTTAAACATTGTTTGAAACTGAAATGATTTATAACCCTAAGCAGTTCACGTTCCTAAACTTAAATACTTAATAAATTATATTATTAAATGCATGCATTACTAAATAAAATATATTTGTTCCCTACCTTGGATTAGTTTATTTGCTTGAACATGAAATCCATTCTCCTCTCCTTTTGCTTGGCAAAATGGTCAATAACTAATTCATTGAAGTTAGGAGTTATTTCTAACATTTTTTTTTCTCTATTGAACTCATTCCCAGAGCACTTAAGTCTGTCCTCTTTCATTGTATTACGTGTAAATGTTTTAATGCGTTTGAGAGTTGAGAAACATCGTTCACTTTCTGCTGTAGTCATAGGGATTGTACAAATAATTTTTAATAGTTTTACCAGTTCGGGAAAAACAGTAACTAGATTGTTTTCATATACAAAATTGAGTAGAACCAATGCGCCAGTTGCCTTTGTGAAGTCGGACCTGCTGTATAGAACTACCAGTTCATGTCTTAATGCAGTTTCATTTAAATTAAATTGTTTAGCAGCAATTTGTAACTGTGTTTCTGGAAAGATAAGCTGATGTTTAGAAAACAGGGTTGGTTGCAACAAAACTGCTATTGCTAAATGGTCTGAAAATGAAAATCTGTCGTCTATGTTGGTAACTATTATGCCACAAACTTCTTTAGCTGCAGTCTTGTTGCTTTCATCAAAACGTGACCTTTTTGGATTTTGAGATGATTCTTCAAAATCATTTGTTGCAGACAGACTGGCATCAAAATCAATATAATCTCTGACATTTTGAATGTGTGACTTGAATGAGGTAACATACTGGTGTGTTTTAATACTGTCAATTTCCACTTGCTGTAACTGATTAAACAAAATGTCACAGGCTGGCATAATTTTGTTGAAAAATGTTAACCAAAAATTAAAACCATCATTATTTAATGTGTTTTTCAGTCCTAATGATTTCTGAACAGTGGACTTGTCACTCTCGTCATCATCTATGATTTTTTCAAGAGCAGCGGAAATGTCATTTTTATGAATAAATACTGTTGTCACACAACGGGATTTAAAATTCCACCTGGTATTAGAACATTTTGGGAGACGTTTCTTTACTACTTCATCTAGTATGGCAGTTCGTTTGGAAGATCTTGAAAAAATGTTGTAAAGCCATCTAAATTACAGAAAAATATTTTTACTTGCTTGTTTTGTGATGCCGCGCGCTCAATAATTAAGTTTAGTTGATGGGCATAGCAGTGTATATACTGAGCATTCTTGTACACAGCTTTAACTTTTGCTTGAACACCGTTATGTTTTCCACTGATTACTGCTGCCCCATCATAACTTTGTGCAATAATTTTACTAGGCATCTTATCAAGTTCTAATTTTGCTAATTCTTCAAAAATAGTATTACTAGCCTAATACCTTCAGCGGAGTGATCTTGTGGACTGACAAAACTCATATATCTCTCATGTAATTTTCCATTCAATTCATACCTCACAACTAACACCATTTGTGACAGAGTGGCACAATCCGTGGTTTCATCTGCTTCAATTGAAGTGTAGTCAGTTTCATTTATTTCTTTTTTTATTAGTCCAATGCCACTGCATAAATAGAATCCAAAATTTCATTTTGAATTGTTTTAGAAAGACCAACGAAAACCCTATTGCTTGTTTTTTCAATATGCTCTCTTAAGGTGTTATCTAGGCCTGCCATTAAATTTACTAAGCCCCTAAAAATACCCGGATTCTCAGATGTGTTTGTTTCATCATGTCCGCTTAAAGCTAGTTCAAATATTCCACAAAACGTTACAGGGTCAATTAACTTACTTAGGATGTATCTGTTCTTAGAGACTTCTTCATTATGCTGTTTAATTTTTAATCAATATGCACTGTCTAATTGGCAACTAATATTGACTTTCCTAACAATGAATATTCAATACAATTGTTCATATGAGTTTCACTAATTTTATGTTTTTTAATTTTTTCTCCCAAATGTTTCAAGTCCTTAATTCCATTTTCAGTCCAGGCTGAATCACTGTTTAGGTTCATCACTAAACATACATAACAAAAAAGGAATTCATCACCTCACATCCACATATCGAATCAGCATGTAAGTAACAGTTTCTATTAAATTTTCTTGTGTAGTTTTTTTTTACTTGACGCTGGCTATCCGTTTTATAATTTTGTTGTGTGATAACTAAATTGGGTTTTGGTGGCCCTAATTTTTTTAGTTCTATTTTCTTTTCTTAAGTAAGTGAATTTGAAATAATCAAACGTTTAATATTACTTACTGAATTCATAGCCATTTTTTTCGTTTCTAACAAATACGCACAGAACACACAAGCTCAGGCCTACACAGAATAAGTTACACGTTTATGTACGCAAGGTTCGACAAAAACACTATCTTACACAGAGCACACTGTCTAATAAAGAATAAATTATTAGAACATTACGTTTACACAAAAAATACAACAAGAACACAATCAAAACTATATAAAACACAAGAGAAAATATATGCCCTTAAACAGCAACAGAGAAGTTTTGAACAACGCTCCGGTTCTCTATGAAAAGAACCGCGAAATCAGAGAGCGGGCAGAGCCCCCCCCCCCCTATAATGGCTGCTGCTGATTTAAAAGCATAGACATGTGTACACGTCCTCTTTCCCCACTCCCCGCAAGACCGGCCTATGCAGGGAGGACGACAGCGAAAGCGTCCGGGTGCGGGACCATGCCGAAAACATCGGGTGATCGCTATTAGTCGCCCCAAAAATATCTTTCACATAAGGATCCTACACATTATAGTTATAGCGTATTACTGACAAGTTTAATTTACAAATTTAGTGGGAGGGCTGCGCCCTTGTCCCCTCCCTGTACGAGCCGCCACTGTTCCAAACGGGTAAAGACATCTCGGTAAGTATAGTGTATGCTCAGTAAGGGAATGCTGTTCAGGAATGCGTGGCCTAGTGAAAGGCGGCCCCCGTTTAACAACATTCACTGCTCACAGACATTGTATACGAGTGCTTTATATACGAGGCTCAGTTGAAAAGTTCGCGGAGCCACGTCTATAGCTCAATGATAGCACTAAAATCTTTCGTGTAAACACCTGTTAATTCCCAGATATATCTGTCAATTTATTCACTCTTTACCAGCTGTTTGAAAGTTTCCTGTCACGTGGGTTTTAATTGATTCCAAATTAATAGGTTAATATTTTAAATGTTAAGTTAGTCATGTTTCCTGTTCTTATTAAAAGCTAGTCTTTAATTTGGTTTATTAATAGTTTTTGCGGTTTAAGTATATTAAGATTTCCCCACATATTCGTTTCGTGTTCTACGAGGGTTAGTTGAAAATTCGCGGAGCGACATCTATAGCTCAGTGGTAGAACTAAAATCTTTCGTGTGCTGCAAGACATACATTTCTTGTGAACACCTGTTAATTTGCAGATATATCTGTCAATTTATTCACTTTTTACCAGATGTGTGACATTTTCCTGTCACACGTGTTTGTAAAATGCACAAAATCAAACGTCATATTGTGGTGAATTCTCTGTTAAAAACGTTTAAGCGCCAATGGAAAATCAAAACGAAATTGTAAATGTGTTAGGAGATGCTGCGCCTTTAGAAACAACGGTAAGTGGGGAACATCCTCGAGTTCAAACGTGGTAGTACAAGCGCTGAAGACTATCACAGCAGTGGACGTCCAAAAAGTGCAACAAAAAATGACATTATTGAAAAAATTTCATAGGCTGTTGGAAGACCGCAGATTGAGGAGTGGATGACGTTGCTGAAATCATAGGAATCTCATATGAGCGTGTGCATCATACTTTAACTCTAGAACTTGATGTGAAAATGCGTTGTGCAAGATGGCTGTCGCATCTGGAGTTGTTGCATTTTTTGGGCGTCCAGTGCGGAGGTGGGATCATCTTCAGTAATCGTACGATCACGTTTAAAGTCAAGTGCCTACTTACAAACCGTTGGTTTTCAAGTCGCAGCATCTCCAGACACATTTACAATTTCGTTCTGAAATTCCTTGTCGCTAAACAATTTTTAACAAAGAATCACACCACGATGTTTGATTTTGACCGTTTTTCAAAACACGCATGGCACGTCAATTTTAAATAGCTTCTAAACAATGAATAAATTGATAGATAGATTTGGAAATTAAGACGAAGCTTATAATAAGCGAAAGCTGGTTCAGGCTATAAGGGAAACTATTTTACATATTTAAAAAAAAAAAAACTTAGTGTTTCAAGTCAGTAGTATTATAATGTATTACACAATCTCTTCTTCTTCTTCTTCTTCTTCTTCTTCTTCTTCTTCTTCTTCTTCTTCTTCTTCTTCTTCTTCTTCTTCTTCTTCTTCTTCTTCTTCTTCTTCAATTAGCGGTCACAACCTCTTGTCGGTTTTTGCCTTCACAACAATCCTCCTCCATTCTACCCTTTCTTGTCCATTCCTCACCAGTTTCGTACACCAATTTCCTTCAGATCTTCCTCCACGTCATCACGCTATCTGTTCCTAAGTCTACCCTCCATTATTTTCTGCGAAGGTTTACAACACTACTCTCGTCCATCCGCTCAACATGTCCAATCCACGCGATACGCAGTGATTTAATACTGCGTCAGTTCATCCTGTAATTTCGTCGAGTTCACGATTCATTCGGATCCTCCACATGCCGTTAATATTCCTTATAGGTTCAAAGGCCTATATCTTTCTTAACATCTTTCGTTCAAATATTTGAAATAGGTGTTCGTCATTATCTGTTATGGTCTATACGTCACTACCGCGAGTTAATATTGGCCTTATTAAGGTCAACTTTATTTGTCAGTCTATCAGTTTGGATGTCATTAACTTCTTGTATCCACAGTAGTTAACAGCGATTGGCTATTCGTATACGTGATTTAATTTCAGCAATAACCCCTTGCCCTTGGTTTTGTTCATTTCGGTTCACAAGTAGATGAAAACTTCAGCATGAATGAATATAATATTGCTTCGGTTAATTTCAATGTGTATTTAGTTTTTCTCCAGTCCTGTCATTATCTTGAAAACTACCACTAATAAAAAAGAAACAACTAGGTATGTTCTAACTAGGCGGGTTCCAAACTACCTAGAAACACCTTCAGAAACACCTACAGCAGACGATAATAACCACAGAGCATTCCTACCGATGTAAAAGCAAATTACCAGTACACCACAGACAAAATTAGTAGTATGTTGAGGAAATACGGCATTAAAACAGTGTTTTATCCCATAAGAAGCTGGCACAATTTTTAAAACCAACCAACAAACACAGAATCCCGTTCAACACTGAAGGTATCTACAAAATTCCATTCAGTTGCGGAAAGGTTTACGTTGGCCAGACGGACCGCCTGATTTCCACAAGAGTCCAAGAACATGTCAGACATACGAAGAACTCGGCAGTTAAAAAGTCTGCAATTGCTGAGCATTCAGCCTTAACTAATCACATGGTAAACTTCGAAGGCGCATCTCTAATTAGGTCATGTAATAATAGGTATTATGACAGATTGATCCTAGAAGCAAAAGAAATTAATAAACACAAGGATAACATCAACAGAGAAACCGCCACGCTTAGTGCGACTTGGTACCCTTTACTGTCTGGTTTGACTGCACGGGGATTGACTGACCGCACAAATAATGCACACAGCGTAACGCCTACAGGGTAGGGTCCACTTACCGGACCACCCTCCGCCACTTCACAACTGAGTGGCGGCGTTTTTATCACTTAGACCTGAGGATACTCATTGTAATATGAGTGGAACGTTGTCATACAAGACATTTCTGACGCGGTCCATACCGGAAGAAGACTTCAAAAACACAATGGACACCGGCCGCGGATGCCTACGTGAGAATATGTGTGTGTGTGTGTGTGTGTGTGTGTGTGTGTGTGTGTGTGTGTGTGTGTGTGTGTGTGTGTGTGTGTGTGTGTGTGTGTGTGTGTAATACTTAGAAGGACATTGAAACGGAAAGCTAGACAAGAGACTTGCATCAAATTCTGTAAGACAATGGCAGTACCAGCACTGCTGTATGGATACGAGACCTGGACTATAAGGAAGAAGGACTGGTGCTAATTACAGGCTGCTGAAACGAGTATATTAGACAAGACCTTGAACTCATTCAGAATTATAGCTGAAATTGCTGGAAACAACGTCTAGAAATAATGGACAATACCCGCTTTCCGAAGTTGGCTTATGAGTGTGAGCCGGTTGTAGGCAGGCCAGTCACAATATGGCGGGAGTCATGAGGCCGGAACAGGGGAAATCCTATCCATGAAGTGATGATGATTTACTTTTCTTTCATTAATACGAAGTCTATGAAAGTAAGTATTTTATTAAAAATCTGACAAACTTACATCAGCAATGCCATATTGTACAAGCAAAACAAAAAAAGTGTCTTCTTTCTTCAGGTCTACACCCTGTTGCGCCCTCTGGCCGTAATACGTTCCAGCGACGCCAAAGAGAAACCAGCCAGCCAGTAACTACGTGGGGTGTCGAGCCACACGATAGAGACGGAGTTGTGTGTGTGTGTGTGTGTGTGTGTAGAGTAAGCGTGCCTTAGTTATTCATTTAGCCTAAACATGGCAGACAAGACCACTATATTATTTGCCCCAGTGACAAGAGTGAGCAAGCAGACCGACTTGTGACTTGTCTCGATCCTACGAACGCAACATACCCGTCACGATTGCGAATCGGCGGTAGGCGCCACGAAAATAAGGATTAAAGTACCGATCCATCGGTCAGAAGAATAACAGTCGGGATCAAAGCAACTGTTATCAGTTGTAATTAATTGTTTATATGGCATCAGCATAGTTACTTTGTAGACATGTTTCTGCACATCAAACAACGGCTATATCGACAACAAATGTCGGCGACTCGACAGGGAGGCTCCATTAGAGGTGATAAGTTGCAGTTGATGAACACTGTTTGTAGCAACGTGCACTGAAACGGTAATCTCATATTATTAACGGCGCAATCTGATTCGTGCACAGGAACAGTGTCGGAAAATGCCGCACAATAATTAGAACACATTACTACATCTAGGGATTCCGAGTGGTATCCTTCTGACCAAAGGAGCTATACAGCTACACACCGAAAGAATTAAACATCGTACTGATATCAAGCGTCTTATTAGCAAACTGTGTTCGGACGCGAGTTCGCGCATGCGCGCGCGCGCGCACAGACACACACAAACATTCCGTATTTATGAACATTTTTATAATTTCGTTACTCTTTCTCTTCACTGAAGAATGAATGATTCTGCGAACAGGAAAGTTTAGAAGAAAGCTTCAGCAAAATTGTTGAAACATCGACAACACATATATTAATTACATGCCCTATATCCGAAACCAATTTAGAAACACACGCAGAGACACATTTGTTGATTTGTTATACAAATTTAAAAAACTTAATAATTAATAATACCAAACTTAATTAAAAACTTAACTTAATAATAATTACCACAATACCACACCTCTTCTGCTACCTTAGCATAACTGCGGCATTACTGCTGGTTAGTAACATATGGCAATTGTTGTCAACATTTTTTCCAATTAAATTAATAATACGATTTCAAAAATACGATACGATTTTAAGTAATTGATTTTCAAGAATCAGTTTCCTATATTAAATGTGTCTGATTTATTGTTATTATAACATTCAAATTGTTTCTCTCTTGATTGTACGAAATCTTAAGACGAAAATTACACTTTGAATTCCAAAGTGTGCGCGTCCGCGTGTTTACGTATGCGCGCGATGAAGTAGCAGATAAACAAGTCAGAAAATTGAAAGTAAATTATTGTTTATTAAAAAAAACCTCGTCTGTAGAATATACTATTATTCGTATTTATAGTCGAAACCAAGACGCCAATTTCGTACCGAATCATTACATTCACAATTACGACAATCGATTGTAAATTGATTCCGGTACTGTTTGGAGACGAGGAAAGCAATAATACAATAATAAAATTGAAACACAACAATAGTAAAAGTGAAAATATGATTGATAATTATACATTTTAGTGAAGCGAACGTGAACAATAAATTTAATTATTCAAACAGTAATAATCGTAAATTGTAATATTTTTCATCGCCTTTGCAATCACCAATTATAAACTTCTATAACATTCCTTGTCACGCCTTCTATGGGCGCGAGTTTATAATTTATACACATACACGCCATACACGATAATTTATATTATAAATTTATTCACAGAAATCGCATCTGCCGTCGTTTAAACTATTCTTGCTCTTACAATTATGTTCAAACGTTTCTGTTTATGTTCATACGTTGTAAAAGTTTTCAGTTCCCTATTTTCGTTCTTGGGGTAAAAGTGACACCACGTGTGGGGCCAGATAGAATTTCTCGATTGCATTTAGGGTGGAATAAAAATAAACCTAAGAAAGGTATCTTTCAACATCTGTCCACAGTCATTGTTGTAAGAAACAGTTCGAGTAGTGACCCGTTACAAATTAACAGTTCACAAAGGAATAAACGATAGCAGCACAAATATTGTTCAATTGGGCTAAACAATATACGTACACATGAACAGTAGGCTATATACACACGCGCGCGCGTATAGTAGTGTAGGTATTTCTGAAATATGTTATAACTGTATTATAATTGCTTTACTAATATTCATGCGTCAACACATTCATTCACATGAATTTTCCAGTTTATAAATGAATTAATTTGATTGACTATTTTCTAATATTAGCTGATAAACTTGTTACTGAATCTATTGTTTATTCAGTGTAGTATTTAAAATCGTACTAAACAGTATTTTTATAAATAATTAATAGACATAATTAAAAAAAAAATTAAATTAGCTATTTAGAACATTCACATTTTGAAGTGTTTGTAGAAGATTGAAACTCTAAGCCAATGTGATTGGTAAGATCTATAATTTCAGTAGAAAAACATGACTTAGTGAGTAATAAATTATTAAGAATAATTAGTGTAGCTCGCATAGTTAAACTGAATTGTTTGTGTGCATTCACATGACGAACAAATTCCCCGGTCAGATATTAATTTATATGTCAATAAGAACTACAGCAAAACCTACTCGAGGCTAATGAGCAGAGCGTCGTGACAAACTGTAAGAATTCCATTCTAAATTATGAATTACTGTAACAGAGCAATGTATACTCTTTCCGTTCTTAGTTCAATCCTGATGTAAACAAACACACGTGGCAAATCAGAAACTCTATTGGTCAGGGGCGTTGACACTGTTCACACAGTAATGTCTTACGCGCATGTGCAGAATGTCTGTACAGTCATGTGAGAGTTATCTTGCCACTTAAATCGGGACACGTCGTTTTAAGACTTTCTCCTTATCACTGTATTCTGAATCGTATTGAATTAATATGGAGCCAGTTGAAAGGATATGTTGCCCGTCACAACACAACATTAGCTGCTTGACATAAAACAATTTATTGAGAAGGCGGTAAATGAAACAACTGCGGAGAAGTGGAGTCATTGTATGCAGCATATAATCAAGGAAGATGATAAGCTATGGTAACTGACCAACATTAGCGACATCTTTGTTGACAATGAACAATCTTATCAATAATAACGCCGACTCAAGTGATGATACAAGTTCAGACACAGATATAGAAGGCATTTAATTATTCTCTGAGACCAACTGATAGGATTCAGTACACTATAATATAGTGTTTATCGTAATTGTAGTAATTATCACAGCTTCTATTTTCGTCTTGAATAAACTTTACTTTTTTGTTTGTTGCGATATTTACACGGTTAACAAAAAAAAGGCCATTAACTGGTGTTATAAAATGTTTCACTGTCGGTCTGACAGTCACATAAATTTTTTTTGGTCAGGACAAACTATTACAATTTACGTGTGTTTACACAGTATGAATATTGTAACGCAACAGAAATGCTAGCATTCATGTTACATAAAAGACGGTTCACAGAATAATAAACAAATTGATATTTAAACCCATAATAGAACAGAGATCCAATAATTACAATTATAATCATAGACAAAATTAAATAAGGATGCAAGGTAGTGTTGACTAGAATAAACGAACCTGTAAATTAAATAATAGCTGATAATATATGTTTAATGAAAAGCAAAACAAAAAAATGAAACAATGACTTAATTTATGGTAATAACAAATAAGAATTTTGTGTTAAGAAGTATTATTTTATGACAAAAATGTTATGATAAAGTTTATGTGATGTTATATCAAATATGTGTTGAGTTAATGAGAAATAATGAAACAAGTTGTATTATTCAATGACTGTTGTAGAATGAAGTGTGAGGCAGTTAATCAATGTTCATAAATTCGAATTTTGTTGTATGTGATCAAGAGATCAAGATAAAATTGTTATTAGATATAGAAAAATAATTGTTTATATAAGTGCTAATAATTAAGATTTGATTGTATGTATGAATTTATATAAAAGGGACTATAGATGCCTAACAGACATAACCACAGGTAGATCAGTTTACAATAAAAGGCCTAACAGGCAAAACTACTATATAAACACTCATAACATAAAGATTAGGTGCATCAATTAATAATAATTAATAAATACGCTATGAAGAGCTAGAAAAAAAAACATTAAATTAATAATAATATTTAATAAAATTTATACAAAAAATAATAATACCATAATGCCATAATATCGATTGGTAAAATATAATATCGAAGGTGGATTAAATATAATAAAAAAGAAAAAACGGACTTATATAAAAAAACCAGTAGAATATGTGTATAAAATAATAAACCAACTATCGGTAAAGTTACATTCCGATAGGACAGCAAATTGATAAAGAATAGACAAAAAATATATGAAAGAAACACTATATATTCAAAACATGTGGAAGGCAGAAATTATTATATGTTGCTAGGGACGACAAATAAGAAAAAGAAGTTGTTGATTTTAGACAAGACAAGAATTGCTTTTGAATGAACTAAAAGTGATGAGATTAAAAACCCAAGAATAATCTATTTAATTGTAATATTCGAAATTACCAGATACAATTATAAAAATACAAAATTCTAATGACAATATTTACGTCTACTACCAATACAGATAAACAAAATAACACTACAATATGAAATGATAATAGAGAGTAAATAATTGAAGTCTACAAGAAAGAACTTGAACTGTCCCATATCCGAAGGGAATTGATGAGATATTAATCAAATAGAAAGAATTAACAATAACACAATTAATAATATTCACTACACCAGAAATTATAACCTTGCAAATACACGGAACAACACTAATTGCTTCAACCGAAGGAAGAACTTATTTGGATCCTGGCGGTGCAGAAGAAACATCAATCGGGCTGTAAATCAATCCTGAAGCTGTATTCCGAAGTGGACAGGACAAGAATTACTCTTATTAAACCGAAGAAAGAAAAACCGTACTGTATAATCATCCAAAACATTAAATTTAGCGATCAACCGCCTACACGATTTGCTTCGTTCGAGTCTGGTAAATTATATTATATTAATCATACTAAATACACAACACATAAATTTTGTAAATCTTGCATTCTTATCTATGTATTTTTAGTCTTCCCCACAGTTACAAGAACCTTCACACCCTGAAATAAATTAAATACAAATCAAAACATAATATATAACCAAATATAAATAAAGGATTAAAATAATCAACAATCGATACCTGAAGTCTATAGTCTAAGCATATGTTAATTAGAACATATCTTATTTAATGTGAATTAAGTAAATAAATAAAGAACCTTTATATATTTGTCAAATCTTGTTATTTGGAGTATGGTTTAGTGAACTGGGAACAAAAAGTAACTGAATAAGTATAGAATAAATGGTTAATATAAACATCGAAATAACCTATAAGTTTCGTTGAGCCGATACTACAGCGCTTATAGCGGAATTATCTGACACCAAAGAGGGAGCGTAAAATTACAAAATTAGACAGAATTCTCTTCAAGGTATAATAGGGTTGGATGAAATTGTAGAATAACGCTTAAGTTGTTTAAGTTCTAGGCACACTAACACTGATAATTATTAAAGAGTTAAGTTAATATTAATTAATTACATCCATATATTCCACAACTCCAAATATCTCCGAGATTTATATAATTAAAGTAATACAAAACAAATTGACAAATACAACAGTGGGGTTTTAAGGAGAAGAAACCCGTTTAAGTACAATATTATACGTACCCTGTCTGTACTCCTTCTGTCAGAGTGACACGCCTCTAATTAGAGTAGCAAATAGCATTTCAGATGTACCACGCCTGTTTGTTTACATCAGGATTAAGCTAAGAACGGAAACAGTATACACAAAACGTCGAGAGTGTATAGGAAACCAGCAAACAAGTTTGTGCGGGTCGATGTGTTATTCAAAAAGTTCGGTCTTTTTTTTTTTAACACACCGCGTATTTAATTAATAAAGTTGTGGTTAGTGGTTATAATCACAAACAGAATAACACTGTTGCACACCACTATAGAAAATGTTTTTTTCCGATTAGCGCTTTCAAGCCTCACAGCTCATCATCAGATCGGAAATGTACAAAATACAATAATGAAACGAGACTTCTTTATACCCCCCACTTGCTCAACAGTGCTTACACATTTACACATACACACAGAATGTACTAGAAATAAATGTAAAAATATCGACACGGGTGACTGAACTCGCTAGTTACTAATAAACAGAAAGTAAAGGCGTATAACTTAAGGCTTGTTTAAAAAATGTGTACGCGTTGTAGGGCAAGTGGGGGTATAAAGAAGTTGTCTAGTTTCATTATTGTACGTTCCCGATCTGATGGTGGACTGTGAAGCTTGAAAACGCTAATCGGAAAATTTTCTTTCTATAGTGGTGTGCAACAGTGTTATGTCTGTTTGTAACAACAAATGTGAAGCCAGCTTGGAAGACCAAACCCTAGAATAGCTTTCACGTGTTTGAAAAGGGGCGCTGAAAATACAATCTGCGCATTCTTTAGTTTGGACCTAATATTGAGGGGGAAATAGGGAACAAACCGACTTCAAACTACACGAACATTCACAACAGAAACGTGAAAAAATCTGAGGAAAATGGGGACATGAGAGGTTGTTTAAAGGCAATCTCTGACACTCAGAATTAGATCCGGTGCATCTCGAAACGCCCGAGACATCCTCAAAGTTTTTATTACTTCCATATTCCTTAAGGAATGGAAGTATGGTGATGGCAAAAAAAATCGTGTTCGAGATTATTGCAGATTCTGATTGTACTACACTCAAAACATGAAAAAAAGTCGTTTTCCGAAAAGTGTCTGTGTGTGTGTCTGTCTGTCTATCTGTGTCTGTAGGTTTTTTCTATGGCAAACGATAACTGCCGCAAATTCAAACAGAATCAAATAATTTTTTGCATACAGCCCTGATTTGTAGAGTACTCACGACCTATTGTTTTTGGTGAAGATCGGTTGAGGGAAAGGGGTAGTTTACCTGCAACGGTTTTTTTTTATCAAGGGAAATTTTTTTTTTTTGGCAAACGATAACAGCCGCAAATTCAAACAGAATCAAATAATGTTTCGCATACAGCACTGAATTGTAGAGTTCTCAAGACCTATTGTTTTTGGTGAAGATCGGTTAAGGGAAAGGGGTAGTTTACCTGTAACGTTTTATGTTTTAACAAGGGTATTTCCTATGGCAAACGATAACAGCCGCAAATTCAAACAGAATCAAAAGATTATTTGCATACAGCCCTAAATTGTAGAGTTCTCAAGACCTATTGTTTTTGGTGAAGATCAGTTAAGGGAAAGGGGTAGTTTACCTACAACGTTTTTTTAACAAGGGTATTTTCTATGGCAAACGATAACAGCCGCAAATTCAAACAGAATCAAATAATGTTTCGCATACAGCACTGAATTGTAGAGTTCTCAAGACCTATTGTTTTTGGTGAAGATCGGTTAAGGGAAAGGGGTAGTTTACCTGTAACGTTTTATGTTTTAACAAGGGTATTTCCTATGGCAAACGATAACAGCCGCAAATTCAAACAGAATCAAAAGATTATTTGCATACAGCCCTAAATTGTAGAGTTCTCAAGACCTATTGTTTTTGGTGAAGATCAGTTAAGGGAAAGGGGTAGTTTACCTACAACGTTTTTTTAACAAGGGTATTTTCTATGGCAAACGATAACAGCCGCAAATTCAAACAGAATCAAATAATTTTCTGCATACAGCCCTGATTTGTAGAGTACTCGCGACCTATTGTTTTTGGTGAAGATCGGTTGAGGGGAAGGGGTAGTTTACCTGCAACCTTTTACGTTTTAACAAGAGTAAAGTACATGAAAATTTATTTAAACTTTTTGAAACAATGGTAATTGTTAAAAATAAAATAATTTTGTTGCCAGGCAATAAAATTAAAATTTTTTCATTTAATACGGCAATAAAAAGGCAGGTAAGACACACACACACACACACACACACACACACACACACACACACACACACACACACACACACACACACACACAATTCACGTTATTTCTGGCCTCACTCATGTTTATTACTTCCATATTCCTTAAGGAATGGAAGTATGGTGATGGCAAAAAAAATCGTGTTCGAGATTATTGCAGATTCTGATTCTACTACACTCAAAACATGAAAAAAAGTCGTTTTCCGAAAAGTGTCTGTGTGTGTGTCTGTCTGTGTGTGTGTCTGTGTGTGTGTGTCTGTGTGTGTGTCTGTAGATTTTTTTTCTATGGCAAACGATAACTGCCGCAAATTCAAACAGAATCAAATAATTTTTTGCATACAGCCCTGATTTGCAGAGGACTCGCGACCTATTGTTTTTGGTGAAGATCGGTTGAGGGAAAGGGGTAGTTTACCTGCAACGGTTTTTTTTTATCAAGGGAAATTTTTTTTTTTTTGGCAAACGATAACAGCCGCAAATTCAAACAGAATCAAATAATGTTTCGCATACAGCCCTGAATTGTAGAGTTCTCAAGACCTATTGTTTCTGGTGAAGATCGGTTAAGGGAAAGGGGTAGTTTACCTGTAACGTTTTATGTTTTAACAAGGGTATTTCCTATGGCAAACGATAACAGCCGCAAATTCAAACAGAATCAAAAGATTATTTGCATACAGCCCTAAATTGTAGAGTTCTCAAGACCTGTTGTTTTTGGTGAAGATCGGTTAAGGGAAAGGGGTAGTTTACCTACAACGTTTTTTTAACAAGGGTATTTTCTATGGCAAACGATAACAGCCGCAAATTCAAACAGAATCAAATAATTTTTTGCATACAGCCCTGATTTGTAGAGTACTCGCGACCTATTGTTTTTGGTGAAGATCGGTTGAGGGGAAGGGGTAGTTTACCTGCAACGGTTTTTTTTATCAAGGGAAATTTTTTTTTTTTTTGGCAAACGATAACAGCCGCAAATTCAAACAGAATCAAATAATGCTTCGCATACAGCCCTGAATTGTAGAGTTCTCAATACCTATTGTTTTTGGTGAAGATCGGTTAAGGGAAAGGGGTAGTTTACCTACAACGTTTTTTTAACAAGGGTATTTTCTATGGCAAACGATAACAGCCGCAAATTCAAACAGAATCAAATAATTTTCTGCATACAGCCCTGATTTGTAGAGTACTGAAGACCTATTGTTTTTGGTGAAGATCGGTTAAGGGGAAGGGGTAGTTTACCTGCAACGTTTTTTATCAAGCGTATTTTCTATGGCAAACGATAACTGCCGCAAATTCAAACAGAATCAAATAATTTTTTGCATACGTCAGTGAATTGTAGAGGACTCAAGGCCTTTAGATTTTGGTGAAGATCAGTTAAGGGGAAGGGGTAGTTTACCTGCAACCTTTTACGTTTTAACAAGAGTAAAGTACTTGAAAATTCATTTAAACTTTTTCAAACAATGGTAATTGTTGAAAATAAAATAATTTTGTTGCCAGGCAATCTGAAAATTTCAGGTTTTGTACCACAAAATCTGAAAAGATTATACGATAGTTTATGAAGTGGTTAATAATACGTCAGTGGAAGGTGTAATGAGAAATTAGCAGAAATGGAAACCTGGGGAATGTTAACTGTTCTGTAGATACAATTTTGTCAGAATGTTTGGAAATGATCATCAACATTGAAGAAAAAGTAAGCATATTAAGAAACATATGTAAGTACTTATTATAAAAAAATAATGTTTGTTTTTTGATAAAGTCATTTTGATGATAAAATATAAATATTTACAACAAGAAAAGAATTTTCAGTTTTCAAAATTTAAATATATTTTTATAAAACAATGGGTTCTTCATTGAGGTGGGGACCATGTCACTCACTCCATCTCAAGCCTCTCCCATTTTGCAGAAAAAGAGGACCCTGTCAAGGCTGATACTTTGACGACAGTGACAGGGCTTTCCACCAAATTCAGCAGAGTGACAGGTAGGCCCAACTCTGATTGGCTCCTCAGATTTCTCCAGCGTTAGTAGGTTCTATGAAAATATTTTATTTCAAAAATGATTTTAAATATAAATCTTAGATATGTTTTATAAATCTCATATTTTATGTTTTAACATGGGTAATTTTTTATATGACGAACCATAACTGCCGTAAATTCAAACAGAATCAAATAATTTTTTACATATGTGCCTGAGCTATAGAGAACTCAATGTCTGTTGATTTTGGTGAAGATCGGTTACGGGGAAAGGGCAGTTTACCAGAAACATTTTTTGTTGTAACATGAGTAAAGTACTTAATTTTGATAAAGTATCCTGATAAGATCTTAATAATCCACTGTAGAAACGTAGATGAAATATCTATAAATGAAGAGGCTAGTTGAACGGGCTGGGGGTAATTTTCTATAAATCAAAATTATAGTTGAAGGGGGAGGGGATAATATTTTTTATATGTGTACTACGTTATTGGCAAGAAAGAAGTATTTTTTTGTTAAAATTCCTTCCCTGGCTGTTTGGCTGAAAATGATTTTAAATATAAATCTTAGAATATGGAAGTCATGTATGCTTCTCCATACCGATATTTTTCTTACGTTTGCACGCTTTTTAAATGGAAAGTGCCGAAACCCACACCAACATAACGCGTGCAAGCCGAAAAAATGGACATCAATTTGCTTACTGGCGAAGCTAGTAGTTAATGAATGGGTAGGCAAAAATCTTATCTTAAATTTTTTTTAAGGAATCACTAAAAGGACGGTGGGTCAAATCGGACGCTGAGGTAGAGTCTGCTGTAACCGAATGGTTCCACAAACAGCCGTAAGAATTTTACTAGCAGGGAATCTACAGGTTAGTGCAACAGAGGAACTCATGTCTTAATGTTATTGGAGACTTCTTTTAAAATCGTTGAATAAAAAATGCTTTACAGCTCTATACGTGTGTCTATTGAATAATCCTTGTATTAGTCATACACAATAATACAACTGATTGAACTTCAAATTTTTAAACTTGATTAGTTTCTATATATATGTTTAATGTTACAAATAATTCAAATAACAATCTTGATCAGTGACACTTTTAATAACCGCATAAAATAAACACTTAGAAACAACACAGGCGCTTTAACTTAACTGTTTGGACCACAGAAGTGAGGCATGCCTCAACGCTCTATGTGTACAGCGCGGGACAATCCCCCCTCCCTACACTTCCCTATCACACCACTACATTGCTTACATACGATGTATACAAAAAACGCTGAGGCAAGTTCAGGTTGCCTCATTCGCTTTAAACGAACTATGCCGAATCTCACCTGTCACCATCTAGCGGTCGCTCAATAAAGCACGTTTCGGTTTAATAAATTTGACAGTCGCAGTAACAATGTATAATCTTTACGTTATGTAGTTCATACGTATTTATAATTTTTATTCTACAGAATTTTTTAGTGTTGGCATTGCCTCAATTGCTTCCATGTAACTTCGCCACTGATATATATGTGTACAACGTTATCGGCAACAAAGAAGTAGTTTTTGTTAAAATTCCTTCCCGGGATATTTGGCCGTAGTCCAATGTTTTCTACAAAACCAGACATTTCGGCAATGCCATCGACTTCCATCATCAGTGAAAATCGAGTGCGATAACGTGAGGTGGTATACGTTAGTGACCACAGTACTGTGGTTAAGGCTGAAGCAGTAAGTAGAAAGAAGTAGTTTCTATGGTAATATTTCATTTCGAAAATGATTTTAAATATAAATCTTAGAATATGGAAGTCATGTATGGTTCTCCATACCGATATTTTTATCTTTTGTTATCTTATGTTGCTGGCGGAAACAGTACTGGAATTAAGAAAAAATAATATTAATTATTTAACAGAATAAATACTTTAGTTATTGAATAATTTGAAATCCGAACAATATTAGTAGGGAAACTTGAAGAAAAGCGTAGCATTGCTTTCGAACTGCTTGGCACTTGCACCGTCTTGTGTTCCCGGCTTAGATATCGACAATGTTTTACTGCGTACGGTCGTTGACCTCGTAGTAGTTGCCACCGAACAAACTGGGAAGGGGACACACACTCGTCCGTCCAATGTGTTGCCGCTGTATATACCTGCAAAACGCTCAGTTAGGAACTATGCTCGTTTTCGGAACTGACGAGGAGCAGATACTACGTACCTATTTGTGTTTTGTTCGTTTAGTTATATGTTTCTCTGTTTGTTTTTATTATTTTTAATTCGATTATTTGTGTTCTGATTTATTCTGTGTATGTATAATGAGAATCAGAGGCCGTTGATAGAAAATGCTCTAAAAAGAACACTTGATACAAGAAAAAATTATAATTAATTTTTAGGTTACGTTTTAGACTTATCACAACCGGCAACAGGTGTTATGTACTCATACCAAGGCACTGCAAGCTCTCCAAAGTGATTGTGTTTCTATATCATTTTGCCAGTTCACAGTGCAGTGTGAAAAAAGTGTGATGGGAATCAGCTTGTTCTAATTTAAAGCTATAACATACAGTCGACTTGGAAACGTGGCTTAAAATGAACGTACATTGAAATTTTTAGGAATGCGCTTCGGCAATAGACCCCAAATAGTTGTAAGTAATTAGTAAGTTCCATTCACAAAACCACCCTTCCGACTGGCCCAATGTGTCACTGACCCACCACTTGTCGCGATGCCGTCACAGACATATAAAACATGCAACTCTTTATCATCCTCGCGATAGACAGTTCCATTCATTCATATACTGCTTACTGTTATCAAAGACGTGGTTGGGCTTAGTGGTAAGAAGCTGCCTTAGCGTTCATTCGTCATGCTGTGTTGTAGGTCCAGTGAAGATAAAGTCACTCTAACCCCGTGTGCTTACTTCTTCTTGTTCCTCTGACTCTACATCCCTCTATGAGATTTGGCCTCCTCAGCAATCCTACACCAATCCCTTCTGTTCTCAGCAACAATCTTCGATCCCTTGATCCCCATGGTTCGCAGGTCATCCTCAACACAATCCATCCACCTATTTCTCGGTCTTCCTCTGGGCCTAGACTACAAGGGTTTCCATTCTGTGATAGTTCTTGTATTGTATTTCTGGTCTTCTCCATTCTATAAATATGTTCTAGCCATTTAATTCTCTGTGCCTTAATAAACTTTACTATGTTTTCGCTGTTTATTAATATGTCAAGATAAAAATTCATGCGGATCCGCCAAGTGCCAGCTTGTTGCACTACTGGCCCAAAAATTCTCGTATTTTCCTCTCAAATAGTTTAATATCTTCTTCATCTTTCTTCCACATGGTCCATGTCTCCCAGCCGTGAGTCACTACTGGTCTTATAAGGCTTTTATAGATTCTCAGTTTAGAATTATGACTTAGGATCCTAGAGCACAATAGTTTCTAGTTTGCAAAATACTTTCTATCAGAAATTTAATGAAGAAAGTTGTGTTATTCGTTATAATCACAAACAGAATTATCACTGTTGCACAACATTATAGAAAAATTATTCCGATTAGCGCTTTCAAGCTTCTCAGCTCATCGTCAGATCGGAAAAATCTGTTTGAAAATACATTCTGTTTCCCTTTGCTATCCTTGATTTGATTTCCTTGCTGTTCAAATTGTCTACATTTAGCAGTGTGATCCCAGGTAGGTAAAATTATTCACTTGCTGAAAGCTATAGCTTCCAACATCCAGTGTATTTCTTTCATTATGTCTTGATTCTGAAACACACATGAACTTTGTTTTGTCCTGGTTTGTTGACAACCCAGCCTTCTTTAACTGTTCTCCCAGTTATATGAATGTTTCACTTACTGCAGTTTTGTTACGGCCAAGAATAAGTATGTCATCAGCATACGCACCAATTTGCCCGCTTTTAGTAATTAAATCGTGTGCTTACTGTTGCGGCAATTCAGCAGTCTAATATAGAAGGGCCTTAGTCGGTAATAAAGCGACATCTAGACGTGAAAACACACAATACCCATCTTTACAAAGGTTAACTGCGGACTGGTACCTTTCTCGAAGTGGTAGCAGACTAGAGGGCGTGCAGAAGGCCATGGAACGACAAATGCTTGAAGTAAGATAGTGTTAGCAATCTCCATATCGACGTTATCATTATGAGTTCCAATCTACTAATGTCTTAATATTGGACAAGCTCGTTAGAGGTCTTCCCATTATGCAACTCACAGGATGAGAATGATGGAAACAGCTCGCCTAGATGGGAACTTATAATGACAAGACCAGAAACGTTGAAGGATCTGTATGTCAAAAACATGTTTCTGATTTATTTAACAAACAAGGAAATGAAAACTGTGAAATTTTGTAATATTTTCTCAGACGTCTTAGAAACACGCTTAAACCGAAAATTAACGTTCTTCAAACATTGTACAACAGTTTCAAAACAATTCAAACAGTAAATTGGAAAATATTTGTATTATAAAACTTTAGAATGAGTAAATGGTTATTAATTTTTCCACCCAATGCGAGCTGACTCCAAGTTGTACGTCTTCATTTTAGAACTTGAATTTTAGGCTTTTCATGTTTAGTGAATAAGAGTTTACTCCTACTTATAACAATCAGAATTTATAATAAAAAAAGAGATATATTATATATCAAACTTCGCAAAGTGCAGAGATGAGGTTCCATAGATCAATAGTCGGGTATAACGGGGCTAGAAAGGAAGGCAATGAGGTTATCCGTCATGAGTTAGCTGTGCGGCCAGTAAATGACACGGTTTATAGATAAAAACGGTTTGATCACGTAGAACGTATGGACCCATCACGAATGCCACACGTAAGTGCAAAATGTATGCCTACAGGTAGGTAGAAGTCTGGGACGGCCGATGAAAAGTGAATAGATCAGTTGTAACGACGGACGACGTAAAGGCCTTTGAGTCTTATACTGGCAGAAAAGAAGAAGAAGAAGAGAGCTTCGCTTTTCAGGTCGTATCAGAACTAAACACTTAAGACGAAAAACAATCAATCAATCATACAAATATAGCCTATTATGGTTCATTAATTTGAACTAGACTTCTTTAAACACTAACACACTTAATACTTGATACTGCGAAATAACGTTAAATCTTACAAAACAAATCTTATGTCTACCTGGCATTTATCTCTTTGAGAATATCAAATAGACTTACACTTAAACAAGTGCTGCCTTCGGGTGGCCATTGTAACTACAAATACGAGGATTGTTCAATAGAAACACGTTTGATCTGCGCAGCCGTGACTTCGTCGCCATGGCAACTGAATTCATTTGTTTATATTGTCTGTTTAAATACTAGTGACGCGTCTGTCAAAAATATTTGCAGTTTTCTCTTTTCTAAGCGTTGTGACTGGGTTGAAAAGTGGTATCTATGATATAAAACCCGTCCAAAGATAATCTGCATGCCGTGATTCAGTTTTTGGCCGTTGAGGGGTGTCACCCAATGGAAATTTATACGGGAATGAAAGCTGTATATGGTGACTGTAGTTATTCTCATACGACAGTAATTGAATGGTGCATTAAATTTCGACAAGGAAAAGAATCCACTAAAGATTTGGCCCGTCTTTGACCTGCACGTGTTGCAGCATCAGATAAAAATGTGAGACAGCTGGAAACTGCTTTACGCGCAAATAGCCCCATCAAAGTTAGAGAACTTTCTCATATGTTGAGGATCAGAGTGGGAACTGTTCATTCCATCATTCATAGTCTTGCTATCACAAAGTTGCTGCTCAGTGGGTTCCACGACTGCTTACTGATGAGCAGAAAAATTTGAGTTCGGCCTTATCATTACACCATTTGATGCGCTATCAACAACAACGTGATGTATTTCTACACCAAATTGTTGCCGGTGATGAGTCTTGGTGTTACTGTATCACTACGAACTAGAATCCAAACGTCAGAGTATGCAGTGGAAGCATGCACAATCTCCGAAGGCGAAACGATGTCGGTCCCAAACTTCGGCAAGAAAAGTATTGGTGACCGTATTTTTTTATTATCAGGGTGTGCTGCTCTTAGATTTTAAAGAACCTGGTGTCAGCATCAACGCTGAGCGATATGCAGACGGCTTAAAACGATTACGGGTCAGCATCAAGAATAAACGACCCGGGAAGCTCGTTTGGTGTTATTCTTCTGCATGATAATGCTCGACCCCATGTAGCCCAGACGATTAGATCTGCTTAGTCGTATGATGTGGAAAGTCTTACAACATCCACCTTACATCCGATTACATCTACTTGTCCCCGTCCGATTATCATGTTTTTTAGCCCATTAAAGGAATCATTAAAAGGACGGCTGTTTAAATCGAACGCTGTTCAGCGAATGGTTCCGCAAACAGCCGCAAGAATTTTACCAGCAGAGAAACTACAGATTAATGCAACAGTGGGACTCATGCCTTAACGTTAATGGAGACTTCTTTTAAAATCGTTGAATAAAAAATGCTTTACAGCCTCTAAACGTGTTTCTATTGAACAATCCTTGTATGTAGCTACAAATATTTACCTAACCCATAGCTCTCGTAGTAGTGCATTGGTGCTGGTCTCACTGCTTGTGCTGATATTAAAAACTTAAAGTTTACAAAATTGGTACTTACCTAGTTTAACGTTTCCAATTTTTACTTGTTATCAATAGTTTGACTGTAAGTTACTAAACACTTGTAAACTAGCACATGTGTGTGTGTGTGTGTAGACAAACACGAATTAACGAACAGACAAGCAAATTTAGTTTGTCTGATTTAATTTTAGCAACAAACGAGGCAGAAGTTGTTACAAAAAACACACGACAAGGGAATTTACAAAAAACAGGAGAGATGTGAACGCAAGAGATGTTGACCGTGTTTGTTTCCTAACGAGTGTTAAACAACACATTTAGTTAACGCTGTCAGAGAGTCTGAATATATTGAGGAAAAAGAGAAATGCGCTTAATTGTGAGCCGTCCGACGTAATAAATTAATTAGAAAACTATTCCCTACACGTGGACACAATTCGTACAGATCGGTGACATCGATATCCGGGTGGCATTGTGGCTAAAAATAATTTTGTCGCAGATTCGAAACAAGAACAAGATCGTTTAAATTTCACTAATATTTTTCCTCTTTGCAGCAGCAAGACGCAGACCCAATTCCTTTTTTTCAGTGTCTACTTTCTTCGGTATTCAAAATGCATAATTTCAGTACCACACTTGGAATACACTTCGGGAATTAAATTTTTAATCTAATTGATTGTTCTCCTTCTGCTTTTAATTATTTGTTTGAATTATACAGGAAACTGCTAGAATAAACACTGTTTAATGGTTCGAACTAAAGTTTATTATTGAACGTCAATTCCTTGTGATATCGTATTAAGTAAATATCGGTATGGAGAACCATACATGACTTCCATATTCTAAGATTTATATTTAAAATCATTTTCAGCCAAACAGCCAGGCTGCGTCTTACCTGCCTTTTTATTGCTGTATTAAATGAAAAATATTATATTAAATTAAAATGAAAAAATTATAATTTTATTGCCTGGCAACAAAATTATTTTATTTTTAACAATTACCATTGTTTCAAAAAGTTTAAATAAATTTTCAAGTACTTTACTCTTGTTAAAACGTAAAAGGTTGCAGGTAAACTACCCCTTCCCCTTAACCGATCTTCACCAAAATCGAAAGTCATTGAGATCTCTACAATTGAGGGACGTGTGCAAAACATTATTTGATTCTGTTTGAATTTGCGGCTGTTATCGTTTGCCATAGAAAATACGATGATAAAAAAACGTTGCAGGTAAACTACCCCTTTCCCTCAACCGATCTTCACCCAAAACAATAGGTCTTGAGAACTCTACAATTTAGGGCTGTATGCAAATAATCTTTTGATTCTGTTTGAATTTGCGGCTGTTATCGTTTGCCATAGGAAATACCCTTGTTAAAACATAAAACGTTACAGGTAAACTACCCCTTTCCCTTAACCGATCTTTACCAAAAACAACAGATCTTGAGTACTCTACAAATCAGGGCTGTATGCAAAACATTATTTGATTCTGTTTGAATTTGCGGCTGTTATCGTTTGCCATAGAAAATACCCTTGTTAAAAAACCGTTGCAGGTAAACTACCCCTTTCCCTCAACCGAACTTCACCAAAAACAATAGGTCTTGAGAACTCTACAATTTAGGGCTGTATGCAAATAATCTTTTGATTCTGTTTGAATTTGCGGCTGTTATCGTTTGCCATAGGAAATACCCTTGTTAAAACATAAAACGTTACAGGTAAACTACCCCTTTCCCTTAACCGATCTTCACCAAAATCAAAAGATCTTAACAACTCTACAATTCAGGGCTGTATGCGAAACATTATTTGATTCTGTTTGAATTTGCGGCTGTTATCGTTTGCCAAACAAACAAAATTACCCTTGCTAAAAAAAAAACCGTTGCAGGTAAACTACCCCTTTCGCTCAACCGATCTTCACCAAAAACAATAGGTCGCGAGTACTCTGCAAATCAGGGCTGCATGCAAAAAATTATTTGATTCTGTTTGAATTTGCGGCAGTTATCGTTTGCCATAGAAAAAAAATCTACAGACAGACAGACAGACAGACAGACAGACAGACAGACAGACACACACACACACACACACAGACACTTTTCGGAAAACGACTTTTTTTCATGTTTTGAGTGTAGTAGAATCAGAATCTGCAATAATCTCGAACACGATTTTTTTTGCCATCACCATACTTCCATTCCTTAAGGAATATGGAAGTAAAATATCGGTATGGAGAACCATACATGACTTCCATATTCTAAGATTTATATTTAAAATCATTTTCACCCAAACAGCCAGGCTGTGTCTTACCTGCCTTTTTATTGCTGTATTAAATGAAAAATATTATATTACATTAAAATGAAAAAATTATAATTTTATTGCCTGGCAACAAAATTATTTTATTTTTAACAATTACCATTGTTTCAAAAAGTTTAAATAAATTTTCAAGTACTTTACTCTTGTTAAAACGTAAAAGGTTGCAGGTAAACTACCCCTTCCCCTTAACCGATCTTCACCAAAATCGAAAGTCATTGAGAACTCTGCAATTCAGGGACGTATGCAAAAAATTATTTGATTCTATTTGAATTTGCGGCTGCTATCGTTTGCCATAGAAAATACGCTTGATAAAAAAACGTTGCAGGTAAACTACCCCTTCCCCTTAACCGATCTTCACCAAAAACAATAGGTCTTGAGTACTCTACAAATCAGGGCTGTATGCAAAACATTATTTGATTCTGTTTGAATTTGCGGCTGTTATCGTTTGCCATAGAAAATACCCTTGTTAAAAAAACGTTGCCGGTAAACTACCCCTTTCCCTCAACCTATCTTCACCAAAAACAGTAAGTCTTGAGAACTCTACAATTTAGGGCTGTATGCAAATAATCTTTTGATTCTGTTTGAATTTGCGGCTGTTATCGTTTGCCATAGGAAATACCCTTGTTAAAACATAAAACGTTACAGGTAAACTACCCCTTTCCCTTAACCGATCTTCACCAAAATCAACAGACCTTGAGAAATCTACAATTCAGGGCTGTATGCGAAACATTATTTCATTCTGTATGAATTTGCGGCTGTTATCGTTTGCCAAACAAACAAAATTACCCTTGCTAAAAAAAAACCGTTGCAGGTAAACTACCCCTTTCCCTCAACCGATCTTCACCAAAAAAAATAGGTCGCGAGTACTCTGCAAATCAGGGCTGCATGCAAAAAATTATTTGATTCTGTTTGAATTTGCGGCAGTTATCGTTTGCCATAGAAAAAAAAAAATCTACAGACAGACAGACAGACAGACAGACAGACACACAGACAGACACACACACAGACACTTTTCGGAAAACGACTTTTTTTCATGTTTTGAGTGTAGTACAATCAGAATCTGCAATAATCACGAACACGATTTTTTTTGCCATCACCATACTTCCATTCCTTAAGGAATATGGAAGTAAAAACGTTGCCGGTAAACTACCCCTTTCCCTCAACCGAACTTCACCAAAAACAATAGGTCTTGAGAACTCTACAATTTAGGGCTGTATGCAAATAATCTTTTGATTCTGTTTGAATTTGCGGCTGTTATCGTTTGCCATAGGAAATACCCTTGTAAAAACATAAAACGTTACAGGTAAACTACCCCTTCCCCTTAACCGATCTTCACCAAAATCAAGAGATCTTGAGAACTCTGCAATTCAGGGCTGCATGGGAAACATTATTTGATTCTGTTTGAATTTGCGGCTGTTATCGTGTGCCAAACAAACAAAATTACCCTTGCTAAAAAAAAACCGTTGCCGGTAAACTACCCCTTTCCCTCAACCGATCTTCACCAAAAACAAAAGATCGCGAGTACTCTGCAAATCAGGGCTGCATGCAAAAAATTATTTGATTCTGTTTGAATTTGCGGCAGTTATCGTTTGCCATAGAAAAAAAATCAACAGACACACAGAAAGACAGACAGATAGACAGACAGACACACAGACAGACAGACACACACACACAGACACTTTTCGGAAAACGACTTTTTTTCTTGTTTTGAGTGTATTAGAATCAGAATCTGCAATAATCTCGAACACGATTTTTTTTGCCATCACCATACTTCCATTCCTTAAGGAATATGGAAGTAAAAATTACCCTTGATTTAAAACAACAGTTCCAGGTAAACTACCCCTTTCCCTTAACCGATCTTCATCAAAATCAATAGGTCTTGAGTACTCTACAAATCAGGGATGTATGCAAAGTATTATTTGATTTTGTTTGAATTTGCGACTCTTATCTTTTGCCATAAAAAATACCCTTTTAAAACATAAAACGTTGCTGGTAAACTACCCCTTTCCCTTAACCGATCTGTACCAAAATCGACAGATCTTGAGAACTCTACAATTTAGGGCTGTATGCGAAACATTATTTGATTCTGTTTGAATTGGCGGCTGTTATCGTTTGCCAAACAAACAAAGTTACCCTTGATTAAAAAAAACCGTTGCAGGTACACTACCCCTTCCCCTTAAGCGATCTTCACCAAAATCGAAAGCCATTGAGACCTCTACAATTCAGGGACGTATGCAAACAATTATTTGATTCTGTTTGAATTTGCGGCTGTTATCGTTTGCCATAGAAAATACGCTTGATAAAAAAACGTTGCAGGTAAACTACCCCTTCCCCTTAACCGATCTTCACCAAAAACAACAGGTCTTGAGTACTCTACAAATCAGGGCTGTATGCAAAACATTATTTGATTCTGTTTGAATTTGCGCCTGTTATCGTTTGCCATAGAAAATACCCTTGTTAAAAAAACGTTGCAGGTAAACTACCCCTTTCCCTCAACCGATCTTCACCAAAAACAATAGGTCTTGAGAACTCTGAAATTTAGGGCTGTATGCAAATCATCTTTTGATTCTGTTCGAATTTGCGGCTGTTATCGTTTGCCATAGGAAAAAAATCTACACACAGACAGACAGACAGACAGACAGACACACAGACAGACAGACAGACACACAGACACTTTTCGGAAAACGATTTTTTTTCATGTTTTGAGTGTAGTAGAATCAGAATCTGCAATAATCTCGAACACGTTTTTTTTTGCCATCACCATACTTCCATTCCTTAAGGAATATGGAAGTAAAAATCAGGGCTGCATGCAAAAAATTATTTGATTCTGTTTGAATTTGCGGCAGTTATCGTTTGCCATAGAAAAAAAATCTACAGACAGACAGACACACAGACAGACAGACAGACAGACACACAGACACTTTTCGGAAAACGACTTTTTTTCATGTTTTGAGTGTAGTAGAATCAGAATCTGCAATAATCTCGAACACGATTTTTTTTGCCATCACCATACTTCCATTCCTTAAGGAATATGGAAGTAAAAACAGAGAGGAGGAGAAAAAAGAAGAATCAGTCAAGTAGGACTATAATGCTAATGTAGTACGACATACTGTCTTGGAATAAAGTTGACTTGTCTCCGTGCTATTAGGCCGTAGTCCACTCCTGCCGCTAGCAACAGACGTTTCGGCCTCTCCGCTTCAGTGTATAAACGATTCCGGAATTGGCACGGGTTGGCAGAAGAATCTTACTGTTATTTTACGAATACTTAATGATATACGCACTTGGAAAGTACAAATTATTTAGTTAACTGCACAGTAGAGCGGTGATTCCAGTTAATGATTCAATTTCGAGTAAGGTTTGGAATATAAAAAAATCCCCTTTTTGTAAAATAAATCGTCTTTGTATAAATTTTCAACTATATTTGGCAACTTTCCAGTCTGAACGGACACACCAAACAACTCAAGGAGGAAATGATGAAAATTGGTATCCCTTTGAACGACCGTGTGGATATAAATACATACCGAAACAAAATTCAAAATCTTGAAGTTCTCTGCGGTGAGAAGACGAGAAAGGGGTGGTCAGTGGAAAGGAAGGCGGAGCATAGTGTGCGAATGAGGGCCTTCTGGCAGGAGAAGAAAATGAAATGATATTCGCGTGGTCCACGGCTGGCCTGTTCGTGTAAAAAAAAGTCTTTGTATCAGAATATTTCTCTGTAATTCCAGTGCCAATATTAGTCCTATACTGAAATTATTGCAAATTAAACCAGGTGACAGAAAGTTTTAAAGGTGAAACAGATTTTTGATTTGTTTAATAGTTAGACAGATTTTTGACATTAGTTAATAAAGTGTAACGATATAAAATTTAATTCACTTCCTTCATGAATTCAAATTTAATAAAAATTTATATTTTTTTTTTAGGGTACATATAAGTTCAATAAATTATACAATTATAATTTCTTACTAGTAATATGTCTGATAATTAGTATTTTTTTTATATTGATCAAAGACGTAAAAATACTAGATAACAAATCAAACTATTAATTAAAACAAAATTATATTTTATTTATGGATTTATTTAGTATTTACTACTATTTTACAATCAAGATATGTTGTTTCCTTACTTGGAACATGTTTAGGGAATTAGATATTTTTTCCGTCCTCAGCCACCTTAGTTTTTGGTCTTGTGGAATATTTGTTTCATGTTGGTTGTTGCTATGACTGCCTTTTGGCTTTTGGTAGTTTAAATTGGTATTGCTGTGTGTGGGTATGGAATATATAGGGTCTATTTGTTTTTTGAGTGTTTCCGATGTTAAGTATTTTGAAAATTGTGTCGATTAGTATTTGTTTAGGTATTAGTTTGTCTTGTGTTTTATATTTATATGTCTCTAAACTTTCCTATATATCCATTATTGTGCCTTTGTATAGTATATTGCAACGATACAGCCATATGCTGTATTGAGCATTGATTTAAATAAATGTAAAATTTGTAAAATTATTATAAGTTTGGGGTAAATGGACAGGTCTGGGAGTGTAAAAATATTTCATTGTTATACTAGGGGAGAAATTAACCTGTTCCAACAGGCAAAGAACACCTGCTCGATTGTATGTGTGTTACGCGTGTATCTTGTGTGTGTTAGTGATACATGTACAGACAGGAATCTCAGCTACCCTCCCCAATTAATTACTAAAATAATTATTTTCATTCACTGTGTGAAAACTAATTAGTGTATAAACAAACAAAAGGCACCAAACTGTGTGTAAATTTTATAGTTATCCACAGTAAGAAAATGACGTTAATAGGACACACTACGCGAAGTCAGTGCGAAATAAATGTGCCAAAAATACGCAAATTACACTAAGACGCTCAAATTAATACAGTGAGTGCTTAATCAAATTAGCTATGATTTGTGCTATCTCAATTCCGTACAAAACATTGCCATTTGCAAAAAATTGCAAATATATAAAAAGGTTCGAAAGTGGGGGCTATCATGTGATCTACAGGTCTCGACAGGATAATTTCGGAACCAACAGGTGCGGAATCTCGAGGGGGTATAAATTAAGGGTTTGACTGGAAGCCCTTCTCTTCTTTCCAAAACACAGTTGCAGTCGGACATGCTGTCCGTCGGCAGAACAGTTTTATTTTATTATAAGTCTCATCTACGAACGAATAAAGACGTTCTGTAATTATGTTTACACTATTTCGGGAAACGTAGAGTACCGGGACCGTTTAAGTCAGCAAGAGGATCTACCGAGAAGCTACAAAAAGCGACGCGAGATGCTGGACGTTAAGAGATGCTTTTTAGACGCTAACAGCCGAATGAGATCCACCTCGCACCAGCTAGTAATTCTCTGGGACGGACCACACACTGCTGGAGAACGACGCTGGACTCTGGACATATCCAGGACCACGCCAAGCCAGGATTAACGGAAACCCAACTCTGGACAACGCTGGACCCCGTCAATAAGTCGTAAGGTCATCAAAACTCGAGGTGACATGCATAATGCATTTATAAAAGATATTTTATTTAAAGAGCTCATAAAGACTATATAAAGAGACAGTGAATTAAAACAAAAAAGTTTATAATTAGAAAGAATGTAATAGAGTCTTATGTAAATCTATTAGTCGTAAGAATGAGCGATCGCATATAGATAAATATAAATATAGGAAAAAAAAAGTTTAATTTTGAGATAGTATATTTTTTTTATCAAAGTCAAATAATTGAAATGATTTGATATTTGCATTTAGTAGAAAAGAATAATTTAAATTTTGAATATGAAACAAATGCCAGTCTAAGAGTAAACAATATAATTTTAAATTATTTAAAAAAAAAAAAGGAAACATTGGTATAGACTGAGCAAGCTGAGGTCAGATCTGAAATAAATGAATTCAATTAAAAAAATAAACTTAATTAGATTTAAAAATTAATTTTTTATTAAATCAATTTGCATAAATGTTTAGATTAAGATTATTAACATATCTAGAGGTAAGAGTGTTTTAAATGGTGTAACACCGTATAGCTTAAGAGATGAACTTAATAATGAGTTATATCTGATCGAAGATTATTATCAATGTTTTATTATTTATAACGCTTGTTAAAACAATAAACATGAAATTTTAACTGGTCATAAATTTACTACTCTTACTATAGTTACACCTGGTATTGGTATAATTATTTGCAACCTGCATTACAAAAGGTATCGTTGTATAATTTTGGCGCTCCAAAATCGTGGGGCTCCACAAATTTAAATTACATTATATAATTTGTTACGTTGTATAATTTTGTCGTCCCATAGAACGTGGGGCCACATAAATTACAGTATATCAAAGTTATGTTACGTATCGTTGCAATATGTTTTATCAGTGTCATATTGGTTACCTAATGATAACATGATGGCCCTGATAGAATTCTAAAAGCCCTCCCCGATACTGCATTAGAAGTCCTCGTCAACCTATTTACAGACAGCCTGCTCCTTGGATTCGTCCCACGGGCTTGGAAACACGCCCATGTCCTGATGTTTCCCAAACCTCTTAAATCCCCCAGACTACCTGCTAACTATCCTCCCATCTCGCTCACCCCTGCCATCTCCAGGCTCTTTGAAAAAATCCTAGTCGCCAGGATACACCCCTACCTACAAGCTCATAAAGTCCATTTGGGCCATCATTAGGTATTAGGTATTCCATCATGTTGGGAATTCGTGTCCTGTATTTATTGGACGTGTGGCCAAATTGAATTTATATATTTCTGAGTTTTTTGTATGCGTTTAAGTGTAGCAAGAAGCGTTTTTGTATTCATTGCGTATACATCATACAAGAAAGGATAGTTATTCTGTTCACGTTATATAAGAAGGGTTAATATTATTACTAAACCCCTCCCTTCGTTATAATGGTTCAATACCTCAATTCGCTTGTGTCGATCTCTTACCTTGTTTTATTTTACTGATATGTTCTATTTTGTTTGTTTCCCGATTTAGGGCCCCAAATTGTTTTATTTCCAAAACAATTAAAATGATTCTTCTTATCTAATTCTCTTTTTTACTTATTTCATTTTTAACTCACCTTTGTCTTGTAGTCGATTTGAATTTCGTTCCAAAAAATAGGGGTTACCAACCTCTATTTTTGGTAAAAAATTTCCACCTTGGCTATATGAATGAATAAATTGTTACTAATATTAACATAAGTTAAAGATACAATTAATAATAAGCACTACGGTATTGTTTTCTAGTGTTTTTTATTAATTTCTTTTTTAAAACAAAATGAAATATTTTTATAACATATATTTTTTCTCCAACTCTGGTTTTTTTATTTGCTCAGCGATTGGCAACTCTTCACAGTTCAGGGCTTGCTGATTAAAATGCTATGTTTTATTTTAATTCTTTTAAATCAGTTGGGTTCTTGTGATTGCCGGAAATTTAACAAAAGATCTTTAGAAAGTACAAAACTTCACATAAAACATACTTAAATATTATACAGTTCTTAAGAAATTACTTCTTAGGTTATTTTACAAGTGTTGTTTCAAAGTTGTTGAATAGGTTAATATTTCGTTTTAGAAAAAGACTCCAATGTCCAATAAATTGATCACCATAAATTAAAAAGTGAATAAAGATATAAACTGATTGTTCCTAGTTGATTCCTTAAGTGAGTGTTTATATAAAGTTTATTACTGAGTGAAAAAAATGTCACAGTGTAGATTAGCCCTTTTGCATGTAGTTGTTAAGTTAATTTATACTCATCACATTCCTTTACATCTGATTTGTCTCTCGCTGAGTTCGTTTTTCTTTTATAATTTATTACTTAGATTTTTCTTTTGATTTTAAATAAATCTGGCTATTAAATCTCTTCTTGTCATACTATTATTAATCCTCATTTCATTAGTGTTTATTACAATTTCATTTCTATTTGATTTATTACTTTTAAATTATTATACCGAGCTGCATATAATTTTGGGCTGCTCTTCTCTGAATCTAAAAATGGACTAACGGTTTTTTCTGTTAATGTTTGGTTGTCAAGGTAGCCAGCCTCATATTCCCATTGGTGGAAAATATTGTTTACATTGTTAGATTTTGCTAATGAAATTTTACAAAATTAACAAATATTTTTTAAATTAGCATAACTTTCTTATACTACTTTGAATTCCTAAGATAATAACATTATTGCATTCCATTTCTTTTATAATTTAATTAGAAACCAAACATGACTAGTTTCTGTTCAGTATTTACTGATTTACTATTTTAACAATTTTGTTTTTATATTAATTATTTTATAACTGGTTCTTTTGATATACATTAGGTGTCCTTAAATTTATATTTTCAATGTTAATAGTATTACCTACATTTTGTTCTTACTATTGCTATTATATTAAATTTTACAAATTATTGTTTTTTCACTCTAGGCTCATTAGGCCTAGATCACCTGACTTTCTTTATACAGTCATTATAACATATTTCATGAGTTTCATGGAACAGAACTATTTTAAACATAACTACAACAAATTAACGTGTAACATTTAATGATTCCTAATCATTTTCAAAACATAAGTTAATACTATTCCTTCTAACATGCTATGCACATGCTATTTTTTTAATACATGGCATACCTTCCTACTCTATCAACTAGCATTCATTAAACATTCTTTTTTACTACGAACAGATAATATAACTATTACTTAACTAGCATTTTCTTAATTTAAAACATGACTATTAATTCTACTTATTCCACTTGGATAGGCCTATTATGCCTTAGTTTTTCCACAGTATAAATTCATCACTTTTTACACAAACATTACTTATTATTTATTTTACACATTATTACTACTGCTGTAATATCAGTTAGTATAATTTCCTTGGTTCGGTTATGCACTTTAATATTATTACTCACTAATTTTCTTTCTTTTCTTTATCTTGATTTCACCACACAACTCACCTTATCATTAATATTGGGTATTTTTTATATGGAGGATTTATTCACTTCCTATTCTAATAACAATATTATTTAATATTACTCATTTTACATTTATTTATTGGTAATTTGACATCATACTTCTGGCTATAGCTTTGTACTTTCATTATTACATTTGCTACTTTATTATTGTTTAAAAAGGGGTTGTTATATGGTTATTATGTTATTTATTATATCCTTCCCTCTGCCAATCAATTGGGTTGGGTCATCGTCACAGTCTTTGTCTAGTTTTTATGTAATTATTGTGCTATATTTTAATATTCTAGTTCATTAATTCTTCATACCTTGATTTTCTTTATTCCTTCTAAGTTGTACCTCATTTCTTATTAGATGGTAATTTCTTTGTAACGTTATAATATTCAAGAGGGAACGATGGCATGAAATAAGTAAGGGTAGGAGGGGGGGGGCTCGCTAAAGATTCCTGAGGAAGGCCCAAACAAAAGATTTACGCCACTGTGGGCTCGTTTACACATCACCTTCACAAAATGCCACGGGACAACATCAGTTGTGAAATTAAATAACAAGGCTATCCCGGTAGCCGACTCTGTAAAATACTTTGGCATCCACCTAGACAAAAAACTGACTTGGCGAAACCACATTTGGATGAAGAGAAAACAACTGGACACCAAGTTTCGCAAGCATTATTGGCTCCTGGGCAGAAAACCATTACTGTCAATGTGAAACAAGCTGTTGTACAACACTTCTTCAAGCCTGTGTGGACATACGGCTTACAGCTTTGGGGAACTGCATCTAAATCCAATATCGCCATAATGGAAAGGTTTCAGACCAAGGTGTTGCGTGCCATAACCAACGCACCGTGGTTCATCAGCAACAATGACATCTATAGCGACCTGGACCTGCCCTCAGTCAGTGAAACCGTTGCGATGTTCAGCGAAAGATATGTGAAACGGCTTGAAGAGCACACGAATCCTTTAGCCATAAATCTACTAGAGAAGAGCCTACAGACAAGACGTCTAAAGTTAACATTTCCTCTGGCCTTACCTAGACTCTAAAACTATAAATGTATTATACATAATCTGTTACTTTTAAATACTCATATAGAGAACTAGTAAATGGCCTAGTTCTCTTCGTACTATGTATTCTGTAAAGAATGATGGTTATTGTTATGTATTAACAGATTGCATAAATAAACGTAAAAAAATTTTTTTAACTGTGCGCGCGCGCGGGTCGCTGGCCGCGGTGGAGTTGAATGACCTTGAGAAGGACACTCGTTACACCGTTTCGACATAATGCTATATGCTGTCTTCTGAATCTTCGATCTCCTGCTCAGAAGTCTCTGAAACCGATGAAACAAGTAACTGTGAACACATAAGTATTACAAAGATTACTTAACGAATTGTAAATGACTATTTTGGAAGCTACCTGTGTAGAGTGGAGTGAAAACTAATCACTGTGAATGACAGACAACCGTAGATATTGATCAATGACAGATTTTGAAACAACCAATTAAAAACAAAATACCAATGTCTTATGACACTTTATTGACAGAAAGTATGAAATCAATTAGCTTTATACCAACAAAGTTATATATAAATTATTCTAAATATCCAGTGAATGTTCGCGGTCACGCTCTCCCTCTCTCTCTCTCTCTCTCTCTCTCTCACACACTCACACACACACGCGCGCGCTGATTGAGGTCATCAAATGATTAGTGTTTATGTACAACTATTTGTGTCCAAGTTGGTTTGTGTTATGCGCAGAATAAAATACAAATAACTCTTGTTGACCGACAGCTAAAATTTGACTATTAAATTTTAAAAATATATGTACGTATAAATAGTTTAATAAAATTGGAACTGACCGACTCAACAACGATTGTAAATAATTTAAAGAAAGCGAAATTAAAGAAAAAAAATATACCGCGGGCTCGTCCGGGATTTGAACCCGGGACCTCTCGCACCCTAAGCGAGAATCATACCCCTAGACCAACGAGCCACAAGAGAGAGTAGA
Source organism: Magicicada septendecula (assembly GCA_034769895.1). NCBI lineage: Eukaryota > Metazoa > Arthropoda > Insecta > Hemiptera > Cicadidae > Magicicada > Magicicada septendecula. The sequence continues at coordinate 14,423,012 of CM068371.1, read as the reverse complement.
ACAATGTTATCATTTCACGTGTGAAAGTATTTGTCCGCACGTCAAGCTATGTGTAAACAGCTGTTATCATTGTAACCACATATCAGCTGTTTAGTTTTTTACATTATTATTTTTTTTTTTTGAACGTATAGTACTGTATTACATTTAGACTTGTGAACAAAAACGCGATAATTTTAATTAGCGATTCTTAACATGAGTAAATTTACAGAGCTATCCAATTGCAGTTGGAAAAACGTATTACTGTGGGAATGAATATTACAGATTATTCACACTTCCTACGTTTTGGAATTCATCATTTTCTGATTTCTTTGTCAGTCTTCAAAAACAACCATGACTCATTACAAATTATAAGGTTTCGGACGTTAGCCATCGTAAGTTAAAATTTAGAAACACGACGTTTCGACCTCTATAGAATCAGAACAAAGATAAATCTATCCCTAACAAATAGATGTCGTCAAGCTCCAAATCTTAGGTAAACAAGTATATTGCTATAAGATAATAATAATAATAACAATACAGTACTCAGCATTCCAGCAAGGAAGGTTTCCTTCTGCGGTTGCGACGTAAACGACGTTTTCGGGACGAAAGGCTAATGCCCGAACCTTATAATTTGTAATGAGTATATTGCGCCACCGATTAACAATAATTTTAAGAACCAAGACTGTTCACACAACATTGGAACCTACAGTAACTTACAATTATGTAACACAAAACACACACACACAAATTCATTGTATGTGAAAGCCTGTATACAGACGCTCTCATGTATTTATCTATAATGCGTATTGACAATACGCTGGAAGTGTATAAAATTATCCCCCTAGGTGGTCGAAAAAGTTGACAAATTTAGTTATAATCTCGTAATTTGTAGGCTGTTTCATTTTATTTATTTTTCACCTGTGTACGTTAACGTAATCGTCTCGCTTTTTGAAATATACGAACAGTTTGTTACACATCATTAGCGTATACGTTTGAAATATGAAATATAGAAAAATCAGTTGAGTCAATATGTATTTTTAACAACGTTTCAACGGATTTTTATTGTTTTAATTTTGTTTACTTTAATGGTACTGATTTCAGGATGTTATTACCCCACTTTATAGATAGTAATGTTGATTAGTCTTAAGTTTTTTTTTTTGGTATGAAGCCGACCCCCAAAACCAAATTCTAGATACGCCACTGGAAGGGCACCCAGTAAAGGAACAGGTGACAAGTGTGATAGAACGGTTCCTAGTACCTTAGTGTATCACACTTGAAGAAGACGTAAATCTAAGGTATTTGTCGTGTCAGTTAAGAAGACATCTGTGAGAAGAAAAAATAAAAGACGCAGTATGTTCGAATGCAATCAGAAATTTCCAACAACAACTGTACTTCTGGACTTCATGATCCTGCGCGTGTCCACCCAGTGCCGGATTTAAGGGTCTGTAAGGCATTTTGGTCAAAAAATTCTATTCGTTTTTGTTCCAAAATATTGTATGGAATATTTACTTACATTTGATATTAATTTTAAATTAATTGGACAACAAGAAAATGTTTTACGATTTTTTTTAGGTGATGATGTTAGGGATAAACTCAGTCCAATATGTCACCCATTCGAGCTTATGCATATTTCGGTTTGTTATAGTGCACAGAACTATTGCTTTTCGTTCTTATTTCTCCGTGTATTTATCCTACACATATGGATAAGCTTAAAGCTATATTTAGAGACCTGGCTAACCCAAAACGTTTAAAGAAGTGTTTCCATGGTAAAAGTCAAAGCCCCAATAAGTCGGTAAACAACATAATTTGGTTGCGCATTCCTAAAACCGTTTTTGTTTCCCTACAAACATTAAATTTTGGGTTTATGATACAGTTTCACGCTTTAATAGAGGTTACTTAACCAGGTGCTTAGTACTGAAACAACTAGGCCTGTCAGTAGGAAAGAAATTTGCTGAAATTATGTTGGGTGTTGAAATGAAACGAGTACAGAGAGCTGAACAAGCAACTGCAGAACTAAAGAAAGAAGCCCGGCAGAAGAGAGCAATGGCAAAAAGGAAGCTGGAAGAAGACAAGGTGCAGAAGACCCAGATAAACCTTCATATGCATCAGGACTTTATTAGACAATGCACACACATTCATTATATTGATTATTAATCTTCAATTCCTGTTACCCGAAAATTTTTATTTTTCACATAAAAGACCCAATCTCTGGAACTACTAAAGATACAGAGCTCTCATTTTCTGTACTTGTGTAGGGCAAATGGTTATAACTTTTAACACAGGAATTTTTTCATACAAAAATGCCTGTCACGAGAAAAAAATTAGAATGCGTAGGATGTGATTTTTTTGAAGTGTTAAACATTGCATTGGATTAACATTTCTAAAATGGCTCAACGTAATCATATCCTAAAACCCCTGTGTTAAAGTTTCTATTGAGGGCTACTAATCAATCAATGGTAAAAGTTTCAAACAGCTCAGTTAATTAGTGTTTAAGAAAACGGGTCATGAAATCTAGTAAATTAACGTGGGCGAAATAGGGCTTACAAACGCCCCTTAAGCATAGGTTTACATAGGCTGCATCCTAGGGGCCGCACCACAAAAAAGTGAATAGTCAACTTACATACAAATTATTTGGTTCGTGTTCCATAGAACAGTAGAAATTACTAGAGTAAAAGGTGGTATTATGAGCCGTGTATAGGGCAGAGTGGGGCAAGAGTGCACACTTAAATATTAAATTCATCTCAAACTGCACTCATTGCACTGAGACTCGTTATATTTTGACAGAAATATCATGAATCCCTTAAGGTTCGATTAAGATCTCCTTTTAATAATTTCAACTACTACAGCACATGTAAATAAATATATTTCCAAAACCTGTCAAATGCAAACTTTTGTCCCCGTGAGAAATCAGTTGTTTTTATTTTTCCTACATTTTTATTCTGGTTAGGGTCTTTTGACTGTAACAAAAAAAAAAAAAAACGAGTGCAATCTTTTATTATTATTTACATAGATTCCAAAATGCCATTGCGATATCTTGAGACCGTTAACTTGTTAAAAAAAAAAAAAAAAAAAAAAAAGTGTATCCCAATTTAATTTGTACACTTAATAATTATTTTATTTTGTAGTTTTGTAAGATATATTATTCAAATTTTTCCGGATGAGGGACCGTGACCCCCCTTTTTACTGAGGAGTAGGGTATTCCATACCCACCAAACCCCTCCTAGGGGGCCCGCGCCACATGTGTAGCCTAGGGGCTCACTAACTCTAAATCTGGCCATGTGTCCACCAATAAACTTGGAACTTACACTAAATGTGTGGGTAGGCATCTTCAATCCCCAATACTACTACTACTGCTGCTGCTGCTACTACTACTACTACTACTACTACTACTACTACTACTACTACTACTACTACTGCTGCTGCTACTACTACTGCTGCTACTGCTACTGCTATTACTACTACTACTACTACTACTACTACTACTACTACTGCTGCTGCTGCTGCTGCTGCTACTACTACTAGGCCTACTGCTGCTACTGCTACTGCTGTTACTACTACTACTGCTGCTGCTGCTGCTACTACTACTACAACAACAACTACTACTACTACTACTACTACTACTACTACTGGTGCTACTACTGCTGCTACTACTGCTACTACTACTGCTACTACTACTACTACTACTACTACTACTACTACTACTAATAATAATAATAATAATAATAATAATAATAATATAATAACAATGGCTCCCATGTGTACCACCGATGCAGCTTAGGAGTCAGGCAGGGTAGGCTGCCTTATGCGAGCCGTACGGCATACAAGGAAGGCAGTGCGGCCAGCACTACGCTTCAGCCGCCCATTATTATCCCCAGGATGTTATCCCAGGTACTCATTTTCAACAGGCTCTGAGTCGACCTGGGGGCTGAAAAACGCACCTTGATTTTATGGTGCGGGTCCGGGAATCGAACCCGGGACCTCTAGATTAGTAGCCAGGTGCCAATAATAATAATTATTTGAGTAGTTAGTTTACGGCAGCGGGGTGGCCAGTGTATTTCAAGGTCATGTCTTTCAAGGCTGATGCGTTACAAATATAATTGTTACGGTTAAAAATTAGCCGCAGTGTGAGCGACAATATCCGCGCGCCATTCCGCACCAGCAGTAACAAAGCGTAGAATCGTATCTGTCCCAATAGACGCCTCAATGGCCCAACCGAGATCGAGGCATATTTCTAGACTAACGAAATGCAAACTGTACAAAACACTAAAAAGGTTGACATACAGTCGTGAGACATGGACATACAGATCAATGGGGTGTTTTACCTAGGGTTACCGTACGTCCTCGTTTGCCACGGACTGTCCTCGATTTTGGGCCGTGTACGGGTGCAGTCGACCAAAATGCGATTTTATCCTAGTTTTTGCCACGTTTAATTTCAATTCCTAATTTGGTGCCTGTGACGCCAAAAGTTCACGTTGTTAGTTTAACATAGAAACTTAAAGTACGTATGAAAACCAATGTGCGTTTGAAACAATACCCACTTTTTGTGTAAACCACGTGAAAAACCCCAACTCGAAGAAAGGCCTTGCCTGTTACTATACATGTCTCCCTTTTTTTGTGTTTCACACAAAATTCGCTTGCAGTGAATTTTTCTAGATTTTACTGAATAACATAAAAGAATATTGGCCGTTTAACGAATAACAAATCTTGTTTTGATTTGGTAATACGTTGGGTTTCTTTTTCTTTAGTCTTACTATCCAGAAATAAACGTATTTTGCACTTTACGTTGTTGTAAACGTATTCTGTTGTTGTTGCGTTCTTTATTAAATATGTTACTTTGTTGTAAACGTATTCTGTTGTTGTTGCGTTCTTTATTAAATATGTTACTCTGTTGTAAACGTATTCTGTTGTTGTTGCGTTCTTTATTAAATATGTTACTCTGTTGTAAACGTATTCTGTTGTTGTTGCGTTCTTTATTAAATATGTTACTCTGTTGTAAACGTATTCTGTTGTTGTCGCGTTCTTTATTAAATATGTTACTCTGTTGTAAACGTATTCTGTTGTTGTCGCGTTCTTTATTAAATATGTTACTCTGTTGTAAACGTATTCTGGTGTTGTCGCGTTCTTTATTAAATATGTTACTCTGTTGTAAACGTATTCTGTTGTTGTCGCGTTCTTTATTAAATATGTTACTCTGTTGTAAACGTATTCTGTTGTTGTCGCGTTCTTTATTAAATATGTTACTCTGTTGTAAACGTATTCTGTTGTTGTCGCGTTCTTTATTAAATATGTTACTCTGTTGTAAACGTATTCTGTTGTTGTCGCGTTCTTTATTAAATATGTTACTCTGTTGTAAACGTATTCTGTTGTTGTTGCGTTCTTTATTAAATATGTTACTCTGTTGTAAACGTATTCTGTTGTTGTTGCGTTCTTTATTAAATATGTTACTCTGTTGTAAACGTATTCTGTTGTTGTTGCGTTCTTTATTAAATATGTTACTCTGTTGTAAACGTATTCTGTTGTTGTTGCGTTCTTTATTAAATATGTTACTCTGTTGTAAACGTATTCTGTTGTTGTTGCGTTCTTTATTAAATATGTTACTCTGTTGTAAACGTATTCTGTTGTTGTTGCGTTCTTTATTAAATATGTTACTCTGTTGTAAACGTATTCTGTTGTTGTTGCGTTCTTTATTAAATATGTTACTCTGTTGTAAACGTATTCTGTTGTTGTCGCGTTCTTTATTAAATATGTTACTCTGTTGTAAACGTATTCTGTTGTTGTCGCGTTCTTTATTAAATATGTTACTCTGTTGTAAACGTATTCTGTTGTTGTTGCGTTCTTTATTAAATATGTTACTCTGTTGTAAACGTATTCTGTTGTTGTTGCGTTCTTTATTAAATATGTTACTCTGTTGTAAACGTATTCTGTTGTTGTCGCGTTCTTTATTAAATATGTTACTCTGTTGTAAACGTATTCTGTTGTTGTCGCGTTCTTTATTAAATATGTTACTCTGTTGTAAACGTATTCTGTTGTTGTCGCGTTCTTTATTAAATATGTTACTCTGTTGTAAACGTATTCTGTTGTTGTTGCGTTCTTTATTAAATATGTTACTCTGTTGTAAACGTATTCTGTTGTTGTCGCGTTCTTTATTAAATATGTTACTCTGTTGTAAACGTATTCTGTTGTTGTCGCGTTCTTTATTAAATATGTTACTCTGTTGTAAACGTATTCTGTTGTTGTCGCGTTCTTTATTAAATATGTTACTCTGTTGTAAACGTATTCTGTTGTTGTTGCGTTCTTTATTAAATATGTTACTCTGTTGTACACATTGTACGTACACACTACACGTTATATTGTTTCCAACAATGGCTTTTATTTCTTTAAAGAGTAAACTAAAAACCAGAAAACATTATTACCTAACCTCACAAATGAAAACGCTACGTATTTTCAGATTACATTAACAAACAGAATAATTTACAATTAGAACACTTCTTCTTCTTCACATCGTGGTATATCTAAATATCACTATAGTACTGACGACTCGGAACACTAGGTTTTTTATAAGTAAAAACGTAAAGTTTTACCTTACAGCCTAAACCGGCTTTCGCCTATAGAAGGCTTCATCAGAGGCTGTCGTAGGTAGCGCTGTTCGTCTTGTTGTTGGCGATATCGTGGTATATCGATACAATCACACATTCCAAACATCGAAAATGTAGTGTGAGTATTGGAAAGTACCATGGCCGGCTCTAGTAGAAGGCCGGAATGTTAAACGTGGCAACGTTGCGTCCGAGGCCTATAAGCATAGTGTAATAAAATAGCTAAAGTGAACATGTCATAATTTGTTTTAATTTCATAGCATTACTAAAGTCATGAGTAGGCCTATTTATAGGTAAATCTAAATTATAGGCCTCTTTTGAAAGGAACGTTTTAAGTACTGCTGCCATACGACCTTGTTTGCCTCGGACTGTCCTCGATTGTAGGCCATGTCCGACCAAAATGCGATTTTATCTTAGTTTTTTTTTGCCATATTTAACTTCAATTCCTAATTAATCGAAATTTCAAAATTATTATAAGTATAACACTACCGATTCGGAACACAAAGTTTTTTAATGGTAAAAACGTAAAAGTTTTACCTTATAGCCTGAACCAGTTTTCGATTATTATCAGCTTCGTCGGAGGCTGCCACTGGGAGGGCTGTCCGTCTTGTTCTTAGTGACGGCGCCGTCGTTCGAAAGATGGATGTTGTGTGTGTGTAGTGTGATCTGTTCGAATCATACGTGGGATTTGAATTGTGTCTGTTCGTTTAGGATGTCGTTTTTATGTGTTTTTGTGTGTTTGTATACTTCTAGTTGTTCAAGAGTGTCTAGTTTTTGGCCTTTTGTGTGTACGTGTAGAATGTCCATGTTGCTGGTTATATTTGTGTATGTGTGGTTTGCTTCAATGAGGTGGCTTGCAAAGGTGGATTCGGTGGTGGAGTGTAGTGCCTTTGTATGTTCAATGTATCTCTGTTTGAAGTACCGTCCTGTCTGGCCTATTTAGAATTTACATACAGAATCCACCTTTGCAAACCACCTCATTGGAGCAAACCACACGTACATAAACATCAAAAGAAACATGGATATTCTACACGAACACAGAACATACGTACAGTTGTATGCAGTTACCACAGTAGGTAAGTCAACTGCTTGTTTGCTGTTTCGCCGCCAAACGGGAAAAACTGCACTCGCAAAATCGGTAAAATTATAGAATGTATCCCAAAGTAGGCAACTTTTTGTCTCTCATACTTTTCAGTCTCTTGTGTGTGCGGTCCTTAAATTGAGGAGTTTATCGTGATGGTGAGGACGACAACAGCACAGTTACTTTCCTCTCAATGATAGTCTCCTGCTACGGACAGTCACGGCCAGTGGCGTATCTAGAATTTGACCTTGGAGGGGCGGGCTCCGATCAAGTCGACTTCATACAAAACAAAAACAAGTTAATGCTAATCAACATTACTATCTTTAAAGCGGTTGGAAAACGTGTGTTAACATCCTGAAATCAGTCCCACTGAAGTAAACCGTAATAACACAATAACAATACGCGTTATTGAAACACTGTTCAGAAGACAGCCTACTTATTGACTGACTTGGTTTTCCTATACTTCATACTTCAAACGTATACGCAAATGCTGTGTAATAAACCTGTTTGTATATTTAAGAAAAGAGCTACTACTATGTTAGTGTACACAGTTGAAAAAATAAAATAAAACAGCCTAAAAACTAAGAGATTAACAAAAATTGTAAACTTTTTCGATCCTCTGGCTGAGGACCGTTCCGGTTCCGTTCTCCCCCCCCCCCCCCGTAAATACGCCCCTGGCTAAGGCAGTATAAATGAATGATTTCCACAGTTGTCATAATAACCAAACAAACAAAGTCAAGTATATAAACATATGAGTAGATATAAATAATATGATCCTACTCCACTTTTGGGGGCATTACAAATAATATGTGTTCGGAATAAATTTTGGGGAACTTGTCTTCTGATTGAATTTTTGGGGAACTTGTGTTCGGAATATATTTTGAGGAATTTATCTTCGGAATATAACTTTGCCAATTGTCTTAAATAATTATATATATTTTTGTTGTTTTTTTTTAGGCCTATACATTAAATTTTTTTTCTATATAATAGTGAACTGAAAATGGATTCCTCAATCGCTGTATTTAATCAGATCAGAGAATGTGCCTTTAAAGAATTTAAGAATATTAAAGAGTTGGAATTGAATAAAAAAATATAAGATTGAACGATTTGAGAAAATTAAACTAAATTTGGACCTTCAATTCTGTGTCATCTAGAAGAATATAAAGTACATTTACCTAAAAGATTTCTTAATAAACTAGATGACAGAATTATTAAAGATTAAAAAAAAATTTTAACTTGATCTATAAGGGATTGAAAGATGATAAATATCCACTTGTAGAAATTAAAACTGATTAAACTTTTTAATAAATTCTTTAATTCTGGAGTAAATTTCGGAAATATGTTTCACTTGTTCTTAAAAATGTTAGGTAAAGAGAGCTCAAAAAGTGATTGTTTTATTGAGTGTTTACTTAGACGTTTCTGTAATTTTTGTTTAATTTATTTTATATTATTTTGTGAAATCATTAGTATTTTGTAAACAATGTTTTAGATTACTGAATTTATGTAACTTGTATATTTTTATTTTTATTAATGCTAGATTAAGGAATATTTTGTAAAATTGTTTTCTTGTAATTTGTAATGCCCCCAAAAGTGGAGTAGGATCATCATATTTATATCTACTCATATGGGATTACTAACTTAATAACAACATATGCATAGAGGTATACAATCCTCTTACGACAGTAGTCAACTTCTTGTTTGGTGTTTCGCCGCCAAACAGGAAAAATTGCTCCGGTAATAGTCGGTAAAATTATAAAATGTATCCCAATATTATTTTTCTCTCCAACTTTTCAGTCTGCCGCCTAGGCGCACACTTGCGATTATCTGTCGCAACGACAGAAAAATCGTGGTCGCAAAAAAAATATTGAAGTTCGCTCACTTGCGATAAATAAATCGCAATTTTACCATAATTTTTTGTCAGCATAGAATGGACGCCGTAGAAACAACTCGTCTTGTGGCTTTGATGTTGCGCTTAAAATAAAAACAGAAGCGATACAAAAAAGAATACTGGGTACATCCAATTATATCAGTCAGAGGACGCTGAATGGACAGTTTAAAAAATTCATGCGGCTTTACGATTACACCTCAAAGAATTTTTCAAATACTACAGAATTAGTATTAAAAGCTTGGACGAGTTGCTTGAAATAGTCGGACCAAATATTAAACAGAAGGATACGAAATGGAGGAAATCTATAGGCCTACCACCTGAGGAACGATTATTATCAGTAATATTTACGGACACCTCGCCCCCACAGTTATTCTTTTAAATTACGGTCGCTGTATTCTTTTAACCGCTTATCGAACAGAGCTGGTCGTTTTTTTGCTTCAATCATAATTAGCTCTTGGGTCTAGGACACACAGTATCATCAGATTCGTGCCAGACATGGTGCTAGTCTACTCATCAGTACACTCTTCTCAAGACTAACAGCCAAGCAATCGTGGCTACAGAATCGCAAGTAGGTGCAGGTCTGTACATTTCTGTGTGATTCATTCGAGCCACCGACAATCGCGTCGCTGATAAAATAGAACATGTTGCGATTTCTCAGTCACGCGTGAGTGCACTGGCATTTAAAACTATGTGTTCCATTCGTGCGACAAAAATCGCAAGTGTGCGCCTATAATCATGTGTGGTCTCCAAGTTTGAGGAGTTTATCGAGACAGTGAGGAGGACAGTAGCACTGATAGACAGTCATAGTAGTGATAGACAGTGATAGTAGTGATAGTAGTCATAATAGTGATAGTAGTCATAGTAGTAATAGTAGTGAGTAGTGATAGTAGTCATAATAGTGATAGTAGTCATAGTAGTAATAGTAGTCATAATAGTGATAGTAGTCATAGTAGTAATAGTAGTGAGTAGTGATAGTAGTCTCCTGTTATGGACAGTGACAGCGTATCCAAATATATGGCTACATTCATTCACTTTAAATACTCGGTCCGTTTTCCTTATTGTTCACCATTATAGGCTACTACAGTGGCTTGTTTTATTTAAAGAGCGGCGGTATTTCGCCAAGGATAAAGTCCTCGTTACACGAGACAATTAGCTCGAGTGACATTACGAGGGTCATTCAATAAGTAAACAGACAAACAGTTGTAGAAAAGAAATTAATTGTAGCAGCTGATTGAAACTTTCAGGAGTGTTACCTGGCAACGTCGTTGTGAGTTTTGATCAGCTGTTCAATAATATATTGCATAAACATAACCAATACAGTTTTATTTACTTTAGGACAGTACTTTCGAAGAACAGCGTTCTGTTATAAGATTTTTGGATTTGGAACCACTATAACCACTACTTGGATTCACTATTTGAACCTGAGTCAAAGCGACAAAGCATGGAGTGGAAGCATCGCAGTTCACCCGCCAAAAAAAATTCAAAACCCAGCCATCGGCTGGTAAGGTGATGTTAACCATCTCTTGAGCTCCCAAGGCCCAATTTTCTGTGATTACCTACAAGACCAGCGTACCATCAATAGTCAGTACAATTCTGACATGACTGTGAACAAAGTTAAGCCTGCATTGAAGAAGAAATGTCCGGGATGACACAGGAAAGGTGTGATTCTTCTTCACGATAATGCCCGCCCACACACGGCAAAACTGACGCTCGAAACAATAAAAAAATGTACGTTGGGAGATCCTGCCTCATCCCCCTTATAGCCCTGACCTTGCCCCATCTGACGTTTTCTTGTTTGGCCCACTCAAGGAGACTTTGCGTGGTGTCAAGTTCAACAGCAATGAAGAAGTGAAGGAAAAAGTCCAAAAACCGGCTTCGACATCAAAGTAAAGAATTCTTTGCTGAGGGAATAAAAAAGCTTGTGAAGAGATGGGAAAAGTGCACAGACGTTGCTGGAGATTACGTTGAAAAATAAAAAAAAATTGTATTGATTGAATAAAAAGTTTTTGTTCCACAGATGTTTGTTTGTTTATTTATTGAATGACCCTCGTATTAACAGACCCGATCAGCTCGGTAACCGTGTTTGTATTTTATTGACGAACAAACCGAGTCAATTGTAACATGAACCAGCAAAGCGAGTTTTCAGTTTTATCTCGACCGTTTGGCATCTGTCTGTCTGTCTGTCTGTTTGTCTGTCTGTTTGGAGCATGTCTCACGATAACTTTTGAACGCATCAACCGATTTTCTTAAAACTTGGCATGCGTCCTACAGAACCCTATTGTTTTTAGAATTGATTACCCCCCAAAAATTGACGACGAGAGGCAGAAATCGGAAGTGCTAAAATTGTGAAAAATCTCAAAATCCACGTAGGGTATTTTGGAAAATTCCCTTAATCAAATTAAAGGAAATTTTAACCAAAATCTAATATGGTAAATATATCACTACCGACTCGGAACACAAAGTTATTTTATTGGTAAAAACGTAAAATTTTTATCTTATAGCCTGAACCAGTTTTCGCTTATTATAAGCTTCGTCAGAGGCTGCCGCTGGGAGCGCTGTCCGTCTTGTTCTTGTTCACATAAAAACGACTGCTAAACGAACAGACACAATTCAAATCACACATATTATTATTCGAACATATCACACCCCACACACACAATATCGATCCTTCAAAAGTCGGCGCCGTCGCCAAGTTAAACAATGTTTTTCGCCTTGTGCCAAAGGTTACCTGTGCAAAATTGAGTGACAATCGGTGTAACGGTGTGGATTTGTATTCAATACAAATAAATCCTCATACCTTGAGTTTTATGTATATAGATTAAGTAAAATTTACAACAGAATCCTATTAACAAGAATTTCAACAAAAATCCCAATATAATGTGCAATTTATGAAATTTCGAATTCTAGAATACCAGAACCCAAAAAAGGGATCAAAAATTTTGAAAAATTGTAAAAGTCCAGCCGGATTCACTAAAGGGAATTTTAACCCAAATCTGAATGTAGCGTATACTATGAAAATTTTTGGTTGCTTCTACCTGATACACGTATCGGGTATTGTTCGGCGTACATCTGCCGACATTGTGTTCTTACACTCTGTCGCTTTCTGGCGGCCTGAGGAAGATTCCCGAGGGGAAATCGAAACGTTGATGGCTTTTCATAGCAACAGACCACGGCCTAACTGCCCGGTTTTTAAATATAATTTTGAATATATTTTAAGTTTGGGGTTACCGTGGGCCAAAAATGGAACTGAAAATTTTAAGAAAATTGTAAAAGTTTAAGGGGAATCAAGTTTTGAGGAATTTTAATCAAAATACAAACTTCATGTCTTTTAGAACGTGACAGAATTAATATCTCTTAACATTCCTTACAAATTCTGAATCGCATTTAAAAATGTTAAAGCTATACTTGGAAAAATCTGTATATAAAGTTGTGTATCAGTTGTGTATTGTATAATCAAAATAATTTTTCGTTGTAAGCTAATTTTATGAAGTTTTAATCTATGTATGTTTCTTAAATTTTTTTGTATGATTTTATTTTCAATGTAAAAATAATTAAGTAAGTATGAGCCTTTAGAATGTAGAATTACTTTAAAACTTAATTGGAATGAATAATAATTTAAAATCTAATTTATTATCGATGCTCACCTTGGTACCCAAAGTCGCCACCCGACTTCGCTTCGAATTCTGTCGACCCGAGCACACGTCTTTTTAATCTTTTATTAGTAATTCAAAATAATTAAAACAAAGTCTATGAATTCGTTTACTTCAATATTCTTTTATTAAAGAATAAATAAATATTCTTGAAACGTTATTAGTCAATTACCCTATATGTACAATTACTAGCTCAGATGTTGGCAATATCGAAATTTCTCAGGGAACTAGGTTATATTGTATATTAATTCAGCTTGATGTAAACAAATCTATGGGTTCTTGTGACTACAGTAATTTAACCGAAAAATGTCCTCAGTGAAGTACAAAACATCACAAATCTTTGATCTATTACATAAATTTAATAATGACATTAACTAATTCATGAACAGTTTCAGTAGTGTGAAATAATAGATCATTTTTGGTTTGGTCTCCAAGTTGCGTATTTTTAAACTTAACGACGAGTGATTAGTTCATGATTTCATTTTTATACCCTGATGATGGGACTGTGTTCCTGAAACGCGTCGTTACGCAAACAATCAAAAGTTGCAAGGAAGGAATTAGAAAAAGGTAATTACCAGTCTATATAATTTATTGAAATAATAGTGTTCAGTGTCTTTCTAAGTTAACCACAAATTCACTTCTTAATTCGAAGTGTACACAAAAATCTTACAATTAATGATTACAAAATTGTTAGTGTTAAGTGGTTCAGTGAATGTTCAAATAATAAAAATAGTGGGTAATTATTTACGATACTACGTAACCCCAAATTGCGGTGAAATATTTTTTTCCCTATTCTTCTATACTATATAAACACGAGAAAAATAATTTTAAACGGCGGCCGAACCTATTCACGGAGAAAAAAAATTAAATAATTACTCCCATAAGCGCGCATGTAAAATGAATGACCGCCATGTTAACTCAGCAACGGCGCACGGATACACAGCGAATGACGAGTTATGACGGCATTGCGCGGAGTACTCAGTGCTGTACTTCCTAAGTTCACGCGGCAAATAACGTGTCGTTTTTTGCCGCCTTACGGGATAAATTATTTAATTTTTTTCTCCGTAAATAGGTTCGACCGCCGTTTAAAATTATGGTAAATATTTACCTGTGCTACACCATACGCCATATTAACTGAGTAGTTAGTGGGACCACCACTACATTTTGCCTTAACGTAATTCAATTGCCTACAACGCAAAGCATTACATTTCAGACTCGTGGGTGGCCGACTCATCAGTTTCCTACAGTATCCACCGCTGAGAGTGATTTTGGGTAGCCGGCTCACCGCACATGCTTTAGTCTACGGCGCCTTCGGCGCCTCCGAGGTTACTAATAATAAACTCGCGGTGGGCTCAACGCAAAGCTTTAAACCGCCGTTTGGGCTCAACGCAATAATGGCGTTCACCGGCTGTTGCATGCATTCTTGTGCGAGTAATTATTTAATTTTTTTCTCCGTAAATAGGTTCGACCGCCGTTTGGAATTATTTTTTTCGTGTTTATATAGTATAGAAGAATAGGAAAAGAAATATTTCGCCGCAATTTGAACGTACGTAGTATCGTAAACAATTACCAAATAGTGTATAATTAGTATTTAGTGTCACACTTAGGTTATATAGAAATAATGACTTGAGTTGTTCTCACCAATTATTATACACTTTTTAAACTCGGGTAAGTTGTTTTCACAATTAAATATTGTTAAATCACTCTTCACAATTCACGGATTAGGTTATTCACTGAATTTCATAACTCACAAATATATCTTGGTCACCTAACCTGTCTGGTGTTCGATACTCGTTAACAATTTCCTGGACACAAGTAATACAGGGAGTGTGTTCTTTACTCTTCGAAGTGTAACAATCAACTAACTGGCATGGGTTGATTTTTCTGCCTTCCTGGACCAAAGCTTGCAAAATACCGATTGGTCGAAGCCCTAGGCATTGCCATTTGATGGCGTCGGTTTTTCTAGTTCCAATATATCATCAAATAATTATTAGTAGAAACATATAACTTTCAACATAAACTAAGTACTTCTGTTGTTTTGTACTTCAATTGATTTTAATAATTAGGTTGGGTTATGCACTTTGGCATATTTCTACTCTTTAACATATATAAGTTTGATATTGATTTTGGGAGAACCGTCACTTTACAATATATAAGTTTTATCTTTATTTTGAGGTAACCGTCACGTTACAGTATATTTGTAAAAAGTAATGGGTATAGGCCTGTAGATATCTATGGAAGCATACATAAATTTAGAAGCTAAGGCTTAATCATTTGTCATTTAGGCAATATGGTTATTAAAGTCAACTAAAAAATAAAAACAACCCATTGAAGTACGTAGTTCAGTATATTAAATGTTTATTATATGGTTGTATGGTTTACAATTTACAAACAAAACAAATAGAGTAATAGAACTTTTCGTAATTTTTCTAATTGTGAAATCACCTAATTATGAAAATTTATCTAATATTGAAGTTTACCTAATAATAAATGTATTTTTTTTTAAACAGTGAGCGAGTTTTGGAGCTCAGAAAGCTTACTAGTTTTTTTGTAATGTCGGTTGGGAAACTCCAGCTCTGCTAATATAATAAAAAACTTGATTTTTCTACCATTGA
Source organism: Magicicada septendecula (assembly GCA_034769895.1). Taxonomy (NCBI): domain Eukaryota; kingdom Metazoa; phylum Arthropoda; class Insecta; order Hemiptera; family Cicadidae; genus Magicicada; species Magicicada septendecula. The sequence goes on along the minus strand of CM068371.1, from coordinate 14,407,206 downwards.
GTCTGCTTGTCCGAGAGAATCGAATCTCTGCCTTACTTAGAATTGTTTTCATCTGTCTAGTGTCCCGTGTTCCTGACAGATGATAATTGTGATGTAAAAGCCTGCTTCAGACATTAATGTCATTAGCACAGGCTAATAACATCTGTTCTATTAAATAGAATATCCAACATTCTATTGAATATTTATGTAATATTTATATGTTTGTGTAACAGAGGTCTTAATACTGCCCTGCCAATAAGCTGATTGTTTTAAAACAGTGTTAGGTTCTTTCCAAATAACCGTAACCACACTTATTTTCGATATTTCGATTATGCGATTATTGACATCGATGTGTATCGAGTATCGCATATAATTTTTCTTAGATAATAGAAATCATGAAAATGTAATTGTGTATGTTATAAAATAACTTGTTGACGATTGCAATCGTTCTTTATTGTCATATTTCTTACGAAAATGTTTCCATCAACAATATACATCTGATGCGTGCCTGTGACGTCAAAAGTTGACGTTGTTAGTTTAACATGCAGTCTTAAAATACATATGGAAACCAATGTGCCTTTAAAACAATTCCCACTTTTTGTGGAAACCACGTGAAAACTCCAACTCGAACTAAGGCCTTGCCTGTTACTATACTTGTCTCCCTTTTTGTGGCAGAACTCGTTTTTCACTAATACTCGGTTTTTGTGTTCAGACCACTGGAAAAGTAACCAACTCGAAGTAAGGCGAGATGATATACGTACGTCCTTATTTGTGTTTCACATAAAATTCGCTTGCAGCGAAGTTTTCGAGATTTTACTGAATAACATAAAAGAATATTGGCCGTCTAACGAATAACAAATCTTGTTTTGATTTGGTAATACTTTTTTTTTTTACTATTCAGAAATAAATGTATTTTGCACTTTACATATTCTGTTGTTTTACGTTCTTTATTTTAAATGTTACTCTGTCATAAACATTGTACGTACACACTACACGTTATATTGTTTCCAACAATGGCTTTTATTTCTTTAAAGAGTAAACTAAAAACCAGAAAACATTATTACCGAACCCCACAAAAGAAAACACTAGTATTTTCAAGTTACATTAAGAAATAGAATAATTTACAATTAGTACACTTCTTCTTCTTCACATCGTGGTATATCGATACAATCACACATTCCAAACATCGAAAATGTAGTGTGGGTATTGGAAAGTACCATGGCCGGCTCTAGTAGAAGGCCGGAATATTAAACGTGGCAACACTGGAACCAGCTGATTTTTGAGGCCGACTAGAGGATCTCCCAATTTATGTATTTCAATAATCAAATAGCGTCATTTTTAATAGCCAGTTAACGGCAGTTTTATAATTCTTCATTTTTTGCAAATTAGAAGTTTATTATGTAAAATACTGTTATATTATTTAAGAAATATATTAATTTACTCATTCGTATGATACGAATTTAATAATTCGAACAAAATTAATTAATTAGGCCTAACACTAATTCACTAATTTCTTCAACTTAAACGTATATAGTAGAAGTGCGGACAGACCTATAATTTAGATTTAGCTATTATAAATAGGCCTACTCATGATTTTAGTAATGCTATGAAACTAAATCAAAATATAACATGTTTATTTTAGCTATTTTATTACACTATGCTTATAGGCCTCAGACGGAACGTTGCCACGTTTAATATTCCGGCCTTGTACTAGAGCCGGGCATGAAAGTACCCAAATGTTCTTCATAATTTTCACTTAACCTTAATTTTTACGATGAATGCTGGTGTAGCGTCAGAGAATAATTATTAGTGAAACGCTTGCTTTCAGTAAAATAAAAATAATGTTAAATGACATGACAAAAACCGATAATCTGAGTATTTCTGAGTGCATATAGTTTCTCTTTGATAGCCGTAAATTATACAACTTTCTCTACGCGAGTCAACAATATAAAGCGCGATCTGACGGTGCTCAGGAGAGACGAGGACATATGTCACAGGTGGGTCTCATTGTGTGGCCAAGACAAGTACTATTCTTACACGTGTATTGTTTGTTCCTCACTATTCTCTGTGTTAAACAACACTCAACCGTTTACATAGGACTACTTGAAAAGTGAAAACGATTCTTCCACAAATTCTCAAGTACCATACTTGTTTTTCTTTTACTTGTTCCTGTTATTTTTCTTCTTAACATTTACCTCTGTCAATAAATAATGAGATATTCAACTTATACCATTTCCCGGAACTTCGTAAATTGTTTTTTCTGTGAGGTGTAAAAAGGAATTCTGCGTTCGAAATGGAACTGTTTTCATTTCAATTAGCAAGTTGTCTACATTTGTTTTTACTTATTTTCTCTTTATTTACTTTACTGGCTGTTGCAAAGTAAATATTTACACCTTTACGTATCTAAAAAAACCCATTTCATGTTACGTAACAATTCTCCGTATTCAATGTAACTTTAGTAAACCACCCACATTGTTTCCGTGTTACACAAACACGCGGGCGTGCGAAAGCCTACACTTGGATCCTATCTCAGCGGGGATGCCAGACACAGTAGCGCTAGAATTTCGCCTTGGGGGGGGGGGGGGGTCCAGTCGAGTCGGTTTCATACAAAACTTGACTTACTTAAGTCCTTAAATTCGTAGGTGGAACATAGGCCCTCGACGAACTTTCTCCAGCGTGTTCTGTCCATTGCCAGGGCCTTCACCTCCCTCCATGTCTTGTTGACACCAGCCTGCTCTCTCTTTCCATAGTCCTCTTCCAGGTGTTACTCGGTCTTCCACGTGCTTGTTGCCAGATGGTTAATTTGATTTTCTGTCCGAAGGTCCGGTGATATCCACGAAACCTTGTGACAGTTTTTATGTGGAAATAGTGAGCCTCCTATAACTGAAACTATTACACAGGCCTATAAATCTCTTTCCATTATCATTTCCTTCTCCCGTTCCTTGTTTTCCCATGATGGTTTCCCTACCTTCAATTTCACAACCAATTTTGCCATTTAGGTCCCCCATCAGAATCACCTCCTCCTTTCATAAAAAAAAAATTTCATACAAAATAAAAACAAATTAAGACTAATCAGCATTACTGTCTTTAAACTGACTGAAAAACGTGTTATAACATCCTGAAATCAGTCCCACTGAAGTAAACGGTAATAACACAATACATATATACGTGTTATGGGAACATTTCTACTAGTAATCTTGTACAAACCACTATGTTGTCTTTGGTATTGACGAGCGCTTTCGGCAGTCAAGCCATCTTCAGGTCATTTACCAATGGGTTGTACAAAATTACTAGTAGAAATATTTGAGACCACTAACACTCCAGTACAACAATATATTGAATCATTGTTTACAAGATACTTATTGACTGGACTGATTTTCCTGTATTTCATATTTACAAACGCAATAAATCCTTAAATTTTTTTTTTTTTTTTTAGTGACCGTCAATCAGTGAATGTTTTAGTGGATGGTTAGTGAGGATCGGTAAATAATACAACTTTTAGTTATTTTTCGTCGACGTTTCGACAATATTTATTGTCATCTTCACGACCTGTGTATGAAATACAATAGAAATATCAAACATAACGAAACAATTAAATATTTGGGTGAACGTGTTGTTGATGTGAGTGTGTGCGTGCGTATGTATGTATCATTTTTTATGTGAAGACTTATGATAGTTTGTTTACATCTTCAAATTATCTTTAAGAAAGCGAGCAAATTATAGTATGGAGAACTTAATTTATACAGTATTACAATTTAAATTACTAAATATAATGTTATTTTAATTAATTAAACAAACAGTAACCAACAATTGGATATTACAGTAGATTGGTACATAAATTGCTTATACCTACAACAGTCAACATATAGCAAAGTAATATATTACCTATAACTAAATTGTATTTTCTAAATTATGATTGTATGCTAACACCAGTAGGGAGTGAAACATGGTAAAAATAACTTTTAATAATTACGTAGTGAACATCCCCTAATCTGTTTTAGTTATAGGTAATATATTACTTTGCTATATGTTGACTGTTGTAGGTATAAGCAATTTATGTACCAATCTACTGTAATATCCAATTGTTGGTTACTGTTTGTTTAATTAATTAAAATAACATTATATTTAGTAATTTAAATTGTAATACTGTATAAATTAAGTTCTCTCATACTATAATTTGCTCGCTTTCTTAAAGATAATTTGAAGATGTAAACAAACTATCATAAGTCTTCACATAAAAAATGATACATACATACGCACGCACACACTCACATCAACAACACGTTCACCCAAATATTTAATTGTTTCGTTATGTTTGATATTTCTATTGTATTTCATACACAGGTCCTGAAGATGACAATAAATATTGTCGAAACGTCGACGAAAAATAACTAAAAGTTGTGTTATTTACCGATCCTCACTAACCATCCACTAAAACGCAATAAACCTGTTTGCACGTAAGAGTTACTACTATATTAGAGCACATAACTGAAAAAAAAATAATAAAACAGTCTAAAAATTAAGAGATTAACAAAATTCGTCACCTTTTTCGACTCTCTGGGGGAGGGGGACCGGTCCTGTTCGTTTCCCCTCCGCGTAAATACGCCCCAGTCAAACCAAAAATTGCCTATTTCCATCAAAAACTTACAGAACAAATCTAGTGACCGTAAAACGCGTAACTTTAAAAATTCCAATAAAAAATTCAGATGATTAACCCGTGATTGGTTGCGTCAAATAAAATCATATAACCAGTTGCGTGGGTTCAATATGACCACATATGGAACTGTTAGATGTGGTCTGCTGCCGGCCGTGGGTTTTCAATTGGGATCTAATTGAGCGTGAGAATTCGCCGAGGCCGTGTCCAATATGGGTTGCGACCGAGGACGCTAATTAGGGGATTGCCCTGGAAGCGGGCACAGCGGCGGTAAACTTTCTGGAAATTCTTCGTATTGTTTAAATTAGCAGCCATCCTTACTTTTCTTTTATAAAATTAAACAACGTTATTTAAGACCTGAAGATGTCAGTGATGACGAAAAGCTTTGTCTAAACAATAACAATTGTAGCGGTTTAGCAATTTATATAAAACAAAAAAAAATTCTGGAAATTGTCCGTATAGTGGCGTTCAGGGAACGGTCACGCAGGGAGTCTCTGATGGTCTGGCTAGAAGTCAAATAGTGGGCTTCACATGGCCAGAGCAATTCTCGGTCCAGGAGAGACTGAAACCTACGTTTATGGGTTTTAGCCCCACACAGGGATCGCGTAGGTAACCATACGTGGTGACGGTGAGTTTCCCTTGGAGTCAGGCCGTATATTTGCTGCAAAGTAAGGGTCGGAGCTTATATAGACTATTGGCAGTGTTGCTGGCTACTTGCAGTGATGGGTGAATTCAGGAAGAGTTCTTATAGGTAACATTGGGGGGGGGGCGGTGGTAGAGACCAAAGAAAAGACGGCAGGAGGACACTGTTGCCGTAGATGCGAGTCCTTCACCACTTATAGAGTACGATGGGGAGACCTAGACAGAGGAGACCAAAGCTGTAGCGCCGTAGAGGAAGTGGAGGTGTCACCTATAGATGACTTTCTACTTTTTGCCAGTTGAATCTTAGATATGAATGCTTCCTTTTCCGTTTTAAATGGTGTTTCGAGAAGTTATATAGGTTTTAAATATTATAATGTTCCGAGGAAATTCATGTAAACGTAAGCTGTAAAAGATAATTTTCATAAGAGTATAAAAGTATGTAAAGAATTTGTACATTAAATACAAGACGTAAGGTGTAAGGTGATGGCAGACCTAAAACCAACAAACGATATATTGTTACGACGGTCTCACTGATCGGCGTATCGTACGGTGGAAACAAAATACAGACACCAATGAAGTCACTAAGCCTTAATTAACCACAATAAATAATTAGTAATTACTCTAAAACAATTCAAGTTAAATTTGTCCATGCGCAACAATAACGTCAAGTATTTGAGTTCCACACTAATTACAACACAATAATCACGTCGCCACAATACTTCGATCCGCACTCTACAATGTCGCCAGCTGTAACTGACTGACAAATCCAGCCGCTGTTGCTTATAAGGTAGCGCAGGTGCTCCAGAATAACTTTCCATCCTTTTGGCGGCGTGCCAGCATAATTTGCGTACTTACAAGTGCTCTCGAACTGTCTGGAGTGCTAGTGAGTGGACGGCCTTGACACAGACGCCACACGCTGGGCTAGTCGATAAGCGCGTAGAACGACACTCTCGTCTTTTCGAGAGCGTTCCGTGATTGTCGTAACAGTATTGTAATGTTCCGAGGAAAGTTATGTAAAAATAACCTGTAAAAACAATTTTCATAGAAGAATAAAAGTATGTAAATAATTTGTAAAATAAAACACAAAAATATAGAAGTAAGGTGATAGAAGACCTAAAACTAACAACGATATATTGTTACGACGGTCTCATTGACGTCGTACGGGACAGTGGAAACAAAATACAAGACACGAATGAAGTCAATAGGCTAATCTTTAATTAATAAACTTTAAATAATCTTTAAATAAAATCACAAGAGCTTCAATTAATCACAATTAACAATCTGTAATCGACTCGTACAAGAATTCAAGTTAAATTTTTCCACATACAATAATAATGTCAACAATTAAGATTCCCGCACTAATTATACCACAATAATCACTTTTTCTCTAACAACCACTTCGATCCGCACTTGAATAAATCGCCCAACGTAACTGTCTGACAAAGCCAGCTGCTGCTGTGGGTTATATAGGTAGTCCTGGTGTTCCAGAATAACTTTCCATCCTTACTGCGGCGTGCCAGCATTATGCGTATTTCAAGTGCTCTCCAGAACAATCTGGAAGGTACTTTTGCGCGACCTTAACTGAAACGCTACACCAGCTCGACTAGCGGAGAAACGGGTGGAAGGGCGCTCTCGAGAGGGTTCCATCGTTACAATATAAGATAGCAAGGCAGGTTACTGTGCGCGTTACATAACACAAAGACGACGTAGTTAGTGGCGTAACACTTTTTTCTGGTCCTCCCGCAGGAATCCTTTGAGGTACCCCTTCTACTTAATTCATGCCACTGTTCGCTCTTAAATACTAACACCTCCTTATACCTGTGGCAGCTACTAAAATTGTATAACGTAGTCGAGAAGTGCGTAGAACGACACTTTCGTCTTTTCTAGAGTGTTCCGAAATTGTCGTAACAGTATTATAATGGTCCGAGGAAAGTCATGTAAAAATAACCTGTAAAAACAATTTTCATAAAAGAATAAAAGTATGTAAAGAATGTTTACATTAAAATACAGAAATATAGAAATAAGGTGATAGAAGACCTAAAACCATAAAACCAACAAATAATACATAGCAAGACAGGTTATGACGTTACACACACAACGTAGTTTTAGAGGACCAGTGGCGTAACTTTTCCTGCAGGAAACCTTTGCTGGTCGCTCTACTACCCTTACTGCCATAGATCGCCTCCTCCTACTGACATTATATAACGTACTCTGTGTACGTTCTTCTCAAGACTGTTTAAAACCTCTTCTTCTAAGCCTTTGGTCGGTTATTTCTATAAATCCTAAAAAAATTTCATTAATTTTCAAGTTAGTGGGCGTTCCCATTTCATTTTCAGAAATTCCAGGTTCAAGGTGGACGGAGCAGCAGCTTGTTGTGTCGCAGTGTCCAGGCGAGCCGATGACTGCATGTTGCCTGTCTGGTACCATGACTAGCGATCTCGCGCTATCATAAGAATGGAACCTCCAACGATTTTATTTTGGAGGGACAGGATAGGATGAAGACTTTTCGTTTGAGAAGTAGGAATTACCCCCCCCCCCCCACAACGGCCAGGACGCCTCTAACCGCTCAGGAAAAATCGCCGAGGGCTGCCAAGCGGCAATGTCGGCGCACGGTAGAGAGCGTAGAAGGAGGCAGCGTCCACCAGAGGTGGCACAGAGCACACCTAAGGCAAGCGCAGTCCCCCCCCCCCCTAGTCTGTCGCCGAGCGCCAGCACGGACAAGAGAAAGAAGGAAGGAGTAGGAACGTAAATATACTCAAGGTCGGAGGGATGTGGCAGACGTTCTGTAAACTGCTTATGGGGGTCATCGAGCAATGCTTGGGGGTGTTTGTGTCGTCTAGGTGGTGGGCCGACATCTGTGCTGAGTCGACGGATGTGGGGATGGGTCGAGACAGAGGCTCGGGTAAATAGTTTGAGAGCAAGGGACCGAACGAATTCGGTGAGTGAAGGAACCTTCAACCCTCGTCTGATGGCATCATTTCTGACAAACCAGGGAGAGTTGGAGATGTAGCGGAGGGTTCGGGATTGGGACGCTTCCAAACGGGCGACAACGGATGGACTGAGTAGCACCCAAAAGGAGGGAGCTGCGTAAATGAGGATTGTCCTAAGAATGAGCAAGTAAATTGTGAGTTTAGTGCTCACAGGCACTGAACCCCGATGAGAAGAAAGGGCAATAGCTTGGCTCTGACGCCTCTGGCGCACTGGAGACTCAGGGAGACGTGATTTGCAAAGCTTAGGCGTCGGTCTAGAGTGACGCCCAAGTACTTTACAGACGGTTTCCATTCGATTAGGCTCCCTTCAAGGGAGAGGGATTGGCATCGGGAAGTAAATTTACGAGTAAAGGCGGCGATCGCCTCGGATTTCTCCGCATTGATCGCCATCCTCCACTTCCTTGAGACATAACTGATTATTTGACTCAGTCAGTGGCGGCTGGTGTTATGGTTGCAGCATTGCACAACCACCAATATAGAATAACTAAGCTGTAAAATAATATACAGAAACATTAAGCAGTTAAAAGCGTCATAAACTTCAACGGAGAGTGTATTAGATTCTACGCGGTAATGTTCGCGTACAATTCAAATGTGGCGCGCAGGCTGGTGGTTGTAGGCCGCCTTGCAACTTCAACAGTATATAGCAGAGCTTACTACACAAACATATGGGAGGACGTGCGCTACTCTTCACAATTGTCCTATGTTCCCAGTGTAAGCTTGGTGGTTGCAAAGTTTCTGCAACGCTCCACTAGTAGCGTGTAGCGCAACTTTGTGTCATTAAATCAACACAGCCTTCTCGATTTGTAAGTTGCGTCAGATTTAGTGTTTACGTTGGTTCGAGGTAAACGTTATCCATTGTTTGAGGTTATAATATTATAGTAATAATTTTGTATAACTGTGATTATGATAGTTTAATGTCTTTTAACCCCTGTCCCATCCACTCAACCAACTACTGCAACCACCAAAATTTGGAACCACCAGCCACCACTGGACTCTGTTGATATTTTCTATTAATGTCTTGTGTAGCGTCCTTTATTATAGAAAAAACCGAGCAGTTTTAATCTGTTTCAAAATAATATTTTCAACTATTTTAGAAAAAGTCTGAATGAGTTCATTTTGAATTTTTGGACTCCTATACTCCCTCCTGTTCTTCCAACCACTGATTATCTCTTGTAACAGTGGATCTTGTTTACCCAAAAGATCGATAATTGCCAAAACGTTTCCGCTGTTAGGTTGGCCTATTTTCTCTTTACGCTCACCAAACGTTACATTTGAAGTTGTCACAGTCAGAGTAACATTTACAATATGATCCAGTACTTTGGCCGGTGGCTTCGGTGCATTCGTAACTGGAATCACCGCTGTATTGAGTAGTTAACCAAATAATGTAAACTCTCAAAGTACATCGTTCTTCTTCTTCTTCTTCTTCTTCTTCTTCTTCTTCTTCTTCTTCTTCTTCTTCTTCTTCTTCAGCACTACACTCCAACGTGGCCCTGGCCTCCTACACCAATCTTCTTCAAAGTCTTCTATCCATTGCCATCTCGTTGTAATCCCTTGCGTCCATTCTTATGAGATATTCTATCACATCATCTTCTAACCATCTTATCCTAGGTCGATTCCTGTTTCTGCTTTTATAGACCTGCGCCCTCAAGATCTTCTTTGGCATACGCTGATCATCCATCCACTCTAGGTGACCATTGTATTCGTTGAGCCTCTACTAATCTTACAATGTTCTCATGATTCAGTAGCTCATCTATCTTCTGGTTATTTCTTATTCTTCATTCGTCATCTTCTTTAACCGGGTCATAAACACGCCTTACGATCTTTCCTTCAAACCTTCTTAGTGTTACTTGTTCCTCTTTTGTCAATTGTCTATGTCTCACCTCCATAAGTAACAACTAGTCTAGTAAGTGTCTTAAAGTACATCATTGTGTACTGGTAAGATAACAATAAAAAAAATAAGTGTATTTGTTTCCGGTGTTAAATACATATTCTATGGGGAAAATTGGTTTTATTAAGTACACATTGTTAAAAAACTTAGGGAAATGATCTCGCGCGCGGGGCCTCCCCCCCCCCTCTGTTCGGGCCCGGCTGAAAGACACTATTGGAGACGACCAAAGACGAGAGGAATCGAGCTGGACACGTGTGGCACCGGCGCGTAATCCATGCGGTAGATGTGATTCCCGAACATTTTACCGAATCGAATTTCTCGAAAGGTAAAAAACGAATGACTTTTTTACAGAATTGTTATTTAGCCGAATTCAATATCCCGACTATGAATGCTCTCGAATTAGTAACCTTGCAAAAAGGTTCAAATTCAAATTTCTAAAGTAAGCATTGACTAAATTTTTTGAGCCAACAAAATTGAAGTAGTAAATTAATAAGTCGCTCATTTAGGGACTATTGAGCGACTTCTAGTCTAATGGAGTCTTCAGTGGCGTGGTGGGTACATAACTCCTGTTGCCGGTTGTGATAGGGCTAAAACTGAACCTAAAAATTAATTCGTATATTTCTTGTAGTTTACCAAATTTTCTTTTTAGAGCACTTTCTATCGTTCGCTGGGAGAAGAGGGTCCCAGTTCAACGCGACCTGACTCTCATTATATTTACACAGAATAAATCAAAATATAAAACAGAGAAACACATGACTAAACGGACAAAACAGAAATAGGTACGTAGTATCTGCTCCACGTCAGTTCCGAAAACGAACATAACTGCTCACTAAGCGTTTTGCCCGTTTATACTGCGGCAACACATTGGACAGAAGAGTGTATTCCCCCTCCGCAGTTTGTTCAGTGACAACTAGTACGAGGTCATGACCGTACGCAGTCTGAGCCGGCAACACAAGACGCTGCAAGTGCCCAGCAGTTGCAATTAGTAAGTTTCCGTACTAATATTGTTCGGATTTCAATTATTCAAAAACTAAAGTATTTATTCTGTGATATAATTAATATTATTTTCTCTTATTTCCAGTACTGGTGCCGCCGGCAACAGCGGTTACATGGACGCCACGCTACTGGGAGTCTTCAATCGAACTTGCGGGTAATAAGTTACTTATCGATGGTTTCGTGTACATAATCCTTCCTAGCAATAATCCATTATAGAGTAATTATAGAGGATCCAAATACCAATTGTAGAGCACTAGCTCACAATATTGTAATTTAGAAAGTCGAAAAATAAATATTCAAGTACTTATATATATATATATATATATAAGTATATATTCGAGTGTATTGATTTCGGAAAAATAGATTCGCGATATTGAATTCGAGGTTTTCAAATTCGGGATATTCACTTTCCGCAAAATATATATTCGGGTATTCGATTCGCAAAAATGTCTGGGAACGAGTAGATGTTGGTGATGACTTTACACGGAAATCGCACCTCTCATTTCCTTCGGTAAAATGTCGAACACTTCTCGTCTGCTGTACAAACATTTACGCTGTAGGCCTACGTGACTCAATTAACCTTGATTTGTCAAGTAAGATTTACACAGCCTTTATGATAATGTATCAGCTCAGAGCCTGCATGGTCGGTTACGTCTAACGAAAAAAATTTTCACGAACTTTATACGCCGCGTACAAATGTTTTAAATGCTAAACTGAAGGTTGTTGTTTTGTTTTATACGAAAGGCAATTAGTGCGGCGGATGCTGTTAATGTTTTCAGAATTGAACTGTCGTCGGCTACATTCATCTGAGCATTCAATGGCGTGTTGTTGCCTTGAGAGACAACAACATCCCTCAGATAATAAACTAAAGTATTTATTCTGTGATATAATTAATATTATTTTCCAGTACTGTTGCCGCCGGCAACAGCGGTCCGGCAACAGTGGTTACATGGACGCCACCCTACTGCCGTGTACGCTAATATAGTAGTAGCGCTTTTTTAAATATACAAACTGGTTTATTACATAGCATTAGCGTATACGTTTGAAATATTAAATATAGGAAAATCAGTTCAGTCAATACATATCATTTAACAATGTTTTTATAAACTGTGTTATTACCGTTTACTTTAACGGGACTGAATTCAGGACGTTATTACGCGTTTTAAATCACTTTGATGATAGTAATGTTGATTATTCTTGAATTTTTTTCTTTTGTATGAAGCCGAACCGACCCCGGACACCGCCCCCCAAAGCCAAATCCTAGATACGACACTGGGTTCCACGAGTAATTTTTCCTCGCGCGCCATTTGTATCCTCTTCCCTTCGAATGAAGAAGAGAGTCTCGGTCAGTCGCCAATCTATAATTTTGGGTACGACTGACGTCTATTTTACACTGAAATTAATGTTTAGTAATTTGTCATAAACTGCAAAAGAAGATTTTTACTGGAAAGATTTGTCCGTTCCTCACCATGTACAGCCACACCTTTCACAAACTCCGCCTTTTAACATACAAAAGTTTAAAATACCTAAAATGGTATTTAAAATAAAACAAGTAATAATTAAAAATACAAACAACAAAAAATAACACTGTTCCACACCACTATAGAAATTTTTTTTCTTAGCGCTTTCAAGCTTCATAGCTCATCATGAGATCGGAAATGATATGATACTTCCGATCTGATGATCATGAGCTATGAAGCTTGAAAGCGCTAATCCGAAAAATTATTTCTATAGTGGTGTGCAATAGTGTTATTTCTGTTTGTGATTACAACCATTAACATAACATATTAATAAAAATACAAAGTAACAATTTTGTTTGTACATTATTGTTAAGTTAGGTTGGCAACAGAGGGCTGTAATTCGTTAGGTTGATGTTTCATTAAGTTTGCCATAACGACTGAAGCTTGCAATACGATTGGTCGGTGTTCAGTTGACACAATTCCAAATTCCAATTAAAGTAATGTAAATTCAAGTATAAAGTCATTTTATGTTTGCGTTAACCTTGAAAATTTTTTTGCAGTTTTAAATATGTCAATTATCTCCGTCCAAATCAGTGTCCTTTGAAAGTTCTGAGTAAATTAATTTCCCTATTATAGGGTACCGGCCTAGTCATGTGGAGGGGCTGCCCCCTAAGGCCATGACTTCCAGTAATTTTTATTCAGGGTTCTCTTCCCCTATCCCCTTAGCCTTTGATGTTCCAACACCGACTACTGCAAGGCAACAGCAAAATATAATCATATAACAATAGGACGCAATATTATCGGCAACTAAATCAAACTGGATCCATACAAAAAGCGTACCCTTTCACACAATTTTTCACTTCTCTCCAAAAACTCAGTAAACTTTCAACAGCGCCTGTGTGGATATTTGTGCTACCAAGGAGTCTCCATTCCATGCCTACGTCTACAGCGTTTATTTCAATGCTTTTCTCAAAAGCTGCTGCTGCTGCTAAAGCCAATGACTTAATGGCTTTAATTTTTCTCTGTCTAGTAATTTGAAAATAGTCACTGTGAAAAACCAAATCCCCATCAATTTTTCACGTAGGACTTTGAGCCTTCAAATTTTACCACTGTGGGAAAAATCCCCTGCCACCTTTCAAAACTGCAGCAAGGGGGGCAGAACAGTTGCGAATCAAGTGCCAGTCCTACTATTTCTTATGGAAATCGGCGCATTGCGACGAAACTATCTCGCAACTGTTTCGTGACGGGGATGTCCCCCCCCCCTATTCTGTCAGCGTATTGATGTGTAGAAGTCGTGTAAAATGTAGTAGTTTAAACTCGATTATTATTAAATTTGTTACAGTGGCGTATCTAGAATTCGGCCTTAGGGGCGGGGGGTCGGTCGAGTCGGTTGCGTATGTAAAAAAAAAAGAATCAAGTTAAGACTAATCAACATTACTATCTTAAAGTGGTTGAAAAAGTTTGATAACATCCTGAAATCAGTCCCATTAAAGTAAATAATAATGACACAATAGAAGTTCGCGTTATTGAAATATTTATTGACTGAATTGATTTTCTATATTTCATTTGTCAAACGTATACGCAAGTGCTGTATAATTAATTTGTTTTTGTATATTTGAAAAAGAGTTACTGCTTTATTAGCATACACAGCTGAAAAAATAATAAAATAGCCTAACAATTAAGAATTAGCAAAATTCATGTCTCATAATACAAACAACGACGTTGTGAATAATTTACATAAGTTCAACGTTATGTGCGGGACCATTAGGCGAACCCTTAAGTCAGCAAGTAAAGGAACACGCCTAAAATTCTACAAGGTGATGGGTCTTCCCACTCTTCTTTATGGGTCTGAGAATTAGACTTTAACGAAAGGCCAGGCCAGTCGCATCCAAGCGCCTGAAATGAGATTTCACAGGCACGTGACAGGGTATACTCTTCGTGATCATAGAAGAAACACAGATATACGGTAGAAACTGAATATTATGAGTATACTCGACAGGATAGCCCAGTATGGGCTGAATTGGTGGGAACATCTTTATCGAATGAATGACTGCCGCATTCCCAAACAACTATGGAACTATAAGCCGAGGGGACAGAGAAGCGTGGGACGTCCGAGGAATCGCTGGAGTGACCAGCTCTAATCTTTGCCTGTTGGAGACCGGAACAAACCATCCTTGGTTTAATTCGTGAAGACGGTGAAGACGATGAACAAATTTCATAAACTTTTTCCGACCCTCTACAGGGAAAGGGTCAGGTCCCGTTCGTCCCCCTCGTAAATAGCCCCATAGTTTTAGTTACATAATCATTATTACAATGAAAAGCGAAAAAATTGGACACTGCATTGAATTCAATAAGAAATTATATATATAATATTAAATATGCTTTTAAATACTTTTAGCAAGTAACAACATGAAATCAATGCCTTATCCTTGAGAAACTAGGCGATGATGGATGTAATGAACAGATGATGTGTATTTATCAGTAACTGCGTTACGTATGTGGGACCAGCAGCGTTACCAGTATGTGAGCGGTCGCTTACTAAGTCGGTGAAAGCTGTCAATGGACGCATCCATATAACAGACAAACAAACCATATCTGTACGGTTCATTCACGTACTAATCTGCCAGAGCGGTGACGGACCTCCGACCTCTCCTTATCCGGCCGTGTAGACAATGGCATAACAAATTCTATGTACAATGTAATCTCATTGTACTTCTTTCCTTTGTTTATTTTTAATTGACTTCCAAATCAAGAATTCACATA
Organism: Magicicada septendecula; assembly: GCA_034769895.1. Lineage (NCBI taxonomy): Eukaryota > Metazoa > Arthropoda > Insecta > Hemiptera > Cicadidae > Magicicada > Magicicada septendecula. The sequence continues at coordinate 14,391,834 of CM068371.1, read as the reverse complement.
ATGTAAAAGACATATGACAAGGTAATTCACTTATCCGCGAACTTTTAATTTGGTAATTGACGAAATAATAATAATAATAACAATAATAATAATAATAACCATGAAAGAATTTAAAATGGTCAATACCAATTTGAACGGTATATGATATGCTAATGATGTATTTCTTACAGCTGGGGAAAACCAAGACACAGGAAAAACTTAAGAACACGTACAAAAAACAACAAAACAACATAGTGATGTTTACAGCTAAAACTAAATGACTATGACTATGACTACCACTAGAACAGCAATGACATACAAGTTAGAAGTAGTTAATGATAATATAGAACCAGAGGCGCACCCAGAAGTTTTTTTTCGGGAGGGGTTTCAAAAACGTCGGTACAAGGTGTACAATTTTGGTTTTCGTAATTCTTTTCTCTACATGCAGGGTTTTTTTCTGGATGAATGACTTATAGGGAGTCAATGTCGCACGGAAAGGTGAAAATGAAATTACTTCATAGAATTTCTGTCGTGTACTTTCCAGCATTGCCCTACATATCATAGCAAAAAGAGCCCTTCATGGACATATTGCACGAATCCAATCTTTGTAAGAATCATGAGTAAAAATCGTGTAAGCACAGCACTTGCTCACTAATTTACGTGTGCTTATAGATAATGTAAACTACTCAATCGGCAGATATTGACTTCATAAAATAATAATCATCATCTTCAAAGATTAAACCAAAGATGGTTTGTTCCGGTCTCAAATAGGCAAAGATTAGAGCTGGTCACTCCAGCGCTTCCTCGGACGTCCCACACCTCTCTGTCCCCTCGCTAATGGTTCCACAGTTGTTTGGGGATGCGGGAGTCATCCATTCAGCAAATATGTTGCCACCAATTCAGCCGATACTGGGCAATCCTGTCGAGTATACTCATAATATTCAGTTCCTGCCGTATATCTATGTTTCTTCTATGATCATGGAGAGTATACCCTGCCACGTGCCTGAGAAATCTCATTTCAGCCGCTTGGACACGACTGGCCTGGCCTTTCGTTAAAGTCCAATTTTCAGACCCATAAAGAAGTGTGGGAAGAGCCATTACCTTGTAGAATTTTAGGAGTGTTTCTTTACTTGCTGACTTGAGCGTTCACTTAATGGTCCCGCACATAAGGTTGAACTTATGCAACTTATTCACAATGACGTTGCTTGCATTATAAGACACAGTGTAGCACAGGTATTCAAAATTGCTAACTTGTTCCAGGACAGTACCATCTATAACAATTTTTGCCCTTACGGGATCAGTTCCACGAAAAGCCATCACCTTGGCCTTAAGTCCACATATTTGTAATCCAGAGTCTTTGCAGATTCGATTTAACAAATGTATACCCATCTGCAATCTGATTTCTGAGTCCGACAGAATAGCCTGATCGTCCGCAAATAAAAAGTGTCAATTGTAGAGTGACCAATCATAAAATGTTATGGAAGACACATCTGCCTGTTTTGTGTGACATCGTCAATATATAAATTAAAAATAGAAGGTGATAATGGACACCCTTGTCGTACTCCACAATTGATCAGGCTAACTCTAGTAGCTATAAAATAATAATACGATAATAAACAGTAATACTGATTTTTTTTATCATTTAGTAATAATAAAAACAATCATTTATTAGTGAGAATGTGGTAATTACTTTATTTTTACTGTTTGTACGTACGTTGAGTAGAAAATTTGGGATTTTCATTTTGGGAGAGGTTCTCACGCCTCCCCCCAAATCTCCCTCTGGATGTGTCACTTGTGGAACAGACAACATAAGTCAGCTGTCCGTAAATATAAAAAGTTATAGTTGTCAAGTCACAAGTGTAACACAAACTGTGTATAATACACAACTATATGTAAAGGAATAAGTTGTCAGATCACGACTGTAACACAAACTATGTATATACACAACTATATATAAAGAAATAAGATGTCAAATCACGACTGTAACACAAACTATGTATATACACAACTATATGTAAAGAAATAAGTTGTCAAATCACGACTGTAACACAAACAGTAGGCCTAGGCCTATATCACCAGTGATGCCGTTTTCAATTTTTTCATTTTCTGAATTGTTGTATTTTACGGAAATCCTAGCCCACATTCAAAGTGATTGATATTGTAACGAGGGAACGCTCTTGAACAATTGAGAGTGTCGTTCTACTCGTTTCTCGGCTAGCCGAGTAGGCTCGTGTCTCTTTCAAGGTCGTGTACAAAAGTACCCTCTAGATCTTTCGAGTGCTGGTTAACTACGCAAATTATGCTGACATGTAAGTTATTCTGGATCATCTGCAGTCTATATATAAGCGCGGCTAGCTTAGTTAGTTACAGCGGGCGATTTCTTCAGTGCGGATCAAGTGGTTGTTACGGAAAGTGATTATTGTGTTATAATTAGTGCAGCTCTTAACGGTCGCTTTTTTTTTATATCGGCCATCTGAGGACCACGTTCCATTTTCAGTTCTTTATTCCTTGTTCTTTTCTTTTTTCTCCAATATTATTTCACCTTTTCACTATGTCTCTTCTTCCTGTCTTCAGTCCACTTAGAACCTGCGTTTTTCTCTCTCCTACCCTGGGCTCCTTCCATTTTTAACACTTTTGCCCGAAAAACTTCTCTTTCAATTGCTTATTCTGCGTTTATATTATTTTTTTTCTAAATTCTTTTGGACTTCTTTAATCCAACTTGATGCTGACTTCTTTCCACACAGATATTTGAAGACCCGTTTTGTTAACCTATTGTCGTCCATTCTATATAAATGTCCAAAAAATACTAGTCTTATTTTTCTCATTGTTTCTGTTATATTTTCTATACTTCTATACTGTTATATTAACAGTTGCTATTATTATTGCATGCGTTCAAATTCAACTTGAAAATTGTATGCGAGTACCTTTTGATTTCAAATTGTTATTTGTGAACTCATTAAAGCTGGTAATTAGTGACTTCATTGGTGTCTGTACTTTTGTTTCCACTGTACCATACGACGATCCGTGAGACCATCGTAACAATACACTGAATGTATAAAAGTTTAACAAATCATTTATTTTCCGTTTCATTTCGTTTCCTTTGCGATTGCACAACTTACAATCTTTGCTTCGTCGCCAGTATTTTGTGCGCTGATCATTCTTGCTCGTTCTTCCGCTAACGCCGTCTTTTGGTACTTCTTGGTTTTTCTTCGGACAGCGCCTTACCTCCGTAATCTTCTTTCTGAACACATTTCGGAGCAACATCTCAGCTCAGTGGTAGAACTAAAAACTTTCGTATGCTGCAAGACGTATATTTCGCGTGAACACCTGTTAATTTCCAGATACATCTGTTAATTTATTCACTTTTTACCAGCTCTTTGAAATTTTCGCGTCACGCGTGTTTTTAAAATGCACAAAATCAAACATCGGGTTGTGATGAATTCTCTGTTAAAAACGTTTTAGCGCCAATGGAAAATCAAAACGAAATTGCAAATGTGTTATAAAATGGTGCGCCTTCAGAAACAACGGTAAGTGGTGCACACTCGAATTTAAACGTGGTCGTACAAGCACTGAAGATTATCCCAGCAGTGGACGTCCAAAAAGTGCAACAAAAAATGGTATTATTGAAAAAATTTCGTAGGGTGTTGGAAGATCGCAGATTGGGGAGTGGATGACGTTGTTGAAGTCACAGGCATCTCATATGAGCGAGTCCATCATGTTTTAGCTCAAGAACTTAGTGCGAAAAAGCGTTTTGCAAGATGGCTGCCGCATCTGGAGTTGTTGAATTTTAAGGCATCCAGTGTGACCATGTTTTAAATGCTCGTACGAGCACGTTTAAACTCAAGTGGCTACTTACAAACCGTTGGTTTTGAAGTCGCATCCAGTCGCATCATCTCTTGACACATTTATAATTTCGTTTTGAATTTCCGTTGGCGCTAAACAAGTTTTAACAAAGAATCACACCACGTCGTTTGATTTTGTCCGTTTTTCAAAACACGCATGACACGTCAATTTTAAACAGCTTCTAAACAATTAATAAATTGATAGATAGATTTGGAAATTAACAGGAGTTCACAAAAATACAAATCTTGCAGCACACGAAAAAATGTAGTTTTGTCGCTAAACTATAGTTGTCGTTCCGCGAACTTTTCAACTGATCCTCGTATATCTTCTTCCCTGATGCGATTTTCTAGATTCTTCCCTAAAAAATTTGTCTAGATCCTGATGGACTTCTTTCACCCATTCAGAACTTGTGTCTTTCTGTTCTCCTGGAGCACCTTGTTTGCAACACTTTTTGGTTCCACTGTTCTTGATGTCCGTATAAAGCAAAATTCGTCTTCAGTTAACGGTGGTCAAAACGGTCTCCAATAGTTCTTACTCAAATTAAAGTTTAACTCATTTGTCGAGACTTTTTGTCCGTGCTAAAATCATTTTTTATGATTATCATCATTATTTTTAGGATGAATTGTGTAACGGTTGTTGACACCGTCTCTTGAATCTTATCTTGTTTATCTGCTCACGAGTTTCTCTGTTTCTCCTATTGCTTTCTCCATGGTATTCTTCATTGATGTCTTTGCTCTTAATTTTATGCGGCTGCGCTCTGTATGCAGACAACGTGGCAACACACTCTGTAGGACTCAACTGAATATAAATCCGAAACTGTGATTACTGATTTTTTTTATTGTTGTTATTATATAATATAGTAAAGATACACTTGTAAATTTCCAGTGAGGACTGAGATAGTTATAAACAACAGCACTTTAGAACAAGTGATCCGTTTCAAATACCTTGGCTGTCCAGTAAGCTATGAATCTGAATATGATACAAGAGAGAAGATAAATAAATTTAGGAATATTTGTGGTACGATTTATAGAAATCTTAGAAATAAAACAAGACACAGCACAAGCATTAAATTTTATAAAGCAATTACAATACCCACGTTGATTTATGCGAGTGAGGCGTGGGTCATGACAAAAAAGGAAAGCGACAAGATTCAGAGTGCTGAAATGCAATTTCTTCGAAATACTTTAAATTGTACATTGCAAGATAGAATAAGGAATGATGCTATCAGAGCAGAACTTGAAGTAAATGACATAAATGAAATTATTTCAATTTACAGAAGATAATGGTGGGGTCATCTGCAAAGGATGACAGAGGATCAACTGCCAAAAGCGGCGCTAAACTATAAAGACATTGGTAGAAGAGGCATTGGTCGTCCGAGGATGAGATGGGTGCCGGAACAAGTTTATATAGGCCTAACCTAATCCTTGAAGAGGAGAAGAAGAAGGGGATACACTTCATCAGGGGTCCACACCTGATGGATACGGGTTTAGCACACCCGAGACGTACCCTAGCTGGATTCTGGCCCTGCTTCAACCTCTCTTGGGTGGAATCCCTTTCCTTAATCTTTCTTCTCTGTTCTCTCGTGACCAACTCTTGGTCTTTTCGACCCCTACGCTACTAACCTTTAGAGGACTAGGGAGTCTTTCATTGTTTCATACTTCAGCTTTACTATGTAATTCTTGGTTTCTTGTTTTTCTTTCGTACTAATTGGTAAGAGCTCGGCCATGGATAAAGGTGTCAAATGGTCAACGGTTTTAGTGGCGGAAGAGGAAGGTTTACCAACGGCACTAGGGGCGGAAGAACGTAAGAGGTGGGTCTCCGAATGAAACCCAGAGGAAGACCAACGCTCAAAGGTAGCACTCCTACTACTGATCTTACTGTACAGGACGCTGGTAACGTCCTTAGAGGTAATTTATCCAACTCGAATGTCACAAAGGAAGTAATGATAGCAATCCCAACACAATTTATTGCTCCCGAGCGAAAGCTTGTGACGGTTTGTGCTGAGCGGAGACGCCGGTTCTGATCTGAGCGGAAGCCGTGTGTGGAATTTCGTTTAAACTTGCGAATTTTTCTGATCTGAGCGGAGCGGATCCAGTGTAGTACGACCTGTCTCATCTTGTCAAGCAACAAAAAGAAGAAGAAGGAGTAAATTTTGGCAGTTTGTAGTGCGTCATGAATACACGCATCTTTCCATCTAACAGCGTACCTGTCATAGTAATCAGAAGCGTATTTACGGGGGGGGGGGGTAACGGGACTGGATCCACCCCCGAGGGTCGATAAAGTTGAAGAATTTTGTTAATCTCTTAATTTCTAGGCTGTTTTTTATTTACAGTTTATTATTTACCTCTGACAGCTGTTTCAGCTTATTAATTGTTCCTTAAGAACTTTGAGAATAGCTTAATAAGCTGAAACAGGTGTCAGAGGTAAATAATAAACTGTGAAACTTACCAACTATTTTATTTTTATTATTTTTTTAAAACCTTTAAAATTTTTGTATGTTTTAAAAGCCTTTGGAGAAATATGTTTCACCAAGTGTCCAACGGGTGAAACGTGAAAAGACAGTAATGTTGATTAGTCTTAACTTGTTTTTTCTTTTTTTATGAAGCCGAACTGACCCCGACCCCCCTCCAAAACCAAATTCTAGATACGGCCACTGGCCGGGCGAAAAGTTCGGACGCGTTCTGAGCGGAGACCCCGGTACTGAACTGAGCGGAGCAGTGTGTATGGAAGTTCATTTAAATACATGGCTTCCGAATTTTTCTGATCCGGATTCAGTGTGCGATCAAAGAAGATTTCGTCAGTTTGTAGGTCGTTAGCGCTCCCCCTCCCCTCGCTCTACAGCTGATATCGTAGGTCAGTTAGCGGAGATACTGTGTAGCGTGTCAATGCCTCGGCCCGCCAGTACGTCTACGGACTCCCGTACCGACTTGTATTGTTGTGACAGGTGATTGTGTTGTGTTTGTTGTTTTGAGAACCGGCTCAGTGTCAACCGGCCACCGTCAACATAATTAATTTGTTTTAACGATAACCGATCCAGTTCGATTTTATGTTTAATGACATCCTCGTCAGGTAAACATACCCTTGCCGTGTATATAAAGTGAAAATAATGACAAATACTTTGGCAGACGTACACTCCAACTGTCGGCAGGTAAGTCGCTCCTTCTCCTTATGTTGGCCTAACATGTTGTTATATTTATATTATATATACATATAATATATTATTTATACCATATCTTTATATACTTATACTTTACTTATACTATTATAGTTACTTATCCTATTTATACTATGTATATTTTTTCAAACACTTTTTGCTACAGTCTGCTTCTTGATGCATATATAATTTTTTTTAATATTTTTAATTTCTTTACCTCAAGATGTTTTTCCCTTGTTTGGAACATGTTTCGGGAATCCTATTGTTCCCATCCTCAGCCATCTTAATTTTTTTTTTTTTTTTTGTATCGGCCATCTAAGGACCACATGCCAATTTCAATTCTTTATTCTTTGTTCTTTTCTTTTTCTCCAATATTCTTTCATCTTTTCACCCTGTCTTCAGTCTACTTTAAACCTGCGTTTTTCTCTCTCCTACCCTGGTCTCCTTCCATTTTGAACACTTTTGCCTGCTTCTCTTTCAACTGCTTCTTCTGCGTTTATATTATTTTTTTTCTAAATCCTTTTTGACTTCTTTAGTCCAACTTGATGTTGACTTTTTCCTCCACATATATTTGAAGATCTGTTTTGTTAACCTATTGTCGTCCATTCTATATAAAAGTTCAAAAAATACTTTTATGAGTCTTCTTTTCCTCATTGTTTCTGTTATATTTTCTATACCATGATATATTTCATCATTACTTCTTAATTTCCAACCTCCTGAAGTTTTTCGTGGGCTAATATTTTCCTAATAATTCGTCTTTCCAATATTTCTAGTTTGTCATAATTCAATGCTAGACATTCATATGCATATAGGCATTCTGGCTTTACTACTGTACTGTAATTCTTTATTTTCGCATTTTTAGATATGCACTTTTTATTGTAAATATCTTTACTTATACCATATGCTCTTTAGATTTTATGAACCCTTTCTTCTATAGTAGCAGATTTTTCCTAAACCATTCCCTTGAATTATTTTCCCTAGATACCTAAATTTTCTAACCCTCTCTATTCGACGAATGTTAGCAGGATTTTTTCAATATTTTAATTTTTGAACAAATTAAGATGGGTAAGGATGATAGGAACAAATAGGATTCCCGAAACAAGGGGAAAAGTAAGGGGATTCCAAATAGGGGGAAAAATTTCTTGTATCCTGAGGTACAAGACGTATTTTAGTTGGGCCAGAGAAAGAAAAAATTACTCGATAGATTCCTTCAACATCGCAAGATGTTTTTTTGTACATCTCTTAATCTATATATCAATATATCTTTATTTCGTATGCAAATATTTCTTGCAGGTTTTCTATAATGTGTATAGTTCTTCAATATTAACTACTTCTGCAAGTAAAATTTATTATTCTATTTTCACCTGTCGTTATATCAGTATCACCAGGAGTTTATAAATGAACTAACAAATAATCGAATTGATTCGATTTCAATATATAAAATAGAAATATAATCGTTTTTAATATAAAATAAATAATCGATTTAAATTGATTTAACTTATCGATTGTTTTAATGTTTAGTTACTTAATCAACTGTGTTGAGGGTTATACGGGAAATATTTAATGTTTATATATTATTTATTTTAATAAATTTATAATTTTAAATAGATCATCTTATTTTGTTTTTACTTGAGTTTGTTCTTTAATTAGTAAATTATTGTTATTGTGTTTGCAATTTAAGATTTTCCCAAATATTCATTTCTTAAATTTTTCCTATGTTCTTAATTAACTTAATATGTTGAATGTCGGGAAATTGATGTTTATTATTTATACAGTTCTTGGCTAAATTAGATTTGTAAACATTTGGTTTTAAAAATGCATTGCGACGTCGAAGGAATCTATCGAGTAGATTTTTTTTCTTTGTCTGGCCTAATTAAAATACAATAATTAATTTTACTTGCCGAAGTACGTAATATTTGAAGAACTATACACATAATATATGTATTTGCATAATATCATTTGTATCTTTTCACATATTCTTGTGTAATTTTTATTGTCAATAACAAATAACACTTGTTTTTACAAGAATTTATTATATATTTTTTTATATTTACAATGATTTAATAGTCTGAACTATCATCATCAAACTATTGAAACGTTGTAAACATAAAAAAGTATATATAATATTTTATATTCTTGTCAAAGCAAGTGTTAATTATTATTGATACTTTGAATAATAATAATAATATTATTATTATTATCATCGTCATCGTCGTTAATCTACACTAAACGAACAGTCACACACACACACACACACACACACACACACACACACACACACACACACACACACACACCTCAATATTGTACAATATCTTCCCATGTCAATGACAGTATATACTATGAAAAATGTATTTATTACAGCCCCCTCACACATACACATACGTAAAATTCAGTCATTGTTTGACAGTAATTTTTTAGACGTTTTTATTTGTTCAAGAAAATCTTATACAGGAATTTTAACGATGATAAAGGGTTTTCGAGGATCGGTAAAAAAATTATAACACAAATTATAAATTATTTGTATCGACGTTATTTCGACAATATTTATTGTCATCACCAGGGGACCTGTGTACGAATACGAGGGCCAGTTGAAAAGTTCGCGAAGCGACATCTATAGCTCAGTGATAGAACTAAAATCTTTCGTGTGCTGCAAGGCATATATTTCGTGTGAACACCTGTTAATTTCCAGATACTGTATATCTGTCAATTTATTCACTTTTACCAGCTGTTCAAATTTTTCCTGTCATGCGTGTTTGTAAAATGCACAAAATCAAACTTCATGTTGTGACGAATTCTCTGTTAAAAACCTTTAAGTGCCAATGGAAAATCAAAACGAAATTGTAAATGTGTTGGAGATGCTGCGCCTTTAGAAACAACGGTAAGTGGGGGACATCCTCGAGTTTAAACGTGGTCGTACAAGCGCTGAAGACTATCCCAGCAGAGGACGTCCAAAAAGTGCAACAAAAAATGGCATTATTGAAAAAATTTCATAGGGTGTTGGAAGACCGCAGATTGAGGAGTGGTTGACGTTGCTGAAATCATAGGAATCTCATATGAGTGTGTGCATCATACTTTAACTTAAGAACCTGTTGTGAAAAAAGCGTTGTGCAAGATGACTGCTGCATCTGGAGTTCATAATCATCATCATTTTCACGGATTAAACCAAGGATGGTTTGTTCCTGTTTCAAACAGGCAAAGATTAGAGCTGGTCACTGCAACGCTTCCTCGGACGTCCCACACCTCTCCGTCCCCTCGGCTTATAGCATCTGGAGTTGTTGGATTTTTTAGGCGACCAGTGCGACCACGTTTTCAATGCTCGTACAACCACTTTTAAACTCAACTGCCTACTTACAAACCGTTGGTTTTGAAGTTGCACCATCTCCTGACACATTTACAATTACGTTTTGAATTTATTTCCGTTAGCGCTAAACAATTTTTAACAAAGAATCACACCACGATGTTTGATTTTGTCCGTTTTTCAAAACACGCATAACACGTCAATTTTAAACAGCTGCTAAACAATGAGTAAATTGATAGATAGATTTGGAAATTAACAGGAGTTCACATAAAATATAAATCTTGCAGCATACGAAAAAATTTAGTTTTACCGCTAAGCTGCAAATGTCGCTCCACTTACTTTTCAACTGTCCCTCGTACAAGAAAAAATAGCAAACACAACAGATTAATTAGTTGTGTAATCGTGTGTGTGTGCGCGCGCGCGTCTGTGTGTATGTGTGAAGGAGTTGAAACAGTTTGTTTTACATAATCAAACTATTTGAATCATTACATATATATTATTAAAATTAATTGATTGACGGTCAGTGCGAAATTAAGGACTTATACAAAAAGAAACGTTTCTGTCGAAACCTTGACTACACCGTCGAGTTTATTTTGTTTTTGTAAAACTGGTCTCCGAATTTTTGAACAGATTAGTGTTGTTGTGTTGTTTGTTGTGTACAGATGCTGTGTTGCGCGACCTAGATTTATATATGTTTATAAACATAGTCTATATGTTTATTATAATCATTACAATTAAACAGATTACATAAATGAATACAAAGAATTACCAGTGCGTACCGGTGAGTATAAAAAAAGTGTTTATTTAAGAAATATAGTCTATATTATAAAGTAATGTACAGATATTCAGCTGGTTTGTTGTAAGAAATATTGAACAGAGTCGACTGAGTGCAGGTTTCCGTGTTACGAAAGTGTTTCGGCGTTTTAGAAAGTGACTGCCGGTTCCCACTCGCCTACCTACCCTGCACGCGCTCTCCGATACCTACTATATTTAGCACAACGCAAACAATACTGAGTTTCTTAAAATTATTATTAATCGATGGCGCAATATACTCATTACAAATTATAAGATTTCGGACATTAGCGATCGTAAGTTAAAATTAATAAACACGGCGTTTCGACCTCTATACAATCAGAGGTCGTCTTCAGGCGAATCAGTCCAGAAACGCATAGTGAAATAAAAAAAATGAAAAGCCACTAGACGGATAAAAGAGGTAAATTTTATTCTATTCATATACGTACAAGTGGCTTGGATACTGAAAGCATGAATTTAAAAGTCGTTTTTTAAATTAAATAAGGTGAAATCGACGTTGTTAGGTTAACATGTAAACTAACCTAACTAATAACCTTTCTTGGTTTTGCAAAATCCACGTAAAAAAACAACTCAAAGTAACCTTGCCTAATACTATACATGTCTTCCTTTCTTTAGCAGAACTAGTTTTCCACTAATACTCGATTTTTCGGCAGATCAATGGAAAAGCAACCAACTCAAAGCAGAATTATGTTTCAATGCTGCATTGCTATAAATAATTATGCATTTTTTCGCAACTTGCAAATAAAAAGTGCGAATTTTTCGCTTTCGCGCCTAGTTTTGACCTGTATTTTACGCAGAAGCACAAAAGACGAGGTTTTTGTAAATTTTGTGGTTGCCAGAGCTCAAGTTGTCACTGGGAACTATTACCTTTATATTAACAGCATATTGTATCTGTAGAGTAAATTCAGTTAATTTATTAAATTTAAATATTAATGTAATGTCCAACCATCTGTCGCGCGACCATTCGATCAATGTAATACTAAGTTTATTAAACCAGACATGTTTTTACAGGTTTTCAAGGTACAGCTGTTTTTACCGTATTTGCCGTCTGCTGTTTTTTTTTTCAATTTCAGAATCGAAATTTTATTTCATGGCAAAATCCTACCGTATCTAAATTTCAATCCGCTTTAATCAGAAACTGAAACGAAAGTTATAGAAAGTTACACTTATTGGTTTGGGGCCACTATTTGGGTCCCTGCTAGCAGATTTTTCTGTTCTGAATTCAGGTTCTTAGGCTGCGACCACAATAAACCTTACTGCCTCCTTAATCTGAGATACTATTAATGTGTTTTTGTCATGGCCGGCTATAGTAGAAGCCCGGAATATTAAACGTGGCAACGTTGCGTCTGAGGCCTATAAGCATAGTATAATCGAATAGCTAAAGTGAACATGTTATATTTTGATTTAATTTCATAGCATTACTAAAATCATGAGAAGGCCTATTTATAGCTAAATCTAAATTATAGGTCTGTGCGGACTTTGTACTATATGTTTAAGTTGAAGAAATTAGTGAATTAGTGTTAGGCCTAATGAATTAATTTTCTTCCAATTATCGAATTCGTATCATATGAATGAGTTAATTATTATATTTCTTAAATAATATAACAGTATTTTACATAATAAACTTTTAATTTGCAAAAAGTGAAGCATTATAAAACTGCTGTTAACCGGCAATTAAAAGTGACGCGATTAGATGATTGAAATACGAGTACATAAATTAAGAGATCGTCTAGTCGGCCTCAAAATATCAGCTGGTTTCAGTGTTGCCACGTTTAATGGTCCGGCCTTCTACTAGAGCCGACCATGGTTTTTGTAAGTACAGTAGTCTCGCAACTGTTCCGTCTACTGTGGCGATTGGCTCAGACGGAAAGCGGTGAATTGACGGTGAGTCATTTCTTTTGCAGTTAATGCACTTTGTTTTTGAACACTACGAATTAGTAGCGTTTCTCGATGTTTTTAAATATCTGTTCATAGAGTTCCGTGCCTTCCAAACAGTAAATTGCATTTGAATTTGACGTAATTACGTAGTAAACGTTTTTATAAAACGTTGCGAATACAGTATTGGCAAAACCTTGACATTTATGTATTAGTGGTTTCCAACTTAAAACCACGTGAAGGTCACAGTTAAACTCAGAAACCTACCGGTGGGTCGCATCAAAAGCCATCATAAAAAACGCACATTTGATTGTAAATATCAGTATGGAGAACAATACATGACTTCCATGTTCTAAGATTTATATTTAAAATCATTTTCGAAATGAAATATTTCCATACAAACTACTTCTTTCTTCAGTCTTAACCACAGTAATGTGGTCACTAACGTATACCACCTCACGTTAGCGCACACGATTTTCACTGATGATGGCAGTCGACAACAGTATTTTAATTATTCACATTTTGGTATGCTTTAAATAAATTTAGCCTAAAAAAATGAGTCCGTAAAAATAAAAAAACGTAATAAAACCATCGCACACTCGATTTAGTACGTATTAAAATATAAACTGTCCTTACGTAAAGAGTTTTACCTGTTTTTGTACATGTAGTTCTACATGATGTACATGCCATTTAAATTTAATAATATCCTTGTAATAAAATAACAAATACAAATTTATATCAATTTTTTTTTTCAGTCGTGAGGCGTAAAAAGTAGCTTGCAAGAAACTTTTTTCCTATTCAAGATAGACTAATACGTTAACCGAGTCAATTGTACAGAAAGGTTCAAATTTAATTCTGATCTAACTCTCAGTGTTTTATCTTTATTGGTTTCCAAATTATCGAGCGAATCGTACAAATATGCTTCAGTGGTCGCGCTGCATACTGCCGCTCATCCAGTTCCCATGCTTGTCAAACTGTGTTAATCATGAGTGTTTCAATTTGTAACGTATTGCCACGTTACAAATCCAGGGAACCCATCTTAACTGACACTTGCCAATTGCATGGGCTGCCTACGTTGTAACGAACTGCTATTAAACTCAAATTAATAGAACAAATTACATAAGATAATTATAAGGAAACAAGGGAAGGTATTTCACTGATTTATGCACTCATATTCATGTGTAACAAGATGACTTCTCTTTATTAACAACTGTTACTCAAAGATCCCATGACATCATTAATTAGATTAAAATATTTAAATGCTTTTCATAAAAACTTAGGGATCAAACTGATTATGTATTCTTTTACCTCGGATCCGAGTTTACTTTAAGTATATTTATAGCAAAGACTTCTAAGTATTTTGAGTTCATCTAGACGCTTGCAAGACTTCTTTTACCAATTGAAGAATGGTATTATTACTTACAGTGATTATAAATTACATTTACATTTAAGGCGTTACAACGTATAGTTAAGTTTTTGTTTTACATATTACATTTTTCTTCTTAACACATCTTTATATCATTCACACATTACACAACGCTCGCCACGTTTAGCAGTGGTAGCTAACATTTTAAAATTAAATTAAAAAACAAATGCATTTTCGTGGAGCTCTCGCTCATACGTCTGTACGGTCTGACGGCAGCATAGTGAATCTCTACTAGATTCGACTGGCACATAACAACGGAGAGGGGCAAGTACTCCGCGACAATATAGTTCCTATTTTTATTTAAATTGACATTCTTATTACCAAAAACAATACATTACTTATACATATATAATTTAAGTGAATTATTTTAACTACTACTCGTGCCTTCAAATATCTAATTACAAACATTATGATTTTTATATCTTCCTAAATTACAGACGACTTGATAAACACGTTGAGTCCGGAACTAACGGTCACCGCATGATGACTAGCAAAGGGTTAATTGTGATATTAATAACTTTTTTACAATTCGACTTTTTATTAGTGCTTCTGTTGATTTTCATTCACTTCTCATTCTCATTCTGATTTAGTACAGGGGCTTTAGGTTTAATAGTGCGATTTAAAAATACTTAATCGCTCGCAAATTTAATTTTTATTTATTTAAGATTACAATTTCAATTAAATCGTCACAAATTAATGCATTATACTATTACTGAAATCGTTAGATATACGTCTGTTATAATTTAAGACTTAAAAGAGTGAATCTCGTCCGCAGCATTTAGGAAATAGTAAATTGTAATAAATTATTTAGTAAATAGGCCTACAAATAATCATTACTCGAAGGAACGTATATAGCGCGTAAGGAACAGTTCATTGTCACTTCCAGTTGTTTGTTCGTCAGTGACAGTACCAAGAGGGTTATTAAATAGCAAGACACAATTTTTCAGCATTTCAAATTATTTAAATCTTATGTCAAACTCGTCTATGATGTCTTGAACGTTTACATCAAATTATCAGAATAAATATCTATTTCATCATTTTTAAATTCTTCTGCTATTCTTTTCGACAGCTTGAAAAATCAGTCAATTCGGGTTTTCCAAAGAACGTGTGGAAATTTTAAAAGCAGTTTTACAGTAATAACGTAAAGCACCGTAATTAGAGCAAGTAAACAGAGTAATTAATTATTGGCTTGGTTTCTCGAGTTTATGTAGCCGGCCGCCAGTTGGAATTCACTGATCTTTATTTATATATTGTAAATACAAGACAAAATCCAAAACACCAATGAAGTCACTAATTACCAGCTTTAATTATCACAATTAATAGTTTGCAATCAACAAGTTATTCAACAAGATTATTCTCGTACAGCAATTCAAGTTAATCTGTCCACACAAATAATAATTTTAACTGTAAAGAATTCCGCACTACAATCACTAATACACCACTTGAAACGTACAGTGTAATAAACGCCCGACAATAACTCGAACCTCACATGAATAAATCGCCATTTAAACTGAAACTCACCGTCGCTGAATGCTTTTAGTTATACCCCGCTGAGATTCCAGAGTAATCCATACTACGCGTCAACACTACTTGAAAACACTAGAGCGTAATTGTTTGCGGCTTTGAACACAGCGCGCGGGGACCGGTGAAGTCCGGAACAGCCTCGTAAACGCATGTTAAGAGTCACGCACGCACACAACATTACAGCTGGTTCTACCGGGATTGCCGAGAAACATGTACAACGTTCTGTAACGGCAAAACAATACATTTCTTGATTTTTCGTAATAAAAGTTTAACATTTTAAACAATTTTATAACAAAATTATTAAACAATTTTCTAAATAGTTTTCTATTTGAATAGTTTTCAAATAGAAATTAACAGTTTACAGAATAAACTCGGAAAATAAAAAATTAATTTTATACGTATCAGCTTCTTAAAATTTAAAACTTAATGTCCAGTAACGAGACATCTTAACAAACATATACTCTCTTTCCAACTGTTGTCCAGGCTGGACTGCTTAATGACCTAAAGAAGTTATCCCCACGCTCCTTAGTTTGAGGAATTTCAAACAGCCTTTGAAGACTGTTATGAGTAAAACTCCCACTACGACGTACAAAATCCTTCGCGTTTTAATTTCTGTCGAGGTTTTAATCCACAATCCACAGTCTCGGCTCGACACAGACTACCACAGGTTTAGACAGTACTGTGAAGGCGATCCGAAACGTCAGTGAAAATAAAAACACAATGGTTTCCGTGCACAGTCGGTGTTTCACCCATAATGTCTGATCATTGGGAAGCAGTTTAAACAACGTTTCAGTGTCAGGTTTGCCATAGGCAAAATCTGATCTGAAATACGATTTAACTAAGAAACTTGTGTTAGTGGTTATACTCACAAACACAATGGTTTCCGTGCACAGTCGGTGTTTCACCCATAATGTCTGATCATTGGGAAGCAGTTTAAACAACGTTTCAGTGTCAGGTTTGCCATAGGCAACGTCTGATCTGAAATACGATTTAATTAAGAAACTTGTGTTAGTGGTTATACTCACAAACACAGTGGTTTCCGTGCACAGTTGGTGTTTCACCCATAATGTCTGATCATTAGGAAGCAGTTTAAACAACGTTTCAGTGTCAGGTTTGCCATAGGCAACGTCTGATCTGAAATACGATTTAATTAAGAAACTTGTGTTAGTGGTTATACTCACAAACACAATGGTTTCCGTGCACAGTCGGTGTTTCACCCATAATGTCTGATCATTGGGAAGCAGTTTAAACAACGTTTCAGTGTCAGGTTTGCCATATGCAACGTCTGATCTGAAATACGATTTAATTAAGAAACTTGTGTTAGTGGTTATACTCACAAACACAATGGTTTCCGTGCACAGTCGGTGTTTCACCCATAATGTCTGATCATTGGGAAGCAGTTTAAACAACGTTTCAGTGTTAGGTTTGCCATAGGCAACGTCTGATCTGAAATACGATTTAATTAAGAAACTTGTGTTAGTGGTTGTACTCACAAACACAGAGATTCCGTGCACAGTCGGTGTTTCACCCATACTGTCTGATCATTGGGAAGCAGTTTAAACAACGTTTCAGTGTTAGGTTTGCCATATGCAACGTCTGATCTGAAATACGATTTAATTAAGAAACTTGTGTTAGTGGTTATACTCACAAACAGAATGGTTTCCGTGCACAGTCGGTGTTTCACCCATAATGTCTGATCATTGGGAAGCAGTTTAAACAACGTTTCAGTGTTAGGTTTGCCATATGCAACGTCTGATCTGAAATACGATTTAATTAAGAAACTTGTGTTAGTGGTTATACTCACAAACACAATGGTTTCCGTGCACAGTTGGTGTTTCACCCATAATGTCTGATCATTGGGAAGCAGTTTAAACAACGTTTCAGTGTCAGGTTTGCCATAGGCAACGTCTGATCTGAAATACGATTTAATTAAGAAACTTGTGTTAGTGGTTGTACTCACAAACACAGTGGTTTCCGTGCACAGTCGGTGTTTCACCCATAATGTCTGATCATTAGGAAGCAGTTTAAACAACGTTTCAGTGTCAGGTTTGCCATAGGCAACGTCTGATCTGAAATACGATTTAATAAAGAAACTTGTGTTAGTGGTTGTACTCACAAACACAGTGGTTTCCGTGCACAGTCGGTGTTTCACCCATACTGTCTGATCATTGGGAAGCAGTTTAAACAACGTTTCAGTGTCAGGTTTGCCATAGGCAACGTCTGATCTGAAATACAATTTAATTAAGAAACTTGTGTTAGTGGTTATACTCACAAACACAATGGTTTCCGTGCACAGTCGGTGTTTCACCCATACTGTCTGATCATTGGGAAGCAGTTTAAACAACGTTTCAGTGTTAGGTTTGCCATAGGCAACGTCTGGTCTGAAATACAATTTAATTAAGAAACATGTGTTAGTGGTTGTACTCACAAACACAGTGGTTTCCGTGCACAGTTGGTGTTTCACCCATAATGTCTGATCATTAGGAAGCAGTGTAAACAACGTTTCAGTGTCAGGTTTGCCATAGGCAACGTCTGATCTGAAATACGATTTAATTAAGAAACTTGTGTTAGTGGTTGTACTCACAAACACAGTGGTTTCCGTGCACAGTCGGTGTTTCACCCATACTGTCTGATCATTGGGAAGCAGTTTAAACAACGTTTCAGTGTCAGGTTTGCCATATGCAACGTCTGATCTGAAATACGATTTAATTAAGAAACTTGTGTTAGTGGTTGTACTCACAAACACAGTGGTTTCCGTGCACAGTCGGTGTTTCACCCATACTGTCTGATCATTGGGAAGCAGTTTAAACAACGTTTCAGTGTTAGGTTTGCCATAGGCAACGTCTGATCTGAAATACGATTTAATTAAGAAACTTGTGTTAGTGGTTGTACTCACAAACACAGTGGTTTCCGTGCACAGTCGGTGTTTCACCCATAATGTCTGATCATTGGGAAGCAGTTTAAACAACGTTTCAGTGTCAGGTTTGCCATATGCAACGTCTGATCTGAAATACGATTTAATTAAGAAACTTGTGTTAGTGGTTATACTCACAAACACAATGGTTTCCATGCACAGTCGGTGTTTCACCCATAATGTCTGATCATTGGGAAGCAGTTTAAACAACGTTTCAGTGTTAGGTTTGCCATAGGCAACGTCTGATCTGAAATACGATTTAATTAAGAAACTTGTGTTAGTGGTTGTACTCACAAACACAGTGGTTTCCGTGCACAGTCGGTGTTTCACCCATACTGTCTGATCATTGGGAAGCAGTTTAAACAACGTTTCAGTGTTAGGTTTGCCATATGCAACGTCTGATCTGAAATACGATTTAATTAAGAAACTTGTGTTAGTGGTTGTACTCACAAACACAGTGGTTTCCGTGCACAGTCGGTGTTTCACCCATAATGTCTGATCATTGGGAAGCAGTTTAAACAACGTTTCAGTGTCAGGTTTGCCATAGGCAACGTCTGATCTGAAATACGATTTAATTAAGAAACTTGTGTTAGTGGTTATACTCACAAACACAATGGTTTCCGTGCACAGTCGCTGTTTCACCCATAATGTCTGATCATTGGGAAGCAGTTTAAACAACGTTTCAGTGTCAGGTTTGCCATAGGCAACGTCTGATCTGAAATACGATTTAATTAAGAAACTTGTGTTAGTGGTTGTACTCACAAACACAGTGGTTTCCGTGCACAGTTGGTGTTTCACCCATACTGTCTGATCATTGGGAAGCAGTTTAAACAACGTTTCAGTGTTAGGTATGCCATAGGCAACGTCTGATCTGAAATACGATTTAATTAAGAAACTTGTGTTAGTGGTTTTACTCACAAACACAGTGGTTTCCGTGCACAGTCGGTGTTTCACCCATAATGTCTGATCATTGGGAAGCAGTTTAAACAACGTTTCAGTGTCAGGTTTGCCATATGCAACGTCTGATCTGAAATACGATTTAATTAAGAAACTTGTGTTAGTGGTTATACTCACAAACACAATGGTTTCCGTGCACAGTCGGTGTTTCACCCATAATGTCTGATCATTGGGAAGCAGTTTAAACAACGTTTCAGTGTTAGGTTTGCCATAGGCAACGTCTGATCTGAAATACGATTTAATTAAGAAACTTGTGTTAGTGGTTGTACTCACAAACACAGAGATTCCGTGCACAGTCGGTGTTTCACCCATACTGTCTGATCATTGGGAAGCAGTTTAAACAACGTTTCAGTGTTAGGTTTGCCATATGCAACGTCTGATCTGAAATACGATTTAACTAAGAAACTTGTGTTAGTGGTTATACTCACAAACACAATGGTTTCCGTGCACAGTCGGTGTTTCACCCATAATGTCTGATCATTGGGAAGCAGTTTAAACAACGTTTCAGTGTCAGGTTTGCCATAGGCAACGTCTGATCTGAAATACGATTTAATTAAGAAACTTGTGTTAGTGGTTATACTCACAAACACAGTGGTTTCCGTGCACAGTTGGTGTTTCACCCATAATGTCTGATCATTAGGAAGCAGTTTAAACAACGTTTCAGTGTCAGGTTTGCCATAGGCAACGTCTGATCTGAAATACGATTTAATTAAGAAACTTGTGTTAGTGGTTATACTCACAAACACAATGGTTTCCGTGCACAGTCGGTGTTTCACCCATAATGTCTGATCATTGGGAAGCAGTTTAAACAACGTTTCAGTGTCAGGTTTGCCATATGCAACGTCTGATCTGAAATACGATTTAATTAAGAAACTTGTGTTAGTGGTTATACTCACAAACACAATGGTTTCCGTGCACAGTCGGTGTTTCACCCATAATGTCTGATCATTGGGAAGCAGTTTAAACAACGTTTCAGTGTTAGGTTTGCCATAGGCAACGTCTGATCTGAAATACGATTTAATTAAGAAACTTGTGTTAGTGGTTGTACTCACAAACACAGAGATTCCGTGCACAGTCGGTGTTTCACCCATACTGTCTGATCATTGGGAAGCAGTTTAAACAACGTTTCAGTGTTAGGTTTGCCATATGCAACGTCTGATCTGAAATACGATTTAATTAAGAAACTTGTGTTAGTGGTTATACTCACAAACAGAATGGTTTCCGTGCACAGTCGGTGTTTCACCCATAATGTCTGATCATTGGGAAGCAGTTTAAACAACGTTTCAGTGTTAGGTTTGCCATATGCAACGTCTGATCTGAAATACGATTTAATTAAGAAACTTGTGTTAGTGGTTATACTCACAAACACAATGGTTTCCGTGCACAGTTGGTGTTTCACCCATAATGTCTGATCATTGGGAAGCAGTTTAAACAACGTTTCAGTGTCAGGTTTGCCATAGGCAACGTCTGATCTGAAATACGATTTAATTAAGAAACTTGTGTTAGTGGTTGTACTCACAAACACAGTGGTTTCCGTGCACAGTCGGTGTTTCACCCATAATGTCTGATCATTAGGAAGCAGTTTAAACAACGTTTCAGTGTCAGGTTTGCCATAGGCAACGTCTGATCTGAAATACGATTTAATAAAGAAACTTGTGTTAGTGGTTGTACTCACAAACACAGTGGTTTCCGTGCACAGTCGGTGTTTCACCCATACTGTCTGATCATTGGGAAGCAGTTTAAACAACGTTTCAGTGTCAGGTTTGCCATAGGCAACGTCTGATCTGAAATACAATTTAATTAAGAAACTTGTGTTAGTGGTTATACTCACAAACACAATGGTTTCCGTGCACAGTCGGTGTTTCACCCATACTGTCTGATCATTGGGAAGCAGTTTAAACAACGTTTCAGTGTTAGGTTTGCCATAGGCAACGTCTGGTCTGAAATACAATTTAATTAAGAAACTTGTGTTAGTGGTTGTACTCACAAACACAGTGGTTTCCGTGCACAGTTGGTGTTTCACCCATAATGTCTGATCATTAGGAAGCAGTGTAAACAACGTTTCAGTGTCAGGTTTGCCATAGGCAACGTCTGATCTGAAATACGATTTAATTAAGAAACTTGTGTTAGTGGTTGTACTCACAAACACAGTGGTTTCCGTGCACAGTCGGTGTTTCACCCATACTGTCTGATCATTGGGAAGCAGTTTAAACAACGTTTCAGTGTCAGGTTTGCCATATGCAACGTCTGATCTGAAATACGATTTAATTAAGAAACTTGTGTTAGTGGTTGTACTCACAAACACAGTGGTTTCCGTGCACAGTCGGTGTTTCACCCATACTGTCTGATCATTGGGAAGCAGTTTAAACAACGTTTCAGTGTTAGGTTTGCCATAGGCAACGTCTGATCTGAAATACGATTTAATTAAGAAACTTGTGTTAGTGGTTGTACTCACAAACACAGTGGTTTCCGTGCACAGTCGGTGTTTCACCCATAATGTCTGATCATTGGGAAGCAGTTTAAACAACGTTTCAGTGTCAGGTTTGCCATATGCAACGTCTGATCTGAAATACGATTTAATTAAGAAACTTGTGTTAGTGGTTATACTCACAAACACAATGGTTTCCATGCACAGTCGGTGTTTCACCCATAATGTCTGATCATTGGGAAGCAGTTTAAACAACGTTTCAGTGTTAGGTTTGCCATAGGCAACGTCTGATCTGAAATACGATTTAATTAAGAAACTTGTGTTAGTGGTTGTACTCACAAACACAGTGGTTTCCGTGCACAGTCGGTGTTTCACCCATACTGTCTGATCATTGGGAAGCAGTTTAAACAACGTTTCAGTGTTAGGTTTGCCATATGCAACGTCTGATCTGAAATACGATTTAATTAAGAAACTTGTGTTAGTGGTTGTACTCACAAACACAGTGGTTTCCGTGCACAGTCGGTGTTTCACCCATAATGTCTGATCATTGGGAAGCAGTTTAAACAACGTTTCAGTGTCAGGTTTGCCATAGGCAACGTCTGATCTGAAATACGATTTAATTAAGAAACTTGTGTTAGTGGTTTTACTCACAAACACAGTGGTTTCCGTGCACAGTCGGTGTTTCACCCATAATGTCTGATCATTGGGAAGCAGTTTAAACAACGTTTCAGTGTCAGGTTTGCCATATGCAACGTCTGATCTGAAGTACGATTTAATTAAGAAACTTGTGTTAGTGGTTATACTCACAAACACAATGGTTTCCGTGCACAGTCGGTGTTTCACCCATAATGTCTGATCATTGGGAAGCAGTTTAAACAACGTTTCAGTGTTAGGTTTGCCATAGGCAACGTCTGATCTGAAATACGATTTAATTAAGAAACTTGTGTTAGTGGTTGTACTCACAAACACAGAGATTCCGTGCACAGTCGGTGTTTCACCCATACTGTCTGATCATTGGGAAGCAGTTTAAACAACGTTTCAGTGTTAGGTTTGCCATATGCAACGTCTGATCTGAAATACGATTTAATTAAGAAACTTGTGTTAGTGGTTATACTCACAAACAGAATGGTTTCCGTGCACAGTCGGTGTTTCACCCATAATGTCTGATCATTGGGAAGCAGTTTAAACAACGTTTCAGTGTTAGGTTTGCCATATGCAACGTCTGATCTGAAATACGATTTAATTAAGAAACTTGTGTTAGTGGTTATACTCACAAACACAATGGTTTCCGTGCACAGTTGGTGTTTCACCCATAATGTCTGATCATTAGGAAGCAGTTTAAACAACGTTTCAGTGTCAGGTTTGCCATAGGCAACGTCTGATCTGAAATACGATTTAATTAAGAAACTTGTGTTAGTGGTTGTACTCACAAACACAGTGGTTTCCGTGCACAGTTGGTGTTTCACCCATACTGTCTGATCATTGGGAAGCAGTTTAAACAACGTTTCAGTGTTAGGTTTGCCATAGGCAACGTCTGATCTGAAATACGATTTAATTAAGAAACTTGTGTTAGTGGTTATACTCACAAACACAATGGTTTCCGTGCACAGTCGGTGTTTCACCCATAATGTCTGATCATCGGGAAGCAGTTTAAACAACGTTTCAGTGTTAGGTTTGCCATATGCAACGTCTGATCTGAAATACGATTTAATGAAGAAACTTGTGTTAGTGGTTATACTCACAAACAGAAAGGTTTCCGTGCACAGTCGGTGTTTCACCCATAATGTCTGATCATTGGGAAGCAGTTTAAACAACGTTTCAGTGTCAGGTTTGCCATATGCAACGTCTGATCTGAAATACGATTTAATTAAGAAACGTGTGTTAGTGGTTGTACTCACAAACACAGTGGTTTCCGTGCACAGTCGGTGTTTCACCCATAATGTCTGATCATTGGGAAGCAGTTTAAACAACGTTTCAGTGTCAGGTTTGCCATAGGCAACGTCTGATCTGAATTACGATGTAATTAAGAAACTTGTGTTAGTGGTTATACTCACAAACACAATGGTTTCCGTGCACAGTCGGTGTTTCACACGTAATGTCTGATCATTGGGAAGCAGTTTAAACAACGTTTCAGTGTCAGGTTTGCCATAGGCAACGTCTGATCTGAAATACGATTTAATTAAGAAACTTGTGTTAGTGGTTATACTCACAAACACAATGGTTTCCGTGCACAGTTGGTGTTTCACCCATAATGTCTGATCATTAGGAAGCAGTTTAAACAACGTTTAAGTGTCAGGTTTGCCATAGGCAACGTCTGATCTGAAATACGATTTAATTAAGAAATTTGTGTTAGTGGTTGTACTCACAAACACAATGGTTTCCGTGCACAGTCGGTGTTTCACCCATAATGTCTGATCATTGGGAAGCAGTTTAAACAACGTTTCAGTGTCACGTTTGCCATATGCAACGTCTGATCTGAAATACGATTTAATTAAGAAACTTGTGTTAGTGGTTATACTCACAAAAACAATGGTTTCCGTGCACAGTCGGTGTTTCACCCATAATGTCTGATCATCGGGAAGCAGTTTAAACAACGTTTCAGTGTTAGGTTTGCCATATGCAACGTCTGATCTGAAATACGATTTAATTAAGAAACTTGTGTTAGTGGTTATACTCACAAACAGAATGGTTTCCGTGCACAGTCGGTGTTTCACCCATACTGTCTGATCATTGGGAAGCAGTTTAAACAACGTTTCAGTGTCAGGTTTGCCATAGGCAACGTCTGATCTGAATTACCATGTAATTAAGAAACTTGTGTTAGTGGTTATACTCACAAACACAATGGTTTCCGTGCGCAGTCGGTGTTTCACACATAATGTCTGATCATTGGGAAGCAGTTTAAACAACGTTTCAGTGTCAGGTTTGCCATAGGCAACGTCTGATCTGAAATACGATTTAATTAAGAAACTTGTGTTAGTGGTTATACTCACAAACACAATGGTTTCCGTGCACAGTTGGTGTTTCACCCATAATGTCTGATCATTAGGAAGCAGTTTAAACAACGTTTCAGTGTCAGGTTTGCCATAGGCAACGTCTGATCTGAAATACGATTTAATTAAGAAACTTGTGTTAGTGGTTGTACTCACAAACACAGTGGTTTCCGTGCACAGTTGGTGTTTCACCCATAATGTCTGATCATTCGGAAGCAGTTTAAACAACGTTTCAGTGTTAGGTTTGCCATAGGCAACGTCTGATCTGAAATACGATTTAATTAAGAAACTTGTGTTAGTGGTTGTACTCACAAACACAGTGGTTTCCGTGCACAGTTGGTGTTTCACCCATACTGTCTGATCATTGGGAAGCAGTTTAAACAACGTTTCAGTGTTAGGTTTGCCATAGGCAACGTCTGATCTGAAATACAATTTAATTAAGAAACTTGTGTTAGTGGTTGTACTCACAAACACAGTGGTTTCCGTGCACAGTTGGTGTTTCACCCATACTGTCTGATCATTGGGAAGCAGTTTAAACAACGTTTCAGTGTCAGGTTTGCCATAGGCAACGTCTGATCTGAAATACGATTTAATTAAGAAACTTGTGTTAGTGGTTATACTCACAAACACAATGGTTTCCGTGCACAGTCGGTGTTTCACCCATAATGTCTGATCATTGGGAAGCAGTTTAAACAACGTTTCAGTGTCAGGTTTGCCATAGGCAACGTCTGATCTGAAATACGATTTAATTAAGAAACTTGTGTTAGTGGTTGTACTCACAAACACAGTGGTTTCCGTGCACAGTTGGTGTTTCACCCATACTGTCTGATCATTGGGAAGCAGTTTAAACAACGTTTCAGTGTTAGGTATAACATAGGCAACGTCTGATCTGAAATACGATTTAATTAAGAAACTTGTGTTAGTGGTTGTACTCACAAACACAGTGGTTTCCGTGCACAGTTGGTGTTTCACCCATACTGTCTGATCATTGGGAAGCAGTTTAAACAACGTTTCAGTGTCAGGTTTGCCATAGGCAACGTCTGATCTGAAATACGATTTAATTAAGAAACTTGTGTTAGTGGTTGTACTCACAAACACAGTGGTTTCCGTGCACAGTTGGTGTTTCACCCATACTGTCTGATCATTGGGAAGCAGTTTAAACAACGTTTCAGTGTCAGGTTTGCCATATGCAACGTCTGATCTGAAATACGATTTAATTAAGAAACTTGTGTTAGTGGTTATACTCACAAACACAATGGTTTCCATGCACAGTCGGTGTTTCACCCATAATGTCTGATCATTGGGAAGCAGTTTAAACAACGTTTCAGTGTTAGGTTTGCCATAGGCAACGTCTGATCTGAAATACGATTTAATTAAGAAACTTGTGTTAGTGGTTGTACTCACAAACACAGTTGTTTCCGTGCACAGTTGGTGTTTCACCCATACTGTCTGATCATTGGGAAGCAGTTTAAACAACGTTTCAGTGTCAGGTTTGCCATAGGCAACGTCTGATCTGAAATACGATTTAATTAAGAAACTTGTGTTATTGGTTGTACTCACAAACACAGTGGTTTCCGTGCACAGTTGGTGTTTCACCCATAATGTCTGATCATTGGGAAGCAGTTTAAACAACGTTTCAGTGTCAGGTTTGCCATAGGCAACGTCTGATCTGAAATACGATTTAATTAAGAAACTTGTGTTAGTGGTTATACTCACAAACACAATGGTTTCCGTGCACAGTTGGTGTTTCACCCATACTGTCTGATCATTGGGAAGCAGTTTAAACAACGTTTCAGTGTTAGGTTTGCCATATGCAACGTCTGATCTGAAATACGATTTAATTAAGAAACTTGTGTTAGTGGTTATACTCACAAACACAATGGTTTCCGTGCACAGTCGGTGTTTCACCCATAATGTCTGATCATTGGGAAGCAGTTTAAACAACGTTTCACTGTTATGTTTGCCATAGGCAACGTCTGATCTGAAATACGATTTAATTAAGAAACTTGTGTTAGTGGTTGTACTCACAAACACAGTGGTTTCCGTGCACAGTTGGTGTTTCACCCATACTGTCTGATCATTGGGAAGCAGTTTAAACAACGTTTCAGTGTCAGGTTTGCCATAGGCAACGTCTGATCTGAAATACGATTTAATTAAGAAACTTGTGTTAGTGGTTGTACTCACAAACACAATGGTTTCCGTGCACAGTCGGTGTTTCACCCATAATGTCTGATCATTGGGAAGCAGTTTAAACAACGTTTCAGTGTCAGGTTTGCCATAGGCAACGTCTGATCTGAAATACGATTTAATTAAGAAACTTGTGTTAGTGGTTATACTCACAAACACAATGGTTTCCGTGCACAGTCGGTGTTTCACCCATAATGTCTGATCATTGGGAAGCAGTTTAAACAACGTTTCAGTGTCAGGTTTGCCATAGGCAACGTCTGATCTGAAATACGATTTAATTAAGAAACTTGTGTTAGTGGTTGTACTCACAAACACAGTGGTTTCCGTGCACAGTTGGTGTTTCACCCATACTGTCTGATCATTGGGAAGCAGTTTAAACAACGTTTCAGTGTTAGGTATGCCATAGGCAACGTCTGATCTGAAATACGATTTAATTAAGAAACTTGTGTTAGTGGTTGTACTCACAAACGCAGTGGTTTCCGTGCACAGTTGGTGTTTCACACATAATGTCTGATCATTGGAAAGCAGTTTAAACAACGTTTCAGTGTCAGGTTTGCCATAGGCAACGTCTGATCTGAAATACGATTTAATTAAGAAACTTGTGTTAGTGGTTATACTCACAAACAGAAAGGTTTCCGTGCACAGTCGGTGTTTCACCCATAATGTCTGATCATTGGGAAGCAGTTTAAACAACGTTTCAGTGTTAGGTTTCCCATAGGCAACGTCTGATCTGAAATACGATTTAATTAAGAAACTTGTGTTAGTGGTTGTACTCACAAACACAGTGGTTTCCGTGCACAGTTGGTGTTTCACCCATACTGTCTGATCATTGGGAAGCAGTTTAAACAACGTTTCAGTGTCAGGTTTGCCATAGGCAACGTCTGATCTGAAATACGATTTAATTAAGAAACTTGTGTTAGTGGTTGTACTCACAAACACAGTGGTTTCCGTGCACAGTTGGCGTTTCACACATAATGTCTGATCATTGGGAAGCAGTTTAAACAACGTTTCAGTGTCAGGTTTGCCATAGGCAACGTCTGATCTGAAATACGATTTAATTAAGAAACTTGTGTTAGTGGTTATACTCACAAACACAATGGTTTCCGTGCACAGTCGGTGTTTCACCCATAATGTCTGATCATTGGGAAGCAGTTTAAACAACGTTTCAGTGTCAGGTTTGCCATAGGCGACGTCTGATCTGAAATACGATTTAATTAAGAAACTTGTGTTAGTGGTTATACTCACAAACACAATGGTTTCCGTGCACAGTCGGTGTTTCACCCATACTGTCTGATCATTGGGAAGCATTTTAAACAACGTTTCAGTGTCAGGTTTGCCATAGGCAACGTCTGATCTGAAATACGATTTAATTAAGAAACTTGTGTTAGTGGTTATACTCACAAACACAATGGTTTCCGTGCACAGTTGGTGTTTCACCCATACTGTCTGATCATTGGGAAGCAGTTTAAACAACGTTTCAGTGTCAGGTTTGCCATAGGCAACGTCTGATCTGAAATACGATTTAATTAAGAAACTTGTGTTAGTGGTTGTACTCACAAACACATTGGTTTCCGTGCACAGTTGGTGTTTCACACATAATGTCTGATCATTGGGAAGCAGTTTAAACAACGTTTCAGTGTCAGGTTTGCCATAGGCAACGTCTGATCTGAAATACGATTTAATTAAGAAACTTGTGTTAGTGGTTATACTCACAAACAGAAAGGTTTCCGTGCACAGTTGGTGTTTCACACATAATGTCTGATCATTGGGAAGCAGTTTAAACAACGTTTCAGTGTCAGGTTTGCCATAGGCAACGTCTGATCTGAAATACGATTTAATTAAGAAACTTGTGTTAGTGGTTATACTCACAAACAGAAAGGTTTCCGTGCACAGTCGGTGTTTCACTCATAATGTCTGATCATTGGGAAGCAGTTTAAACAACGTTTCAGTGTCAGGTTTGCCATAGGCAACGTCTGATCTGAAATACGATTTAATTAAGAAACTTGTGTTAGTGGTTATACTCACAAACAGAAAGGTTTCCGTGCACAGTCGGTGTTTCACACATAATGTCTGATCATTGGGAAGCAGTTTAAACAACGTTTCAGTGTCAGGTTTGCCATAGGCAACGTCTGATCTGAAATACGATTTAATTAAGAAACTTGTGTTAGTGGTTGTACTCACAAACACAGTGGTTTCCGTGCACAGTTGGTGTTTCACCCATACTGTCTGATCATTGGGAAGCAGTTTAAACAACGTTTCAGTGTCAGGTTTGCCATAGGCAACGTCTGATCTGAAATACGATTTAATTAAGAAACTTGTGTTAGTGGTTGTACTCACAAACACAGTGGTTTCCGTGCACAGTTGGTGTTTCACCCATAATGTCTGATCATTGGGAAGCAGTTTAAACAACGTTTCAGTGTCAGGTTTGCCATAGGCAACGTCTGATCTGAAATACGATTTAATTAAGAAACTTGTGTTAGTGGTTGTACTCTCAAACACAGTGGTTTCCGTGCATAGTTTGTGTTTCACCCATAATGTCTGATCATTGGGAAGCAGTTTAAACAACGTTTCAGTGTCAGGTTTGCCATAGGCAACGTCTGATCTGAAATACAATTTAATTAAGAAACTTGTGTTAGTGGTTATACTCACAAACACAATGGTTTCCATGCACAGTCGGTGTTTCACCCATAATGTCTGATCATCGGGAAGCAGTTTAAACAACGTTTCAGTGTTAGGTTTCCCATAGGCAACGTCTGATCTGAAATACAATTTAATTAAGAAACTTGTGTTAGTGGTTATACTCACAAACACAGTGGTTTCCGTGCACAGTTGGTGTTTCACCCATACTGTCTGATCATTGGGAAGCAGTTTAAACAACGTTTCAGTGTCAGGTTTGCCATATGCAACGTCTGATCTGAAATACGATTTAATTAAGAAACTTGTGTTAGTGGATGTACTCACAAACACAGTGGTTTCCGTGCACAGTTGGTGTTTCACCCATACTGTCTGATCATTGGGAAGCAGTTTAAACAACGTTTCAGTGTCAGGTTTGCCATAGGCAACGTCTGATCTGAAATACAATTTAATTAAGAAACTTGTGTTAGTGGTTATACTCACAAACACAATGGTTTCCATGCACAGTCGGTGTTTCACCCATAATGTCTGATCATTGGGAAGCAGTTTAAACAACGTTTCAGTGTTAGGTTTGCCATAGGCAACGTCTGATCTGAAATACGATTTAATTAAGAAACTTGTGTTAGTTGTTGTACTCACAAACACAGTGGTTTCCGTGCACAGTTGGTGTTTCACCCATAATGTCTGATCATTGGGAAGCAGTTTAAACAACGTTTCAGTGTCAGGTTTGCCATAGGCAACGTCTGATCTGAAATACGATTTAATTAAGAAACTTGTGTTAGTGGTTATACTCACAAACAGAAAGGTTTCCGTGCACAGTCGGTGTTTCACTCATAATGTCTGATCATTGGGAAGCAGTTTAAACAACGTTTCAGTGTCAGGTTTGCCATAGGCAACGTCTGATCTGAAATACGATTTAATTAAGAAACTTGTGTTAGTGGTTATACTCACAAACAGAAAGGTTTCCGTGCACAGTCGGTGTTTCACACATAATGTCTGATCATTGGGAAGCAGTTTAAACAACGTTTCAGTGTCAGGTTTGCCATAGGCAACGTCTGATCTGAAATACGATTTAATTAAGAAACTTGTGTTAGTGGTTGTACTCACAAACACAGTGGTTTCCGTGCACAGTTGGTGTTTCACCCATACTGTCTGATCATTGGGAAGCAGTTTAAACAACGTTTCAGTGTCAGGTTTGCCATAGGCAACGTCTGATCTGAAATACGATTTAATTAAGAAACTTGTGTTAGTGGTTGTACTCACAAACACAGTGGTTTCCGTGCACAGTTGGTGTTTCACCCATACTGTCTGATCATTGGGAAGCAGTTTAAACAACGTTTCAGTGTCAGGTTTGCCATAGGCAACGTCTGATCTGAAATACGATTTAATTAAGAAACTTGTGTTAGTGGTTGTACTCACAAACACAGTGGTTTCCGTGCACAGTTGGTGTTTCACCCATAATGTCTGATCATTGGGAAGCAGTTTAAACAACGTTTCAGTGTCAGGTTTGCCATAGGCAACGTCTGATCTGAAATACGATTTAATTAAGAAACTTGTGTTAGTGGTTGTACTCTCAAACACAGTGGTTTCCGTGCATAGTTTGTGTTTCACCCATAATGTCTGATCATTGGGAAGCAGTTTAAACAACGTTTCAGTGTCAGGTTTGCCATAGGCAACGTCTGATCTGAAATACAATTTAATTAAGAAACTTGTGTTAGTGGTTATACTCACAAACACAATGGTTTCCATGCACAGTCGGTGTTTCACCCATAATGTCTGATCATCGGGAAGCAGTTTAAACAACGTTTCAGTGTCAGGTTTGCCTTAGGCAACGTCTGATCTGAAATACGATTTAATTAAGAAACTTGTGTTAGTGGTTGTACTCACAAACACAGTGGTTTCCGTGCACAGTTGGTGTTTCACCCATACTGTCTGATCATTGGGAAGCAGTTTAAACAACGTTTCAGTGTTAGGTTTCCCATAGGCAACGTCTGATCTGAAATACAATTTAATTAAGAAACTTGTGTTAGTGGTTATACTCACAAACACAGTGGTTTCAGTGCACAGTTGGTGTTTCACCCATACTGTCTGATCATTGGGAAGCAGTTTAAACAACGTTTCAGTGTCAGGTTTGCCATATGCAACGTCTGATCTGAAATACGATTTAACTAAGAAACTTGTGTTAGTGGTTATACTCACAAACACAATGGTTTCCGTGCACAGTCGGTGTTTCACCCATAATGTCTGATCATTGGGAAGCAGTTTAAACAACGTTTCAGTGTCAGGTTTGCCATAGGCAACGTCTGATCTGAAATACGATTTAATTAAGAAACTTGTGTTAGTGGTTATACTCACAAACACAGTGGTTTCCGTGCACAGTTGGTGTTTCACCCATAATGTCTGATCATTAGGAAGCAGTTTAAACAACGTTTCAGTGTCAGGTTTGCCATAGGCAACGTCTGATCTGAAATACGATTTAATTAAGAAACTTGTGTTAGTGGTTATACTCACAAACACAATGGTTTCCGTGCACAGTCGGTGTTTCACCCATAATGTCTGATCATTGGGAAGCAGTTTAAACAACGTTTCAGTGTCAGGTTTGCCATATGCAACGTCTGATCTGAAATACGATTTAATTAAGAAACTTGTGTTAGTGGTTATACTCACAAACACAATGGTTTCCGTGCACAGTCGGTGTTTCACCCATAATGTCTGATCATTGGGAAGCAGTTTAAACAACGTTTCAGTGTTAGGTTTGCCATAGGCAACGTCTGATCTGAAATACGATTTAATTAAGAAACTTGTGTTAGTGGTTGTACTCACAAACACAGAGATTCCGTGCACAGTCGGTGTTTCACCCATACTGTCTGATCATTGGGAAGCAGTTTAAACAACGTTTCAGTGTTAGGTTTGCCATATGCAACGTCTGATCTGAAATACGATTTAATTAAGAAACTTGTGTTAGTGGTTATACTCACAAACAGAATGGTTTCCGTGCACAGTCGGTGTTTCACCCATAATGTCTGATCATTGGGAAGCAGTTTAAACAACGTTTCAGTGTTAGGTTTGCCATATGCAACGTCTGATCTGAAATACGATTTAATTAAGAAACTTGTGTTAGTGGTTATACTCACAAACACAATGGTTTCCGTGCACAGTTGGTGTTTCACCCATAATGTCTGATCATTGGGAAGCAGTTTAAACAACGTTTCAGTGTCAGGTTTGCCATAGGCAACGTCTGATCTGAAATACGATTTAATTAAGAAACTTGTGTTAGTGGTTGTACTCACAAACACAGTGGTTTCCGTGCACAGTCGGTGTTTCACCCATAATGTCTGATCATTAGGAAGCAGTTTAAACAACGTTTCAGTGTCAGGTTTGCCATAGGCAACGTCTGATCTGAAATACGATTTAATAAAGAAACTTGTGTTAGTGGTTGTACTCACAAACACAGTGGTTTCCGTGCACAGTCGGTGTTTCACCCATACTGTCTGATCATTGGGAAGCAGTTTAAACAACGTTTCAGTGTCAGGTTTGCCATAGGCAACGTCTGATCTGAAATACAATTTAATTAAGAAACTTGTGTTAGTGGTTATACTCACAAACACAATGGTTTCCGTGCACAGTCGGTGTTTCACCCATACTGTCTGATCATTGGGAAGCAGTTTAAACAACGTTTCAGTGTTAGGTTTGCCATAGGCAACGTCTGGTCTGAAATACAATTTAATTAAGAAACTTGTGTTAGTGGTTGTACTCACAAACACAGTGGTTTCCGTGCACAGTTGGTGTTTCACCCATAATGTCTGATCATTAGGAAGCAGTGTAAACAACGTTTCAGTGTCAGGTTTGCCATAGGCAACGTCTGATCTGAAATACGATTTAATTAAGAAACTTGTGTTAGTGGTTGTACTCACAAACACAGTGGTTTCCGTGCACAGTCGGTGTTTCACCCATACTGTCTGATCATTGGGAAGCAGTTTAAACAACGTTTCAGTGTCAGGTTTGCCATATGCAACGTCTGATCTGAAATACGATTTAATTAAGAAACTTGTGTTAGTGGTTGTACTCACAAACACAGTGGTTTCCGTGCACAGTCGGTGTTTCACCCATACTGTCTGATCATTGGGAAGCAGTTTAAACAACGTTTCAGTGTTAGGTTTGCCATAGGCAACGTCTGATCTGAAATACGATTTAATTAAGAAACTTGTGTTAGTGGTTGTACTCACAAACACAGTGGTTTCCGTGCACAGTCGGTGTTTCACCCATAATGTCTGATCATTGGGAAGCAGTTTAAACAACGTTTCAGTGTCAGGTTTGCCATATGCAACGTCTGATCTGAAATACGATTTAATTAAGAAACTTGTGTTAGTGGTTATACTCACAAACACAATGGTTTCCATGCACAGTCGGTGTTTCACCCATAATGTCTGATCATTGGGAAGCAGTTTAAACAACGTTTCAGTGTTAGGTTTGCCATAGGCAACGTCTGATCTGAAATACGATTTAATTAAGAAACTTGTGTTAGTGGTTGTACTCACAAACACAGTGGTTTCCGTGCACAGTCGGTGTTTCACCCATACTGTCTGATCATTGGGAAGCAGTTTAAACAACGTTTCAGTGTTAGGTTTGCCATATGCAACGTCTGATCTGAAATACGATTTAATTAAGAAACTTGTGTTAGTGGTTGTACTCACAAACACAGTGGTTTCCGTGCACAGTCGGTGTTTCACCCATAATGTCTGATCATTGGGAAGCAGTTTAAACAACGTTTCAGTGTCAGGTTTGCCATAGGCAACGTCTGATCTGAAATACGATTTAATTAAGAAACTTGTGTTAGTGGTTTTACTCACAAACACAGTGGTTTCCGTGCACAGTCGGTGTTTCACCCATAATGTCTGATCATTGGGAAGCAGTTTAAACAACGTTTCAGTGTCAGGTTTGCCATATGCAACGTCTGATCTGAAGTACGATTTAATTAAGAAACTTGTGTTAGTGGTTATACTCACAAACACAATGGTTTCCGTGCACAGTCGGTGTTTCACCCATAATGTCTGATCATTGGGAAGCAGTTTAAACAACGTTTCAGTGTTAGGTTTGCCATAGGCAACGTCTGATCTGAAATACGATTTAATTAAGAAACTTGTGTTAGTGGTTGTACTCACAAACACAGAGATTCCGTGCACAGTCGGTGTTTCACCCATACTGTCTGATCATTGGGAAGCAGTTTAAACAACGTTTCAGTGTTAGGTTTGCCATATGCAACGTCTGATCTGAAATACGATTTAATTAAGAAACTTGTGTTAGTGGTTATACTCACAAACAGAATGGTTTCCGTGCACAGTCGGTGTTTCACCCATAATGTCTGATCATTGGGAAGCAGTTTAAACAACGTTTCAGTGTTAGGTTTGCCATATGCAACGTCTGATCTGAAATACGATTTAATTAAGAAACTTGTGTTAGTGGTTATACTCACAAACAGAATGGTTTCCGTGCACAGTCGGTGTTTCACCCATAATGTCTGATCATTGGGAAGCAGTTTAAACAACGTTTCAGTGTTAGGTTTGCCATATGCAACGTCTGATCTGAAATACGATTTAATTAAGAAACTTGTGTTAGTGGTTATACTCACAAACACAATGGTTTCCGTGCACAGTTGGTGTTTCACCCATAATGTCTGATCATTAGGAAGCAGTTTAAACAACGTTTCAGTGTCAGGTTTGCCATAGGCAACGTCTGATCTGAAATACGATTTAATTAAGAAACTTGTGTTAGTGGTTGTACTCACAAACACAGTGGTTTCCGTGCACAGTTGGTGTTTCACCCATACTGTCTGATCATTGGGAAGCAGTTTAAACAACGTTTCAGTGTTAGGTTTGCCATAGGCAACGTCTGATCTGAAATACGATTTAATTAAGAAACTTGTGTTAGTGGTTATACTCACAAACACAATGGTTTCCGTGCACAGTCGGTGTTTCACCCATAATGTCTGATCATCGGGAAGCAGTTTAAACAACGTTTCAGTGTTAGGTTTGCCATATGCAACGTCTGATCTGAAATACGATTTAATTAAGAAACTTGTGTTAGTGGTTATACTCACAAACAGAAAGGTTTCCGTGCACAGTCGGTGTTTCACCCATAATGTCTGATCATTGGGAAGCAGTTTAAACAACGTTTCAGTGTCAGGTTTGCCATATGCAACGTCTGATCTGAAATACGATTTAATTAAGAAACGTGTGTTAGTGGTTGTACTCACAAACACAGTGGTTTCCGTGCACAGTCGGTGTTTCACCCATAATGTCTGATCATTGGGAAGCAGTTTAAACAACGTTTCAGTGTCAGGTTTGCCATAGGCAACGTCTGATCTGAATTACGATGTAATTAAGAAACTTGTGTTAGTGGTTATACTCACAAACACAATGGTTTCCGTGCACAGTCGGTGTTTCACACGTAATGTCTGATCATTGGGAAGCAGTTTAAACAACGTTTCAGTGTCAGGTTTGCCATAGGCAACGTCTGATCTGAAATACGATTTAATTAAGAAACTTGTGTTAGTGGTTATACTCACAAACACAATGGTTTCCGTGCACAGTTGGTGTTTCACCCATAATGTCTGATCATTAGGAAGCAGTTTAAACAACGTTTAAGTGTCAGGTTTGCCATAGGCAACGTCTGATCTGAAATACGATTTAATTAAGAAATTTGTGTTAGTGGTTGTACTCACAAACACAATGGTTTCCGTGCACAGTCGGTGTTTCACCCATAATGTCTGATCATTGGGAAGCAGTTTAAACAACGTTTCAGTGTCACGTTTGCCATATGCAACGTCTGATCTGAAATACGATTTAATTAAGAAACTTGTGTTAGTGGTTATACTCACAAAAACAATGGTTTCCGTGCACAGTCGGTGTTTCACCCATAATGTCTGATCATCGGGAAGCAGTTTAAACAACGTTTCAGTGTTAGGTTTGCCATATGCAACGTCTGATCTGAAATACGATTTAATTAAGAAACTTGTGTTAGTGGTTATACTCACAAACAGAATGGTTTCCGTGCACAGTCGGTGTTTCACCCATACTGTCTGATCATTGGGAAGCAGTTTAAACAACGTTTCAGTGTCAGGTTTGCCATAGGCAACGTCTGATCTGAATTACCATGTAATTAAGAAACTTGTGTTAGTGGTTATACTCACAAACACAATGGTTTCCGTGCGCAGTCGGTGTTTCACACATAATGTCTGATCATTGGGAAGCAGTTTAAACAACGTTTCAGTGTCAGGTTTGCCATAGGCAACGTCTGATCTGAAATACGATTTAATTAAGAAACTTGTGTTAGTGGTTATACTCACAAACACAATGGTTTCCGTGCACAGTTGGTGTTTCACCCATAATGTCTGATCATTAGGAAGCAGTTTAAACAACGTTTCAGTGTCAGGTTTGCCATAGGCAACGTCTGATCTGAAATACGATTTAATTAAGAAACTTGTGTTAGTGGTTGTACTCACAAACACAGTGGTTTCCGTGCACAGTTGGTGTTTCACCCATAATGTCTGATCATTCGGAAGCAGTTTAAACAACGTTTCAGTGTTAGGTTTGCCATAGGCAACGTCTGATCTGAAATACGATTTAATTAAGAAACTTGTGTTAGTGGTTGTACTCACAAACACAGTGGTTTCCGTGCACAGTTGGTGTTTCACCCATACTGTCTGATCATTGGGAAGCAGTTTAAACAACGTTTCAGTGTTAGGTTTGCCATAGGCAACGTCTGATCTGAAATACAATTTAATTAAGAAACTTGTGTTAGTGGTTGTACTCACAAACACAGTGGTTTCCGTGCACAGTTGGTGTTTCACCCATACTGTCTGATCATTGGGAAGCAGTTTAAACAACGTTTCAGTGTCAGGTTTGCCATAGGCAACGTCTGATCTGAAATACGATTTAATTAAGAAACTTGTGTTAGTGGTTATACTCACAAACACAATGGTTTCCGTGCACAGTCGGTGTTTCACCCATAATGTCTGATCATTGGGAAGCAGTTTAAACAACGTTTCAGTGTCAGGTTTGCCATAGGCAACGTCTGATCTGAAATACGATTTAATTAAGAAACTTGTGTTAGTGGTTGTACTCACAAACACAGTGGTTTCCGTGCACAGTTGGTGTTTCACCCATACTGTCTGATCATTTGGAAGCAGTTTAAACAACGTTTCAGTGTTAGGTATAACATAGGCAACGTCTGATCTGAAATACGATTTAATTAAGAAACTTGTGTTAGTGGTTGTACTCACAAACACAGTGGTTTCCGTGCACAGTTGGTGTTTCACCCATACTGTCTGATCATTGGGAAGCAGTTTAAACAACGTTTCAGTGTCAGGTTTGCCATAGGCAACGTCTGATCTGAAATACGATTTAATTAAGAAACTTGTGTTAGTGGTTGTACTCACAAACACAGTTGTTTCCGTGCACAGTTGGTGTTTCACCCATACTGTCTGATCATTGGGAAGCAGTTTAAACAACGTTTCAGTGTCAGGTTTGCCATAGGCAACGTCTGATCTGAAATACGATTTAATTAAGAAACTTGTGTTATTGGTTGTACTCACAAACACAGTGGTTTCCGTGCACAGTTGGTGTTTCACCCATAATGTCTGATCATTGGGAAGCAGTTTAAACAACGTTTCAGTGTCAGGTTTGCCATAGGCAACGTCTGATCTGAAATACGATTTAATTAAGAAACTTGTGTTAGTGGTTATACTCACAAACACAATGGTTTCCGTGCACAGTTGGTGTTTCACCCATACTGTCTGATCATTGGGAAGCAGTTTAAACAACGTTTCAGTGTTAGGTTTGCCATATGCAACGTCTGATCTGAAATACGATTTAATTAAGAAACTTGTGTTAGTGGTTATACTCACAAACACAATGGTTTCCGTGCACAGTCGGTGTTTCACCCATAATGTCTGATCATTGGGAAGCAGTTTAAACAACGTTTCACTGTTATGTTTGCCATAGGCAACGTCTGATCTGAAATACGATTTAATTAAGAAACTTGTGTTAGTGGTTGTACTCACAAACACAGTGGTTTCCGTGCACAGTTGGTGTTTCACCCATACTGTCTGATCATTGGGAAGCAGTTTAAACAACGTTTCAGTGTCAGGTTTGCCATAGGCAACGTCTGATCTGAAATACGATTTAATTAAGAAACTTGTGTTAGTGGTTGTACTCACAAACACAATGGTTTCCGTGCACAGTCGGTGTTTCACCCATAATGTCTGATCATTGGGAAGCAGTTTAAACAACGTTTCAGTGTCAGGTTTGCCATAGGCAACGTCTGATCTGAAATACGATTTAATTAAGAAACTTGTGTTAGTGGTTATACTCACAAACACAATGGTTTCCGTGCACAGTCGGTGTTTCACCCATAATGTCTGATCATTGGGAAGCAGTTTAAACAACGTTTCAGTGTCAGGTTTGCCATAGGCAACGTCTGATCTGAAATACGATTTAATTAAGAAACTTGTGTTAGTGGTTGTACTCACAAACACAGTGGTTTCCGTGCACAGTTGGTGTTTCACCCATACTGTCTGATCATTGGGAAGCAGTTTAAACAACGTTTCAGTGTTAGGTATGCCATAGGCAACGTCTGATCTGAAATACGATTTAATTAAGAAACTTGTGTTAGTGGTTGTACTCACAAACACAGTGGTTTCCGTGCACAGTTGGTGTTTCACACATAATGTCTGATCATTGGAAAGCAGTTTAAACAACGTTTCAGTGTCAGGTTTGCCATAGGCAACGTCTGATCTGAAATACGATTTAATTAAGAAACTTGTGTTAGTGGTTATACTCACAAACAGAAAGGTTTCCGTGCACAGTCGGTGTTTCACCCATAATGTCTGATCATTGGGAAGCAGTTTAAACAACGTTTCAGTGTTAGGTTTCCCATAGGCAACGTCTGATCTGAAATACGATTTAATTAAGAAACTTGTGTTAGTGGTTGTACTCACAAACACAGTGGTTTCCGTGCACAGTTGGTGTTTCACCCATACTGTCTGATCATTGGGAAGCAGTTTAAACAACGTTTCAGTGTCAGGTTTGCCATAGGCAACGTCTGATCTGAAATACGATTTAATTAAGAAACTTGTGTTAGTGGTTGTACTCACAAACACAGTGGTTTCCGTGCACAGTTGGCGTTTCACACATAATGTCTGATCATTGGGAAGCAGTTTAAACAACGTTTCAGTGTCAGGTTTGCCATAGGCAACGTCTGATCTGAAATACGATTTAATTAAGAAACTTGTGTTAGTGGTTATACTCACAAACACAATGGTTTCCGTGCACAGTCGGTGTTTCACCCATAATGTCTGATCATTGGGAAGCAGTTTAAACAACGTTTCAGTGTCAGGTTTGCCATAGGCGACGTCTGATCTGAAATACGATTTAATTAAGAAACTTGTGTTAGTGGTTATACTCACAAACACAATGGTTTCCGTGCACAGTCGGTGTTTCACCCATACTGTCTGATCATTGGGAAGCATTTTAAACAACGTTTCAGTGTCAGGTTTGCCATAGGCAACGTCTGATCTGAAATACGATTTAATTAAGAAACTTGTGTTAGTGGTTATACTCACAAACACAATGGTTTCCGTGCACAGTTGGTGTTTCACCCATACTGTCTGATCATTGGGAAGCAGTTTAAACAACGTTTCAGTGTCAGGTTTGCCATAGGCAACGTCTGATCTGAAATACGATTTAATTAAGAAACTTGTGTTAGTGGTTGTACTCACAAACACATTGGTTTCCGTGCACAGTTGGTGTTTCACACATAATGTCTGATCATTGGGAAGCAGTTTAAACAACGTTTCAGTGTCAGGTTTGCCATAGGCAACGTCTGATCTGAAATACGATTTAATTAAGAAACTTGTGTTAGTGGTTATACTCACAAACAGAAAGGTTTCCGTGCACAGTTGGTGTTTCACACATAATGTCTGATCATTGGGAAGCAGTTTAAACAACGTTTCAGTGTCAGGTTTGCCATAGGCAACGTCTGATCTGAAATACGATTTAATTAAGAAACTTGTGTTAGTGGTTATACTCACAAACAGAAAGGTTTCCGTGCACAGTCGGTGTTTCACTCATAATGTCTGATCATTGGGAAGCAGTTTAAACAACGTTTCAGTGTCAGGTTTGCCATAGGCAACGTCTGATCTGAAATACGATTTAATTAAGAAACTTGTGTTAGTGGTTATACTCACAAACAGAAAGGTTTCCGTGCACAGTCGGTGTTTCACACATAATGTCTGATCATTGGGAAGCAGTTTAAACAACGTTTCAGTGTCAGGTTTGCCATAGGCAACGTCTGATCTGAAATACGATTTAATTAAGAAACTTGTGTTAGTGGTTGTACTCACAAACACAGTGGTTTCCGTGCACAGTTGGTGTTTCACCCATACTGTCTGATCATTGGGAAGCAGTTTAAACAACGTTTCAGTGTCAGGTTTGCCATAGGCAACGTCTGATTTGAAATACGATTTAATTAAGAAACTTGTGTTAGTGGTTGTACTCACAAACACAGTGGTTTCCGTGCACAGTTGGTGTTTCACCCATAATGTCTGATCATTGGGAAGCAGTTTAAACAACGTTTCAGTGTCAGGTTTGCCATAGGCAACGTCTGATCTGAAATACGATTTAATTAAGAAACTTGTGTTAGTGGTTGTACTCTCAAACACAGTGGTTTCCGTGCATAGTTTGTGTTTCACCCATAATGTCTGATCATTGGGAAGCAGTTTAAACAACGTTTCAGTGTCAGGTTTGCCATAGGCAACGTCTGATCTGAAATACAATTTAATTAAGAAACTTGTGTTAGTGGTTATACTCACAAACACAATGGTTTCCATGCACAGTCGGTGTTTCACCCATAATGTCTGATCATCGGGAAGCAGTTTAAACAACGTTTCAGTGTTAGGTTTCCCATAGGCAACGTCTGATCTGAAATACAATTTAATTAAGAAACTTGTGTTAGTGGTTATACTCACAAACACAGTGGTTTCCGTGCACAGTTGGTGTTTCACCCATACTGTCTGATCATTGGGAAGCAGTTTAAACAACGTTTCAGTGTCAGGTTTGCCATATGCAACGTCTGATCTGAAATACGATTTAATTAAGAAACTTGTGTTAGTGGATGTACTCACAAACACAGTGGTTTCCGTGCACAGTTGGTGTTTCACCCATACTGTCTGATCATTGGGAAGCAGTTTAAACAACGTTTCAGTGTCAGGTTTGCCATAGGCAACGTCTGATCTGAAATACAATTTAATTAAGAAACTTGTGTTAGTGGTTATACTCACAAACACAATGGTTTCCATGCACAGTCGGTGTTTCACCCATAATGTCTGATCATTGGGAAGCAGTTTAA
Organism: Magicicada septendecula; assembly: GCA_034769895.1. Lineage (NCBI taxonomy): Eukaryota > Metazoa > Arthropoda > Insecta > Hemiptera > Cicadidae > Magicicada > Magicicada septendecula. The sequence continues at coordinate 14,349,404 of CM068371.1, read as the reverse complement.
ACAACGTTTCAGTGTTAGGTTTGCCATAGGCAACGTCTGATCTGAAATACGATTTAATTAAGAAACTTGTGTTAGTTGTTGTACTCACAAACACAGTGGTTTCCGTGCACAGTTGGTGTTTCACCCATAATGTCTGATCATTGGGAAGCAGTTTAAACAACGTTTCAGTGTCAGGTTTGCCATAGGCAACGTCTGATCTGAAATACGATTTAATTAAGAAACTTGTGTTAGTGGTTATACTCACAAACAGAAAGGTTTCCGTGCACAGTCGGTGTTTCACTCATAATGTCTGATCATTGGGAAGCAGTTTAAACAACGTTTCAGTGTCAGGTTTGCCATAGGCAACGTCTGATCTGAAATACGATTTAATTAAGAAACTTGTGTTAGTGGTTATACTCACAAACAGAAAGGTTTCCGTGCACAGTCGGTGTTTCACACATAATGTCTGATCATTGGGAAGCAGTTTAAACAACGTTTCAGTGTCAGGTTTGCCATAGGCAACGTCTGATCTGAAATACGATTTAATTAAGAAACTTGTGTTAGTGGTTGTACTCACAAACACAGTGGTTTCCGTGCACAGTTGGTGTTTCACCCATACTGTCTGATCATTGGGAAGCAGTTTAAACAACGTTTCAGTGTCAGGTTTGCCATAGGCAACGTCTGATCTGAAATACGATTTAATTAAGAAACTTGTGTTAGTGGTTGTACTCACAAACACAGTGGTTTCCGTGCACAGTTGGTGTTTCACCCATACTGTCTGATCATTGGGAAGCAGTTTAAACAACGTTTCAGTGTCAGGTTTGCCATAGGCAACGTCTGATCTGAAATACGATTTAATTAAGAAACTTGTGTTAGTGGTTGTACTCACAAACACAGTGGTTTCCGTGCACAGTTGGTGTTTCACCCATAATGTCTGATCATTGGGAAGCAGTTTAAACAACGTTTCAGTGTCAGGTTTGCCATAGGCAACGTCTGATCTGAAATACGATTTAATTAAGAAACTTGTGTTAGTGGTTGTACTCTCAAACACAGTGGTTTCCGTGCATAGTTTGTGTTTCACCCATAATGTCTGATCATTGGGAAGCAGTTTAAACAACGTTTCAGTGTCAGGTTTGCCATAGGCAACGTCTGATCTGAAATACAATTTAATTAAGAAACTTGTGTTAGTGGTTATACTCACAAACACAATGGTTTCCATGCACAGTCGGTGTTTCACCCATAATGTCTGATCATCGGGAAGCAGTTTAAACAACGTTTCAGTGTCAGGTTTGCCTTAGGCAACGTCTGATCTGAAATACGATTTAATTAAGAAACTTGTGTTAGTGGTTGTACTCACAAACACAGTGGTTTCCGTGCACAGTTGGTGTTTCACCCATACTGTCTGATCATTGGGAAGCAGTTTAAACAACGTTTCAGTGTTAGGTTTCCCATAGGCAACGTCTGATCTGAAATACAATTTAATTAAGAAACTTGTGTTAGTGGTTATACTCACAAACACAGTGGTTTCAGTGCACAGTTGGTGTTTCACCCATACTGTCTGATCATTGGGAAGCAGTTTAAACAACGTTTCAGTGTCAGGTTTGCCATATGCAACGTCTGATCTGAAATACGATTTAATTAAGAAACTTGTGTTAGTGGATGTACTCACAAACACAGTGGTTTCCGTGCACAGTTGGTGTTTCACCCATACTGTCTGATCATTGGGAAGCAGTTTAAACAACGTTTCAGTGTCAGGTTTGCCATAGGCAACGTCTGATCTGAAATACAATTTAATTAAGAAACTTGTGTTAGTGGTTATACTCACAAACACAATGGTTTCCATGCACAGTCGGTGTTTCACCCATAATGTCTGATCATTGGGAAGCAGTTTAAACAACGTTTCAGTGTTAGGTTTGCCATAGGCAACGTCTGATCTGAAATACGATTTAATTAAGAAACTTGTGTTAGTTGTTGTACTCACAAACACAGTGGTTTCCGTGCACAGTTGGTGTTTCACCCATAATGTCTGATCATTGGGAAGCAGTTTAAACAACGTTTCAGTGTCAGGTTTGCCATAGGCAACGTCTGATCTGAAATACGATTTAATTAAGAAACTTGTGTTAGTGGTTGTACTCACAAACACAGTGGTTTCCGTGCACAGTTGGTGTTTCACCCATAATGTCTGATCATTGGGAAGCAGTTGAAACAACGTTTCAGTGTCAGGTTTGCCATAGGCAACGTCTGATCTGAAATACAATTTAATTAAGAAACTTGTGTTAGTGGTTATACTCACAAACACAATGATTTCCATGCACAGTCGGTGTTTCACCCATAATGTCTGATCATCGGGAAGCAGTTTAAACAACGTTTCAGTGTCAGGTTTGCCATAGGCAACGTCTGATCTGAAATACAATTTAATTAAGAAACTTGTGTTAGTGGTTATACTCACAAACACAATGGTTTCCATGCACAGTCGGTGTTTCACCCATACTGTCTGATCATTGGGAAGCAGTTTAAACAACGTTTCAGTGTCAGGTTTGCCATAGGCAACGTCTGATCTGAATTACGATTTAATTAAGAAACTTGTGTTAGTGGTTGTGCTCACAAACACAGTGGTTTCCGTGCACAGTTGGTGTTTCACCCATAATGTCTGATCATTGGGAAGCAGTTTAAACAACGTTTCAGTGTCAGGTTTGCCATAGGCAACGTCTGATCTGAAATACAATTTAATTAAGAAACTTGTGTTAGTGGTTATACTCACAAACACAATGGTTTCCATGCACAGTCGGTGTTTCACCCATAATGTCTGATCATCGGGAAGCAGTTTAAACAACGTTTCAGTGTTAGGTTTGCCATAGGCAAAATCTGATCTGAAATACGATTTAATTAAGAAACTTGTGTTAGTGGTTATAATCGCGAACAGAATTATCACTGTTGCACACCAGTATAGATACATTATTCCGATAATGGTGTGAAACAGTGATAATTTTTGTATAGTTGTGTGCAACAGTGATAATTCTATTTGTGAAATACGATTGTTGTGTCTTTGTGTAAAGCCATACATACCTACTTATGGCCAGCAACATACTTGAGGGCTATAAACTTGGTACAATACACTTACAGATTCCTTATTTATTGTAGGTAATTTGTGTATTAATAATAATAAGACATCAATATTCAGCGAGAGGTGTTTATTACGTTTGCCGAAACGCACGCACAAAGGCACGCCCTTACAATCGTATTACATACAAGGTTATCAGAAGTGTTAAGTCGGACAGTAACCATTGTAAAATTCGTCACACAACGTTGGTTTGTGTGATACCATTTAGACTCGGGAGCATTAACGAAGGCGACAGACTGAGACCTTACTGCGCAGAGAGAGATATAGCGATTTACTGCGATGTTGCCAGACAGTTTCCATCAACTGTCACTTTCTTCTACCGCTAGGCGCTTCTCGCCTGGCATTTAGCAACGCTGGAACAAGCTCCGGTTTCTGACTCCACTCTCGCTTGAAGAACTGATACACACTAAATACAATTTCCCGAGCTTGTTTGTACAACACTTGGCGTGTTTTCTCTTTGTCAGCCACTTCTAGCAATAAACTAACTAATGAAACTCACAACACTAAAACGCTAAAGCAAAAACATTTTAAAAAATCGTCAACATATATCGCTAACGCGACACCGAAGTGCACTTACAGAGCAGAAACGAATGACTGACGCCTATTGGCTCACACGGGATCACGTGATACTGTGTTGCTGCCACGCAGCCGACCCTCATCGCCTTCCTTCGTGCTCCAGAGTCTAATACCATCGAAAGTTAGGTTTAAAGAGCGTATAAATAACCGGTACCACGGACCCTGATTTAATTATTATTTGAATTAGGAAATTAGAACTGTCTTGGACTGTTGTGGTAGCCCTGCACGACCCCCAGATGCCACCTTCTCACTCTCAGCTTAGGGTCGCCAAGTGTGGGGATTTTCCCCACAGTAGCGAAATTTGAGGGCTGAAAATCCTATGTGTGGGGAATTAATGGGGATTTGCTTTCAACAGTGACTGTGTTTAAAGCCTCCGACGTTTGGAATTTCTTGGTAGAAAAGAACTGTAGACATTCGGTAATTTGCACGCTTCACGCCAACTTTAGCGTTACACGCTGCTCGCCTATGTATTGAATTTTGGCACTAACCCCCCCCTCACAAAACCTGCTACACCCTCACCAACTCAGACACTTTCTCTTAACGTTCAGGTACCTCCACCTTCTCAACGCCCAGTCAGCGCTGGCGTGCGAAACCAACCAACCAACTCTCCTACCCATATGGGTGAAGGAGGCTTGCCCCAGAACAGCCTGAGTCTGGTCCTAAGAAGGGCCAGTCTCGAACAAAAAAACCGGTAATTTGCTTCAGCACCAGTAGCCTTTCAGAAAAGCGTTTAATTCAGACCTTGACAGGGAACGTAATGTCCTTATAAATACAAATATTTATACAAGTGCTGAAGAGAAGTGAGAAATACAAAGAAAGAGATGGTACTCAAGCATCTGCTACTTTGAATAATGTTGTGACATATGTGTTTACCACAGAGTAGTGGGTGTCTATGTGGAGAGGATTTGTAGTGTCATTAACCTTAATAATACGTACAGTCGGTACTGAAACACTTTCTCCTACACGCAAGAAATGCTCTCAGCAAACAAAGTACAGACATGAGAACTTGGGCTAGCCGGGCTGTAAAGGCGTGGTTCATGGTCGTTTTGTGCAAACGTTTCGACCGTGGCTTCGACGGCCATCTTCAGTGCAGAAGGCTGCAAAACACTGACAAAGGTTTCGTAGTCAGTGACCACTGAACTGTGGTTATGGGCTGAGTATAACGTGGTGTACTAATAATGTTTAGTGGTTACTGACTACGAAACCTTTGTCAGTGTTTTGCAGCCTTCTGCACTGATGATGGCCGTCGAAGGCACGGTCGAAACGTTTTGCACCAAACAACTTTAGACCACGGCCTTACAGCCGGACAAGCCGAAGTTCTCATATCATTGAACCCAAGCCTCAGACAGAATTAAAGTAAATATAGTCTGCACCTCATCTCTGAGGTGTATTAGCGGCCACCGTGCCAATCTTAGACACTGGTGATGGCCCCCCGATGGTGGGGCCGAAACGTTTGTCAACAGCAACAACTGTGGACCGCGGCCTAACTAATAGCAATTTCAACAAAGCACATCTTGTTTCGATTTCACTATAAACGGTGCAATGCTGGCCGAACTTAGCAACTAAACATGTGTATGAACTAAACACAGGTGTCATTGATTGCAAATCGTTTTTATGAACTAAACAATTGGAAAGTTGTGTAAATATAGTAGGTTAATAATGAACTAGATGTGACCAGCAAAGTGAGTAAATTTCAACATGTTTCCGGTGTAATAATAAACACTGTGAAAAAGAAGACCAGAAAGGACAGTAATTTAAAATTCTATAAGACGACGGCTGTTGGAGCATTATTATATGGCTGCGAATATTGCAGGATGAGAAAGAGCGACTGGAATAAGATTCAAGCAGCGGAAATGAAATACTTAAGAACAGTAAAGGGATGTACATAAGCAGACCGTATAAGAAATAAGGATGTAAGTAAGGATTTGAATATACGAGGGTCATTCAATAAGTAAACAGACAAACAGTTGTAGAAAAGAAATTAATTGTAGCAGCTGATTGAAACTTTCAGGAGTGTTACCTGGCAACGTCGTTGTGAGTTTTATCAGCTGTTCAGTACTATATTGCATAAACATAACCAATACAGTTTTATATACAATGGCGTGTCCTCTTGAGGACAGTAGGCCTACTTTCGAAGAACAGCGTTTTGTTATAAGATTTTTGGAACCACTATAACCACTAACTTGGATTCACTATTTTGAACCTGAGTCAAAGCTACAAAGCACGGAGTGGAAGCCTCCCAGTTCACCCGCCAAAAAGAAATTCAAAACCCAACCATCGGCTAGTAAGGTGATGTTAACTATCTTTTGGAGCTCCCAAGGACCAATTTTCTGTGATTACCTACAAGACCAGTGTACCGTCAATAGTCAGTACTATTCTGACATGATTGTGAACAAAGTTAAGCCTGCATTGAAGAAGAAATATCCGGGATGGCAGAGGAAAGGTGTGATTCTTCTTCACGATAATGCCCGCCCTCACACGGCAAAACTGACGCTCGAAACAATAAAAAAATGTACGTTGGGAGATCCTGCCTCATCCCCCTTATAGCCCTGACCTTGCCCCATCTGACGTTTTCTTGTTTGGCCCACTCAAGGAGACTTTGCGTGGTGTCAAGTTCAACAGCAATGAAGAAGTGAAGGAAAAAGTCCAAAACTGGCTTCGACATCAAGGTAAAGAATTCTTTGCTGAGGGAATAAGAAAGCTTGTAAAGAGATGGGACATGTGCATAGACGTTGCTGGAGATTACGTTGAAAAGTAAAAACAAATTGTATTGATTGAATAAAAAGTTTTTGCTCCACAGCTGTTTGTTTGTTTACTTATTGAATGAACCACGTATTTTCAGTTAGAGATGAGATAGTGTTGTATAGAGAAAAATGGAAAAGCCATTTGCAACGAATGGGTAATACCCCCATACCACGGTTAGCCTATAATTACCAGCCACATGGAAGAAGCGACGTTGGACGACCGGAAGCAAAGTAGGAAGAAACGTGAGGCCGCATTCTCCTTGACCGATTGATGATGATGGTGGTGAATAATGAACTGTGTACACGAAAAGTATTTCAAAAGTATTCAGATCGATTTCTCGGCAAGTGACCGCATTTTCGTTTATCATGTTTAAACGAGTTTTCTTTCAATATTTGAGTTACTCTTCTAATGGTATTTAAACTAAATATAATTATTTCACTACCGACTCGGAACATAAAGTTTTTTATAGGTAAACACGTAAAAGTTTAACCTTATAGCCTTAACCGGTTTTCGCTTTTAAAAAGCTTCTTCAGAGGCTGCCGCTGGGAGCACTGTCCGTCTTGTTGTTGGCGAAGGTTCGAGTTTTGAAAGATCGATATTATGTGTGGGTGGTGCGATATGTTCGAATAATGCGTGTGATTTGAATTGTGTCTGTTCGTTTAGGATGTCGTTTTTATGTGTTTTCGTGTGTTTGTATATTTCCAATTGTTCTAGAGTGTCTAGTTTTCTGCCTTTTGTGTGTACGTGTAGAATGTCCATGTTATTTTCGATGTTTTTGTATGTGTGGTTTGCTTCAATGAGGTGGTTTGCAAAGGTGGATTCTGTAGTGGAGTGTAGCGCCTTTGTGTGTTCAGTGTATCTTTGTTTGAAGCTACGTCCTAGTTAATAACTATTTATTACTAGTTATACAAGTTAACAATAGCGTGGTGAAAAAGCTACAAAGTTCTACCATAGGTGTGGAACCACCAGGAGAACTCTAAAATCAACGAGTAAAGGAACACACCTACACTTCTCTATGGGTCTGATAATTGGAAGTCCCAGGCCAAAGAAACGTCAATGTACGACAGAAGCTGAATATTATGAGTGTACATCTTGTTGTTCGAATTAGCAGTTTCTGTAATTCCAACTTTGTCGTGTTTACTTGTTGGACTGCTACTTGTCATGTTCCCAAAAAATATCCCGCTGGAACCCGTATATATACACGTGAATCCGCCTTCACGGCTGGTCAATTCGTAAACAAGTCTACTTGTCACTACCCTATTGGCTCAGCTCTTGCTACCTACTACGAAGCTTCGTCTCTCCCTCTAATACCTTATTAAGCCACACCCTAAATTGAAATTATGAGTGTACTTGATAGAATTGCCCAATATCAGCTAACACGGTTGGAACATCTTAACCGAATGGATGAGTGCCGCATCCCCGAACAGTTATGGAATTATGAGCCGAACGGACGGAGAAGTGTGACACTTCCGAAGTAGCGTTGTAGTGACCAGCTCTAGTTCTTATCTCTGTCTCTTTGGGATAGGAACAAACCATTTTTGGCTTAATAATCCCTCTTGAAGATGATGACGAACACTTACACACATGTCTATAACGCTTTTCTGAGAACTTTGTTTCTTTCAACAAAGAAACTGATAATGAGCGTCTACGTTCTTTTTTTTGGAGGGGGGGAGTTGTTTGAGACTTGTCTGAGGACAAGCCTCGGGTTGATCTGGGACAAGCCCCCTTCAGCCAGATGGTAGTATATGGGGAGAAGCACGCCAGTGCAGGCCGGAAGCGAAGGAGGTGTGGAGGCACATAGAAGGTAGAGTAGTGCATGTGCGCGTATTTGTGTGTCGATGTAGTTTGTAGCCATATCGATACAAAATACAGTCTACGTCAGAAATTAAATCATAAGCAATAAGAGAACAATTTCATTGAACTGCGGCGTGCAGTGATTGTAACCGAGCAAGCCTGAATTTTCTTCTACTGGGAGAAAATTACGGTTTAATAGGTCTGGTTGAACTCTGTACATAAAAAGCTATGTATACTCAAATACAAAAAAAAATTTATCCCGTATTTAGTTACTCGTATATATACATTTTTCGTTTGTAACGCTTGATTCTTTCTTGCAGGACTACCATATAATATACACCTTTCCAAGTAATAAAAACTTCTACAAGTATATTTTGTTAAATTATTATCGTTGTGTTATTAATTTTATATACTGCCACTAGACTTCATTGGTGTCAGTTACTCATTTTCCACTGTACAGCGCGACGATCCGTGCAACCTTATGTGCGTGTGTGTGCGCGTATGTGTGTGTTACATTTATAAAAGATATATTTTTTTGTATATAGTTGCATTATTTCGACAGTGTTTTAACTGTCATAACGATGTTATATTGATGTATATACTGTGTCATTAATCATAATGACAGTTAAAAATACTGTCGAAACAGTATAATTATATATACAAAATTTATTCTTGTATAAAAGTAACAAATATTATTTACTAGCAAAATACCCGTGCTTCGCTACGGAGTTTCACGTTGTACGTAATTGTACAATTATTGCTCGCTTAATAGTATAGGATTAGATAGATTGTACAAATTCTCAACTCTTAGTTTGTCTATTTACATTCATAGCAACAGCTATTTATTATTTATTTCGAGAAATCGTTAGAGCCGTTTCCGAGAACAAAAAGGACATACATTTATTAATTAATTGAACTTCGAAATTTTCTCGACTATAAGAACCTGCAAACAACGAAGATTTTCAATTTAAAACAATGATTAAAAAATCAGGACTAAATGTATTCGGGGTTTCCAGTAAACTGAGATGTCAACCACTTCATTTACCAAGTATGCATTTCCCGCTATAAATTTCAGTATTTGGTTTTTTGCCCCTTAGGAGTGAAAGTTTTTAAAACCGTTTCTTAGTGAGCACCTAAGACCTATGATGAAGCTATGTTCAAAGTTTCACTGATATCCATTCAGTGGTTTCAGAGATATCGTGATCAGTGAGTCAGTCAGTGGTATTTGGCTTATATAGATATCTATATCTAGCCGATTTACCCAGCGTTGCTCGGGTTCATAATTTATTCATAGGCTCATAGGCACCTATTCTTGTTCTAACGTTATATTACTTGTATACTGTATAATCTTCCTTATATTGTTACGTTCGCATTCTCACTGGAGGAATACTCTGTAGCGCACCTGTTTAAGAACATGTCATAAACTGTATTCTTATATCTGGAGAATTCTGTTGCGCGTGATGCTCCTGCTCGATTTCTAACTCTGGGAGAGGGCGAACAGCTAAATTAGTTTTCAATAAAATGTCTACAGTACTTGCACGCGCTGCGTATTTAACTGTCGTTTTATAATTCATTGTGTTAATGTTGAAATGAGGCATTTGTTAAATTAGTGTCTCCTAAACTTATTCTAACAATACAATACCTCTATAGATTTCAGCTTATCAATTTTTAAATTCAAACTGAAGCAAGTGCATTTATATTGTCTGAGCTCTATGGTCTGAATACATTCGCTATCAAAACTTTGTTTTTTGTACTCGCTTATAACTTACTTCGATCTTAACTCTTAAACACTTTACACACTTTTTAACACTTTTAAATTCAAACTGAAACAACTCTGAATTCACACACTATTAAGACGTTTCTTAAGATGCATACACCACCTTTGATATCATAACCTATATCTTTATTTATAAGAACCGTGGACTCTGGCCCCGCCGTCTTTCGCGGGATCCGACCTAAGACTCCCCGGGTTCCGTGGATGAACTCCGGGGAAGGCCCGTCGGACGACTCCCGCGCTATTTCCTACGCGGGAGACTTCCACCGATGCTATGGTAACAAGAATCTATTCTATTGGGTTGCCATAGTAACCTGATCTAATAGTTGTTTAAGACCCAAAGGACCCCCCAGAGAATCGTATCGAAAAAAAAACACCTGTCCTATGTTGGTTCTCCCGTTGCGTAAAATATTTGTGCCAAGTTTGGTTGAAATCGGTCCACTGGTTTAGGAGCAGATGTGGAAGACCCCAAAGGACCCCCCGAAGGATCGTATCGAAAAAACACCTATCTTATGTTGGTTCTTCCGTTGCGTAAAATATTTGTGCCAAGTTTGGTTGAAGTCGGTCCAGTGGTTTAGGAGGAGATGTGGAAGACCCCAAAGAACCCCCAAAGGACCCCATCGAAGAAAACACATATCCTATGTTGATTCTCCCGCTGCGTAAAATATTTGTCCCAAGTTTGGTTGAAATCGGTCCAGTGGTTTAGGAGGAGATGTGAAAACCCCCAAAGAACCCCCCAAAGGACCCCATCGAAAAAAACACCTATCCTATGTTGGTTCTCCCGTCGCGTAAAATATTTGTGCCAAGTTTGGTTGAAATCGGTCCAGTGGTTTAGGAGGAGATGTGGAACATACATACATAGATACAATGGGGGGGGGGTTGCCCCTGAGGAGTGAAAGTTTTTAAAACCGTTTCTTAGTGAGCACCTAAGACCTATGATGAAGCTATGTTCAAAGTTTCATTGATATCCATTCAGTAGTTTTGCTCTACGTTGATTCTATGTCAGTCAGTCAGGCAAACTTCCCCCCCTTTTTCCCCCTTTAAAGGTCGAATTTCCAAAAATTCCTTCTTAGCGGATACCTACATCACATAAGGAACCTACATGCCAAATTTCAAGTTTCTAGGTGTTATAGTTTCGGAGATTTCGTGATGAGTCAGTGAGTGAGTCAGTGGTATTTCTCTTTTATATATATAGATTATTAATAATTATAATATAACAAGAATAAGTGTGAGAAAAATATTATAGTATTATAGACTTATTATCTTACTCACTGCTTGGCAATTTCTTGCTTCTCTGAGTTACTGTGTGTGTGTGTGTGTGTGTGTGTGTGTGTGTGTGTGTGTGTGTGTGTGTGTGTGTGTGTGTGTGTGTGTGTGTGTGTGTGTGTGTGTGTGTGTGTGTGTGTGTTTCATAAAGCTTTAGATTTTTTATGAACAATTTATTTCTCTAAGTGTCTTTTTTTTCTTCTTCATCACTTCAAGGACTCGATTATATAAACCTGTTCAGGCGCCATCTCGTCCTTGGACGACCCACGTCTCTTCTACCAACGGCTTTGTATTCCAACGCCGCATTTTGCAATCGATCCTCCGTCATCCTTTGCAAATCATCACACCATCGTCTTCTATGAGTTGACATGACTCTATTCATATCTTTACTTCTAGTTCTGCTCTTATATCCTCATTCCTTCTTGTACCTTACAATCTGTACTTTAAAAGTGTTTAGAAGAAACTTTAAATGTTTTACAGTGTTTATAACATCAGATCGTGGATTAGGCCTACACGATACCTAGATAAATGAGATTTTGTTTGGCGCATTATTCTCAGAATAATATCAGTTACTATAGAAACCATAAAATGACTTTGAAGGCAGTGACTATGCTTATGGTAACACAATACTGTTCAGGCACGTATCTAATTCTGTCTCTCGTGCCAGCGCATTCCATAGTTGGACCTGCCTCCCTTTCGTATTCCTATCGTAGACTTCCTGACTGACAACATCTTAGTTGATTGTTCAATTCCGCTGGATACATCTTTGTTTATTCTAGTATATTTGCATCTTTATACTGTGTTCACACTCTTCATTTCAGTTTAGAAATTAAAAACTGTGTGTGGTTTGTAATTTAGGAATTATGCTGTAGTCCTGGATTATGTTGTCCATGACGTGTCTGTTGATCAATTTATTATAAATATATAAATACTTCTGATTTGGATCACTAATTTTACTTCCATGTTCCAAAAGGAAATGAAAGTATGGTGATGGCGAAAAAATCGTGTTCGAGATAAGGGCTGATTCTGATTGTTCTACCCTCAAAACATGAAGAAAAGTCATTTTTCGAAAAGTGTCTTGTGTGTGTAGATTTTTTTCTATGGCGAACGATAACTGCCGCAAATTCAAACAGAATCAAATAATGTTTTCCATACGTGTGTGAATTGTAGAGGACTTAAGGCCTATTGATTTTGGTGAAGATCGGTTAAGAGGAAGGGGTAGTTTACCAGCAACGTTTTATGTTTTAACAAGAGCAGAGTACTTAATTTTGATAAATAAAGTATCCTGAAAAAAAGGTCATAATAATCTACTGTAGAAAGGTAGATTAAATATCAATAAATTAAAAGGGTAATTGAAAGGGGAGGGGGTAATTTTCTATAAATGAAAATGATAGTTTAAGTGGGAGGGGATAATTTTTTATATGTGTACTACGTTGTCGGCAACAAAGAAGTAGTTTGTTGTTAAAATTCCTTCCCGGGCTGTTTGGCCGTGGTCCAATGTTTTCTGCAAAACCAGACGTTTCGGCATTGCCATCGACTGCCATCATCAGTGAAAATCGTGTGCGCTAACGTGAGGTGGTATACGTTAGTGACCACAGTACTGTGGTTAAGGCTGAAGAAAGAAGTATTTTCTATGGAAATATTTCATTTCGAAATTATTTTAAATATAAATGTTAGAACATGGAAGTCATGTATGGTTCTCCATACCGATATTACTTCCATGTTCCATAAGGAAATGGAAGTATGGTGATGGAAAAAAAAATCGTGTTCGAGATAATTGCAGATTCTGATTGCGAATTGCAAATTCATTTGTCGAAAAGTGTCTCTGTGTGTGTCTGTCTGTGTGTCTGTGTGTCTATCTGTAGATTTTTTTCTATTGCAAACGATAACATCCGCAAATTCAAACAGAATCAAATAATGTTTCGCATACAGCCCTGAATTGTAGAGTTCTCAAGACGTATTGTTTTTGGTGAAGATCGGTTAAGGGAAAGGGGCAGTTTACCTGCAACGTTTTATATTTTAACAATGGTAATTTTTTCTATGACGAACGATAAATGCCGTAAATTCAAACAGAATCAAATACTTTTTTGCACTCCTTCCTGAATTATAGAGTACTCAAGGTTTGTTGATTTTGGTGAAGATCGGTTAAGAGAAAAGGGTAGTTTGCCTGCAACGTTTGATGTTTTAAAAGGGTAATTTTATTTTTATGACGAACGATAACTGCCGCACATTCAAACAGAATCAAATAATGTTTTGCATGCATCCCTAAATTGTAGAGGACTCAAGACCTATTGTTTTTGGTGAAGATCGGTTAAGGGAAAGGGGTAGTTTACCAGAAATATTTTTTGTTGTAACAAGAGTAAAGTACTTAATTTTTATAAATAAAGTATCCTGATAAGCTCATAGTAATCCACTGTAGAAACGTAGATGAAATATCTATAAATGAAGAAGTTAGGTGAACGGGGTGGGGGTAATTTTCTATTATTAAAATTATAGTTGAAGGTGGAGGGGAGAATTTTTTATATGTGTACTACGTTGTCGGCAACAAAGAAGTAGTTTGTTATTAAAATTCCTTTCCGGGCTGTTTGGCCGTGGTCCAATGTTTTCTGCAAACCCAGACGTTTCGGCATTGCCATCGACTGCCATCATCAGTGAAAATCGTGTGCGCTAACGTGAGGTGGTATACGTTAGTGACCACAGTACTGTGGTTAAGGCTGAAGAAAGAAGTATTTTCTATGGAAATATTTCATTTCGAAATTATTTTAAATATAAATCTTAGAACATGGAAGTCATGTATGTTTCTCCATACCGATATTTTATTGGCAATGAAGGTAAGTTTTACGTTTTTACCAATAAAAAATTAGCGATCCGAGTCAATAGTTAGCCAATATATTTATAATTATGCTGGAGTCTTGTAGTCGTCTCCTTTCACTTTTCTCTTTGACATTTCTATTTATTATAATTTCCAGTAGTCTAATAGTTCATGCCGCCTCAACATTTGTCCTATTTTTGTGGCGCGTCTTCATCTGTGTATACTTTTCCACAATTTTCATCTACTTCGATATTCTTTCAAACCTATCCTATTCATTCTTCGCTTTTTAAGAACAATTAAATCTTCTTCTTTCAGAGTTTTTCAACTTTTTTCCGACGCTGATAATCTCTTACAACCATATTGGATTTCTGAAGGCGTTTTCGTTTATATTAATTACATGTTTAATGATTAATTTTGTGTGTGTGTTTCGAACTTACTCACTCTGCAGTAAAGTGATGTTCGAGGGGAACACCACTTACCATATGAATTCTTGTATAAACCAATCACATGTGTTTGCTTCGTACTCATAAATAGGGCAGGTATTTTATCGATGCTTATCAATGAACGGTAGTGCAAGCAGTGCCGGATTTTTGAGGCCCTAGGCCAAGTTTTCTGAGCCCCCCCCCCCACCAGGCTGTGACTTTGAAGTTATATATGTAGCCTACTGCAGAAGTAATTTGATATCAGATTAATACTATCAAATTTAAAACCAGTAGGGTATTATAAAAAAGCGTGCTTTCATTTAGCAAACTGTTTCAAAATATTAAGAACCATGCAAAAGAATTGAGCAAATTAATTTATTTTTTAAGTAGAGTAACTTAACTAAGTTTATTCAGAAATTTAACATAAAAAATTTCTTTTTTATTGTCTAGTTATAACACATTTATTTTTTTCTTATAATTTTTATAAAATTAAAAAAATAGGTCTAGATATTTTTATTCTTTGACTAAAGATACAACAAGCTAATGGTATGCTAATATTAAGTGACTATGTAGCTTAATGGAATTAATGTTGGGGAAAGTATACGCAAAAAATGTTGCGGGAAAATTTATAAATTTTAAAAAGAAATTTATAGAAAATTGTTTTTGAATAACGTAGACTACGTTTTTATATTTTAGGAAGAGATATAAACACACTTTTTCAGTTAGTGGTTCAAATGTACAAACCTTTATTAAAAGCTTATAAGCCTATAAATGTAATTCAGAATGAAATATGACTATACTATACGACTAGATATGACTAAAACTAAATATGACCAAATCTAAAATAAGTGTTCTTTTATTTAAAGTTTAAACAACAAAAATTGATCATTTAATTTAAAAAATCATACTTAAATAAATCAAAGAGCCTCCTACTTTTATAAAAATATTTCTGTTAAAAAAAAATGTCTGTAGCTTGCGGCCCCCTCTGACCCCTAGCTAGCTAGTCGGCCCAATGGTAAATCCGACACTGAGTGCAAGTAATCAAGACGTGCTTTTGACAGGAATTATAATACACCGTACAAGTATTCCAGGATAATTCGTTGCTAGATTAGAATGCCAATAAATTGACAACTTGAACGACTTGCAATTTACAGCTGTAGAAACACGGTACTTGTACAGTGTTTCACTAATTGGAAGAATAGTGGTAGGAACCTGAACCTATAATTCCGAATTAGTCAGGTTTTGATGTGTACTTGAACGAGGGCAGTCCAGGGGCGTATTTACGGGTGGGGGGCGAACGGGATCGGACCCCCCCAGAGGGTCGAAAAATTTGACGAATTTCTCTTAATTTCTTAATTTTTGTTAAGGTGTCGAAGTGTTTTGTTGATCTCTTAATTTTTAGGCAGTATTATTATTTTTTCAGGTGTGTACGCTAATGTACTAGTAACTCTATTTTAAATATACAAACAGGTTTATTATAGACGTTTATTAGCATAGACGTTTCAAATATGACATACGTATAGAATAATCAATTCAGCCAGTATCTTGTGAACAATGTGTCAATAACGCGTATTTTTATGTGAAAAGTACTTGAAAAGAGAGGAGTTGAGCGACCGAGAATATCATGGCTGATAAATTTAAGGACCTGGTTTGGCATGAATACAACTGACTTTATTCCGTACAGCAGTAATAGCCTGTATGATATCCAACGTCCGAAACGGATAGGAACTATCAGAAGAAGAGGATTATTGTTTACTTTAGTGTGACTGATATCAACTACTTTAAAGATAGTCGTGTTGGTTAGTGTTAATATGTTTTGTCTTTTGTATGAAGCCGACTCGACCCGGACCCCTCCCCAAGGCCAAATTCTAGATTCGCCATTGGCGCAGACAAGGCAGACCTTATCGCTAATGAATCAGACGTGCAGCCGGATATATCGTTATAGTAATAACTTGTTGCATTGTCACTGTTGTTGGTACATATCGTAATTAGGCCTACATGTAGTTATGATTGATGCTTTAAGTTATCCTATTTGATATATGAGTCATCTAGTTTCAAAACCAGATACATCCACTTTTTTCACATTCACAAGTTTCTAGATACACCCTTATTAAAATTGGACTTGACATTGCTGGTTAGTTGGAAAATCAGCTCTCCTGCAATAATGTTTTTTAGCTCTCCTGAAAATTTTCATTTTTTGGATGTATCTGGTTTTGAAACTAAACGATTCATATGTGTCAAAGTGTAGTTCTGTGTCACCAAATGTTTCGCGCGTTGGATTAGCGCAAATCGCACGTCGTTAAGCCGAGAAACTGGAGACTTTAACGCGCGTAACATATACTGCGTGTGTCGATAATATTTATTTACTGATCTCTTACAAAGTGATTAACTACCTGTTACAAGGTATTTAATATTTCAAATTGGCTTTCTCAGTTGAAGCTTAAACTGCAACAGCAAGTCTTAAACTCGTCAACTAAAAGCCTTCGAAAGAATTGCCGGTAGCAAGGTATCGTAGTGTGATGGAATCGCGTCACGCATAAATGCGTTTTCTTTCATATTCCCAGGTGCAACTTACTCAAGTAAATGTTGCAAATGTTGGACCATCAACTCGAAACAAAATTGTGGTAATCATTTGGCTCGTTCAACCTAAACTCTCTTACCAAGTTTTCATTCGTTAATGTTTGCCACTCTTTATACCAATTCTTCATCCACCTACTCCTTACAGCAAAACAGAGCAATAACATCTGCAGCATAACCGTGATCGTCCAACATCTCGTGACAAACTAAATTATTCTGCGGTAATATTAATTTCGGATTGAGCTGTGTAGAAGGAACTGCGATATAATTGAACCATATCATTGTGCAATAATCTAGGGGCAGCTTAAGTTAAACTAGATTATAAACGTAAACTAGTTTTGCAATAATACTGTGCAACCGGCCCTTAAACGCACAGTCAGATCACTCTATGCTAAGGACTGCATACGTCTGGAAGTTCAAGGACAATTTATCGTTTTTATATAGTTCAAGCAAGCTGATACGCATACAAATTGTCCATACCATCGCTCTCTCTCTCTCTCCCCCGCTGGCGGCGAGAAGACATAAATAAACTATATCAAGTCACAAGCAGGCCGTGAAACATTTGCCAAGGTCGGCAAGAAAAGTTGAGAAACAGAGTAACTTTGCAACTGCGGCGTAGTTGACACTTTTCGTGCAGTAATTATTATTATCATTATTATTATTATTATTCCACCTGTACAATATTTACACATTTTCCGGAACCAAAGATTACAGAAGTGGTTGAATTCTTATTTACCTTTATTGAATCAATCCGGCTGCAATCTATTTGTTTTTTTTTTACATTTTATTTTTTCCAATTAATGGTCCAGTGTATTAACCCCCAACCTGGAGGACTAGGCAATTTTTAATCAAGGTTTACTTCCTGTACCCTTTGATAAACCAAAATCCAACTATAAGGCAGTAGCTGCTAGTTTTGGTCAGCCCCGTGCTATATTTGATTTCCCCGGTACCCACCATATCTGGTGAGTGTACCCCGATCCGCCACCTGGGGAGGCGCCCGATGGGAGACTAGCTACTCCACACGCGAGTAATTATTATTGATCGATATTTTTCTGTGTGGGAGGTTCTACTAGAGTAGGGTGAAAATCCCGGCTCTGAATAAGAAAACAACACTTTTTCATGTAGTTTGCATTTATTTCTCAACATAATCCCCGTTTATCTCAAGTCTCTTTTCCCCACGATGTTCAAAAGCGGCTATGCCAGACTGATAAGCCGATTTGTCGATGTCCTCAAAGTAGCCACTTACTGTATCACTCACTTGCAGTGGCGTGGCGTGGGTATATAACACCTGTTGCCGGTTGTGATAGGTCTAAAACTTAACCTAAAAATTAATTCGTATTTTCTCTTGTACCACGTGTTCTTTTTAGAGCATTTTCTATCATTCGCTCGGAGAAGAAGAGAGTCCCGGTTCAACGGGATCTGACTCTCATTATGCTTACACAGAATAAATCAGAATACAAGTAATCGAATTAAAAATAATAAAAACAAACAGATAAACACATGACTAAACGAACAAAACACGGATAGGCACGTAGTATCTGCTGCACGTCAGTTCCGAAAACGAACATAACTGCTAACTGAGCGTTTTGCCGGTTTATACAGCGGCAACACATTGGGTGGACGAATGTGTTCCCCCCTCCTAACAGTTTGTACAGTGACAACTACTACGAGGTCAATGACCGTACGCAGTAAAACATTGCCGATGTCTGAGGCGGCAACACAAGACGGTGCAAGTGCTCAGCAGTTCGAAAGCAATGCTACGCTTTTCTTCAAGTTCCCTTACTAATATTGTTCGGGTTTAAAATTATTTAGTGACTAAAGTATTTGTTAGTCTGTGATACAACTAATATTATTTTCTCTTATTTCCAGTACTGTTGCCGCCGGCAAAAGCAGTTAGGCCTATATGTACGTCAGTAATACATACACGACACTTGATTGTCGTCAGTAAATGTTTTCCACCTAGCCGTTTTTGATGTTAGGGAAGAGGTAGAAGTTGATTGGGGTTAACTCGGGCGAGTACGGTGGACGAGAAGCAATTCGAACTTCAGTTCTTTGATTTTACCAGCGCAACAATAATGACGCCACGAATTTCCAAACGGGCCACTGTTAAAACAACCCTTGAGGCGTTTACTGTAATGTACTGTCAAACTAATACTAAACAACTAATTCACTTGAAATATTTAAATTCGGAGCACAAAGAATGAAATCATACAACATGGTCAAAATAATGAGCGCTATATCTGTGTCAAGCCCGGACTTTTCACTCTACCCTCGTAGGGTACTGTTCTATGGGAACGAGTTATTGATTGAAAGAGTGAAGCGTGGACCTCAGTTTTAATTCGACCGTTTGGCATTTGTCTCTGCGACTGTCCGTCTGTTTGGGATCGCGCGATAACTTTTGAAGAATGCATCAACCGATTATCGTAAAATCTTGTCATGTCCTTTAACTTATAGAGCCATACTGTTTTTGAGATTGACCCTCCTCCAAGAACAAACAGAAGAGACTTAATTTCTGTTTGTACATTACACCATTCTAATTTACACCATTACACAACGTTCTACACGTTTCTCGGCTATCCAAGCAGAGCCCAGCTGTAATATTGAGTGCGTACGTGACACTTAACATGCGAGGCAGTGTTACGTAATACGGAACATGCTTGCAAATTCGATAGTGTTGTTCGACAAGCTTCTGTACTAGCTCAACGGTGCGTGTTTCTGCCAAGACCTCGCTAAAGTATCCTCTAGAATTTTCAAGTGTTTGTTAAGGACGCATATTATGGAGCCCTGCAGACTATAAACAGCCCACGCCTGCCGTTTAGTTTTCACTTATTGTCGGGCGATATACACACTGCGTCTCAAGTGGTGTATTAGTGATTATAGTGCGGAATTCTTTATAGTTGACATTATTATGTGTGTGGACAGATTAACTTGATTATTGTACGAGTATAATCTTGTTGAATAACTTGTTGATTTCAAACTGTTTATTGACATTAATTAAAGCTGGTTTTTAGTGAATTAATTGGTGTCTTGTATTTTGTTTTCCACTGTACCAAGGATACCGTCGTCGTAACAGTATCTTAGTTGTAATCATTATTGTGAATTACGGTTGAAAAGGATTATTTCAGTTGGGGTTAATTTTGAAATGTTAAGGATCTATATTTTTTTAGTATATGTTAATGTTTAGTGTAGTCTGTATAAGGTTTCAGTGACTGCAAAATAAGTATGTGACAAAAATATTGGTGGTAACTGCTAACTGGACCTATGAAAGATTGTTTTTTGTCGAATTAAATATATAACAAGGACTTTAATAAGCCTTAACTTGTCACTGCACACACTATGTGGTGAGCAAGTAATTGCTAGTGCTGTGAATGTAATGAATGCCATCATTATCACCACTCCAAGGACTAGGCCTTTAGACCTGTTCCGGAACCCATCTCCTCCTCGATCTATCGACATTTCTCTTCCCAGTATAGTGATAACCCAAGGCAGCAACAGGTAGACGGATATCGGGCATTCGATTCGAGTGTTCACACCATCTCCTTCTGTAATGAACGTTATAAACTTTATTAATGGGAATAATGATATTAGAAAAATAAATAAGTAAAAAACATTGGAGCCGGATACAAAAATTTACAGGCATTGCACAAATGCAATGCACAGAGAAGGGCATTGAAAATGCTTCAATAAATCTAAAAATATATATATATATATATATATATATTTATGTTCATTCACCAATCAATGAATTCATTCTTCATTTACCAATGTACAGATTATAAGTTAAATTTAGTCGCATTCATAAGCGACGTTTTATATGTGTACTACGTTATTGACAACAAAGAAGTAGTTTCTATGGAAACTCACCGGTTCCCATTTTCGATAACGCACCAGCGATCGGCCGCAAATGTGCGAAACGTCCTTATAAACATTTTCAGTGTTAAAATGTCAGGAGTTAAAAGTTCATGTGGGGAATCAAATAAAAAGAGAATCCTAACCAAAATCTGAAATATTGTTCAGTTTTGGATAATTACAATTTTTGGAACATCAGAGTCGAAAAAGGTGTACTTCTTGTAAATAGATAAGAAAAAAAATAATACTCGGTAGATGAAGGGTGCAGACCATCTACGTACAACAAAGCGTACGTAGTGACAATAGTGACAGTATAGTTTAATGTTTTCATTCCAGTCCTTCAGTACAGGGCTTTATACAGAACAAAGGAAAATAAGAAAATACTGGTACGTCATTACACAACATTCTACGTGCTTCTCGGCTATTCCAGCGGAGCCCGGCTGTATGTGTGTGTGCGTACGTACGTATTGCTGCTACTGTGAGATGAAGGACAATTATGTGACACTAGTTACGCGTCCGCAACGAGACTATTCCAGACTTCACCGGTCCGCCCGTAGTCTGTTCAAGGCGGCAAGCAATTACGCTCTAGCGTTTTCTAGTAGCGTTGACGCGTATTATGGATTATTCTGGAACACTTGTCATATCTATTTAAACAAAGACAGTTGCCGGATTCAATTTCCGGCGGAGGTTCCGTACGGCGTGCACTCAGCGTCGTGAGGCAAACTGAGTAGGCGCTGAGATAACAGCGCCGCCTCCTGGCTGTGAATACCGCAACTAGCGGCTGGTGGCGCGTAGTACTATACTCCGGGCCACCTTTTGAGCAGACTAAAGCTGAAGTGAGGGAGTAGGCCAGGGGAAGGTGCAGGTGAAAGGGGCAGCGCCTACGGTGTTGTCAGATGGTAGGAGAGGGGCAGGGGGCGCACGCCTGCCAGCACGAGTTATGGCAATGCTGTCGCCAAGGCAGAGCTGCCGCACTTACTTACTCTGTGAATATCTTGACCACGCGGGTTACGGCTGTGCTGTATTGTAGTGCTAGAGCACAACTTTGAATCGCGCGCCGGTTCATTTGGCAACCAAGGCGAGTGTGACGAGGCGACGACATCACTTCCGCTTTAGTCTGTTTAGTATAGCCATACACCGTCACAACACTAACACAAAAAGCCGCGCGGTACGCATTGGTCCTTAACGGACTGTTGAGCGGAGGTTTTTTTTTATTCCGGTTATTCCGTCCGGTTATTCTTTATTTTATTTAACACAGTTTAGTAACTAATGTCCCCTCAACATATTACTAGCACATCCTCAACATATTACTAGCACATCGCAGGATGAGACGATGGTGAGACTGCTACCTCCGGCCTTCACGATGTGGGTTGGGTCTCCTATAAACTGGCCGTCTTACCGGTATAAAGAGACCAGTTTTCCCTGTTCGAGATATCCGTAAGTATCTTGTAAGTGGCGGTTTCTCCTTGCCTTCCACATCCTCCACCGTTGGCCATCATCCGTCTTTACGGGCAGTTATTGTCTCAAGGGTTAGAATGGCCCTAACCTCTACTTGCTGTTTGTAGAGGAGCCCCAGTTTATATTGGCTGTCATTCGGTCTCCAGAGTCGTGTTAACCACATGTAGATGTTTCCCGTCCCCCACCATTTGGAATCCTCCTGTTCAGTATACTCGATAGGATTGCCCTATATCGACTAAAATGTTTGGACCATCTTAAGCACCATCTTAAGCGAATGGATGACTGCCGCATCCCCAAAGAACTGTGGAATTATAAGCCGAAGGACGGAGAGGTGTGGGACGTGCGAAGAAGCGTCGGAGTGATCGGCTCAAGTCTATCTGCTCATTTTTGGTTTAATCCTTGCTGAAGAAGATGATGATGAAGATCAGTGGAGGTTTAGTATTTAGAGCCTTCTTCGCGTCGCCAAAGGGATGGGAAACCCTCTAAAGGCGGATGAACCAAAGTGTTGAACGATGTGTTCATGCAGAAGCCCACAGGATACCACTCCATTAAAGATCTATAGTAACGCGTGGTATGGTCGTCTATGAGGAGGTGCTTGGAACAATTGAAGAGTGTTGGACATCACGACGGGCAGGGAAATGGTTGGGGCACTGTATGCGGTAAACACGAGGTATCGAACACTCTCAACTATAGAAATATAAGCCGAAGGAACGGAGAGGTGTGGGATATTCGAAGAAGCTCTGAAGTGACCCGCTCTAGTCTGTCTGCTTGGGACAGGAACAAACCATTTTTGGTGTAATCCTTGTAGGAGATGATGATAATGGTGGTGGTGATGATGATGATGATGGTGTTGGTGGTGAAGAAGAAGAAGACGACTACGACGATGACAATGACGACGACGACGACGACGACGACGACGACGACGACGACGATGATGATGATGATGATGATTATTATTAACTAATCTAACTCCGTTGCCAGCAACAGAAGGTAACAAAACAATTTCCCTGTTTGCTTAAACAAATCACTCTTGCTGGAAATGTGCAATTTAACAGAGAAGCGGAATTGCCTTCTTTTACTGTTTGTACAATCCAAGGAAACTGCGTTTACTCGTATAATAGCATATTCATTAACACTTAATGATGAATGGCTTTTAGTAGCTGTTGAAAAATTCAGAACTCGCACATATACTGCTGAGGTATATGGAGTTAACTTTTACAACGTTTTATTTGCAATAAATTTCCTTTATTATAAACAGTTTTTAATAGCCAAAGCACAATAAATAAAATTTTTATTGATTTTTTTTATCTATGTGATTAAGTAATGCCGTCATTGCGTGTATTAAAATTTTCGGTCTGTGACGAATTTTTTTATTTCTTGAGATAGATAATATAGTATAAGCGAGAAAGTTGTAGTAAATAGTCTAAAGTTATTTTAATGCAAACTCTAATATCCTACTTAAGGTGGTTTGGGCTGCATATACAATTATTTTGTCACCAACTTATTTCATGTTGACTCATTTTGTTTATGGGCTTTTTCAATTAATAATTTATTAATATAATATAATAATATAATTAATATATTACAGGCTTGTATGTTTAAAATGTTTTCTAACTGTATACGCGTTTGCTAGTAGAAAATTATTTTAACAAATCATTTTAATCAGATTTTAACATTTCTCTTAATAAAAATATGACTAGGCTAATCGATTATTTTTTCATTTGAGTGTTCATCGTGCAAAAAGAAGTAAAATTAAATTAACTTTTCTGGAATTCTTAACCTGAAGATATTATGATGCCAGGACAAGAAAAAGCAGAGATGCATTATTCTTTCACACCTGAGGTAAACACCATTTATGAATGGCTAGGTACAGATACATGCTATGGTATCGAATCCGCCATGTCGCCTTAACAAACCGACCCACTCTGGTGCCATCACTATGGCCGCCACTAAAATGAACGATAAGTTCGACACCCAACCAGTAATTATGAATAATTATGTTCGTTTTTATATAATATACTTGGAAAAAGAACAAGGATATTTGGGGTTTTTTGCACGATATTTACTTTATCATTATATTCTTCTATCATTTGCACACATTTTTTTTCAATAAAAAATATCTGGATTGGAATAACGTAAACACTTGGTATTTACTGAGAAACCTCTTCATTATTTTTTAACCAAATGGGTGTTTCAGTAGTCAGTTTCAAATCGTTTTGCGTGAATGTAATGATAACCGTAAAATTGTAATCAAGGCCGACCGTAGCAATGAAACCGTTGTGTTGTGTTATGGTATTTATTTGGTGGACACACCGCCTTTTAGATCAAAATTTCTTTGTAGAAACGGTATGCGGAAATATCAACCGTTGTTAGGAGAAAGAAAACATGATTTTAATACCATTGTTATTCTTTCAATTAAACTATGCCTTGAGTGTAACAGTGTGTTTTAAGAAGTTACAAGATACAAAAATGCTCTACACTCACACACGCGCGCTCGCGCGCGCGTACATCCTCGTATGTGTATTATTAAATTTTAAATCACAAGTCTCTTGCATTACATTAAATTATCACAAATATTTATTTATATTTTCACAAATTAATTATATTTCATTTTAAAATGTTTGTACTTCAAAATCTGTTAAAATATATTTACAATAAGTACAATATTTTTACTGTATTTATTAAAAAGATACCAATAAACGAGTGCACTATTCTTACGAAGATGATCAGGCAGGTTCGGAGAAGAGTAGATGCCATTTGATTCCTTCATGAATCAGAAACCTCATTATTTAACATTAGTAAGATCCCTGCGCTCTCTGCTCAGACTTTTATAATGTTTTCAAAATATTGATTTACATTTTTTTGGCAGACACAGCACAAAGATTAAATTTTATAAGACAATTGCAATACCCACGTTGATTTATGCAAGTGAGGCGTGGGTTATGACAAAATAGAAAACGGCAAGAATGATCCCACCATTGTCTTCTGTAAACTGCAATAATTTCATTTATGTCCTTTACTTCGAGTTCTGCTCTGATATCTTCATTCCTTATTCTATCTTGCAACGTATAATTTAAAGTATTTTGAAGAAACTGCATTTCAGGACTCTGAATCTTGCCGCATTTCTTTTTTGTCATGACCCACGACTCACTAAGAATATTTTTACGCTCAAATTTTTGCCCTCTGACGCCCTATTTTTGGAGGATCAAACTCAATAAGGTCACTGCTCTGTGGGTCAAAAGTATGGACACGCGTGCCAAGTTCAAAAGTTATCGGGAGACATACCTTAGACAGGCAGACAGATAGATAGACAAATGTCAAACGGTCAAGTTAAAACTGAGAACTCGCTTCGTTCTTTCAATGCTTTCATGATCGTAGGCTGTTACGTATTCTACCGTCCCTAAGTTGATGTAGAGAAAAAACGTAGAGAAATTACATCATTAAACAATGACATGAATTAAGTAGGACAAGGGTAGCAGGAGGGCTTGCAAAGGATTCCTGCGGGGGAGCCAGAACAAAGAGTTACGCCACTGCACGAGACACCTCCAGTTTCGGATCCCAAACTTTCGCAAGTCGGCCTCGACACCGTCCAGCCATTGCAGACGCTCGGGAGTCTTACACAACGGCGTTGTGATTAACAATTTAAATCAAACAAAATCAACAGTTGGGTATACATTTGTTAAATCGAATCTGCAAAGACTCTGGATTGCAAATATCCACATTAAGACCAAGGTGATGGCTTTTCGTGGAACTGATCCCGTACGGGCCAAAATTGTTATAGATTGTACTGTCCTGAAACAAGTTAGCAATTTTGAATACCTGGGCTACATTGTGTCTTATAATGCAAGCAACGACGTTGTGAATAAGTTGCATAAGTTAAACCTTATATGCGGGACCATTAGGCGAACTCAGCAAGTAAAGGAACACGCCTACAAGGTGATGGCTCTTCCCACACTTCTTTATGGGTCTGAGAATTGGACTTTAACGAAAGGCCAGGCCAGTCGGATCCAAGCGGCTGAAATGAGATAACTCAGGCACGTGGCAGGGTATACGCTCCGTTATCATATCCAGTATCGGCTGAATTGCTGGGAACATCTTTGCCGAATGGATAACTGCCGCATCCCCAAACAACTATGGAACTATAAGCCGAGGGGACGGAGAGGTGTGGGACGTCCGAGGAAGCGCTGGAGTGACCAGGTCTAATCTTTGCCTATTTAAGACCGGAAGAAACCATCCTCGGTTTAATCCTTGAAGATGATGATGATGCTTATCAACTTTGATCCCGTCACCAAAACACTCGTGGTAACAAATACGATGCTTGACCTCAGGCCTACAGCAGCGCGGAAAATTTCAGCTCAAGACTGTTCAAATTAAATCGAATGTGTGTGTGTGTGTGTGTGTGTGTGTGTGTGTGAGAGAGGAGAGTTGTGTAATTGTATATAGCTGAGTGAGCGCTCAGTACAGTGAGTGTAATCCCGTCGGCTGTCATTCGCTCACATTGTATACTGTCTGTACATTCACGTCATGTTGTGTTTGTATTGAGTGACATAATATGCGCAACACTTTAATGTCCGTGAAGTACTACACGGCCCCATCGAGAAAGTCTGCGTTTATCTTTTTGTTGTACAATTTACACAGCCTTACATAATCTACAAATTAATTACATAATGGTATCATCATCGTCATCATTGTGATTGTGTTCGAAGACACACACTAATATGTAATATAATCATTACTCATCTCATTGTTGCCCGTCGGATTCTCGTGTTCCTTAGGTGGCGGTGGGTGAACCCAAACAATGGATAATCTCTCTCCACACTCGTTACCTCCCCCTCTCCACTCCTCACCAAAACTCAATGACTGATAAAGAAATTTAGGTACTGTACGGTGAATATAAAGGGCCAGTCATGTAATTTATTTTTTTTTAGGTAGGTAGGTTAAAAACGTTTACTGTAGAAATGTCCGGAAAGGTGCACACTTCCTGGGTCTGCGGGTTTGAGTATTATACCCGACCCACCTTCCTTTTCTCTTCTAGGACACTAAGCTGCCAACTGTTTGACACATTATTTTAGGCTAGGCTTATTGTTCTTCAGCCCTAGAGCTCACGTCTGGCTTGTCATTCTTCTTCTATATTATGCTGTCTAAGTTTACCTTCTTCACCCGAAGAATCTCTTCTGCGAAGCGTGCCACACGGTTCCAGGTGTCCTCCCCTCGAAACATCGCTTCAACGATGTTATCCAAGGAGATTTCCTGCCTAATATCCTCTTCCAACGATCTCCTGTGTTGCACCCCGAAGAAGGTAATGACTGACATCGTCGGCAGTGCTTGACAGTACAGGCACTCTGGTGACTCGGCATTTCCAACTTTCTTCAGGTAACATCGAAAATACTCGTGTCAAGTTAGAAACTGGCTGAGGTAAAAGTCGATTTTCTCACGCTTCCTCACCGCACCTTGTCGTCCAGCGACCTCGCTCTTCTTGTTCCCAACCTCTCAGTCATGTAATGCAATAACTGCGTTCCACTTGTTATTATAAAAAGATTTCAGTCCGTGGGCTATAAGTGGGTAAACAGTTATACACAGTTCAAGTAGGTCAAGATGGCATATAGTTCAGTTTGCTTTTTTTGGCATTATGCCCAAAATTCTTATTATTCAAGTTTTTAAATAATACCTGGATATTTTCCATTCGAAATCGTAATTAAATAGTTTGAGTGACTGTGGGAATAAATGTGTGAATAATTTTGTGGTAGAACAAAAATCAGAATACAGAAAAAAAAAATATTAAAGTGAAGGCTGGCAGGGGCCGAAAAAGTTGACGAATTTTGTTAATCTCTTCATTTTTAGATGTTTTATTATTTCATTTTTTTAGTTGTGTACACTAACGTAGTAGTAACTCTTTTTTAAATATAAAAACAAGTTTATTAGACAGCACTAGCATATACGCTTGAAATGAAAATCAATTCAGTCAATAAGTCTCTAGTAAACAATGTTTCAATAACCTCTATTTTTATTGTGTTATTACTGTTTACTTTAATGGGACTGATTTCAGCCACTTTAAAGAGGGCAATGTTGATTACTCTTAACTTGTTTTTTCTCTTGTTTGAAGCCGACCCGACCCCGAACTACTCCAAGGCCAAATTCTAAATACGCCACTGGAGGCTGCAGAAAACAAGAAAGTAAAAATAATAGCATTAACGTTATCTATGGAAAGGTCATTCTTATTTGCCAACAGTGATGATGCGTTTTATGGTGCTAATTAACAAATATAACGACTTACGTTTGCGCAATCAAGAAGGCAGCACTGACAACGTGTAAACAGCGACCTCACACAGCCAGCCACTGCTACCTATACAAATATGATTAGTGTTTACTATTGTGTTATGACAATTGCGTCTCAGGTTTGTGGCCGTGGACAACAGCAAACTAAGGTGTGTAATGACATCACATTGTCGGATTCTGTAAACATTTTATCTGTTACTCGTTGTAAAACAGAAACTTACGAGGCGCAATATTTGTCTTTTGTTTTCAAAGGAACCAATCTACAAATATATAAAGGCGTGTATCTGCCGACCTCAACATACGTAGCTACAAATAGTCTCACTCTCTCTCAAGGAATTTTCACGTCTTACCTCCTTCGATTCCTGGCCAAAGCGTCTTTTTCTTCTAAATCCAAGACCTTCTCATGCCTTCATTCCATGGACTTCTTGGACTTTCCTTTCACACTGTTTTTACTCGAAAACTTAACGTAGCTATGTTTGACTGCTCGTATGGAACATTTGACTAAACCAATAGATACCTCCCAGTTTTACCCTCTCACGATAAAACCCATCAGCATCATTTTCACTCCAAAGATTAGACCTTAGTTGACCTGTTTCGCAACCCATCTACTCCACAGTCTACCAACATCTCTCCGCCCATTACGCTTATATCTCATGGTTCTACTTACTGGCAGTCCGTTTCTTGGTACGATGTCGCACCGTTTCCTTGTAATCTTTTTCTGCTAAAAAAATCAGTTTTCAATTTTACTTAAAATGACTTACAATTACTTACACAAAATTAAAGTTCTACAGTTATGGTAGTCCCTGTACTGACCTATGGGTGTGAATTAAGAGGCGTCCTTATGAGGAGTTAAAAAGTGTTCTATACTCGTACGTGTAACGAATGAGGCCATAAGAGAAGATGTTTAAAATGTTTCACCAAGTGCCCAGCGAGTCATCAATTAATATCATAAGAGAAGGGTTACAAGTTTTTGACTTGAACGAAAAATTAACAGATTACAAACAACGGTGGAAAGAACACTTAGAAAGAATGTGAGATCCCAGACTGGCCAAACAAGTCTACAAAATACAAACCTATAGGCACAGGTGTGTGGGTAGACCCAGGAAGAGGTGGCTGGAGGATTTTTGAAGGCGGAACAGGCTGCACCTTGCCCATCCCGTGTTGTCAAGATGATGATGATGATGATGACTTATAATGTCTTCCAGTGGCGTAACTAGGTGCTGCACTTGTGGTAGGGGGGGAGGCTTTGAGTCTAGCTTCTGAGGGGGGGGGATAACGAGACTGGCTTGAACGTTGGACTCCCCATTTTCCTCAGGATAAATGTGAAATTTAGGATTCTGTCCACATAATTTTATAAATACATTTTATATAATATTTATATAAATAATTATATTTTATATTTTGACACAAGATTATATTTTATTGTTTTTTATTTACATCAGTGTTTCGACAGTCATCATTAGAATTATGTAATAAGTCGTTAAAATAAGCAAATTTAAAAATAATTGTTGCAACATATGTTTTATATGTAGGCTACTACTATTAAATTATGTTTATATATAAAACATTTTTTGTTGGTGGTTCTATAGAAGTCTATATTATTTTATTAAATTAATAATTTTTAATATGTTATAGTTCTTTAAGTATTAATTTAATAAATTCATATTATTTTTCATATAATAAAACAAATCGGAAGCGTTTCTTATGTAATAGTTTTTGGGCGTTCTTCTTCTTCTTTCTATGGCACTACAGCCCTTGTTGGGCCCTCCTGGCCTCCTTCAATTTTTCCCCCCATTTTCCTCTGTCAGCAGCCATCCTCCTCCAGGAACGCACTTTCAATATCTCTCTTGCATCCTCATCCACCGCATCCTCCCATCTTCTCCTTGGTCTTCCCACTGGTCTTAGTTTTTGGGCGTTGGGGTTCCAAAATTTTGAAATTTACAAAATTTAACGCCTCATTGAGGTGTTAGTTAAAATTCCCTTTAATTTGATGCCCTACATGATTTTTGCGATTTTATCAAAATGTTCACTCACTTATTGGGTTTTGACGTTCAAGCTGTTGAAATTTCAAAAATCAACATTATGTTCATAATGTGGTTAAAATTACGTTCAATTTGATACCACACTTAGTCCTTTGCAAGTTCTTCACAATTTTGACCCCTCACATTTTTGCCTCTCGGCCCTCCTATTGTTGGCGGGCGGGGGAGATTTATTGGGATATAACCCAAGAACAATAGGGTTCTATAGAGTAAAAGCATGGACGCGCTTGCCAAGTTTTACGAAGAGCTGTTGATGTGTTCAAAAGTTATTGTAAGGCATACACCTACCAGATAGAAAGACAGACAGAGGAGACAGAAAAATGTCAAACGGTCGAGTTAAAACTGAGAACTCGCTTTGCTCGTTAAAAAAAAAAAGGTATGTCCAGTGGAACTCACAAAAATAGCTGTATAGAACTTTCTACGGTCTGTTAAATACTGCACACGAAGGGATAGGGGATAGACTCTAAGAGTGGAGACATTCGTAAAGAGTTGAACATTTTAAAATCCAAGATCGTATTGCAGAGAACAAAGAGAGATGGATTGCTCATCTGAATAGGACGCCAAATGGCAAGTTGTCTAAGGAAGTTTGTCAATACAAGCTGTTGGACAACGAAGACCTCCGAAGCGTTGGTGAAGCGTATATATTGCTTTGGGACCGGAACAGGTGATTCGCCTAGTCCCTGATAGAAGACAAAGAAGAATTTTCTATGTTAGGGAAGTAAATACGTTTCCAGTGTACTGAGTTGTTAAGTTAGGTAAGTTCCAGACGATTTGTGGGACAATCAACCGTATTTTTAGAAACAATGTACGTCTAGTTACAAAACTGAAGTTTTACAAAGTTATGGCAGTTCCTGCACTGTCTCATGTGTGTGTGAATTGTGGACAACAACAAAGAAACAAGACAGTAAAATACAGGCCTCGGAAGTGGCGTTCTTAAGAGGAGTTAAAAGCTGTTCTAAACTTGACCGTATAAGGGATGAGGCGATAACAGAAGAGTTAGAAGATTTTAACTAGAATGAAAAATTAAAAGATTACAAACAACGGTGGAAAGAACACTCAGAAAGAATGTCAGATTCCAGACTGACCAAACAATTCTGGAAATACAAACCTATAGGACAAAGGTGCGTGGGTAGAGCCAGGAAGAGATGGCTGCAGGATTTTTGATGCCGGAAAAGGCATCACCTTGCCTATGCCGTGATGATGATGATGATGATGTACCCGAGAGCCTCCCTACTTTTTAAACCACGAGCTTCAATATAGTTCTATTGAACTTTTATACATTATCATATAGGCATTCCTGTGTACAGAAGCATTTATAGATTCGTATACGTGATTGAAAGTTACGCTGTGACAACGATAGTCTCAGAAAGGAAACGAGTCGACAACAGGGCGGCCACGCCCTCTCGACACAGTTGACCGCTAACTGACTGAACTAGGTGAACAATTCACTATGTAGTAGGCCTACTGGTAATTGTTGTGTCGATCTGAAGTCAAGTTACATTACTAGGTTACGTAAACAAATGCCATAAACGGCGTAGGGTAAGCGGCTAGTTTCGTGTCATTCGGTCACCATTTTCGCAACCGACCCAGCCTGTTTGTTATATATATATATATATATATTTTTTTAATATTTATACTGAAATTACCTCAAGATATTTTTTTCCTTATTAGGAACATGTTTCGAGAACCACTGTGTTCTCATCCTCAGCCTTCGTGATTTTGCGTCTGGTGAGTATTTGTGTGTTGGCTGGATGTTATTTTGGTTTCTTGTTGGTCTCTGGTATTTTAAAGTGGTATTATTGTGTGTGATTGTGGTGTATGTATTAGGATTTTGTGTATTTTCGATGTTGAGTGCTTTGAAAGTTGTGTCATGTTTTGTATTGATATGTATTTGTTCAAGTATTAGTTTGTTTTGTGTTTTATGTTTGTGTATTTGTCCATTTTCCCAAATGTTCATTATGGTGCCTTTGTGTGGTATGTGTTTTATTAGTGTCATGTTGGTTATGTCTGGGAATTCATGTCCAGTGTTTGTTGCATGTGTGGCCAAATTAGATTTGTATATTTCTGGTTTTTTGTATGCGTTTAGGTGTTCAAAATAATGTTTTTTCAGTTGTTTTTTTTTTGTCCTATGTAACATTTATTGCAATCTTAGCATTCAATTTTGTATATACCATTGGTTGTTGTATTATCTTTGTTGTGTGGGTTATTTAGTTTTTGTAGATAATTTTTGTTAGTTTTGTATGCTATTTTAATGTCTGTGTTTTCAAACAGTTTTGTTAGCTTTGTCATTTTATTATTTATGTATGTGGCCCATTTTTTATTGTTGTCATTATTTTTGTTTTGTTCATTTTGATTAACTCTTAATTGTTCAGTTTTTATTTTATATTTGATTTTATTTTCTATTTTGTTTACAGTATTATATATACATGTATTATATATTATATATATATAGGCTACGCTTTAAAGAATGAACCTACATATGTCACAGAATGTAGCTATAATGGAGGAGTTTGCGTAATGGGGAGTTCTGTTACCATCTGACCTTGTTACCGTCTAAACTTTCCGTGTTTGCCGATTGCAATAGAATACTAAGAAGGCAGACTGCTTTTCAGAGAAGTGTCAGATACCTAAAGGCTGGTAACAAGGATCTTTGTTTGGAAGATTCATTCCATCTTGCCATCGGTTCCCAAAGACTGGTAACAAGGGTCTTTGTTTGGGAGAGTCATTCCATCTTTCCTTTATGTTCCCAAACACTGGTAACAAGGATCTTTGTTTGGGAGATTCATTCCATCTTGCCAACGTTCCCAAAGGCTGGTAACAAGGATCTTTGTTTGGGAGATTCATTCCATGTTGCTATTTGTTGAGCCGGTGAAACCTTAGAACCGAGCAGAGACGCCATTCTTAGTATTCTACCGCGGACTACAATCCTGGAAGTTTCAGAAGATAACATGATTGATTCAGGCGCGCATCCCCGGGGGGAATGGAAGAAATCCCCCCACCCTAAACGATCAGATCAGACGAAATTTTTGTCGTTGTCCTGTGATTGTAGAATAGTTTTATGGTTGTGAATATGATACAAAATTCATATCACACTGAGAAGGTTCATAGTTTTACTCTAAAACTACTTTAAACTGTAACTGTATCTTATAACCATTTTAATCTTTGTTTTATACATAACTTAGATGAACAGTGTGTATTTTAACCTGTAAGTGAACATTATTAAAAGGACAGTGAACTGATAAACAGATATGACCTATTACACTTGTAGGCCTACGTTAATGAGATGTGCTGTTAATAACAGAATGTATTTTTATCTTCACTTGTTCCTATCGTTTTATACTTTCGATCGTTAAAGAATGGTCCAATTTTACATGCGTCCTCCTACCACCAAAGTCGATTCTCCCCCCTCCACCAAATTGCTTATTGGATCCGCCAATATGATTGATTCGGGCAGACAGAACTTTCGGAATTATGTAATTATCTGACGCGCTTACAGTTTATTTATTTGTGTGCAAATAAGAGCAAACAGCGTATTGATGAACGCCCACTGTTGGTGTGAGACGGCTGAAGATTCACAACCTGTGTTTTCTATGTGTTCGTATTGACGATATCCACATAAGGGCTTAATGATTTCCTACGGGAGTCCCGAATTCCAAAGACTGTTGAAAGTATCAAGCTTATTTCCTCGGAGTGCAGTAAACGTATTTGCTGCCGTTGAAAGGCAACGCTGAAGCAAGAAATAAGATTCGCTAAAATCTTTATGCCGTAAACGTAGAACTTTCCCAGTTCTGTTTTGTTACTGGTTTTCTTTCTATCACTGCAACGCAGGGGGGGGGGTTTCATATATGTTATATAGGGAACTCCCTTTCCCCGAAAACTTATTGCATTTATGAGGGTCAAATGAAAAGTTCGCGGAGCGACATCTATAGCTTAACTGTAGAACTAAACTTTTCCGCGTGTTGTAAGATTCATATTTTATGTAAACAACCGTTATTTTCCAACTCTGTCTTTCAATTTATTCATTATTTACCAGCTGTTGGAAATTTTCGTGTCATGCATATTTTGAAAAGTGGTCAAAAGGACAAAATCAAATAACGTCCTGTGATTCTCTGTTAAAAAACTAGCGTCAATGGAAATTCACAACGAATAGTGAATGTACAAGGAGAAGTCGTGTGTAAGTGGGAACTTGACTTTGAACGTGGTCCTAAAAGCATTAGAGATGGTCCTTACGGTGGATGGCGAACATCTCCAAGTACGACAGCCATCTTGCACAATATTTCTTCACACTGCGTTCTTGAGTTAAATTATGATAGATCCGTATGAGGTGATCTCTGCACTGCCGTTATGATACATCCGTATGAGGTGCTCTCTGCACTGCCATTATGATACATCCGTATGAGGTGATCTCTGCACTGCCATTCGCTCTCATTCTCGGTCTCTGGTCTTCCAACACAGTTACGAATTTGTTTTAATGGTGTCTGGAGTTGTTGCACTTTCTGAAAGTTCACTGTGGGGATCATCTTCAGTGGTCACAGCCGCATTTAAATTCAAGCTCCCAGTTTGGAAGTGTTGTTTTTGAAAAGCGGTGTTCGTATGAAATATAAATCTTGTAACACGCGAACATGTTTAGTTCTACCGCTAAGCTCTAGATGTCGCTCCGCGAACTTTTCAACTGACCCTCGTATGTCGGTTAGGAGTACGTTTGGCCCTCTCCACCCTATGTCGAACACTTAACTTTTTTCTACTGAAGAAAACTCAGGTAGGTGGCCAAAACGTTTAGAACAAAGCAACTGACCATGACCAAACAGCCCGGATGTGATTTCTTTTGTCAATGATTCCGGCCTTGACAGCCTACGTAACAAACTTTTCCAGTTCACCTGAAGAATAGTTTTGGCTGATATCACTGCCCGCGCAGTGATAAAGCTGAATGAGAAAGGACATGTGTTTTGGTCGTAAGAATCCTACGGGAAGTACGGGCTTCAGTGGCGTATCTAGAATTTGGCTTGGGGGATTCGGGGTCGGGTTGGCTTCATACAAAAGAAAAAACAAATCAAGATTACTATCTTTACAGTGGGTGAAAAACTCGTGACAACATCCTGAAATCAGTCCCATTCCAGTAAATGGCAATAATAAATAACACAATAAAGATACGCGTTATTGAAACTCCGTT
The DNA here is from genome assembly GCA_034769895.1 of Magicicada septendecula. Classification (NCBI taxonomy): domain Eukaryota; kingdom Metazoa; phylum Arthropoda; class Insecta; order Hemiptera; family Cicadidae; genus Magicicada; species Magicicada septendecula. The sequence goes on along the minus strand of CM068371.1, from coordinate 14,313,546 downwards.
AAAATACACCTATTGACTGAATTCCTTTTCCTATATTTCATATTTCAAGCGTATATCCTAACGTTGTATAACGTATAATAAACCTGTTTGTATGTTTGAAAAAGAGTTACTACTATATTAGCGTGCACAGCTGGAAAATAGTATAACAATGCATAAAAATTAAGAGATAACAAAATTTGTCAAGTTTTTCGACCCTCTGGGGTGCCCAATCCTGTTAGTCCCCCCCCCCCGTAAATACGCCCCTAACGGACTTCCCTGCGTAGGTAAAGCATTTTGTACCTCCTTGGAAACGCACAGTCATCACTGATTCAAAATAATAAATATAATAATGTGTGTTTGTGTGTGTGTGTGTTCAAAAACGTATAGTAGTCGGATGTAAGCCTCAAACAAAATAAATAAATAAAACGGATACTGCACTAATTAATACAACATTGAAGGTGTTTGCGTCCTTCGTGTGGAGTTCACGAGATTTCATCGTTACTGAGCTTCGTATTTAATTATAGGCTACACAAGAAGCGAGTCTCGTTTCCTTGGTTAGACAATAATTATAATAGAAGCACATTTTAATTACAACCTTGTCCGCGTACGCAGATACTTAACTCGTACTTACGCATAGTTTTGCTTACAGCAATAGTTTGTAGTCCCTGAAATATCTGTTTCTTTCAAGGACTTTCAATGACAGTGGTGCCGTAACAGTCGGGCCCACAATGCAACATGAATATAATATTCGTTTTTTGAAAATTTCAACACTATAAACATTAAGGCCCAAAAAATTGAATGAAAATTTTGATAAAATCGCAAAAGTTCGTGTAGGATATAAAATTAAATATAATTTCAACTAACATCTCAAAGTAGTGTTAAGTTTTGGAAAAATTCAAAATTTTGGGACCCGAAGGCCCAAGAAAGACATCAAAAATTTGAAAAAAATTGTGAAAATCCGGAAGGATGTCAAACTAAAAGGAATCGTAAGCCAAATTCGTACGTTTCAAATTTTTAATGTTTATGTTATGGTAGTATGGTCTACAATCGTTATGGTACTAAAGAAATAGTTGAGGAATCTCGATTTTTGTAATTTTATCAATAACTGAAAAATTATCTAATATTCGAAATGGTGAGCGAGTTATGCAGCTCAGGGTTCTGCTTTAGCACAGAAAATTTTAATCATTAATACCTGACACAGTCAATGCGGTCTCCTTTGTTTTTGCAAACATATGTAACAAAATAGCAAGCTTAGGGGTTCGCAACCGCCCTAACCAGCCAGTACTAACAGCATCATACATCGACGTGCTTAAATTTCTTATAAAAGTATCGTTTTTAATTCTTTCTGGTTTTTGTGGCGCATAGCTATTTCAGTTTTCATTTACTTTGTAAATGAAGGAAGTTTTTAAATTCATGTCGACGAAATTCATCTTCCCTAACCAGTGGCGAAACTGCCGGGCCCGCAGGACCCTCAAATGCGAGGCGCCCGCACAAACATTGTTTACAAGATATTCATCATCATTATCATTATCTGCAATGATTAAACCAAGGATGGTTTGTTCCGGTCTCAAACAGACAACGTCTAGACTGGTCACACCCCTCCGTCCCCTCGGCTTATAGTTCCATAGTTGTTTGGGGATGCGGCAGTCATCCATTCGGCAAAGATGTTCCCACCAATTCAGCCGATACTGGGCGATCCTGTCGAGTATACTCATAATATTCAGTTTCTACCGTATATCTGTGTTTCTTCTATGATCATGGAGAGTATGCCCTGCCACGTGCCTGAGAAATCTCATTTTAGCCGCTTGAATGCGACTGGCCTGGCCTTTCGTTAAAGTCCAATTCTCAGACCCATAAAGAAGTGTGGGAAGAGCCATCACCTTGTATAATTTTATGCGTGTTCCTTTACTTGCTGACTTAAGGGTTCGCCTAATGGTCCCGCACATAAGGTTGAACTTATGCAACTTATTCACAACTAAATTCTATTTTATTTAGCAATTTTTAAAAATTTTACTTCATCATCATCGGTCAACGTCATTTGTAAGTCTACACCTCTTCCAGACGCTTTGTGCAACGGTCCCGACCTGACTTAACGGTTATCCAGTCCCTCAGTCCAAATAGTTTGGCATCATTGCTTACATCGTCAATCCATCACAACTTTGGCCTGCCTCCCTTTCTCCTTCCGTCCAGCTGCATTTTCAAGGCTTTCCTCGGTATTTTATCCTCCGTCATCCTCATCAAACGGCTCACCTCAGCCTTGATAATGTATTGTATTTTACGATGTCAACATCTCCAAAGAGTTCTTGATTATAACGAACGTAGCCGGCAGACACCTCTTTCAGATATTCGACCATAGGTTTTCTATAATATCTTTATTTCAAAGTTATATCTTTGGAAATGGTCCATGTTTCTGCTCCAAAAGTCAAGACAGGTCTTATTTTATTTAAGAGGGTGCATAATTTTGTTGATCTTGTCATTAATCTTGTTGTCTGTCGTCTACTTTAACAGTTCATAGTAGCGTCTATTTGCTGCTGGATCCAGTGGCGTATCTAGAATTTGGCCTGGGGGGGGAGGGTGTCCGGAGTCGGCTCGGCTTCGTACAAAAGAAATAACAAGTTAAGACTAATCAACATTACTATCTTACAGTGCTATTTCTTTTATGAATTTGTTAACTGCTTCAATCTTTTTGTTCGACAAAGCTTTTCGTCATCACTGACATCATCAGGTCTTAAACAACGTTGTTTAAGACCTGATGATGTCAGTGATGACGAAAAGCTTTGTCGAACAATAAAAATTGTAGCAGTTAGCAAATTCATAAAAGAAATAGTAAGGATGGCTGCTAATGTAAACAATACGAAGAATATCTTACAGTGGTTGAAAAACCTGTGATACATAGTGAAATCAATCCCACTAAAGTAAATGGCAATAACACAAATAAAAATACGCGTTACTGAAACAGTTTAGAAGATACCTACTGACTGAATTGATTTTCTTTTTGTTAAAGTCCAAGTCTCAGAGCCACAAAGATGTGTGGGAAGAGCCATCACCATGTAGACTTTAGGCGTGTTCCTTTACTCGCTGACTTAAGGGTTCGCCTGATGGTCCCGCACATAAGGTTGATCTTATGCAACTTATTCACAACGTTGTTGCTTGTATTTTTACAAGATATTTATAGACTTAATAAAACAGGCTAAAAGTTAAGAGATTAACAAAATTTCTTGTCAACTTTCGACCCTCTGGGTGGGGAGGGATCCGGACACATTCGTCCCACCCGCCGTAAATACACCCCTGTGTCTTTTTTTTCTTTACGTTTATTAGTGCAATTTGTTAATACATAACAATAAGCATAATTGTTCACAGAATACATGGCATGAAGATAACTAGTCCATTGCCTAGTTCTCTGTATGAGTATTTAAAACTAACATATTATTTACAATGTCTTTAGAACGTTAAAGTCTAGGTAAGTCAAAGAGGAAACGTTAACTTTAGACGTCTTGTCTAGTAGATTTATGGCTAAAGCATTCGTGTGCTCTTCAAGCCGTTTAATATATCTTTCGCTGAACATCGCAATGGTTTCACTGACTGAAGGCAGGTCCAGGTCTCTATAGATGTCTTTGTTGCTGATAAACCACGGTGCGTTGGTTATGGGACGCAACACCTTGGTCTGAAACCTTTCCATTATAGAGCGTAGGCTAGTGTATACCCCCCCCCCCCCCGGTGGGAATTTCTGACTCACATATTTTTTTGTTGGTATTGCCATCTAGTTTAAGTTTTTACTTGTTTGCCCTTTATCAATTACAGCATATCCCCGGAAAACCTGGAAAATCACGGAAAAACGGAGAAAATGACTTTTTTTGAATTCATTCCCATTTCAATCAAGTTTTTAGTTAAAGAAGATATATTTATAACCAATATTTTGTGCAGAAGTTCTTCCCTTAGTTTTCCCTGGTTTTCTAGGAAAATAGCTGGAAAATGAAATTATTAGTCACATATTCTTCCATTTTTTTTATTGTCAATATGAACCTTAACATAAAATTCTTATTACATGAGTATAAATGAAAATATCCAAGTTATAATAATGAAAATTCAAACTTTTAATCTCAAAATTAAATAACATCATTTAATTTTATAACAGCATTTCTAATCGGCAGTCTTCTTCTTCATCCTCATTTAGTATATCGGATAAGTTAACTAGTTCTGGCTCATCTTCATCCTCAAACTCATGTGGATTAAAGCTTTCCATAACGTCGGTTAGTTCATGTGGCAATGGATCCCCTTTAATCCAATCAAACTTAAGTTGTCCATTTTCCAACTTCCAGCCATGTTCCACTGGAGTTGGTGTTATGGGTTTAGCGATGTGTGCATTATTCCATATGTAGCACTAGTAGTTTACACGGCTGATGTGGTTTTCAAGTGAAGCTTTGCAAGGAGGTAGTAGACTCAGATCGACACCTTGTGTATTTGGCTGTGCAAGTGTCATTGTGGGAGAGTATTTTTGTGTGAACAAATCGTACCGTAGCTTATTTATATCTGTGTATTCCTGATTACTGTACATGAAACCGACGAATTCCTCTAGGCCTGTCAGTAACATGTCTGTAATTGTAAGTGATGATCCTAATGATCTAAGAATAGGTACGAATTTTGGAAACTTTTCCAATTTAGATTTCACTGACAACTTTCCACGACGAACAAAAGAACTGGTAGTGTCGCATCCGGATAATGCATGCATATTCAGCATAGCATGGCTCATTGCTACACCTAAATCCCGAGAAATGAAGGTGACATTAATGACTCTTCGTTCGTTTCCAGTTCCTGTATCAAACAGTAACACGTTTTTAATTTCGTTGGCGTACCTTAGTAACAACATAAAAATATCTGTGTCTGGTGACCTAATTCTGATAGGCAAATTGTCTTGACAGGATTGAGAAGCATGGAAGCAATGTAATATAATTTTAGTATCCGCTTCTTCTTGTGAAGAACATAGCTCTTCTTGTATAGTATACTTCACAGTTGAACCGTCTTCGCTAGCAAACAATGTGCACTGATCATCATGCCATCAATTTTCCTAAGCACCCAAAATAAGAGCAGATGGTATGAAAGACACCAATGTTAATGACAATATCTTGATATTTGTTGCTATGCCATTGCACAGCATATGCTTTGATGGCAGCCGCCAAATCGAGTGTAATAAATGTATGCACCTGTCCAGTTTTTTCAGTAGCCTTCTGAGATTGTGTCAGGATTTCTTGAATAGTGGAATATTCTGTAATTGGCGAAGTAATCGGTGTCGTGTAGCCTACTGTTGAAAGTTTCTGTTCACCTTCAATATTTGATGTTTTTGAAACCTACCCTGACCATCCAGGTACTTGGCTTGTTTTGTTGAATGTTGCTCTGCATAACATAGAGCATAATATAGAGCATAACATTTTTTTCCCTATTATAACATAGATTATTTTGGAACAGGAGCGTTTTCATAAGAAACTGATACCACCGCGTGATTCAGCGTTAAAAAATACATAAATATCATGTGTCACACGTTGTAATTGAGAAAATCACGTTTTTCGGCTATTGCGCACGGTTTGCGCATGCCGAATATAAAAATCGTCCGATCGACTCTTGCGACTATTCATTTTTTCAGCGTCCCGAGACAAACAACAATGGTTATATTCAATTTTTGCGTAGGAGAACGGTTTAGCCGATATATCAATAAACAGGTAGAAAATATGAAATTTCATTTGCGCCTAACTTTTTTCCTGAATTTTTTGGGAGATGCGACCTTTTGGAAATGGTCAAGGGCTTCTAGGAGAATACTTTAGGCAAGTTTTATCAAAATCGTTAGAGCCGTTTTGGCGCTACAGTTTATAGAAAAACAAGTTTTTCGGCTGCTATTGCGCACAGGGTGTCCGATTTGGTACACAGGCATCGGAGGCAGTAATTGATAAGAGGCAAACAACTAAAACCTTAAATTAGATGGCAATAGCAACAAAAAAATAGGAGAGTCGGAAATTCCCACGGAGGGGGGAGGGTTTCATATTGGTAGTTCATGGTCTATTATGGCCATATTGGATTTAGATGCAGTTCCCCGTATGTCCATACAGCCTTGAAGACAGTGTTGTACACCAACAGCTTGTTTGGCATTGATAGTAATGATTTTCTGTGTTTTGCAGTACATGTGTGTGTGTTACGTCACATATCGCGTATAAGATATAAATAAACAATGTCTGCAATTGCATTAGATACATAACAACCAGTTATACCAGTTCTGTAGCAGTATAACAGACACGCAACACACTCGACATATTCCCAAGACGTATTACCACGCCACGCCTGTCATGTCTACTGAATGAAATCCCAGCCTAGTGGTTACAGTCGTTTAATGACCTTCGCTACACTACAAATCTATACCGGTTAGTTTTTTTTGTATTGCACTATGTTAACCTCTTATGTCATTAGGTTGTTCTTGTTCTCTCTTTTATGTACATACTAGCTGTTACCTGCGGCTTCGCACGCGAATATTTGACTCTTAATAAGCATTTTAATATAATTTTTATTGTCTATGTCTATATGGCGTTCTGTCAGCTCGTATAACAATTTTGTACTCATTAGTCAGATTCTCTCCAAAGCTGTTTTCAACACTTATACTATTTTAACTTCTACTAAATTATTATTACAAGCAGAATGATCACTGTTCCACACCACTATATAAAAATTATCCCGATATATAGTGGTGTGCAACAGTGATCATTCTGTTTGTGATTTCAACCACTAACACAAAATTCTTCATTAAATTATTATTTGGTGCAACAGCCTTTGGAGATTTAAAATTACCCGTTTATAAAGCCTTTGACGATATTTATAAAGTACATGTTAAATCAAAAACGCTACATCCTTTATTTTAAGTGTTACTGTTAGAAGCATTGTATAACACATTAAACGTTATGTTGTCCTCAACCATGGCTTTTATTTATTTCAACAGTAAACTAAAAGCCAAAAACCGTTGTCACCTAACCTCAAATGAAAACAACACGTATTTTCGCTTTGCATTAAGTAATAGGACAATTTACAGTTAGTACAATTCTTCTTTTCCACATCATAATATGTCGATACAATCGCATATTATATAAAACATCGAATATGTACTGCAGGAATGGATAAATGTACAGTTCCGATGCCGCTAAATAGCTCTTGTTTATTTACTTGTTACTATGGTAATTAATTCTGGTCTCCATGGTGTTGTTGACATCTTTAGTAGTAGTATTTAATATATTTCATTACTACTTATTCATTGGATCATCAGAAATACGTATAAACATAAATTTTATAATCGTTTAAGACAATTACAAAATATATAGACGTATCTGTGTACAAAATTACAAAATATATCGATACAATCGCATATTAAAAATATTAAAAACTGCAGGAACGGATAAAAGTACAAGGTACAGTTCCGATGCCGTTAAATATTTGTTTATTTACTTGTTACTATGGTAATGAATTCTGGTCTCCATGGTGTTGCTGACATCTTTATACGCGTAAACGAAAAGGCATAATTAAAAGGGCCTAAATCGTGCGAACGGGGCAAAATATCAAATTCCAAGTTAGACAGTATTTTTTGCCTTGTGTCAAAGGTTACCTGTGCAAAATTTGGTGGCAATCGGTGTAATGGTGTGGATTTGTATTCAGTACACATAAATCCTCAGACTTTGAGTTCTATATATATAGATAAGCACTGTGTTATGTGTTCGGATTTGCTTGGCATTTTGAGATAGTTGATTGCATCAGTATGGCGTGTGCAGACGAAAACTAATCGTCATGGTGGAACAATATCCTATAACTTAAGTCACAAAGATTATTATTATAATTTGGAAACGAAGGAACCGATTCGAGAAGAAACATCAGAACACTTGAGTGAAAGTGGTAAATAAAATAATATATCGTTACGACGGTCTACTGATCGTCGTATGGTACAGTGGAAAACAAAATACAAGACACCAATTAAGTCACTAATCACCAGCTTTAATTATTACAATTAAACAGTTTGTAATCAACAAGATAGCCTCTTACAACAAATCAATTAAAAATTGTTCACACAAATAATAATGTACTATAATAATAACTATAAAGAATCCCGCACTATAATCACTTTTTACAAATACACCACTTGAAACGCACTGTGTAAATCGCCCGACAATAACTCGAACCTCACTTGAATAAACCGCCACTCAAACTGAAACTAAGCGTTGCTGAATACATATATTTCTACCCCGCTGATATTCCAGAATAATCCATAATACGCGTCAACACTACACTAGAGCGTAATTGCTTGCGGCCTTGATCACAGTGCGCGCGGTCGGCGAAGTCTGGAACAGTCTCGTGAACGCTGGTAAGAATCACGTACGCACCCAACATTACAGCTGGTTCTGCTGGGATACCCGGATAAACAAGTAGAACGTTCTGTAATGACGTAATAATACGAAATTTATTTATAATAACTGATAACTATTGCTGTAACTCATTCTGGAACCTGTGTTCAGAACAACAAACCACAACCACTGACAACTGTACAAACCACAAAGTTCAACCGGACAATGTACGTCTGAGCCCAGCTGGCATTCTGTTGTGAGAAAATCGGAGGCAGTGTGTGAGGAAAGTACCGCAGGAAAGCGATCTGACGTTCCGATCCGATCTGAGCTGAGCGACCTGCCTAAGTCTAGATCTACATTGGACACAGAAGTCTTCCGATCCGATCAGTCACGGTTGCCTGACCAGATTTCTCCCGGCAGGTCTCTCTACTTTACTGTCTACGTTGATGACAGACGTTTCCCGGGAATTTGCTGCCACCATTTATCAGCGATTCAACGAAATTCTCATTTTGTACGTCATGAGTGACTAGGAGGAAGATTTGGAATTTTCTCTCCTGGTAGACTCTAATTACTTGTTGAAGCAGTATAACACAAAAACGTGGATTCATGATTTAAACAAAGATAGAGGTGACAGTGAGTTTTTCAAAATTAATTGGCCAATGAGAAATTATCCAGATAAATATAAAGATTACCACAGGATGCGGACTGAAAGTTTTACCACATTCTCGAAGCCATAAAGCGTGATCTTGGAAAACAGTCTAATTTCAGAGACTGTATAAGTCTTGAAGAAAAGCTCACAATTACTTTAAGGTAGTTCAACGTATATATTTTAAATCACTAAAATAACGAAACATAGACGAACGAGCTTGAGTATAATATTTTTGTTAATTACTAAAATATTTCCAGGTTTCACTTTTATTTCATGACATATACTAGTTTTAAGAAAAGTCCTCGTCTTCAGTTGTATATTACGGAAAGATAAAAGATTTCTGTTTGGTAATCTTATGCTGAATAAAAGTGGAATTTGACAATATGTTAAGGCTAGGCGTGACTTGGACCTGACTTTGGGGAAATACACTCATCACTTTATGCCGATCGGACAATGACGGTTATGTGTCCAATGTAGGTGCAGCCTAAGTCGCCTAAGTTTTTGGGTAACTACGAAAACGGCATAAAGCTCGCAATTGTTAGCTGCGCAAAGATTCATGCGTATTCGGACTTCGCAGTAGTCGTAAAAATGAAGTCCTGTGTGGCCGCGCCGTCAAATGAGAGCGAGAGAGAGAGAGAAAACAGGTAGCCTACTGAACGTTACACTCAGCGTAATACACCGCTTAATTAACTATAAATTATAACTGAAGTAATAATTGTTATTATAAACTACTTATTTTGTTAGTATTTATATCCCCGTCCAAATCGGCCGAAATATTCAATTTCGTAATTTTAAACGAGAGACTAAGTAATTTAAGGAACCTGTATATTACATTTTTGCGGTTGGGGGGGGGGGGCTTGAGCCCCCTGAGTATTATATAGGGTTACCATTCGTCGCCTTTTTCCCGGACACGTCCTCTTTTTTAGTGTTAAAAACCTGTCCGGGAGGATTTTGTAAAAAATAGGGAAATGTTCTCTCTTTTTTTTTTTTATAAAACTGAAAAATGTAGTCACGCGCAAGAGCGCTCCCAGCGGCGCCGCTCAGAAATGTACCATTGGTGTCATACGTTGCTTGCCTATAGCTCTTTTCCGCGTATTAGTTCCGATTCTAACTAATAGATTTGAGTTTTGTTTGTAAACATTTTGTGGTTATATCACGAAAATTAAATTGTACATTGTATGAACCCTGTAACAATGCTTAACTTAATCATGAATACCTTCTTTCTTATCCATAATGTATAATGTTTTTACTGTCGATTTGTTTTGGATCCATAAAGTAACGATCATGCTGTTAAATTTTCAGGTTGTCCTCACCTAGGTCATACGGTAACCCTATATTATACAATTCTTTAGCATCGCCAGCATCTTTTGTATCGAGACCAACATGCCAAGATCGTCATTAACAGTCCCAAGCAAAGTGTAATAACAGTACCCACTTGTAATAACTTCTCACTCATAATTAACAGGGAATAACACGCAATCGGACAGCAGAGGTCAACACCTGAATTTCACAGTAGAATCCTTGATGAAATCTGACCTTGTGACAATTATACGCACGTGTGTTTAATTTTACGATAATATCTCGTTCTCCTGATGATCTCAAATATGAAAAACTGTGTTTATAAAAAAATAGGTATGTCTATATTTTTTTGTGCACATGACATTGAACCTTACATTTCAACATCGACAGAGTCAGTTACTTAACATTTTGAACAGTAATTCAATTCAAACTTCATCGTGCTTACTTGCTACACTGCTATCTGTCATGTTCCGGACGAGGCATTTCAGTGTCTCCACCATTATCGTTTGTCGTGGTTTAGGACTTGGTAGCAGTAGCGTGGCGTCCATGTAACCGCGGATGCCGGCGGCAACAGTACTGGAAATAAGAGAAAATAATATTAATTATATTACAGAATAAATACTTTAGTTATTGAATACTTTGAAATCCAAACAATATTAATAGGGAAACATGAAGAAAAGCGTAGCATTGCTTTTGAACTGCTGGGCGCTTGCACCGTCTTGTGTTGCCGGCTCAGACATCGGCATTGTTTTACTGCGTACGGTCATTGACCTCGTAGTAGTTGTCACTGTACAAACTTTGGAGGGGGGGGGCATTAGTCCACCCAATGTGTTGCCACTGTATAAACCGGCAAACCGCTCAGTTACCAGCTATGTTCGTTTTCGGAACTGACGTGCAGCAGATACTACGTACCTATTTGTGTTTTGTTCGGTTAGTCATGTATTTCCCTTTTTGCCTTTGTTATTTTTAATTCGATTATTTGTGTTCTTATTTATTTTGTGTATGTATAATGACTGTCAGATCCCGTTGAAGCGGGACTCTCTTCTTCTCCCGGCAAATAATAGAAAATGCTCTAAAAAGAATACTTGGTACAAGAAAAAATTCGAATTAATTTTTAGGTTAAGTTTTCGGCCTATCACAAGCGGCAACAGGCGTTATGTACCCACGCCACGCCACTGCATCTCAACTACATGATCTCAACTACGAAAAATGTAAACAGAATTGTTTATAAAAATTTAGGTATTCTATAATTTTTTCTGCACGTGACATTCAACCTTACCGTCCAACATCCACAGAGTTAGTTACTCAACATGATGAACAGTAATTTAATTTCCAACCTCATCATGCTTACTTGCTAACCTGCTACCTGTCATACTCCGGACGAGGCATTTCAGTGTCTCCACCAGTGGCGTGGCGTGGGTACATAGTTGCCGGTTGTGATCTGCCTAAAACTTAACCTAAAAATTCGTTCGTACTTTTTCCTAGTACAAAGTGTTTATTTTTTAGAGTTAAAATAATCTTTTTAGAGCCAAAATATTTTTTAGAGTATTTTTTATCATTCGCTGGCAGAAGAAGAGGGTCCCAGTTCAACGTAAGCACGACAAAGTTGGAATTGCGGAGACTGCTTATTCAAATAACAAAATTAGTAATTTAAATAAAATGTATCTAAGTAAATAAAGCAAATACATAAAGACATACATACATTTATAAAATAATTATAAATATATTTTACATAATTATATAAATTATTAGTTGCTTATACAAAAAGAGATAGGCAATGTGGAGTCACTACCGCTGAAGTTAAACGTCTTACATTAGCGGTGTTGCTGGGACGGGGTGTTTGTAGGTTTGGTAAAACAAAATGAACGAAATTGCATGCCTTTTATTTTATTTGTTTCTCACAATGATGATTAATTTTACCAAGTATTTCAAAATCTAAAAACACTACGGAGAATGATTTCAGTTGTTTCATTTTTATAGCTCTACTAGCTGCTACCCGCGGCTTCGCACGCGAAAATTTGACTTTTAATTAGTATTTTAATATAATTTTTATTGTCTATGTCTATATGGCGTTCTGTCAGCTCGTATAACAGTTTTGTACTCATTAGTCAAATTCTTTCCATAGCTGTTTTGAACACTTGTACCACATTATTATGTTGGTGGAACAGCCTTTGGGGATTTAAAAGTACCCGTTTATAAAGCCTTTGGAGATATTTATAAAGTACATGTTAAATCAAAAACGCTAAATTCTTTATTTTAAGTGTTACTGTGTTAGAAGCATTGTATAACACATTAAACGTTGTTTTCCTCAACCATGGCTTTTATTTATTTCAGCAATAAACTAAAAACCTAAAACCGTTGTCACCTAACCTCACAAATGAAAACAACACGTATTTTCGCTTTGCATTAAAAAATAGGGCAATTTACAATTAGCACACTTCTTCTTTTCCACGTCGTAATATATCGATACAATCGCATATTACATAAAACATCGAACATGTACTGCAGGGAAGGATAAAAATAAAGATACAGTTCCGAAACCGCTAAATAGCATTTGTTTATTTACTTGTTACTATGGTAACTAATTCTGGTCTCCATGGTGTTGTTGACATCTTTAGTAGTAGTATTTAATATATTTCATAACTTATTCATTGCATCATCAGAAATACATATAAACATAAATTTTATAATCGTTTAAGACAACTACAAAATATATAGACGTATCTGTGTACAAAATTACAAAATATATCGATACAATCGCATATTAAAAATATTAAAAACTGCAGGAACGGATAAAGGTACAAGGTACAGTTCCGATGCCGTTAAATATCATTTGTTTATTTACTTGTTACTATGGTAATGAATTCTGGTCTCCATGGTGTTGCTGACATCTTTATACGCGTCAACGAAAAGGCATAATAAAAAGGCCTAAATCATGCAAACGGGGTAGAATATAAAATTCTAAGTTAGACGGCGTTTTTTGGCGTGTGTCAGAAGTTACCTGTGCAAAATTTGGTGGCAATTGGTGTAACGGTTTGAATTTTTATTCAGTACACATAAATCCTCAGACTTTGAGTTTTATATATTGCAACGAGACAAATTATAACTGCATAGATAGGTTGCATTGAAATTATTACAACAGAGTCTATATCTGGAGGTAGAAAAATTTTATTCATTAACACATTAAAAATTACTATTGTCTTATTACATTATAATATAACATTGTTTATTAAATAATTGTCTTTCAATAAATGAGTAGACACCAGGAGCTCTCCTCGCTGCTGCTACTCTGCGCGTTACTCTACGCTGACAATTCACGTCTTTGCACACACGTACACACCGATATGAAACTGTTATTGTTTTTAACTTGAATAATCTTAATCTCAGGGATCAAAACTGGGTAAAAAATAGATCGTATATTAAGCTTACACAAATTCCGGCTTCTTGACGTTTTCTCGTGTTATTACTCAAAATATCTCGTTAGATATTTTGCCCCTAACCCGAAATCTTCCACTCTACGCGAAAAAGCACTAGAAATTATCTATTTAAAATTATCTGAGTTCTATAATGGCAATGGTTACGAAAAACTCGAACCGTGAACCAATTTCTAAGTCTTAAGGAAATCGACTCAAATAATTTTTAGACCTTCTCATTGGCGGAAACTCTAGCAACGTCATAGATGAGAACACAGATTGATCGAACTCAAGTTAAAACTCTGTCCGATTCTTCAAAGGCCTGTCTAGATTTAATCTACAAATTTTATTACTTTCTAGGAGATAACGAAAACTAAAAAGGACTGATTTCATTTTAAAAAAAAACATAAAAATTATAGTTGTGGAGAACTGAGTATATGGAAAATGTAGCTTATAACCATGAGAACACCCTTTCCAAGTTTCAGAACGAAATGTTAATTTTCAACGAAGTTATTAAATAAAATGTAAATCACCCGCGCACTTACACACAATTATTTCACATGACATAAAAGAGTATAAAATTATGCACATTTTGACATAACATACTTTTTTAAACATAGCTTGGTTCAAAACTTATGACTACTTTACAAAGAAAAGAACAAAATCAATTTTTAACATGTCTATGGGCGTCAGAAAATGTGCTATAGCATTAGTATCCTGTGCTATTATATGAACTTCATATCCTGTGTTCTGTTGCAATATATATAGATACTCAGTTCTAATAAAATCTGTGATTACATGGAAATTGTTCCTTTATAAAATCAAATTGATCTATTGCTTACCACTGTTTGTTTCGCTATACGTATATCATGAAGGCACTTTATAAAACCTTGATGTAACTTAACAATTTTAAACACAATATTTCTCACAAATGTAGTTTCTACTTCCTTTAGTATCATTATTATATTTTCGGTGTTGAAAGTTTTTTATAATTAATAATAATATAAAATAACAAGAAAATTTTGAGCATACGTATATGAATATCTTTATAAACATGTACAAAATATTGTATAAATAAATAACTATACCTCCGTTGTGTGTGCGCGCGCTATGTGAACTCAGACAAACGGCCGTTGCCCGTGGTATTCGTATTGAGTGTGAGTACGTATATGTTGAGGAAGTCATGTTAGAGCTTTTTAAAATTGAGATAAAACTTGCTTTAGATATCACTTTAGCGAAATATTCACAGAAAACAGAAGTCCAGTTACAGCTCGCTATATTTACGTTCAATAGCATCATACAAGACTATGGGCTACAGATCTCTGCTACAAAATCTAAAACGACGGCATTTCAGGGCAGGTGTCCTGTAAGAACTAAGACAGTCGTGAATAATCAGATTTTGGATCAGGTTAGTCATTTTAATTACCTGGGTTGTAATATCTCATGTGAACTGATATTGATCGGGATAGTAAGCTAACAAAATTTAGACGCGTCTGTGGAACGATTCATAGGTACTTGAGAAATAAAACACGGAAGGATACACGAATGAAATTTTATAAAACTGTGGCTGTCTCCACATTCCTGTACGCTAGTGAGACATGGACTCTTGGTAAAAGAGACGTCCAGAGGATTCAGGCAGCCGAAATGAAATTTCTAAGAGAGACGCAAGTTTGGTGTTCCTTCTCCTGGATCGGAGAAGGAACGAGGGTATTAGACGCGATTTAAACATTGTATCATTGCACCAGAAGATTGAAAACCACAGAAGGAGATGGTGTTAACACTTGAATCGCATACCTGATATCCGTCCACCGTGGTTGCCTTGAGTTATCACCCTACTGGGAAGAGAGATGTCGATAGACCGAGGAGGAGATGGGTTCCGGAACAGTTCTAAGCCCTAGTCCTTGGAGTGGTGATGACTTGCTTCAGAAAGTTATTTTGTTGCGAAAGCTACTTAGATTTCCTGCACGTATTTTCCTTATAATAATCTTCACACATGCACCACAATTAAAGCTCGCGCGCTCAGAATAACTCAAAGGAAATAGTAATCGTAATCTTGTCCCCAAAACACTTATGTCTACGTTACAGAGTTTTTTTTAACTTACATCTACGCAGCTCTAGCAATTTGTATACGGTCGTTAATTACCCAGTTGGTAAGACTGTGACGGTACCGCATAAGTGGGTCTCGAAGCTCGACGCCCGTTACATTAATTGTTACGTCGCGGTACCGATGCAGAGTAGGTTAGCGTCACTAGAGCGTAACGTTTAGTACACCTAATTATACGTAGTTCGCCGCCAGATATGCAAAACGTTTCTGTTACTATACGTACGAACCAGAGGGTGGAACGCGGAACCAATTCATAGACTGCATAGTTTTTGTTTATTTACTAGCAATCAGAAAATACATTATTTAAGCTAATCTGCTGATTAGTGTACACACGTAAGAAATGTACCGCATTCGCAGTAACTCGTAGGATCTTTGATTAGCATCGTTGTATGACTGCTCTGTTAGATTTTGTGCTGCAGCGTCAAACCTCGATTCCGTAAGTCAGTATGGGTTTAAGAACACCAATAATTTCTTTAATTTAAATAGAACAACACACACACACACACACACACACACACACACACACACACACACACAACGATCTTTTGAACGACGGCGCCGCCACCAAAAGCAGGACGAACAGCGCTCCTAGCGGCAGCCTCTGACGAAGCTCTAACGAGCATTTAGGCAGTATAAGTTAAAAACTTAATAATTTTTAACAATAATAATTTGTGTTCCGCGTCAGTATTATTCTATATCAGTGGTTCCCAAAATGGGCTCCGCGGCAATGTTTCAGGGGGTCCGCAGACACTTTTAAGAAAAATTAGAATATACCGTAATTTTCTCCGATTTTTTGTGCTCTAAAATCTAAATTTTAGAATCTTAAAAAAACTAGTAGAAGGTGCCAGTATTTTGTGGGGGATTCAAACTAATTGTATTGTAAAAGTAATTTCTAACTAATGGCTTTAATAATGTCTTTAAATCATGTCGTATAGCAGATCTGTTTGTCCGCTGAACTGACTAGACCTCTCTCTTACACTACAAAAAAAAAAAAATTCATTGGCAGAACTTTCAACTGACAGTTTCAAAATTACAGTTTTCTCAATTACATCTAGCAGACTTCTGGTTATATCTAATGACTGACTATCCTGAACTCGCAAAAAAAGCTTTGAAGCGTTTAATTGTGTTTCCCTCTACTCATTTGTTTAACAGCATTCTCCCAGCTCACGTACTTGAAGTCAAAGTTAAGAAATAAACTTCACGACGAGAGTGACTTAATATTGAAAGTATCAGACATTAAACCCAATATTGCAGAGGTAATTGTTCAAAAGCAGCTTCATTGTTCACATTAAATTATGTTTGATATAATTAATATTATAATTTTGTAAGTTAAGACAATTTTGATTTTAATACATTTTAATTAAAATATAAGAGTTTCTATCATATTTACTGTTTACTTTATTTCAGAACTCAGACGGGGTTCGTGAAGTTTTAAATTATTTCGGGGGGGGGGTCCGCGGACTGAAACGTTTGGGAACCACTGTTCTATATAGTTAATTGATAACACCGGACACGTCGTGGACAACAAAATCTATGAGGTCAAAGATAGTTATACAGTGAGATAACACTGAATATTAGCCTATGTGAAGTGAACCTGTATAACCTCGTGTCCATATTACAAAGGTACAAGGAAAATCTCCAGTATTCTCATGGTCGCCAGACTAATTCCGTCACTTTGGTACAATGCGAAAAGTTTAATATTAAACTACACCCAGCCGTTATCGTGACAGACGCCAAAAAACTGTCTGCAAACATCGATGATTCTGTTACATAACGATCAACAAAAAAAGCAACCGTTCATACTTTATGATTTTCATTTGCAAACGCGGAAATGCCTGAAATAAAAAACATTCTTTACAATCCATTACATTTACTATACACAAACGCAGACGCATGCCCGTAGGCTATACAATATATACACACGGGGTGTCCCGGGAGGAGAGGGAAATAATTTGAGAAATGGTTCTATAGTGTAAAAGAAGAATAAACGTTCATATAAACATATGTCCGGAAACGCTTTGTAAGCGAGTTACGGCTAGCGAAAGATTTCGCCCGGGTTTCGGTTCCCCCGGGTAAATGAAGACTTTCTGAAATTCTGGAAAGGTAAATTAAGGGGCGAATTCTGTTTTTTCTTATGGTTTTTGACCTGAAAAATCGAATAAAACAGGTCGCAGAACTGTATATCCCATAAGTTTCATGACATCCGACGTAAAACAGAAAAATCTTTGCCTAAAAACACGTTTGGAAAATTGGAAACAATTGGAATTTTTTGTTGATTTTTATTGACTTTATTTACACCATTTTTCTCATAATTAAATTCTGTACAAGTTTTGTTTCTAACTTTTATGCATTTATTAGTCATTTAACAAAGTTATTGTACCTCTAACCTAAAAAAAGTTGTATTTTTACAGGGTGTCCCTGTAAGTCCCTGTTTCCGTTTTACGTCAGATATCATGAAACTTATGGGAGATACAGTTCTGCGACCTGTTTTATTCGATTTTTCAGGTCAAAAACCATAAGAAACAACAGAATTCGCCCCTTAATTTACCTTCCCAGAATTTCAGAAAGTCTTCATTTACCCGGAGGAACCGAAACCCGGGCGAAATCTTTCGCTAGCCGTAACTCGCTTACAAAGCGTTTCCGGACATATGTTTATATGAACGTTTATTCTTCTTTTACACTATAGAACCATTTCTCAAATTATTTCCCTCTTCTCCCGGGACACCCTGTGTGTATATATATATATTTACTGAATACATTTTTTTTAAAAGCGTACATAGTTACAGACGGTTAGGTAACACTTACATAATCAGATGTAAGTCTTGAGGCGGGGTTTTGTTGAGAACTAAATTGATTTTAATTGTGACGAGTACACCAGGAAAGGTCGTTAATATGAAATTTGCCGTTGATCATTTTCTTTTTTAGGTATGGCGAAAAATTTTAAGAGCTCTGATGCTCAGATGTCATTCTTAGTTTATTTTTTTCTTTTATTCATCATATTCAGCGAGCTGAGTTTAAATGAAATGAGAAAACAGTTTTTAAAATTTTAATTGAAAATTTAAAACGTCTGGTTGACCATACTTGTAAAAAGGCATTAATAATATGGTTCCTTTCGCAGAGATATCGAGTCAGACAAAGATATCGAGTATAAGACGTCAATTAATCATTTCTGTCAACGGTTCTGACAGTCTGTAAGTAGCTACAACTTTATTGATTATATAATAATACATTACGTATCTCGTTGCTTTCCTCAAGTATATTAACGGCACTGATTGTCGCACAACCCTGACCTTTATTAACTTATTCAGGGTTAACATTAACTCTTCTTCTGTTCTCTCGTATCGGAAGATTCTGTTGCTTACAAAGGTTTAAAATATCGGTATGGAGAACCATACGTGACTTCCATTTTCTAAGATTTATATTTAAAATCATTTTCGAAATGAAATATTTCCATAACTACATCTGTCTTCGGCCTTAACCACAGTACTGTGGTCACTAACGTATACCACCTCACGTTATCGCACTCGATTTTCACTGATGATGGCAGTCGATGGCATTGTCGAAACGTCTGGTTTTGCAGAAAACATTGGACTACGGCCGAACAGCCCGGGAAGAAATTTTAACAACAAACTACTTCCTTGTTGCCGATAACGTAGTACACATATAAAGAAATATTCCCTCCCCCTTTAACTATCATTTTCATTTATAGAAAATTACTCCATCCCCCTTCAACTACCCTTTTCATTTATAGATATTTCATCTACCTTTCTACAGTGGATTATTATGACCTTCTTTTCAGGATACTATATTTATCAAAATTAAGTACTTTACTCTTGTTAAAACAAAACGTTCCAGGTAAACTACCACTTCCCCTTAACTGATCTTCACCGAAATCAATAGGCCTTGAGTCCTCTACAACAAATCTGCAAAAAATTATTTGATTCTGTTTGAATATGCGGCAGTTATCGTTCGCCATAGAAAAAATTCTACACACACACACACACACACACACACACACACACACACACACACACACACACACACACACACACACACACACACACACACACACATTTCGGAAAATGACTTTTTTTCATGTTTTGAGGGTAGTACAATCAGAATCAGCCCTTACCTCGAACATGATTTTTTCGCCATCACCATACTTCCATTTCCTTATGGAACATGGAAGCAAAAAACAGATCATGTTAATTCGTTTTATAGTAGGCCTACTGTACAATGTACACTTTCCGGTTATCACACAATGTGCTGTAACAAGGGTGGGGCCTTGATGTGTTGTGTTAGTCTACTGATTGACAGCCACTGTCTAAACGGATTAACACTGTCAACAAATAGCCTAACTAGCGCCAATGTTTGGTATAGCCTACAGTTTTGGTTTATTTTAAACCCAGCCAGAGTTCCCCGGCCAATTAACGCCAATCTACTCATTTACATTGCGTAAATAGTACAGTAGGCCTACTTGTGTAGAATTTATTAGCTTCAAACGCGTAGCTTCACTTGAATGATTAACCACTCCAGCGGAGCGGAGAGTGCCATGCTGGAGTACCTCTGTATAAGGCAAAACATTAGCAATAGAATAGCCGCTTTCCTGCCCCCACGTCATTTGCAGTCGCAAAACTTCATGAGTTACTCGCCAGACTTCTGTTTTGCTGTTCCCGAATCTGAACAGAAAAGACTCGCTGGGTGAAATGGTCACCGCAAACATGGAAGTGAAATATGATAAGAATTGTGATACTGATGTTTTAACTTAGGTAAGTTCATGTCCTAATCCATGACGGACGGGATGATGCTGACGACTTTCGATGAAGTGCAAAGTTTTGGATCTGACGATTTAACCACCTCGGATTTTGTGTCAAACAGTCTTTACTACTAGACCCTAGTAATAAACTTCAACCTGTTCGTAATAAGTACAAATTAATATGAAGTGAAATGCAGATCAATTTGCTTATTACAGAAAGTCAGAAAAGTCACACACAGAGAGAGTGAGAGAGCGGAGTAGGGGAACGTGTAAGTAGTACTGAAGTACGGACGGATGAAGGGATCGATAATGCCAGCGGAAGAAAATGGAATTCTGTTTGCATTCCTATTCGTAAAAAAAAAAAAAAAATGTAAAGACAGAAGGAACTTAGAGAAGACTGTAATATGGTAATTTAAATATTGTATAATAGGTAAGCCAATTTAATTATCTAGAAAATGACATTGGCTACGATAGGGATTATGATATTGATGT
This sequence comes from Magicicada septendecula, assembly GCA_034769895.1. Lineage (NCBI taxonomy): Eukaryota > Metazoa > Arthropoda > Insecta > Hemiptera > Cicadidae > Magicicada > Magicicada septendecula. Next base: position 14,292,491 of record CM068371.1, on the reverse strand, counting down.
TAAGCTGGGTAAGTTCCAGATGATCTGTGGGACAGTCAGCAGTGTTTTTAGAAACGTGGCCAATCTCGTTGCTCGCCTGTGCCAACGACGGAGTTAGACGTTATTTCCGTGGTAGCGATCCGAGAACCTCTGAATCCCGGATAACACTCAAACACTAAATGACGACGTGACCCCGAACCTTCGCCCCAGAGCTTGGCCAATGCCGTTGCTCGCCTGTGCCAACGACGGAGTTAGACGTTATGTCCCTGGTCGCTACCGAGAACCTCTGAATCCCGGATAACACTCAAACACTAAATGACGACGTGACCCCGAACTTTCGCCCCAGAGCTTGGCCAATGCCGTTGCTCGCCTGTGCCAACGACGGAGTTGGACGTTATGTCCGTGGTAGCGATCCGAGAACCTCTGAATCCCGGATAACACTCAAACACTAAATGACGACGCGACCCCGAACCTTCGCCCCAGAGCTTGGCCAATGCCGTTGCTCGCCTGTGCCAACGACGGAGTTAGACGTTATGTCCGTGGTAGCGATCCGAGAACCTCTGAACACTCAAACACTCTTCCTTCCTGTCGACAATATCTGTATCTGCGTAGGATAGTGTGACGTAAAGGATACGATCATTGTTGTTCGTTGTTTACTTTATCCACCTATTCGTCTCCAAATCCACATTTTCTGTCCCTTTTCCTCACTGTCCCTGTAAAGTTACTCTAGTCTCTCCCTCAGGTCCAAGTTTAGTCTGCTGCCTACACAAACTTCCTGTTCTCCTATGAACAGTTTCTTCACTATGACTACTCGAAGCTCTTGTTCAACACACTCCTTGGAGTACCTTTAGCTGTCTAATTGTTTCGTTATTCCCTACTAAAGTGTCTCCTCAGGCAAACAGCGGGGAAAGTTTGGCACTATGTTACTTATATTAATATTCGGCATATACATTTAAAGTCTCGTATTTGTGTGTGTGTGTGTGACGATGGATTAGGTCTACTACTAGATAATTATTGTTTTCTCTATTATAACGTATTTATAGCAGGCTACTTTCACCGCTATATTTGCCTTTCACTGCCGCATGTCGTTAGCATCGTTACGCCAGTCATTCAGTGCAGCTATTAAATTATTATATGAAGGCAATAAAATTTACCACTTTTATCCGTCTAGTGGTATTTCCTTTTTTATATATCACTACGCGTTTCTGGACATATGTCCCATCTTCAGGTGTAATCCCTCAGTAAAGTTCGTCAGATATTTAAAACAAATTACGTATAATTTACACACAAATCGTAAATAAATATAAAATATATGAACACGGAACACACGCGGTGTTGTTGGTGCGCACCACGATAACACTCGTATAATCAACTGTTATGCTTACGTTGTTACTGACCGTCCACTACGGGCCTCGTCTTGTAATCTTATCGCTGTGTCGTATAGAGAATTGGACTGAAAGTTCAGCTGTTGGTTCAGCAGGACTTCTTTGGTGTTTTTATTTTTAAAGCCCTTATATATTTCTAACTCCTCGACAGCACTCACATATCTGATTTTTGTACATATATGGAGGGGTTGAAAGTTAGTCTCGAAATCAGTATAATTATGATTACTGTCCATAAAATGGCGTGCGTAATTGACTTTGTTTTGTTAATGTCTTTTTAGGTAGATGTACTTTAAAGCGTTTCATAAATGCTATACCAGTCTGGCCAATGTAGAAGCTATCGAAGTCATCGCATGTAATTTTACAAACGCCTGTCGTATCTTCAGCTGATTTCGATGGTTTAGGTCGGATCTTATCTATACTTATATCTTATCTTATCTTACTAACATTGTTATTAGTGCGGAATGCCATTTTTATGTTTATCTCGTTAAATGTACTGTTTAAATTTTTGGTAGGTTGTTACTGTAGTTTGATTATATATATATATATATATATATATTACATTTAATATTTATAATTAAATTTACCTCAAGATGTTATTTTTTTCCTTTTTTGGAACATGTTTCGGGTACTATCTTGTACCCATCCTCAACCTTCCGGTTTTTTGGTCTGGTGAAGTACATATGTGTTGTTGGTTGACTATTATTATTGTGGCTTCCTGTTAGCTTCTGGTATTTCAAATTGGTTTTGTTGTGTGTGATTGTGGTGTATGTGTTAGTTTTTGTGTATTTTCAATGTTGAGTGCTTTGAATATTGTGTCATGTTTTGTATTGATTTGTATTTGTTCAGGTATTAGTTTGTTTTCTGTTTTATGTTTGTATATTTGTAAATTTTCCCAAATGTTCATTATGGTGCCTTTGTGTGGTATATGTTTTATTAGTGTTACATTGGTTATGTCTGGGAATTCATGTCCTGTGTTTATTGCATGTGTGGCTAAATTGGATATATATATATTTCTGGTTTTTTGTATGCATTTAGGTGTTCAAATTCAAAAATTTTAAGTGTTCCGTTAGTTGTTGTATTATCTTTGTTGTGTGAGCTATTTAGATTTTGTAATTTATTTTTATTAGTTTTGTATGCTATTTTTATATCTGTGTTTTAAATAGTTTTGTTAGTTTTGTCATTTTATTATTTATATATGTGAATGTGGCTCATTTTTTGTTGTTGTTATTATTTATGTGTTGTTCAGTTTGATTAAATCTTAATTGTTCAGTTTTTATTTTGTATTTGATTTTATTAAGACCCATGACCACTTTAAGGTTTCACCCATTTTAAACAGAGTAATGTTGATCAGTCTTAACTTGTTTTTTTGTTTTCCATGAAGCCGGCTCTAAACCAGGCACCCCCCTCCAAGGCCAAATTCTAGATACGAGACTGGTACTGCACAGGGCAGTGACGTCATTCCGCAGACAGCTGTGTATTTAATCTTGAAAAGCTAAGTCCACAAACTTTAGACACAATTAGCCTCTCTTAAATCTCTATTTATAATGCGTTCACTCCAATCCCCAGTGTCAGAGACACAGAACTCGCTAGCAGCTCATAAAACCAAAAACACTCAAATCTAACATCTATCACCGATCAACCGTCTTGATCACAGTATAATTAAATTCCCTGTCACCCACTTCCAAGCTCTTTAACCCCCCCCCCCGCCTACCTTGACGCCACCCTGTCGCTACCCTCCAGCATTGGCGACCTGCGTTACTCGTCCCAGAAAAAGAAAAAGAAATAAACACCTATTAATGGCGCCTCCATCTGCCACTTCCGTCTCACACCTGGCTACAACTACATAATGCACACAATTAGCCCAACATGCACTAAAAAAGAACTGAACACCTATTAATGGCGCCTCCATCTGCCACTTCCGTCTCACACCTGGCTACAACTACATAATGCACACAATTAGCCCAACATGCACTAAAAAAGAAATAAACACCTATTAATGGCGCCTCCATCTGCCACTTCCGTCTCACACCTGGCTACAACTACATAATGCACACAATTAGCCCAACATGCACTACTGCGTGCCTCCACCTTCTCGACGGCCGGTCTGCAATGGCGTACGGCTTCCCACAATTACCATACCAACTGGCTGAAGGGGGCTTGCCCCAGACCAACCCGACCCTGGCCCTACAAGAACCAGACTCAAACAACCCAAAAAAAAATCCACAAACTTCGCTTAATACGCACATAGACCACGTACTGAACATCAACGTCCAACGTCCGTTTCGAGTACATTCGAAACCACGTGAGTTGAGTTAAGTATTGATGTGTGTTCATTTTTAGTCCAGTGTATGTTTAACATTATTCTATTTAATACTCCTTCTCCTCCTCCTCCTCCTTCTCCTCCTCCTCCTCTTCCTCCTCCTCCTCATCTTCTTCTTCTTCTTCTTTTTTTTCTTCTTCTTCTTCTTCTTCTTCTTCATTGCTTGGGCTATACCCCGTTCCGACATCACAGAGTCTTTGACCATTTTTTCCAGGGTCTTCCACGATCTCTCGTCCCCACTGGCTTATATTCAAATGCTTGTGTAGGAATAGGCGTGTCTACCATACAATACTAAATTATCGTAAACTATTTGATACATTATTATTTTCTGTGTAATGCGTGAACTTATGGGCCATCAATTTTATTTTTATAATTTATGGCTAATTTTGTACACTCTGACGTGATCTATTCAAATAGCATGTGAAACCGTTCGCAGACAAACGTGACATATTCTTTTAAAAGGGATGTTTTCTTTTTATAATCCTGCGTAACGAGAAACAAATCATAGTTTTACAGTTTACCTGTCCAAGGCTATTCCGTATGTGGGACGTTCCTACGCCTAATCGTGTTTATTCTAAACTAAGCAGTCGACAATCTATTCCTCTTCCCACATCCTTCTTTGTCGTATCGTTTAAAAATTTTATTTCTTTGCTGTTTACCAAGGTAACCGACATTTACTACCAACATGGAGTCAGATAATACATTCATATTATTGCGGGTTGGGCCAGCGAGTAATCGTAATTCACAACCTCTTTGTAAACTTGACCTTTGTCCGCCGTCTTGATACCCAGCAGTCACACAATACCTCTTTGGCAACAACAGATCGCCTGCGGCTTGTGATCTAATGACGCAGTTACTGTTTTATTTGCGCCAGATTCCATTCGTTGTGCCTTCATAAACTTTTCGTTACGGAGGTAAATATGTAATCAAAGAAATCTCAATAGTTCGGAGTGTGGTAATGAGAATTAGTGCAGCATATCTTCACTCGTTTTAAAAGAAAACTTTGATTGACGACCACTTGTCGCTTCCCCTTACAAGTCGTGATGCTTCAGTTACACGATGCACAATAGGACTTTAGCAGAAACCTAACAACAATTATGACTAAGCGTACCGGTATGTTAAAACTACATCTGAACTTACGCACACAGCTATCTACCGCAGAATAAGTTCGGCGCAGCAACCACTTGTTCCCGGCTATATACGAGGTCTGTAAATTAAGTAATGAGACTATTTCAGTAAAACCTTTTGTTTACAGTCAAACTATACATAGACTCTATCGCCTTAAAAACAGTTCCCTTGGGAAGCCACACAGTGCTTTAGACGGGTTTTCCACTCTTCATAGTAGTGCTGGATCTTAGAAACAGGAATCTCCTTCAACTGGTCGGTTACTTTTTGTTATTGTTGTCTATTGTCACAAATTGGTGTCCTTTGAGATGTTTTTTCAATCTCGGGAAGAGAAAGTAGTCACAGGGATTCAAATCACGTGAATAAGATGGCTGAGGAAAAACAGGGATAGTTTTCTTTGCCAAAAAACGCATTAACCTAGAGTGCTGTGTGACAAGGTGAATTGTCATGATACAGCATCCAGGTGTTCGCGCTAAATTTCGTTTTTAAAAATTTGATAAACAGTAGTGTGGTTAAAATTTAGTTGCTCTGCGATGATTCTGACGGTTAATCGATGGTCAGACCGCGGCACCAAGTCCCTGATTCGCTCAACATTGACGTTCTTGACGGTCTTCCAGAGCGTGAATCAGCCTTAATTGATTCCCGGCCATCTGAAAATGCTTTAAACCATCTGAAAACCTGTGCTCTTGACAAAGCTTCATCTCCATACAGCTTTGTCAACTTTTTGAAAGTTTCAGTAGTTTGAAAGTGCCCGAGTTTAACTCATAACTTGATTGCACAACGTTGTTCGTAATTGTTGTCACTCATTTTTATAACGCACGACAAAAAGTTACTTCACGAAAGCTTGATTACGTTTTACGTAGCAATAATAGACAATAAATATTAATACTCAATATCAATCAGCTGTTTATCTAACCATCTGTGTTAATGGAAAACGTACAGTGTTGTCATATTGACTGCTACATGATTAGTCTCATTACTTAATTTACAGACCTCGTAAGTGCTCCCGGACGGCATAAGTGCGACGGTTTGTGTTCGAGTTGTCACGCCCACGGACGGTTCTTGATGACCCGCCATAAAGCCATCCTTGCAGTAACTCCAGTCCCTAGCAGCAGAGTTCTGTCCTTCTTTCCTTCCTCAACTGTCTCCTAGACCGCTGTGCCAGCTGCTTGTCGCTGTTACCTTGGTCATCGCCGTCGCGGAGAGCTTGAGACAGGCAACACTGCCTGAATCGGTTCCAGCAGCAGTGCCACAAATACAAGTCTTCTTTCTCCCCCGCCATCTATAGCGGATGATCGAGTTGGCGGTTTCCCTTCCAGTTTTTAGGCTACCTGTCGACTGTACCAATTCTTGTTTATCTTCTGGCAGCCATTGGGCTCGACCCAGATGCTGCACTCCTACCACGGGTGCAAAGACACCCCGCACACACAAAGCAAAGAAAGTCGCATCGTCATTCAGTCTAGTCGTCAGAGGAGCAGAACAAGTGACCACTGAAGATGGCTGCCGCAGCTGCAGTCGAAACGTTTGGGTCTACAAAAACAGGACCACGGCCTAAAAGCCCGGAAAATAGTTTTACTGAAGATAAGGCCGGCCGTGAAAGTTTCAATGTTATAGCCTAATGCACAACTATTAAGAAAAACAAATGGGATATCAGAGAGGGCGCCAAGACTGCAGCATGTCCCCAACACTGTTATTGATGACGTAGTTAGAGAGTGGAAGTTACCTGTTGGTCCAGGAATAAAAATAAATGATAGAACGTACGTGAATACATTGTTGTTTGCGGATGATCAAGTAATCATGTCACTTATAGATGTTACATTGTAGACGTCCTCCTGATCAAAACCTTCACCACTTGCCACTGAACTAAGATATTACCAAGAGCTCGACCACAGTCAAAAAATAGCTGGAGAGGGGATTGCCACCACAATCGCGTTACAGCGAAGAGGGAACGTTACCCCTCCATTGTCGTCAGTCACACTCATCACTGCAGTATGTTAAACAATATATACCGGCAACGCTCGTTCGTCGTGTGCAAAATCATATGTATGATATTAATTTGTAACAGATCATAAAATAGTCATCCACGTTTTCATAAAATGGATTATAATAACGTTTCCAGCCATATAATGGTGGGGGCAAGAGCCTTCGCCGCCAAGCCAGCGCATGCGTAATTGGAATTATTTTTTGTCTGTGGTTCACTATTGGTCGGGCTGTTAGGCCGTGGTCTAGAGTATATGTCATTATGATGGCCTTCGATGGCAAGGGCGAAACGTCTGTCAGCGTAGACTGTAGACCACGGCCTAACAGCCCTACATGTCCACGCCGCCGCCGTCCGTGAGACCCTTAGGAACTCGAAGATATTACCATTAATAACATTTCCGTTAGTAGATGCAATGTGTTTGGTTGTTAATAAATATTGAAAAACGAATAGATATTGATTATAACAAAGAATATATTTCTTCGTAGTCGGTTGGCTGTCATGATAAAAATGTAGAGAGTAGAAGTGGGCCGATATACATATAGCAGGTATTTTGGAACGATTATTTTTGTGAAACGGATATAACAGTGACTGAAAAGTTGAAATACCTGTTTTGATTCAACGACAACTGAAAACTGAAAAGTCGAAATACCTGTTCCGATTACTAGCGGCCTCGCGGTTCCAAGTCGCGGGACTCCCCTACGCAACTAACGAATAAACAAGTAAACGAGTATTAGGAGTATTACGAGTACACGAGTACAAAGCCACCTTTTGGTGCTGAATACTTCATTCTGCGCATGTGCCTATTGCCATACAATACGAAACGAACCAAAACAGCGAGGTTCAGAATATCTCTATGCCAAAGAGACGAAGCTGTTTTTAATAAATGTAAAAAAATTCATACCGATGTTACATTTGTTCTCGTGTGCTATGCAGATATATAATACAGATTATAATAACAAATTATATATTATACTAGTCACCAGCTTGGTAGATTTTGAAAAAGTGTTATAACGTACAGAGTTGCTGATAGGCCATATAGTACTTTTTGTTAATGTGATTTCGGAGATGATTTTAAATTCACTGCTCATCTCACGTAAATTTCTTGGACATTATTTGTTATGCTATTACGTGCACTCTAAATTTCATTGCCTGAGTTTCGCAACTGATTTGTCTAACCAAAATGGAATTAATAATGTAGTGCCGCGATATCCCCCAGGGGCTCACCCATCTCAGTTTGTCTCTCTTTCATTTATTATATAGGGTGAGTACGTGGACTGGCGACCACGGGATCCTGAGCTAAGAGTATGGACAGTAGTATCCAACTCTTCCCCTCAAGGTGTCAACACATTTGTTCTCAATTTTATAAATCTTGTAAAAGTACAGATTATTTAGCAGTGAGAATAGCTGTGGGTTCCTCTTTACAACAGGACCTGCACATTATTGAAGTACCTACTCTTAGTAAATTTTGTCAAGAGTCTCATTGCATAGAAACATATTTCATTTGATGATTATGTAATGATGTTTATTTTACCTTAGTATTGACAAGGTCACACTCTGCCTCACGTATGGCAAAGAAATCGTTTATTTGACATCCTCTTAACTTGAAGTGACTATCTTAAGTCTATTTGAATTATTAAAAACATTTTATCTTCTCGTTGGAACTATTCATTAGTTGTACATTCCTCGACCCTCTTATAGGTCACTCACAATTGTCTGATCGTGCTTTTTATTTTGTTAAGATGTGTCAAGAGTGATTTGAATATATTGAAAGTATTTACATATAAAAAGAAATCGAGTTTCTCACAGTTCGAAATGGAAAATTTCCTAATATCTATTTATAGTAAAAAATAAAACCATAAAATATTTTTTGTGATTTCCACTCGTCAATTTATTAAAAATATAAAAACCATGACAGCTGTTTCAGCAGCACAGTGCCTTCATCAGATGGTGTAAGCTGACTCAGTTGTACACCATAAGTCAGCTTACACCATCTGATGAAGGCACTGTGCTGCTGAAACAGCTGTCATGGTTTTTATATTTTTAATAAATTGACGAGTGGAAATCACAAAAACTATTTTATGGTTTTATTTTTTACTATAATTTACAATGGATTTTCACCAAGTAAAGGTATCAAGCATTAATTAATATCTATTTAAGTGAGGAGTGTATAGTAATCATTCTTTTGTGGTTGCAAAATAACCGCCGATATCCTGTTTTGATGATTTTCAAGAATTTGTACCGCGCGTGGCAATCTAAGCTCTGATTGGCCGGCGCAAGGGAGTAGCCCAGTTACGTGGATGATGCCTTTTGAAACTGTAAAAACTTGTGTTCTTACATTTGGTCTATCGAGTGATCCGGGACGACACAGCCGTGTGTCCTGTAAATTTTCGTTTCGTCTTCGACTACTGTGAATCTACAAGTTTTAAAAGTTTAAAGTCTAACGATTCGATTTCTATAATATTTAAATTAGTATAAAGTTCGGTACGGCAAATCGCACCAACTGCTCTTCAGTCGCAGCTCATATCACAGAATGGCACTTCTAAACACAGAGGGAGGTAGGACTAAGGAGTAATCAAAATTGTAAACTTAATACAAAAGAGAGAGACTATAAAGAACTATATAGAAATAAAATATCATAATCAAGTTATTCATTATATCATATTTTTATATTAATTTGTATTATTAATTATCTCTGATATAAAGAGACAAAAAGAGAGAGACATAACAAGATTATCGACATCAAATATAAATTTTATGACAATAGAAAGAAATTTTATCTTATTTTATTTTATTATATATTTTAATTATATATTTGAATTATATTTTAAACAAGTACATTCACATCTTAATCTTGAAACGATTTAACTGAATCATTTAAATATTGATTTTATGTAGAGTTTATATATATGTATTGCATTGATTTAGAGATCAAAATAACTTTTCATAAAGATATTATATTAAGGTTAATTAATGTATTAATTGTTTGAGACTATTGATTTTATTATTAATCGCTTGAGAATATTGATTACTTTTGTATGTACATGTTTTAACGACTATTTGCTTGATTGGATGACGTTAAAGAAGTCACTCCATATAGAAATTTAAAATATATGACTTTTCAAGTGTAGATGTATAAATGTAAGAATATATATAACAAGTCACTGATTAACACAATTAATGATAAGTCACTGAAACAAATAAAGATATCTTACTTAAAATATGTATTAGACAGAAACAGAGGTTACGGAGTTAATAAACATAAGAATTATTAATCTTAGATTTGTGTTTCATTTGTCTGTAACACCTACAGGCCACCACTTGTATCACTTGAAAAGGTATCGTATGATACTTGGAAGCCTCCTTACCGCTCGGGAGACGCTAGCCACGACAATAATTTAATATTAAACCTATGTCAGTTTGTTTACTCCTAGTGAAAACTTAAGTTAGTATTCCCAAAGAGAGACAGGCCTATAAATTCTCTTGTTTCGTATTTTCTTTTAAACAGTAACAGCTTAATAAAGTCACAGTGTAAAGTAACACTGTTAATACTTTCAGTTTCAATTTATTTCTCATAACAAATTATATAATACAGGTTAGGTATATAATAACAGGTGTTTGTACATGTTACTTCTTTGAACGGTTTTATTTCTACTTGTGACTTTCAAATACTAGTTTAGCACACCTCTAGTAGAGAGCATGTTAAAACTGAGTTTGTAAAAAACACTGAACGTCAATGAACAAGATAGAGAAGGCCGTGTGATAAGATCTCTAGTAGAGATTATATCCCAATATTAAATAGTTGTTGGGCTTTCTCGTGAAAAAGGTAAAATGGCAAATTACAACCGATTTATGGAAACTATATTACGTAACCTTTGAGTAACAAGAAAAAAAACAGTTTCAGCTTTATGACTTTTGATTTTACAATGTTTTCAAAATTTCCAGCATTTTATCAAATCCAATGCCACATATGTTAAGAATAGATTACTATCTTGCGCCTTGTTAGGTTAGTTTTCAAACGGCATTTTATCTCCCTGCTAAATTATATTCATTCCACTGCCAATTACAGACATGGTACACGCGTTAATTAGATACATACCTGATCACGGTTGAGAATTTTATTACCAAATTGTTGCCATTGATTTATACGAACCTGAGACAGGATATTTATTCATTTATAGTTAAATGTAGTAAGGACATAAAATTTGATCTGTCAAACGGAATGGTTATAACCACTCCGCTGTCAAATATGTAAATCATATAATTAAATTGCATTTTTTTTTTTGAAAATGACTGCTATCTTCATTCCTCAGTGACCTTCGTTATTATGAATGCAGAAGCATTTGATTAAAATAATTATACTCAATTGCTTGTTGCAACAATGCTCACTGTATTGCCGCGTCTTTTCCGTGTAATATTTAGACATCGCGGTTCTGATTGCATTAAGAAGTACACAACGCGTGCAATCAACGGGATACAAATCAGAGAATGCCGTGTTTGCAATTGTCGATGTTTGACGAGTACAGTGCACAGTAAATGACGACTGGTGGTCGATGTATTCAGTGATTTCGTTATTACCTCAAGACTACCTTGCCTAGTTAAACCTCTGTGGAACGTAACTATTAAACTATTCATGCGAGAAGTGGCCACAGCCTCGATGTTTGTCTACATGATAATCAGATAGCCCCGATTTTGAATAAACACAACACAAGGTCTAAATTCAAGCCAATTAGGAAGGTGGGCCAAATGTTACCGTCGGCGAAAGAAGGCACCTCTTTCGATTCCTCACAAGGACCCATGCAGTTTTGATGATACGTACATAGGCGAAACGTGTTACAATTTTGTAAAATGTATACACCAGGAACACACAGATGCTAATAAAAACTGTAAAGTCATAAAATATATTACATACTATAAAACGCATTGCATTTGTTGGCATTAGTAATGTTCAGTGATGTTGTGGTTATCGAAACCGAGATTCGAGGAAATTTCTTTAGAAAAATGTTTGACACGATGTTTATTCAATAATCGATACTGAGATTCGATTCAGATATCACGACTGAAAGGAACGTATATAGAAACGTTTTCTCACTACCGACAATGACTTCCTGGTGGTTCTCACTCATTGTGTGTCCAACAGAACAACATAGAAGGCGTTGGCGTGGCCATTTCGTCAAGGTCACCGAAGTATTCATTGCGTAGCCGTAACCAATGCCTTCTTTGTCAGGCGTTGATTTCTCATTATCGCCGCGTGGTCAAGGACCTCTTTGCAGACAGGTGTCGCAGAGACGTATCCCACCAGACTGACGGCTATATGGCACCAGTAAAGATTAGTTTTTGTTTTTTTTTTTCAGAAGTCAAAGAATAGATGTATTTCTAAGATGATTTTTAAGACGTTACCAACAATTTCGTATTACAGAAATGAGTATTTTATTTTCAGTATACAATTTACGTTCTATATTACCACTGGACTGCATAATTTTATTCGACCTATAACGCTGTATTTTACATAAATTACCCGACAGCCTGATGTGTTCTGTGATCGAAGCCAAGATCTGCGTCGACGCCAGTGTGAAATGCACATAGAGAAACCAAGCTACAACAGTGTTATAGAGTGGTTTGTCGACACATACACACACAAGTGCAAGGTCGTTCGTCGTTGTTTTGTGTATGATACACATAATTCATTCAAATTAGATGTGTGCTAAACTAGTATTTGAAAATAACAGGTATGAATGAAACTGTCCCAAAAAATGACACGTACAAATACCTGTTATTATATAGTCTATTATACATATAGTCTACCTATATTATATAATTTGTGATAAGAAATAAATTGAAACTAAAAGTATTAATAAGTGTTACTTTACACTGTGATTTTATTAAGCTGTTACTGTTTAAAAGAAAATAAAAAACAAGAGAATTTGTAGGCCCTTTGGCAATACTAATTTCAGTTTTCACCAGGAGTAAACAAACTGACATAGATTTAATATTAAATTATTGATTTCATTTTGGTTACACAAATCAGTTGCGAAACCCAGGCAATTACATTTAGAGTGGACGTAATAGCACAACAAAGAATGTCAAAACAATTTATACGTGAGATGTGCAGTGAAGTTAAAATCATCCAGCCACTCTGTAGGTTATAACACAATATAATTTGCTTTTTCAAAATTTACGAAGTTGGTGACTAGTATAATATATAATTTGTTATTATAATCTGTATTATATATCTGCATAACACACGAGAATAAATGTAACATCAGTATGAATTTTGTTCATTATTAAAAACAGCTTCGTCTCTTTGGCATAGAGATATTGTGAACCTCGCTGGTTTGCTTCGTTTCGTAGTTGTATGGCAATCGGCACATGCGCAGAATGAAGCACCAAAATTTGGCTTTGTACTCGTGTACTTCTAATACTCCTATGTTAAAAACGTCTTTAATTGATGATTAAAATACAGTTCATTAGACATTTCTCGCCCTGTATTTTACGTTTCCACGAGGTTATAAAGTGGAATGTTTTTACTACAAACTCGGTCGCCGCGCGGCCGCTCCGCCAGTCACTTTCTTTCGTTAATCAGGGTATAATACTCGTACTCATAGGCGTAGCTAGGCGTCGGCGACGTCAGCGACCGCCGACGGCCTCGCACCTTAGGGGGCCTAGCAAAAAAATCACCATTCTAAAAAAAATCGTACAAGTCAGTAGCATTTATTAGAGTCGTCTTTGACCCTTAACCTGTCTCTGAATATACTTATTTCTGGATTTTTTTTATTATTAATCTTGACCAGTTATTATTTGTTCGTCAAAAAAAAACTTTTGTTCGGTCTTATTTATATTTTTAATTAATTTCTTAATGCAATCATAATCACTGCAATTTTTAAATTACAATAATTAAAACTGCGCATGCGCGGAAATTCAGCGAATTACGCGATTTTATTTAAATCTCATTTATAATATATTTATTCAATTAGCATTAAAATGAGCATTAAAAAATCATAATAATAAAAAGAGCAATAATTGATATAGTAATTGTATTAAAAAAAAAGGAAAACGAACAAAAAATCAATTTGATCGAACATTGAAGAACAAACGACGAACAGTTGAATTAGCAAAAAATTTTGCGAAAAAATCAATTTTCCCCCGTCATTTTAAGTTAGTTGAGTCGTCTGCAGACGACTCTAATAAATGGCAACACTGACATTTATGGAAATCCCCAGCCAAAGTAAATGACCAGTGTGCCAACCTAAAAAAACGTTCCAAGAAGTATGCGCCATGCCCGTATTCAGGCCAGAAACTAATTTAAAGAAATATATGAGATTCCCAGACTCGTTTAGTTCTGCTTATCAGCCCTATCGTAACGTTTTGTGGAGTTTTGTGAATTATAGAAATTTTGTAAGGTAAGTCAATACATAACATTATTTCAGAACCTATAACAACCTATAGTCTGTACCTAATCTGTAATAACCTATAATCTGTACGTTATTACAGATTATGTAACATAACTTATATAACTTTGCTATTTTATTTTGTCAATAGAAATCCAAATCGTCATTAATCCTATACTAATGTTATAAATGAGCAATTGTGTTTGTTTGTTTGTCCTTCTTTATAACTTTCTCGAAGTACTGTAGAAAGTATATGTACTAAAGAAGGTGTTGTGATCGTGAAATTTTGGGGGTGCCTTACTCTGAGCCTACCGTTTAAATTTTTAAATGTCAAGTAACTAATTTTTACTGTCGGTATATTAAATTTTCGTTGATAATAAAGTGTTCTGCAGTATTAAAATATTTATAAAATTCAAACAATTACGAAAATTTTTATTTGTGGGATTATTTTTTTTGTAAATAACGATGATTTTTATTTTTTAAAAATATAATACCATTAATACTTAATTACTTTTTAACAATAATTTATAATATATATGTAATTATATTTTTCTTAATAATTAATTAATTGTAAATTATGTAGCCATTCAACAAATGATTGGTATAAACTGAATTTTATATTAGTAACAAATTAACTATATCAACATTTTGTTAATATCATTCAGTTTTCTGAATGATCAAACTTTGTTTTGAAGTTTTAAAATTTACATACTATTAAAAAATATATAAGTCTGGTGATACCAAAATTCATGTAAACACATCAAACTATTTTATTAATTTTTGTAAATTTATATTTTTATTTCAATTGTATTGTACAGTTTATTCACTAGTCATATCCATTAATATTATTATTATTATTATTATCTACATCATTAATATAAATTTAATGTGATTCGGTAAATTACACAATATAGTTAAAAAATTAGTTAATATAATGAAAATTGTTATTATTAACAATATCATGAACTGAAGGCACTCCTATTGTAGGGCTCAGATTTAAAAAATTAATATGATGTATAAAAAACTAGGAAAAAAAAACAAAGAGAAATATTTTTATTTTAGATATACTGTAGTTTATACATAAGGTTATTAGTTACTTGACATTTAGACATTTAAACGGTAGGCTTAGAGTAAGTTTTAGGCTGTGGCTGCCGATCGTTTTTTTAACTGAAATATTTTTTTAGGTCATGTCAGGTGGGCCCTCTAGAGACAGAGATATAGGGAGGAAATGGGAATCTGGTGCATCAAAAAAACGAAGGAAAGCTGAAACGGTTATGTCCAACCAAACTTTGAGTTCCAGTATGATGAAATATCTTAGTAAGAAACCTTGTTCTGAAGTTACTTCTTTTGAGTCGGATGAATCGGTTGTCCAAATTGCTGAACCAGCTTCAGAGTCATGTGGATCTGCTGTAATCCAAGTTTCTGAACTCAATAAAGAATTCGAAAGTGAGAACATTTGTGAGACAGAAAATCAAGAGGAAACAATTCATTTACGAAGAGAGTCGTTTGTAGACTTGGACCCAGGGAAGTGGGTATTTCCAATAACGGATTTACAGCGTCATGACCTTATTCAAAATGGTCCTTATCAAAATCTGGAAATATCCGATGAAGAATATCCAAAAGACGCTAGCAAAAGACATTTTTCAAAATTTCATTTTACTCGAAAGTTGAGTAACGACGAAACGCAACATCGTAGATGGTTAGTTTACTCCATAACTCAAGACAAAGTTTATTGCTTTCCTTGTAGACTTTTTTCGCATTTACAAACACAGATGGTGCAAGGAGGATGTTGTGACTGGAAAGATCTTAGTCGGATATTGCAAAGACATGAAAAAAGTCCAGGACACATGGGGTGCATGTTTAAATGGATGGAATTTCACAAAGGAATCAAACATGGAAAAACAATCGACATGGAAAACAAGAGATTAATTAGAGAATCGCAAAAATATTGGTACAATTTGTTTGAAAGACTGGTTGACATTATCAACTATTTAGCCTCACATAATCTTGCATTTAGAGGTCATTGAGAGTCCTATAAGTTAGACTATAGCGGAAACAGTGGCAATTTTATGGACCTATTTAAGTTGTTATCCAAATATGATCTGACACTGCGGGAACACTTCCAACGTATGAATGAAAAACGTCTTGCTCAACATTATTTGAGTCCTGATATCCAAAATGAGTTGATTACGTTAATGTCTCAATCAGTTATTGAGGAAATAATACAAAGAGCCAAACAAGCAAAATACTATGCGTTCATACTCGATTGCACCAGGGATGTGAGCCGTGTTGAACAAATGTCAATAATATTAAGATTTTTCTATTCCTCGACTGGAGAAATAGAGGAACACTTTATTGAATTTATTGCTGTAGCAGAAACAACAGGAGAGTATTTGACAAATTCAATTTTGCAAGAACTAGAAAAAAATGGTTTGGATATCCAGAATTGTCGAGGACAAGGATACGATAACGGCGCTAATATGGTTGGCATAAATAAAGGCGTCAAAACAAGAATACTTAATATTAATCCAAGAGCATTCTTCACGCCTTGTGGTTGTCACAGTTGGAATTTGCTTTTGATAGATGCAACAAATTCTTCTATAACAGCCAAAACATTTTTTGGCTTTATAAATAAAATCTATGTTCTCTTTTCAGCATCTAGTAAACGCTGGGAGCTTGTTAAATCTAAATTAAAATTGACGTTAAAAGCTCTCTCTGAGACGAGATGGGAGAGTCGGATTGCAGCAGTAAAAGCGATATTTTTGCAATTTGATGATGTCATCGATTGCGTGAATGATCTGAAAGATAAAGATAAAGATTCCGATACTCTGAGTGACTGTAAAGCTATCTTGAATGAAATTTTCACTTTTGAGTTTGTTGTTGCAGTACACGTGTGGTACGAAATTTTGCTGCGTGTCAACAATATAAGCAAACTATGGCGGTCAGTTGAAGTCAACTTGAAGGGCGCCATTGACACTTTATGTTCTTTTTGTAACTGGATACAAGAATATCGTAATACAGGATTTGAAAAAGCTGTTGCACAAGCTCGATTGTTTGTAGAAAAAATTAGTTACGAAATCCCGACACAATTTAAAGAGAAAAGAATAGTGAGAAAGAAAAGAATGTTTGGGTATGAACATATTGATGAACCTATACAATCTGCAGAAATACAGTTCAAAGTTGACTTTTTTATAACAATGATAGATGCTATCATAGCCGACACTGAATGTCGATTCGAATCTCTCAACGAATATTTTAAAAGATTTGGCTTTATTTATGACATGAACTATTTGAAATCTCTATCAAAAGAAGACCTACAAAAGCATTGTAATGATCTTGACACAATACTACGGGAAGGTGAAAACAGTGACATTCAGCCCTTCGAGCTTTTCGAGGAACTCCAGCTTTTCAGGTCTAATTCACCAGACTCTATAAACGATGTAAAACAACTTATACGATACATTTTAGAAAATAATTTGCAAGAAATATATCCAAATGTTTACATAACGATCAGAATTATGCTGACATTTCCGGTCAGTACAGCTTCTGCTGAGAGAAGCTTCTCAAAGTTGAAACTGATTAAGAACTATTTGAGAAGCACGATGAGCCAAGAGCTGTTTTGTCTGATTGGCTGTTTTATCGATTGAAGCTGAAATAGCGTCTCGTTTAAGCTATAACTCAGTTCTGAAAAAATTCAGTGAAGCAAAAGCCGAAAAGTGCGAATATTAAATATGTTTGTTTAGCTTTAGATGTCTAGAGGTAATTGTTATTCAAGGGTTTGTTATTTTCACAAAGCCATACTGATGATGGGATATGTACTGTATCACAATGATACATAAGGTTAAGTGATATTGATTGATCTTTCTATTAATAGTCGTAGAATATCGTAATGAATGATAATTATATATTGAAATTAAATAAATATTTGGTTAATTAATATATAACAAACTCATTCTTGTGACGTGTTGTAGTATAATTCAATTTATTAGCACTTTTCTAACCGAGACATGAAAAGGGCCTCGCAAAGCGGATTTCGCCGTCGTCCACGTTCGGTTTAGCTACGCCGCTGCTCGTACTCGTACTCCTTTGTACTCGTAGTACTCGTTTACTTGTTTATTCGTTAGTTGCGTAGTGGAGTCCGGCGACTCGGAACCGCGAGGCCGCGAGTAATCGAAACGGGTATTTCGACTTTTCAGTTTTCAGTTATCGTTAAATCGGAACATTTATTTCATCTTTTCAGTCACTGTTATATCCGTTCCACAAAAGTAATCGTTCCAAAATACCTGTTATAGGTATATATCGGCCCACAAATGACGCATCAGTGTTCGGACACGTACAGTTACAATAAAAAGTGTATTGACGATTGGCAGTCTCTCTTAATAACAGCTTTCTTGTATTCGGGTCGCTTACGATTTTTCCCTGGTGTGTCCAAAACCCCACTTGAAGATGATCTAATTTCATTTTTTATTTTTCCAGTTGTTGTACAGGTCACTTCAGGCTGCGCCTCGTTGCCATCGTTGGCCTCGACAGAGTAATAACAAGCTACACGTGGACAATTAATGTTCTCTCGAAGCTATGAACGGTTTTCCCCCAAGTTTGCCTATGCTGTTCATTATTAAGTATTGCCTACGTCACAGCACACAAAATCTATATAAATTTTTAAGACTTGCCTTCTGTATTAACACTGACACGTTAAAATTCATTAACACGTTTATTATAAAAAAATAAAATTGTAAAGCACAGGGTGGTCGCGCAGAATTCTTACGCCGGGAGACACACGTTCTGTACATGCGTCGGATATTATTCCAACACGAAAACATTTCGTGCTTGGACCACGTGATGTTAAGGGAAATTTTTCATTATTTGCAAAAATTAATTTTATACTTCAAAACAAATACGTTCACCTAACCACGCTTCCCTCGTTTCCTCAATCCCCCCCCCCCGTGATAACAGAAAAGAAAATAATTTACTCCGAAATAATATATTTTTTCTGTCAAAGTGAAATCCTGTCTGTTGGAGAGTTTGTGTTAAAAAGCGTGTATTGTTTTCTAATGCTACGTAAAATTTCTCTGAGAATATTCTGTCAACATTAAATGAAAGCTAGAAACGTTAGGATTTTTCAGATTTTACAAAAGCTTTTGACCTAGTTGACCACAAGATTCTAATTTATAAACTCAGTATTATCGTTATTGCAAAAAAAATTAATAGTTTTGCTATACTTTTAACTATAATATTTTTGTTTGTGTACGACCATGAATGTAATCATTTTCCGTAATAATGTACATTTCACTTACGCTAAGTAGCATTTATGCTCCGGTAATTTTTAGTAAAGCCATTTTGTTTAGATACATTTACGTTTAGACAATACGTTTTCTTCATTGCTACGTTTAATCTTTACACCGTCAAGATACTCGAGGCAATCCTCCAAGGTCGTTCATAAAGGTGAGTGGAGACAGTAGGCGTCGCGAGTTCGAGGACGTGCAAGACGTTAAGCCAAAGAGGTAACAATTTGTACAATTATTGCCAATAAAACGAAATGACTGTAAACGCACATCCGGTGCGGGTAAGGCAGGGTTGCAGTGTGGCGATGAACCAAACACATAAACGATCCCAAACAATATTCCAATGCAAATATGATTATATTTTTCGGCATCACATTTGAATAGTTCGACGATCGATAGTTCGTGTCATCAGTTCGATACATACGCCGCAGCTCTAACACCTTAGTACAATATGAAAAACATACCTATAAAAACATTAACATTTAAAAAATAAATATCTCTAGGAAATTTTGCGCTAAAACGATATTGCCTTACCAATACGGATAAAAAATATAAAAAAACGATTACATATTCAACAAAATACAGCAGAATGTTGTAATACGAAAGTCAAAAACTCGTACTAGCAATAAGCTTTCACTGGAAATTATTGTTTTGATTAAATACTTACAATTTTCAACAATGTTTAATAATATAGTTGTATATTGTTTATAATCTCGATTATATAATTTCTTTTATTATGTTCACAAGTATACGAGAATAGTAGACTACCTACTGATATCATCATCATAATCTTCTGCAAGGATTAAACAAAGAATGGTTTGTTTCGGTCTCAAACAGGCAAAGTCTAGAGCCGGTCACTCTAGGACGTCCCACACCTCTCCGTCCCTCGGCTTATAGCATCCGTCCAGCTAGTCCTTATTTGAGACAATTTAATAGTGAATATGTCCCCGGGATATGTTACTAGCATATCGCAGGGTAAGACGTACGGTGGGGCTGCCACCTTCAGGCTTAACGTCCAGCCCGATTTTCTGTCTGGGTGTTCTACCATAAACTGGTTAGCTTACCAGAGTAAAGAGACCAGTTTTCCCTGTTTGAGATATCCATAAGGATCTTTAATGTGGTGATTTCTCCTTGCCTCCCACATTCTACGTCGTTGACCAGTGGAAGGTCATCAGTTTTTAGGGGCAATTTCTCACCCCAAGGGCAAAAGGGTGCCCTAACCTCCACACTTAACAATGACTAGTAGAGGAGGGACACCTTATACCGGGTGTCACTCGGTCTGTAGAGCCGCGTTAGCCACACCTGTAGGTGTTGCCCATCCCCCACCGTTTGGAGGTGCGGTTGGATATTTCTTTTCATCAAGGAATGAGACCATAAGGAGTTACTCATCCTCTCCAGTACTTTGGGGAAACCTACTGATGTAATAGCCTAATTTCAAATTTGTTATTATCCTGTATTTACTGTACTATCATTCTTAGAAAGATGAGGAAAGAAAGAGAAGTTATTAACACAGTGAAGATAAGAAAGCTTCAGTATCTGGGACATCTCATCAGAAATGAACAGAGATTTTACTTATTGCAGTCCATGCTACAGGGAAAAGTACTTGGAAAAAGAGGAGTTGGGCGACCGAGAACATCATGGCTGAGAAATTTAAGGACCTGGTTTGGCATGAATACAACTGACTTATTCCGTGCAGTAGTACAGAAAGTTAAATAGTCTGTATGATATCCAACATCAGCAACTATCAGAAGAAGAGATCACTACAAAACTGCAACCTCACGTCCCTGTTACGTACCGTACCGTATTCATCCTGTCAGTGCTTCGTCTTCCTCTCGGTTCATATCGTTTCCCTTTGAGTGCCAACCTATTTTCGTTCCTTAAAACTCCTAAGCGATGGGTGATTTCTTACGGGCAAATACGGTACTTGGACTGCAGACATCGAAAAATTTGTCTCGCTTCTCGTTTTCTCGTTCCGATCCTTAGAACCTGGGGTCGACCTCAGAAGCTGTGAGTGGCGATTCAAAGACCCTGTTGAAAGGCCTACTCAGTACACTAACGTTAACTCTAATCACCCAGACCGTGTTAAGAGGAGAGATATCAAAACGTCGTATTCTCGTGCAGTATGGGTCTCTATATATGAGAGTTTGGTGCGGGAAGAAAGTAAAAAAACATCTGTACGTATTTCAGTAAGAATGGCTACGATGACCAATATGTGAAGAAGATTATTTATAGAGTTGCCCGTGGGAAGAGTCGTGATGACATAAGGGAAACGAGGGATACTGCCGTCAGGGGCGCCGCTAGGGTGGTTACCGTCCGTGTGCAGTTTTACCTTTGCCGCCCTCCTAAATGAGTACCCCATATACAAAACCTGCTATATGCATGAAAATTCGAAAATGATATTTTTGTATCCCTGGGTTCCAAATGGCGATATCATTGAATTAAAATATATGTCAGGGTTTAAGACCAGTTATAAATCTTTTAAAATTGTAAAAGAAAAATCAATAATTTTGCAAAACCTGCTATGTACAGGATTTGTAGGCCTACAGATGCAAACCCTGCTGAATTTACTTCCCATTTACTGTTGCAAAACCAGCTAAATTTATATCACCTTACATGGCCACATTTGACTCTCAGTTGCAAAACCTGCTATTTTTATCTTCATAAGAACACTATTGAGTTCTTCTTTCAAAAATTAATTTTTGTTTTATTAATATTAGTGCAGAAAGTAACTAAATAGTTAAGTTGGCTATTCTGCTTGTATAAAAACAGCTGAGACAGGTATTGCATCAGTATAAACAATACTGTTCTGAACTTTTTTTGTGAGGTCTCTGGAGTTTTTACAAATCAGTCTTTAAAAATGAGTGAAATAAACATTGGAACTGATGGTGTTTCATCAGAGAATATAGACGGAGTAGGGAATGAAAGTGATAGCGGCACAGAAAGAATTGTTGAAGCTGAACCAGGGAAAGCTAGGAAGAGGAAGAAATGTCCTGAGGTCTGGCAAAGAAATTTAGCCAAGAGATATAATTTTTCTCTTAATTTATCTTTACTTTTCCTACATATGAATTGTATTTAGTTATTTTTGTTTCAGTCTGGTAGGAAGTTGTTATTTTTGTTAGGTTATCAGCCCAAAGGCCAGTGGAACCTTAGAGATTTTCCAGACTATAGAGGTGGGTTACCATTACCTTTCTCATTGGGTTGAAAATTATGATTCTATATCAATATGTACCTCGTCTGTACCTTCATGCCTTAGTCATTTGTAGGTAATTCTATTGTAAGGCTTATAAGCCTACAGTATGAGCTGGTGCAAATGTGATTGATCATGTTCGAATATACTACATCTAAGCTTTCTTCTCTTGGATACCCCATACTCGGCCCTTTTTTAACTGACTTAAAAAAGGAGGTTCTAAAATTCGATTCGTATATATATTATACTTTTTAAACATATATTCGTGCATTACTTTTCACTAGTTACCATTTCGATGATTTTTTGTAATCGTTGATGTTTGGCCTGTTTCAGACACCGACCAAAAAGCTTTCCAAAAATGCCAACTTGTGAACATGATAAAGGAGATTTCCGATGCAAAGAACTTTCCTTGCAAGATGTGAGAAGAATACAATATACTTTTCATATCCCTACTTTGCCACACTATTTAATATCAGTTTAATTAAAAATTAATAGAGACAAACAGTAAAATTGACAAAAAAAAACAACATATTTTTCAAAAACTTATTTAGCTGAGTACTTACATGACATAAGTAAACGTGACTAGACCGCCAGACCGTGATCAAAAACAAGACCGTACTTGGAAACGTCTAAACCATAACTAACAAATTTCTGTTACTGCTTACAGACTGCTATTGTTTTGAATACAAGTTGACAGTCCTAAAGGCGCCCGTTCATAGAAAAAAAGCATAAATAATTTCTTATCTTATCGGATAGCTAGTATTAATCTTATCGGATAGGTACTATTATAATTTGCCAGCGTGTCTACAAAATCACAAAGAGACCGCAGCTGTAACTCAGATATAAATGTCGCGCAACAATACCTATACGCTTGCTTAGCAGTGAAAACAAATGCTGATGCCAGTACACTGCGGCAATGCTGACAAAACAAATAACAAGAACAACTCAATAAACGTTAATGTCATATACCTAGATGTAGTCGGTATTAATTGTTTTAATTTATTTTGCAATATCTGCTGATGAATTTGACAGTCCACGGCCGCCCGTGTGTGGTGCACATTTAGCACATATGGTAGCGGTGGCCCTTACTGCCGTTATTCCGTACGTCCGAGGAATTTGGAAAAACTAAGGAGGGTTCTAAGGAGGTGTGGTATGCGAACTGCCTTTCGTTCCCGTAACAGCACAGGCAACTTGCTCAGTAGAACCAAGTGTTTCTACATTAGTTGTAAACAATGAAATATACCGACTTCCGTATGAGTGTGCGGCACAATACTTCGGAGAAACTGGCAGGCCTATGAGCGTTAGCGTGTCTGAACATATGAAGAAGAACTAATGATATTGTGATGTATTTCTAATATACACACACTTATTGCTTACTAATGGTACCTATAATCTCAATCTTCTATTGTGGTGTATTCATTGTTCATAACCTAAAGATGCCATACATATGATTTATAATAAAGTTTTAATTACTCACATTCTTAATTTCCATCGATTCCGGTCATAGGCCATCGGCAGTACATATACGCTGTGCACTCACGGTCACAATATTGTTACGACGATCAAGTAGATCGTCGTAGGTACAGTGGAAACAAAATACAAGACACCAATTAAGTCACTAATCACCAGCTTTAATTTTCACAG
Organism: Magicicada septendecula; assembly: GCA_034769895.1. Lineage (NCBI taxonomy): Eukaryota > Metazoa > Arthropoda > Insecta > Hemiptera > Cicadidae > Magicicada > Magicicada septendecula. The sequence goes on along the minus strand of CM068371.1, from coordinate 14,268,203 downwards.
TCAAACAGTTCGTACTTAACTCGTACAATATTTCCAGTTAGATTTGTCCACACACACACAGTAACAATGTCTATTAAAATTACACAATGTCACACAATTATTTAACACAAAACTACTTCACTTCGACACACTCAATCCGCACTAGCTAAAATCGCTCACGTAACTGCCTGACAATCTGCCTGCTATGGCTTTATATAGGCCCCGGAGAGGTGCACTACAGCTTTGCCTCCTTACTGCACGCCAGCCTATCTCTAAGTGTTCCTGGAACTCATTAGAACCACCTACGTGAATGACGCAACACAAGCCACACTGGACGGGGGGAGTGGAGAATGTTCTGGATTGTTCGGTACGCTTCTCGTAACAATATTGTAAAACAGTTACTATTTACAAAAAACGAATTCGTAAACACTGTTTAATGATCATGAAACGTACGTTTGTGTCCGACTGTTTTACAATATTGTGACCACGAGCGCACAGTGTATACTATGTTCTGACAATGGTCTATGACCGAAATCGTTGGAAATTAAGAATGTGAGTAACTAAAACTTTATTATAAATCATATGTATGGTATTTTTCGGTTTGAACAATGAATACACCACAATAGAAGATTGACATGAAGAGCGTCCAGCTAGGTAAGACGAACCGTTGTTAAGTCTTTCAACCGCCACTCACAGCTTCTGAGGACGATCGCTGATTGTAGGTTTGAAACGTCGAGCAATAAAAATATTACGATGGAAGCAGCCCCAGTAGAGGATTTACCCTCTATTCGTTCATTCTCTCTGTGTGTTCATTCCATTGCTGGTGATTCCTCTAAATGTATTCATCCAGTACTTCCTTGTGTTTTCGTTTCTTAATCTGTCCCGACTACACCCTTCCACCCTTCGTATGAATTACATTTCTTGACCCTGTATTCGACTTTCAGTCACCTTCGTTGTCACCCACACCTCGTTTCCACATTGTTACGACTGTCTCCTTGATCGTCGTGGAAAACCAAAATACAAGACACCAATAAAGTCACTAATCACCAGCTTCAATTATCACAAATTAATAAACTGTAATCATCAAGATAGTATCTTACAACAAGTCAAGTAAAATTTCTCCACACGCGATACTAATGTCAACTAATAGAGTCCCGCACAATTATAACACTTTAACACTTCGCCACAATACTTCGAAACTTACTTGAATAAATCGCCACTTAAACGCACTGAGTAAATCGCCTGACAAACTGAAACTGGCCGTCTCTGAATGCTTATATTTATACCCCGCTTAAATTCCAGAATAGTCTGTCACTTTGGATGACGTGTTAAACAAACAGGCGCTCTCGAATCCACTAGGAACAGTGTCCTTGAACACAGTACGCTGACCGGTACGGTCTCGAATAGCCTCGATTGTTGACGCATGATAAGTATCACGTAATTGTCTTTCATCTTAAAGTAGGAGCAATATGTACGCACACACACGCATTACAGCTGGGCTCTGATGGGATAGCCGAGATACTTGTTGAACGTTCCGCGTATTGTGTAACAATATACTAGAATCTGTCTCACAGAACTTGCAGGCACTGCAAGTTCCAGGCTATCAATGAAAATGCATAATTACAGCTATTGTATTTATTACTTTACCCCCCCTCTCTCTCTCTCTCTCTCTCTCTCTCTCTCTCTCTCTCTCTCTCTCTCTCTCTCTCTCTCTCTCTCTCTCTCACACACACACACACACACACACACACGCACACGCACACGCACGCACGCACGCACGCACGCACGCACGCGCGCACGCACGCACACACACACACACACACACACACACACACACACACACACAGTGTCTATCTATCTGTCTGTCCGTCTGTCTCTTCTTCTCTCTCTTTGTTCACCACTAAGATCCATTTTTTCTCCCTCTCTTCTACGATTGTGTGCTATAATTTTTAGCAGTACTGAATAATGAAAGGAGAGATTATGGACACCGGATGAAGGAGAAAAACTGAGGATCTTTCGGCAGAGCAATGTTCGACTTGACCCCAATATCATTTGGGGATAATAAATTGGCAAGCAGCCGGCAGGTTGAAGAAGGTCAAGGTTCACGACGAGCTGTAATGCTGATGGAAAAACTTGTATTTTATATACATAATACATACACGTGTGTGTGTGTGTGTGTGTGTGATTTATTTAATATTTATAATTGTTTTACCTCAAGATATGTACTGTATATCCTTATTTGTTTGGAACACGTTTCGGGAATCATATTGTTCCCATCTTCAGCCATCTTAATTTTGGATCTTGTTGCATATTTGTGTTCCGGTTCCGCTTGTTTTATTTTGACACAAATATGCAACAAGATCTAAAATTAAGATGGCTGAGGATGGGAACAATAGGATTCCCGAAACGTGTTCCAAATGTCTTGAGGTAAAACCATTGTAAATATTAAATAAATTAGACATTATATATTTATAATAATTTATAATTCGGATGATGACAGTATATTATAAAACTGTTGAATATATATAAATATAAAAACCAATAAAATATATTCTTGTTTCAAAGTATAAAGTATTGTTATTTATTATAAATTAGAAGAACAAGAATAATGTGAGCAAACTGACTGACCGTCTCAAACGTTTGGCAGTAGAACATCGTCTGTAATTTACAAAGAAGACTAAATCTCATACTCAATCTCGGTGCATCGAGGTTGTTATTTTACAAGTTAAGTTTCGGTCACAGACCCGTGGTGATGGTGAAAGCGAGTGTAGTAGATTTTGACCGAGAAACAGCTGGTTTGCGTAACAGAAACCTGTTTGGAATGGAGTTTGGTATTCAACAGTGAATAACTTCTCACCAAAAAACGTCTTGAAGAAATAGAAATATAATACAATCAATACTATTGATACATTAACCAGTTTAATTTATGTACTGCTGATGTACATTCCGGTATAGACGACCTTCATTTTCAAATCATGTTTTTCGTGTATTTTCTGTAGTTTGTGCCTCTTTTCGTTGGTTATTTCATACTTATCGAAGAAATTGATCTGAAAAGAGTCCCTGCCAGTCAGGCAACTGGACAAGTTTCCTAAATTTTAGGTTTTAGACTTTTTGCCCAATTTGCCCAAAGGACCAATCTTTTTTCCCCATGATAAACTTACCCGTGTCATGCGAATGCTTACTCTCTCTCTGTCTCTCTCTCTGTCTGTCTGTCTCTCTCTCTCTCTCGCGCGCGTGTGCGTGTACGAAGTAGGCAAACATTCTATTTAGGGATGCATTACCAAGACTTTACTAAACCAGATCTGTTCATCTCCCAGTTCTTATTTAAAGTGACGTTTGAGTTTAAATCAGATTTTCTCCTTGCAGTAGGCCTAATACTGGTAGTCAACTTGATATTGTCTCATACTTACTTCACTTTTACAAATTTGCTTATTTTATTAAACACTTTCTTTTTCACTGCACTTTCTTATCTGTTTACAATATCTCATGCATATATACTTTATAAACTTGATATTTAAAACTTGTATAACCTACGTTATCCAAAATGCAGAATAATAGTTGTGTGCCATATTTCTACATATTGTTACTGTTTATTGTTCAACAAGTTGCTTATTGTTTACTTTGTTGATAAATTTATTTATTTGATTTATATTCATTTTTAAAATTACAAGTTATATTAAAATATTATAATTATACATTTTATTGTCTTTTGTTTCGTATTAGCCCTAGAGTGGGTTTAGGGCTGGGAGGACTTGTACATACAACGTGTTTTCACTAAAACAAGTTATAGATAAGAAAATAGAAAGAAATAGACCAATATACTTAATGTTTATAGACTTACAAAAAACCTATGATAACATACCAATATCAAAACTATGGGAAGTGCTTCAAAATACCAACATCAATCATACCCTCGTAAAAGCTGTCTAAAACTTATACAATAACATGAGATCTGCAGTGAAACTAGGAAATAAAATATCAGAACCCTTTACAGTCAACAAAGGTCTGCGACAATTGATGCTGCATTTCCCCAACACTTTTTAAAATATATGTTGCCAAAGCTTTAACAACCTTGAAAAAGAAATGCAGTGGAATGGGCATCCAAATCGACGATGACACCTGTCTATATACACTTCAGTTTGCAGATGATCAAGTAATATGCGCAAAAGACAAAGCTGACTTAGAATGCATGCCACGCAAACTGAAGGAAGAATACGGAAAATGGGGACTGCAGGTGAATGTGAAAAAACACAATATTTGTGTATAGGAGAGGACACGACCGACATACTGTAGTATTGTAAAGCGGTGAAATTGTAGCAAAATGTGAGAATTACAAATATCTGGGAATAAATTTTAACAAGGAAGGGACAGACGATACAGAAATAAAGTGTAGAGTAAACAAAGCAAGAATAATAAGTAAGTCTCTAAATGGAATACTGTGGAGCACCGAAATAGGAAAAGAAAGGAAAATGAGAATATACAACACAATGATTAAGAGCACATTAGTAGCCTATATGGGTCTAAGACATGGAGAATGAAAGAACATCTGAAAAGAAAGATAGAAACCACAGAAATGGACGCCTTAAGAAGAATATGTAGAACATCAAAATTAGACCGGGTCAGAAACGAAACAATTAAGCAACAAATGAATATAAAAGAAACTGTTTAGAACACATCGAGAAAAACAATTAATTTGGTATGGGCACGTGCTGAGAATAGGGGAGGAAAGGTTGCCAAAGAGAGTGATGAAATGGATATCGCAGGAAAACAGAAAAAGAGGAAGGCCAAAAGTAACATGGATACAGGGTGTAAGGAGATCAATGAGTGTACGAGGTCTAACCGAAGAAAACTGCAACGACAGGAGATATTGGCAATTAGGCATCGGACAACGTCGCAGGACGTTTTAACCCGAATATGTATAGATGTTTCATATTATTTATTTGATTAAATTTATTTATTATATATTATTATTTATTTATTTCATATCTAACGGTTTTGCAGCAGTCGTGTTGGCACTGCTGCATTGATTACAGTGTTTCAACGGCTTTTCTTTTTTTCTGTATCTTTATGTGTCAGCGTTGTTATATTTATAGTTATATTTTTGTATTTAAACATCTGAAGATGGCAGTAAAAATAAAAGCTGGCGAAACACTGTAATGCTATAATTAAACAAAAATATATTCTTATATAGAGTAGAATTTATTATTCAATATATTTAAGTATAACCTCATTGTTTGTTGTTTGGCGTCACTGTTGTGTGTTTGGCGTCAGCAACAATTGTCCTGATGATGGCAATAAACATTGTCGAAACGTTGGCACAAATATGTTAAAATTTGTGTTATTTATGACCGATCCTCACTAACCCTTAACTGAAAAATTTAAATATAACAAGAAAAAAGTGAGTGATTTTTTTTAATATAAATGGTAGGCACACGCTAATTTATTTCTAGTCAATTAAAGTCAAGAAAAAGGTAAAATTTAGAAATTTCAAGTTTATGTTACTGCTCCCCACGAAGCATATAATCAGCGTGTCTCAGGTTGGTTGGTACCACTGCTCATTTTTTACCGTCTCCTGCCAAATTTTTAACACTCTTCAAGTATTTGATCATCTCTTCTTTGGTCGTCTTATGTGTTTTGTTTTCTTTGGGAGTTTCTTGGTGACCAAGAAAGCAAATTAGGAGTTTCTTGGTGACCTTGTACTTACGGTTTTTTTTTCTTTATCGGCCATCTGAGGATCACATGCCAATTTCAATAATTCTTTATTCCTTGTTCTTTTCTTTTTCTCCAATATTCTTATATTTCACTATGTCTCTTCTTCCTGTCTTCAGCCCACTTTGAACCTGCGTATATTATTGAATTTACGATTTATTATTTTGTTTTTCATGGATGGCATGTACATTTACTTTTCCGCGAATTTATTGATTTCTTATTCCGTCCTCTCGTGGGCCGTAGGACGCCTTCTCAGAAGATTGTATTTTCTTTTCTTTTTTTTTTTTTTTGTCATAGCCCACGTATGTTAGACATACAGTACATTTGATGTGCAAACAAAATAATGTAGCGAAGTTCGATTCACAGACAGACAACGCCAACTCTGTGCACAATTTACATGGCAGTTGTTACCTTATGATAGTGTATTAAAACTTAAACGTAAGTTACGAGAAATTTATATTATTTCATTCTTTATAAAATGACTTGTAACCGTTAAAACTGTCTCTAAGTTATTCAAATTAAAATTTGAACCAAATTCATCTGAAGGTAACAAAGGTAACAAGACGATTTGTGTTTCTAGAGCGCGTGACTGAAAAACACAGCCTTCGTGATTTCGATAAACACACGCAATTTACACAACGGTCGCGGTACTGTGGCACGATTCCTCTTGTGTACATTGTTACTGTCTGTTTACGTCACCTCACAACAAGTTGAAAATGTGGACTCCAAGGACGCTAACATTTGGGGAAGCGCACATAACATGTCGGCGCAAAGCATCGCAAATCTTTCTATAATTACGGAAACAAGAAAGCTTTAAAAAGATCATCACTGTCATCATCTTCACAACATGGCATAGACAAGCTGCTGCCCGTTTCACCTTCAAAAATTCTCCAGCCGTCTCTTCCAGGGTCTACCCACACACCTGTGTCCTATAGCTTTGTATTTCCAGACTTGTTTCCCCAGTCCGGAATCTGATATTCGTTCTAAGTATTCTTTCCACCGTTGTTTTTAATTTCTTAATTTTTCATTCAAGTTAAAAACTTGTAACTCTTCTCATATGGCCTCATTCCTTATACGGTCAACTTTAGAACACCTTTAAACTCCTCGTAAGAACGCCATTTCCGAGGCCTGTATTAACTGTATTGTTTCTTGGCTGTTGTTCATAATTCACACCCATATGACAGTACAGGGACTGCCATGAGTTTGTAAAACTTAATTTTGTATCTTGACGTAGCTTGTTTCTAAAAATACGGTTGACAGTCCCGCAGATCGTCTGCAACTTACCCAACTTAACATCAATATCATAATCCCTATCGTAGCCAACGTCATTTCCCAGTTAGTTAAAGTGGCTCACCTGTTCTAGAATTCGATCACTAATCATTATTTTTTAGTTCTTACTGGTTCCTTGCGTCGTAATACCATACCTTTGTTTTTATATTGTATTGTTTGAAAATCTGGTGAAGCTTAAAAACAGAGTTTTGCAAATCGGATTCTTTATTTTGAAGTGCAAAGAAGTCGTCAGCAAACAACAGTACATTCAGATATCTGCTTCATGATAACTTAACACCAGTGTTCTTAATAAATGTTTCCATTTCCTTACCAGACCGTCAATATAAATGTTAGAAAGAGTAGATGATATACCTCACCCTTGTCTAACACCATGATTCACAGATACTTTTTTCTTTTATATATCCTACAATAAATTATTTTTAACAGCTATTCTTGTGCCGTCATATAGGCCTTGCATAGTTCTTATAAGTTGTTGAGGGTATTCCCGTTCTTCTAATATTTACCACAACAAATTTCTATCTACTCTATCAAAGGCCTTATCAAAATCAATTAAAGCCATATGCGTTTCTTTGTTGAACTCGCGATGCTTCTCAATGATTTGTGTAATAATAAAAGCGTTGCCTGTACAAGATCCGCTCTTCCTTAAACAGTTTTGTTCTTCCAAAATAAGACGCTCGGCAATAGTCTGCAGACGGTGGTTTATGATCCTTGCGTATCCATATAGTTATCATGTTTAAAAGGAATAATTCCAAATGTTTAGTACCAAGCCACGTGTTGTTCAATCAAATATATTGCAACTCACCGTCTGCGGCTTTTACAAACAACGTCTTCACAAAGTTGACATGTTTCGGGACACTTGTCCCATCATCAGAACTTAAAATAATCGTGTATCATTTAAGTTGATACATTTGTCAGTTAATTAAAATATTAAAATCCAACATGAAACAAATAACTTAAAACAATATGAATACTTAAATGTCTAAAGCGAGCGCGAAGGTTTTACAAATAGACACCATCTAAGCAGTTAACCAATCTTGTGGGAACTTTTGTCTTTTCCAACACCGTATTATAGAAATGTAGTAATCTAAGTTTAAGCAAGATACCCCCACACTAGAACAACTCTGCATTTAAACCATCTTGTCCTGTTGCGTTTCTTTTTTTAGGTCTTCCAAGAGCTCTTCAAGCTCATTGGAATTAAATCTCCCTCGTAGGTAACAGAGTTGTTGGTTTCTATATTACTGTGTTCCGCTTCCACATTATCATTAGACCAGAGAGCATTATAATGATCTATCCATTTATCTTCGGGAATGGTGTTTAATTTTTCTGTATCATTTTCATTTTTATTCATGCCTTTTAGCATTTTATAGGCTACAAGTTGTCTCCCATGTACATCATGTTCAATGCTCTCTATAAACTGACTTGATGATTCATCATGTACCTGTTTCACTAAACCCTTAGCTCTGTTTCTTTTTTCTATATCGATGTCTCGAGCTTCATCTGTATTTAGCTGTACATGCTCTTTTCTAAATTTGACCCTGGTAGGATCAAGAATAGAACACCTTTTAATTCCTCTTAAGAACGCCATTTCCGAAGCCTGTATTTTACTTTCGTTTTTCTTGGTTGGTGTCCGTAATTCACACCTACAGGGATCGTCATAATTTTGTAAAACTTTAAAATAATTACAAAGTTTCTAAATCTGTAAAACATAATCTGATTGCCTTTCGTCTCTCACCAACCATTCTCATCAGACATCAGGACCTCTAATGCTCATGCCTCTTTTAAACGAAATTCATCATCATCATCATCATCATCAACATCTGCAAGGATTAAACCTAGGATGTTTTGTTCCGGTCTCAAATAGGCAAAGATTACAGCTGGTCACTCCAGCGCTTCCTCGGACGTCCCACACCTCTCCGTCCCCTCGGTTTATAATTCCATAGTTGTTTGGGGATGCGGCAGTCGTCCGTTCGGCAAAGATGTTCCCACCAATTCAGCCGATACTGGGCGATCCTGTCGAGTATACTCATAATATTCAGTTCCTGCCGTATATCTGTGTTTCTTCTATGATCATGGAGAGTATACCCTGCCACGTGCCTGAGAAATATCATTTCAGCCGCTTGAATGCGACTGGCCTGGCCTTTCGTTAAAGTCCAATTTTCAGACCCATAAGGAAGTGTGGGAAGAGCCATCGCCTTGTAGACTTTTAGGAGTGTTTCTTTACTTGCTGACTTAAGGTTCGCCTAATGGTCCCGCACATAAGTTTGAACTTTGAATGCGACTGGCCTGGCCTTTCGTTAACCTAAACGAAATTATTCCTCAAATAAGTTCTCCTCCATTTGTTGGTCATCTATCATAATGATTCCACGACGCTAACGATCATCATAGAACAGGTGCGTTGTCACAATTTCTTAAAACATAATTTGAGTTTGATTAGTGCCACAGTCGTACAGTACTTAGTAACGGGACATCGATGTATCCGCTATCGACACTACCTGACCAGTCGGCTGTAACGGTAACAGCGTAGGCCTACAAACGGTTAACTTTGGAAGCTCCGTATGGTCACTGACCACATTACATACTGTAATGTACCGCTTTGCGCATTATCGGTACGTCTTCAATCGTTACTCGCAAGTCATCATACGCGTAGTTACGCGCTGTAATTCCTGATGCCTGCAGACAGCATTACCACTTACTACCCTCCTCTCTCCCCTCTACAGTATTATTGTCCGTAAACATGTAGTACAGTGTTGCAAAAAGTTTACGGACACCAGCAAAAAGTCGATGATTTCGCTCTTGTCCCTAAACCTACAAACTTTCTGTCTATTTTATGAGATGTTCATATTAGGCATGATAACCCGGTTCTGTTTAACAGCCGTTTCCTTCGTCTCTTGGTGGTCGCCCATTGGTCTAACTATGGAAATATTATAGCTGGAGCAGTGAAATTTTTACTGGTGGAAAACCGGGTTTTCATGCCTAATATGAACATCTCATAAAATGACAGAAAGTTTGTAAGTTTAGGGACAAGAGCGAAATCATCGACTTTCGCTGGTGTCCCTAAACATTTTGGCAACACTGTAAGTCTTCTTCTTCTTCTTCTTCTTCTTCTTCTTCTTCTTCTTCTTCTTCTTCTTCTTCTTCTTCTTCTTCTTCTTCACTACAAGGATTAGGCTATATAAACCTGTTCCGGCACCCGTCTCATCCTCGGACGACCTACCACGTCTCTTCTACCAATGGGTTTATAGATCGAATCCTTATCCTTTACCAGGGTCCTACTGGCACAGCTTCCAATCCTTATTCTGAGGCTGCTTTGGGTACTATAAGTATTATAAAGTTTAACACGAACAGGTTACTGGCCTGTTACACAAGCCCCTTACCAGGAGGACCAGAGACTCTTCTGTCAAGGTTACCATACCTTAGCCGAAAAGCCTCTGTTTTGGGGAGCAGGAGATTCTCTTTCTGAGATAGGATTTGGTGGTTTTGTATCAGTTATTCTGATACTGAACGTTTGTTAGTGTTTCCAGTGCTCACCTATCGGCATCAGTAAGCACTCTAAGATAAATATAAGTATATTACTACCGACTCGGAACACAAAGTTTTTTATTGGTAAAAATTAAAAGTTTTAACTTATAGCCTGAACCAGTTTTCGCTTATTATAAGCTGCGTCAGAGGAAGCCTATAATAAGCGAAAACTGGTTCAGGTTATAAGGTAAAAGTTTTACATATTTACCAATAAAAAACTTTGTGTTCCGAGTCAGTAGTGATATACTTAGGCATATATTTAGTTAATCAACGGACACGTCATGGGCAACAAAATTCAACACTCTAAGATCCTAAGCCACCCAAAATGAAGAAATTAGAATGTAAAAAGAAAGACACCCTAGCCCTCGAGTACTCTAATAGCGTCGGGGTCAGAAAAAAAAACAACAAAATTCAGTCAAGAGAGACTAGACAGGAAAGATTAAAGAAATGGATCTCACCCGAGACAAGTTGAGTCCAGCTAGGGCACATCGGGATTGCTAAACCCGCATCCACAAGCTGTGGACCTCTGGTGACATATTGTATAAAATGCTTGTTGTAAACAAATATTTTTAAGTCTATTACGTAGTATTACGTAACATGGCCGGAATCATTATTTAATTAATTTATAATTTTTTGACTGTTGGGTCGTGATCTTGGAAACACAGCAGAGTCGACGACCCGTGCGTTTTTTCCACGTCCGTGTGACCAAGTTTCGTTGCCGCCTGTCAGTTGAATTCAATGCGTTTCCCAACCGCACGCAAACGGCCGGGATAAACGCTCGGGTAACCGTATCCTAAGCCTCGCCGTACACAGCCGGCGTCAATAGTGTTGGAAACAAACTCCGGGCTATTGGGCCGTGCCCCAATCCTGTTGTTACTAACAGACGTTTCAGCCTCTCCTCTGAAGGCCATCTTCAGTGTGGTTAACTGTCGAAGACCGTGTCAGTTGGCGAATCGTTATCGTGCACTGAAGGAGAGGCCGTTTCGTACTCTTGAGGAGAGGTCGAAATCTATTGTTACGACATCACAGAACAATCTACGTGTTTATCGAATGTTCCAGAGGGATCCGGAATGTAATCCGTGTGGCGTACGTGATTATCGACAAATTAGCTAGACTGTGTCAGAAGCCGCGCGGACTGTGTCAAGGCCGCAATTAATTACATCGTAGGTAGAGATAACGCGTAGTTTGGAATGTTCTGGTCTGTGAGCGGGGGATAAATACAAGGCGGCAGCGGCCTCAGTTCAGTTATAGTTGCGATATATTACATAGTGCGATTCGAGTTTACTGTCGGCGTATACTGTGTGCGTTCAAGTGGTTATTAGTGAAGTGTTGTGTTTTATAATCGGGCGGTATAATTGTAATAAAATTGTGTTTTATATTAGTTAACATTTTATTGCGTGTGAACAATTTTTATTTGATTTGTTGTAAGAGACTGTGTTGTTAATTACGAACTGTTTAACTGTGAAAATTAAAGCTGGTGATTAGTGACTTAATTGGTGTCTTGTATTTTGTTTTCCACTGTACCTACGACGATCAAGTAGACCCTCGTAACAGTATGTTTGTTAGTAACAACAGGAGTGGACCGCGGCCCATTAGCTCGGAGTTTAGTCAGTTTGTTCCTGACACACACTTTGTTTATTCAAACAGAAGTCTGCAAGAAATACGTGTTGTAATGGTCAGTTGTTGCAGGTACACACACACACACACACACACACACACACACGCACACACACAGAGTGTGGACCATCAACAGCCATTAATCAGCGAGACGAGACTCGCTTCGATGAAACAATAACAGTGGGCCAAGGACAATAAGCTTGTTTAGCGGTTAAATCATAACCACTATTTCCTACCATAGGCTGCCTTTCTACGAACAACCCCTTTATCTTCTTTTTCTTTACGTTTTTCGGGGCATATTTCTCGCCTACCCTTCTCAATAGCGTATTTAGAATTTGGTCTTTGGGTGGGGGGTGGGGGAGTGCGGTCGAGTCGATTTTATACAAAAGATAAAACAAATTTAGACTAACGCAAATCAATCGATCAACTGTGGCTCAACAACCCTTGGTGGGTCCTGGCCTGCTCTAGGACCCAAGAGTCGATTCCATTCCTCCCAATTGTATACCCTGGCCTTTCCAGTTTCTTATGTTCAGCTTTTCGAGGTCCTCCTCTATCTGGTCTTTGAATCTACTTCGGGGTCTTCCCCATTTTCTACTACCCATTGGATTCTGGTAGAAAATGTGTTTCCTTCCTCCATTCTCTCCATGTGTCCAACCCGCCTTAGGCTGTGTATTTTGATTATACTGACAATGTCCGACTCTCTGTAAAGATGGTATAGTTCATAATTATAGCGCCTGCGCCACATTCAGATTAACGCAAATGCTGTGTCATAAACTTAAAACGCTTAAAAATTAAGAGAACAACAAAATTTCTCGTCAACTTTCGACTCTCTGGGGGAGGGGTCTGTCCCGTTCGTCCCCTCCCCGTAATACGCTCCTGCTCATGTGTCCATACCAAGATACATGTTTCTCGCTCCTGTTTTCTGTCCGAGACAGTGGCCTGTGGTCTTCTCTACGTTTATCTATTCTAACGTGACCAAAGGAAACTAAAGGTGTTTATAGGTGGGGAAAGTAGACGCCGCCAGCAACTTTCGGGTACTTTCCTCTTTAGTGGTCAGTTCAGACTGGCGGCCACAAAACTCAATCAAGTTTGATCTTACTGACTCGAAAGACGTCCAGCAGCTGTCACGTGACCTACTGTTCCGTCACAACAAGCACTGGCCGCCAGTATAGCCGGGTGGGATTTGCTTTGCATTAGTCTGTTGTTGGTCGCTGTTGAGGTAGTTGTGCAAGATGAGTGCTAGTGTTAACAGTGATAACATCAGTGTAATAAAAGAAAAAATAATAAATCTGTAAAGGGGAGTGCAGATGATATACCGTAACATATTTTTGGAAGAGTTACAAAACTTTGAATTACTATGGAATGTCTTCTATGACGATCAAAAGCCACATCAAACTCCTTATTAAAATCTTACGTGGTCAAAGCCTGATGAAACTAAAAAAAAAAATGAGCACAGATGTTGTCACGGTCACTCATATAGACCTACTGACGGCCAGAAGAGACGCGAAAATGGCGGTCAGTACTCGCCTTGTGTATAAGAAATTTTACCGGCCAGTGACCACATGGCCAGTACTGCCCGTTTCTACTTTCCACGTCTGTAAGCACCTTAACACCACGAAATTGTTTTAAAGTTATTTAGGTATAACATTTATTCTTCTTTCAACGTTTATATGCATTTTTCATTACAACTTGAAACAGCGGAACTCTTTTATCAGAGAAAGACACATGGGGCCAAATCAACATCCTGACCTTACTTTACCTTATATTAACGTATCCAACTTAACCTGCAGGGGCGGACTGGCCAGGTCGGCTGATCGGCAGTCGCCGAGGGCCCCGGGCCCCGAAAAGGCTCAGAGGACCCCGAGCCATGAAAATTTTATTTCGAGAAAAAACGAGAAATATATATATTATTACCGGTATTAAAAACCTTTTCTCGGCTAAATATTGTTGGAAATAAATTTTCAGGATTTATTATGGGAGCGCCTCAGGGCCTTATGTCAAGATTCAAAAGGGGGCGCATGGCATAAACTTGCAGGAGGGCCCGGTTAAAAAAGTTACGCTACTGGGGCTACGGATTGGTGGGACGGAGTGACAATGGACAGGGCGCCGAGGTCAAGGGGGCTCCTCCGCCGTAATACACTGTGGAATATTCTTAAATGGGATTTTTTTTTAGATTTGTAGGGTATAGTTCTTTGCAGTAGAAACATTTATAATAGGTAATTATGGTTTTAAAGCTGGTTATGTTAAAGTCTAAATAATCAGATAAACTGTCTTGTATGTTTTGTATTAAAACGTTCACTTACGTAAATCCTGTACATACCATGTATCTATAAAGGGTAAATAAATAATTTAAAAAAATATACGCGCGTGCGCGTTTGTGTGTGTAGATGCAGGGGGCCCCTTGACTGCTTCCAGCCGAGGGCCCCCTATGCCAGTCCGCCCCTGCTAACCTGTCTTAAGCTCGTCACAGTTATAGTTAATCAATGTGTGGGAATTGACAAGGAAAGTACAAGAAACGTTCAAGTTTTTTCCCACCTCAGCGGAGACAAATTGGTTGCAAAAAATTCACTGCCACTTGTTACGACTCTTGTCTGACATTTGATCTCAGTTACCGACAAGCAAAACACTTTCCAGCTGACATACGGTTTTGTAAAAAGAGTTGTTGAGAAAGGTAAAGATGCCTGCCTGACCGTTAAACAATGCCAATGACGGAAATTTCCACAGAGAATCCCTGTCTCTTAGTTGTTTTTCTCATCTGTTGGCTGTTTCTGAATTTGATCGGCGCAGGTTAGCCTTGAGCGACAAACGTCCTTGACGGCATCGTCTTTGGGGATAATACCACCCATAATCTTCTTACACACACACACACACACACACACACACACACACACACACACACACACACACACACACACACACACACACACACACACACCTGCCTTGGTGTCGATGACCACCACATATAGGTTGTGCTATCAAAGGCGGGTATCGAAATTATTACACCGAATTTAATTTTTCGCTTAGGCCTATGATGTGGTATTTCGAAATGTGGACAAGTAATAGGACTTCCTGTCACAATCATATGAACTGATAGATATAAACTTTCTAGTAGGCCTACATCGTGTCACAGAAACGAGTCCACGGCCGTCATGATCTAAAACAAAATCATATAAATCATTCACGAATGCGTTTATGCATGGCCGGCTCTAGAAGGCCGGAATATTAAACTAAACGTGGTAACGTTGCGTATGGGGCCTATAAGTATAGTGTAATAAAATAGCTAAACTGAACATGTTATATTTTAATTTAATTTCATAGCATTACCAAAATCATGAGTAGGCCTATTTATAGCTAAATCTAAATTATAGGTCTGTGCGCACTTAGTACTACACGTTTAAGATGAAGAAATTAGTGAATTAGTGTTAGACCTAATGAATTAATTTTGTTTAAATTAATGAATTCGTATCATATGAGTGAGTTAATTATTATATTTCTTAAATAATATAACAGCATTTTATATAATAAACTTTTAATTTGCAAAAAATGAAGAATTATAAAACTGCTGTTAACCGGCAATTAAAAATGACGCGATTTGATAATTGAAATGCATAAATTAAGAGATCGTCTAATCGGCCCCAAATATCAGCTGGTTCCAGTGTTGCCACGTTTAATATTCCGGCCTTCTACTACAGCCGGCCATGGTTTATGCTCTAAAAAAGTACCAAAATATGATCTGAAACTGTTAAATTATGCCACATAAAAGTAAACATAAGATACGAGTACAACTGGATAGCATACACTTTTTGCGCAAACAAATGGTGTATTTTTTATTTTTAACACAGTGTCACAATAAAAATATTTACCTTAAACTAGTTTTCAGTTTCATTTGAGATACACTGATTATTTTCAGTTTCTTACGTTGGATAAACTACAGGTTGTCACCAATCAGTAGAACATATGTTCTTGCAAAAAAACGTAGTATCAGAATCATCACTGCAAAATTCCCTGTAGTCTCTAGTATCTGGCATGGATTATTTTTGTTTTAATATTATCTTTTCAAAATTTTTAACCCTTTTATTAGACTGTCACGTTCCAAAAAATTTTCTGAACACCGCATTTATATTTGGTTAAAACTTACTTTAATTTGATACTCCGCATAGATGTTTTAGCGATTTTTTTTTAAATTTTGCCCCTCACATTTTTTTGTATTCTGCCTCCCTATTTTCGGGGGAAGTAATCAATCTCAAATCTCCGCGGTAAAATTCGCTCACGCAGAGTACGCAAACTTTTATGAAAATCGGTTGGTTCATTTAAAACTTATGATGAGAGATCCTCTAAACGGTTAGTGGTGTAGACAGACAAAACCGCCAAACTCCCTTGCAGAGTCGTCAGTGAATCGTTAAAACCACAATCCAATATGACCAAAAATATCAAAAATATACTTTTATAAAAATTTTAGCTAAGGTATGACGTCAACATTAAAAAATGATTGATACATGCTTTTGTATGACATACCGCATAATTACAAGCCCTTCTGCGGAATAGAACAATGTAACCAAAAATGCAGTGTACTCTTCTTCTTCTTCTTCTTCTTCTTCTTCTTCAGCCCAACGTGAGCCCTGGCTTTCAACACCAATCTTCTCCAAAAACTCCTGTCCGTTCCCATCTCAACGTAATCCCTCACATCCATTCTTCTGAGATCTTCCATCACATCATCATCTCTTTCTGCTTTTATGCACTTGTGCTCTCAGGACTTTCTTTGGCGTACGCTGATCATCCGTCCGTTATAGCTGACGTAGCCATTGTATTCGTTGAGCCTTTACGAATCGTACAACGTCCTTATGCTTCAATAGCTCATCTACCTCGTGGTTATTCCTTATTCTCCATTTATCATCTTCTTTAACCGGGCCATAAACACGTCGTACATTCTTTCTTTCAAACTACCTTAGCGTTGCTTGTTCCTTTTATTCGTTCAACAGCTCCCTAAAGTATTCCATCCACCTCTCCAAAACCCTTCTATTGTTTCTCAAAATCTACCCATCTCTTTACCAATACATCCCTTACCCTTTGGCTGGAATTCATTTGTCGTTTTGCTAACCGCCGCATGGAAATTTCTAGTCTCACTTTGTTCATACAACTCGTCTATGTCTTCCAACTGTTTCATAAACACCATTCGTTTTTTTTTTTTGAGCATTCATTTTTGTCCGGTGTGACACTTCATCGACGAATGGGTCGTTTGTTAGAACTGTACGCCGATGTAACCATAGCAACGCGACCTCGAATCTCACGGCGTTAATCGCCACTACCTAAAAGTCTCGCAGCATCTACTGATGTTTACTACCGATACGACTGTCTATAAACGCTGGCAAACAGATCATTAAAACTAGAAACGGCCGGGTTTTTATACGATAATTACCGTAGTCTTCTCATCATATTACTATTAATTACGGTTAGCCATAAAATTCGCCTCGCACGCTTGTTAGTGTGTGTGTGTGTGTGTGTGTGTGCGCGCGCGCGCGCGTGTGTGTAAGACCATTAAAAGAAGCTACTGGAGTGACCTTCAAGTCCAAATTACTACACACAAATTATGTTTTTTTTTATAAATTTTATTTCTACTGGAAGTCGTTATTTGAATTTGGTTAAAATAGTTAAGAATCCGCCAACGTCAGAGTAACATTTACAACGCGATCCAGTACTTTGGCCCATTTATTAGTTTCCTTTCGTAGCTTATTACGAATAACTATATAGAGGCTCGGCCGGTAGCCTCGGTGACCGCTCCTATTAAGAACTATTTTAGTTCTTGTTATGAGAACTTGGACAGGCCGTGGTTGTTACAGGCCGGCAAGCCCAAGTTCTCATAACACTGAAGCCGGCCGTCAGAACCTCAGACACAATTTTATATTAGTTCTTATAAAAACTACATTATGGTATTGTTTGAACCCTAACTTTCCGTGGTACTGTACGTGAACATTATAAGTAGGACAAAAGCTGACAATAACCATCGTAAAATTTATCACACAACGTTTTCACCAGTAAACGATCTGTAGTCGTCTTCAGCTGTGAGTAACACTATACCCTGATTAACGAAAGAAAGTGACTGGCGGAGCGGCCGCGCGGCGACCGAGTTTGTAGTAAAAACATTCCACTTTATAACCTCGTGGAAACGTAAAATACAGGGCGAGAAATGTCTAATGAACTGTATTTTAATCATCAATTAAAGACGTTTTTAACAAACTTTTCTAATTTTTAAAATCTCTTTTCAATAAATTTACATTGTGAGTTAAAGAAAAAAATACACGAATTTGAATTAAAAAATTAGGGTTTATCGTTTTTATTACGTAAGAATTCAGAGGTTAAGCGTCGGAAAAAAATTTCTTGTAGACAAATGGTAGTCCACCTTCTTTAGTACAATATATCAAAAATTGAGATTCCTACGATTAATATTAACGACGTTATTAATTTTTTCCGAATGTACTGTTAACTCCGTTATTAATAATTTTTTTCATTGTGTTTTTTCACAATAAACATAACAAAATTGTATTCATCAATACAAAGTGGTATGTAACCTTCAAATATTACGAAATATAACCGCAATCAGTTAATATAGGAAAATTAGAACCAACATCGCTCAACGGCGCGCGAGCGAGTCAAGGTACAGTAACAGCCCAAAGAAAGTGGTGCATACGCTCACGGCTCACACATTGACACATAGCCAACTTACTACGAGTCACCAATCTCTCATAAGTATATACTTAGTTATCTGTCTACTTATTTAATCTAATCTTCTACCTGGAGATCTGTCAAAAACGTACATCTGACCAGACTTTTGTGGTTTAGTTGAACTACATGCTTTTTATAACAGTCTTGAATGATTGTTTATTACTCTTTTGCGGTACGGTATTTATTGTTTTCTTGTTAATAAACTGTTTTTGTTTTGTGATCAGCTTTAATACTACTAATTGAAGTGCAATGTAATTACTGGGAAATTGTTAATGCCATTCAAATTTCTCAATAACTAATTATTTAACTATGAAATATAGTTTACAGTTTAAAACTACCGAGCAAAGCTCGGTCTACCAGATATTGCATAATTATAACAGTATTTTACTGTTATAATGTAATTGAAATGTAAAAACAATTAGTAAATTACTTGTTATTAGCATTGACAAATAAATAATAAATACAGTACGGTACTTACAAGTATTGTAGTGTTCTTCAGCTTTTATGGAATCCGCTCATAAAATATGTGTATAAATCATAAAAATACACTATTAAAACACTCTATAAAAAACACTTATAGCTGTGAGTTAGTAGTCTTCAAACGAAAGTTCTCTGATACCCTCCATTGGATCGTCATCACTATTATCATCTTCTGAACAATTATCATCCTCGGAGCTACTGCTGTCTTCCACGGATATAATCATTTCCTCCACAGCTTCTTCCATTAGTCCTTCGTTATTCCATGCATCGATAATAACTTTTTTGGTGTGGTCCACTACTTGCTCCCACCTCTCAGCAGTAATTCGATTAAATCCGTCTTTAGTCAGTCGTTCAACTTCTTTTAAAGTAAACATTTTGTTGTTTTCGGCAACATGCCCCTTAACCTGAGCCCATATAAGCTCAATGGCGTTAAGATGGCAATGGTAAGGTGGTAGCCTTATCACTTTGTGACCTCTGCTCTCTATCAATTCATCAACAAAATACCTTTTGTTCTGGGGCTTGTGCCATTTCACTAATTCCAAAAGTTCTGATTTTTTCAAGTCGGTTGTAGATTGAATATTTTTCCTATCCAGCCATGCAAGTATGTCAGCTTTTTTATCTTTGCTTGTGGGAGCTTTATCAATTTGCTTAGAATGGTAGGGAGCATTGTCCATGACTATTACTGCAGGCTCTTCTAGGTTATTTAGCAAAGTTTCAGAACACCAACCGAAGAATTTGTCGTGATCCATATCTTCATGGTAGTCACCGGTTTTTTTCGATTTAAATAGTAGAAGGGAATTTGGAACAAACCCTTTTGAAGAACCTGCATGACATATTATTAATCGTTCACCTTTCCCTATAGGTGTTAACATTGTCCCCTGAAGTGACTCATCAGTCCATCCTTGTTTCAAACAATGCCCAGCATTGACCCAGGTCTCATCGAGCCAAATTATATTATCGAAATTCTCGTCTTTGATTTGGCGAAGAAAACGATACCTCCAGGCAGCGACATCGCTTCTCTCCATAATCACTTTTCTGCCCGAAAATTTTCTCCACGTAAATCCTAAACCTTTTAGCACGTTTCTAAGCGAAGACAGACTGCCATTAAACAGCTCTTCATTTTCCAACGATGATAAAAGTTTTTTCAAAGTGGGATATTCTTTTCTTATGTAATATTGATATACATGTCTTCGTATAGCGTCTTCCTGAAAAGTGTCAAGTTTTGTCACAGTTTTCTCCCGTTTCCTCTGTTTGCCCGGAGTTGAAAGTTGGCTATTACTGTCATCTTGTATTTCTTTCAATTCTTTTTCCTTGCAAACTCGCAGAACTGTATTTTTATGTATTTTCAGAGCATCTGCAGTTCGCTGTATTGCATTATTAACCGGAATCAAAGGACCTTTGTTCGCCTTTTCTCTATCAAAATATTCCCGCACTTTGCACACAATTTCTCTTGACTGTCCTTTCATAGGTACGCCTCGGCCCGAAGTTTGTCTTTTCTTTGGAGTTCGAGTCCTAGGTCTTCACCTATGTTTCCTTGGTTCAGCCTCGTTACGTTGCTCCATGCTCAGCCACCGAAGTATATTCACACAAAATAACTTAAAAACACGTCAATTTATAATGAAAGCACAAGAAACTAACACTTAAAATCAAGATAACCAACAACCGGACATCACTCAACCACCACATCAACTAAACTGAAAGCTGGAAATTTCCCTTACCCTTAGTGTGCGTATAACGGTTCAGTTTTCCTGGAAGCGTGTGCTATTTGTAGACATAAAGGAGAGGCCGAGACGCTGTACGGGAATGACGGTAGCGCGCGAATAAAATGGGTCCAATAGGTTCTGACTGTACTTCCGCCGCAGAGCGCCACGCATTGCTCTCTGTGAAATTCACTTTATATATTAATCCATTGTAGTATTCCTATCACGTACAAGGTGTAAGTTGTATATGTCTTCTACATTTAGTTATCTAAAGAGAGCGTCACGCAAATCTCATTCGTGTACAACTTTTAACAACTGAGTTAACAGGACATTAGAAAAAATTAATAACGTCGTTAATTTTAATCGTAGGAATCTCAATTTTTGATATATTGTACTAAAGAAGGTGGACTACCATTTGTCTACAAGAAATTTTTTTCCGATGCTTAACCTCTGAGTTCTTACGTAATAAAAACGATAAACCCTAATTTTTTAATTCAAATTCGTGTATTTTTTTCTTTAACTCACAATGTAAATTTATTGAAAAGAGATTTTAAAAATTAGAAAAGTTTGTTAAAAACGTCTTTAATTGATGATTAAAATACAGTTCATTAGACATTTCTCGCCCTGTATTTTACGTTTCCACGAGGTTATAAAGTGGAATGTTTTTACTACAAACTCGGTCGCCGCGCGGCCGCTCCGCCAGTCACTTTCTTTCGTTAATCAGGGTATAGTACATGAAATATAAACTTAAGCCCGAGATTCGTTCACTAACAAGTGTGAACTGCCAGAAAAAAGTTAATAATAAACCATCGCCAACTACACGGTTAAACACAACTAAAGGAAAACTATACAAAAAAAGAACCGTTACCTACTCTGTAAGTCCACTGGACATTGATTTTTATTTTTTATAAGCTCTACCCACCTTGAGTTAAGTCTTTTTGTATTTTATCCTGTTCATATCGTAATATAATTTACAACAGACTACTTCAACAACCATCTGCAAAGTAGTTTCTCCAAAGAAGTTCTTCAGAGATTTTCAACGATTCAATCATTTCTCATACTTTAATGCAGCATCTGCGTGTTAGCTCCTGCATTATCCTCTACAATGATATCTTATAAAATCCCCTATTCGCTATCCCTGCACGTTCTCCATATGGTCCGTGATTCATAGTCGCGTCATCGGATCTAAACACTATACGACTTGTCACTCATTGCTTCTGATTTCTTTTGCTCATTTCATATCTTATCATATTCTTATCTTATCTTAACTTCTTCTTTGTTGCGTTCTCCTTCTTCTTCTTCTTCTTCTTCTTCTTCTTCTTCTTCTTCTTCTTCTTCTTCTTCTCCTTCTTATGTACATGAATATTATACATGACATACACTCACATAAAATACTATATTGGCACAGATACGTTGATGACATTCTAATACTATACAGAGGAAACAAAACACAATGTGAACAGTTACTAACGCACATAAACAAAATGCACAAAAACATAACCTTTACTGCCGAATACGAACACAACAATAGCATAAACTTCTTAGACCTCTCCATCACAAAACTTGAACTCAGGCACATATTCAGTATATACAGAAAACCGACTACAACTGACACACTAATACACAACTCCTCCAATCACCCAACACAACGCAAACTAGCTGCCTTCAGAACTATGATACATAGACTTAACAACATCCCACTAGATGAAAAAGACTACAAAGACGAACTAAACACGATAAAATATCTAGCAGAATCCAACGGATACGACAGAACAATAGTCAATAAACTCCTACACAAAACAAACAACAGATAAAGACAGAAAACAACAAATTCATAACACTAACATTCATCAACAACCAAACTGAAAAAATAGCTGACAAATTAAAAAAAATCAGAATACAGAATCGCATACAAAACTACTAACAAACCAGAACACACACTATCAAGACACACACACAAAGCACAAAACAAATTCGATCTACCTGGTATTTACAAACTAAATTGCTCAGACTGCAACAAATTCTACATAGGCCAGACAGGACATAGCTTCAAACAAAGATACATTGAACGCACAAAGGCACTCCACTCCACTACAGAATCCACCTTTGCAAACCACCTCATTGAAGCAAACCACACATACAAAAACGTCGACAATAACATGGACATTCTACACGTACACACAAAAGGCCGAAAACTAGACACTATAGAACAATTGGAGATGGCGTTGCAGAGGACGCGAGAGACATGGGGATAAGAAACTGGAGGAGGGTTGCAGTGGATAGAGTGGATTGGAGGCGGAGATTGGTGGAGGCCAGGGCCCGACTTGGGCTGTAGCGCCATAGAGAGAGAGAGAGAGAGAGAGAGAGAGAGAGAGAGAGAGAGAGAGAGAGAGAGAGAGAGAGAGAGAGAGAGAGAGAACAATTGGAAATATACAGACACACGAAAACACATAAAAACGACATCCTAAATGAACAGACACAATTCAGATCACACGCATTATTCGTACATATCACACCCCACACACACAATATCGATCTTTCAAAAGTCGTCGGCGCCGTCGCCAAGAACAAGACGGACAGCGCTCCCAGTGGCAGCCTCTGAAGAAGCTTTTTAAAAGCGAAAACCGGTTAAGGCTATAGGGTAAAACTTTTACGTGTTTACCCATAAAAAACTTTGTGCTCCGAGTCGGTAGTGAAATATTTATATTTATTATACATGAATTTCATTTCTACTGTTAATGTTGACGGTCGGCTTCAACAGTGTTGGAAATAAACTCCGGGGTATTGGGGCTGCGGTCCACTAATGTTATTAATTTCAGACGTTCCGGTACTGCGGTTACTGACGAACATCGTGTGAGTTGTGTGAATCGTTTTACGCATTGAAGATGGCGTCCAGAAGTGAGGCCGAAACGTCTGAAACTAATAACATTAGTAGACCTCGACCCAATGGCTCGGAGTTTATTTCCAACATTCTACATACATATGCCATTTGTCCTTTTTTTAATTTTTACTAAACCCAAGTATTAATTGTGTGTGTGTGTGTGTGTGTGTGTTTCTCGCGGTTTGCTGTAAGTTGACTATCAGAGAACGCTATGTGTCCATTACAGTATTATAACTCTCAAGACTGTAATATTGGTTTATGCTACTGATGTATTCTTATTTATTATTATATTCAATACGTATTCAGAAACATTCGTTCAGGGACGAAACGTCAATACATTATTGTGGACAACGCGGAACCAACACACACGCGGAGATTTAGCTTTGGAAACTGAGCTACGCTCTCTAACCTTGAACACGGTTACAAATCGCTGACTGTGTGTGTTAAATAACTGACAGTTGGTAGAGAAAAAAAACATCAACAAAAAAAATTACACCATTTTTTTGCTCACGTCAACAGAAAGAGTAATATTGGAAATGATTATGCGGAAAAATTTAAAAAGTTGGATTTGGTTCAATATACGTATTAATTAATTCATGTTTAAACTTTAACTTTCAATGGTACGCAGTGGCGGATTATCCATAACGCTAGGGTATGCTGCAGCACCGGGCACCAGGGCCTCAGCTGTCAGAGGGAGCACCATCCAGCTGAATTGACTAAGTGAAGCAAAGCTTATGATCACGTTACGCAATTGTTTGGTTTTCTTACGCAGTTATTAACCATGGAGAGTGTCGAGTTGGAAAATCAAGCGAAAGCTTTTATAGACGTTTACTCGAACGATCTGAATAACGATTTTCTAACAGAAATGAAGCATTTAGTGCCACGAGTAAAATTGCAAGAAAGAGGTTTCCTTTTCAAATCGTTCGAATGAAGACGACAGATTCCAAGATACTACAGTTTGTCCGCTCAAAGTATTAAACTGGATAATTGATTGTAAAATGATTTATGTATTTCCGAATATATACATTGCTTATCGTCTGCTTTTGACGATTCCAATAGCTAACTGCGAATTTGAAAGAGCATTTTCTGTATTAAAACGCATTAAAGATATGTTGAGTTCAACTATAGGAGATTAGAGATTATCTTCGTTAGCAAGGTTGAATATTGAAAGCGAGATACTTGAATCACTCAATTTAGAAGACAGTTACACAAGACTTCGTTAAGGCAAAATCAAGAAAAAATGGATCGATTAGTATTTTCTAAGCTTAAGTACTGCTATGCTCATTGTAATCGCTATTTAGCTAGCTATTTGTTGCAATTTGAGAGTTTAACAAAATAATTGTTAACTTTTGAATTTGTGTATGCCATTTTACAGTGTAAATAATCGATAAAAGGTTGAATTTTGAGTGGTGGGGCACCAGTCTGATGGCAGCATAGGGCACCACGCGCTTCTAATGGTACTTGATGGTACGTGAACATTATAAGTAGGGTTAGGTCGGACAATTACTATCGTAAAACTTATCACACAGCGTTTCGACCACTAAACAATCTGCGGTCGTCTTCAGGTGTAAGTAAAACTTGTACATTAAATATAAACTTAACTCTACCCGAGATTCGTCCATTAACAAGCGTCACCGAAAAAAATTAAAAAATTAATAATAAACTACCACCACTTACAAAGTTAATCGCAGCTAAAGAAAAACTATATAAAAAAGGAACGCTACTTACCGTCTGAGATCGCTAGACATTTATTTTTTATTTATTTATTTATTTTTTGTATCGGCCATCTATGGCCACATGCCATTTCAATTCTTTATTCTTTGTGCTTTTCTTTTTCTCCAATATTTTTTCATCTTTTCACTGTGTCTCTTCTTCCTGTCTTCAGTCCACTTTGAACCTGCGTTTTTCTCCCTCCTACCCTAGACTCCTTCCATTTTTAACACTTTTGCCCCCAAAAACTTCTCTTTCAATTGCTTCTTCTGCGTTTATATTATATTTTTCTGAATCCTTTTGGACTTCTTTAATCTAACTTGATGCTGACTTCTTCCCCCACAGATATTTGAAGTCTGCTTTGTTAACCTATTGTCGTCCATTCTATGTAAATGTCCAAAAAATAGTAGTCTTCTTTTTATCATTGTTTCTGTTATATTTTATATACTTTGATATATTTCATCATTACTTCTTAATCTCCAACCTTCTGAAGTTTTTCGTCGGCCTAATATTTTCCTAATAATCCGTATTTCCAATATTTTTAGTTTGTCTAAATTATAATTCAATTAACTTGTATATAGGCATTCTGGCTTCACTATTGCACGGTAATGCCTTATTTTCGCATTTTTAGATATGCACTTTTTTATTGTAAATATCTTTAGGTATATGCTACTAATCTAGAGGTCCCGGGTTCGATTCCCGGGCCCGCAGCATAAAATTAAGGTGCGTTTTTCAGCCCCCAGGTCGACTCAGCCTGTTGAAAATGAGTACCTGGGATAACATCCTGGGGATAATAATGGGCGGCTGAAGCGTAGTGCTGGCCACACTGCCTTCCTTGTATGTCGTACGGCTCACATAAGGAAGCCTACCCTGTCTTACTCCTAAGCTACTTCGGTGTTATACATGGGAATCATTATTATTATTATTATCTTTAGGTATACCATATGCCCTTTCCATCTTATGAATCCTTTCTTCTATAGCAGATTTTTCTAAACAGATTGTTCTTCTATAGCAGTGGCGGCTGGTGCTATGGTTGCAGCGTTGCACAGCCACCAAAATAGAATAACTAAACTGTAAAATAAATACGAAAACATTAAGCAGTTAAAAGTGTCATAAATTTCAACGGTGAGTGTATTAGATTCTACGCGGTAATGTTCGCGTACAATTCAAATGTGGCGCGCAGGCTGGTGGTTGTAGGTCGCTTGCAACTTGAACAGTATATGGCAGAGCTTACTACACAAACATATGGGAGGACGTGCGTTACTCTTCACAGTTGGCGTAAGTTCCCAATGTTGGCTAGTAGCGTTGCACAAGCTTCTGCAACGCTCCACTAGTTTATATATGCACTTTTTATTGTTAATATTGGTTTTTATTTTTTTGTGACGGGTGACGCTTGTTAGGGAACGAATCACGGGGTAGGCTTAAGTTTATATTTAATGTACAAGTTTCAGTTAAACCTGAAGACGACCGCAGATTGTTTAGTAGTCGAAACGTTATGTGATACATTTTACGACGATTATTGTCCGACCTAAACCTTTGTTATAATTATTAATCACGGCCAGTGGTCGAAATTGTTGTCCGGGCTATTAGCCTATAGCCGCGGTCTAATATTTTAATTTGACAAAACGCCCGACGTTTCGGCTGCACCTACGGCGCCCATCTTCAGTGGAGCCGGAAGCATCATCGTCATTGTCTTCAGTGGAGCCGGAAGCATCATCGTCATTGTCTTCAGTGGAGGCGGAAACATCATCGTCATTGTCTTCAGTGGAGCCGGAAGCATCATCGTCATTGTCTTCAGTGGAGCCGGAAGCATCATCGTCATTGTCTTCAGTGGAGCCGGAAGCATCATCGTCATTGTCTTAACGCCCGCTAAAGAACAAATCACATTGCTAGTCTACTAGCTATGGCCTCTGATAGAATAAAGCGACCCGTACTCTCGCACCGGATTCCATATTGTCAAGTATGAACTGATATTGTGGAATTGATGTGCCACTTGAAGGAACCCCCAATGTTACTCTGGTTCTATACAATTCTTGAAGCACATTATCTACTGTCAGAACACAAAGTGACCGTCATTCTTGTTGTGAGTGTAGACCCCTTTCACACGAAGCACACAGTGCGGCAGACCTCTTCTAGGGACAAAAATCCCATTTAAACAATGCATAGCTTTTCACACGAGGGTGCGAGTGAGCCCACGAGAGGCAGACGTCTGCCAGCTCGTTCTCTCCCCGACAGTTGAATTCAACTCGTCGGGCAGCCCAGTTGCTAGTTAAGTGCAAATCCTTAGAACCTTTTCACACAAGGCAGACGTCTGCCTCTTCCGAATGGAAAAGTCATCATACTTTCGATGTCGAATCCTTTATTGAAGAAGTTCGCAATCATCCAGCTATATTGGATTGTTCTTGAAAAGATAATAGTAATAAAATAAAAAAAACAACAGTCCTGGAACGAAATATTCTTAATTGCCTATGAAGATTACGAAGAAATGTCAAGAAAAAACAAAATTGCATTAGATAAGTAAATAGTCACTGCAGTTTTGTCTTATTAATGTACTTAAAAATTTTACTAATAAATATACAAATTGAATAAAAAACAATGTGTATTGTAAATTTAAAGTGTATACATTTTTTAATGTAACCGCTAACTTTTCAACTGTTGCAACGGAATTCCTCATGTTGGTGTTCTCTTTTTGAATGTTATTCTCAAAAAAAAAACTATGCAATTCATCGAAAGAAGAAATCGACATACGAAAATAATTAAAAAACTTTCATTGTAATTTCTCAGTTCGTATTTCTCATATCTCCGGTGGAAATCAAGGAGGCATTTACTGTGTACACATGTATTTATGTGAACCTACCGATTTGATTAAACCTTAAAGAATATTAGCCTACGAAAAATGTAAATTGACAGCTGCAGTCGATTATGTTAAGGAACGAATTCGTCATCATCGTTATCATTCGTGTTTGAGGCATTTCTACTCGTATCATCTACATTGATTGAGTTGGTCCGCTTAACGTTTGATTGAACTTCCGATAGTTCGTTATCCCAATAATCTGTAAAGTTTAAAAATTTAGGTCAGTCTTTCTGGTTTCTTTGTCTTTAAGTGGGATATCCGTTTGTTAAATTCTTTTAATTTTTCTCTTATATCTGTGTTTTTTCGTCAATTTCATATCGCCTATTAGAATTCTTAAAAAATTGTATTTCATTCGCTTGTATTCTGGCGGACATCTTCAAAGAAATTGCAAAAACTGAGACGTGGAGAAAAGCATAGATACAGAAATGGAGGAAGAGAAAATGCCCTGCAGGTCCTCTAAAGCGCTTAATAATAATCTTACATTACCGATCCTTAGTTTTAAGGATCGTATTAAACATACTATAAAAATTTATTTTAAAAATATTAATATATTCACACTTGACAGTTTCAGGCAGAAGCACATCTCTTTTACTTTGCACGTTAATTGTGCACCTTATATTATCTTATAAGATACCTTACCTTACCTTGTAAGGTATATTACCTTAACTTGTAAGGTATATTACCTTAATATTGCCTCATTTCTAAGTTTAATTTTTGAAGGCTCTCAGAACACCATATACACCACCAATAAACACCATAAACACCATATAATTGAATCTCTCTATTTTTACTTACTTGATCAAAATTTCATAGCGGTGTTACTTATTTCGTATAGTGATCCCTAAAAATTTGAGACCGTCATTTGGTCATCATTAAAGATATGTCATTACAAAATTCCGCTGATTGAAATTAAGTAAGTAAAATTTTAAAGTTACTGTCCATTGTCTGTAATTTCGTCAGTATATATTAAAAAGAAATGGCGATACGCCCCAGCCTTGTCTTACACCTAAATTTATTTCTTCAATCTTATTAATGTCATTTGTAGTTATCGTTCATATTTGTAACTAATTGGTTTAAAAGAAGCGGAATGCCTCTTTTAATTATAATTTCACACCTCTGATGTCTGCTTAATCTATCAAAATCCGTATGTTTGTCAGTTAAATTATCTATGATATTCAATAATTTGTTGCACTATAAAAGTATTATCTTCGCAAAACCTCCAACTCTATAACCTTCTTGACCTTCAAGCAATAGTGTTCTAATATTGTTTTCAGTCTTGCTATTATGACTTTAGAGTATTTTCTTTACACTATTCTTTACGCTATATAAACTTATATAGCTTCCACATTTTGATCCGTTGCCTTTTTTGAATGTTGGTTTTACGATAGATTGGGTACATTTTTGTTAAGCCAACATTGATTCAGTAAATCGAAAACAGCTTAGTTTCAACCCTTTTGATTAGCGTTTTATAAGTTCATTGTTGATGCCATCACAAACAAATTACAACTATTCCTCCTCCTCCTATGGGGCTACAGCCCAAGTCGGGCCCTGGCCTCCACCAATCTCCGCCTCCAATCCACTCTATCCACTGCAACCCTCCTCCAGTTTCTTATCCCCATGTCCCTCGCGTCCTCTGCAACACCATCTTCCCACCTCTTCCTCGGTCTGCCTCTAGGTCTCGTTCCCTCCCATGTACCCAGCAAAGCCCTCTTGGGGTTCCTGCCATCCTCCATTCTCATAACATGTCCGGCCCAACGCAATCTTTGTATTCTTCTAGTATCTCTTTATATATTTGATACAGTTCATTGTTGTATCTCAGTCTCCATGAGCCATTTTCTTGTATTGGGCTTATAATGCGTCTGAGGATTTTCCTTTCAAAGGTGTCTACTATGTCGGCTGTTTTCTGTGTGATTGTCTATGCCTCACACATGTTTACTAATTATTATCGTTGATACTATCTGGTCAGCTGAGAAACAATTCATAGCTGTGAATCGAAGGGCTACGGCCTTCGACAGAAATTCAGGAAAGCTTTTAAATAGACAGAGGGCCACAACTACAAATGAAAAAAATTAAGAACAGTAAAACTCATCAATACTGTTTTGTATTAAAAACACGCAGACACATATTTTTCGAGTTTTGGAGTAAAAAATATTTGCAAAACTACTAGTGGTAAGTCTGTCGTTTATTAGTGGGTCAATCAACATTTTCCTGTTCCATCCTTTTCTATTTTCAATTAGTGCTAGAGCCAATATTACAACTACTTCTTCCTGTTCATTCATAATTTTGAAATACTGTATAAAAAAGCAATTTAAAAAATATGTTGAATTAGCATATTTACTCTGCACTGACTGCACTGAGGCTGGACCGTTTGGTGCGAGGCACCCAGGCACAGTGTGCCGAGAGCAAGCTCGCGTGAGACTACTACGGCAGACGTCTGCCGTAGACAGATGCCGCAAACATTATTCTTTCACCTGCAATAAGTAGGTTACCGGTCGTTATGTGGAGGTTATATTTACCTGCGCCGGGTGAAAGTCTCTGGCCGTTGCACTTCTACTCAAACCGTACACAGACGGTAGGTATTCCTTCCACGTTTATCCGTTGCTGGTTCAATGCCCACTGTTTTTCTTATGTTATTCACCTAATCTGCTTTCCTTACTAATTTAAAACACATTTATATAAAATAATATATATACCATACACTAGTATAAATAATTGAGGAAAAACAAATATTTTGATACGCCAAAAGAACAACATTACTGCGCGACGTAGGACTGACACAGACGTAATTTGTCAACGAATAGTCGGTTTGTTTTACAATGTAAATAGTTTCACTGTGTACCTAAGGCTTTTACGGGCGATGTCAGCTGTGTTAGAATCAAATTGACTTATCTCCTGCTGTTACGAACAGACGTACACCTCTCACCTCTGGAGGCCACCTTCACTGCTTAAAAACGATTCACCAACTGCAACGATGTTCGTCAGTTAACCACGTGACTTAGTGGACCACGGCCCAGTAGACCGAAGTTTATCCCCAACATTGTTGACGCCTCCCGAGAAAGTCTTAGATACCGAATACGCTTCTGTTAATTAAAGATAACTAACAATTAAAGTACACAAATTCTAGCAAATTATATTTGAGACCTCCCTCAATTTCAGCAAACTATTATTGAGAAACATCGGAACTGTGACCGCTGCGCTTTACCATCAATATCGATGTCTGTCACAGCCACGAGGATTTAATTTCCATAGAGACAGTAGCAACAGGAAGACGTAGTATTCAAGTGGAAGTGTAATTATTCAATACGGGCCGTATCTGTGTCACTTTCTCCTGGGGTCCCACATCATAAAACACGCCATGATGTGGGTAATATTAGCCGGTTGTAAACAAATGCTTACGGACGGTCTAAGGATATGTAAATAACAGACTTATGTTTAGCCATTAATAGCAGTCTGTTTGCGAATAGCCCGAGCAATCTTACCAATTGTAACTTCTTTTAAATCGCTGTACCCAAAGAAACCCGAGCTGCAGTTGCGTTCGTCACGAAAGTGTAACGCAAATGAGGCACAACGCGATTATGGAAGCAGCGAAAAGTCGAACGGATAATTTTGTACTTCATTAATAACCAGAAATATTAAATTTAAGAACGATAAAATATTAATGAAATTTAAAAGCATCATTTAAAAATTATTGAAAAAGAAAATTACTTGAAACAGAACACAACGTTAAACGAAAAGTCAACACAAGTTATCAGCCTGTGACCTAACTGAAAATATACCTTGTTCTTCTTCTTCTACTGGCATTACAACCCAGTATGAGTTTAGCCTCTTCAACGATTTTTCTCCATTCGGGCCTCTCATTATACAGTCTTATCATCTTCCTATCCCCATATTCCTCAGATCCTCCTCAATACCCTCGATCCATCTCTTTCTTGGCCTTCTTCTTCATCTCCTACCCATTCTAGAATTTTTCTTGGAACTCTGTGTTGTTGTTCCATCATCATTGTGTGTCCCAGCCAGACTGTCCTTCTAGTCTTTATAAACCTTACTATGTCAGCTTCGTCTATTAGATTATTTATTTCTTGATTCCTTCGTTTTTCTTTTCTTGATACGCGCCGTGGATCAGGTCTTGATAATGGTGGCGACACTGAGAGCCCTCGTGCGGACTGTGACAGGTAGCAGTTTAGTAAGTAAGCACGACAAAGTTGGAATTATCAGAATGATCATTACCATGCTTAACATTTGACAGTTCACTACTGACCCAACATCTTCATCTATCGTTGTCAAGTACTTTCTGTTCTGACCCATCCTTATTCTGTGTATTATGTCCCCAGTTCGAACCAGATATCATGGTCGCTTTGTCTACAATTTGGCAACCTCGCCTAGCCAAACATCTGTTTTATTTTATTAATTGTCTCAAACCATGTAGCATTTTAAATATCTTAAATTATAAATCAAAGTTTTATAAAATGCCCTTATATCTTTAACGATCAAATCAAAGAGCTTAAGCACAACCTGATAAGCTTAAGTAAGCTCACTTGTTTACCACTGACTTACTAAATCGGAATAAATTACATAAAAACTTTATAATAATAAGAAAGTTAGAAATACACTCACACTTTCATAAAATTTGTTATTTATTAAATTGCAACAATTGTTTCAACAAGCCAGCCAATTGTCTCAAAGAGCGACAAGAACTGAAGTAAAATTTCGGATGTGAGCATGCGTTAGGATTAGATGACGTACGAGGAATGTGCAAGTCGTTGGCTAATAGAAAGGTCAACCAACCGGAAATACCCAGGTCTGCCAAAGGTGTAACATATTATTTCTTTTCTTTTATTTACGTACTATCGAAACTGGTCTTAGGAACCAATCACTCTGAACGTTTTAGATAAAAAAGTACTTACAATGTCCGATGAACTCAATAAGTTACACCTGATCGCAATACACAATACAAACGCTTTTATACTCTGATTCTGTCACGTCCCAACTGGAAAGACTTGATCTTCTTGAGTAATAATAATAATGATCACGACACGGCATAGGCAAGGTGCTGTCTGCTCCGTCTTCAAAGATGTTCCAGCAGTCTCTTCTTGGATCTATCCACACACACATGGAGAGGTGTTTTATAGGATTATATTTCCAAACTTGTTTGGCCAGTCTTGAATCTGACATTCTTTCTAGTGTTTTTTTCCACCGTTGTTCAAGCTCACCGTTAAAATCTTTTACTCTTTCGTTCAAGCTGAAAACTCGTAACTCTTTTCGTATGGCCTCATTCTTTACACGGTCAAGTGTAGAACACCTTGTAACTCCTCTTAAGAACGCCATTTCCGAGCCCTATATTTTACTTCCTTGTTCCTTATTTATTGTCCGTAATTAACACCCATAAGACCAGTACAGGCACTGCCATAATTTTGTAAAACTTCAATTCTGTATCTCGACGTACGTTATTTCTAAAAATACGGTTGATTGTCCCACAGATCGTCTGGAACTTACCTAACATCAACATCATAATTCTTATCATAGCCAATATCATTTCCCAAATAATTAAAATGGCTCACCTGTTCCTAAAATTTGATCATTAATCATTATTTTTATTCTTACTAGTTCCTTATCATAATTCAGTAGAACTCCATTTATCCGAAGTCCAGTTATCCGAATCGTTATCAGGAAATGAAAAGAAATGACACTTATTCAAATCGCAGTTACCGTAAAAAAAAAAAAAAAAAAAAAAAAATACATATAAGACTGTGTATGCATCATAGTTTACAGTTTACGCACTGATCAGTACAATGTTTTCTAGCCTACTGCTCGCCTAAAATTATAATTATGTGTATTATTTTTATTTTTTTTTTTAGTAAAAGTAAACATTTTGCAAAACACGTGTGACCTGGTTTTTATTAAGATACTGTATCCATGTAATAAAAAGAAACAAAAGTAATTTTTGAGCAAATTTCGCATTTTCTTTCACAACATAACCTTTTTCTTATGTTTGTCCCAATTATCCGAATTTCTGCATATCCGAATTACGTCTGGGACTCATTAGTTCGGATAAATGGAGTTCTACTGTAATAATAACACTAATAACTAGTATGCTCCCCGAGGTGGAGAACTCGCTTACTATTTTGAACGGAGTACATTATTTATTATTACATAAATTTCGATATCAGACAATTTTTCAATTATGGAACAAATTACAAAAATCTCGACTACTCTATTCTTTTCATGAGTAATATAACAATTGTAGAGCACACAGTCATACAATAAACGCTAAAAATTAGAAAAATTCGGATTTGGGTTACTAATCCTTTCATTATTTAATATTGATTGTTAAACTTTCACTTGTAAACTTACTTTGTGAAACTTAACACAGCAGAACAATATGAAATATACAAACACTACACAACACAACACAACCAAACAACATCTTAACGACCAATTACACTTTAAATCACACGCACTCTTTGACACAATTATACATAAAACATTCAATAATTCGGATCCCCGCGCCAATTCCCTTCCACCCCCCCCCCCCCAATTCAACCTACCAACTAAAAAACCGTTACAAGTTCCGGACATTCTGTCTCACACCGCTGAAGAAGGCGCACATCACGCCGAAACGCGTACGGGAAAACAAAGTAAGTTCACAAGTGAAAGTTTAACAATCAATATTAATTAAGTGCTGTGAATGAAGAAGATGAACCATCGAAACAACTGTAATCCTTTCAGTCTGATGCCCTGCTGGACTTTCCAATTCAAATTTCTGATATTTTTTTGGGCTATATGGTCTCAATTTTTTTTTTATTTCCAAAACTTAACATTACATTCAGATGATAGTTAAGGTTTCCAACAATGTGATATCCCACGTGAATTTCTGCGATTGTATCAAACGTTTTACCCACTTTTTGATAAGATGTGTTACCCTGACGGTGTGTTAGATGATGTTGTGTGTTATAATGATGGAATTTTGGGTAAGGTGAGTGTATTAGTAACGCTGTTTGACAGGTGTAGTGCAAACTGTGTTGGTGGTTTTGAAGACTCAAGATCGCAAACGCGTATATGAAGCAGAAAACGCTACGCAAGTAATTGAAAAAAAAAGACCGTCTAGCAGTTGAAAACGAAAACAGAAGATTGGTGAGTAATTAGGAAGATTCAGATGATCCAGAATATGGCTATGGAGCTCACTAAAGAACGTAACTTGTGGTTGAATTCATTATTCTTCTTTCTTAATTAACTGGTTATAATGCGTCGCGACGGCCTACCTTCCGTAAATTGTAAGACGTAATTGCTTCTGGGCACCGTTATACGGCAAACGGTAAACCATAAATCACAAACGTTGACCTTTTTGAGAGTATCATAAGAATGCGTGCAAGTGTGTGCGCGCATGGAGTGACAACGCGCGCCGCCAAAGAAGGAGCGACTGGCGGCTGGCGGTTACCGGAGGCTGTTAACCTTACTATAGTGTATAATGTCAACAGCCCCGGTAATGTACAGTAACTGACTGACGATGATCAGAACAGACACACTGCGCACGCACCACACCGCACCGCCGCGCTCTCCGGTTACACAATAACTAATCTAGAGATGGGCATCCAAACGAACTTATTATAGTTCGGTCCTTCACACTAGCGAACTAGCACAATGAACTAGGTCACTAGTTCACTCTGTCGGACTCCTCTTTTCCCAAAATTTTTATAGACATTACAGTAGACCCTCTGTTAACCAAAACAAAGCAGGGGAAGGCGGTTTCGGATAACCAAAATTTCGGATAATAATTAAGATATAATTTTTTAAAGTGTGTGGTAAAATAATTGGAGGCAATATACAATATTATCAAAAGATTTTAATAAAAATCAAACCATTTACATAAAGTAATTTTTAACACTAGTTTTATGATTTTTTTTTATTCTTATATTTTCCTTTGTTATTTCTTTTCGCATCGCTTTCTTGTAGCAATATCTCGCCATCGCTTCGTTAACAGAACGTCAAAGGGCTTTGATTCTTCATTTCGTTTGACGAACCGTAACGCTATCTGAAAATATGAATAGAATGTGAGCAAAACGCGTATTTCATATTGCCTATTTTAATGCCCTAACCGAAAATAAAAACTCTTTCTTCTAAGCCATCGAAGATGTAGGCAGCGGTGTCATGGCTGCTGCTCTCTGCTATGTCATCGTCTTCGTCGTCCCTTTGTTGCGCGAACCATAAAAAAACAGCCTCATTTACTTTCTCGTTTTGACACGTCTTCATTGTTTTCTTGTTTGGCATCTTCGAAGCATGCTCTTCAAACTTTATTTCATCTTTACCCAGTCGGAAACAGTAGGAACACCAAAATCGGCTGCCACAGTCCGCAAAATCTCGTCATTTTTAATTCTTTTAGTTGCCTCCGATTTGTCTTCAGTCGTTGTCATGACTCGTTTCCGCTTTTTTGAGATGACGCACAATTTATTACATGTTTATTACATTAGTTATTGTCAGTAGCGGACTAAGGGGGGGGGACGTGGGAGGCGGACCGCCCCGGGCCCCACTTAGTAGGGGGCCTCCAGATTTGAAAATTCAAGTTTTGTAGTAAATTTTTTAATTTATTTGCAAATGTTCTATTGTCACGTCCTGAAACGCAACACTAGGAGAGGTCCAGGATTTGATCGATTCCAAAGATTTTTTCATATTATTTTGAAATCTAGCTTACAACCCTACCTCACAAATTGTTTACACATAAAAAAACTTATAAAGGTAAGTTTATTATTAGAA
Source organism: Magicicada septendecula (assembly GCA_034769895.1). Lineage (NCBI taxonomy): Eukaryota > Metazoa > Arthropoda > Insecta > Hemiptera > Cicadidae > Magicicada > Magicicada septendecula. The sequence goes on along the minus strand of CM068371.1, from coordinate 14,230,996 downwards.
ATATATTCATATATAAAAAAAGAAGCGTCAGTTGTACCTGGCGTCAATGTCTTACCAAGCAGTCGGAAGTTGCAAATTGCCCCCCAAACAGCACGGACGGCAACGGCAGCGGCAACGTCTCAAGAAGGCCGTGCATCGGTACGACAACGTAAACGGCGAAGTGAAATACCGGACTACAACATGTAGGCCTACGCTAAAAGAGATTATACCAGTGAACAACAATTAACATTTCAGGACACCAACAATTTATTTAAAATCTCTCATCAGAATTTTTACCGAACAGTGGATACTTCGGAGTGCGGAAATTGGGTCAGTTACTCGAACAAACGAATTCACAAAAAGTGCATCACATATTCCGTACGTCTATAAATAACACTAATTTTTTTTTTACTTTGTATTTACAATATGAAAGTGGATTTTTATTTCAAACATTACTACAGCTTCTTATAAAGTTTCCTAAGTAGACGTACCAATACAGTAATTAGACAATAAATGTATAACAGTAAAGTGTTTTTGCTATGTATTGCTTAAAGTTAAATTGGATTATAAACAAGGGTCTTGTGGAGGGGGACCTCAGACAGAAATGCGCCCCGGGCCTCCAGTGGCCTAGGTACGGTACTGGTTATTGTGTTTTATCCGGAAAACAAATTTTCATTGTAGTAAACATCGGGAATATATAATTTTTTGGTCGGTTGTTTCGGTTAAAAGTGTTCCGGTTAATGGAGGTTCTACTGTAAAAGAACAAAAATTGACATATTCCTCTTTCAGTTTATCTTAGGTTATAGGCCAGGGATGGCCAGCCTCCTCATGCGCATGAGATAACATCAAAGCTTATGAAGATTAGCTGAAAGATAACAATACCTTTTTTGACGTTTTAACAAAAACAGATGCAATAAAATATTATTTAAATACAAAAATATTATGAAAATAATGATATTCATATCGCCTGTAGCCAGAATCGCGAAACCCGTCTCTCATTTAAAGAGTCGTAATAAATAACACTCATCTGAAATAACAAAAATAATGTATTTTTTTAATTATTTAATAGACTAACTTTTAAAAGCAATTCCCTCCAATCCTAGAATACGATATTCTCTAATAGTTTTTTTTTAAGTTAAATTTATGTCAAAATTTGTCGAAATAACAAAATCAGACAATAAACAAAAATTGTCAAACAGTCTATTCCTTGACCCCTTCCGATTCATCGGGACTGATAGACGTTTACTTTTACAAATTCTTGTCTTAAAAAAGAATTGTATATATAAATTAATTATTTAACAGTATATCAAAGTAATTAAAAACATAAAAATTTGGAGTTTGTAATAATATAAACATTCGAACAATAAAGTGCAGTCAAGAATAGTAAACGAATTAAACAATGGACCGACTACGGGCACAAGCACTCAGTTCTAACACTCGTTACTGATTCGCGAACCACCTACTGAAAGCGAACGGCCTACTGCAAACGAACGACTGAACTAACAACGAAATCCTGCCAGAGCTGTAGGGATGCGCGTCCGAGACGTCCGTATTATAACATCTTCTCCTGTGTTATAACTTAGGGAACCCGCAATAATTGGTTCTGCCAATTATTCAGGCTGCCTTACTTGTGACGAGCTGAAAATTAATCAGAACAACAAACAATAAATATACAAGGATTCAGGGAAGGGGAGACTGTTGATTTATGCACTCAGTATAGTATGTACTCCTGATGACATCTCTTTATTACATATTGTATTATTTTCTTTACTTAAAATTCTCGACACATATGCTTCAATAGCTTACAGTTTACATGATGATTATATTTTATTCTTTACAAGGCCCCTTAAAATAAGATGTACATGAATTTAATTAATTCTCCGGATCCGGGATTTCCTCTAATACGTTAAGAATGGTTACCTCGCCATATAAAGCTTTCAAAATTTTGCCATTTGAAGAATGGTCTTTATTAATCTTTTAAACAATAAGGCTTTACAGTTTAGAGCTATAACTCTTTTACTAGGGATAAGTATACAAGTTATGAGTATACAATTACTGTTATACAATTACTTAAAATGTCTTAATGTGGTTAAATTAATTGTCTTTTGTTGAATATAATATTTAGTATTTCATAAGCACGGAAGGCTTGCCTCCGTGTCACCTTTTTTTGATGTCTTCCAGCTCTGCGTTATTCCAGTCGTAGGTCCTCGGTTGCAGCATGTTTGAAGTAGGTCAGGTGTCTCTCATTATCTTCGTATCCGGGAATGGTGTAGTCCTGAAGTCTTTTAGATCATGGTGTCTCCTGGTTCTCAGCTCTTGGCTAACTGATAGTAATAGCTCGTTGATCTGAATGATTAACATAAAGTTTCATTCACCTGTATCCACTTCACATGATAGTTTGATTGTAGCACTTCACTTCATGGGATTACCACAGTTTTAATTACATTAGTATTATATTTTAAGATTTTAGAAAAGATGTCACCGGCGCTAAATTTTAGTTATTCATTCTCACCCGTTTACACCATATTTATATGAGTCGCGGTTCAACTACATTAACGCAACACATTGTTTAATAGTAAAAAGAATGCGTCAGTGTCTTAACTGACGGATTAATTACATTTTGTAATAAACTATTTTTAACGTAGCACATATCGGCAGTACACAGCTTACTGTTTGACCGCTCCCTAGCAAGTGGGCGAAAATAGTTAGGGGTGAGAGTATTAATCTCGCGACGGTTCAACTCAACATAAAAATAGTTCCAAGTTTCTTTTTTATTTAAAGGACTAAAATTAGATTAAATAATTAAGTAGAGAGATTCTTAGTTACAATTGCTATCAAAGTACATTATAGTAGTCTAGTTTAATTATTTAAATAATAATCAATTTACAATTATTTTTAGTTAGTTAAGGGGTTGGAAAACAAGTTGATTCTGGTTAGCGCCTGTTTCTGCAGGATTAATTAACAAGCTTTACCCTTTCTGTACACTCGTATTCCTTTTAATATATTAATAGACTTTCATTTAAATATTTCTATTATTTAATGATTACAATACGCTTTAGGTTAAAATGTGAGATTTTATTAAACACTTAAAATTTATCAACCTATACATTATCAACTTAATTAATTAATTTATTTTTTATTAATAAAATCGTCACATACTCCGCCTCTTAACAAACACAGACTCCTGACAAGTTGGTTAGCAATGTACCGGGAGTATGCTTGGGGAGTACCGTGTGAAATTTCTCTCACCCGTTTTTCTTTGTATGTAATTACGAGTAGCATTAGTCATTCTTGACTTGCTGATTCTTACTAACTATATATATTTCATAATTTACAGACTAATTCTACTACTACATAAAATTCACACACTATAAAAGTATTTTAAACACTCTAAATTTTTCTTAACTCTATTACTTATGACTACTACCGGATTTTTCTTTAGCTGTGAGTTATTCTAGTTATAGAATTACTCTTTAAGTAATCTTTCTTTTTTTATTATTATTATTCCTCATATTGGATGTCAGCTGACTTCTTACTTTGCTCTACTTTCGATGAATAGGATTCAAGGTTGATCAGGCCTCGTACCTATTTATACGATAAGGTAGCCAAATGTTACTCAAGTACTCTTTGCATTTGAGTACCTACATCTAATACATTTATTTAACTTGCACTCTACCATTTCCTTCTTCGTGATAACGTTTTATCTGCGAAATATGTGTCCTTCGTACATATTTTTGAGTAGAGGGTTCATACAGTGCTACAGTTACTGGAGTTAAGTATTTGTGAATTTGATAAGGACCGCACCATCTGTATGATAGCTTGGAAGTTGTCTTATCGATTGCACTACTCGTTGGGTGCGTTTTATACATAACTAAGTCACCGATTTGGTACTTTACTTCATTATTATTATTTTTTCGCTCGTGATATTTCCTTGATTTCGCTAAGTTTGTTCTTAAATTAGCGCGCGCTTCATTCCATATTTTCCTAATATTTTTATCCCTAATTTCAAGGGGTAACAATTCATGTATTTTCCACTTAGTGGATAATGGGTGGTTAGGTTTATACTTGAACAATAATTCGAATGGGGTAGACTTATGTCCTTCATGATATGCTGAATTAAAGGCGAATTGTATCCAGGAGAGGTTCTGGTCCCAAGAAGTATGGTCATTAGCATGGTAGGCTATTAAAGCAGATTTTAGGTTTCGCAAATACCTCTCAGCTATATTACCTTGCGGACGATACTCTGTAGTGGTAATGTGGTCTATACCTAGTTTGAAACACATGTTCCTGAATTCCTTGGACTTAAACTGTGGTCCGTTATCCGACACTAGATGGACAGGAATACCGAATTCTTTAAATAATCTATGCTGTAAAATACTTACTGTTGTCGTAGCTAAGGCTCGTCGCATGGGGTACATCCAGACGAATTTACTAAAAGAATCTACGCAAATTAGTAACATTGTATTTCCTGATTTAGAACGCGGGTAGGGTCCTGAAAAGTCTACATAAATTTTGGAGAATGGGGTAGCAGGAATCTCTGAGATTAATTGACTTATTTGGCTGTTTCTCGCTGGTTTGCTGAGTGCACACAACTTACACTTCTTTACAAAGTTCGCGATCTCACTGTTCATATTTTCCCAGTGATATTCTTTACGAATTCGATGTATGGTTTTATTTATTCCCATATGTGCTCCAATGGTGGAGGAGTGATAATATTCCATCAGCATAGGTTTAATAATATCAGGTGCGATTATTCGTAAATATTTTCCGTTCGCTATTCTACAACATAATACTCTCTTACTTAATAGGTATTTTTCTGACTTGTTTCCTTTTTCAAGTTGTTCAATAATTGGACTCAAACGTGGGTCTTGTCGTTGGTAATGGGCTAAATCCGTAAATGCAAGAGGAAATTCGGTAATTAAAGTATTAATAATCGGCGTTTCTCTACTCTTGTTTTCGTAAGTATTACTACTAGGCTGGAACATACGTGACAGTGTATCGGCAACTACGTTTTGGGTGCCTCTAATATGTTGTACTTTGAATTTAAAACAATTTAATCTTAATACCCATCTTCCGATACGACCTAACTGTTTTGGGTGATTTAGTAGCCAAGATAAAGCTTGATTATCTGTTTCTAACAAAAACTCTTTATGTTCTAAAAAAGGTTTGAACTTCTCAAAGGCGAAAACGATAGCTAAACATTCTAATTCGTATGCGGAGTATTTCTTTTCTTGGTCTGTCAGGGTGCGTGAAGCATAACTAATAGGTAATCTAGAGTTATCTACTTCCTGATATATTACGGCACCTAGGGCTACACTTGAACTGTCTGTCTGCACAACAAACGGTTTTGTAAAATCGGCTAATTGTAGTACGGGGGGTGATATTATGCTTTCTTTTAATTTCTCGAATGCGGTTTGATGTTGCTCATTCCACTCAAATTTAACTCCCTTCTTTCTTAAGGTATTTAGCGGTGCTGCAATTTCGGCTAGATGTGGGATATACTTGTGGAAATAATTTATCATTCCTAAAAATCGGGCAATTCCTTTCGCATCCCGCGGTGGTAAAAATTCTCTGATAGCACGGGTTCGCTCTGGGTCTATGCTTACCTTTCCGTTGGCTTTTACGATGTGACCTAAAAATGAGAATTGTGTCACAGCAAAATTTACTTTACTGGGGTTTACGGTTAATCCAGCTTTCTCCAATCGGGATAGAACTTCACGTAGATGTTCAAGATGTTGCTCAATTGACTCGCTGTAAATAACAATGTCATGTAGGTAGTGGTACACATATTTAAACTTTATGTCATGAAATAATTTTTCTAATAATCTGCTACATACAGAACTACCTTGGGATATACCAAAGGGTACCCTTGTAAATTGGTACAGGTTGAAAGGGACGGCAAAGGCGGTAAGACGTTTTGATTCTTGTGAGAGGGGTATCTGATGAAAAGCTTGATTTAAATCCATAATGGTAAAAATTTTTGCTTTCGTAAAATAATGAAAAGCACTGTGGATGTCGGGAAGTGGTATGGATTCAAATTCTATTCGTTTATTTAGTTACGCGTTTATTCGTCTATAGTCTACAACTAATCTATGTTTGTCGTTACTTTTGGGTACTAAAAACGCGGGGGATGAATAAGATGACGTAGAGGGTTCGATGACTCCTTGTTCTAACAGTTTATTAATTTGGTTCCTCATTACTTTCATTTTTGGAGGTGATAACTTGTATGGGGCTAAACGTATTACTTTATTGTCGCTCAAATTTATTTTATACTCTATCAGGTCTGTCAGTCCTAACTTCGGGGTGAGGACATTGGAGAATTGTTTTATTAAAGTCTGTATATTCCGTCTATCTTTACCTTCCAGGTGACCTAATTCACATTCGTGATGCTTTAGATGTGAAGAAGTCGTGCTAGTACTTTCTCTGTTATTTGAATTATCATCCAAGTTATATTTCCGTGAACGATCGAATCCAAAGTAAAATTTCTTCTCGTGAATGTCTAAAATTATTCCTGTTTTACTGATAAAATCAGCTCCCAATATTAACTCGGGTCCTAATTCGTCGCATACCAACATTGGAAAATACCACGTCAGATTTTTAATTTTTACCTTAAATGTGATGATAAGTTTTATCATTAAGTTTTGTTTGTTAGCTGTAGCGCATTTAATATTTACAGATTGACTGCGTTTAACTAAATTATGTTTAAGTAATTTATTGGCTAGCTCTTGACTAATTAAACTTCGCGTTGATCCGGAATCAATTAATCCGAGGGTGGAAGTAACACCAAGGTCAACTTGTACATACGGTAATTGACACTTATTGAAATCACATTTATTAATAGCGTTACATTTATCGATAAATTTTTTTACATAGGGGTCTAATTTTCTTTTGTTATTATTATTAATTTGTTTTATTTTATTGTCTCTCAGGGGTTTACCTTTTTTCACGATGCTGCGGAAGACACAGGGTTTCGGATCTCCCTGCCTTACATGTTTTTTGGATAATGAGTTTTCCGATTGTACTGTTTCCTTTTACAGTTTCTACTGAGGTGTCCAGGTTTTCCGCAGTTATAGCATATATATTCTTTACGCGGGGTCTCACTGGTTTCCTGTCGTGGTTGAGGCTCCTTGGACTTACCATGGCCATGAACATAGGTTGATCTTTGAAATGGTCTTCTTTCTCGTAGACTTCTTGCATCTGAGACTAAGGCTTGCATTTCTTTTCTATATGGTGTAGTGGATACCGGTGCATGTCTGTGCTGATCTGCGTACCACACATTGGAAGAGTGAATACTACATTGTTCAAGGTCAGCGAAAGTAAGGGGTCTACTTATTAGTGCTAAACGGGAGCGTTCTTCAGGAGATAAGCCTACTAGGATAGTATCGACCAATTGTTTTTCAGTCCAGTCGACTTGTAGTAGACGTGAAGATTCTCTGATGTCTGCAATATAGTGGGCCAGTCTTTCATGAGCTCCTTGTACTCGAAGTATGGTATTTCTCTTGATCTCCTCATAAATTCCCGTGGGGATAAAATATTTGATTATATTCGTATGAAGTTCTTCTACTGGAAGAGACGAGTTTAATGATTCTAGTACACGATCTCGTAATGGTGGTTTACATTTGGGTAAGATTACTTGCAGTATTTGCCAATCGTTCAATTGTTGTAGATCTTTTATTTGCAGTAGATATCTGATAAAAGTCAATAGAGTCGTTATACTTAAGCCATCGGTGTACGGAATTTCATTAATTATTTTCTCTACTGGGTGGGAAATCTTTCCGTAGAGGTCAACATTAAAATTTACGTTTAGTATGCTTTTTGAAGGATTAGTGGTTGCATTAGGATTTGTAATCGCATATTGACTAGTGCGAGTACGCTGAACTTTAGGCGGTGGGGGTTCTAACATGGTTAGGGTATTTAATTCTCTACTAGGTAATTGTTCATGACTCTGTTGTATCTTAGATACGGTGGGTGATTCGGGGTTCGAGGTGGTGGGAGGGTGTTCTAAAGTAGGGGAATGAACTGGGGAAATATATAACTTTTGTAAGTAGTGCTCAATTTCCTCCATTCTCGATGAATCTGACTTTCGTCGTAAGTCGTTGATAATTATGGGCAATTGGCTTAATGCCTCATCCGCAAATTTCTGCACATCGGCGGGGATTACGGTGACGTCGGGCCAGCTTAATAAATTATTCAACCGGCGGGTTAAATGTTCTATACGTTGCGTAACGCGCAAAAGTTCCGTAGGTGATTTTTTTGTCCTGAAGGTTCTGAGATAATACTATCAGTTCCCTATATTTCGCATAACAGGTTTCTCGTTCGCCGTCATAATCGAGTTCACGCAATTTATCTAACTGCGAGGTAGGTTATCTCTGATCCGGTTTGGCGTAATGATTTTCGTAATTCAGACACGGTAACATTCACGTGTTTTAGACCTCGTAAAAGTGCTTCGTAGCATAGCTCATCTTTTAATAATAGATCTGGATTAAATTCAGCCATTTTCGCAAAGTGAGTGGCTATAACTAATTATTCTACTATTTGCATTAAATACTATACAACGCTATATCTTTTTTTTACACACAAATATAAAAATATAAATCAATCGTATTCTTACTCTTTCATTAATAAACAATCAAAATGAGATGACAAGCTTTGTCATTTTACATTGGTAGAGAGAGAGAAATCTCACACAGGTTTAAATATGCGTACGGCAAAAGATTCCCCCTTCGGCTACTACACACAGGAAGAGACACGCTTCTTATAACAATAGAACTAACAAAGAGGGTGTCGTTGTAGTTTAACTCAACTATGGGGGGAGGTTCACTATGACAGTTTACACACACAGGCGCAGACAAGAATTCAACTGGTCTGATATTGTTTACAAACCGACAGGTTGATGAATGAACTTTTTGACAAGCACGTACCTGCTGTTATATCGTATTCTTGGGGCGTTTTTAGTTAACATTATGTTCATTCCTATATCTAAATAATATTTAAATTACTTATTTATTATACTATTATAATAACTATTATCGTTTAATTTTTATTTAATATTTTAGACACATTTAAAATACATGAGTGAATAAATCAACAGCTTAGGTGTGTGGGTTTATCGGGACACAATTACTTCTTAAATAACACAAGTCACAAAATTTTTTACAAAGGAGTCGCAAAATTTTAGCAAATTAGCAGAGTGGCGCAATTTATAACATCTTCTCCTGTGTTATAACTTAGGGAACCCGCAATAATTGGTTCTGCCAATTATTCAGGCTGCCTTACTTGTGACGAGCTGAAAATTAATCAGAACAACAAACAATAAATATACAAGGATTCAGGGAAGGGGAGACTGTTGATTTATGCACTCAGTATAGTATGTACTCCTGATGACATCTCTTTATTACATATTGTATTATTTTCTTTACTTAAAATTCTCGACACATATGCTTCAATAGCTTACAGTTTACATGATGATTATATTTTATTCTTTACAAGGCCCCTTAAAATAAGATGTACATGAATTTAATTAATTCTCCGGATCCGGGATTTCCTCTAATACGTTAAGAATGGTTACCTCGCCATATAAAGCTTTAAAATTTTGCCATTTGAAGAATGGTCTTTATTAATCTTTTAAACAATATGGCTTTACAGTTTAGAGCTATAACTCTTTTACTAGGAATAAGTATACAAGTTATGAGTATACAATTACTGTTATACAATTACTTAAAATGTCTTAATGTGGTTAAATTAATTGTCTTTTGTTGAATATAATATTTAGTATTTCATAAGCACGGAAGGCTTGCCTCCGTGTCACCTTTTTTTGATGTCTTCCAGCTCTGCGTTATTCCAGTCGTAGGTCCTCGGTTGCAGCATGTTTGAAGTAGGTCAGGTATCTCTCATTATCTTCGTATCCGGGAATGGTGTAGTCCTGAAGTCTTTTAGATCATGGTGTCTCCTGGTTCTCAGCTCTTGGCTAACTGATAGTAATAGCTCGTTGATCTGAATGATTAACACAAAGTTTCATTCACCTGTATCCACTTCACATGATAGTTTGATTGTAGCACTTCACTTCATGGGATTACCACAGTTTTAATTACATTAGTATTATATTTTAAGATTTTAGAAGAGATGTCACCGGCGCTAAATTTTAGTTATTCATTTTCACTCGTTTACACCATATTTATATGAGTCGCGGTTCAACTACATTAACGCAACACATTGTTTAATAGTAAAAAGAATGCGTCAGTGTCTTAACTGACGGATTAATTACATTTTGTAATAAACTATTTTTAACGTAGCACATATCGGCAGTACACAGCTTACTGTTTGACCGCTCCCTAGCAAGTGGGCGAAAATAGTTAGGGGTGAGAGTATTAATCTCGCGACGGTTCAACTCAACATAAAAATAGTTCCAAGTTTCTTTTTTATTTAAAGGACTAAAATTAGATTAAATAATTAAGTAGAGAGATTCTTAGTTACAATTGCTATCAAAGTACATTATAGTAGTCTAGTTTAATTATTTAAATAATAATCAATTTACAATTATTTTTAGTTAGTTAAGGGGTTGGAAAACAAGTTGATTCTGGTTAGCGCCTGTTTCTGCAGGATTAATTAACAAGCTTTACCCTTTCTGTACACTCGTATTCCTTTTAATATATTAATAGACTTTCATTTAAATATTTCTATTATTTAATGATTACAATACGCTTTAGGTTAAAATGTGAGATTTTATTAAACACTTAAAATTTATCAACCTATACATTATCAACTTAATTAATTAATTTATTTTTTATTAATAAAATCGTCACAGTATGTTTTCCTAGTTCCGAGCTTCCGGAAGGAGCACCTGCCTAGTGGTCCACTCCAGTCGGAATATTTTAATTTAGAATTTAGTGGCCGCTACAACGGCATGCTCGTACTAGGTCGTTCTAGTACAGTATTTGCCGAGGCCGTTTCCAAGAATCACCTGGACGTGGTCGGTACTTGCCAAGGCCGGCTATGAGGGGGTTTGCCTGGGTCCTTGCAGTTCGGACGTAAAATTTGCGTGCAAGTAGCCGCACGCTGTCATCCAAGGAGCGGACACCGAGTCCAGTTTTCAAAAACCGAGAAGGGAACCGATAAGAGGCTTTGGCCGCTAGCCGAAGACCCCTATCGAGAACGCTTTGCAACTGTCTTTTATGAACGGCTGTAAGGTAACCCCAGGCGGGAATGGCATAGGTGATCATCGCCAACAGGTACGCGTTGCCTATCATAGACAATTTAGCTTGCGGGTCATACCCTTGTTGACAAGTGTTGGAAACACGAGCGGACGCTCTATTTCGCACCGTCTGTGCGTGGGTATGCCAGGTGAGCCGAGGATCTAGGTGGACATCGAGGTACTTAACTTCTCTCGACCAGGGCAGGTACGAGTACGTTCTACCGAGTCTCACTCGTTCTCGGGGTTCCTTCCGGCACTATTAACGAACTACGGAGTTTAGTTTTATAAGTGGCCGATAGGAGCGTCCGTAACGCGAACTACGAACGGACTACTGTCCTCCTGCGCGAACGACTGTAGTGAGTAGGTCACTTGATCGAGTAATTTTTTTTTTGCTAGATTGTTCGATAGCGATCACTAAAGTACGTAATTCATCGTCATTTGCTGTATACGGCGTGGTTTGTAACGAACCGTACATTCAGATCTAGAACGTTTACACTTTTTGATGTTCTAGTACGTTCGACAGCAGATCTAATACAGTATTTGTCTTGTCGTCTATAGCCTTTGAGTACCCAACCTTCTCCACACGAGCCAATGGCCATTTGGTGATATCATAGTATCGTCATAGAAGTCTGTATCATCTCAAGAATGTGAGCGCTCCACAAACAGTGGCGTATCCAGAGTTTGGCTTCATGGGGGGGGGGGATTAATCCGGGGTCGAGTCGGCTTCTTGCAGAAAAATTTACAGGCATTGCACAAATGCTTCAAATGCCATTCTCTGCTTGCAGAGAATGGCATTGAAAATGCTTCAAAAATCTAAAAAATATATATTTTTTTACCGATACTCGAATCGGTGGAAGTCTGAGCCGTACTTCCACTCGCTTCCTCCTGATCCATCGCTCCGTAATAAATTCTTGTCTGATGTACTACCTTACGATAAATTTAAGGGGATATGGCACTGAAACTCACCAAAAAATTCAAAATTTTCTACGTTATTGACAACAAAGAAGTAGTTTCTATGGAAACTCACCGGTTCCCATTTTCGATCACGCACCAGCGATCGGCCGCAAATGTGCGACACGTCCTTATAAACATTTTCAATGTTAAAAAAACAAGTTAACACTAATCAACATTACTTTAAAGTGGCTGAAAAACGTGTGATAACATGCTGAAACCAGTCCCATTAAAGTAATCAGTAATAACAAATACGCGCTATTGAAATATTGTTCACTAGATACTTCTTAACTGAACTGATTTTCCTATACATCATATTTCAAACGTACACGCTAATGCTGTGAAATATACCTGTTTGTATATTTGAAAAAGAGTGACTGACTGTATTACTATATTAGCGTAAAAAGCTGAAAAAATAATAAAACAGACTAAAAATTAAGAGATTAACAAAATCCGTCAACTTTTGTCGACCCTCTGGGAGAGGGGTTCCGTTCCCCCCCCCCTGTCCACAAGTCACCGTCGGTACACCTTGCTACCGCCGCACCGCCGCTATCGTCTAGATTCAGAACTGCTTAATTTGGCAAGCTGTGTCTTCTATTACAACTTGGTCGTCCGCAAATAACATTGTATTTAAGTATGTGTTGCGCCTGATCTCTATACCTGAATTCTTTTTTCGTCTCTGCATGTCATAAGGGACAGATTATTAACTTCTGTTTGCCGTATGACAGCCATTCGTTCGTGTCCCTTCTTTAGCAATAAAGATTCGCTATTTAACTTCCGGTTTCTGTTCGCGCGCTCTCTTTGGCTTCGTTTTGTACAACACCGTTCTGCTGTCTCATGACGGTCAGTCTGTACTTTTACTTGCCATGTTTTCTCTTGTGTTGTATCGTTTCTTAATTACTGTATTATTCCTACTGAATTGTCTTATATTATTATATTCTTAAATAAATGTCCTATTAGATTCTCCTCCCCCCCCGCTCTCTTTGACGCTTATTAATTCCAATCTCGAATTACTCAGATTAATATAAATGTTCTCTGCATCGTCGTTTGTAATCTTTGAATTTTTCATTCAATTTAAAAGCCTCGTTCTCTTCTCTTATGGCCTCGATCCTTATACCGCCAAGTTTAGAACACCTTTTAACTCCTCTTAAGAACGCCTTTTCCGAGCTATTTTACTGTCTTGTTTCTTGGTTGTCGTCCACAATTCACACCCACAGGACAGTACAGGGACTGCCATAACTTTGTAGGACTTTAGTTTGTATATCTTGATGTACCCTGTTTCTAAAAATACAGTTGCTTGTCCCACAGATCGTCTACAACTTACCTAACTTAACAGCACTATCATAATTCCTATCATAGCCAATATCCATTTCCCAAGTAACTACAGTGGCTCACCTGTTCCAGAATTTGATCACTAATCATTGTTTTTGTTCTTACCGGCTCCTCGCCTAGAAATACCAGTACCTTTGTTTTTATAATGGCGATTTCCATATTGTATTGTTTGCAAATCTGATGAAGCTTAAAAACAGATTTTTGCAAATCAGATTCTGTATTTTGAAGTAGAAGCAAGTCGTCAGCAAACAACAGCACATTGAAATATCTGCCTCGTGATAAGGGTTCACTAGATGTTTCCACTTCCTTATCAGATCGTCAATATAAGAAAGAGTAGGTGATACACGGCACTCTTGTCCAACACCTTGATTGATATATATTTGTCGAGACATCCTACAGTTAGTTTTAACAGCTATTCTTAATATATTGTCTTATATTATTACACTCTTAATTAAAAGTCCGATTAGATCCTCCCTTTCTCTGATGCTTACTAATTCCAATCTCAAATTACTCAGATGTGTTAATCACACGTGCGCACAGAAACATGTGTTCATACATTAATCACCATAAACAATTAGTATTGATTTGATTACATTAGTCAGGTTAATATTAAGTAGTCTCATAATTACGTCGAACCTTGATTAGTTTCCGTTGATAAGTTGCTGTAATCTCACCAAACATTATTCAACAGACGTATTTACTATAGCTGCGTTAACCACTGGTAGAAATGGCAAGGCGTTGACTAAGCCTAACCAGGCAAAAAGTTAATGTAGAAAAGTTATACTAATTTGTATACAGCTTTTCATTTCAATGTTACATGTTTTTTACAAAACAACTTCGTTTACAATGTGTTTTGTATACTGTGAACAAAATTCCATGGCAAGGCTGAACCTGAGACGTTACCAAGACAACAAAAATAAATGTATGGACACAGAACCAACTACAAATTAAAACAAAACTTTACTCAACTTAAAGAAGAAACATCCAAGATCAGCTGCTTGTGACAGGTTTCAGTTACGATAAGCAAATTTAGAGGCGGGATAAACCCGTCTATGATATACGATGATAAGGTGCCGTATTTACGGGGGCGAACGGGACCGGACCCCCCCCCCCCAAAGAGTCGAAAAAATGAATGAATTTAATTAGTCTTTTAATTTTTAGGCTGTTTTTTTTTTAGTAACTGTGTACGGTAAATGAGTAGTAGCTCTTTTTTAAATATACGAACAGGTTTAGTGCACAGAATTAGCGTATATGTTTAAAATATGGAATATAGGAAAATCAATTCAGTCAATAAGTATCTTTTAACAATATTTCAATAACGCGTATTTTTATTGTGTTATTACCGTTTACTTTAAACGTATTCATTTCAAGATGTCGTCACGCGTTTTTCACCAACTTTAAAGATAGTAATGTTGATTAGTCTTAACTAGCTTTTTTTCTTTTGTATGAAGCCGACTCGACTTCGAACCCCCTCCCCCCAAAGCCAAATTCTAGATACACTATATTGCAGTTAATACCTGGATAACATGATAATACCTGGATAATAGGCCCATAAACACGACAATACATGACAGGATACAAATATGAAATAGGGCATATTATGCAAACTATTCAGAAGCAAGCAAACTCATTAGTCCCAGAACAAAAATAAAAATATATAAGACATTTATCAGACCAGTTATCACTTATGGAGGGGAGACATGGACATTAACAAAAAAAAAAAGAACAAGAAACTCTAACAAGATTTGAAAGAAAGGTTGTACGACGTGTTTGTGACACGGTTAAAGAAGACGATGAATGGAGAATTATAAATAACCAGGTGATAGATGAGTCATTGAAGCTTGAGGACATTGTAAGATTCGTAAAGGCTCAACGAATAGAATGGCTAGGTCACACGAATGATCAGCTTATGTCAAAGCAATCCTTAGGACGCAAGTTTATAAAAGCAAAAATCGGGGCTGATTTAGGATAAGATGGTTGGATAATGTGCTGGAAGATCTCAGAAGAATGGATGTGAGGGGCCACGCTGAGATGGCAATGGACAGGAGACATTGTAGGAGATTGGTATTGGAAGCCAGGGCTCACGTTGGGCTGTAGTGCTGAAAAAGAAGAAGGAGAAAACGACGAGTGTTAAAGCGTCCGATCATGAAAACCATGAAAGTTTACGACCGATGATAATGCCTCGCGTATCGATTAGGCCTATATTGTCTTGCAAAGTCAGCTGTGTCCTTGCTGTTGTCATGTCCCTGGCTAATTACAATACAATGCAATTGTGGAATATATTGTACGGTCATGGACCTGATCATCACACGTTAATTTTATGCATACAGCACTCGTGTCTTGCTAACGAATTTAATCAGTTCAAATTCACTTTACATACCAATAAACATCACTTTAGTTGCAATCAAACTGTTTGCAATCACTGCATAGCTACACAGAGTCAGGGAAACGTCTTCAGGAAAACTATAATAATATACTTTCTTCTTCTTCTTCTTCTTCTTCTTCTTCTTCTTCTTCTTCTTCTTCTTCTTCTTCTTCTTCTTCTTCTTCTTCTTCTTCTTCTTCTTCTTCTTCTTCTTCTTCTTCTTCGATACTACAGCCCAAGTGAGCCAACCAACACGAATCTTCTCCAACGTGTCCTACCCGTTGGCATCTTAGTGTAACCCCTGTAACCCCTCACATCCATTCGTTTGCGATCTTCCAGCACATTATCCAACCGTCAGCCCCTCTTTCTACTTTTATACATCTGTGTCCTCAGGATTTTCTTTGCCATACGCTAATCATCCATCTGCTTTAGGTGACCTAGCCACTGTATTCGTTGAGCTTTTACGAATCTACGATGTCCTCATGCTTTCATCTACGCCCTGGTTATTTCTTCCGTTCGAACGGAGTCCGCTTTCCAGATCAATGAATGCGACTTGGTGCGGCCTGCCGCATCGTCGTGGCACAGTTTTGTACTTCCAATATCGGCGTTTATAGTGTCTGTCCATGCCCGGCTCTAGTAGAATTCAGGAATATTAAACATGGCAACACTGGAACCAGCTGATATTTGAGGCCGACTAGACGATCTCTTAATTTATGTACTTCAATAATCAAATCGCGTCATTTTTAAAATTGTCGGTTAACGGCAGTTTTATAATTCTTCATTTTTTGCAAATTAAAAGTTTATTATGTGAAATACTCTTATATTATTATTTAAGAAATATAATAATTAACTCATTCGTATGATACGAATTCAATAATTCGAACAAAATTAATTCATTAGGCTTGACACAATTCACTAATTTCTTCAACTTAAACCTGTAGTACTAAGTGCGCACAGACCTATAATTTAGATTTAGCTATAAATAGGCCTACTCGTGATTTTAGTAATGCTATGATATTAAATCAAAAGATAACATGTTCACTTTAGCTATTTTATTACACTATGCTTATAGACATCGACACAACGTTGCCACGTTTAATATTCCGGCCTTCTATTAGAGCCGGCCATGGTCTGTCCCATCGCAGTATAGTGGGTAGCTCGCGTGAGTTTTTACCGTGATAAGTTTATGGCGGTGACAGGTGCTTCGTGTATACCACAATTCCTGCATTACCTCATTTATTCAGACGCGTGACAGTGGTATTATTGACGTGACCAAGCAACTACATTCCCATTGTATTTGGTATCCAACATACGTATTGAGTGCTCTGAACGTTTGGAGGCAGTCCAACATTCGGGGCGCCGTACACGATAACACATGTATCATAGTTACAATATAATATTGTATATTATATTATATAAATGTTCAGATTTCTACTTCATCTGACTTACTTTTCAAATTTTTTTAAAATTTTAAATATGGCCCAGAGATACAGTGATTAGCCAGTCAGGTGAGAGGTATTTCGTATATAAGTTGTGTGTGTGTGTTTTTTATCCTTTCCTACAATTAAATAGGGCCTACATTATATAAATATATATATATATAATTTATTTAATAATTATAAATTCTGTTACCTCAAGATGTTTCTTCCCTTATTTGGTACATGTTTCGGGAATCCTATTGTTCCCTATCCTCAGCCTTCCTGATTTTATATCTTATGGAGTATTTGTGTTTCGGTTGGTTGTTGTTATTATTTCTTGTTGGTTTTTGGTATTTTATACTGGTATTATTCTGTGTGATTATGGTGTATATATTGGCATTTTGAGTATTTTAGATGTTGGGTACTTTGAAAATTGTGTCATGTTTTGTATTGAATTGTATTTGTTCAGGTATTAGTTTGTTTTGTGTTTCTATATTTTTAAATTTTCCCATATGTTCATTATGGTGCCATTGTATGGTATGTGTTTTATTAGTGTCATGTTGGTTATGTCTGGGAATTCATGTCCTGTGTTTATTGTATGTGTGGCCAAATTAGATTTATATATTTCTGTTTTTTTTTCTGGTTGTAAATTAAAATTTGATGCAAGCATTTTGTTCAATATCATTAATGGCAATAACAATAACAACAACGAATTATGATGTTTTACAAAATGGTTCAACGAAATACATATCTGATACTAAATGAATAGAAATACTTTTATGGAGACTTCATAGATGGATCTGAGGACTCTTGAAAGGAAAATTGTTAGAAGAATCTTCGGACCAGTATGTTGTAATGAAGAATATACACTCCATTCTAAAACAGAGAGATATCGTCCGATTTATAAAGTCCAGAAGAATCAGCTGGATAGGGTATGGAGAAAGAATGGACAACTAAAGACTCTCCAAAAGGATAATGAATGGGTACATAGATGTGCGCAGAAGACGAGGCAGGTCAAGAAAACGATGGCAAGACGACGTAGAAAAAGACCTGACTAGGATGGGTATCGGCTTGTGGAAGACCAAGGCATATGATCGGACTATCTGGAGGCAGATCATTAGGGGTGCCAAGGTCCATCCTGGACTGTAGTGCCGGATATGTATGTATGTACTTTTATGGAGAGTTCATATTATAAAAATAATATATGTAGATGAATTTTCGTCATCTACTCTTTTAACTTTCATACACCAGTCAAACCAGCACGCACTACAAGGAGTTTCTGCAACAGTGCTGAGCTAATTTTGTTTGAACTAGATCATGGATCCATTTCATGTGATTCATTTACAGGACACTGAGTTATCTCTCCGTGAAATCTGACTGATAATTAACATCACGGCTAATTGATTTTCACACTCTATCATTGTAACCAGTAACCTGTGCCGAGTCTAAAATAGATCGGCGCGTGTTCGGTATTTAACGCCAAAGCAGACAAAAAATGTCGTACTGTGTTTAACAGATACACGCAAACTATACTGTAATACCATTTAAGTGCGCCCGGTTAGTGCTGCACTCTAGTGCAAGATACTGATTACGGGCAAACTATAGCCGGAACTGCGTTTCTAAAAATTGTCTCTGGCTGGCCGACTAAGCGTTCGCCTCGTGGAATATTTCCTCCGACAGAAAGGAGTTTTTAGTTTACCATCTTCTTCATCTATGGCAGGCTAAACTACTACAGATCTGCGGGTCCTCCGCTGAGACGGGGAACAGCTCCAACCTGAACCATTAACATCCAGACTCTCTCTCTCAACTTCATCTGCCGGAGGAGAATAGCGAGCACGAACCACAAACACCCTATCATGTAGGCCAGGAGATCACCACTTCACACCCATGGAAAAAATAAGGTGACCTCAATCCATATTATATTTTTTACACAGTGTGATGTAACTCACTAGAACCAGTGGACATAGAGTCACTCTACAACAATGACTTTAAGTTTTAAACATTTTAATTGGGTCCCCGGTTAACGGGACAGAATAGTGCGTGGACTTGGGGGGGGGGGAATCTTTTGTACATTTTATAAATCTGTTGTATAAATTGTGAGCCCAGGGGTTGACATGTATCTGTGGCTGCTCACCATTCAGACGTGTAAATTTCCTTCTTATTTTCAGTATAAGGGTTTTATTAGTGCTACTAATTAATTCAATCAACATGTAATCTCACTGGTTCAATTTAGTTTTCATTTTATGTTTTAATTTCTCATTTTTAAATTCGGTTTGGATCATATAGGGATAGAAGTTTCTTTGGTAGTTAAGTCGGGTCACCAGTTTAATCCTGTATAGGTGCATTTTCATGCAGAGTTAAACATGCTTTTGGGACAGGTTGAGTTATGCACTATCTTGCCTAGGAACATGTCGGCCTTTGGGCCAAATTACTTTTAAAAAGGTTATAAGGTTTATGACACGTTACTATTTGCAAGACTTAACAAATTTATCAATATTTAAATTCTTTTAATTAATTACGATCACTGGGGTGTTCACTGTTTTCTAATTATACTTACTCCAATGTGGCAGCACTTTATAATAGTATCAGGCACTATGCCAACTCTTGAATTTAGTATGTCCTGGGCCCACTGGTGTTGCATACATAATCAGTTATACACATATAATATGTTATACCCATATTAGGAATTAAAACCTAATATGGAGATTTATAGATTGTTAATAATGTACCTCATGGCGTGGAAAAGGGTGTGGCAAGAGATAGATGTTATAATTGTCCTGTGTTGTGGAACATGTATATGTATTGTATATTCGTGTGTGTTTTGGGGGTTATATATGTATTGTACATTCGTGTGTATTTTTGGGGGTTTAGATATAGGGCTAAAAGAAAATATAAAACATAGGTTTTATATAAATTTATTTTCACCTACCATTTATATAAAAGAGAATATAAACATGGGTTTTATATAAATTTATTTTCACATAACATTTAAAAGGAGAATATAGATTTTATCTCTATTAATTTTCAATTAATATTTTTTAAGGAGAATTAATTATTTTTCATTAACATTTTTAAGGTGAATATAGAAAATAAATTTTATATTTATTAATAATTTTCAAGTAACATTTTTAAGGAGAATTAACCTTTTCAATTAACATTTTTTTTTTAAGGAGAACATAGAATCTAAATGTTATGTTTATTGAATTTTGTAGGTAACCATTTTAAAGGACATATAATAATAAAAAAAGGATTTTATTGATTGTTAATTTTGTGAGTTTTCATTGCAAGTCCCGTCTCACTGGATCCAGTGCATTTTTGGCTTCTCTAGGCTTCGGCCTAGTTTTAATTATCTTGTGGCCCCTCTTTAGAAAAAAAAAATTTTCAAAAAAAAATTTTTCAAAAAAAAAAAGTAAAAACATTTTTTTTTACGAGTCAAAGTTAAAGAGGGGTTACAAACCTTAATTTTGTTTTTTGAGAAATGCTGAACAATCTTAACTTTTGAAGTAAAGTAATGCTTCTTGATCACAGCTACTTATATAATTTGCAAAATTTTCCGTGCCATCATTTCCAATAGCGCGTTATATTTTGTGATGGCGTAAAACAAAACAATTTTGTAACTTTTTTGTTAATTTTTTTTTTTTTTTTTGCTACCAACTGTTGGTTATCTAACAATCTTATCCTTATTCAGTGATTTGTAACTGTGTTCAAGGTTAGAGCATAAGTCAGTTTCTAAAGCTAAATCTCCGTGCTGGTTTCGGGTTGTTGAAGATAAACCATGGTTAATGTATAGATGAACCGTCCTTGAATACTGTTTTTGCAAAATAAGATATATATGTATAATTAATAATAATAATAACACTTGTTTTTACAAGTATATATTATATATTTTTTGTATATTTAGAATAGCCTAAATAATAGCCAGAAAGTTAAAATAGCCTGTATGATATTCAACATCCGAAACGGATAGGAACTATCAGAAGAAGAAGATATTTAGAATGTTTCAGTAGTTCGAACTATCATCATCAGAATATATACATACAAATTAGTATTAATAACAACTGTTTTATAATTATGTAGGCTAAACTTATGTATATTTTTATATATGTATATAAAAATTTATTGCATAAATCAATATAGAAATATAATATAAATATTTATTACTTTATCAGATTAGTAATTAAAAATACTATAGTTTTTGTTATTAATTTGGATTTGATCAAGTATTAATTTACTATACATTTTATATTGAAATATTTTCAAATTTTTTGATAAGGTAATTTTTGGACCTTGGGAAATGTGTTTTAATAAAGTAATATTATTTAAATTTGCAAAATTCTTTACTTTATTATTTCCTTCCTTTCTTTTGCCTGTCGTTATAATCCAGAGTGGGGTTTTAGCCTGCTCAATGAATTTCATCCATTCTACCCTATCATTACACATCCATCTTCATCCCCTCACGTTTATACATCTCAAATCATCTTCCACGTCATCCAACAATCTCTTTCTGGGTCTGCGTCTAATTCTTCTTCCTACCGGTCTCCAATCTGCAATTCTCTTAGCCATTCTTCTGCGATCCATTCACCTTGCATGGCCCAGCCACTCAAGCCTTCTACTATTAATAAACTGGACTATGTCGGCACCCTTAATCAGTTGGTCCTGTTCATGGTTCATTCGAGTCATCCAATAGCCATCTTCATTTTGTTGAGGTCTGAAAATTTTTGCAAGATTTTTCGTTCAAATATTCTTATAGGTTGCTCGTCTGTGCCGGTTAATGTCCAGTCTTCGCATCCGTATATTACTACCGTTCATATAAGACTTTTTTATATAGTCAGCTTAAGTTGTTTGGTTAACATTCTGGATTTGAAAAGCTTTTCATAGCAGTAATAACACCTGATGCCATGTAGATGCGGACATTATTTCATTGCTGCAAGAGTGATTCTGAGTGATTATGTGAACCTAAGTAAGAAAATTGTTGGACACGTTGAAATGTATAATTGCCAACTGATAGATATCCCTGGTTGTTTGTGACAATCCAATATGTGTGGGAGGTGAATGGAGGAAAAGGACCAACCAAGAACTGAACACTCTTCTGAATGAACCAGATAGTGTGAAAATTATAATAATTGGTAGACTCAGGTGAGCTGGACATATGATCAGAATGGGGGAGAATGAAATACCCAGAAAAGCACTCACAGAATAGATCTATGGCACCAGGAGAGTTGGTAGACCCAAACTATGTTGGGAAGACGGTGTGAACTATGATGCGCGCCATATCCTTGGGACCCGGAACTGGAGAGCAGCTGGCACTTGCCCGGGACAACTGGCATATGTTGTTAAAGGAGGCCTTGACTCAGTAATGGGGTGTCACGCTGCTGCTGAAGAAGAAGAAGAAGGAAGTTTGTGACATTCCGTTGAAGTTCTATGTTTTTGGCTTGGCTTCATTTATTCTTAAACATCTTTTATATGGTTCACTGTCCAGTGTTAGTCGATTTTCCTCTAGCCCTCACTAAAAATTCCCTACTTATCCTAACTGTCCTTTCGTCACCTCTGTTGATGAGAATCTGGACGTTAGCTTGTACCAAGGCATCTAGGGGAGAAAACACAACAAGTGTTTATTCTTGTTTTGTTTATTAGAAATTTTACTAAAGTAGTAAATAACAGTTCTTCTGGTGTTTAGTTATATTGTTTCCACTACTGAAACACGACCATCTCAATAATATTTTTCATTCTATAAATTTTCCTTATAATTTTTGTTACCATAGTTGCTGTCTCACCCACTAAAGCCAACCAGTGAACCTTCAACAACTTACTTTACCCTCATCTAATACTGACTCATTTCTCTCCATTTAAAGGACACATTTATCATGTCAGTGTGGCAGGTGTTGCCTTAGCCAAGGCCGCGTTCAAGTACTTCCAGAGCACTCTACAGAACACTTGAATACGCATTGGCGTGCTCATTGATGATGGAAGATTTCAAGAAGGTGTGCGCTACCTATAAAAAGCCACAGAAGCCGGCTTGTCAGTTCAGTGGTGTTGAGCGATTTCTTTAGCGCGGATCGTCTGTTTGTAGCGAAATGTTGTTGTGGTATAATTAGTGCGGAATTCTTTATAGTTGACATTATTATTGCGTGTGGACAATTTTCACTTGAATTGTTGTAAGAGACTATCTTGTTGTTTAAAGCTGGTTATCAGTGATTTCATTGGTGTCTTGTATTTTGTGTTCCATTGTACTATTCGACGATCGGTTAGACCGTCGTAACAATAACACATCTAGAAGCACTGATTTCCTGAATCTTATTTCTTTCTTATTTTGGAAGAAAAACACAGTTTACTAAAAGTTTCGACGTAGCTTTATGTTCTTGTTTCTTTTTTTTATTGTTATTTATTTATTAACAACGGCAATCAGAAACTATAATAATTCCTACAAGCTAGGGTAGAGTAGGAATAAATCTACTGGCTTAGGAAGTAGATGCTAAACTTCTCTTCTGGCTTGATAAAGACAGGGCCGCCGCTAGGGTGCTTGCCGCCCTCCTGAATATACTTTTTATATGCCTACTTTGCCACGCTATTTAATATTATTTTAATTAAAAATTGATATAGACATAAATAGTAAAATTTACAAAAAATAAATATATTTTTCAAAAACTTATTTAACTGAGTACTTACATGATATAAGTGGAAGATGAGCTCGTAGAAGTGTTGAATAGATTTTGAAAAAAATTAATAGATTATTTGCGCGGTCGTCTTTTCACAGTTTTTATAACACAACAGTTTATTAAAAGAGCGCTTTGGTTTCAGAAAATTGTTTAATAATAACATTGCTCAAATTGATTGCCTCACACATTTCATGTTCTATGGATAGAGTAGCCAGGGCTGATAATCTTTCTTGGCTCATGGAAGACTGTAAATAGTTTTATAATTTTTAGTTTAGAAAAGGAACGTTCGCCTGTTGCTACTGTAACCGGCAATGTGAGAAATATTCGAATAACAATGGTTAGACTTGAAAAAGATGAAGATAAATTATTTTTTAAAATATACTCAAATATGTCACTTGCATTCATTCTTCTCTGAACTTAAATTGGATTGAATTGCTTTTATTTATTGAAATAAGTCATTGCCGTTTATGTCACCATTATCGAAGATTTTGTCGGTCAGTGCCGGATGAATATTTTCACAATACGACTTAAGTTCATTATCATCCTCACATTGTGTTATACAATAAATGCTCTTAAAAACATCAGTGTGCCGTTGAAGTAATTAAAATCTTTCATCTACTGAAACAATAGACTGCTGATGAATTTGGCAGTCTACGGCCGCCCCTTTGGATTGCCGCCCGTGTACATATGGTAGCGGCGACCCTGGATAAAGATTTCTCCAGCCAGAAGACCTCACGCGTTTCGGTGGAAAAAAACAACTGTATAGGTATGCGGAATAGACTTATACAGAATTCACAATAATTGTCACATTAAAAAAAAATAAAAAAAATAAAAGTCAAAATTTAATTTTAATTTACAAGCTGTGGCGTATCGTTATTGCATAATCGCGCCGGTTCTTTGTGTCAACTCTTTATGAATTAATTAACTGCGCCCTCGCCTTGCGGGTCAATGTCATACCGGTTACGTCACACGTCACGTTCTGAGAATATCCGAGAATGCTCCGTCCCGTCGTCTTCTTCTCTTTTTAATTACTTTTCTTCTTTTTGTTCCCAGTTTCAAGGATAAGTGGTTTCAAGGGAAAAAAGTGGTATAGAAACTTTGGTACTGTACCTTTATCCGTTCCTGCAGTCGATATATTCGATATTTCGATTATGCGATTGTTTGGCTTCGACCTTTAGTGAATATCGCACATAATTTTATGTAGGTGAAAGAATTATACAAATTTTAATTTCGTATATTGCAAAATAGTTGGCTGAAGATTGCAGTTGGTGTTCTTAGTTCTTTTTTTAATGAAAAATGATTGTAGCAGCAGTTTATCACAGTTGCGTATCTGTGACGCCAAAAGTTGATGTTGTTAGGTTAACATGAGAACTGAAATTGCACATGGAAAGCGATACGTGTGTAATGTAAACTCGTTTTTTTCCGGAAACTACGAAAAACCCCAACTCGAAAGTAAGGCGGGGTTACCTGTTACTATACATGTCTCCTTTTTTGTGTGGCAGAAGTCGGTTTTCAGTAGAACTCGTTTTTCCAGTAGTACTCGTTTTGTCATTAATAGGCCTACTGGAAAACCACTGAACTCAAAAGTAAGGCGGGCTGTCCCAACCCCTATTACTATACATGTCACTTTTTTGTTGCAGAACTCGTTTTGTTTTTGGTAGCCTAATATTCGTTTTCCAATGAGTACTCATTTTGCGGCAAACCAAAAAGAAAAGTCCATTATGTAGAATATGTAGAGCGTATGTTGCCGTTCCTTAATACATTGTTTGTGTGTTTTCCATTAACCATAAATATCTGTATTCTTCGCTTTACATTTACTGTTGTAGTTTTGTTAATGTGTCAACTCAAAAACGTTAGATTCTTTGTTTTAAGTGTTACTGTGTTATAAGCATTGTATACACACACTAAACGTTATGTTTTCCTCAACCATGACTTTTAATTATTTCAGTAGTAAACTAAAAAACAAAAACCATTGTCACCTAACTTCACAAATGAAACAACACGTATTTTTGCTTTGCATTAAGAAATAGGACAATTTACAATTAGTACACTTCTTCTTTTCCACATCGTAATATATCGATACAGTCGAACATTAAAAACATCGAAAGTTACTGCAGGAACGGATGCGGTACACCGATGGTATTTTGTGAACTGAACTTTTCTGTAAACGCCTCCCCTACATATTCTGACTAAATTATTAATAACAATACGAGGTGTGTTGAAAAAGTCCATGTAATTCTTTGTTATTTTAAAAATTATGCCTTCATTCATCGACACTGATACTGCCCTCTTCAAAGTAGTCTCAGTTGAATGTAACACGACTATTAAGCCAGTCGTTTTGCAGTCTTCAAAATATTTCAAGCATGCACTTTTTAGTACAGCCTTGAGGTCGCTTAGCGAGTCTCGTTTTACGTCTTAAACGGTCGCGAAACGTTGTCCGTTTGTGGAATTGTCACTTTGGGAGGAGGAGGAAAGATCGCGTTGGGACACATGTGGTGAATGCGGTAGTTTCCGTCTCACCATTGTGACGTTGTCTTTTGCCTACCCTGGCAAAATTCTTAACAAGCAATGACGTGCGACTAGACGCACTATCGGGCTGCAATTTTCATAAACTATTCTTCCATAAACCTGGCCGTTTTCTACGAGTAGCTTCTTACAACTGGCGTAAATGTCCGAATAGTGCTCTTTATTTACCACTGCGTCTAGCGATAAAATTTCGTGAAACACAAAAACATAATCTTCATCTGACAACCACGATCTTCAACTCGTTTACGGCAGTTTTTGAAGGTTGTAAACCGCTTGTCCATGCACATCAGTTTCGCCAGAAACCTTCTGAACACCTTTACCAGGACAGAGCAGGTTATCTCACAGTTTACACAAAATTTAATCCATGTTCTTTAATCCATGTTGCTTTTTAGTATGACAAAAATCCCGCGTAATACACTTAAGGACGACGTACTCAGCTGTGAAATCTAAATTATGCATCAAATAAGGCGAAATCTTTAGACGATTGTCGCTAACATGTGTACCAACATCACATAAAAACAGTTTCTTAATCTGATACTTGCATGGCAGGAAGCGGAGAGAAACGATACAAAGAAACGATATTGTCGAAGACGCGTCGCGTTGTCTTGAACCAAAGACGCGCAGAGAATTCGATGTAGTATGATTTTTGAACATTCGAAGTTGGAGCAGGATTTCTTATATTTCAATAAGAAAAAAAATATTGAAAAAATTCGTGACCTAGTTCAGGCTGTAGCGATAGAAAAGAATAACCAAGAAGAAAAATATAAAAAAATAGTAAATTCGGCGAACGTTTTTTACTCATCGAGTTTCGCGGAAACAAGTTTTTTTTTGTATTTATCTTGAGAGTGCCTGCAGCACAGGTTTGAAATTGGCTTTATAACGTGGTATCGGTCATGCGAATTACAGCAATCTGCTTGCAAATTCTGGTATTTTGCAAGGCGCAGAAAAAGTGAAGTTTTCGCCGAGAAAGTGTTGAGCAAGCGGGTGAACTGTAGTCGATAGCTGACGACGTGAATGAGGTCGATTCGCGATATTCTGTGCACACTTTTCTCGATACACAAAGTGTTTAATTTTGTGTTGTGTAATGTCGGTGGGGTCTCGGCAGCGCGGTGTCGGACTGTTGGAAACGCTTTAGCAACCGGACGCTGTGCTGTGTTGCATTACGTCCGTCTGTCTAACGATAATTCTTCTCTGTCTTCCAGTCTAATCTAGCGAAATCTAACAATTTCCTTCCCTACATTTTCAAACTTTGTCTATTCTAGGCTGGCTCCATCTGTTGAATTTTAAATTTTAATATTTTGTAGGATCTTTAAACCTAACTTTCGATGGTACGTGAACATTTTTAGAAGGTTAGGTCCCGACAGTAACCATCGTTTAAAATTTATCACACAACGCTTCTACCACTAAACACTCTGCGGTCGTCTTCAGGTGTAAGTAACACGAGTACATTAAATAGGCCTATAAACTTAAGCCTACTCGAGATTCGTTCACTAACAAGTGTGAACCGTAAAGAAAAAAAATAATAGTAATAAACCACCACCTGCAAAGTTAAACACATCTAAAGAAAAGTACAGTCATTAAAGATGTATTACTTCTTGAAGATCAAATGGGTTTTAGAAAGGGTATGTCGACTGTAGATACGTTGTTTGTATTACGACAGACAGTAGAGAAAAGGCGGGAGTATAACCAGGAAACGCATATCGCTTTTGCTGGTCTGGAAAAAGCATTTGATAATGTAGACCGTCAAAAATTATGAAATATTATGGATAGAAGAGGATATACACAGCAGTTTATAAAGTCAGTTAACATCCTTTACAAAAGTACATCTGTAGTCCTGGATCTGAATGCTGACATTCCAATAAATAAGGGAGTTAGGCAGGGATCCAGAGTGACTTCGGAAACAGCTTAACGAATCAATTAATTTGTATGGGTTCCCTGCTATTTGCGGATGACACACTTCTTATTCAAGAAAATGAGGATGATTTACAAAGAGCTTTGTTTCAATTACAAGAAGTGGCAAGAGAGTACTCACTGACAATTTCAGTAAGAAAGACCAAAACCACGGCCTTTAAAGGTAAATATCCAGTGAGGACGAAGATAGTTATAAACAACAGGACTTTAGAACAAGTGAGCTGTTTCAAATATCTCGGCTGTGCAGCAAGCTATGAATCTGAATATGATATAAAAGAGAAGATAAATAAATTTACGAATATTTGTGGTACGATTCATAGAAATCGTAGAAATAAAACAAGACTCAGCACAAGGATTAAATTTTATAAATCAAGTGCAATACTCACGTTGATTTATGCGAGTAAGGCGTGGGTCATGACAAAAAAGGAAAGCGGCAAGATTCAGAATTCTGAAATGCAGTTTCTTCGAAATACTTTAAATTATACATTGCAAGATAGAATAAAGAATGAAGATATCAGAGCAGAACTCGAAGTAAAGGACATAAATGAAATTATTTCAATTTACAGAAGACAATGGTGGGATCATCTGCAAAGGATGACAGAGGATCGATTGCCGAAAATGGCACTGAACTATGAAGCCATTGGTAGAAGAGACATGGGTCGTCCGAGGGTGCCGGAACAGGTTTATATAACCTAATCCTTGAAGAAGAAAAACGAAGAAGAAGAAGAAGAAGAAGAAGAAGAAGAAGAAGAAGAAGAAGAAGAAGAAGAAGAAGAAGAAGAAGAAGAAGAAGAAGAAGAAGAAGAAGAAGAAGAAGAAGAAGGCTGTATACATGTAGTGTATATGTGTCATACACATTATGTGGGCGTAGTATTGACATAAGCATATCTGTATTAGGGTATCAGTTTTTTTGTGCTGTTTAAGGCTTGTCTAATTGGACCATGGACCAGTCTAGGGCTGTTTTGGGTTTTCCCTTCAGCCGGTTTGGATTTTAAATTTTTTGGTAAGCGAACACCGGTGCAGGACGGTTGTTGAGAAGGTGGAGGAACCAAGAAGAAAGTGGAGATTACTTGTGTGTGTGTGTGTGTGTGTGTGTGTGTGTGTGTGTGTGTGTGTGTGTGTGTGTGTGTGTGTGTGTGTGTGTGTGTGTGTGTGTGTGTGTGTGTGTGTTGAGCAGGACAGCCAAATGGGTCATGGAGGTTATTATATTACGTTAATGCGAAACTACGTTAGTGGAACGGTAGCCTGGGCAGCGCAGGGTAGCGTCAGAGTGGCGTCAAAGGTTCGGCGGGGGACTCAGGGAATAGGGGACATAAGGAATTTGGTGTATGGTTATGGGATAGTATCACATTAAGGGATAGGTGCAGGTTGGTTGTAATGTTGGTAGTCTATCTATTGTTTATCAGGAGGAGGGGTTCGTTTGCGAGAGCCAGTAAGGAAGGAGGGTCTTTGCATGTTCCTGATAGTTCTATTTATTGGAAACTGCTACGGATTGGAAGGGGACACGGGTTTTGACGGTGTTAGCTTAGCTTCCTGTGCAATTTGTGTAGGAAGGAATCGAGGGCTAGGAAATGTCTATTCATGGAATACAGAGCTGTATTGCTGGTTCTTGTGGGGGGGAGGATACATTAGTCGGAAGGCTCTAGAAAATTACTTCAAGAAGACCTTGATCTTTTTCTGTGCTTCATATGTTTTTACTTGCGCTCAGGGCAAACAGGCGCGTATTTATGGAGGAGGGACGAAGGGAACCGGACCCCCCCCCCAGAGAGTCGAAAAAAGTTGACAATTTTTGTTACTTTCTTAATTTTCAGACTATTTTATTATTTTTTTCAGGCATGTACCCTAATAGTAACTCTCTTCTAAATATAAAAACAGGTTTATTACACAACATTTGCGTATACGTTTAAAATATGAAACATAGGAAAATCAATAAATAAATATCTTCTAAACAATTAATTCTTGTAAACGATGCTTCGATAGCGCGTATTTTTATTGTGTTAGGCTATTACCGTTTGTTTTAATGGGATTGATTTCAGGATGTTGTTACACGTTTTTCAACCACTTTAAAGATAGTAATTTTGATTAATCTTAATTTGTTTCTTCTTTTGTGTGAAGCCGACTCGGCCGGTCCCTCCCCAAAACCAAATTCTAGATACGCCGCTGGAGGCAAGAAGATTGTCGCCACCTTTAACCCCCCCTCCCTAAAGGCAAACAAAAGGGGAATCTGCTATTTAATATTTAACCTTGTATGGCTTTTTTGACAGCCAGACTATGTTGGGAGCGGATCTGTAGCCTGTTATACTTTCTACTCAGTAAAATCTTCCAGCAATGTCTGATGGTTACGTTACTGCGACCGGCAGTATTGACGAGTCACAGACACTCGTATTTTATCAGCAATTTTTGACTTCGTTGTCTTCAGTTCTGTCAATTCCGGATCGTTTGGTCATTACGCATTCCTTAGATGTCTTTGCAACAAGCAGTGGCGTATCTAGAATTAGGCTTTGGGGGGGGGGGGTCGGGTCGGCTTCATACAAAAAGGAACCCTCTGAAAGGGTCGGTTTTCAAAGGAACGGAACCAGCTAGATTTTAAATAATTATTAACAATCAAACATTTGATCAAGCAAATTACTATAACTATTTCGGTAATATTACTAGTCCTCTGAATAAAGTACCATATATAATAAAAAAAAAAAAGAAAAAACAAATGATGTGTGGAACTATCAATATAACCCTTAAAAATATAGTGCAACCAGCTACTACAATTAAATTTTATGATATCTGTCCTTCTTATATTGTATGCTAGTGAGGCAGGTTTATGACCACGATACTGAAAAAAGTACACTCTTCCGAGATCAAATTCGTACAAGACATGAAAGAATATACGAGAGTTGATAGAATTAGAAATCAAGACATATAATCGATGCAAAAAATAAAATATAATTATCAAAAGCGAAAAGAAAAGTTGGATAACGGCTACTACCTAAACACGTTCTCAAAGGCAAATTAAAAAGGGGAGAATTAACAAGTTAAAAAAGAAAAAACAAGTTAAGACTAATCAATATTACTGTCTTCAAAGTGGCTGAAAAACGCTTGACAACGTCCTGAAATCAATCCCATTAATAACACAATAAAAATACGCGTTATTGAAACATTGTTAAAAAATACTTCTTGACTGAATTGATTTTCCTACATTTCATATTTCAAACGTATACCCTAATGCTGTGTAATATACCTGTTTGTATATTTAAGAAGAGCTACCACTACTATAGGCCTTTTAGCCCCTAAAAATAAAAGTGAAACCGCCTAAAAAATTAAGAGATTTACAAAAGTTGTCAACTTTTTCGACCCTCTGAAGGAGGGAGGTCCGCCCCCCCGTAAATACGCGCGTGGCAACAAGTATGAGAAGATAAGAATCCAGATTTTGAATTTTTGGCCCAGGAGTCTGTACTTACAGCTGGAAGTCCAGAGCGTATTATTGTATTGTATTAAACTTATTGTATTTTTTAATTTACGTTACTTATAATTTTAATATAAGTGAATTGTTAAATGTTTTGTTTTGTTTTTAATAGCTCCTTTGTGAGTAGGTTAGTTCTCACAACTCACTTTGTTAGTGGAATGTAAAATTATACTTTTTTCTATATTTCAGATACCTAATATTTTCAAGACTAAAATATTTTAGGTATAAAATATAGGCCTATATTTTACACATCATCATCAGCCGTGGCTCTACAACCTTTTGGTGGGTCTTGGCCTGCTCCAAGAGTCGATTCCATTCTTTCCTATTGCGTGGCCTGGCTTTCCAGTTTCTTATGTTCACCTTTCTGAGGTCGTCCTCTATCTGGTCTTTGAATCTTCTTCGGGGTCTTCCCCGTTTTCTACTACCCATTGGTTTCTGGTCTATAATTTTTTCTATGCTTCAGATACCTAATATTTTTAAGACTAAAATATTTTAGGCATAAAATATATGCCTATATTTTACACATACGCCTATGTAAAACGATTATGACCATAATAATGATGATGATGATTATGATTTTTATTTTTCTCCGTACGTACATAAATGTTCAAATATAAAATTCAGTCGCTGAGTAAAACAAAGTACTTGTAATAAGTATTTGTGAATTTCTATGAACTAAAGCAGTGAGAATTAAATCAAAATTAAGTTAAATAATTTTAATAAAAGTAGCTTTAATTTTGTATATATCATAAAATAAATTTAATCCAATGTTCATAAGTTCTAACGTATTTAATTTAGAGTTCAAAATGACGCGGTTTTTACCAATTCTTCTATATGTAGTTACGATTTTCTTTAACAGATGGTGCTCAGTGACTGGTTTGCTTGTTTCAGAACGGAGACGTGGAAAGGGGTCTGTGCAACGACGCTGGCTGTGAGAAATCAAATTTGACTGAGTCGCAGCCGAGAAAGCTGTTGCCTTTGATCAAGAAGTTGTTTGTGTTCGCGTTTAAAGTTCTCGTTATATTGGTGATATTAGTGTCAGTTGTCGGACTTATATGGTACTTCATGGGGTGGATGTTTGTTATACAGTTAATTTTAGTGGCAATAGTCGCGTACTTTGCCGCTGGTGGAGGTTATAAATGGTTATACGTTGTTTACAAAACAGCGCCCAGAGATTTAATGTGAGTACTACAACACGTATTTTATTTTAATAGTATGTTACATTAACCTGAAAATTATAATTTTACAAACACATTACAAATGTTAGATGTAATTACATGTTACATTGATTCGCATGCTTTATATTAATTAACATTTGTGGACATTTCAAACTGATTAATACGTAATATGTACCGGGTTTTAAACTTTGTGTGCCGTGAAAACAGGGTTAGAAAAGTTTAAATGTTGACTGAAATAATATGAAAGTACGCTCTGATATAATAGATTTGAGTAATTTATTTACCAATAAATAAATTAAGAATATTTCGGCCACATCAATTTTGCAGTTTACTGTTTTAACTTGTTGATTGAAAACACATGTCTTCTGTGAAAAATCGGTCAGAGTTTCTATTCACTTTGGCGACAGTAAGTCTGTTTTACCAGTTGCAGGCTAAAGAGTTTTTTAATTCGTTCAGAGTTAACAAATTAATCAAAATAAACTATAAAATAGGTTAATTACCTTCTGTCAACGTTTCTTAGAATCCTTTTCGGGATAACTCGAGTTTGGAGGCAAGAAAAATGTTTAATCAAAATAAATGTTATAGTGCAACATCAAAGTTGTACAGTTCGCTTATAGCTTGAACTTGTATGTGGTACCGTAAGTAGATGTCCTTTCTTACAGTAAGTAAATTACAAGAAATTCATATAAACGCTTATTGTTTGTTTACATGATTGAAAAGGGTCCCAGTCATGTTTAGATTATTTTGGCTCAAAAATCAAATGAGCACGATGAAGTTGGAGTAAAATCAGTGAAGAAGTAAAAATAATGAAGATGAAGATTTCCTGCGGTTTTAACTTGATTTTACAAATTTCAGCTGTAAAAAGTTGTCAAAAATATCTGCACTCCAATTATGACAAAAATTATAACTAAGAATATTTCATGAAGTTCCCAAGATTACACATCATTATCAGTAAAAAGTTCTCACTTATTAGTTTAAAAAACTCTCTCTCTCTCTCTCTCTCTCTCTCTCTCTCTCTCTCTGCTGTACACACACACACATACATGATGCGTACACAAAATGTGTGTGAGAGATTAGTCATTAAAATGAATTAGTGAATTAATGAATTCATCGAAATTAAAATGTGAGGCACATTAGTCATTTCAATTCAAAACTGATTCATAATTTCATCATGGTGAGTGTACATGGCCATTCACAAATACTGTGGGTATGGAACAGAAACAAATTGTGTATGTGTTTGACACATGGTCGTATGCATGCAGAATTTTATTTCGGTAAGAAAGAGAGTTCAACAAAAAGTGAGGGGAATAACTGTTTAAGAAATCAGTAGCACCACAACGATCTTTCGAACAAAATGATAAAGACAAAAGACCTAAGTGTTACAACTGTGGGAAACGTGGTCATCTACAGGTAGACTGTTGGATGAAGAAAATACCGAGAGAAGGGAGTGATCGCTCCAATTGGAGAAGTAAAGCTCTAGAACAGCACACAGTTTCCACGCTATATAAGACTAGTGGAAACCTGATTGTTACTGGATTTGTGGAAGGTAAACAAACATCATTTAACAGTTGACATGGGCGCTACAGTGTCTATTGTGTGCCCTGACTTAATCAGCAACCAACGGCCTCAAATTAGCTCTTGTACAATTCAGACTGTGACTGGAAGCCCCGTCAATGTGTTAGGAAAGATAGGCGTATGTGTACGCCTGGGTCTTCTCGAGTTTAGCCACCAAATGCTTGTTGCAGACATTGTTGATGAAGTGATTCTTGGCATGGACATTATGAATGCATAAGGATTCATTGTGGACTTAAGAGATAATGTCCTGAAGGTTGGCCAAGAGAAGATAAAGCTTTGCAAGGCTAAAATGTCAGGGTCTGCCAACCATTCAATCAAGCAAGCGTCATTCGCCAAAGAAGAAGTCAACAAGTCTGGTCAAGGGGAACCTTTCCTATTGCAGGTGGAAATGGAAGAACTATCAGAGGAAATACAAATAAGTGTAATGGCAAAAGAAGTGTTTGAAAAGCCAACTATGGATGTCAAGGAAAACCCCTTGTTTGTTCCTGAGTTAATAGAAGCGCCTGGGGGAAAAGTTGCTGAAGATGAAGTTACGGAAGAGGTTGTTGACAAGAATCAAACAGCCTTGGATCAGCCAGTAGTGTTTAGGTCACCAATACATGATGCAATGGG
Organism: Magicicada septendecula; assembly: GCA_034769895.1. Classification (NCBI taxonomy): domain Eukaryota; kingdom Metazoa; phylum Arthropoda; class Insecta; order Hemiptera; family Cicadidae; genus Magicicada; species Magicicada septendecula. The sequence continues at coordinate 14,195,845 of CM068371.1, read as the reverse complement.
AGTGATTCCAGCAAAAATTGCGGTTGAGCGGAAGACTCGCATTCCTGGGAACTTGATGTTCGGATCAAACGGGACCGAATTCGAAGGACGGGAGAATTATCTTTCACAAGGACATCCACCTAGATCGCCTGGCCAAGTATTACTTCAGAGACAGTTTGCCAGTTCGGGACGAACAGGCTTAAGGAGGGGGAAGTGTTACAGAGTGGTACGCTCGGTATGTGATATAATTAAAGCTGGTGATTAGTGATTTCATTGGTGTCTTGTATTTTGCTTTCCACTTGCCATACGACGTTCAGTAGACCGTCATACCCATATGAAGAACATGTTCCCTCTGTCGTTTCTTTTTTTTATTATTTATTTATTTATAAAGACAACAGCATCGGTCATTATCGACCACAAAAATTATAAAAATTAATTTTTAAATCATAAAACATTGCAACAGATCAAACTTTATTATTCTAATAAGGATATTGTGAGTGTGTAAAAATCGATACAAGTCTATTATGGAGCAGATGAAAAATTATTTATTATATACAAATATTGTTTATAAAGATGTATAATGTATTTTAAATTGTCATGTATTGATAGTATATTAAATTGTTTGTATTGTTCGTTTAATATAAATCAATTTTACTTGTTTGCTGCAACGTCCTCCTCTCGTCTCGTCGGTCCCGTCTCGTTGTCCTCTTCTACAGCTTCACTCCTTTTCACTCCTTCCTGGTGTCCTCTTCGTCCTGGCGTCCTCTTCGTCTCGTCGTTAACTTGTACAGCAAGCAGCTCCAGCGGCGATATTTCACAGAGTCTCGTAGTTATGTTTGACTGCTTCCACGATATCTTGTAGTGTCTTTAAGTTCCCTAAGCGGATATCTTAACTTACACGAAACAGCACTGTAATATATTTTAAATTTTATCTAATTATTTACCCTCTCGGTTCTTATCGCAAAACTTCATTAAGAATTTCAAGGTTTATAGTTTATTTAATATAAGATATTTGTACGTTTATAAGAGAACAACGCAGATTATCACACCCGCACACGCGCACCAATTCATACAAAAAATACATGACAATATAGTACATCTTTTTATGAAGAGTTTTGGTGTAACCTATATGCTTATCAATTTTTAAATACAAAACTTATGACTAAAAGACAAAATATTACACAAAACAAATTTAAACAAGAAAATGCTCGTCATTCATGTACTCTGATATAAACAGCATATCTTATCATCCTGTGTTCTGTTGCAATATATTAAACTAGAAGGTGGTTAGTGAAGACAAACATTGCAACAAAATACACAGGAACTGGTGCGATTTACAAACTACAGTATTTAGATATTTGTTTAAATACCAAATAATGCAAGTAAATGAGATAAATAAAAATATTTGTTTAAATAATACACACACACCATGCAGATATATAACAAATATAATAAATATAACGCTTAATAATGCAATGACAAACAATATATAACAATAAATGAAACAACAATTTACATAATAATAAATATATGTAATAAATAAAACCGTAATAACAATCTTCACCACATATCAATCCATTAACTTAATCGTCCTAGAAATTACACAATTTTTAATGTTCTTATAAATTTCATAGTCTGTACCTATATTTTTGCTATCAACTGAATCTCCTTTTTGAACAGATCTGTCTTTTCTTGTATTCAACAACTTTTAGAACCAATGGGAACACGTTAAGCTTACTTCACGTATTCCAAACCATATGTCTAATCGTGAGCATCCTTTTGCTCTAACTTTATTTTTGTAATGGTCTTTGAATGCCCCACAGATGGAACTTGTTCTCCACACGTTTGTCGAGACCCCACAGAATATTACACCCCAAATACTAGAAATACTGTACCTGCTACAAACAGTAGTCATCTAATACTACTCTTTAACAGTGGTGTATCTAGAATTTGGCCTTGGGGGGGGGGGTCTGGGGGCTTCATACAAAAGAATAAACAAGTTAAGACTGATCATTATTACTATCTATAAAGCAGTGGCGGCTCGTGACTTACGAGGCTGGAGGGCGCGGCCTTTAGGCTTTATAAAAATTTGAACTCACCTCGAACATTGTGAGCTGCTGTAGATAGTCTGCGATTTTATTAATAAATATAACTATACACATTCTTAGTCTCTTCACTGTCTCTTTAGTGTTGAAAGTGTCCACAAAAATGTCTATACTGTTTCCAGAAAAAAAGTAATACACTATATTTACACTAGGCCTATATTATTTTTATGATAGCTACACTCTAAACAGATCATTATTTGTAGACAAAGTCCATTCGCCTTTCCTATAAATTCATGAATTTTTCTAGCACTCTATGATCAAAGTCCTTCATTTCTTTAACAAGTTCCTTGTTGATAGATACCAACGCAAGAGCATTCAGTCTCTCGTTTTTCATTGTATTTCTCAAGAAAGTTTTTAGTCTTTCAGAGTCAAAAAGCAGCGCTCAGGTTTGGCAGTTATCAGAGGGGTAGTTATGATAATTTTTATAAGTTTCAATACATCTTTGAAAACTGACGTAAGATTGCTTTCTTTCGTAAAGTTAAGAAGTCTTATTGTGCCTTTAATATAATATAATTGTTTAAATTCATTCTGAACTTTGTTTTCTTGTAAGAAAGAGTAATGCTGAATCACTCGCTTGAATTTTTCTTCCTGAAAGTTTGTGGAAAAAAGTGGAAATAAATCGTCATTGGACATCAACGAAGCTGCCACCAGGTAACTCGAAGCTGCCACCAGGTAACTCGTGTAAGTAAATCTACCTTTTACTTGAGTTATAATTTATAATGATGTCACATACCTCTTTTGCATCCCCTATTCTAGTGCTGCATACAACATTATTGATCCTTTTTCTTGGTTGGTCAAGGAATCCTCGTTTATTTGTGTTTCTATTTTATTTATTTTCTCCCTCCCTTTCTGCATCTCATTTTCAAAAATTCTGATCTCACTTTACCACATTACACTGCCTTTGTTCCTACTCTATAGTTGTTGGTATATTATGTTCATGTAATATAGAATTAATTCTATGGAAAAAGTTAGCCAGAACATGAAATTTTGGTTCAGAAGAGTCCTTCTGTGACCATTCCTTCATTAACTGAGAGTTTCTTTTACACTTTTCTTCGAAATTTCAAAACATTCTTCCAACTTATATCGGTTTTCGTACACAACGTTGATTGTACGAATGTAGTAATTCCATTTTGTTGTAGAAACTCTGGGTAACCTGGCTTACATTACTTCCTCCAAAACGTTCGTTCGTAGAAATGAGTGTGACAAAAGTGCTGGAATGGCAGACAGATTTGAGAAAGATCTCTAACTTTGTTGTTTTTTCTAATAACAAATTATTTGACGAGTGTAACATTGTACAAATTATGCGAGCGGATACACTTCTCTAATTTTTGCCTGTACACCTCCAACAGAACCACACATAACATTAACCTCATATAAGTCTCAGCTATTAACATTTCCTGTGATATGTGCAGAAGAGGATTTATGTTGTCCATTATGCACTTTGCTAAGGTTTCTGCATATTTACCTTCAGGACTGAGAAATCCGCAAAACCTTGCGTATACCGATCCCTTAAACACGTATCTAAAAACTAATACCATATGCAGTGGCTTGTCACATCGGTTGTCTAGTCACATTCGATTGCCACAAATTCATAAGCTTGTATCTCCTTTTCTATTTCTTCCCTGCAGACACTTTGGTAAAATGATAAAACAAAACCTAATAATTCGACACTACAATATTTGCCTAAATTATTCGTGAAGCTATTAAATAAATACACACTCAAAACCTAAACACTAAACAAATGCCTGTACTGAATTAATCACAGCGGAGAAAGTCTAAACACCTAAAAGAGCAAATCTCACACTATCAATAGTCTGCGATTAGTTGTACGGAGTGAATCACGTCACTTTTTGCTCGACGAGGTGCGATAGGAGACGCGCCAATTGCCAGTGGAAATACCGCCTATAAGCTTACAGGTTCGTTCAACGTTGGTCAGAGTGCGGGATGGAGAAATGGGCGCGATTGGAAGAGCGCCGTGATTCTGTTCCGAAAACATTTCTGCTATTACCTAACTAGAAAACATTTTCTCGTCCGAATTATTAAATAAAGTTATAATGACTTTCCACGAGCTGTGATAATGGATTGTTTAGTAATATGATTTAAATTGGAGGGCGCGCGCCTTAGCGCCCTAAGAACGAGCCGCCCCTGAGACTAAATTCATTCCTATTAAAGTAAACGGTAATAACCATTATTTTAATAATGGTTTGGACATGTTACTGAAACATTGTTTACAAGATACTTATTGAATAAATTGATTTTCCTATATTCCATATTTCAGACACATACTCTAATGCTGTTTAAAACCTGTTTAATGAAGAAAGTTGTGTTAGTGGTTATAAACACAAACAGAATTATCACCGTTGCACACCACTATAGAAAAATATTCCGATCGGAATATTTTTCTATAGTGGTTTGCAACAGTGATAATTCTGTTTGTAAAAAAAACCTGTTTGTATATTTAAAATTATTTTCTAAATCAAATATTTCCATAGAAACTACTTTTTTCTTCAGTCTTAACCACAGTACTGTGGTCACTAATGTACACTACCTCACATTGTGCACTCGATTGTTACTGATGATGGCAGTCGATGGTACTGCCAAAACGTCTGGTTTTGCAGAAAACATTGGACCACGGCCAAACAGCCTGGGAATGAATTTTAACAACACACTACTTTTTTGTTGCCGATTACATAGTACACATATAAAAAATTATCCCCTCCCCTTCAACTACCCTTTTCATTTATGGATATTTCATCTACCTTTTTACAGTGTATTATTATGATCTTCTTTCCATGATACTTTATTTATCAAAATTAAATACTTTACTCTTGTTAAAACATAAAACGTTGCAGGTAAACTACCCCTTCCCCTTAACCAATCTTCACCAAAATCAATAGGCCTTGAGTCCTCTACAACTCAGGCACATATGGAAAACATTATTTGATTCTGTTTGAATTTGCGGCAGTTATTGTTCGCCACACAGAAAAAATTCTACACGGATACTTTTCGGAAAATGATTTTTCTTCATGTTTTAAGGGTAGTACAATCAGAATCAGCCCTTATCTCAAACATGATTTTTTTCGCCATCACCATATTTCCATTTCCTTATGGAACATGGAAGTAAAAAGGCTTCTCTATATTCATGTACACAGCTGAGAAAATAATAAAACAGCCTAAAACTTACAAGATTTAACAAAATTTGTCAATTTTTTTGACCCTCTGGGGGGTCCAGTTCTGTTCATCCCCCTCCCATAAATACACCCCTGCTCTTTAACTTTTTTGTATAAATTATAATTGGCATGCTTTGCTTTTATTTGCATTTCTCTGTGTGTAGAAGTTTTTACAGCCATAACTTTTTGTCAGACTTGTTTTTGTGGCCTGTGTGTTAATTAAATATATTAAAGAAGGACACATGTTCATATTATAGAAACAATATTTTTGTATAACACAAAATAACAGTGTTGTTTTATAAAACTGTTTAGATTCCAAAAATACACCTGCATTTAGATAAATCAATGACAGGACTCGTGGCTTGATGATGGGTTCATACTACTCAAATTTTTGTACAAAATAAATAATAGAACTTCATCTGTCAATGTGAAAATTATTCCGAAGTAAATAAACTTTGTTCTTGAACTGACAAAGGTTTTTTTGGACCACTTCTTTCTACTGTCAACGATGTGAGCAGTCCCCCTATGGCTAAAGGTTGTCACTTAAAAGTACTTTTAATCATGCTGATGTTTTTGTATTTGTTTACATTGTGTGTTTTGAAAACAAAATCATTTGATGCAGAAAATATGTCAAAAATTATTATTTTTTTATCACCTTTCAAAATTTTTTTTTTAAATAATTGTTTTCATCTTGGTGTAAGTAGTTTACTATTAACTAGCCACTGGCACTGTTTTGTGTCCAATCAAATGTTTGTTTGCAATTCATTGGAGTTTGTGACACACACTGAAGTCGCGACAGAAATGATGTGTTGAGAATTACACATGTTATTTAATAAAATAAAGATTGCAGCCTTGTTAGTTAATCAATGTGCATCGAAGTGAAATGGTTGCGTATGCATCTTTGGTTGTTGTCGACAATTGGCTAATATCATTGTCATCCGTGCACTACAAATTATAATGAAGTGACGTGGCTTGGTCAGGCTTGTTACAACCATGCAGCACAATTAAACAGTTTCCATTGTTGTTAATTGTCCCACGTGCGACTAGCACGGGGCTTGTCGTTATGAGTCGTGTTTTGATTATCAGCTGAGTGATTAATGCCATGTTTAAAGTTGTTCATTAATCATGGTGTGTACTGTACATGCCTACTGACATGCATCATGTTTTGGCACCGAGACGTTTTAGTCGATCAGTTTTGTAATACCTTACAAGATCATAATGAAAAGCAGTGATTGATATATAATATATTCAAACACTTTTTGCTACAGTCTATTTCCTGAGTCCTGATGCTATACAGTGCTTTGAACGTCATACAATTTTCAAAGCACTTAACATTGAAAATACAAAAAACACTATATATACCAAAAACTGATAGGAGACCATAACAACAACCAACCAACACACAAGTACATCACAAGATTCAAAATTAGGAAGGCTGAGGATGGGAACACAAAGCGTCCCAAAACATGTTCCAAATAAGGAAAAAACATCTTGAGGTAAAGTTATTATATATATTATAACGTTATTTGTATTGTTGATGAGGCCCCTGTTGAGTAGCAAAAATATTTATAACGTTACAAATTTTCAATGGGTGTAATCGTAATAATAACAACGTAAAATTGTTTAAAATAATTTTTGAATTAAAATTTCATTATTATCGCATGTGTATGGGTAATCGTAGTACCGTACCCATACTTATTGATTACATACACATAATATCGCATATTCTATACAAACATAAAATACTCTTATAATTATAAATACATTGAATTATTAATAATTATGGCTCTCGACTTGCTCAGTATTATTGTGAGTAAATTATTATACTCTGAAATCTTTCTTTTAAAAAAAAAAAAATCTTACTGTTATTGCATATACATACTTTAATAACTTTCTATTCTTTCTAAATACTTTCAATAAATTAATTAAAAAATGATGCTATAATTACTATACAATTTAAATTTAAATATTTTCAATTGAATTATCAATTCAAAATTATGCTTTCATCATTACTATACAATTTAAATTTACTATACAATTTAAAATTAAATATTTCCAATAAATTATTGATTCAGAAATGATGCTATAATTACTATTGTAATAAAATAAATTAAATAAGTATAGATGTGTGTTGATGATATAGCTATTATGGAGTATGTGACTCCGATGTAATCAAGTCCAATGTAATATGTTTAATTGGTGTGGCTCTCGACGTCTTACTGGCCTGAAACACTTCCTTAAGTTTCCCAGCTGGTCGAGTCCCAATGGTAGCAAGACCGGTCGAGTAGCGTAAAGTTGATGAAGAAATATATATGCTCAGCTTCACCGAAAGTTTCAAAACAAAAATTATTGTTTTGAAGAAAATTAAAAAAAAAATTATGTTTATAAAAAAAAATAATAAAAAAAAATTTTAATTTTATTAATTAATTAATTAGGATCAATTAATTAATATAGGGCTGTGAAGTTTTAAACAGTGTAATGCTCTTCTGAAAATTTTTATTAAAGTTTTAGTATAATTTAAATAATCTATCACCACTCATAAGACTGTCTGTAAACCAATCGATATTTGTTTACCTTTCTATTTTTTAGGTTATCTTCACTTACGGGTGGTAAAGTCCTTGTAGATTATCAATTAGAATTATATTATTGGTAATTAGTATTATTGAAGAAATAAAGAACTATTAAGTATTGAAAAGTATTAATGTTTTATTAAGTAACAGCAATATTGACTCTTATCGATTAGTATCGATTCTCAGGATATCGAAAAAAGTTACAAGTATATATTATAAAAATTATATAGGGTTCTTTAAACAGCCAGTTATTACCAAAGTCAGAGAAATCGGGCTTATATTTAAAAAGTATAACGTTACAATCAAATTAATAGTTATTAATAAACACAGACATTGAATAATAAATTGTAAATATAATAATTGTTTTCATCAAACAGCTGTGATGAACCAAGAAGAGGCACTGGGTTTGTCAAAGAAAGATGGCTGCCGTCAAGTCGATGAAAATGTTGCTCGTTGCTGCTGCATTCCAAATAATGTATTTTGACGCAATATTTCTGTTCTCGTGTCCGCAAATCTCTTGTTATATGTTGTGTAGTGACTGGGTGTAGTGATTCTGGGTTGTATTTAGTGTATCTGTATAATTATTAGTTCAAACACTTTCTCCGATTCCGTCACTAATTTGGTTTAATGTATTATACAGTTTTCTAGTGTTTTATGGTGTTTTTCGGAGTAGATTTATATTGTTCTGTGTTATGGAGTGTTACTTGATCGTTTCTGTTATAATATGATAGTTTCAGAAGTATTTTACAAGTCACTCGCGATTTCACAATAACTCACTATACACTCGCTTTGTATGACGATTATAGGTTAGGTTATTCACGTTTTCAAAGGTATGTCATGTTAACCGTTCAACTACCAATAATTAACTAACTGTTTCCTCCAGTTTCAATTAAACTCTTAGCCCATATAATATTATCCTTAACATTGTTCAAATATTTTTCACATCCTGTATGCACTTTTACATTTTCACTATATGAATGCCTATACTTTGGTTATTTGTCAATTTTATTCACTAGATTTGATTTAAATTAATCTTTCAGTTCATTCTGGTTATTTTCAGATTAAATAATGCCATTTTATAGTGTTTTCTGTCCAAAAAAAATAGTAATTTCACTTTCAGTTTGGTATACTGTGAAGAGTCAAAACATCAAAATTTACTTCCTGTCATTATATAAATTCAGCCATTTTATCAGTTATATTTAATATTAATAATCCTATATTGTATTAAAAGGTTCCTATTCCCTTATTTTCTGGTAATTAATTGAATTAGTTGTATTCTGAAACATTATTCTGAAATATATGACTCCCATGTCTAAATTTCTGAGTTTAGTCATTTTATTTTTATTTATAATTCTGAATATAATTTATTAAAATCTCTCTAAATGGTATGTGCAATTATATGGCATGATCTCAAGTTTATTTTGTCTAAACCCCTTTTGTTTATTTGCATTTAAATGAGCAATTTCTCTGTTTTGATGAAGTTTGGTTTCCATTCTTTTGGCCTATGATTTTTTAACAATTTTTCTTACAAAATAATTTACAAACAATATATGATGTGTGATACCCTCTCTGACTTTTACAAATAGTATTATAAATTAAACATGCTTTCAAATTACACAAAAACAACTAGTATTGGCCACAATACAAACAATAGTCAAACAGAATAAAGAATATTTTTTTTAAATAAATGGTTGTCTTCAAATCAGACATTTTGCAACAAAATTCCCATTTCCAACATGGAAATATGGTTTACAACAAAGGTTTTTTACTAACTAACATCTTAATTACTCTCTACTATTTACAAGTGGTAACTATTTTTATAGTTCTGATGTTAGTTGTTTCAGACCCAAACAAATGGCCTTATATCTAAAACATTTTTAAACATTCTTGTACTATATACATTAAAACCTTATATCTATATTCTTATTTCTAACTATTATTATAAGTAGGATTCTACAGTTTTTATACAGTCTTTTATACCTTGTCTTTGGGGAATTGTACCCTGTCATTAACAAATAAATAGTAATCAGAATGATCACAGTTGCACACCACTATGTAAAAATTATCCCAATTAGCTATTCCAATCTGACGATGGGCTGTGAAGCTTGAAAGCGCTAATTGGGATAATTTTTACATAGTGGTGTGCAACTGTGATCATTCTGATTGTGATTTCAACCACTAACACAAATTTCTTCATTAAATAAATAGTATGAACCGTTCAAAAAGCACTATGAAATCTGTTTTTCTTTTTTCATGTAAAACAAAAATGTTATTTTAAACAGATTCATGTCTTATGAACAACATATTGTCACCGTACACATTTTAAGTCATTGAAAAATGCATATTTCATTGCATCCAATGTTTGTGATTGCCAAGAATGAAACACAAGGTTCATTTTTTATAATACCCAAAACTATCACTGGTTCACTTTCACTTATATATTATGTTAATGCTAAATGGTCGTATAGTCTTATTAACATAATAAATTGGTTAGCGTTTTTTCAATGGAGATTTGTTCCATGGGTACTATATTATTGTTTCATCTTAGTTCACAGGAAACTTTTACTTTATACACTCCTCTCTCTTAAATTTGTATACATGTGGTTTTTATTTCGTTATACTTTTATTTTTAGATATTTATTTTGGGGATATAGGGATTTGGGTGTCTTTTATAAGAGCATGACGTCTTCTTCAGGATGCTGCCCTCTTCTTCTTTCTTCAGTCTTCTTTTCTCCTGCCTTCTGGGACTGGTATCTTCTCCATCTGTTCTTGATGCCATCAGGTTTCTTGGGATCTTCTCCATCTTCTTCTTTAATTCAGAAATACACAACCTGTATTGGTTGATCTTGGCTTATTTTAGGGTTTCTCTTTTATTTATTCTCCCTCGTTGTGGGTTTGGTCATATTGTGTACTGCTTTGTTATTTACTATTTTACCTTCCTGGGTTATACCTTGAAAACCTTTGGTTATGAGACTGGTTTTGGATGACTCATCACTAGTAACTCCTTTTACTTGAACTTGGATTTTCTTTATAATAATGATTTCTTTCCACAGTTGCTATGAATTAATTAATTTATATTAACCTTAATGCTTTCTTCCAAATTTAAATATTATAACTTCATTATTCTAATGATCAATTGCCATTCAATATTATGCATACATCTGTCACGCTACAGATTGCTCCCCTCCAGAAGTAATTATTTCAGACATGTTTATGGATGAAATAATTTCTTATGATAATTTCATCATTTCTTATAATTCATTTTCTTCTCCATTTTTATATCGACTTTTTTATATTAGAGTTTTATTAATTTTATATATATAATTATTTGTTTTACTACTGATCCTTTTCGGATAGTTAGTGTCTTCTGAGATATATTATAATTGTAATACATTTTCTTTCTATATCAACTTCGTGTTGTATCCTTGGGATATTAATTCCCTAACATTCCCTATCACGTGGGCTGGGGCAGATCAGAGGGGCACTGTACGCTACTTCTCTGCTGGCCATACACCACTTCTATAAATTGAGTACAGGGGCATATCCATCCCTGCTCAAAAAACATAATGCTGCTGGAATTATCTTCAGTCAGTCATCGAATAAATAAATAAAAAGTAGTCTCATTTTCGACTAATAAAAATATCTTTGGATTCTCCACTTCGTAGTCTCTCAGATTATCTCACATTTTCTATCTTAATAAATCTTCATAATCATTATTATACTCATTATATATATATTTTTTCAAAACTCTTAACTTGTCTGATATATTTATTTTAATTATGGTTGAAAACCTTTCTTTTAATAATTCTGGTTACTGTTTACAGTGTAACTCTCTTTCTTCTTCATCTGAATTCTCTTTATACTTTCTTCTGGTTATTCATAGTATTAGCATGGTCTCTATATATAGTCTTTCTTATTCATTATTTGAATGGTCTTATTATATTATATTTAATTTTTTAACATTGTATCTTTACATTAGATATACAGGTTGTTATATTGATCATTTTATTTAAACATTTTGGTTGTTTCCTTTCTCTTAGAAAGTTATTAATCCACCTTCGCATTCATTAACATTAATTCATTTATATCATATTTCATGTGGTATTTCTTCTCTTTGCATTTCATATAGGTCTTATTATTACCATTGGTTCAAAATCATCTTCTCCATCTGTTTGGTATGAGTTGTTCTTCTTCGCTCTTAATTAACTGTTTTCATTATCGTTTCATAGGTAATTAGCCTCTTTGCTTCCAAATTTTTTCTTCTCAATTATAATTGACACTTTATTATTTTTTGGAACTTGGTTAGTTTTAATGTAAAATTCAAACTATTCTTTTTATTCAATTGGAAAATATCTCTCATAAATCCTTGTAATATGTTGATCTTATCTTGTTTCAAAGTTCTGACGTTCTATCAACATTCAAATTCTGTTTAATTCATTTATTCCCAGAATTGTTTCATTCAGAATTGTTTATAGCACGGTGATCTTACTATTATTTCTGAATGTTTTGGTATTTCTCCAAATTCAAATTCTTCTTAATTATTTACCATAAAGTTTTCTCATAATTCAGTGGTAGTAAGCTGTGCTTGCTTAATTTTAAATTTTTTAAATTAAGTTCAAAATTCTCTCTCTTTCTCTTTCTTCCATAAAGTTTTGTTCTAAATTATCAGGTTGTAGTAAGAAGTACTTACTCAATTTTAAATTTTTATAATTATATTTCAATTCAAAAGTCTTTCTTTTTCTTTCTTCCATAAAGTTTGTTCCAAAATTATTAGGTTGTAGTAAGATGTACTTACATATTTTAGAATTTTTTCAAAATTAAAAATTCAAAATTCTATAACTCACAACTCATTCTTCATAATATTTCTTCATAGAAGCTTGATTGTACACTCCTTTGATTTTTCCTGAAACGATTTCCTTCAACGTTGTTTTTCGCCGTAGTCGGTTATCATGATCTCCGTCCCTTTTCTTGATGGTGTGTGTTATCTGTGTCAACCAGGGTCCATCATCTCAGTTGCTCTTATAAAATTTACCCTAGGGCGCGACACTCGGTTATTATTATTGTTATTATCGCTATTACTAAATTTATCATGATAGTAATTTCGGTTAGGTGGGTAAGGCCTGTTACCATTATTGTTGGGATATGGATTTCTCTGACTGTATGGAACATTATTATTTTGGTATAAATTGTTTCTATTGTATGGATAGGGGTTGTTATTCCTAACTCCGTTAAAATTACTGCTAAACTGGTTATTATGCGGCGGATTGTTAGGGCCGTCGTAATTACTGGGTTGGTTCCCTCTATCATCATATTGTATACACCAATACTTTTCTGGTCCATGTTTTGTGTTACTTGACAAATATCTGTGAGGATCTTCATCTGGGTTATCACTTATTATTTGTTTATCAGAAACACCATAAGCTGGTTTACCATCACATATCCACTCTGAAGGAATATATTTTAGTCTAACCGTACCCTGGAACTGTCCTAGATGGCACGTTAATGGAATACATTCTGGTGATTCATCTGTGTCATCATTACATTCTGGTACGATATCACATTTCCATCTTTCTGAAAAACATTGTCCAGTCTTGCGCTGAAATTGGTCTGTTCCACATGTCGTATTCTGTTTACCTCTGGTCCTTTCCCATTGGTACACTACTGTCTTGTGGTAAATTATTTTTGAAATTACTTCGATTCTCCTTCTATAATTCATAGCATTCATGATGTTTTTGTCATAGGTAATTGGGATATTATTGTCATCAATTAACCCATGTTTCATCATCTCCAACTCTTCCTTCGTTTTTATTACATTTCTTGGATACATTCTCCTTTTCCTTGGTTTAATATCTTCCTGGTTTCGGTTAGTTTTAATTTCAGGTATTACCATTACTAGTTCCTGCGTTTTATCATTTGGTACTTCTTCTGGTTCTGGTTGGCTATCATTTTTTATTTCTTCGGTCTTCTCCTTTCTTAATTCTTCTCTTTTCAATCTGTCCTCTCTCCTTTCCTCAATCCATTTTTGATGCTCCTCTTCCATTTTCTTGCTGTTTTCTTCCATCTTCTTCGTCAGGGACTGATTGTCTTCCTTCAATTCTTCTAACTTCTTCCCCATCTCTTCTTCCAACTTCTTGCTGTTTTCTTCCATCCTCTTGTTGGTATTTTCTATGTTTTTGTTTATTTCAGCCAAATCTTCTTTCAAGGATTGTTTGTCTTCCTTCCTTTCCTTACGATTTTCTTCTTTTGTTGTTTGGTTGTCCTTCTTCATTTCCATTATCACTCTCATCAATGTTTCCTGGAACTTCACATCTCCGGTTGTCGCAGTGTTCTCGGTTAGTGAGGGTTCCCCTGGTTGTTCTAACCGTTCCTTCCGGACATTGATTTCCCCTGTCTGAGTAGGCATCTCCGGTTGTTCAGTTTGTTTGGACAACACCGGTGGTAATACCTCTTCCGCCTCTACTGGCGTCGCCTCCTTGTTGTCCATGTCAACTTCTATTTCTTTCTCGGCCTCCGCCGCCCGTTTCTTAGATGTTGCACGTCGTTGCATTTTCCCTTTATATTCTCTGGCTTTGTAGCTGTTGCCTAGCTCCAACTAGTGATTGTGCAGAATGTATTGGCCTTCCAATCGCTAATTAAAGCCCCTAAAGTTGTGCGCCAATTTGTAATAAAATAAATTAAATAAGTATAGATGTGTGTTGATGATATAGCTATTATGGAGTATGTGACTCCGATGTAATCAAGTCCAATGTAATATGTTTAATTGGTGTGGCTCTCGACGTCTTACTGGCCTGAAACACTTCCTTAAGTTTCCCAGCTGGTCGAGTCCCAATGGTAGCAAGACCGGTCGAGTAGCGTAAAGTTGATGAAGAAATATATATGCTCAGCTTCACCGAAAGTTTCAAAACAAAAATTATTGTTTTGAAGAAAATTAAAAAAAAAATTATGTTTATAAAAAAAAATAATAAAAAAAAAATTTTAATTTTATTAATTAATTAATTAGGATCAATTAATTAATATAGGGCTGTGAAGTTTTAAACAGTGTAATGCTCTTCTGAAAATTTTTATTAAAGTTTTAGTATAATTTAAATAATCTATCACCACTCATAAGACTGTCTGTAAACCAATCGATATTTGTTTACCTTTCTATTTTTTAGGTTATCTTCACTTACGGGTGGTAAAGTCCTTGTAGATTATCAATTAGAATTATATTATTGGTAATTAGTATTATTGAAGAAATAAAGAACTATTAAGTATTGAAAAGTATTAATGTTTTATTAAGTAACAGCAATATTGACTCTTATCGATTAGTATCGATTCTCAGGATATCGAAAAAAGTTACAAGTATATATTATAAAAATTATATAGGGTTCTTTAAACAGCCAGTTATTACCAAAGTCAGAGAAATCGGGCTTATATTTAAAAAGTATAACGTTACAATCAAATTAATAGTTATTAATAAACACAGACATTGAATAATAAATTGTAAATATAATAATTGTTTTCACCAAACAGCTGTGATGAACCAAGAAGAGGCACTGGGTTTGTCAAAGAAAGATGGCTGCCGTCAAGTCGATGAAAATGTTGCTCGTTGCTGCTGCATTCCAAATAATGTATTTTGACGCAATATTTCTGTTCTCGTGTCCGCAAATCTCTTGTTATATGTTGTGTAGTGACTGGTGTAGTGATTCTGGGTTGTATTTAGTGTATCTGTATAATTATTAGTTCAAACACTTTCTCCGATTCCGTCACTAATTTGGTTTAATGTATTATACAGTTTTCTAGTGTTTTATGGTGTTTTTCGGAGTAGATTTATATTGTTCTGTGTTATGGAGTGTTACTTGATCGTTTCTGTTATAATATGATAGTTTCAGAAGTATTTTACAAGTCACTCGCGATTTCACAATAACTCACTATACACTCGCTTTGTATGACGATTATAGGTTAGGTTATTCACGTTTTCAAAGGTATGTCATGTTAACCGTTCAACTACCAATAATTAACTAACTGTTTCCTCCAGTTTCAATTAAACTCTTAGCCCATATAATATTATCCTTAACATTGTTCAAATATTTTTCACATCCTGTATGCACTTTTACATTTTCACTATATGAATGCCTATACTTTGGTTATTTGTCAATTTTATTCACTAGATTTGATTTAAATTAATCTTTCAGTTCATTCTGGTTATTTTCAGATTAAATAATGCCATTTTATAGTGTTTTCTGTCCAAAAAAAATAGTAATTTCACTTTCAGTTTGGTATACTGTGAAGAGTCAAAACATCAAAATTTACTTCCTGTCATTATATAAATTCAGCCATTTTATCAGTTATATTTAATATTAATAATCCTATATTGTATTAAAAGGTTCCTATTCCCTTATTTTCTGGTAATTAATTGAATTAGTTGTATTCTGAAACATTATTCTGAAATATATGACTCCCATGTCTAAATTTCTGAGTTTAGTCATTTTATTTTTATTTATAATTCTGAATATAATTTATTAAAATCTCTCTAAATGGTATGTGCAATTATATGGCATGATCTCAAGTTTATTTTGTCTAAACCCCTTTTGTTTATTTGCATTTAAATGAGCAATTTCTCTGTTTTGATGAAGTTTGGTTTCCATTCTTTTGGCCTATGATTTTTTAACAATTTTTCTTACAAAATAATTTACAAACAATATATGATGTGTGATACCCTCTCTGACTTTTACAAATAGTATTATAAATTAAACATGCTTTCAAATTACACAAAAACAACTAGTATTGGCCACAATACAAACAATAGTCAAACAGAATAAAGAATATTTTTTTTAAATAAATGGTTGTCTTCAAATCAGACATTTTGCAACAAAATTCCCATTTCCAACATGGAAATATGGTTTACAACAAAGGTTTTTTACTAACTAACATCTTAATTACTCTCTACTATTTACAAGTGGTAACTATTTTTATAGTTCTGATGTTAGTTGTTTCAGACCCAAACAAATGGCCTTATATCTAAAACATTTTTAAACATTCTTGTACTATATACATTAAAACCTTATATCTATATTCTTATTTCTAACTATTATTATAAGTAGGATTCTACAGTTTTTATACAGTCTTTTATACCTTGTCTTTGGGGAATTGTACCCTGTCATTAACAAATAAATAGTATGAACCGTTCAAAAAGCACTATGAAATCTGTTTTTCTTTTTTCATGTAAAACAAAAATGTTATTTTAAACAGATTCATGTCTTATGAACAACATATTGTCACCGTACACATTTTAAGTCATTGAAAAATGCATATTTCATTGCATCCAATGTTTGTGATTGCCAAGAATGAAACACAAGGTTCATTTTTTATAATACCCAAAACTATCACTGGTTCACTTTCACTTATATATTATGTTAATGCTAAATGGTCGTATAGTCTTATTAACATAATAAATTGGTTAGCGTTTTTTCAATGGAGATTTGTTCCATGGGTACTATATTATTGTTTCATCTTAGTTCACAGGAAACTTTTACTTTATACACTCCTCTCTCTTAAATTTGTATACATGTGGTTTTTATTTCGTTATACTTTTATTTTTAGATATTTATTTTGGGGATATAGGGATTTGGGTGTCTTTTATAAGAGCATGACGTCTTCTTCAGGATGCTGCCCTCTTCTTCTTTCTTCAGTCTTCTTTTCTCCTGCCTTCTGGGACTGGTATCTTCTCCATCTGTTCTTGATGCCATCAGGTTTCTTGGGATCTTCTCCATCTTCTTCTTTAATTCAGAAATACACAACCTGTATTGGTTGATCTTGGCTTATTTTAGGGTTTCTCTTTTATTTATTCTCCCTCGTTGTGGGTTTGGTCATATTGTGTACTGCTTTGTTATTTACTATTTTACCTTCCTGGGTTATACCTTGAAAACCTTTGGTTATGAGACTGGTTTTGGATGACTCATCACTAGTAACTCCTTTTACTTGAACTTGGATTTTCTTTATAATAATGATTTCTTTCCACAGTTGCTATGAATTAATTAATTTATATTAACCTTAATGCTTTCTTCCAAATTTAAATATTATAACTTCATTATTCTAATGATCAATTGCCATTCAATATTATGCATACATCTGTCACGCTACACTATACAAGGCATTTATATTTACAAGTTATACAATACACTTTTATAAATTATTGTCTTTCTTTTGACAATGTTTATCTGTCTTTTTAAGTCTTTTGTTATGAGGAATACATGGCTTTCTTTCACCTTAATTGTAGTGGTTCCTCAGCATACCCTCTCCTGGTCCTGAGTCCTTTGTTGGTGAATCCTGTGTAGTCGTGAATTCCTGGATACTTTCCTGCCCTCCGGGTCCTCTCGAAAGTCCGATGACTCGTCCTCCGTAATCGTCTCTGGCTGCAACGGTGGTGTCCTGAAGGTGATGATGTTGTCAAGCATCGCCTCTGGCTGCCGCTGTAGTCGAATGAAAAAGAGTTGAAGTCGTTGGGCAGAGCCTCCGGCTGCCACTGTGGTTGTACGAGAAAAAGAACAAGGCTGATGTGCCTCGCGTATTTATAGTCTAGGGCGCAAAATTCATGTTTCGACAATTCTCTGCAAGAATCGGTTTGTCGTGGCGTCCTTTTACAAACACGATTATTCATACACTTTTTTCACTTGTCTTCGCAACATGCGAAGTCTTTTGCAAATTACGCGATATTCTTTTGATCGGTAATTTTTATGTCTACAACTGTGTTTAAACCGTTTCTCGTTATCTTAATTATTATGGGTTTTCTTTATGTTTATTTTCACTGTATTCGCACTTTTGATTATTTTCACACTATTTTTTATACACACGTGCGTTTTTATTTTATACACACTGTGGCATATTTGGTTTTGTGATATTTATTATACACTTATCACCATTTTTCGCAGCTGAGTGGCGTGACCCACCTGTCCAAGCATGCAATTTTGTAGTTCACTTTACAGTTCAGATTGAAAGCTGAATTATTATTACTAACAATATGAATTATTTATTTAAATTATATTAATTATCTTACTATTTGTGCAATGCACAGTACCCTACACATTTGTACTGTTGCAATATATATGGGGCCCCCATACCGGTACTGTACCCCCTTACCTTTCCCTTTCTACAATCATTACAACCAAAGAAGATAATGTTAATGTTACGTAAATTTATGATGTGTAAGGTTCAAATTAATTATAATAACAATTTATTACAAGAATTTACAAAAGAAAATTGTACATCTTATATTTCACATAAAGTATGCATCATTTCTTTGTAAATAACTCATTGAGTTTCTTGCAGGGTTTTGTATTGTCAAATTGTAATTATTTCTGCAAGTAGATTGTACTATTTTTTTATTATTTTAATTAACCTGATGCACGTTGTCTAAATAATAAACATCAATTTCCAGACATTCAAAATATGAAATTTAATCAAAAACATACAAAAAGGACAAAAAATGAATATTTCGGAAAATATTTACAAACCCAATAACAATATTTTGCTAATTAAAACAAACAAGATAATCTATTTAAAATGATAAATTTATTAAAGTAAATAATATATAAACATTAAATATTTCCAATGTAACCCTCAGAACAGCTGATTATGTAAATAAACATTTCAGTAATTGTGAATTTAAACGGAAATTAAATCAGTTACTTGTTTATTTTATAGTAAAACCGAAACAAAACCGATTATTTGTTAACCTCTGAAACCTCTGAAGATACTGATATGGTCAGTGAAACATGCATCACGTTAATCAAAATAGTATAGTGTACTTGCAGTAGTAATGACAATTTGATTATATATATTATCTATAAAATTTTTGGGCTCTTGTGATCCACAATTTCACTAAGGTTTAAGCTAGAATATATTGTTTAAGTAGAATATTTTGTTGAATTTTATACAATTTAATGGACTTTATGGAGGAATTAAAGTTGCACTTTTTGTTATCATTAATTATTTTCAGTATTTTAGATTATGTAATGTATAAAACGAAATGTGAAGTACAATTCAACAGACAATTTAGAGGTCGATTTTTTTTTTTTTTTTTTTTTACAAACCCCATTTAGATTTGTATGGGAGTGGTACGTGGTCCATCAAAAAGGAAGAAGGAAGGTACCTTGAGAGTTTTGAAATCTGGTTGTGGCACAGAATGGTTAAGGTGAAATGGTTTGACAGAGCGAGAAACAATGAAGTACTGACGAGAATATGAGAGAAAATAAATCTGCTGAAAGTGATATGAAATGGAGCGTATATTGCAGCTAAGAATCACAGAGGGAAAGGTGGAAGGAAAGAGAGGACGTGGAAGAAGAGAAATTTGGAATGCTTGATGACTTCAGAAGCAGAAGGAGATCCTGTGATAGATGCACAGGATCGAGAAAAATTGAGAGTATCCAGTTGAAACCTGGTGTAAGAGAGTTTAACTAAAGAAGGAGAAGAACTCAAGAACAGAGCATTTTAAGAGCTTTTTTTTTTTTTTTTTCATATCTAAAATGTCTTCCCAAAATATTTTCCTCTCCTGCCAAAATGTTTTTTGTCGACCAAAGTTTGTCAACCATCCACTGGATATTTAGCAGAATTTCAAGTTTCCAGTTAAATAAGTTGAATGTAAGTAGTCAGTCAGACAACTTCAAGTTTTGAAGTGTTTTGTCGTTTAGTATTATTGGAAGAGAGTGTTAGAGAAAGTCATTAGTGACAGTGACAACTTTCTACTCACGCTAGTAAGTGTGCATGACCCAATAAATAACGAGAGCTGCAATGTGCTGCCATTTACTGTACTTCGTCATTAACTCTGTTATTTCCAGTGTCCAGTTATTATTAGAATTCAGGGACAAGTGTGTTCGTGTGGCCTCTGCTGCAGTTTCTGTCACTGACAGATGATTGTTGTTTCTCATTTAGTTTGGTTTAAACTGGAATTGGACTGGAACAGTATTACCAGATTGTCCCGTGTACCATGTCTGTATAGCAAAACATCAAATTTGACTGCTGTAGCAGATTATAAGAAATCGAAAACTACTTTTCACTTCTGCAATTTTTCAAGAAAAACGATATAATATTTAACTATATACTAAATATTATACTATATACTATATATTATCTAACTATATAATATTTATATAGTTTACAGAAGGAGTATATAAGGAAAACTCCTCCTCCTCCTCCTCCTCCTCCTCCTCCTCCTCCTCCTCCTCCTCCTCCTCCTCCTCCTCCTCCTCCTCCTCCTCCTCCTCTTTCTCCTCCTCCTCCTCCTGCTGCTGCCGCCGCCGCTACCGCTGTAAGCAATACCTTACACAATTGTATGGCAGATTCTCTTCTTCTTTGTACTGTCTTCTATCCTTTAGTCAACAATACTCAATTCAGCTATTGTATGGCTTTTCACCCTTGATTTAATCTGTTTTTCTGAACATCACATCTGAAAGTTTGTTAAATATTAATCCAAGGTACTTATTAAATTTTATACAGTTTTTGATTAAACTATCCTTGTAAGTCTTGCCCGTTACAAGATACCCCGTCTTCTTGGTGTTTACTAGGCCTACTCATATTTTGATTTATTCTACTTTCTGTGTCTCTTTCACAATTTAGAAGTTTGTTAAATATGGCTCCGAGAAACTAATCTAAGGCTAGGTACACACGGCCGGGCATTAACGTGACGTTGACTAGCGTTGGCCCGGCATTGGTTTTTGTCACCACTGAGGCTGCAGCAACTGAGTTGACGCTCGGATGAGAACGGTGTGTCAGTACATTGTCAGCATTGAATGACTACGCATGGACGTCAATGTTCAGACGATTTTGATTTTCTGTGACCTACTCTCTTTCAATTTATTTTTTTTCTCAATGGTCGAATCCTTGGACATAGAACTTTTGATCGAAGAAGTGAGAAGAAGCGCAGGAAAATTTAGGACGTGAAGTGAATTGAACAACTCTGCCATCTCAGCTTTGTCATTTATCAGCTGTCCGTCCGTAAACAAACTCATCATCTTTGTCTTTTTTTTCTCCCACTATACTAGTTTTGTTTGTCCATTATTCTCTATTGTTTCCCCCTGCACTTGTAAAAAGACATTGATAATGTTTCCCTCTAGCTAATGATAACACGTATTTTAAAAAGACTGTTTTAAACGGGTGTGATAACTTAAAACGTTTACGTCAAAGGGTCTCCTGGATTCAAGCTGTGGAGGGCATAGCAACGTCACATTGACGGTGCTCTACCACCGCTCGTGTGAACTACCGCTCAACATTGGCTGACTGGTAATGTCGCATCGATGTTACGCCTGTGTATACCTAGCCTAAGTGCATGTCTTCTCCATCAGCCTCACTACAACATATTGTTACGACGGCCTACTCGCTCGTCGTAGGTACAGTGGAAAACAAAATAAGTACAAGACACCAATTAAGTCACTAATCACCAGCTTTAATTTTTACAGTTAAACAGTTCGTAATTAACAACACAGTCTACTACAACAAATCAAATAAAAATTGTTCACACGCAATAAAATGTCACTAATATTAAACACAATTGTATTACAATTGTACCGCCCGATTATAAAACGCAACACTTAATTAATAACCACTTGAACGCGCACAATAATCTCGCCCGATAATAACTCGAACCGCTCTGTAAATATATCGCCACTATACTGAAACTAAGGCCGCTGCCGCCATGTATTTATACCTGCGCTCACAGACCATATTGTTCAAAATTGTGTCTTAGCGTCCGGTGAACTACGTAATTAACTGCGGCCTTGACACAGTCCGCGTGCTGGCGGTTTCGAGAAAACTCTCGCGGATGCGTTGACAGTCACGTATGCCGCATACATTAGAGCGAGATTCTTCTGGCACATTCGACAAACATGTAGACTGTTCTGTAATGTCGTAACACTGCCTCCTCCTTAAGCCTGTTCGTCCCGAACTGGCAAACCGTCTCTGAAGTAATACTCGACCAGGCGATCTAGGTGGACGTCCTTGCAAAAAATAATTCTCCGGTTCTTCAAATTCAGTCTCGTGTGCTCCGAACATCAAGTTACAGGAATGCGAGTCTTCCGCTCAGCCACTAGTTTTGCTGGAATCACTCCCGTTGCATCATGTACTGATGGCCTAAGCACCAGTGGCTGATCCAAGTCTGTTTTGTTCTCGTCAACAACCTCTTGCATAACCTCACCCTCGGCGCTTCTATCAGCTCAGGAACAAGCAAGAGTTTTGTCTCAACACCCATAGTTGGCTTTCCAATCACTTCTTTTGTCGTTACACTTATTTGTATTTCCTCTTGCTAGTTCTTCCTCCATTTCCGCTTGCAATAGGGAGGGTTCCTCTTGACCAGACGTGTTGACTTTTTCTTCGACTAATGCCACTCGCTTAATCGAATGGTTGGTAGACCCTGTCATTTTAGCCATGCAAAGCTTTATCTTCTCTTGGCCAGCCTTCAGGACATTCTCTCTTTAAGTCCACAACGAATCCGTAGGCATTCATAATGTCCGTGCCAAGAATCACTTCATTGACAATGTCTGCAACGAGCATTTGGTGGCTAAACTCGAGAAGACCCAGGCGTACACGTACGTCTACCTTTCCTAGCACCTTGACGGGGCTTCCAGTCACAGTCTGTATTGTACAAGAGCTAATTAGAGTCTGGTGGTTGCTGACTAAGTTAGGGCGCATAATAGACACTGTTGCGCCCGTGTCAACTGTAAATGATGTTGGTTTACCTTCCGCAAATCCATTAACATTCAAGTTTTCACTGGTCTTATGTAGCGTGGAAACTGTGTGGTGTTCTGGGGGTTTACGTCTCCAATTGGTGCGATCACTCTCTTCTCTCGCTATCTTCTTCTCCCAACAGTCTACCTGTAGATGACCACGTTTTCCACAGTTGTAACATTTCGGTCTTCTGTCTTTTTCAGATCGTTGCGACTCTCTTGAACTTTTGAATTGTTTGTCCGACAACATTGTTTTTCTGCACTCATCGTAACGGCAATGTGATACAGGGATCTTCTGACTGCAATGTGATCGCACAAACCCATTAATGTAGCGGGACGCTGACTTGGCAGCTTCAAACTCTAGGGCGTGAACAAGAGCTTCTGAGCTATTTCGGTGCCTTGTCATTCGTAACACTTGCTGAAGTTCACAATCTTCGATGCCATCAATAAATGTCTGCACCGCAAACCTTATTCAAAAATCGTCTGGTGCTTCAGGATAGGCCAATCTAATCAATCTGTCGATACTTGCTTCAAACTCTTGAAGACTCTCCCCGGAACGTTGTCGTCTTGTTCTCAACTGAGCGTAGTACACATCTCGTAAATGTTTATCGCCATACCGTAATTCCAGAGCTTTTATCAATTCGGCATAGGTGTTTTGGCTGTCAGGTGGCACTTTCTGTAGTAGTTCTGCCGCGGGTCCTTTTAATGCAAGAACGAGTGAGACTGCCTTTACTTTCTCTGTCCAATTATTTTCGCATGCAGCAGGTTCAGATTGGCATAAATACGTCGCCCAGTGCGTGCTTCCATCAAAGGTTGGGGCCTTGACATGAACTGTCCCAACCGCAGGCGACCTTCTCTGTTGACTTATTTTCTGTGTCTTTTTCTGTCTTTGTCATTGGTACAGTATGTTCACAAAGTTGTTTTGGTTGTAACTTCAGGCACTGCTCGACTTCATTTTTAATCTGCTCTTTTATATTTGTAATCGAGTCTTCTATTTTTGTTGACATAGCTTTTTCCACACTCGTGACTGACTTTTCTACTTCAGCTATTTTATTAGACATCAATTCTTCAACACTCGACACAGATTTTTCTACTTCAGCTATTTTTAATGTCATTGATTCTTGTACCTCTGATATTTTAGTAACTTGTTTATTAACCTCACCTCGTAGGAGACCCAGTTTTGCGGTACTATGTTCTTGCAACTGTTTCTGCATAACTTCAAAGAGTGCTTGTGTTTTATCTTTTTGTCTTTCTTCTGTTTCTAGAATTAATGCTTTCTGACGTTTCTCAGCCTCTTCTCTTTCCTGTCTGCGTTTTTTCATCCTGTCGTTTTTCTGCTTCTTCCTGTGTCTGCCGCAGCAGTGTTTGATAAGCTTCCATCATCTGACTAGCATCCATTGTTTTCTGATTAATTACGAAATACACTCGTCTTGTACAAAGTGTCCACTGTTTCCACTGTTAACCGTTCTATCCCAGTTCTTACACCACTGTTACGACAGTCTACTCGATCGTCGTAGGTACAGTGAAAAACAAAATAAGTACAAGACACCAATTAAGTCACTAATCACCAGCTTTAATTTTTACAGTTAAACAGTTCGTAATTAACAACACAGTCTACTACAACAAATCAAATAAAAATTGTTCACACGCAATAAAATGTCACTAATATTAAACAAAATTGTATTACAATTATACCGCCCGATTATAAAACGCAACACTTAACTAATAACCACTTGAATGCGCACAGTAATCTCGCCCGATAATAACTCGAACCGCTTTGTAAATATATCGCCACTATACTGAAACTAAGGCCGCTGCCACCATGTATTTATACCTGTGCTCACAGACCAGAATGTTCGAAATTGTGTCTTAGCGTCCAGTGAACTACGTAATTAACTGCGGCCTTGACACAGTCCGCGAGCTGGCGGTTTCGAGAAAACTCTTGCGGATGCGTTGACAGTCACAACATTAGAGCGAGATTCTTCTGGCACATTCGACAAACACGTAGACTGTTCTGTAATGTTTCGTGACAATATTCTGTCTTCTTGAGGCGTACTGCTGATCGCCAGTACTTACAATTCATCTCTAAATTTGTGAACCATATAGCTTTTGTCATCATTATCCCCTGTTATGACACCTTATTGTCAATGAATGATAGTATATTCAGGAATGAATCGCAAATCTCCAGCTTCGTAGAATGACATTTACCTGTCTGTTTCCTGACAGCAGAAGAAACTGTGACAGAAGACAACATTCCTGCAATAATCCTTTCGTTGTTTGATACAAACTGTATATGTCACCTTGTTCACTGCCAGTATATTGCCATTATACAGGCCTTTAATAGGTACAAACTATACCTGATGTTTATACTGGTTTCTTCAAGGGTTGCTATAACTTTATTTCTTTAAACAAGTTTTGCTACAGTCTATTTCTGGATGCATATATAATTTATGTAATATTTATAAATTCTTTACCTCAAGATGTTTTATTCCCTTATTTGGAACATGTTTCGGGAAGCATGTTGTTCCCCCATCCTGAGCCTTCCTGATTTTATATCTTGTGGAGTATTTGTGTTAAGGTCGTTGTTACGGTTTCCTGTTAGTTTTTGGTATTTTATACTGGTGTTATTGTGTGTGATTGTGGTGTATAATACTCAAATAGCTGATATATACACCCCAATCACACACAATAACACCAGTATAAAATACCAAAAACCAACAGGAAACCATAACGACAACCAACCAAAACACAAATACTCCACAAGATATAAAATCAGGAAGGCTTAGGATTGGGGAACAATATGCTTCCCGAAACATGTTCCACATAAGGGAATAAAACACCTTGAGGTATTAAAGAATTTATAAATATTAAATAAACTTTATTCCAGTAGATCAATAGACTTTCTTAACATTAATAAATCTAAGACATGTTTCTTAATTATAGCGGCAGATGTTCGAGCGGCTCTAGGTAATCTCAGATGGACCACAAATTTTCTCTACAAAACTTATGGAAATCACATTCAGTTTCATTTTGCATAACATCAGTATTTCAAATCCAAATTAATCATTTCTTTTGTATCTTTCTATCTTAATTTTGAAAGCGGAAAGTTCTGGTGAGCAGCTTCAAATCCCGTTTAAGTTGTGAGTCCTTCACGCCTTACAGCGGTTCACTATATAACAA
The DNA here is from genome assembly GCA_034769895.1 of Magicicada septendecula. Lineage (NCBI taxonomy): Eukaryota > Metazoa > Arthropoda > Insecta > Hemiptera > Cicadidae > Magicicada > Magicicada septendecula. The sequence goes on along the minus strand of CM068371.1, from coordinate 14,169,146 downwards.
GTTTTTAACTATGTTCTGGCAACTAGTTGTGGGTCGCATATTGCAAATCTTTCTGAAATTCGACCCTGTTAAAATTTTACGACGGTATTCTAGCCACTTGCCGCTTTCTCTCTGGGCTACTGTAGCTCTTTCTAATGTTGCCAGCTCTTCTGGAGTTTTATGTAAATTTTCTAAAAACTCCCTGCGTTGGTTTTCGAATTCTTCGGTCTCCATATCTGGCTTCTGACAAAATTGCCCGTAATCTGGATCAGTGGAATTATTTCTCCCCTGATTCTTACTAAACAGTGACCATTTACAGCGTTTTTCAGCTTTCCTTTTTATTTCTTTAAATTCATTTATTCTTTTCCTTCTCTTTTCGATGGATTTACAATATTCCCTTGGACTCGATTTGCACATTTCTTTATGCAATTTGTAAATTGGCATTCCGGTATTATGCCTGATAACAGCTGCTGCACATCTGCCCTTATATGACCTACCGCGTGCGAAATTGACTCTTTTCCCCCAATAAATTTAGCAATCGCAGCATTGTAATGCTCTGCTGGGTTGCTTGTCACATTTTCAATTAAACTTCGGCTGTGGGCACTTGTGTCTCGAATCAAAACATTTATTTTCCCGTATAGTCCAGAGTCTTCTAACTCAGGTACCAAATTTTTTTCGGTTGGCCGTTCAGCTGCCTTGCAAAACTTGTATCCCCTTTCGGAACATACCTTGTGTTCCCCAAATACGTGACTGGGGCAATTTAATATGTCCTTCCTCAGTTCTTCAATTTTTTGTGGGTGAAGTCTGTTTTCGGATTGTCTGAACTCAATAGCTTTCGTAATAGAACTCCGAATTCATAATATACGGTCACCTATGACTTTCCTTAGCAAAATCGTGCTCGTGCCAGTTTTCTTGTTCTTCACACTACTCGTTGTGATACATTTCTGAGAAGATGATTTTTGCATTCTATCTTCTCCACCGTTAGCGTTTTGTACAGTCATGCTTCCAGAATTGTTTTGTACACGCTGCTGTCCCCATCTGCTACTAATTTCGAAAATTGAACACCATAGAGTTCTTCGCTCTTACAGAACCCTTCCACGATTGCCGCTGCTCCCATGGAAGTAGAGCTGTTGTCCCAGTTCTTAGGGCATGAATGAATTTTTAAAGGCGTCTTTAGTCATTCCGAAAACGCGCAAATTGTACAGTACTTATTTTTGACCGAAATAAATAAAACCTTCTTCGTGTTGAATCCTAAAATTGCGCCCTGAAAATAAATAGCTGACATTACTTTTTTACTATGTATTACAGAATTTATAATTATTATTTGTAGTTAATAAATATAATAATGGAGGGAAGCATAAGCTAAGCCAAGGGTATGTAGCTAAGCTAAGCCCAAAGTAAATGACCTTCCTCTAGAAACATCTTCTATACAAACATATTATCACATTGAAAGGGAATTTAAAGTTTAGTTTTTTTGTCAACTTGGTTAAAATTATAATGAAAAAAGTATTTCAGTAATTTAGCTTATATTATTTACATTTGTTTTAAATTGATTTTAACATTCGTGACTTTTTAAGAAGGCCGAGAAAATTAGCATGGTCAATCACGTGGTGGGCTTCAGGGTCAAACAGGGCCCAATAATCAGTCAGATGATTCTTTGATGATGCCACAGGATAATTAAAATGAACTTTTCACTACAGTTTTTACTTACCACCCCTGTTAGTACAATAAGATCTCTTGCACCAGCTGGCATCTGCCACTACCTTTATAAGCAAAACTCCATCTGAGGCCACTTCTCCTTTCTCACGAGCTATTCGAGCTTCTTCGTTTACTGCATCTTGCATTTCGGCTGCAGCTATTTTCTCCCAGTTATCACTAACGTCGTTGTGATAACGGTTGAATGTATAGTGCAGCCGGCCGTTGTCCAGCCCTGATGTTTCTCGTGATCGAGAGTACAGTGTTGCCGACACGTACAGACGGAATTTTCGCGCGCTCGCCGGTCGATTTTTATGATAACAGAATTATAACAGAATAAAAACTAATGCGAACGCGTATATAAATAATTTTACATAAAACGTAGATCACATCTTTCGTTAATGTACACAGCTAGCGTAGATCACAAAAAAACTAATGCGAACGCGTATGTAAATCATTTTACACAAACGTAGATCACATCTTTCGTTAATGTACACAGCTAAATAATTATAATTATATAACTAATGCGAACACATATGTAAATCATATGTACAGTACATTACCACAGACTATAAGAATATCATTAAGATTACTGTATAATGAAAGTGTATCAAATGAAACAGACTCTACTCTACTTACATTCTGTTAATACTCAAGTGGAAAGACGCCACACTCCTCGTAAATGTCGATTTCTGCGGCCTCATCACTGGAATCACTGGTGTCACTGCTGTCGTTATCCAAGGAAATAATTAACTGTTCCACACGTGTTTCCACTATACCGTCGGCTTCCTTTGCTTGTTGCAGAACTTTCCAAGTGTGAGCGACAACACTTTTCCACTTATCCACTGACACATGTTGGATCCCTTGCTGCACTAGGTGTTCGACATCCGTGAGGCGGAAAGTCGTGTTATTTTCTGCAACATAATCTTTCACTTGTGCCCAAATTAGTTCAATGGAATTGAAGTGGCAGTGATAAGGTGGGAGTCTAATAACAATGTGACCGTGAGCAGTGGCGATAGAGTCTATTTCATAAGTGCAGAATCGAGGTTTATAAAATTTTACACTCTGTATCAGCTCTGCTTTCGTCATGTCTGCAGATACCCCTGGTACATCATTTTCCACCAACCATTCAGAATGATGTCTTTACTGTCTTTCATTGTTGGTGCTTTGTTTAATTGCACAGAGTGGTAGGGAGCGTTGTCCATAACAATTACAGAATTGGCACTAATGTTCGGCAGAAGAGTACTTTTAAACCAGTTCGTGAAAGCCTTCCCATTCATTTCTTCGTGATAATCACGAGTGCTCTTTGACCTGAAAAGAAGCATTGCCCCCGGAACAAATCCATGCACACTACCTGCATGAAGCAGAATAAGTCTACTTCCTTTCCCAATGGTCGCTTTAAATGTCCCTGCTACAGTATCGTCTGTCCAAGCCAGTGATTTTGTGTGTCCGGCATTTACCCACGTTTCGTCTAACCACACCACTTTTTCGGGACTGATGTTCAGAATCTCCCTCAAAAATCTACCACGCCATGCCACAATCTCACTTCTTTCCATCACAGCTCGCCTCCCTGAGAATTTCTTATATCTAAAACCAAGTTGTTTTAGCACTATACTCAAGCTGGTTTTTCCGCCATCGAATAAGCTCGCTTCTTTCAAAGAAACGAGGAGCTTCTCACGAATAGGAAATTCCTTCCTCATATAATACTGATGAATTATAGTCTTATCGTGTCCTTCTGAAATGTATCGAGTGATGTCTTGGAACTGGGTCGTGGTCTTTGCTTTCCAGGAGTACGTAGCACTTCAGAAGGCGTATTAAAATCCAATGGACACTTTTCTTTTGTCACACTTTTAACGGTTGTTTTTCCCACCTTCAAAGCGTCACAAACTCTATCTACCACTTTTGTCACAGGGAGAAGAGGTCCTCCATTGTCTCACTCCTTCTCAAAATATTCACGCAATCTGTATATAAATTCACGGCTTTGGCTCTTAAAAGAGGCGATTTTTTTCTTTTTCGATTCTGACGAACCACTGGCCATATTACTATATCAATAATTAGGCTTACAGACACCGTAAATCGCTCAAGCACGAAACAACACAAGAACTTCACTGTACTAACACAAAGAACTGACGCTCTTTCGCCACGTGCTTCGCATAAAAAAAGGAAGTGGCAACATCGCGCTAACTTTAGCAGACGCTAATAGCTGATTGGTTCTAGCAGAAAACTTTCACAACTGGTGCCCACCCCTCTCCCAGCATTGCAAACTGCGGTTCAATTATTCTTCGCATATCAGAACTCAAGTCTTGTAGCAGCAAACTACAGTAGAATTAAAAACATTACATTAAACCGAACCAGAGTGTTTTAAGGTTAAAATTTAGCAGAATAGTGCCATTTACAGTAGAATTTCGAGGTTCTGTTCACAACTTCAAAACGCCACAGTTGGCAATGCTGGTCTCTATATTTCTCTCTCTTTCTCCCTTCTCTTTCTACGCGGAACGTCAGGGCCAGACGCTCATCGACTTGACTATAGATGCTGACATGCATGGAATATTCATGGAAGAAATTATATCCTCTAGCATTGTATGGCCTCCTCCTGACGAAATAATACCACTAACAGCACAATGATTGACACTTAGTTTCCCCTCCATTGGCAAGTCGCTGACCAAAGTTTTTCCAGTGTTACACATTTTACAACGGAAAGTGAAACGGCTGTTCAGTCCACATCTAGTTTCCCTTAAAAATTCCATGTTTTTAAATGAGCATCCGAATGGACTATGTTCATCTAATTCTTGTACTTGTTGTATAAAACTACTTATATCTACTATTCGTCTTCCTTCTAAAACATGAGTCGTTGAAGCTCACTTCGTAGCTACTTGTGGTTTTTTTCATTGTCGTGTTTCTCTTGACTTGAACACGATTCAGGAGGATTTTCTTTAGATCTGAAAAACATAAAATCATGGTGTGTCAGAAAAAATGTGCAGTTACAAGTACTGCATAATTATTAAATTCATTATGCAGTAATATTAAGTAAATTAATTAATTATATATATTACATTCAATGGTGTTGTATCTGGTAAGGAGCCCTCAGGTCAACTGTGTAGTGTAAAATTTGAAAACTGGAAGGATGCCAGCGAGCGATTTTCAGAACATGAAAAGTGTTTCTATCACAAACAAAGTTTGGAGGTTGCCTCTACTTTAACCGATATCTCGTGTGGTAAGAAAAAGTCCATCGATGTGCTAATAGATACTGCAGTAATGCAAAAGAAACTGGAGAATAGAAAAAAAATTGTATCTATAATTGAAACTGCTTTGTTCTGCGGCAAACAATGTCTCGCACTGCGAGGCCATAGGGATTCGGGACAAATAGAAGTCGACCAAGAACCAGAAGAAAAATTATGGCAATTTCAGGGCACTTCTTCGCTTTCGAAGTAAGACTTATTCCGCATTAAAAAATACGTTGTCATGTAATGCTAGATGCACAGTACGTAAGTTCTAGAATCTAAAACCCAAGTTCTAGCGCGCAACGACCTGGTTGTTCGAAATCTCCTTAAAGAACTTAATGCCTCCATTTGTTACACGGAAACCGTGTGAACTTGGAACTTATCATCTGTGCTGCCAGAAATTTACTTTCGTGTCTCTACTTTCATTCCATTTCTGGATACATTTATGTCCCAACTAGATTCGCGTTTCTTAAAAACACAAGGAAATTTTGAAAGGTTTTCAGTGCCTTTTACCTACCAACCCAGACCCAGTCCTTTTGCCTTCTCAAGTTGTTGCTTTCACTTCGCTCACAGAGTTCTATGCCAGTGACATAAGAAGCGTTTGTCAAGAAGACCTAAATAGGGTACTGAGTTAAGATTATGGTACAGAAAAATTGCACGTCATGAGAAGGTAGACCAACCAAAAACTGGTGTAGATGGGTTAGCTATGTGTAATCCAAACATCATGCCAAATATATTTACATTGCTAGAAATATTAGCTGCGCTACCCATGTCCACTTGCACAAACGAACGATCTTTCTTAACATTATGCCGCCTAAAAACGTATTTGCGTAATTCTACTGGAAATACGCGAATGGATTGGCACTCCTGAACATATATAGGAATTACACTCCAACTGCAGAAGATGTGTTAAATGAACTTATGATAAAAAAACGTCGTTTGGACATTGTATTGTGATTTCCGATGTGTAGTGACAAAAGATTACGTATAAGTTATATTCATTGATTTATTTACTGGTTTTAAACACTTATTTTTCAACACAATAATAGACTACAGTAGAATTGAGCAACATGTAACATAACTGCAGAGTATGAATTCGATATCATGCCATCTTCGTCATCCATCCTCAGTGAGTTCCATACTTTGAGTAATTCAATTAATTTTAATATATTTGATTATTTTCATGGATTTTCTTTATACTTAAAATGTCTTGACTAACATACACAAATAGCCATTAGCTAAGCATGATTATTATGAAACAATGGTGACGTGGATTTTTTTTTAAATACAGACCTAAACAGAGGCTAGAATTTGTTAAAAACTTGATAACTGGAAAATAATTACGTTCCAAAGCTTTTCATAAGGATATTTATGTAGATCTACTACTACTAATAATAATAATAACCATTATAATTTAAAATACCGGTAATGTAAATTTTGATAAGCAATTTTAAAAATGACCCCCCCCCCCCGAATTCTGCGTACGCCACTGCAGTAGATATTTTTGGTATATATTTAATTTGTTTTTATTTGTTCCATTCTCTTCTTGTGAATTACGTAATTTAAAATCGTTTTTATTTTCAATTTTGAAAGTTTATTAATATTTTTTTCGGTTGTTTCGGATAACCTGGGTTCAGATAACCGGAATCTACTATATTATTTAATCTACAGTGAAGGTGTTTGTGTAATTTGACAAATGAATTCATTAGAAGTGACCTAAAGATCCCAAGTGTTAAAGAAGAAGTGAGAAATTACAGTGTAAAATACAGTGATAGACTGAGAGTGCATCCAAACAGACTGGCTAAGGGACTGCTTACAGAACAAACTGACATGCGTAGACTCAAGAGGCTTAAGCCATTAGATTTAGCTACTAGGTTTTTAAATTAATTTTAATTAATTAAATTGATTTGTACAATTTTGACTAAAGTCTGAATTAAGACGGTTGTATAGAGGGCATGAGCCATAGGGCAATTGCTTACATGTTATTTTATATTTGTTATAAGATTTACTTATTGTCCATATAGGACAGATTGTAAATTAATCTGGGTAAAAAAAAAAAAAAATTCAGTTAAAATAGTGATGTTTCTAGGCCTACCTCAAAATTGCCGTGGGTCTGATACCTTAGTTGCCCACAACTTTTATCGTAATTTGTTTCCAGACAAAACGCGTATAATGTATTATTAGAAGGAAAAAAAATATTTAAGACCAATTTTTTTAATTTTCAGGTGTATAATAGGCTAATTATTATGTAAATTACGTCGTCAGATACCGATTTTCCATAAAAACCTATAAAAACCACTTCAGACAATTTTTGCGTACAAACTGACTAGTAGATATTAATGAACATCTGAAATACTATAAATACAGCAAATAAACAAAATCGTTAGAGCCGTTTTTGAGAAAATCGCAAAAAAACAGAAAAATTGCAAGAGTAAAGTGGCACTTCCGGTTGGCCGATTTTAACCAAAACCTTGCTGTCACATCAACGGAACATGACTATCTAAATTTCCAAATTTGGCTGTTTTACGATTTTTAGTTTTTCAGATATTTCGTTCACACACACACACACACACACACACACACACACACACACACACACACACACACACACACACACACACACACACACACACACACACACACACACACACACACACACACACACACACACACACACACACACACACACACACACAGAAACCATTTTCTAAAAATGGTATTTTCGGACTCAGGGGACCTCAAAACGTGTATTTCCGGTGAAAACTCAATTCGAATTTTTGGGGCGAACATTACTTCCTTTAACCTATTACATATATGGTAAGAGAAAGTAAAAATACAATTTACTAATATTAAAATTAAAAATGTGTAAGACAGTAGTAATTAATAACTTACCTTTTAAGCTCTATGTATTTTTTCAAGCCTTCAGACAATCTTTGCTTCTTTCTTTTTGATGATACATTCAGATGCCGACCTTTTCCTTTCCTGTACCTCTGTTTGGATGATGGCATTGTCGGAAATATTAGATGATCAAAGGACAAGATAAAACAAAAACTTGAACATGACGGAACCCCCTAACGCAAACCTAGCATAAGTAAATTACTCTGTAACACAAGTGCGATCGAACGGTTGGCGGTAAATAAATCTATGTTACCGGCAAACTAGTGAGCAATCTGGTGGCTACAGCGAGAACTACCTCCGCGTCAGTCCTCTCTCTTACTTAAATTAAAAAAAAAAAAAGTTAATTATTTAACTTAGGGGGGCTGTAATTGAAAATTCTGTTCTGGAGTTACATATTTAATAAAATGACACATATTTTGGTATAAATATCGTATAGTAAAAGTGCACATAGGTGTTTAATTTGGGGAACACGAATAAGCCAGTTTTGTAATTGTTCTTATGGGTTTATGGGTATTTATTTTCTCGAAAATCTCAGAAAATTTTAACATAACGACAAAATTTTCGTGTTGGTAACTTCAAGGTGCTATATTTCTTTGGAACTGGTGTAATACTTTCTTTTGTTTCATTCCGTATTTTGAGAAAACACGAGTTAAATGTTGCGGCGTGTGTTAAAACCCATGCTAACACTGCCGCGTCGGCGGCAAAGCGATCGTCCCCTCTTAAAAGGCTTCTTCAGAACTAAACACGATAAAATATCTAGCATAATCTAATGGATATGACAGAACAATAGTCAGTAAACTCCTACACAAAACAAACAACAGACAAAGACAGAAAACAACAAATTCATAACACTAACATACATCAACAAACAAACTGAAAAAATAGCCCACAAATTCAAAAAAGCAGGATACAGAATCGCTTACAAAACTACTAACAAAACAGAACACACACTATCAAAACACACACACAAAGTACAAAACAAATTCGATCTACCCGGTGTTTTCAAGCTAAATCGCTCAAATTGCAACAAATTCTACATAGGCCAGACAGGACGTAGCTTCAAACAGAGATACATTGAACACACAAAGGCACTCCACTCCACTACAGAATCCACCTTTGCAAACCACCTCATTGAAGCAAACCATACATATAAAAACATCGACAATAACATGAACATTCTACACGTACACACAAAAGGCCGAAAACTAGACACTCTAGAACAATTGGAAATATACAAACACACGAAAACAAATAAAAACGACATCCTAAACGAACAGACAATTCAAATCGCACGCATTATTCGAACATATCTCACCCCACACACACAGCATCGATCTTTCTAAATTAGATTCCGTCGCCCACAACAGGATGGACAGCGCTACCAGCGGCAGCCTCTGAAGAAGCCTTTTAAAGGCAAAAACTGGTTCAGGCTGTAAGGTAAAACTTTATGTTTTTACTTATAAAAAACTTCGTGTTCCGAGTCGTTAATATAATAGTGGTATTTAGTTAAGTAACGCCACATCATGGACAACGAAATCCATGAATTTTATTAGGGTGCAACGCTGCTTACACCGTTCTTGCTTCAGCGTTATATAAAAATTCGGCATTACTGATGTTCGAGGACACCAGTAATCCTACTACAACGAATCATACACCCTTAATACGGTTCTATCACCCCATTCGGTGGTAGCCGCTGTTCCGTAGTTATGTGGATTCCCCTGGTTAAAACCCCTGTACCAATTTCATAGGCAACCAACCATGGTCAGGTTATGGTCAGGTCTGCCCACAATTGGTTGTCATCCAAAACCACGGTTTGGGCTGATAAGGCCGGGACCGCCCGAAAGTGGGGAATCGCATTTAAAAACGCATAATACATGTTTAAGATCCCTACACTTACATAATACGTAATACAACATAATAAACACTCATAATGAACATTGCTATTATTACATCAAGACAAACATTTCAAATTTAAGTTTGACCAAAAATTACACAACCTTACAGCTTTACTTTAGTTTCAAATTCTATTAAATCTTTCACTTGTTACATTTATTTTTACATTTCAACTATGAATTTCTATTTAGCATTTTCATCATTAATTGGTTCAGGTGATTCTGAGTCCAATTCACAATGATTTGATTTATTGAATGGGCATTTAGATTTAACCTTACCCACTGTCTTCCTTCTAACAACCACTAACGGACGGATTTGCATAGGGTGACACCAATCTCTCAACAATATACACCTCCAACCCTTTATCTAACTCTGCTTTAATCATTCCCCTCTTATAATAAAGCACCTGATACCCTTTTTGTACCTAGGATGTGTGTTCCCGCACCACCAGCTCATTCCCTTATCAGTTCCTGGCCCTTCCAGGTAACCCCGCAACTCTTTTTAAAACTTTTCACTTCCCACCACGACGCTGTGCGTTGAGGACTTCTTACACCTCCACCCTCTCTACAAAATTTATGTACCCTGCTCTCACCTATTTACTCTCCACTTTCTCTAAATACTTTCTCTCTATACACATTCACTCTCGCTACTGTGTGCCTACTACTACTCCGTTTCTGTATTACTATTCCAGAAATTCTTATTTTGACTAATACCCATTTAAAATTAACTCTGACTGACTCAGTGCCTTATTGAAATAATCATCACCCAAATTCCATCTTTTACCACATTTTACATTAAGTTAATCGTTGAAAATTACCTTAGAAAATTCATAACTTAGCTTATAATAACAATATAACTCTAGCTAAACACATTGTATGTTTAATCATTTATTATTTATTATAAAATCTAAATCTCAGAAAAATCATTTAAATTCATCATCAAAATTCCTCTGTACAACATTCTGAATTAATTAATTAATCTCCAGTTATTTAATTCAATCAGTTTTAAACCACTAAGTTACTTTAATTACTGTAGATTATAAAAGTTCACAATTACTCTCATCATTTATTTAGTCTGATAAAAGGTTACTATTATTATTAAATCAATTCCTATTACATACATACATTGTTTACATAAAATAAAGAGTACACCATAATCTAATACACAAATACATTTGACATCAACACAAAAGTATGTACAATCCACACTATTATCTGTTATAGTTTACCACAAATCATTTCATAATACAGTCCAATTCAGAACCCCCTACTCACATAATTAAATGTTCATGAACACCAAATGTTTAACCACCATCATCGAATAATAATCTTGTCTTATGTCTACACAATTCATTTTTTTTATTAAATACATATTGTTATTATGATTATAATAACCATCATCAATAATTTTATCCCTCGTATCAATATAGTATTCAGAAACATTATTGCCTACTATTATTTCATAAATCCTGTCGACATTTGGTATGGTCAATTCTCCCTCAGTATCATCTGTTACGATTAAATCTTTTATCATTTCTTTAGTATAGTAATCATCTACTATGAGTAACCCCATCTTATGATGACAGGTAAGTCATCAGCATTGTTATCACCTCTTGCTGCACTAACTACACTGCCAGGTAAGAATTCAATATAATCATCAACTCTCTCACTCTTCATTCTCTCTCTCTCTCTCTCTCTCAAAATCACTTTCACTACCCCATTTCACACTTTCTCTATCCTTCCATGCAGAGGGTACTACTACATAAAAACACCTCCTGGGGAACAATTTGAAAACACATCGTTTTCCACTAAGCGACACTTGCCCTTCAACACCTGTGAACACCTTGGTTCACAATAAACCCAGGGAAAATTTACCCTCTGCCCCATATCCACAAAATAACTCCCTTCGTACTCTCTCTCTAATTTACAAACACCGATTTCTACCCCTTCACAACCCCCTACTCCCATTACTCTCTCACTCTCATTTATTATCTCTGTATTCTCATCACAACTATTAATTTTCACTGTATCACTCTTAGACACCTTGTTTTCAATTATCTTACCACTATTACTTGTTAACTCGTTATTTGAATTATCACTTACCTCGTTAATTATTTCTTCGTTATAATTATCATTTATATTCAAATCATCACTTTTATTATCTGTACCATTTTCTGCCCCCACTACGCTCTCATCATTATAATTAACCCCATTACTACCACTTACCTGTTTTGATTCACCTGTATTCTCCTGAAATCGATATCTATCTCCTTCCCACTTCTTGTCTCGTTTATTCATTTTATTAATCATGTCATCTAATATTGCGTTTTGTTCATCGAATTTATCACATCATTTTCAGCATATTGATCATATACATCTTATCAGATTCACTCATATCATTATTACTTACTTTATTATCTGCCACCTGATCGCCTTTATTCTCGTTAAATTGGTCTGTCTCTCTACCATTTTCTACCACCACTATACTATCATCATTACCACTATTCACTGTCTTATTCTCTACCCCTATCATTTCAACTATTTTACCTTTATTATTTGTCATCTCACTACCAATAATAGTATCATCACTATGCTTTTTAATTTCAGCGAATATTCCCTCTTCTTGTTCTTCCATTCGTCTCAAATTATCATCCATATTACACCACTCATCCTCCGTCATTTTATCCGCAATACTTCTGAAGTCGTATTCCCATTCGTCCCTCGCGAAATCTATATCGTTTACTTGTTCCTTAGCCATGTTAAACAAAATTTTTCTATTATACCCCTTAACAAACTACAACCCTCCTCATACACACTAGTTACACATATTAACTCACAATACCCGCTACAAAACATCAACACCAATATATTACAGTAAGCAAATAATTCACCAAATACATCTCATTACCAAAACATAACCCCATATTTGCATCTATTTTTACGAACATACAGGTTTTTTTTTTAGATAACCATTCTGTTCTCCCAAGTAGGCCTATATTTATATAAAATTTATTTATATAAACGTCCCTAAGTTCGGAAGCCAATTGTAATCTTACTCTTACCTTACACTGTGTTTATTTTATTTAGTGTTTACAAAATTCAGCCTCGTCACTCAACTCAGCCGCCATCTTTTGTATTAGTACCAACCATAAATAAATTTTTGTTACTCACCTTAGTTCAGATCAGCGAACTGGAAGAACAGAATTAGGTTATTTTCAGGAAATGAATCGTTTTTTGTTCTACAGATACCATTACCCTTTATTCTTATTCATAACATTTACACATTAAAACCTTCTTAAAAGAATGAAAAATTACATTTTATTTATTCGGCCATGAGGCACAACTCATGAAAATCAAGTTAGCATTAATTATTGCCATTATTTTACGCTTTACCAAAATAGAATTCATAGTAAAAAAATTATCAATTTTAATTTTATATATGTATCGCAACCCAGCACTTCTTAATTATATATTCTGTACATTCACACAGACATGCACACTTTCGTACTTTACATATTTGATTTTTGTTTTTTATAACCCCTTTTGAGCTCATGATTTTCTTTAAAACCTATATACATTGTTGTGATTCTGATGACCAATTGAATGATTATATAATTTAGAATAGACTTCTGGTTGTTGGTTACTTATCTGCGCATTATTCCACCGGCTCCAACTGTTCCACGCACTCCCGATTTCTCCTCACATTTCACTTTCTTTCTCTTTTACTTTTAACGTTCTATTTCAAAACAAAATACTGTTAATCCACATTTATGTTAAAATTTTGTTAATTCACATTTTATACGTGCGGTGTTGGGTGTGCACTGAACTTTTGTAGTTTCGTCTTAGTTTGTACGAAACGGGCGAGCACACGGCCCGCGTCCGCCGCCGTTAGGTGTTAGATGACGACTGGGGCGAAATTTACTGTCTCAATTTCTGAAGTAGTGAGGGAGTCACGTGACTTCAATCTTTTGTTCTTGTTGCGTTTTGAAGCCAGTTTTGACGAGGTTATTAATTTGAATCTACATTCCAGCGATGACGTGAAGCTGGGATCGGCTCTGACGTCATCTGGCATGACTTGTGATTACATTGGTGACCTTGACACTATTTCGCTCACTTGCCTGCGTCGTTATAATTTAGGAATAAATGGTCACATAATTTTTTCTCTGATACATAGTCTGGACAGAATTGCATTCTGTGAATTACATTTCATGTATTCATATTTATTATCGTCGTAAGTTAAAATTATTTTGAATGTAAACCATTTTATATTGGACATGCTGTTCAACTAGCAATGAGTACAAATAGGTCGTTCGATGTCAAGGTCCCCTGGCTCTATAAATAATCCATTTCCATATTAAACTGCTTTTTTAAAACATTTCATTACACATGTAATGTCTGGTCGTTCAATGCAATGTTAATTAGTCATATTTCAAGACAGTGACTAACTAACAACTGTACGTTGTAAGAACCGGAATGTGTAAGAAAATAATTGAAGTTTTAAACTTGAAATGATTTTGTATGCCTAGAACATGTTACAATTTATGTTTTGAGCTTAAGTTTGAAATGAAGTTCATGCATTGGAACAAGGGATTCAACAGAATGTTCCATGATTTTTGTTCGCACAGGTTCGCTGCTACCATCAGTTTGTTCTCAACCCCCCCCCCCCAGATTCTGTTACACATAGATCTACATTACATGATTATAGAATTTTGCTGTTAATAGCTTTGGGAGAGGGGTTGACCTCTGATTCCTCCCCCATAGTGTTCACATACACTCCCCTACATTCTGTTACACACAGACCTATGTTAAATCATCATCATCATCACATCATGACATTGGCAAGGTGTTGTGTGTTCCACCTTCAAAGATCCTCCAGCCATCTCATCCTGAGTCTGCCCACATACCTGTGTCCTATAGATTATTACAAGACTTGTTTGTACCGTCTTGAATCTGACATTCTTTGCAAGTGTTCTTTCCGCCATTGTTTATAATCTTTTAGTCATTCGTTCAAGTTAAAAACTTGTAATTCTTCTCTTGTGGCCTTGTTCTTTATACAGTATACCTTTAAACTCCTCTTAAGAATGCCATTTCTGAGGCATGTATTTTACTTTCTTGATTCTTGGTTGTTGTCCGTAATTCATACCCATGGACAGTACAGGGATCACCATAAGTTTGTAAAACTTTAAAAAAATATAAGTATAACACTACCAACTCAGTACACAAAGTTTCTTATTCGTAAAAAACTTTGTATTCCTAGTCGGTAGTGTTATACTTATATTTAGTTAATAAACGGACACGTCATGGACAACAAAATTCAAAAAACTTTAATTTTGTATTTCGACGTTGTTTGTTTCCAAAAGTACAGTTAATTGTCCCACAGATGATCTGGAACTTACCTAACTTAACACCAATAGCATAATTCTTATCATAGTCAATATCATTTCCCAAATAGTTAAAATGGCTCACCCGTTCTATGATTTGATCATTAATAATTATTTTTGTTTTTATACCTAAGTTAAATGATTGTGTAATTTTGCTGAATTTTTAATACCCATGGGGGAGAGAGGTTGATCTTCTGATTCCCTTCCCCCTAGTTATACCAATGACATGAACTAAGTATATTTAGAATCAATGAAGGAATAAAATAAACAGGAGGAAATGGAAAGAATTGTAGTAATGGAATAGACAAAAATTGATTACCTTTTAGAATGCTGGATTCTTTATAAATATAGTGTACAAGAAATACAGTTAGACAGGCTGTGTCCCTATTGTATGAGACATGAGGCACAGGAAAAGAAGAAGAGTTTTGTGAACAATGTAACAGACATGAATCAAAAACAATGCCGACCTGACAAATGAGTGAAACATCTGATTGGCATTGCAGTTTGTGTTGTCATTGTTGCCGTCATTGTTAATCACTTTGTTGTTGTGATACTGCATCCGATCAGAGGTTGATGTGATTAATACTACCGTACATGTGTCGTCTTATCACAAAGTCAATGAGGCTGGTGTGTGTGTGTGTGTGTGTGTGTGTGTGTGTGTGTGTGAAAGCAGGGAAGTGCAGCTCTGTCTGTTAATTGTCCATCTGACAAAGTTCTTTTTGTTTGTTGAATTGATACTTTATTTTTGTTCATTTTTGGTTTGGTTTCCGAGTTGCGTATTTTAATAAATTATATAGACTTGGTAATTACCTTTATCTAATTCCTTCCTTGCAACTTTTGATTGTTTGCGTAACGACGCGTTTCAGGAACACAGTCCCATCATCAGGTTATAAAAATGAAATCATGAAGTAATCACTCGTCGTTAAGTTTAAAATAAAACCACTGCACAACATTTAAATTCACGCGAACACATAGCTATGTGCATTCACACACGTGCGCGTCGTCGTAAAGTTAAAAGTTCGACATTACCAGTCTATATAATTTATTTATTTTTGTACAAAATTTTCTTGTTCACTATTTATATGAAGACTGCTGCTAAGTAAGTTCTTTCTGTAATGGATGTTTTCCAGTATAGTATTTCAGTCTGTTCTAGTAAACTTAACTCTTTGAGCTCTAGGTTTTACGAGCTCAGACTAAGCTTACGACTTGAGGTTTTTTCCTTTGGTTTTTATCATTGTCTTTCCTTCACTCTTCACTGTAATGCATGTAAATATATATTTGCCTTTCTCGTGGTCACGTATATGTCACCAAATATTTTACACAAACTGTAACATGAAAAAAAACTCAAAAATTGAGGGTTTGGAAAATAAAAGTGCACTAACCGTTATTTGTCCGATTATTTGTTTAGTAAATTAACAGGTGTAGAGCAATCATACGCATAGTAAATGCTAAGAAATTCCAAACAATAGGATTTGTGTTAAAATTCCCTTTAGTCTGATACCTGGCTGGAGTTTTACATTTTTTTCTTTCAAATTTGTTATCCCATTTTTGGGCCCTGGGTCAAAAAAGTTGAGAAATTTCCTAAAAATTACACTAAATTTTGATTTTTGTAAAAATTTGCATTAAGTTGATATTCCCCATATAATTTTCAATTTTATCAAATTTTTGCCCTACTTTTTGGGTCCTAGTGTCTCAACATTTTTAAATTTCCCAGAATTAACTGTACATTCAAATTTTAGTTAAAATTCATTTTAATTTTATATGCCACATGAAATTTTATGATTTTATTAAAGTTTTCACCCACTTTTTGGCTCCTAGCATCCCAAAATTTTGAAGTTTTAAAATAAACACAAAATTCTTATTTTGATTCAAATTTCCTTTCAGTTCGTACCTCACATGGACTTCTACAATGTTTTTTAAGTGTGGGCCCTGTCACATTATTGTGTCCCGCCCTCCATATTTTTGAGTGATCAGTCTTAAAAATAATAGGGTTCTGTAGAAGAAAAGTATGGACACACATGCCAAGTTTTACGATAATCTGTTGATGTGTTCAAAACTTATCATAAGACATACCACAAACAGACAAATGCCAGATGTCAAGAGAAAACTGAGAACTTGCTACATTTGTTCAAAAAAAGAAAAGTGAACAGAATTTGTTGGCCAAATTTATTTATTTGAAAACACAAAACAAAATTGGTAGTAAGCTGGCTGAGCTGCAGAACTTGCGCTGACTATTACAGTGTTTATAAAATTTTGAATTCCATGTTTACCTCGTGATGCCCCTAAAGGTAAAAATTTTCAATATACTACATTCGGATTTGGGGTAGCATAATTTCTTTTATTCTGATTCAGCATGAAGCATTATTACTGTCATTACGCCAAATTTTACTACTGTTTTAATTCCATGTTCCATAAGGAAATGAAAGTATGGTGATGGCAAAAAAATCTTGTTCGAGATGAGGGATGTTTCTGATTGTACTACCCTCAAAACATACAGAAAAGTCATTTTCTGAAAAGTGTGTGTGTGTCTATGTGTAGCATTTTTTCTATGGCGAACAATAACTGCCACAAATTCAAACAGAATCAAATAATTGTTTGCATATGTGCCTGAGTTGTAGAGGACTCAAGACCTATTGATTTTGGTGAAGATCGGTTAAAGGTAAGGGGTAGTTTACCTGCAACCTTTTGTGTTTTAACAAGAGTAAAGTGCTTAATTTTGATAAATAAAGTATCTTGAAAAGAAGGTCATAATAATCCACTGTAGAAAGGTGGATGAAATATCTATAAATGAAAAGGGTAGTTGAAGGGGAGGGGGTCATTTTCTATAAGTGAAAATGATAGTTGAAGGGGGAGGGGATAATTTTTTATATGTGTACTACGTTATCGGCAACAAAGAAGTAGTTTGTTGTTAAAATTCCCTCCTGGGCTGTTTGGCTGTGGTCCAATGTTTTCTGCAAAACCAGACGTTTCGGCAGTGCCATCGTCAGTGAAAATTGAGTGCGCTAACATGAGGTGGTATATGTTAGTGACCACAGTACTGTGGTTAAGGCTGAAGAAAGAAGTAGTTTCTATGGAAATATTTAATTTCAAAAATGGTTTTAAATATAAATCTCAGAACATGGAAATCATGTATTATGGTTCTTGATACCGATATATTGGTTTTAACCAAAAATTTTTAAATTTTCAAAAAATTGTAACAAGGATTATACTTAGATATAGGTTAATTAATTTTTTTAATAGGAATCAACATCTGTCTAATTACATCAGCGCAATGGCACAGATCACTGTCTTCTACATTTTCTTCGAGCAAAGAAGTTTATATTCTGATCCATCATCACCTGTGCCTTCTTTCTTAATCGTTTTCCCCTCTAATTCCCTTCAGGGCTTGATGGTGTTTGTTTCTCCAGAGAGGAGCTGACCTTATTATTTTCTTACTTTGTTACTTTTGTGAAGAAGCTTCAGGACACTTCCTTCACTATGTCTGTCTGTTTAAGCTTCCTATCATTTCAAGTACAACGATATTTTAGAACTTCCTATAACATCTTTCCTCTTTCTTCTACTATGTCCAATTCTGGTACGGCACAAATTAGTATGTGTGTATGCGCAATGAGGAAGGGTCGTGCGTATTCAACTTAGAGGAACAGACATTCTAAGTAAAGGGTATATCGGGAGGAGTGTAGAACGAATAACTTATGTTGGTAGTCAAACAGGGTCAAAGCTATAAAACTGACCAGTGGCATAAAAAACTAAAGTGATCATACGTTTGACAGTATGGCTTGATTTATACCGAAACTTCGATAATAAAGAAGAGAAGTCAGGAAACGGAAGGCGGAAGGCGGAAGTTTTTTTGAGTCTAGTAACAAATTTATCTTTATGTTTCGGAATCACATTCTGATTTCAAAACACAGGAAATCAACTATTACTATTCAAGGCTGACACTGGTTTTTATAACTGTTTTTCTACCTTAATGATCAGTTTAGTGGCGTTTATAAGACTTATGTAATTCTACTAATTAGCTTATATAGCGAACATTACAAAAATTATACTCGTAAAATGATGTGGACACAATAATATTTTCTGTAGAGGTCAGTCAGTATAGGCAACCTATAATAATTTTATTTTCATTTCAGCAGGGTATTCAGTTGCTTTTTTATTTATCATCCAACCTTTGTGAAATTTTGTAGTTATATACTCTAAAGTATAAGGATTCTAGAAAAAAAAAATACACAATACCTTTAAGTAAAACTACTAAGGCTGGAAAAAATGTTTTATTTGCATCTTTGTATTTTTTCTTGTTGTAAAAAACATGGTTTAGCATTAAATTGAATATCACAGAAAGGGAAAGGGAGAGAGATAGAGGGTTAAAATTTGGTGTGGTTACTTATCTCTGTAGGTAGAACAAATAAACCAATTTTCATCAAAATCTGAGATGGTGGGTGAGAAAGTGGGGTTTTTTTTTTTTTGGAATGACCCTGATTGTTATTAGAAGATCTGACCACAAAAGTCTATGAGTGAGACTGTCACATTTATATTGTGCCTGATGATGGCTGTATATGTCTTTGCAACAGAAACATCACTATAGCACTAACAGTGCTCCAGAATCTAGTAAGTTTACAAGTGTATGCTGCAAAAGTAGACTAGACACAGGATGTAAATGTGACCTATATTCCAATATTCCAAGTCAGGTGGCACGCATGGATTATGTATTATACCAACTGGTGGCAGTCATTGTGTGTAAATTACTGATGACATTCAATATTCACTTCATTACAATACAATCCATTGCAGTATTTTTCTTTTTTGTGTGAAAAAATAATTTTTGAGATAATTCTGAATATGTGATTCAGCACAGAAATTCCAGAATTGCTGTTCAGGTATGGGTAGTTTTGTTTAGGTTATATCAAATAATAATAATAATAATAATAATACTCACCACTCCAAGGATTACCCATAGAGCTGTTCTGGAACCCATCTCTTCCTCGGCTACTGACACCTCTCTTCCCAGTAGGGTGATAACCCAAGACAGCCACGGGTAGACGGATATGAGGCATGTGGTTCAAGTGTTCACACATTTCCTTCTGTGGTCTTCAGTCTTCTGGTGCAATGATACAATATTTAGTTCATGTTTAATATCCTTGTTCTTTTCCAATCTAGGAAAGAACAACTTTGCTTCCCTCTTAGAAATTTCATTTCAGCTGCCTGAATCCTGTGTACATTCGTTTCGTTTTTACCAAGAGTCCATACAGGAATGTGAGGCCACTCACAGTTTTGTAAAATTTCATACAGGTATCCTTCTGTGTTTTACTTTTCAGGTACCTATGAATCGTCCCACAGATGAATCTAAATTTCGTTAGCTTACTATCCCATTCAATATCTGTTCCATATGACATATCACAACCCAGGTAGTTAAAATGAGTAACCTGATCCAAAATCTGATTATTCATCACTATCTTAGTTCTTATAGGATACTTGCCCTCACATGCCTTCGTTTTAGATTTTGTAGTAGAGGTCTGTAGCCCATAGTCTTGTATGATGCTACTAAACGTAAATATCGCCCTTTGTAACTAGTCTTCTGTTTTCTGTATCATTATCTTGCCATCTGCATAAAGCAATTGTTATTATATTTACCAGGAAGCAATTACTGATAAAACACAATGATCTAATTAAATGAATTGATATTTATTAGTACATTAAACAATACATTAAATCACTCATGACAACCGCACATATAATGTAAAAAACAACGTAGGTATCTAGGATACATAACTCAATGTGACCGACATAGATGGCAACACACTCAAGTATAATAAAATAATTATTTAGTAACAGCAATGAATTTACATGAATATTTCTCTAAAGTGATATTCCCGAGTCAACTTTAGCTGTCCATTGCTGAAATTTGTTGCCCATGTAGATAATAATAATAACAATAATAATAATTTTATGTTAACAGCACTGTTTCTCTCAGTTTATCACATGCTGTTTTGTTTGTCTTAAAACTAAACATTTTGCCCATACTGGTAATGAGGCACCCTCAGTGGCTACACTGAGACAGAGGATCCCATATCCTAGTATGGGTGAAACATTGTTTTTAAGACAAATAAAATTATGTGTGTTAAACCGAAAAATGGTGTGGTCCTTAACACTTTCAATGCTGACCTACTACAAAAGGCTGTTAATACCAGAAAACACTGGGCATATTTAGGCGTTTTAAAAAAAATCATAATTAAATTAATCTTCGGTCAGTGTTGATGATATAAACACTGTAATAAGAGTCTGAGCTGTTTCTTTAAAACAGTATTAAACATGTACATTTATTCATTTAAAATAATTTATTACTGTCACCATAACCAAACCATGTTTTTTATAAAGGTTTTTAAAATATATAAACACTTGGTACGTTTCACAGTTTTTATTTAACTCTGACCGCTGTTTCAGCTTATTAAGCGATTGATATATTATATGGCATAGCTTAATAAGCTGAAACATCTGTCAGAGTTAAATAAAAACTGTGAAACGTACCAAGTGTTTATATATTTTAAAAACCTTTGTATTAATATGTTTCACCAAGTGCCCAATGAGTCATCAATAAATATCATGTTTTTTATTTTTGAAAAAGTCTAACATATATTTTTTTATAAATTCGAAAATTGTTTATAAACTTAAAACACTTTTGTCAATTCAAATATTACCAGTTTACATTTAACATACTAACAAGAAAATAAAACAAAATTCATTGTCGTGTACTGTTCTGATAACATGTGTCTACTGTGTATGATACACTTTGAAGCATTCAGGCAAACAGAGTCCAACTTCACATTCAGGACACCACCATGTTAACTCTTTTCCTTAATAACCACCAGTTTGGGCTCTGAATTTGTCTGGATATTTTTGGAATTAACATTCTATCTATTAACCTAACTGTCAAAAGAAGTGAATAAAATAGGCTCCAGCCGTATATAGCCACCAATTGACTTTGTACAAGATCACAAATGGCAGCCAAAGCTACACAGGGGTGCGGCACAGCTGACTAAAACACCTAGCCTGAGGCGGGCTTGGTCTTGGCATGGAAAGTGCTAACAAAACCCAAATGAAAGTTTATGAGCGAGAATAACTATACAGGTAGTGGTGACGCAAATTGTCTGCAGTATGTTAAACGTAAAGTATGGATTACATCAATTTTTCTTTTACATGACTGTGTCCGTGTGTTGATTTCAAGTTATCTGTTGTATCATCAGAATATCTGTTGCATTATCAATTCTTCACAGGTCATTAATTAATACATTAAGATCGAAAATGTACAAAAACCCACCCGAACCTGTACAAGAGTCACATAAGGGCCATATTTAAGGGAGGGGTTTCTAACCCCCGGAAATTTTGAGTCAATGAAATTTGGAACATATAAAAAAATAATCATACAAATAATACCTACCTTTTTATGTGGGTGTAAATACATTAAAATATTACACAATAAAGCATTTCGAAAGTTGTATCCTTAAAGTCAACTCAGACAGTGACTGAGTGTTTATTTTGTGAGTTGAGAATATAAAGTTTTTTGTTCTCATTAAGTTTTTTAGTCCTTGTAAGTGAGAACCATTTGTTCATTGTTTTCCGATTCTTCAGTAAATAAATTTTGTGTTCCCTCAAACACACAAACACACACGCATGCATGTGAACACATACACATGCATATATGGGCGTTTTACACATAAGTAATGGAATTTTAACATGTTCATATCTTATAAAGACCTATATAATTGAACAAACAAAGCAAGTCCTCAGTTTTAACTTGAATGTTCTGTCTCTCTGTCTGTTTGGGTATGTCTCATAATAACTGTTGTATGCATCAGCCGATTTTCATAAAACTTGACATTTTTATCAATACTTTTACCCTACAAATCCCTATCATTTTTTAGACCAATCTTTCAAAAAATAGGGGCCGGTAGGTAAAAATGTGAGTAGGGTTAAAATTTTGAAAAATCGCAAAAGTCTATTTTGGGTTATCAGATTATAGGTAATTTTAACCAAAATTTTAATTAGTGTTAATTTTTGAAAATTCAATATTTTTGATGCCAGATGCTATAATTGGAATACTAATTTGACCAAACATAGGCAGTATTTAATTGAAAATAACTAAAAAGAGGTATTTTATACATTTAACATATAATACTACATATCTTTAACTGTACAATGTCTGTATAATAATGAGGATATAATGAAAAGGTATTTAACTTTTTTTTTCTATTTGTATCGGCCATCTGAGGACTACATGCCAATTTCAATTCTTTATTTCTTGTTCTTTTCTTTTTCTCCAATATTCTTTCCTCTTTTTACTACATGTCGTCTTCGTGTCTTCAGTCCACTTTCAACATGTGTTTTTCTCTCTCCTACCCTGGACTCCTTCCATTTTTAACACTTTTCCCTGAAAAACTTCTCTTTCAATTGCTTCTTCTGTGTTTATATTATTTTTTTATAAATCCTTTTTGACTTCTTTAATCCAACAATCCAACTTGATGTTGACTTCTTTCCCCACAGATATTTGAAGATCTGTTTTGTTAACCTATTGTCGTCCATTTTATATAAATGTCCAAAAAATACTAGTCTTCTTTTTCTCACTGTTTCTGTTATATTTTCTATACTTTGATATATTTCATCATTACTTCTTAATTTCCAACCTTCTGAAGTTTTTCATGGGCCTAATATTTTCCTAATAATTCGTCTTTCCAATATTTCTAGTTTCTCTAAATTATAATTCAATGCTAGACATTCACTTGCATATAGGCATTCTGGCCTCACTACTGTGCTATAATCCCGTATTTTCGCATTTTTAGATATGCACTTTTTATTGTAAATTCTTTAGTTATACCATATGCTCTTTCCATTGAATGAATCCTTTGTTTTATAGCAGATTTTTCTAAACCATTCTCTTGAACGATTTCCCCTAGATACTTAAATTTTGTAACCCTCTCTATTTGACCAATATCAGTTCGCAGGAATTTTAGCACATTTTTAATGTTCGTGAGAAATTTGTTTTTTCTACAGAAATTCTTAAGCCTATTCTACTGGCTATGTCCTCTAAAAAATTAACTTGTGTTACTGCAGATGTCAGATGTTCAGAAAGTATAGCAAAGTCATCTGGAAATGCCAAACAGTTATTATTTAACATTTTGTATTTACATAAAATCTTTAATATGAAATTTGACATCAATCTTCTGCAGCAACTAAAGCAGGAATATTGACATAAATCTGAGACATTGCTAGTCTCAGTAGTTAAAGCAGAGAAGACTCTACGAGGTGACTTCTGGGACAACATTCTTTCACATGTGTATGTACTCATAAACATCGGTGTTATTTTCTGTCCACAATTTCCCAAATTTGGAAATCAGGTAGCTGCTTAAAGAAATCTGGCCTCTTTTCTTCCCTGGTCAGTAGGAAGTGATCGGTTTGCAAATCACGGAGTTCTAGTTGAAAGTCAGCTGGTTTTTCTTCAATGGCAGTAAAAGAAAATATTTTAAGTTACGAGATACTATTTCCAGCAATTTAAGTTTTTAAAATCTTATGGTAAAAGTATCTATGATTTCTTTAATATTTGCACCAAATTCTGAAAAACCAAGTATTTCATCATTTTTAAACTCTTCTGTTATTTGCCAATAAACACTTGTTTCATCAGTAGACTTCGTTGCTTAAAATTATCAGTGTAATTGAAGTATGACAGATTGCCCATTTCTCTTATCTCAAGAGTGTGTTGATGAATTTTAAAAACTATTGAGTAATGAATTTTTTTGTGTAATGAATTATAGTTTGAAAACACTTAAAAATGTATTTGAATAACAGATGCGATTGATTACAAATAGGCTGAATCATCGGACAAGCGTGTCTGTTTTGTTTAGCCGAGGGATGGTAGAAAACAGACTGGGTCTTTTTGTAATATAATGAAAGTAAAAGAAGACTAGAACAAATACAAATGCCATTTAACAAATGAAGTGAAATGTACTATACATTTATTAGTGATTCAGTGAAACATTTATCATAGGTTTCTCCTACAAAAGCATTCTCATTAATTTTTTTTTTGTATTGGCCATATTGACCACATGCCAATTTCAATTCTTTATTCATTGCTCTTTTCTTTTTCTCCAATATTCTTTCATCTTTTCACTATGTCTATTCTTCCTGCCACTTTGAACCTGGGTTTTTCTCTCTCGTACCCTGGCATTTAAGTTTAGAGGGATTCCAAGGTTGCTCCGACTCAAACCTTTGACTGCAGTTGTTGGGACTGCCCAGAATCCTTAGTCCCAATGCATGGCATGGTGCCATGGTGAATTTATCTTTCAAGTTACCACCTGGAGTAGTGCCTTCATTTAGCAGACTTTCCATACTGCAATTGAAATTGTATAGAGTGCAAAAGTAGGAATTAAATTCTGAGATGGGAACGGATTGTTAGTCCAAAATGATTGTTTTTCGTGGTTTACTCCAGTAGGTTCTTCCACTCTCTCTGTTGTTGGGAACTGAGATGCCTCATCTGCCTTTGAGACCGTTGACTGGGTTTCACCTGTAACCCTATGAAGGAGCCCTTATTGGGTGCTATCATCCGGAGCCAGATGAACCCAGATTTTTGAAGAGGTCTGCTCCTCTACGGCTCTTCCGCATGTCCTGCTGTTGGATCATTAAGATCTCTTCCACCATTCCGTCCATTGGTCTTCACAGAGGTCCATTAGCATCTGTAGGTACAGCGTGGCTGCATAAGGTCCCACAGGGCATGACGGGGATTAAAATAATATTTTATTATTCATTTACTTACGTAAAGTAAATAGAGCAATTATTAAATTAATTTTTCAAATTAATAATATTGTGGGTCGTATAAAAAGGTGTCGCATCCCGTGGGTCACCAGTTGAAAAGTAAAAAAATCACCATTAATGTGTTGCCATTGCTGAGTTGTCACATTATATTTGTTACACATCATTATGGTCAGATATCATGCTATAAATTATGACATTTTTAGACATTATTGTCCTAAAGTGTCATGAGAGTATAGTGTTATCCACAACAATTGTGCATGCAAACATTTAGCTCTGTCTAGCTTATTAAGAAGTGTGTAAAAAATAGATTCCAAAGAACCCCAAAACAGTGTGCGCTTTAGATGTAATTTACTTTTGTTACATAACACATTGTCTGTTGCAGTGCTCTACAGAGGTATTTGCATTTCCTATGGAGCGTAAGATGTCTCAGCAACAAAGACATGAGCATCGGAGAAGTGTTCAGACAACATAGTACAAAGAACCCCAACAAAGTGTGTTTTATTTTTGAAGACACAGAATGGACTTTTGGTCAGGTAATACTTCACAGTAAACTTTTATTTATTTAAAGCTATTGATGATCAAATTTGTTAACGGTTTACTTGTGAATTGAATATTAAACACAAGCTACAGTGGGCGCTCTCTTAACCGGCTGCCTGGCTGTTAGATAAAGAATGACTCATATGGTACCGAGCAACTCACCGACATGTCAAAACTTGCATGATTTGCACTTGCTTATTTACGTTTGTAGTCATTTTAGTGGTTAATTTATCAAAGTGAAGATGTGTGTTAATTATTACTACTGTAAGTGACTTCGTGAGTTTGCTGATGCTATTTGTGATGAGTGACAAAACGTAAACGTATAGTTGTCAGTATCGCACAAAAACGTGTCATGTTTATGACAAAGTGGCATGACTACACTTTTAAAAATTTGGTGAAAACTAAGAAGCAAAAAAACAATCACATATTTTTTAAAGTGAAACTGAAGTATACAGTATTGTTCAGTATCATAAATGCAGTAATTATTATTTTATGTCGCTAAGTGTTTTATTAGATTAATGTCATGTTTGTATTTAATTAATGTTAAGCTACTCATAACTTACTACAGTATTTTGCTGAACAATACATAGATTGCAATTTAATATTATTCTTTTTCACATAAGTAAACATTGTTAAAACATTTTAATCAGAGTTAAAACTCAGTTTGAAAGAAAATTCGGTTTAACCAGCAGACCCACTGGTCCTGAGCTGACCGGTTAAGAGGGTGTCCATTGTATCTGTTAATATATGTAACAAGTGTAGGGTATATTTTCACTGATACTTTAATTTTATAACAAGCTTGCCTGACTCAACATAGAAAATATACTGTATATAAGAATTATTAACCAGAGGTTAAGATTTATTACAGATGCAATTACTTCTAAAAGAGCAGATGGGTTTTTATAAAGGGTAGGTCAACCATGGATACATTGTTTGTATTATGACAGATAATAGTGAAAAGGCGGTAGTATAACCAGAAAATCCAGCTTGCTTTTCTTGATGTAAAAAGCATTTTATAATGTTAACCATAAAAAATTATAAAATATTATGGACAGAAGAGGATATCCACAACACTTCATAAATTCAGTTAAGATCCTTTACAAAACAATATCTATAGTCCTGAATCTGAATGGTAGGTTATCGGATCCAGTAAACAACAGAGTTGGTCAGATACATCAGGTTTGATGTATTGCTCCAACCTTATTTGATATATTATATCATGTTGAGACCATGGAAATCTAGAGTGACCTCAGGAGTCACAGCTTAACAGATCAATTTTTATGGGTTTCATGTTTTTTTATTAGTGTCATGTTGGTTATGTTTGGGAATTCATGTCCAGTGTTTATTGCATGTGTGGCCAAATTAGATTTATACAAAGCTACACATACCACACAAAGGCACCATAATGAACATTTGGGAAAATTTACAAATATACAAACATAAAACACAAAACAAACTGATACCTGAACAAATACAAATCAATACAAAACATGACACAATTTTCAAAGCACTCAACATCGAAAATACACAAAATACTAATACATACACCACAATCACATACAATAAAACCAATTTAAAGTACCAGAAGCCAACAGGAAGCCACAATAACAACCAACCAACACATATGTACTTCACCAGACACAAAATCCGGAAGGCTGAGGATGGGTACAAAATGGTACCCGAAATATGTACCTAATAAGGAAAGAAACATCTTGAGGTAAATTTCAATATAAAAATTAAATATAATATATACATCAAGAAACGGACTGTAGCAAAAAGTGTTTGAATATATATATATATATATATTACAACGGTACAACGTTATTAAATGTAAGCGTGTCGTGCCACACGTTGATGGACAACAAAATTTATAACAATACAAATACTGTATTTAATGTATTTTTACTTGGTGCTGTGTTTATACTCATATAACATTTATATATAACATTACTAACAAGTGTATGTGTAATTGGGGTTCAGGTGTAATTATAATAAGAGTAGCCCTTTTTGGAATCGTAATATGTTTCCATTTATTAATTTAAACAACATAAAAAAAAATAATAATATAAAATTAATGATTAATTCGCCATACGATATTCATTATCTGTGGTTTCAAACTGTATCTTTGCTTGCCATATTCTCATCACAAACATAGATCTTATATTCTAGATATTATATTATCAATTTTAATTAAAACATTTCTTCATTATACAATGATTTCTTGACTACTCAGTCTGAATGTGTGCTTTTTTTTAAATTGGTTAATACATCCTTATTCTATATTTTTTTTATCTACCTTTTACGGCCTTATAATCATTTGAACACAACTAATTGATTATTTCCAATTACGTTACTTTGTGCTTTCAATCAAAAAAATATTTAAATAAATTAATTATTTGTTCATTCTCCAAGCAAGGATTTAAATTATCGTTACATTGATTGTGCATTCATTAAAGAAAAATAATTAAAGAATATTCTGATTACACATAAATTACATTCTCATATCTCTAGTTACATATTATTATTTAATCTAAGAGAAAATGTTTTTGTTTGTTTTTGTTTTTCTTTTTATTAAAGTCTTTCAATGTCTTTATTCTTTGATAATTATTGATTGGTTTTTCGTCACCTTAATTTCTGCAGATTTGTCCCATGTCCTCCAGTGATCCGTCAGTCCGCTCCTCCTGGATGTCCTCTTGTCCTCACTGCTCGTTCTCCCGTCTCTTGTCCTTCATGGTACATCGGCTGCTGTAGATTATAATGACGTTTTGCTCTGGATCTGTAGCTGTTATGATAGAACCGTCGCTAGTCCTCTGCGTCTCGTTCCTCGTCATCTGTCTGGAGTTGATGTTCTTATTTGTAGACTGCTTGTAAACGTCCGACGATTTCTTTGTTACGGTATTTTTTAATTATTGTTTTTCATTACTACTTGTACTTGAAACATTTCACTTAATACTTTATAAGTTACGATTAAAAAAAGTCTTACTGCTGTTAGACATATCGTCTAACTCTGTCCAAAAGTAATTACAAATTCGTGTCTCGGACGGACATAGTGTACCGCCGCGACTGAAGAATGTTAGAAGAGAGAGTTCGGCTCTCCTGGGCTCATATTTATATCCACCAAGAAAACCACACCTGTCGGCTCAGGAACAAGCCTGTCGAAAACTGAACCATGGCGTGAGTGCCCCCACTCTCGTCTCATTTCACATATTTGCACTTTTTTCGCCAAACACACTCTTTAATGCGGATTTCAAGGTGATATAATATTGTCTAATTTAATTATACATATGATATGTAATTATCATGCTGATCGCACCATTAGTGTAATTATAATGCTTTAAAAATCGCACAGAATTCGCACTGATTGTCCGAATTACATAGAATTCGCACTGCACTTGTGTCTCATTTTTACACATTTTTAGAAGTTTGTACATTCTTTCTAACATTTATGGTTTGCTTAATATTAAATATATTTCTTAATTTAGCATTGACTTGGGGTGAGGTGCAAACTTTCAGGCTCAAACAGGCTTCACGCACACACTCTAATTACTTGTGTACACACAGCGGTAATCGCGTGTTGATTCCTGCTTGAAAGCCAGCTCACAATTTCACACCTGCTCGTCTATTACATCTTATTAAAATTAAAATAAATATTTATTTTATTTCATATATGCGCATTACAGCATATGCTTGTATTGTCGCATTATTCCTCTGCTTGGTAAAAAAAAAATTGGTATTTGGTATTACTAAATCAGTTTGAGAAGGTTTCCTGTATATTGAGTATTCAAAATTTGTTTCATTTTTCTTTATTGTTAAGTCTAAATAATTTAATTTATTATTAGATTCTTCTTCTAATGTGAATTTTATTTTGGAATGTAAATTATTTATGGAGTTGAATATTTTATTTATATTTATACCATTGTTTTGGGAAATGTACAGAGTGCCATCAACGAATCTAAAATAACATCCTAATGGGTCGTTTAATTTTATTATATTTATTATTTGTTCATCGAGTTTTTGTAGGAAGATTTCTGATATGATAGCGGAGGTTGGGGCTCCCATAGCAAGGCCATCTGTTTGATAGTACAATTTGTTGTATTGAAATTAATTTTGATTACAAGTATATTTACAAGTATTACAAGTATATTTATCTCTTACAATGATTTAATTGAATTATTGATTTTATATATATTACAACGGTACATATACATAAATTGTGAACAAATTTAAATGTATTTTAATTTGTATAGCCCCACGTTCTTTGGGACGACAATTCTATAATGGTACAAATACAGTTATTTAATATAATTTAATTTGTGGAACCCCACGATCTTGGAGCGCCAATGCTATACAACGGTACATATGATTAAATGTAAGCGTGGTGAGCCCCAAGTTAACGGGCAACAAAATTATATAACACAATTATATATATGCAGGTTGTAAGTAATTATAACAATACCAGGTGTAACTATAATAAGAGTAGTAGATTTATGAGTAGTTAAAAATTCATATTTATTGTTTTATCAAGCATTATAAATAATAAAACATTGTTAATAATCTCTGATCAAGATATCACTCATTATTAAATGTTTATCTCTTACGCTATACGTGTTACACACATTTAAAACACTCTTACATCTAGACATGTTAATAATCTTAATCGAGACATTTATTCTATTTGATTTACTAAAACGAAATAGAATTTAAATGTAATTTTAATTGAATTCTTTTAATTCAGATCTGACCTCAGCTTGCTCAGTCTATACCAATGTTTCAAAAAAATAAATTTAAAATTATATTCATTACGCTTAGACTGGCATTTGTTTTAATATTCAAAATTTAAATTATTCTTTTCTACAAAATGCAAATATCAAATCATTTCAATTATTTACTTTGATCTCAAATTTTAACTCTTTTTTTTTTCTATATTTCTCTATATGCGATCGCTCATTCTTACGACTAAAACATTTATCTAAGATTCTAATACATTATTTCTAATTATAACTTTTTTTTTGTTTTTAATTCATTATCTTTTTATATAGTCTTTATGAGCTCTTTTTAAAAAAAAAAAAATTTATAAATGCATTATGCATGTCACGTCGAGTTTTGATGACCTTACGACTTATTGACGGGGTCCAGAGTTGGGTTTCCATTACTCCTGGCTTGGCGTTGTCCTGGATATGTCCAGAGTCCAGCGTTGTTCTCCTTCTCCAGCAGTGTGTGGTCCGTCCCAGAGAATTACTGTCTGCTGCAAGGTAGATCTCAGTCGTTGGTTAGGCATTTCAAAAGCATCTCCAAACGTCCAGCATCCCGCGTCGCTCTTGTAGCTTCTCCGTAGATACTCTGCTGACTTAAACGGTCCTGGTACTTTACGTTTCCCGAACTATCGTAAACATAATTACTGAACGTCTTTATATTCGTTCATAGATGAGACTTATAATAAAATAAAACTGTTCTGCCGACGGACAGCGTGTCCGACTGCAACTGTGTCTTGAAATGAAGAGAAGGGTTTTCAGTCGAACCCTTAATTTATAACCTCTCAAGATTCCGCACCTGTTCGTTCCGAAATCATCTTGTCGAGACCTGCAGATCACATGCTAGCCCCCACTCCGAACCTTTTCATATATTTGCAAATTTTTGCAAATGGCAATGTTTTGCACGGAATCGAGATAGCACAAATCATAGCTAATTTGATTAAGCACTCACTGTATTAATTTGAGCATCTTAGGGTAATTTGCATATTTTTGGCACGTTTATTTCGCACTGACTTCGCGTAGTGTGTCCTATTAACGCCATTTTCATACTGTGGATAACTATAAAATTTACACACACTTTGGTGTCTTTTGTTTGTTTATACACTAATTGCTTTTCACACAGTGAATTAAAATAATTATTTTATTAATTACTTGAGGAGGGTAGCTGAGATTCCTGTCTGTACATTAGCGTGGAACGAAAATGGCCTTTTTTAAATTTTTTTTTTTTAGTTTTGTAATAGTGGGGAAAAGTTGCCTTTTAGGTTCAAAAAGAAGAAAAAAAAAATTGGTTGCTATACTACAACATCTTGAGGTGCCGCAAAGAGCTTAAAGTTTGTAAAAAAATTGAAAAATTATAAACTTTGATAAATTATTTTTTATGGTTTTCTCGTACATATAATGTTACAAAAGATAGTTGTAAATATATATATAAGCATTAGAATTGGAAAAAATTATTAATTACAAAATATAATAATAATAAAAAAATATTTTTTAATGTCAAAAAGTTTGTATTTTTGCTAATTTTGAAACTTTTGCGAACATTTTGGTTGTTACAAATAGTAGTAAATAAGGTTGAAATAAAAGCTCGTCAAATCAATTATATATTTTTTTTTATTAGAGCACACGTAAAAAAATATCAATACACTTTTAAAGACATTGAAAGCTCATTTTTTATGATTTAAAAAACCCTTAATAATTACAAATGTTACAGCTGCAAAATGTTTGTTTCTACTTCATTGACACATTAAACTTTTTTTGTATCAAATTTTGGCATGTTCTCACGTGAGTCAATTTTTGCTCTTATATATCCTTCTCTTGCAATTGAACCACAGACATTTTGAGCCGATTCGGTCACCAGTTTCACAGCTCTTTCCACTGCTTGCGTGTGACAAGGAAGCCGGGGAAAGTCGATAAGCGGGTCCACTTTACTATTTGGTTGAGCTTCAGATGTCTTCCGTATAAAGTCTTTGAGAGAGTCAATGGAAACATGTTTTACCAAGGGGGGTTCAGTTACGTCATTTTCAGCCCATGAGATCATGTCGATGTAATACTTTGCATCAAAGTTTATCTTTGGAACTTTAAACTTCCTGACTCCACCTCTACTTTCTGTTCTTGCTTTTAAAACACGTCGTAAACCAAGTTCTCTTACATTTTTGTGCTCATCACATAGCATGGACAAAAGCAGATTTTCTGCAGCAGCAAAGTACCCATTTCTTTTGTGACGTCTCCCTTGTTAAGATATCACAAATGTCGGGAACCAGTTCAATTTGTTACCTGTTAATTGAACTAGCTGCCGTTGTTAGTAAACCTTAATCACTAACAAATTATAACACTTTATTATTCAGGAATTAAGCAAGGATTGTATAAATTTATTCACTCGTTGGGTGTTAGCAAAAACATCTCTTTATTAACATATTTACCTCTCATACTTTACTTTACTTTTAAAACTCAGATTCTAAAATTTTCTGCATTAAATATTTTGAAAATTTACTTTTTTTTTATATATATCAAAAGCATTCAGCTATATATTGTTTTTAGTACCTCGGATCCGGGACTCAACTTAGTTATGTTTTTATTACAACTTCAACCAAATTATTAGAAGAATAATTTTGGTTGTAAATTTTAAAATTAATTTAAATCTAAACATCGTAATGCCATTACTACTTCATTACAGTGATTACAAAAATCTATATATTAAACTTTAAATAATTCAAAGTTCTTTACTGTTCCTTTTTTTTTTTTTACTGGTCTTGTTGTTTTACAGTGAATTTGTGTTACAAATATTATGTTTTGATATCACGTGAATATAACAATGTGTATGCTGTGGGGTCCATGATGGTCATCTTCAGTCCTCTTCTAGGGTGTGATCCACGGTTCCTCTTGATGTTAAATGAGGTTGATTGTTTCTGGTAGTCTCTTCCTAGACGATTAGATTTTGGTTCTAGAAGTTCATCCGGTTGCTGTTTGTGTTATCTTCTTTCAGAGTCGGTAGTTTACATTTTACTTTTGGTTACAGTTCATATTTTATCAGCACTAAAATCTGGTAATTAACATTTCTCACCATTTACAGCTTGCTAAGAGATGTGTCGGCTAAGTTTCTTTTTTTTTATTCTTTGCATGTTTCTTCAGGCACTACATTATAATTTTGTTTTTATTATTATTATTATTATACTACATAGGTCAAATCGAACTCATTATAAACTTGATTAAATATTGTTTAACGGTATACACCTATGTGTATGTTCACAACACAGCAGCTACATCCTTACATCTCGGTGTCTATCGGGCGAGTGAATGCAATGTTTAGCGGCAAGGGGTCAGTAGCTGGCGCGGTTTTACGCACTGAGAAAATAGTTCGTTCTTTTAAGTTATATTAATTATTTACTAATTAAGTCGTAATACATTATTTTACCTTTTGGTTACGAATTATGAATTTATTTAATTATTTTGTACATATTTTATTTAATTAAAGTAATTATTATTATTAGCTAAATAACACCGTTCTTAACGTGTTGGTACGGGACAATTTGCACGTTGTTGCATGAATCTAGGCATAGGTAAGGGGTGGATAATACTCTTACTTGTATTGAAAGCAAATTTTTTATTTGTGCGATTTAAACATTTTTTTTAAATCGTCACATCCTCCTGCACTTAACGATGAAGTTGGGGTGGTGGGGTAATAATTAAAATCTAATAAACACAATTACATTTGGGCACAGAATTTCATACTGAAATTTCTCTCTCTCAGATTATTTCTATCTATCAATTGATTATCTTACAACTTATATAAAATATTTAAATTTTAATACATCTACTACATATAAAATTACAAAAACATAAATCTACCTTATATTTAATTCTTACATCTACTACCGGTTTTTTTTTTGTTTGATTTCTTCACTCGTTTTACGGAGTTATACTCATGAGTATGTTACTAATAATAATACCGTATTGTAATCACAATCGAATTACTTTTAGTTTACTTCGCTAGGGATTATTTCTTTACTTTCTCGTCAGCTGACTTCTCATTCTTTATATCATTCTTGCAGGACTTTAGGTTGATCAGGCCTCGCTATTATTCGTACGAGGGTTTTGAGTTTATACTCACTTACGATATAGGATGTTGCAAAATCTTATCGTATTCCTGTATAAGTATGTACAACATTTTTTATTCTCAATACTTAAATAGTATTCTCTGTTTGCTATATTTCTCGTAGTTGTGCTTTTTCGTGCTATTTTGACACGAAAAACATTTTTTTATTTGAGACAGATGGCTTCGGCGAACATAATTTTCTGTATTGGGTTCATACAGAGCTACAGTAACGGGGGTGATGAACTTATGAATTTTGTAGGTGCCACACCATCGGTATGATAGTTTCGCAGTGGTCCTATCAACGGCTTTACTCATTGGATGCGTTTTATACATTACTAAATCACCTACCTTATATTCTATTTGCCTGTTATTCCGCTCATGGTATTTCCGTGATTTTTGTAAATTTGCTCTCAAATTTGCACGAGCTTCATTCCATATTTTTCTTACGTTATTTGTATTCATGTCACGGGGCAATAACTCATGGATTTTCCATTTCGTGGTTAAAGGATGGTT
This sequence comes from Magicicada septendecula, assembly GCA_034769895.1. Lineage (NCBI taxonomy): Eukaryota > Metazoa > Arthropoda > Insecta > Hemiptera > Cicadidae > Magicicada > Magicicada septendecula. The sequence goes on along the minus strand of CM068371.1, from coordinate 14,133,389 downwards.
GGGTTTATATTTGTACAGTAAATCAAATGGTGTTGATTTATGGCCTTCATGATACGCTGAGTTGAACGCAAATCGTATCCACGATACATTTTGATCCCAGGTTGTCTGGTCTTTAGCATGATAAGATATTAGAGCTGATTTTAAGTTACGCAAGTATCTTTCTGCTAGATTTCCTTGCGGTCTGTACTCGGTCACTGTAATATGATTTATCCCTAATTTAAAACACGTCGTTAAATTCTTTCGACTTAAACTGAGGTCCATTGTCAGATATTAGGTTTAAAGGTGTACCATAATCTTTAAATAGTCTTTCTTGTAGAATTTTTATTGTCGTAGATGCTAATGCACGTCTCATAGGATACATCCACACGAATTTAGTGAAGGAGTCTACACAAATTAATAGCATGGTATTTCCAGATTTAGAACGGGGATAAGGTCCAGAATAGTCAATGTATATCTTCGAGAAGGGAGTTGTGGGTATTTCTGAGATTAATTTTCCGACTTGACTGATTCTTGCTGGCTTGCTCAGGGCACAGATTTCGCATTCTTTCACGAACTTTTTTATTTCACTGTTCATGTTTTCCCAATGGTATTCTTTGCGAATACGATGTATAGTTTTCCTAATTCCCATATGAGCTCCAATGGTCGATGAATGGTAGTATTCCATTAGCATAGGTTTGATTATTTCCGGGGCGATTATTCTCAGTAATCTTCCGTTTGCCTTTTTAAAACAAAGTACTCGTTTACACAAGGTATATTTGTCAGAATAATTTCCTTTTTCTATTTGTTCTATTATTTTGCACAATTTCGGATCTTGTTATTGGTGGTATGCGATATCCTTAAATGCAAGGGGAAAGTTAGTAATTAGCGTATTAACGGTAGTGGTTTCTATATTTTCTTTGCCAGATCTAGTATTGGGTAGGTGGAACATGCGGGATAGAGTATTGGCTACTACATTTTGAGTACCATGAATATGTTGTACTTTGAACTTGTAGCAATTTAATCTTAACACCCATCTTCCGATACGACCTAACTGTTTTGGGTGGTTCAATAATCATGACAAAGCTTGATTGTCGGTTTCTAGTAGAAATTCCTTATGTTCCAAAAATGGTTGAATTTGTCAAAGGCGAATACTACGGCTAAACATTCAAGTTTGTAGGCTGAGAACTTCCTTTCTTGCTCGGTCAATGTACGGGATGCATAGCTGATCGGGAGTCTAGTATTATTGATTTCCTGGTATATTACGGCTCCTAATGCTACACTCGAACTGTCAGTCTGTACGACAAATGGTTTACTGAAATCTGCTAACTGCAATACCGGTGGGGATATAATGCTTTCTTTAAGTGTTTCAAACGCTTCTTGGTGTTGAGTAGTCCACTCGAATTTCGCTCCTTTCTTTCTTAAAGCATTCAATGGGGCTGCTATATCCGCTAAGTGGGGTATGTTACTTATGAAAATAATTAATCATACCTAAAAATCGAGCTATACCTTTGGTGTCTCTCGGTGGTAAGAATTCTCGGATTGCGCGTGTACGTTCGGGATCGATGCTAACCTTACCTTCGGCAGATACTATGTGACCTAAGAAAGAGAATTGATTTACTGCGAAATTAACTTTACTCCGGTTTACCATTAGTCCATCTTTCTTTAACCTGGATAATACTTCACGCAAGTGATCAATATGTTGATCCATTGATTCACTATATACTACTATATCATCAAGATAGTGATATAAAAAACTAAATTTAACATCATGAAAAATTTTGTCTAACAGTCTGCTACATACTGAACTTCCTTGTGATATACCGAATGGTACTCTAGTAAATTGATATAGATTAAATGGGACAGCAAAAGCAGTTAGATGTTTTGATTCCTCAGCTAGTGGGATTTGATGGAATGCTTGGTTGAGATCCGTTATGGTGAAGATTTTCGCTTTCGTAAAATAGTGAAACACGCTGTGAATGTCGGGAAGTGGTATCGATTCAAATTCTATACTCTTATTTAGCTGTCTATAATCCACGACGAGTCTATGTTTGTCAGTTCCTTTTGGTACTAGGAATGCAGGTGATAAGTATGGAGAAGTAGACAGTTCAATGACGTGCTGATCACGGAGTTTGTTAATGTGGTTTCTCATTATTTCCATCTTGGGTGGTGATAATTTGTATGGATGAAGTTGTATTACCTTGTTGTCACTAAGATTTATTTTATATTCGATTAAATGGGTTAATCCTAACTTGGGAGTGTGTACTGTAGAAAATTCCCTTATTAACTTTTGAATTCTTAGTCTCATTTCCTTTTAAATGACTCAGACTAGACTCTTTATGCTCTGATTGAATAGTTGAGGTTTCACAATTAACGTCGTTACTTGACTCAGAGTCGAACTGATATTTTCGAGTACGATCAAATCTGAAGAAATATTGTTTTGCATACATATCAAGGATTAATCCAGTTTTACTTATGAAATCAGCGCCTAGTATTAAGTTTTGTCCTAACACTTCAGCTACTAGCAGGGGAATATACCAAGTAAAATTCTTTATTTTTAATTTCACCGTAATACTGCGCGATATCTTTAGGTTTTGTTTATTTGCGGTGGCACACTTTATGTTCACGTTTTGGCTACGTTTAATCAGATTATGATTAGCTAATACGGTGGCTAACTGTTCACTAATTATACTACGGGTAGATCCGGAATCAATTAAACCAAGGGTATTCGTTGCTCCAAGGTCTATCTGTACGTAGGGTAGTTGGCAGATACTTGTTTTACATGCACCAATAGAGTTACACTTCTCAATAAATCTTGTTAGGTAAGGGTCTATGCGTTTATTTTTATTTATTTTTACTCTATGATTATTATTGTTTTTACCTTTCCTTCTGTTGCTGCGGAAGACGTAGGATTTTTGTTCTTCCAGCTTCACATGTTTTTTGATTGGTCGGTTTTCTGTTGGTAGCGCTTTTTTTTACATACCTTGCTAATGTGTCCGGCCTTTCCACAGTTATAACATCTTCTTTCCTCATTTACTTCGCTCGTAGGTTGTCGGGGTTTTGATCTAGAGTATGAAATATGGGGGTAGCTTTGGGTTTTATATGTACTTACTAATCGCTTATCGCGGTAGGTTCGAGTATCTGTTCCAATTGGTAGAGTTCGGAATGAATCTCTGCGTTGAGCCTGGGACATAGAAACGCTTCTGTTCTGGTCAGAATACCAGATGTTGGACGAATGTATACAACATAGTTCTAGTTCGGAGAAAGTGGTTGGTCGCTTCATGAGTGCTAGGCGAGATCGCTCCTCGGGGGATAGTCCGACTAAGATATTGTCTACTAACTGTTGTTCACTCCATTTGACTTGCAGCAATAAGGCAGATTCTCTTATTTCAGATATATAATGAGCTAATCTCTCGTATGCTCCTTGTACACGAAGTACTAGATTCCGCTTCAATTCTTCATAGATACCGGTGGGAATGAAATGTCTTAATAGGGTGGTATGAAGTTCTTCTATTGGGTGATTATGCCTTAAGGATTCTAACACACGATCTTTTAAAGGAGGTCTACATTTAGGTAAAATTACTTGTAAAATCTGGTCATCTCTTAGTTGTCGCAGATCCTTTAATTGTAAAAGATGCTTGAGAAAATCTAGGAGCTTTGTAATATTCAGCCCATCAGTGATTGGTATGTCCAACAAAATATGTTCTACAGGGTGGGTTATCTTTCCATAAAGCTCTGTAGTTAGATTAAAAGGAGTCGTCATTCTCGGTTTTTCCGGAGATTGATTCGTCGGCAAGTGAGAAGTTAAATCGTATGTACGAGACATATTCTCTAGTTCATTAGGGAGTAACGTAACGTTTGCTGGTTGGATATTTACTTGACTATCAGTTAACCGTTCTTTAAATGGATCTATAATGGATTCCTGCAGAAACTGAAACTTTACAGTACTGGTTTGCTGTTCTTGAGTAGGAGATTGGGTAGGGGAAATATTTAGTTTCGTCATTGCTTCTTCAATCTCTTCTAATCTAAATGATTCGGATCTTCGACATAATTCGCGCATTATCTCGGGTAATTGATGTAATGCTTCCTCCGCGAATTTTTGTATATCTGGTGGGGTAACTTTATCACCGGGCCAATTCAACAAATTGGTGATACGGCGGGTCAGATGTTCGATTCTTTGGGTGGTGCGTAAAATTACTGCGGGGGATTTTTCATCACGCAGGGTTTGTGCGATCGAAGTTAGTTCTGTATACTTATGATAGCATGTTTCCTTTTCGCTTTCAAAATCTAAAACACTTAAACGATTTAATAATGAGGGTTTGTCCGGTTTATTTTCACGTAACGTTTTGCGAAGTTCCGCGACAGTTATATTTGAGTATGGAAGACCACGCAATAATGCTTCATAGCTTAATTCGTCTTTCAACAACAAGTCGGGGTTAAATTGAGCCATTTTTTGTTAATAACGTTTAAATAAACGAAGTATTACGTACGACAAATCTTATATCAGCTTAAACACTTGTAAAGCTCGACTTCATTTAAACACATACATATATCTCTTATTACACATAGAATCTTATATTAATTAATCAAAATAAACTTATCTCACAACAATTCAATTTTCTGTACTGTCATATATAATTAGTCAAAACAAAACGCTAATACCATTGTATAGTAGAGAGAAATTTCGTATACGAAAAGTTCATTGCTTTAACAATAGCACAAAGGGTCAGCTGTTTTGGGGAGTCGTATTGTTAGTATAGGGTGGTAACACAGGTAGGACAATTCAGAACAGGAAAAATTCGTGTCTAGGATTGTCTGTTAGGTCAGCGAGGGGAGGTTTTGAATGAGATGCGTGCATACAAGAGGGGAGAGTTTACATTCCTCAACACGTATTTAACATGAACCAGCTTGTTCATACCGACAGGTTTAGAATGGAACATTTACCAGCGATGACTTGTTTATTACGGCAATCTTACGATACTAATATTATTATATCTTAATTAAAATTCTACTCATTTATTTGTTCCCGATTTCAGAGTGAATAAATTTATGTTTGTCAAAGTTATTGTTAAAGAATTATAACAATATACAATATAATTATTAAAACAACAACACAATACACAATTATTATTTTTACAAAGCAGCGGCAGTGGTGCAATTTTGTGCGTCACGATGCTCGCAACTATTTTAACGTTAAGCAGAGTTGCGCAATTTGTATGGTCACGATGCTTACAACCTTTTATATAAATCAGCAGAGTGGCGCAACTTTGTGACGTCTCCCTTGTTAAGATATCACAAATGTCGGGAATCAGTTCAATTTGTTACCTGTTAATTGAACTAGCTGCTGTTGTTAGTAAACCTTAATCACTAACAAATTATAACACTTTATTATTCAGGAATTAAGCAAGGATTGCATAAATTTATTCACTCGTTGGGTGTTAGCAAAAACATCTCTTTATTAACATATTTACCTCTCATACTTTACTTTACTTTTAAAACTCAGATTCTAAAATTTTCTGCATTAAATATTTTGAAAATTTACTTTTTTTTTTTATATATCAAAAGCATTCAGCTATATATTGTTTTTAGTACCTCGGATCCGGGACTCAACTTAGTTATGTTTTTATTACAACTTCAACCAAATTATTAGAAGAATAATTTTGGTTGTAAATTTTAAAATTAATTTAAATCTAAACATCGTAATGCCATTACTACTTCATTACAGTGATTACAAAAATCTATATATTAAACTTTAAATAATTCAAAGTTCTTTACTGTTCCTTTTTTTTTTTACTGGTCTTGTTGTTTTACAGTGAATTTGTGTTACAAATATTATGTTTTGATATCACGTGAATATAACAATGTGTATGCTGTGGGGTCCATGATGGTCATCTTCAGTCCTCTTCTAGGGTGTGATCCACGGTTCCTCTTGATGTTAAATGAGGTTGATTGTTTCTGGTAGTCTCTTCCTAGACGATTAGATTTTGGTTCTAGAAGTTCATCCGGTTGCTGTTTGTGTTATCTTCTTTCAGAGTCGGTAGTTTACATTTTACTTTTGGTTACAGTTCATATTTTATCAGCACTAAAATCTGGTAATTAACATTTCTCACCATTTACAGCTTGCTAAGAGATGTGTTGGCTAAGTTTCTTTTTTTTATTCTTTGCATGTTTCTTCACGCACTATATTATAATTTTGTTATTATTATTATTATACTACATAGGTCAAATCGAACTCATTATAAACTTGATTAAATATTGTTTAACGGTATACACCTATGTGTATGTTCACAACACAGCAGCTACATCCTTACATCTCGGTGTCTATCGGGCGAGTGAATGCAATGTTTAGCGGCAAGGGGTCAGTAGCTGGCGCGGTTTTACGCACTGAGAAAATAGTTCGTTCTTTTAAGTTATATTAATTATTTACTAATTAAGTCGTAATACATTATTTTACCTTTTGGTTACGAATTATGAATTTATTTAATTATTTTGTACATATTTTATTTAATTAAAGTAATTATTATTATTAGCTAAATAACACCGTTCTTAACGTGTTGGTACGGGACAATTTGCACGTTGTTGCATGAATCTAGGCATAGGTAAGGGGTGGATAATACTCTTACTTGTATTGAAAGCAAATTTTTTATTTGTGCGATTTAAACATTTTTTTAAAATCGTCACACTTTGAATAACCGTGTCTAGAACGTTCTTGAAATCATCAGAGAGATAGTGTGAATATGAGATAAGCTTAAACAGATGTTTGGAACCATAAGTACATGAAGGTTTTAACTTAATGTTAAACCACACAGGTGCATACACTTTCACAATGTACTCAGCCAGAGTCTTAAGGTTTTCAGTTGGATTTTCAGTTGCCACATACAATCTAAGTATACGGTTTGCTAATGTAAGCCACCTGGAGTGAGCAAGTTTTCTAGGGTTTCTTAAAGATAAATCTAGTGAGCAATTTCCACTTGATACAGCGATACACATATCCAATAAATACTTCTGATCTGTACTTAAATCATTTATGTTCTCCAAAAGAGGAAGGTTATTTTCAATTGGCAAGAAAGTAACCACAGGAAGATTAGCACAGTTTTCCAGCTGCTGACCTATTTCGCCTTTAAACTCATTGGGTCCCTTCGTTTTACCATCTAAATGACAAAAAAGATGTCGCAAAGGTAGCTCATTTCCATGGAACAAACAAACTAACCATTGTAAAGGTCTTCCTATTTCATTTTCCATCAAAGAAATCACACCATTATTATGTCCATTGTTTACAACGGTTCCATCACACCCAATAGCAGTAAAGTTCAAAAGTTGTTCGTTGTGTTCTCTATCTTGAAGAAACTCCAGTATGCTGTCTGCTATGTCTTTTCCAGTGCCAGATTTAGGTTTTACGTGGCCTAAAAACTTTGAGTTTGGTTCCTCTATTAGTGAAACGTGCTCTTCTGAAATAACTTTTTTGTACAACTTAATTCCTTTCTTTTCTTGAACAATTGTTTTGTCTCTTCTTCCATCAAAAAACAATCCTCTATTTTCGGTTATCTGATCATAAAGACTGTCATTAATGAGATCTCTTCGATTTTTTGATCTTGCTCGTCTAATTTTCATCCTGTCTATTACTTTGGTTTTGTCTTCCTCTGTGATTACACCCAAGTCCTGTAAAGCAGCACTAGCTATAGCTGCAGCAGCTCTATCTGATATTCCGGTACGGTCACAAATGGAAGCTACAGATGGCAATTTAATACGCATTTGAGTGTTTATCTTTTTCTCTTTTTTCAGTTTTGAAGGGCTTGGTAGATTTATCTCTTCTTGTATATTTGAAGGACCTGGTTGGTTTGCCTCTTCAGCGCTGTCATTGTCGTCAGTAACCGTTTCTGATACACTAGTATTTTTTGTCCGTTCTTGATTAAACTTAACTGTTCTCTGTAGTTCTTTACTTTTTCTTGCTTCTTTCTTCTTCAAAGCGCTTTTGGTAGCTTCAACATTACCTATAACCATTTTCCTGGTAGAGCGTTGATCTTTTAGAAACTCTTGTTCTAAAACTGGTACTTTTTTTCTTTTATACAACTACAAGTATCAAAGTTTTGACACTTGCAGGCAGCAATATCAAATAAACGTTCAGCTTCTTCTCTAAATTTTTCGAGGTTCGAGTCAAACTTATCTGACCCTTTTCTACTTTTAGACCTTAATAAATTCCTATATTTAGCATGATAAACTTTTATCATTTGTGAAATTCTAAGGTTAGAAACAACGGGAATATTGACCATATTTGTTCTATTTTTGGAACTAAAGTCTCAGATATTTCACTTACAGTAGGATCTTTCCCTGACGCAACTTTGAGGTTATGTCTAATAAAACAGTAGCACTTCATTACATCTTCGTAAGTAGGCAGTACAATTTCACACAAATCACTAAAGCTTCCAAAAATAGGACATTCCAAAATTTGTCTTGTCTTCACTTGTTTAGACTGAGCCATTTTAACTCACAACAATAAAGTAGCACACAAATTAACAAAATATTACGTTAATCTGTTACACAATAGACGCCAACTCAACTGAACTCGGCAAAGCGACTGACACCTGATCTGAGCTTGTCACCACACGCAAACAAATCTCCGCCTTCCACCCCTTCCCCCTCAAAACATCCGCTACGGCGATGACTCATGCTCCCGGATGCCAATGCAGTAGTTAAACTGTTTTTATCTTTCTATTCATATTAAAACGCCTATTTGAAACTTTTTATTGCATAATCGAGACACGTAAAATTCTTTGAAAAAGTTACAAAAAGTGTGTTTTTATAAAACTTTACCGCTCTTGCGGCACCTCAAGACATAATCCAAAAAGTTAAAAAAAAATTGTATGTCTTTTTTGATATAAAAACTGCTTTTTGACAGTATTTGAAAAAAAATTTGACAACTTCTTAAAAAAACTTAAAAATGTAGCGAAAATTGCAATTTTATGAAAATTTATCGTCCTTGCGGCACCTCAAGACGTGCTCCAATATTTTTCATATTTTTTTTTTATCTTATCTACACCAAAAGGCAACTTTTCCGCGCTATTACAAATTAAAAATCCAAACTTGATTTTTCCGTTCCACCCTACTGTACATGCATCACTACCACACACAAGTACACGCGTAACACATACAATCGAGCAGGTGTTCCTTGCCTGTTGAAACAGGTTAATTTCTCCCCTAGTATAACAATGAAACATTTTTACAATCCCAGACCTGTCCATTTACCCCAAACTTATATTAATTTTACAAATTTTATATTTATTTAAAATAATGCTTAATACAGCATATGGCTGTATCGATGCATTATTCCTCTGCTTGAGAAAAAAAAATTAATAAATATTTATTTATTAAATTTTTGTCTATTTGTTCTAGACAAATACAAATAATATTATATTAGCTTAACTTTAGTTTACATCAGTTAAACAACACAATAATGAGTAGAACAGTATAATGCTCCCTGTGGTGGTATGCAATATTCACCCCTCCATTATAACACCTGAGCGGTGCATTGACCTTCTTCATTTTACCATATGCAGGATTGTATTTCTGCAACAACTTTCGTTGTGGATCGGCTAATTGTATACAGATGGACGGCTTTGGAAAATACATCAATACAAACAAGTATGTGTTTCACTCCATGACTTGATCTTGGAAGTGGTCCCAAAAAATCCACTGCAGTTAGCTCTCCTTTCTGGTCCTTCTGGATGCTCTGCATTTCTACGTATTTATACCATCTTTCACTCTGTAATTTTACATTTCCTTACTCATACATTCTTACCTTCGTTCCTTAACTCTTTTCTTAACATGAACATTACTTACCATTTCTTACATTACTTATATAATACATTAACTTTCATTACCCTTTATTACATTTCTTTAACATTACCTTTCTGATCGCTCATAATTTTCTTCATTCTTACCATGTGCTGAAATACACCTTTTTTTAGCTTCGTAGTGAGTCACATTATCGGCTACAGATGACTACCTTAGAAACACGTCTATATCTAGACTTTTATGTGCTTAACTCACTCGATGTTTTAATCATAGTATTTGAGCTCTAAGGAATCTCTGCCCTTGACTTTCACTATCGCTTTCTTCTGTGTCCTTGAATTTCCACTAAGGTATGAAGATTTCAGTTGATCAGCCGTTCTGACAATTATAACATTTATTTCTCATCTCTAATCCTTTCTTCATATTAATAACACATCGATAATAACATTCCTTACATTTCTTAACTATTTCTTTACACTAACATTCCTCATGTTTAATAAATTTCTTACCTTCCTTTATTTAATTTAATTCCTTAACATTTTTTTTTCAATTATAACATTTTCTTAAATATAATTTCTAACCTTTTTTACACATATTATTCCTTCTTATTTAACTCCTTTTCTTATTAATAATCAGCAATATTATTTTTCATTTAAAAATAATTATTCATTCCAATAGAGCATTGAGTGCAGTGTCGTTTGATTTCCACCCTTCTTAGTTTAACAACGCATTGGTTGTCATCTCCCGGACGTATATTGTTTCTTTGTAGCATAGTAGCCGCCATATAACAATTTCCGTCTTGCATTCCTGTCTCGTTAAAATTCCATTGTATCGCTGCGACGTTTGTTTTGACCATGGAGCTCCCCTGTTCATAGGGTAACGATTTCATCTTACCTGTCGGCCACACAAAATTTCCCCTCTTTCTCTTGTTCTCTCCGCGTTGCTGCTCTTGACGAACGCACTGCTTATTATTTCGTGTGTGTTGTGCTCTCGTGCGTCGCCTATAATAATCTTTGTAGTTTTTATAATTATAATTACAATTATCGTTCGCTTTATACTTCACATGTGTATACTTAACATCATACTTATCACAAGTTTGCGTAGTGTTTCTTATAGATAGTTTATTACTACGTTTCTCGTTACAGTGTTTTTTCTCTCCATAAGTGTGGTACTTAAAGTGTTTCACATGTGTATTTATCTTATGTGACTTACTCTTGTGTGTGTAACTTGCGATCTGGATATTTCGATCAATAAGGTAGGCTTTCTTAATCTTTATTTTGCTCTTTTCTTTGATGTTAATTATTTCTTTAGAATTATCGTTATTAATTATGAACGTATTTTCTTCCGTATTTTTTTCAATCATTATGTTTTCTTCCCAACTCATCGTTTCACATATTTGTTCCGTTTGTTTAACAATTATTTCACATACATTTTCAGTGATATTGTCAATACGTGAGTTGGTATCACTAACCTTTTCTATTAATTCTTTTACCTTGTTCGTTATTTTTATGGTTCCTGTTTAAAATTTTCAGTCTGTTGTTCTAATTTATTTTCTAAACGTTCTGTTTGGTTTTTATTTAATTCTTTTAGTTCGTCTATTTTTGCATTCAAATTTTCTGTCTGTTTTGTGCTTATTACATCTACCCAAGCACGCATCATGGTTTGAAACGCTTTCATATCTAAGCTTCCTGGTGCTGCCATGGTGAATTATTATTAAAATATTTATTCATAATTAATTATTGGTGAACCGTATGCGAGCTTTTATTTATTTATTGTTTAATTATTATTTATTTATTTATGTTTGTCTACTCATGTTACAATTACACCTGTTTATTGTGATGGGCGCCAGTTGCGTTATTACAATACAATACACACAACAATTTTAAAATAACTAACATACAAAAATAATTAAAATATCATATTAATTATAACATATAAATTTTTAAACACTGGTAATCATATAGCATACATTAATTATTAAATGTAGGCGTTTCGTGCTCCACGTTCATGGGCGACAATTGTACAATGGTACATATACATAAATTGTGAACAAATTTAAATATATTTTAATTTGTATAGCCCCACGTTCTTTGGGACGACAATTCTATAACGGTACAAATACAATTTATTTAATATAATTTAATTTGTGGAACCCCATTATCTTGGAGTGCCAATGCTATACAACGGTACATATGATTAAATGTAAGCGTGTCGAGCCCCAAGTTAACGGGCAACAAAATTATATAACAATACAATTATATATATGCAGGTTGTAAGTAATTATAACAATACCAGGTGTAACTATAATAAGAGTAGTAGATTTATGAGTAGTTAAAAAATTCATATTTATTGTTTTATCAAGCATTATAAATAATAAAACATTGTTAATAATCTCCGATCAAGATATCACTCATTATTAAATGTTTATCTCTTACGCTTTACATGTTACACACATTTAAAACACTCTTACATCTAGACATGTTAATAATCTTAATCAAGACATTTATTCTATTTGATTTACTAAAACAAAATAGAATTTAAATGTAATTTTAATTGAATTCTTTTAATTCAGATCTGACCTCAGCTTGCTCAGTCTATACCAATGTTTCAAAATAATAAATTTAAAATTATATTCATTACTCTTAGACTGGCATTTGTTTTAATATTCAAAATATAAAATATTCTTTTCTACAAAATGCAAATTACAATTATTTACTTTGATCTCAAATTTTAACTCTTTTTTTTCTATATTTCTCTATATGCGATCACTCATTCTTACAACTAAAACATTTATCTAAGATTCTAATACATTATTTCTAATTATAACTCTTTTTTGTTTTTAATTCATTGTCTTTTTATATAGTCTTTATAAGCTCTTTAAAAAAAAAAAATCATTTATAAATGCATTATGCATGTCACCTCGAGTTTTGATGACCTTACGACTTATTGACGGGATCCAGCGTTGTCCAGAGTTGGGTTTCCGTTACTCCTGGCTTGGTGTTGTCCTAGATATGTCCAGAGTCCAGCGTTGTTCTCCTTCTCCAGCAGTGTGTGGTCCGTCCCAGAGAATTACTGTCTGCTGCAAGGTAGATCTCAGTCGTTGGTTAGGCATTTCAAAAGCATCTCCAAACGTCCAGCATCCCGCGTCGCTCTTGTAGCTTCTCCGTAGATACTCTGCTGACTTAAACGGTCCTGGTACTTTACGTTTCCCGAACTATCGTAAACATAATTACTGAACGTCTTTATTTGTTCATAGATGAGACTTATAATAAAATAAAACTGTTCTGCCGACGGACAGCGTGTCCGACTGTAACTGTGTCTTGAAATGAAGAGAAGGGTTTTCAGTTGAACCCTTAATTTATACCCTCTCAAGATTCCGCACCTGTTGGTTCTGAAATCATCTTGTCGAGACCTGCAGATCACATGCTAGCCCCCACTTCCGAACCTTTTCATATATTTGCAAATGGCAATGTTTTGCACGGAATCGAGATAGCACAAATCATAGCTAATTTGATTAAGCACTCACTATATTAATTTGAGCATCTTAGGGTAATTTGCGTATTTTTGGCACGTTTATTTCGCTCTGACTTCGCGTAGTGTGTCCTATTAACGCCATTTTCATACTGTGGATAACTATAAAATTTACACACACTTTGGTGCCTTTTGTTTGTTTATACACTAATTAGTTTTCACACAGTGAATTAAAATAATTATTTTATTAATTACTTGAGGAGGGTAGCTGAGATTCCTGTCTGTACAAGCATCACTACCACACACAAGATGCACGCGTTACACACATACAATCGAGCAGGTGTTCCTTGCCTCTTGAAACAGGTTAATTTCTCCCCTAGTATAACAATGAAACATTTTTACAATCCCAGACCTGTCCATTTACCCCAGACTTATATTAATTTTACAAATTTTATATTTATTTAAAATAATGCTCAATACAGCATATGGCATATATATTGCGACAACACAAATTACTAAACTATTGGCGCATAGGATATGATAGTATGTGTATTTCAAATTACAAGTCTATATTGGAGGGTTTAAGATTATTTATTGTACAAACACAAGTTATAGTTTATATGGTATATTTGAAATGTACAGAATGTAATGTATGATATAGAGTCTCTCTTTTAAAATGTTAAATAATGTTCATACGCAAGACGTGATACGTTACATAAGAAGACTCCCACGATGATGCTGTTGAAGAGAAGGGCCGGTCTTTGCGGTAAAGTTGGTTCGTCAGGTGTGGCTTACAAATGACAGACGTTTCACCAGAAACGTTTACAGCTGGGCTGGCGTCCTGTAACAGCTTGGCTGATGTCCTGTAATAGCTGGGCTGGTCCTATAACAGCTGGGCTGATGCCCTATAACAGCTGGGCTGATGTCCTGTAACAGCTGGGCTGATGTCCTGTAACAGCTGGGCTGATGTCCTGTAACAGCTGGGCTGATGTCCTGCAATTCCCACGATGAATCCGACACTTCGCACACACAACGGTACTACGGATTTTATCACTCGCAAAACTTATATAGAGTTTAAGACCAAGTAATATCTCAGGTGACAGTGAGTTAATCTAATAACGGTATATTGAGCTTATACCTCTCCGGCTTCTTCAAGTGTTCTCGCGAATACAAAGGTCTGCCGCGATCAGCAGACCACCCTATGAGGAAATCTTGCACTAGCACGGAAACGTCTTGATGGAACAATTGCGTAACAATTAATGATACAGTTACACTCACTTCTTACACACGTAATACTACAATATTAATATCGTGTGTAAAGATATAAATCAATTGTTATGCGTCACACGCGTTACTATCCCCGAAAAGTCTTAACAGATCCTTGCAAGCGGTAGAGTCTTGTACAAGGAATTGAATGTACCGTTCGCGGTAGCAGCAGTGAAGAACTGCTTGTAAATTTTCGCACAATGCGTTAAAACACTGATGTGTGCAAATGTACTACACACACAGTTCTGAGTCTTCCCGTTTCACTAACGACGAATAGTTTTTACAACACCTTGCAAGCGGTAGAATTCTTGTACAAGGAGTGCACGTTCCGTTCGCGGTAGATGGCGTAGAAGAACTACCGTAATTATACGCGTAATGCGTTTAAACACTACTGTGTGCAGATGTACTACATACACAGTTCTGAGCCTTCTCGTTTCACTAACGACGAATAGTCTTTACAACACCTTGCAAGCGGTAGAATTCTTGTACAAGGAGTGCACGACCCGTTCGCGGTAGATGGCGTAGAAGAACTGCCTGTGTAACGACAGGCATAAGAAAATTTCCAACCACCAGTCAGCATTCTATTGGTGGATGGAAGTCACATGGTTAGTAAAGTGACCAAGCACTTTTCATGCAGTAGAGTGCATTTACTTTGAAACAGCATGCATAGCGGTAATCAGACTACTCGTATCTCATGTATGCTGACTACATACTAATAATATACAAGAACGTAAACAATAGTCCGACAGGTATAGGGATTTTAGCGATACACATGTCTCAGTTCAGCTAATGTCAAAACAACGATAATACTTCACGCACCGCCCGGGAAACGTTTTCCACACGCATACGCGCGCACATTTCCACTAACACAGTACATGAATCACCATAACTAATAATGCACAGTTTTTCTAAACTAAACCCTTAACCTTACTAAATACAATTGATAACAACCAAACTTAACCATCTACCAATATAATATGAATGTCCATTGTCTGTGTAATATATGACTTGCCCCGCCTATCATGATCCTGTGATTCGTTGCAGGATTAACTCCCTCCCGCATAAAAAAAAAATTTTTTTTTTTTTTCTTTAGTTAACTAACAAAAAAAATAAAAATTTTTTTTTTTCAATATAACCAAAACAACTTCCTAATCCTGAAATAATAATAATACCCTCAAACTAAAATCAAATAAACATCCTCAATTAATACTAACATTTCCAACTGTCACTTTGACAGAAGCATCAAATCAAAAGACACGTGGTAACCTTCAAACCAAAACAAACACACATGTTCTTGACACACAGATAACGACATCTAATGCAGGATCATAGCGTACACAGACAACATTCCTTATCAAAACTAGATTATTGTTCATTCACAGAGCCAACTTACATACAACATTTAAACCTGAATTGACATATTTAAATCACTACACATTCTTACCCCTATATCCTGACATTTATTTCTAAGTTTACGGATCCTTTGTATAATACTTCCTCAATGAGGACGCATGGAATTTACCAATCGCATGGTTGGTATTTGGGTTGGTTAAGATAAAAGTATTTTTCCCAACTTGTTCCGACAGGGTATACGGACCATTATACAGCCTAAAAAACTTTTCAGCTGTGTTGTCCTCCCTTCTTCCAACATTTAATGCTCGTAAAAGCACACTCTCTCCAGTCTTGAACTTGACTAGTTTATGTTCCGCATTAAATTTTTCCGTGCGCTCCTCGGCGCACTTTTTAATGCATCTTCTAGCTTCGATTTTCTTTACCTCAACTGGTATAGGCATATTATGCGTCGCTATCCTTTCAATGTGTTTACCCCAGACCCGGCCTGGCATTTCTCCGGTTTGGAGTTCATTCGGAGTATACCCAGTAGTAGAATTATAATTTCCATTTATGGCATACTCAAAAAATTCTAGGAATTCCGGCCACTTACTCTGGTTAGTATTACAGTACGTATGGAACAACCGTCCCAACTCCTTGTTGACCCGCTCGGCCAAGTTACCTTGCGGTCTCCGGATCGCAGTCAAGACCGTCTGGACCCCGTGTTTCTCAAGCTCGGAGTGCCACTTGGTGTTCGTAAATTGCTTACCTTGATCTGAGAGTATCTTCCTTACGGGACCATTTTTCGGCATGTATTTATTTAGCATAATGTTTATGACAGCCGACGTAGTAGGTCTACCAATAGCATATAGGCTAACATGTTTGGTAAAGGCATCCGTAACAACCACCAGGTTCTTCATTCCACGTGCCGCCCGAGGAAGTGGACCCAAAAAATCAATGCATACAAGGTCATTTTTATTACGGACGACAATGTTACCCATTTCAACCTGTGTATGTTGGTTCGGATATTTCGCTGTTTGGCAGATGTGGCAAGAGCGGAGTATGGCCTTTATTTTCCTGGTCATATTTAGCCACACAAAATCCTCCCGCATTGCCAGGTAACATTTATAAGGCCCCGCATGAGCCAGACTCTCATGACACATCCAGGTGAGGTCTTCCACCATGGCGTCCGGTACCATAATCTTCCATCCGCCATTGATAATTTTATACACTACGTCTTTATATATTCTGTACTTAGGGTTTTCTTGTATCCGGATAGCGTCACATATCCGCTTCAACTTTGTGTCACGCTGCTGTTCCATACCAATATTTCTTAGCTTATTTTTGAGACTGTCTTCTAATTTATATTTGACAGCTAGAATTTGAACCTCCTGGTTATTAGACGCATGACGTTCTTCCACCATTGGAGGGTATCGGCTTAACGTGTCAGCAGCTTGGTTCTCGCTTGCCTTACAGTACTTAATGGTAAAGTCGTACTCTTGAATGGCCATGATCCAACGGGATATGCGAGCATTCGCTAACTTGCAGCGCAACATGAACGATAAGGCCTGGTTGTCCGAAAGGATTTCGAAGTGTTGTCCAACCAGGTAATAACGAAATTTACTAATGCAGTACACAATAGCCAATATTTCTTTTTCCGATGTGAAATAGTTACGTTCGGCCCCTTTTAGTGACCTACTACTGTGCGCAATTATTTTGTTTTCGCCCTTCTCATTCCGTTGGTAGAGTACCCCCCCAATGGCATAATCAGAAGCATCGCAATTCAGGACATATGTGCCCCTTTTCTCAGGATGGAACACGTGCAGGTTTCTACTATACAAATTTTTAGTCGCGTCGAAAGCATGCTGATGACGCTCCTCCCATCTCCATTTATTACTCTTACGAAGTAGTTCTAACAACGGCTCAATTGTCCCAGAATATTCTGGAGTAAAACGTCTGAAGTAACCAGTCAATCCGAGGAACGCTCTGATATCCCTGGGTTTTGTGGGTTTCGGGAACTCCATGATCGCATGTATTTTTTCCGGGTCCGTTGTTATACCTTCCGCTGAGATAATATGACCCAAAAATTTAATTTGCGATTTCCCGAATTCACACTTTTCAAGATTGCGAGTCAGGTTAGCGGCTTGCAATTTCTGAAATACAATCTTGAGATGTTCAAGATGTTCTTCAAATGATTTGGATATGACCAAAATATCATCAACAAATATGCTGACGAAGTCCTCCACCTCGGGTCCCAGAGCTAACTCCAAACATCTGACCATGGCCGCTAAACTGGTAACCAAACCAAATGGAACTACTTTAAACTGATAGCATTTATTTCGATATAGAAATGCTGTGTATCTTCTCGACTCCTTGGCAAGGGGAATCTGCCAGAATCCACTTTTGAGATCAAGGCGAGACATGTATTTAACCCCTTGACATTTTATGAATAAGTTCTCCGCATTCGGAGCACAGTCGTAGCATTTTTTTGTAATAGAATTTAGATTTCTCATGTCGAGACATAATCGAATGTCGTTATTTTTCTTTTTAACAACAACCATAGGATTTAAAAAATTGCTATCAGTTCGTTCAATCACACCATTCTGAAGCATACTCTTAACTTCGGCATCAACCTGTTGTTGATAGTGAAGGGGGATGGGGTACGTCTTCCGTACAAATTTATTTTCATCCGTGACCTGAATACTGTGTTCATAAACATTCGTGACGGTAGGATTTTTGGAAAACACAGATTCAAATTTATCAAGCATACTTTGCAGCTTATCTTGCTCATTGCTCGTTATCTGCCTGCTGTGAGTCCGCAGATTATGTGTTATCTTATCGGCAAGTTGAACCGCTGGGCGAGTTATAGTAATAGGTTCACAATCAGACCCCGTCTTACCCCTCCTGCGTCCTAACCTGATATTGTGTTTACTATTATTTACAGTACATTTTAGTAATTTATTTGGAAAATCAATGGTCGCGTGCAGTTTATTTAATGTGTCCACTCCCAAAATAACATTATACACGAGTTTCTTGACCATAAGCACGGTGACCTCTATTTCCATTCCCTGAATGGATACTGTTATCATAGCTTGACGGTCAACCCTCTGAGATTCACCCGTCGCTGATTTTATGATTTTGTGGGCTGCTGGCAGAATCGGGATTTTTTTAAAATGTTTCCTGTGCCTCTCTAGGAATCGCTCATCCATTAACGAAATTTCTGCGCCGCTGTCAAATAAAACTTCGCCGACACATCCGTTAATTTTCGCGTTGACAATGAGGTCAGTGTCATTTTCAACGCTAATACCTTTCTCATTTTCTTTACTATGGTTATTGCAAATTAAACTATCTCTAATTACGGCAGGATATAGGCCGGACACTACAAAGTTTTTCTTACAATTAACATCTTTCACATTTGATTTATTGAACTGCTTTTTATAGTTACCCCGGGCTTTTGAAACTTCATTCCTACCTTTACGTGTACTAGTTATTTTGTTGCACGGACTCACGCCGTGCAGCCTTACACGTTTTTTGACTGTTCTATATCGGAATCCTCTTCCGCTACTACTGCTACTTTATTGGCATTAAATTTTTGATTGGTATTTCTATTAGACATCTTAGGTCGTTGTTGTTGTTGCGACTGTGTTTGCTTGGTTTGATTCTGATATTGAAAACTTTTATGCGGTGTTTCATTACTGTTACCATTTATATTCGGGTTGTCGATACCTTCCCATTTTGCAAGTAATGTGAGTAGCTCATTCCACGACTTAACTCCTTGCGTAAGGACGGCCACCTGTATCCCGCGTCCAAAGTGGTGCGCAAGTTTACTTACCATGTCAGGTTCGGTTAAGCTAGGCTCAAGATATCTAGCTCTGGATATCAACTGCATCACATATTCATCTTTAGGACCTCTGGTATTGGAATATTTTCCAAACTCCAGCTGCGTACGTATCTTCCGCTGGATCTCCTCATTCCAGTATCTAGCTCTGAAATGTCTTACCAGGTCTTCCAACGTATTGATTTTATCCTGGACGATACTAAACCACTCCGCAGCGGTACCCTTAAGTCGCCGCACTATGAAATTAATTCTATCCGCTTCACTTAAGGTATCACCAATTTGCTCCAGATCCCGCTGGCAACTTTGAATGAAATCCATGGGGTTTTCATTCTGCCGTCCATAAAATCTTTGCTGTGAATTAACGTCATCCAAAGTCTTATATACATACGTAGTACAGTTTAGTGGTGACGAGGTACTTTGCAATCGTGACACTTGCTGTTGCAGCTCTTGAATCCGCACGTCTTGCTCAGCCATTAATTCACTCACCGTGGATCTGTGTTGTATTACCTGCTCCTCCACTCCAGCGAGTTTCGCACCATATTCATTAAGTCGTGACTTATTAACCTCCAAACTCGACTCTATATCAGCTTTCATAGCTTCCACGGTCTCGCTAATACGCTTTTCTGCCGCTTCTATCATTTGTTTGCTTTGTTTAGATTGCTCCTGCACGGCCGCATATATTCTTTTGTTTTCGTCGTGGATCGATTTACTTCTTTTCTCGGCTTCTGCTGAAAGCTTCTGTATACTCACTTTCACCTCCTCTTGACGGGCCTTATTTTCCTCTTTATCAGTTTTCCGCTCTTCTTTATTTTCTGCTGAAATTTTCTCCATCTTTTCTTCCATGGTTTTCATCTTCGCTAATATGGCCGCTAAAGAATTCTCTATCCCTTGTGACTCCGCCATAGTGATTAAAATTTAATTTAAAATTTAATAAATTTAAATTTATTGATTTATACGCAAAGCAAGTTATTATTATCACAACAAGATTAGAACATATGGTAACCAGTTTATATGCACGCAGAAAAAGCAGTTCAAAATATCAACATGTAAATACCTTATCTAACATACAACAACTAATAATCTACCTCCAATATACTGATAAAATCTGTTCATATATGATATACAAGAGAATATGCACACTTGAAAAATTATATCCTCAGCTTTTCACATGAACAATACACATACAATTATTACGTTAATTATATTTATACGTCGGATTTTTCCAACAAATTTTATATTCATAGACAAATATGTAATAGCGTAAATTTCCGCTATTTTACGAGCCCTACGTTGCTAAGCGCCAGAATATCTCTATGCGACAACACAAATTACTAAACTATTGGCGCATAGGATATGATAGTATGTGTATTTCAAATTACAAGTCTATATTGGAGGGTTTAAGATTATTTATTGTACAAACACAAGTTATAGTTTATATGGTATATTTGAAATGTACAGAATGTAATGTATGATATAGAGTCTCTCTTTTAAAATGTTAAATAATGTTCATACGCAAGACGTGATACGTTACATAAGAAGACTCCCACGATGATGCTGTTGAAGAGAAGGGCCGGTCTTTGCGGTAAAGTTGGTTCGTCAGGTGTGGCTTACAAATGACAGACGTTTCACCAGAAACGTTTACAGCTGGGCTGGCGTCCTGTAACAGCTTGGCTGATGTCCTGTAATAGCTGGGCTGGTCCTATAACAGCTGGGCTGATGCCCTATAACAGCTGGGCTGATGTCCTGTAACAGCTGGGCTGATGTCCTGTAACAGCTGGGCTGATGTCCTGTAACAGCTGGGCTGATGTCCTGTAACAGCTGGGCTGATGTCCTGTAACAGCTGGGCTGATGTCCTGCAATTCCCACGATGAATCCGACACTTCGCACACACAACGGTACTACGGATTTTATCACTCGCAAAACTTATATAGAGTTTAAGACCAAGTAATATCTCAGGTGACAGTGAGTTAATCTAATAACGGTATATTGAGCTTATACCTCTCCGGCTTCTTCAAGTGTTCTCGCGAATACAAAGGTCTGCCGCGATCAGCAGACCACCCTATGAGGAAATCTTGCACTAGCACGGAAACGTCTTGATGGAACAATTGCGTAACAATTAATGATACAGTTACACTCACTTCTTACACACGTAATACTACAATATTAATATCGTGTGTAAAGATATAAATCAATTGTTATGCGTCACACGCGTTACTATCCCCGAAAAGTCTTAACAGATCCTTGCAAGCGGTAGAGTCTTGTACAAGGAATTGAATGTACCGTTCGCGGTAGCAGCAGTGAAGAACTGCTTGTAAATTTTCGCACAATGCGTTAAAACACTGATGTGTGCAAATGTACTACACACACAGTTCTGAGTCTTCCCGTTTCACTAACGACGAATAGTTTTTACAACACCTTGCAAGCGGTAGAATTCTTGTACAAGGAGTGCACGTTCCGTTCGCGGTAGATGGCGTAGAAGAACTACCGTAATTATACGCGTAATGCGTTTAAACACTACTGTGTGCAGATGTACTACATACACAGTTCTGAGCCTTCTCGTTTCACTAACGACGAATAGTCTTTACAACACCTTGCAAGCGGTAGAATTCTTGTACAAGGAGTGCACGACCCGTTCGCGGTAGATGGCGTAGAAGAACTGCCTGTGTAACGACAGGCATAAGAAAATTTCCAACCACCAGTCAGCATTCTATTGGTGGATGGAAGTCACATGGTTAGTAAAGTGACCAAGCACTTTTCATGCAGTAGAGTGCATTTACTTTGAAACAGCATGCATAGCGGTAATCAGACTACTCGTATCTCATGTATGCTGACTACATACTAATAATATACAAGAACGTAAACAATAGTCCGACAGGTATAGGGATTTTAGCGATACACATGTCTCAGTTCAGCTAATGTCAAAACAACGATAATACTTCACGCACCGCCCGGGAAACGTTTTCCACACGCATACGCGCGCACATTTCCACTAACACAGTACATGAATCACCATAACTAATAATGCACAGTTTTTCTAAACTAAACCCTTAACCTTACTAAATACAATTGATAACAACCAAACTTAACCATCTACCAATATAATATGAATGTCCATTGTCTGTGTAATATATGACTTGCCCCGCCTATCATGATCCTGTGATTCGTTGCAATATATATATATACACCATATATATATATATATATATAGAACTGTTCTTAATTAATACATAATAAAAATACAAAATAAAATTAAATAAACTTCCACTTACCGTCACTCAGTAGCCTCGGATTCAGGGTTGCGTCATACGAACGTTCGGATACAGGCGTAATTTTCAAGGTTGTGTGAATGATTTACACAACACATTTTTTATGAAGAGAATTGCATTTTAATTTTGTCAAGTCCATTTAAATTCAAATTAGAAAACAAATTTTACCATGCTTTTTCATCTTACACAACTTCTTACTGATTTCTTCTTTTGTTTGATTCGCTACATGAGTACTACTTGTAATTACTTATTCTATGGTCTTACCTTAATTAGATCACATAAACACAAACACAAACAGCCCAGCTTTGCTCACTCATGCATACACACAGCGCCGTTGGAGTTTCACGGCGTCACTACAGCGCCCCTGCTTGAGATGTTAAGTGCGTGCATCGTCACACATATACCAAGTTCTGAGAAAATTAGGGTGGTGCGAATTCTTTGCCGAGTTACACAATAGAAATTGCGCCTTGCCTTTGTTTCAACACTGTTTCTTACCACGCGTTCTGTTCCATTGGAAATAACGTTTGCACAATAATTTTATAAAATCCCGCAAAAAATGAAATAAATAAAAATGCAATTATCCCACAACTGTAAGAAATAAAATGACCCAATTTAGACACGTTACAATATATATATATATATATATATATATATATATATATCCATTGCTTTAATTCATTGATCTAGAGATCAAAATAACTTTTTGTAAAGATTTTATATTAAGGTTAATTAATGTGTTAATTACTATTTCTTTTATGAATTTGCTAACTGCTATAATTTTTTATTGTTCGACTAAGCTTTTCGTCATTACTGACATCTTCAGGTCTTAAACAACCTGCTATAATTTTATATTGTTCGACTAAGCTTTTCGTCATTACTGACATCTTCAGGTCTTAAACAACTGGTCTTAAACAGGTTGTTTAAGACCTGAAGTAATCAGTAATGACGAAAAGGTTGTTTAAGACCTGAAGTTGTCAGTAATGACGAAAAGCTTAGTCGAACAATAAAAAATTATAGCAGGTTGTTTAAGATCTGAAGATGTCAGTAATGACGAAAAGCTTAGTCGAACAATAAAAAAATATCGGTATGGAGAACCATACATGACTTCCATATTCTAAGATTTATTTTTAAAATCATTTTCGAAATGAAATATTACCATAGACACTACTTCTTTCTACTTACTGCTTCAGCCTTAACCACAGTACTGTGGTCACTAACATATACCACCTCACGTTATCGCACTCGATTTTCACTGATGATGGAAGTCAATGGCATTGCCGAAACGTCTGGTTTTGTAGAAAACATTGGACTACGGCCAAATATCCCGGGAAGGAATTTTAACAAAAACTACTTCTTTGTTGCCGATAACGTTGTACACATATATATATAAAATAAACTACCCCTTCCCCTTAACCGATCTTCACCAAAATCGAAAGTCATTGAGACCTCTACAATTCAGGGACGTATGCAAGAAATTATTTGATTCTGTTTGAATTTGCGGCTGTTATCGTTTGCCATAGAAAATACGCTTGATAAAAAAACGTTGCAGGTAAACTACCCCTTCCCCTTAACCGATCTTCACCAAAAACAATAGGTCTTGAGTACTCTACAAATCAGGGCTGTATGCAAAACATCATTTGATTCTGTTTGAATTTGCGGCTGTTATCGTTTGCCATAGAAAATACCCTTGTTAAAAAAACGTTGCAGGTAAACTACCCCTTTCCCTCAACCGATCTTCACCAAAAACAATAGGTCTTGAGAACTCTACAATTTAGGGCTGCATGCAAATAATCTTTTGATTCTGTTTGAATTTGCGGCTGTTATCGTTTGCCATAGGAAATACCCTTGTTAAAACATAAAACGTTACAGGTAAACTACCCCTTTCCCTTAACCGATCTTCACCAAAAACAATAGGTCTTGAGTACTCTACAAATCAGGGCTGTATGCAAAACATTATTTGATTCTGTTTGAATTTGCGGCTGTTATCGTTTGCCATAGAAAATACCCTTGTTAAAAAAACGTTGCAGGTAAACTACCCCTTTCCCTCAACCGATCTTCACCAAAAACAATAGGTCTTGAGAACTCTACAATTTAGAGCTGTATGCAAATAATCTTTTGATTCTGTTTGAATTTGCGGCTGTTATCGTTTGCCATAGGAAATACCCTTGTTAAAACATAAAATGTTACAGGTAAACTACCCCTTTCCCTTAACCGATCTTCACCAAAATCAACAGATCTTGAGAACTCTACAATTCAGGGCTGTATGCGAAACATTATTTGATTCTGTTTGAATTTGCGGCTGTTATCGTTTGCCAAACAAACAAAATTACCCTTGCTAAAAAAAAACCGTTGCAGGTAAACTACCCCTTTCCCTCAACCGATCTTCACCAAAAACAATAGGTCGCGAGTACTCTGCAAATCAGGGCTGCATGCAAAAAATTATTTGATTCTGTTTGAATTTGCGGCAGTTATCGTTTGCCATAGAAAAAAAATCTACAGGCACACAGACACACAGACACTTTTCAGAAAACGACTTTTTTTCATGTTTTGAGTGTAGTAGAATCAGAATCTGCAATAATCTCGAACACGATTTTTTTTGCCATCACCATACTTCCATTCCTTAAGGAATATGGAAGTAATTATAGCAGGTTGTTTAAGACCTGAAGATGTCAGTAATGACGAAAAGCTTAGTCGAACAATAAAAAATTATAGCAGTTAGCAAATTCATAAAAGAAATAGTAAGGATGGCTGCTAATTTAAACAATACGAAGAATAATGTGTTAATTGCTTGAAAATATTGATTGTATTATTGATTGTTTATTGCACCTTTGTATGCACATAATGTTTTAACGATTATTTGTTTGATTGGATGACAGTAAAGAGGTCAGTCCGTATAGAAACTTTAAATATATGACTTTTCAAGTATAGACGTAAGAAAATGTAGCAAGTCACTGATTAACGCTTGAAACTCATAAAGAAACTTAACTTAACATATGTAAGAGACAACTACAGAAGTTACGAAGTTACTTCAGCAACATATGAATTAGTAATCTTAACTTGTTTCATTTGTCTGTAACACCTACAAGCCACCACTTCTATCACTTAAAAAGGTATCGTAGGATACTTGGTATAGCCTCCTTATCGCTCGGGAGACGCTAGCCACAACACTAGCTGAGGACCAGATAGAAAGCTTTTGATTGTTCTATTTGTTTTGCTGATAACATTTATCCATTTTTTATTGCTATCAGTTACCGTACTTAACCTTTCCAGAGAACTAAAACAGAGATTGTATGTCAAAAGCTTATCAATAGCAATTAATTCTTGTACAGTTTCTGTTACGATATTTTTGTGATGCACCTTTAATGTCACTTAGTACACATAATTGTATGTGTTCTCTCTCTCTCTCTCTCTCTCTCTCTCTCTCTCTCTCTCTCTCTCTCTCTCTCTCTCTCTCTCCTCCCCCCCCCCACACACACACACACACACACACACACACAGTACCTGTCAATTCGGTGTGTCTATAAAAAGAAAAGAAAACGTTCCATATATAAGTTTTCCCCATTTTCTGAATGAGCGAAGTGAGTTCTTAGTTTTAACTCCACTGGTTGGCATTTGTCTGCTGTCTGTCTGTTTGGGGTATGTCTTGTGATAACTTTAGAACACAACTGATTTATGTAATTCTTGGCATACATACTTTGTCCATACTTTTACACTATAGAACCCTATTGTTTTTTAGATAGATCCCCCCCCCAAGTAAAGGGCAGGAGGGAAAATATAAGAGGGTCAAAATTATGAAAAAATCGCTAAAGCCCATGTGGGGTATCAAATTGGAGGGTATTTAAACTACAGTCTGACTATAGAGTTCATTTTGGACATTAGAACCCAAACTTTGGCTGAAAATTTTGATAAAATCATAAAAACTCATGTGGGGTATCAAATTAAAGAGAATTTAAACTAACATCTGAATGTATTTTTAAGTTTTGGAAATTGCAAAATATTGGGACCGCAGGACCCATACAAGTGATCAAAATGTCAGACTAAAAGCAATTGTAACCAAAATCCGAATATTCCAAGTTGTTAGTGTTATTGTATGCTGTGCAATTGTTATTTTACTACAGAAATAGTCGAGTAATCATTCCCATGATTCAAAAATTGTCTAATACAAAAATTTATGTAATAATCATTGTACTTCATTCAAAATAATGAGCAAATTCTTCTGGCTCAGGGACCATATAAGTACAGTAGAACCTCTGTTAACCGAAACAAAGGGGGAGAGGAGGCAGTTTCGAATAACCAAAATTTCGGATAATAATTAAGATATCCTTTTTTAAAGTGTGAAGTAAAATAACTGGAAACAATATACAATATTATCAAACGATTTTAATAAAAATCAAACTATTTACATAAAGTCATTTTTTAACATTAGTTTTATGATTTTTTTTAATCTTATATTTATTTTCCTTTGGGGTTTTTTTTTTCACCTCGCTATCTTGCAGCAATATCTTGCCATCATTTCATTAGCAGGATATCAAAGGGCTTTGATACTCCTGATCGTTTGACGAACCGTAAAGTTATCTGAAAATATAAATAACACTCCATGAGAAAAACGCATATTTCATATGCCCTAACCCAAAATAAAATCTCTTACCTCTAAGTCATCGAAGATCTTGTCAGCGGTGTCATGGCTGCTGCTCTCTCCTATATCACGTCTTAATCGTCCCTTTGTTGCATGAACCATAAAAAAAGCCTCATTTACTTTCTGCTTTTGACACGTCTTCATTGTTTTCTTGTTTGGCATCTTCAAATCATGCTCTTCAAACTTATTTTTTGTTGTGACCCAACCAGAAAAGTAGGAACACCAACACCAAAATCGGCTGCCTCAGTTCGCAAAATCTTGTAATTTGTAATTCTTTTGTCTCCGATTTTACTTCAGTCGTTATCATGATCTGTTTCTGCTTTGTTGACATGACGCACAATTTATTACACATTTATTACACTAGCTTTCATGTTTTATCTGGAAAACGAATTTTCATTGTAGTAAAAAAAATCAGGAATATATGATTTTTTTTTTGTCGGTCATTTCGGTTAAACAATATTTCGATTAAAAGTGTTTTGGTTAATGGGCGTTCTCCTGTAATATGATATGAAAATATCTTTTAACAGAAAAGAGCAGCAGAAGTCAGAAACAAACAGTTCTGTGGCTTAAACAGACTTTGATGATGTCATCAGTTAAGTAAAGACCAAACATCATATGCAAAATAATTGTGACGTTATAAATTTGTGTGTGTCTAAGTGGTAACCAGCCATATGACATTGGAGTGTAAAAAATAAAATGATTACAGCTGTGCTGCAGCCAGTGATTTGTACATATAATTAATATGCATCTGGGGTAAGTGGATTAAATATGATGTGAACGGAAGTCAAACGGTGTCACAACAATTAAACTCACTGTCACTGTCAGCAGTGTCAGTTTGGATTGTTATTACAACAATGCAGTTTTATAGCACATTTATGTAAAACAGGCCAACAGTCAAATGGAAAATTATGTACAGCAGTGTAATAGTTATACAGAAATTACTTATATTGCGACAACACATATATTAGGCATAGTAATAATTTAACAATGTAGTCAGTTATCTGGAGCAAGGTTGTATATTTTGAAACAAATTATTAAAATGGTCTGTAATTCACAATTAATTTATTTTACTTGAATAATTGTCTTTGAATTATCAGAACTGATCTGTTTAAAATGTCAATTGTTACTTGAACGCTGAATCCAATATGTTGATTCGTCTCACTGCTGGTCCTGTGATCCGTCGCAATTTGCTCCCTCTCGTCTGCTCCTCTCTGCACACTGCCGCTTCGCCGACACTCCTCTTGTACGCACGCAATGCCGACACACCGATAACAGTTTACTCTTTATCTCAAGGTACTGAACTGGGCTGAAATTTAATATTTATTTACTATGGTGCTTTAAGCGTGCACCTTCCCGCGTCTTGAGGTATCCTCGTGTTAAATACACGAGTATCCTGGATGGATAAACCTTCCCTATGCAGAAATCTTGACTCATGCGAGACTAGCATTGTTTAAAATTAAATATTTTATTATTTGAAAATACTGAGTTCGTACCAATACAAGGTATTAGCTAACGGGTAACTCATCGCTAAATTTTCCTTGATAACTCTTACATACATAAGAACGTTTCTGTTCGAAAAACTCACTCAGAGAGCACGTCCGTAATATTTGAGCTGCTGGATGGAACTAACTAGACATTCATCGTCGGGGACCCAATCTTAATGAAAATTGGGGCCACTGATTGGACGAAACACTTATCACGTGATTGATGGATAGAACTGATAGACAACTTCTTGAACAGATTGGCAGATTTCTTCAGAAGCAGGTATAGATTTTATCTATAAATTTCTGACTTCTAAAAGATAAGGAATCTATAGAAGTTGATTTTTACTAAACAAATCCCTATTAAAATAGTACGTGAGAAGTCTCTGAAACCCAGAGAATATAGCGCTATTTAAGATGCTTGCGCTATCCAAATCTCATTTCGATTCGTTCTTTAATAACAGAGTTATTCGTAAAATACGAATGACACGCGCACTAGCACATGACATGATCACAAAAAAAAAATTATGGGCATTTTGATACATTATAGTCTTTTACCCAATTCTTACTTCAAACCTTATGTCTAATTAACATAATCAAACAAAATATCGGTATGGAGAACCATACATGACTTCCATGTTCTAAGATTTATATTTAAAATCATATTCGAAATGAAATATTTCCATAGAAACTACTTCTTTCTACTTATTGCTTCAGCCTTAAACCACAGTACTGTGGTCACTAACGTATACCACCTCACGTTTTCGCACTCGATTTTCACTGAGATGTAAGTCGATGGCACTGCCGAAAAGTCTGGTTTTGCAGAAAACATTGGACTACGGCTAAACAGCCCGGGAAGGAATTTTAACAAAGAACTACTTCTTTGTTGCCGATAACATAGTACACATAAAAAATTCTCCCCTCCCCCTTCAACTATAATTTTCATTTATAGAAAATTACCCCCACCCCGTTCACCTAACCTCTTCATTTATGTATATTTCATCTACGTTTCTACAGTGGATTATTATGAGCTTCTTATCAAGATACTTTATTTATCAAAATTAAGTACTTTACTCTTGTTAAAACATAAAACGTTGCAGGTAAACTACCCCTTTCTCTAAACCGATCTTCACCAAATCAACAGACCTTCAGTCCTCTACAATGCAGGGATCCATGCAAAAAAATATTTGATTCTGTTTCAATTTGCAGCAGATATCGTTCGTCATGAAAACATTTCTCTTGTTACAACATAACATGTTTCGGGTAAACTACCCCTTTCCCTTTACCGATCTTCACCAAAATCAACAGGCCTTGAGTTCTCTACAACTTAGGAACGTATGCAAAAAATTATTTGATTTTCTTTGAATTTACGGCAGTTATCGTTCGTCATAGAAAAAATTACCCTTGTTAAAACATAAAAAGTTGCAGGTAAACTACCCCTTTCTCTAAACCGATCTTCACCAAAATCAATAGACCTTCAGTCCTCTACAATTCAGGGCTGTACGCAAAACATTATTTGATTCTGTTTGAATTTGCGGCTGTTATCATTTGCCATAGAAAAATATCGGTATGGAGAACCATACATGACTTCCATATTCTAAGATTTATTTTTAAAATCATTTTCGAAATGAAATATTACCATAGAAACTACTTCTTTCTACTTACTGCTTCAGCCTTAACCACAGTACTGTGGTCACTAACATATACCACCTCATGTTATCACACTCGATTTTCACTGATGATGGAAGTCAATGGCATTGCCGAAACGTCTGGTTTTGTAGAAAACATTGGACTATGGCCAAATATCCAGAGAAGGAATTTTAACAAAAACTACTTCTTTGTTGCCGATAACGTTGTACACATATATATAAAAAATATGCATAAAATTAATGGCTTGTATAAGTTAATGATTGATCTCCATTAAATAGTGCTCAAGTTTCCAAAGTTTTAATATTATGATGTCCGTAATTAAAACATCAGAGCAGGTTTAGTGTGTATGAGGGTTCACCGTGGACAAAAATTTTCAACATTTCCTATTGAGCGTTGCTTAGAATAAATCTGCGAATCTACAGTGTACGTTTCACAGAACAAACACGCGGAAAAGAAGGAGCGCTCCGAAGTCACTCATGGACCCTCAGCATCTTGCAGAGGGTTCATTCCCTAAAGACGAAAAGTCTGTCTATGAATCGTTCCTCTGTAAACACGTGCAGTTACACTGCCCAGCGATCCACAGGAAGCAAATCGCTATCCACGCTGGACACTTTTTCGGCTTGCATGCGTTGTGTTGGTGTGGGTTCGGCACTTTCCATTTAAAAACCGTGCAAATGTAAGAAAATAAACATGAATGAGGCCAGAAATAACACGAATTGTGTGTGTGTGTGTGTGTGTGTGTGTGTGTGTGTGTGTGTGTGTGTGTGTCTTTTCCCTGCCTTTTTATTGCGGTAGTGATAATAATAAAATGGAAACGTAAACAGTACATAACTGAGATACGCTTGCCTGCCACGCACGATATATTTTCTCTTATACATGACTAGCAGAATACCTGTGCTTCGCTACGGAGTTTCACGTTGTATGTAATGAAAATGTTAGTTTAATTAATAAAGTTTAATTAAAGTAGGCTTCTTAAAAATAAATAGCTGTTCCCCACAACTTCGTTCGCGTGGTCTTCAATTTAATGCGATAATATATTTAGAACAGAATCTATTCTATTGGGTTGCCATAGTAACCAGATCTAATAGTTTTTTAAGACCGCAAAGGACACCCCAGAGGATCGTATCGAAAAAAACACCTGTCCTATGTTGGTTCTCCCGTTGCGTAAAATATTTGTGCCAAGTTTGGTTGAAATCGGTCCAATGGTTTAGGTGGAGACGTGGAAGACCCCAAAGGATCATATCGAAAAAAACACTTGTCCTATGTTGGTTCTCCCTTTGCGTAAAATATTTGTGCCAAGTTTGGTTGAAATCGGTCCAGTGGTTTAGGAGGCAAAGTGGAAGACCCCAAAGAACCCCCAAAAGGACCCCATCAAAAAAACACCTATCCTATGTTGGTTCTCCCGTTGCGTAAAATATTTGTGCCAAGTTTGGTTGAAATCGGTACAGTGGTTTTGGAGGAGATGTGGAAGAAACCTTCGCGGACGTGCGCACAACAACTCACCGAAGTTTCATCGCAATCGGATGAATGGTATAGGAACGCATACGGGACAAACAAAGAAACATTCATTTTTATATATAAGATGTAAACTATACCACTTACTTGACATAAACCGTGATAGCTAAGCTAATGTACAACATATATGTATTAATTATACACATAAATGTTCCTCGATAGACACTCTATCTATTGGCGAAAACTTGAATAAAATCCGTTCAGTACTTCCTGAGATTAGCGATTTCAAACACAGAGAGAAAACGCACCGACTTTACTTTATACTATGTACAGATTTACATTAAAATGAAAAAATTATAATTTTATTGCCTGGCAACAAAATTATTTTATTTTAACAATTACCATTGTTTGAAAAAGTTTAAATGAATTTTCATGTACTTTACTCTTGTTAAAACGTAAAAGGTTGCAGGTAAACTACCCCTTCCCCTTAACCGATCTTCACCAAAATCAAAAGGCCTTGAGTCCTCTACAATTCAGTGACGTATGCAAAAAATTATTTGATTCTGTTTGAATTTGCGGCTGTTATCGTTCGTCATAGAAAATACGCTTGATAAAAAAACGTTGCAGGTAAACTACCCCTTCCCCTTAACCGATCTTCACCAAAAACAATAGGTCTTGAGTACTCTACAAATCACGGTTGTATGCAAAAAATTATTTGATTCTGTTTGAATTTGCGGCTGTTATCGTTTGCCATAGAAAATACCCTTGATAAAAAAACGCTGCAGGTAAACTACCCCTTTCCCTTAACCGATCTTCACCAAAAACAATAGGTCTTGAGAACTCTACAATTCAGGGCTGTATACGAAACATTATTTAATTTTGTTTGAATTTGCGGCTGTTATCGTTTGCCAAAAAAAAAAAATTTCCCTTGATAAAAAAAAACCGTTGCAGGTAAACTACCCCTTTCCCTCAACCGATCTTCACCAAAAACAATAGGTTGTGAGTACTCTACAAATCAGGGCTGTATGCAAAAAATTATTTGATTCTGTTTGAATTTGCGGCAGTTATCGTTTGCCATAGAAAAAAAATCTACAGACACACACACACACACAGACACGTTTTGGAAAACGACTTTTTTTCATGTTTTGAGTGTAGTAGAATCAGAATCTGCAATAATCTCGAACACGATTTTTTTTGCCATCACCATACTTCCATTCCTTAAGGAATATGGAAGTAAAAATTACCCTTGATAAGAAAAATGTTGCAGGTAAACTACCCCTTCCCGTTAACCGATCTTCACCAAAAACAATAGGTCTTGAGTACTCTACAAATCAGGGCTGTATGCAAAAACTTATTTGATTCTGTTTGAATTTGTGGCTCTTATCATTTGCCATAGAAAATGCCCTTTTAAAACATAAAACGTTGCAGGTAAACTACCCCTTTCCCTTAACCGATCTTCACCAAAAACAATAGGTCCTGAGAACTCTACAATTCAGGGCTGTGTGCAAACAATTATTTGATTCTGTTTAAATTTGCGCCTTTTATCGTTTGCCATAGAAAATACCCTTGTTAAAATATAAAATGTTACAGGTAAACTAACCCTTTCCCTTAACCGATCTTCACCAAAAACAATAGGTCTTGAGTACTCTACAAATCAGGGCTGTATGCAAAAAATGATTTGATTCTGTTTGAATTTGCGGCTGTTATCGTTTGCCATAGAAAAAAATCTACAGATAGACAGACAGACACACAGACACTTTTCGAAAAATGACTTTTTTTTATGTTTTGAGTGTCGTACAATCAGAATCTGCAATAATCTCGAACACGATTTTTTTTGCCATCACCATACTTCCATTTCCTTAAGGAACATGGAAGTAAAATCAAATTTTAACATGTCTATAACGTCATAAACCTGCTATATCAGCATGTAGTCCTAGCTACAGTTTCCTTTACTGCAATGTTCTGTTGCAATATATTTATTTATGTAGGTACAGAAGTTGCAGTTGTAACGAAACATAACGTGTTCAAATGTTTGCATGCAATAGTAGATTACTTGTGTTAGCCAACACTGAATAAACCTGATGACTAAAAAATAATTTAAGTAGTGATAAATTATCAAAGATTTATTGATGGTTAATATACTTTTTTACTTTCATGTTCCATAAGGAAATGGAAGTATGGTGATGATGAAAAAAATCTTGTTTAAGATAAGGGCTGATTCTGATTGTACTACCCTCAAAACATGAAGAAAAGTCGTTTTCTGAAAAGTGCCTGTGTGTAGAATTTTTTTCTGTGGCGAACAATAACTGCCACAAATTCAAACAGAATCAAATAATTTTTTGCATATGTGCCTGAGTTGTAGAGGACTCAAGGCCTATTGATTTTGGTGAAGATCAGTTAAGGGGAAGGGGTAGTTTACGTGCACTGTTTTATGTTTTAACAAGAGTAAAGTACTTAATTTTGATAAATAAAGTATCCTGAAAAGAAAGTCATAATAATCCACTGTAGAAAGGTAGATTAAATATCTATAAATGAAAAGGGTAGTTGAAGGG
Source organism: Magicicada septendecula (assembly GCA_034769895.1). Taxonomy (NCBI): domain Eukaryota; kingdom Metazoa; phylum Arthropoda; class Insecta; order Hemiptera; family Cicadidae; genus Magicicada; species Magicicada septendecula. The sequence continues at coordinate 14,098,680 of CM068371.1, read as the reverse complement.
GAGGGGGTAATTTTCTATAAATGAAGATGATAGTTGAACAGGGAGGGAATCATTTTTTTATATGTGTAATATGTTATCGGCAACAAAGAAGTAGTTTGTTGTTAAATTCCTTCCTGGGCTGTTTGGCCGTGGTCCAATGTTTTCTGCGAAACCAGACATTTTGGCAGTGCCATCGACTGCCATCATCAGTGAAAATCGAGTGTGCTAACGTGAGGTGGTATACGTTAGTAACCACAGTACTGTGGTTAAGACTGAAGAAATAAAGTAGAAAGAAGTAGTTTCTATAGAAATATTTCATTTCGAAAATGATTTTAAATACAAATCTTAGAACATGGAAGTCATGTCTGGTCCTCTATATCGATATTTCATATTTTGCAATGTGAGAAACTAATTGTGTCAATGAAAGAAGACATGTTATTCTTTAGTTCTGATTTTTCTTAAAATATTTCTTAATTTCTTTTCATAATTCTTTAGTTCTTATAAAATATTATTTTCTTTTTAAACACATTAATTAATAACAAAGAAATAAATGCAGGCGCTTGTGTTGTTTAGTGTATGGTAAGTTATATAGGTGATGTAGGTGACAGCATTATAGAATTTTATAGATAGCATAGAAATAACATCATTATGTTATTATAGATTTGCTATAACTTTGTCACAGGTAGAAGAGTACAGCAATCGTGTAGCCAATCTGTTCAAGAGTCATGGTTATCGAAAGGGCGACGCTGTTGCTCTGATGATGGAGAACAGGCCAGAGTTTGTGTGCATATGGCTGGGCCTGTCGAAGTTGGGCATTATCACGGCTCTTATCAACTACAATCTACGCCATTCGTCGCTGACACATTCTGTCAACATGGCTAAGTGTCAGGCGTTGATATTTGGCAGTGAACTTACTGAAGGTAAAGTATTACCTTCTACCATAAGTAGCCATAAGGTGACCAATATAAATTTAAATTACCTTTGTATACACTTAATGATAGTGCTCACTTTTGTTGCAATAAGATTCTTATTTTGGTGTCAACTGAACAGGTTGATTGTCCAGTGGTTTTCATTGATTGCCCATTACTCTAACTCAACATTTCCCAATCTGTGGGGCACGGCCCACTGCTGGGTCCCAAGGGGACGTTTCGTGGGTCGCGAAGTTGGCTAGAACATTTATTTACTGTGTCTTAAAAGTCTATTACATATTTACTGTTCTAGAACTAAGTATGTACGAGGGTCATTCAATAAGTAAACAAACAAACAAACAGCTGTGGAGCAAAAACTTTTTATTCAATCAATACAACTTTTTTTTTTTACTTTTCCACGGGCAGCAACGTCTATGCACTTGTCCCATCTCTTTACACGCTTTTTTATTCCCTCAGCAAATAATTCTTTACCTTGATGTCGAAGCCAGTTTTGGACTTTTTCCTTCACTTCTTCATTGCTGTTGAACTTGACACCATGCAAAGTCTCCTTGAGTGGGTAAAACAAGAAAAAGTCAGATGGGGCAAGGTCAGGGCTATAAGGGGGATGAGGCAGGATCTCCCAACCTACTTTTTTTATTGTTTCTAGCCTCAGTTTTGCCGTGTATGGGCGGGCATTATCGTGAAGAAGAATCACACCTTTCCTCTGCCATCCCGGACATTTCTTCTTCAATGCAGGCTTAACTTTGTTCACAATCATGTCAGAATAGTACTGACTATTGATGGTAGGCTGGTCTTGTAGGTAATCATAGAAAATTGGGCCTTGGGAGCTTCAAAAGATGGTTAACATCACCTTACCAGCCGATGGCTAGGTTTTGAATTTCTTTTTGGCGGGTGAACTGGGATGCTTCCACTCCATGCTTTGTCGCTTTGACTCAGGTTCAAAATAGTGAATCCAAGTTAGTGGTTATAGTGGTTCCAAATCCAAAAATCTTATAACAGAACGCTGTTCTTCGAAAGTACTGTCCTCAAGAGGACACGCCATCGTAAATAAAACTGTACGGGTTATGTTTATGCAATATATTATTGAACAGCTGATCAAAACTCACAACGGCGTTGCCAGGTAACACTCCTGAAAGTTTCAATCAGCTGCTACAATTAATTTCTTTTCTACAACTGTTTGTCTGTTTACTTATTGAATGACCCTCGTACAATTATGTATGCACAATTTGTTTGGTTAGTACGTGCATTTGTTAAGAAATGTCAAAGTACTTGATGTTAAAAAAAATGTGATTATAAACTGTGTGCATATCCAGGGGTGGATTTACCATTTTGCCGCCCGTAGGCAGTATAAATTTGCCACTCTCCCACAAATCTCTGTTGAGGAAGGGGGATGCATTTACGGGTTTAATTCAGTCCTTCATATTTCAATTACTGTACAATTTGTTCTATTTTCTTCTCAACTTTTCTTAATACATTTCTATAGAACAATTTACATAACGTACTAGGAAGAGTACAATAAGACATTAAATTACTGTAGCCATGGTGTATTCCAAAACATTTTAACTGAAGTCTGAATCAGCGAACTAAAGAATAATAACTGAAGGAAAATATATTAATAAGTAAACAAACACAAGAGGGGGCAGTGGTGGGGTTAAGAAAAAAGTGATCAGACGACTCACACTTTACACAGAAGTACACACCACGCCAAAAACATGGTGCTTATGAGGTGCCGGTCAGAGTTGGGTACGAAATTATGCTACGCTCACAGTCACTCACATCAAATTACAGAGTCGGTAAAGGATGTTCAAAATTTGAATGTAAACGAAGTAGTAGTTAAATAATTAATTAAAACAATTGAAGTATCACATAGACAATGCATGTAAATATGTTCTCTTTATGTAATAAGCCTAGTTAATAAACAATATGTATTTTTTAAAGTTTCTTATCATATTGGGACAAAATGGAGTGGCATTTGAAACATCTCTTAGGTATAAAACCAACATAATGGCCGCCCCTCAAATTTTGCCGCCCATAGGCGATTGCCTACTTTGCCTGTCCCTAAAGCCGCCACTGTGCACATCCCTACAAGTAATTCAGTCGGCACCATCCTTATGGCTCCCATGAAGTGTAATATCATTCAAAGTAGGGCCCCAGACTTGAAAAGGCTGAAAACCACTGCTCTACCCTACACGTTACAGGGACAACTCTATTCTGAATATTTCAGTTCACATTTTACTCATGTTTCTTCTTCTTCTTTTGATTTTGGCTATGTAAAAACTACACAAAACAACACAGTGTATTCATTTCAGTTTTTCGTTTCATGCTTCTCTTCTTGCTTCTCAATAACTCTTCGTTCTGTCGCTTTGCTTTTTCCTCCTCTCTTCCGTTCAGATGTTATTTCTTTTCTTATTTCCTTTCTTCTGGACTTGTTGAAGTTTTGTGCCAGTGCTCTTAAAGTCATCTTATCCCATATTATCCTCTATGATCCCCGTCTCTGGCATGTCCTTCTTTATCCCTTGTACCCAACAGTTTGCCACTGTTACTCATGGGAAGTGGTTGAACATCCGTTTTCTAAGTGTGCTGTTATCCATCCTCTTCTCTTCCATATTGTATTTGATGACATTTCACTCCCTTCATTTTTGTAGAGGCCTTCACTCTCCTGCATCTAAACTCAACTTGTTTTTCTTTCAGTGGTCTAAATAGATCTACAGTCTTAGATTGTCAGGTGCGAGTTGTATCATAGTTGGCAGTCACCATGTTAAAATTTTTTTTCTAATGAGCAAAGGCTTTCAAGGTTAGAGTCACAGGCTTGTGGGCTGTAACTGCTCCATGGTATGCCCATAGTAACTATCTTTAGCATCTATGTCATTCATTTATGCTGCTGGAGCTGCCATTAACAAGGTGCTATCCAAAAGTTCAGAGAATTTGACTGTAAAAGAATTGTTTCTTGCTATAACTTCTAATGGCCTCCATCTCCCTTGAGCATGTATACAGTGATCTCCCAGTGTTTTCACATGATTCCATGCATCTCTGGAAGTTCTCAAATGTTAGTACATTAAGTACCTCCTGTCTGTTTCTGCCTGGATCTCCTCTGTTGTGTTAAAACAACGTCCTTTCAACTATAATTTTACCTTTGGAAATAGAAAAAAAAAATCAAAAACACAAGGTCAGTCGAATGGGAGTGGAATCACTGTAATGTTTTTGGAAATCAGGAGTTACTGAATAATGAGCGATATGTGAGTGGCCGCATAATCATGGTAGAGAAACCAATTGTGAAATTGGATATTTGCGCTGAATAACCCCTCTCAGCTGCTCCAAAACATAATAGTAAACTATGTTGCCACTGTTGGTTTAGCCAGGGGGTAAGAATTCCTTGTGGAATGTCAAGAAAAAAAAACATGTTTGCGAACATGATATGCTTTTTTTGGCCGTTTGTACCACAAAAAGGTTTTGCTTTGGCTCATGGCATTGTTTCTAACAGCTTCCTGTACTATACAATGACTTTATGCTAAACTATAAAATAGGTTAATTACCTTCTGTCAACATTTCTCAGAATCCTATACTGGATTACTCGAGTTTCGACACCAATGGTGTCATCATCAGATCCAATATGACAAGGTTAAAAGATTAATCGATGTATATTGTAACGTAATGAAAATATGGCCCCCTACGTTACATAAAAAGTTTATAATTTTCAAACTAAAAATAAAAATAATAATTGTCCGTAATAATAAAAGGTCAGAAACATAACCCATTATTAAGTAAATGAATAATCCCATAATAAGAATACAAGGTAAAAAGGAAAAATTAAGAATGTTTATAAATACAAACTTCAGTGTTCAGTGAAAAGGGTAAACAATAGACATTGACAAGTAATGTAAAACCTAACTTAGACAGTTTTATAATGATTGATGAATTAAATGAGAGGAGAATGATTAATTATGCATGATTTATTTTATAAAAATGTACATGTTATTATGTTTTATCATGTTGTGTTATTATCATGATATTTATGTTGTTTTTTGTGTGTAGCAAGTGAAGTAATTGTTTTAAGAGAATATCAATTAACTGATGTTAATTTCATTTTTATATTATCAAATATATCACTATAGAACTGGTGTTAGACTTTATAAAGTTAAATGTTTTGTATACATGTACTTATTTAGTATGCGGATTATAATTGTAAACTTGGCCAGAAAGACAATAATTGTTAATGAGATACAAAAGGGTTTATTGTAATTACATCATAAACAAATGAAGGATTCTATAATAATGTAGGTAATAATAAATTAAAATAAGAATGAGATAAAAATGTAATGATAGGCCACAAACCAGTAACATTGTATAGTAAGTCAGGTCAGAAAAGTTAGGTAACAAAATTAGTAAAAAACACTAAGTAGAAGGTAATGAGTTAGGAGAAATCAATAATAATTACTGATAGCAGATAAGTAAATTCAATTTAAATAAAATCTCAGAATGTAATAGTGCAATGATACCGAAAGGTAATATTTTGTAACAAGAAAATAGTGCTTGTTAGAATAAGTGGATTAAGAGGAAATGACAGCAAAATGTATATAATTTAATAACAAACAATATGTAAAGGTATAATATGATATAATGTAAATTTAGTAAGGGAGTATTTTAATAAGTGCAAGAACATTGTATGATTATGGTTCTAGGATTAAAAATATTATCCAATAAGAGAAGACAGACTGGTTGTCAAGGACGACAAAATGGAATAAAATTTGTTGATTCGATTATTGAATTGTTATCCATGAACGAGGACAGTTTAGTTTTGATGAACTTAGAAAAAATGATAAAATTAAATAAAATAAATTAATGAATAAACAAAATTAAATAATAAATAACAAAAGGAAAGTTCACTGACTTTTGACGGTCACTTATAAGAGAGTACTAATAAGCCTATTAATCCAAATTGACGAAAATCTAAGGGAAGAACTTTACCAATAAAACTCAGTATAATGAGTAATCCTTAAACTTAATTAATAGACCAATGAAGAGAAATAACTACCTGAATGAAATAAAATAATCCATTATCCTAAAGAACGAAAGCAGAACTCAAAATTGTACTCGAACCTCACTTTCCACGATTCGTTAGAGAAAGCATATTTTGACACAAAATACAGTGAAACCCGTAAACACAAGAACTGGACATTGGTGAACAGTAAGGATCGGCATTTCTGCGTCATCCCAGGACCAATACATCAACTTTTATTTCGAACTTGGAGTGAAGACTGGCGAGGATTTAATCATCTGTATCCTGTTGTTGATCAAACATACTGAAACGAGGTTAGCTGTGCACTGCCATTACAAGCAACGTTGTTGTCAGACGGTAAACTCCACTTATTTTAAATAATAATTAATAAGAAATTAATAATAGATTGTAATACCTTGTAATCCTATTTTTTGCATTTTTCTGACCTTACTAATAGTTGAAAGAACCTACATACCCTATGTTTAAGAAAAACAATAATAATTAAAAATAATATATAACCCTGAATTCGATAATTAATCGATTAATTCCAGTACGATCGATTTTTGTATCCTCGTAAAGGAAGAACCTTTGTTGTTAAAGAAAAAATTCAAAAATAAAGAATCATTTTTGAAATTGACGATTTCTTATCATTTGTATAATTTAGTGCATGTTGAATCAGTTGTAATTTATAAAGTGTAACGTGGGAAGGATTGTGAGCGGAACAACTAACCTACAATACCCAGCTGACTGTGAACCACAGCACTAGCTCGCAGACTGCTGTTGAATTACAAGAGAACGAGAAACAGATATAAGGAGTTACTCTCCTCTCTCAAAACGCAGACTAGGCTTGAATAAGAACATTAGAATTACACACTATATCAACTGGTATTGAACGTTATTATTACAGAAAGTACTAAATTAATATAGAATATTGAGATATTCTTAATATTTGATTAAGATCACCCTTTAAAAGATATTATTTCTTCACAAATAACCGAACATTGTGGTTCTTAATAGAAACCACTTAACTCTTAATCAATTATTTAAATCACAACAAAACATATATTCCTTCAAGAGTGAGGAAGGGTTAATATAAGTTGGCACTCACAACAGTGGGGGCTTTAGAAGAGATTGATACGGGAGAATCAGTAGTAGTACAATATTCATCTTGTCAATTATTAAAAAACAACACATACATTGTACAAAAATAATAAATAACACATATTAAAACAAATAACAATGAAATAAAAACGACATACGGCCGTAACGAACCTGCACAGGAACGCTCTCACGGTATAGCTCAAATTTATTTTTTTTATTTCGTTTTTTATTTTTTTTTTGTATTTTTTGTATGTTGTTTTTATTTCATTGTTATTTGTTTTAATATGTGTTATTTATTATTTTTGTACAATATATGTGTTGTTTTTTAATAATTGACGAGATGAATATACATCGATTAATGTTTTAACCTTGTCATATTGGATCTGATGATGACACCATTGGTGTCGAAACTCGAGTAATCCAGTATAGGATTCTGAGAAACGTTGACAGAAGGTAATTAACCTATTTTATAGTCTTAACCGTTTCTGGAGGCAAATAAAATGTTTAAACTTTATGCTAAAGTTTTTCATCATCATCTTCAAGGATTAAACCAAGGATGGTTTGTTCTGGTCTCAAATAGGCAAAGATTAGAGCTGGTCACTTCAGTGCTTCATCGGATGTACCACACCTCTCCAGCCCCTCGGCTTATAGTTCCATAGTTGTTTGGGTATGCGGCAGTCAGCCATTTGGCAAAGATATTCCCACCAATTGAACCGATACTGGGTGATCCCGTTGAGTATACTCATAATATTCAGTTCCTGCCGTATATCTGGGTTTCTTCCTACGATCATGGAGAGTATACCCTGCCGTGTGCCTGAGAAATCTCATTTCAGCCACTTGGATGTGACTGGCCTTTCGTTAAAGTACAATTTTCAGACCCATAAAGAAGTGTGGGCAGAGCCATCACCTTGTAGAATTTTAGGCATGTTCCTTTACTTGCTGACTTAAGGGTTCGCCTAATGGTCTCGCACATAAGGTTGAACTTATGCAACTTATTCACAACAGTTTTTCAAGTTTGAAACAAAATTTGATGCATATCCTTTTGCTCATCAAAATCAATTATGTTGATTGAAAAGAGAATTGCTGAAACATAACCTTACAAAATCACACTGAACAAAACAAAGCATTGTATCATATCAACCACATGGCTATAGGTACACTGATTAGAAAAGCTTACTGCTCCCCACATCTAGCGACAGAATGGCATGTTCCATCCAGTTCGCACACGCTGTTCAAATTCCCCAAACTTGTGGAATTTGTATAACCTCATACATGGCTACCATGAAACATTCAGCAGAGGATTTAAAGACTGACCATGGGTTACACACCTGGAATGTTTTACATCTAATTTTTTATATGTAATACTTGGTCTAGTTCTACAGATACTATTCAATTTCCTGACAGTTGTTTCGCCAGTTACAGCAGCTTGAGAGGTTAGATCTGGACGAGAAAATAAAAAGTATGTGTAGAACTAAACCAAGTGTTTATGAGGGGTGTTTGATAAGTCCATGCAAAGTCAGGAGATGGTGCTCGTAATATATAAACGACATTATTTTTAGTTTCCCACATCTTCGCTAGGAGCATACAACATGTTTCAGTAACATACATTCATAATTCTGTTGTTGCCAACCGTTTGAGTTGACGAAGTATTGTGATTTGCAAAAAAAAGGATGAAAGAAAATTTCATGTCGTGATGAAACATTACTTTTTGAAAGGTAAAACCGCACGGAATCCAAGCTGGGTAAATATTGTGGTGAGTCAGCTCCATCGACTAGAACAATTTACAAATGGTTTGGTTATTTAGTGGTCACATGAGCACAAACGACACTGAACGGAACGGACAGCCTGTTGTGGTTACAGCTGCAGAAAATATTGAAATAATCCACGATGTGGTGATGGAGGACAGAAGATTGAAAGTGCCTGAAATTGCTAATACAATAGGCATCTCAAATAAATGGGTGCATCATATTTTACACAAACATTTACATATGCAAAAACTGTCTGCAAGATTGTACGCTGGATTTGCTCACAATGGATGAAAAGCATGAACGAATAAACATTTCTAAACACAGTTTGGAGCTGTTTCAATGCTATCAGGAAGAATTTTTGCGGCATTTTGTAACAGTTGAAGAAACTTTGATAGATCTCTTCCAACCTGAAACCAAGGAACAGTCAAAACAATGGGTTGCAGTAGGAGAACATGTAACGGTACAGAAGTTTGGGGTTTATTGTATTATGATGTAAATGGTAATAACGGGGAATCGCCCAGACAGAGTTTCAATTTTAAAGCAGTGTGTAACTTTCGGAACACCCAGTTGTCGGTTTGTTCTGTAAGCCCAGCAACATGTGACAAATCCAGGTGCGTTGGAATGTGTCAATGTGCGCGTATGCTGCCTGTCCGCACAGGGTGAAGATCACGCACAATTTCGTGGCTCGGCGAGCGCGAGTCTACGGTAATTATCATCGTCCAATGAAAACGCAAGTTGCCACGAGCAGGAGGATTTTACCATCTTCGAAACGAGTCAGTAATCGTTAGTCGTCATATAACTTCGGAACCACGCAGAGGTGTTATTGCGCGGTCCGCCTAAAATACATTAAACAATGTAGACCTACCGGCCGAAATAGTAATAATGTGATTAAATTACAACTTAAAATGATATAAAGTAATGTTAAAATTGTGAAACATCAAACCACCTTCAGTGAACCAGTGAGAACATATTTTCGCCATACAATAGTGAGCAGAACGAAATTCGGGAGTGTTGCCAACGCATTTAGGACGCAACCAGGGAAGTAAACATACCATTTTAACTAAAATCATTTGAAAAACTAATCAAAAAGAGCTCTAAACAAAAAACGGGGTAAAAAGTATGAACGGCAAGTATGAATGAGTATAGTGCTGGGTTGCCTTGGTCGATATTTAACATTTGTTAAGATATATAATTTAAGATATTTAATTCATTAATTCTTGTTTTATGTTGGAAAGTTAATTAAGCGCTAACAATAGCTTTGAGAAAGCTATGTATTATGTAAAAGCAAAAATTATGTAGAACAGTTGTTTATTAACCACTGCTAAGAAATGTATCAGAGATAAAACGAAACTGAGAGTCAATAAGTAAAGTAAAACATAAAGAATAGAGAAAGAAAAAAATGTTGAAGTTGAGTAATAAACAGAGTTGATTAGCATAGCAAATACGAGTAATTATTACGTAACAAAACCCAGTAAACTCTCTTACAGACTATGAGTTCGTGTAAAAGGATCCTGGACCCCGAGCAGGTAAGAAGTATGAGAATTATTCAGAATAAACCCATTTATATTTATCAAAAAGTTAGTTAATAACGGCCCTCCGAACTGGGACAGTTTATACAAATTTTCTTTTTGTATAGGCTATGCCTACTCGTGGATGTAAGAGACGTTGTTGGGAGTTACATATGAATTAAGTACAGAAAAATAAGATTATGTTATAATATGATTGATATATATGTATTATAAAAAAAAAGTAAGAATTAAAGAGTCAAAATGAATACGAATAAAGATAATAACAAGAACGATAGCCATACTGAAAGTCAAGTAAAAATGAAGTAAGCGAGACCGAGTCAATGATTATGAGCGAAATGCTGAATCAACACCTACGGTTAGTAGAGTAGAAAAGTTGTCATTAGATGACATATTTAATTTTATGAAAGCTACTTTCAGGGAGGTAAATAGTAATTTTAATGCCAAACTTGATGAAGTAAACACTAAAATGAATGATAAATTAAATGAACAAAATAATGAGATAAAAAGTAATTTTAATGAAAAGTTGGATGAGATTAGAGATGAGATAAAACAACAAAATGTCTATATTAATAAGAGTTTAAAAGAATTTGACGAACGTTTAATGACATTTAAGGAACAAGTAATAGAATCAGTAGAGGAACAGATTAAAAGTAAAGTAACTCAGATAGTTAATAAGAAGGTAAGTGACAGTAGTAGTAATATGATGACAAAAAATAGTGAAGAAACAATTAACAAGGTAAGTGATAGTTATAAAGAGGAATTAATAAGTAATAGTGATAAGATAGTGGAAAACGAGCTATTTAAGAGTGATACAGGGAAAACAAATAGTGGTGATGAAGTTTTTGGTGAAGTAGAATTTAATAACAAAGTGTTAGCGAGTGTTGATGAAATTGTGAGAGAGTGTGAAGAGAGATTAGGCGAGCAAAGGGCAGATTTTCCCTGGGTAGATTGTGAAATAAGATTTTCACAAATGTTTTAAGAGGACAAAGGTTCCTCCAGATGTTATGTGGAAGACGAGGTGTCTTCAAATAGTCCCTTAATTTTGTGGAGTTGTCCTGGAAAAGCCAGGAAGTGTGATAGTAAGTTTGTGGTGCCCTTTGCATGGAGTGAAGTAGTTCAGAGGTGTTGTGACCGATGTTATGATGAGAAATATTTTGAGAGAGAGAGAATGATAGAGGTATTTAAGTTAAATAGAGGTTATGAGGGGTTAGTTAAGAGATTAAAATTTGAGGGAGTAAACTATATGAAATACTTACCGGTTGTAGTAAATGTGGATGATTATTTTGATGATACCATTGTAGAAGATGAGCACTTACCTTGTGATGTGATTGATATAGTAGACGAATATGATGATATAAATTACATGGGAATAACGAATAATACTAAGCAAGACTGGACAAAAAATACCAATGTAGAAGGGTTTTATGAATTAATAGTGGGGAGTAATCTGGGGAATTATTCTTGCGATATAGGGGATGAATCAGCAGTAAAGGGTTATTATGTAAATAATAATAATGTAATGAGAGTAAGTAAAGATGAGAATTGTTATGTGCAAATAAGACTAATTTTTGATGATGGTGGTTAGAAACGGTGAATGAACATTTAATTATTTTAGTTTATGGTGATGACTTGGCTAACTTATGTAATGAAGTGTGGTAAACAATAATATGATATGACGAAAAAATTGTAGATAAATTTATAGTGAGGTTAATTGTGTTTGTGTAGTAGGTCATGTTGTACTATGTATTTCATGTAAACAATGTATGTATGCAGTAGGAATTGATTTTAAATAATAATAATATTTTATCAGACTAAATAAATAACGAGAGTTTATAATGTAAATGAATTGTAATTGTTTTGAAGTAAGTTGATTAAAGTAACTTTGTGTTTTAAAAAACTGATTGAATTATATAAAATTGAAATGAATGAATTAATTAATGTTGTATAAAGGAAGTTTGGTAATAAATTTAAATGATTTTTCTGAGATTTGAACTTGATAATAAATAACAAATGAGTAAACGTAGAATGTGTTGAGTTGTTGAGTCATATGGTTGTTATGATGTATCAGAAAGGACATAGGGTTATGTACATTATATTTGTTGCAATGAATGTTTATAGTGTGGAGTTTATGATTGACCATATTTAAGTATGAATTTTATAAGGCAATTGAAGTAAAGCAAAATGTTTGAATGTTTTAACAATGAAATTAAATGAGTTTAAAAGGTTTTAAATTGGGTGATTAAATTAGTTTGAGGTAGTTATGAATTTTCTATTGTAATTTTCAATGATTAACTTAATGTAAAATGTTGTAAAAGATGGAGTTTGGGTGATGATTATTTTAATAAGACATTGAGTCAGTCAAAGTTAATTTTAAATGGGTATTAGACGAAATAAGAAATTTTGGAATAAAAATTAATACAGAAATGGAGTATTAGTAGGGACACAGTAGCGAGAGTAAAAATGTGTAGAGAGAAAGTATGTAGAGAAAGTGGAGAGTAAATAGGTGAGAGCAGGGTACATAAATTTTGTAGTGAGGGTGGTGTAGTAAGGAGTCCTCAACGCAAGGCGTTTTGGCGGGAGGTGAATAGTTTTAAATGAGGTTTGGCGGAGTTACCTGGGAGAGGCTAGGAACTAATAAGGGAATGAGTATAAGGGAAGGGAACACACATCCTAGGTACAAAGAGGGTATCAGGTATTTTGTAATAAGACGAGAATGATTTAAGTGGAGTTAGAGAAATTAGTGGAGGTAAATATTATTGAGAGATCGGTGTCACCCTATGCAAGTCCGTTAGTGGTCGTTAGGAGGAAGAAGGGGGGTAAGGTTATTTAATGCCCATTCAATAAATCAAATCATGGTGAATGACTGAGAATCACCCGAACCAATTGATGATGAAAATACTTAATAGAAATTCATGATTGAAATGTAATAATAAATGTAACAAGTGAAAGAGTTAATAGAATTTGAAGCTAAACTTAAAGTTGAAATGTTTGTAAATTGTATTCAGATGCAAATGAGATGTTTATTTTAATGAAATGAGGTTTATGTTGTTTATGAACGTTTATGTTGTATTCAGTGTATCTAGAGTAAGGTTGTTCACCTGTTAATAAGACATCAGCTGATGCCTGGTGTTATATGTATAGTATATTTTGTATACTCAATTTATAGTTTCAGTTGGATATAAATTGAGTATATATTTATATTTGAATATATACATTTCTGAAAATTATATTCATTTAAAAAAAAATTTTTTTTTTTTTTGAAATGTTGGTAGATTGTTTTAACTAGGTTACAAAGATAAAGGAAGTTGATGAATACAAAATGCCGTTAAAGTAATTAATTGAACGAGATGATTTAAATTAAATTAAAATGTGTATATTGATCATGAGTTTAGATTTATTTTACCATACAAACAATTAAAAGTTGAGTAATGTGAGGGAATTTTATTTAGATGTAAAGATGAAATGTTTATGTTAACTTGAAATTGATGATGCCTATTGTGAGGTTAGGGTTTATAAAATAAGGAATGTTTATTTGAGTTAAGGTGTATTATTTTTAAGATAGGAAAAAAATGTACGCACCCAGTACTTTGCTAAAGGCAATCCAGTACGACTAAGAGGGAGATATATCAGTTGAGGATCTGGTTTGGTATAAGGCTAGTTATTGATTTTTATCTGAAATGTTACAAGGTTAGGTGATACTGTGGTGAGTGCCTGTCTGGTGTTACGATGTTGGGATCTCGGACAGAGAAGTCCAGTAATGTAATTCAGGTACAGCCATAGTCACTGAACTAGGGGGGGGGGTAGATTACCCATGATATATTAAGGAATTAAGGGGGTTGTTGGCGCCATATCCTCGTTGGTCCTCTTAGGTTTTAGCAATGAGAGTTTTTATGCGTCAACATAAAACCTCTCATTGGGGGGGGGGGTATTGTAACGGTACAGAAGAATTTTATTTTATTATGATGTAAATGGTAATAACAGGGAATCTCCCAGACAGAGTTTCAATTTTAAAGCAGTGTGTAACTTTCGGAATACCCAGTTAGTGTCAGCGTGCGCGTATGCCTGTCCGCACAGGGTGAAGATCACGAAAATTTCGCGGCTCGGCGAGCGCGAGTCTACGGTAATTATCATCATCCAATGAAAACGCAAGTTGCCACGAGCAGGAGGATTTTGGCCATCTTGGAAATGAGCCAGTAAGCGTCAGTCGGCATATAACTTCGGAACCGCGCAGAGGCGTTAGTGCGCGGTCTGCCTAAAATGCATTATACAATGTAGACCGACCGGCCGAAATAGTAATAATGTGATTAAATTGCAACTTAAAATGATATAAAGTAACGTTAAAATTGTGAAACATCAAACCACCTTCAGTGAACCAGTGAGAACATATTTTCAGCATACAATAGTGAGCAGAATGAAATTCGGGAGTGTGGCCAACGCGTTTAGGACGCAACTAGGGAAGTAAACATACCATTTTAACTAAAATCATTTGAAAAACTAATCAAAAAGAGCTCTAAACAAAAAACGGAGTAAAAACTATGAACGGCAAGTATGAATGAGTATAGTGCTGGGTTGCTTTGGTCGATATTTAACATTTGTTAAGATATATAATTTAAGATATTTAATTCATTAATTCTTGTTTTATGTTGGAAAGTTAATTAAGCGCTAACAATAGCTTTGAGAAAGCTATGTATTATGTAAAAGCAAAAATTATGTAGAACAATTGTTTATTAACCACTGCTAAGAAATGTATCGGAGATAAAATGAAACTGAGAGTCAATAAGTAAAATAAAACAAAGAATAGAGAAAGAAAAAATGTTGAATTTGAGTAATAAACAGAGTTGATTAGCATAGCAAATACGAGTAATTATTACGTAACAAAACCCAGTAACCTCTCTTACAGACTATGTGTTCGTGTAAAAGGATCCTGGACCCCGAGCAGGTTAGAAGTATGAGAAGTACGAATTATTCAGAATAAACCCATTTATATTTATCAAAAAGTTAGTAAGTTAACAAACATGCTCCAAAAAAAGTGAAAACCGTTTTCCGTGGCAGCAGGTAAGGTGGCCACTGTCTTTTGGGATGCTCGTGGCATAATCTTGATTGACTTTCTGGAGAAGGGTAAAACAATAACTGGGCAATATTATGCATCTCTGCTGGATCATCTAAACAAGGAAATAAAGAAAAAATGACCACATTTGACAAAAAAGAAGGTTCTTTTTTACCAAGACAGTGCACCTGCTCACTCTTCAGCGATTGTGACAGCAAAATTGTTTGAATTACATGCTATGAAATTCTTCCGCATCTCCCCTACTCACCAGAGTTAGGACTATTATCTGTTTCCAAATTTGAAGAACTGTTTTGCTGGAAGATTTACACGAAATAATCAAGTTATTGCCGAAACATAAGGATCTTTATAGTAATGAAGATATTACTATAAGGATGGGATCGAAATGCTTGAGCATCGGTGGACTAAGTGTAAAGTCTTGAAAGGAGATTATGCTGAGAACTAAAAAAGATTTTTCCCTAGAAATTGTGTCTTCTTTATTTTTGCGCTGACTTATCAAACACCCCACATATTTATTAAATTTAAATATTTTAAATTGTTCTACCAACTAGCCAGGCAACCATTTGATCAGTATAATTTTACATGTAAACTGACAATCAAATTAGTCAATGTGTTGGTTACAGCAGTCAGTGAGTGCTATTTTAATCTGTAAGTTGTAGTCAACTTTTATTCCTTACAGCAGTGTTTTACATTCAGATTTTATCTTTCTAATGTTATAAATACTTGCAGAGTAATGTTTATACTTAACATGTTTGCAAATGCAGCGATCAAGGAAGTTGTGCCATCATTTGGCAACATTCGCCTGTACAGCTGGAGTGCAATGGACAACAGACAGTCGTCGCACGGTGAACTCGGCGAGAGACAACTGAATGCTCTGCTGTTGGAATCAGCTACGACGCTGCCAACCCCGAATGAGAAAGTAGGCTTCCATGACAAACTGATCTACATCTACACTTCAGGCACTACCGGTCTACCTAAGGCAGCTGTGATTACGCACTCCAGGTAACTCCCGTATTCTACACACGATATTTCATTTACTTTAAGAAAACAGACTTTTCAATAAGAACTACAGATGTAGTTAGGTTATACTTGTCACCTGGCAGATCCATTTGATTGTTGTAGTTTAAGTCTGTTGTTGGTATTAAAATTCTGATCTTGAAACAGCATGTCCATCCATATCTTTAAAATGCACTACAGAAATGAGTGTTTATGAAATATCCATTTTGCAAACTTTGTGACTTTTTTCAGACTGCTTAATCACTCGATAGACAAACCATTGTAGGCCTAGTATATACATTTGGGAAATTTGGGTGTATAGAAAATGTACATACACACCTGTACATATGTGTTCATCTTGCTTAGTTGAAAACATTGAATGTCATTCTCATGGTATTGTTATGACGATCTACTTGATCATCGTAGGTACAGTGGAAAACAAAATAAGTACAAGACACCAATTAAGTCACTAATCACCAGCTTTAATTTTCACAGTTAACAGATCGTAATTAAACACAGTAATAACTCGAACCGCACTGTAAATACATCGCCACTAATACTGAAAACTAAGGCCACTGCCACCATGTATTTATACCTGCGTTCACAGACCAGAACGTTCCTAATTGCGTCTTAGCGCCAGTGTATGACGTAATTAATTGCAGCCTTGACACAGTCTGCGTAGCTGGTGGCCTCCAGAAAAATCTCGTGAATGCATCAATAAGCACGTACACCACCGCATTACATTCTGGATCTCTCTGGAATGTTCGATAAACACGTAGATTGTTCTATGATGTTGTAACACTGCCCCCTCCTTAAGCCTGTTCGTCCCGAACTGGCACACCGTCTCTGAAGTAGTACTTAGCCAGGCAATCTAGGTGGACAACCTTGAACTTTCGCTGCCCTTCCTGTTGAATCCGATAAACAACATCGTTGATTCTTTTTTTTCACAGTGTAGGCTCCTTCCCAGTTAGACTGAAGCTTAGGTGAGCGACCACGACAGCGCTTTGGGTTGAACAACCAGACCTGATCTCCTTCTTGGAAACCCACACTATTGCTGCAAATGTCATACCGCATTTTCATTTTATCACTGGCAATCTTCAGCCATCCTCTTACCAAGCGATTCATTTCTTGCAGTTGGTTTTCTAATTGCGAGGAATAGTTCTGTGGCTCTTGGGACTGAGTCTCAGGTGATCTGAACATTAAGTCCCCAGGAAGACGAATCTCCCGCCCAAACACCAATTTTTCTGGAGTCATGCCGGTTGTGTCATGTACTGATGATCTATACGCCATGAGGAATAGTGGTATACGTTGGTCCCAGTCTGTTTGGTTCTCGTCAACAACCTTCGAAAGATGCTGCTCAAGTGTCCTATTGAATCTCTCAACCATCTCGTCCGACTGAGGATGCAGAGGTGTTGTCCTGGTCTTTCGAATTCCGAGTAGACAGCATAATTCTGTAAACACTCTTGATTCGAAATTTCTTCCGTGATCCGTATGGATTTCCATAGGGGCTCCATAACGGCAACAGAAGTTGTGAACTAACTACTTTGCCACAGTGGTAACCTCCTGATTTGGAATTGTGTAGGCTTCCACCCACTTAGTAAAGTAGTCACCTACAACAATGATGTACCGGTTTCCATCGTCAGTAACTGGGAATTGTCCAGCAATGTCTATGGCAATTCTCTCGAAAGGCAGTCTAACGTTATATTGTCTCATTGTACCCCTGCTTCTGGTTTGTGGGCCCTTGCTTGCAGCACATATTTCACACGTCCGAACCCATTCCTCTACGTCGTGGCGAAGATGAAGCCAGTAGAATCACCTCCGTATTTTGTCAAGGGTTTTGTTAATCCCAAGATGGCCTCCAGATGTTCCATCATGCATCTCCTTTAAAACAGACTGCACTTTACTTCGGGGAACTATCAACTGCATGACCACGTCTCGTCCATCTGCACTTTCCCAAGCCCTTTTCAGCAATCCGTTTTCTAAGGTAAGAGATTCCCATTGTGCCCAGTAGCCCTTCAGCACTTCCGAACCATGGCAGATATCTTGCCAATCCGGGCGGCAACCTTCCTCTTTTGCTGTCAAGATCGGTCCGATGTCTTCGTCAGTCATCTATTCTTGTCGACAGTCTTGAGTTGTCCAGCCATATGCCAGGGAATCTACAGTGATGGCTTGAACATGTTCGCTTGAGTTTTGTTCTTTCTTTCTGTGGCAATGTTGGCAATCTTCCGGGCACGGTCTTCGTGATAAGCCATCTGCATTACCATGGAGGCGCCCCTGCCGATGTTGTACCTTGAAGTTGTACTCTTGCAGACGTTCGAGCCACCTTGCCAACTGTCCTTCCGGATTTTTAAATCTCAAGAGCCATGCAAGCGCGGAATGGTCGGTACATAGTGAAAACTCTCTCCCATAGAGGTATTTATGGAAGTGCTCCAAAGCTCTGACAATTGCCAACAACTCTTTCCTTGTAACACAATAATTTCTCTCTGGTTTAGAAAGTGTCTTGCTGTAATACGCTATCACTCGTTCTTCACCGTTCTGCACTTGAGAGACATCTGCTCCTTGACCAGTATTGCTTGTGTCTGTGTCTACAATGTACTTCCCTTCGGAAGTTGGAAAAGCAAGAATTGGCTGTGAACATAACGCAATCTTCAGAGACCTAAATGCATGGTCACACTCTCTCGACAACTGGAAGTTCGTTTATTTTCCGTTAGCTCATGTAGTGGTTTAGCAATATTAGCAAAGCCTTTCACAAAACATCTGTAATATGAGCATAACCCTAGGAAACTCCGGACTTCGTGTCTACTCTTCGGCACTGGCCAGACTCTTATGGTATCTACTTTATTAGGATCCATGCTAACACCCGCTGCCGAAACCAGATGGCCCAGATACTGCACTTCCTTCTGAAATAGAGAACACTTATTCGGGCTCAGCTTCAGTTGGGCACCGTGAATTCTAGTTAGAACCGCCTTATGGTTTTCCAAATGGTCTTTGAAAGTCTTCCCGATGACTACGACATCGTCTGAATAAACGAGGCAAGTTTTCCACGTCAGGCCTCGGAGTACCAGATCCATCAATCTTTCAAATGTTGCCGGTGCATTACAGAGTCCAAATGGCATGACGTTAAATAGGAATAACCCACTTAGGGTCGAGAAAGCGGTCTTTTCCTTGTCTTCTTGATGAAGACCCACTTGCAAATATCCACTCTTCAGGTCCAGTGTGGAAAACCACTGTGCTCCGGACAATGTGTCAAATGTGTCATCAACGCGAGGTAATGGATAGCAGTTTTTCTTTGTAACGTCATTTAACCTCCGGTAGTCTACGCAGAAATGCAATCCACCATCCTTCTTTGCTACCAGCACTACAGGAGAAGACCAAGCACTTAACGAAGGTTCGATTACTCCCTCTGTCAACATGTCCTGTACTAACCGAGACATTTTCTCTTGTTTAGATAATGGAGGCCTTCGAGGAGGTTGGCATATCGGTGTTGTGTTCCCGGTATTGATGCGATGTTGCACAAGAGAGGTTCTTCCCATTGACTGTCCCCGAACTG
The DNA here is from genome assembly GCA_034769895.1 of Magicicada septendecula. NCBI lineage: Eukaryota > Metazoa > Arthropoda > Insecta > Hemiptera > Cicadidae > Magicicada > Magicicada septendecula. The sequence continues at coordinate 14,078,787 of CM068371.1, read as the reverse complement.
CAAAACAACCTTTGAATTCATGTAAAAACTGTCTTGAGTTGCAATGTTACTCTGTAATTGTTTATTAAAATTAATATGATTATCTGTAATGTTTGGTCCAGGAAATCGTTTAGTGTACTTTGGCAGAGAACGGTGGCCAAATACAAATAACAATGCGCAAATCAAGTAAAATATAACATGATTTATTTTTCTTTGAGAACATAAATTAGATCATGAACACACTTATTCCACCTTAAGGCGTGAAACTGATATTCAACAAACTACGACATCAAAATACTACTACGTATATCAAAATTACGCAACTCATCACTTCTTGTTAGGCCTATATTTTTTTCATTCACTCAATCACGCACACTTTCACACTTCTACAAGTCTTTTTATTGAGCTCAATTAAAAAATGCCAGTATTTTAAATAATTTTGAAATGTCTACTTCCCTGTTGATCCGTAGAAATTCAACACCTGGGCGTCAACTCGTGGTTTACACTGTTTGCTGTTTTATTAGTTCTCACTTTCACATTTTACGCCCGAACTGTCAATTTACTGCAAATTTTCTACTGTTCACTGATTATTATTATGCTGATTTATAATATTAGTTAGAATTTCACATTGTTTAAATTACGTTTTCTGCTGTGTATGCGGGCGAAAATGGTACGCAGCCGGCGGCGAGCGGAACTGCCCACGTCCGCTTTGTTTAGATTTTGTTTGCCGACTGGCGTTCAGTGTTACAAATTTTCCGTTTGGTGCGTCTCAAAACTGCTTCACCCCACTCCCCACTGTTCGTCTCGTCCTCAGTATTATAACGTTCCGTTGGGTTGAGTTTCACCTCTTCAACCTCGTTGCGATTTGTTTTTCGTCAACAAATACTTGATGTGTTGGTCACTGGCTATAAATAGATTTTCGTTATAACCACATAACCATATAAGGCCATGGCAATTTACTGGCTCATATTTACTGTCTCTCGTGTCACCTCGAAGGGGCCTCATCTTTACATGTTATAGAATTTATGAAATTACACAATAATATTTAGGTAAATTTAGACCCATTACAGAGTTTTTTTACCTCACCACTTGAGAGGTCGTTAGAAGATCTGTTCAATAATTCTTGCAGTTCCTCTGGTAATTTGGAATTATCCGAAGCACTGGATCTTCGTTGCATCATTCCAGCTACCCAGCCCACAGGAGTCAATTTGCCTAGGAACGTATTGCTTTGTAAAATGACAGCTGGATCCAGAATATTCGCCACTCTAATAAGTACATTTCCAGTTTCATCAGGTTTTACTAAACGTCTGGCAATTAATATGCCCGGTAGCATACTACCTGGGGTTCGAATATAGAGCACTGGTTACCCCTAGTATCTACCTCGGTTCTAACCATGATAATCTTTTCGGAGTTTGGCAGAACAGTTATGGCCACTTGGTTTAATGATGTCCATCGATTTTTCTGATGTCGTCAGCATTACCTCTTCTCCTCCGATTCTCAAGACATTGTTTTGGAAGTCGACTATGAATCCGTATGCGTTCATAACATCCACACCAAGAATTGCTTCATCCACAATGTCTGCAACAAGTACTTGATGATTAAACTCAAGTCAACCGAGGCTTAGGTGTATCTCCACTTTGCATACACTTTTACAGGCCGTCCAGTAGCTGTTTGCAAGCTGCAAGAGCACCAGATTGGCTTGAGATCTTTCACCACGTCGGGGCGCACAATAGAAACTGTTGCGCCTATGTCAACTGTAATCGAGGTTGGCCTTTCTTGAACAAATCTGGTAACTACCAAGCTCCCGCTGTTTTTCTGAAGTGTAGAAATTTTGTGTTGCCTAGGGGCTTCATTCTTCCAGTTAGTCGGCACACTAGTTGTACCGACTACTGCTCGTTTCCCTGCTGCTGAACTCTAACTCGACAATCCCGTTGTAGATGTCCAGGTTTCCCACATCGATAACACTTCGGTCTTCCATCCTTTCTTACTTTATTCTGTAGCGCCGACTGTCGAGTCTCTGTTCCTTGTTCTTCTTCCTCATCGTCTGTGCCATCACGATCTTTTAGCGCGCACTTAATGACTTGTCCAACCAGACGCTGATTTGGCGGCCTCAAATTGCAAAGCATGTACCAGTGTGTCCGCACTGTTCTGGTGTCTTCCCATTCGTAACTCTTGCTGTAGTTCGTTATCTCGGACACCGGCAGTAAATGTCTGCATCACAAAACTCATTCAAAAGTCGTCTGGTGCTTCAGGATAGGCCAGTCTAATTAATTTGTCGATACTTGCTTCAACCTCTTGAAGGCTCTCCCTGGCATGCTATCGCCTTGCTCTCAACTGGGTGCAGTACACATCTCGCAAATGTTTATCACCATACCGTAATTCCAGAGCTTTTATTCGTTCGGCATAGGTGTTTTGGCTGTCAGGTGGGACTTTCTGTAGTAATTCTGCCGCAGGTCCTTTTAATGCAAGAATGAGTGAAACAGCCTTGTCTTTCTCTGTCCAATAATTTACACATGCAGCAGCTTCAAATTGGCGGAGGTACGTTGCCCATTGACTGCTTCCGTCAAAGGTTGGAGCTTTGACATGAACTGTCCCTACTGCAGACAAAGTGACTTTCTCTGTTAACTTATTTTCTGCTCTTTTTCTGTCTTTACCATTGGTACAGTCTGTTCACAAAGTTGTTTTGATTGTAACTTCAGGCACTGCTCGACTTCATTTTTAATCTGCTCTTTTATATTTGTAATTGAGTCTTCTATTTTTGTTAACATAGCTTTTTCCACACTCGTGACTGATTTTTCTACTTAAGCTATTTTATTAGACATCGATTCTTCAACACTCGAGACAGATGTTTCTACTTCAGCTATTTTTAATGTCATTGATTCATGTACCTCTCATATTTTAGTAACTTGTTTATTAAGCTCACCACATAGGAGACTCAATTCTGCGGTACTATGTTCTTGAATCTGTTTCTGCTCCTGTATTAATGCTTTGATGTCTTCTGTGTCACACTTCCGTTCTTCTGCCTCCTGTCGTCGTCGTTCCTCTGTCTGCAACAGCAGCACCTGGAAATTTTCCATCATCTGACTGGCTTCCATTGTTTCCGATTAATCACGAATTACACTCGTCTTGTACAAAGTGTCCACTGTTTCCACTGTTAACTGTTCTATCCCAGTTCTGACACCACTGTTACGACGGTCTACTTGATCGTCATAGGTACAGTGGAAAACAAAATAAGTACAAGACATCAATTAAGTCATTAATCACCAGCTTTAATTTTCACAGTTAACAGTTCGTAATTAACTACATAGTCTCATAACAAATCAAATAAAAATTGTTCACACGCAAATTTATGTCAAGTAATATTAAACACAATTGTTATTTTTCTTTTATAGAATTGCTAAACTGCTATAATTGTTTTTATTATTTAGACAAAGCTTTTCGTCGTTACTGACATCTTCAGGTCTTAAACAACCAGGTTGGGTTGTTTAAGACCTGAAGATGTCAGTAATGACTTAAAGCTTTGTCTAAATAATAAAAACAATTATAGCAGTTTAGCAATTCTATAAAAGAAAAGTAAGGATGGCTGCTAATTTAAACAATACGAACAATTGTTATTACAATTATACCACCCGATTATAAAACGCAACACTTCACTAATAACCACTTGAACGTACACAGTATTAACTCGAACCGCACTGTAAATATATCGCCACTAATACTGAAAACTAAGGCCGCTGCCGCCATGTATTTGTACCTGCACTCTGTAACATGACATAAGGTAGTGAAAATACATTGATAACTAATTATAAAACAAAGAAGCTGAAGACAAGAAGAAAGGTCAAGAACTTATAACTCGGAGATTAACAACCTAATGAAAAAATGACAAATGACTAATAAACTGACGATGACTTGACTCAATAGATTGGATAAACACAAGAAAGAACAATGGAACAAGGAAGAAGGAACCAGGAACCAAATGTAATCAAGAAATTGATAACGAACATTGTAATACCCAAATAATGACCACAAAATGCATGTAAACAAATGCACTAATATAGTTAGAGCATAAATGAGATGTACCTATGTGAATAGTAACAAATAAGATAGTAATATTATGCATATTATATGAATGAAGAAATGTTCTTATAAATATAAGATAGGGAGTTAAAAATAAACGTACCCAAATGAATAGTGATAAACATAATCAAAACTAGTAAGCCATATTCTGAGGCAAATAAAGGCCATAATCAATAATCCAAAGTGATCATTAGTGAAGGGAAAATAAACTAATTACTCATAACCAATAACCACACGATGATGTTAACATAATTAGACAACATAGTGAATAATATCAAGTGAGTGGAATAAAAAGTGTATCAATACAAATAAGTGGTGACATGCAGTTATAGCATGTTACATAAAAAAGTGAAGGTGAATAAATAAGAAAACCTTCTAGTGAAGGAAAAAGTGTAGTGGGTGAACATAAAAAGCTATTTTAATTAGTAGACTGTATTAGAATATCTAAACAACCTGTGATAAACTTTGTGCTAGCAAGTAAGATGAACTAATTATACTGTGATTAATTTAAGCAATAGTTAGTAAGAATTATAAAATAAGATAGAAATTAAGTCATTAGAATGAACAATAAACAAGAAAGATAGACACTGTATTGTAGTGAAGGAATGAGTGAGTAGAGTATATTATGTAAAGTACAGTTTAACAGTAGTATTGTAGTTTAATAAGAGTTTTGTTGTTGTTTAAAAAACCCGTATAATGTAATAAATTATAAGTTAAAACAGATAGTAGTAAGAAACAGAAAGGTAGTTAGAAGTTTAATTTCGGGCTTGAACCTGGCAAGAAAATGTTTATTGTTATAATAAGAGGTGTAGTTAGAATCACCAATGTTTATTATTTGTTTCTAGTAAAAAATTGTTTTAATGTACCATATCTAAAGGTAAGGAGTTACAAAGAATGTTAGATAGTAGTATAGGGAAATCTAGGCTCTAGGCGTAACAGTTAATGAAGAATTTTGTAAATTTAAAAACAAATAATAGCCCAATATCAAATCAGAATATACCAAATGTTTAGACAAGTTAAGTAGGTATACCTAATACAAAAATGTATAAATAACATCCAGTTTTAGATAAAATATATATGAAATATAAATAAGAAAAATAACGAAAATGTGATTAACTACCCAAAAGTAACCATGAGGGGTATCAAAATGATCCTTATCAAAAATTATGAACAATGGTATTCATGTAATAAACATAGCTATTTATAAGAAAGAAATCTTAATTTGAAGATATTTTATAGATTTAAACTAAAATAAAACGTTAGAATATAACAATGACATAAATTAACGACCAATGAGAATTAGCATAATTTAATAGGTAACCATAGCAACCGAAATTTATTACCAAAAAACCGTTGGAATTCTTATTAATCCATTATTGACCGACGCGGAGGGCGGATGTATGCAGCTCTCAACCCAAATTTTAATATAAAAACGTAAATTTTAACCAAAATCAGAAGGAAGAAGTATAGTGAAGCATTCTATGGAACACCTTGTGAATTAACTATTATTAAACTACTCACAACTTAAAAATATCATTGGAAAATAAGAAGACTTAGAAGAAACGTAAGACGACTCATCCCGAAGGAAGAAGAGGATCGACCGACTTCAACCTGAGAAGACAAACGACTGCGGAACGAGAGGGAAGCCGAACTTTATGTGAAAACCATCTGAACGAGAATTGATGAACATCCTAGGAGGAGAAGACGACTAAACCCATCCGGAAGAAGTAGACGACATCGAGGAAGCCCCAACGAGAACTGATGAGTATAAAACAATAATCTCACTAAAAAACAAATTCCCCTTTTTATCCATAATATCGAGTCACAATTTTCACTTCACTGATCACTATTTTGAATAAGTACTGAAGGTAATTAAAATATCACTATTAATGAAACTTAATCAGTTAATAACCATTCAAACTGATCTATAATAAATTATTCATGAACCTTGTTGTCAAAATCCTAACCAAAAACTACTCTAATTCTCATTGCTGATAACTTACTTGTATGTATTAAAGTATTAAATATTGTGTATCTAGTTTTAAGAAATATTATAATTTTGTGCATTTTAGCTGTTAATCCAAAACTTCTGTAGTCAAAAGGACTTTTTAACACGCCTTGTGACAAATATTTATTGTAAACAAACATTATTCGCCAAGCAGGCATCTTCGTGATATAAACGACTGAGCATACCAACTGAGCAATTGTAAAAGCCGGTACCAATATAAATTAATGTATTATTGAATAACTGAAAATTTTAAAGGGTTTAATAAATCTTATTGTTCTGCAACGCTGTATGTTTGATTCGTATAAAATAAAGTAATATATAGAGAATTATTAAAGTGAAAACAACAAAACACCACAGTTAGCGAAGTCGACACTGCCAGACGGCGTGAGCCAATCAGGTGACGAGGCGGCAAGATTCAAACTGAACGCCGAGAGATACGGTTTGCCCGTAAGTAGTAAGAAAAAGTACGACCCGACTTGCTATATACGAATAACTTTCACAGAAATAACTGAACTGATTAATACCCTCAATTATACACCTATACTATACCACGAACCCAACGAGCGAATTAAAAAACGCTCGTCACACACACATTTACGATACGAGTACAACAACGGGTGACAGATACACTATTTTTAAACACCCCAGTAAAAGGTTCTATTACAACTCACAGACCAGAACATTCCTAATTGCGTCTTAGCGCCAGTGTATTATTAAACATCACAACAATTTTCACAAGTTGAAACTTTGAAAAGGCTCATATGATTCTTCAGCGGCGCAACAACCATTACTGAGTCAAGGCCTCCTTTAACAGCCTCCGCCAGTTGTCCCGGTCAAGTGCAGCTGCTCTCCAGTTCCAGGTCCCAAGGATATGGCGTGCATCATACTTCACACACTCTTCCCAACATAGTTTGGGTCTACCAACTCTCCTGGTGCCATAGATCTGTTTTGTGAGTGCCTTTCTGGGTATTTCATTCTCCTCCATTCTGATCACATGTCCATCCCACCTGAGTCTACCAAGTTTTATAATTTTAACAATATCTGGTTCATTCAGAAGAGTGTTCAGTTCTTGGTTGGTCCTTTTCCTCCATTCACCTCCCACACATATTGGACCAAAAATACTGTGGAGGATTCTGCATTCATGAACCAGCAGGCATGACTGAGACTTTCTAGAAATGGTCCAGGTCTCAGAACCATAGGTGCATATGATTCATTCAGTAGACTAATTTTCATATACATAGACAATGTTGAAGATGACTGGCGGAATCGATTTTGATTTATGTGATTATGTAGTTACTAATAAATAGTGCACAAGATACTATGTGTTCTACTTTGTGTCGTTCCTAAATCTAAACATTTGTCATAGGCTATACAGAATTAAATTACATTAGTTGTAAGTTAGATTAAAATCTGTAAACTGAAAATTTTTAAGTAAGTCATGACTGATTATTTCTGTAGCTTAAGTTATTCAATTTAAGAAAACTACAAACCGATTTAAAGTAAGTTTTTTTTAATTTAGTGAATAATAAAATAATAAAAATCTACTAGCACCTTCCTCACGAACCATGATGGGGTAGAAACCATGTTTGCCCTGGGTGACACAGACCCTACGTGTGGCTCTGCTGGCACTTGATACTAAACCAGATAGAGGCAGAGGAAGACTATCAGTGTAAAGAGTTGACTGTATTGAGAAACTAGCTAATAGAATGGGAAAGACATGTTAGAAATCAGTAGCTTTACCCATGAGGAAGTGGCTTGAATAGATTTGCTTCCCACAATGGAGTGTGCTGTGAAATGAAACCGTCATCATCCTTTACAGTTAGGCTAGTGGCCTGTTCCAGTCTCAATTGAAGTCATCCAACCATCACTTACAGGGTCTTCCCACACTTCTCTTCCCTCTTGGGTAAAATTCAAGAGCTACGTGTAATCCCCACTCCGTTTTGTATCAGGAGATTTTCTCATTTAAGCCTTCAGCTATGCCTAGCTCCATTCTATTATGATCAGTTTTGATAAGATCTCTTCTGGTACAACCTCCTCTCAGAGGAACTGAAACGTTGATACTAATTAAATGTTTTATTGTACACAATACTAATAATAAGAAGTGAAACATAACTGTTTAGTGTATATTTACCGGCAAAGTACAAAATCAGGCATTTTATAGAATACCTAGGAATTTCATACAATGCCTGGATGCAGCTGGCAAAGTATGAAATGAAACACATTTCATACATTGCCTAGGCATTGTATAGAATGCCTAACGTCTTCTAGGCAATGTATAGTAGACAATGTATGCGCTATGGTTTCGTGTCAGAACATTGGTAAGCACCGTCATTCACAATGTCAGGGCATGTCGAACGGGCAAATCAAGACATTGAAAATATGATTACAACTTGAATGCAAGATGAGAAAACCAACCAATGGAGTGAGGCATTTAGTTGATGAAAAATTTACACGTCATCAAACGATCACCCTATGAAGCTCTCTTTGGATGTAAAGTTAAGGTAGAGCGTACTACATCCTCGATTCCCACGATGTGTTAGAAACTCTTGAAAGTGAAGAATATCTCGAACAAGTCATCAACAGTATACAGACTACACAAAATACTGATAACGGCATAACTGAATCTATCGACCCTATCATCCCTAACCTAATTCGTGCAACAGAACATGCAACCACTTCAACTGTAAGCATTGATCCTGTAGAGCATTCTAGTGCAGCTAAAACCACCGACCCAAATCACCCTTTACACGCAGCCCAAGAATCCCGCCTAAATCCGACAACGGCATGTTGTGTTTGTAAAAACAAAACTTTTGGTTCTGAAAAGTGTGTAGAGTGCTGCAGAGATATGCATAGTACATGTGGACTTTTTTTTAATACTAGTGGCAACAGTGGAGATAAGTGTGACGGTGGCGAGAAGCTGTGTACTCTCTGCTTCAAAGCAAAAAATGCAACAGAAGAAAGAAAAAGGTCAAAATCATTTCTAGAACTTCAGACAAAGAAGATAAAATCTGATTCTGAAAAAAAATTTCCTCCAGCTCCTGTGCGCGCGTCTGTTTGTGTTTCGATTCCTGAAGTAGACAAGGGGCGGGGAGATCTTCAAAACATGCTAGCAATTGTCGTGAGTGTGACAGAAGATGGATTTTACAAATTGGGAACCACTAACGGATTGTTAAAGCAGCTGTACACAAGATCACGGTTCACAGTATGCCCAAGACCACTAACTGGGGTTGAAGATGTTCCTGAACAAGAAACTGCACTTCGTTCTGCTGCTACTGCCCAATCAACAGGATCCAGGCAAGGGTTCATGAAACGTGTGTGCAAGACTGAATGTCAAAAAAAATGTAATTGTGAAAAAAATGAAAAAAGTACTTCAAAATGCCGCAGCTCTCTGTCTTGTTGTAATAAGTAGAGTATATTCCATATATATATATATAGAATTAATAAACACCAATAATATCTAATGTATTTTTTTGACCAGGTTGGTTAAAAAAAGTTCTTATACAGTATAATTTTTTATAAAATAGTATCTGAACATAATTAAGTAGAGAATAGATAATTTTGAAATGTCATACAAAGTCCTCTGTGTAAAATCAAACAATTATTTGTGAGTTTATAATAAAATGTTTTCATTTTGAACGTAGTAAGCTTATTTTACACTTTGTGTAAAGAATCACTGGCATTATATAGAATGCCTAGGCAATGTACAGAATACCTGGGAAAAGTATAAAAAACATTTGAAAGGTATTCTATTCTATACGTTGCCAAAAAACTCCTGGTATTGTGTGAAATGCCTAGGTATTCTATAAAATGCCTGGGTTACATACTTTGCTGATAACATATAGAGGCTTGGTGGGTGATGACCCTGGACGTTCGGTTTTTTGTTGTTTTGGAGGGCTTTTTGCTGTAGGTTTTGTGGTCTTACCAGTACAGCAACTAACTGTATGAGCAGAGTAGATATGTTTTTGTTTATCCAAAACAGATATTTATCTTGGAATTTCTCTTTAAATTTTTATTGTTTTTCTCCTTGCATTTAGATATTTTCAGAAAATAAGCAAGTAAATAATGCGTGTTGTTATACTTTTCATGGTAAATTTTGTGCCAATACACATAAGCATATAGGTTTGCATATTGCAAGTATGTAAGTATATATTAGATGTAAAGACTTGTTTATGTATTGTGTATAATATGAATTATTGCAATAATGCACATGGTAAATAATTGACTTATAATTTATCATTGCTAAGCTGTGCTTTGTTCACAACTAAACACACAATATGATTATGTGCATCATATTGATCAATTTTAAACACATACTGAATGTCTCGGCTGTGTCGTGGAAGTTGAGACAGCCAGTTAATCCTATAACACAATATCTTTGTGACGATGACATTATTAATGGTTTGTAGGTACGTGTTCTTGGCTGGCGCCATCCATTATCAAGTAGGTTTCCATGCCAGCGATCGTTACTACACGCCGCTACCTCTTTACCACACTGCGGGCGGTGCTATGTGCGTCGGTCAGGCTGTTGTCTACGGTAGCACTGTTGTCATCCGTAAGAAGTTTTCTGCGTCAGGATACTTCAGCGACATTGCAAAGTACAAATGCACAGTAAGTACATATTATATTATTATCATCACATGGTATTCTGTATTCTGTTGCGTGACAGGTCCCAGACATTGCAGCTGTCCTCACTTGAAGCTTTCCAGGTTTGAGCATTCATCTCTTTATATGCACCCCACACCCCATTTCAATGGAAAACGTATTATTATTGTTCGAAGGCTTTCACGGCCGGTGTCACTTGAGTTTAAACTATCTGCCAGGATGTTTTACCCGTGGTCCAAGGTCTTCATTATAACTAAACATTTCAGTAGTACCACTGGCTGCCATCTTCAGTGGATGTATCGAGTCAACCTAATGCGGGGTGACGTACGTTAGGCCCACAGTACTGTGGTTAAGACCTTGGACCATGGCCAAACAGCCCAGCAAATAGTTTAACTCAAGGAAAACGTATTAGTTCAATTTTGGGAAAGTTCACATACAATGTTGGTTGTAGGCCAATCATAACTTGTAGAGTGAATGGCAGAGCTTACTACTTAAACACGTGGGAGAACATCTCTTACTCTTCATAATTCCCCAATGCATCATATGTGAGCTTGGCTGTTCAAATGCTTGTACAACGCTCCAGTAGGAGCATTGAGCACATCCTTAGTTGTGTTGTGAAATCAGCTATATCTGGCTTAGTGTTTACGTTACTTTTGGGTAAACATTACCCATTGTTTGAGGTTATAAAACAGGAATAATTTTGTATAACTGTGATTGTGAGAGTAAAGTGACAGTCAACTGTGTATTAATTAATGTGTGTTAAGTGTTATTTTTAATTTTTTTTATTGTTTTTTTTTTGAGCTGCAACATGGTTTTTGTAGTTACTGATTTTGTGTGCTTCCAAACAACTTGTAGTTTGTGAAAATCATGATGCTTTTAACAACCATTCATGAGTACATGGGAACATGGAATCTGGCACAGATAGGCACTGTGATAGAAGTCATTGCATTATCAATGGCATCTCTCTTTTTGGGGAAAACGGTAACTTTTTATTTTTTCCATATGACAGCACCATGAATGATTCAGATAGTATAATTGTGACGATTTTAAAAGAGGAAAAAATGAAATAAAAGAAATTTAAAATAATTTAAAATCTCACATTAAAACAGAACATAAACCCCTAATGAAAATGATAATGTAACCCCGCCTTAATACCCAAAATAAATAGTTTTAAAACCTAAAAGAATTCTATAATAAAATTGCGATAACACCTCTTAATATTTAACCCTTCCCTGTGTACTTATATGCCTGTAACAACTTGTAAAAATTGTAATCTCTTATATTAATTTATATTGTTTGATTACAATGTACAATGTATTTTGTCTGTACAACAATCTAGGGTGCCATGTTGTGCAAGTGTCTGTACTGTACGGTGTATGATCGACATTTACTATTAAGGCCAGAATTCGGTTAACACGTACCAGTTCAGTGAAACCTATTACCTGAAATAACGAAACTTCAAATAACATATAAAAGTATTTATTAACATTAAACATGATAAATGTTACATGGATATATATATTGCGCCATGGGCGTTGTCCCCATGATATTACTCTACACAAAAGATATACGTTATAATATATGTTATAATTATTTAAACGTAAATTATTGAAATTTCAGCACAACCCAACACTTAATATTTTTTAACCCACACACTCAAATACTCACGCTTACATACTCATGGTACAATTTTACATACTTTTATATGTGGAGCTCCCTTTATATATTGAAAAATTTAAATGATTTTTTAGTATTGAATTTAAAATGATTTTACATTGATTCAAAATCTGGTATTGAAGATGTAAAAGGAACGTTCTCACCAATTTCCGTGTTGACCTCCTCGCACTGTTGGAACCGTACCGACATCGGCACAATCGGTGTATTTTACTGCGCTTGACGGGACACCCTTTTGTGTCGACCCACGTAACCCACCGTCGTGGGACCGATTCTATACGTCGATCTTCTCTCGGACGATTCTTTGGCCGAGGACGCCTACACCAAACCGAACTATTACTGTTCTTAGTACATCTTGCAATATAGGTATTATATACTGTTTATTAACCACCTACAGTGGTCTAAAAAGTTAAAAAATTCACCCTTGGTGAATGAGTTTTGGCCGGCCGGCTCAAATCAGAGCTGCAGATGAAATGACGACAATTCCTGGTTGAAATCTGCGGAAGTGGGGCGTACTGACGTCACATTTTCTTTGTCTATCGTGTTGACATCGCAGTTTGGTTGTTGTCAACACATTCTCAGCCTCTGACGTAACGAAGGCTTGGCTCTGCTTATCGCAATAACTGCACACTGTTTTTGTGATGTGACACCGTTTTTTGTCATGAATTAGTTCAAATCCTGGCAAATACTGTAATATAGTCCACTCACTGTAAATTCGATATCGGGTGTTTGAGGTTGGGTTGGGTATGTCAAAAAATAGAAAAATACAATATTTATGATCTCATTACCATATTTTAGGTAATTATAAAATGTACCATGATTGTACCATCACAAAACCCCCTCAATGAAAGATGGTGTGACTAAGCACACAAACTTTCATTGACCCTTTCATACTTCTTAAAGGGATCAGCCAGGACAAGTCGCCACAACCCCCTTACAATTTTACATAAAAAATAACAATAACTCACCCTTGGTCTGGTGATGATGACCGTACCTATATGACCTTACTGGACTTCTCCTACGAGATCCCAACACCATAAGGCCACTTAGGCTCTTAACGCCCCTGCTCTGACGCGTTGGCCAGCTCAGGACCGCTGTCACACCACCAAACACTGAAACAATATATAATAAATATTAAAATAGTGGCTTAGTAAATCACTCCATCCTCAACTGATCTGGTTCCCCTTAGCTAAGTGCTGGTTTGTGCCAATAAGCACTGGGTTGGCTTACTATTTATAAAATTATAAATTATATTAAATAAAATGAGAAAGTACAAAAATTATAAAAATAATAAATCTCAAGGATTAAAAAGAATATCTTTCCTGCATATTACAAACCCTAACTTGAATAATTGTTTCGATTCCTATCGGTAATAATTATCTTCGTTCTATAATTACTATAATTGTAACATAAGCACAAAATTATAAAAAATTGAATAAAATATAATTGAAAATATAAAATACATATAATATAAAATATAATTATATATATCTCCCAAACTTGGAGAAAAACAAATCAAGAAATTTAATAAATCGATTTATTTATTTATAACCCTTAAAATAAACTTTTATTATGATTATTAGTATTATTATTATTATTATTAACAGTTAATCATCTGGCTGATAAATATTATTAACAGCACCATTTAAAATTTTTTCTCTTCCTACACATATTATAAAATCATGTTAAAAAGTTTTCAAATAAATACATAATACATTAATAATTAACACTGATATATTAATAATACAGTTAATACATTTTAAATACTCAATCATATTTAATCATATCTTAATAAATAATTAAGATATATCAAAAATGATATATCATTTAAAAAAATGTTAATTTTTTCATTAGTTACATTAATAAATTTGTAGACACTTTCCAAGTCCAAAACATCACTTTTCTAACACTCCAGGAAAACAATGGATCTTCTGATATACTTAGTTACATAAAAAAAATATAACTCCTTAATGAGTTAACCTCTTAAGTTACACAAATTTTCAACTTTTCTATTCTATAAAATTTTAGAATAAAACGAGATTCAAGGGATCAATGCCAAAATATAGATTTTTTTTTTTTTTTTTTTGTTATATATATCCCAAGAATTAGGGGTCCCCCTCCCCGTTCAATAATAAGATTAAACTTTCAAATTTCTACCAATTTTGTGTGGAGGAAGGCCATAGTTGCTTTCACTTCCTTACGTCAGTTCCGCCAACCATGGTCCGCCTCCCAAATTCCAAAATCCACGATCAGAGGTGGTGAGTCTGTGATCGCCCGAAAATGGGGGAGAGTCCCTTCTGTAAACCAATAACTAAATTAATACTCATATACTCCAAATATAAAACATCAATATAAAATAACTAAGTCGACCAGTACAACTTTAAATTTGTAGCATTGTGTGTTCCTACTATCTCTCCAGTTACGTTGTTCTGCAATACATAAGAATTTTGCATCTTAACTTCTATGACCTCATATGGCCCTTCATATAAGAGAAAGAATTTCTTAATTTCTTTGTCTTGTGCACTCGATAAGTCATGTCTCTTAACTAATACCATTTGTCCTACGTTATACTTAATCCACTTACCTCTTGCGTCGTGTCTACGTTTTCTCTGTTCACCCTTACTAATTAAATTTTCATTCGCCAACCGGATTTTAATGTTTATATCAGTTGTTCTACCTTCAGGTGGATAGTCGAATAATTGTTCTAAAATTCTTGGTGGGCGTGTTCCTCTTACCAATTCATGAGGTGTATAGCCAGTAGACTCGTGGGTGGTACTGTTCAGCCAAGTTTCCACCTTTCGTACATACAACGGCCACTCGCTGTGTTTAGCGTGACAATAGGCTCTGAAGATCCTGCCTATCTCTCTCATTACACGCTCAGCCTGGTTGGACTGGGGATGATACACAGCCGTATGCTTCGTGAGGATGCCTTCCCATCCTAAGGTTTGACGCCATCTCCCGCTGATGAACTGCGGCCCATGGTCTGATAAAATCACTTTTGGCTTACCCACGTTAATCATATAGTCCTTAGTTATTTTTTCACTCAATACCTTACTGGTAGCTCTTTTTACGCTATACAATTTGACATATTTTGAGAAAGTGTCAAGCAATACAAATATATAAACTACTCCGCCTCTACCCTTTGGCAATGGTCCAAACAAATCCACAGCAACTAAATCAAAAGGTCGATCTACCTTAATATAATTTAACTCACCTTCTACTCTGTAGTTAACCACCTTCGACTTTTGACACAAATCACAACTCCTCAGCAACTGCCTCACTCGCCTCTCCATATTTCTGAAAATACATGATTCTTTTAAAACATTGACACACTTTTTAGCCCCAAAATGACCATATCGTATATGACAATCCCAAATGATTTTCTCTTCCAACACTGCTGGTATCACTAATTTCCAGTCACGCTCACCCCCTACTACCTTCTTAAACAATAACCCTTTATAAATTTTAAAATATTGATTGTACTCAGAATCATCCAACTCCGTCTCTAAACTGTGTATTATTTTTCCAGACTTACCATCTGCTCTCTGCATGGTGTTAATATCCTTCAGCTCCTCTCCAAAGATTCTGTCTTCTCTGCTAATCTGAAAAATTTCAATTTCTTTTAAGTCCCTACCTGTTTTGTTATTTTCACAATCTACTCTGGATAGAGTGTCGGGTACCTTATTTTCTGTTCCTTTAATGTACTCCCATTCGAAGTTGTACTCCTGTAAAACAAGTACCCACCTGGTTAATCGACTATGAGCCAGTTTACAAGTGTTGAGGAATGACAAAGCTTTATGATCAGTCCTAATGATTGTTTTGTTACCTAATATATACGTTCGAAATTTACCAACTGCAAACACAATGCTGAGTAATTCCTTCTCGGTGGTCGTATAATTCTTTTCAGCTGGCAGTAAGGATCGACTAGCGAACGCAATTGTCTTATGTTCCTTCTCCTCATCTTCCTGATACAGCTCTGCTCCCACAGCTACATTGCTGGCGTCCGTCTGTAAATAAAACATTTTATCAAAATCCGGGTGGTTCATCATAATCATGTCACTAAATTTTCGTTTTATTTCTTCAAAGGCTCCACGCTCCACTTCTCCCCATTTCCATTGTCGGTTCTTCTGCAATACCGCACTTAACTTAGCGGTTAGGTAGGCGTAGTTCCTTTGAAATTTCCTATAAAAGTTGCACAGCCCAAGAAAACTCTGAAGTTGTTTGATGTTTCGCGGTTCAGGGAAATGCATTATAGATTCGACCTTGTCCGGGTTTGCAGAAATTCCTTCCGATGTAATAATGAATCCTAAAAAATTAATCTTCGTTTGTAAAAATTTGGACTTATCCCAATTTACGGTTAATCCTCCCGCTTCTAATTTTCCTAACACATATTTTAAATGTTCTAAATGGTCTTCAAAGGTACGTGAAGCTATTAAAATATCATCCACATATACTGTGAGAAAATCTAAATCTTTTGGTCTCAAAATTCTATCCAAACATTTAATGAAACTAGCTACGCTGGTATTCAGCCCAAATGGTAGTCGCTTAAACTGATAATTTTTCCCATTAAATAAAAATGCTGTGTATTGCCTACTTACCTCGGCTAATGGTACCTGCCAATATCCCGCAGTCAGATCTAAGGACGTCATAAATCGTACGCCACTAAACTTTTGAAAAATCTCATTTATAGATTCTGGTGATTCTCGGTCTGGTATAATAATTTGGTTAATTTTCCTTGCGTCTAGGCATAATCTTACTCCTCCTTCCTTCTTAATTACCACCACTAACGGATTTGAGTAGTGAGACACTGACCTCTCGATGATCCCATTATCTAACATTTTATCCAACTCCTCTTGCACCGCTCGTCTTTTAGAGTAAGGCACTGGATAGCTCCGCTGCATGAATGGTGTGTGTTCCTTTATCTGTAACATACATTCATAATTTTTTGCCCTTCCTGGAATATCGGCAAACACTCCCTTAAACTGCTCTATTACCTGCCATAACGCTATACGTTGGCCACTCCTTATCACCTCACCCCCACTACAGAATTCATCCGCCCTTATCTCCCATACTTCATTATTAATATTACTCAGTTCATTACCAACATCTTCTAAATACTCACCCTCTATACAAAAATTTACTTTAGTATCTAAGTGATTCTCAACTACTTGTTTCTGTAACATTTTCATACCAGTTGTTCTGACTTTATTTATCACATTTTCAAAATTAATTTTCACAGACCGCTCACCCCCATCTAACTCCAAAATTTTTTCTTTAAAATTTATTACAGCTTTATTTCTTTGTAAAAAATCATTTCCCAAAATGATGTCTAAACTTAACCCCTTGACTACCAAAAATGTATTATCAAAATTCATATCTCCAATTGAGAAACTTAAATGTATCTGTTTTGTCACCCTTTTACTACGTACCCCCGTGACTCCTATTACTGTAACCCCTGCTACGGGTAAAACTGGAATATTCTTATTCAATTCTTTCAATTCACTTAAAATGTTCTCGGCTATTACTGAAATTTCGCTCCCTGTATCAACAAGTGTTTTAAAGTTTCTATTATCTATTGTTACCTGTATTTCCGTGAGTCCAGCTCTCACCTCCAATGTCGTGTTACAATCCTCCTCCAATAAATCGGCAACGATGTCTGTTTTTATAACGTTGGATTGTAGGTTCTCGATGGGTCGGACCTCATGAGTTTCCCTGAACAGTGGTCGGGTCCTACTTACCACTGTTGACTTCAGTTTTCCGGCTGTGTCCTACTATGACTTGTCGATGGTACAGGGTGTCCTCGTGTTGGTCCCTGATGGTGATACGGTGCTCCTCTGTTACTCGGGGCTCCTCTGTTCGCAGGTATGAATTGCTTTGTGTGATTATTTCTTGGTGCTTTGCAGAAATAACAATGCTGCATGTGACCCCGATTCTCCTTCCTGCAACTAGAACAACTCCAACCGCCTGGTGTCTGTAAATCATTTCTAACATTATATTTATTGCCAGTATGATTAAAATAAGGCCTTGGCCGATTAAACTCATTGTTATTATTGTTATGGTTATACGTATTTGGTTGTATAGGGCGTCTACCCATTTCACGATCATTTATACTTTGTAGTATATCTAATACCCTTTCCAGTTCATCAAGATTTTCTATCTCTTTAGTCATCAAAGTGACTTGCACTTCTCTAGGTAAGTGCTTACTAACATACCTAACAAATGACTTAAAAGGTATGGGTGGCTCTAAATATTTAGCTTCGTTATATAATTTTGTTACATAAATAGTAATGTTATTATTACTAACGTTACGTCCCATGAAATTACCCGTTCCCATAATACGGCTTCTTAAAGTCTCCTGCTCTTCTTCTGTCCAATATTTACCCTTAAAAGCTTTTTCAAAAGTATTATAACAATCCCATTCTAACCTATGAGCTTCAGCCCATATGACTGAGTTACCCTTGAAACATTTAATAATTTTATTTAATTTCACTTCCCAGCTACTACTACTAAAATGATTATAATCCCTAGTTTGATTAAGAAAACGCATGGGATGGATTACTCTGTTTTCATGGCTAAAATTCTCTAATTCTATTTCATTATAGAAATCTCTAGTTACTACTACTCTATCAGTTATGCTTGAAATATTTTTATTTATTTCTCCCCGTAATTCGTTTTTTACACTGGTCAAATTATTTGCAATCATATCATATTTATCATGCACATCCATACTATTTTGTACAGAGAAGTCATCAATTTCTTTAATCTTACTTTGTAACAAATTAAATCTACTCTTGGTATTTTTCTCATGTTCAGTCATAGTACTATCTATAGCTTCTAAATTTTTAGTGATATCTATCACGTTTATTTCAATGTTTTCTAAATGATTTTGCAACACATTGGTTTTAACTTCTACTTGGCTTTCTACAAAATGTAAACATTTCTGTTGTATTTCTGTACTGCTTGTCTCTAATTGACTTTTAATCGTGTTATTTACTGTGCCACAAACTAGATCGATTTTAGTGTCTAACTCACTAATGGTACTATTGAACTTGTCATTAACAATTGCTAGTGTAATTTTCTGTATGTTATCACAACGTGTTTCTACTGTATTAATTCGTTCTTCTAAGTGAAAGTTTTGACCTTTTATTTCATTCTTTAATTCATTGAATTTAATATCAGAATCAATTTTCTGTTCGTCTAGTTTTTTATCTAGTTTTAATAACAATTGTATCATTGCGTTACTTTCATCTGATTTACTGTCTAAATTAGTTGAAATGGATGTGTCAGTTTGCGTTATTTCGGTAGATACAGGCGTATTTACCTCGTCAGTCTGACTAATGGGATTTATTTGAACCTCCATTTCACTGGTTAAATTTATATCAGTAGCACTGATTTCTATAGTTATATTGTCATTGGTATTCATCTTTGTTATTTTATCTTGCTAAAACATGTATGTTTATAACCTAGGAATTTAACCCTATTCTACGCACGTGTGCATGTACTTACGCAATTACTTCAGGTAACCGTTCCACTTTCCTGGTAGGTATTACTCCATATAAAATTAAGTCTTATATCGAGTCCCTGTTCGGGCGCCAATGTAATCTCTTATATTAATTTATATTGTTTGATTACAATGTACAATGTATTTTGTCTGTACAACAATCTAGGGTGCCATGTTGTGCAAGTGTCTGTACTGTACGGTGTATGATCGACATTTACTATTAAGGCCAGAATTCGGTTAACACGTACCAGTTCAGTGAAACCTATTACCTGAAATAACGAAACTTCAAATAACATATAAAAGTATTTATTAACATTAAACATGATAAATGTTACATGGATATATATATTGCGCCATGGGCGTTGTCCCCATGATATTACTCTACACAAAAGATATACGTTATAATATTTGTTATAATTATTTAAACGTAAATTATTGAAATTTCAGCACAACCCAACACTTAATATTTTTTAACCCACACACTCAAATACTCACGCTTACATACTCATGGTACAACTTTTATACATAGTGGAGCTCCCTTTTTATATATTGAAAATTTTAAATGATTTTTTAGTATTGAATTTAAAATGATTTTACATTGATTCAAAATCTGGTATTGAAGATGTAAAAGGAACGTTCTCACCAATTTCCGTGTTGACCTCCTCGCACTGTTGGAACCGTACCGACATCGGCACAATCGGTGTATTTTACTGCGCTTGACGGGACACCCTTTTGTGTCGACCCACGTAACCCACCGTCGTGGGACCGATTCTATACGTCGATCTTCTCTCGGACGATTCTTTGGCCGAGGACGCCTACACCAAACCGAACTATTACTGTTCTTAGTACATCTTGCAATATAGGTATTATATACTGTTTATTAACCACCTACAGTGGTCTAAAAAGTTAAAAAATTCACCCTTGGTGAATGAGTTTTGGCCGGCCGGCTCAAATCAGAGCTGCAGATGAAATGACGACAATTCCTGGTTGAAATCTGCGGAAGTGGGGCGTACTGACGTCACATTTTCTTTGTCTATCGTGTTGACATCGCAGTTTGGTTGTTGTCAACACATTCTCAGCCTCTGACGTAACGAAGGCTTGGCTCTGCTTATCGCAATAACTGCACACTGTTTTTGTGATGTGACACCGTTTTTTGTCATGAATTAGTTCAAATCCTGGCAAATACTGTAATATAGTCCACTCACTGTAAATTCGATATCGGGTGTTTGAGGTTGGGTTGGGTATGTCAAAAAATAGAAAAATACAATATTTATGATCTCATTACCATATTTTAGGTAATTATAAAATGTACCATGATTGTACCATCACAAAATCTAGTACGGACATGAAAATTACTCTGCATTGAAGCGAAAATTAATAATTATGATAATTAAATAAAAAGACGTAATAATAATAATAAGAAGAAATACCTACCTCAATAAAGAAAATGTAGTATTATTAATAGTAGTTAATTAGTATAATAATAATAATAAAGTACGAACTACTTTTCTCTCTCCGCGCGAACAAATCCCTCTCCCTACTAACTGCCGCAAAACCAACCCCAGTCGAGCGAGAATCAGAGACAAGGTAACAGCTTTACCATGTGTCGTAAAATAAAGTGTAAATATAAAAAATTAATGGCGATGTAACTGAACGTAATATTTCATGGTGACAGACTCCACAAGTAATTGAAATGTGGTGAAATAACTAAAAGTAACTAACTTAGCCGACACATCCTTTTAAAAAAGGAAACGAAATGTTTAAGTTGTAAGGTATGTTCTATCCAAACATTATAGAGTAACATTAGTGCAGTTAAAAGCAAAATGTAAAGTGTAAAAAAGTGAACACCGTACATCAGGAGTGAAGTAACAACGACAAATTCACGAGCTTCAGGTAACAGCATCCTTTCGTCATGTTCGCAACTAAGAATCTACGAAATAAATGGAGACACCCGAACGACATCGTAGAACTTCTAGGAAACGCAACTGTAGAGTAACAACAAGAGAACCCGCCGCTGATCACATTGTATCAAGGTGAAACCAAACCATTATATTTTTAACAATGGCAACAAAAGCAGTATATTTTTTGCAAAGACTTATTCTAATAATGTAAATGTTAACATAGTAGTTGAAACTTTCTATATTATTAAAAAGAATGATATCGTAATAATTTAAAATTAATGTTAATTCACTCCTACTTACCATCGCGTGGCTTCAAGGTTTCGTCATATGTATGTTTGGGATGCAGACGTAATTTCTAAGGTTGTGTGAATGAGTTACACACACATTTTTTATGAAGAGAATTAACATTTTAATTTAGTTTTGAATCATTTAAATTTTTTACAAACTTTACTACATCTGAAATATTTTCGTAAGAATTGATCCTTTGCTTGGGTTACATGATTATCACTCTTATTCTATCTTATACTACAGCTTACCTTATTTTATATACACACACACAAGACTGCCCAGCCTGCAATTTTGCACACACACAAACACACAAAAAATTATATAACCCTTAACATTTTTTAATAATATCCCTCCCCGTCGGCAACGTGGTCCTCGCGTGCATTCCTCATTCCTTTATATTTCTTTTTAGTGTCCGAAAAATATATATATATAACTATGTTCTGCACTGTTACTTGACCGCGGTCACATACTTTGTTATTGTTAGTTGTTACATTAATTATAAAAATTTGTTTCTGAGCCCGGTTGACGGGCGGCCTGCGCAGGCGGGAGTCGACAACGAACTGCCGGCGTCTCTCAGTTCCCCACTCCGGGAGCATTTTAGTCAAGACGACGGACATCAATGCCTTCCAGTTAGTCGTCCCAGTTTCGACTCATACTAGTCACGTAGTTGTTGGAGTGACGATAGCAGACGATTTCAAATAGGCACTGGCTAATGTCATAAAAGTGGGTGGGACTTAAAACAGCATTTCCGCAAGATCTTGAAGAAAACGACAAAGATTATTCTCTCTAGCCATCTTGGTTTTTGTTAGAGCGTCACTTGGAGCGTGATTGAGCAGTTGCGTATGTGCGCTGCCACACACAGGTACAAAGTTCTCAGAATTTTGTGGAGGTAAATTCTTCAGCCGTGTTACACCACTGATTGCGTTTCGCTTTGTTTCCAACTGTTTCTCAACACTGGTCTGTTATACGAACAAATACGTTGCACAATGACAATCCGCCCAAAAACGAAATAAATAAAAATATAAATATATGCCCCAAACGGTTAAAATAAAACACCCAAAAATCGACCCGCTACAATACCCCCTCGATGAGAATTCTGCTGTCCATGACAGAAGAAATCTCATCGATAAACCCCGAAGAGGACCGGTGAGGAACTGGTGCCAACAACCCCCTTGTTCTTAATCTCATGGGTACACGACCCCCCTGGCTCAGCGACCATGGACTCATCTGAACGAGATCACTGGACTTCTCTGTAAGAGATCCCAACACCGAGAAATCGATCAGACTCGCACCACAGCACACCTCGCCTTTTAACATGCTACCCCCAAAATCCTCAATCCCGGGCTAAAATTATTCCAGCTCCTCCGCCGATATGTTTCCCCTTTTTGCAAGCTGGGCTGCCTTTAGCAGATACTGGGCTCACACACACTAACATTACATATTATCATAACACATAAGAATAAAACTTTCTTTTAAAATTTATCAAAAATTTAAAAAATTCAATATTCAAAAAAATCTTTTACCAAAAATTCTCTTCCTCTTTTTTCTAATTTTTGTTACAAATGACAACCTAGACATTTCTACTAATACAAATACATCCTTACTCTAGCATGAGAACAATTTATAGCATACCAATATAAAGCAACACAACAAAAGGAACATCATTAATACATACACAATAAAATAATAATTATCTAACATATTCACTCGCTGGCAGGCGACAAATCAAAAAAAAATTTTTTTTTTTTTTCACAAAAAAATTTAAAATTTTCAAAATTTTAAAATTCAAAAAAAATTATTCATTAAATATTTATTAAATTTATTTATTAAATAACATTTATTAAAATTATTCAAATATTAGTTTGAATTAATCAAACAAACAACTTAACATTGAATTCCTACTCTACAAGCTTAGTAGGTGTATGAACTCATCAGCTGATCTAGGTCAAGTACAAAACCCTTGACCTACATATGTTATGTATGATTTCTGAAAACACTTTAAATATCTGTAATATCCTACCTTGAAATACAAAACATAATAAACAAAATATCTAAAACAAACAAATTATTAATATAATTAATCATCAACTTGACATTTAAATTATTTAAATTAAACACTTCTTGACTTTACATTATTTTCACTTCTATCAAAATTCTGTCACTGGTTGAAAAAAAAATAAACAATTGCATATTCTTTATCATGAATCTCTCTTTCTTTTCAACAATCTTACTTTAATATACTGTGGGTGATGTAAATTATTTATTCTCGTTTTTCTGTATTAGATTTCTATACATATATAAACTTTCTCCCCCTGACTCTAATATTCATCAACTCAATTATCATGACACCCAACTCTATCAAAAATATCTACTAATCAAAACACTCTAATCCACAACTTACCATTTAACTCAAAACGCCGCCTTCTCTACATATATAAAAAAAATACTCTCTAACCCTTTGTACATAGGATACGTGTTTCCTTCCCAAAACTCAATTCCCTTATTTGGCGGCCCGGATTCTACCTAAGGCGGCCCCTTCCCCACTAAAATCTATTCTAATCCTGTCCCAACCCTTGTTGCGGACTCCCCAAATACACTACCCCCTAATACAAAATTGCCATCCCCAAAAATCTCAATCTCATTACCTCACTACAAATACACAAAATAACCTCATTAATTATAAACATAAATATATATCATTCAAAACTCTACATAAATTCTCCACAACTACTGTGTCAATATCAATATTTCTCAAGATTCTATTACATATACATTAACTCAAAAACAACATTACATCATATTCATCATTTCAACCTCACTTGGAATTCAACTTGGACAGGTCTGCATGTCCCATAAAACATTTATCACCCATGAATTATCTTTTATTAATTTGCATGAATTATTGTTATTTTATTTCTCATATTCTTTTTGTCTTTACTTCAAAATGTCTGTAGTACACAAAACATTAATTATTTGTAACCTTTACAAACCAATATACCAGTGACATGGTATTGTTGATCAGCTGATATCCTAACATAATTACAACACCATGGATACCTTTCAAAATTGAACAGTTACATGTAATACATTATCGACACTTACTTCTATTATGTTGATTGCCTGCCAGGCGTCTAATGATTGGCTTAGAAAAAAAAATACACACATAATGAAAATACATTTTATCAACAACATATCTAACACACAACAATAAAATGATACCTTTAAAATTATAGTATGAACACCTTGATTTACGAGTCTGAGCATATAATTATGTGGACAGAGCACAAGCATTTTTGATTGGATTAAACTTTGAATAAGCAAAACTTTTACGTTATAAAATTTTAAATTCGTGACTCCTTTACGTCACCTCCCAGCCACACACACTATTTCCGATTATGGAGGACTGTTTCGCCCTTTCGCTTCCACAGAGACTGTATATTTTGGAGCAGGGTTTTACCTCTCCGTGTCTCTGCTTCCACTGTTAAGTTAAAATTGGTGAACATCATCATGTTCTCGTTAATAATCATGCACCCTTAAACGGATCTACCACCTGGCTCTGCTGTTCCTTCTCGAACAGAGTGGCAGCCGCTGTTCCATAGTTTGGTGATTCCCCTTTTATTTACCCCCCATCAATTTCAAAATACACCTTTACAACGATAACAGCTATGGCCAGTTATGGTCAGCGCGTAATCGTAATGTGCCCCAACCATAGCTGTTAAAGCTAATCCAATTCCACGGTCAGGGTTCGGTGAGGCCGTGACCGCCCGAAAATTTGGGGAATCACAAGTAAAATATCTTTCGTAATATTAAATTTACGAATTTATATTTAAATGACAATATTAATTTAGGTGGTGTTTTTAACCCACTCTATATGGAAGCTTAACCATTAGTAACATAAAATAATTAATACAAAATCTACAACCTTCCCCCATAGCAGTTCCACACTACACTGTTATGTCCCTTCATTGAGCACCAAACTACCCCCCAAAATTATCCCCACATCTTGTATTGATAACAAGTTCTTATATTACCACATTTCTTCAAAACGTTCTTATACCCACTACTACTAAAATCTAACAATTATATTTGGTCACCTAATGCTAAAGAATTTAGAAGAAAAAAATTTAATTTCTTAAATTTAAAATTATACACATCCAAAATTATTTTGGCTTTTTTTTTTTTTTTTTTTTTTTTCAACAATCTATTTACACTGGAGGCTGACTAACATTCCAAACTCAAGATTAGTGCTGGTAGACAGTAACCGCCCGAAAAGTCGGGTTTCGCTGCAAAACGGATCGGAACTAGGTAGATATACTACGTGAATTCACGTCCCCCCTCTGAAACACACTACTCCCCTCTCCTAGCATTTCTTCTACCCCGCTTTCTACCGTGCTCCGAAACGTCTTGCCCCAAAACTCGTCGTTTCAGGCCAATCAGAAAATATTGTCAAAGGCTCCATTTTAATTTTGCCCTGGACACCAAAAAATTTAATTTGAATGCACTGCCTTTTAATTAATGCAGCCTCCATTATATACAAACACTCTAAGGCAGTGCAGGCACGTGACAGGCACACCAAAACCGCTGCACCATGAGTGTATTAAAAAATTTTAAGTCGAGTCACGTACCTGTTGGGGTCCCCCTCCCCGTTCAAATATGTATGGTTAAATTTCTATTTTGTACCAATTTTGGTGGAGCCGGACCATCGTTGTTTTCACTGCCCGAAGGAAGATCCTGCCAACCATGGTCCGCCTCCGCTTTCCGAATTCCACGGCCAGGACTGGTAAGATCGTGGCCGCCCGAAAATGGGGGAGGAGCCCCTCTAAAAACATAAAAGAATAATTAAATAACATTCATACCTTTACAAATTAACGAAATACTTGTGCTGACCAAAATAATTTCAAATTTGTCGCATTGTGCGTACCTACTATCTCCCTGGTTTCTCTATTCTGTAACACATATGAATTTCTCATTTTTATTTCCACTACCTCGTACGGCCCCTCGTACAATAAGAAAAACTTCTTGATCTCCTTATCTTGTGCACTTGATAAATCGTGTCGTCGTACCAATACCAGCTGTCCAACCTCATACTTCGTCCACTTACCTTTCATGTCATGTTTCCGTTTTCTCCTCTCCCCTTTTGTCAACAGACTTTCATTGGCTAGTCTCAGCTTAACATCGTTACCGATAGTGTCGGTTTCCGGTGGATATTCAATTAGTTGTTCCAGAATCCTCTGTGGACGCTTTCCTCTTATTAGCTCATAAGGCGTGAACCCCGTCGACTCGTGGGTGGTGCAGTTTAGCCAGTTTTCAATCTTCTGCACATAGAGTGGCCACTCGCTATGTTTGGCATGGCAGTATGTTCGAAAAATTCTGCCCAACTCCCTCATGACTCTCTCAGCTTGATTCGACTGTGGATGATATACGGCAGTGTGTTTTGGGATAATACCTTCCCATCCAAGAGTCTGGCGCCATCTTCCGCTGATGAACTGCGGACCGTGGTCGGATAATATCACCTTCGGCTTTCCCACGTTGATCATATAGTCGCGTGTGATTTTCTCGCTCAGCACCTTACTTGTGGCTCGCTTTACACTATATAGCCTGACATATTTAGAAAAAGTATCAAGTACAACAAAAATATGCATCACTCCACCCCTACCTTTCGGCAGTGGGCCGTACAAATCTACAGCTACTAAATCGAATGGTTTTTCTACTTTAATATAATTTAGTTCTCCCTCTAACCTATAATTTACAACTTTGGATTTCTGACATAACTCACAAATTCTAAGTATTCTTCGGACTCGTTTCTCCATGTTCTTAAATAAACAAGATTCCTTTAATACATTCACACACTTCCGTGCCCCAAAATGCCCGTATCTAAAATGACAGTCCCACACTATTTTCTCTATCAACCCTTCAGGTATGACTAACCTCCAATCTCTCTCTCTCCCCTCTACTTTTTTAAACAAACTCCCTTTGAACACTTGAAAATATTGCTTATACCCTAACTCATCTACATCTGATTCTATACTAGTAATTATTTTATTTAATTTATTATCAGCTCTTTGCATTACATTTATATCTTTCAATTCCTCCCCAAAAAGTTTATCTTCCCGGGATAGTCTATAAATTTCTATCTCTTTAATATCTCTACCTGTTCTATTTCTGTCTGTGTCTATTCGTGATAGTGTGTCTGGCACCCTGTTCTCTACACCCTTGATATATTCCCAAGAAAAATTATACTCTTGAAGAGCTAACACCCACCTGGTAATCCGGCTGTGTGTGAGTTTACAAGTATTGAGGAACGATAGCGCTTTATGGTCCGTCCTGATGATGGTCCTGTTACCCAGCAGATACGTTCGGAACTTCCTCACGGCGAACACTATACTGAGGAGCTCCTTCTCTGTGGTAGTATAATTGCGCTCGGCGGCTAGCAACGTCCGGCTGGCGAAGGCGATGGTTTTATGTTCCTTCTCCTCGTCCTCTTGGTAAAGTTCTGCTCCCAACGCTATGTTACTAGCATCTGTCTGTAAATAAAATTTGTCATTAAAATTGGGATGATTCATTAGTATCATGTCTGCGAACTTAATTTTGATGTCATTGAACGCTGCTCTTTCGTTGTCGCCCCATCTCCATTGCTTGTTCTTTTGCAACACTGCGCTGAGCCGGGCCGTCGTCTGTGCGTAGTTCCTCTGAAACTTCCTGTAAAAATTACAAAGACCAAGAAAACTTTGCAACTGCTTTATATTTTTTGGCTCCGGGAATGTCAAGATGGATTCTACTTTATCCGGATTGGCACGTATTCCTGTAGGTGTTATTATAAAACCTAAAAAATGTATCTCAGTTTGCAAAAATTTCGATTTGTCCCAATTCACCGTCAAACCTCCCTGATATAATTTCTCCAATACATATTCCAAATGCTCTACATGCTCTTCAAATGTTCTCGAAGCTATTAGTATGTCGTCTACGTATATGGTTAGAAAATCTAAGTTATGTGGTTGCAAAATTTCGTCGAGACACTTAATAAAACTAGCTACACTTGTGTTCAAACCGAACGGTAGTCTCTTAAATTGGTAATTTTTTCCGTTGAACAAAAACGCTGTATATTTTCTACTATTTACTGCCAACGGGACTTGCCAATATCCGGCGGTCAGGTCTAAAGAAGTCATATATTTCACACCACTGAATTTCTGAAAAATCTCTTCTATCGCTTCTGGTGACTCCCGGTCTGGAATGATTATTTGATTGATTTTGCGGGCATCTAGACATAATCTCACTCTCCCATCTTTTTTGATTACTACTACTAAAGGGTTGGAATAAGTTGATACCGACCTTTCTATGATATCCCCCGCTAACATCCTATCTAATTCTGACTGTACAGCCTCCCTTTTCGAATATGGTACCGGATAACTACGTTGGACATATGGCGCATGCTCCCTCACCTTTAATTCACATTCATAACCTTTTGCCCTCCCTGGTTCCCCGGCAAACACTCCCCGATAATCCTCAACTACCCGCCACAGCGCTTTACGCTGAGAGCTCCCCCTTTCATCACCTTCCCCACAAAATTTAACCTCTCTTTCGGCCCATATTCTATCTCCCCTCTCTTCACTCACACTCTCTCTACACGCCTGTATACTAAATTCCATATCCCTATTTATGGTTTTATCTGGTATAACCCTTATACCCGAAATCTTTACTGTGTCTAGAACCCGTTCAAAATTAACTGTTATTTGTTTATTTTCATTACTCAATTCTAAAATTCTTTTTCGAAAGTTAATGACAGCATTATTTCTTATTAAAAAATCATTACCCAAAATCACTTCTAAATTTAAACCTCTTACAACTAAAAATGTATTCTCATATTTTTCCCCATTTATTAACATGTTCAACTGGACTTGTGTTGTAACCCGTTTACTTCTAACACCCGTAATACCTACAATTGCTACCCCTGCTACTGGCAAAGACGGAATATGTTTGTTAGTTTCTTTCAATTTATTGAGTACATGTTCTGCTATTACAGATATTTCGCTACCTGTATCTATAAGTGTCAAGATTGACTTACCTTCTATTTCCAGTTTTACCTCAGTCAACCACGCCTCTTGTCTCCTCGTTTCCGTCTCCTCTTCTTCCAACAATTCTGTGGCCAAGTCCGTGTGAATCGTGTTATTCCTGTATTTATTTTCGTGGACCCCGTGATTATTCCTCGACAATGGCCGGGCCTCCTCATCCATTGTCCTCCTTAGTTTCCCATTCTTGCGTCTGCGTTACGGGGCGTGTATACTCTGCCCATCTGCTGATTTCCTCCTTCGTTTCTCAGATTCTCTACTCGTCGTTCACCGTTCCTCTGCTGTGGGTTGTTGAACCTCGGTGGTGTCCTCGGCTGCTGTCCGGGCCTCGCCCTTCTACATCTATAACAAAAATTACGATCAGCATAATTTTCTACCAGACACCCGTCACATTTCCACATTGGGTATCGTCTGTCCCGTTCTCGACCATTGTGTGTGGTTCCTCCGTTTGGTCCTCCTCTTGGTAAATAATTACCTCCATTTTGTATATTATGTTGTTGTATGCGTCTGCTGTCTTCCTGGTCCTTAATATTCTGAAAAACGTCTAATACTTTTTCTAATTCATTTATGTCGCTTACCTCTCTGGTCATCAATGTGATCTGCACCTCCCTTGGTAGGTGCTTGCTAACGTGGCGTACAAACGACTGGAATGGCAACGGTGGTTCCAAATACTTCGCTTCGTTGTACAGCTTCATCGTATATACTGTGATACTACGGTTGTTTCTTCCAAAACTCCCAGTTCCCATTATTTGACTTCGCAGTATCTCCTGCTCCTCCTCCGACCAGTATTTATTCCGAAAAGCTTTTTCAAAATCTCCATACCTCTCCCATTCGTTTCGATGCGTCTCCGCCCATATCTCTGAATCACCTTTAAAACATTTCAAAATTTTTATAAGTTTAACCTCCCAGCTACTACCATTAAATCTGTCAAACTCCCGTACTCGATTTAAAAATTGCATTGGATGCACTCTCCTATTTTCATTACTAAAAGTCTCTAATTCTATTTCATTGTTTGTGTCACGTGTCATAAATATACGTTCAGTGACATTGGTTACATTTTGATTTTTTACTACACTCAATTCATCTCTCATATTATTAATATTCTGTTCGAGTGAATATAATTTTTTGTCATTACTATACTCAGACTGTACGTTATTCTTTGCTATCACATCGATAGATTCATTTACTGCTTGTATTTCTGTCTTATAATTATTTGCAATTTCATTTATTTTATAGTCTACCTTATTTTGGTGTTCATCAAAGTTCTGACTAATTTTTTCAACTGTCGTTACTACGCTACTCAACTTACATTCAGTTTCAATACTACATTTATTAATTTTAGATTCTATGTCATTGTTATGCTCATTCATCGTATTTATTAATATTTCATTATTCTCAGTTATCTGCTTCTCAACTCTATCTATCTGACTATCTATTTCAGTAAATTTAACATCTAGCTTTTGTATCGAATCATCTAATTTGGTTTCTACTTGGTTAATTTTATCCGTACATTCTACTTTGGTATTTTCACAACGTCTATTAATTTCTTGAATGTCATATTTCAACTCATTAATCTCCCTGCTTTGTCTATCTAATTTTATGTCATTACTGTCAAAACGACTATCAAATTTATTATTCATTTTTTCTAATAAATTAAGTACAATAC
Organism: Magicicada septendecula; assembly: GCA_034769895.1. Classification (NCBI taxonomy): domain Eukaryota; kingdom Metazoa; phylum Arthropoda; class Insecta; order Hemiptera; family Cicadidae; genus Magicicada; species Magicicada septendecula. The sequence goes on along the minus strand of CM068371.1, from coordinate 14,047,025 downwards.
TCATTGGATCGTCATTCACCTTATTATATTTTGTTGAGGTCGGGGTTACTTGAATCCCTGAATCCTCTTTTTCATTTGTGTTATGCACATTCATATTTTTATCGTCTTGACCTACATTCGGTGTTGAATGTATTTCAGGACTACTCATCACAGCTGATTCAACTTCAGCTGTTTCACTTGCCACAGTCGAGTCGGATAAATCGACTCCGTTCTCTGTTGTATTTTCCATTATTATTATTATTTTTAGGTATTTATTCTGTTTACAATATAAATAATATATATTTTAAATATATATTTATATTTTAAATATTCTTTACTTACTTAGCGTAACTTAACTTTACATAAGTACCTTTTGTGTATTCTCACACAACTTCCAAATTACGATTGCATCCCATTTATAGGTATGGAATTTATTTTTTAAATTCGTCCCTGTTCGGGCGCCAATGAAACTTTCTATATTATTAAAAAGAATGATATCGTAATAATTTAAAATTAATGTTAATTCACTCCTACTTACCATCGCGTGGCTTCAAGGTTTCGTCATACGTATGTTTGGGATGCAGACGTAATTTCTAAGGTTGTGTGAATGAGTTACACACACATTTTTTATGAAGAGAATTAACATTTTAATTTAGTTTTGAATCATTTAAATTTTTTACAAACTTTACTACATCTGAAATATTTTCGTAAGAATTGATCCTTTGCTTGGGTTACATGATTATCACTCTTATTCTATCTTATACTACAGCTTACCTTATTTTATATACACACACACAAGACTGCCCAGCCTGCAATTTTGCACACACACAAACACACAAAAAATTATATAACCCTTAACATTTTTTAATAATATCCCTCCCCGTCGGCAACGTGGTCCTCGCGTGCATTCCTCATTCCTTTATATTTCTTTTTAGTGTCCGAAAAATATATATATATAACTATGTTCTGCACTGTTACTTGACCGCGGTCACATACTTTGTTATTGTTAGTTGTTACATTAATTATAAAAATTTGTTTCTGAGCCCGGTTGACGGGCGGCCTGCGCAGGCGGGAGTCGACAACGAACTGCCGGCGTCTCTCAGTTCCCCACTCCGGGAGCATTTTAGTCAAGACGACGGACATCAATGCCTTCCAGTTAGTCGTCCCAGTTTCGACTCATACTAGTCACGTAGTTGTTGGAGTGACGATAGCAGACGATTTCAAATAGGCACTGGCTAATGTCATAAAAGTGGGTGGGACTTAAAACAGCATTTCCGCAAGATCTTGAAGAAAACGACAAAGATTATTCTCTCTAGCCATTTTGGTTTTTGTTAGAGCGTCACTTGGAGCGTGATTGAGCAGTTGCGTATGTGCGCTGCCACACACAGGTACAAAGTTCTCAGAATTTTGTGGAGGTAAATTCTTCAGCCGTGTTACACCACTGATTGCGTTTCGCTTTGTTTCCAACTGTTTCTCAACACTGGTCTGTTATACGAACAAATACGTTGCACAATGACAATCCGCCCAAAAACGAAATAAATAAAAATATAAATATATGCCCCAAACGGTTAAAATAAAACACCCAAAAATCGACCCGCTACATAGTGTCTGTAATTACAATAATGAAATAGTAATCTGATAATAGTTAAAGGTAAAAGGTAATTCGAAATTTGAGCAAACTAGTATTCAAATGGTTTGCATAATGTTGACTTATTGTAGAGCATTCTTAAGTTAAAACCCGGATCCGAGGTATTTGATGTAGTTAATAAACATATAATTTTATTTTGATCACTAGAGTAACATGTTAAAAGACGTAAGAATGTTGACTTATTGTAGAGCATTCTTAAGTTAAAACCCGGATCCGAGGTATTTGATGTAGTTAATAAACATATAATTTTATTTTGATCACTAGAGTAACATGTTAAAAGACGTAAGAGCATTTGATGCACAACTTTTGAGTAATTTATTTGTTTAATGTAATCAAACAAAATAACAATCATATTTAAAGTATTATTCAAGAAAATATAATAAAGAGATGTTATGGTTATCAAAAAGGTGAGTGAATATATCTACCAAATCCCTTGTCAATACTCCTCAATTCACGGGAGCCTATTTAACCTTTGTGTACTTATTAGGTATTTTTGATTTTGTAAAGATTATGGCAGCCTGTTTAATTGACCTGAGCCAATTAACCAGGTTCCCGAATTGTAACGTTATGCGAAACGTTTCATAATGTAGGTCTGCATATTATTTAAATGTGTTCTTTGACTACCACCAACTACTACAACCACCAAAATTTGGAACCACCAGCTGCCACTGCTCTATTAGGGTCCTGCTGAATGCTAGGGCATCCAACTATGCTTGAGTGCTGTTTTCCCAGGCTTCTGTGGTCAGATACGAGGGCTATTCAGAAAGTAACCTCCGTTTGACAATAAATAAAACACGGAGTAGATACATAAATTTTATTATGTACATCTTAAAACTACACCTTTCCACTATTTTTCTACATTGTAACTTAACAAACATATTTAATAAATACTCGTATACTGCCAGAATCTTACCTGTCTTGCGATCTTTTCTCGCAAACTTACCTTATTCCAAACACCATCAGAACTTCAGGGCCGCCACCAATATCTTTAAAAGGATAGATATGGAAACCTTTACACTTTACCTTAATTAAAAATACTGGGACAATTTAGCTATCTGACTTCCCCAAATTCAGAAAATTCCCCGGAACGTTAGACGAGTTTTTCAGCACAAATTATAGGAAATGGTTACGGCGTAATAACTACAACTAACACATGTTATGTAAAATCAAATATTGTTTTATTCAAATTTACTTCTTTCTCTTTCTTTATATGTATATTTTTAATAATTCTATGCCAATAAATTTTATGAACTACTAATAAATCTTTCTATACAAACCAGTACCTCTTACAACACACACACACACACACACACACTCATACGGTTTACATTTATTACTGTTATAACCCCCGTTTCATTTAATGAGCTTTTTAATTTAAATATTCAGCACCCTTTTCGCCAATATATTCACGGTACTTAACTGTCCACACTATCCAAAATGGTTCTGCCTTCTTTCAGTTCACTTTCACTCTAGCTTTCACTGACACTGTTATAATTCCAGTTTATATTTTATTTTTATGTCACTTCCACCTATTCTTCCCTATTTTCTTACTTTATATAATTTTGGGGTAGGCCGCATGTACTTACACGTGCGGGCCTCCCATCACTTTTTTACTGAGACAGTGCTGAACTTTCGACTACACTGTTTGACTAATGGTGACGAACTCGGCGAACCTCGTGTGCTTGGTTGTCCACATGCCTGGCGTTAGGTGTTGGCCGCGTCGCGTTAACTCGTTCCGTGATTGGTTTAAATGCAGCGAGCGGGAATAATTCGCCATACTTCCGTTATGAATTTTGGGTTGAAAATTACATATTTTCTTATGCCCTTTTGTGTCCTCTGAGCACAAGTCGCAAAAGGCGGCCCACACGCGCGCTCTTGCACATTCCATTGCTCTAATTTTCGTCGTACCTTGCACAGCATGGCACCGAACTGACTACTGGGTGTTCACAAAAGTCTCACATTTGGTGATCTTACAGTGTTGCCTAGCATGGTTGGCTACAAATTGTTACAAGAAAATTATGAAATTACAAAACCCCTTAGTTTGCCCCGTTACAACATAAAATTTCCACATTTACCTTTCCACATTTTGCCATTTAAATTTAAGCGTTTATCGCAGTTTGGAAATCCCCTCTTCATAAAATTCTGCCACCTGGGATTGCAGCCAGCCTGTCACAGCACCGTGAAGTTCTTCATCGTCATCAAAGCGCTGGGACTCAAGCCACTTCCTCATCTTCATAAACAGGTGAAAAACACTGGGAGCCAAATCTGGACTATATGGCGGATGATCAAAGAACGTCCCATTTCAACTGACGCAACAGACCTTGTGTTTTCCAAGCAGTGTGATGACGAGCATTGTCCCGCAAAGCACTTTTGGTACTTACCGAGCACAGAACTTCCGGTAGGCTAACTTTTCTGTGACTGCCTCATACAAAACAGTCTGAGAAATTTATGCGAATTGTTCAGAAAGTTCAGAGATTGTGAACCACCGGTTTTCACGGGCTTTTTTAACAATTTTCTGAATGAGTTCATCACTGACTATGGATGGCCTGCCACTCCTTTCTTCATTGTGAATGTTCTTCCACTTTTAAACAAACGAACCCACTGACGCACAACACCTTCACTCATAACGTTTTGGCTGTATACAGTACACAATTCACGGCAAATGTCTGCAGCTGAAAGGTTTTTTTGCCATCAGAAATCTTATCACAGCGTGCACTTTACATTTGCTAGGATTTTCTATTGCAGCGCTCATTTTGAAAGGTGTAACGAGTGAAAGAACAGTAGCGTGACCATCCCACTATACAGCTGGACGCGTACTGAGTCTACTGTACAAGTCACTACAGGAATCACGCTACTTCCCCCACTACTTCTCTTGCTACACGGCAACGGAGGTTACTTTCCGAATAACCCTTGTAATTGACAGTGTTGTTTGCTGCTCTGTTTCTCGTTTCATCGTGACCAATTTTTTTCTGTTTCGCTGCTTTGTTGCCCTCAGGTACACTCTGATCCATAGCCTGCTGTATAAGCCTATGTCACGTTGTGTTTGTTTACTGTACTGTACATCCCCACAAGAGTGCAAGCTGATCACCCCCCCCCCCTAAGATTTGTATATTCAATACCCACATTTTTATTACCCAACGTAACAAATTTCTGTGAAGAACTGTGCTACTTTAAAGTAATGTTTTTAATACTCCTTTGCTTAAAAAGAAAAATTGCAGTTTTATTATTTTGGGGGTCAGTATCCCAATTACTCAGAATTCCAGATTAGTGGGACTGTACTGTAAGGCCGGGCAGCCACCAGAAGTGGAGTAGAATAAATTGAGCGTAGCGTAGTGGACTGAGCTACTCAAATGTAATCAATGTTGTACCAATGAAATGGCGGCGACCAGAAGCAGAGCTGCGTGAAGTGGAGTGAAGCGATGTCACACGGGTCCAACTCCGCTCAGCTTTTCCTCGGCCGAAGTCCATTTGGAAGCTGACTCCGCTTCCCCTACCACACCACCTTCCCACTGACAACCATACTCAGTCAGTTAGTACCTAGCAATTCTATTAGTACTCTGCAAGTCATTATTCCGCTTTATATTCCCCCCCCCCCAAGTGACTCAGCTCAACTCCACTGCGCTCAACTATGCTCCACTCCTCTTCACTCTGCATCTGATGGCCACCTAGCCTAATACTATACAGAGAGAGAGAGAGAGAGAGAGGGGGGAGAGGCTGTGTGTGTGTGTGCGCGCGCGCGCGTGCGTGCGTGTGCACATGTGTGAATTTCTTTATTTTCTGCATTTCACAAAGAATAATCTGATGATATTAACAGGCATCTAATGTTGTACAGATCGCCCAGTACATTGGAGAAATGTGCAGATACCTGTTGGCGACTCCTCCTAAGTCCGAAGACAAGAATCACCAGCTGCGTATGATATTTGGTAACGGTCTTCGTCCGCAGATTTGGAAAGAATTTGTTACAAGGTTCAACGTGCCCAAAGTGGCTGAATTCTATGGTGCTACGGAGGGCAACGCCAATATAGGTTGGTTTAACACTGTAATTGTGTATTTTGTATTACGTCCAGAAAATGTGAACCATTTTTTAAAATTGAACAGTCATACAAAAACACAACAGATTACTCATTTGACAGGGGTTTTTTTTATAAGGCACATATATTATTAGGAGATATGCTTTTATTTAATTAGGTTTCTTCAGTTTTAATCAGTTCCTTCTGAATTATCCTTCTTTACTTTTCAGGTGATCATTCTCTAATTCTTTGTTCATCTTCTTTTTCTTTACCCCTACAGCCCAACATGATCCCTGGCTTCCAACACCAGTCTTCTCCAATGTATCCTATCCATTGGCATCTCAGCGTAGCTCCTCATATCCATTCTTCTGACATCTTCCAGCACATCATCCAACCATCTTATCCTAGGTCGACCCTTGTTTTCTACTTTTATCCACCTGTGCATGATTTTCTTTGGCAAACACTGATCATAAAGTCGTAGGTGACCTAGCCATTGTGTTCTTTGAGCCTTTATGAATCTTACAATGTCCTCGTGCTTTAATAACTTGTCTAGCTTCTGCTCATTTCTTACTCTCCATTTGTCCTCTTCTTTAACTGGGCCATAAACACGTCATATAATATTTCCGAAGTTATTAAATACTGGACTGTTAGGCCATGGTCGGTTACTGTGAATTCTCGACATCATCGGCAGAGTTTCGTATCCCCCCTCAGGGATCTTCTTCAGACCGCAAAAAGTGTCAAGAGTGTACAAAAACAGATACATCAGATCTTTTTAACAGAACCCGGGTTGCTTTTACCCCGAAGAAGAGCCCCGAGGGGGATACGAAATATTGCCAACGATGTCAAGAATTCATAGCAACTGACCGCAGCCTAACAGCCTGGTATTTAATAACTTTGGAAATATCGATACCGACCGTGTAAGCTTAAGACAAAAATTATGTTTTTTAACATTTATTTCAAACCTTGTCAGTGTTTGTTGTTTCGTTTTGCTTATGTCCACATCTCACCTCCATAACCAACAACTGGTCTAATAAGTGTCTTACATATTTTCATTTTCGTGTTCTGACTAATAAACTTGATTCTCAGTAGTCTACTGTTTGTATGCATGTATGTGTTTATCTCTTGTTGCAGCCAACATAGACAATACATTTGGAGCTATTGGATTTGTGTCACGGATAATACCGTCAATATATCCAATATCCATTATCCGTGTGGATGATGTCACAGGAGAGCCAATTCGTAATGCCAAAGGATTGTGCATCCCCTGTCAACCTGGTAATGATTGTTTATAGCATATATGTTTTTGTTTTACTTTGTCTTGCTTTTAATACTAAAATTTCCCAGGCAATTGATTTTTAGTTTTTTTTTTGTGCAAGTATGTTGTTAAACATACCGACTTGACTTTTAATTATTAAACATAAAATTAAATTCTTGTGAGTTTTGTTGTCCATGACATGTCCGACTGTTATCACTCGCAATACGCTAGTAAATTATTCTGGCACAGAAAACAATTATTTTAGATAAACAATTGTAAATTTTTTACCTTACTGCCTGAATTAGTTTTCAGTCATTGCAAGCTTCATCGGTGGCTGCTGCTAGGAGTACTGTCTGTCCTGATTGTGCCACACAACAACGATCTTTCAACAGTGGTGCCATCACCAAAAACAGGATGGACAGCGCTCCTAGCGGCGGCCTCTAATGAAACTCAACTGTGGACTGTGAGCCAATTTTTATCAGTATTCTAATAAATAATTTTGTATCATGAAATAATCAAATGAAAACTGAAATAAGACTGCTTTCAGAGTTTCTGGTAGAGTGCCTTCAAGAACATAAAAGGTATACGCGCGCGCGCGCGCGCGCGTGTGTGTGTGTGTGCGTGTTGGCGTTGGCGGGCACGGTTTTAACTACAGCGTTTTAATGTTTTATTGTACAGGTGAACCTGGTGTGTTCATCGGTAAGATAATACCAAGTAATCCTGCACGTGCATTCTTAGGATATGTCAACCAAAAAGAGTCTGAGAAGAAAATAGTCAGAGACGTTTTTGAAATAGGAGATTCAGCTTTTCTTTCAGGTAACCATGCGTGCTTGTGCATTGTGTATGAGTTTGTGCGTAAACAGGTAACAGCAGTGCATAGTTTTTAAAGGATAATGGGGATTTGTGGTTATTGGAGGATTTTAATGTGAAAGGTCAGCATCACTAAATCTTCAGTCTGTATTATACAGATATGTTTTTAATACAACGGTTGTTTGTAAAGTAATACCCATTTTATGATAATAACACTCTTGCTACAATGTGTACCATTTTTGGACACGCAACACTTTTTCTAGAGCTCGTGTGTACCATATCTGGACATATTAAATTTTCCATACAGTCCACATGTACCAAAGTTGGACACATTGCATGACTGTTTTAAGCTCTTGGCCACATGTGGACACTGATCAATGTGATGTAGATAGAGTTTTACATTCTTCTGGGCCAGAGTGAATGAAATATGTTCTTGGGTTAAGTTGGCAATACTGTACTGTCAACAAAATCACCTGTTATAACATATATAAGAAAACATATCTGGGCCGGGGGAAGTTTACTCTTCACAGTCTGGTAACAGGAGGTTTTCCTGTCACCGGTGTCTGGGAGCGAAAGTGTTAGCTTAAATTAACCTTAGCGTACCTGTCTACATTTCACCTTGTATATTTAAATATTTATCATACCGTTCAATGAGCTTTTGAATTTCTGCATCATGTACCTCCACCGCCCCGTGAATGCTTCACTGCTTCAACAAATACTTCACTCCGCTACATTTTGTTCTCAAGGGATGGCCTTCTTGAGTCACTACTACTGCCGTCTAAACTGTTTGCTGTTAAGATTGTGACTGGCTGATGCTACCTTCGCATTTCTCTCTCTCCTGCTACTGCGTATACCTGTTTCATCCAGCTCTCCTGTGAGAACATCGTCCAGTGAGGCTGATGCAACGCTCCTTGGGCATACGAAATCTGCTTTCAGGCACGCACAGCTGCCGAATGTTTACGCATTTTCCGGTCCAAAAGTCACATACTTAAAATTCCATGCTCTCGCTTTCTGATGTCTCGCACACACGAAAATATGTTTTTGCATTACATTGAAAATCTGTTTTTACGTCGCTCTTCATGAAATGTACCATTACAATTAAGGTAATTTTAAGACGCTGCCTAGTTGTAGACATGCCTCCATTTTTGTGTCAACATCGTTACTAAAACATTGTGTATCTTAGAATCAATGAAATACAGTATGTATCACGTCCATGACAGTTGAATGATACGTATTCTATACATAGTACTTTAGAGACTGAACATTGCATCTGTTAACACTGTATTGTTGCCTCATTTAGGTTAATAGTTACTCAGAAGATTATCAAAATATTGTGGTTTTCACACCTTCACATATGACTGAATTGGAAAGACTATAATAATATAAAAATACATGTTTTACAGTTGCAGTTGTCTTCAATTATTATATGGATGAGATTGCATTATAAAGTAAAGAAAATAGTTACAGAGACAAATAACTATGCATGCAAGAATTTGCAAGAAGTATTTTATGAGAGTCATTTTTACAATGTAAGACCTGATTGCACATTAATATTGTACATCTGATGTGATCAACTTCCCTTGTGCTCAGTATGTTCTTTTGGTACTGGAAATGTATCAAGGCCAAATATGATTGTTGTTTTATGTTCTGTATAGAAAGGTGATAAAGGTACTTTCTTATTAATAGTAGATAACCACATGGGAGCTCAATTGCCTAGGGCCTGTGCAAAGGTGATAATTTAATTAATTATTAAAAGTAAGTATTGAAGGTGAAAAACCTGCCAAGTATGAAGGCACCTCTGCATTAACATTTTTTGTATGTAGAAAAACTAACGTCAGTAGGAATCATTGGCGAAGTGATGATAATGTTATAAGGGATATGAGACATCAGAGAATGGAATAGATGTCAGGAGTTCAGTAATATTCACGATAAAGGATTTGTCGCTGGTGGACATATACAATGTATCAGTGGAATAGTTTATTAACCCTTTGTCTGCATAAATCAACTACAGTCAATCTGGGTTTTATACCGTTCACTGCAAAAATCGACTGCAGTGCACATCATTGAAAAATTATCTCCATTTGCCGCTGTAATCAACTTCAGTCACACATTCATATGGCAGCATTATAATTGCCTTCTTATTCTTTCACAATCTGTGGAAGCCTTGAAAACTACGTGTTAACAGCTGATATTGGCTGTGTCATCATTCTTACTACAGAAGAATGTGTTGTTGTCATTCCATGAGTTGTTTTGTTTGTGTCCATGTAAACATTTGATAGCCCTCGTCTTCCTTTTATTCATATGTTTAATGTACTTTTATAGTTTTTAAATGTATTCAGTGTATGATTAGTATAAAATAGTTCTTATTGTAACCCCTCCTTTGACCAGTGTCACAACACTGGGAACCCAAAGTGGGCTGCCATAAGTGAAACACTTGACGTGTGATAAGAATAAATAATTATTTATTCAGACAACCCCATTTATAACAATGAATCGAGAGCAACTATGGCTCCTGACTTTACAAAAATTTTTTTTTGATTAAACAACAATTAACAATAATTAATTTTTGTTTTGTTTTGTTTTGCCTTTTTTAATTAACAATACATTAGCATAGACAGACATGTAATCACAAAATTACAATAACAATAGAAGTGAATTACTGTCTCTTTTAAGAGCTTTGATTACTTTAACAGGTGCACCTGGTTATTAAAAACTTCTCTGTTTTTTATTCAACTTAAAATTCTATACTTGACTCTAAGTGTACCATTTATATTCGATATACAACTGTTACTATGTCTTACTCTGTAGTAAAGGTCCACGTTACCCCTCTGTTACCCGACACTACACGTGCAGGTCTCAACACATTCAATTCACAGTACTTAGTTAATTAATATCAGTTCTATTTCATAAATTTATTGATGCACTAGTATTTGCAGGGTACCACTCCATTTGTATCCGAACTTAGGCCCCCCCCCCAAATGTATTATTGGTTTCATGTCACCTGAGAGTTGACCGATAGTCTGGTTTCCCATGATGAAGCCGCACGTCGAGAAATGTCCCCAAGTGGTAGAATATACTGTGTGTGACTACCTGGTACAACAGCAGAATGGTGCCAAAACCACAGTTTTCGGAACACGCATCGTTTACTGGACTCGACTTCAACCAAGTAGCTTCCTTGTGTTAGCCACCCATACACTTGCAGCCTGCACATTGAGATTCATTTAAACACCCGTGACATGTGCAACAATATAACAGGATATACCTTTTTGTCTAATGAGCGAGGCTGATAGATTATGCATTTTGTTTATGACCATAAATTTTGTACAGAAAATTACTATCAATAGGTTATTAGTTACTGAATTGAATATTAATCTTTTTTAAAATATGTATCATTGCTCTAAATAATATTATTACTGGCAAAGCATGGACCTGTTACATACTATTTTACGGAACGTCTACGAACTGTCAATCACATTTTCATGATAATCGTTAATCGATTGTACATAATAACTACCACTTCACATAATAACTGAATGATTTCTGACTTCCGAGTTCATTAATCAAATGCTCGGGTTTCCTTACCTCGTAAGGCAGTACAAATTTCATATATGTGATGGCAACAGTCAAGAGGCCTCGGTCTCTCGCTACTTACTGATTACCGCTACAACACCGGCGGTAGGCAGTCCCCAGACATGTCACTACAGAACCACGTGAGATAACGCGTATTCGACTTCACATCGACGTCACGCGGATCACTACACACACACATATTAACCCAAGCCTCTCGCTGTGAGGCACACATGTTTAGTTAAGATAGGGGGGGAGACACGAAATGTAACAAACCATTACATGTAACGGGACAAACTACTGGGGTTTGGTTTATTCTTGAATAATTGTGGAATATAGTAGCCACTCACGCTGAACAACATTTTGATCATAAACGCTTGACATTTTTTTAACACCTTGCAGTCAGTGCGTACCAAGCCGTGCGAGGCACAAGAACAATTAAGTCTGGGAATGTAAATGGTCAAAAGGGGTGCGAATTCATGCGTATGCACGCGAGTTGGCCAACGGTCACACGATATAAAGCACGTACATACATTCCAGCATCTAACGTGTGACGAAAACAAAGAACTAAACGCAGTAAAATCCGCCTCAGTCGCATATACAGCTTAAAGCCGGCCGGTGGTGACAAAAGTTCCGGAACGAAAATGCGGGCCCGCAACTCAAACAAAATGTGATTTTAAAACCGAATACATAATTTAAATCAGAACATGATTATACAGTGAGTAATTAAATAATTAAAGTAACAGTTTCGATAAAAGATGGTGTGACTAATATGTGCGGAGTGATGGAAGGTACTACGGAACATTGGACTCTTTCGTAAGCCAGATCAGTAACCAGAGTGGTATAGCAAATTCACAATTATGTTCTTTTAGAGTACTCTATTTACCATTGAATAAAGAAATTGAGATCACAAATGGGCAGGGGGCATATGTATGAATGCGAGCGTGAATAAAAATGATAAAATAAGAAGCGCTGGTTTGGGTTAATTAAATTTTTATGGTAGTTTTAAAGATGTTGTTATTTTACATATAAATTTATATATAAGAAAATTTAAGTTGTTGTCTGAATAATTTTCATTTTGATATGTAACAAATTGTTAAGAATTATGGGAACTGAAAGGGATATACAAAACAAGAAATGATCAATAAAATTTTATTTGCTTAGTAAACTAAGAAATGATCGTTATTATTCAAATAGCCAGTTCTGATTTTCCCGTTCGCTGATTCGAACCCTGGCGAGTAAACTTTTAAGTTGATAGATAACAACACGGCGGCTACAAGGGCCTACAGATGCATAATAAATTAATAAAATCTATTTATTGATTTATAAAAAGGTAAGTACTAGTACAATTGACGTCCGAATTAGGGACAAATTTATAATTTAAATAAGCTGTACTATCACAATTGGCGCTCGAACAAGTGGACATTTATATAAATAAATTTTATATAAATATAAGCCTACTTGGGAGAACAGAATGGCTATTTGAAATAACAAAATAATGTATAAATAAATGTACGCATGATGTTATATATAGTATAGTAATATTTTGAAAAGATAGATATTGTTACAACACAAATAAGCCACCCCAATACCAGGGATAAAAAAGATGAATCTACAATATAAAAAATAATTCGTATAATAAAATGTTTAAAATAAAATAAAATGACAATGACGTGACAAACGACGACATGACCTAACCCAAGTGATTGAACAAATAAAAAGAACCAAAAGAAGAAGGGAAAAGACGAAACCAAATAAGAAAGTGATTGACCAAATAAAAAGAACCAAAAGAAGAAGGGAAAAGACGAAACCAAATACGAAAGTGATTGACCAAATAAAAAGAACCAAAAGAAGAAGGAAAATGAACATGAGACAAACCAAGTGTAAAGGAAATAAAGTTAAACCAAATCATAAGACACCAACAAATAATATAGAATATGAAAAGGAGAAATGGTACACTCAAATGTAATATTGGAAATGAAACCAATAACTAACCAGTGAAAAAAAATAAGTATTACGGTATTATCGATTCAAAAATAAATGTAAATGATTTGATAAAACCCAATAAAGTAATATGAAAAATAAAAGTACACTAACCCAAAAATTAGAGTTAGATGTGATAAAAAACTCTATAAAGACATAAACTTGTTAATAGTATAGATAATATTTATAAAGAGAGAGATAGTGAGATGGTGAGAAAATAAAATTAACTAAGTGACGAAGAAAAAGTAATTGTAGGGATTACCCATTTATAAACACTTAAAATAAAACATTTAAGAAGTGCAAAAGTGAAAGTGTAAAAACCCCAAAATAATTAGGAAATAAAGTGATAAATAAAAAACGTGTAATAAATAAGCTATAATAAACAATAAATGATTAATGGTGAACCATATTAATAATTAAGAATGTTATTAATGATAGTATTATATGTAAACACTTAATAATATGAAGTGAACACTGAAGAGTGATGATGACAGTATTATTTAAAATAGAATCTTATTGTTAAAGAAATTAAGTTTAATTATATACAATAGTATTTAAAAGGGAGAATCCCATGAAGGGTAAACAGTTGGTGTTACAATGGATAGAAGGTAGATATTATTTAAGAAATAAGAAATTAAAAATGAAATAAATAAACACCCCAGGTTATAAGGGATAATCAGTTAAGGAAGTTTAAATGGTGTGATGATGTTTATCACCCAAACAATAATAAAGAATGAAATGAATTGTAAACAAACTTTACCTAATAACTGTTAAAAAATTGTTTAATTAAAGTTATGAATAGGATATGGCTGGAGGAATTGTACAGACCATAGGCCTAAATGTTATGTTTTATTTGATAAAGAATAATAAGTAGTAGCCATATTGTTAACAAGGGCAAAATAGATAAATAAGAAGTTGAAACAATACAGTTCTAATTACACTAGAAAATCAGTTATGTAGAAAATAATAGAAACATAAAAATAGGATAAAAACAGATCCAAAACACACCAACAAATAAACCAATCAATTATAATAACAAAACAAAACACATTAGAATAAAATGAGATATAATTTGTATAAGATAAGTAAATATAATCAATGGCTACTTAGGCCTAGGAAATGCCTAACTGTCAAAAACAATTAACTACAAATTGTATAAAATCAACAAGGAAATTAACAAATCCAAGGTGAATAAATAGCCAAGTATAATTTGTAAATCATTTTAAAAGAAAAATGTTAGAATAAGGACTTAAATTAAAAGAGAAATGTAATTAACAAATATTAACATAAATGTACAAACATTAATATTTCGAAGAACCCAACCTTATGTGATATCAAAATAATCTTTGAAAGGAAATACAGACAGTAGTGATAATATTTAATACTCAGGAAGGAAGACAGAAGAATAAAAGCATTCAGAAGATATACAGTAATTTTGAATAAAAATTCAAATTTGATAACAATGGTTATAAGCCAAGATTAACCAATCAGGATTAATTTGTAACCATGACAGACGTTGGTTACGAATTTTCCGTTAATTTATAGTACTCTATAAGTGACGCTCATGCAGATTAGACGCCAGATTTTGAATGGCCTAAATTTTCATTTAAAATGTATAAAAAGTAGTCAAAATTCAAAAGCATGAACAAGTAAGAAGAAGACGAGGGAGCAATAACATTTAACTGATGCCAAGGACCAATTCGAATAGAAATTAAATGAAGAAATTACTACAACTAACATGACAAAGATGCCAGCAGCCCAAATCATTCAAAATTGATGACTATTCTATTTCACCTGAACAACGGTTTATCACCAGCCTTCTGATTTGATAAGTATCATTGAATTACCCAATTTCCTGAAATAAACTCACTTTAAATATTTCTCACAGTTATCTGAACTCTCACTATAAACTGAATATAATTTCCTTCAAAGATTAAGTAAAATAAACAAACACTGAAAATGTATTAATTAAGAAAATAACCTAATGTTAGACTACGAACTTTTGAAACACACTTTACTACACAGCAGGAACAAATTGTAGCTACACATTATATTATTTAAGTACGAATAATGTAAGGTAGTGTACTTTTTATTGTAATCATAATTAATGTTTTTCTCATAATCAAAAGAACCTAGATTTTAAACGGAACAGATTGTAAACAAACTAAACTGTAGCCATCTTAGGCCGTATGAATCGTTCCAAAATCAATTTCACCAAACCCTAGAGAGATTGTCTCATATTAATTGTCGGTGCAAAATTGTTGAATAACCAAATATAATTTTCTTGTCAAACTGAATAATTACCAATCAATAATTAAAGAAACTAGTACAGAGTGTAACCATTGTTTTATGTCATAGGGAAGTGTATTGTATAATTTGTGCATTTTAGCGAACTTCCAGAATTGACGGCCAGCGCTCACGCTGCAACTCGACAAACTACCTGCTTGATTCAGTAGGTCGTACGAAGGCGGGAACAAATTCGAATACTCCCGGCCGTCATAGCTTAAAACACGTTTGTCACGTTATTTAGTAATTTAATTGTTTTAAATAAACAATTTGGCGCCACCCAGGATTCATAAACCCCTATGGAATAACAGGTAAGGTTTCCACTCGCGTTGTACTGGTAATTTGAACATCGCTGCGGACTTCGTTAGCACAAAACATTGAAGTAACGACACCAGTGTGAGGCGAACACACAACCTATACATAATAACAGAGATGACAACACTTACAACGTTACAATATATATAAAATTTCGAGATGGCAGATAATAACGAGAATGTCAGCTTAACTGACATTGAAAACGAAAGCCAAATAAATGTTGAATTAAGCGGAACTGAGTCGAAAATTATGGATGAAGTAATTCATTCAATGCCAGTCCCGATTAAAAAATCTTAGCATCATGATATGATGAAAATGATACAATTGCTTTTAGAGAAAAATACAATGTTGTGTACTAATTTCAGTGAACAGAGTGTAAAGTTAAACAAATTTGATGAAAAGTTTGATAAATTTGATGAGAAGTTTGACGAAGTAAAAGATGAAATTAAGAAACAAAATTTTAATTGCAATAACCAAATAAACGAAATGAATGCACGTTATGAAAATATGCAAGAACAAATCGTAGAATCAGTTAGCGAAAAGTTTGAGACTCAAATAAACAGTTTAGAAAACAAAATAAGTAAAGTAGATGAAATAATAGTTGAGAAAGTTCAAAGTCAAATTATAATGCAAAGTAAAGAAATAGAGAGTAAATGTTTAGATACAGTTGATAAACGAATAGAAACTAAAACAAAATTTGAAATTAATAAGCAAATAGACAGTAAGACAGAGATTTTACAAAATCAAATAGAGAAATGTGAATTTAATGTAACAAATATGACAGAGAATATCGAAATAATCGATAAAGCTATTTTAGAACATGAAATGAATACTAGCAGTGAAATAAGTATCATACAAAATAAAATTAAAGAGATAAGTGATTTCAATGTTCAAACTAACAATGATATATATGATAAGTGTACTTCAATTGAAGGTAATTGAAGCAGTGTGAAAGATGAATTACGGGGGGGGGAGATTAATAAAAAACTGACCGGGGTAACTGAAAGAGTAATAATCACCCGCGACTTACATAATGAGATCGAATTAAAAACATTTAGTTATGAGAACAGGGCGGTACACCCGATGAGATTTATTAATCAAACCAGAGAATACCATCGCTTTAGCAACAGTAGCTGGGAAGTACAGCTGCTGGAAATTGTTAAATGTTTTAAAGGGAGTTCCACTATATGGGCAGAAGCACATCGTTTAGAATGGGGCAATTATGACGAGTTTGAAAGGGCGTTTAAGGGGAAATATTGGGCGGAAGACGACCAAGAGATTCTACGGAGCCGTATGATGGGAACAGGTAATTTTGTAGGGCACCAAAACAATATCATGATATATGTCACTAAATTATATAATGAGGCCAAGTATTTAGAGCCACCAATACCTTTAAAATTATTCGTAAGACACGTGAGTAAACATCTGCCGCGTGAAGTTCAAATAACATTAATGACTAAAGAAATAAACGATATGAATGATTTGGAAAGAATTTTAGACGTCTTACAAAGTATTCGAGATAGAGAAGTGGGTAGGCGACCTCAACCGCCAAATAATAATAATAATAGTTGTGAATATAATAACCATAGAGTTAATCCCAGTGGATATGGAGGTATGTGTATAAATAATTTCAACAACCAAGAGGATTGGACATGTTCCAAATGTAGGTGCGAAAATTATGCAAGCCGGCAGAAATGTTTCAGATGTAGCCAAGCGAGAGATGATCCAAGGAGGAGAGGAGGACCAACTCAACATGTCCAGCAGCAGAGAGGAATACCAAGCACCAGGGGAATAGCTGGAAATAACCACGGACCACCAAGGGGTCACAATGGACCAACTACCAGTACTAACAGAAACCAAGCGGAAAACTAGAGTCGACAGGGGTAGCAAGGATCAGACCACTGTCCAGGGAAGCGAATGAGGTCCGACCAAAGGAGGATTTTCAGAACAATGTAATCAAAACAGACATCGTGATGGACTTATTGGAGGAGGAGAATAAGACAACAATCGGAATGAGAACCGGATTAACGGAAGTACAGGTAACCATAGCAGGTAAGAGTTACAGAACACTTATAGATACAGGTAGTGAGATTTCGGTAATTGCTGAAAATATTTTGGGAGAATTAAGGGAGACTAATACAAATATTCCGATTTTACCAGTAGCAGGGGTTACAGTAGTGGGAGTTATGGGAGTACGGAGTAAACGAGTAACCAAACAAATACATTTAAATTTCCTGGTAAATAATACAGAATTTGAAAATACATTTTTAGTGGTAAAAGGGCTAAGTCTAGATATAATTTTAGGTAATGATTTTCTACAGAGAAATAAAGCTGTCATAAATTTTAAAGAGAAAGTAGTAGAGTTAGAGGGGGGTGATCGGTCGATCAGGGTTAATTTTGAACAGGTGGTAGATAAGGTTAGAGTAACGGGGGTAAAAATACTACAGAAACGGGTAGGCGAGAGTGACACTGAAGCGAGAGTAAATTCATGTAGAGAGGGAGAGTATATTGAGAGTTTTGAAGGAGAGTTGAGTGAAAGTAGTGAAGAAGTGTGGGAAGTAAGGGCGGAGAAATTTTGTAGTGAGGTGAGGTGGTAAGGTGTGATCAACGTGCGTCGTTGTGGCAGGTGATTGAGCAGTTTCGAGGAGTGTTTGCCGATATTCCGGGAAGGGCAAAAGACTATAAATGTGTATTGCAGGTACGGGAACACACACCTTTCATGCAGCGAAGTTATCCAGTGCCTTATTCCAAACGAAGAGCGGTGCAAGAAGAATTAGACAGAATGATGGAGGGAGGCATTATAGAAAGGTCAGTGTCACTTTAATCAAATCCATTAGTAGTTGTCATAAAGAAGGATGGTAGGGTTAGATTATGTTTAGATGCGAGAAGGATTAACCAAATAATAATACCCGACCATGAATCACCAGAATCGATAAATGAGATTTTTCAAAAGTTTAGTGGGGTGCGATACATGACTTTGCTCGATTTAACAGCAGGGTATTGGCAGGTGCCGTTAGCAGAAGTAAGTAGAAAATATAAATATACAGCATTCTTGTTTAATGGAAAAAATTACCAATTTAAACGCTTACCATTTGGGTTAAATACTAGTGTAGCTAGTTTTATTAAATGTTTAGACCAGATTTTGAAACCGAAGGACTTAAGACTTTTTAACAGTATATGTGGATGATATTTTAATTGCTTCCAGAACTTTTCAGGAACACTTAGAGCATTTGGAATATGTGTCAACTAAATTAGAAGAAGGAGGACTCACCGTAAATTGGGAGAAATCCAAATTTTTGCAAACTAAGATCAATTTTTTAGGATTTATTATTACGCAAGATGGAATCTCCGCAAATCCAGATAAGGTTGACTCCATTATGCGCTTCCCTGAGCCAAAGAATATCAAACAGCTACAGAGCTTTTTAGGACTTTGTAATTTCTACCGTAAGTTCCAGAAGAATTATGCACACACAACATCGAAACTAAGTGCAGTACTCCAGAAGAACAAGCAGTGGAGGTGGGGAGAATTGGAACGCGATGCATTTAATGTAATTAAGAGAAAGTTTAGCCACATGATTGTGATGAATCGTCCTGATTTTAATAAAACCTATTTACAGACAGATGCGAGCAACGTAGCATTAGGGGCGGAGCTCTACCAGGAGGACTGTGATAAGGAACATCTGACTATCGCCTTCGCCAGCAGGTCACTTCTGTCTGCGGAGAAGAATTACACAACCACAGAGAAAGAACTTTTAAGCATTGTGTTCGCCGTGGGAAAGTTCTGGACATACATCCTGGGGAACAAAACTGTAATACGAACGGACCACAAGGCATTATCCTTTTTGAACACATTTAAGCTTGCTCACAGCCGTCTAACCATGTGGGTACTTGTATTACAAGAGTACAATTTTGCGTGGGAACAGATAATAAAATACCTGACACTCTTTCCAGGGTAGATATGTTAAACAATAAAACGGGTAGAGACTTAAAAGAAATTGAGATTTTTCAGATATGCCGGGAGGACAGAATTTTTGGGGAAGAGTTGCGAGACATTAGAACCATGCAAAGAGCAGATGGTAAGTCAAGTAATATTATACATAGTTTAGAGACTGAATTAGCGGGGTCAGAGTACAATCAACATTTTCAGATCTATCAAGGGTTGCTATATAAGAAAGTAGAAGGGAGTGAGCGTGATTGGAGGTTAGTTGTGCCAGATGGGTTAGCAGATAAAATCATATGGGATTGTCATTTGAGATATGGTCATTTTGGGGCGAAAAAGTGTGTTAATATTTATAAGAGTCTTGCGTTTTTAAGAATATGGAAAGGCGGGTTAGGAAGTTGTTAAGGGGTTGTGATTTGTGTTAAAAGTCTAAAGTAGTGAACTATAGGGTTGAAGGGGAGATGAATTTTATAAAAGTAGAAAGGCCATTTGATTTAGTTGCGGTAGATTTGTATGGACCGTTGCCGAAGGGTAGAGGCGGAGTTATGTATATTTTTGTGATGTTAGACACTTTTTCTAAATATGTAAAGTTATATAGTGTGAAGAGGGCCACCAGTCATGTGCTGAGTGAGAAGGTGACAAAAGACTATATGATAAATGTGGGTAAGCCAAAGGTGATATTATCGGACCATGGGCCACAGTTCATCAGTGGGAGATGGCGCCAGACCCTCGGATGGGAAGGAATAATCCCGAAGCACATGGCAGTCTACCATCCTCAATCCAACCAGGCAGAGCGTGTCATGAGAGAGATAGGCAGGATTTTTAGAGCCTATTGTCACGCCAAACAGCGAGTGGCCGTTATACGTCAGAAGGGTAGAAAATTGGCTGAACAGTACCACACACGAGTCGACAGGATATACACCTCACGAGTTAATTAAGGGAACACGCCCCCCGAGGATTTTAGAACAGTTGTTCGGCTACCCACCTGAGAGCGAGCAAACGGATGTGAGTATTAAAATCAGGTTGGCTAATGAAAATTTATTGAGTAAAGGTGAACAACGTAAACGTAGACACGATGCAAAAGATAAATAGATGAAGTATGAAGTAGGACAGTTGGTATTGGTGAGGAGACATGACTTGTCAAGTGCTCAGGACAAGGAGATTAAGAAGTTTTTCTTGCTTTACGAAGGACCTTATGAGGTAATAGAAGTTAAGATGAAGATTTCATATGTATTACAGAACAGAGAAACAAGGGAGATAGTAGGGACACACAATGCAACAAATTTGAAATTGTATTGGTCATCATAGGAATTTTAGCAATGATTGTTATTAATATTAATGTGTGGATGAAATTTAATTTGATTTTATATGATTACAGAAGGGACTCTCCCCCATTTTCGGGCGATCACAGACTCACCACCTCTGATCGTGGATTTTGGCAATCTGGAGGCGAACCATGGTTGGCGGTAGCCTCAACAAGGGGGTGAAAGCAACGATGGTCCTACTCCACAAATTGGTGCAAGTAGAAATTTAATTTTGTTGTTGAACGGGGAGGGGGACCCCTAGTTTCGTGGAAATGTAAGGTAGAGTAAAAAAAAAAAGCAGTATTTTCCACGAACAGTAGTTTTATTTTATGAATTATGGAATAAAACACCTGTGTAACGTAAATCATTAACTCAGGAAGGAGTTATATTTTTTTCTTTATAGAATATAAATATAAGATGATCTATTGTTGTACTTATTATCTTGTCGTGAGAAGGTTTGTTGAGAAGTGAAAGCTGGAACTTGCAAAAAGTGTCTATATTAAAATTTTATTATGTGAATTTAATCAAAATCAACCGTTTTTTGGAGAAAATGTAAAAGACAAAATTTAAAAAATTTTGAAAATTGTATTATTAAAGTGACCACCTTCAGTGGTTGTGAAATGAAGAAGAACATAGTGAAACTATGGTGATGCCTTAAGACTGCTTTATGAACAGTGATAATATGATTATTAATGTTTGTAATGTATATTACTTTTAAATAAGAATGATTTTATATGTATTCGTAAATATGTATAAGTCAATAATTTTGGGGGCAGTTATAACACTAGGTGTCAAACCATTGCGATTCCCTACATTTCGGGCGATCTCGGCCTTACCAACCCAGATCGTGGTTTTGGATGACAATCAGCTGTGGGCAGCATTACTGTAAAACTGACCACAGTTGGTTGCCTTTGAAATTGGTTCAACATAGAAATTTAATGGGGTTTAATAAGGGAATCTAAGATAATTTTGAACACAGGCTATTTTCACCCAAATAGGGGTGGTAGACCTTAGAGGCATATGTTAAGATAATGAGTAGGGGTACTTACCCTGAAGTTTCTTGTAACGCTGAAGCAAGGATGGGACTGAGAGAAAAGAAAAAAGTGCTCACTCCTTCCGCCTCAGTCCTTGTGGAGGCAACTGGACGCAACAGTTCGGGGGGGGGCATATATGTATACATGTGTGTTAAGAGTTAAGAAAAACCAGTGCTTCTTAACGCAAACCAGTGCACAGCTAAGGGGAGACAGATCAGTTAGGGATATGGTATTATACGAGACCACTATTTGATATTTTGATTTGATGTTTCAGTGTCTGGTGATGCTGTGGCGGTGGTCCTGAGCTGGCCTGCGCGTCAGAGCAGGAGCGTCAAGTGCCTGACTGGCCTTACGGTGTTGGGATCTCAAGAGAGAAGTCCAGTAAGGTCATGCAGGTGCTGTTACAGTCACTGGACCAATGGTGAGTTAAATATTCTTTTTATATAACCGGTAAAGGGGGTTGTGGCGACATATCCCGACTGATCCCTTTAGGAAGTATGAGTGTGTCAATGAGAGTTTTTATGCTTCGGCATAAAACCTCTCATTGAGGGGGTATTGTAATGGGACAAACTACTGGGGTTTGGTTTATTCTTGAATAATTGTGGAATATAGTAGCCACTCATGCTGAACAACATTTTGATCATAAACGCTTGACATTTTTTTAACACCTTGCAGTCAGTGCGTACCAAGCCGTGCGAGGCACAAGAACAATTAAGTCTGGGAATGTAAATGGTCAAAAGGGGTGCGAATTCATGCGTATGCGCACGAGTCGGCCAACGGTCACACGATATAAAGCACGTACATACATTCCAGCATCTAACATGTGACGAAAACAAAGAACTAAACGCAGTAAAATCCGCCTCAGTCGCATATACAGCTTAAAGCCGGCCGGTGGTGACAAAAGTTCCGGAACGAAAATGCGGGCCCACAACTAAAAAAAATGTGATTTTAAAACCGAATACATAATTTAAATCGGAACATGATTATACAGTGAGTAATTAAATAATTAAAGTAACAGTTTCGATAAAAGATGGTGCGACTAATATGTGCGGAGTGATGGAAGGTACTACGGAACATTGGACTCTTTCGTAAGCCAGATCAGTAACCAGAGTGGTATAGCAAATTCAAAATTATGTTCTTTTAGAGTACTCTATTTACCATTGAATAAAGAAATTGAGATCACAAATGGGCAGGGGGCATATGTATGAATGCGAGCGTGAATAAAAATGATAAAATAAGAAGCGCTGGTTTGGGTTAATTAAATTTTGATGGTAGTTTTAAAGATGTTGTTATTTTACATATAAATTTATATATAAGAAAATTTAAGTTGTTGTCTGAATAATTTTCATTTTGATATGTAACAAATTGTTAAGAATTATGAGAACTGAAAGGGATATACAAAACAAGAAATGATCAATAAAATTTTATTTGCTTAGTAAACTAAGAAATGATCATTATTCAAATAGCCAGTTCTGATTTTCCCGTTTGCTGATTCAAACCCTGGCGAGTAAACTTTTAAGTTGATAGATAACAACACGGCGTCTACAAGGGCCTACAGATGCATAATAAATTAATAAATTCTATTTATCGATTTATAAAAAGGTAAGTACTAGTACAATTGACGTCCGAATTAGGGACAAATTTATAATTTAAATAAGCTGTACTATCACATACATTATCAGTATAATAGTGTTGTTGGAACTTGGTGTACGCTTATTGACTGTTACATTGTATTTGTCAACATAGTTCATTTAATTTTTATCACTGTTTATCTATTTCATACCTGCTATTTTACAGACAACTAATGATAATGTGATGTATTTATAATATACACACACTTATTCTTTACTAATGGTACCTATAATCTGAATATTCTATTGTAGTGTATTCATTGTTCATAACCTAAAGATACCTTGTATACTTACGTTTATTTTGATTTTATAGATACGATATATTATATCTCACAAATGTGGTTATGTATACAAAAACTAAGACGCCATCTATGCAATTAACTAAGTCATGGGCCAGAAGTTCGTTACGCGAAGTCATAGGAAACGGAAATTGCTTGAAATAACAAAACAGCTGTTCTAATTGTTACCAATGAAATACCCCTTTTTATTCTTTACTTTGTTACATAACATTTTTTAAAACCAACTGTAACCCTTCCAAAAACATAATGAGTAATAATAACTTTGATTAAGTTTAATGATTATATGTTTAAATGATTATACAATAATAACATGTATATATTTATATTTATATAGTGGTGCTCAACCCAGCACTTAGAATAATTACGCACGCACACAACCACTCACCCTTTCATTATCATGGTACAACTTATTTAAATATTCATTTTTAAAGTATCCAAGTCACTGTATTAAATAAATAATTGCTTATCTAATCCGTCGAGTGACTTACTTGTAATTCCGCTTGACGCGTTTCAGGGCATATGCCCCATCTTCAGAATAATTCCTCTTCACAGAACGTCAGACATTAAGATTAAAATGTAATAAATTAAAATTAAAATCCATGGTTAAAATATTAACTCGTCAAAATATTAAAATATATGAATGCACAGAGAAGCACGCACTATCACAACATGAGTTCACTTCGCGTTATAGCCGGTGTACACCGCCGCGATGTTAATCGCGCACTGACTGTCTGAGTAAACTGTTATCTGTGCAACGCATCTTGTATCTCAATGGCTGTGTCGTACAAGGGATTTGACTTGAAGTTAAACGACCAAACTTAACTTTTGCCAGTCTCGTTCGTATATCGGCACAATCGGTGTGTTTTACTGCGCTTGACGGGACTTTTTTGGTCAACCCACGTAACCCACCGTCGTGGGACCGATTCTATACGTCGATCTTGTTTACGAACGATTTAATCGGTCGAGGACGCCTACACCAAACCGAACTATTACTTTCCTTAATACATTTTGATAGTAGATATTATACTGTTTATTAACCACCTACAGTGGTCTAAAAAGTTAAAATTCACTCGTAAGTGAATGGGCGGCCGGCCGGCTCAAATCAGAGCTGCAGATGAAATGACGGCAATTTCTGGTTGAAATCTGCGGAAGTGGGGTGTATTGACGTCACATTCCTTTGTCTAAGTTGTTGACATCGCCGTTTGTAGTTGTCAACACATTCTCCGCCTCTGACGTAACGAAGGCTTGGCTCTGCTTATCTCAATAACTGCACACTGTTTTTGTGATGTGACACCGTTTTTTGTCATGAATTAGTTCAAATCCTGGCAAATACTGTAATATAGTCCACTCACCGTAAATTCTATATAGGGTGTTTGAGGTTGGGTTGGGTATGTCAAAAAATAGGAAAATACAATATTTATGATCTCGTTAAACGACCAAACTTAACTTCAAGTCAAATCCCTTGTACGACACAGCCATTGAGATACAAGATGCGTTGCACAGATAACAGTTTACTCAGACAGTCAGTGCGCGATTAACATCGCGGCGGTGTACACCGGCTATAACGCGAAGTGAACTCATGTTGTGATAGTGCGTGCTTCTCTGTGCATTCATATATTTTAATATTTTGACGAGTTAATATTTTAACCATGGATTTTAATTTTAATTTATTACATTTTAATCTTAATGTCTGACGTTCTGTGAAGAGGAATTATTCTGAAGATGGGGCATATGCCCTGAAACGCGTCAAGCGGAATTACAAGTAAGTCACTCGACGGATTAGATAAGCAATTATTTACTTATTTAAATTTTGGAGCTCCTTAAATTTAGATTGAAATTTGGAATAATTTATTAAATGATTGATTTCTACAATAACATATATTGGGAAATAAAGGATTCAAAATATATAAGGAACGCTCTCGCCAATTTCCGTGTTGGCTTCCTCGCACTGCCAGTCTCGTTCGTATATCGGCACAATCGGTGTGTTTTACTGCGCTTGACGGGACTTTTTTGGTCAACCCACGTAACCCACCGTCGTGGGACCGATTCTATACGTCGATCTTGTTTACGAACGATTTAATCGGTCGAGGACGCCTACACCAAACCGAACTATTACTTTCCTTAATACATTTTGATAGTAGATATTATACTGTTTATTAACCACCTACAGTGGTCTAAAAAGTTAAAATTCACTCGTAAGTGAATGGGCGGCCGGCCGGCTCAAATCAGAGCTGCAGATGAAATGACGGCAATTTCTGGTTGAAATCTGCGGAAGTGGGGTGTATTGACGTCACATTCCTTTGTCTAAGTTGTTGACATCGCCGTTTGTAGTTGTCAACACATTCTCCGCCTCTGACGTAACGAAGGCTTGGCTCTGCTTATCTCAATAACTGCACACTGTTTTTGTGATGTGACACCGTTTTTTGTCATGAATTAGTTCAAATCCTGGCAAATACTGTAATATAGTCCACTCACCGTAAATTCTATATAGGGTGTTTGAGGTTGGGTTGGGTATGTCAAAAAATAGGAAAATACAATATTTATGATCTCGTTACCATATTTTATGTAATTATACAATGTACCATGATTGTACCATCACAAAACCCCCTCAATGAAAGATGGTGTGACGAAGCACACAAACTTTCATTGACCCTTTCATACTTCCTAAAGGGATCAGTCAGGACAAGTCGCCACAACCCCCTTACAATTTTATATAAAAAATAACAATAACTCACCCTTGGTCTGGTGATGAGGACCGTACCTTCATGACCTTACTGGACTTCTCCTGCGAGATCCCAACACCATAAGGCCACTTAGGCTCTTAACGCCCCTGCTCTGACTCGTTGGCCAGCTCAGGACCGCTGTCACACCCCAAACACTGAAACAATTTATAAAAAATATTAATATAGTGGCTTATTGAATCACTACCTCCTTAACTGATATGGTTCCCCTTAGCTAAGTGCTGGTTTGTGCCAATAAGCACTGGGTTGGCTTACTATTTATAAAATTATAAATTATATTAAATAAAATTATAAAGTATAAAAATTATAAAAATAATAAATCTCAAGGATTAAAAAGAATATCTTGCCTGCGTATTACAAACCCTAGCTTGAATAATAGTTTCGATTCCTATCGATAATAATTATCTTCGTTCTATAATTACTATAATTGTAACATAAGCACAAAATTATAAAAAATTGAATAAAATATATTTGAAAATATAAAATATATATAATATAAAATATAATTATCTATCTCCCAAACTTGGAGAAAAACAAATCAAGAAATTTAATGAATCGATTTATTTACTTATAAACTTTTATTATGATTATTAGTATTATTATTATTATTATTATTATTAACAGTTAATCATCTGGCTGATAAATATTATTAACAACGCCATTTAAAAATTTTTTTTTCTCTTCCTACACATATTATAAAATCATGTTAAAAAGTTTTCAAATAAATACATAATACATTAATAATTAACACTGATATATTAATAATACAGTTAATACATTTTAAATACTCAATCATATTTAATCATATCTTAATAAATAATAAAGATATATCAAAATTGAAATATCATTTAAAAAATGTTAATTCTTTAGTTACATTAATAAATTTGTAGACACTTTCCAAGTCCAAAACATCACTTTTCTAACACTCCAGGAAAACAATGGATCTTCTGATATGCTTAGTTACATAAAAAAAATATAACTCCTTACTGAGTTAACCTCTTAAGTTACACAATTTTCAAATTTTATTCTATGATAAAACAAAATTTCATGGGATTAATGCCAAAAGATTTTTTTTTTTTTTTTTTTTTTTTTTTTTTTTTTTTTTTTTTTTTTTTATCCCAAGAATTAGGGGTCCCCCTCCCCGTTCAATAATAAGATTAAATTTTCAAATTTCTACCAATTTTGTGTGGAGGAAGACCATCGTTGCTTTTACTTCCTTACGTCAGTTCCGCCAACCATGGTCCGCCTCCCAAACTCCAAAATCCACGATCAGAGGTGGTGAATCTGTGATCACCCGAAAATGGGGGATAGTCCCTTCTGTAAACCAATAACTAAATTAATACTCATATACTCCAAATATAAAACATCAATATAAAATAACTAAGTCGACCAGTACAACTTTAAATTTGTAGCATTGTGTGTTCCTACTATCTCTCCAGTTACGTTGTTCTGTAATACATAAGAATTTTGCATCTTAACTTCTATGATCTCATATGGCCCTTCGTATAAGAGAAAGAATTTCTTAATTTCTTTGTCTTGTGCACTCGATAAGTCATGTCTCTTAACTAATACCATTTGTCCTACATTATACTTAATCCACTTACCTCTTGCGTCGTGTCTACGTTTTCTCTGTTCACCCTTACTAATTAAATTTTCATTTGCCAACCGGATTTTAATGTTTATATCAGTTGTTCTACCTTCAGTTGGATAGTCGAATAATTGTTCTAAGATTCTTGGGGGGCGTGTTCCCCTAACTAATTCATAAGGTGTATAGCCAGTAGACTCGTGGGTGGTACTGTTCAGCCAGGTTTCCACCTTTCGTACATACAACGGCCACTCGCTGTGTTTAGCGTGACAATAGGCTCTGAAGATCCTGCCTATTTCTCTCATTACACGCTCAGCCTGGTTGGACTGGGGATGATACACAGCCGTATGCTTCGTGAGGATGCCTTCCCATCCTAAGGTCTGACGCCATCTTCCGCTGATGAACTGCGGCCCATGGTCTGATAAAATCACTTTTGGCTTACCCACGTTAATCATATAGTCTTTAGTTATTTTTTCACTCAATACCTTACTGGTAGCTCTTTTTACGCTATACAATTTTACATATTTTGAGAAAGTGTCAAGCAATACAAATATATAAACTACTCCGCCTCTACCCTTCGGCAATGGTCCAAACAAATCCACAGCAACTAAATCAAAAGGTCGATCTACCTTAATATAATGTAACTCACCTTCTACTCTGTAGTTAACCACCTTCGACTTTTGACACAAATCACAACTCCTCAACAACTGCCTTACTCGCCTCTCCATATTTCTGAAAATACATGATTCTTTTAAAACATTGACACACTTTTTAGCCCCAAAATGACCATATCGTATATGACAATCCCAAATAATTTTCTCTTCCAACACTGCTGGTATCACTAATTTCCAGTCACGCTCACCCCCTACTACCTTCTTAAACAATAACCCTTTATAAATTTTAAAATATTGATTGTACTCAGACTCATCCAGCTCCGTCTCTAAACTGTGTATTATTTTTCCAGACTTACCATCTGCTCTCTGCATGGTGTTAATATCCTTCAGCTCCTCTCCAAAGATTCTGTCTTCTCTACTAATCTGAAAAATTTCAATTTCTTTTAAGTCCCTACCTGTTTTGTTATTTTCACAATCTACTCTGGATAGAGTGTCGGGTACCTTATTTTCTGTTCCTTTAATGTACTCCCACTCGAAGTTGTACTCCTGTAAAACAAGTACCCACCTGGTTAATCGACTATGAGCCAGTTTACAAGTGTTGAGGAATGACAATGCTTTATGATCAGTTCTAATGATCGTTTTGTTTCCTAAGATGTACGTTCTGAATTTACCAACTGCAAACACAATACTGAGTAATTCCTTCTCGGTGGTCGTATAATTCTTTTCAGCTGGCAGTAAGGATCGACTAGCGAACGCAATTGTCTTATGTTCCTTCTCCTCATCTTCCTGATACAGCTCTGCTCCTACAGCGACAT
Organism: Magicicada septendecula; assembly: GCA_034769895.1. Taxonomy (NCBI): domain Eukaryota; kingdom Metazoa; phylum Arthropoda; class Insecta; order Hemiptera; family Cicadidae; genus Magicicada; species Magicicada septendecula. The sequence goes on along the minus strand of CM068371.1, from coordinate 14,017,209 downwards.
TGCTGGCGTCCGTCTGTAAATAAAACATTTTATCAAAATCCGGATGGTTCATCATAATCATGTCACTAAATCTGCGTTTTATTTCTTCAAAGGCTCCACGCTCCACTTCTCCCCATTTCCATTGTCGGTTTTTCTGTAATACCGCACTTAACTTAGCGGTTAGGTAGGCGTAGTTCCTTTGAAATTTCCTATAAAAGTTGCACAGCCCAAGAAAACTCTGAAGTTGTTTGATGTTTCGCGGTTCAGGGAAACGCATAATAGATTCGACCTTGTCCGGGTTTGCGGAAATTCCTTCCGATGTAATAATGAATCCTAAAAAATTAATCTTCGTTTGTAGAAATTTGGACTTATCCCAATTTACGGTTAATCCTCCCGCTTCTAATTTTCCTAACACATATTTTAAATGTTCTAAATGGTCTTCCAATGTACGTGAAGCTATTAAAATATCATCTACATAAACTGTGAGAAAATCTAAATCTTTTGGTCTCAAAATTCTATCCAAACATTTAATGAAACTAGCTACGCTGGTATTTAGCCCAAATGGTAGTCGCTTAAACTGATAATTTTTTCCATTAAACAAAAATGCTGTATATTGCCTACTTACCTCTGCTAATGGTACCTGCCAATATCCAGCAGTCAGATCTAATGATGTCATAAACCGTACGCCACTAAACTTTTGAAAGATCTCATTTATAGATTCCGGTGATTCTCGGTCTGGTATAATAATTTGATTAATTTTCCTTGCGTCTAGGCATAATCTTACTCCTCCTTCCTTCTTGATTACCACCACTAACGGATTTGAGTAGTGAGACACTGACCTCTCTATGATACCATTATCTAACATCTTGTCCAACTCTTCTTGCACCGCTCGTCTTTTAGAGTAAGGCACTGGATATCTCCGCTGCATGAATGGTGTGTGTTCCTTTATCTGTAACATACATTCATAATTTTTTGCCCTTCCTGGAATATCGGCAAACACTCCCTTAAACTGCTCTATTACCTGCCATAACGCTATACGTTGGCCACTCCTTATCACCTCACCCCCACTACAGAATTCATCCGCCCTTATCTCCCATACTTCATTATTAATATTACTCATTTCATTATCAACATCTTCTAAATACTCACCCTCTATACAAAAATTTACTTTAGTATCTAAGTGATTCTCAACTACTTGTTTCTGTAACAATTTCACACCAGTTGTTCTAACTTTATTTATCACGTTTTCAAAATTAATTTTCACAGACCGATCACCCCCATCTATCTCCACCACTTTTTCTTTAAAATTTATTACAGCTTTATTTCTTTGTAAAAAATCATTTCCCAAAATGATGTCTAAACTTAACCCCTTGACTACCAAAAATGTATTATCAAAATTCATATCTCCAATTGAGAAGCTTAAATGTATCTGTTTTGTCACCCTTTTACTACGTACCCCCGTGACTCCTATTACTGTAACCCCTGCTACGGGTAAAACTGGAATATTCTTATTCAATTCTTTCAATTCACTTAAAATGTTCTCGGCTATTACTGAAATTTCGCTCCCTGTATCGACAAGTGTTTTAAAGTTTCTATTATCTATTGTTACCTGTATTTCCGTGAGTCCAGCTCTCACCTCCAATGTCGTGTTACACTCCTCCTCCAATAAATCTGCAACGATGTCTGCTTTTATAACGTTGGATTTTAAGTTCTCGATGGGTCGGACCTCATGAGTTTCCCTGAACAGTGGTCGGGTCCTACTTACCACTGTTGACTTCAGTTTTCCGGCTGTGTCCTATTATGACTTGTTGATGGCACAGGGTGTCCGCGTGTTGGTCCCTGATGGTGATACGGTGCTCCTCTGTTACTAGGGCTCCTCTGTTCGCAGGTATGAATTGCTTTACTTGGTTATTTCTTGGTGCTTTACAGAAATAACAATGCTGCATGTGACCCCGATTCTCCTTCCTGCAACTAGAACAACTCCAACCGCCTGGTGTCGGTAAATCATTTCTAACATTATATTTATTGCCAGTATGATTGAAATAAGGCCTTGGCCGATTAAACTCATTGTTATTATTGTTATGGTTATACATATTTGGTTGTATAGGGCGTCTACCCATTTCACGATCATTTATACTTTGTAGTATATCTAATACCCTTTCCAGTTCATCAAGATTTTCTATTTCTTTAGTCATCAGAGTGACCTGCACTTCTCTAGGTAAGTGCTTACTAACATACCTAACAAATGACTTAAATGGTATAGGAGGCTCTAAATATTTAGCTTCGTTGTACAATTTTGTTACATAAATAGTAATGTTATTATTACTAACGTTACGTCCCATGAAATTACCCGTTCCCATAATACGGCTTCTTAAAGTCTCCTGCTCTTCTTCTGTCCAATATTTACCCTTAAAAGCTTTCTCAAAAGTATTATAACAATCCCATTCTAACCTATGAGCTTCAGCCCATATGACTGAGTTACCCTTGAAACATTTAATAATTTTATTTAATTTCACTTCCCAGCTACTACTACTAAAATGATTATAATCCCTAGTCTGATTAAGGAATCGCATGGGATGTATTACTCTGTTTTCATGACTAAAATTCTCTAGTTCTATTTCATTATAGAAATCTCTAGTTACTACTACTCTATCAGTTATGCTTGAAACATTTTTATTTATTTCTCCCTGTAATTCGTTTTTTACACTGGTCAAATTATTTGCAATCATATCATATTTATCATGCACATCCATACTATTTTGTACAGTTAAGTCATCAATTTCTTTAATCTTACTTTGTAACAAATTAAATCTACTCTTGGTATTTTTCTCATGTTCAGTCATAGTACTATCTATAGCTTCTAAATTTTTAGTAATATCTATCACGTTTATTTCAATGTTTTCTAAATGATTTTGCAACACATTGGTTTTAACTTCTACTTGACTTTCTACAAAATGTAAACATTTCTGTTGTATTTCTGTACTTGTTGACTGTAATTTACTGTTAATCGTGTTATTTACTGTGTCCTGTACTAGATCAATTTTAGTGTCTAAATCATTTATGGTACTACTGAACTTGTCATCAACAATGGCTAGTGTGGTTTTCTGTATGTTATCACAACGTGTTTCTACTGTGTTAATTCTCTCCTCAAATTGACAATTTTGTCTTTTTATTTCATTCTTTAATTCATTGAATTTAATATTAGAATCGATTTTCTGTTCGTCTAGTTTTTTATCTAGTTTTAATAACAATTGTATCATTGCATTGCTTTCATCCTGCTTACTATCTAAACTAGTTGAAATGGATGTATTGACTTTCTTTATTTCTACAGATACAGGCGTATGCGCCTCGTCAATCTGACTAGTTTGAGGTGTTTGTACATCCATCTCGCCAGTCAAATTTACGTTAGTTGTACCTATTTCTAACGTAATATTGTCATTAGTACTCATATTGGCAATTTTGCAATACCTGCATGCATACAATTGTATAACCTAATTGTGGGGTTATGTTTACGAATTATAAAATTTTGTGTCCGTTACCTCAAGCAATTTGTTCCGTTTTTTCTAGGCGTACATTAGGTAATAATATGTTTAAATAATACCACCTAATGTCCCTGTTCCAGAAGCCACCTGTATAGTTACGTTTATTTTGATTTTATAGATACGATATATTATATCTCACAAATGTGGCTATGTATACAAAAACTAAGACGCCATCTATGCAATTAACTAAGTCATGGGCCAGAAGTTCGTTACGAGAAGTCATAGGAAACGGAAATTGCTTGAAATAACAAAACAGCTGTTCTAATTGTTACCAATGAAATACCCCTTTTTATTCTTTACTTTGTTACATAACATTTTTTAAAACCAACTGTAACCCTTCCAAAAACATAATGTGTAATAATAACTTTGATTAAGTTTAATGATTATATGTTTAAATGATTATACAATAATAACATGTATATATTTATATTTATATAGTGGTGCTCAACCCAGCACTTAGAATAATTACGCACGCACACAACCACTCACCCTTTCATTATCATGGTACAACTTATTTAAATTTTGGAGCTCCTTAAATTTAGATTGAAATTTTGAATAATTTGTTAAATGATTGATTTCTACAATAACATATATTGGGAAATAAAGGATTCAAAATATATAAGGAACGCTCTCACCAATTTCCGTGTTGGCTTCCTCGCACTGCCAGTCTCGTTCGTATATCGGCACAATCGGTGTGTTTTACTGCGCTTGACGGGACTTTTTTGGTCAACCCACGTAACCCACCGTCGTGGGACCGATTCTATACGTCGATCTTGTTTACGAACGATTTAATCGGTCGAGGACGCCTACACCAAACCGAACTATTACTTTCCTTAATACATTTTGATAGTAGATATTATACTGTTTATTAACCACCTACAGTGGTCTAAAAAGTTAAAATTCACTCGTAAGTGAATGGGCGGCCGGCCGGCTCAAATCAGAGCTGCAGATGAAATGACGGCAATTTCTGGTTGAAATCTGCGGAAGTGGGGTGTATTGACGTCACATTCCTTTGTCTAAGTTGTTGACATCGCCGTTTGTAGTTGTCAACACATTCTCCGCCTCTGACGTAACGAAGGCTTGGCTCTGCTTATCTCAATAACTGCACACTGTTTTTGTGATGTGACACCGTTTTTTGTCATGAATTAGTTCAAATCCTGGCAAATACTGTAATATAGTCCACTCACCATAAATTCTATATAGGGTGTTTGAGGTTGGGTTGGGTATGTCAAAAAATAGGAAAATACAATATTTATGATCTCGTTACCATATTTTATGTAATTATACAATGTACCATGATTGTACCATCACAACCTTTACAGACAACTGTACAAGGTTTCCAGCATTTTAGAAACTGATAAATGCAATTACTGTTTTAACATAGCAAAATAATAATTTTAGTCCTACAATTTTTTGTTTTACAATAAGATAAAATAATCACTCATTTTGAAGCTAAAATATGGTCGGTTATTCCATGAATTAAAATTATTAAAAAAATTTTTTGCTTTTATGCAATTTATTAGGTAACTAGCTGATTGAGTTGAATTGTAGTTTCTCACAATTTACACAAAATCCGCAGCATTTGTCTTTCTTCTGGTAACATTCTACTTCATACTGCAACTTATCAGCTTTTTAAGAAATTCAAGTATGCCACTTTCTCCTTACATCCTAGAGTTTGCCCTTAGTAAACTTTTGCCATTTTTAGACATTTGAAAAATTTCTTGAATTCATCAAAGTTTCATAAACAACAACAAAATCAAAAGCAAGGCCGAAGAGTAACTGAAAAACTGGCCAAAAATATCTTTAAAGTGGTTACATAGAAATCTATATTTCATGCTATAAGAAATGTCTTTACAAACTACAATTATTATGTTGAAAGACTGTCACAATAATATTCAAGAAAACATCAACATCATCATCAAGGATTAAACCAAGGATGGTTTGTTCCAGTCTCAAATAGGCAAAGATTAGAGCTGGTCACTCCAGCGCTTCCTCAGACACCCACACCTCTCCGTCCCCTTGACTTAAAGTTCCATAGTTGTTTGGGAATGCAGCAGTCATCCATTCGGCAAAGATGTTGCCACCAATTCAGTCGATACTGTATAATCCTGTTGAGTATTCTCATAATATTCAGTTCCTGCCGTATATCTGTGTTTCTTCTATGATCATGGAGAGTATACCCCACCACGTGCCTGAGAAATCTCATTTCAGCTGCTTGGGTACGACTGGCCTGGCCTTTCGATAAAGTCCAATTCTCAGACCCTTAAAGAAGTGTGGGAAGAGCCATCACCTTGTAAAATTTTAGGCGTGTTCCTTTACTTGCTGACATAAAAGTTCGCCTAATGGTCCCGCACACAATGTTGAACTTATACAACTTATTTACAATGTCGTTGCTTGCATTATAAAGCCGCGTCCACACCGGCCGTGCCGCACTGCGCTGCACCACACCAAACATGCACAGCGTGGCGCGGCCTGTTTAGACAGCAAACTGCGCCATACCATGCAACTTCGATCACCAACGGACACGATCCAGACAGTGTCGGTACATCAAAGGCAACTGTTCGTTCGTGCGTGTTCTATTTGGACAATGTTTCTCGTTTACTGAATCTGATCAGTACTGACTGATTTTAGTTGACTGTGATGTTAGTATATTCATCTTGATTTAAGTTGAAAATATGTTTCTAGCGAAACCATCAAGAGATCGAAAGAGTTATTGACCTGTACCAAGAGAAACAGGAATTGCTAGATCCAAAAGACAATAATTGTCACATAAACAATAAAAAACATGTTCATAAAAATCATAAAAGCAGGTGTTCAAACTCTTCCGACTACATATGACAAAAATTTTCAAACTGTCCATTATTACCAATAAGCAATTCAGTGAAAAATTATTTTTACCATATAATTTGCGACTTTTCAGTACTTGTCACCCAATGTGACCCAACGTTTTCTAGAAATTTTTCTTTGTTTTTCTTTCAAGAGATGATAAATAAATATGAAAGTAGCACTCGCAAATTTTCAATTTTTACGTTCCATATTCAACCGTGTACGCGCTCACAGTGGAACCTGCTATTCTTCCACAAACACCTAGCTTCATTCCTGCACTGTTTAGCACGATTCTGCGCCAACCTGAGCTGAGCATTTTTGCGCAGTGCAAAGCTGCGTGGTCAGTGTGAAACGTCAAGGTAATCACAAGAAAGGCAAAGTGGCAGCTACAAACCCAGCCCTTATAAGGTAGAACTTTTGAAGAAAAGGGTAAAAAAAAAGAAGCCAGAAAACGAAATAAAAAGAAAAATAGAAGCTCAAGGAAGCCAAAGTATGAAATCAACAAGAATAAAACCTAAAGCCAAAAAGGGAGAATTTTGTATCTGTAACAAAGAAACTCTTGTCAGTTCAAAGCAGAAGCTTTTTGTGGAGGACTCTGAGAAAGATGAAGACGGTGTTGCCCATGAAGATAATGACTCAGAGTACTTTTATTGTAGTGGACTGTATTCAAAATGAAAGTCGAACGATGGATGGAAAAAATTTCTGGATCCCACAAGTGGCACATGAAGTGTGCTGGTTGCAATGAAAAAGATGATTTTTTTGTGTTAACACTGACGTCAATAATCTGGTTTTTGTAATTCCTTGTGAAAAACTGTAAAAAATATTTTTTTGTATTTGCCTATTATTTTCTGAGATATAGTAAAAGTACAAGTTATAATTTTGTGATATCTGTAACACATTTTATGAAAAGTAAATCCACAGGACTTATTTACATTTGTATTTGTATTTTGTTGACCATTTACCTGTGTTAGGTAGGTTAAAGTGGCCATTATGTATGACATTTCATAAAAATTTATTACAAAGTATTAAGTTGAGCTGGTGCAAAAATATTGTTACATGTTTTAGATTTGAATATAGTTTAATTAAAAATATTTAAATGCTTTTTCCATACTATACACTAAAAGTAAAAAATAATTTTTGCTTAGGGTGGCCACACCCTGCTCTCCCCTGTACTAAAATCACAGTCAACTAAAAACAGTCAGTACTGCTCAGATTCAGTAAATGAGAAACACTGTCCAAATAGAACGCACACGAATGAACACTATCTGGATCGCGTTCGTGGGTGCTCGAAGTTGTACAGTTTGCCATCCAAACAGGTCGCACCGCACCGCGCCACTTTGTTTGCTTCAGTGCAGCGTGGTGTGCACGCGGCTTAAGACACACAGTAGCCCAGGTATTCAAAATCAAGAAAACATACAAATGTAATAAATTAATACATAAGAGTGTTTCTTTAATATTCTATCAGTCATTACTTTTTTAGTCACCCTGATACAATTATTATTGCTTTTCACACATGGTTTGTAACACTCGACAGTTTTTGAAGTAGTTTATTGATAATGTCATAATGATATTTTATTATAATTTTGAATTTATGAAATCTGTATTTTTACAGTAATACTTGTTTTGTTCAGGTGATATACTAGTCTCAGATGAACTGGGCTATCTTTATTTCAAAGACAGAACCGGAGACACTTTCAGGTATGACTAAATGTTTCAACTTAATAACATTGACTCTGTGTGTGTGTGTGTGTGTGTGTGTGTGTGTGTGTGTGTGTGTGTGTGTGTGTGTGTGTGTGTGTGTGTGTGTGTGTGTGTGTGTGTGTGTGTGTGTGTGTGTGTGTGATACATTTTAGTTTAAGACATCTGTGGACATAAAACTAATAGTTATATCCTTAGTATAATTCTTTCAGTCTTGATACAGTGTCAAAAAATTGTTCAGTGTTAACTTTACTTCCTACTTTTGTTTTGTACGATATGTTTATTTATCATATTATGGTATAGGTAAGTACTTACCATATGATTCACTCCCACATCCGGTTGAGCACGTGGCTCCATAACCAACATTAATTTTATCACTAGGGTCCAGGATTCTTTCTAAGCGAGATCAGAGACAGTGTGGAATCTCGAAATAATGACTCTAACGACGATTGTGGTGGCATAAAACTTCTGTTTAATGAGTCTAAATTTGCATTAGTTACACTTACGAAAACCAAAGATGGCGTCTTATACAACAAAAAACAAAATGGCGTCTATATATACTTCCGCCCATACTAATTACTCATTACTTTCAATTACTTCTTTCTTATATTTAAGGTTATTACAAAACCATTTTAAAATCGGCTGCAGCTCTTATAAAATTAATCTATTAAATTCAGATCATTGTATTACACAAACCAATGCCTCAAATATTTTGTTACGAATGCCGGCACGTTCACGCTTCCATGCTCTCGCACACACACACACACACACACACACACACACACACACACACACACACACACACACACACACACACGTTAACAAAGGTACATTTTTTAATTTATCATAAATTTTTGAGCTCAGAAGAATATTAAAGTGTATTGATAATTTTGACTTCCCTGAGGGTGTAGAATTGCTGTTGTCGTCAGGTGCTCCACATTGGCTGGCAGATGTTCGGCCGAAAGTCCCTCGTCGCTTTTCTCTTTTGTCACTGACTCTAATTCACATATTTGAACTGTTATTTACTGGTGGATGTTTAAAATTTTACTTTGTTACATTTTGGTTATATTACGTAGCTCCAAACAACACTTTTGCTGGCAAAAATCTGTCGGCGAATATTTTGTGTAGTAACGCTCTGAGTGAGTTTTGCAGACTGAGAGCGAACAACTGGTACATTGTACCCATGTGGAAGGGTTATTACGTCATCATTCTATTGTTTCAAGCCGATGACGGCATCGTTTTGCGTCACAGTCGTTACGTTTTTACATGATTAATTATGTTTCAACATAATTCACAACTTGTTGTGTCCAGATATATGTGCCGAAAATCATGTAGGCCATGACCTTGGAGTCGATTTGTACCGACAAACTGCGTCGTGTGTAATACATTGGGGGAAAGTTAACCTAACCATTTTAAATATATGAAAATACAATAAAATTGCTATCCTGTACCAATAAATTCTTTATACAGATTTTTGTACCGTCACAAAACCCCCTCAATGAGAGGTTTTATGTAAAAACATAAAAACTCTCATTGACTCATTCACACTTTCTAAAGGGATCAGCCCAGATATGTCGCTACAACCCCCTGTAGTGTTTATATAAAAAGAACATTAATCACTTACCCTTGGTCCAATGATGATGACAATACCTGCATGACCTTACTGGACTTCTCAGGTGAGATGCCAACACCACAAGGCCATTTAGGCATTCAACGTTCCTGCTCTGACATGCAGGCCAGCTCAGGACCGCCGTCACAGCATCACTAAACTCTGAAACATTGAGTGCAAAAATTAAAATAGTGGCCTTGTATAATCCCATATCCATAACTGATATGTCTCCCCTTAGCTACATTGGTTTATGCTCAGAGGCATTGGTTTTCTTAATTATTAAATTTCCAAATAACCAACAAACAAGATTTAAGACAGACTGTCCTTCTCCTTTTACATTACTATCTCTAGCACAACTGGACTCCAGTCAACACCACTTTACTCTTTCCACCACAAGAAAAAATATATCCTTATCCTAGGATCATAACACGTAAAACAATTTCTTTAGTTTTCAAAAGCAACGACAACTTATCTATATCTCTACTACATGGAATTCAAAACACAACTTTATTATGGCAAACACTTCAAATATCTAATCTAAAATTTTATTAATCAGCTTTCCTGATTTCAATATTTCTTTACAACAGAATCATAACTATATTTTTATTCAACACCATTATTGACATCATATACTTAATGCTTGCTATTTGTTTACCGTTGCTACCCCTGTAGCAACCTCCTAACCACACACGCTATTACTCCCCCTGGACTGTGGCGTCCAGTTGCCTTCACAAGGACTGAATTGGTGGAGGAATTTTAGCATCTCCTTGTCCTTGCTTCAGTTTTACATTTTAAAAAGTGCCAGATATCATAATATCTGAAGTTTATATTTATAACCTTAAAACGGGTCTATCACCTGTTTGGCTATTCCTACTCGAACAAGGTGATAGCCGCTGTTCCATAGTTCCGGGGATTTCCCCTAAGTGGCCCCCCGTTAATTTCAACTTTCACCAATTTTCAGGACAACCAACCATGGTCAGTGTTACAATTGCTGCCCACAGCTGGCTGTCGTCCAAAACCACGATTAGTGCTGGTAAGACAGTAATCGCCCGAAAAGGCGGGGAAATCATCTTCATTAGCATGTTTTACTTAGTCAATACTAACACTGCACGGCATCAATTAACATATAATAAAATTATATAAGTGGTTGTGCAGTGTGTATACGCCGATATCGGCCTCCGATGATGGTAACATATTTGTGCGTTACTCATCAAACCATACCCCTATCTACAGTGGCACATGCCGCCACTGCAATAGCCTACTTATATCTAGACTTAATGTCCTTCTACTTTGCAGTCTCTACATTCCATCATTGCTTTACACTTTTAATAGCACCAAACAACCCCCAAAATCACCCTTTAATGTTGTATAATAACAAGTTCTTTTATTTATTTTAAAAAATTTTCACATAGACACTTTTGCAAGTCCAAGCTTTCACTTTTCACTAACATTTTCTTTATGACAAAATAATAAGTACAACAATGGGTCATCTTATCACTTTACATTATAATAAAATACATTTGTGTTGTTTTCTGAAGGGAAACAATTCCTGGAAACGTTAAATATTTAAGTTACATAATTTTGGTTGTTTCATTTCACAATTTCTAAAATAAAACTAAGATAGTTCGTGGAAAATACTACAATCAAATTTTTTTTTTTTATGTGACTACCTTACCTTTCCATGAAACTATGGGTTCCCCTCCCCATTCTCACAAGCAAAGAATTTCTACTGACACCTTTTTGTGGAGTAAGACCATCGTTGGTTTCACCCCGTTGCTGAGGCTACCGCCAACCATGGTCCGCCTCCAGATTGCCAAAATCCACGATCAGAGGTGGTGAGTCTGTGACCGCCCGAAAATGGGGGAGTGTCCCTTCTGGAAAAATAACATCAAATTAAAATCCATTCATACATTAATATAAAATAATCCTTATTTAAACTCCTATGATGACCAGTACAACTTTAAATTTTTAGCATTGTGTGTTCCTACTATCTCCCTTGTCTCCCTATCTTGCAATACATATGAGTTTTTCATCTTAATTTCTCTTACCTCATATGGCCCTTCATAAAGCAAGAAGAATTTCTTGATTTCCTTGTCCTGAGCGCTTGACAAGTCGTGTCTCCTCACCAATACCAATTGCCCTACTTCGTACTTCATCCACTTACCTTTTGCGTCGTGTCTGCGTTTTCTCTGCTCTCCCTTGCTCAATAAGTTCTCATTCGCCAACCTGATCTTAATGCTCACATCCGTTGCGTCGCTCTCAGGTGGGTAATCAAATAGCTGTTCCAAAATCCTTGGGGGGCGTGTTCCCTTGATCAACTCATGAGGTGTATAGCCGGTGGACTCATGGGTGGTACTGTTCAGCCAAGTCTCTACTCTTCTGACGTACAACGGCCACTCGCTGTGTTTGGCATGACAATAGGCTCTAAAGATTCTGGCTATCTCTCTCATGACACGCTCAGCCTGGTTGGACTGGGGATGGTACACAGCCGTATGCTTCGTGATGATTCCTTCCCATCCTAAGGTCTGCCTCCATTTCCCACTGATGAACTGTGGCCCATGATCTGATAAAATTACTTTTGGCTTACCCACGTGAATCATGTAGTCCTTTGTCACCTTTTCACTCAATACCTGACTGATAGCTCTTTTTACACTATACAATCTCACATACTTAGAAAAAGTGTCTAGCATCACAAAAATATACATCACTCCGCCTCTACCCTTCGGGAATGGTCCAAACAAATCTACCGCAACTAAATCGAAAGGTCTTTCCAATTTTATAAAATTCGTCTCCCCTTCAACAATAATTTACTACCTTCGACTTCTGACACAAATCACAACCCCTTAATAATTTTCTAACACGCCCTTCCATCCTCTTGAAAATACATGACTCCTTCAAAACACTAACACACTTTTTCGCTCCAAAATGACCGTATCTTAAATGACAATCCCAAATGATCTTATCTGCTAACCCATCTGGCACAACTAATTTCCAATCACGCTCATCTCCTACTACTTTCTTAAATAATAACCCCTTGTAAATCTGAAAATGTTGACTATACTCTGATTCCGCTAATTCAGTTTCTAAACTATCTATAATCTTACCTGACTTACCATCTGCTCGTTGCATGGTTCTGATGTTCTTTAACTCTTCTCCAAAGATTCTGTCCTCTCTGCTTATCTGGAAAATTTCAATCTCCTTCAAGTCTCTGCCAGTTTTGTTGTCCACCATGTCTACCCTAGAGAGAGTGTCAGGTATCTTGTTTTCTGTCCCTTTTATATACTCCCAATCAAAATTATATTCCTGTAAAACAAGCACCCACCTGGTTAAACGGCTGTGAGCGAGCTTACATGTATTTAAGAAGGATAATGCCTTGTGGTCGGTGCGGATCACTGTTCTATTTCCTAAGATGTAGGTTCTGAACTTCCCGACGGCAAACACAATGCTTAACAGTTCCTTTTCGGTGGTCGTATAATTCTTTTCCGCCGACAGCAATGATCTACTTGCAAATGCGATGGTCAAGTGTTCCCCCTCGTCGTCTTCTTGGTAGAGTTCCGCACCTACTGCTACATTACTAGCATCCGTCTGTAAGAAAAATGTCTTATTAAAATCGGGATGGTTCATCATTATCATTTGACTAAATTTTCTTTTGATTTCGTTGAAGGCCTCACGTTCTACTGCTCCCCATTTCCACTGCTTATTTTTCTGGAGCACTGCACTCAATTTTGCTGTTGTATGTGCGTAGTTTTTCTGAAACTGTAATCTCTTAGTCCCTGCAATTCGGGCGCAAATGTAATCTCTTATATTAATTTATATTGTTTGATTACAATGTACAATGTATTTTGTCTGTACAACAATCTAGGGTGCCATGTTGTGCAAGTGTCTGTACTGTACGGTGTATGATCGACATTTACTATTAAGGCCAGAATTCGGTTAACACGTACCAGTTCAGTGAAACCTATTACCTGAAATAACGAAACTTCAAATAACATATAAAAGTATTTATTAACATTAAACATGATAAACGTTACATGGATATATATATTGCGCCATGGGCGTTGTCCCCATGATATTACTCTACACAAAAGATATACGTTATAATATATGTTATAATTATTTAAACGTAAATTATTGAAATTTCAGCACAACCCAACACTTAATATTTTTTAACCCACACACTCAAATACTCACGCTTACATACTCATGGTACAATTTTACATACTTTTATATGTGGAGCTCCCTTTATATATTGAAAAATTTAAATGATTTTTTAGTATTGAATTTAAAATGATTTTACATTGATTCAAAATCTGGTATTGAAGATGTAAAAGGAACGTTCTCACCAATTTCCGTGTTGACCTCCTCGCACTGTTGGAACCGTACCGACATCGGCACAATCGGTGTATTTTACTGCGCTTGACGGGACACCCTTTTGTGTCGACCCACGTAACCCACCGTCGTGGGACCGATTCTATACGTCGATCTTCTCTCGGACGATTCTTTGGCCGAGGACGCCTACACCAAACCGAACTATTACTGTTCTTAGTACATCTTGCAATATAGGTATTATATACTGTTTATTAACCACCTACAGTGGTCTAAAAAGTTAAAAAATTCACCCTTGGTGAATGAGTTTTGGCCGGCCGGCTCAAATCAGAGCTGCAGATGAAATGACGACAATTCCTGGTTGAAATCTGCGGAAGTGGGGCGTACTGACGTCACATTTTCTTTGTCTATCGTGTTGACATCGCAGTTTGGTTGTTGTCAACACATTCTCAGCCTCTGACGTAACGAAGGCTTGGCTCTGCTTATCGCAATAACTGCACACTGTTTTTGTGATGTGACACCGTTTTTTGTCATGAATTAGTTCAAATCCTGGCAAATACTGTAATATAGTCCACTCACTGTAAATTCGATATCGGGTGTTTGAGGTTGGGTTGGGTATGTCAAAAAATAGAAAAATACAATATTTATGATCTCATTACCATATTTTAGGTAATTATAAAATGTACCATGATTGTACCATCACAAAACCCCCTCAATGAAAGATGGTGTGACTAAGCACACAAACTTTCATTGACCCTTTCATACTTCCTAAAGGGATCAGCCAGGACAAGTCGCCACAACCCCCTTACAATTTTACATAAAAAATAACAATAACTCACCCTTGGTCTGGTGATGATGACCGTACCTATATGACCTTACTGGACTTCTCCTACGAGATCCCAACACCATAAGGCCACTTAGGCTCTTAACGCCCCTGCTCTGACGCGTTGGCCAGCTCAGGACCGCTGTCACACCACCAAACACTGAAACAATATATAATAAATATTAAAATAGTGGCTTAGTAAATCACTCCATCCTCAACTGATCTGGTTCCCCTTAGCTAAGTGCTGGTTTGTGCCAATAAGCACTGGGTTGGCTTACTATTTATAAAATTATAAATTATATTAAATAAAATTAGAAAGTATAAAAATTATAAAAATAATAAATCTCAAGGATTAAAAAGAATATGAAAAAGGATTAAAATTGGATGAAATATAATTGAAAATATAAAATATATATAATATAAAATATAATTATATATCTCCCAAACTTGGAGAAAACAAATCAAGAAATTTAATAAATCGATTTATTTATTTATAACTCTTAAAATAAACTTTTATTATGATTATTAGTATTATTATTATTATTATTATTATTAACAGTTAATCATCTGGCTGATAAATATTTATACCCTATTCTCCTCCACACACTCTATTGCCCCCCCTGAACTGTTGCGTTCAGTCGCCTCCACAAGGACTGAGGCAGAAGGAGTGAGCACTTTTTTCTTTTCTCTCTCTCTCCCATCCTTGCTTTAGCATTACAAAATCTTCAAGGCAAATACCCTTACTAATACATTTATAATACACCCCTAAGGTCTACCACCCCAACCGAGGTGAAGTAGCCTATTCAAAAAGAATAATAGAATCCCCTAAACCTCCCAATAAATTTCAAAATTTCAACCAATTTTACGGGCAACCTACCATGGTCAGTGTTACAACTTCTGGCCACAGCTGGTTGTCTTCCAGATCCACGATTAGTGTTGGTAAGACAGTAATCGCCCGAAATATGGGGAATCGTAGATATTTGACACATTGTGTCTTATGTAGTCCCAATCGGGGACTACCCTACAATTAACAAGTTATACATAAAACCATTATAAGACTATTAATATAATAATAATATATGAATATATATTATATAATATATAATAATATAAATAAACATAATAATAATGTTCAAAATAAAGTCTCAAAAATTCACCATAGTAGCACTATGTCCTTTTAACTTTACAACAAAAATCAAAATTGAAATATCATTTAAAAAATGTTAATTTTTTCATTAGTTACATTAATAAATTTGTAGACACTTTCCAAGTCCAAAACATCACTTTTCTAACACTCCAGGAAAACAATGGATCTTCTGATATACTTAGTTACATAAAAAAAATATAACTCCTTAATGAGTTAACCTCTTAAGTTACACAATTTTCAACTTTTCTATTCTATAAAATTTTAGAATAAAACAAGATTCAAGGGATCAATGCCAATTTTTTTTTTTTTTTTTTTTATCCCAAGAATTAGGGGTCCCCCTCCCCGTTCAATAATAAGATTAAATTTTCAAATTTCTACCAATTTTGTGTGGAGGAAGACCATCGTTGCTTTTACTTCCTTACGTCAGTTCCGCCAACCATGGTCCGCCTCCCAAACTCCAAAATCCACGATCAGAGGTGGTGAATCTGTGATCGCCCGAAAATGGGGGAGAGTCCCTTCTGTAAACCAATAACTAAATTAATACTCATATACTCCAAATATAAAACATCAATATAAAATAACTAAGTCGACCAGTACAACTTTAAATTTGTAGCATTGTGTGTTCCTACTATCTCTCCAGTTACGTTGTTCTGTAATACATAAGAATTTTGCATCTTAACTTCTATGACCTCATATGGCCCTTCGTATAAGAGAAAGAATTTCTTAATTTCTTTGTCTTGTGCACTCGATAAGTCATGTCTTTTAACTAATACCATTTGTCCTACGTTATACTTAATCCACTTACCTCTTGCGTCGTGTCTACGTTTTCTCTGTTCACCCTTACTAATTAAGTGTTCATTCGCCAACCGGATTTTAATGTTTATATCAGTTGTTCTACTTTCAGGTGGATAGTCGAATAATTGTTCTAAGATTCTTGGGGGGCGTGTTCCCCTAACTAATTCATAAGGTGTATAGCCAGTAGACTCGTGGGTGGTACTGTTCAGCCAAGTTTCCACCTTTCGTACGTACAACGGCCACTCGCTGTGTTTAGCGTGACAATAGGCTCTGAAGATCCTGCCTATTTCTCTCATTACACGCTCAGCCTGGTTGGACTGGGGATGATACACAGCCGTATGCTTCGTGAGGATGCCTTCCCATCCTAAGGTTTGACGCCATCTCCCGCTGATGAACTGCGGCCCATGGTCTGATAAAATCACTTTTGGCTTACCCACGTTAATCATATAGTCCTTAGTTATTTTTTCACTCAATACCTTACTGGTAGCTCTTTTTACGCTATACAATTTTACATATTTTGAGAAAGTGTCAAGCAATACAAATATATAAACTACTCCGCCTCTACCCTTTGGCAATGGTCCAAACAAATCCACAGCAACTAAATCAAAAGGTCGATCTACCTTAATATAATTTAACTCACCTTCTACTCTGTAGTTAACCACCTTCGACTTTTGACACAAATCACAACTCCTCAGCAACTGCCTCACTCGCCTCTCCATATTTCTGAAAATACATGATTCTTTTAAAACATTGACACACTTTTTAGCCCCAAAATGACCATATCGTATATGACAATCCCAAATGATTTTCTCTTCCAACACTGCTGGTATCACTAATTTCCAGTCACGCTCACCCCCTATTACCTTCGTAAACAATAACCCCTGCTAAATTTTAAAATATTGATTGTACTCAGACTCATCCAGCTCCGTCTCTAAACTGTGTATTATTTTTCCAGACTTACCATCTGCTCTCTGCATGGTGTTAATATCCTTCAGCTCCTCTCCAAAGATTCTGTCTTCTCTGCTAATCTGAAAAATTTCAATTTCTTTTAAGTCCCTACCTGTTTTGTTATTTTCACAATCTACTCTGGATAAAGTATCGGGTACCTTATTTTCTGTTCCTTTAATGTACTCCCATTCGAAGTTGTACTCCTGTAAAACAAGTACCCACCTGGTTAATCGACTATGAGCCAGTTTACAAGTGTTGAGGAATGACAAAGCTTTATGATCAGTCCTAATGATCGTTTTGTTACCTAATATATACGTTCGAAATTTACCAACTGCAAACACAATGCTGAGTAATTCCTTCTCGGTGGTCGTATAATTCTTTTCAGCTGGCAGTAAGGATCGACTAGCGAACGCAATTGTCTTATGTTCCTTCTCCTCATCTTCCTGATACAGCTCTGCTCCCACAGCTACATTGCTGGCATCCGTCTGTAAATAAAACATTTTATCAAAATCCGGGTGGTTCATCATAATCATGTCACTAAATTTTCGTTTTATTTCTTCAAAGGCTCCACGCTCCACTTCTCCCCATTTCCACTGTCGGTTCTTCTGTAATACCGCACTTAACTTAGCGGTTAGGTAGGCGTAGTTCCTTTGAAATTTCCTATAAAAGTTGCACAGCCCAAGAAAACTCTGAAGTTGTTTGATGTTTCGCGGTTCAGGGAAACGCATTATAGATTCGACCTTGTCCGGGTTTGCGGAAATTCCTTCCGATGTAATAATGAATCCTAAAAAATTAATTTTCGTTTGTAGAAATTTGGACTTATCCCAATTTACGGTTAATCCTCCCGCTTCTAATTTTCCTAACACATATTTTAAATGTTCTAAATGGTCTTCAAAGGTATGTGAAGCTATTAAAATATCATCCACATATACTGTGAGAAAATCTAAATCTTTTGGTCTCAAAATTCTATCCAAACATTTAATGAAACTAGCTACGCTGGTATTCAGCCCAAATGGTAGTCGCTTAAACTGATAATTTTTCCCATTAAATAAAAATGCTGTGTATTGCCTACTTACCTCGGCTAATGGTACCTGCCAATATCCCGCAGTCAGATCTAAGGACGTCATAAATCTTACGCCACTAAACTTTTGAAAGATCTCATTTATAGATTCTGGTGATTCTCGGTCTGGTATTATAATTTGGTTAATTTTCCTTGCGTCTAAGCACAATCTTACTCCTCCTTCCTTCTTAATTACCACCACTAACGGATTTGAGTAGTGAGACACTGACCTCTCGATGATCCCATTATCTAACATTTTATCCAACTCCTCTTGCACCGCTTGTCTTTTAGAGTAAGGCACTGGATAACTCCGCTGCATGAATGGTGTGTGTTCCTTTATCTGTAACATACATTCATAATTTTTTGCCCTTCCTGGAATATCGGCAAACACTCCCTTAAACTGCTCTATTACCTGCCATAATGCTCTACGTTGGCCACTCCTTATCACCTCACCCCCACTACAGAATTCATCCGCCCTTATCTCCCATACTTCCTTATTAATATTACTCATTTCATTATCAACATCTTCTAAATACTCACCCTCTATACAAAAATTTATTTTAGTATCTAAGTTATTCTCAACTACTTGTTTCTGTAACAATTTCATACCAGTGGTTCTAACTTTATTTATCACGTTTTCAAAATTAATTTTCACAGACCGATCACCCCCCATCTAACTCCAAAATTTTTTCTTTAAAATTTATTACAGCTTTATTTCTTTGTAAAAAATCATTTCCCAAAATTATATCCAAACTTAACCCCTTGACTACCAAAAATGTATTATCAAAATTCATATCTCCAATTCAGAAGCTTAAATGTATCTGTTTTGTCACCCTTTTACTACGTACCCCCGTGACTCCTATTACTGTAACCCCTGCTACAGGTAAAACTGGAATATTCTTATTCAATTCTTTCAATTCACTTAAAATGTTCTCGGCTATTACTGAAATTTCGCTCCCTGTATCGACAAGTGTTTTAAAGTTTCTATTATCTATTGTTACCTGTATTTCCGTGAGTCCAGCTCTCACCTCCAATGTCGTGTTACACTCCTCCTCCAATAAATCTGCAACGATGTCTGCTTTTATAACGTTGGATTTTAAGTTCTCGATGGGTCGGACCTCATGAGTTTCCCTGAACAGTGGTCGGGTCCTACTTACCACTGTTGACTTCAGTTTTCCGGCTGTGTCCTATTATGACTCGTTGATGGCACAGGGTGTCCGCGTGTTGGTCCCTGATGGTGATACGGTGCTCCTCTGTTACTAGGGGCTCCTCTGTTCGCAGGTATGAATTGCTTTACTTGGTTATTTCTTGGTGCTTTACAGAAATAACAATGCTGCATGTGACCCCGATTCTCCTTCCTGCAACTAGAACAACTCCAACCGCCTGGTGTCTGTAAATCATTTCTAACATTATATTTATTGCCAGTATGATTGAAATAAGGCCTTGGCCGATTAAACTCATTGTTATTATTGTTATGGTTATACATATTTGGTTGTATAGGGCGTCTACCCATTTCACGATCATTTATACTTTGTAGTATATCTAATACCCTTTCCAGTTCATCAAGATTTTCTATCTCTTTAGTCATCAAAGTGACTTGCACTTCTCTAGGTAAGTGCTTACTAACATACCTAACAAATGACTTAAAAGGTATGGGTGGCTCTAAATATTTAGCTTCGTTGTACAATTTTGTTACATAAATAGTAATGTTATTATTACTAACGTTACGTCCCATGAAATTACCCGTTCCCATAATACGGCTTCTTAAAGTCTCCTGCTCTTCTTCTGTCCAATATTTACCCTTAAAAGCTTTTTCAAAAGTATTATAGCAATCCCATTCTAACCTATGAGCTTCAGCCCATATGACTGAGTTACCCTTGAAACATTTAATAATTTTATTTAATTTCACTTCCCAGCTACTACTACTAAAATGATTATAATCCCTAGTCTGATTAAGGAATCGCATGGGATGTATTACTCTGTTTTCATGACTAAAATTCTCTAGTTCTATTTCATTATAGAAATCTCTAGTTACTACTACTCTATCAGTTATGCTTGAAACATTTTTATTTATTTCTCCCCGTAATTCGTTTTTTACACTGGTCAAATTATTTGCAATCATATCATATTTATCATGCACATCCATACTATTTTGTACAGTTAAGTCATCAATTTCTTTAATCTTACTTTGTAACAAATTAAATCTACTCTTGGTATTTTTCTCATGTTCAGTCATAGTACTATCTATAGCTTCTAAATTTTTAGTGATATCTATCACGTTTATTTCAATGTTTTCTAAATGATTTTGCAACACATTGGTTTTAACTTCTACTTGACTTTCTACAAAATGTAAACATTTCTGTTGTATTTCTGTACTTGTTGACTGTAATTGACTTTTAATCGTGTTATTTACTGTGTCATAAACTAGATCGATTTTCGTGTCTAAATCATTTATGGTACTACTGAACTTGTCATCAACAATGGCTAGTGTATTTTTCTGTATGTTATCACAACGTGTTTCTACTGTGTTAATTCGCTCATCAAATTGACAATTTTGTCTTTTAATTTCATCTTTCATCTCATCGAAATTAACTTTAAAACTACTTTGAATTTCTTTAATTTCGTTATTCTGCTCATCTAGTTTTTTATCTAGTTTTAATAACAATTGTATCATTGCATTACTTTCATCTGATTTACTGTCTAAATTAGTTGAAATGGATGTGTCAGTTTGTTTTATTTCGACAGACACAGGCGTATTTACTTCGTCATTCTGACTAATGGGATTTATTTGAACCTCCATTTCACTGGTTAAATGTATGTCAGTAGCGCTGATTTCTATAGTTATATTATCATTGGTATTCATCTTTGTTATTCTATCTTGTTAAAACATGTATATTTATAACCTAGGAACTTAACCCTATTCTACGCACGTGTGTATGTACTTACGCAATTACTTCAGGTAACCGTTCCACTTTCCTGGTAGGTATTACTCCATATAAAATTAAGTCTTATATCGAGTTCCTGTTATCATCGGGCGCCAATGTAATCTCTTAGTCCCTGCAATTCGGGCGCAAATGTAATCTCTTATATTAATTTATATTGTTTGATTACAATGTACAATGTATTTTGTCTGTACAACAATCTAGGGTGCCATGTTGTGCAAGTGTCTGTACTGTACGGTGTATGATCGACATTTACTATTAAGGCCAGAATTCGGTTAACACGTACCAGTTCAGTGAAACCTATTACCTGAAATAACGAAACTTCAAATAACATATAAAAGTATTTATTAACATTAAACATGATAAATGTTACATGGATATATATATTGCGCCATGGGCGTTGTCCCCATGATATTACTCTACACAAAAGATATACGTTATAATATATGTTATAATTATTTAAACGTAAATTATTGAAATTTCAGCACAACCCAACACTTAATATTTTTTAACCCACACACTCAAATACTCACGCTTACATACTCATGGTACAATTTTACATACTTTTATATGTGGAGCTCCCTTTATATATTGAAAAATTTAAATGATTTTTTAGTATTGAATTTAAAATGATTTTACATTGATTCAAAATCTGGTATTGAAGATGTAAAAGGAACGTTCTCACCAATTTCCGTGTTGACCTCCTCGCACTGTTGGAACCGTACCGACATCGGCACAATCGGTGTATTTTACTGCGCTTGACGGGACACCCTTTTGTGTCGACCCACGTAACCCACCGTCGTGGGACCGATTCTATACGTCGATCTTCTCTCGGACGATTCTTTGGCCGAGGACGCCTACACCAAACCGAACTATTACTGTTCTTAGTACATCTTGCAATATAGGTATTATATACTGTTTATTAACAACCTACAGTGGTCTAAAAAGTTAAAAAATTCACCCTTGGTGAATGAGTTTTGGCCGGCCGGCTCAAATCAGAGCTGCAGATGAAATGACGACAATTCCTGGTTGAAATCTGCGGAAGTGGGGCGTACTGACGTCACATTTTCTTTGTCTATCATGTTGACATCGCAGTTTGGTTGTTGTCAACACATTCTCAGCCTCTGACGTAACGAAGGCTTGGCTCTGCTTATCGCAATAACTGCACACTGTTTTTGTGATGTGACACCGTTTTTTGTCATGAATTAGTTCAAATCCTGGCAAATACTGTAATATAGTCCACTCACTGTAAATTCGATATCGGGTGTTTGAGGTTGGGTTGGGTATGTCAAAAAATAGAAAAATACAATATTTATGATCTCGTTACCATATTTTAGATAATTATGAAATGTACCATGATTGTACCATCACAAAACTTGCAATAAAAATTACATAATCCTAGGAAACTTTGTAGTTGTTTAATGTTCTTCGGTTCAGGGAAGCGCATAATAGAGTCCACCTTGTCCGGATTCGCTGAGATTCCCTCTGGTGTGATGATAAATCCTAAGAAATTTATTTTTGTTTGTAGAAACTTTGATTTGTCCCAATTTATGGTTAGTCCTCCTTCCTTTAATTTCGCTAAGACATATCCCAAATGATCTTGGTGTTCCTCAAAAGTTCTAGACGCAATCAATATATCGTCGACGTACACTGTCAGAAAATCCAAGTCTTTAGGCTTCGAAATTTGGTCCAAACACTTGATGAAGCTGGCTACCCTGGTATTCAATCCAAATGGCAAAATTCGAAACTGATAATTTTTACCGTTAAACAAAAACGCTGTGTATTTCCTGCTTACCTCCGCCAATGGTACTTGCCAATATCCTGCTGTGAGATCCAGTGATGTCATGTACTTCACTCCACTAAATTTCTGAAATATCTCGTTGATCGACTCTGATGATTCCCGGTCTGGCATTATAATCTGGTTGATCCTCCTCGCATCTAAACATAACCTCACTCTACCATCCTTTTTTATTACTACAACTAATGGGTTTGAATAATGTGACACTGACCTCTCTATTATTCCTCCTTCCATCATCCTGTCCAGTTCCTCTTGCGAAGCGGTGGCTCGTCGCTTGGAGTAATGCACGGGATAACTTCGCTGCATGAAAGGTGTGTGTTCCCGTATCTGCAATATACATTCTTAACCTTTTGCCCTTCCTGGAACAACGGCAAACACTCCCTTAAACTGCTCAACCACTTGCCACAACGACGCACGTTGATCATCCCTTATCACCTCACCTCCACTACAAAATTCATCCGCCCTTATCTCCCATACTGCATTATTAATATTACCCATTTCATTTTCAAAACTCTCCATATACTCTACCTCTCTACATGAATTTATTCTAGTATCTGTATCACTATCGCCTACTCGTTTTTGTAGTATTTTCACCCCCGTTATTGTAGTTTTATCTAATACTTGTTCAAAACTAACCCTTACAGACCGATCACCCCATCTAACTCTACTATTTTCTCCTTAAAATTTACAAAGCTTTGTTTCTTTGCAGGAAATCATTACCCAATATAATGTCTAAACTTAACCCTTTTACTACCAAAAATATGTTCTACCAAAAAAACTTAAGTGTATTTGTTTTGTTATTCTCTTACTGCGTACTCCCGTAACACCTACCACTGTAACCCCTGCTACTGGTAAAATTGGAATATTCTTTTTAACCTCCCTTAACTCTCCTAAAATGTTTTCTGCAATAACGGAAATCTCGCTACCTGTGTCTACAAGTGTTCTATAATACTTATTCTCTATATTTACCTGTATCTCTGCGAGTCCAGCTCTCACCTCGATCATGGTGTTGTTTTCTTCTTGCAATAAGTCTGCTACTATGTCTGTTTTAATCACGTTGCTCTGGACATCCTCCAACGGTTGGACCTTATGTGCTTCCCTGGACACTGCTATGCTTCCCTGGATCCGGTCCCTGCTACCACTGTCTGTCCTAGTTTTCCGTCTGTTGTCTGTTAGTGCTTGTGGTTGGTCCCTGGTGACCTCTCGGCAATCCCTAGTTATAACTTTGTTCCTCTGGCGTTCGGTGCTCCTCTATTTTGCTGGCCAAACTGCTTTGGTTCGTCTCTCCTCCTCTGGTCTTCTCTCGGTAGTCTGCATTTAAAACACTGTTGTCGGTTGGCATAATTCTAGCATTTGCACCTGGAACATCTCCACTCGCCTGATTTGTTTATACTATCTCTATGCATATTATTATGTCCATTATAATTATTTCTCTGGTGACCAAATTCAGAGTTGTTATTATTATTATTATTATGTTGTTGCGGGGCTCACCTACCCACTTCACGGTCTCTAATGCTTTGTAATATGTCTAGGATTCTCTCTAGCTCGTTCATATCTTCAATTTCTTTTGGCATTAGGGTTATCTGGACTTCTCGCAGTAAGTGCTTACTAACATGTCTCACGAAAGATTTGAATGGTATCTGCGGCTCTAGGTATTTAGCCTCCTTGTACAACTTCGTTACGTATATGGTTATATTATTATTAGGGTGTCCTATGAAATTGCCCGTTCCCATTATGCGGCTTCTTAGTATTTCTTGTTCGTCTTCTGTCCAATATTTCCCTTTAAATTCTTTTTCGAATGTCTCGTAACAGTCCGACTCTAACCTATGTGGTTCTGCCCTTTACTATCCTTTCTATGTTGAACTTCCTTTAAAACATTTAATTATTTTGGTTAGTTGCACCTCCCAACTACTATTGCTGAAACGGTTGTACTCCCGGGTTTGGTTTATGAATCTCATTGGGTGTATTGCCCTATTCTCGTAGCTGAAAGTCTCTAACTCAATTTCGTTATGTAAGTCTCTAGTTATTATCACCCTTTTGGTAACCCCGGTAAATTTTTTGTTAATTTCCCCCCGTAACTCATTCTTCACACTGGTTAAATTATTGTCGACTACAGTACATTTGTTATACATATCATTACTAGTTTGTAAATTGAACTCATCTATTTCTCTAAGCTTACTTTGTTGGTATTTATTTTACAGTTGGTACTAGTTGCATGCTCTGCCATGGCTTTATCTACTGTTTCTATATTTTCTGTTATACTTTTTACATTTGACTCAAAATTTTCTAACTGATTTTGTAAAACATTTGTTTTAATGTCTATTTGCTTGCTTATTTCAATATTGGTTTTCATTTCTATCTGCTTATCTATTGTAGCTAAACATTTACTTTTTATCTCTTTACTTTGTGTCTCTATTTGGTTTTGAATTTTCTCTACTACTACTTCATTTATTTTATTGATTTTATCGTCTAAATCATTTATTTTGGTGTCAAATTTCTGACTAACTGCTTCTGCTGCTTGTTTTTGACTATTCTCACAACGTATGTTTACTTCGTTAATTCGTTTATCGAAATTAAAATTTTGTTTTTTGATTTCATTTTTTACTTCATTAAATTTCTCGTCAATGTTATGAAATTTCTCATCAAGGTTATCAAACTTTGCTTTCTGTTCATGAATATCTTTTGATATTGTTCTTAACATACTCATTATGTCATTGTCAAATTGATTATTATCTTTCTTTGAGGTTAGAGTTGCGTGAGTATTCGAATCGTCTATTGTTGACTCAGTTAAGCTGTATTCTTTTACTGGGGTTGAATGAACACCTGGTTCCTCCACACTAGCCGACTCGTTCATATCAACTCCAATCCCGTTGTGGTTTGCCATTTTAAATAGAAAAAGAAAATTCTGTTTCTTTTAAACTGTTGCTTTGCGTATATTTAATCTAACGACAACATAACCTAACAATCGTCATACATATTGTCTACGTGTTATGCTATATGCCTTTTCTACACCCACTCTGTCTCTGTATTCTGGCTTATTTATATAAAATTTTATATAAAGTCGCCAGTTCGGGCCGCCATTTGTTAATTATACTTCCTACTTTTGTTTTGTACGATATGTTTATTTATCATATTATGGTATAGGTAAGTACTTAACCATATGATTCACTCCCACATCCGGTTGAGCACGTGGCTCCATAACCAACATTAATTTTATCACTAGGGTCCAGGATTCTTTCTAAGCGAGATCAGAGACAGTGTGGGATCTCGAAATAATGACTCTAACAGCGATTGTGGTGGCATAAAACTTCTGTTTAATGAGTCTAAATTTGCATTAGTTACACTTACGAAAACCAAAGATGGCGTCTTATACAACAAAAAACAAAATGGTGTCTATATATACTTCCGCCTATACTAATTACTCATTACTTTCAATCACTTCTTTCTTATATTTAAGATTATTACAAAACCATTTTAAAATTGGCTGCAGCTCTTATAAAATTAATCTATTAAATTCAGATCATTGTATTACACAAATCAATGCCTCAAATTTTTTGTTACGAATGCCGGCACGTTCACGCTTCCATGCTCTCTCACAGACACACACACACACACACACACACACACACACACACACACACACACACACACACACACACACACACACATTAACAAAGGTACATTTTTTTAATTTATCATAAATTTTTGAGCTCAGAAGAATATTAAAGTGTATTGATAATTTTGACTTTCCTGAGGGTGTAGAATTGCTGTTGTCGTCAGGTGCTCCACATTGGCTGGCAGATGTTCGGCCGAAAGTCCCTCGTCGCTTTTCTCTTTTGTCACTGATTCTAATTCACATATTTGAACTGTTATTTACTGGTGGATGTTTAAAATTTCACTTTGTTACATTTTGGTTACATTTCATAGCTCCAAACAACACTTTTGCTGGCAAAAATCTGCCGGTGAATATTTTGCGTAGTAACGCTCTGAGTGAGTTTTGCAGACTGAGAGCGAACAACTGGTACATTGTACCCATGTGGAAAGGTTATTACGTCATCATTCTATTGTTTCAAGCTGATGACGGCATCGTTTTGCATCACAGTCGTTACGTTTTTATATGATTAATGACGTTTCAACATAATCCGCAACTTGTTGTGTCCAGATATATGTGCCGAAAATCACGTAGGCCATGACCTTGGAGTCGATTTGTACCGACAAACTGCGTCGTGTGTAATACATTGGGGGAAAGTTAACCTAACCATTTTAAATATATGAAAATACAATAAAATTGTTATCCTATACCAATAAATTCTTTAGACGGACTTTTGTACCGTCACAACAGTTTGTTTCTTAAAGAAATGTTTGTCATATACTAGAGAACCCCCAACCCACATTCAAAGTAATATTATAAATACTGTATAATATATTGACTGATACTCTTAAAACTGTTTTGCAAATTATTAAAACTATTAGAACCATCTGACCTAATCCTTCTGTTAATGTTCATGTACTGCTGAACTTTTGTTGTTCTTTTTTATAAGTGTTCGGTTTAACTTTGTAGACGGTAGTCGTTTCTAAAATTTTTTGTTGATGGTTCACATTTGTCAGTGAATGAATCTTGGGCAGGCTTAAGTTTGTATTTAATTTACTAGGTGATCTTACACCTGAAGACGACCACAGATTGTTGTTTAGTGGTCTAAACATTGCGTGATAAATTATAACAGTGGTAATTCTCCAACCTAATCCTTCTGGTAATGTTCATGTACCACTGAACTTAGGTTTAAAGGTTCTTTAACTCCTGTTTGGCTGTAGAGTTCAAATCACACAGTGTTAAAAGCGAGGTGTAAACTATTACATTGTTTGAATTAAACTATCAGAGATGATTCTCAGTTGACCCTTGTCAGTGCTTTCCGTTTTCTTATAAATTTTGATCATATGAACATGCAGGTGAACGGTTTGATAAATTTAACAGTCAGTAAAACATTTGTGATCCACCAAATTTATGATGCCACAGTTTGCACATCTGTTACTTGCTTCATATTGGACAAGACCTTTTGTGTCAAGTCATAAACGGTAACATGATGTGAAGTGGTTAGCACTTAATGGCAGTCTTGTCCAGTGTGAAGCAAGAAACGGTTCTGCAACAAAGTTGGAATTGTTACTAACAAACGCAATTAATTTAACAATCAGCAAAGTTAACCTAACTGGGTTTTCACTCATAGATTTTTGTGATCATAACTTTTAGTAACAGAACTTTTGTTGGTACTGTTGTTGTCTGTCAGGTTAGCAAACAAAATAAAACACTCAAATCACCTGCCGACACCTTGTTTATTTACCAATAGCACAAATAAAAATATAACACAAAATAGATTTAGATATCACAACTGTGATATCCACTATTAACACTTTGACGCCGGGCCCTTAACACAGTGGTCCTTCGCCCATGCCGGGCCATTTTTGCATATATTTAAAATGTTGTATCTTCTAAACTATATGGTAAAAAAATATGCTACGTATGTTTTTTGAAGATCTAAGTGTCTTCTTTAAAATGGTGTATACTGTATGTAATTGTGGGTTATTTTCCCTGAAATTGCTTTTCAAAAAAGTGATGTTTTTGGAAGAAAAAAATTGGCCAAAACACATGTTGTTACTAGAAACTCACAATTTTATTTTTACTTGTTAGAAATTGATTAAACAATACATTACATAATGTTTATAATATATATTGGTTTATAAAGGTATACTTTTGTAATTTTTTTACAAGATACGCTTGTCTGACATTTTGACACGTAAGTGGTGTTTAGCCAACTAACGTAACAGTTAACCACGCGCTGTTTCATGTCAATTATATATACGAAAGTGAATGCATATGCGATTTAGCGGATGGTTTGGGTACTACAAGGCCTGACATCATTTCAAAATAGCTCCAAAGACGTCATTGTACATATGGAATCACGCAAAACACATTGAAACTTCAGGACGTCAATTGACGTCCATCGACATTCTCGGAAGTTTTCAAAGGACATCAGTTGACATCCATCGGTGTCAAAGTGTTAACACGACTGTACTTTATACAAGCAAAAATATAACACACAAATATAATTTTGATCCACAATTGTAGTATCCAATAATCATACACACGCACACACACACACACACACACACACACACACACACACACACATACACACACACACACACACACACACACACACACACACACACACACACACACACACACACAAACTCTGCTACTTAACTCACTGGACTCTGAATCGAGACTAACTTTTCTCCCTTTTACTGTTATATATGTATTGTTACGTAATGCAGAACTTGCATTCGATGGTGTCGGTGTGTGTTTCTGCCAAGGCCGCGCTGAAGTATCCTCTAGAATTATCGAGTGCTTGTGAAGGACGTATATTATGGAACCCTGCAGACTATAAATAGCCCACACCTACCGCTTATTTTTCAGGTTACTTCGGGCGATTACTCAGTCCATTTCAAGTGGCTGTTAGTGAAAAGTGATTATAGTCCGGGACTCTGTTAGTTGACATTATTATTGTGTGTAGCCAAATTTAACTTGCATTATTGTACGAGTATAATCTTGTTGAACAACTTGTTGATTACATACTGTTAATTGTGATAATTAAAGCTGGTTTTTAGTGACTTCATTGGTGTCTTGTATTTTGTTTTCCACTGTACCATACAACGATCAGTAGACCTTCATAACAATCATAACAATATTGTTGGTAATGACATCATTCACAAACATGCGTCATTTGGGCATCAACTAGTATAATCGAGGTCATTGAAGGTGCATATTCTAGAATCTTGTAAACAAACTATGCTACATATAAATGTATTTGTATATCGATCAAGTGCACTCTATAACTAGTGTCCATCAGTATACATAAGTTATACTGAGTTATCAGTACTGATACAGATAATGTAAATACATATGAGTAACATAACCTACATACGTTTAATGAAGAAATTTGTGTTAGTGGTTGAAATCACAATCAGAATGATCACTGTTGCACACCACTATATAATCGGGATAATTTTTATATAGTGGTGTGCAACAGTGATCATTTTGATTATAACCTACATACTTAACCCATGTACAACATTAAGTTGAAACATTTTAATGACAAATAGTTTCGTAATGTGACAAATAGTTTTAAGAATACCAATCACAATATCACTTAATATATTATACAATATTCATAATATTACTTTAAATGTGGGTTGGTGGTTCTCTAGGAGTCAAAATTGTTAATAACACCAAATGTTTCACACACACTATGATATGGCATTCTCAGTAGTAAAACCGAGAATCTCAACCACATCATACTACAGGCAAAACATTTGGTGTTATTAATTGATACCAATAGACAGAGGCGTAGCTAGGGGGAGCCAAGGGGGCAACCACCCTGGGCGACATAGCCAGGAAGGTGGCAAAGTGAGCATAGACTTGAAAAATTTGTTTTCAATTTATAAAACTACAAACAACTCGTTTCTTTGATATAACTAGTCCTTTTGTAAAAGAAGTGTAACATATTTAATATTTTTTGCGACTTTGTAGTGAGTTGTGCTGGAAAGGAGAACCAATAATCATACTGTATTAGCTTTACAGAACAAATGGACTTTACACCTCAGGGACTGCTACAATACATTTCTTCAATGGGATTTGAAGCCTACAAAACGCTAGCAACAGCTTTAAATTTTTTTACTTTACCAGTGTCTGTGTCTTCTTAAAAGATCGTTTAGTAAACTTAAATTGATTAAATCGTACCTACGATCAACATTCTCAAGACAGGGTATCAAATATAGTGATCCTTTCAATTGAATATGATGTTGCTTCATCTTTAGATTCAAGTGATTTAATAACCAACTTTATTTTATTACTTTTCATGTAGTTCTTTGTTTAACTTTATGTTGCTTTAGGATATTGTTTTGACGATGCGCTTTAGACCTACAAGGAATTTGTATGTTTATTACATTTTTGTTATAAATTTTTTTATATTACCAAATTTTTTATCATCTACATTTCTTACTAATTGAATACAAATGTATACAAATTGAATACCGGTAATATTATAATATGTAATTTCTTAATTTTCACTTAACAAATATTCTAAAACGTTTGCTGGACATGCTTTTGACCATAAATCAGTTCATAAAACAATCCATCTTGAAACCAAACTATCCACATAATTTAAATGTTCATAAACAATAAAACACTTTATCCTCCATCATCAAACAACAATCTAATCTTAGGTATAAATACTCACGTGAAGCCATTTCTTCACCCCCAACTACAACATTAAGGGAAAAATTTACCCCCTGCAACCCCTTTACCTGTATATTCTTTCTCCACTTTCTCTCTGACTCAACACACACTAACATTCCATCATTATCATCTTCTACTCTCTCTAAAATTTCATTATCACTATCAGTATTCATCACTTTGTTCTCTAAAATACCATATTTTTACTTCTATTATCATTGTTATCACTTGTAAACTCATTATTCAAATCATCATTATTACTCACCTTGTTATTAATTCTTTCTTCCTTATTTTTCGTCCTATTTTCACTGCTACTTACCTTCTTATTCCTTATTTGACTTCATTTCTCATCCAATCTTTTATTCACTTTGTCAAATTGTTTATCAAAATTATCATTTCGTCTTTTGATTTCATTTTTTATTTCATTGAATTTCTCATCAAATTGGTTAAATTTATCTTTAAAATTATTTTTGATTTCATTTTTCTGTTCGTTAAATTTTCCATCAAGTTGGTTAAATTTTTCATCAAATTTAGCATTCTGTATATTAAAAAGCGTTTGCATCATTTTTACTATTTCATTCTCTTCAGTTCTGTTATTTGTGACTGGTGTTGAGTGAACAATTCCCTCACTCATTATTTTTGATTCAGTCATACTCGTTTGGCTTTCATTTACAATGAGGCTGATATTTTCATTGTCGTTTGCCATTTTAAATAGAAAAATATTTCCGTTTATTTTTAAACTGTCGCTTTTTACCTTAACTTAACCTAACAATAACAACATAACCTAACTATTGTAATGTTATGTTTATGTGTTATGTTATACCATTTCGGTACCCACTCCGTTTCTGCACTCTGGCTCATTTATATAAAAAATAATTTTTTATATAAAGTCCCTGTTCGGGCGCCATTTGTTAACTTTCACCCTTTTAAAGAATATTTTTTATGATGTTAATTGTAAAAATTAACCTGTACTCACCATGCGGTTCACAAGCTGCTTCCGGTTTGCCACGAGGCTCTATCGCCAACATTAGTTATCTTATTTGGGTCCAAGGTATTGTTGAACGAGAGGCAGAAACAGTTGGGATTGTCGAAATAAAGATTCGCACACATGTATATACGATAGAAGTCTAGTTTTAATATTTCTCTGTATATTATGAACAACGTTACAAAAGGCTAAAATCAAAATGGAGTCATACTTAACAAGATGGCGGCTTTGCAGTTCCGCTATTAGTTATTAATTACTTTCCTTGTTTCTCTGTGATATGTAATTGGACATAAAAAAAAACATCTTATACTGCAGTTGTGATTTTAATTACTCACTTAGTTTCATATGAAATTTTTAACAATACATAAACCAATGCCTCGGTTTGATTACTGCCAGCATTCTCTTTCACTCTCTCTCTCTCTCTCTCTCACTCTCACATTACATATTTTATTATCAGTACATTCAATTTTGTTTGTCATAATTTCGAGCTCGATTTTTATAAGAGGATATTACTGTAAATTTTGACTTTCCTGAAATGTTGCGAATGTTGCGGTTCAGACGTTCTCCATGGCAGGCCCGGTGTTTGGCGTACTTAGCTTGTCGCTGTACTCTCTAGTTTTTTTGTCTGTCCTTTGCACTGAATTTACATGATGTTAATGATTACTTTGATAACACTGTCTACTTGTAGTTACATTTTATTGATTCAAAAAACACTTTAGCTGGTAAATTTACGCCAGTGAAATTTTAGTTGTTAACGCCATGGCGATATTCTGCCGACTGGGGCGCCATACTTGCATAATTTTTCATAGGTGGAAGGGATTACAACGTCATCGTCTATTGTCTTAAGCGGACGATGCCATTGTTATGCGTCACAATCGTTACGTATTACATGATTGATGACGTTCAACAGTGCTTTTTTAACTGGCTTGGTACAAATATGCGTGTAGAATCGCACGTACGCCGTGACCTTGGAGTCGAGTTGTACTGATGAAACTGCGTCTTGGGTAACTCATTTGGGAAAGTTAACCTAACCCTTTTACCTATATTAAAATACAATAAATGTATCCTCTCTGTACCAATGAATATTAAGACGGACTTTTGTACCATCACAAAACCCCCTCAATAAGAGGTTTTATGTCGAAACATAAAAACTCTCATTGACTCATTCACACTTTCTAAAAGGATCAGCCCAGATATGGCGCCACAACCCCCTGTAGGGGTAAGGGGGGTTACATGAAAAAGAAATACAATAATTTACCCTTGGTCCAATGATGATGACCGTACCTGCCTGACCTTACTGGACTTCTCAAGTGAGATCCCAACACCTCAAGGCTATTAGGCACTTAACGCTCCTGCTCTGACACGCAGGCCAGCTGAGGACCGCCGTCACAACATCACCAAACTCTGAAACATTGAATACAAAATTTAAAATAGTGGCCTTATATACTTCCATATCCACAAGTGATATGCCTCCCCTTAGTTGCATTGGTTTATGTACAACGAGGCATTGGTTTTCTTAATTATTAATTTTTTCAAATAACAAATAACAAGATTTATGACAGGATGCCCTCTTCTTTTACATTACTATCTTTACCAAGACTGGACTCCAGTCAACACTACTTTACTCCTTTTACCACAAGAAAATATATACTTATACTATGATCATAACACGTAAAACAAAGTTTTAAATTTTCAAAAACAACAACTATCTATCTCTATCCTACAAAATTCAAAACATAACTTTTATTATGGCAAACCAACTAACCTTTAAAATCTTATCTATCAGCTTTACTGATTTCAATATTTCTTTACCACAGAATCAGAACTATTTTTGTGTTCAATACCATTATTAACATCATTTACTTAATACTTAATATTTGTTACCGTTGCTACCCCTGTAGCAACCTCCCAGCCACACACTCTATTACCATATAACAATAAAACGTAATAAAACATCAACATTAAACATTAACATTGTTACATTTAACTGAATAATTCACATTTAAAATTTGTATAAAACATTGATACACCTTACTACTTGAACTTTCTATTTACTCTTAACAATTCTTTTATGTCAACTTTTAATTATCATTTGTTGTGACACTATAAAAAATTTCAAATTTATTAACATTATTTTACCTCACCTTTCATTTACTATTACCTTTCTACTATGAACTTTTTCTTATTTGACATTTTCCTCCCTATTAGTTTGGGTGACTCTCCATTATTCACTATTCTTTGATTTATTAAATTGGCATTATATCTATAGCCTTACTCACCTTCTTTCTACTAACAACCAGATTTACATATTATGACACCAATCTCTCCATAACAACCCCCTTCACTAATTCCACTTAAATCATTTTCCTCTTTAAATAAAATAACTAATACCCTCTTTGTGTATTACTGGTATTTCAACTTCTTATTGTCTCTAACTCCCATTAAAATTAATTCTGCTTAACTCACATGCCTTATTTATCATTTTCACCCAAACTTCTTTACAACATTTTACCTTAATATAACACTAGAAAATTCATCACTTATCTCATACTAATACTAATATATCACAACCCTTGAACATATTTATGTTTAATCCTTTACTATTCAACAAATAATCTAAATCTCACAAAATTCCTCTGTACAATGATAATTAAGCAATTAATCATCAATTATTTAACTCATTACTTAAAATCTCACAATTAATCTCCTCCTTTATCTAGTCAAAACAAAAAAATGTTACAATTATTATAAAATCAACTAAACTATGACTTCCTGTTACATACATGTTTTACATAAAAATACATATAATACACAACATAAATAATACATCAATACCTGGACATTAATACACAAAAAAAATATACAATCCAACTTATTTTTTGTTATTGTTGACCATAAATTAGTTCATAAAACAATCCATCTTGAAACCAAACTATCCACATAATTTAAATGTTCATAAACAATAAAACACTTTATCCTCCATCATCAAACAACAATCTAATCTTAGGTATACATAACTTATTTATTATTGGATACCTTATATTATTATTATAAATGTACATACTATTCAAATTTTTATAATTTTCCACAATCTCATAATTTGTCATGATCGGGTATGGTCCTGTCACCTTCAGTATTATCTGTCACACTCCGGTAAGTTATATTATCATCGTTTATAACATCATCTACTGCTATCTCAGTTTCTCTATAATGTAAGTACTTGTTATTATTATCATTTCTCTCTCCACCTAACCTTTCTACAAACTCTTCATAATTTCTCTTTACTTTAAAAATCTCTATCTCTGTCTTTCTCTCTTTCTCATCACAATACCACTCCCTCTCAAAATATCGCTCACTCTCAAAATATGCAGGGGACACTAACTCATAATTACTGCACCACCTATGAAGTGCACAAAAAATCCAGGGAATTCTATTTGCAGACCTATCGTCTTCCAAATACTCACGTGAAGCCATTTCTTCACCCCCAACTACAACATTAAGGGAAAAATTTACCCCCTGCAACCCCTTTACCTGTATATTCTTTCTCCACTTTCTCTCTGACTCAACACACACTAACATTCCATCATTATCATCTTCTACTCTCTCTAAAATTTCATTATCACTATCAGTATTCATCACTTTGTTCTCTAATACCATATTTTTACTTCTATTATCATTGTTATCACTTGTAAACTCATTATTCAAATCATCATTATTACTCACCTTGTTATTAATTCTTTCTTCCTTATTTTTCGTCCTATTTTCACTGCTACTTACCTTCTTATTCCTTATTTGACTTCATTTCTCATCCAATCTTTTATTCACTTTGTCAAATTGTTTATCAAAATTATCATTTCGTCTTTTGATTTCATTTTTTATTTCATTGAATTTCTCATCAAATTGGTTAAATTTATCTTTAAAATTATTTTTGATTTCATTTTTCTGTTCGTTAAATTTTCCATCAAGTTGGTTAAATTTTTCATCAAATTTAGCATTCTGTATATTAAAAAGCGTTTGCATCATTTTTACTATTTCATTCTCTTCAGTTCTGTTATTTGTGACTGGTGTTGAGTGAACAATTCCCTCACTCATTATTTTTGATTCAGTCATACTCGTTTGGCTTTCATTTACAATGAGGCTGATATTTTCATTGTCGTTTGCCATTTTAAATAGAAAAATATTTCCGTTTATTTTTAAACTGTCGCTTTTTACCTTAACTTAACCTAACAATAACAACATAACCTAACTATTGTAAGTTATGTTTACGTGTTATGTTATACCATTTCGGTACCCACTCCGTTTCTGCACTCTGGCTCATTTATATAAAAAATAATTTTTTATATAAAGTCCCTGTTCGGGCGCCATTTGTTAACTTTCACCCTTTTAAAGAATATTTTTTATGATGTTAATTGTAAAAATTAACCTGTACTCACCATGCGGTTCACAAGCTGCTTCCGGTTTGCCACGAGGCTCTATCGCCAACATTAGTTATCTTATTTGGGTCCAAGGTATTGTTGAACGAGAGGCAGAAACAGTTGGGATTGTCAAAATAAAGATTCGCACACATGTATATACGATAGAAGTCTAGTTTTAATATTTCTCTGTATATTATGAACAACGTTACAAAAGGCTAAAATCAAAATGGAGTCATACTTAACAAGATGGCGGCTTTGCAGTTCCGCTATTAGTTATTAATTACTTTCCTTGTTTCTCTGTGATATGTAATTGGACATAAAAAAAACATCTTATACTGCAGTTGTGATTTTAATTACTCACTTAGTTTCATATGAAATTTTTAAAAATACATAAACCAATGCCTCGGTTTGATTACTGCCGGCATTCTCTCTCTCTCTCTCTCTCTCTCTCTCTCTCTCTCTCTCTCTCTCTCTCTCTCTCTCACACTCTCTCATTACATATTTTATTATCGGTACATTCAATTTTGTTTGTCATAATTTCGAGCTCGATTTTTATAAGAGGATATTACTGTAAATTTTGACTTTCCTGAAATGTTGCGAGTGTTGCGGTTCAGACGTTCTCCATGGCAGGCCCGGTGTTTGGCGTACTTAGCTTGTCGGTGTACTCTCTAGTTTTTTTGTCTGTCCTTTGCACTGAATTTACGTGATGTTAATGATTACTTTGATAACACTGTCTACTTGTAGTTACATTTTATTGATTCAAAAAACACTTTAGCTGGTAAATTTACGCCAGCAAAATTTTAGCGTGTTAACACCATGGTGATATTCTGCAGACTGGGGTGCCATACTTGCATAATTTTTCATAGGTGGAAGGGATTACCTCGTCATCGTCTATTGTCTTAAGCGGACGACGCCATTGTTATGCGTCACAATCGTTACGTATTACATGATTGATGATGTTCAACAGTGCTTTTTTAACTGGCTTGGTACAAATATGCGTGTAGAATCGCACGTACGCCGTGACCTTGGAGTCGAGTTGTACTGATGAAACTGCGTCTTGGGTAACTCATTTGGGAAAGTTAACCTAACCCTTTTACCTATATTAAAATACAATAAATGTATCCTCTCTGTACCAATGAATATTAAGACGGACTTTTGTATCGTCACAAATCTACACACGTGGATTGTAACGGGACAGAATTGGGTGATAGGTTTTAATTTAATTGTGAATGCAACGCAGCGGAGTTACCCATATTGGGCCTCAGTCTTTAACAACAGACATTCCTGTAGGGAACACCCCTTTACATGTTGGTCCAGAAAATCTGTCAACAAGCACCGTTTTCAGGTGCTCTGGAATGTGTCAAAGCGTGCACATGCTTGCTCGCACGTTTGAATAATCACGAACTTATTAGCGAGCCCCAGGTCGTATGTTGCTCGGCCAACTACGGTAGACTCACTCTCAGAGAGGAAACAAATTACTGTGTGACGTGATGCCCTTTTATCCAATCACAGAGCAAGTTGGTCAGCATGAAAACACCTTTGGCCATCTTGGACGCCTGGTGTTGAGCGTCTGTCGATCTACAGCTGCGGCTCCGGCCGGTTCAGCGTAAAAGCAACTCAAAATAAAGGTCATAATAAATGAAGAGATCTCTTAATTTCAAGGGGGGTAAAATGTGTGAAAGTGAGAGCGAGCGGGTACTGGGTTGTCTTATATAATATAATATTTCATCTAATTATAGTAATTCTTCGTATTGTTTAAATTAGCAGCCATCCTTACTATTTCTTTTATGAATTTGCTAACTGCTATAATTTTTATTGTTCGACTAAGACCTGATGATGTCAGTGATGATGAAAAGCTTAGTCGAACAATAAAAATTATAGCAGTTAGCAAATTCATAAAAGAAATAGTAATTATAGTAAGTAAATATATTCATTTTTCAATGTTACGTAAGAATCAGTAAAGAAATTTAAAAAATAAAAAAGAGTATACAAAGAAATGTTAAGTAAAACTGAGATATTAACAACAAAATGAGAGTCGAGTATATTACTGACACAAACCCTAAATCACGCTTATAAATCACGAGTTCGTGTGAAGGACCTTGATAAGGACCAGAGAAGGTAAGTGATGAGTTTTATTATTAATTAAAATCTGGTAAGGTGTTTGTACTATTACAGGATTTATTAAGTACTTTTTTCACTGGATGGGCCTTCATTTTTGTTCTTTTGTCCCCTTTTAATTGTGAAGGCGAGGCGGCCGACGATCTTCTTGCCCCGGGCGCCAAAAGCCTAGCTACGCCACTGCCAATAGAATATGGTTTTAGTAACTTACATGGAATTTGTGATATATAATCTTTATGGTAAACTGTTCTATGTTACTTTGAATTATTATTTTTGTTTTGTTTTGTTAAAGAATTACCTCAATGAAGAGGGTTTCTCCTACACTACAGAGACAAATTACATATATTACATATTCAACGCATTAAACATATTACATAGTACAGTAAACATATACAAGGAATTACCCAATCAATATGCCCAGTCATTCTCCTTTAATCATGGTTATTTTTTATTTGAATCCTTTTATATTGTCTTCTTGTATTTGTTTGGTCCGACACAGGTGGAAAGGTGAAAATGTCTCAACTTCAGAAGTGGAAGGAATCGTCAGCAGTATAGCCAATTACAGGGACTGTGTTGTATACGGAGTCGAGGTAAGAAACATTTAATGTATGTATGTGTGTTTTGAGTGGTTAATCGTGTTTTTCTTCCATAAATCTCAGTCATAATAATTGTCTGAGGGGCAGAAGATGTCTGACCAATACACAGTCTCATAGTAGCTTGTTGATTATTTGTAAATCAAGTGTAATTTTCCTTTGATATATATATATATTCAATCTCTTTCTGCTACAGTCCGTTTCTTGATGTATATAATACATTTAATATTTATAAATAAATTTACCTCAAGATATACTTTTTTTCCTTATTAGGAACATGTTTCGAGAACTCCCGTGCTCTCATCTTCAGCCTTCGTGATCTTGCGTCTGGTGAAGTATTTGTGTGTTGGCTGGATGCTATTAAGGTTGTTTGTTGGTCTCTGGTCTTTTAAAGTTGTATTATTGTGTGTGATTGTGGTATAGGTATTTGTATTTTGTCTATTTTCGATGTTTAGTGCTTTCAATATTGTGTCATGTTTTGTGTTGATTTGTATTTGTTCAGGTATTAGTTTGTTTTGTGTTTTATGTTTGTATATTTGTAAATTTTCCCAAATGTTCATTATGGTGCCTTTGTGTGGTATATGTTATATAGGTGAATAGAATGCTGCCATTTTATGTTGTGGTGGCAATAACATACATCCTAAAATACAATTCACAGAAGAAAAAGAAAAACATAACAAAATCAACAATTTAGACATAACCATCACAAGATACAACAATCACATACAATATGCAATATATAGAAAACCAACTTCTACTAACATCATTATACCTAACCTTCTGACCACCCACCACAACATAAAATGGCAGCATTCTATTCGCTATTTAATAGAATGTACAAAATTCCCCTAAACAAACAAGAAACTGACAAAGAAAGAAATATAATATACCAAATTGGTTATGAAAATGGATACAATAAAAATACTGTGAACAAAATAGAAAATAAAATCAAATATAAAATAAAAACTGAACAATTAAGAATTAATCAAAATGAACAACACATAAATAATAACAACAACAAAAAATGGGCCACATTCACATACATAAATAATAAAATGACAAAACTAACAAAACTATTTAAAAACACAGATATAAAAATAGCATACAAAACTAATAAAAATAATTTAAAAAAACTAAATAGCTCACACAACAAAGATAATACAACTAACAGTATATACAAAATTGAATGCCAAGATTGCAATAAATGTTACATAAGACAAACAAAAAAACAGCCGAAAAAATGTTATTTTGAACACATAAATGCATACAAAAAACCAGAAATATATAAATCCAATTTAGCCACACATGCAATAAACACAGGACATGAATTCCCAGACATAACCAATGTGACACTAATAAAACATATACCATACAAAGGCACCATAATGAACATTTGGGAAAATTTACAAATATACAAACATAAAACACAAAACAAACTAATACCTGAACAAATACAAAACATGACAATATTCAAAGCACTCAACATCGAAAATACACAAAATACAAATACATATACCACAATCACACACAATAATACAACTTTAGAATACCAAAGACCAATAAACAACCTTAATAGCAACCAGCAGCCAACACACAAATACTTCACCAGAAACAAGATTGCGAAGGCTGAAGATGAGAGAACAGGAACTCTCGAAACATGTTTCAAATAGAAAAATAACATCTTGAGGTAAATTTATTTATAAATATTAAATGTAATATATATATTATAACGATTCATAAAGCCGACCCATCAGATCGTTATATGAAAGTGTCATACTGTGCGAGTATAGTGGCGTAAGCAAGAGAGAGAGGGTATAATCACAGCTATCTCTGTCTAACATCGCCACTGCTACGAATGTTGCCGGCACAGACATGAATTTTTATTCAATTATTTGTATTAGGTAAATCTGCAGTATCTTCAAAACTAATAAATATACAGCAATTCTGAAACCTGCATAGTGTTAAGCAATTAAAGCTCTATAAGTAGCCAAAATATCAACCAATATAATTAACAGTTACAGAAGTTATACAGAAGAAGAACGCCAAGAGAAATAACTAGAGAATTAGGCTAGGTACGAATTAGGTGTTTTCACACACTTACAGAGAAAGACCTAAGCAATAATATTCTGTGGTCAGATCTGTGAAATGACGTTTGCAAATACCCATAATCAAACGATTTGCAAACAGAGGAAGTATGAAATTAGCCAGTAATTCTCTACCATCTCAAACCTGTTAAGGGGCGTTTGGTCGACTTGTTCGATATTGTTTCAAATGGAAAACGCATGATTTATTTGGAACAACCAATCACAAACCTGTATTCAGAAGAGACGCCAACTCAGACTTGGGGAATCGAGCACTCTTCGTTCGAACATTAAATAGGCAAAACGTGTGTTAGATATGAGCTAGATTTCGCAAACCACGCAAAGTTTATTTAAATAACAGTTCGAGAAGTGGTCCGCAGTAGCAGAGGAACTAGTAAAGTTCATTAATAAATACTCTCGATGTGTAACAACTCATTAATTAATTAATTAAACAATTAATTAATTGTGAAGTGACCTGTGCACCAGAGTAGCTACAGCATCTGTAAGCGCCCAGGGTCATCGGTCAACGATATTGGTCAACAACAATTTCTTTTGAGCCGAACCATCAAAAGGAGGATCTCTACGGATTCCTATCTACGGTCGATGCATCAATCAGTAAGAAATATATTCATTGATCAATGAAATAAGTAACAAAATAAATAATCAAATCAATAAACAATTTTAAAAGACACTAAGTAAATTCATAATTTGTATTTAAACATTAAGATTAGTAATAACGTAATATAGG
The DNA here is from genome assembly GCA_034769895.1 of Magicicada septendecula. Taxonomy (NCBI): domain Eukaryota; kingdom Metazoa; phylum Arthropoda; class Insecta; order Hemiptera; family Cicadidae; genus Magicicada; species Magicicada septendecula. Next base: position 13,974,486 of record CM068371.1, on the reverse strand, counting down.
AGTGTTGAATGGAGAGTGATGTGTAGTATTGAACATGCAAATTATTGCAGACCCGTTCTTTAGAACTGGTTTGGGAGATATAAATTTTCCTAAATAAACCAGATAAGAACAATTGGTCGTTTGGACGTTTTAATCTTCACTTTTCACGCACACTCATTAATAATAAGAGTTAGGTTAGCAATAAGTCCTTAACTTAACTTTGAAAGAACATTAATAAAATAACACTTAATCGTTAATTAAACAAACTTCAACAAATTTTAAAGTGTTATTTGTAACGATTCCCCTTGAATTCCACATTCACTGAACGAATCCTGAGATAGTGTGTGTCTATGCTCTGAGCTAAGCTGAATTCTTGTCATTTGTATCTGGGATTTGTTCTGGCGCCCAGGTAAAGTAAAAAAGTCACGGGTAAGTAACATTTTTCTATCATTATTTATACAGAGTAGAGTAATAGTGAAAGAAAAGGTCTTTATATAATTTGTCTACAATATATATATATATATATTTTTTTTTTTCAATCACTTTCTGCTACAGTCCGTTTCTTGATGTATATAATACATTTAATATTTATAATTAAATTTACCTCAAGATGTTATTTTTCTATTTGGAACATGTTTCGAGAGTTCCTGTTCTCTCATCTTCAGCCTTCGCAATCTTGTTTCTGGTGAAGTATTTGTGTGTTGGCTGCTGGTTGCTATTAAGGTTGTTTATTGGTCTTTGGTATTCTAAAGTTGTATTATTGTGTGTGATTGTAGTATATGTTTTTCTATTTTGTGTATTTTCGATGTTGAGTGCTTTGAATATTGTGTCATGTTTTGTATTGATTTGTATTTGTTCAGGTTAAAGCAGTACGAGTTTAAAGATAAATATTAAAGTTTATAAATCTGTTTATAAAACTGAAACTCTACTTGCTTTTTTAAAACAACATATTTAAATTTGTCTCACTTACCTTTACCACCAATAACCAGGGTGTCGTCTGATGTACTTAGGCAGAGAAAAAAACAGGTGAATGCAAACTAATACACATATGTTACAAACACAAATAAATGGTACTTTATTTTTCTAGCATGACAATTTTTCTGTTTACCTTCCGGTTTAAATTTACTAAAATATGCTTTATGACTGAATTGTGAAACTGCATCAAATTATGATTTCTACTGTAGTTATACTTTTTCTAGAAATAACATACCGAACAATATTTGATTCACCTAGCCATACTATCAAGATTTATTTATTTGAATATATATATATAACCTTACGACTAACTTATTTTCTACTAAAAAACGACCCAGTAATGCGCACGCTCAACTCACATACTATTTTAATCCCACCCCATTTAATTAATTGCGAGCTCTTTGAAAGTTAAAAATTTGGATATTTAATGGATAGTTACGTCTGTAGACACTGTTATGTCCCAACGGTGTTTCTGCTGACCACGTGCTGTCTCCACATTGTTTTCACTCGTCCCAAAGATATTTTACGGTTTTAAATTTGGAAAAGTTCTTTACTCACTGCCTCTAAATGTTATAAATTTCACTGTTCTATGTTTTTTGGATTCACATTTTTTATAATTAAAAATTGTTTCTTTAACACATGATACTATTGTACAGCCGGCCGGCTATAGGTGTTGAGGACGACAACGTAGTTTTCTAAGCGTCTATATAAACCACGCCTTCTTCATCCATGGCAACTCTGTTTGTGATTCGTTGGTAACAATCACGTGACTCTATAATGAGTCGTCACGTGATATCACCTGTGGAGCGAGTATATGTAACCTTGTTCTGTTTCTGGGCTCGCTAAAAAGTTTTATTTATCCACCAACGGAAAATACACGCATGTGCGCATAGGCTGACATTCCAACGCTGTTATCTTTGTGCGCTAGGCACAGCCCGGTACAGGATTGTATACAGGGTGTCCAAACAAACATGTCTGAGTTACCGTAAAGGGTGTCCAAACCGATCAGTCCCCAATAATTGATAACTTGAAAATAAAAAAATATACCGTTCAAAATAGCCCCATTACAATACCCCCCCAATGAGAGATCTTCTGCCGAAACAGAAGAAATCTCATTGCCAAACCCCTAAGAGTATCGGTGAGGATATGGTGCCAACAACCCCCTTTAGATCTCACACTTCATGGGTACACGACCCCACTGGCTCGGCGACTATGGACGCATCTGAACGAGATCACTGGACTTCTCTGTGCGAGATCCCAACACCGAAAAATCTAACAGACATGCACCATGGCGCACCTCACCTTCTATCATGCTACCCCAAAAAGTCCAACTCCCTGGCTTAGATCATGCCAGATCCTCAACCGATATGTTTCCCCTTTTTCTGCAAACTGGGTCGCCTTCAGCAATACTGGGCGCATGCATATACTTGTTAATACCTATCAACAAAATTTATTTTCATTCAAATTAAAACCAACTTTTCACATTACCATTAATTTCAAAATCAAAATACAAATCTTTTATCTGAATCTATGAGTTTTCTTCATTACCCTTAATAAGCCGAAAAACAAATAAATTAAACATTGCTTAAAAACATGAACCTCCTTATTCTAACATGTGATTATACATATACCCTAAACAATACAATCCAATAAAAAACACGATTAATACACACAACAATAACATAATCAAGGTTCAAAAAACATCCATTACATGGCAGGCACAAAATCAATTTTTTTTTTTCAAAAAAAAAATTTTAATTTATTAAAATTGTATTTTTTATTTATTTCGAAAAAATATAAAAATATTTAAATCCATTAAGCATCAAAAGTGGCCTTACTTTATTGCCAAAACGGGTCTAGTATGGAACATCACTAATCAGCTGATCAAAACTGGGTCAAGTCAAGGACCTTGACGTACATAATTATATACAAGTTACATCTGAAAATACATTGTATCTCTGTAAAATTCTATCCTTAAACACAAAACAAAATACAATAAAACATTTAAAAGAACAAAATATTATTATAATTAACAATCAAATTGATATTTAAATTATTCAAAATAAACACCTTGTAACTTTACATTATTGTCAAGCTCTATCAAAATTTGTCACTGGTTTCAATCAAAATTTTATATTCTATTATAAATCTCTTTTCTTTACTATTCTCAATTTCCTTTACTTTGGGTGATTTAATTATTGTGATACCTCGATTTGCCACTTGGCAGGTATATGTATATAATCTTTCTCCCTCTCTCTCTAATACCACTAACAACTTTAACTTGGACTGATTCAAACATTTTACTCAAACAATTACTATCACCCAATTTCTATTTTTTACAACCCATTGAACACTTTTAATTATCTCAAATTTATTTCATTAATCATTGAAATTCTTTAAACACATTGAAAACTTATTTTATAAAATATTATCCTATTTTGTAATCCTTATTCCTAACATACTACATGCAATTAACACAATAAGACATAATAAACACAATATAGGAAGTATCTAGTGCCTCTATTTTGCAAATCAAAACAAAATTATTTAGTTATCTCAGTAGCGAGTCATCATTATTAAAACACAACAAATTTCTAATTCGTTACCCCCCCTGGGTAACCTCCCTGCCACACACACTATGACCCCCCCTGGACTGTGGCGTCCAGTTGCGTCCACAAAGACTGAAATTTTGGAGGAATTTTGACATCTCCGTGTCTTTGCTTCGGCCTGACATTTAAAAGATTTTGGATATCGACATATCCTTGTTACATATTGAAAAGCCCTTAAGACGGGTCTACCACCTGGCTATGCTGTCCCCACGTGGACAGAGTGGCAGCCACTGTTCCATAGTTTGGTGATTCCCCTAAATTACCCCCCTGTCAATGTCAAAATTCACCTTGACAACGATAACAGCTGTGGCCAGTTAAGGCAGAACGTGGCGCAATGAGCCCCAACCATAGCTGTTAAAGCTAAACCAATTCCACGGTCAGGGTTCGGTGAGGCCGTGACCGCCCGAAAAGTTGGGAATCACAAGTAAAATGTATTTGTAAAATTAAAATTAACAATTTACATTACATGACATTTCTAGTCTTGGTGGTGTTTTAACTCCATACATTTCTTTCTTAACTTTCCCTACCTTGACCTTCATTAACATAAAATAATAAGTACAACAAAATATTTACTTGGTCACTTAAATTAATCTATTTACACTTAACGATGTTGTTATTGCATAAAAATAAACAATTCACTTTTTAGATTTACCAAAATTACATAACTTACACTTTTAATCTCATTTTCAAATTCTATTTACTCGTGACCTTATTACATTTTATTACTGCATAATAGATTTTATTACATAAGAGTAAATTTTGTTTGAACACACTGCCTCACTAAAATTATTTATTTACACGCCTAGGCAATGTTGGTATATGGTAAGGTACACCTAGAGTGTAAAAAAAATATCATATAACACATACCTTAGGGGTCCCCCTCCCCGTTCAACAATAAGATTAAATTTCTATTCTCAACCAATTTTGTGGAGCCGGACCATCGTCGTTTCACCACCGAAAGGAAGTTCCGCCAACCATGGTCCGCCTCCAAGTGCCGAAAACCACGATCAGGACTGGTGAGGTCGTGACCGCCCGAAAATGGGGGAGGATCCCTCCTACTTTTAAAATACCATAACATGTGTATAAATAATAATAAAATATTATCATAATAAAATATAAAAATGTTTGTGTATGAAAATTTTAATAATCACAAAAAATATCTATCATCACTCAGCTAGGTAATACTTTTTTAATTGGGTCACATTATAAGTTCCTTTTATTTCTCGAGTTTGCAAATCTACTAAAACATAAGCATTCTCCATTTTCACTTGGCTAACCTCATATGGACCGTCATACAATAGGAAGAATTTTTTAATTTCTTTGTCCAACGCTGATGATTGATCGTGATTTTTTATTAATACTAGTGTCCTACCTCGTATCGTATGGGTGTTAAATTCCGGTCATGTCTCCGTTTCCGCTGTTCGGCCTTACTCAGCAGGTGCTCCCTAGCGATTACCAATTTCCTATCATGTGGTATTTCCGTCCGGGTTGGAAATTTTACTAGCTCTTCTAATATGCGTGACGGCCTTCTCTGAAACATTAACTCACATGGGCTGTAACTAGTGGATTCATGTAAACTATTGTTAATATACCCCTCTATCTTGCACACAAAAGTAGCCCACAAAGAATGTTTTTTATGGCAAAAGGTCCTAAACATCCTAACTCCCGCATAACACGTTCACTTGGATTTGACTGTGGATGATACACTGATGTATGTTTAATTAAAATATTTTCCCAACCTAAAGTTTCCCGCCAGATGTTGCTGGTGAACTGCGAACCATGATCTGATAATACTATTTTCGGCTTACCTACTTCAACAAGGTATTCATTTACTATCTTCCTAGCCAATACTGATGATGTTGCCTTTTTAATCGGGTACAATTTTACAAATTTGGTAAAAACATCTAACACAACAAATAAATAATTTACCCCTCCACGACCTTTGGGTAAGGGGCCATATAAATCAACGGCAACTAATGCTAAAGGACTGTCTGGCATTACATGCTGCATTAAACCCTCCTGTTTACGATTGTTTAATTTAGCTTTCTGACAAATTTCACATGTTTGTAATATTTTACGCACCGTTCTTTCCATATTATTAAATTTACATGACTCCTTTAATATATCACTACATTTTTTGGGGCCTATATGACCATACCTTAGATGGCAATCTCTCACTACTTCAGGTATTATAACTTTAGGGATACACACCTTCCAATCATCTCCCTGTTCATTTGCCCGATGAAATAAGTGTTTATTAAACAAACTAAAATGTTTCTCCCACTTGTGAGGTACGTTGGGTATTTGACTCAAAGCTAATATTATTTTATTAAGTTCGGTGTCTCTTTCTTGTTCTTTTGCTAAGTTACTTATTAATTTTTTCATATTTACTTCCCACACTTCTTTTACTATAAATATTTTATATGTATTTACTACGTCTACTTCGGTATTATTATCAAAATCTGTTCTGGATAGGACATCAGCTACTATATTTTCTTTACCCTTACAATACTCAATTGTTAAGTCATATTCTTGTAATATTAGCATCCACCGCACTAACCTACCATGTGTTAATTTACAGTTTTTTAAAAACGTTAAAGCTTGATGGTCGGATCTTATGATTACCTTATTTCCTAATAAGTACGTTCTGAATTTTGTACAGGCGAAAACTATTGATAACGCCTCCTTCTCTGTCGTAGTATAGTTCTTTTCACTAGTTAATAGAGATCTACTTGCAAAAGCTACTACTCTGTGGTTACCACTCCCATCTAACTGAAACAACTCTACTCCCAATGCAATGTCTGACGCGTCTGTGTGTATATAAAATGGTTCTGAAAAATTAGGATGGGCTAATATAACTGTGTTTAAAAATTTCTTTTATCAGCTCGAATATATTTTGCTCTTTTAAATTCCACTGCCATCGATTGTCTTTATTTAATAAATGTCCCAATTGTACTGTTAAAGATGAATATTTGTCTACAAATTGCCTATAATAATTGCACAAGCCTAAGAAACTTTGCAACTGTTTAACATTTTTTGGTATCGGAAAATTTTGTATTATTTCTACTTTTTTAGGGTCTGTACTGATACCCCTTGCTGAAATTATGTCCTAAAAAATTAACTTGTTCTTTCAAAAATTCTGACTTCTTAAATTTAACTGTTATGCCATATTCATGCAGTCTACTTAATACCCTATCTAACCTTTCACAGTGTGTATCAATGTCTGGTGACGTAATTAGTATATCGTCTACATAAACGGTTGTGAATTCTAAAATCTCTCTCCCTAGCACATAATCCAGGCATTTGATAAAAATTGAAACACTTACGTTGAGTCCAAAAGGTAGTCTTCGAAATTGGTAATTCCTACCGTTGTATAGAAATGCCACATACTGTCGAGACTCCTCTTCCAGCTCTATCTGCCAGTAACCTGCAGTCAAGTCTAAAGTGGTGATGTATTTGGTCCCACTAAAACGTTGCAGAATTTCGCTTACTGGTTCCGGTGATTCTCTGTCTGGAACAATGATTCTGTTTACTTGTCTAGCGTCTAAACATAATCTTATCGATAAATCTTTCTTTGTCACCACTACTAAAGGATTGGAATATGGTGAGGTAGATTTTTCTATTATACCTTCCCTCAACATTTTATTTATTTCCTCCTGTACTAAACCCCTCTTGGAGTATGGTACCGGATAGGTTTTAGGTGCAAAGGGTGTTTTTTCTTTAACGACCAATTTACCCTTAAAATTCTTTACTAAACCGGGTTCATCTGAAAAAACTGATTTATTTTTGTTTATTATTAGTACTATTTTTTCCCTGTCTTGGTATAGGATTTTATTCATTTTCTCCTCCCAATTATTTTCATTTTCAAGTAATTCATTTCTATTTACTCCTAGGTTACAATAATTTATCATTAAGGGCCTACACTCGTTTATATCATTGTCAGAAATTAACATTCCCTTACTAATTATTTTTAATGCTTTCATTCCTACAACTTTCTTTTGTATGAATGGTATTTCAATTATATTATTATTATTATTATTTAATTTCATAGTCTGTGTGTAATAGTTTAACTCTACTTTGAAATTATTCAAGAAATCATTACCTATTATAGCTCCCATATTTAATCCTGGAATAACTAAGAAAGGTACATCTATTGTGTTTTTATTTACTTTCAATTGTAGCATTATTTGTTTGGTTACTTTTTTACTGCGAACACCCGTTACTCCTATAACACTAATTCCCAGTACTGGTAATTGTGGAATTGTTTCTGTAGTCTGATTTTTGTTTTTTTCAAACATTCTGTCGTCTATAGCAGTCAGTTCACTCCCTGAATCTACTAGAAAAATGTATTTAGAATTAAACACTTCGGCTTCAAATTCTGCCATCCCGAAAGCATTACTACTCTCTCCCGCTTCTTCGTCGGATAAATCATTATGTATATTGGTAATTAGTGACCCTATTGTTAGGTGATTACTAGACGGCTGGGGGCTTTCTTTTTCAACCGCCCTGATTAGTGTAACGGTATTGGAGGAGGCGGTTTACTGTAAACCCCCCTACTGTTTTGATGATGAGCTGGTGCTTCCACGCCCCGAGTTTCATTTGGGTTACTAACATATCCCCCTCTTCCTCTATAATTAAAATTTCCTGACACTCCCCGACTACTGGTAAAACCTCTCCCTCTATGATTCCCTCTAAACTGATCGAAACCCCTATTATAATTCTCCACTCTCCCTCGGGCACTCTCCCTTGGACACTGACACCGGTAACATTGATTCCGTGACCCATTATAATTACTAGCTCCACAACTAGGGTTTGGACACAACCACGCCCCCTCCCCTGATCTACTCACATTACTAATAAAATGGTCTGGTTGTCTTATTTCTGTATGTATTTGATTCGATTCATTGATTCTAAACTGGTATTTATTATCTTCTTCCTCTTTCATACTCTGGTATGCTTCTAGTATTTTTTCTAACTCTGCGATATTAGCAAACTCCCGGGTTCTGATTGTGGACCGTATGTCCTTAGGCAAATGTTTACTAATGTATCTTATAAAAGATGAAAGAGGCATTGGTGGTTCTAAATATTTAACCTGACTATATAGTCTCGTCACATATGATGTAATACTCATGTTTTTTATATTAAAATTGCCCCACCCCATTATGGTACTGCGTAACCCCTCTTGTTTCTCTTCTGACCAGTACTTATTTCTAAATGCTTGCTCAAACTCATTAAAATCTACCCAGTTATCATTATGAGCATCCGCCCATATTTTAGCATCCCCTTTAAAGTATTTTAAAATTCTTACTAATTTAATTTCCCAACTTTCTTGGTTATATTTGTTGAAACTTTTTATAGAGTTTAAAAACTGTATGGGGTTCACTCCCCTACTTTCATTACTAAAATAGCTTAACTCTACTTCCATGTTCACTCTCTCACTCACACTAGTAAATTTTTGGTTAATTGCTACACTTAAATCTTCTCTGACTTTAGTTATTTCTTTTTCGTGTTCTGTGTGTTTACTTTTCAAACTAGTTACATCCGTTTTAATTACATCAATCTGCTCAAAGTTACTTCTGAATTCATCATTTATATTTTCTTGTATTTCACTTGCTCGTTTGATTTGTTCACACTCATTAATTATACATTGAACATTACTGTCAATTTTGTCATTTTGCTTTTTAATTTTATCATTAAATTTACTTGTCAATGTGTCAAATTTTTTATTTGTCTCGTAACATTTTCTCTTTTTGTTTTTCGTTAATTATTGTTATCTCGTTTTTCATTTCCGTTTGTACCTTATTTATATCACTAGTCAGCTCATCTTTCACTCCAACAATAACCTCATTCATACTTTCCAAGCGGCTATTCATATTTATTTCACTCGCTCTCAATTCGCTCCTCACATTCATGAACTCTGTATTTAAATCAGCAAGTTTAATATTTATAGTATTTATTTCTGATTTGATTTCAGATTTTAAATTATTATTTTCTGTTTTCATTTTCTCATCTTGTTTGTCAAGTTTATCATTTACTTCCGTTCTAAACTCATTCAAATTCGTGTTTTGTCGGTCAAATTTATTACTCATCATTTCCATAAATAATGCTAATTGACTAAGTACGTCTACATTGTCGATTCTGCTACTCTTAGCATCTACCGTCTCATTCGTTAATTCGTCTGATGTATTGTCTACACTCTCATTAATATTTGTCGATATTAAATCGTCTTGCATAACATTTAAAATTGACCCCTCCACAATCTCTTCACATAAATTTGCACCCTTGCTTTTCTCTGCCATTTTGATCAGGTTGTAAATTAATTTATTTTAATTTTTTAATTCACAACGTCGCTGTATACGGGCGCCAACTAAAGCAGTACGAGTTTAAAGATAAATATTAAAGTTTATAAATCTGTTTATAAAACTGAAACTCTACTTGCTTTTTTAAAACAACATATTTAAATTTGTCTCACTTACCTTTACCACCAATAACCAGGGTGTCGTCTGATGTACTTAGGCAGAGAAAAAACAGGTGAATGCAAACTAATACACATATGTTACAAACACAAATAAATGGTACTTTATTTTTCTAGCATGACAATTTTTCTGTTTACCTTCCGGTTTAAATTTACTAAAATATGCTTTATGACTGAATTGTGAAACTGCGTCAAATTATGATTTCTACTGTAGTTATACTTTTTCTAGAAATAACATTCCGAACAATATTTGATTCACCTAGAATATCAAGATTTATTTATTTGAATATATATATAACCTTACGACTAACTTATTTTCTACTAAAAAACGACCCAGTAATGCGCACGCTCAACTCACATACTATTTTAATCCCACCCCATTTAATTAATTGCGAGCTCTTTGAAAGTTAAAAATTTGGATATTTAATGGATAGTTACGTCTGTAGACACTGTTATGTCCCAACGGTGTTTCTGCTGACCACGTGCTGTCTCCACATTGTTTTCACTCGTTGTCCCAAAGATATTTTACGGTTTTAAATTTGGAAAAGTTCTTTACTCACTGCCTCTAAATGTTATAAATTTCACTGTTCTATGTTTTTTGGATTCACATTTTTTATAATTAAAAATTGTTTCTTTAACACATGATACTATTGTACAGCCGGCCGGCTATAGGTGTTGAGGACGACAACGTAGTTTTCTAAGCGTCTATATAAACCACGCCTTCTTCATCCATGGCAACTCTGTTTGTGATTCGTTGTTAACAATCACGTGACTCTATAATGAGTTGTCACGTGATATCACCTGTGGAGCGAGTATATGTAACCTTGTTCTGTTTCTGGGCTCGCTAAAAAGTTTTATTTATCCACCAACGGAAAATACACGCATGTGCGCATAGGCTGACATTCCAACGCTGTTATCTTTGTGCGCTAGGCACAGCCCGGTACAGGATTGTATACAGGGTGTCCAAACAAACATGTCTGAGTTACCGTAAAGGGTGTCCAAACCGATCAATCCCCAATAATTGATAACTTGAAAATAAAAAAATATACCGTTCAAAATAGCCCCATTACAAGGTATTAGTTTGTTTTGTGTTTTATGTTTGTATATTTGTAAATTTTCCCAAATGTTCATTATGGTGCCTTTGTGTGGAATATGTTTTATTAGTTATGTCTGGGAATTCGTGCCTGTGTTTATTGCATGTGTTGCTAAATTGGATTTATATATTTCTGGTTTTCTGTATGCGTTTAGGTGTTCAAAATAACGTTTTTTCAGCTGTTTTTTTGTTTGTCCTATGTAACATTTATTGCAATCTTGGCATTCAATTTTGTATATACAGTTAGTTGTTGTATTATCTTTGTTGTGTGAGCTATTTAGAATTTGTAATTTATTTTTATTAGTTTTGTATGCTATTTTTTATATCTGTGTTTTTAAATAGTTTTGTTAGTTTTGTCATTTTATTATTTATGTAAGTGAATGTGGCCCATTTTTTGTTGTTATTATTTATGTGTTGTTCATTTTGATTAATTCTTAATTGTTCAGTTTTTATTTTATATTTGATTTTATTTTCTATTTTGTTCACAGTATTTTTATTGTATCCATTTTCATAACCAATTTGGTATATTATATTTCTTTCTTTGTCAGTTTCTTGTTTGTTTAGGGGAATTTTGTACATTCTGTTAAATAGCTAATAGAATGCTGCCATTTTATGTTGTGGTGGGTGGTCAGAATGGTTAGGTATAATGATGTTAGTGGATGTTGGTTTTCTATATATTGCATATTGTATGTGGTTGTTGTTATCTTGTGATGGTTATATCTAAATAGTTGATTTTGTTATGTTTTTCTTTTTCTTCTGTGAATTGTATTTTAGGATGTATGTTATTGATTTGTTTCAGTATATTCTCTGCATGTGTGTTTTTGTTATTTGATACATATAGCCCATCGTCTACATATCTTATCCATATGCCATTTGGGTCATGTGATTTTATAATATTTTGTATTTTTGTGTCTTATGTGTTGTAGGAATATTTCTGCTATTAATGGTTGCTTGATAATGGTGATCCCATTGCTAAACCTTTTTGCTGTTGATAAATTTTGCTATTAAATTCAAAGTAATTTTGTTTTAGTATTAGTTGGCGGCTATTTTTTATTTCGGTTATATATTGTTTGTTTTCATTTTGTACTTTAAGTTTGTTTATTATTATGTCTATTGTTTTCTTCTACTGGGATGTTGGTGTACATGTTTGTGATGTCATATGATGTGAAAAATGTATTTTCATTTATATTTATTATTTTTAGTTTGTCTATTAATTTGTATGTATTTTTTATGTTATGATGGTTATTTGTTAGATGGTTATTTTTTAGTTTTTGTGCTATTAGTTTTGCTATTTTGTATGTAGGAGCTTTTTTGAAGTTGATTAATGGACGTATTCGGTTGTTTAATTTGTGTATTTGTATTAGGCTCTTCATTTTAGATGGTTCTGGATTATTATTTATATATATGTCTGTGTTTTTCATGGTGAAAATCTTTTTATTAGTTTTATTGTTTGTTTAAGATAGTTTTCTGTTGGGTTTTTGTTTAGTTGTATGCAATTAACAGAAATTTTTTTTCAGTAGTACTCTTGGCAATTGTTGATGAAAATTATCGATTTTTAATGATCGATGTGGGTGCATATGGAAAAGATAGCTATTCAGGAGTATTTTCTAACTCAGAAATTTATCGAAATATTGAAAATGGTTCTTCACCGTATTTATAGTATTTTGCATAATACTATAATTGATGTGGAACAAGATGCTTACACAAACGTCTTATAAGATAATGTAATAAGGGGAAACTATAACTTGCAATTCTTGAAAGCGAATAATCGTCCGTTGAGAGCAGCAGAAAATGCTTGGAACATCTTTTGTGAATACTTCTCGCTGAATAAAATTTGAACTTTTGATGTCAAACTCATGTTACAATATTAGAACAATAAAGAATGCATGGAAGTCGGATGACCCTATCTTTCTCCATATAAATTAAAAGTCTCCGGATTTTTAAAGAAGATAAACAAAATAATAAAATTCTGGGCGAACACTGTCACTTTGCAAACACACATCACAACTTGTAACTCAAAAAAATCAAACTGTATTATAGTATTCAAGTATTAGGCCTATATAAGAACAGTATTAATTACTGTATATATAAGAATTGAAAACAAAAAGAAAAGTAGCGTGGCTGGTCATCATAGTAAATGCCGCACCAACCAAAGTATTATGATCATTATTACAAAAACAAATATTATAAAAATATTATTTCAAAAATATTGATTTTATACAAATATTTTGTTATATTGATGCACATGTTGTCAATTTTATATTTAGCACCAACCAACGTATTATGATCATTATTACAAAAACAAATATTGTAAAAATATTATCTCATAAATATTGATTTTATAAAAATATTTTATAATATTGGCGTGCATGTTGCAATTTTGTATTTTATACAATATGATATAATGCACAGAATTGCTATGGTCTACTTTTCTGATCAAACTAAACTTGAAGATGAACAAAATAACAATAGACCGGAATCTATTTTTGCCTATAGGGTCATCTGGCTCTCCTTAAAATCAAACTATATTTAATTACAACTTACTTAAATACCCTGTACTTTCAGCTACAATATCCCATTTCTTATCCACAATTGCATGGTCCTTGTAATGTGGGTTTCTTTTATTCCATAAAGCACTTCTCTTTTGAACTTCAGAAATTAATACTTCCATTGCTACTGCTTTTGCCGGACGACAACTGCGGTAAAAATCAAACCAGTTTGGTTTTCAAACAATGCGTGCTATGTGATGGCGCGACATTGTACGAATCGCACGTGTCACGTTTTCAGTTTGGACAAGGCCATTCTCTTCAAGCAGTTTGATCGGGAACATCTATCTCATCGCACGTCCCGCACCGCACGCATCGTCTTGTCCGCGTTTACCTAGGACACAGCGTTATGCCTCTATAGTTTTTGCAGTCTTTTCTATTGCCCTTCTTAAATATCGATGTAATTCGTGCCTCTTTCCATTCCGCCAGTAAATCTTCTCCATTTATAACCTTCTCCAACATTCTTCCTACCATTCTCATAAGTTTTTCAGTTCCGTACTGTTATTATATTTACCAGGAAGCAATTACTGATAAAACACAATGATCTAATTAAATGAATTGATATTTATTAGTACATTAAACAATACAATAAATCACTCATGACAACCGCACATGTAATGTAAATAAACGTAGGTATCTAGGATACATAACTCAATGCGACCGACATAGATGGCGACACACTCAAGTATAATAAAATAATTATTTATTAACACTCCTCCATAATAATTGTATTTCTAAGTAGTTCAAATACTTTCTTCGACAATGGTTTTGTCAAGATATCTGCCAACTGGTCAATGCTGCTTACTTTGTCCAAAAAAACAGTATTTCCAATGTGTTGCTGTATAAATTTTCTAGGAATGTCAATGTGCTTCTTCCCTTTTGTTATTTTGCCTTCTGTAGTATTTTGTAACATTAAAATTGCAGATTGATTAGCTATATAGAGCCTTGTAGGAATATCCTTGACATATCTAAGTTCGATACCAAGTCTCTTTATCCAGCAAATTTCATCAAGCGATGAAACAGCAGCTCGAAATTCTGCCTCTGCAGTTGATGTAACAAGTCCCTGCTTTTGGGTGAACCATACAATAGGACCGCCTCTCATAATAAATACTCCAGTAGTTGACTGTCTTGAGATAATGTCTCCTCCAAAATCTGAATCTGAATAAGCAATGAGTTCAGAATCTCCATTGAAACTTATTCCAAAGTTTACAGTGCCTTTCAAGTATCGAAATACATGTTTTACCATATTCCAGTGCCGTACCATGGGATTGTTTGAATATCTACTTAGGTAGTTTACTGCAAAGCTGATATCTGGCCTAGATACTGTAGCTAAGTAAAGTAAACTGCCTATTGCCTCATGATATGGGACAGATTTATCGAGTGGCTGATCATTATGAAAATGTTGTACTTCGGTTAACATACCTATTTCCATTGGAGTTGACTTTTGATTTGAATCTTCCATTCTAAATCTTTTCAATATCTTTTCAGTGTAATGTTGTTGGCTTACAAAAATTTCCTTATGTCTAATTTCAATTTCCATGCCAAGGTAAGTTAATTTGTTGTCTGACCCAGAATTATAAGTAATTTCAAATTCTTTGTTAAGTTTATCTAGTATATCTATCATTTTATGTTTTTCTTTTCCTATAATAGCACCATCATCTACAAAAAGTACAATTATAATGCTTCTGTCACCATTATAATAAATACAAGTATCATCGTCAGAACAAACAAAATTTAATTTCCTTCGGTAGTTTGTGAACTTCACATTCCAATTTTTCGATGACTGTTTAAGTCCATAAATCACTCTCTACCTGAGAGCTCTTGAGCAACTCACAAACTCTACCTGAGCCATCATCAAAGCCTATCGGTTGATACATATAAATCTTCTCATCCAAAGATCCAAAGAAAACGCTGTCTTCACATCAAAAGCCATCAGATGCATTCCATCGGAGGCTGAATTGCTGAGTATCAGTCGAAAGGATGCATGTTTGACAACAGGACTGAAGGTCTCAGTATAATGGATTCCTTGTTCTTGCTCAAACCCTCTTGCAACTAGCCTGGCCTTGTATCGCCCATCTTGTTTTTGGCATAAAACTCACCGACAAGTCAAAGCTTTTTCTTCTTTTGGTAGACTTACTAGTTTCCAAGTTCTCATCTTCATCAAAGATTCATACTCTTCTAACATTGCTTTCTTCCAGTTTTCATCCTGTAGTGCTTGTAAAATCGAAATATCTTCTACCTCACCTATCATGGCCATATTTATATTTTTGTTTCTGTTGTCTTCAACTACATAATATACCATCTTTGCTGGCATCCTTAAAGTAGCCCTGTTTCGAAGACTTCTTTTCTCTGGTTGAATACAAACAGTTTGATCTCGTTCCAAACACTTTACACAATGATTTTCTTGACATTCATTTTGCATATTATTGTCAGACACAGAGCTTTTATAAACACTTTCACTATCAGATTTTTCTTCTTCACTTGACACTATATATTCCTTTTCTTCATTTGACAAGGTAGCTTCAATTTCTGTACAGCTAGACTTACTGTTTACTTTTTCATCAAATATCACATCTCCTGATGTTACAACTTCATTTTTGTCTCTTAAGTAAACTCGGTAACTACTTGAATCTAAACTGTATCCTAAGAAAATTCCTTTTTCTGATTTCTTCTGTATTTTGGCTCTCTTAAAATCCTGAATGAAAACATAACAATCACATCCAAAGATTCTAAGCTTATTTACATCAATTCTGCATCCAAACCATAAATCCACAGGACTTTTACCGTTCACAGAACTTGTTCCAGTCTGATTCAGTGTAAATGTAGCATAACTAATTGCTTCTGCCCATAAGTTTTCATTTAGATTTCTTGCATGTATAGCTGATCTAGCAGATTCTACAATGGTTCTCTTCTCTCTCTCAATTCGACCATTTTGTGGTGCAGTGTATGGGTTCGACTTAATGTGGAAAACTCCAAGTTCTTCACAAAACTTCTTAGTATCTCCATTTTTAATTTCTTTCCCATTATCAGACTTTAAAACTTTTATTTTCTTTCTAAACTGATTTTCAACTAAAGTCATGAAGATTTTCAATTTCTCAAAAGTTTCATTTTTAGTTTTTAAGAAATAGACAGTGCAAAAATGAGAGAAATCATCTTTGAGCATAAAAAAATATTTTGCTCCAAAAGAATTTATATTCATTTCGCACAAGTCTACATGAATTACATCAAGTACCTCTTTTGCCACTTCAAAATTTCTTGGATGTGGGAGACGATGGTGTTTGCCATAAACGCATCCTTCACACACATAGTCATCCCAATCTTCTACATACTTTATATTATTTTTCTTCAAAATGTCTCTTACATAACTAATGCTAATTTTTCATGCCACTTTTTAATTAACATAGCAACAATACACTTTTCTAAGTTTTCATAGCGAAACATCGTTCTAAACAATCTTCCATCTCTGTTTGTCATGGCTGTTAATTCACCAGTGTCTGAATCAAAAAAATACGAGCAATTTGTGTCTGCTTCCTGACGATAACCCTTGTCCAAGGCACTAGTGATGGAAAATAAGTTAAAGGGTATCTTTGGTGTATACAAAACATTTTTCAGTGTTATGTTACACCAATCTTGACCATTATAAGCTAACAAATCTATGTCTCCGACACCAACACCTTCTATAAGTGTTGAATCTCCAATCATGACTTTTTCTGGTTCTTGTAAAACAGTATAATTTTTCAACCAGTCATTCCTTAAAGTCATGTGCTCAGTGGCACCACAATCTTGGTAACCATAGATCTTGATAGTCATTCTTCATTGATATATATATATTGTATATTAGTAACAGACAATCCAACATTAATCATCAATTTACTTTTTGACATAGATTTGTCTGATTTTTCTGACTTACTATCTACATTTTTGGTACAATTTTTGGCGAAGTGACCTTTTTTGTTGCACTTATTACACGGATAATTTTTCTTACAATATTCAGTGTAACTTTTACTAGGTTTATTCTTGCAGTACTTCTTAATGTGCCCTTTTTGTCCACATTTAAAGCATTCCTTTATGTTCACTTGTTTTGTTTTATTATTGTTCTGTCCCTTTGATATGAAAGCATTCTGACACTCATTATTGGCCTGTTCACTTTATTTTTGCCTGTCTTCTTCAAGTTTCAAACGCTCAAACATGTTGTTCAACGTTTTGTCTGTGGAAATAACATTATCCCAAGACGTTCTAAAATGATGCAGTCTTGTTGGAAGTATACCTAATATCCTTTGCATAATCCAGTTTTCTTTAACGCTTTCACCTAGCATATTGTTGAATTGTCATGCAATTTTCTATTACTGATTTGTGCTCATCATACTTATAATTAAAAAATAATCTTTGCAGGCCTTCAACTGAAACATTTGATTTTTTTCTATACAAGATTTCCAACTTTTCTAACATAGCATTTGCGGACTGGCACCTTGCAATTTTCTTGGCTATATTACTGTCAACATTCAATCCAATTAATATTTGTGCTTCTAAATCCTTTTCAATCCATTCTTTTACAGCTGCGCTTGATTCATCTCCTTCAGGCTTAATTTTAACTCCCGTTGCAATTTGATAAATACCTTTTGATTTTAAGGTTAGGTTAAGTTTGAATATCCATGAATCATAGTTGGAACCTCCTTGCAAATCATCTTTCAACATTTCTAAATTTGATCTGACTAAATCCATTTCTATTGTTTAATGTAGTTTCTTCTCTACAACTGACTTTGTGCACTCAATTCTTACTGACACGTGCAACAAAAAAAAGGGTTCTTGCGTATTTTTACTGTCCACAATTCGATTCAACAATGTGTTTTATTACTTCTCTGGGCCCATAACCTGTTATTATATTTACCAGGAAGCAATTACTGATAAAACACAATGATCTAATTAAATGAATTGATATGTATTAGTACATTAAACAATACAATTAATCACTCATGACAACCGCACATGTAATGTAAATAAACGTAGGTATCTAGGATACATAACTCAATGCGACCGACATAGATGGCGACACACTCAAGTATAATAAAATAATTATTTATTAACACGTACTTTATTAGTTCCGCTCCTAACCCTCCTGGGCCTGATGCTTTGTTGTTTTTCATTGAGTTTACTGCTTTCCTTATTTCTGCTGCTATTTAGTAATTCTATTTTCTGTTTCTGTCTCTATTTCTTCTTCATCGTTATTCAGGAATTCTTGTCTACGCTCCCATAAGTAGGTTTTTATAGTGTGTCTCCCACTCATTGTCTTGTATGTATTGAATATAGGTTTTATCCTTCCTATTCATTCGTAATGATTTAATTATATTCCATGCTTCTGAACTCCTAGCTCCTCCTATGTATTTGTCTACATTTCTACAGCTGTTTTCCCATGCTTCATTTTTCTCTTTGCTGACCATTCCCTTCACTTCCTCGTTCTTCTCTCTGTAATTTCTGTAATCTTCTTTTTTTCGTGGACATCCATTTGTTATATAGTTTTTTCTTTGCTTTTATCTTTTCTATCGTCTTTTCCTTCATGTCCCATTTGTATGTATTATTTCCCTGTTCAGTCTCTCCTAGGGCTTCTAGTGCTGCTTGCAGCATAGCTTCTTTTATGTGTTCATATGTGATGTTTACTTCTTCATCATACCTAAATTCTATTAACTTTTGATCTAGACGTTGCTTGTATAGGTTCCTTATCGATTTGTCCTGTAATAATTGAATTTTGAATTTTTTTCCTTCTTATTTGTGTTGCCGTAATTGTCTCTTCTGTCTTTGTTGGCATTTTGGCTCCTGTCCATGGGAATTTCATTTTAGCTATCTGTAGTTTATGGTCTGTTCCACACTCCGCTCCTCTCTGAACTCTGACGTCTTTTATTATAATTGTTGTTCTGTTCCTTATTACTACATAGTCAATAATCGACCTCAGCTTTTTTGTGTCCTAGTATATTTATGTATGTATTTGTGTTCAAAGAATCCGGTTGTAATTTTTAAGTCATTTAGTTCACATAGGTCTATTAGCCTTTCTCCATTATCATTCAATATCTGTTCTCCAAATCTTCCTACTGTTTTGTCATTTTCCCTCTTCCCAACTCTTCCATTAAGATCACCAGCTATTATGATTTCGTAGTTTTGTTTTATTTTTGTATTTTTCCTGCAGCAGAGCTGTCATCCGTTGGACCATAAACAGCTAGGATTGCTATTTCTCTACCATACAAAGTCAGGTTTAGCTTTATTATTCTTTCGTTCACTGGTTCCCATGATTTTATATTTCTTCTGTACCTTTTGTTGATAAGTATTCCTACGCCGGATTTTGCCCCCTGATCTTTATTTACTCCACTCCATACATGTATTGTACCTTGCATTTCTTCTGTTCCGTTTCCTTTTTTATTGGTTTCGGTGATGACTAATATGTCCAATTTCATTTTGCTAAATTCGTTTAAGATTTCTTTATCCTTTGTATTCCAGCCTTGGATGTTCCATGTTCCGAACTTTAATCTCCTTTCTTTCCTCTTCTTTGTCTTGTTTGTGTTTTTGCCTTGGTTGAAGTTATCAACTGGACTTCGAAACTCATCAGCAGAACCTCCCCCCCTGTATCCGCCAGGGCGCCCTCTAGTTGAGGTGTGTATTTCCACCCGGGGATTATCTTTTTTCCTTTGATATTGTTACCAAGTGCAGCCTTTTGTGATTTGCGAATGTCATTAAACTGTTTGTATGATGAACCTGCATATGGTTTAACAGATATACTTAGAAAGATACAAACCAACAATGTACACTTGTTACTAAAACAGGATTAGATAGTAATTACTTTGTAGCCTTACACAGCCGGAGTCAGTGTTGTTAAAATTTATTCCCGGGCTAATGGTGTTAAAAACTAATACCATTGACTGCCATCATTAGTGTCGTTGTACTAACGTAGGGTGGTACACGTTAGAGACCACAGTACAATGGTACAATGGACCACGGCCAAACAGTCCAGAAATGAATTTCAACAACAGTTAATAATTACGTTTTAATAATATACTTTTTGCGGTCCTATAGTAAACTTAACACTTTGCTGGTGAAAGATGTCCATGTATGGCTTACGTAACTTCCGAGTTTTGACGAGAGACATAAGTGTACGTCTTCTCATATAGCACTGTTTTACATGATGAAAGCCGCTGATTTACGCTTTTCGACAATGTGTAATCATGTAACTATAAAGACTGACATTAGTAGTTCACAATTCTGCACCTAGATCGCACAAGTATATACATTTCTATTCACATATGCTTTGTTCTACCACATGGTTTTGTAGTCGAATCCGTAAGTGCTTCAGAACGTACCATACCAAAAAAAAATTTGTAGGGAATGTAAACAAAGTTGTGTATATCAACAATGTTAGTGAATATTCAGAAGACAAGTTTCAGTAGTTTTGTGACAATATGTTGTGTTATAGCCTAATTGTAATAATATTTCAACTTCTTTTATTTTATAACTAAATTTACCTTATTTTGTCCACCTTGTGACTTCTTATAATTTTTCTGACGCGTTTCAGAGCTTATGCTCCATCATCAGATATATATTAAAATAAAACTATCACTCTTACAGAGGTCGTCACATGATATAAAATGTCAAAAAATTTTGCATACAAACAGCGCGCGGAAGTTCTTGAACTTCTAACTAAATAAGGTAAATTTAGTTATTAATTCATACAAGTGACTTGGACACCGCATTTAACATGAATATTAAATTCTTTTATTTGCAAAAACATGGCAACTTTATAATGACATAGAAAAAAATGTTATTTAAAACACAAGTTTCACATTTATATAGTGTTTTAGAGAATAGTTGAATTTACAAAAAAAATAAAGCTTGAATTACTTATAAGTATACTGTTGATTATCTACTATGTCAAAAAGTATGAAAAATGGGCAGACGTGATGGATGGACACACCCAGAATCGCTCAGCCAGGTAAGTGTTAAAGGAATACAGTGTTAGCAACAAACTGACTAAACCGTTAGCGAATCATTGCTTCCATTGCAATGAATCGGCAAGATGAAAGCCTCGCTTTAAATAGAATTTGGCATACTGTGCTGCTTGACCAATTGTAGCGTGCTGGATTCTGATTGGCTGATGCTGGTTTTTAGCTTACAGTATGCCAATTCTGTAAGTTTATATAAACGGTCCCCCTTGGGACCGTGAATCATTTCTGCACCCTGAAGGTGGCCTCCAGAGTAGAGGCCAAAACGTCTGTTAGTAACAACAGGAGTGGACCACGGCCGGCCCAGTAGTCCGGAGTTTAGTCAGTTTGTTGCCAACACTGTCGACACTGGCCATGAAAGCCTTTAAGTGCAGAATTAAAGGTATACAGTTGTTCCTCTTGTCAAAACTCTGCAGATTCGAGAGCCATTTTAACATGTGTTCTGCCTGAAAACTATCAAGTATTAGTTAAATATTAATATGATGTGGTAAATATTAACTGTTTGATGTGAGCCTTAACATTGTCACTTTATGACTTCAGGTGCCGCACAACGAAGGTCGAGCGGGAATGGCTGCGATATTGGACCAAAACCAATCTCTTGACCTTGGAAGTTTAGCCGATGGTGTCAAGAAAGCTCTTCCTTCTTACGCTAGGCCGCTATTTGTTAGAATATTGTCTCATGTAGAAATGACTGGTAAGTTGTGTTGTTTTATGTGTTTAGGATAGACATTTATTTCCAGGGATTTATGTGTGGCCAACATAAGCCTTTCACTCCAAGAACCCCCCCATTTCTTGGCCTTCAGGTAATGTCTGTCATCAACGTTTTCCACTTCCACAACCTGATAATCTGCTGTCATATAATTGACTTATTGTGTCATATAATTAACTGTGTCTGTTGTAATCATTTCTTCTGAGGTAGTCTTTCTACAATCCCCTTTTTGTAATGTAATTCTTAACACATTTCATGCCAAGCCGGAGACTACACTGTTACTCTGGCAACAGAACTGGAAATAGGAGAAAATAATATTAATTATATCACAGAATAAATAGTTTAGTTATCGAATAATTTGAAATCCGAACAATACTAGTAGGGAAACTTGAAGAAAAGCATAATGTTGTGTTCGAACTGCTGGGCACTTGCACCGTCTTGTGTTCCCGGCTCAGACATTGGCAGTGTTCTACTGTGTACAGTCATTGACCTCGTAGTAGTCATCACTGTACAAACTGTGGAGGGGACGACACATTCGTACACCCAATGTGTTGCCGCTGTATAAACGGGCAAAACGCTCACTTAGCAGCTATGTTCATTTTTGGAACTGACGTGCAGCAGATACTACGTACCTACTTGTGTTTTGTTCGTTTAGTCGTGTGTTTCTCTGTTTGTCTTTATTCTTTTTAATTAGATTATTTGTGTTCTGATTTATTCTGTGGAAGTATAATGAGAGTCAGATCCCGTTGAACTGGGAACCTCTTCTTTTCCCAGCGAATGACAGAAAATTCTCTAAAAAGAACACTTGCTACAACAAAAATTTGAGTTAATTTTTAGGTAAGTTTTAGGCTTATCACAACCGACAACAGGTGTTATGTACCCACGCCACACCACTGGTACAGTGTATTTAACATAAAGCTTTTGAATGCTTATTACAGTGTAGTGCAATGTGCTGGCAGTTCATAAGTAAAAAAAATGTGTATAGTTCATCCATGTGTTTAGGTTGTGCCATGGAATGGCAAGAGTTAGTGTTAGACTACGACAGTTGGTATTAAAAACATATGTACTGTACGTATCTATTTATGTATGTAAGTATATATAGTGGGTGTCGCATGAGGAATGGGATGTACTCTAGGAATGCATTCTACAGGGTGAAATAAAGATGAAATTTCATATAAACATAGATCCGATACGCTTCGTTTTCGAATTATGACTTGCGAAAAATTTCACATAGATTCTGCTCTAAAACTAAAATTATGCCCTACTGAAATTCTTGTAGCTTAAAATAAAGGGTAAATTTAATGGTTTCAAATGGTGTTTGGGCTGAACAATTGAAAAAAGATGGTCCTAGAACTATATCTTGGGTAGTTTTTTAGAAAAGGTTTGTAAATCTCAAAAAAATTGGTGTCATAGCAGATCAGTTTCAAGGTAAGTTCTTTCTTTTTTGACCTGTCGCTCTTCTGATATGATTGTTCCAATCAAAGCCTCTCTGAATTCAATTGATGTAATTTTTTTGTACCCGATTATACATTAATAGTGTGAGTAGTATTTATGAGATGGTGAAATTCTGTTTTATACCACACTTTTAGCCCATTTCCTTTGAGTAGGTAGGCAGGCTACCCTGTAAAGCAAACACAATTTAAAACAAAAATTCATTTCAAGCAGGAATGAATAACACCTCAACATTACAGCAAAGCGTGGATCTACCATTATACACAACCATGTTGGAATACTTTGTCAGAAAACAAAATAATGTTGCCAGAATCACAGTGGCGATCACAGTTGACATATTGTCTTCAGTGGCGAAGTTATATGGAGGCAATTGAGGCAATGCCTACCCTAAAACATTCTGTAGATTAAAAATTATAAATACATATAAACTACGTAAAGTAAATAACGTAAAGATTATACATTGTTACTGTGATTGTTGAATTTACTAATTACGTGCTTTACTGAGCGACCGCTAGATGGTGACAAGTGACAGTAGACATGGGATATGGTTTGTTTAAAGCGAATGAGGCAATGTGAACCTGCCTCAGCGTTTTTTGTATACATCGTATGTAAGCAATGTGTTGGCATGACTGGGAAGTGCGGGGAGCAGGGGATTGACTCGCACTCCACACAAGTAGCGTTGAGGCATGTCTCACTGCTGTGCTGTGAACAGAAAAGTGTGCTGTGTTGTTTATAATCGTGTTAATTTTATGCGGTTATTAAAAGTGTGCCTGTTATTCCGCTGAAATAATAGACAGTCAAGATTGTCATTTAAATTATTTGTGACATTAAACACACACAAACACACACACACACACACACACATATATATATATATATATATTTCAATCACTTTCTGCTACAGTCCGTTTCTTGATATATATAATACTATAATACTTATAACTATTTTACCTCAAGATATATTTTTTCCTAAGGAACATGTTTCGGGAGATCCTGTTCTCCCATCTTCAGCCTTCGCCATCTTGCTTCTGGTGCAGTATTTGTGTGTTGGCTTCTGGATGTTATTAAGGTGGTTTGTTGGTCTTTGGTCCTTCAATGTTGCATTATTGTGTGTGGTTGTGGTATCTGTTTTTGTATTTTGTGTATTTTCGATGTTGAGTGCTTTGAATATTGTGTCATGTTTTGTATTGATTTGTATTTGTTCTGGTATTAATTTGTTTTGTGTTTTATGTTTGTAAATCTGTAAATTTTCCCAAATGTTCATTATGGTGCCTTTGTGTGGTATATGTTTTATTAGTGTTACATTGGTTATGTCTGGGAATTCATGTCCTGTGTTTATTGCATGTGTGGCTAAATTGGATTTATATATATTTGGTTTTTTGTATGCATTTAGGTGTTCAAAATAACGTTTTTTCAGCTGTTTTTTTGTTTGTCCTATATAACATTTATTGCAATCTTGGCATTCAATTTTGTATATACCGTTGGTTGTTGTATTATCTTTGTTGTGTGAGCTATTTAGATTTTGTAATTTATTTTTATTAGTTTTGTATGCTATTTTTATATCTTGTGTTTTTAAATAGTTTTGTTAGTTTTGACATTTTATTATTTATATATGTGAATGTGGCCCATTTTTTGTTGTTGTTATTATTTATGTGTTGTTCAGTTTGATTAATTCTTAATTGTTCAGTTTTTATTTTGTATTTGATTTTATTTTCTATTTTGATCATAGTATTTTTATTGTATCCATTTGCATAACCTATTTGGTATATTATATTTCTTTCTTTGTCAGTTTCTTATTTGTTTAGGGGTATTTTGTACATTCTGTTAAATAACGAATGAAATGCTGCCATTTTATGTTGTGGTGGGTGGTCAGAATGGTTAGGTATAATGATGTTAATAGAAGTTGGTTTTCTATATATTGCATATTGTATGTGTTTGTTGTATCTTGTGATGGTTATGTCTAAATAGTTGATTTTGTTATGTTTTTCTTTTTCTTCTGTGAATTGTATTTTGGGATGTATGTTATTGATTTGTTTCAGTATGTTCTCTGCATTTGTGTTTTTGTTATTTGATACATATAGTCCATCATCTACATATCTTATCCATATACCATCTGGGTCATGTGTTTTTATGATGTTTTGTATTTTGGTGTCTATATGTTGTAGGAATATTTCTGCTATTATGCTTGATAATGGTGATCCCATTGCTAAACCTTCTTTCTGTTGATAAATTTTGCTATTAAATACAAAGTAATTTTGTTTTAGTATTAGTTGGAGACTATTTTTTATTTCGGTTATATATTGTTTGTTTTCATTTTGTTCTATAAGTTTGTTTATTATTATGTCAATTGTTTCTTCTACTGGGATATTAGTGTACATGTTTGTTATGTCATATGATGTGAAAAATGTATTTTCATTTATATTTATTATTTTTAGTTTGTCTATTAATTCGTATGTATTTTTTATGTTATGATGGTTATTTGTTAAATGGTTATTTTTTAGTTTCTGTGCTATTATTCTTGCTATTTTGTATGTAGGAGCTTTTTTGAAATTGATTAATGGACGTATTGGGTTGTTTAATTTGTGTATTTTTATTAGGCTGTTCATTTTAGGTGGTTCTGGATTATTGTTTATATATATGTCTATGTTTTTATTGTTGAAAATGTTTTTATTTGTTTTTATTAGTTTTATTGTTTGTTTAAGATAGTTTTCTGTTGGGTTTTTATCTAGTTGTACGCATTTATTATTGTTGATGAAGTCTTCGGTTTTTTTGATGTAGTCTGTTTTATCAATGATTACTGTTGCTTGACTTTTGTCTGCTTTAGTTATTATTAAATTATTGTTCTTTACTTTATTTTTAATTTCTTTTATTGTTTTTCTTTTGTTTATCTTTGTTTTTCATTTCGCTAGTGATTATTTTTTTAATTATATGTGTTGCTTCTGTTCTTTTTTCTTCTTGTATATTGTCTTTTATTAGGTTAATGGCAAATTCTGTTTCTACTATTAAATTTTCTAGATTTTTGTTTGCATTTTGGGTTATGTTAGTTTTCGACATATTGTTTAAATATTCTGTTTCTTTTTTGTTAAATTCTGTATTGCTGAGGTTAATGGTTCGTGGGTAAAATGTGTGTTTATTTTTGTTTTTTTGTTCTTGATTTTTGTTTTGTTGTTTTAATGTGTTAAGTTTTTTGTTGATTGTATAAGTCTTTTTGTTTTTCTCAAATCTTATTTTATTTTCTATGTTATTGTATTTATTATTCCAAGTGATTGGATGTAATAAATTTGTTAGCTCTAAGTGTAGTTTGTATATGTCTAGTGTTATGCTATTTTTCTTACTGTATAATTGATTAATTTCGTTTTGTATCCATAGCCTTTGTGCTTGTTTTATAGTTTTTTGTGCAGTCATATTTTTGTTGTTTGTGTTTATGTTGATGTATTTAGGTGTTAATTTATGTTTTTGGCATTGTCTATTGAAGTATATGTTTATGTTTGTGTTCATTAGTTGTTTTTTTCGTGTTTGAAATTTGTTTAACAATTTGGTAATGTGGTTATATGGAATTGTGGTTATGTTGTTTGTGTACATGTTAATGTATATTTATGTGAGAGATGATTTGTTATCCGTTATATGGTAGTTGATTTCACTTATTTGCTATTCACTTCACTATTTTTTTTCTTCACTATACACTTTTGTTTTTGCTTTGTTTTATAACCTCACTTTTCGTTTTTTCACTGTAGGCTTATTTACCTTGTATGGTTATATTATTTCAATCACTTTCTGCTACAGTCCGTTTCTTTATATATATAATACTATAATACTTATAACTATTTTACCTCAAGATATATTTTTTCCTAAGGAACATGTTTCGGGAGATCCTGTTCTCCCATCTTCAGCCTTCGCCATCTTGCTTCTGGTGCAGTATTTGTGTGTTGGCTTCTGGATGTTATTAAGGTGGTTTGTTGGTCTTTGGTCCTTCAATGTTGCATTATTGTGTGTGGTTGTGGTATCTGTTTTTGTATTTTGTGTATTTTCGATGTTGAGTGCTTTGAATATTGTGTCATGTTTTGTATTGATTTGTATTTGTTCTGGTATTAATTTGTTTTGTGTTTTATGTTTGTAAATCTGTAAATTTTCCCAAATGTTCATTATGGTGCCTTTGTGTGGTATATGTTTTATTAGTGTTACATTGGTTATGTCTGGGAATTCATGTCCTGTGTTTATTGCATGTGTGGCTAAATTGGATTTATATATATTTGGTTTTTTGTATGCATTTAGGTGTTCAAAATAACGTTTTTTCAGCTGTTTTTTTGTTTGTCCTATATAACATTTATTGCAATCTTGGCATTCAATTTTGTATATACCGTTGGTTGTTGTATTATCTTTGTTGTGTGAGTTATTTAGATTTTGTAATTTATTTTTATTAGTTTTGTATGCTATTTTTATATCTGTGTTTTTAAATAGTTTTGTTAGTTTTGACATTTTATTATTTATATATGTGAATGTGGCCCATTTTTTGTTGTTGTTATTATTTATGTGTTGTTCAGTTTGATTAATTCTTAATTGTTCAGTTTTTATTTTATATTTGATTTTATTTTCTATTTTGATCATAGTATTTTTATTGTATCCATTTGCATAACCTATTTGGTATATTATATTTCTTTCTTTGTCAGTTTCTTGTTTGTTTAGGGGTATTTTGTACATTCTGTTAAATAACGAATGAAATGCTGCCATTTTATGTTGTGGTGGGTGGTCAGAATGGTTAGGTATAATGATGTTAGTGGAAGTTGGTTTTCTATATATTGCATATTGTATGTGTTTGATGTATCTTGTGATGGTTATGTCTAAATAGTTGATTTTGTTATGTTTTTCTTTTTCTTCTGTGAATTGTATTTTGGGATGTATGTTATTGATTTGTTTCAGTATGTTCTCTGCATTTGTGTTTTTGTTATTTGATACATATAGTCCATCATCTACATATCTTATCCATATGCCATCTGGGTCATGTGTTTTTATGATGTTTTGTATTTTGGTGTCTATATGTTGTAGGAATATTTCTGCTATTATGCTTGATAATGGTGATCCCATTGCTAAACCTTCTTTCTGTTGATAAATTTTGCTATTAAATTCAAAGTAATTTTGTTTTAGTATTAGTTGGAGACTATTTTTTATTTCGGTTATATATTGTTTGTTTTAATTTTGTTCTATAAGTTTGTTTGTTATGTCATATGATGTGAGAAATGTATTTTCATTTATATTTATTATTTTTAGTTTGTCTATTAATTCGTATGTATTTTTTATGTTATGATGGTTATTTGTTAAATGGTTATTTTTTAGTTTCTGTGCTATTATTCTTGCTATTTTGTATGTAGGAGCTTTTTTGAAATTGATTAATGGACGTATTGGGTTGTTTAATTTGTGTATTTTTATTAGGCTGTTCATTTTAGGTGGTTCTGGATTATTGTTTATATATATGTCTATGTTTTTATTGTTGAAAATGTTTTTATTTGTTTTTATTAGTTTTATTGTTTGTTTAAGATAGTTTTCTGTTGGGTTTTTATCTAGTTGTACGCATTTATTATTGTTGATGAAGTCTTCGGTTTTTTTGATGTAGTCTGTTTTATCAATGATTACTGTTGCTTGACTTTTGTCTGCTTTAGTTATTATTAAATTATTGTTCTTTACTTTATTTTTAATTTCTTTTATTGTTTTTCTTTTGTTTATCTTTGTTTTTCATTTCGCTAGTGATTATTTTTTTAATTATATGTGTTGCTTCTGTTCTTTTTTCTTCTTGTATATTGTCTTTTATTAGGTTAATGGCAAATTCTGTTTCTACTATTAAATTTTCTAGATTTTTGTTTGCATTTTGGGTTATGTTAGTTTTCGACATATTGTTTAAATATTCTGTTTCTTTTTTGTTAAATTCTGTATTGCTGAGGTTAATGGTTCGTGGGTAAAATGTGTGTTTATTTTTGTTTTTTTGTTCTTGATTTTTGTTTTGTTGTTTTAATGTGTTAAGTTTTTTATATAATAGATATTTACCATATATCCGTCGTGCGACTTCGTTTTTCTCGTCTTATTTTGATGCGTTTCGGCAACGAATTGCCATCTTCAGAATCTTAATCACTCATATGAGATCGTTAAAAAATTAAAAACATTAAAATCATTACGGTAAAAGTGCACTTTTACGATATTGGAAACTCACAGACGCGAACATGAAAGTTTATGTTTCTCGAGTGGACTATATCGATCGACTGCTTTCGCGTGGACAATATCGATCAACTGATTCACTGTTTATATAGCCACTGATAAACCTGTTTTGCTTATTATAGCCCATATGTACTGTGACAACTCATTTACTGGCGCCCGTGTGCAAGTATTGCCGTGTCGTACAACATGTTATGTGAAAATGTAAGTTTATCATTCAAGACATAATCACTGTTGATTTTGACGGCTTTATATATTTCGTATTCCTCAAGCGCGTCCATGTATTTTCCTTTCCTGCAGCAATGCAAAGGCTGGAAATTTGTCTCAAAATCACTGTAGTTATGATTACATAGTATCAGGTGCCTGGCAAAATTAGATGTTGTTTTATGTAATTCCCTTCTGGGAAGATGTTCGTTATATCTTTCTTCAAATGGTCTGCCTGTTTGGCCTATGTAGAACATGTCGCATGAGCTGCAATTCATCTTATATAGAGAAACATAAACATAAACTTTCATGTTCGCGTCTGTGAGTTTCCAATATCGTAAAAGTGCACTTTTACCGTAATGATTTTAATGTTTTTAATTTTTTAACGATCTCATATGAGTGATTAAGATTCTGAAGATGGCAATTCGTTGCCGAAACGCGTCAAAATAAGACGAGAAAAACGAAGTCGCACGACGGATATATGGTAAATATCTATTATATTAATATAAGCGACTTGGAGACAACTAACCTAAAATGTATTTTATTAAGTTTTTTGTTGATTGTATAAGTCTTTTTGTTTTTCTCAAATCTTATTTTATTTTCTATGTTATTGTATTTATTATTCCAAGTGATTGGATGTAATAAATTTGTTAGCTCTAAGTGTAGTTTGTATATGTCTAGTGTTATGCTATTTTTCTTACTGTATAATTGATTAATTTCGTTTTGTATCCATAGCCTTTGTGCTTGTTTTATAGTTTTTTGTGCAGTCATATTTTTGTTGTTTGTGTTTATGTTGATGTATTTAGGTGTTAATTTATGTTTTTGGCATTGTCTATTGAAGTATATGTTTATGTTTGTGTTCATTAGTTGTTTTTTTCGTGTTTGAAATTTGTTTAACAATTTGGTAATGTGGTTATATGGAATTGTGGTTATGTTGTTTGTGTACATGTTAATGTATATTTATGTGAGAGATGATTTGTTATCCGTTATATGGTAGTTGATTTCACTTATTTGCTATTCACTTCACTATTTTTTTTCTTCACTATACACTTTTGTTTTTGCTTTGTTTTATAACCTCACTTTTCGTTTTTTCACTGTAGGCTTATTTACCTTGTATGGTTATATTATTTCAATCACTTTCTGCTACAGTCCGTTTCTTGATATATATAATACTATAATACTTATAACTATTTTACCTCAAGATATATTTTTTCCTAAGGAACATGTTTCGGGAGATCCTGTTCTCCCATCTTCAGCCTTCGCCATCTTGCTTCTGGTGCAGTATTTGTGTGTTGGCTTCTGGATGTTATTAAGGTGGTTTGTTGGTCTTTGGTCCTTCAATGTTGCATTATTGTGTGTGGTTGTGGTATCTGTTTTTGTATTTTGTGTATTTTCGATGTTGAGTGCTTTGAATATTGTGTCATGTTTTGTATTGATTTGTATTTGTTCTGGTATTAATTTGTTTTGTGTTTTATGTTTGTAAATCTGTAAATTTTCCCAAATGTTCATTATGGTGCCTTTGTGTGGTATATGTTTTATTAGTGTTACATTGGTTATGTCTGGGAATTCATGTCCTGTGTTTATTGCATGTGTGGCTAAATTGGATTTATATATATTTGGTTTTTTGTATGCATTTAGGTGTTCAAAATAACGTTTTTTCAGCTGTTTTTTTGTTTGTCCTATATAACATTTATTGCAATCTTGGCATTCAATTTTGTATATACCGTTGGTTGTTGTATTATCTTTGTTGTGTGAGCTATTTAGATTTTGTAATTTATTTTTATTAGTTTTGTATGCTATTTTTATATCTTGTGTTTTTAAATAGTTTTGTTAGTTTTGACATTTTATTATTTATATATGTGAATGTGGCCCATTTTTTGTTGTTGTTATTATTTATGTGTTGTTCAGTTTGATTAATTCTTAATTGTTCAGTTTTTATTTTGTATTTGATTTTATTTTCTATTTTGATCATAGTATTTTTATTGTATCCATTTGCATAACCTATTTGGTATATTATATTTCTTTCTTTGTCAGTTTCTTATTTGTTTAGGGGTATTTTGTACATTCTGTTAAATAACGAATGAAATGCTGCCATTTTATGTTGTGGTGGGTGGTCAGAATGGTTAGGTATAATGATGTTAATAGAAGTTGGTTTTCTATATATTGCATATTGTATGTGTTTGTTGTATCTTGTGATGGTTATGTCTAAATAGTTGATTTTGTTATGTTTTTCTTTTTCTTCTGTGAATTGTATTTTGGGATGTATGTTATTGATTTGTTTCAGTATGTTCTCTGCATTTGTGTTTTTGTTATTTGATACATATAGTCCATCATCTACATATCTTATCCATATGCCATCTGGGTCATGTGTTTTTATGATGTTTTGTATTTTGGTGTCTATATGTTGTAGGAATATTTCTGCTATTATGCTTGATAATGGTGATCCCATTGCTAAACCTTCTTTCTGTTGATAAATTTTGCTATTAAATACAAAGTAATTTTGTTTTAGTATTAGTTGGAGACTATTTTTTATTTCGGTTATATATTGTTTGTTTTCATTTTGTTCTATAAGTTTGTTTATTATTATGTCAATTGTTTCTTCTACTGGGATATTAGTGTACATGTTTGTTATGTCATATGATGTGAAAAATGTATTTTCATTTATATTTATTATTTTTAGTTTGTCTATTAATTCGTATGTATTTTTTATGTTATGATGGTTATTTGTTAAATGGTTATTTTTTAGTTTCTGTGCTATTATTCTTGCTATTTTGTATGTAGGAGCTTTTTTGAAATTGATTAATGGACGTATTGGGTTGTTTAATTTGTGTATTTTTATTAGGCTGTTCATTTTAGGTGGTTCTGGATTATTGTTTATATATATGTCTATGTTTTTATTGTTGAAAATGTTTTTATTTGTTTTTATTAGTTTTATTGTTTGTTTAAGATAGTTTTCTGTTGGGTTTTTATCTAGTTGTACGCATTTATTATTGTTGATGAAGTCTTCGGTTTTTTTGATGTAGTCTGTTTTATCAATGATTACTGTTGCTTGACTTTTGTCTGCTTTAGTTATTATTAAATTATTGTTCTTTACTTTATTTTTAATTTCTTTTATTGTTTTTCTTTTGTTTATCTTTGTTTTTCATTTCGCTAGTGATTATTTTTTTAATTATATGTGTTGCTTCTGTTCTTTTTTCTTCTTGTATATTGTCTTTTATTAGGTTAATGGCAAATTCTGTTTCTACTATTAAATTTTCTAGATTTTTGTTTGCATTTTGGGTTATGTTAGTTTTCGACATATTGTTTAAATATTCTGTTTCTTTTTTGTTAAATTCTGTATTGCTGAGGTTAATGGTTCGTGGGTAAAATGTGTGTTTATTTTTGTTTTTTTGTTCTTGATTTTTGTTTTGTTGTTTTAATGTGTTAAGTTTTTTGTTGATTGTATAAGTCTTTTTGTTTTTCTCAAATCTTATTTTATTTTCTATGTTATTGTATTTATTATTCCAAGTGATTGGATGTAATAAATTTGTTAGCTCTAAGTGTAGTTTGTATATGTCTAGTGTTATGCTATTTTTCTTACTGTATAATTGATTAATTTCGTTTTGTATCCATAGCCTTTGTGCTTGTTTTATAGTTTTTTGTGCAGTCATATTTTTGTTGTTTGTGTTTATGTTGATGTATTTAGGTGTTAATTTATGTTTTTGGCATTGTCTATTGAAGTATATGTTTATGTTTGTGTTCATTAGTTGTTTTTTTCGTGTTTGAAATTTGTTTAACAATTTGGTAATGTGGTTATATGGAATTGTGGTTATGTTGTTTGTGTACATGTTAATGTATATTTATGTGAGAGATGATTTGTTATCCGTTATATGGTAGTTGATTTCACTTATTTGCTATTCACTTCACTATTTTTTTTCTTCACTATACACTTTTGTTTTTGCTTTGTTTTATAACCTCACTTTTCGTTTTTTCACTGTAGGCTTATTTACCTTGTATGGTTATATTATTTCAATCACTTTCTGCTACAGTCCGTTTCTTGATATATATAATACTATAATACTTATAACTATTTTACCTCAAGATATATTTTTTCCTAAGGAACATGTTTCGGGAGATCCTGTTCTCCCATCTTCAGCCTTCGCCATCTTGCTTCTGGTGCAGTATTTGTGTGTTGGCTTCTGGATGTTATTAAGGTGGTTTGTTGGTCTTTGGTCCTTCAATGTTGCATTATTGTGTGTGGTTGTGGTATCTGTTTTTGTATTTTGTGTATTTTCGATGTTGAGTGCTTTGAATATTGTGTCATGTTTTGTATTGATTTGTATTTGTTCTGGTATTAATTTGTTTTGTGTTTTATGTTTGTAAATCTGTAAATTTTCCCAAATGTTCATTATGGTGCCTTTGTGTGGTATATGTTTTATTAGTGTTACATTGGTTATGTCTGGGAATTCATGTCCTGTGTTTATTGCATGTGTGGCTAAATTGGATTTATATATATTTGGTTTTTTGTATGCATTTAGGTGTTCAAAATAACGTTTTTTCAGCTGTTTTTTTGTTTGTCCTATATAACATTTATTGCAATCTTGGCATTCAATTTTGTATATACCGTTGGTTGTTGTATTATCTTTGTTGTGTGAGCTATTTAGATTTTGTAATTTATTTTTATTAGTTTTGTATGCTATTTTTATATCTTGTGTTTTTAAATAGTTTTGTTAGTTTTGACATTTTATTATTTATATATGTGAATGTGGCCCATTTTTTGTTGTTGTTATTATTTATGTGTTGTTCAGTTTGATTAATTCTTAATTGTTCAGTTTTTATTTTGTATTTGATTTTATTTTCTATTTTGATCATAGTATTTTTATTGTATCCATTTGCATAACCTATTTGGTATATTATATTTCTTTCTTTGTCAGTTTCTTATTTGTTTAGGGGTATTTTGTACATTCTGTTAAATAACGAATGAAATGCTGCCATTTTATGTTGTGGTGGGTGGTCAGAATGGTTAGGTATAATGATGTTAATAGAAGTTGGTTTTCTATATATTGCATATTGTATGTGTTTGTTGTATCTTGTGATGGTTATGTCTAAATAGTTGATTTTGTTATGTTTTTCTTTTTCTTCTGTGAATTGTATTTTGGGATGTATGTTATTGATTTGTTTCAGTATGTTCTCTGCATTTGTGTTTT
Organism: Magicicada septendecula; assembly: GCA_034769895.1. NCBI lineage: Eukaryota > Metazoa > Arthropoda > Insecta > Hemiptera > Cicadidae > Magicicada > Magicicada septendecula. The sequence continues at coordinate 13,939,075 of CM068371.1, read as the reverse complement.
TGTTATTTGATACATATAGTCCATCATCTACATATCTTATCCATATGCCATCTGGGTCATGTGTTTTTATGATGTTTTGTATTTTGGTGTCTATATGTTGTAGGAATATTTCTGCTATTATGCTTGATAATGGTGATCCCATTGCTAAACCTTCTTTCTGTTGATAAATTTTGCTATTAAATACAAAGTAATTTTGTTTTAGTATTAGTTGGAGACTATTTTTTATTTCGGTTATATATTGTTTGTTTTCATTTTGTTCTATAAGTTTGTTTATTATTATGTCAATTGTTTCTTCTACTGGGATATTAGTGTACATGTTTGTTATGTCATATGATGTGAAAAATGTATTTTCATTTATATTTATTATTTTTAGTTTGTCTATTAATTCGTATGTATTTTTTATGTTATGATGGTTATTTGTTAAATGGTTATTTTTTAGTTTCTGTGCTATTATTCTTGCTATTTTGTATGTAGGAGCTTTTTTGAAATTGATTAATGGACGTATTGGGTTGTTTAATTTGTGTATTTTTATTAGGCTGTTCATTTTAGGTGGTTCTGGATTATTGTTTATATATATGTCTATGTTTTTATTGTTGAAAATGTTTTTATTTGTTTTTATTAGTTTTATTGTTTGTTTAAGATAGTTTTCTGTTGGGTTTTTATCTAGTTGTACGCATTTATTATTGTTGATGAAGTCTTCGGTTTTTTTGATGTAGTCTGTTTTATCAATGATTACTGTTGCTGGACTTTTGTCTGCTTTAGTTATTATTAAATTATTGTTCTTTACTTTATTTTTAATTTCTTTTATTGTTTTTCTTTTGTTTATCTTTGTTTTTCATTTCGCTAGTGATTATTTTTTTAATTATATGTGTTGCTTCTGTTCTTTTTTCTTCTTGTATATTGTCTTTTATTAGGTTAATGGCAAATTCTGTTTCTACTATTAAATTTTCTAGATTTTTGTTTGCATTTTGGGTTATGTTAGTTTTCGACATATTGTTTAAATATTCTGTTTCTTTTTTGTTAAATTCTGTATTGCTGAGGTTAATGGTTCGTGGGTAAAATGTGTGTTTATTTTTGTTTTTTTGTTCTTGATTTTTGTTTTGTTGTTTTAATGTGTTAAGTTTTTTGTTGATTGTATAAGTCTTTTTGTTTTTCTCAAATCTTATTTTATTTTCTATGTTATTGTATTTATTATTCCAAGTGATTGGATGTAATAAATTTGTTAGCTCTAAGTGTAGTTTGTATATGTCTAGTGTTATGCTATTTTTCTTACTGTATAATTGATTAATTTCGTTTTGTATCCATAGCCTTTGTGCTTGTTTTATAGTTTTTTGTGCAGTCATATTTTTGTTGTTTGTGTTTATGTTGATGTATTTAGGTGTTAATTTATGTTTTTGGCATTGTCTATTGAAGTATATGTTTATGTTTGTGTTCATTAGTTGTTTTTTTCGTGTTTGAAATTTGTTTAACAATTTGGTAATGTGGTTATATGGAATTGTGGTTATGTTGTTTGTGTACATGTTAATGTATATTTATGTGAGAGATGATTTGTTATCCGTTATATGGTAGTTGATTTCACTTATTTGCTATTCACTTCACTATTTTTTTTCTTCACTATACACTTTTGTTTTTGCTTTGTTTTATAACCTCACTTTTCGTTTTTTCACTGTAGGCTTATTTACCTTGTATGGTTATATTATTTCAATCACTTTCTGCTACAGTCCGTTTCTTGATATATATAATACTATAATACTTATAACTATTTTACCTCAAGATATATTTTTTCCTAAGGAACATGTTTCGGGAGATCCAGTTCTCCCATCTTCAGCCTTCGCCATCTTGCTTCTGGTGCAGTATTTGTGTGTTGGCTTCTGGATGTTATTAAGGTGGTTTGTTGGTCTTTGGTCCTTCAATGTTGCATTATTGTGTGTGGTTGTGGTATCTGTTTTTGTATTTTGTGTATTTTCGATGTTGAGTGCTTTGAATATTGTGTCATGTTTTGTATTGATTTGTATTTGTTCTGGTATTAATTTGTTTTGTGTTTTATGTTTGTAAATCTGTAAATTTTCCCAAATGTTCATTATGGTGCCTTTGTGTGGTATATGTTTTATTAGTGTTACATTGGTTATGTCTGGGAATTCATGTCCTGTGTTTATTGCATGTGTGGCTAAATTGGATTTATATATATTTGGTTTTTTGTATGAATTTAGGTGTTCAAAATAACGTTTTTTCAGCTGTTTTTTTGTTTGTCCTATATAACATTTATTGCAATCTTGGCATTCAATTTTGTATATACCGTTGGTTGTTGTATTATCTTTGTTGTGTGAGTTATTTAGATTTTGTAATTTATTTTTATTAGTTTTGTATGCTATTTTTATATCTGTGTTTTTAAATAGTTTTGTTAGTTTTGACATTTTATTATTTATATATGTGAATGTGGCCCATTTTTTGTTGTTGTTATTATTTATGTGTTGTTCAGTTTGATTAATTCTTAATTGTTCAGTTTTTATTTTATATTTGATTTTATTTTCTATTTTGATCATAGTATTTTTATTGTATCCATTTGCATAACCTATTTGGTATATTATATTTCTTTCTTTGTCAGTTTCTTGTTTGTTTAGGGGTATTTTGTACATTCTGTTAAATAACGAATGAAATGCTGCCATTTTATGTTGTGGTGGGTGGTCAGAATGGTTAGGTATAATGATGTTAGTGGAAGTTGGTTTTCTATATATTGCATATTGTATGTGTTTGATGTATCTTGTGATGGTTATGTCTAAATAGTTGATTTTGTTATGTTTTTCTTTTTCTTCTGTGAATTGTATTTTGGGATGTATGTTATTGATTTGTTTCAGTATGTTCTCTGCATTTGTGTTTTTGTTATTTGATACATATAGTCCATCATCTACATATCTTATCCATATGCCATCTGGGTCATGTGTTTTTATGATGTTTTGTATTTTGGTGTCTATATGTTGTAGGAATATTTCTGCTATTATGCTTGATAATGGTGATCCCATTGCTAAACCTTCTTTCTGTTGATAAATTTTGCTATTAAATTCAAAGTAATTTTGTTTTAGTATTAGTTGGAGACTATTTTTTATTTCGGTTATATATTGTTTGTTTTAATTTTGTTCTATAAGTTTGTTTGTTATGTCATATGATGTGAGAAATGTATTTTCATTTATATTTATTATTTTTAGTTTGTCTATTAATTCGTATGTATTTTTTATGTTATGATGGTTATTTGTTAAATGGTTATTTTTTAGTTTCTGTGCTATTATTCTTGCTATTTTGTATGTAGGAGCTTTTTTGAAATTGATTAATGGACGTATTGGGTTGTTTAATTTGTGTATTTTTATTAGGCTGTTCATTTTAGGTGGTTCTGGATTATTGTTTATATATATGTCTATGTTTTTATTGTTGAAAATGTTTTTATTTGTTTTTATTAGTTTTATTGTTTGTTTAAGATAGTTTTCTGTTGGGTTTTTATCTAGTTGTACGCATTTATTATTGTTGATGAAGTCTTCGGTTTTTTTGATGTAGTCTGTTTTATCAATGATTACTGTTGCTTGACTTTTGTCTGCTTTAGTTATTATTAAATTATTGTTCTTTACTTTATTTTTAATTTCTTTTATTGTTTTTCTTTTGTTTATCTTTGTTTTTCATTTCGCTAGTGATTATTTTTTTAATTATATGTGTTGCTTCTGTTGTTTTTTCCTCTTGTATATTGTCTTTTATTAGGTTAATGGCAAATTCTGTTTCTACTATTAAATTTTCTAGATTTTTGTTTGCATTTTGGGTTATGTTAGTTTTTGACATATTGTTTAAATATTCTGTTCTTTTTTGTTAAATTCTGTATTGCTGAGGTTAATGGTTCGTGGGTAAAATGTGTGTTTATTTTTGTTTTTTTGTTCTTGATTTTTGTTTTGTTGTTTTAATGTGTTAAGTTTTTTGTTGATTGTATAAGTCTTTTTGTTTTTCTCAAATCTTATTTTATTTTCTATGTTATTGTATTTATTATTCCAAGTGATTGGATGTAATAAATTTGTTAGCTCTAAGTGTAGTTTGTATATGTCTAGTGTTATGCTATTTTTCTTACTGTATAATTGATTAATTTCGTTTTGTATCCATAGCCTTTGTGCTTGTTTTATAGTTTTTTGTGCAGTCATATTTTTGTTGTTTGTGTTTATGTTGATGTATTTAGGTGTTAATTTATGTTTTTGGCATTGTCTATTGAAGTATATGTTTATGTTTGTGTTCATTAGTTGTTTTTTTCGTGTTTGAAATTTGTTTAACAATTTGGTAATGTGGTTATATGGAATTGTGGTTATGTTGTTTGTGTACATGTTAATGTATATTTATGTGAGAGATGATTTGTTATCCGTTATATGGTAGTTGATTTCACTTATTTGCTATTCACTTCACTATTTTTTTTCTTCACTATACACTTTTGTTTTTGCTTTGTTTTATAACCTCACTTTTCGTTTTTTCACTGTAGGCTTATTTACCTTGTATGGTTATATTATTTCAATCACTTTCTGCTACAGTCCGTTTCTTGATATATATAATACTATAATACTTATAACTATTTTACCTCAAGATATATTTTTTCCTAAGGAACATGTTTCGGGAGATCCTGTTCTCCCATCTTCAGCCTTCGCCATCTTGCTTCTGGTGCAGTATTTGTGTGTTGGCTTCTGGATGTTATTAAGGTGGTTTGTTGGTCTTTGGTCCTTCAATGTTGCATTATTGTGTGTGGTTGTGGTATCTGTTTTTGTATTTTGTGTATTTTCGATGTTGAGTGCTTTGAATATTGTGTCATGTTTTGTATTGATTTGTATTTGTTCTGGTATTAATTTGTTTTGTGTTTTATGTTTGTAAATCTGTAAATTTTCCCAAATGTTCATTATGGTGCCTTTGTGTGGTATATGTTTTATTAGTGTTACATTGGTTATGTCTGGGAATTCATGTCCTGTGTTTATTGCATGTGTGGCTAAATTGGATTTATATATATTTGGTTTTTTGTATGCATTTAGGTGTTCAAAATAACGTTTTTTCAGCTGTTTTTTTGTTTGTCCTATATAACATTTATTGCAATCTTGGCATTCAATTTTGTATATACCGTTGGTTGTTGTATTATCTTTGTTGTGTGAGCTATTTAGATTTTGTAATTTATTTTTATTAGTTTTGTATGCTATTTTTATATCTTGTGTTTTTAAATAGTTTTGTTAGTTTTGACATTTTATTATTTATATATGTGAATGTGGCCCATTTTTTGTTGTTGTTATTATTTATGTGTTGTTCAGTTTGATTAATTCTTAATTGTTCAGTTTTTATTTTGTATTTGATTTTATTTTCTATTTTGATCATAGTATTTTTATTGTATCCATTTGCATAACCTATTTGGTATATTATATTTCTTTCTTTGTCAGTTTCTTATTTGTTTAGGGGTATTTTGTACATTCTGTTAAATAATGAATGAAATGCTGCCATTTTATGTTGTGGTGGGTGGTCAGAATGGTTAGGTATAATGATGTTAATAGAAGTTGGTTTTCTATATATTGCATATTGTATGTGTTTGTTGTATCTTGTGATGGTTATGTCTAAATAGTTGATTTTGTTATGTTTTTCTTTTTCTTCTGTGAATTGTATTTTGGGATGTATGTTATTGATTTGTTTCAGTATGTTCTCTGCATTTGTGTTTTTGTTATTTGATACATATAGTCCATCATCTACATATCTTATCCATATGCCATCTGGGTCATGTGTTTTTATGATGTTTTGTATTTTGGTGTCTATATGTTGTAGGAATATTTCTGCTATTATGCTTGATAATGGTGATCCCATTGCTAAACCTTCTTTCTGTTGATAAATTTTGCTATTAAATACAAAGTAATTTTGTTTTAGTATTAGTTGGAGACTATTTTTTATTTCGGTTATATATTGTTTGTTTTCATTTTGTTCTATAAGTTTGTTTATTATTATGTCAATTGTTTCTTCTACTGGGATATTAGTGTACATGTTTGTTATGTCATATGATGTGAAAAATGTATTTTCATTTATATTTATTATTTTTAGTTTGTCTATTAATTCGTATGTATTTTTTATGTTATGATGGTTATTTGTTAAATGGTTATTTTTTAGTTTCTGTGCTATTATTCTTGCTATTTTGTATGTAGGAGCTTTTTTGAAATTGATTAATGGACGTATTGGGTTGTTTAATTTGTGTATTTTTATTAGGCTGTTCATTTTAGGTGGTTCTGGATTATTGTTTATATATATGTCTATGTTTTTATTGTTGAAAATGTTTTTATTTGTTTTTATTAGTTTTATTGTTTGTTTAAGATAGTTTTCTGTTGGGTTTTTATCTAGTTGTACGCATTTATTATTGTTGATGAAGTCTTCGGTTTTTTTGATGTAGTCTGTTTTATCAATGATTACTGTTGCTTGACTTTTGTCTGCTTTAGTTATTATTAAATTATTGTTCTTTACTTTATTTTTAATTTCTTTTATTGTTTTTCTTTTGTTTATCTTTGTTTTTCATTTCGCTAGTGATTATTTTTTTAATTATATGTGTTGCTTCTGTTCTTTTTTCTTCTTGTATATTGTCTTTTATTAGGTTAATGGCAAATTCTGTTTCTACTATTAAATTTTCTAGATTTTTGTTTGCATTTTGGGTTATGTTAGTTTTCGACATATTGTTTAAATATTCTGTTTCTTTTTTGTTAAATTCTGTATTGCTGAGGTTAATGGTTCGTGGGTAAAATGTGTGTTTATTTTTGTTTTTTTGTTCTTGATTTTTGTTTTGTTGTTTTAATGTGTTAAGTTTTTTGTTGATTGTATAAGTCTTTTTGTTTTTCTCAAATCTTATTTTATTTTCTATGTTATTGTATTTATTATTCCAAGTGATTGGATGTAATAAATTTGTTAGCTCTAAGTGTAGTTTGTATATGTCTAGTGTTATGCTATTTTTCTTACTGTATAATTGATTAATTTCGTTTTGTATCCATAGCCTTTGTGCTTGTTTTATAGTTTTTTGTGCAGTCATATTTTTGTTGTTTGTGTTTATGTTGATGTATTTAGGTGTTAATTTATGTTTTTGGCATTGTCTATTGAAGTATATGTTTATGTTTGTGTTCATTAGTTGTTTTTTTCGTGTTTGAAATTTGTTTAACAATTTGGTAATGTGGTTATATGGAATTGTGGTTATGTTGTTTGTGTACATGTTAATGTATATTTATGTGAGAGATGATTTGTTATCCGTTATATGGTAGTTGATTTCACTTATTTGCTATTCACTTCACTATTTTTTTTCTTCACTATACACTTTTGTTTTTGCTTTGTTTTATAACCTCACTTTTCGTTTTTTCACTGTAGGCTTATTTACCTTGTATGGTTATATTATTTCAATCACTTTCTGCTACAGTCCGTTTCTTGATATATATAATACTATAATACTTATAACTATTTTACCTCAAGATATATTTTTTCCTAAGGAACATGTTTCGGGAGATCCTGTTCTCCCATCTTCAGCCTTCGCCATCTTGCTTCTGGTGCAGTATTTGTGTGTTGGCTTCTGGATGTTATTAAGGTGGTTTGTTGGTCTTTGGTCCTTCAATGTTGCATTATTGTGTGTGGTTGTGGTATCTGTTTTTGTATTTTGTGTATTTTCGATGTTGAGTGCTTTGAATATTGTGTCATGTTTTGTATTGATTTGTATTTGTTCTGGTATTAATTTGTTTTGTGTTTTATGTTTGTAAATCTGTAAATTTTCCCAAATGTTCATTATGGTGCCTTTGTGTGGTATATGTTTTATTAGTGTTACATTGGTTATGTCTGGGAATTCATGTCCTGTGTTTATTGCATGTGTGGCTAAATTGGATTTATATATATTTGGTTTTTTGTATGCATTTAGGTGTTCAAAATAACGTTTTTTCAGCTGTTTTTTTGTTTGTCCTATATAACATTTATTGCAATCTTGGCATTCAATTTTGTATATACCGTTGGTTGTTGTATTATCTTTGTTGTGTGAGTTATTTAGATTTTGTAATTTATTTTTATTAGTTTTGTATGCTATTTTTATATCTGTGTTTTTAAATAGTTTTGTTAGTTTTGACATTTTATTATTTATATATGTGAATGTGGCCCATTTTTTGTTGTTGTTATTATTTATGTGTTGTTCAGTTTGATTAATTCTTAATTGTTCAGTTTTTATTTTATATTTGATTTTATTTTCTATTTTGATCATAGTATTTTTATTGTATCCATTTGCATAACCTATTTGGTATATTATATTTCTTTCTTTGTCAGTTTCTTGTTTGTTTAGGGGTATTTTGTACATTCTGTTAAATAACGAATGAAATGCTGCCATTTTATGTTGTGGTGGGTGGTCAGAATGGTTAGGTATAATGATGTTAGTGGAAGTTGGTTTTCTATATATTGCATATTGTATGTGTTTGATGTATCTTGTGATGGTTATGTCTAAATAGTTGATTTTGTTATGTTTTTCTTTTTCTTCTGTGAATTGTATTTTGGGATGTATGTTATTGATTTGTTTCAGTATGTTCTCTGCATTTGTGTTTTTGTTATTTGATACATATAGTCCATCATCTACATATCTTATCCATATGCCATCTGGGTCATGTGTTTTTATGATGTTTTGTATTTTGGTGTCTATATGTTGTAGGAATATTTCTGCTATTATGCTTGATAATGGTGATCCCATTGCTAAACCTTCTTTCTGTTGATAAATTTTGCTATTAAATTCAAAGTAATTTTGTTTTAGTATTAGTTGGAGACTATTTTTTATTTCGGTTATATATTGTTTGTTTTAATTTTGTTCTATAAGTTTGTTTGTTATGTCATATGATGTGAGAAATGTATTTTCATTTATATTTATTATTTTTAGTTTGTCTATTAATTCGTATGTATTTTTTATGTTATGATGGTTATTTGTTAAATGGTTATTTTTTAGTTTCTGTGCTATTATTCTTGCTATTTTGTATGTAGGAGCTTTTTTGAAATTGATTAATGGACGTATTGGGTTGTTTAATTTGTGTATTTTTATTAGGCTGTTCATTTTAGGTGGTTCTGGATTATTGTTTATATATATGTCTATGTTTTTATTGTTGAAAATGTTTTTATTTGTTTTTATTAGTTTTATTGTTTGTTTAAGATAGTTTTCTGTTGGGTTTTTATCTAGTTGTACGCATTTATTATTGTTGATGAAGTCTTCGGTTTTTTTGATGTAGTCTGTTTTATCAATGATTACTGTTGCTTGACTTTTGTCTGCTTTAGTTATTATTAAATTATTGTTCTTTACTTTATTTTTAATTTCTTTTATTGTTTTTCTTTTGTTTATCTTTGTTTTTCATTTCGCTAGTGATTATTTTTTTAATTATATGTGTTGCTTCTGTTGTTTTTTCCTCTTGTATATTGTCTTTTATTAGGTTAATGGCAAATTCTGTTTCTACTATTAAATTTTCTAGATTTTTGTTTGCATTTTGGGTTATGTTAGTTTTTGACATATTGTTTAAATATTCTGTTCTTTTTTGTTAAATTCTGTATTGCTGAGGTTAATGGTTCGTGGGTAAAATGTGTGTTTATTTTTGTTTTTTTGTTCTTGATTTTTGTTTTGTTGTTTTAATGTGTTAAGTTTTTTGTTGATTGTATAAGTCTTTTTGTTTTTCTCAAATCTTATTTTATTTTCTATGTTATTGTATTTATTATTCCAAGTGATTGGATGTAATAAATTTGTTAGCTCTAAGTGTAGTTTGTATATGTCTAGTGTTATGCTATTTTTCTTACTGTATAATTGATTAATTTCGTTTTATATCCATAGCCTTTGTGCTTGTTTTATAGTTTTTTGTGCAGTCATATTTTTGTTGTTTGTGTTTATGTTGATGTATTTAGGTGTTAATTTATGTTTTTGGCATTGTCTATTGAAGTATATGTTTATGTTTGTGTTCATTAGTTGTTTTTTTCGTGTTTGAAATTTGTTTAACAATTTGGTAATGTGGTTATATGGAATTGTGGTTATGTTGTTTGTGTACATGTTAATGTATATTTATGTGAGAGATGATTTGTTATCCGTTATATGGTAGTTGATTTCACTTATTTGCTATTCACTTCACTATTTTTTTTCTTCACTATACACTTTTGTTTTTGCTTTGTTTTATAACCTCACTTTTCGTTTTTTCACTGTAGGCTTATTTACCTTGTATGGTTATATTATTTCAATCACTTTCTGCTACAGTCCGTTTCTTGATATATATAATTCTATAATACTTATAACTATTTTACCTCAAGATATATTTTTTCCTAAGGAACATGTTTCGGGAGATCCTGTTCTCCCATCTTCAGCCTTCGCCATCTTGCTTCTGGTGCAGTATTTGTGTGTTGGCTTCTGGATGTTATTAAGGTGGTTTGTTGGTCTTTGGTCCTTCAATGTTGCATTATTGTATGTGGTTGTGGTATCTGTTTTTGTATTTTGTGTATTTTCGATGTTGAGTGCTTTGAATATTGTGTCATGTTTTGTATTGATTTGTATTTGTTCTGGTATTAATTTGTTTTGTGTTTTATGTTTGTAAATCTGTAAATTTTCCCAAATGTTCATTACGGTGCCTTTGTGTGGTATATGTTTTATTAGTGTTACATTGGTTATGTCTGGGAATTCATGTCCTGTGTTTATTGCATGTGTGGCTAAATTGGATTTATATATATTTGGTTTTTTGTATGCATTTAGGTGTTCAAAATAACGTTTTTTCAGCTTTTCATTTGTTATTTAACAGAATGTACAAAATACCCCTAAACAAACAAGAAACTGACAAAGAAAGAAATATAATATACCAAATAGGTTATGCAAATGGATACAATAAAAATACTATGATCAAAATAGAAAATAAAATCAAATACAAAATAAAAACTGAACAATTAAGAATTAATCAAACTGAACAACACATAAATAATAACAACAACAAAAAATGGGCCACATTCACATATATAAATAATAAAATGTCAAAACTAACAAAACTATTTAAAAACACAGATATAAAAATAGCATACACAACTAATAAAAATAAATTACAAAATCTAAATAGCTCACACAACAAAGATAATACAACAACCAACGGTATATACAAAATTGAATGCCAAGATTGCAATAAATGTTATATAGGACAAACAAAAAAACAGCTGAAAAAACGTTATTTTGAACACCTAAATGCATACAAAAAACCAAATATATATAAATCCAATTTAGCCACACATGCAATAAACACAGGACATGAATTCCCAGACATAACCAATGTAACACTAATAAAACATATACCACACAAAGGCACCATAATGAACATTTGGGAAAATTTACAGATTTACAAACATAAAACACAAAACAAATTAATACCAGAACAAATACAAATCAATACAAAACATGACACAATATTCAAAGCACTCAACATCGAAAATACACAAAATACAAAAACAGATACCACAACCACACACAATAATGCAACATTGAAGGACCAAAGACCAACAAACCACCTTAATAACATCCAGAAGCCAACACACAAATACTGCACCAGAAGCAAGATGGCGAAGGCTGAAGATGGGAGAACAGGATCTCCTGAAACATGTTCCTTAGGAAAAAATATATCTTGAGGTAAAATAGTTATAAGTATTATAGTATTATATATATATATATATTTATATATAAACTAATCAAATTATAAATTTGGAAGTTCAATCAGTTATATTATTGTGTATGACTAATAAGTGTGTCACCCGAAATGAGTGAATGTGGTCCTTTTAATACTTTGTCAGATCTTTTAAACTTATTAACAAGTAAGCCGTTTTCTTATTGGACTTACGAAGAAAAATGTGGTGTTAAAAACAATAGATTTATGCCGAATTTAGACAGTAAACTTTTTTATGGTAAAGCACCTCAAAATTTTCAGTTTTCTTGGTACGAGCGATATTCATGGTTGACAGGCCGTCCCAAAACCAACAGACTTTTTTGTTATACGTGTATCTTGTTTTCTGGTGAAAAAGAATGGATTTTAAATGGAGTGACGGTTACAAAAAAACTTTCTTAGAAAAGCAGAAAAACACCAGAATTCAAATAAACATATTCAGAATGAAGAGGGGTACCATTTGCTGGGACGCGTGAGGATTGAACATTCTCTCTCTCTCTCTCTCTCTCTCTCTCCCTCTCTCCCTCCCTCCCTCCCTCCCTCCCTCCCTCCCTCCCTCCCTCCTTCCTTCCTTCCTTCCTTCAAATTATTCAATAACTAAAGTATTTATTCTAATCTTCAAATGTCTATAGGTGAAGAAAACATCAAGTTGGATTAAAGAAGTCCAAAAGGATTTAGAAAAAAATAATATACACGCAGAAGAAGCAATTGAAGGAGAAGTTTTTTGGGCAAAAGTGTTAAAAATGGAGGGAGTCCAAGGTAGGAGAGAGAAAAACCCAGGTTCGAAGTGGACTGAAGACAGGAAGAGGAGACACAGTGAGAAGATGAAAGAATATTGGAAAAAAAGGAAAGAACAAAGAGTAAAGAATTGAAATTGGCATGTGGTCCCTAGATGGCCGATACGAGGGAAAATATCGGTATGGAGAACCATACATGACTTCCATGTTCTAAGATTTATATTTAAAATAATATTCGAAATGAAATATTTCCATAGAAACTACTTCTTTCTACTTATTGCTTCAGCCTTAAACCACAGTACTGTGGTCACTAACGTATACCACCTCACGTTTTTGCACTCGATTTTCACTGAGATGGAAGTCGATGGCACTGCCGAAAAGTCTGGTTTTGCAGAAAACATTGGACTACGGTTAAACAGCCTGGGAAGGAATTTTAACAAAGAACTACTTCTTTGTTGCCGATAACGTAGTACACATACAAAATTCTCCCCTCCCCCTTCAACTATAATTTTCATTTATAGAAAATTACCCCCACCCCATTCACCTAACCTCTTCATTTATAGATATTTCATCTACGTTTCTACAGTGGATTATTATGAGGTTCTGATCAAGATACTTTATTTATCAAAATTAAGTACTTTACTCTTGTTAAAACATAAAACGTTGCAGGTAAACTACCCCTTTCTCTAAGTCGATCTTCACCAAAATCAATAGACCTTCAGTCCTCTACAATGCAGGGATGCATGCAAACAAATATTTGATTCTGTTTCAATTTGCGGCAGTTATCGTTCGTCATGAAAACATTTCTCTTGTTACAACATAACATGTTTCAGGTAAACTACCCCTTTCCCTTTACCGATCTTCACCAAAATCAACAGGCCTTGAGTTCTCTACAATTTAGGAACGTTTGCAAAAAATTATTTGATTTTCTTTGAATTTACGGCACTTATCGTTCGTCATAGAAAAAATTACCCTTGTTAAAACATAAAAAGTTGCAGGTAAACTACCCGTTTCTCTAAACCGATCTTCACCAAAATCAATAGACCTTCAGTCCTCTACAATTCAGGACTGTATGCAAAACATTATTTGAATCTGTTTGAATTTGCGGCTCTTATCGTTTGCCATAGTAAATACCCTTGTTAAAATATAAAACGTTGCAAGTAAACCACCCATTTCCCTTAACCGATCTTCAACAAAATCAACAGACCTTGAGTTCTGTATAACTCAAAAAGGTATGCAAAAGAGTAGTTGATTCGGTTTGAATTTACGGCAGTTATAACATAAAATGTTGCAGGTAAACTACCCTATTCCCTTAACCGATCTACACCAAAACCAGCAGGTCTTGAGAACTCTAAAATTCAGGGCTGTATGCAAAACATTATTTGATTCTGTTTGAATTTGCGGCTGTTATCGTTTTCCATAGAAAAAAATTACCCTTGATAAGAAAAACGTTGCAGGTAAACTACCCCTTTCCCGTTAACCGATCTTCACCAAAGACAATAGGTCTTGAGTACTCTACAAATCGGAGGTGTATGCAAAACATTATTTGATTTTGTTTGAATTTGCGACTCTTATCGTTTGCCATAGAAAATACCCTTTTAAAACGTAAAACGTTGCAGGTAAACTACCCCTTTCCCTTAACCGATCTTCACCAAAAACAATAGGTCTTGAGTACTCTACAAATCAGGGCTGTATGCAAAAACGTATTTGATTCTGTTTGAATTTGCGGCTCTTATCGTTTGCCATAGAAAATACCCTTTTAAAACATAAAATGTTGCAGGTAAACTACCCCTTTCCCTTAACCAATCTTCACCAAAAACAATAGGTCCTGAGAACTCCACAATTCAGGGCTGTATGCAAACAGTTATTTGATTCTGTTTAAATTTGTGGCTTTTATCGTTTGCCATAGAAAATACTCTTGTTAAAATATAAAATGTTGCAGGTAAACTACCCCTTTCCCTTAACCGATCTTCACCAAAAACAATAGGTCTTGAGAACTCTATAATTCCGTGCTGTATGCAAAAGAGTAGTTGATTCTGTTTGAATTTGTGGCTGTTATCGTTTGCCATAGAAAAAAATTACCCTTGATTTTAAAAAAACCATTGCAGGTAAACTACCCCTTTCCCTTAACCGATCTTCACCAAAAACAATAGGTCTTGAGTACTGTACAAATCAGGGCTGTATGCAAAAAATTATTTGATTCTGTTTGAATTTGCGGTTGTTATCGTTTGCCATAGAAAAAAATCTACAGACACACACATAGACACTTTTCAAAAAATGACTTTTTTTCATGTTTTGAGTGTCGTACAATCAGAATCTGCAATAATCTCGAACACGATTTTTTTTGCCATCACCATACTTCCATTCCTTAAGGAACATGGAAGTAAAAAAGTATTTATTCTGTGATATAATTAATATTATTTTCTCATATTCCCAGGTCTGTTGCCGCCGGCAACAGCGGTTACGTAGATGCCACGCTTACTGATGAAGACAAACTCATCTGTTGTGTTTGTATGTTCTTATCGCAATAAGTGTAAATACTTGGAAACCAACTGATAAATCATTGTTTACATGTTTGTGTTTATCAGAATATTAATAACTGATTAAACATGTGTTTACAGGTACATTTAAGTTGAAAAAATTAGATTTACAAAAGGAAGGATTCAATCCTACAACAATAGAAGACAAGATTTATTACCTAAGTAACACTGGAACATATGAACTCCTCACACATGAAGCATATGCACAAATTGTAGACGGAAGAATGAGATTGTAAATGGTTATTGTTAAAGAATTTTATATATATTTATTATTTTAAAAATTCGTATGAGAAAGTATACTCGATACAATAAGCAAGTGATTAAAAAAAAAATCTGTGATTAGTTATAAAACATATTAATTGTTGAAATAATTGTAGCTAGTTTTTATGGAATCGATGAGGTTGTTTTTTTCTTAATAAGGCAGAGAAATATTTTCACTGGTAGCGTCATTCATTCATTTTTATTTTGTTTTAAACTTTCATTTTATTGTTCATAAATAGTAATATCTTTTAAATCAGTAAAAAAATATCTTTTTAAATGGTAAACCAGTAAATATGTTTTAAAAGGTAATATCTTTTTTAGTTTTTACTATTAAACAAAATTTTCCCCAGCATACGCTAAGCAAAATATTTTTGTTCTCAGTACCTCTGTGTGTGTGTGTGTGTGTGTGTGTGTGTGTGTGTGTGTGTGTGTGTGTGTGTGTGTGTGTGTGTGTGTGTGTGTGTGTGTGTGTGTGTGTGTGTGTGTGTGTGTGTGTGTGTGTGTGTGTGTGTGTGTGTGTGTGTGTGTGTGTGTGTGTGTGTGTGTGTGTGTGTTCTGATTATATATATAACCTGAGATAGCTTTAAAGTGCCCTTAAAATCAAGATATGAAAGATAGTTCTATTTTTCTACTGTGTACATGTTAAGTTTTACATCAGATTTATTCGTAAAGTTTAGAGTAAAAGTTATAATTATCTAAAACTTCCAGGCTGAAAGGCCGTGGTCGAGTGCTTGATCTTCTACAGCTAGACGTTTCGGCCACATCACTGGTGGCCATCTTCAGTAGCAAAAAAAGTGTTCGAAATAGATGGTACGCCGAACACTGGTAGACCGGGCAAAAAGAATCTGTGAGCCCCGGTATCTCGAAGATGAGTTTCGGCATCTCGAGGAAGCACTGCAGTCCAACGGCTATTCTGCTGTGGAGGTTAGGAGAGCTGCCCGGCCAAGAAGATCTGGTAGGCCGGACGAGTCGGTGTCGCCCGAGGTTGTTGGCTCTGCTGTCTTGCCCTACATCCGTGGCGTGACTGACCGCATCAGCAAGTTGCTGAGTAAACGGGGCATCAGGACGATCTTCAAGCCAACCAAAAAGATCCAACAGTTCCTGCGACCGGTAAAAGACGCCAGGGATCCGCTCTCATCATGCGGGGTGTACAGTATTCCTTGTACGTGTGGCCAGGTCTACATAGGCACCACGAAGCGTAGTGTCCGGACACGCCTCTCTGAACATCAGAGATACTGCCGCCTGGGCCAGCCGGAGAAGTCTGCAGTCGCTGAACACGCTCTTTCCCACGACGATCACCGGGTGATGTTTGATGAAGCCCGGGTGTTGTCTTCTGTCCGGGGTTACTTCACTCGCCTGCATCTGGAGTCCATCCATATTCATAAGAATGCGTCCGTCGCTATGAACCGCCGAGGTGAAAGCATCGCCTTAAATAGTGTCTGGCATGGTTTATTTTCCATGGCCAATCAGAATGGAGAATGATGAGCTGGCTTCTCATTGGTCCGCGTGATACACCTTAAGCGGCCAAAAAGTTATAAATAGAGACAGCGTAGCCTTAACTCACTGTTGCTTGTTCCCAGTTCATTGGGAGACGTGTTCGGCGTACCATCTATTTCGAACACTTTTTTGCTACTGAAGATGGCCACCGGTGGTGTGGCCGAAACTCCTAGCTGTAGAAGATCAAGCACTCAACCACGGCCTTTCAGCCCGGAAGTTTTAGATAATTATAATGACACCGGCCGTGAAAGCCTACATACTAAAATTTAGAGTAAAAGGTTCAGCTGTCTAGTGATAAATTAGAGAAGATTCATATGGTAGTGTTGAGTTGAAGTTGATTTACTGTTGCTAGTGTTTCAGTAACTTTCAGTTCTTCTTATTTAGAACAGAATGTTTCCAGAAGACCACAACAACAACATTTCAGCACGGTTTTGCCTTAACTTATTTCATTAGGCTTATCTGTTGCTGCCATTGTAAACCTTCTTCCAGTTTGGACCCATCTTCTGGAGTCTGATAACAGTGAGTCATCTGTTTTTACAAACCCTTTGAAGATCATGAAAACATCATAAGTTCAGCAGTATAAATGTTGCTGGTTCACAGGTGTTATTAAATATTTCTGTACTTCGTTAAGATATTTTTATTGGTGAATTCTCCAGAAAAGAATTGCTTAAACACTTTTGCCAAGCTTTTAATTATTATTGTAATGCTTTTAGTTTTGACTTTTAAGCATCTAAATATTCAGACAGTGAATTTTTACAATACTCCAAAAGCCTACATAAGGCTGAGTGTACATAAAATTGAGGATAGTGCAGGGAAAACAAGAATGTATGGTAGCCCTAACTAAACTGCAAGCCAGTGGTAAATATTCATGTCCAAACCTGATGCATTAGTGTAAGTAAGCCGGTATGATGATTTCAGTGATGTGGTCAGGCAGAGTGAGCAAGCAAAGGAATTCCTGTCTACACATTGTCTGACTGTACAGCTTGTTTCTTAAAACTATGAAGTAGATTGGCTACAGTGTTGTGAAACATTGTTGTTTCCAATGGCTCAATTTGGTTCACACCATTCTTGATCTAGCTTTCCAATAAAGACCAGGTAGGTCTTTTCTGTTCTGTCTTTCTTATCCATTTTTTTGCAGACGAGGAGGTGGTCCTTGTCCATTTTGCTTCCAGGGCATTCACAAAGAGTGGACATCCCAGAAGGGAGCGTTGACCCTATTGAGTCAAACGGTTAAACAATTAATCGTTAAAACATTATGTGCATACACGGTGCAATAAGCAATCAATAATAAAATCAATATTTTCAAGCAATTACCACATTAATTAACCTTGATATAAAATCTTTATGAAAAGTTACCTTGATCTCTAGATCAATGAGCTAAGGCAATATACATATATATATATATATATATATAAAATAAATATGAATCAGTTAATTCAAATAATTCATATAATCATTGTAAGAGGTAAATATACTTGTTTAAAATATATAGATAGGTATAAATGAAAATATAATTAAAAATGTATATAATATAAAATTTATTTCAGATGTCACAAACTTTATATTTGATGTCAACAATCTTGTTTTGTTTCTCTCTTTATTTCAGAGATAATTAGTAAAACAAATTGATATAAAAATCTGATATAACGAATAACTTGATAGAACAAAATTATAATCTTTTATAGTCTCTTTCTATCTTTTAATTTAAGTTTACAATTTCGATTATTCCTTAGTCCTACCTCCCTCTGCGTTAAGCTGTGCCATACTGTGATATGAGCTGTGACTGAAGAGCAGTACCAAATAGTTTGGTGCGATTTGCCATACCAAAACTTTATACAAATTTAAACTTTATAAAAATTGAATAGTTAGACTTTAAAATTTATAAAACTTGTAGATTCACAGTAGTTGAAGACGAAAACGAAAATTTACAGAACACACGGCTGTGTCGCCCCGGATCACTTGATAGACCAAATGATGAAGGCTTGGGCCTCCAAGAGTTTTTGTAGTTTCAAAAGGCTTTGTTCACGTAATTGGGCTACTCCCTTGCTTCGGCCAATCAGAGCTTAGATTGCCACGCGCGGTGCAAATCCTTGAAAATCATCAAAACAGGATATTGGTGGTTACCTTACAACCACAAAAGAGTGAGATTAACATACACTTCTCACTTAATTAGATGTTAGGGAATTTTCCATTTCGAACTGTGAGAAACTCAATTTTTTTATATGTATATAATTAATATATTAAAAATCACTGTTGGCACACCTTAACAAAAATAAAAAGCACGGTCAGACAATTTGAAAGACCAAGAAGAAGGTCGAGGAACGTGCAACTAATGAATAGTTCCAATCGGTAGATAAAATGTTTTTAATAAATCAATTAGACTAAATTGTCATTTCAATTAAGATAATGTCAAATGATTGAGTCCCTTGTCATACCTGAGGCTGAGCTTGGCCTTGTCAATATCAAGGTAAAATAAACATCAGTCACACAAATGAGAATTTTTTTTATATAATGAGACTCTTGACAAAATTAACTTATGAGATTACTTCAGTTGTATAAATCATGTTGTAAAGATGAATCCCAGCTATTATCACTACAGCGTCTATCACTGCTAAATAAACTGTACCTTTACGAGATTTATTAAAGATGTGAATAAATGTGTTGACATCTTAAGGGGAAGAGTTGGATACTATTGTCCATACTCTTACCTCAGGATCCCGTGGTCGCAGGCCACGTACTCACCCTATATGATAAACAAAAGAGACAAACTGAGATGGGTGAGCCCTGGGGGATACGTAGCACTACATCACTCCCCTTTTTTTTAAAAGGAAGGTACCATGTACCTCACTTTAATTTACATATGCACTCGAGACTGTCTTGTACGAACTCGAGCGAGTGGCATAACACAACTACGTATACACGGATATTGTAATCCACAGGTGTATAGTACGAGACTTACTATCACAGTGATAATGATGATAAGAGAAATAAACAAATGAGTTAATTCAGTAGTAGTAGTAAGATTGTGGTCAAATCTTTTATCTCGGATAGCTTCCTTCGTAACAGGTCAGTGTCAGCAATATCAGCTGAGCCGGTTTCATTCAAGATGCGATTAATATGATCCAGTTGTATCAACTGATCACTTAAGGTGAAGTTAAACGTTGCCATTTCTGATGGTGATGACAGACTTTTGATAGGAGGAACAATTATGTGATTCCTTCTAATTGTGGCTGAGGATTGCCCTTGAAGATGTGGACGTAGCGTGAAGTATTCAGATATAATACGACACATCTTTGGTTGATGAAGTATTCCTGTGCTGGCTATCCACATACTCTCTGAGTTCATATTATGGATACCATTAGTAGGATCAGAACATTGATATGTCACTCGAGTTGTACTAGCTAGGCTGTAAATCCAGAAGTCTCCGTTGGTTCCTTCGTAGATGATTGGAATCTGAAATCTCTTCAAAATTGTTCTTCGACATAAATATCTGGCATTTTCTTCATCTCCAATTAGCATAGAATACGCGCAACATTTCCCTTCAGCTGCATATCGTATTGGCACATAGAGAGAGCATATACCAAAAGATAAAATTTTACATTTCTTTGCTTGAATACTTGACATTACAATAAATTTGTGTCTATCATAAAATATAGCAATATATTTCAATTCTGTAATGACAACTAAAAATTTGTCTAACCTTTTATCATAATAAGGTAAAGATTTAATGCTATACAATTTATAATTATTGTCATTTGATTTTAAAGGAATATCTATAATTACTCTAATTATATTTCTTGTTGCTATAGCATGAACTTTTGCTACTCTATAATAGTGGTATACTACCATATCCAGATCGGTATGTATAATTAACGAAAGTCCAACAGGCAATTTCATTGCAATTTCTTTCAACAATTTATCAACTTATTAAGGGGAATTAAAATTGTGCTCAAATATCTGGCGGATGTTACATCTAACGCTTCTTGTAATTGAGTTAATTGATTATCTACCTCAATTAATGTCAATTATATTTCTCTAAACAAAGAAGAAATTTTAGACTGATATTCTAACTGTTTCTTTAATTTCAACATTTCATGTACTATCTCTGATGTTACGTTATTAATTTCTTCAACTGTTGTCTTTACTGTATTTATCTGTAATCTCTGTAAAAGATTTTGTAGCATTATTGTTACTTTCAACTTCATTTGTTAATTTCTTTAAATAAGTTAATCTATCTGATTCAACATGTGCAACTGTTTCACTTGTACTATATTTCATCATGTTTTGTATTTAAAGTCTCATAGTCAATAGTCTGTGTCTAAAGTTCCAAATAAATATTTTAATACTGTTCCAATTCCGTTAACTAAACCTCTTTTAGTTCTAGAAGTGGGTAAGAGAAGTTTTAAATTGTCAACTTGATTTTGTGTGGATTTCAATTTTGATTGTAAACGAATCAGTTTGTTGACTTACCTTTTATTTCATATTTATTAATTTATGTCTGGACATAAACACTTGTAACCGTCCGCTCCATTCGGACGCCATCTTATTTTGTTGTCCACCACAAATGAAAAAATGTTACTCACCAGGGTTCTTTTCAGCGAACAGGAGAACAGAATTGGTTATTCAAGAAAGTACAACTGTATTACCATCACACCTATTTTTAATTCATTTTTATACTACAAAAGAAAACATAAAAATATAGCCATTAACATCATTTCAAACTTTACGTAAACAAATATTCCCCCTCCCTTTCTTCCTTCTGCTACGACTTTTTAGACAGACAATATTAACATTTATTATGCATGAGTTTTCTTTTTGTTTTCTACTGTTAGAATAGAACTAGAAACAATTCAAAACATAAAATCAATCCCATACAACACAAACCAGCGCTTCATGGTTTAATATTTATATATCTTAACACACACATACACACTCCCACATGCTACATATTTTAGATTTTCCCCTGGAGCTCATTTTAATTTTGACTGGTTGTAATTCTTTGTTTTTAAATTTCTTCTTTTATTCTCTTTTCATAATTTTTGAATATAATTGAATATAATATAAGTTATTCTCTTATCTGCAGTTGCGTCCCTAAAAATCAGTCCAGCCTCCGTACGTTTTTTTTTTTCTTTCATCACTCCGCACATTTCGTTCTTTTGCCATATTTCTCGCCGGATAACTTGAAACTGTCACTTCATTTTACTTCACTGTCACTTCATGACTGTTAAAAGTATTAACTTGAATTAAAATCACATTTTCTTTATACGGGCCTGCATTTTCGTTCCGGAACTTTTCTTCACAACCGGCCGGTTCAAAGGTGTAATTTCAACTGGGGCGAATTGTATTGCGTTGAGTTCTTTGTTTCCATCACATGTGCGGCGCTGGAATGTTTTATACGTGTCTTTCACGCTGTGGATGTTGTCCCACACGTGCGCACGTACACATGAATACGCACCCTTGCTGATAGTCTGCATTTTTGTACCTCACCGTACCAGTCACGGAGCTATAGTCGGTGACCAAAAAAAATATACTCTTGTTAAATAAAAAATGAAAAGGTTCAAATTACAGACCCTCATCAGTTTGTACCGTTACAATACCCCCTCAATGAGAGGTTTTATGCTGAAGCATAAAAACTCTCATTGACACTCTCATACTTCCTAAAGGGATCAGCCAGGATATGTCGCCACAACCCCCTTACGTTTTATTTAAAATCATGGTTAACTTACCCCCTGGTTCAGTGTCTGTAGCCGTACCTGAATGACCTTACTGGACTTCCCTTTTGAGATCCCAACACTAAGGCCTTGGCGCCCCTGCTCTGACGCAGGCCAGCACAGACCACTGCCACAGCATCACCCGACACTGAAACAACACATCAAAATATCAAATAGTGGCCTTGTTTAAATACCATATTCCTAACTGATCTGGTTCCCCTTAGCTGTGCTGGTTTGCGTTAAGAAGCACTGGTTTTTTTTCTTAACTTCTAACACATATATTTGGGTACGTACTGAACATGATATAAAACATTTAAATTTCAAATATTTAAATTCATTGTCAAAATCTCTTAAACATCTTTAAATCAACTACATCATCTTATTTTTTTCATTTCAACATCTCAATTTGAACATCTCAAAATTTCAACACGAATGACTACTGCTATCATTAGCTAATACAGAACATAATTAATAAAAAAATACAAAGTTACTCGATACAACAGATACATGGATAATCAAAACAACCTCCTTCAATATTTCACTGTTATCGCATCATTACAATGATCATCAATTTTATCTTCTTTTTATTCAATCAGAAATTATTTAGTAACAATTTAAAAACCTTCTTCCACACACACTATGCCCCCCCCCCTGGACTGTAGCGCCCAGTTGCCTCCACAAGAACTGAAGTTTAATTAGGGTGTAGACGCTGCCTACCCCGTTCTTGCTTCAGCGTTACAAAACATTCAGCATTACTGATGTCTGAGGACACCAGTAATCCTACTAAAAATTAGTGACATGCCCCTATACAGTCTACCATCCCATTCGATGGATAGCCGCTGTTCCATAGTTCTGGTGATTTCCCTGATTTACCCCCCGGTTAATTTCTAAATTCACCTCTTACAACGATAACCAGCTATGGCCAGACTTGGGCAGCACGTGACGTAATGTGCCCTGACCATAGCCAGTCAAAGCCGAGCCAACTCCACGGTCAGGGTTCGGTGAGGCCGTGACTGCCCGAAAAGGGGGAATCACTTTATTTTAAAATATATTACACATGTTACGCATCTATACTTAATTACATACTACTCCACTAGACACCTTATGCTTCTCATAATTAACATAATACAACAGAATAAACAATCACCATGAGCATTATCATTGTTACATTACCATAAACATTCCAAATTAAAGTTTGACCAAAAATTACACACCTCACAACTTTACTTTAGTTTCAAATTCTATTACCTCTTTCACTTGTTACATTATAATCTCAACTATGAATTTCTATTAAGCGTTTGCATCATCAATTGGTTTGGGTTTGCATCATCATTGAACGGGCATTTAGACATAACCTTACTCACATTCTTCCTTCTAACAACCACTAACAGATTTGCATAGGGTGACACCGATCTCTCAGTAATATTTACCTCCACTAATTTCTCTAACTCCACTTAAATTATTCTTCTCTTATAACAAAGCACCTGATACCCTTTTTGTACATAGTGAACTGTTCTTAATTAATACATAATAAAAATACAAAATAAAATAGAATAAACTTCTACTTACCATCACTCCGTAGCCTTGGCTTCAGGGTTGCGTCATACGAACGTTAGGATACATGCGTAATTTTCAAGGTTGTGTGAATGATTTACACAACACATTTTTTATGAAGAGAATTACGTTTTAATTTAATTTTGAATCATTTAAGAAATTGTTTATAAACTTTACCTCTGAAAAAATTTTGTGAGAATATATATATTGCTTGTTATATGAAGATCATCCTTAATCTAACTTATGCTACGCTTACCTTAATTTTTTACACACACAATACACACAAGACTGCCCAGCCTGCATATTTTGAACACACCCAAACACACAAAAGTTATAAATCCCTCAACATTTTTTTAACTGATATTCCCCCGTCGGCCACGCGGTCTTCTCGCACGCACTCATTGTTCTTGTAAAATTTTTTGTTATGGTCCGAAAATAGTTTATATGAGTCCTTCTTTGTAGAATCCGATTAATCGCACTTCGTCCTTTTATTTATTGCAATGGATTTTAATTTAGAAAAGTTCTATTTCTGAGCCCGGTTTGTCGGGCTGCCTGCGCAGGCGAGAGTCGGCAATAGACTGGTAGCTTCTCTCTGCTCCCCACTCCTTGAGCATTTTAGTTTAGACGACGGACATCAATGCCTTCTATTTAATCGTCACTGCTGTGGCACATTCAACACACGTGTTTTTTGTGTGGTAACCGTGGACGATTTTTGTTAGGCACTGGTTGACGTCACTAGCAGTAGGTGGGGCTTAACGATATTTCCTGTAGTTCGTCTTGTTGAGGTCCCAAATCGTTCGCTCCAGCGCCGGTTGAGTTTCTCGGCGTCACTAACAGCGCGCATGCTTGAGATGTTGAGTACGTGCAGCGTCACACGTATACAGAGTTCTGAGAATTTCGAGGGTGGTGCAAATTCCTTGCCGAGTTACTCAACAGAAATTGCGCCGTGCCTTTGTTTCAACGTTGTTCTGTTTGCCACGTGGTCTGTTATAATGGAAATAGCGTTGTCGGAAAATAAAACTTTCACAATAAATTTTTTATAAAATCCCACAAAATGAATTAAATGAAATACAAAGATCCATTAACAGTAATAAATGAAATTACCCAATTTAGACACGTTACAATACCTCCTCAATGAGAATTCTGCTGTCCAGAACAGAAGAAATCTCATTGATAAATCCCGAAGAGGACCGGTGAGGAACTGGTGCCAACAACCCCCTGGTTCTTACTCTTCATGGGTACATGACCCCCTGGCTTGGCAACTATGGACGCATCTGAACGAGATCACTGGACTTCTCCGTAAGAGATCCCAACACCGAAAAATCGAACAGACAAGTACCACAGCACACCTCGCCTTCTAACATGCTACCCCCAAAAATCCTCAATCCCTGGCTTAGATTACTCCAGATCCTCAGCCGATATGTTTCTCCTTATATGCAAGCTGGGTTGCCTTTAGCAGATACTGGGCTCACACACACTCACATTACATATTATACATTGAAAAATTCTTTAAAATTTACTATTTCATCTAAGAAAAAAAATTCAGAATTCAAAGTAAAGTATTGTGTCAAAAAATTCTCTTCCTTATTTTCTGTTTTATTTAAAATGAGTTAATTTAAACATTTCTCCTAATTAAACATATCCTTAACCTAACATGTGAATACTTAGAGTCTAACAATACAATGCAATACAAAATAAATCAATAATCATAAACATGGTTAGCACACAAATAATAAAATAATCAATACTTAAAATATTCATTAACTGGCAGGCGAAAAATCCAGATTTTTTTTTTTTCAAGAAAATATTTTCCAAAAATTTTAAAATTCAAAAAAAATTTAAGTTCAGTAAAAGGTTTCCTTTACATGTAGAAATTATTTAAAAATTGGTTTAAATTGATCAAAACAACAGTTGAACTGACTTCCATACTATGAAATTATATGACCTTACCATCAGCTGATCAAAACTAGGTTAAGTTCCAAACCTTGACCCACATGTTATGTACACTTTCTATCTGAAAATACATTTGACATGTGTAATATGCTCTCTCATAACACAAAAACATAATAAAATAAAACATTTAAAATAACAAAATATTATTATAAATAATAAGTAGATTGACATTGAAATTATTCAAAGAAACTTCACCTTTTCAAATTCTATCAAAATCTTGTCACTGGTTTCAAAATAAAATTTTATATCTTTATTATAAATCTCTCTCTTTGCTTAATAATCTTGTTCTCCATTACTGTGGGTGATTTAAATTATTTATCTCATTTAATTTACTACTTGATCTGTATACACATATAATCTTTATCTCTCTGACTCTAACACCTACAACTTTTACTAACATGACACCCATCTCTATCAAAAACATCTACCCCATCAATCTCTAAACCCAACCTATCATTCAACTCAATTCGCCACCTCTCTATATAAAAAAAATACTCTCTAACCCTTTGTACATAGGATACGTGTTTCCCCCCCCAAAAAAAACTCATTTCCCTTATCTGGCCCCTGGATTCTACCTAAGGCGGCCCCGTCCCACTAAATCGGTCCCAATCCCGTCCCAACTTATCATTATGTTGCGGACTCCTACATTACACTACCCCCTACTACAAAATTGCCATCCCCAAAATCTCAATCTCATTACCTTACTACAACTACAACAAAATAACATCATTAATTATAAACATCAATATATCACTCAAAACTCCACATAAATTCTCCACAACTACTGTGTCAACATCAATACTTCTCAAAATTCTATAACATTACATTAACTCAAAACACCATTACCTTACTTCAAAACAATATTTCGATCTTTACCACTTCAACTCTAACTTCAACTTGGACAGATCTATATGTCCCACAAAATATTTATCACCCAAAAACTATCTCTTGTTAACTTGCATAAATTATTACTTTACTTCTCACTTTATCAAATTATTTTTATCATTACTTTAAAACATCTGTAATACATTAAAACATTACATTGAACATTAATTACTTGGAACATTTATAACCATTTTACCAGTGACCTGTTATTGCTGATCAGCTGATCTTACTAACACAATGAAAACACATCTCATAATTGAACAAATTACATGAAATATATGTATTTATTTCTCCTTACTTCTCACCTCCTTGTTTCCCCTTTTTCTGATTCTGATCATTTATGTTGACCGCCTGCCAGACGGTTTAATTATTTACTTGGTTGCCAATATACACACATAATGAAGACACATATTGTTATCAATGCTTATATCTAACCTACGATAATGAAATAATACATTTAAAATTATAGCATGAACACCTTATATTGCATGTATGAGCAGCTAGTTATTTAAACAGAGCACAAGCATCTTTTTATTGGATCAAATTTGAATTAGCAAAAATTTTTTGTTGTAAAATTTAAATTCGTAGCTCATCTGAGCCACCTCCCGTCCACACACTCTATTGCAAATTATGGAGGACTGTATCGCCCTTTTGCTTCTGCAAAGACGGCATATTTTGGAGTAGTTTTACCTCTCCGTGTCTTTGCTTCGGCTGTTACATTTTAAAATTATTGAATATCAACATATTCGTGTCCATAATTAAACGCCCTTAAACGGGTCTACCACCTGGCTTTGCTGTTCTTACTCGAACAGAGTGGCAGCTGCTGTTCCATAGTTCCGGGGATTTCCCCTAAAATTCGCCCCCCATTTAATTTCTACTATATACCAATTTCAAGTCAGCTATGGTCAAGGGTCTTGGTATGACCATAGCTAACCGCTAGCCAAATCCACGATTAGTGCTGGTAAGGCAGTAATCGCCCGAAAAGTCGGGGAAATCTAACTTCATTTCAGTGCCTGTTACACTTATCACTAGTATGTGCGACACGATCGTCTATCAGTGTGCAAATTAAGTTTACACGAAAAAGGTGTGTCGCACATTTTCGCCTCCGATGGAGGTAACACTCTCTGTTACCGCCAACCCATTTCGCTATCTATGAGAGCACAGGCCACCCCTGCAATAGCAACTTAATAACTAACTAATTAAAAATTTTTATATACATTCTAATATACTATTTTCATCAATAATCATTTAACTCATTCATAACTTTCTACCATTGGACTTTCTTAAAATTTTCAAAATTTATTATTAATAATTAGTATATATCATTTTTCAGTTAGTATTAAAATTTTTTAATTATTTTTATCTAACACAATTATTTCAAAACATCTCACTATTGAATTAAAATCTTAGTTACACCTGTAAACATTTTTATTATACATGATTCATACTGTAAAAGTTCTATACTTACATTCCATTCAACATGGTATATACATAACATCTACCCCTACACCCCAATACCTCACCTCTGAAACATTTAACACAAATATCAGTTTACTCAAACAATTCAGCCATCTATTATCAAATTCCAAATCTCGTAAAATAAATTGAATTCATTTAAAGAATTTAATTAATTAGCATTTACATAATCACTCAAAATATTTAAAACATATCAACTGGTTTGATTACATTAATTACTGAAAATACAAATTCCCTTATTATTGTTTGCCATTATACAAATTAGCCAATTACTGTTTCCAAAATTAATTCTGATATTTATTTATTTAAATTGCCAAATATTATTATTATTATTATCATCACTTACCTACATACATACATTGTTTAGCTGACCTTCTACAATACACACACATAAATAAATGCCCTACAATTATTTACAAACTTTAGTTAATAACTGTTCAGTTTTTCCGCACTTCATTGTCCAAATCTGCCATGTCAGAACCATAAAACATAATGTTTATCACTGTCTTTTATTGTTTTATAATTTAACCTCCATCGTCCCAGATAAGTCTTGGTGTTATATAACATTTTTCAATCTCATTAACATACAAATCACTGTTTTGTGTGTTATAACCATAAAGACTAAATTCATTCATCTTACTCAAATACTCATTAAACCAGTCCGCGTTAGGTATTTTTGTTAAGTCTCCGTCATTAAATTCACTCATTATCGGGTTAAATACTTTTGTCAAATCATTATAGTCATTATTATTCAAATATACTTTTAAACTTTCTTTCCATTCGTCATACTTTCTGTTCAAATTATACAATTCTGTTACTCTCTCCACATACAATTCTCTGTTTAACTCTTTCTCTTCATAACACCACATCACACTCTCACAATTATTCCGGACAGAGGGTACAAAATTACACAACAAAAATAAATACCTCAATTCATTTATCAATACGGGACTCTTGCCCTTCAACAACAACACTTGTGAACTCATTAAATCATCATAAACATTATCAACAATAAGGGGAAAATTTACCCTCTGTCCCCACTCTACCACAACATTATTTTTCCACTCTCTCTCTAACTCATTAACACACCTTAACATCTCATAATCACATTCTACAAATTCCTCAGTATTTTCGTTACTTATTTTCACCGTCTCTATCCCCAATACTAATTCTTCAAATACATTACTATACTCAATATTATTCTCATTATTTTAAACATTATTGTTATCATTTATTAACTCTTTCTCTGGTATCATATTTTTACACTTGTCATTATAATTTTCATTTGTATTATTATCTCCCATACATACACACTCTCTTGACTCCTTTGTTTCTCTACATATTTCGTTCAACTTACTCTCCAGACTACATAGTGAATTAGTTAATACATCAAACTTAGCATCATTCATGTCAAAACGACTATTCATCACATTAAATTTGTTCTCGAAAATTTTTTCGTTATTGTCAAAACGTTTATTCAATTTAGTCTCATTTATGTCAAAACGACTATTCATGTCGCTACTCATTACATTGAATTTACTATTCATTTTCTCTAATTGACTGAGTATGATACTCATTATATCGTTATCGGACCTATTACATTTTGTTGAGGTCGGGGTTGCTTGAATCCCTGAATCCTCTGTATTATCTGTTTCATTTGTGTTACTTGCATTCATAGTTTTGTCGTCTTGACCTACATTCGGTGTTGAATGTATTTCAAGACTATTCATAACAGCTGATTCATCTAATTCAGCTACTTCGCTTGTAACATTTAAGTCGGACAAAACGACTTCACTCTCTGTATTTTCCATTGTTATACTTTTAAATATGTAATTTATTTATTATCTGAACAAGTATTATTTTACGTAACTTTACATATTTTCACTCAACCTCTCAATTACGCTTGTATCTTATTTGTAGGTATGGAATTTCATTTTATTAAATTCGTTCCGGTTCGCGGCGCCATTGAACTGTTCTTAATTAATACATAATAAAAATACAAAATAAAATAGAATAAACTTCTACTTACCATCACTCCGTAGCCTCGGCTTCAGGGTTGCGTCATACGAACGTTAGGATACATGCGTAATTTTCAAGGTTGTGTGAATGATTACACAACACATTTTTTATGAAGAGAATTACATTTTAATTTAATTTTGAATCATTTAAGAAATTGTTTATAAACTTTACGTCCGAAAAAATTTTGTGAGAATATATATATTGCTTGTTATATGAAGATCATCCTTAATCTAACTTACGCTACGCTTACCTTAATTTTTTACACACACAATACACACAAGACTGCCCAGCCTGCATATTTTGAACACACCCAAACACACAAAAGTTATAAATCCCTTAACTTTTTTTTAACTGATATTCCCCCCCTGTCGGCCACGCGGTCTTCTCGCACGCACTCATTGTTCTTGTAAAATTTTTTGTTATGGTCCGAAAATAGTGTATATGAGTCCTTCTTTGTAGAATCCGATTAATTGCACGTCCTTTTATTTATTGCACTGGATTTTAATTTAGAAAAGTTCTATTTCTGAGCCCGGTTTGTCGGGCTGCCTGCGCAGGCGAGAGTTGTCAATAGACTGGTAGCGTCTCTCTGCTCCCCACTCCTTGAGCATTTTAGTTTAGACGACGGACATCAATGCCTTCTATTTAATCATCACTGCTGTGGCACATTCAACACACGTGTTTTTTGTGTGGTAACCGTGGACGATTTTTGTTAGGCACTGGTTGACGTCACTAGCAGTAGGCGGGGCTTAACGATATTTCCTGTAGTTCGTCTTGTTGAGGTCCCAAATCGTTTGCTCCAGCGCCATTTTTTCCAGCGCCGGTTGAGTTTCTCGGCGTCACTAACAGCGCGCATGCTTGAGATGTTGAGTACGTGCAGCGTCACACGTATACAGAGTTCTGAGAATTTCGAGGGTGGTGCAAATTCCTTGCCGAGTTACTCAACAGAAATTGCGCCGTGCCTTTGTTTCAACGTTGTTCTGTTTGCCACGTGGTCTGTTATAATGGAAATAGCGTTGTCGGAAAATAAAACTTTCACAATAAATTTTTTATAAAATCCCACAAAATGAATTAAATGAAATACAAAGATCCATTAACAGTAATAAATGAAATTACCCAATTTAGACACGTTACAATAGGATGTGTGTTCCCGCCCTACCAGCTCATTCCCTTATCAGTTCCTGGCCCTTCCAGGTAACCCGCAACCCTCTTTAAAACATTTTCACCTCCCGCCACAACGTCTTGCGTTGAGGACTCCTTACACCTCCACCCTCACTACAAAATTTATGTACCCTGCTCTCACCTATTTACTCTCCACTTTCATCACTCCCTTTCTCTCTACACCCATTCACTCTGGCTACTGTGTCCTTACTACTGACCCATTTCTGTATTACTTTATTCCAAAAATTCTTATTGTGTCTAACCAATACCCCCTCTCCTAATGCCTCACAACACGCAAGTCACGTGATCACTTGGAGGCGAACGGAGGTGTATACATCCAACATGTCAACCCAACACAACGTTAAAAGAAACGTTATTCTAAACACGCGGCGACAGATGAGAACACTTATTATACACTGAGGATGGGAATTAAGTTTATGGAATAACAATATACCGGTACAAAATTATGTTTACATAATACAATGATATACTTTATAATAATGATTATGTACAGAATTAAAAATATGTAACAGATTTTAACAAGGCAAATCTTATATCTAACACACCAAATTAATACACTGAAAAGAATACATTAATATTACTCAAGTTATGAACGCGGCGACAGATGAAAACTCTTATTATACACTGAGGTTTGGAATTAAGTTTATGGAATAACAATATACCGGTACAAAACTATGTTTACATAATACAATGATATACTTTATAATAATAATTATTTACAGAATAAAAAATATGTAACAGATTTTAACAAGGCAAATCTTATATCTAACACACCAAATTAATACACTGAAAAGAATACATTAATATTACTCAAGTTATGAACGCGGCGACAGATGAAAACACTTATTATACACTGAGGTTTGGAATTAAGTTTATGGAATAACAATATACCGGTACAAAACTATGTTTACATAATACAATGATATACTTTATAATAATAATTATTTACAGAATTAAAAATATGTAACAGATTTCAACAAGGCAAATCTTATATCTAACACACCAAATTAATACACTGAAAAGAATACATTAATATTACTCAAGTTATGAACGCGGCGACAGATGAAAACACTTATTATACACTGAGGTTTGGAATTAAGTTTATGGAATAACAATATACCGGTACAAAACTATGTTTATATAATACAATGATATACTTTATAATAATAATTATTTACAGAATTAAAAATATGTAACAGATTTTAACAAGGCAAATCTTATATCTAACACACCAAATTAATACACTGAAAAGAATACATTAATATTACTCAAGTTATGAACGCGGCGACAGATGAAAACACTTATTATACACTGAGGTTTGGAATTAAGTTTATGGAATAACAATATACCGGTACAAAACTATGTTTACATAATACAATGATATACTTTATAATAATAATTATTTACAGAATTAAAAATATGTAACAGATTTCAACAAGGCAAATCTTATATCTAACACACCAAATTAATACACTGAAAAGAATATGTTAATATTACTCAAGTTATGAACCTGTGAGTGGGGGTATCTGTTCACATACATATGCCCTTGCATAAGCACCTACTTCAAGAAAATTATTGATTTTCTTGTAGAACCACCACTCATTGAATGTGCATTATTTCTGGCTTTACAGTAGTTATTCAATAAAATATTTGCGCACTTCCAAATAATGTTATGGTACAAAAATTCTTTAGTGTGATTTCTACATTCATTACTAAATTCTATGAACTCATCAGCTGCCAGAATAATTCTCATTGTGACATCTGTAACATATTTACGATGATTATTTAAGCTCAAGAATTTTCTCTCCTTTTCTGGTTCCAACATTTTTCTTACTATGACATAAGTATATGTTACTAAATTGACAGCTACTTCTGTTGGATATTTCAAACCACCCCTATCAAATCAAAACTGTCAATCAAATTATGATCACACCTTAAATTAATATCGTTAAGTAACAGAAATTCTGCACAACACTCACAATTTAATTTCTTCATAAGGGAATGACAACAATAACCTCCAATGTAGGTTAAAATACTCACATCAGAACAGGTGCTATCTAAGTCTGATTGTGTTACATTGAGTTCCCCTGTGAATGTCTGTGAAGAAGCAGTGGTGCAGTAATCATGATCCATTATTATTTCGTCATCAACAAAATCATTAACTACAATTTTCCTACCATCAGAAATAGGCAATTCAATTGTAGACAATATTCTAATTTTCTTTTCAATTTCAAAGATTTGCCTTACAGAAATGTGATATTGACCACCTGCTAGCTGTCTGTATTGTCCAAACCTGGCTTCTAATGGATCAGTTTGAAACTTACCAGGCAGTAAATACAACCATTTCAGTTCTTGTGAACAAAACTCTACCAACTTTAGGAGACAACGAGTTGTGTGTAGAAGAGCTGTGTGTGTCTGCTTGGACAGTTTTCCATAGTTCAGACCTAAACCATGCCAATGTTCCAACCAATCTACAAATTTAATTAGAAAGGCTTTCCTCTCATCATCACTTTTATCAGTGAGTGGTTCCTGGAATTTATTGTTGTACCTTACACCTTTAAAGGGTGTCTTTACATTTACAATATGCCACCAAGTAGTTATTATTTTCAGAAATTGAGCAGTACTTACATAAGATACTAGATTGTATTTCTCTCCTAGAACTAGTACACTGTTTGCTATATTGTCATTGAACAGCTGACATACAAATTTTACATTTTGCCTTTCAAAACTTGTAGGCCAAAGAGCTTTAACTGTTAACCCATACCCATATTTCAAAAGTTTACCCCCTTCAATCTCAAACAAGTCCCTAATTGTCTTGAAAGAGGCAACATTCTGTTTAGAAAAATCATCAAAGTCAGGAAAAACGAATTCCCTGTCATTTGTTTTCTGGTTGAGCCAATTGTTCCTGACACATTTAAATAAATGCACAGAGTCAACAAGATAGAAAAGGGGCTTATCAGGAGATGCGGGATTACAATACTGGATCTTAAGTTCGGGCGGACTTGAAAATTTTGACATTGCCTTGCTATTGACAGCATTATTATCAGTAACCACTGCCAAAAAAATAAACCTATAGAGTCCAAACCAACAATAACTTTTGAAATGATACTATGCAAACTGTCAGCTGTTATTTTTGATCAGGGAGAATATGAACAACTTCTTTTCTGGATGATAAAATAGTTTGGATCATAAACACTTGAGCAGATGAGGCGAGTGTGGAGTTATCTGCGCTTGATCCAACAACATTGCCCCCTTTGTAGTCCATGTATGGTTTTATATGGATTTCATCAACCATTAATATTACATACTTCTCATGTTTTTCAAAAGTTTGTGCTTTATGCTTTATGTACTCAAGGAAATATGTAGGATTTTGATCAAGAATTGGGCTGCCATTTAAATTGGAACAAACTGTGTTCAAGGTGTTTACATGTGGTAATATTAAATGGCTATGGTTTCTAATGAATTTGTATGCGTGAGGAGAAATAAGATGGAAAATTGAACAAAGGACAATAAAGTTACGGTTATATTCTCTTCTATGTTTGGGAAATAAACAAAGCTGTAACTGAGACTTTATGAATTGAAATGCAGGATTATGTTCTTCAAATGTAAATTCTTCAATTAAACCTAGAACTATCTCATTTGCTGTACCTTTCACTTTATTGCCACAATCATCCCCTTTTATGAACATATGAACTTGTGTAAGTATGGAATCAACTTCATTTGTACTTGTAATTTTGCCTGAGTTAACATCATTGAATTTAAACTGTAATAAAACCGCTTTCGAATAGACCTTTGAGGACATATTTTCTTCTATCACCACATATATCATACAGTGTTGTTGTACACACACATCGATATACATAAAAATTATTTGTGTTTCCTGTATAACACTACACCACCCATCACGTATAGTCAGCACATTAATTTTATTTTTTAACTCTGAAAGGTTGGTCACTGAAATTCTATCTATGTATGAGGTATGACTTCTGATACTTTCTTCTGTTGCTTTCCGTACAGCTTCTGATTCTAACTTACTCCTCTTCCTATCTGGCTCTACTCTTGATGGACCAGGATTTGAAGACAAATACGAAGCACAATTTGGAAAGACACAGGGGATTGCATTCTCTGCAAGTATTGGCTTTGAGAGGGGGGAATTTAAAATTCTACCTGTCTTTGGACAAACTGCACTTGCTTCCCATAGAATATCATCGGGTTTGAAGTGTTTATGACACCTAATAAATGAAAACAAGAATGAGTTTGTCATTGTAATGATATATCTACACACACTAACTAAATAATGTAATAATTGCTCTCACTAGCAAAGTGCAGTATGCGGTCGCCTTCTTAAAAAGCCAGTAAATATTTATGAAACAAGAAAAGATGAATATATATCAACCTAAACTGTACTTACCTGAGCAACCTACCTAGAAAGAAGTGAAACTGGCACTTCAGAGGCAAGGCAACCTTGTACTGCACTTTTCTTATTATACACTTGAAACAAAAAAGGAGAAGAGGCATATATATATATATTATATGTATAGTATTATAATAACGTATAGTATTATAATAACACTCACCACTGAATAATTAGTAATTGTGTAGTCCTTTCTTGGGATTGCATGCAACCATTTTTTCTTCATAACCTCACTCCGAGGAAACTTAAACACATGAGCCTTATTATCAAGGTCATAATTTCCTTTACACATTGGTACACAACACTTTAACACCATTGTATACTGCTGTATTTATCAGGCCAAAATCACGAAACCAGCAACAGAAATGGAATTAACTAAACGTAAGTTATCACCAACTATTCAAACATCACATGGCAACTTGACTCGGGCTCGGAATGCTTCGCCTCATGGTGATCACGTGACACACAATCCTCTGACCGGTTGTGAGGCATTAGTAGAGGGGGTATTGGTCTAACACCCATTTAAAGTTAACGCTGACTGACTTAATGCCTTATTGAAATAATTATCACCCAAACTCCATCTTTTACCACATTTTACATTAAGTTAATCATTGAAAATTACCTTAGAAACTTCATAATAACCTCAAATTAATTTAATTACAGTACAACCTGTCATATCCGGACTAATATGGCGACCGGCCGATCTGGATATGGAAAAATCCGGCTATCACAAGGTCATTTATAAATAGCTAGAGGGCCAGAAATAATGAACGCGTTTGTTGTTGAATGTTTTTTTTTAGACGTTTCTATTGGTTTAGCATTTGTATTTGTACACTGTACTCTTTAAAATACAAAAAGTAAAATTGGTTAAAAAGTTTTACTTACAGTACGCCTACATCAGTTTTTGAAAAAGTTTGTGATTTTCGGCTGCTTCACACACTGCACACGTTTTTTGGAAGCCATGTCTCTCAACCTTCTTAAAAGCATCACTTCAGTTTCACTTGTTTCATCTTGATGTTGAACATAACTAATCAGAGATTCGATGGTCTTGAATGCCTCAGAGTGACTCATTATAGGCTTGTTGTCATCCTCTTCGGGTTCAGAGATTTTCTCATCGCTATTGCACACCATTTCTATAATGTCACTGTCTGTAATTTCGTTGACTTCATCTTCACTTAACCACTTCTTGACTTCATCGTCATTGATTTTCTTCACATCCAGGCAGGTTTTTTACAAGCTCTGCAATCTGACTGTCTTCTTCATTGCAAACAGTTTCATTGATTTCTTCTGGTTTCTCCCCAGTCCATTTTTCAGTTGCTTCATGATCTAACAGCTTCCACCATGACCTAACCAGTGTAAACGGTTTTATTTCATCCTATGCTTGGGATACCCACATCACCACATCTAACATGTCCACCTTTTTTAAGGATTCCATAACACTTTCACCCTCGTCCATTCCAGCAATCAACACAGTCAGTAACTTACGGCGATAGGTACATTTCAGTGATTCAAGCACACCTTGGTCCATAGGTTGACAAAGGGATGTCACATTTGGGGGGTAAAACCACATTTTATGTCATCATTTTTCAGTTCATCTTCACTTGGGTGTGAGGGTGCATTGCCTAGTAGGAGCACTGCTTTTCTTGGCAAATTATTTTTCGCTAAATGTTTTTCAACTTGTGGCACAAACTGCTTGTGAAACCAATCACTAAATATTTCACAGTTCATCCATGCGCTGCGTTGGTTTCTGTAGCAAACTGGCAGGGAAGACAAATCTTTAAAGTTCTTGAAAGCCCTCGGCTTTTTGGATTTTCCAATAAATCCCAGTGGAAGTTTGTGAACTCCTGTAGCATTGCTACAAGCTAAAATGGTCACTCTCTCCTTTTTCTTTTTATACCCTGGTGCACTATCTTCTTGTTTTGAAGCCAAAGTGTAGGTCGGCAGCATTTTATAGTTGAGCCCAGTCTCGTCACAATTGTAGAGCCGTTCTCCTGAAATCCCATGTTCGTCTACAAAGCTGTGTGAAAACGTTTTGAAGTTGTCAACATCATCTTGGTTAGCAGAAAGTTTTTCACTGCTGATCTGCAGTTTCCGCACACCATAACGATTTTTCCAACTTTCTAACCATCCCTCACTTGCTTTAAACTGTCCATTGGCTCCGATTTCTTTATTGAAGTGCAAAGCTTTTTCTTTTAGCAAAGGACCTGAGATAGGCAATCCTTGCTCTCTTCTTTGGGTAAACAAAAGATGTAAAGCCTCATTAACTTGGTTGTTAGTGGCTTTCTTCATCATTTTCAGTTTTTTTACCCCACTTGTTGAAGGTTGCGATGAGCACCACTTCTCAGTCTCACTCCTCGTTTTTTTCCAGTCACTCACAGTGCTCGTTCCTACTCCCATGTCAGCAGCAATCTTCTTAGCTGTTTCACCAGCATCCAACCTCTTCAGAGCACAAAACTTTTCATCCATTGTCACAACAGTTTTCTTCCTTTTCTCTGCCATTTTAGCAAAAAACAACAATAAAAAATAACGATAAAATACAGTAACAACGGTTAACAATAACGATAACAATGGCAATCACTTCTGACATACAGTTTAGAAACTCACTTGCAAAACAAACTGTCACTTTAAAACGCAAACACAGACTGCGGGTAGCAAGTGGCAGGCAGACGGCAGCCGAGGTTGAGAATAAAGAAATGGGTTTCTGGGAAAGAGCCATTGACCGAGTCAAGGCCACAGCCCCGCTCGGAATAGACTAGGCGCGCAAACAACATTCCAGCTGCAACTTTCACTTTTCCATCCCTAACCATTTCGCTAACCAAAATTGAAAAACTAGTTTGGAGCTCCGTCCGGAAATGGGAGGATCCGGATATCACAGGTCCGGATGTGACAGGTTGTACTGTACCTAATTTAGATTCTTTCAAACTCACTTAATTTCATTATTAAACCATTGTACTTTACTTCCATTTCATTATAAAATTCCTACCTACATATGGTCAATCATTCAATCAAATAAAAACATGATTACTGTCATAAACTCAAAAATATAAACATTCATTACCACAAATATATTGTACATAACCATATGTACCTTCCGATACCTTATAACAACCATATGACTCCACAACTAAACACATTCTACCTTTACTCATTTACTATTTATTATCAAGTTCAAATCTCAGAAAAATCATTTAAATTTATTACCAAAATCTATTTATACAACATTTCAAATTAATTCGTTAACCTCCAATTATTTAATTCAATCAGTTTCTTAAAACACTAAGTTTTTAATTACAATAGTCAAAACAATTCCAAATCAGTTAATTTCATTATACACAATTATTCTCGTTATTTATTTAGTCTGGTGAAATATTATTATTAAATCAATTCCTGCTACATGTGTACATTGTTTACCTAAAATACAAAGTACAACATAATCTACTACATAAATACATTTAACATCAATACAAAAGTATATACAATCCAAATTATTATTCATTATTGTTTACCATAAATCATCTCACAATACTATCCATTTCAGAACCCCCTACTCACATAATTAAATGTTCATGAACACTAATTGTTTAACCACCATCATCGAATAATAGTCTGGTCTTACGTTTACACCATTCATTTACAATTAAAGACATATTGTTATTATTTTTATAATAACCATCACCATTAATTTTCTCCATTGTATCAAAATAGTAGTTACAAACCTTATTGCATACTATTAATTCAAAATTCCTGTCGACATTTGGTATGGTAAATTCTCCCTTAGTATTTTCCGTTAAAATCAGGTAAGTTATATCATCATATTCGTCTACTATATCAATTGCATCACAAGGCAAGTGCTCATCATTGACAGTGGTATCATCAAAATAATCATCACCATTTACTACAACTGGTAAGTTTTTCATATCGTCTATTTTCTCAAATTTTAACCTCTCTCTTAACTCTTTATAACCTCTATTTAACTTAAACATCTCTATCATTATATCAAAATACAACTCTCTCTCACAATACCTCTCATCATAACGCCATTTCACACTTTCTCTATCACTTCATGCAGAGGGCACTACTACATAAAAACACCTCCTGGTTTTTCCAGGTACTTACTTCTTACTTCTTGGAGCGGACTTCCAGGGTCAAGTGATGTCCATGTCCAGGATGGTCCGATGTCCATGGTATACCACAGCAGCGAGTGCCCAAAAGCGCTTGTTCCCGAGAATCCGGTCCAGGCCACCATTCTCTCCCATCACGGCCCTCAGGGTCTCCCTGGCTGGATTCTGTACTGAGCATCTGAGCAGAATGTGCTCAAGAGTTTCCTCCTCCGTCTGGCATCTCTCACAGGTTGGGGAATCTCTCAAGTTGAATCGGTGCAGGTAATGTCCGGTGATAATGTGGCGAATTCTGGCCCTTGCTGCAAAAGTAGCCGTGGCTCTTGCCATGTTGCGGTATAAGGAAGGGTCTGCAGGTTCTTTCTGGAGTCGAAATAGTTGTCTCCTGTCACTCCCTCGCACCAGTGCTTTGTCCATTCCTTTTTTATCCGAGCAGCCGCAGCTTTCTTGCATCTTGCCAGCGAGTATTGGGGGTGTTTGACTGGTCCCATGTTTGCAGCTTCTTTTGCTATCTGGTCCGCTTTTTCGTTTCCATCCACCCCGCAATGGGCCGGTGTCTATTGGAATACAATGTGTTTTTCTTTGATCTTTAGAGCCGATAGAAGCACCCTCAATTCCTTGATGCGGAAGTAATAGACACTTGGGCCTGTCTGTGTCAGAGCTTCCATGGCTGATTTTGAGTCTGTGAGAATACATATTTCTCTGTCTTCAATCTGTAGACAGCTCACCAAAGCCGCATCCAACGCCAATAGCTCGGCATCCATACTTGATGCTGCATTTGCTGGGACATAGAAGCATTCGCCGGTCTTTTGGTTAAAGTATCCTGCTCCTGATTTACTATTGCCACTGTCCACGGATCCATCAGTGTATATTTTCACAAAGTTGTGATACTGGGTATTTAGCATTTCCAGTGTTTCCCTTCGAAGAGCTTCTGGGTGGTCAGCTTTGGTCATTTTAATTGGTAAGTCAAGTTTAACTTCCGCTTCTATCATCCCCCAAGGTGGTTCGTTGAAGTATGCAGCAATGGTCTCTGGGGTCTCGTTGGGCATGTCTTGTGAGAGGAGATCCACTCTTTTACTGAATGCTTGCGTAATGGTCGTGGCTGCCGAGTGGATTGGATGGGTTGGTGGGAGGGTTTGGTTTTTGAGATGTTTGTTCCATATTTGTTTTTTAATATACAAGTCTATTGGTTCAATGCCGAGCTCTATTTCCATAGCTGTAATGGGAGTAGACTTGGGGCAGCCAAGGCAAATTCTTAAAGCTGCTGATTGGATGAGCTGTAGCTTGTTAATGTGTGTAGCTGCGGCAGAGCCCCATATCTCATAGTAGTAGGTAATCTTGGATCTGACAAAGGACAAATAAAATGTTCTCAAGGATACAGTGTCCGCCCCCCACTCTCGACTGGCTACAGTTTTTATAGCATTTAATCGTTTGCTGCATTGTTCCATGACATGTTCTATGTGATCTTTCCAGCGAAGTTTTTTATCCAAGTGGACTCTAAGTAATTTGGGGCATTCCTTCAGTCGCAGGGCCCTGTTGTCAATTGTAAGGTGCGGGATGAAGCTTGCATGGATGTTGCGTCTTGAGAAAAATGCGCATTCTGTTTTTGTTGATGATATCTTTAAGGACCATTTTGCACACCACTTGGCAACTTGATTTAAAGCTAGTTGCATCCGTTCATTTGCTCTTTCTGGATCTTTGTCTGTAGTAAAGAGCGTTACATCGTCCACGAAAATTACACAAAGTACTTCAGGTGGTAGCACTTTGTTTATATCATAAAGTGCGATGTTGAACAGAGTAGGGCTAATTACAGCACCCTGAACTATGCCGTTTTCGACTTTAGTGCAGCTCGACTCCAGCCCATTCACTGAGGTCTTGATCAGACAGTTTTTCAAAAAGTTTGCCAGATACTTCAACATTTTGCCCCTTATTCCCAGCCTCATGCACTGCAGTAGGATGGTGGAATGAGGAGTTTTGTCAAAAGCAGACTCGAAATCTAGTAGGACTGTTATTGTTGATTTCTGCCTTTGAAAGGCCTCATAGATTTTGTTTGCCAAGATCAGCAGCGCATCATTTGTGCTCCTTTGCTTTCTGAAACCAAATTGTGTGTCTCCTAGTAGATTATTGGTTTCTAGTCTCCACATCAAACGTGTGTTCACTAGTCGTTCCAGAAGTTTTCATAGACACGATGTAAGCGCGACCGGGCAATAGGAGCTTATTTCCGTTTTTGCTTTTCCTGGTTTTGGGAGGGGTATGATGAGAGCGGTTTTCCATACTTGGGGGATGTTTCTTGTATGCCAGATAGTATTGAAGAGTTGAAGGATCTTGTCGAGCAGTTTTGCAGAGCAATGCATAAGCATTTCATTGTGAATGCCGTCCGCTCCTGGCACTGCACTTCGGAGTCTGGCTATTTCCGCTTTTAGTTCTGTCATCGTAAAGGGTTTGTTAGCCGGGTCATCGGACAGCCATAGCAGTTCGAACCTGGCGGTGAGTTGCATTTCTTCAGGGGTGAGTGTTTTTGGCCACAGAGTTTTGCTTCCAGCTTTTTCCTTATAGAACGTGCTGAACACCTCTGCCTTGTCCTTATCCTCTTCAAGCCATTCACCCGATGCCGACTTGATTTGCTCAATCTTTTTGCCAGTCTCCCCTTCAATAACCCGAAACTTCTTCCACACTTCACTACTAGGAGTGTTCATGTTGATTGAACCAACGAATTCTTTCCAGGTACACCAACAAAATTCAGGGAACAACTTGAAGACACCATGTCTCCCAATAAGGGACTCTTGCCCTTGTCGTGGCCAGCGTCTCCCGAGCGGTAAGGAGGCTTCCAAGTATCATACAATACCTTTTACGTGATAGTGGTGGCTTGTAGGTGTACAGACAAATGAAACACAAATCTAAGATTAGTAATTCTTACGTTTATTAGTTACTGAACTTCTGTAATAATTTTAGTACATTTCAGTCAATCAATAAATCTTTATAAAACAATTAGTGAGCATTTAAACATAAAAGCTTTTAGATCTCTAATTCAATGTGGTACACATAGATATATATTTATAAACTCTCTGTAACTCCAAAATAATTAAAATAATTCCGTTAATTGTTTCAAGATTAAGAAGCTAATATAAAGTTCAATTAACTAGATACTAGAACAAAATAATGTAATATTTCTTTAAAATGTTTATATAATTCAATTTATAATTGTTAACAAAATTTGATTGTTATAAAAGTTTTA
The DNA here is from genome assembly GCA_034769895.1 of Magicicada septendecula. Lineage (NCBI taxonomy): Eukaryota > Metazoa > Arthropoda > Insecta > Hemiptera > Cicadidae > Magicicada > Magicicada septendecula. Next base: position 13,895,803 of record CM068371.1, on the reverse strand, counting down.
TGTCTCTCTCTTATTGCCTCCTTAATAGAACAGATTATACTTTTATTTGATAATAAGATAATAAGATATTTTATAGTCTTTCTAAATCTTTAAAGTCTCTCTCTCTTTTTGGTATTTAAATTATACAAATTTTGATTATTCCCTAGTCATACCTCCCTCTCTGTTTAGAAGTGCATTCTGTGATATGAGCTGCGACTGAAGAGCAGTTAGCGCGTTTCGCGTACCTAACTTTACACTTTAATAAATATTATAAAACTTGAATAATTATACTTTAAAAACTTGAGATTCACAGTAGTTGAAGACGAAAACGAAAATTTACAGGACACACGGCTGTGTCGCCCCGGATCACTCGACAGACCAAATGATGATGGTTTGGGCCTCTGTCAGCTTTTATAGTTTCAGAAGGCTTCAACCAAGTAACTGGGCTACTCCCATGCGTCGGCCAATCAGAGCTCAGATTGCCACGCGCGGTACAAATCCTTGAAAGTCTTCAAAACAGGATATTGGCGGTTATTTTGCAACCACAGAAACGATTACCATACACTCTTTATTTGAACAGATGCTAAGAAAACCTTTTAAGTAAGTAAATACTTAAAGTATGTAAACACTTTTAATACGTCCAAATCACTCCTGACACATCTCAACAAAAATAGAAAGTACGGTCAGACAATTGTGAGTAACCGATTTGAGGGCAGAGGAATGTACAACTAATGAATAGTTCCAACGAGAAGATAAAATGTTTTAAAACAGTCAGTTTCTTTTGTCACACCTGAGGCAGAGTGTCATTGTTACTGGTAAAATAAACATCACTTACACCATCAAATGAAACATGGACAATGAGCCCCTGGGGGATATCGCGGCACTACATCACTCCCCTTTTTTTTAAAAGGGAGGTACTATGTACCTCACTTTAATTTACATTTACAGTACTCAATATTGCTTGGAGAGAGCTTATCTTATCCTAACTTAAATATAACATGCATATACAATCTTGTGGATGAGCAATTAATTTTAACAATCTTCAAAATATGTAATAAGGTAAATATAGAGGATATAGTATAGAGGATAGAGGTAGGGTTTTCTACTGTGAATGATTTTACAATAAAATTTCACTTTTATATCACTGCACTCGATGCACTTCTCCTGTGAAATGTGTTGATTCCGCAGAAGGATCGGAATTCCGTGTGGTAACGGGTTGCATCTCCTCATAGATTGGTTCATGACGTCTTCTCAGCACTACTGTTCGAACTCGAGTGAGTGGCATAACATAATTACGTATACATGGATGTTGTAATCCACATGTGTATAGTATGACACTTACTATCACAGTGATAATAATGATAAGAGAAGTAAACAAATGATTTGATTCAGTAGTAAGAGTGTGGTCGAATTTTTATCTCGGATAGCTTCCTTTGTAATAAGTCAATGTCAGCAGTATCAGCTGAGCCGGTTTCATTTAAGATGCGATTAATATGATCCAGTTGTATTAACTGATCATTCAAAGTGAAGTTGAACATTGTCATTTCTGATGATGACAACAGATTATTGATAGGAGGAACAATTATGTGATTCCTTCTAATTGTGGCTGAGTATTGCCCTTGAAGATGTGGACGTAACGTGAAGTATTTAGATATAATACGATACGTCTTGGGTTGATGAAGTATTCCTGTACCAGCTATCCACATACTCTCTGAGTTCACATTATGAATACCATTTGTAGGATCTGAACATTGATATGTCACTCGAGTTGTACTAGGCAGGCTGTAAATCCAGAAGTCTCCGTTGGTTCCTTCATAGATGACTGGAATCTGGAATCTCTTCAAAATTGTCCTTCGACATAAGTATCTGGCGTTTTCTTCATCTCCGATTAGCATAGAATAAGCACAACACTTTCCTTCAGCTGCATATCGTATTGGCACATTGAGAGAGCATATACCAAAAGGTGAAATTATACATTTCCTTGCTTGAATATTTGACATTACAATAAATTTTTTTTTTATGAATTTGCTAACTGCTATAATTTTTTTATTGTTCGACTAAGCTTTTCGTCATTACTGACATCTTCAGGTCTTAAACAACCTAATTAATTAAATCGTTGTTTAAGACCTGAAGATGTCAGTAATGACGAAAAGCTTAGTCGAACAATAAAAAAATTATAGCAGTTAGCAAATTCATAAAAGAAATAGTAAGGATGGCTGCTAATTTAAACAATACGAAGAATAAATTTTTGTCTATCATAAGATATAGCAATATATTTCATTTCTGTAATTACAACTAAAAATTTTTCTAACCTTGTATCATAGTAAGGTAATGATTTAATGTTATACAATTCATAATTATTGTCATTTGATTGTAAAGGAATATCTATGATTACTCTAATTACATTTCTTGTAGCTATAGCATGAACTTTTGCTACTCTATAATAGTGATATATCATATCCAGTTCGCTTTTTATAATTAACGAAAGTCCAACAGGCAATTTCGTTGCAATTTCTTTTAACAATTTATTCAACTTATTAGGGGGAATTAAAATTGCACTCAAATATCCTGCAGATGTTACATCTAACGCTTCTTGTAATTGAGTTAATTGATTATCTACTTCAATTAATGTCGATTCTATTTCTCGAAACAAGGAAGAAATTTTAGACTGATATTCTAATTGTTTCTTTAGTTTCAATATTTCATTTGCTATCACTGATGTTACGTTATTAATTTCCTCAACTGTTGTCTTTACAGTATTCACTAAGGATTTTATAGCTTTATTATTACTTTCAACTTCATTTGTTAATTTCTTCAAATAAGTTAATCTATCTGATTCAACGTGTGCAACTGTTTCATTTGTATTGTCTATTTCGTCAAGTTTCGTATTTAAAGTCTCGTAATCGTCTGTGTCTAAAGTTCCAAATAAATATTTGAATACTGTTCCAATTCCGTTAACTAAACCTCTTTTAGTTCTAGAAGTGGGTAAGAGAAGTTTTAAGTTGTCAACTTGATTTTGTGTGGATTTCAGTTTCGATTGTAAACGAATTAATTCAAAAGATGGAATAAGGAATTTAATGTCTGTAGAATTTGATGAAGTTTCTAACCCTTTTAAATATTTAAATAAATTTGAAACTTGGAATAAAATATCGTCATAGTCTTCTGTTCCTATGGTAACTGCTATGGTCCAGGTGTCGGTTGTGAATATGATGTCTCTTTGTTTAATAAATACAAGTCCTTTGTCAAAATGACATCTACTTAAGTCAGAAATATTTGTGCATCCCTGAGAGTCAAGTGTATTTTTCGTCATCAGTGCATTAGAACTTCCATTTGAATCCATGCTTTGAACATACGTGAGACTCAATATCAATAACAGTGCCCTCAGTACTGCATCTGTAATGCGTACAAAAATTTCCCATTACTTTACATGTCATGCGATATTCTAATTTATTCACTCAGTTATTAATCTACGAGGTGCTATAATATTTTCACGCGGTCTCAATTCATATCGACCAACTATTTCGGGAACAGTTTGTTGAGTGGGTGGAGGGATCCACTCAGGGTCGTTAACGTTTGCTCGAATTACATCACATAACTCAACAGTGGAATCTTTTCTCTCTGCTTCAAGGTCGCTAACATGACATGTTGGTTCAGGTGTACATTGGGTTGGCCCAGTGTTTACAATGAACGGTTTGTTTAAACTAATTTCGTCGACTGTTTGTTCTTGGTCAAGGTTGTCTACGTCTGACACACTTCCACTATCGCTTTGCGGTAACGGCTTGATCACGCGTCGTCGTTTCTTAGTTATGACCTTGCTAGGTTTTAAACGATTATAATGTACGACTGGATTCTCATTTGCTTTAGTTTTTATTTTATAATTTAATTTATTTATCACTTCTATTATTTCATACGGACCCTTCCAAAATTTAGCAAACTTCTTTTGTGGACCTCGTTTACTTATGGGGTCATGCAAATATACGTATTGTCCTACTTTGTAAGGTTTAAATCGCTCCTTCCTGTCATAATATTCTTTATTCTTGCGTTTACATTTATCGGATTGTTTTACTGCGAACTGACGTATTTCTTTAAGCTTTTTACTTAGCTTTGAAAGTTCAAATTGTGTTTCGTCGTCTACTGATAGTTTTGCAGTTAAGTCATCTGCTGTGGGAAGGTTCATTTTCTTCTCCGAATAATAATATATGCGGACTATATCCAGTAGCGGAATGTGGTGCACTTCTGTATGCCATGAGTGCATAAGGAACTACATCATCCCAGTTTTTACCTTCAGCTGTCACAAAATGTGAAATGATGTCGGCTAAAGTTTTATGTAACCGTTCGATCATTCCGTTACACTGTGGGTGATAAGGTGTGGTTTGTAACTTTCGTATACCGAGTAGTTCACAAACTCCCTTAAATAATGTTGAAAGAAAGTTTCGACCTTGGTCTGTTAATAATTGTTTTGGAACTCCATATCGCGTAATAATTTTATGCACGAACTCTTGGGTTATTGTTTCGGCAGTTTGATTTGGGATTGGTATTGCTTCACAATATCTAGTTAGATAATCAATGAACGTAAGTAGATATTTATTTCCTTTACGGCTAACAGGCAATGGACCTACAATATCCATCGATACGAATTCTAAAGGTTTTGTAGATGACGGAAGTGTACCTAATGGAGCTTTTGCAGTTTTTCTTTGATTACACGATACACATTTAGATATATAGTCTTCAATATCTTTAGCTAAGGAAGGCCAATAATAACGTTGTTTAATTATTCCGATAGTTTTCTTTATACCTTGATGTCCTGAAAATACAGTGTCATGGTGTTGTTCTATCATTGATTGGATCAAAGTTTTCGGAACAACTAATCTGGTGTTGCAATTTTCGTTTAAATATAATAGTCCGTCATTATCGGTTATAAAGTTATCATTTGGCGATTTACTCAATTGCTCTTGACAATATATATCGTTTTTCTGTTCATGTACTATAGCCTGTCTGGATAATAGTGGAATGACAATAGTATTCACATGCCTACTTAAAGTATCAGCATTGATATGCTTTTTACCTGGTTTATGTATTACGTCATAGTCAAATTCAGATAATCTTAATGACCATCTTGTTAGACGTGATGAGGGATCTCGTAAGTTTAACATCCAGCGTAAAGCTGCGTGATCGGTAATTGCGGTAAATTTATGTCCGTATAAATAACATCTGAAGTATTTTGTCACCCACACAAGAGCTAAAAATTCTCTCTCAGTGGCTCCGTAATTTCTCTCGGCTTTATTTAACTGACGACTAGCATAAGCAACTGGGTGCTCTTGACCTATATAGCGTTGCGATAAGATAGCTGCTATCGCGGTAGCACTCGCGTCGGTTGACAGATAAAATTGTTGAGTGAAATCTGGATATTTAAGTACGGGCTCATTACATAAGGCTTCTGTTAAATCTTTAAATGCGTTCTCTTGATCTTCACCCCAATTAAATTTTTCATCTTTCTTTAACAACTTAGTTAATACCTTAGTTCGATCCGCGAAATTTTGAATAAATCTTCGATAATATCCAACCAAACCTAAAAATGCTCTCACGTCCTTTACATTCTTTGGACGAGGGTAAGTTTTTATAGCAGAAATTTTCTTTGGGTCAGGCTTTATTCCTTCATTACTTACAATATGTCCTAAATAATCAACTTCTCGTACAGCGAATGTACATTTGGGTAACTGCATATATAGATTAGCTTTTTCTAATCTTTGTAAAACTCGTTCAAGTCGTATAGTATGTTCTTCTAAACTACTTCCAAAAATTATAATGTCATCGAGATAAACTAATGCTTCCTCACCCTTCAATCCCATCAAGACATTGTCCATCAGGCGTTGAAAAGTTGCGGGTGCATTACATAATCCGAATGGCATTCTAATAAACTCAAAATGATGTCCTGGGACAGTAAATGCAGTTTTCTCCATATCGTTGGGCTCGATACTAACTTGATGATAACCACTACATAAATCTAGTGTAGAAAAATATTCACTTCCATTTAAACTATCTAAAGTTTCTGCAACATTAGGCAATGGATATGCATCTTTACGCGTAACATTATTTAAAGCGCGATAATCTACACAAAAACGATGTTTAACAGTTGAATCGGATTTCCGTGTCTGGGTTACTATAACAATTGGTGCTCCCCATGGACTAGAACTTTCACGAATTATACCACGATTTTTCATATATTCGATATACTCTTTTACAACTGGTTTTAAAGAATGAGGTAATCTATAAGGGTTCTTCCGAATCGGTGGGCTATCTCCCGTATCAATTCGATGTTTTATATCAACTCTACATCCCGTATTAACAATTGGTTCTGAAAATAAATGTTTATATTTTAACAAAATAGGTTCAATGATTCCCTTCTCTAGATCAGACAAATGCGATAACTTACTTTGAATTTCTTCATTCAACTCCTCTTTATATAACAATGGGTTAGTACAGCCTCTTTCACTAGTATTCAACGTGAATACTTCACAACTACTTTGCTCATGGTCTTCACCGTTAGTGGGTATGGGCATCACTGACGTTCTGGTGGGTGCCTGATCAAACGCCTCAGCTAACCCCAACAAACTATTCTTTGGGAGAACTAAATCTTCATTACTGAAGTTAACAACTTGAACAACAACATCTGAGTATTTCATGGAGTGAAAAACTCTACTTAAACATCGTGCTACTCTAATGCCATGAGTCTGAAACTACCGGTTCCACCAAAACCTCGTCGTGTACACGAATAGATCTACCTGATCCCCTGGATCGATTTAACCTGCGCAACACCCCCGATCCTCGCGATCGTGGTTGCGAAAACAAACTACACGAACCGGAAAACTCTTGGGAATTACCTTTTCCCGAAACAACTTTGGATTTACCTAATCCACACAACATATTAACATGGGCTACACCCTTAAACTCTTTGGATCCACATAACAACTCATCGGATTTATCAAATCCGGATAACTCTTGGGATTTCTCTAATCCCTGCGATCGCAAACTCGCTTGTGTCACCTGCAGGCGTCCCTGCACAAGCATCTCGGACTTTGCTGGTATGGACTGATCCTGGATGGTCACAATACTCCATACTTCAGGTTCTTCTACAGGTGGGTTGAGATGGCCAGTCCCTTCCGTTTCTGTATCAGGTTCCCTGGTCTCCTCACTGGTGGTGACTTTTTCTCCTCCTACATATATATCGTTATTGGAAAAATTTATGTAAACATTTAATTTTTTCAATAAGTCTATTCCGAACAGTCCATCAAAGCCAGTACAAAGGTCTGCTACCATAAAATCGTGATAGACTGTGGTACCTTCAATTATGAAGCCTACCTTCTGTACTCCGAAGACCTTTAGTTCATCCCCAGTAGCACTTTTAGCAACAACTTTAATCTCTCGAATTAACTTTTGGCTGATACCCCTTTTTATAAATGAAACCATAGTCCCAGTGTCAATCAGAAATTTACAAGGTTTACGTCCTACGATAACGTCCACTGACAAAGCGTCATCGTAACTAGGGTCGCACGTAACGTCTGTGAGGTGCAGAGTCCGGCTTTGCGGTCGCTCCACATGTAGAGTCTGGCTTGGCAGTCGCTCTATCTCCATACTCTCGTCTGTACGCCCGTTTACGTCTACCTGTACTTTTATTACACTCTGCTCGATCTCACGTTCGGCGGGGTGGGACCGTTTCCCGTCGAACTTTGTCCGTTTGGGGAAATCGCTAACTTCCTCCTTCGCGGACACTCATTCGCGTAATGCCCTGTTTTACGACAATTATAACATTCAACTTTAGAAATATCTCGACTACCTCCATTAGAATTGTGACCCCGGAAATCCCTTGTTTCCCTTAATCCCTGTATTAAAATTTGTACTGTTGGATTTCTTCACATTAGTACCGAAATTATTTATTCGAGAACGACAATCTCTCGCTACATGACCTTGTTTATTACAATTAAAACACGTTACAGTAAATATTCGATTGGGACTTTGAAATTTGTTTTGTTGAGCACGTCGGGCTTCCATATTTTCGACTTCTGTAACCGTCGAAGCAATTTGTAATGCCTCTGTTAAAGTAGCAGGCATTCTATAACGTACTTGGGTTCCGACGTTACCCGCTAAACCATTAATATACGCGGCTAACATACGACGTTCCGCTTCTTCATTAATAATGCGTTGTTGTTCAGGGTCAGCGACTTGTCTAACTGTACGCGCACACAAACGCCTACATCTGTCAGCAAACTGTTCTGGTGTTTCCGACTTACGTTGCGTCGCATTTTGCAACTGACTATAATGAAACTGATCAAGATGTTTAATCTTGAATCGTTCAGTAAATATTTCTTTTAAACGATCAAAGGTTATATCCTCATTTGCAACTTCTACATTACTATTATAAAACAAAGCGGCTGCTCCCGTAAATTTTAATACAGCTACGGTTACTTTGTCAGAGTCTAACCAATTTCCGGTTTTCGCTGCTCTTTCAATTTTCGCGAAAAATTCTGATACTGAAATAGGACCTTCTCCATTCCATGGTTCAATTAAATTTGATACTGACATATCTTTAACACGCGTAGAGGACGTCGCGGACATACTAGAAGCTGATGTATCTCCTGATACAATAGGTTTCCCCGTTTTTGGGTCTGTGTTAACCATTTTGGTTTAGAATATTTAAAATATAGTATGATTAGAATTTATTAAACACTTCAAAAATTGAATGTAATCTGTTTCGTTGTACCACAATAAATAAGCAGACTGTATTGCGATACACGAAATAAGTCCTAATAGAAAACAAATAATAAGGTATAATATAGAATTCATATAGTTAATTATGAAATTCAATCTCTAATTTCAATATTCGAACCCTATTTACATTTGCTTCGTCTGTATAATTACTATGCCCGTTTATATATCTTTCAATAATCCTTTGTAATAGACTTCTCAATAATGTTTCACACCCTTCTAACAAAATGTCTGGGTCTGTGATAGGAAGATAATATACAGGTCTACGACTCATGTACTCTTTGGATTGGGTTTTGGTATATCGTATAAAGGTGAAGGTATTGAAAGAGTATTACTTGTACTTGGTCGTGGTTCAATTGACCTTTGTGTACTGCTACTGAAAGTTATGTCAATAGATTTAGACGTTTCAGGTGGTTGTAACTTTGGAATACGAACAGGTGGTGTAGGTGGACGCAAACTATGTCCTATAGTAACTACAGATGGAATATGTTCGTAATAAGCAGTTATCGTCCCTACTCTTGTCCCTACTTTCATATATAAATCTGGACTAATTGGTTCACGCTGAGGTTCGATTTGTCCCGCTGTTTGTCCAAAAGATCGTTTATCTGCGGCCATATACCGTTCTTTAAAAATTTTATTCTTAGAAAAGCTACTGCCCATAAATATCTCAAATTAATCTCTCAAAAATCTCAAATAAATTTCACAGTCCCGCGAAAATTTAAATAATACCGAATTCGATAATGATATACCACTTAGAGTTAAGCATCACAAATTACATATCAACATATATTAAACATAATAATAACACAATAATAAACATCTTAATGTATCCTTACTAGAATCACATATGTAACTTTGTCATAAAAATCTATTTCAGCTTCAATCGTATAGTCTTCTCTATTCAGAAATTTACAAGCAACATAATCCATATATTCTGTACAATTTAAAACATTACTATATTCAATTTCTCTTATTAATCTTATGGGTTTCCCTTTAATTAAGGTAAATTCGTTAGACTTTTGTTGCCAATTTTCATCAAAATAACAAATATATATATGCCACTTATTTCCTCTTGACTCTTTTGAATTTAAAATTTTACAAATTGCTGGGTGATTTAAATAATAATCAGCTATTGAGTTGTGTATTAAAGAAATTTTCAATGCCTTTAAAAGTTGTTTATATCTAGAAATCTAGAAACACTTTTATATAAGTTTACATCTGTCTCTAAACCTTAAGCACACCAATTTATCAACACCGATGCCACCATTTGTCGTGGCCAGCGTCTCCCGAGCGGTAAGGAGGCTTCCAAGTATCATACAATACCTTTTACGTGATAGTGGTGGCTTGTAGGTGTACAGACAAATGAAACACAAATCTAAGATTAGTAATTCTTACGTTTATTAGTTACTGAACTTCTGTAATAATTTTAGTACATTTCAATCAATCAATAAATCTTTATAAAACAATTAGTGAGCATTTAAACATAAAAGCTTTTAGATCTCTAATTCAATGTGGTACACATAGATATATATGTATAAACTCTCTGTAACTCCAAAATAATTAAAATAATTCCGTTAATTGTTTCAAGATTAAGAAGCTAATATAAAGTTCAATTAACTAGATACTAGAACAAAATAATGTAATATTTCTTTAAAATGTTTATATAATTCAATTTATAATTGTTAACAAAATTTGATTGTTATAAAAGTTTTATGTCTCTCTCTTATTGTCTCCTTAATAGAACAGATTATACTTTTATTTGATAATAAGATAATAAGATATTTTATAGTCTTTCTAAATCTTTAAAGTCTCTCTCTCTTTTTGGTATTTAAATTATACAAATTTTTATTATTCCCTAGTCATACCTCCCTCTCTGTTTAGAAGTGCCATTCTGTGATATGAGCTGCGACTGAAGAGCAGTTAGCGCGTTTCGCGTACCTAACTTTCCACTTTAATAAATATTATAAAACTTGAATAATTATACTTTAAAAACTTGAGATTCACAGTAGTTGAAGACGAAAACGAAAATTTACAGGACACACGGGTGTGTCGTCCCGGATCACTCGACAGACCAAATGATGATGGTTTGGGCCTCTGTCAGCTTTTATAGTTTCAGAAGGCTTCAACCAAGTAACTGGGCTACTCCCATGCGTCGGCCAATCAGAGCTCAGATTGCCACGCGCGGTACAAATCCTTGAAAGTCTTCAAAACAGGATATTGGCGGTTATTTTGCAACCACAGAAATGATTACCATACACTCTTTATTTGAACAGATGCTAAGAAAACCTTTTAAGTAAGTAAATACTTAAAGTATGTAAACACTTTTAATACGTCCAAATCACTCCTGACACATCTCAACAAAAATAGAAAGTACGGTCAGACAATTGTGAGTAACCGATTTGAGGGCAGAGGAACGTACAACTAATGAATAGTTCCAACGAGAAGATAAAATGTTTTAAAACAGTCAGTTTCTTTTGTCACACCTGAGGCAGAGTGTCATTGTTAATGGTAAAATAAACATCACTTACACCATCAAATGAAACATGGACAATGAGCCCCTGGGGGATATCGCGGCACTACACCCTTCAACAACAACAATGAACACCTTTGTTCATAATAAACACGGGGAAAATCTACCCTCTGCCTCATATCCACAAAATAATTCTCTTCATACTCTCTCTCTAACTTATAAACACTAAATTCTACTCCTTCACCACCCCCTACTCCCATTACTCTCTTACAACCCCCTACTGTCTCTATATTCTCATCACCACTATTAATTTCCACTGTATCACCTTTAAATAGCTCGTTTTCAACTATCTTACCACTATTACTTGTTAATTCGTTTTTGTAACTATCACTTACCTCGTTAATTGTTTCTTCATTATAATTATCATTTATATTCACATCATCACTTACCTTATCATTTGTACCATTGTCTACCCCCACTACGCTCTCATTATAATTAACCCCATTACTACCACTTACCTGTTTTGATTCACCTGTATTCTCCTTTAATATATTTGTTTCTAGTTTCCACATTTCATTTCCTCCTTTTATATCATTATTTAATCCCTTGATATCATTTCTTAGTTCCTTAATATTACTAGATATTGTTCGTAATATATCCATTATATCATCCTTATTATATCTATTACTTATATTAGCATCACTTACCTTCTTATCTGTTCCCTGATCGACTTTATTCTCGTTTAATTGATCTGTCTCTCAACCATTTTCTACCATCACTACACTATCATCCTTACCATTAGGCCTATTCACTGTCTTATTCTCTACCCGTATCACTTCAATTATTTTACCTTTATTATTTGTCATCTCACTACCAATAATAGTATCATAACTATGCTTTTTAATTTCAGCGAATATTCCCTCTTCTTGTTCGTCCATTCGTTTCAAATTTTCATCCAGATTACACCACTCATCCTCCATCATTTTATCCGCAATACTTCTAAATTCGTATTCCCATTCGTCCCACGCGAAATCTATATCGTTTACTTGTGCCTTAGCCATGTTAAACAACATTTTTCTATTATACCCCTTAACAAACTACAACCCTCCGTACACACTAGTTACACATATTAACTCACAATACCCGCTACAAAACATCAACACCAATATATTACAGTAAACAAATAATACACCTAATACATCACATTTCCAAAACATAACCCCATATTTACATCTACTTTTACATACATCACAAATTTTTTATTTCATCTCAAACAACCATTCTGTTCTCCCAAGTAGGCTTATATTTATATAAAATTTATTTATATAAACGTCCCTGTTCGAGCGCCAATTGTTGACTTACCTTTTATTTCATATTTATTAATTTATATGTCTGGACATAAACACTTGTAACCGTCCGCTCCATTCGGACGCCATCTTATTTTGTTGTCCACCACAAATGAAAAAATGTTACTCACCAGGGTTCTTTTCAGCGAACAGGAGAACAGAATTGGTTATTCAAGAAAGTACAACTGTATTTACCATCACACCTATTTTTAATTCATTTTTATACTATAAAAGAAAACATAAAAATATAGCCATTAACATCATTTCAAACTGTACATGAACAAATATTCCCCCTCCATTTCTTCCTTCTGCTATGACTTTTTAGATAGACAATAATAACATTTAATCCATGAGTTTTCTTTTTGTTTTCTACCCTTAGAATAGAACTAGAAACAATTTAAAACATAAAATCAATCCCATACAACACAAACCAGCGCTTCATGGTTTAATATTTATATATCTTGACACACACACATACACACTCCCACATGCTACATATTTTAGATTTTCCCCTGGAGCTCATTTTAATTTTGACTGGTTGTAATTCTTTGTATTTAAATTTCTTCTTTTATTCTCTTTTCATAATTTATGAATATAATTGAATATAATATAATTTATTCTCTTATCTGCAGTTGCGTCCCTAAAAATCAGTCCAGCCTCCATACGTTTTTTTTTTCATCACTCCACACATTTCGTTCTTTTGCCGTATTTCTCGCCAGATAACTCGAAACTGTCACTTCATTTTACTTCGCTGTCACTTCATGACTGTTAAAAGTATTAATTTGAATTAAAATCACATTTTCTTTATACAGGCCCGCATTTTTGTTCCGGAACATTTCTTCACAACCGGCCGGTTCAAAGGTGTAATTTCAACTGGGGCGAATTGTATTGCGTTGAGTTCTTTGTTTCCATCACATGTTCGGCGCTGGAATGTTTTTGTACGTGTCTTTCACGCTGTGAACGTCGTCCCACATGTGCGCACGTACGCATGAATACGCACCCTTGCTGATAGTCTGCATTTTTGTACCTCACCGTACCAGTCACGGAGCTATACTCGGTGACCAAAAAAATATACTCTAGCTAAATAAAAAATGAAAGCTTCAAATTACAGACCCTCATCAGTTTGTACTGTTACAAGTTCAAAAGATGAAATAAGGAGTTTAATGTCTGTGGAATTTTATGAAGTTTCCAAACTTTTAAATATTTAAATAAATTTGAAACTTGGAATAGAATGCCGTCATAGTCTTCTGTCCTACAGTAACTGCTATGGTCCAGATGTCGATCGTCAATATGATGTCTCTTTGTTTAATAAATACAAGTCCTTTGTCAAAATGACATCTACTTAAGTCAGAAAAATTTGTGCATCCATGAGAGTCTAGTGTATCTTTCGTCATCAGTGTGTTATAACTTCCGTTTGAATCCATACTTTGAGCATATGTGAGACTCAATATCAATAACATTGCTCTCATTACTGCATCTGTAATGCGTACAAAATTTCCCATTACTTTTCATGCGATAAAATTTTAATTTATTCACTCAGTTATTAATCTATGAGGTGCTACAATATTTTCACTCGGTCTCAATTCATATCGCCTAACTATTTCTGGACCGGTTTGTTGAGTGGGTGGAGGAATCCACTCAGGGTCATTAATATTCGATCGAATTACATCGCGGTAATTCAACATTAGAATCTTTTCTCTCAGGTTCAAGATCACTAACCTGATGTGGTGGTTCAGTTGTAAGTTGCATTGGACCAGCGTCTACTATGAACGGTTCATTTAATTTAGTTTCATCAGCTGGTTGGTCTCGGTCAAGGTCGTCTACTTCAGACTCGCTTTCACTATCGCGTTGTGGTAAAGGCTTTTATCACGCGTCGTCGTTTCCCTGTTATGACTTTGCTAGGTTTTAAACGATTATAGTGTACGACTAAATTCTCGTCTGCTTTAGTTTTTATTTTATAATTCAATTTATTTATTACTTCTATTATTTCATACGGACCTTTCAGAATTTTGCGAATTTCTTTCGTGGACCTCTTTTACTTGTTGGGTCATGCAAATATACATATTGTCCTACTTGATAAGGTTTAAATCGCTCTTTTCTGTCATAATACTCTTTATTTTTATGTTTACTCTTATCTGATTGTTTTACTGTGAAATGACGTATTTCATTAAACTTTTCATGTAGCTTTGAAAGTTCAAATTGTGTTTCATCGTCTACCGAAAATTTTGCAGTTAAGTCATCTGCTGTCGGAAGGTTCATTTCTTCTCCGAATAATAATATATGCGGACTATAACCTGTAGCTGATTGTGGTGCATTTCTGTATGCCATGAGTGCATAAGGAACTATATCGTCCCAATTTTTACCTTCAGCTGTCACAAAATGTGAGATGATGTCGGCTAAAGTTGTATGTAACTGTTCAATCATTCCGTTACACTGAGGTTGATAATGTGTGGTTTGTAACTTTCGTATACGGAGTAGTTCACAAACTCCCTTAAATAATGTTGAAAGAAAATTTCGACCTTGGTCTGTTAGTAATTGTTTTGGAACTCCATATCACGTAATAATTTTATGTACAAACTCTTGGGTTATTGTCTCGGCAGTCTGATTTGGGATTGGTATTGCTTTACAATATCCAGTTAAATAGTCAATAAACGTAAGCAGATATTTATTTCCTTTACTGCTAACAGGCAATGGACCCACAATATCCATTGATACTAATTCAATGGTTTTGTAGATGACGGAAGTGTACCTAATGGAGCTTTTGCGGCTTTTACAGATTTTCTGTGGTTACATGATACACATTTAGATATGTAATCTTCAACGTCTTTAGCCAGAGAAGGTCAATAATAGCGTTGTTTAATTATTCCGATGGTTTTCTTTATTCCTTGATGTCCTGAAAATACAGTGTCATGATGTTCTATCATTGATTGTATTAAGGTTTTCGGAACAACTAATCTGGTGGTGCCATTTTCGTTAAAATAAAATAGTCCGTCTTTATCGGTTACAAAGTTATCATTTGGCGATTTATTTAATTGCTCTTGACAATATATATCGGTTTTCTGTTCACGTGCTATCTCCTGTCTGGATAATAATGGAATGACAATAGTATTCACATGCCTACTTAAAGTATCAGCATGGGTATGCTTTTTACCGGCTTTGTGTATTACATCGTAGTCAAATTCAGATAATCTTAATGACCATCTTGTTAAACGTGATGAGGGATCTCGTAAGTATAACATCCAACGTAACGCTGCATGATTGGTAATTGCAGTAGATTTATGTCCATATAAATAACATCTAAAATATTTTGTTGCCCAAACAAGAGCTAATAATTCTCTTTCAGTGGCTCCGTAATTTCCCTACACTAACATATGCAAATGGCTGTTCTTGACCGTTATGTTTTTGCGATATGATAGCTGCTATTGCGGTAGCACTTGCGTCGGTTGACAAATAAAATTGTTGAGTGAAGTCTGGATATTTAAGTATGGGTTCATTCTGTTAAATCTTTAAATGCATTCTCTTGATCTTCATCCCAATTAAATGTTTCATCTTTCTTAATAATTTAGTTAATACTTTAGTTTGATCCGCGAAATTCGAATAAATCTTCGATAATATCCAACCAAACCTAAAAATGCTCTCATGTCCTTCACATTCTTCAGACGAGGGTAATTCTTTATAGCAGAAATTTTCTTTGGGTCAGGCTTTATTCCTTCATTACTTATGATATGTCCTAAATAATCAACTTCTCATACAGTGAATGTACATTTGGGTAACTGCATATATAAATTCGCTTTTTCTAGTCTCTGTAAAACTCGTTCAAGTCGTTTAGTATGCTCTTCTAAACTACTTCCAAAAATTATGATGTCATCGAGATAAACTAATGCCTCCTCACCCTTCAATCCCATCAAGACATTGTCTATCAGGCGTTGAAAAGTTGTGGGTGCATTACAGTTCCGAATGGCATTCTAAGAAACTCAAAATGATGTCCAGGAACTGTAAATGCAGTTTTCTCTATATCGTTAGAATCTATACTAACTTGATGATAACCACTACATAAATCTAGTGTAGAGAAATATTCACTTCCATTTAAGTTATCCAAAGTTTCTGCAATATTAGGCAATGGATATGCATCTTTACGAGTAACATTATTTAAAGCGCGATAATCTACACAAAAACGATGTTTAACAGTTGAATCGGATTTCCGTGTCTGGGTCACTATAACAATTGGTGCTCCCCATGGACTAGAACTTTCACAAATTATACCACGATTTTTCATATCTTCGATATGCTCTTTTACAGCTGGTTTTAAAGAATGAGGCAGTCTATAAGGGTTCTTCCGAATTGGCGGGCTATCTCCCGTATCAATTCTATGTTTTATATCAACACTACATCCCATATTAACAATCGGTTCAGAAAACAAATATTTATATTTTATCAAAATAGGTTCAATTATCCCCTTCTCTCGATTAGATAAATGCGATAATTTACTTTGAATTTTTATCATTCAGCTCATCTCTACATAATGATAGATCTTTACATAACAATGGGTCGATACAGCCTATTTCACTAGTATTCAACATGAATACTTCACAACTACTTTGCTCATGGTCTTTTCACCGTTTGTGGGTATGGGCGTCTCCAACGTTCTGGTGGGTGCCAGATCAAACATCTCAGCTAACCCCAACAAATTATTCTTTGGGAGAACTAAATCTTCATTACTGAAATTAACAACTTGAACAACATCTGAGTATTTCATGGAGTGAAAAACTCTACTTAAACATTGTGCTACTCTAATGCCATAAGTCTGAAACTCTACTGGTTCAATTAAAACTTGGTCGTGTACATGAATGGATCTACCTGATCCCCTGGATCTATTTAACCTATGCAACACCCCCCGATCCTCGCGATCGTGGTTGCGAAAACAAACTACACAAACTGGAAAACTCTTGGGAATTACCTTTTCCCGAAACAACTTTGGATTTACCTAATCCAGACAACATATTAACATGGGCTACACCTTTAAACTCTTTGGATCCACTAACAACTCTTCGGATTTACCTGATCCGATTAACTCTTGGGATTTCTCTAATCCCTGCAGCTGCATACTTGCTTGCGTCCCTGCACAAGCGTCTCGGACTTTGCTGGTAGGGACTGATCCTGGATGGAAGTCTAATCTGAACAGTCCATCAAAGTCAGTACAAAGGTCTGGTACCATAAAATCATGATAGACTTTAGTACCTTCAATTATGAAGCCTACCTTCTGTACTTCGAAGACCTATAGTTCATCCCCAGTAGCACTTTTAGCAACAACTTTAATATCTAGAATTAACTTTTGGCTGATACCCCTTTTTATAAATGAAACCATAGTCCCAGTGTCAGTCAACAATTTACAAGGTTTACGTCCTACGATAACGTCCACTGACAAAGCGTCATCGTAACTAGGGTCGCACGTAACATCTGTAAGGTGCAGAGTCCGGCTTTGCAGTCGCTCCACATGTAGAGTCTGGCTTTGTAGTCGCTCCATCTCCCTACTCTCTTCTGTATGCCCGTTTACGTCTACCTGTACTTCGATTACACTCTGTTTGACTTCACGTTCAGCGGGGTGGGACCATTTCCCGACGAACTTTGGCCATTTGGGGAAGTCGCTACCTTCCTTCTTTGCGGACACTCATTCGCATAATGCCCTGTTTTATGACAATTATAACATTCAACTTTTGAAATATCTCGATTGCCTCCATTGAAATTATGACCCCGGAAATCCCTGTTTCCCATATTCCCTGTATTAATACTTGTACTATTGGATTTCTTCCCGTTAGTACCAAAATTATTTGTTCGAGAACGACATCTCTCCCTACATGACCTTGTTTATTACAATTAAAACACGTTACAGTAAATATTCGATTGGGACTTTGAAATTTGTTTTTTGAGCTCGTCGAGCTTCCATATTTTCGACTTCTGTAACCGTCAAAGCAATTTGTAATGCCTCTGTTAATGTAGCAGGCATTCTATAACGTACTTGGGTTCAGACATTACCCGTTAAACCATTAATATATGCGGCTAATATACGACGTTCCGCCTCTTCGTTAATAATTCGTTGTTGTTCAGGGTCAGCAACTTGTCTGACTGTACGTGCACACAAACGCCTACATTTGTCAGCGAACTGTTCCAGTGTTTCCGACTCGTTGCGTCACATTTTGCAACTGACTATAATGAAATTTACAAGATGTTTAATCTTGAATCGCTCTGTAAATATTTCTTTTAAACGATCAAAGGTTATATCCTCACTCGAAACTTCCGCATTGCTATTATAAAATAAGGCAGCTGCTCCCGTAAATTTTAATACGGCGACTGTTACTTTATCAGCGTCTAACCAATTTCCGGTTTTCGGGGCTCTTTCAGTTTTTGCGAAAAATTCTGATATTCAAATAGGACCGTCTCCATTCCATGGTTAGATTAAATTTAAAACTGACATATCTTTAACACGAGTAGAGGACGTCATGGACATGCTAGAAGCGGGTGTTGTATCACCTGATACAATAGGTTTTCCCGTCTTTGGGTCTGTGTTAACCATTTTGTTTTAAAATATTAAAATATAGTATGATTAAAATTTATTAAACACTTTAAAAATTGAATATAATCCGTTCCGTTTTATTGTACCACAATAAATAAGCAAATTGTATTGCGATACATGAAATAAGTCCTAATAGAAAACAAATAATAAGATATAATATAGAATTCATATATTTAATTATGAAATTCAGTTTCTAGTTTCAATATTCGAACTCTAGTTAGGTTTGCTTCATCAGTATAATTACTATGTCCGTTTATATATCTTTCAATAATTCTTTGTAATAGACTTCTCAATAATGTTTCACACCCTTCTAACAAAATGTCTGGGTCTGTGATAGGAAGATAATATACAGGTCTATGACTCATGTACTCTTTGGATTGGGTTTTGGTATATCGTATATAGGTGAAGGTATTTGCAGTGTTTTGAAAGGTTACTGCTTGTACTCGGTCGTGGTTCAGTTGACCTTTGTATACTGCTACTGAAAGTTATGTCAATAGATTTAGACGTTTCAGGTGGCTGTAACTTTGGAATACGAACTGGTGGTGTAGGTGGACGCAAACTATGTCCTATAGTAACTACAGATGGAATATGTTTGTAATAAGCAGTTATTGTCCCTACTCTTGTCCCTACTTTCATATATAAATCTGGATTAATTGGTTCACGCTGAGGTTCGATTTGTCCCGCTGTTTGTTCAAAAGATCGTTTATCGGCAGCCATATACCGATCTTTATTACTTTTATTCTTAGAAAAACTACTACCCATAAATCTCTAATTAATAATTCTCAAATAAATTTCACAGTCCCGCAAAAATTTAAATAATACAGATTTCGATAATGGTATATCACTTAGAGTTAAGCATTACAAATTAAATATCACGTCATATGTTAAACATAATAAACAAACATTTTAATATGTAAAGCCTTGTTTCCTTACTAGAACCACATACGTAATGCTGTCATAAAAATCTACTTCTTCAATTGAACAGTCTTGTCTATTAAGAAATTTACAAGTAACGAAATCAACAAATTCTGTACTATCTAAAGCAGTACTATATTCAATTTCCCTCAAGAATCTTATGGGTTTCCCTTGCACTAAGGTAAATTCTTTAGACTTTTGTTGGCCGTTATCCCCAAAATATAAAATATATATATTATAACGACACACAGGTTGCAAATTTATTTGTGTTTGAGGAGCCCCACGCTTTTGGAGCGCCAATTTATAACAATACAAATTACAAATTTAATGTAATTTAATTTGTGTAGCCCCACGCTTTTGGGCAACTAAATAGTAAATACTTGTAACAACACAAATTACAAATATAAATTCTTGGATTTCGTTGTCCATGACCGTTACTTAACTTAACAGCCTAGGCTGTAAGGTAAAACTTTACGTTTTTACTTATAAAAAACTTAGTGTTCCGAGTCGTCAATATTATAGTGATATTTACAAATATAAATTTATTTTTAAATTGTGGAGTGCCAAAATTTATATAACATTACTGGTAAAGTGTACCAATTAATGGAATTTGGGTGTAATGGTAATAAGAGTAGTCATTGATTGAATTGTAACTAGTTTTCATCATTTTTATTTATAAACCACAAGCGTGTTTAAAAATCTCACTTACTTTGCCATAAATATTCATTATTGTTCGCTTGAAACATTCAAATGTTGCAGTACATTTATCATTAAATAAATCTTATATTCTACAGTAACAAAGTTATGTTTTAAATACTTATTTGTTAATATTAAAATTCCACTGCTCAGTCTGACGGTGTGCTTTACTGCAGTTTTTTTTTTTTTTTTACTACGTTAATTTATGTATTGCATACATAGTAATCATTGATTGCTCTACAAACTTTAAATTAAATTCTCTGAACCTCTTTATCTACATTTTATATAAACTCTTATTCATGTAAAATTTCAAAATGTCTTTAGTCTCTCATTTAAAATTTATAGATGGATTATCTGTCACCTCGATTTTGTGGCTCATACTCATGTCCTCCGTTGATCCGTAGGTCCTCTTCTGATGGAGTTCCCTGCACGTCCCCAGGTTCCACTTGTCGTCCTCCAGTTACTCGTCTATCATGGTCCCATCTGGTTGATGTAGTATAGTGTGAGAGGTTGCTCTGCACCTGCTGCTGTAGTTCTAGCAGACGCCTCTATTGTTCAACATAGCGTTCCTCTGCATGATGTAACATAGTAGCTTGTCTTGACTGACGGATGTTTGTGTGTGTAGACACCGTAAAGTATGTTCTATATTCGTATTCGGAAACAGATTAAGAGTTACTGTTTTGCACTTATGACGAACATAGTGTCCGTCTGCATCTACTGTTCAATTAACAAAATTAAAAAATTCATGTCAATGGACAGAGCGTCCCGCCGCTACTGAAGACTGATTGAGAAGAAGGCTGGCTTCACTCGTGCCCTATTTATAATCGAGCATCGTACAGCTCCTGTTGGGATAGAATTCTGCCTGTTTGAAATTGTTCAGTGGTGTCAGTTCTCCCACTCTCGTCCAATTTCATATTTTCGCACATTTCTGCCGATGGCAAAGTCTAATGTGAACTACAGGGTGCTCTAACGATGGATGATTTAATTACACATGTCCAACATAATTACCATCGTAATAGAATAATCCGTGTAATTACTACGCACTTAAAATCGCACTGAAAACGCACTGCGCGTCCTTTTCACGCCGTTTTCTCACTACACATGCGTATTAATTTTATACATATTTAGGAGTCTTTCAATTTTTTCTACCATTTATGGTTTTCTTATAATTAAATAAAAACTGTGATTTGACAATTATTCAGGGTGAGATTGTAAACATTCGTGCTCGAACTGGCCTCACTCACATACATCACTTACTACTGTACACACTCTCAGCGACAGTCGCGTGAGTGTTCAGGTCAGTTCCTGTCTGTCTACATTCCGTATTTTTAACATAAACTCAGCTTTCAGTCTCATACCTGCTTATTTATTACATATTTATAAATTTAATTTAAATATTTATTTTATCTATTAAATGCACAGTACAGCATATGATTGTACTGTCGCAATATATATACCACCTATCGCCTTTCCACTCTTTTGAATTTAAAAAGTAGCAAACTTCTGGGTGATTTAAAATATCAGTAACCTGTTGGAGGTGTATTAGTGGCATTGACTTGACGTATGTGTTTCTAAGTGTTTATAAGTTTACACTTGTTTCTAATCTACAAGCTCACCAATTTATCCCACTGCTGCCACCATTTGTCATGGCTAGCGTCTCCCGAGCGGTAAGGAGGCTATACCAAGTATCCTACGATACCTTTTTAACTGATAGAAGTGGTGGCTTGTAGGTGTTACAGACAAATGAAACAACAAGTTAAGATTACTAATTCATATGTTTATTAACTTCGTAACTTCTGTAGTTGTCTCTTGCATATATTAAGTTAAGTTTCTTTATAAGGTTTCAAGCGTTAATCAGTGCCTTGCTATATTTTCTTACATCTATACTTGAAAAGTCATATATTTTAAGTTTCTATATGGACTGACCTCTTTACTGTCATCCAGTCAAACAAATAATTGTTAAAACATTATGTGCATACAAGGTGCAATAAGCAATCAATAATAAAATCAATGTTTTCAAGCAATTAACACATTAATTAACCTAGATATAAAATCTTTATGAAAAGTTATTTTGATCTCTAGATCAAAGAATGAAAGCAATATACATATAATATATAAAATCAATATAAATCAATTAATTCAGTTAAATCATTGTAAGAGATAAATATACTTGTTTAAAATATATATATATATAGGTATAAATGAAAATATAATTAAAAATGTAAATAATATAAAATTTCTTTCAGATGTCACAAACTTTATATTTGATGTCAACAATCTTGTTTTGTTTCTCTCTTTATTTCAGAGATAATTAGTAAAACAAATTGATATAACGAATAACGTGATAGAACAATATTATAATCTTTTATAGTCTCTTTCTATCTTTTAATTTAAGTTTACAATTTTGATTATTCCTTAGTCCTACCTCCCTCTGCATTAAGGTGTGCCATACTGTGATATGAGCTGCGACTGAAGAGCAGTACCGAATAGTTTGGTGCGATTTACCGTACCGAAACTTTGTACTAATTTAAACTTTATAGAAATTGAATAGTTAGACATTAAAATTATAAAACTTGTAGATTCACAGTAGTTGAAGACGAAAACGAAAATTTACAGGACACACGGCTGTGTCGCCCCGGATCACTCGATAGACCAAATGATGAAGACTTGGGCCTCCAAGAGTTTTTACAGTTTCAAAAGGCTTTGTTCACGTAACTGGGCTACTCCCTTTCTTTGGCCAATCAGAGCTTAGATTGCCACGCACGGTACAAATCCTTGAAAATCGTCAAAACAGGATATTGGTGGTCACCTTACAACCACAAAAGAACGATTAACATGCACTCCTCACTTAATTAGATGTTAGGGAATTTTCCATTTCGAACTGTGAGAAACACAATTTTTTTATATGTATATAATTAATATATTCAAAATCACTGTCGGCACACCTTAACAAAATAAAAAGCACGGTCAGACAATTTGAAAGACCAAGAAGAAGGTCGAAGAACTTACAACTAATGAATAGTTCCAATCGGTAGATAAAATGTTTTTAATAAATCAATTAGACTAAAATAGTCATTTCAATTAAGATAATGTCAAATGATTGATTCCCTTGTCATACCTGAGTCTGAGCTTGGCCTTGTCAATATCAAGGTTAAATAAACATCAATCACACAAATGAGAGTTTTTATACAATGAGACTCTTGACAAAATTAACATATGAGATTACTTCAACTTTACGAGATTTATTAAAGTGTGAATAAATGTGTTGACATCTTAAGGTGAAGAGTTGAATACTATTGTCCATACTCTTAGCTCAGGAAAACAAAAGAGAGACAAACTGAGATGGGTGAGCCCCTGGGGGATATCATAGCGCTACAAGTGTAAGTAAGCCGGTATGATGATTTCAGTGATGTGGTCAGGCAGTGAGCAAGCAAAGGAATTCCTGTCTACACATTGTCTGACTGTACAGCTTGTTTAGACGAGTAGCTTGTTTCTTAAAACTACGAAGTAGATTGGCTACAGTGGTGTGAAACATTGTTGTTGTTGTTGTTGTTTCCAATGCTCAATTTGGTTCACACCATTCTTGATCTAGCTTCCCAGTAAAGACCAGGTAGGTCTTTTCTGTTCTGTCTTTCTTATCCAGTTTTTTTGCAGATGAGGAGGTGGTCCTTGTCCATTTTGCTTCCAGGGCATTCACAAAGAGTGGACATCCCAGAAGGGAGGATGTTGACCCTATTGAGGTGCCCTGCTAAGCAGTCGTGTTCTGTGGCCATGCGGAAATTGGCAGCCGATGATCTTCTTGGAAGTTCTTTGTTCTCAGTGTAGAGACTAGATATAATTTCATATAGTTTGCCTTTCAAGTCTTCTTTGGTTCTGTGATGGAAGGAAGTCTGGCAATGCTGGTTAGGTTGTTTAATCCTTCTATGTATTATACTGAGTCTCGAAGATTTCTGTTTTATAGAAGGGCCTTTTTAGCCAACGTGGTGTGAAACATTCGAGTGTCAGTTTTGTTAGTAGTCAGATGTTATGATTGTCAAATAGTAGCCTTAAAATCAATTTGTTTAATGTGGTTTATTGTTTTTAAATTACAGTGGAAAACATTTAACGCAAAATGACAGGGACCAGCTGCTTTCTTCTTGTAACCAGATTTCATGTTAATCAGAGTAAAAGTTGAACAAAATGAAAGAAATGAACAAACTTTGTACAGATTACTTACTGTATTGTGTGGTAAAATAAAGTAATAAAAAATATTCAGAAGGTGCTTATGTATAAACGTTGTATTTATCGTTCTGGATAATTTTGGGAAAAAATATGGTTAATTTTTCTGAACGTTTAGAAGATGCACGCATTATAGCTGTTCTTAACTTGGTCTACTGATTTAGGTTTTCTTATGCAGTAATATAGTGTCTTTTAAAATTCCTATAGTAACAGTGTTCAGTTATTTTTAAAATAGTACATTCTTTTCTTTTGCACATAATTCTGCACTACTTTATTTTCAACAAATTGTTATAATTTATCAGTGTGGTCAAACTTATCACCTCCCGAGTCAGCTTCTAAATATCGATGAACACCTGCAATGAAAGCAATATCAGTAGCAGTAAGAGCCCATAAATTTTCACTGCCATTTTCTATATTAATTTTGTTGGAACCCTCATCACTTTCACAGTTTTCAAGTTGCACTGTTTTGAGACGTGCATGTATTTATTTAGTATGCAGCTACTGAATGCCAGCAACAAATTATTATAAACAAATTTTCATGTTAACCACTTTCGTAGGTAAAACTTTTTGAGCCTCTGACGAACCTTATAATAAACAAAAATTGGTTCAGGCTATAAGGTAAAACTTATGTTTTTAACAATAAAAAACTTTGTGTTCTTAGTTGGTAGTGATATATTTAGTTAATCAACGGACACGTCATGGACAACAAAATCCAAGAATGTAAAACTTTTTTTTTAACCATACAAACTGTAATTGTAAAACAGAAGTAATGATCGGGACCTGAGCCATATTTTGTGTCAACCAATAGTTTGCATCAACTGTTTTCGTGTTAAACATTTTTCCCTGTATTATGTGTAATGTCAAAAGTGTGCTCTGTTACACAATGAGCATGAAGATGATAGCCACATTGCACAAGTCAATTAATGTAACTTCCATTATGTAACCTGACATGTTCATTAATGTTAAACAGATATTTTCGTACATAATTTGTCAACTTGTATAATAAGAAACCTGTAGTAAGTAGGAAGAACGTAGCTGCTTTTGTATTAGACAGAATTTCATATTGTCTTCTATACCTGCTGATATCTATTGTAGATTTTGTTACAGTAGTGTTGTACGCAGTCTGTCCAGTTCGAAAGGTGACTGACAGGAAGGGAAATATAAGATTTTTTTAGTTTATATTATCTTTTATTCAAAATAGACTCCATGCAACTCAGTACAACACTGGAAGTGGTTGTAAAATTTTTTGAAGCACTCCTGAAACTCATTCTTCAGAATTGTCTTTAAAGTCTCTGTTGAAACCTTCTGGATGTCTGAAATTGTGTCGAAACGCTTTCCTTTCATTAACAATTTCAGTTTCAGGAATACCAGAAGTCGCATGAAGCCAAATGAGGCAAATACGGGACAGGGATCAAGTGCCATGATACTTTTTTTTGGCCAAGAAATCGCGTACAATCTTGATTTTGTGTGTTGGTGCATTGTTATGCAACAAGACCATACCCCTTGTTTACCCAATTTAAAACAAAATTTAATGTAGGCATGTTGCTCCATTGTTCCTTTTCCGATCGAGGTTCGGAAGGTACTGTTCATTATAAATGAACTGTTGATGTTTTATTCAACATCCTCTGAAACTAGTTAACTCATTTGTTGATGTTCAGATTGTGGTGGTAGTTATTCAAAAATAAAATCAGTCACCTTTTCCATTGGACAGACTGTGTAATGTAACTTGTAAATTCTGTAATTTTTTTTAACTACGTAATGTAATTTTGTTTGTAGAAGAACCATTATGTATAGCAAAAAAAGATAAAGGCGCAGAAACCAGTTTCTTCGTGAACGAGTCCACTTTGAAATTGTGAATGGTGGGAGGAGGGTAATGGAGAATCAGCTGCTGTGCAAGCAAAGGTGTTGCCAACATGCGTGTTACGTTTTAGTTATGTTGTTAATGGTGGGAGGGTAATGGAGAATCAGCTGCTATGCAAGCAAAGGTGTTGCCAACATGCGTGTTACGTTTTAGTTATGTTGTTAATGGTGGGAGGGTAATGGAGAATCAGCTGCTATGCAAGCAAAGGTGTTGCCAACATGCTTGTTACGTTTTAGTTATGTTGTGAATGGTGGGAGGAGGGTAACAGAGAATCAGCTGCTATGCAAGCAAAGGTGTTGCCAACATGCGTGTTACGTTTTAGTTATGTTGTGAATAGTGGGAGGAGGGTAACAGAGAATCAGCTGCTATGCAAGCAAAGGTGTTGCCAACATGCGTGTTACGTTTTAGTTATGTTGTTAATGGTGGGAGGAGGGTAATGGAGAATCAGCTGCAAGGTGTTGCCAACATGCGTGTTACGTTTTAGTTATGTTGTGAATGGTGGGAGGAGGGTAACAGAGAATCAGCTGCTATGCAAGCAAAGGTGTTGCCAACATGCGTGTTATGTTTTAGTTATGTTGTGAATGGTGGGAGGAGGGCAACAGAGAATCAGCTGATATGCAAGCAAAGGTGTTGCCAACATGCGTGTTACGTTTTAGTTATGTTGTTAATGGTGGGAGGAGGGTAATGGAGAATCAGCTGCAAGGTGTTGCCAACATGCGTGTTACGTTTTAGTTATGTTGTTAATTACTGTGTTATGTACTACCTCAGTTTACTATTATGTCGTTGTTTTAAAGTTCATTTTAATTGTTTAAACGGAACTATTCATGCTAGCTTTAGCACATACTTGAGCGAGTCTGAAGGTTTTTTATTGTCTTGCTTATCTTTACAATAAAAATAAATAAGTATAAAACAAACAGTACAGAAATAATACTAGAATATTAGTTCTATTATGATATAAAACTTGTGTGTGTGTGTGTGTGTGTGTGTGTGAGCGCACATTTTCGTTTTGAGTAATAATAAAATGAAGTAGATTATTGAAATGAAAAAATTATAAAAATTTTTATTATCGCATGTTATAACTTTAACTTTTTGTTTTATTTACAATAAAAGGCTGTTTTTCCAGCTGGTAAAACATAAATGATCTCTGTGTTCATCTGTTACTTTTACTAGTTGTAACATTTGTGGGGCTAAAAGATATTATATACCTAAAATACTGTACCTAAAATTTTTCTTTCTTCTTGAAACAGATTTATGTTGTCTAGGATTAAAAGATTTTCGCAAGTAAGTTAATACCGGTACGAAGAAGTCGTCCCTTTATGATAAACTGCAGAGATAGTAGAGTATAATTAATGAGCGGAAGTGCGCAAGTGCATAGTTTGCACATTCCATTCCATTCCAATAAGAGCTGGTAGCTGGTACTATATCTCAACAGAAAAAAAAAGTGTATATAACATTTTTTGTTATGTAACAGAGAGAGAGTGAGACATCTGCGGTAAGCGAAACAGATTACTAACAAACCATGCACACGAGTTTTGGTTACTATTCGAAATAATATTCATACATTGGCTTTACTGATGCTCATAACAAAAATTATTCTCCTTGGATCTCAAAGCGACTCCCACATCACAATTCCCCTCTGACCATAAGCGTTTCACGCATTCCCATGCCCTTAACTTTCAATTTTGCTATACATTATACAGTGTAAGGTAATATTGAGAGATTACAGTTATCTGTTATGGAATTTTAATATAATTTATGGAATTTTATGACTTGATCTTTTGTTATTTTGTAATTTATCTAGACTAATTGAAGTTAAGTAAGAAAATTTGTTATTATACGGTACAGCTATACATAGCCAGAAGCTTTGTTACAAGTACAACAATAAACATGTTGTATCACCATAATATGTTGGCTTCACTGGTTGGTCGTGCCTTTGATGCCATTGTCATGAAATTTATAAAGCTTAAATGTCAAGTAGTTGACTTGTAAATTGTCTTCACCAAAAGCTTATTGTATACGATTTATAATTATCCTGTAATTATAAATTACTGGGACCTTCCATTTCCCCCTGGTCATACACTATCTCCACCCCTCCCCCCTCCTAACATACAATTCAAACCTCTGAAGCTGCCGTCGTAACTGGTGAAACAATTTTCAGGAAAATGAAAAATTATCTGTAGAACTATACCAAGTGTTTATCCAAGTATTAAAAACTGCTTAGTGTATTGTTATTATTAATGATTTTTTTTTAAATAGTCAATTTAGGTTGAAATAATTTAAATTATCGTGTTAATAAAAATTAATTAAAAACTGTAGTCATATTTTATTTATAATTAATAATTTTTCACTTTGATCACGAATGCAAGAAGAAAGGCCTGGACTACTTAATGATAAATATTGATTCATTGAGAAATTTCCTTATAACATACTTAATGAAACATTATGTTTGTATATTTGCTTATGTCTTAGTTGATTATGGAATGATTTTAATATTATTTGTATATGAAAGTGCAATAATAATAGTAAAGATGTGTAACGGCATTCCATTTTGTTGAACAACGCTAAAATTATTAAAGATTAATTCAGTAGACTATAAAAAATTTCATTTTTATTTAGCATATTTTTAAGTCTGAGTATGATTATTTGTATATGGAGCATTTTCACTATTATGTTATTTATATATTAATGTGTCTGAATCTTCAATCATCTTTGAATGTTGAATGTTTTTTTTTTTCTTTTAAAATGTCTGTTCTTAATACAGAGTATGATGAATTTTTACAGAGAGTAATATAAATTCATTAATTGTTAAGATTTTGGATACCCACAAAGTAAATGTTATAATACTCAAGTCATAAGTTCGGTGCAGGCACAGGTGTATTACCAATTGTTGCCTCAAGAGTATATTTCACGTTTCTTCGTCTTCTTGAGTGCCTCTGAATATATTCCAAGACTGGTAATGAAAATTAGGCCACATTTTCTTAGCAGAAGCAAATAAGTCTGAAGCAGAATGTTTCACAGTAGGAAACATTTTATCATTGTAGCCTTCAGTACAAACTATTGTATTAGACTTTTATATTTCATTATAGTTGTTTGTTGGACATCATATCTGTTTATGATAAACGTGTGTGAAACTTTTTATATAATGTTTGTTATTTTATAAATCATATTAAAAATAAAAGTAAAGTTTATTAATATTTATTTTATTTCCATTGTACATACTGATTACCCTGAAAAATGATTATTGTCTCTTTAAAAAACAACCATGTTTAAGGAGGAAACTGTTATGAATGAACAGTGTGGGACCAGTCACTGCATTGTCTTGATTTAAATGCAACACAACCCGTATGAGCGCATGGCTGGGGAAGCGTTATTTCCATTTGAATCAAACAGCCGATGTAACTTTAACTATAAGGAGGAATGTCTTTCCTATAGTTTTGTGTTTCCTACAATGATTGTGAATACTTCTAATTGAAGCAGTGCAGAGTGCCTCAGACCCTGAGTACTACAATAACAGAAAAAACGCAGTAGTTTTATAGAAAATTTGATTTTTTATCCGTGAAACAGTCCACTCGCAAGTGGTGTTTGTTGTCCACTCATAAAACATTTCTGTAACATGTACAGACAGTGTTGTATTTTCCATATACCAATTATGTTAATTGTTGTTTTGGTCATAATAAACTGTAGCGACTTAAGTAATTGTTAAAATAGAACATATTGTTTTGAAAATTTCAACCTTCGAGCCGTAAATGTTGGTTGGAAATGAATTTATAAACACGCACATGCACACTGCTTCTTCTCCTTTCAAGCTTTAGGCCTGTGCCTATTGCACCTCCTGGCTGTGGTACAACTCATGTTCTACCACTGCCACAGAGAAATCAGCTATCTAGTGACCACGTGGTGGAGAGGGAGTTGCATGTGTGTTACTTACCTAGCCCAGGCATGGCAGACAAGACCACTGTATTACTGTACCCAGCAATAGGGATGGGCAGGCAGACTACTCAGTGGTGTTGATTCGATCCCATGAACACATCATGGCTGTTGAGATCGTGAGTAGTCTCATGGCCGACTCTAGTAGAAGGCCAGAATATGTGGAAATGTGGCAACACTGGAACCAGCTGATATTTGAGGCCGACTAGACGATTTCTTAATTTATGTATTTCAATAATCAAGTCTGTCATTTTTAATTGCCGGTTAACAGCAGTTTTATAATTCTTAATTTTTTTTCAAACTAAAAGTTTATTATATAAAATACTATTATATTATTTAAGAAATAATAATTATCTCATTTGTATAATAGGAATTCAATAATTCATACAAAATTAATTCATTAGGCCTAACACTATTCACTAATTTCTTCAACTTAATCGTACCCAGTACTCAGTGCGCACAGGCCTAAAATTTAGATTTAGCTATAAATAGGCCTATTCATTATTTTAGTAATGCTATGAAACTAAATCAAAATATAACATGTTCACTTTAGCTATTTTATTACACTATGCTTATAGGCCTCAGACACAACGTTGCCACGTTTAATATTCTGCCCTTCTACTACTAGAGCTGGCCATGGTAGTCTCAAATGGTAACACTGTGCTCACACCCACATATTATTTATTTTCCAGTGAAAGTTTTCTTGAAAGACTTTTGACCATAAACATATGGACCATTGCCGCTTTTGCTTCTAGTATACCTGGTTGCCATGATGAGTATTAGTTGTTTTTTTTTTTTGTCAAATATCGTGCAAAACAACTTTTTTTTTAGCTATTCAGTTTTTATCTAACTTTTGAATATTTAAAAACTTCTTCAATTGTGTCAACATCTGTTATCAATGGATAGTTTGGATAGCAGTGACATCAATTTCTTCATTACATCATTAAAACTGGACTGAAACCTTCTGGAGAGAGAAGGTACAAGAAACCTTTTCTTACTCCTAAAACAAGTGATGGAATTTATAACAATCAAACACTGCAGGCACCCAGAATTTGTGTTCATAGCATATGCTTTTCCTTCTCTGTACAAACTGCACTTACTAAAATCATATATTTCTTCTGATGAACTATCTTCCTGGGGTCCAAAGGGGGTGTTGTGATGCGAATATATGTTTTCATAGAAGAGAAATGCACCAGCCTCTCCACCCAACTACACTCTCACCTACGCGTCAGTGAGCCCTGTTACGCCGAGCAATCCACTCCAAGGTTGTGGTAACCAGTCCCTTCGGCGGAGTGGATCGGTAAGCAAACAAGAGATGGGGGTTCTGTCAGGACAGCCTGGGGGTATCCTGGGTCCCTGGCCGGGCAGGATGGTGCATATCAGCAGCAGGGTATGCATCTAGTGTGGAGGCGGAGGAGGCTATAGTAGCCCAATGGCTGCACACATGGGCTGAGTCAGTTAGCCTACTGCGACCAGGCAGAGAGAGCTCGTCAGCTGAGGTGAAAGCAATTCTCTAGGGGAGGAAGAGTACCCCGAAATCAAAGTTCCTGGTCCTCCAGGTTGGGGGTTGGATCGGAGAATTCACATACCCCATCTGGAAAACTTTTATGTGCAGAAACCTGTCAGTTTCTTCCGCCAGCCATGGTGTGCACTACTATGCGCACCATATCCTTAGGACCCGGAACTGGAGAGCAGCTGCACTTGACCGGGACAACTGGTGGAGGCCGTTAAAGGAGGCCTTGACTGAGTAATGGGTTGTTGCACCACTGAAGAAGAAGAAGAACTATCTGCCTGTATCCACAACAGAATTGAACACAGTTCAATACTTGAAATGTTTTTAACACTTGAAAGTTTCAGACACACAAGTTTTTAACTTGAATGAAAGATCAAAAGATTATAAACAAAGGTGGAAAGAACACTTAGAATGTCAGATGCTTATAAGCCTATAGGACACAGGTATGTGGGTAGACCCAGGAAGAGATGGCTGGAGTATCTTTGAAGGCGGAACAGGCAGCACCTTCCTATGCCTATGCCGTGATGTGAAGATGATATTTCAAAACTTTTGTCTGTAGCCATGCCATACTAACTATATGTGATCCATTACAAAATAAGATGTCTTTTTTAGCTACGATTAATTTTCATTGAAACTGTCCGTGTTATAGAACCTTAGGCCAGATCCATACATGGCCATAGAGAACTGCATCTCTCTGCAGGACAAAAAACTAGAGAATCCAATTGTTATGAAATTTGAAGTTTCAAACTGCTTATGGGGAAGGTAATCTGTATGGAAGTAAGAAAAAGTCTTAAGATTAAACTCAATATGATTTCACTGAAGAAAAACATCACAGTTAATGGAGATCTGAATTATTATTTGGTGTTTTGCCCCAAGGCAGGTCTTCAGATTGTAAAGCTCTCCAACCTGTCCTATCGCATGGCAGTCTTTTCGTTTCTTCATAACACCCTCTGATTTTAATGCTATCTATTAACTTCATTCTTCTACGCCCTCTTCTTTTTTCTCCTTCTATGACACCCTCCATGGCAGTTGTAAGCAAGCAGTCTCTTCTTAAACAGTGACCTAACCAATTCTTTTTCCTATTTTCTATTACCTTCATGATTCTTCTCTCTTCCCCTATTCTTCTTAAAACTTCATCATTCCTTACTTTATCAGCCTACCTCACTTTTTCCATTGCTCGCCAAACCCACATCTCCAATGCTTCTAATCTTTTCTCATCCTCCTTCCCAGTGTACGTGTCTCTGCACCATATACAGCAACACTCCACACAACATTTGGCCAACCTTTTTCTTAAATTCTTATTAATTTTGCCATACAGCAGTTTACATAGACGGCCATACCATTTGCTCTACTAGGGATATCCAACATGTATCCTTAGTGTGGTGGTATCCCATTGCCGTCCACATCCTTAAGCCATTGACCAAGTGGTTCTCCACCTTTAGGGACAAGAAAGTGGTTCATCCATCCCAAGGGCAATAAAGTCCCATACCTCTACCCGCTCATCCACCATCTGAAGAGACCGTTGGCACTTGGTAGAGGGGAACTCCTTATCATGGTGTAACGGTACGGTAAAACCCTCCCGATCAATAAAGAAAATGTAAAGTTATATTTGTAAATGTTATGCGATGATAAACAATGTACACGATGTGGACTCAAGGTCAGTGGTTTAACAGCGAGAAACAGTTATTTTTAGCCGACCGACCTATGAACTTTGAACAAATTGGGGGTCACGCTATATGACATCAGGAGCCAAGCCTTGATTATTTCACTTTGGAATGCGGGGAGAAGTCAACAACGCCTTAAAATCTGTCGACATAATACCAGAAAACAATAAAACAAGATCACATGATCCCCCTCCAGCTCAGACTTTTGAACAGTTTCAACATCCCAGTCGAAATTACAACTTTGTGCTGATCGGTCACAGCACAATAGTTCCGCAGATGACTGTACGGGCACCCGTAATTTAAAATGTAAATTGTGAAAGAATGTAAAAGAGTTTAAAATGAGCTGACAGTTTCGAGTTACTTGGAAAAAATTACTGTGAAAGTGTACGTGAAAAAATCGAGAGTTTACATAAAAAATGGACTGACGCCTCCTGGACAATTCAACTAAGTAACAAATGGGGGGGGGAGAACCAAATTTTGACGAGGGCCAACCGATTTTTCAACCTCATTTTTATTATTATCACTAAATGAGCTCAAAAGGGAAAATATAAAATATGTACCATGTGAGAGTGTGTGTGCATGTGTCATAATTATATAATAAAAGTAAGAAGCGCTGGTTTGCGTAAAATGAATTTAATTCTATGTTTTAACTATTTCTATTTTAACTAATGTACTATCAATGTATGCAACCATTTAATCACTGTAAATTTTTTTTATCGTTAAAAAATAGTATCAGAAATAAGAGAGGGAGAAGGGATATTTTTGTTCATGAGAGGATTGAAACGATTTTAAATGGTTTTTTTCTTTTGTTTTGTTAAAATGAATTTAAATTGAAATGATGAATAAAAAAGAATAAGATATGTATGAAGGTAATCTGTTTTTCTTTGAATAACCTAATCCTGTTCTCCAAATACGTCTCCACGAACTTTGGACCCGGTAAGTAAAAATTACGAGGTTGGCAACAATTCAAGATGGTGCCTCAAAGTAGTCGAAAAGCACAGTAAATAAATGTAAAGTAAAATTGTAAAATAATATTACATTGGTGCCCGAACAGGGACATTTACATGAAATTTATTTATGTAAATGTAGGCCTACTTTGGAGGACAGAAGGGGTTATTTAAGGCAACTAAATGAAATATAAATAAGATATAAATAAATGTATGTATGATGTTGTAATGTAAAGTGCTGGGGAGGTTATTACTTATTCATGTTTATATTATAAGTAATAATTAAGTATTGATTGATTAATAAAAATAATCAAAATGGCAAATAACTAAAGCAGTTTTACCGAATCGATAATAATGAGTAATATAGAAGCGGAGTCCACTCCAACGACAACCAGAGTAAGAGAGTTGTCAATGGACGATATGTTTAACCTAATGAGAACAATATCTGAGAATATAAATAGTAATTTCAGTGAAATGAAAGAACAAAATAATGAATTAAAGAGTAATATCAGTAAAATTAATAAACGTTTTGAAAATACTGATGAGATGATTGAAAGTAATTTTGAGAAGCTAGGGGATAAAATAAGTGAAATGGAGGAAAATTTTAATAAGAGTACAGGTGACTTTATTAATAAAATGAATAAACGAGACAAGAAGTGGGAAGGAGATAAATGTCGATTAAAGGAGAATACAGAATGTGAATTAAAACAGGTTAGTGGTAAATTATGATAATGAGTTAACAAGTAGTAGTGGTAAAATAGTTGAAAAAGGGGTATCTAAGGGTGATACAGTGAAAATTAATAGCGATTATGAGAATATAGAGATAGTAGGGGGTAATGAGAGAGTAGAAATAAGTGTTCATGAGTTAGAAGAGGAGTACGAAGAGAATTTAAGTAGGAATGTGGGGCAGAGGGTAAATTTTCCCCGGGTATATTGTGAAACAAGGTGTTCACAGGAGTTTTTGAAGGGCAAGAGTCCCTTAATCGGAGACGGGAGGTCTCAAAGTAGTCCCTTAATTTTTTGTAGTGGTCCTGGAAGAGCCAGGAGATGTTTTAATGATGATGTAGTGCCCTCTGCATGGAATAAGAGGGAAAGTAAGATGGGGTTGTGTAAGTGATTTTGAGAGAGTGAGAGAGATAGCGTTGTTTATATTGAGGAGAGATTATAAAGAGTTAATAGAGAGAATAAATAGTGAGAGAGTTGATTATATAAAAGGCTTACCTTGTGAAGTAATTAATACAGCAGTAGTAGATGAAAATGATGATAACAAGCACTTACCTTACGGTGTAGCGGGTGTAGGTGTAGTAAATAGATAACGGTGAAGATGATGACGAGATCATAATGTAACCCTCTTTTTATTTGTGTGGGAGTTTTTTTTTTTTTTTATATTTAAGACTAGGCTGAAGCCCTAGAAGGAAGCATAAAGTGTGCTGGGTCCAATGAGACGGGACTTGCAATTAATACTCTCTAGTAACAAGCAAGATAACCTTTATTATTTCGTAAATTTATATTATAATTTCTTGAATATGTATAATTTCCTCATTTCATAATATATTTATAATTTCAAGATAACAACCTTTATTAGACGATAACACATAATTTAACATATATGATACATATAAATCACAGATACAAGAACCCCCAAAAGTACTCAAAAGGCAATTGGCCATCATAATAAGAAAATATAAATTAGAAATTTAAAATACCTGTAAACAGCCTGTATAGTTTTATCAGAATACAATAACCACCAAAATTACTTAAGAGGCAATTGGCCATAATAATAATAAAATACAACTTACAAATTTAAAATGCCTGTAAACAGCCTGTAGGCCTATAGTTTATCAGAATACAATAACCACAAAAATTACTTAAAAGGCAATTGGCCATAATAATAAGAAAATATAATTTATAAATTTAAAATACCTGTAAACAGCCTGTATAGTTGTATCAAAAATACAATTTATAAATTTAAAGAAAATAACCTGGATTGGCTCAGCTGCTGACATGTTCCACACGGCATCCGAAAAAGCAATTAACCATTACAAAATTTAGGAAAACCCCCAAAGCCGGACAGAGTAGTAGAAAGCTGGACAAGAGCCAGACCCGACATAAGGTAACATGTTCGGGAGCTTGCATAGATTTGCACAAACAGGTAACTACCCCTGATTTTAAAATGTGACCTGACCTAATTGCCGATTAAGGAGAACTCCCAACCCTTCTATGAACTAAGAAAATGATTGTGTAAAAAGACCCGTAATTATAATAGATGCTAGACCAGCCGGTCCAGATCTACATGTTACATACTGCCCCTACCTACTTAACTAACATACCATTCAGTACCAAAGTAAAACAAATAATGTATAGCATAAAAAAATTAAAGAACGCTGGATACATGCCAGCGAACGGGCCTACAATTGATCTCGAGACTAAGTACATTATCAAGCAAGGTTACATGAAAGTTTGCATCCAAAATTATGTCTGCTGTCCATCGCAAAATAATAAATTCGCAATTTACATTACAAAATTATATTTTTATACTGTCACCCAGTTTCTTTGAGAAACCGCAGCACACCCACACCCCAAAAAGGCAACATGGTTGCCAACCACTTGAAACTGGGTACCCTGCATAGTACCCCCAATCTTCTAGACCACAGAGCTTCTCCGGGGAATCTCAAGAAAACTCACACTTAGGAGAACAGAGGCTCAGAAGGAAAACGAAAGAGATGGAAAGAAGAAGTGTAGTGGGTATACTTGTGTGCATGTAAGTACTTGTGTACGTGTGCAGGCACTGCATGCTGACTTGATCAGGGTCAGCATACAGCAAGAAGGGACAGAAGAAGAAAGAGAAGTTCGGGAGCTCCTCTGAGTTCTGACCTGCTAAGGCCTCCAAACCCACAACTGAGACCCAAGAACCGATACCTAATCAGGACAACTTCTATCCCCCTCTCCCAGGACTAAACAACTCTTAACACAACTCCGACCATCCCCACGTGACCCTCTCCGCCACGCCAACCCCACGGGACCGCCCCTACACGTCACCCTCACTGGTGACCACCACCTACTCCTACTGCTGCCACTCACATAGATGTCCAAGGACCAAACAAGGTATCACTGACCTTGATATGTAAGTGACCACTCTACAACTGTCCACCTCGTGGACCGACCACGCACACACAACACTGCAAGCCTTGGTATGTGCGTGATCCACCTCCCTACACTAGGGCGGATGGCCCTGATTAACTAGGCAGAGAAGACCGTGCCGAGGGCACACGAACATCAATCCCAGATCGCTTAATCAAATTGCTAACCTTAATATTGTACTGCTGTTAAAATGCACACAGTACATAATAGTGAGGTAATAAATTTTAAAAGAGAAAGGATGCAGATTTTGTATTGAATGTAACATATGTTTTAAAAATGTAAACAAAAAACATTGGGACTATTGACTCGTCCAGTCAACATAGAGGTCGATTCCTATATGATATAAAACAATATTCAGTTATATGTTCAGAAAAGAATATATGAAATTGGAATGAATGTTATAATAAGAGTAAAGAGTAATAAAATTATAATTTAATAAATAACAACTAGAATTATGAATATTAGGGGTAAAATAAAGATGTTTAATAAGAAATAGAAAAATGATATATGTTTTAATAGGTATATGATAAACAGATGTAAAGACATTAGGGAATTATCAAAGTGGCAATTTTGTAAATTGTTAAAAAAATTGTATTGTATAGTGAGGAAGAAAATGTTTATTAGTCTTCAAATATATTTAATAAGAGTTACATCAGGAGTCTAATTTTATTTTCAATAAGAGTAACGTGAAGAGTCTAATTTTATATCGAATAGTAACAGCATGAAGAGTCTAAAATTAGATCTATTAAAAGTAGATTGAAGAGTCTAAATTCATAAGATAACATTTGTACATCATCAAGTTAATGTAATATGGAAAAGAACATATAGTAAAGGAATTTAATTTGTGATACCAGAGTTTTGATTATAATATTTAATTAATAAATAATATTACGAGAAATATAACAATATCCTTAATAGAACAACGATAGAAGAGGGAAATCCTGGACTGAAGAAGAGTTTAAGTGGCCATAAAGGATAATTAAGTGTTCCGAGGAGACATCTGTGTTGCAGTCATCCTGGAGAGCGGCATTCAGCAGTGAGATCAATAAGAAATTTGTGTGAAGGAACAGATCACTAAGCCTGATATCGCTTTTGAAAAAAGGTAAACAACAACCAGAAGTGAACCCGTGACAGCTGGAAGAATTCAGAGTTGGTCAAGTTACATTAGTCTGGTATTCATTTTTTACATGGTTAATTCTCAAAATACTACATATTAACTGAATTTGGTTTGGTTTAAAGAAAAGAAAATATTAGATACAACCGTAAATACGATCAAACAGCTTAATAATCATTAACCCTGAGAGAAAGAGTTTCTTTACATGTACTGGTAAACAAAAAAACATAATATCAGTAGGTAGATTTCTTAATTATATTATACTATTAAATAATTACAAGACTCATAAAAAAATAACAGTACAATAAATGATGCAACCAACGTGGTGCATATAATAAATATTATTATATCAGAAAATAATTACAGTAAAATATGTGAGTAAGTAGAGGGGGGGTTACTTTCTACAGCACCGCCAGAATAAACACCATGACGTGGGACACCTACATTAAAATGCGGCGTGGAACAAATCTAAAAACAACTGGGAAATTCTTGACCGACGCTACCCATGACACTAGCCAAAATCTAATTATTACCTTCAAATTTCCATATTTGCAGGGAAAAAACAAACAACCGTTTAACACCACACATCACAACAACACAGAAAGGAAGGACTTGATTTCCCTCAAGTGACCCCGGGCTCCCTAACGTTGCGAAGACTTGACCAACTATCCCGAACTAGCTCCCGTTAACAGCACACAAGAGGACATACAATATCTGACACTAACAATACATAAAAATCAACAACACCTAACACCTATCACAACATGTCAAATTTCACAATTACATACGCAACAACCACCAAAGACCAACATTGACATTCCAAAAAAAAATTTTCAAACAATTAACTATCCGTCAGTATGCCCTACAATACCGACTCCCGATCTAGCCATACCGCATCCCGCCAAACCAACACGATATTATTTTAATATCAATCAATAATAATGTCTATTCAACATCACAACGCCCCAGATCTCCGATAATTCAAAAGTCTCAAACGACCCCAAAAATATTCCAACTAATGTGCATGCATGACTCGTGGCGGCACCCAGTTTACAAGGCCTTACTCTCTATACAAATTCAAAACAGGCTGAAAAATCATACATCAACAATAATAATCACTATTCAAATCTTAACCTAAACATTGAACATAACACAAAACATAGACATATATGATGGTGCCTTGCTTCTGAGTCCCTCTTAATTTCTCTAAGTTATAATTTTTTTCTAAACTGTTTCCAACTTTGCAAGTCTCGTCACACCAAAGGACCCACGGGTTCAACCATGCTCTGCTACCATTTGTAACGGCTTCGGCTGTTACATTAAATTTTAAAACCAGGCGTTTGACCTAGATGGAAGAAAAATTGTGCTGGAGCCCATTGTGACAGGACTTGCAATCAAACGCTTATTCAACGATAACAACTTTCTTTTTTTATTAGTGTTTCATCAGTATACAGACAATCGAATTGTGTAATGTTTACAATAACAGTTCCTATAATTAATTTCATAGACAAATAGAAGTACATACATATATAAAATATGTTCATATTATCAGTGTTCATTAATCAGCATTACTAATACTATCAATAATGAGAAGTAGTCAAATAATATGCTAAATGGATGTTCTTTTAACAGTTAATAATAAAGTAGCAAGTATGTATACACCGGACAGGTTTTGACAAAATGTTGCTCACTAGCAATATTAAAAAAACTGTTTATATATATATATATATATATATATATATATATATATATATAACATCACCAAATTCAGATCATATTTGATATCTATAAGTATGTAAGAAATGCAAAAAAGTAATATATGTGAATAAATAAATAATGAAGAGAATAAAAATATAAAATGTAATTAAGAAAGAAGGAGGAAGAATAGTAAACCAAAAGTGATTATTAAATAAAATTACAGACTAGACTGACAGACAAATGACTTTGACCCAACCCCAGAGATTGGCCAGATAAAAAACCAAAATGAAGTGAAACAAGATGGAAGTGAAGGAGAAGAAAAATGAAAATAAAAATGGAACAAACCAACTATAAAGGAAATAAAGTGAAACAAGATAATAAAACACAGACATATAGTATAGAATAGGGAAGGGGGGACTGATACAATCAAATATCATAAAGGAAACGAAACCAGTAAATAACCAATATAAAAAATAAATATTAGTATTGACTAAGTGACAAATGTAATTCATAATTAATAAAACCCCGATAAATAAAAATACACTAACCCAAGAATTAGTAGTATATGTTAGTAAGAAATCTAGAAAGACATGAACTTATTAGATATAAATAATATTTGTAAAGAAAGAGAGAGATAGTGAGAAATAAACTGAAAGTAACTAAGTGACAAAGAAAAATAATAATAGGGATTACCCACCAATAAACACTTTGAGATGTTCTTACACTCATTAAATTCATAAAAATACATAAATTAATTTGACCTACCTGTACAACTTCTATCCGGGGCCAGGATTCTCGTACGAATGTAAAATGTTAGCGTGATTTATAGGTTACGGAAAAAATTAACTTGACTCATTTTATAATGAAGAGAAATGATATTTTAATTTGTTAAACATTATTGAAAATTTCATCTAAAACAGTTATGCCTGTTTATGCAGATTAATTTACATTTTTTTCCTTTGTTCACTTTATCTTCTACTACAGGTTAACTTATTCTAAACTCTTACCTTACTGATTACATTTCATTATTAACACAGACAGAGCCCAGCCTGCAATTTTTCACACTCACTCAAACACACTAAATTATAAACCCCTTAACATTTTGAATGATATTCCTCCCCCGTCGACCACGCGGTCTGCACGCCCACACTCATTGTTCGGGTAAATGTCTTGTTATTTTCCAAAAATTAACGATCTAAATGGGTTCGGTTCTTCTAAAGGACCGCGGTCACACAATTTTTTACTGTTATTTCCTCATTACCTGGTAAAATTACGAAACTTTGTTAGGAGCCTAATTTAGCTTGGTGTGCCGGCCGACACGTATAGAGTAACTGCGAAGCGTCCTGTGCTGAGTGGGAGGAACTGTGTATTCACTGCCAACAGATTTTCGTCGCCGTTCAAACTGAATTGCTGTGGTTTATTCACTCTATGCATGGCACATAATGTGTTTTTTGTGAGGTAACCATGGACGATATTTGTCGCTGCTAGACCGATGTCACTAGCAGTAGGTGGGGCTTAACGATATTTCCTGTAGTTCGTCTTGCTGATATCACAAACTGTTCGTTCATGCGCCATTTTTTACAGCGCCGTTGGAGTTTCACGGCGTCACTACAGCGCCCCTGCTTGAGATGTTAAGTGCGTGCATCGTCACACATATACCGAGTTCTGAGAAAATTAGGGTGGTGCGGATTCCTTGCCGAGTTACACCACAGAAATTGCGCCTTGCCTTTGTTTCAACACTGTTTCTTTCCACGTGGTTTGTTATAATGGAATTAACGTTTGTCGAAAAATAAAACTTTCACAATAATTTTATAAAATCCCGCAAAAAATGAAATAAATAAAAATGCAAATACCCATTAACAGTAATAAATGAAATTACCCAATTTTGACACGTTACAATACCCCCTCAATGAGAATTCTGCTGTACAAAACAGAAGAAATCTCATTGATAAACCCCGAAGAGGACCGGTGAGGAACTGGTGCCAACAACCCCCTTGTACTTACTCTTCATGGGTACACGACCCCCCTGGCTTGGCAACTATGGACGCATCTGAACGAGATCACTGGACTTCTCCGTAAGAGATCCCAACACCGAAAAATCGAACAGACAAGTACCACAGCACACCTTACCTTCTAACATGCTACCCCCCAAAAAATCCTCAATCCCTGGCTCAGATTATGCCAGATCCTCCACCGATATGTTTCCCCTTGTATGCAAGCTGGGCTGCCTTTAGCAGATACTGGGCTCACACACACTCACATTACATATTGACATCACATATCACAAAATTGAAAAATTTTTTTAAAGTTCTTTAAATTACAACACGTTGTTTTCAGATAAAATTGATTCATAACTTTTGCATAAAGTCTAAATTATTCTCTTCATTGTTTTCTGTTTTTATTTAAAATAAGTGAATTTAAACATTTCTTATAATTAAAAACATCCTTAACCTAACAGGTAATCACTTATAGTCTAACAATACAATTCAATACAAAATAAATCAATAATTATAAACATGGTTAATACACAAATGATAAAATAATCAATACTCAAAATATTCATTACCTGGCAGGCGAAAAATCAAGATTAAAAAAAAAAATTTTCCAAAAATTTTTTAAAATTCAAAAAAATTTAAATTTATTAAAATGTTTCCTTTACATATGGAAATTATTTAGAATTTGTTTAAATTGATCAAAAAAACAAAATTTGAATCAACTTCCTTACTAAACTTATATGACCTTACCATCAGCTGATCAAAACTAGGTCAAGTCCACTAACCTTGACCCACATACGTTATGTACCAGTTCTGTCTGAAAATACATTTAACATCTGTAACATCC
The DNA here is from genome assembly GCA_034769895.1 of Magicicada septendecula. Taxonomy (NCBI): domain Eukaryota; kingdom Metazoa; phylum Arthropoda; class Insecta; order Hemiptera; family Cicadidae; genus Magicicada; species Magicicada septendecula. The sequence continues at coordinate 13,852,139 of CM068371.1, read as the reverse complement.
TAACTTGACACACAAAACATAATAAAACAAAACCTTTAAAATAACAAAATATTATTATAAATAATCAAATTGACATTCAAATTATTTAAAATAAACACCTTCTAACTTTATATTTCCAAATTCTATCCAAATTCTGTCACTGGTTTCAAAATAAAATTTTATATTCTTGTTATAAATCTCTTTCTTTGCTTGACAATCTTATTCTACATTACTGTGGGTGATTTAAACATTTATCTCATTTAATTTACTACTTGCTCTGTATACATATGTAATCCTTCTCCCTTTGACTCTAACCTCTAACAACTTCAACTCACATGACACCCATTTCTATCAAAATGTCTATCAAAACACTCTCTAAACCCAACTTATCATTAAACTCAAATCGCCACCTTCTCACAATATATAAAAAAATATACTCTCTAACCCTTTGTACTTAGGATACGTGTTCCCCCCCCAAAAACTCATTTCCCTTATCTGGCCCCTGGATTCTACCTAAGGCGGCCCCGTCCCACTAAAATCTATCCCATCCCGTCCCAACTTATCATTATGTTGCGGACTCCTACATTACACTACCCCCTACTACAAAATTGCCATCCCCAAAATCTCAATCTCATTACCTTACTACAACTACAACAAAATAACATCATTAATTATAAACATCAATATATCACTCAAAACTCTGCATGTATTCTCCATAACTACTGTGTCAACATCAATACTTCTCAAAACTCTATAATATACATTAATCCAAAACAATACTACATTACTTCAAAACAATATTTTGATCTTTATTACTACTATTTCTTTAACTTTGACTTCAACCTGGACTGATCTATATGTCCCACAAAATATTCATCACCCCCAAAAACTATCTTTTATTAGCTTTCACAAATTATTACTTTACTTCTCAATTTATCAAATTACTTTTCACATTACTTTAAATAGCATCTGTAATACATCGAAACATTACCTTAAACATTAATTACTTGGAACATTTACAAACCATTTTACCAGTGACATGTTATTGCTGATCAGCTGATCTCCTAACACAATGAAAACACATCTCAAAATTGAACAAATTACATGAAATATATATATATTGTAACGTATAATAATATGTGGTCGTCCCTGCTACCTTCTATCCTCACCTGGTATTCGTCAATTCTGTAACGAATTATATAAGACGTACCTGCAAAATGTGTACATAAAATAATGTGTTTTGGATGATTAGTGCGTTCGCCTCGCACCGGGTCGTTACAGTAATTTTGGTGGCTAGCGATGTTTGTAGCGTAGTTCTGATCACCTGTGTATTACGACAGTAACCTTACCTGTTATTCTTAGGGGGTGTAATAATCCCGGGTGGCGCCAAGTCGTTTTACAAAACAACTAAAAACTGTGTTTGAACAAGTTATCAGCGTAGCGGGTTGGTGTATTCAAATCGTTCCCGCTCGCACAGCCGTCTCAATCGTCGCTTCTGACGAATAACTGGCAACTAGCTTACTGCTACGATTTACTCTTCAATACAAGTAATTATTATATAGCACTCCCTAAGAAATGATAACGCTTGTTACTCCCTGTAATGAATATTTTTTAATGGTGATAACTGGAAACATTGACAATTACAACAAAATAATTATCGTTTGATTACATGAGATCTTATCTTCAGGGCGGCGAATTAATTTAGAAACCATTTAACCTAGCGTCTGTTTACGTTAGGCTTATTACAGTTTTGGTTTCAAAAATCCGTGGATTCTTTTGACTATGAGTTAGAGAACTACAATGGTTACAATAAAAATACAAATTACCTTAATCTAAGAGTACAGGAAATATAAAGTGTGTTGTTACAATCTGTTGTGTGGTGTTGTAAAGGTGTTCTGTAAGTTCGTGTTCAATTCTTAGGTTATTTTATGTTAACAATGTTTCATTATGTTTTAATTTGCTTAAATACTCTATGAAAGAGAAATATTATCTTTATAGTGTGGTAATTTTACCTTTCAAAATTATTTAAAGTGATTAGGGTTGGTGGAAAATAAATAATTGGATAGTACTTAACAATTCGACGTGCATAGAGGCCTTTGTAGTTGGTTCGAGATAGGAATTGGCTGCATCAAATCAGTTTTCTTGGATTTTGGGCTTTATTAAATTGTGGCGTCCTTTCGTCTTGTGTTTGGACGTTCCATTTATGGATAATTTCCGTTTATTCAGGTCTTGGGTCTTGTAATATTGGTTGTAGTGGTCATCTGCTTCTTTGACGATTAGTTTTCAGCAACTTTATACTATTATTTTCATGATTTACACTGAAAAAACTTTCTTCCGGACTTCTGCATCTGTATGGCTTGATGACGCTTCGCTTCTTTTTTTCTCTCTACTAATTTCTAACGGTATTTTTCTGTCAACAACCGCTGTTTCCATAGTAACGGTATTTTTTGAATAGGCTTATTTTGAGTTGATGTATTGTTATCGAAACTTCGAATTCTTCGTATATCTTCTGATTACTGTTATTCCTCCATCTTCCTTCCTGGTTAATAAATATTGTCACTATAGTATTTATTCTCGTTCATAGATTATTTTGATACCCCACAAGCTTCGGTATTTTCAGATTTTAAGTTTTTACAATTATGTTAATGCTTGTTAATTACATTTCTTTTTATATAATAATGCCTATTACAATATTTTGTGTTATAAATGATCTACAATTTATCCTTGGTGATTCCTTCACCTCAGATTTTCTAAATTCTGATTCAATTTGTTATAATCTTTGTATGTTTGGTTCTGACAGTTATGTTTTTTTCTAGGTCTAAGTAGCCATTATAATAATTTACTTATTTCGTTCAAATCACATTTTGTTTCAGCCTATTGGGCTTACTTTGTTATTTTTATTAGTTGTGTTGTGTTTTGAGTCTGTAGGTGTTTTGTTTATTATTCAATATTGCTCTCCTTATTTCAATCTTAAAAATATAACATTAGGTTTATGGACTGCACATTGCATTCAGCCATATCCTCTTCTAACAATAACATGAACACAATTTTTTATAAGTTATTAGAGTTATTGTTTTGATTAAGAGATATCATCACTCACTCCTAACTTATCCTTATTTGCTAATTTTTTAGTTTATAACACATATTATCTGTGTTGTGATAAACAACATCACTTGTTATTAAATTAATAATAGTCCTTTATAAATTAGGTATCTTTGTTAGTTTTTTGACTTCTCAATCTCTAAACAATTTTTATATTCCCTCCATGGTAACACCTTCAATTTATTCTATTCTGGAATCCTCCCTTTTTACTTACTACTGGCTATAGTTAACTTAACTCTATTGAACATCTTTTTAAATAAAAAGTCATTATCACTTCTAGTGTTTTTCTATCCCTTATACTATAATTCACTCTTAATACTACTTATTTATCAGTTATCTATGCACTGTTTATTTCCAACTTTTACCTTACCTTCACTTGTAAATCACTTATTGTTAATTACCATTTCACTAGTGTCACACTTCACTTTGGGGTTCTTACACCTACACTATTACACTATATCACTGTTTATATCATTTTTTTGATAGTGGGCGACCCCTATACTTATTTCTCTTTCATGACTTAATCCTAATGACAATTAATACTTAATAACTAATACTTACTGACTAATAACAATTCTAATTTGTGGTTTCTGGTTGCCTTTTTAATGGGTAGTAACCGTTATCTCTCCTTCCTCCTGATAACCCTTGTTTTGGTTTCAATGTTCTTGGTGAGTGCTATTTTACTTATTTTGGTGAACCATTCTTGGTTTTCAGTTTTGCTCGTCTCCCTCCTTCTTCATTTTCCTTGTTCGTTTAATATATTAGGTCCTTTCATCCGTTTCTTGGGACATTTTGGGGTCATTTAAACCCATAAACTTGTTTCCTTGTGGCTTAGGTTTATTATTTCCTCATTCTCGTTGTTTATTTGTGGTTCCCTTCTTTATGTTTGGGTTGTTGTCTCAATCACTTTAAAATATTTACATTTTACTAAGTATGTTCCGTGGTTCCCTTCTTTATGTTTGTGTTTTTGTCTCAATCACTTGGGTTGGGTTATAGTCGTTGTATTGTCGTGTCATATTCCTTATATTTTTATTTAAAATCAATCATTTCATTTGATAAGAAGTATTTTTTACAATTATAAATATTTTTTTTTTTTATCTCTGGTACAGGGTTGGCTATTTGTGTCGTGACATAATGCCTCTCCTTTAAAATTGATCATTTTGATAAAACACTAGTATAGTTTTTTATGAAATTATCAGTTATACATAACCTTTTTCCTTTTCTTTCTTGGTCGTTTCTCCATTCTTTATTTCTCTTCTTACTGAATTCATTCCATTTTATTTGGATCTGTTTTTCTTTTTATTTCCATTGGTGTGTTCTCCCTTATACACAATTTTTTCCCTAAACTTTAGTAGCTGGTTTCTCCCATTACTACTCATTTTTCTGAGACCAGAGGCACGTCATCTCTGCTCAGTTTATTTGATTGCTGGACTTTTCAACAGTCAATCATAAATACCTTTTTTGTCAACTTGTGACTTAATAATAATAATATATTTTGGGATTGTCCACCTTGTGGTTTGTTTTTAGATCACTTTGGCCTTTTACTCATTCTTCCTTCCGCTGTACCTTGACTATATACTATCATTTGCTCATACATTGATTGTTTTTTATTTATTTATATGTTAATTTCATCATTAACTTTTCATTTTTCGGTTTTCAATTCTCATTGTGATCATTTTAATTATCTTAGACATTGGTATACCTTTCTCAGTTAATTAGCAATATTTTGCTTTAGCCATAGCTTGTATATTTGATTCATACATAACTTCTCTCTTTCTTTGTACCAGTTTAGATTTTTTATTTTACAGATAAATATCTTTGATTCATTATTATAATTTCATGTACTTATCTTATCAGGTTTGGTCTGATTTTATTTTTGTATATTTCAGTTTGTATTAATTCTTTGTAAGTTAATTTTCTTACACCATAGGAATTTGTGTAGCGTATTCCTATTTTGGTACATTTTGTTTAATTATTTCATATACTTCACACATCAACTTTTTAATATATTGTAAGTTGATTTCACTTAGTAGGAATTTATGTAACTCATTCCTTTGTTTTGATATATTTTATTTTAGACCTCATAAGTCATCGATCTGTTGTTGCAAGTTGTGTACACATAATTTTTAAATTTTGGTATCTGTATTTTATTTACAGTTACTTGTCCTTCGTGATGACATATGGCCGTACATTTTATAATATATAATTTTATTTTGGTATCAATTCAATTCTCATGGTTGTGGATTTATTATATTATCATTTCCATTCCATATTATAGCCTTCTCCTTTTTGTTCGACACTTCGTTATTATGCACCTCTTCTCCTTCAAGTGTATGATAGTCACACTTATTCTGGATGAACGTTTTCCAGTTATTTAGTTTTCTTCATAGAACTTCTTTATGGAAGCTTGGTTGTACACTCCTTTTACTTTTTTGGTGGTTATATTACTTATCTCGTAAGTGTTGTTTCCATTGTCCTTTGTGATGACATATGGTTATGCATATTATTATATGTTGGACCTTGTTAATTATATTTTTGTAAGTCGACTTCTCCTTTTCTTTCCTTCATTATTGCCTTCTCTTTCTTATTACACTCTTTGTTGTCTTGCTCCTCTTCTCCTTCAAATGTCTGATGGATGACATTTATTCTGGATAAATCCATGGCATTATTATGCGTTCCATCGATCAGCCGTTTCTTCTTCTTCATCTTCTATGGTGATTGATGGTTGATATGTCTGGCAATAATAGCTCTTTAACCCCTTATGATGATTTAGGGTTGGTTGTGTTGGGTTACTGTTGATTATATTGGCTGTCCACACTCCCTTCTCAGAAGTAAGCACTACTATTCCCTTCTGCATGTCAATAATTGCTGAGTGTTGTCTCAGTGCGTCGCATCCAATTAACATGTTAAATGGTAATCCATTTGCGACAAGAAAAATAATGGGTATGATTGTGTTTTGACTGTTCAGCTCTAAAGAGACCTGTTTCCTGATGGTCTTATTTTGTTTGCCTGTGGCACCAATTATGACGATATTATTTATAGGTAAAGTCGGGATAGGTATATTGGAGTTGGCCTGGATCCGCTCCAATTCAGGTTGGTTTATGAGAGATACATTTGACCCAGTATCGATCATTATGACAGTGTTGATTCCATTAATAATGGCTTTTATATGCACTATTTCACTATTTGTTGTTGACAAGGGGTTATTCTTCTCCTCCAGAAGTTCTTCCCTGATGTCCTTCAAATAATTGTTTGATATTATGGTTATCTTCTTTGTTTCACTTTCCGTCGTGGTTTGTCGATTTAACCCAAGTGATTGGTCATGTGAAGGGTCCTGGTGGTTTCTCACTGACCTTTTTAGTTTACCTGCGCTGTCCGGTGTCCTTCGTCATTACTTGCCATATCACGCAATATTGAAAAACCCGGATTCTCATGGACTGTCACCCAATTCTCGCTATTATTTTGGTTGGTGTTGGGTTCCTGTCGGCGGTTATTTTCATTTCGAGGTGGTTCTATTGTTCTTGTTCCTGTAGCTTGCTGGTCGTCATTTTGGGAATCGTTGTACACTGTGCTGGTTCTAATGGGACAATATCGTCGATGGTTGTTTTGTCTCCTCCCGCTGATAAAATTGACTTGACGCCTCATGTCACCCCTATTTTGGTTACTCCCGTTTCCTCTGTTATATGGGTAATTCGGGTCGTACCGGTTGCCATAGTAATTGTGATTATTTGGGTGGCCATTTGTATTCCTACCTTGTTCTATCCCCCTGTTGTGATTATTCGGTGCACTAGGGTTTTGTGCATTTCTGTTATTTGGTTGGTTCCCCTGGTTGTAACTCGGATGATCTCTGTTGGTTGGTTGGTTACCTTGATTGTAGTTGGGTTGATTCCGATGGAATGGTTGGTCCCCTGGGTAATTATTTGGGTTACGATTCATTATGTTCCGGTAGTTGTTCTGGGTATTACTATAGGGTAAGTTGTGGCTTGGCACGTTGTAACTTTCATTCCCCCGGTTGTACCTTTGGTTAATCACACGATTCTTCTTGTACTGGCTATCGTTTTCATGGTCTTCCAGCAAGTTGGCCATTCCCTGTATGGTCTTTATTTGTCCCTGTCTCCTGGCCCTCTGTATGGCGTCTTCGTAGTGATATCCCAGTTGGATGACTAGGGATTCTTCGGGTATCCTTGGTTCGAGATTTCGGGCTAGGCAGACCTTGCCCAAGAAGTAAGACGTTAATGTATGCCCAGCCTGTGGCTCATATCTTCCGTTGCTTATATCGTTCCTTACCACATTTTGGGTCGATTCCGACCAGTACTTTTCACGAAACAACGTTTTAAATTCTTGTGTACTGCTGATTTCTGGTCGTGTGGCTGTCCACCAATTGTCATTTGTGTCTCGAAACATCTCGTCGATGAGACTTCTCACCGTTGTCCATCTGGTATCTCTGTTCCTCTCGATGAGTTCCTCCACCCTTTTTAGAAATTCTATGGGGTTTCTTCGGTAACTCTTGAAGTTGATCACTTCCCTATTTTCATTCGTAAATATATGAGTGCTACTGCAAGGCTTCTCCCTCAAAGCGTCCAGTTCCTCTTGCATCTGCTTCTCTTTCTGACTGATTTCTCTAATTTTTTCTTTATTTTCTTGCGTTTTCTCGTCAATCTTGTTGATGGTGGTGTATACCCTTTCAACGTGTTCGCTGACATCAGTCTGGATTTCCTTGTGCCTCTCCTTCAGCTCTTGAAGCACCTCCTGTTTATTTTTGTTACACTCATCGGTGGTGGTCTTCTGTATTTCTTGGATCCTGAGAGTTCCTTCCTCTTGGACGTGATTTATTTTTTCTGTCAACTCTTCCTGGACGTGTATTATTGTTTCGTTCGTCTCAGTGATAGTCTGTTTGATTTCATTTTTGCACTCCGCCAACTGTTGCCTCCATTCATCTTTTGATTTCTCACCTTCTTCCTTCAATTGTTTTTGGAGTGTTTCCCAGTTGTTTTCAATCTTGTCATTTAACACTCCAAGATCCTTTGTTATTTGTCTCTTCAACTCCTCACTCTTCTCTTCTAACGCCTCTCGGTTGTTTTCCATTTTGTTATTCAGGATCTCTAAGTCCTCCTTGAATTGCTTCTTCAATTCTTCCTTATTTTGGTCCAGTTTGTTATTCAATTCTTCCTTGTTTGACTCTAATCTTTTATTCAATTCTTCATTGTTTTGGTCCAGTTTTTCGTTCAGGAATTCCCTGTCTTCCCTTCTCAATGACTCTAATTTTTTATTCAATTCTTTGTCTTGTCTTCTCTCCTTCCTGCTTGCAATGACTCTAATTTTTTATTCAATTCTTCCTTGTCTTGGTACATTTGTTCCATCATCCTCCTGAGCATTTCCTGCGTGCTCAGGTCTTCTTTCTGAGTGGGTTTGCTAGGTTGGTCCCCTACCATTACTTCCACTTCCGGTTCTGGTTGAACTGGATTTTCAGGTTGGTTTTCCTGAACGTCTTCGACTAACTCCCCGATTATTTCTTCCATCTCTTCTGGCTGGCCTTCACCTTCAATTTCTTTCTGTTTGTCCGTCCTAGTAAACATTGAGTGTCTCTTCATAGCCGCCGTTGACCTTCTTTTACGGCCTCACCGGTTGGTCGCCAATTTGTAACGTATAATAATATGTGGTCGTCCCTGCTACCTTCTATCCTCACCTGGTATTCGTCAATTCTGTAACGAATTATATAAGACGTACCTGCAAAATGTGTACATAAAATAATGTGTTTTGGATGATTAGTGCGTTCGCCTCGCACCGGGTCGTTACAGTAATTTTGGTGGCTAGCGATGTTTGTAGCGTAGTTCTGATCACCTGTGTATTACGACAGTAACCTTACCTGTTATTCTTAGGGGGTGTAATAATCCCGGGTGGCGCCAAGTCGTTTTACAAAACAACTAAAAACTGTGTTTGAACAAGTTATCAGCGTAGCGGGTTGGTGTATTCAAATCGTTCCCGCTCGCACAGCCGTCTCAATCGTCGCTTCTGACGAATAACTGGCAACTAGCTTACTGCTACGATTTACTCTTCAATACAAGTAATTATTATATAGCACTCCCTAAGAAATGATAACGCTTGTTACTCCCTGTAATGAATATTTTTTAATGGTGATAACTGGAAACATTGACAATTACAACAAAATAATTATCGTTTGATTACATGAGATCTTATCTTCAGGGCGGCGAATTAATTTAGAAACCATTTAACCTAGCGTCTGTTTACGTTAGGCTTATTACAGTTTTGGTTTCAAAAATCCGTGGATTCTTTTGACTATGAGTTAGAGAACTACAATGGTTACAATAAAAATACAAATTACCTTAATCTAAGAGTACAGGAAATATAAAGTGTGTTGTTACAATCTGTTGTGTGGTGTTGTAAAGGTGTTCTGTAAGTTCGTGTTCAATTCTTAGGTTATTTTATGTTAACAATGTTTCATTATGTTTTAATTTGCTTAAATACTCTATGAAAGAGAAATATTATCTTTATAGTGTGGTAATTTTACCTTTCAAAATTATTTAAAGTGATTAGGGTTGGTGGAAAATAAATAATTGGATAGTACTTAACAATTCGACGTGCATAGAGGCCTTTGTAGTTGGTTCGAGATAGGAATTGGCTGCATCAAATCAGTTTTCTTGGATTTTGGGCTTTATTAAATTGTGGCGTCCTTTCGTCTTGTGTTTGGACGTTCCATTTATGGATAATTTCCGTTTATTCAGGTCTTGGGTCTTGTAATATTGGTTGTAGTGGTCATCTGCTTCTTTGACGATTAGTTTTCAGCAACTTTATACTATTATTTTCATGATTTACACTGAAAAAACTTTCTTCCGGACTTCTGCATCTGTATGGCCTATTACAATATTTTGTGTTATAAATGATCTACAATTTATCCTTGGTGATTCCTTCACCTCAGATTTTCTAAATTCTGATTCAATTTGTTATAATCTTTGTATGTTTGGTTCTGACAGTTATGTTTTTTTCTAGGTCTAAGTAGCCATTATAATAATTTACTTATTTCGTTCAAATCACATTTTGTTTCAGCCTATTGGGCTTACTTTGTTATTTTTATTAGTTGTGTTGTGTTTTGAGTCTGTAGGTGTTTTGTTTATTATTCAATATTGCTCTCCTTATTTCAATCTTAAAAATATAACATTAGGTTTATGGACTGCACATTGCATTCAGCCATATCCTCTTCTAACAATAACATGAACACAATTTTTTATAAGTTATTAGAGTTATTGTTTTGATTAAGAGATATCATCACTCACTCCTAACTTATCCTTATTTGCTAATTTTTTAGTTTATAACACATATTATCTGTGTTGTGATAAACAACATCACTTGTTATTAAATTAATAATAGTCCTTTATAAATTAGGTATCTTTGTTAGTTTTTTGACTTCTCAATCTCTAAACAATTTTTATATTCCCTCCATGGTAACACCTTCAATTTATTCTATTCTGGAATCCTCCCTTTTTACTTACTACTGGCTATAGTTAACTTAACTCTATTGAACATCTTTTTAAATAAAAAGTCATTATCACTTCTAGTGTTTTTCTATCCCTTATACTATAATTCACTCTTAATACTACTTATTTATCAGTTATCTATGCACTGTTTATTTCCAACTTTTACCTTACCTTCACTTGTAAATCACTTATTGTTAATTACCATTTCACTAGTGTCACACTTCACTTTGGGGTTCTTACACCTACACTATTACACTATATCACTGTTTATATCATTTGTTTGATAGTGGGTGACCCCTATACTTATTTCTCTTTCATGACTTAATCCTAATGACAATTAATACTTAATAACTAATACTTACTGACTAATAACAATTCTAATTTGTGGTTTCTGGTTGCCTTTTTAATGGGTAGTAACCGTTATCTCTCCTTCCTCCTGATAACCCTTGTTTTGGTTTCAATGTTCTTGGTGAGTGCTATTTTACTTATTTTGGTGAACCATTCTTGGTTTTCACTTTTGCTCGTCTCCCTCCTTCTTCATTTTCCTTGTTCGTTTAATATATTAGGTCCTTTCATCCGTTTCTTGGGACATTTTGGGGTCATTTAAACCCATAAACTTGTTTCCTTGTGGCTTAGGTTTATTATTTCCTCATTCTCGTTGTTTATTTGTGGTTCCCTTCTTTATGTTTGGGTTGTTGTCTCAATCACTTTAAAATATTTACATTTTACTAAGTATGTTCCGTGGTTCCCTTCTTTATGTTTGTGTTTTTGTCTCAATCACTTGGGTTGGGTTATAGTCGTTGTATTGTCGTGTCATATTCCTTATATTTTTATTTAAAATCAATCATTTCATTTGATAAGAAGTATTTTTTACAATTATAAATATTTTTTTTTTTTATCTCTGGTACAGGGTTGGCTATTTGTGTCGTGACAATATATATATATTTATTTATCATTACTTCTCACCTCCTTGTTTCCCCCTTTTTCTGATTCTGATAATTCATGTTAACCGCCTGCCAGACGGTTTAATTATTTACTTAGGTTCACAAATACACACATAATCAAAACACATATTTTTATCAATACCTATATGTAACGTACAACAATAAAATAACACATTTAAAATTATGAAATGAACACCTTATATTGAATGTATGAGCATCTACTTACTTAAACAGAGCACCAGCATTTTTATTGGATCAAAATTTGAATTAGCAAACTTTTATGTTGTAAAATTTAAATTCGTGACTCCTCTGAGTCACCTCCCATCCACACACTCTATTTCAAGTTGATTATTAATAATTATTATATATCATCTTTTAATTATTATTAAAAAAATTTTTTAATTATCATTTTATTGAACACAGTTATTTCCAATAATCTCACTATTGAATTACAATCTTAGTTATACCTGTAAACATTTTTATTATACATGATTCATACTGTAAAAGTTCTATACTTACATTCCATTTAACATGGTATACACAAAACATCTACCCCCTACACCCCAATACTTTCACCTCACCTCTGAAACATTTCACAAAATTATTAGTTTACATCAAACAATTTAGCCATCTATTACCAAATTCCCAATCTCGTAAAATAAATTGAATTCATTTAAATAATTTAATTAATTAGCATTTACATAATCACTCAAAATATTTAAAACATATCAACTGGTTTGATTAAATTAATTACTGAGAATACCAATTCCATTATTATTGTTTGCCATTATACAAATTAACCCATTACTGTTTCCAAAATTAATGTTATTATTTATTTAAATTGCAAAGTATTAATTTTATTATTATCACTTACCTATATACATACATTGTTTAACTGACCTTCTACAATACACATAAATAAATGCACTACAATTATTTACAAACTTTAGTTATCAACTGTTCCGTTTTTCCGCACTTCATTGTCCAAATCTGCCATGTCAGAACCATAAAACATAGTGTTTATCACTGTCTTTTATTGTTTTATCATCTAACCTCCATCGTCATAGATAAGTCTTGGTTTTATACCACACTGTTCATTTTTATTGACAAACAAATTATTGTTTTGTGTGTTATAACCATACAAACCGACTTCATTCATCTTACCCAAATACTCATTAAACCAGTCAACGTTAGGTATTTTTGTTAAGTCTCCGTCATTAAATTCATTCATTACCGGGTTAATTACTTTTGTCAAATCATTATAGTCATTATTATTCAAATATACTTCTAAACTTTCTTTCCATTCGTCATACTTTATATTCAAATTATACAATTCTGTTACTTTCTCCACATACAATTCTCTGTTTAACTCTATCTCATCACCACACCACATCACACTCTCACAATTATTCCGGACAGAGGGTACACAATTACTCAACGAAAATAAACACCTCAATTCATTTATCAATACGGGACTCTTGCCCTTCAACAACAACACTTGTGAACTCATTAAATCATCATAAACATTATCAACAATAAGGGGAAAATTTACCCCCTGTCCCCACTCTACCACAATATCATTCTTCCACACTCTCTCTAACTCCTGCACACACATTAACATTTCATAATCGCATTCTACCAACTCATCAGTACTTTCATTATTTAGTTTCACCGTATCACTTTCTGATACCAATTCTTCACACACATTACTACACTCAATATTATTATTCTCATTATTTTCAACATCATCATTATCACTTGTTATCTTACTCTCTACTACTACGTTTTTACCCATATCATTATAATTATCCTCTGTTTTACATTCAAAATTTTCAGTTACCTTTTGTCTTTGTTTATCAAATTTTTCCACCACATTACTCTCTATTTTGTCAATTTTGTTATTCATATTTTTTAATGAATGACTCAACGTTTCATTTAATTCATATTTCAATTTGTTATAGTTACTCTCACAATTGATTTGTACTTTATTAATTTCAGTTTTGAGTTCATCAAATTTTAAGCTAATACTCTGTTGAAACTGCACATTCTGTATATCTAATTTTTTATCAAAATTACTGTTTTGCACGTCAAATTTTACGCTAATATCACTAGACATGGTTCTCATGAAATTAAATAGATCGTCCAATGACAACTCTTTTGCTCTATTTGTTACAGGAGTAGATTCTGCTTGTGCTCCACTCATTATTACCGATTGTGTCAGATTATTCTCATCTATCAGGTTTGGAGTTGTCTCCAATCCTGAATCATTTATATTATTTGATTCATTTGAAACGCTTTCTTTGACCACCTTAGGGTCTGAATTAATTTCTCCCTCCCCCGTGATAGTTACATCACTCATACTAACGTTATCTCCGTCTTCCATTTTTCTTATTTATGAGATTTTGTTTTATATAAAATTTCAATTTTAAATGTTTCTGTATTCTTCAGTATAATATAATTTAAATATCGCTTAACTACATCTTAACATCATTTACATATAATCGGTTCTCATTTCTACTTAACCTCTACATCACGCTAACATCCTATTTGTAGGTACGGTTTTTTACTTTATTTTTCTTTACTCATAAAAACTGTCACTACAGCACCCCTGCTTGAGATGTTAAGTGCGTGCATCGTCACACATATACCGAGTTCTGAGAAAATTAGGGTGGTGCGGATTCCTTGCCGAGTTACACCACAGAAATTGCGCCTTGCCTTTGTTTCAACACTGTTTCTTTCCACGTGGTTTGTTATAATGGAATTAACGTTTGTCGAAAAATAAAACTTTCACAATAATTTTATAAAATCCCGCAAAAAATGAAATAAATAAAAATGCAAATACCCATTAACAGTAATAAATGAAATTACCCAATTTTGACACGTTACAACTTAAAAAGTTTAAGAAGTGCCAATAGTGAAAGTGTAAAAACCCCAAAATAATGAGTGAATCAGTGATAAACACTAATTAGTTAAAAGTGAAAGTGATGAATAAAAACGGATATTGTAAATGATAATATGATAAAAAATAGTAATAGATAGAAAACACTTAGGAAATCAATGATAAAACACTAAATGATTTAATAGTGAACTTATAAGAATTATATAGTTAATGGTAATTAAAAATAGTATTTAGATTAGATATAAATGAAGGATACGATGTTATTCAGGGGAGAAAGCCCATGTAAGATAAACAGTTTGTGTTACCATGGATTGGAGAAAGAGATTAGTAAAGAAATAAGAAATTAAGAATGCAATCAATAAACACCCTATGTTATAAGGGATAATAGATTAAGTAAGTTTAAAAAGAGTGATGATGTTTCTCACCCAAAATAATGGTAAAGGAATGAAATGAGATATAATCTGTATAAAATAGGTAAAAATAATCAATGGCTACTTAGGCCTAGGAAATGCCTAACTATCAATAACAAATAACTGCAAATTGTATAAAATCAACTAGGAAATTAACAAATTCAAGGCGAGTAAATAGCCAAGAATAATTTGTAAATCAGTTTAAAAGAAAAAAGTTAGAATAAGGACTTAAATTAAAGGAGAAATGTAATTACCAAATATTAACATAAATGTACAAACATTAATATTTTGAAGAACCCAACCTTAAGGGATATCAAAATAATCTTTGAAAGGAAATAATAACAGTAGTGATAATATTTAATATGTAGGGAAGAAGACAGAAGAATATAAGCAATCAGAAGAGATACAGCTATTTTGAATAAAAATTCAAATTTGATAACAATGGTAATAAACCAAGATTAACCAATCAGAATTCATTTGTAACCATGACGACAGACGTTTGGTTATAGATTTACCGTTAGATTATTTACTCGTAATGTGACGCTCTTGCTGAATAGACGCCAAATCTTGAACGATCAAAATTCTAATTTAAAACATCAAAATAGTAAACGAAATTACCACCACTGAACAAGAAGGAAGCAGACGATAACTGAAACCATTTAACTGATGTCGAAGACCAATCAAATAAAAAAGAAATGAAAAAATTGCTCCGATTAATTTGAAAAAGATGCCAGACGCCCTAGACAATTGAAAATTAAATATGATTGCAGCCTAATTCCTTATTACCAGATCAACTGTGTACGCCCAGTCTACTGATGTGTTAAGTATCATTTAAATTACCCAAATTTCTGAATAAACTCACTTTAAATATTTCTCACAGTAATCTGAACTCTCACTAAACTGCGTATAATTTCTTTCAGGAGGGTTTAATGCAACATGTAATACCAGACAGTCCTTTAGCAATAGTTGCCGTCGATTTATATGGCCCTCTACCCAAAGGTCGAGGAGGGGTAAATTATTTATTTGTTGTATTAGATGTGTTTACCAAATTTGTAAAATTGTACCCGATTAAAAAAGCTACCTCCTCGGTATTAGTTAGGAAGATAGTAAATGAGTATATTACTGAAGTAGGTAAACGCAAAATAATATTATCAGATCATGGTTCTCAGTTTACCAGCAACACCTGGCGGGAAACTTTAGGTTGGGAAAACATTTTAGTCACACATACATCAGTGTATCATCCACAATCAAATCCTAGTGAGCGTGTCATGCGGGAGTTGGGGCGAATTTTTAGAACTTTCTGCCACAAAAAACATTCATTGTGGGCTACATTTGTGTGCAAGATAGAAGGGTATATTAACAGTAGTTTACATGAATCCACTAGCTACAGCCCATATGAGTTGATGTTTCAGAGAAGGCCATCACGCATATTGGAGGAACTGATGAAATTTCCAAACCGGATGGATATACCATATAATAGGAAGTTGGTAATTGCAAAGGAGCGGCTGCTAAGTAAAGCTGAGCAGCGTAAACAAAGACATGACTGGAATTTAACACCCATACAATACGAGGTAGGACAATTAGTATTGATAAAAAATCACGATCAATCAGTCTTAGACAGAGAGATTAAAAAATTCTTATTGTACGACGGTCCATTTGAGGTTAGCGAAGTGAAAATGGAGAATGCTTACGTTTTAGTAGATTTGCAAACCCGAGAAATAAAAGGAACATATAATGTGACCCAATTAAAAAAGTATTATCTAGCTGAGTGATGTTAGACATTTTTTTTATTATTAAAATTTTAATACATAAACACACATTATGGTATATTTAAAGGAGAGGGTATCCTCCCCCATTTTCGGGCGGTCACAGATTCACCACCTCTGATCGTGGTTTTTGGCATTCTGGAGACAGACCATGGTTGACGGTAGCCCCGCAAAGGGTGAAATCAACGATGGTCCTCATCCACAAATTGGTGTAAACTAGAAATTTAACACTGTCATTGAACGGGGAGGGGGACCCCTAGTTTCGTGGAAAGGTAAGGTAGATTCACATACCTATAAAAAAAAAACAAAAAAACCGATGGTGGTAGTATTTTTCCACGAACTACAGTCGTTTGTTTTAGAAATTAAAACTAGAAAATTAGAAAAATTTTAGAATTAAAAAAAAAATGAAACAATCAAAATTATGTAACTTAAATACTTAACTTTTCAAGGAGTTGTTTTCCTTCAGAAAACAAAATAAGTTAATTGATAAAATCTGAATTTAGTGAGGCAGTGTGTTCAAAGAAAATTTTCTAATGTCGTCTGTGAAATTGATTTGTAATTATAAAATGTGCAAGGGATGAGAGGCTTATGGAATTTTAAACTAAACCTAAATTTGAAATGTTGGTAATTTTATTCAGATGCAGTTTAAATGTTTATTTTAATGGAGTGAGAGAGTGAATCCTTTTTATCAAATGATCAATTATTTTATTAAATGTATTTAAAGATTCAATCATTAGTTGAGGATGGCCTATGTAAGTAGGTATAGACTAATTCAGATGAATAAGTAAATATTCTATTGTAACTCACTATTTTATGTTAATGAAGGTCAAAGTAGGGAAAGTTAAGAAAGAAATGTTTGATATTAAAACACACAACCAAGACTAGAAATGTCATGTAATGAAAATTGTAACTTTAAAGTGTAACCATATCATAATCAAATATATTTTATACTTGTGATTCCCCACTTTTCGGGCGGTCACGGCCTCACCGAACCCTGACCGTGGAATTGGTTTAGCTTTGACAGCTATGGTCGGGGCTCATTGCGTCACGTTCTGCCTTAACTGGCCATAGCTGTTATCGTTGTAAAGGTGAATTTAGAAATTGACAGGGGGGTAATACAGGGGAATCACCAAATTATGGAACAGCGGCTATCACTCTGTTCACGTAGGAACAGTAAAAAAGGTGATAGACCCGCATTAAGGTTTTAAATATGTAACTTCCAGATATTATATCTGATAATTTTTAACATGTAAGGCCGAAGCAAGGACAGGAGATGCCAAAATTCCTCCCCAAATTCAGTCCTTGTGGAAGCAACTGAACGCAACAGTTAAGGGGGGGCCATAGTGTGTGTGGTAAGGGGGTTACTCAGGGGAGTAACGAACTAAAATTTGAAACTTATTGATGCTGACTAGCTGATAAGCTAACTAAATGATTTTATTTTGATTCAAGAAATACTATTGTAATAGATAGGCCGTTTAGAAGTAAGTGATTTCAATGTGTTGTGCTCTGTGTAATGATTTCATAAAGGACTCTTAACTGATTCTGAAAAGACTATGTCAAGTATAGAAGATGTTTATCAGATTTTGTTTACTATGTTTTATTGTCATTATTGTTATTATGTTAGAGTGTAAGGATTATGAACAGATGTTGTGTAATTTTCATGGTATAGTTTTGTATGGTGTATATAGGGCAAAGTCAGTCACCTGACCCAGAGAGATCAGCTGATAACTGATGTTAGAGCCAGGATAGGTTTATAGTGATTAACTCATGAATTTTGTTACTTCAATTAAATTAAATAATTTTTTTTCTTGAAATTAATAAAAGAGATATTTTGGGAAATTAAAATTTTTTGCAAAAAAAAATTTGTTCTATTCTTTGTATCAAAGAACGTTATCATAAATGGTAATGTTCATTATAAGTAGGGAATGTGTTAGCTGATTTATGATATGCCTTTTATGTCTTTTTTGTATACAAGTGCATTTATTTTGAATTTTGACTTTATAGTAGAAGTAAGTTGTGTATTTGTATTGGTTCATTATGGTTGTTAGTAGGTAATTAAGAAGAGTTATGAATCCAATTAAAAGATTTAAAAATTTTTGAAAGTAAATGTAATGAAATGATCAGATTAATGGATCTTTGATAATGAACTTAGCTAAATTCCTCTAGGCAAATAAAAATTTACATGATTTCAATTTGATTTGTTTAGTTTATTTTGGATTTGAACTTGATTGGATTTAAGTAAATTGAGAAAAGAAATGAAATGTGAAATATACCTTTTATGAATTTTAAATAAGGAGTTTGTTTTTAATACCATAATGAGTATGTGTACGCACCCAGTACTTGCTAAAGGCAACCCAGTATGCATGTAAGGGGGAACATATCAGTTGAGGATCTGGTATGGTATAAGGCCAGTTTTGATTTTTTTTATGGAATGATAGAAGGTTGGGTGGTACTATGGTGAGTATCAGTCTGACATTATGGTGTTGGGATCTCGTACAGAGAAGTCCAGTAATGTCGAGCGGGTGCAGCCATAGTCGCCGAGCTAGGGGGGTAGGTTACCCATGACGTGTTTAAGAAATTAACGGGGGGTTGTTGGCGCCATATCCTCACTGATCCTCTTAGGGGTAGCAATGAGAGTTCTTCTGTTTCGGCAGAAGACCTCTCATTGGGGGGGTCTTGTAATGGGGCAATGTTGAAGGGTCTATTTTTTTCTTATTTTATTTAATAATTATTTGGGGCCAATCTGTTTGGGCACCCTTTATGGCCACTAATACCTGCTTTGTGTAACACCCTATATTCAAATCCGTGCCAGTCCGTGCCTAGTACAAAAGAGATAAAGACATTGGAATGCAGGGGTGTGTGCGCTCGTGTGCCGCTGTGGATAATCTTGACGCCAAAGTTGTTGACGGAAATGACCACCACGTGGCTAATTAACCGGCCACGTGAGTGCATCAACCAATCAGAGCGTAGGCGGGCGGATGTGGTTTTTACCGACGCTTAGGTAGCGTCGCCCAGTCGATGACAACACCAGGCCACGAGTGGTCTTAAAAAATCTATACTCGAGTAAAAATAGGGTTGGCCGACCGATAAAGTGTGTGATAGAAATACAAACAATGTAAAAAATTGATCAAGCACCAATAGTATTCAAAGTGAGGTAATAGTTAGTGAACAAAATGTGAACAGCAGAACTTTTCGGACATACACGCAGTACGACGCGGCGATGGTTAAGTAGTCACCAACAATTACACAATATCAGTAATTTTATTTCAAAGCGCTATAAATACATTTAAATGGGGGTTTAAATAAGAATGAATGAATGTGCGTAGCAAGCTGGGTTGTCTCATTATTATTATGTTTATGATTAGAATCTAAGATTGTTAGCTATAAGTAATACAACAAGTTTTTTGTGTATAACAAACAAATGAAGAAAGAGAAATTAACAATGAATTAACGTAAAAGTAAATATTTAAATGAATGTGAAATAAATAGTAATTTTTTGAAGACAATGAGTAATACATAAATTAAAGTTATTATCTAGCAGTTATTATCGATGTAACGTAAAAGATATTATTGATGTGGGAGTTTTGATATCATTTGACGGTAAAATAAGATAACAATAAAATGTGTTAATTAGACATATAAATATGTGTTTGTCATTGCACCACCTGTTGTTTTTTCTCTGCCAAAGTACATCAGACGACACCTTGGTACATTACCTTTAAAGGTAAGTAATACGAATTTACAAATTTTAATAACCTATTAACTTATCGTACTTCAAATGACGCCCTAAACAGGGACAAATTTAAATATTTCTAATACTGATTAACAAGTCATACTTCAACACACAATATACATACACCAGAATAATTACAAACTATAACACCCAACAAACAAGTATAAGGCATTAATCATCCGTTCAGAAGTTACATAAAATTGGAAAAATTTTATAGAATGAAAGCTCATGTCTAGATCGAATACATCAAATCAATGACAAGGGTGCCTGGTTCGACCATAACCGCATTCTCCCCAAACAAAATTTAATTCATGTATATATATTCCAGGGTAACTCCCCTATTACGATGCAATTAAAACTCAATTAAAATACTCAAATTAAAACGAACCATATAATCACGTCCGAACCAGAAGGTCATTGGATAACATGGCATGCAGGAGTCGAACAAGTCATGACCAACTCGGACAAGGTCCGACAGAACGAAAGCATGCAGGAAAATTTCTCAGGTGAAGTATAAACATAATAAAACTTTACAAGGGAACGTACCTAGTTGATTCCCACTCTGTAACTAAACACCACTTCCGGTCTACACTGGCTAGTAACAACTTTTGAATAAGGAAGTGATTATAACATTATGGCCCCCTTTGCACTAACTCTTACAACAATAATAATCCAACTTACAACACAATATCACATATTCTAAATTTACAAGACAAAAAAAAACACCAATAAAAAATTTTTTTTTTAACTCAATCCACTTCAAAATTTGGTATCCAAACCCATACATACATGTGCTATTACACTCTTTTTGCAGACCCAGGAAATTTATTTTTTTACTTTAATCACCAGAAAATTTTGCTTTAATTTTCAAATTGCTTTAAAAGTCCTGTCACCTGCTTGGCCAGCACACAGAGATGGAACCCACGCTCTCTGCCATTTTTTTTTTTTTTTTTTTTTTTTTTTTTAAAGGTTATTTGATATTTAAGACTAGGCTGAAGGAAGCATAAAGTGTGCTGGGTCCAACGAGACGGGACTTGCAATTAATACTCTCTAGTAACAAGCAAGATAACCTTTATTATGTCGTAAATTTATATTATAATTTCTTAAATATTTATAATTTCCTCATTTCATAATATATTTATAATTTCAAGATAACAACCTTTATTAGACAATAACACATACTTCAACATATACGATACATATAAATCACAGATACAATAACCCCCAAAAGTACTCAAAAGGCAATTGGCCATCATAATAAGAAAATATAATTTAGAAATTTAAAATACCTGTAAACAGCCTGTATAGTTGTATCAAAAATACAATTTATAAATTTAAAGAAAATAACCTGGATTGGCCCGGCTGCTGACATGTTCCACACGGCATCCGAAAAAGCAATTAACCATTACAAAATTTAGGAAAACCCCCAAAGCCTGACAGGGTAGCAGAAAGCTGGACAAGAGCAAGACCCGACATAAGGTAACATGTCCGGGAGCTTGCACAGATTTGCACAAACAGGCAACTACCTCTGATTTTAAAATGTGACCTGACCTAATTGCCGATTAAGGAGAACTCCCAACCCTTCTATGAACTAAGAAAATGATTATGTGTAAAAAGACCCGTGATTATAATAGATGCTAGACCAGCCGGTCCAGATCTACATGTTACATACTGCCCCTACCTACTTACTAACATACCATTCAGTACCAAAGTAAAAAAAAATAATTTATAGCATAAAAAAATTAAAGAGCGCTGGACACATGCCAGCGAACGGGCCTACAATTGATCTCGAGACTAAGTACATTATCAAGCAAGGTTACATGAAAGTTTGCATCCAAAATTATGTCCCACTGGGCACGCGCACATTTAAAATGATTTTATGCAGTAGTGAGTCAATGAAGTAGAACTTGAATTTTTGTAGATGGTTAACGCCCGATATCTGTTGTTTTATATAGGTGCCAAATTTATGCAAATATTGGATTAATATCACCTCGTTTTAGCCAGATGATTCCCAGGTGGACTTCTGCCTTGTTGTACTGTCAGTCAGTCTTGATGAGGGGGGTTACAGTGGCATGCTTACGGTTCTTTCTCCTCCGGCAGGCGAGAAACGAGAGTCTGAGTGTGTGTCAGTTCGGCCATGGTAGAGGATGGAATTTCTACCATTCTAGGATCAAGTCTCCGTCGCTCCGGGAGCCCGGAGGTCTGTAAAAGTCTACCTATACATGATAGAATAGCAAAAAACACGAATTACCCAAACTCAGTCTGCCGAAGGAAATAGGCTGTTCACAGTGGGGTGGAAGCTCGCTGACTGGTCAAAATTTGCCAACAGGTGCTGAAGTCAGGGAACACAATTATCTGCTTTCGCTAACAGATGGCGCGGGCGTGCAGTAATGCCAAAACACGGCGCTTGCTGTCCATCGCAAAATAATAAATTCGCAATTTACATTACAAAATTATATTTTTATACTGTCACCCAGTTTCTTTGAGAAACCGCGGCACAATAACTTACTTGGGGTTGACAAAAAATACTTACGGAGACTGGAATAGAAATACTAAAGCTAACATGGTACGTATATGATTTGATAATAATGTGGAGAAATACTGTAAAACATTGTTATGGGGTAATGGAACCATTGGAAAAAGCAAATAGTTGTTTTACTTTATAGAATATTGAAACTTTCAACTTGTGAAACTTACTTGTCTTTTCTTCTCGTACACGTTTCGGTGTGGTGTTCGCCTTCATCAGCTTTGAGACAGACTGCCATTAATTTGTAGCGGTTTTTTGAAAGGTATAGTGGGGGTGGTGTGTGGAGGAAGGGGGTATGGCGCAGGGATTCAAATTTGAATTCCACCATGCCGAAACGCGTACGAGAAGAAAAGACAAGTAAGTTTCACAAGTTGAAAGTTTCAATATTCTATAAAGTTTAGTGCTGTGAAAAAAGATGAACAATCAAAACAACTAAAATAGTTGTTATATTGATGGTAGTAACAAAATGTACTTAATTAAAAATGAATTGAGTATACGTAAGACAAGATTATTGTTTTATGATGGAGGGTAAATATTTATTGTTCACGAACATTTAACTATGTGAATGTACAGTCGACTCCCTCTCGTTCGGACTCCGATGGTTCGGACGTCGGATGGTCTGGACTACTTCTTGGAAATGAGTCATCAGCGCACGCCGGGTTTCTCATGGCCGAAAACGACAGGATTGAGCGTGTCTGTTTATTTCCGGCCTACATGTAAACAAAGATCCTCAGTTCGGCTTACGATTGCGTTTGCTCCGGATCGTCATACAGTGTACTGTAGCTGTTTTTACTAATTACTACTGATATTGTTGTGTGTTTTAATAATTTTCAATGTGAGTTACATATGTTATTATAAGTGAGTTTATTTGTTAGGTGAAATTGTAGTTTCAGTAACTCTGATTATTTGACAGTAAAATTCTCAAAAATGAGTGAAAAACGGAAGCATAATACGGTTAAAATGCAAGACAGACTTAATATTTTACAACGTTTAGATAAGGGTGAATCAGTGCAAAGTATTTGTACGGAGTTTAATGTAGGGAAAAGCACAGTTTATGATTGGCGGAAAAACAGAAAATCGATCGAGGATTTTTGTATGCAAATTGAAGTCGAATCCGTCCTTTCTACTCGATCTACCTTGAAAAACCCACACCATGAACTTGTTGATGACGCATTATGGTTGTGGTTCATGCAGGAACGTAGAAGAGGGACTCCTATAAATGGGCCGATTTTGAAAGAAAAAGCCGTCATTCTTCATTCAAAACTTGGGGAAAAGGAAACTTCTCGGCAAGCGATGGGTGGCTAACGAGATGGAAAAAACGGCATGGAGTGCATTTCCTTGGAGTTTGCGGGGAGAAGCTTTCAGCAGACCAACCGGCAGCTAATGATTTTTCTGAAAAATTGAAGCGTATCATTGAGCGTGAAAAACTAACCCCAGAACAAGTGTACAATATCGATGAGACCGGGCTTAACTATAAACTTTTGCCTAATAAAACCTTTGCCACTCCTCAAGAAAAGTCTGCTTCGGGCTTTAAAGTAAATAAAGAAAGGATCACTGTTGCACTATGCTCAAACGCAACTGGGACACACAAGATGCCGCTATTTGTGATTGGAAAGTCGGCCAAACCCAGAGTATTCAAAAACTTAAACATGTCTTCCCTTCCAGTGTATTACAGGTCACAAAAGTCTGCCTGGATGGATTCTTATTTGTTTAAGGAGTGGTTCGTGGCTCAATTTGTTCCGTCTGTAAAAGAACATTTGACATCCTTGAAATTGCCAGTAAAAGCAGTTCTTGTGCTTGATAATGCCCCTACGCATCCAGAGGAAGGTCTCGAATGTGATAGTTACAGTGACATCAAGCTTTTATATATGCCTCCAAATGTAACAAGTATCGCACAGCCCATGGACCAGGGTGTAATCGAATGCTTTAAGAGAAAATACCGGAGGAAGCTTCTTTCAGAAATTTTGGATAAGATGGATGGTAATGACAATGCAGGTCTCATCCAGACGCTCAAGACAATTAACATTAAGGACGTCATTTATATCGCTGCTAAATCGTATGATGAAATCCCATCATCTACGTTTACCAAATCCTGGAGAAAATTGTGGCCAGATGTTGAAACTCTCGTTGAGAAGAGACAAGAAGACAACCCAAATACAATAGGGTTAAATATTCATGCAACTGAACCTGATGACAACCACTCAATTTTAAAGGATTTACAACGGCTGCCTGATTCCGCTAGTATTAATGAGAATGATGTTGTGGAATGGATTTCGCGAGCTGATGATGAACTGGCTAATGAAATCCTGAATGATGACGAAATCGTCGATGTAGTCCTTCGTCAAGAGGAAGAAAAAGAAGAAGACGACGACGAAGGTGATAGTGAAGCGGGAAATGGCGTGGGAATTTTGACTCATGCAGAGGGTAGGGCAGCACTGGAACTGGCAACTACCTGCGTCGAACAACAGCCTGGCGCATCAGCTGTGGATGTTATGTTTCTAAGGAAGTGGCGTGATTATGCCTTCAAGAAAACAGTTGAAGTAAAGAAGCAGAAGAAAATAACAGATTTCTTTTAATATTGCAAAGCCAAGTTTTTCATTAGTTTTAGGTTTAAGTTTATTCGTTTGGGACAATTTTATGAACCTAAAATTGTGTTCCGTACACTTGAAAATTGTCTTAAAATGTGATTTATAAATATAGATACGCTATTACAGGTTGTAATTTACATAAGTAAAAAACCGCCGGATGGTCCGGAAATTTTTTAATCCGGACAGGGATCCGGTCCCGAGGTGTCCGGATTAGAGGGAGTCGACTGTAGTGGGTTTTGAAATGGACTGAATTATGAAATGATTTGTGGTAAACAATAACAGATAATAATGTAGATTGTATATACTTTTGTGTTGATGTTAAATGTATTTTGTTAAGGTTATGTACATTGTATTTTGTGTGATCGATTTATAGTTTTGATGGAGTTAAATGAAATAATGCTATAACAGTCAGAATCTTTAACTGAAAAATTTGAAACTGACGTAATTTTGAGACAAATTTAAAGGTGAGATGTTTATTTTAATGTAATAATGTTAATGTTCAATTTGAGTGTTTATGTTGTATTATTTCAATTATGAGAAACAAAGTGTCTAATTGAGTAGTATGTAATTGTGTAGGGATATAAAACATGTATAGTATGTTTAAAAGTGATTCCCCACTTTCAGGCGGTCCCGGCCTTACCAGCCCAGACCGTGGCTTTGGCTGACAACCAGTTGTGGGCAGATTTATTGTACACTGACCATGGTTGGTTGCCTTTGAAATTGGTGCAATTTAGAAATTAACCGGGGGATAAATCAGGGGAATCAACATAACTTTGGAACAGCGGCTACCACCGAATGGGGTGATAGACCGTATTAAGGGCATATGAATCATTTTAGTAGGATTACTGGTGTCCTCGGATACCAGTAATGCCGAATTTTTATATAATGCCGAAGCAAGAACGGTGTAAGCAGTGTTTACACCCTAATAAACTTCAGTTCTTGTGGAAGCAAATGGGCGCTACAGTCCAACATCACAAATCAATAGTGTGTGTGAAAAGGAGCTGGCCATTATAAGCCAGGGGCGTAAATAATATAGTATTTATGTAACGAGGTAAATACCAAAACCAGTGTACCCATGAGCTTATTTACCTAATTGTAACTGGGTTAAGGGGGAATATTAGAAAATGATATGAAGGAGGAAGTTGATGATTATTATAAACGGGATAACTAACCCGATTAAATGGAATTATGTTGGTAATATAGAATGTTTAATTGATCTTATGATGTAACTAAATGATTTTGTGTTGATTTGAGGAGTATTATGGAGATGATTAACAAATCTTGATAAAAGATATAAGTAGATAACTTGTGATGATGTAATAGATTTAAATGTGTTTAAGAGGAATTTTAATAATGAAGTTAAATATTTTGAGATGTAAATTGGGTAATGAAAAATATTTGTAATATTGTAATAGGAAGTGGTTATTTAAATTCTGATTGGAATTAGGGAAATATTTTTGAGTTGGGATAAGAATTAACGAGAGAGGAGCACACAGAATGTTGATAGTAAAGTTTAAAATGTAACATGTTATGTTAAATATGTATGTATGTTAGAAGTTAAGAAAAACCAGTGCTTCTTAACGCAAACCAGCACAGCTAAGGGGGACCAGATAAGTTGGGGATATGGTATTATGCAAGGCCATTATTTAATATTTTTTATTTAATATTTCAGTGTCTGGTGATGCTGTGGCGGCGGTCCTGTGCTGGCCTGCGCATCAGAGCAGGGGCGTCAAGTGCCTGGCTGGCCTTGCGGTGTTGGGATCTCGAGAGGGAAGTCCAGTAAGGTCATTCAGGTGCGGCCACAGTCACCGGATCAGGGGGGTAAGTTACCCATGAGTTTTAATAAAACATAAAGGGAGTTGTGGCGACATATCCGGACTAATCCCTTTAGGAAGTATGTGAGTGTCAATGAGTTTTTATGCTTCGGCATAAAATCTCTCATTGAGGGGGTATTGTAACGGTACAGGTAAAACCCTCCCGATCAATAAAGAAAATGTAAAGTTATATTTGTAAATGTTATGGGATGATAAACATTGTACACGATGTGGACTCAAGGTCAGCGGTTTAACAGCGAGAAACAGTTATTTTTATCCGACCGACCTATGAACTTTGAACAAATTGGGGTCACGCTATATGACGTCAGGAGTCAAGCCTTGATTATTTCACTTTGGAATGAGGGGAGAAGTCAACGCCTTAAAATCTGTCGAAATAATAAAACGAGATCACATGATCCCCCTCCAGCTCAGACTTTTGAACAGTTTTAGTCGTCCCAGTCGAAATTACAACTTTGTGCAGATCGGTCACAACACAATAGTTCCGCGAATGACTGTACGGATGCCTGTAATTTAAAATGTAAATTGTGAAAGAATGTAAAAGAGTTTAAAATGAGCTGACAGTTTCGAGTTACTTGGAAAAAATTACTGTGAAAGTGTACATGAAAAAATCGAGAGTTTACATAAAAAATGGACTGACATCTCCTGGACAATTCAGCTACATAACAAATGGGGGGGGGAGAACCAAATTTTGATGAGGGCCAACCAATTTTTCAACCTCATTTTTTATTATTAACACTAAATGAGCTCAAAAGGGGAAATATAAAATATGTACCGTGTGAGAGTGTGTGTGTGCGTGTCATAATTATATAATAAAAGTAAGAAGCGCTGGTTTGCGTAAAATGAATTTAATTCTATGTTTTAACTATTTCTATTTTAACTAACGTACTATCAATGTGTGCAACCATTTAATCACTGTATATTTTTTTTATCGTTAAAAAACAGTATCAGAAATAAGAGAGGGAAAAGGGATATTTTTGTTCATGACAGGATTGAAACTATTTTAAATGTTTTTTTTTCTTTTGTTTTGTTAAAATGAATTTAAATTGAAATGATGAATAAAAAAGAATAAGATATGTATGAAGGTAATCAATCTGTTTTTCTTTGAATAACCTAATTCTGTTCTCCAAATACGTCTCCACGAACTTTGGACTCGGTAAGTAAAAATTACAAGGTTTGCAACAATTCAAGATGGCGCCTCAAAGTAGTCGAAAAGCACAGTAAACAAATGTAAAGTAAAATTGTAAAATAATATTATACTGATAGTCACTCGGCAGGCTGCTTGCAGTTTCAAAGAAACTGGGCGATGTTATAAATCTGAATAAATGATATAGAGATCTGAATAAACATAGGATAAATGAGAATTTTAGCAATGGAGAAAACATGAAAAACTTAAGTACAAAAAATGATAGCGGAACACCTAAAGAGAGTTGGGACACTGCAGTCACAAAGAAAAGACTGAAGAGAGATTTGATGATAACAGGCCCAAGAAGGACATAGGGTTAAACAGTTTTGGTGTCTGGGCACTTGAGAAATAACTGATCAGCATGTTGCTGCAAGATTTTGGATCGATACATGTACTATGAGCAGAGGCAAATCCTCAGAGCAAGCAGTGCTTACCCAAAGAACATCAGGCAAAAGTAAATAAACAATTATGTAACCAACTTTACTGTTGTCACCAAAAAGTGTTTCTATTTCATGGTGTCACATGTCATCTTTTGAAAATCAGTGCCGCATTTCTCACCTAACTTCCAGTCAAAATGACAGCGATGACTTGATTTGATCACAGTCATTAACATCATTTCGCAGTGCGTTATTTTAACAGCTGACTGACCGTTCCGCCCCAAAGGCAGTAACTTCAAAAAATGCTTCGGTGCACTAACTATGAGTTAGCCATAATTTTAGAAATCAGCATTTATTTTGGATTTTATAACTATGCTTTCACTATGTAAACTTGTTTTTTACATACGGCTACAGTTACAAATACTCAAACTTATAACCACCTAACCTACAAGTACGATGCTTTGCTGGTACCTACATAGAATATAAACCGCACACCACATGACTCTCTGGAAAGACGGAAGAATATACTTTTTTCAAGTGATTCTAGTCTATAATTAGTCACATTGAAAAAGCTATTCTACTGACCAAAAAATGTCTGAGAATTTCCTATGTTCTCTCTTGGCCACATGGCTGGGGTGGACCGGGCAGGACACACATGGTGTACCTCCCCGCAGTGTCCCGGGTACTCACTGTTGAAATCATAATTTTTTTTAAACTAGGAAATAGAATCACAGATTGCTAAACACCACTTTTTTAATCCTCATACTAAATTATACTTGAATATTTTTCTCACAGCGACACAAACAAGTGTGTGTATCTGAATATTTTTTAATGATTTTATAGTCTTGGATTTTGTTGTCCATGACGTGTCTGTTGATTAACTAATTATAAGTATAACACTATCGACTCAGAACACAAAGTTTTATATTGGTAAAAATGTAAAATTTTTACCTTATAGCCTGAACCAGTTATCACTTATTATAAGCTTCTTCAGAGGCTGCCACTGGGAGCGCTGTCCATCTTGTTCTTGTGACAGCACCGTCTTTTAAAAGATCGATGTTGTGTGCGTGGGGTGTGATATGTTTGAATAATATGTGTGATTTGAATCATGTCTGTTCATTCAGGATGTTGTTTTTATGTGTTTTTGTATTTCTAGTTTTTCAAGAGTGTCTAGTTTTTGGCCTTTTGTGTGTACATGTAGAATGTCCATGTTGGTTTGATGTTTGTGTATGTGTGGTTTGCAAAGGTGGATTCGGTAGTGGAGTATATTTTTTTTTAGTATTTTATAGTATTGGAGTTCTATGTACATGTGCTGAGAATCGATGCTTGCACTGCCCATTGGATCAGGAATCGGCACTGACTATGAGGATACACAATATTGTACAACAAAGAAATTTTACAGTTTTAAATTATTTATTTACTGTAAACAGTAATTTGTACACTACCTTAACGTATATACCATATACAGTCTAAATATAATTTTAAAAAAACCTTAGCACACTATACACAGCATTCATCACAGTACGGCTGTTCATTACGTTCGTTCAGTCTAATCTTATGTCTTCACTGTTTTCACTGCCACCATAGGATTCATTGCTACAACTCGTACACGATTCGTCGTCGAAGTCTTTACAAACACGCTTTTTGTAACTGGCGTATCCCAAGCCGAATCTGTTCACATCGTCACTGTCCAAACCATATATTAAATCTTCTTCGCCTTCATCACTCGACAAATCCCGATGACCATATTCACCTATCAATAACAAATATAATCAATTAAAAAAAAAAGAGTGGCAAGAGTGTACTCACTGACAATTTCAGTAAGAAAGACCAAAACCATGGCCTTTAAAGGTAAATAAATATCCAGTGAGGACTAAGATAGTTATAAACAACAGCACTTTAGAACAAGTGAGCCATTTCAAATATCTTGGCTGTGCAGTAAGCTATGAATCTGAATAAGAGAGAAGATAAATAAATTTAGGAATATTTGTTGTATAATTAATAGAAATCTTAGAAATAAAACAAAACACAGCACGAGGATTAAATTTTATAAGAAATTGCAATATCCACGTTGATTTAAACAAGTGAAACATGGATCATTACAAAAAAGGAAAGCGGTAAGATTCAGAGTGCTGAAATGCAGTTTCTTCGAAAGACTTTAAATTATACATTAGAAGATAGAATAAGGAATGAAGATATCAGAGCATAACTTGAAGTAAAGGACATAAATGAAATTATTGCAATTTACAGAAGCCAATGGTGGGATCATCTGCAAAGGATGACAGAGGATCGATTGCCGAAAGCGGCACTGAACTATAAAGCCATTGGTAGAAGTGACGTGGGTCATCCGAGGATGAGATGGGTGCCGGAACAGGTTTATATAACCTAACCCTTGAAGAGGAGAAGAAGAATAAAAATGAAACCCACTAGAGAGCAAATAATGAACAGACTTGTACAAGAATTATATAAATGATAATAAAATAATGACCCCCCACATAACATTTAATTATATTTAAATAATAAACTTGCATTAGTGGTTATATTCACACCACAAACAGGAAATACAATTGTTGTACACTGCTATATAGATAAATACTGATTAGCGCTTTCAAGCCTTTCCGCTCATCTTCAGATTGGAAACATACAATAAGGATATTGAGAAAATTCCTACATACCACCTACTTTCCCAGCGAGGGGGTAATATGCAATTTCGGTTGGTTTTAAATGCCTTATGTGTACAACCAACCGTGCCTTATAAGGTATTTGAAACCAACCCAAATTGCATATTAAATGACCAAACCAAGTTCCAATCTAACACTTTGTATGATACCGCAATGAAAGTTGATGTTTAGTCAGGTCGACAGCACATGTTGTGCACTGCACGCCATTGTTGTAAGTCCACACACGACACCGTTCAAGTAGCGTGTACGTATAAATAAATCTGGTTTTATTTATACATATTTGACTTTGGTTAATAATGGCTGACAACCTCTTATTATGTACAGTGTATGTATTATGAGGTACGTGTCTGATGATGGAACGATCATTCCAAAACACATCACATAGCTATTAGAAGTTACAAGACAGCACTGAAATAAGCTAATATAATAATTAAATCAATTGTGGTTTGGACACCGAAAACATGGATTTTAAAATTAACATTTATATAAGTTCCCCGTGTACATGGTAGTATTGTCAAAGGGGAGACTAGGCAGTGTGCATAATCCCCATACGAAAAACCAAAAATGGAGAAACTCTTGTCTAGTCAAGTCTATCTGTCACTTGGATTCTTATCAAGAGATAGTTACATGTTTTATGTTTTTACATCTACACAATTTAAATCATCCCCCTGATGACAACACGTGTTTTCTGTAGACAAGGTATCAGTGTAAATACAGTGATAGTAAACATCATGTGACACACACACACACACACACTATGGAAGGAAACTCAGAAAGTAAAGGGGATTTACGTTCTTTCCCTCCCAATTAGGTACATGGCAGCACTGACTACTGTTATAATTTATAACCTAACAGTGTCTACTAGAACACTGCATACAATGACACTGAATTCGTCGTCTACATAGATGACCTCATTGTAATAGCGGCTGCCGATAGCAGAAGACAACTGGAAGTTTCCGGCCACCAAGTGGTGTGGGGAGAACCATCTGCAGCTCTCCACACAGAAAACAGAAATGATCCTTCTGAAAGGTATTTTATGGGGACAACCTCTCCATGTCCGGCTGCAAAACAGAATGATCTGCTCCATGGCTGCAACCAAGTATCTACGAGTCTGGCTGGGCAGAAATATGTCCTTGTCCAAGCGGTGCCCCAGGGGACAAGTGCCCCTTACGACTCGCATAAAGCCCTTTTCTATCCATCATGTAGCAACACCACGACCAAGAGCCCGAGCTCGGAAACCCCCCCCCCACTCCACACTCTCCAGGTCAGTGTTCAGGGTGGGAGATGGCCTTCATGCTGAAAGTACTGTTAGTTATTATGGAATAGGGCAGGTGGTTGAAATCTGCACAGATTGATTATAAAACGCAGCAGCAACATAGACGGATCAATGAATCATTGGCAGCTTAAAAAATAACCTGCACTCTCTCTATGATGAAGAACAGAAAGATGCGTCTTCGATTTCAAGGAATAATGACAATATATCAAAATGGATAAACAATGTTAAGTCACACAAAGGTTTAAACCAGTGACAACTACTGTGACTTTGAAGTCAAAATTAAAGTCTGCAAAACACAATAAAACATCCAAAGGATGTGAGTTTACTTCATAAGAACTCTCCTCGACCTTGTATATGGCAACAAAACAACACTTTGTTTGTTCTGAGCTGCAGAACACCTCCCCCCAATACATAGTCTTGATCTGCCTCAAAGTGGTTTCCACTGTTTTGTTACATTGTGTGCTATGAGTATTAAAATAGATCCCCACAGCGTTTGTTAATAGTTTCAATTGCGTCTGTATTTCGTGCGGACGGTCTTTTGTCGTCTGCATGGGTCTCCGACGTTCGAATATGCATCGCCGCGCGTTCTGTTACCCAAAAGTTGAAACTCTGAATCAGCTGTTTGTTGTTCGGCGAGTGCGTGGCTGGTCCAAGATTTGAGCAGTCACATTCCTGATTCCGTAATACACGCTTGGAAGCTCCGGCGGCAGAAAAAAACCCTCTGTTACTTCACATCTTTATTTCCCACTATGGGCGAGTAGACTTTAAAGAGCCTCTGGTAAGTTTCTTTAATTATACATTGTTATTTTATAAAGGGGAAATGTGTTTAAAAATGTTTATTGGTTGGATTAACTCGGATTACAAACGCGTGTGTGGTTCTGTACTTGCCCGAGCTTGAATGCAGCACGCTACGTGGCAAATTTTTCAGTAATAGCTTTGATATTAATTTATACATAGAATTCATCAATTGTTCATTGTTATTAATTGAGATGTCATAAAGTAAAAGGTGCCAATGAAATATTAACAAAACAGCTACAGATTGATAAGAAACTAATGTAATTCATGCCACGTGGTGAGGTGTTAGATGAAAGCAACTGCTATTGTGATATACTGACAATAATTGTTTTAATGGGAATTGATTATGGTTTGGCAGTGGCACAATTTAATTGTAAATTGCTATTTAAATTTAATTATGGAAATCCGGGTTAGGTCTTTGTAATCGAAAGTCTAGTACTCAATAGGGTATGATGTATGTGCGGTTCTAAGGTCGAGTGAAGGTGTGTTGAGGGTTATTTTTTTACGACAGCTTCCTACAGAAAACCTGTGTTCTAGGGTTCCCCATCCAGTCAAGGGTTTGAGGGCTATACAATGGTGATATCTCCAGCCTTCACCATTGGCTGAGCGATGCTGTCTGGCTCCCCGTTTTCGCCATCGGAAACTCACAATGGGACCCAAATTTATTCCCTGGAGAAGTCTCAACTCCGGGACGAGCAGCCAGTTGAACGTCTGTAGCAGTAACAATCGTCTATCCTCCTCATCATGTGGTAACAACTGAACATCAGGTAAAAATTTTCCTTTTATTCAAGCTCGACCTTCGTGACATACTTTTACTGTGAACACAACTAATATCATAAAAGTAAAATTACATTTCCATTTGTACTTAGCTTGCTGTTAGTGCACTGAACGATCAGAACCGTACATGCCCGTTTATGATGTGCACGGTTATAGCTGAGTGCTATTAAAATGTATTTATTAATAAGTTCAATAATTGTATTGCGGGGCTAGCAGGCATCTCCAAACCATTGTTCTTTTCATCTATACCTTTTCTAGTTAATTCTTTTATATCCAGCTGAACTAATGTGTCGTGTGTTTTCATGATTTACCATGCCAGGGTTTCCTGTGCTATAGTCTAAATAGTTTGTCCTTTACCTTTTTTAAATTGCCTTACCCTTTTTGGTTGCGAATTTTACTGAACTTCCGTATTTTTCATTGTTTTTAATAATTAATTCTGATATTCTGTTGGTTTCATTTCGCAGGTTCATGTTAATATAAGAGGTGCATGTCGGAAGCATGCGGTATGCTGTCGGTCATATTTAAATCTGAGCGTAATTACTATAGTAAATTCCGGTATTATACCCTAGCCTTTAATTTTCTGATTTGTCTTTTATAAACTTTAATTATTCATATTTCTGAATTTCGGTTTACAATCGGGCTGTTTATGCTTGCAACCTTGTCAGTCCTGGGTTGTCACTGCTCTAGTATTATATGAATTTAACTTGCATATGTATCATTTATTAGTTATGAAAAGCCACACAAAATTTACATGTATTAATGGCTGTCATGCTGTTTGTTGAGTTAATGAATTAAGTGTTAATTATCTGTAAAGCATAGACAGATTTAAATGGTAATGATTAATTATTGCAGAGAGGATACTGATGGGTTTTAAAATGAAACCTAGTTATTTAATGTTTAAAACCCACTTGGAGAGGGTACATGAAATCTTTCGTTATTTCAGATAGGTCATTCATGAAACTTAATATGAACCTTACTTAATAAGTAGCATAGCCCCATTCGTGGGAAGTATATGGAATAGGTAACTATTGTTGATAGGTCACTTTGAGACTTAAGGTAAATTAATTTGTCAATTGTTAAAGCCACTTGAAGAGTATGTAAAATAATTAATCATTGCTAATAAGTCACTTGTAGTATTTAATATGAATTTTACTGTTAATTGTTGTTGCCATGTTGTTTAATTGACCATTGATATTTTATTTCTGGAAGGCTTTATATATGTTAATGTTATTGTAGAGTAACCATACAAGATATTGCTACTGAATATATATATATATATATATATGTAGAAATGCTCTTCATACTTAAGATCAAACACAAAAATAAAATGCTGTTATGTTAAATGGAGTTTCATTGCAACAAGTCCTGTCACTCTGAGCTTAGTGCAGTTTATGCTTCCGTCTAGGCCACGTGCCTAGTCTTAAAATTTACGGGGCGCCCCTAAAAAAAAAAGCTTATAAGCCAGAAAAAAATTCACCACAAACGAATTAAAAAACTTGTTAAAATATGGGCCAAGTGCACAAAAGTACAAACAGATTATATAGAAAAATAACACCAATTGTCGTATACTAGAGAACCCCCAACCTACATTCAAAGTAACGTTATGAATACTGACTGATACTATTAAAACTGCTCTACCACCGAGAAAGTACCCATGACTTCAGCACCCTAAAAAGACTAATGACAAGGAAAACAAACTCTCGCTTCCTGGAAGAAGCAAGAAACATATCAAAAAGAAAAACATGGTCAGGGATTGAACAGTTATGGAATAACAACTGTAGAAAACCCAGGAAGGAAGCAGTCGCCAACTTTAGACTGGAAACTGGCCATGACTGTCTCTCAGCGCATCTCTACAAATTAAAAATTTCCACCACAGAATAATGTGTATTGTGCAGGAGAGAATACTCAAAAATGAACAAAAATCATCTATTGGAGTGTGTGAAGCTGAACCGGGAAACGCAAGAACTCAGAAATTACAGTGGTCTTTATTGGGAAGCTCGGTACCAAAT
Organism: Magicicada septendecula; assembly: GCA_034769895.1. NCBI lineage: Eukaryota > Metazoa > Arthropoda > Insecta > Hemiptera > Cicadidae > Magicicada > Magicicada septendecula. The sequence goes on along the minus strand of CM068371.1, from coordinate 13,815,765 downwards.
GGGTTAAATGTACCAAGGGGGAGCCATTGGAAAACAACAACAACAACAACAAACAACAACTATTAAAACTATTTTGTCATTATAATAATATACACTTTAAAATATTAAAATACATACATTAGAATGTAGTTTAATATGTAGGTTATGTTACGTATATTTACATTATACATCATGTGTGATGTATAACTTATGTATACTGACAGACACTAGAAACTATACATACTTCTGTATAAATGTATTTTGCACTGACAGGTAAACATAGTTTGTTCTTTGAGATTCCAGAATAAACACCTAGAATTTTCTCGGCTTATCTAGTGAGTGACAAAGGCCGATGAATGATACCGTTACGAATTATATAATCAGTAATAGACGGAGTCGAGTCAGTCTTTACTGAGATTTCAGTCAAGTGAGTTTATTTGAATTAGCAGTCTCTATAATTCCAACTTTGTCGTGTTTACTTGCTGAACTGCTATTTGTCATGTTCTGGACAAATCCTTTCAGTGTTTCCATCATTTTCAAGTCCTAAACCATGACTTAGGTGGTCCTATATCACTTGAAAATAGTGGAAACATTGAAAGGCCTCATCTGGAACATGACAAGTAGCAGTTAGGTCGTGGTTTAGGACTTAAAAATAGTGGAAACATTGAAAGGCCTTATCCGGAAAATGACAAGTACCAATTAAGCAAGTAAACATGATAAAGTCGGAATCAATATCAGAGCTGTGACTGGAAATTTGTATTTTCTGTGTTATATACTTACTTATGAAAAATTATTTTTGATAACGATAAATAAACAAGGTGTCGACAGTGATACAAGTATTTTTTTGTATTTCGATCGCTGCCCAGAAGACAACAAAGTTTCATTTATGAAAGTTAAACAACTTTTCATTTACGACAAATAAAAATGATTTTTCTTAAAATTTTCTCTTATTTTGGATATATTCCTTTAATTTTTCCCTTTCTCGTAAAAACAGATACTCACCAATATGAAAGTCTCTCATCCGAGCCGCTAAATCCATCTGTCCCTCGGAACCACTGAAACACACGAATAGCAGAAACTGTTACAATGTTTCACTTCAAAGTATAGGCCTACTTTTGTACTGTGGCTTATGACAATACCGTATGTTACTTCTACCTTCCCTTGAAAAACAGTAACTTGATTTCATTACATTCAATAAAATTAAAATATATTTTAATGATACACGTAATTTACACCTGATGAGAAATATCACTTACACTGTGGATAACTGCACTTAGATATAAAATAATGAATGTTTTGGTGGATGGTTAGTGAGGATCGGTCAATAATACAAATTTTAGTTATTTTGCGTCGACGTTTCGACAATATTTATTGTCATCTTCAGGACCTGTGTATGAAATACAATAGAAATATCAAACATAACGAAACAATTAAATATTTGAGTGAACGTGTTGGTGATGTGAGTGTGTGCTTGCGTATGTATGTATCATTTTTTTGTGTGAAGACTTATGATAGTTTGTTTACATCTTCAAATTATCTTTAAGAAAGCGAGCAAATTATAGTATGAGAGAACTTAATTTATACAGTATTAATACTGTCTCTCATACTATAATTTGCTCGCTTTCTTAAAGATAATTTGAAGATGTAAACAAACTATCATAAGTCTTCACATAAAAAAATGATACATACATACGCAAGCACACACTCACATCACCAACACGTTCACTCAAATATTTAATTGTTTCGTATGTTTGATATTTCTATTGTATTTCATACACAGGTCCTGAAGATGATAAATATTGTCGAAACGTCGACGCAAAATAACTAAAATTTGTATTATTGACCGATCCTCACTAACCATCCACTAAAACATTCATTGATTGACGGTCACTAAAAATTTAAGGATATAAAATAATGTTAACTATGGTAAGATCTTTTATCTGTTTCAACAAATTCACTGTTTTTCACTGTCCCTCATTAAAAAATGTCATGCATATGATGGTCAACAATTAGAGTAGATAAAGAGAAAACTGAAGAGATACAGATTCTGTGTGGAGTAAGACAAGGATGTATACTATCTCCACTTTTATTCAACATCTACTCGGAAGGTATTTTTAGAGAAGCTTTAGATGAATGTGATGTGGGAATCTCTCTGAATGGTGAAATAATAAAAAACATACGTTATGCAGATGATACCGTCATATTCGCAGATAGCTTAGGGGGGCTGCAACAACTAATGAATAGTGACAGAAAGCAGCTGTAGATATAGTCTAGACATCAACGTTAATAAAATGAAGCTAATGATTGTATTTAAGAACAAGCTCACAAATTGCACATTTAATATAAACCAAAGGCCAGTTGAATGTGTAAGCAAATTTATATATCTCGGTACTATAGTCAATGAACAATGGGGCCACTCTCAAGAAATAAAGAGCAGAATTGAAAATGCAAGAGCAGTGTACACTAGAATGAGCAGTTTATTCAAAAGTCAAGATTTAACAATAAACACAAAGATGAGACTTTTATGGTGCCACGTATTCTCGGTCCTCTTCTATGGTGTAGAATCTTGGACTTTGACTGAAGCCACAATTAAAAAGTTGGAATCTTTTGAAATGTGGCTTTATTGTAGAATACTCAGTATTTCATGGACAGCACATATAACTAATGTTGAAGTTCTTAGAAAGATGAAGAAAGAAAGGGAAGTTATTAACATACTGAAGATAAAAAAGCTTCAGTATCTGAGACATCTCATAAGAAATGAACAGAGATTTTACTTATTGCACTCCATACTACAGGGAAAAGTACTTGGAAAGAGAGGAGTTGGGCGACTGAGAAATTTAAGGTCCTGGTTTGGCATGAATACAACTGACTTATTCCGTGCAGCAGTACAGAAAGTTAAAATAGTCTCCATGATATCCAACATCGAAAATGGATAGGAACTGTCAGAAGAAGACCTTTCAATGAGTGTATGGATATCCGATATTGGGATATCTGTATATATAATGGATAATTGACTCTACTGTATATATCAGGAAATGAAGATATCGAAAGAGATTTGGCTAAGGGGTCTACATTTATTAATAACAGAACAGAAGAAACATACGCTTTACTGGAAACAGCATACAGAGTAGATGGAAAAAACAAGACTATCCAAATTATCTACAACTACAAACCACGAGAGCTTTCGGTAAACCACCAAATCAGTGGCACTACGTTACAGCTAGAAACCTGACAATAGAAATAGAACAGTGGCTTAGAGATGAGCAGTGTACAAACACCTCATTGCAAGGCTAATAAAAGTTTCATTTATTTTGCACAACAGTGTTGTACAGTGTTTCATAGTGTGAACATCGGCCGCAACAAGCCTGGCGAGATTAACAAAAGCATGTGTGTGACAGAGAGGGAGATAATATGGAAGCGAGACAGTGAACTTTATAGCATCGTCGCCCCTCTCTTCTCTCTAGATAACTTAGCTATACTTGAAAGTAGAGGTAACTCATGTATTGGGTCGGCGCAGGTTACTGTTCAGGAAAGGCTGGCAGGGCTATAACTGTATAATCACTGACGTGGAGAAGAAGAAAAAAATATAAGTACATTTTTAATACATTACACAAGTATGTAATGGCCAACCTGGATTCTTGTAAATCGTCTTCGTCCGGATAATCGTTGCGCCAGTTGTTTTCATCGTTGGAATCGTCCTCATCATCTGGCACTTCCTCCATCCCCGCTGGCTGATACGTATCAACCAGGTCTGATTGGTACAATGGATACCAGCTGAACAACACAAAATTACAAATAATGTTACTGCTTGTCTCAATTAACATGTAGTACAGGAAAAATTTGAATGTGATAGAATGCCCCCTGCTTTCTATCATACATTTTTTGGCTTATTCAGTCATACCCAAAAATTCATTATTGAGCATTTGCAACCAAGTTGTGAAACTCGTCGACATCAGTTGACTTTATAATTGTTTGGTATTTTGGGAAGCATAAACTTTTCCATAGTTGAACTCAATTATCGTGTGCCTTATCGAATCTTTCCAGTAATGTGTTCAGTACACTGCCAGGTCAGTCACGATTTAGTTGCCAAAGCAAGCAGCACACATTGACTCTTTAAATAACATATGACCAGCACCTAAGCAATTTAAGTGATCACGAGTGAGATTCACACCCCCAGGACAATCATCAATTATTGATTTACAATCACACAATGCAAATAATCCCTAGGTCCTTCCAACCATTTTTCTCTCTGGGACCTAGGAGGAGGGGATAAATGGGGAGAGGGAGAAGAGGAGACCTGAAGAGAAAATTTAACAAATACAACGGTTTACATACCACCATAATACACAGTTCTGATGTTAATTTTGGGGGAAATATGAAAGGATATATCAAGCATTTTACTTCGAAAAGTAGTAAGCAAGAAAGTTACTGAAAAACATAAAATGTAATTATTTGTTTAAAAAACTTTCTGATACAGACTTTTGAGTAAGCAGAAATATTTGAGTTGATTGCTCAGATGTCCTACAGTTATACAGTGACTATAATGGCAGGGCAAAGGCCGAAGAACACTATTTATAGGCCAAAGTTATATTTAAGGCTAATGTCATTGTTTAGGACACAATAGTGATGGAGACACGTAAAGGCCTTTAGCCGGTACAAACCAAGTATGAGTTCTGCCAATAATTTATAACAAAAGTGTAACATAATCAGAAGTGAAGACTAATATCTCTAAATTGTATGGGACGACATCTCTGAACATGTACGGGATGAGCAATATACAATCCAGTTCAAGAACCACTGGGCACAGAGGAGTGTTCCTAATAAACATAGAATCATAGAGGTATATTTTATGGCAATAAATTAAAACTGTATCAGTCAGCCTAGTAAAGGTAGGATCTGGATTAGGAATTTGAAAGAATATGTGATAAGGATTAGGAATTTGAAAGAGTAGGTACGTTGTGGTGGATGGGGTTAACTGTGGGCGACTCAAGGTGTTTAGTTGTGTATTTAAGCAAGGTGTTGTTTATTTATCTCTGGCATCATTCATTGCATGAACTTGAGTCAGTGTTGTTGTCCTTCCTGGTTCTAACCAGCAGACTCACACATATTAATTAGCGGTTCTTTACTTATATATTTTTCTATGGTTATGTTTAACACTTTGAGTGCGGTCACCTTAGGAACAGTTCCATACTATGAAACAGACCACTTTTTCGTAAAACTGCTTGTTTTTAAAAGTGCATATAAATTATAATTTTAATGTTATCCTAAAATAAATTACATACTTATTTTCCTTATACTTTCTATAATTAACAATGTAAAATGTAAGATACACTGACTGCAAAGTCAGGACAGAATCCGTGTATTCCTAACTGTTGTCACTTTGCTCTGCTTATTCTGCGATTTTTTTTTAATAAATATTCCGTAATAATGATTCAAAATAAAAAAATAATTAATATTTAACAAAAGTAAAATTTGTAATAATTTCTAATAAAAAATATCTACAAAACTCTGTAGCCTAAATAAGCGTAAATGACAGAACGAAGCTAACCAAACACCACACGAGTTGTAAACAAACAAGTACCTGTGGCTGTGTACAGCAACCTTGATTATGATGTTCCAGTGACTTGTACCTGTACCATGCTGACGTCTAGTGACAAAAATTTGTTCTACAATACTAACAGCTGACAACAGTTTTATCAGATCGTAGTAATATTACTACAGATTGTGTTTAAACACAGACAAACAGGCCATTGTATGTTACTACGCCCACACAAATCCCAAGTCCACTGCCGTCGTAATATTACTATATCCACACTCACAGTATATTGGTATATTGTATATTGGTGATGGGTTTAAACAATATTTATTCTTTTGACGGTTAGCATTTGTTAGTGAATGAATTCCAAGTAGGCCTGTATTTAATGTATCAGTTTAAATTTACAGATACACCCGAAGATGAGCACTGTAATGTTATATATAATTCCAGAAGGTATGTAGTAATCATTGTCTTTAATGCCCCTCGTTGTTGGTGCCAATTTAATACACTACGTTATTCTCCTGTTCTATTTTAATATGTTATGTTGATGAAGTTTAATGGTTGTTGAGCGCCAATTCTGAATGATTCCAGAATAATTTATTATTTAGTGTAGTTAGGGTTGATTTCTCTTGCTGTGTGCACGCCACCTGTCTGTAATGTAAACAATGGTGTTTTGTATAACACTAATTCTCAAAATATTTGCCAGTGTTGATGAAACTCATTGTGGTATTCGTTCAGTAGACCTTGGCAGCCATTGACCTACCTTTTTGTGGTATCTTCTTGCTAAATCAATAAAGGTACAAGCTAAACTGAATGGTAACTCTAGTTACGCATGTTTTAATTTTATAATATGACAAATTCCCCTTCGTTTAAGTATTTCTGTTGAACCTTGAGTGGTAGAACAAAATAAAAATTCAATATTGTTAGGCACGGTTTTTTTTCTAAATCTTAATTTATTCAGGTTAAAAAATTTTAATTTGTGAACTGTTGTTTCAGAGGGTTTCCTGGTGGATACCAGATAATGTTGACCTGAAAATACTTTGCAGGTTACCAAAAAAAATTATGAGTTCTGCCTCTTGATTCAATAATTATAATCCACTCAAAAACTTTGAAAACACCCTAAAATGATTAGCTGGTTTCACAAATTAAATCATTTTCTAATTGAAATATTTGAATTTTGGTGCCACTAATTCACCATAATAATTGCTGCCAACATGAATTGTGAAGGTGTACCATTACGAGTTTTAAATAAGGCCAGACGGTCACTAATACTACTAATTAGAGTTCAAGCACATTTTATTTTCCCTTAATATTCTTTTATCATTGTTTCCTATTCAAAAAAACTTTCTTCAAACTTTAATAACAAATAAATCATAAGTTAAATGGATTGCCCCAGCTGAGAGACAATCTCGGGGTTTAACGTTGGTAGCAGTTGCTTTGATACAAAACGTTAAAAATCGCAAACAGTAGTTTTACAATTATTCATTTATAACGGTTCTTTTGACCAAGATATAGTCTAGAAAATGTCTATTAAGAAGAACAAAACATAACAAGATGTTAATAACTATTGTTATTTACTTAAATCTATAGTTGAAATAAAATTATAAAGTTCGGATTATATCCGTAAGTGAACAGTACCAAGTATGGTTATCTCGCTTGTTGGAAGCGTTATATTTTGATAAAAACAATTAATTCATTTAAAATAAATCATTAAAATATGAAATAGTGTTAGTTATTAAAAGTGTTAAAGTGATTAAATTAGTTTCAAGTGTTCTCTTAAGTTCAAAGGGGTAAACGAATTTTTCTAAGTGCGTTATAGTACGTTATTTAATTAAAATTCACTCTACTTGCTTGTTGTGCCCTTTTCCTTAATGGCACTTTAATTGCTTATTAATATTTTAATCACAGCCTATGCACACACTCCGAAAAAGATTCACAAGAAGTTAGGTTAACTCGGTTTTGTTTACACTGATCTAACCTTACTTTCACTTTTGAGGTTACGATTACTCCGGTCAGCTGTAAGAGTTTAATTCTTCATTGTTGGTCTCCCCGAGCGGCGTGGCTTCCTCGTCAGTACTCTGTGATAGAGTGTCCTGCATTCTGTCCGAATTTGGCTTCGATTGTTTGATGACGATCGCTGACTGGTCAAATTTTTTAATTTTCGTACTTCTTCGGTATGTTTCGGCAAAGAGACGCGTTCAAAGCGTCCTTTTGTGGGTTTTGAGATTATGAAAAATTGGTTTACATAATGACGCCCAAGGGCTTGTAAACCAATAACTCTTTATAATTAAAACTGTTCCCTTGTCTATACTTTAATTTACATTCCATTATTACCATTGCTCAGCTCTTTCTGAGATGAACAATTCAATATCCCACACTATATGGTTTTTATTATTATTAACAAAATAAATTTACTAATATCTCTTATTTGCTTTTTATATAATATGTTTGTTTTCATTATTTATATTACAAAATTTCAATAAACCTTGTTTATTCCTAGCTAATAACCGAGTATGAACTCTTTTCAATAATTTACTGAGTTGTATTTTAATAAAATTTGTCTTTGCCTGATTAAGCTTAAATCAACCTCAGTTACTACATTTTAATTACACTTTTCTATTATTATTACTTTCTTTTACTGTCATGTTATTATTAACAATTGTTGTCCATGACTTCTTCTCACTATTGCCATACAACACATAATATAAATAGATACTTATTACTAATAAACATTGTAAATAATTTAGCTAGGTGGATTGGCCTATTCTAGTATGAGCATCATTACTCTCAGAATTCTCTAATTCTGGGTTTTTTTTTTTAATGTCAGACAATTATTTTCAATTGTTCTTTATAAACATCTCACTTCAGTTAATATTCTTATTACCTAACTTTACACTGTATTGTTTATAAACACTATTAACCATGAAGCTTGGGTCCTTTGGCCTATTCTATTGACCGTATAGTTTCAAACTTATATTAATAATACAATTGTCTTTTGATCAGTTAATGATCCTAATATGTTCTTCATGATCTACTTCAACTAGGACAATATAGTTTATCTCCTAACACTGTCTTTATTATTCATTTTTTATTATTTATTAGCTTCAGAATTTGCATTCTGAGTGTACAATACAAGTATTTGGTTTCATTGTTTTCTACTATTTATCTTTATTATTTATAGACATCTTGATTACTAGAACTTTCTTTTAATAGTAGGCTATTGCTTCTAGCATCACTTCTATAACATTGTTTACTTGAATAATTTATATTACAATCTTATTCTTTACATTCACAAATGCTGTCAGAGTTCTGTGTCTCATATTTCTATTGTCATTTGTTATAACTTATGTTATAATCATTATTACTTATTTATATAGTTCTTAGTTACTACTTTATAGGTAGTATTTTCTTTTAACAGTGATTCAGGGAATTCACCGAAGTTTCTAGTTATTTTTCTGACTTATAACAGTATCTTGGTACATAACCTTATATACTGGCTTACATTGGTCATTTACACAGTCCATTTTAGTTTCATTATTTCTAATATTTTATTTGCTTTACTTTACTGTCTCAATAATCATCAATCAATATTATTATTTAATATTACTTGTCTTTAGTCTTTAGAGACCATTTCTAGTATTTACAATAGAATTTATTATTTTTACATTTTGTTACTGCATTCTGGAATTTAAGTACCATCTTTTTCCATTTTCAATGCAGTTAACTGTATTACATCTTTTACTATTGTTAATTAACAAAGTTCTCTTATTCTACTGTTTCTTAGTTTTAGTACAGTGGTTGCACACAATTTGTTTAGTTATTTCATTATTTTGTTCTTTCTCTAACATGGTCTACTTTTGGGACCTAATTTATGTAATGGTAGAATATCATGTTACAGCACACGTTTCTAGTTGTTGAAACATTGTGTACGTAAATTAGAATAACGCTAATAGTCCCACAAACCCTTCTAATAATGTTCACATACAATAAGAAATTAAGTTTAAAGACTGTATAAAACCAGAATAACAAAATTAACCTGACTGCTTGCTCATTGTTTGTTTGAATCCATAATAATTAACCCATTGGCAGGATTTTCTGCAAATATCAATTGCGATTAATTGTTTTGTGTACACATTGTAATATATAATATTATACTTTTTTAGCTATTAGCATTGTTTTGCATACTAACGAATGTTTTCTGTGACCCACCGATGAGTCACAAGCCAAAATGCTGTGTAAATGTATACATTTTAATACAAGACATGTGTATTATAATAACATACCTGAAGTCGTTATCGACAAGTATGTCTTCTAAGTGTTGACCTGGAGCATAGTATATGTCGTACACATAGTCGCCGCTTGTTGTTCCGTCCTTTTTCTGTTATTAAGTAAACAAAACACATTACACATCACATTCACAATCTGAGGGTATTCAAGCAACTGACTACCTTAGGCCTTGAACACACTACACATTTTATTTAGCAAAAGCAAAATTCCAGTTTTGTTAGCAGCCATCTTAACGCCAACTTTGTCACTACTTATTGCCACAATGTTAAATACTTCATTCTTGACAAGGCCTTTCAGTGTCTCCACCATCTTCAGGTCTAAGTCGTTTAAGACCTTAAGATGGTGGAGACACCGAAAGGCCTCGTCAAAAACAAAGTATTAGCAGTGTGGCAATAAGTAGTGACAAATAAACAAAATTATTTTTTAATAAAAAATTATAACTTTTACTTAATATAAATCAATGTTTAGTCTATTTAAGTTATATGGTTTTTGTAAATAAACAAAAACCAACCGTAATTAATTTTTATAGTGGACCCTGCATCATCTATTCAAAACCTTATTTTTAATTACACAGTAATTAAACATTTAAGAAGTAAATGAGTTGTAAATTAACTAAATACATACGTCAATGAATTTTCAATTTGTTGGTACTATATATAGAAAAACATAATTGTTTGTAACGGGGCAGATTAGACAACCTGTTTTAACCAATCAATGTACAACTTTTGGGGAACGGCCTGTAGTGGTACTAGGTACACATTGGTACCAGCACGTAAATTCGCAGAACAAATACACCTTGGAAATTCGTAGAATCGACCACGTGGCGAAAGAAACGAATTTCCATCTCCAGTCTACCGAAACATATGATGAAAAATAACCAATCAGCGAACGAGTTGAGGCAATGCGGCCAACGCCTAACGCCTAGCATGCATGCAACCAAGCGCACAATGTTTGTCCAGTTCGTCACCACTAATTAAACAGTATGGTTGGTAGTGAGTAACCGTCTCAGTAAAAAAGCGTTGTGAGGCCGGTGCATGTGAGTACGCACGGCCTACCCCAACTTGAACAAAAAGGCTGTAATGCAGTGGTAATGAGTTGTTAAAATAATGTCAATCAAATAACCATGAAGGATTAGAACAGTCTCCGTGCCAGCGAAAGTGTAAGTGAGTCGTGAGTAATGTCGGCATTCTGTGGATAAAACATACAGGTACAATAGTAAAAATAACTACCCCAGATTGAAGGGAAGGGAAACTATTTAAATTAATGAGCTCAGTAAATAAATGGGGGGTTATCAGAAATAAATAGTAAGAGTGTGAGCGTGAGAAAATGTGTGTGAATAGTACTGGTTTCGTCACATAACTGTATGTTTAGAATGGTTAAAAGTATTTCGTAAAAGTAAGAAAAACAACAGAAGGAAGTTAAATTCAAGTATATAATAAATCATAGTTGTTTTAAAAAAGAAACATGTGTTAGGCATAGTCATTTCACCTGTAACCATTTCCTATACTTTGTGCTGAAAAACTCGTCTAACGAATCGGGGATTTTCTGAATTAAGGGGGGTCAGATAGCAAAATTGTTCCAGTGTTTTTAATTAAGGTCAAGTGTATATAGGTTTCCATATCTATCCTTTTAAAGATATTGGTGGCGGCCCTGAAGTTTTTTGGTGTTTAAAAGGTAAGTTTGCGAAGAAGAGGGATCGAAGTTAGGTAAGTTTCTGGTAGATTATATTTTTTTTTAATGTATGTTATGTTACAAATGGCGACCCTGCCAGGATATTCGTATAAATATTATATGAATTAGACCTGTTTTGAAGCACAGAAAGTAGGATTTGGTAATGGCATATTTGTAAAATGTATCGTATATATTTACATTACGTATGTGTGACTAGGTTATGTTTGAGTAGTGTAACGTACTTGACTATTGTATGTTTACGTTTACATACTGATTACGATTTTATGTGTTGAGTATTTTGAATTAATGTGTATAATTATAGTGTATTAGGAGGGTTGTAATATAAAGGGTATTATAATAAAAAATTTTGTTTAACATGGCTGAGGCACAAGTAACCGAAATAGATTTCACGTGGGAGGCATGGGAAAACGAGTTCAGAGGGATTGTGGATAGAATGACGGATGATGAGTGGTGTAAACTGGATGATAATTTGAGATGAATGGAAGAACAAGAAGGGGGAATATTCGCTGAAATTAAAAAGCATAGTGATGATACTATTAATGATGATAAAAAACACACGTAAGAGTGTAAACAAGAAAGTAAAATAAATCAGGTAGTGGATAAGGGGAGTGAAAGTAATATTGGTAGTGAGATGACGAATAATAATGGTAACATAGCTGAAGTGGTAGTGTTAGAGAATAAAACATTGAATCATGATTATAGTGCTGATAGTGTAGGGGTGGTAGAAAATGGTAGAGAGACAGATCAATTTAATGAGAATAAAGATGATTAGGTAGCAGATAATAATGTAAGTAATGATAATATGAGTGAGTTGGATCAAGAGCTGATAAAAATGTTCCAAGTAATGTTAGACGAAATGTTTAGTAAACAAAACGCAAAATTAGATGACATGCTTAAAGAACTTTGGAAACCAGATACACATAAATTAAAAGAGAATAAAGAAAGTGACCTAAACCAGGTAAGTAGTTCTGATAGTGGAGGTAATAATGATGACGATACTTTTGCAAACAATACTGTTAGTTTAAGTGCACAACAGGTGACAGCAGACAAGGTGAGTAATAGTGTTAATTATGATGTTAACAAGGGTGAAAATATGGTGAATAATAATAATAACGAAGTAGTTGAAAATGAGGTATCTATGTATGATACATTAAATAATAGTGGTGATGCTGAGAGTAGAAAATTAGTTGAGGTTAGAGGAGTGTTATTGAGTTAGAAAGGGAGTATGAAGAGAGTTTAAATGTAGAGTGGGAACAGAGGGCAAATTTTTCCCGTGATGTTGGTGAAGTATAGACTTCACAAGTGTTGTTGGAGGACAAGAGTTCCTCGATAGTTTTTGTAGAAGACAAAAGGTCTTCAAAATGTCCCTTGGTTTTTTGTGTATCTGGTAGGGCCAGGATGGGTTTTAATAATGTTGTATTGCCCTCTGCATGGAATGATAGAGAGAAAGTGAAATGGGGTTGTGAAAGACATTGTGATACAGAGAGAGAGAGAGATAGAGTGGTTTAAGTTAAATAGAGGTTATGAAGGGTTGGTAAAGAGAATAAATATTGAGAGAAATGATTATATTATTAGCAGTGTAGACTTACCTTGTGAAGTAATTAGCACTGTAGTAAATGATGATTATATTGTTGAGAAAAAATACTTACCTGGGGACAGAATGGGGGTATTAGTAGCAGATGATGATAATAGTGAAGTGATAAAGTACTTAATGGTAATAGAAAATACTAATGGAGACAACCACACCTAATGCAGACAGGTTTTATGATAAAATAATAATGGGGAATGATCCTATTAATTATTGTTATGGCTTCACGGATAAGGTAGATTTAAATGGACATTATATTCAAAAGTGTAATATAATGAATTTAAATAAAAATGAAAATTGTTATAGTAAAATAAGATTAATTTTTGATGATGGTGGTTAGACAGTTATTATGAATGAACATTTAATTATGAGAGTGTAGTGGTTTTAATTACTGGACTGAATAATGTGATGATCTGTGACAAACAAGAACATTTAATGATGAATATTGTATATAAAGTTGTGTTGGTGTCATATGTAATATGTATTCTATAGTAAGGTTATGTTGTTATTATGTACTTTGTATTGTATGTAATCAATCTGTGATTTTGGTGGGGTAATAGGGTTTTGTTAGATGAGATAATTAACAGCATATAATTAAAGTTTATAATGGGAATTAAATGAATTGAAATTGTTTTGAATAGTGTGATTAAAGTAACTTACAATGTTTTGAAAAATGATGGAATTAAAGTAATTTGAGATGGGTTAATTAATTTAAAAGATGTGAAACTTTGGTAATAAATTTGAGAAATTTATTTTGAATTGAATTGTATAATAAATGGTAAAGATATTGCAGTCAAAGTAATTACATTGTTATGTACGAGTCATTCCATATCAAATCAACAGTGATTTTCCTTAACATCTCAGATTTTGATGAAATTTGGTATACAGGTATTATTCATATATGATAAGAAAAATACCAAATATTTTTGAAATATACCAACCGGTTTTCGAATTACAGCTACCTAAAGTTCCCAAAAACCGCTAAAAATGGTGCGTCCGGATAATTTTCAAATTGCAATTGTGGCTCTCCTAATTAACCTAAAGAGCTGTGGAAGGTGTCATTTTAAAGCTTTATTGACCTTTCATATGACATGCAACGCTATTGCGTTAAGAGGAATTTTTTTTTTCAAATTCAAAATCAAAATTTTGATTTTGAATTTTTCAAAATGCATACCTTTGAAAATTTTCAAAAAATACATGTTGTTCTTTGTAATATTGATAACTGATCCTGAAAGTTTCATGATGGGATATTCCAATGGGTTCCCTAAATTTTTACTTTTTTTCTAAACACTGTTTCAAGTAAAATGCACAAAAACTGTGTTTTTATTTCATATTTATTTTTTATGTAGGCTATGTCAAAAGTATTTTAAAAAACAAGAATAGTAATTGTAGAATTGTGTAAGAAACAATAGTAAAATTAGATTTATGTAAATTAGTTAATAAAATGTTTAAATAAAATAGGTAGATAATGGGAAAAATAATAAAAGTACACTGAGAGAAATTTTTGAGAGTAAAAGTTACTGAGAGTAACCAATTTATTGTTCAGTGGACCAGTAGTGGTGATTTACAACGAAAAATTTATTTTCCCCTTCCCCCCTCACCTCTTCTTCTTTCATGTTATGACATGTCCGTGACCGGCTATCACACTCTGTTTAGCTCTGCAGCTCAGTGTCTCTTAAGATTCAGGATTGTGGACATGCTTGTATTGGTTTATTGCACAGTGTTATTTTATTTAAACTTTAATAGTTTCAAATATTTTTTTAAATTTTTTTGTTAATAGTGCTAAGTGAAAAGTGAAGTTGAGAATAATATAAAGTACCGGTAATATAATTTTTGTGTGTGTTTCAAATAAGATTCCGTAGTTTTTACTTTTAAGAATTTCTAAAAACTTAACCCTAACACTGGCTTCTTATTTAATGTAAAACTGTACTATTATTACCAGTTTAATTTCTTTTTTAATTGACATTTTAAAATTTTACCTTTCACAGTTTTTAAAATACCCGGGTAGAAAACGATCGTTGCGAGCCGAACTTTAAATCGAATGTAGTTGATGAAAGACAATCGTTCCGAGTATTATATTATTATATAAAATTATATAAAAAATTATATAATGGAGAATAAACGTTTCCAAGTGTTAAAATGTGTTAATCCGTTAAAGAAACAAAACCACCTTGTAAGAGATAAGAGAAAACTAAGAAATGTGACCGAGTGGATGCGCCATTTTTTCCCTGATATACCAGAGGCGTCTAAGATTTGTGACACCTGTCGAAAGGAAATTACTTTAGTGAGAACACAAGAAGATAAGAGAGAACCTGATTCAGATTCAGATAAAAATGATCCAACATTTTCTGACCCAGCTACATCCTCACAGATTGTTAATAGTCTCAATTCATCCCTAAAAGAACTAGGAGAATCACCCATAGCTGTGAAAAAAAATTCAGTCCAAACAGTATTCAAGTGAAAAAATTAGAAAAATACAATCTTCTTTAAAGCGAACCTTATTTCCACACTCTCAAGAATCGTCTGATGATGAACATGTCCAACTTGAAGAATCTGTTTTAAGTACCCTTAAAGCCAATTTTTCCATTGCAAGTAGGAAAAAAAAATAATGATTTTAACTTGTTTGCCCAAGGCTTGGAGTGTACGCAAAATAATGAGAGAATTTGATGCCACTAACTATATGGTACGTCAGGCTAAAAGACTTTTAAAAGAAAAAGGAATACTGGAAAATCCAGATCAGAAACCTGGAAAAAAATTACCACAAGAAGTCGCTCACTCAAACAGTGCGTGTGTTCTATGAAAGTGATGAAATAAATAGAGTAATGGCAGGCAAAAAAGACTGTATTTCAGTGAAGATGAAATAAAAGTAACATTTCTGCATCCTGCTGGTCCTTCCCCCTCTTATTCTTACCCTCAGAGAGCTGACAATCTTTGTGTATCACTGAATGACATTTTGTTCAAAGTTAACCCAATCACACCCACTGGAAGAGTATACAGACTTTCAGAAAAAGACACTCAGAAATCAAGTGACGCTTTGCAGTGCTAAATAAATAATGTACTTTCAACCTCTATTTAAATGGAAATAAAATACATGCACCACACATACTGGGTGAGTTTATTTCATTTAAACTTCTTTAGTAGTAAAATTTATAAAATACTTAGGTACTATTTTAATAGTTTGAAGTATTTCTAGAAAATTCCTTCAAAAGAATCATTAAACTTAAATGATAAGTACTTGTACCACACACGACTAGACGCACTAGTAAAGGACAGTTAAATAAAAAAATAAGTTTAAAAATTTTTAATATCTTGTCTTTTAACTCCACTGTAGCCTACATACATATTGAATATCAGATTCTGTGTAATTACAACTACTAAAGTTGCCATTGTAAATGAATGCAAGGGTGTAGTCCTATTTTGGAAAAAACATCTGATTAAAAAAAAAAATTTGGAATGTAAACCCATATATCCCATCATGAAACTTTCAGGATCAGTTATCAATATTACAAAGAACATACATTTTTTTGAAAAAAAATTTTCCTCTTAACCTGTATAGTGTTGCATGTCATATGAAAGGTCCTTCAATAAAGCTTTAAAATGACACCTTTCCCAGCTCTTTAGGTTAATTAGGAGAGCCACAATTGCAATTTGAAAATTATCCGGACGCACCATTTTTAGCGGTTTTTGGGAACTTTAGGTAGCTGTAATTCGAAAACCGGTTGATATATTTCAAAAATATTTGGTATTTTTCTTATCCTACATGAATAATACCTGTGTACCAAATTTCATAAAAATCTGGCATGGTAAGGTATAAAACTAATTAAAACTGTGTTGATTTGACATGGAATGACTTGTACATTGTATTGGGTGTGATAAAAGTTATAGTTTTGAGTTTATGACAGTAATCATGTTTCATTTGAGGGAACAGTTGACAGTATGTAATTATGAATTGTTATAATGTAATTAAATTAATTTGAAATGATTAAATTAATTTGTAATGTTGTAAAAGTTGAATTTTGGGTAATGAATTTAAATTTTTGGTTGAGATTTGAATTGAATAATCAATGGTAGATGATTAAAATGTTGAATGGAAATGCAGAGCAAAATGATGATATAACAATTGGAAGATTTAAATTGAAAATTAAAATTAAAGTTGTAATGTTGGTAATTTTTATGCAAATTGAGATGTTTATATTCATGTACCAAGGGTAATGTTCATCTTGAGTGTTTATTATGTTGTATTGTGTTTATCATGTGTGAAACATAAAATGTTTAATTGAATATAAGTATGTGTAGATGGTAAAACATGCATTGTGTAGTCTATATTAAAAAGAGAATATATTGAGATAAAAACCAGTACTTTGCTAAAGACAAACCAGTATGACTAAGGGGAACCAAATCAGTTGAGGATATGGTATAGTGAAAGGCCAGTTATTGATGTTTTTATTGAATGTTTCAGAGTCTGGTGATACAGCGGCCGCAATCACCGGACTAGGGGGGTAAGTTACCCATGAGTATAGTAATTAATTAAGGGGGGTCGTGGCGCCATAACCTTGCTGGTCCTCTTAGGATTTATGCAATGAGAGTTTTTATGCTTCGGCATAAAACCTCTCATTGAGGGGGTATTGTAACGGGGCAGATTAGGCAACCCATTTTAACCAATCAATGTACAACTTTTGGGGAACAGCCTGTAGCGGTACTAGGTACACGCTGGTACCAGCACGTAAATTCGCAGAACAAATACACCTTGGAAATTTGTAGAATCGACCACGTGGCGAAAGAAACGAATTTCCATCTCCAGTCTACCGAAACATACGATGAAATAACCAATCAGCGAATGAGTTGAGGCAGCGCGGCCAATGCCTAACGCCTGGCATGCATGCAACCAAGTGCACGAGGTTCGTTCAGTTCATCACCGTCTCAGTAAAAAAGCGTTGTGAGGCCGGTGCGTGTGAGTACGTGTGGCCTACCCCAACTTGAACAAAAAGGTAGTAATGCAGTGGTAATGAGTTGTTAAAATAATGTCAATCCAATGACCGTGAAGGATTAGAACAGTGTTCATGCCAGCGAAAGTGTAAGTGAGTCGTGAGTAATGTCGGCATTCTGTGGATAAAACATACAGGTACAATAGTAAAAATAACTACCCCAGATTGAAGGGAAGGGAAACTAATTACATGTTGCTCTCAATCGTGATTTAAAAATTTATTTACCAAATTGATATACTACATTCATTGAAAAAGCTGATTAATAGTGTAATATAACACTTTTTTACTACAAATAAAATTTATGTTGATAAAAAATTTTTTAAGTTATTAATTTATAAATTTTTTTCAATATGGCGGATGATTCTTAGTGCATTGATGTTGGATCATATTATAACTGAAATCCGTTCTTCATTCCGTTATTAGTTAAGTTATTTTGTATTAATTTTCGGTTTGTAACCTCTGTATTAATTTTTTATGTGGCACCTTCACTTTTTTCAAATAATTTATATTTTTTTGGATCTTCCTTCAGTACGTTCTCATCCGTTCAGGTTCACGTTTAACAATCAACTGCTCACTCAAATCGTCGTTTAATGTAGCAATTTCTGTAATATCTTGGCATCTTGTCCCATTGTCTGAAATCAGCTGTTCAACTTTGTTCAGATCTGATCTTATAGAAATATATGACATTTTTTACTATTTTACGGCTATACCTTAATTATTTGTTAATTTTATGAAAATTTAAGTACCTAGCAATATTCCTGTTCTAATTTTACATAATTCAATACCCAATATGACCTAATTTGGTTTAAAATAAGCTTAAAATTGACATTTTTTGACATTTCTTATAGTCCTTATTATTTTTCATATAATTATAAATTAAATGGTTTACAAGTCATTTTATGTTAACACTGTCCTTAAATAATTTTACTTCCTTCATCATTATTCTTTGTTTGTAACAATTTGTTGTTATAACACTCTAATACTGATTAATTTACATTTTATTTGTACTGAGTCCACTGTTAGGCATTATATTACACATTTCCAATAAAGTTAATTTTATCTGCTGATCATTTCATTTACTACTATATATTTCTGTGATAATTATATTTAAATATCTTTATTTTAAACTGACTAATCTCTGCTAATTTTATACAGTTTTATTTAATTTATCCTTTTGGACTTGATTATAGAGTAAAAGTTGATTTTGGCCTAAAATACGGTTTTGCTTTGCTATTGGTTTTTTAACTATTTTGCTACCTTATTATTTCTATGGTTTACAACTCAAAAAGATATCAATATTATTTCCTTGCCTTCCCTACCTTAACAAAATTTTAAAATTAATTAACATCATTTAATTATAACATAACATCTTATAATCTATCTTTTTCATTTATATTATTTAATTATAATAAAACATCTTATATCTATCATTTTCAACTACCTTATTTAATCATAACAAAACATTCTATATCTAACATTTTCAACTACATTATTTAGTTATAATAAAACATCTTACGTCTATCATTTTTAACTACATTATTTAATCATAACAAAACATTCTATATCTAATATTTTCCATTACATCTATTGTTAAGTTCATATTTTCCTATCTATATTGTAACATGACATAAGGTAGTGAAGATCCAATGATGTTTAACCCTCCGGTGGGCGCGCAAAATTCGCACTCAATAGTGGGCGCACTGCGGCTTTTTTACCGCAATTGTAAATTGCACTTTTTTACTCTAAGACAAGGTAGTATGAGAAGTAAATAGACTGGTTAAGGTGTTTTAAATTTTATTTATTATTATTAAACACAAAAACATAATGCTTGTTTTAAATTTTATTTATTATTATTAAACACAAAAACATAATGCTTAGGCATCGACGTCCATATCTTCGCTGTCGCACCTGACACATGTTGTCTCTTGACGCGAATGCCTCTTACAGACATTATTTCTGCATCTCTGGCACACAATTTTTGATCTGTTATTCTTATGCCACACAGGAACGTGGCGTACGAAAGCATGACTCACGCTCGTGATTCACGCCCCGTGTGAACCCGGCATTAAACAGGCACCGGTAGAATAGGCGAAAACCAAAAGATTCAAAACAAAACCTAACCAAGCTCTAAGAAGACGTTTGATTCTATGGTAATGGTCAAAATATGCATGAAAAATAAAAAACATCACAAAACTAAAAAAAATTAACACTTACATGACTGGGCGCGCAGGCGGCAAAATAGCCGCAGACACGTCACTCTCTTTTCAAAGCACAACAGCTACTGAAGCGTTATGCACATGATTTATCCGCATGTCGGAAATACTGCCATCTATCATGAAAATTGCATACTAGGCAGAACAGACAATAAACACTACCGGTACCTAGGAGACAGTTCAGAAACTAAAATTTGCGGCTTTCTGCCGCGGGCGCGCCCACCGGAGGGTTAACTATAAAATAAAAAGCTGAAGACAAGAATAAGAGGCAAAAACTTATAAATTCAGAGATCAATAACCCAAATTACAAATGACTGTTAAACTGACAATGACCTGACACAATAGATCGGATAAATACAAAAGGAACCACGGAACAATGAAGAAGAAGCTAAGAACCAAATGTAAACAAGACATTAAGAATGAATATTGTAAATCCCGAATAATGACCATTAACATGAATGTTAACAATGAACTAATGTAATTAGAGTGTAGATGAGATTTACCTAGGTTAATAATGTTAATGAAAGATAATAATGTTATATATATTTTATTGATGAAGGAATGTGTTTATAAGTATAAGTTACGGAATTAATATTACACACACCCTAATAAATAGTGATGAAGATAATCAGAATTAGTAAACATACCCTAAGGCAAATCAAGGCCACAGTCAATTACAAAAAGTGATCATTTATGAAGGGAAATAAAAGAAACAATTGTAGTCAGTAACCCCATAATAATACTAACATCACAAGCAACCCAGTGAATAATTAAGTGAGTGAAAGAAGGAGTATATTTAAATTAAAGTGGTGACATGTAGTGAGAGCATGTTGCACATAGTGAGTGAAAGTGTAAAAGCCAAAAACCTTCTATTAAGGAAAAAGTGTAGTTGGTAAACTTCAAAAGGTATTCTAATTAATAAACTGTGTTAGAATAACAGGAAGACCAGAGATAAACTGTGTATTAGTAAGTAAGAGGAACTTATTATGATGTAATTAAAGTAAGCCATAGGTAATAAGGATTATAGGATAAGATAGTATTTAAGGCATGGGAATGAAGGACAAACAAGAACAATAGACACTTTTTCTAGTGAAGGAATGGAGGATAGTATATATTGTGCAAAGTATAAATTAATGTTAGTATAATAAGGATGTTGTTACTGTTTTAAAAGAACCAACATAATGTAATGAATTGTTAATTGAACCAGATAGCAGAAGAGAGCAGAAAAGTAGTTAGAAGTTATTTCAGGCTTAAACCTGTAAAGAAAATGTTTATTACTATAATAAGAGGTGGAGTTAGGAACACCAATGTTTATTACTTGTTTTGTTTAAAAAATTATGTTAGGAATACCAAATGTAAAGGTAATAAGTTACTAAGAAATGTTAGATAGTAGTATAGTAAAATCTAGGCTCTAGGCCTAACTGTTAAATAAGAATTTTGCAAATTTGAGAACAAATAATAGTCCAATATTAAAGCAGAGTATACCAAATGGTTAAACAAATTAAGTGAGTATTCCTAATACCAGAATATATGAATAACAACCAATTTTGAATAAAATATATATAAAATACAAATATGAAAAATAATAAAAATGTAATTAGCTACTCAAAAGTGACCATGAGGGATATCGAAATGACCCTTATGAAAAATTATGAACAATGGTACTCATGTAATAAACCTAGCTATTAGTATAAGATAGAAATCTTCATTTGAAGATATTTTGTGAAATTAAACTAAAATAAGACGTTAAAACATAACAATGACTTAAATTAATGACCAATGAGAATTACCATAATTTATTAGGTAACCATAGCAACCGGAAATTTATTGCCAAAAAACCGTTAGATTTTCGCTAGTCCATTATTGACCGACGCCGAGAGCGGATTGAGTAGCTCTCACCACAAAATTTTATTCCAAATGAGTGAATTTTAACTAAAATCAAACAAAAAGAAGAGTATGATAACAGCCCAGGGAATCCTGGATAATATATTGTTTATTAAATTTATCCACAAACCGTAATTAACCAAGGAAGCCAAGAAGACGCCGCGAAGAACAGATGACGACTAATCCCGAAGGAAGATCATAAGGACCTACATCAACTCAAGAAGACGGACGATCGCAGAAGGAGTACGAGGCCGAAGTCTACAAGAAAAATCGTCTGGACGAGATTCATGAGATTCTGAAGAATAGAAGACGACTGGATCTATCCGGAAGAAGAAGACAGCATTGCAGGAGCTTCAGCGGAAAATTGATGAGTATAAACAATAATCCCATTAAACGAATTCCAAATTTTTTGATCAAAATAATAAATAACAATTTCACTTCACTGATCACTATTCTGATTTAGAACTGAATGCATTGGTAATATCACTATTTGAACTTTAATCTGTCGGGATAGCGAGTGGAGGTGTGGTACTAGGTCTTAAATCAACTCTTCAATTAGTTGCTCTTCACTTAAAGTTTATTAACATTCTTCTTAACTAGTTAGTTATTACAGCTTCTATCGAGAACATTTCTAAATGAACTCGTGTTCAAACGAATAGTCAGTAAATCATAATGAACTCTACTTCAAATGATTGAGTTCTCTTTCAACAGTTAGTAAATCATAATAAACTCTAATTCAAACGATTGAGTTTTAATAAACAAATAGTATATCATAATACTTTTACATAACCAAGTAGTGACTCTGTTTTACTCTCAAAAAGATTCTAAGTTCCATAAGACCAAAAGATTCTAAGTTCAATAAGACTTTGAAATTTTACATGTTTCTTAAGTCAAGTATTTGATAAGTCTGCGAACAGTAGTTCACTCACCAATTAGAAGATAACACATTGTAGTAGAGAAGTGTTCTGGCTGAACGAGCGTACGGTACACGGGTCGCGACTGTATAGCGTATGACCGAATGATCGAATCATCCTCTTTGCGGTCAGGACTCGGGTATTTATTGAAATCTGGGGCAGTATGTCTCCACGTGCGCCCTTGAAGTTGTTTACAAAACTTGATGGTTGACGTAATATCCAGATAGGTGATGGACAGATGTGGCGTTAACGCTCGTCCGAAAAGGAAGTGTTGTGGCTCTGGTGTGGCAGACAACAACTGAGAGGACAGATATGATGTGATAATTAACCGCTAGATGCTGGCGCGTGTATCCGGGTTGATAGGCCTTGGATTTGACATGTACACTGATTGAATTGCGTCTTGGCGAGCATCCGCGTCTCAAATAAAGAAAACAAAAAGAAATAATAAAAACAGAAGTTGCTCGTGGGAGGCCTGGGCACTACATCACTCCCCCTTTTAAAAAAGAGGTAAGTACTTCCGTACTTGGCTCTTTTACTAAGGACCTCAGAGTCTTCTCTTGGTATGTTTACAATTCTCTTTAGTTCAGAGCGTTTTTCTTTATCTCCAAGCATATATATGGTTAACTGCAAAATATATTAATTCATTGACACCTTGTTAATGTTAAAGCGTGGTAATATTCACTTAAGCCTACTATCATCATATATATTAACATCATATTATTCCATAATATCCATATACCAATAATTATATAGTAATAAATCATCATTGTATTATTCATGGTAACAATAATAATCATCATAATCATAAACATAGTACATCATCATCATTGGTTCATTGCACATGTAATACATTACAATACATATAATAAATCATACTTAATCTATATCAGATAGAACATAAGTAATTTAATACATCGATAACTTCATAAACTCATAAAATAAACATTACAATTGGTGAATGGCTAACAAGCTCTTCTTAATGCGGTTAAGCGAACAATAATACGATTTCGTAATATAGTATTGAATAAATGAATGAATGATATAGTATTGAATAATGAATGAATGAGGTGGCCTCGCTCATAGATAACACCGGTTATTGCGGTAAGATAACAGGTCATCAGCCGGTGGCCTGTCAGCTGAGTACTTGCTTCCAACCACACCGTCGGCATATGGGTGAGCTCGTCTCATCGATATCCTTAATCTACGTTGCCCCTCTAGCACTACCTTATAATTATGTCACTTTTTTCTGTCTTTGTCACTTTTGGCTGTGGCACCTTTTGTATGTGTATATATATGCATTTTTACATTTAATTTTATATCTTAATTTACACCTCACTGAGTGTTTTGTCTCTCTCTCTTCCCCATATCCACTGTCTGTGTGCTTTGCTATTTACTACATTGTTACATTGTTTACTTATACATTTACATATTCTTTGTCTTGTGTTGTCAGGTCACATTTACTGTTAATTTAAATTATTTAAATTTTGAATTTTGCTGATAGCTACTTTTTAGTATCTGACACAAAAACCTACTAAGAAGAAATATCAGACACAGCTAGGGAACCCGTGGTTGCCATCCACGTACTCACCAGGTGTGAGCCCTTGGGTTTATTACTCAATTAAACACTTTATACACACAATAGTGCGTTACTGAGGGTCTTTCTAGGCCACTGTCACTATCTGGTTAGTCATGCACTGCACTGGGCACCGTGCGACGAATGTAGACACGAGGGGTCGACACCTCCTCGAGGGTCTGCTCCTCCTCTGGTTGCGCTGGCGTCGGCCGGTACTCTCCTCGAAAATCCTCCTCAGGTGGGATTAAGCAGCACCGCCGAGTCAGTCTGATGAGTTGTTTGCATATGATGGCGCGTTGCCATATCACCAGTATTATGGTGAAACATGTGATTAGTCCGATGGTTCCATGTGCGAACCACTGGAGTCTGACAGTCTCATGTTGTAGTCTCTCCGCCCCGAGTCGTTCCAGTTCTGCAGCTATGAGGTCTACAGTTACTTGGTCTGTCTTGCGCTGACGCAGCGTCGTCATTACTGCCTCTAAGTCCTTAAATTGGTTGGTTTGGTTATATGTTTGGAAGACCGTTTGTTCTCGGTCAGTGAGGATTGTTGGGAAGTCGGGTATGACGACATGTTCAGGTTCCAAGGTCATTTTGGTCCGTCCATGAGTATAAGGAAATAGCTCAAAGGAATCGGAATGAAGGTGACAATGCTTGGTATTATTTAGTATACCGGTACCTTCGATGACCTCCGTTCTCACAGTGTTGTTGGCTGGACAGTTCCAGGTGACTCTGGTAGGCTGCGGAAGACTGTATATCCACAGGTTCTCAGCAGGATCTCTGTAGAACACTGGCACCGTGAAGTCTAGTAGTACTTGTCTCGTACAGTGCGAGATGATCTTCTCCGTCTCGGCGAAGAACAGCGAGTACACACACGAAGTGTTACTCCTCCTGTAGAGTGGGTAATCTGCAGGACATACTTTAAAATACTGAGTACTTTCACATTGCAATAGGTGGTGTACTGTTGGCAGACCATAAATTTGACGATCTTTTGATAAAATTAAATAATCAGAGTCAGTACTTAGTTTTACAAACTTTTGCAATCGTTTTTCATAATATGGTAACTGTTTTACATTGTATAGCTCAAAGTATCTATTTTCAGCTTTTAGTGGAATGTCTACTATTAGCTTAATCGTGTTTTTGATAGCTACTGCATGAACTTTCGCAATCTGGTAGTATACGTACATATCATTAACATTCGTTCCTGCCGAAAGGGTTGATCCAGCTGGCAATTCGGAATTTACTTCCTGTAAGATTTTAGCTAATTCATGCGGTTTTACAAAGATTGAACTAAGACGGGTTTTAGAAGTAGTATCTAAAGCAAGTTGAGTCTGGGTTATCTCTCTTTCTATAGTGTTTATAGATAACTCTATTTCTCTAAATAAGGATGATAATTTATTCGAATATTTAATCTCATTTTTTAGTTGGTCTATTTCTCCCCACAGTGTAGCGCTCACTATAGTCACGTTTAACAAGGCTTGTTTTGCTATTTCGGTGGTGAGTATGATAGCTTGCGTGTTCTCTTGGACATCTTGTCTTAGATCCTTTATGTATGAGAATAGTAGTTGGCTGTTGTGGACGACGTTCTCCTGGGTTTTGTCCAAGTGTTCCAGTTTCTTTATCGCTTCGAGGTCGTTATTGTCCATTGTTCCGAACAACATCTTCATACCTGAGCCGATTATATTTATAGCACCTCTTCTGTTTCGTTTGGTATGTGGCATAAGAAGTTCAAAGTTACTTAATTTCTCTCTTATATTGCTGGTTATTTCTCGGAATCTGACTAATTCAGCCCACGGAACAATTCTACTTATAACGGTATCGTTCTTGTATGTTTCAAAATGGTCATTCAATTTATCCATCTGTTGTAAAGCGGTATCGTATTTTTCGAAACTGGCAGTGATTATTAAAGTCCATTTGTCATCACTTACTATCAGATCGCTTTCCTTAATGAAGACAATTCCCTTGTTTATTTTCATTATTTCGTGTAATGCGCATTTTCCCATAAGAAGGGTTATTATTGCCGCATGCCATGTCAAAGCTGTAAAGGAAACAATAACAATGTATCAGCGGTTGAATCATTTGCATATATACATTATGTATGAACAACATTATATCAAGTTTACATTTCTCTCTGTCGCGGACATAAATTGTACGCTGGCGCGTCGGCGTTTCCTGGTGGATCTGGTGAAAGAGTTACATCAGGTTCATAATCTGAATCTCTAGCGTGCTCACTGACTATGGTATCATCTTCACTGTCAGTGGCTTGTGCGTCGGTGTCTAGTGACTCCACTATGATTGGTATCTGTTGGCCAGTTACTGGAATAGTTAATTCATCTTCGCAGTTTGACTCGCTTTCAAGGCCGGTGATGCCGGTAGGCGGTACTTCCGCGTGTGGGTCGTTTGGCGTATCAGCGCTCTGTTGCGGTTTCCGTCTTGTTGATTTTGGGTGTTTATCGCTTGTCATGGCTTTCTTCAACCGGTTTACATGTATCACAGCAGTTGTATTTTTGTCCAAATAAATTTTATAATTAAGTTCACTTATCTTTTCGGCAATTTCGTATGGTCCTGACCATGGTTTGCCAAATTTTCTCTTGGGAGTTTTCTTAACTGCTGGATTAAAGATAAACACTTTATCGCCCACTTCGTAATTAATTGTTTTACTTTTCTTATCATATCGCTGTTTGTTCACTTGTCTTGCGTTTTGTGTTGTTTTTATGGCAATTTCTCGGGCTTCTTTTAGTTTATTTGCTAATGACTGCATGTGGTCAGCTGTATATTCTGTATTTTCACTTACGTGTCGTACGTCTAAATCATCGTCTAAGGGTAAGTTCATTTTATCCCTGTAAAGTAATTCATGCGGACTATAGCCTGTAATTGAATGTTTTGTACTACGGTACGCCATCATTGCGTAAGGTACGTATTCGTCCCAATCACTAGCATATCTATTGACATAATGTGACATCATATCGACAATTGTTCTATGAAGTCTTTCAAGTAACCCATTTGTTTGCGGATGATAGGGGGTAGTTTGAATTTTCTTGATTTTTAACAATCTACACGTTTCCTTGAATAAGGTTGATACAAAGTTTCGACCTTGGTCAGTTAATAATTTCTTGGGTACTCCGTGTCTAGTAATAATACCTTTTACAAATACTTTGGCTACTGTTTCACTGGTTTGATCGGGTATGGCAAACGCTTCGCAATATCGTGTTAAATAGTCAATGAATGTTAGTAGATATTTGTTTCCGTTTTTCGTTGTTGGTAACAGCCCTACTATATCGAGTGACACAAGTGCAAATGGTTTTTCAGCTGGTTTAATAATACCCATTGGAGCGACTTTGTAGTCTGTAGTTTTTCGTTGATTGCATGCCAAACAATTAGTTATATAGTCGTGCACATCGGTCTTTATTGTAGGCCAATAATATCTTTCTTGTAGTATAGCTAGAGTTCTTTTAATTCCTTGATGTCCAGAGAAAGGTGTATCGTGGTGCTGTTCTATTACTCGGTTAACTAGTGTTTTTGGTATTACTAATTGATTACTGCTGGGGGTACGTCTGTAGATTAGACCGTCGACGTCTGTAAAGTATGGTTCGTCAATACTTTCTTTATTCGTTCCTCTGTTTACAACGTTGGTACAGAACTGGTCATTCTGTTGTTCGTTCAATATTACTTCTCGCGAAAGGTAGGGAATCGTTACTTTGTTTACGTGTCTGCTTAGTGCATCACAATTACTATGCTTTTTACCAGGTTTATGCTGGACTTCGTACTCGAACTCGGACAGTCGTAATGCCCATCTAGTTAGTCGAGAAGAAGGATCTTTTAAACTAAGCATCCATCTCAAGGCGGCATGATCTGTTATGGCGATAAATTTTCGTCCGTACAAATAACATCTAAAGTATTTCGTTGCCCAAACTAAGGCTAGAAGTTTTCTCTCAGTTACAGAATAATTTCTTTCTGCTTTACTTAGCTGACGACTTGCGTATGCGACAGGATGTTCGTGACCATCTTGCACCTGAGATAAGACTGCACCTATGGCGGTAGCTGAAGCATCGGTTGCTAATCGAAATTCCAAAGAGTAATCAGGATATCGGAGAATCGGTTCGGTTTGTAATGCTTGCTTTAGCGTAGTGAATGCTGTATTCTGAGCTTCGGTCCACTTGAACTCTACTGATTTAGTTAGTTCGGTTAGTGGTTTTGCAAGAGCGGCAAAATTTGGAATGAACCTACGATAGTAGCCTACTAATCCCAGAAATGCTCTAACGTCACGCACAGTTTGCGGTTCGGGGTAACCCTTTACGGCTGATATTTTCTTGGGATCCGGTTTTACTCCCTCACTTGTTACAATGTGTCCCAAATATTCTACTTTTTCTTCACCAAAATCGCATTTGCTTATTTGCATGTACAGATTGGCTTTTTCTAATCTTTCAAATACTTTCTCGAGTCGGGTCGCATGACTGACTATATCCGGGCTGAACACAATAATATCGTCAAGGTATACTAATGCTTCTATTCCGGTAATTCCTGTTAGCACGCTGTCCATCAAGCGTTGAAAAGTGGCGGGTGCATTCTTCAAACCAAACGGCATACGGTTGAACTCAAAATGGTAACCAGGAATTGAAAAGGCTGTTTTCTCCTTATCATCGTCATGCATCTGTACTTGGTGGTATCCGCTCACTAAGTCAATGGTTGTGAAATATTTACTTTTACCTAAACAATCTAATGTTTCCGTTATATTCGGTAGGGGATACGCATCGCCCTTCGTTACGGCGTTGAGAGCTCGATAATCTACACAAAATCTATGTTTAAGAATTCCATCGGAACCTACCTTCTTAGGTACTACCACAACAGGAAAATTATACGGAGAGTCAGATGGTGATATGATGTTCTTTCTCAACATATCGTCTATCTGCTCTTGCACAGTTGACTTCAAGGCTTCAGGTAATCGGTACGGCTTTTTCTTAATCGGAGGCTGATCTCCAGTGTATATTCGATGTTTTACTCCAGTTAAACATCCTTTATTCCCTGTATCTTCCCCAAATAATTTCGCATATTTCATTAACACAGGATACAATACATCAAAATCTATTTTACTCAAATGACTCAATTTCTTACGTATGACTGGCTCCAAGCAGTCAACACTTACGCGCGCAATATTAACACTTTTTCTATGTTCTATATTTTCTCTATTTTCATCTGTATGCTCACCTGCAGCACTAGCGGTGGCCGAGACATCGTCTCTAGGTTGCGGGTACTCTTCCGCCAACCCCAACAAAATACCTTTTTGCAGCTCTACTCTTTCTTTGCTGCAATTTACTACTTTTACTACGACACTTTTGTCGCGACTATTTACTTCACTTAAAACACGAGCCACGCATATGCCCTGTACGTCGAGCTCACGAGGTTCTACTAGGACAGTGGAAGGTAAGGTTTTACCTATCCGGTCACCTGAGCGACTGATTAAGCTACCGCGAGTGATAAACTCACTCATCGGTAGCAGACTCTGAGAGACAGAATTAACTACTCTCCAAACAGGCTGTGATTTAGGGGTTATCAGAGCTGGCAAGTGTTCACGGGTTTCCAGGTGATCAGTCTGTAGCCCATGAGTTTTTCCGGTGAAGATTGTATTATCTCCACGAAGGCCTAACTCAACTTTACAATACCTATTTTGGCACTGCAAATATCCTTCTCCTAAATTCAGTAAAATTTTGAGTCGTTTCATAATATCTAGTCCCAGTATCCCATCATATGCGGCTAAAAATTCAAACATTACCATTAAACTAATAGTATTAAACTATCCCACACCAAAATATGTCGGGATAGCGAGTGGAGGTGTGGTACTAGGTCTTAAATCAACTCTTCAATTAGTTGCTCTTCACTTAAAGTTTATTAACATTCTTCTTAACTAGTTAGTTATTACAGCTTCAATCGAGAACATTTCTAAATGAACTCGTGTTCAAACGAATAGTCAGTAAATCATAATGAACTCTACTTCAAATGATTGAGTTCTCTTTCAACAGTTAGTAAATCATAATAAACTCTAATTCAAACGATTGAGTTTTAATAAACGAATAGTATATCATAATACTTTTACATAACCAAGTAGTGACTCTGTTTCACTCTCAAAAAGATTCTAAGTTCCATAAGACCAAAAGATTCTAAGTTCAATAAGACTTTGAAATTTTACATGTTTCTTAAGTCAAGTATTTGATAAGTCTGCGAACAGTAGTTCACTCACCAATTAGAAGATAACACATTGTAGTAGAGAAGTGTTCTGGCTGAACGAGCGTACGGTACACGGGTCGCGACTGTATAGCGTATGACCGAATGATCGAATCATCCTCTTTGCGGTCAGGACTCGGGTATTTATTGAAATCTGGGGCAGTATGTCTCCACGTGCGCCCTTGAAGTTGTTTACAAAACTTGATGGTTGACGTAATATCCAGATAGGTGATGGACAGATGTGGCGTTAACGCTCGTCCAAAAAGGAAGTGTTGTGGCTCTGGTGTGGCAGACAACAACTGAGAGGACAGATATGATGTGATAATTAACCGCTAGATGCTGGCGCGTGTATCCGGGTTGATAGGCCTTGGATTTGACATGTACACTGATTGAATTGCGTCTTGGCGAGCATCCGCGTCTCAAATAAAGAAAACAAAAAGAAATAATAAAACAGAAGTTGCTCGTGGGAGGCCTGGGCACTACAAATCAGTTGATAATTATTAAAATCAAAATACAATAAATAATTAACAAACATTTCTAATAGACAAATCCTAACAAAATTTTTTTACTAAATCTCATTGATAATTACTTACTCAAATCTGTTAAGATATTAATTTTTTGTGTACCTAGTATTAAGGATTGTTATAAATTTGTGTGTTTTAGCCGTAGTCAAATATTTCTGTAGCCAAAAGGACTTATTAACACCCCTGAGTAAAACATTTTAATTGTAAACTAACGTTACCATCGAGACGGTTGTGTACGAAACGTTGGGACTGAGCATACCAACTGAACAAGTGTAATAGCCAGTGCTAAAAATAAAATTAATGTACTATTAAATAACTGAAACCTATCAAAGTGGTAATAAATATTTCTATTCTGCAACACTGTATGTTTGATTCAAGTAAATTAAGATAATAAATAAAATTTTTTGAAGTGAAAACATCAAAACAAGACGTCAGCCAAGTCGACACTGCAGAAAGGCGTGCACCAATCAGGTGGCGAGGCGGCAACATTCAAATCAAACAGAGAGAGATACGGTTTACCCGTAAATGGTAAGAGAAGATATAATTCGACTTGCTACATGCTGATAACAGTGACAGAATTCATTGAAATTATTAATAACTTTAATCTTACATACATATTAAACCACGAACCCAACGAGTGAGTCAACAAACGCTCGACACTCACACATATACTATAGGAAGATACAACGACTCCAGAATAACACTAACTATTAATTTTTACAACCCACATAAAGGTTCTCTTACAATATTAATATTCAACAATCCTTATATTTTTTGCTTTTAAATACTCTTATAACTAATATATTTGCAGTCGTTTCCTGTCTTTTACTCTTATGGTTTATTATTGTAAAACACTTTTTATTATCTACACTAATGGTAGTCTTTAATTCTCATTATGTTTTATTATGGTATGTCACTTTTTATTATCTACACTAATGGTAGTCTTTAATTCTTGTTATGGTTTCTTATAGTATATCACATTTTATTATCTACACTAATGGTAGTCTTTAATTCCTATTGTGGTTTATTAGGGTATGTCACCTTTTATTATCTACACTAATAGTAGTCCTTCACTCTTTCTATCTAACATTCTATTCTTTATTCTTAAGTTATATCTATACCTACTTTACAATCTTTACTTCATTTGTAATGTATCCTGTAACTTGGGTTGCTGGGTTTAAGTTTTGTCATTGTTTTAAATTTACTTAATTGGTACATGTCCTTCATGAGACTTTGGGAATAGCCTTTCCTCATTCTGCATTCTTTGTATGAAGCTTGAAATAGTCTGTTCCTTATTTCTTATTCTATGAGTAGGTTATTATTTTTGTATTTAGCTGGGGGTTTATATAGATGGTTTCTTTTATTTGGACCAAGAGTTTTCTTTGTTATTGAGTCTATTTTTTAACATTTGATTGACTTTAATGATCAGTTTATATAATTCATTTTTAACCATTCAGTTATCACTCACTACTGATTGTTTCTTCCTTTTTCTTTTTTAATGTTGTATTAAGTTAGTTTTAAGGTGAAAATTCTGTTATGCTACAATAGCTATCAATGTAAATCGGCACAAACATAATTTTTAATTAAATTAATTTTTTTATTTTACTTCCAATTTTTCCTTCATATACAAAATAGTTACATACAAAGGACCTATAGGGGGTATAAAAATACCCGTACATAGGTTGGTCCTACATAAATATTTAAAAATAAAATTCAAAAATACAACAGTTGTAAATATTAACAAAATGTGAGAGATACATCACTAGTTTATACTAATATAGTTCAAATAGTAAAGCATTAAATTTATATGAGATTCATATACACAACATCAACCAGAAATGGCAATATGTTAATCACAATAATTATTAAATTTTTACAGACACCATTCATTCCATTATTCAGTCTATAACAAAATTTCTGATTTTATCTTTTAACTTCTTTTTTAACAGTTTATTACTAACGCCCAAACATTTGAAGGTCTTCATTCGGTACATTCATTCATTCATTCATTCATGAACATTATCGGTAGTTCATTGAAGTACTTTATTGCATAATAAAAATAACTAAATTGTAATAAAAATACAAATAAAATAACAATAAAAATAAAAATGCAAATCGGATAATAAAATGCGATAAATTTTAAATTGATTCAAAAGCATAAAACTGAATTTTGTTTTAGTGCAAAGTAAGTAAAATGTTTTTAAAATTTATTTGACTTTATAATTTTCAATAATTGTTTTCGTTAATTTTAAAAAGCAAATTATTTTTTTTCAACACATTTGAATTCTAAACCTTTTCTCTTAACGGGTTGTCGGTACTGAACGGGGCCGTAGTCGTCCGCTTACATGCTCGTACTCTTCACTTCAAGAAAGGTTATTTTTATGGCCACTAAAAAGGTGCATCTATTGTTAAGAGGGTTTTACAGTAGATCTATTGCAGCGGCCCCGTCCAGCGGATTGAGTGGCATTTTTCGTTGCATCTAACTTTAGTTGGCTCAAATACATTTATTTTATTAACATTATGTCATATATTAATGATAATATTTTCGTTATTTAGTAATAATATTAATAATAATAATAATAATTATTATTATTATTATTATTGTTGTATTGTTAATACTTATTATTATTACTATTATTAATGATAATGATGATTATTATTTATTTATAGGCCTCATTTAAAACTAAAATATTTCTGTCATTTTTTTTTGATAAGAGGAATTTAATTTTGTTCACATAACATTATTACACAGACTGCGACATCTTTCAAAGGACCTCACCGGGATCCTTCCTACCTGTCGCCTCATGTCTTTTTTTCATTTTTGACCAGTGGCTCTTGATGTTCTGTGTATGAATGTTCATGTTAATGCAGTATGCAGAGTTCGGCGACTGCTAACTCGCAAATGAGTAGAAGCTTTACTTTGTAGAGAATTCACATGTTCATAATTATAGTAGTTCCAGACTGAACGTTTTTCTCAGTTACATCCAACAAAGCGTTAGCTCAGTTTATTTACATCTTTCAGGGAAGAATTTTTTACTCCTTCTGTCAATCTCTCCGATTACCCACCGAACCTTCACCAGTCAATCCCCGTTACACTTTCTCTTGTGGAACGCACTTTCGTCTATTACCACTGTGTGACCAACACCGCCAATTTTTGTACTGTTCTGTGACAAAAATATAGTTAATGTTTTCTGAAACTCGGAAATTAATTTTCTTGTCCTTTTCGTATTTAATTCGGTTTCTTTTGTAATTATAGAAATCGGCTATTTAAAAATCCACACAAATAAAATGCACTACACAGATTCTGTTGGATTCCGCCCTATGCCAAGAAACGTATTGTCTCGCTCACAGATTCTTTTTTGATCTACATTGGTTTGTCCCGCACCTGTATATCACATTTTTATTAAAACCTTTGTTGAGATACATTTTACCCCACACTTCAAACATTCAATCCTGTTGCGTGTAATGTTTCAGTCTGTCATACATTTCCTTATTCTGTTGTCCCTCACGTAATTTCTCAAAGAATTAATACTTTTAAAATACAACACAGAAAATAATATAAACTCTTGAAACTTTGAATGTGATTATGAACTTAAAATAGCTGCTCGTGATTCTTAATGCTGAATGTAGGAGTAGTGGGGAAGAGTAGGGTGGAATGCCACTTATTCCACCAACGTGGCCCGTCTGGCGGACGGTTACCGCCCCATCCAGTACCGAAACCCTTATACTTTATGTCTATAGTTATGCATAATCCCTACTTTAACACACGGAGCTAACTCAGGAATATTGTGATTATTGTGATTAACTCAGTTAACTGATTATTGAACTTGGCTGACACTGGTAATAGCATTGGAGGAAGGAATTGACCCCCCTGATTCACCCCCGTAGTTATGCCACTGCGTCAGAATAATACTGAGTAACCAGCAGCATATAATGGATAATCTGAGCACTTGGAATACTGTAAATGGGTCATAAACGTATATGTATTTTGGAATAAAATAACTGAATATTCTCTAAAAATAAAATAGTGAATTCTTTGGTTTTAACAAAATTAAATTTCTCTCATCAAAAAAATGAAATAATTATTTTGTTGTTAAATTAGGCCTATGAATCATGATCATTATTATTACTATTACTATTATAAAACTGTATTAATATTTACATTAATATATTACATAATGTTATATATACTCGTGCTCTATTAATATTATATAATAATAAAATAAATGTTTTTGAACGAACTAAAGTTATATGCAACGGAAAATGCCACTCAATCCGCTGGACGGGGTCGCCGCAGTAAGTCTACTGTAAAACCCTCTTAACAATAGATGCACCTTTTTAGTAGCCATAAAAATAACCTTTCTTGAAGTGAAGGTTACGAGCATGTAAGCGGACGACTACGGCCCCTTTCAGTACCGACAAGCGCTCTTAGCTTCTTATTTTTAACGTAACAGGTTTGAATTGCTTAAAAATTTTAATTTATAACTATGAAGTCTGTTCAAAAATTCTCCGATCACAGGCCACATGCAATAGCTTAGTGACTCCTAATCTCCTTCAAAGTAGTCAGTCACCCCTTATCACTCCATACATTGAACCCTGTGGCCCTTCTATTGCTAGAAACAATTTTCATGCTATTCCTCGGTATGGCCACCAGGTGTGCTGTCAGCAGTGTATAAAATATCGCTAACTTCAACTTTGTAGAGAATTACCAGAAATCTCAAGAAACTATGTCTGGTAAGTAAAGGGTTGGTGAATCTAAGGAATTCCATGCCTTCTGGATCAGACATAAATTGGCACAAAATAAAATGAGTGGACGAGCACCTTGTGCACTGACATATACAATGTTTGCTCTGCAGGATATCATACTCAGTAAGACTACAGAATCCTGACATCTAGCCTCATCTCAAGAAGCACGAAATGCAAAATCTACAAAACACTTATCAGGCCAGTGCTGACATATGCTTCAGAAACCTGGACAATGACAAAAAATAGCAAGAGACTTCCAGGTTGCTGTGAAAGACGGATTCTAAGAATGATATTTAGAAGAGTACAAGAAAATGGAATGTGGCGCAGTCGCTATAATTATGAACTATACCATCTTTACAAAGAGCTGGACATTGTAAAGAAAATCAAAATACACAGGCTAAGGTGGGTTGGTCACATACAGAGAATGGAGGAAGGACAGCCTACGAAACATATTTTCTACCTGAAACCAAAGGGTAGTAGAAAAAGGGGAAGACCCCGAAGTAGATTCAAAGACCAGATAGAGGAGGTCCTCGGAAAGCTGAACATAAGAAACTGGAAAGCCAGGGCATGCAATAGGGAGGAATGGAATCGATTCTTGGAGCAGGCCAAGCCCCACCAAGGGTTGTAGAGCCAAGGTTGATGATGGTGAAGTCTTCAGAATACTGTGCACGTAAATTAGGTACAGACCTAATGATAACATTTTAAACAGTGACTGGTGACCCACGCTAGATGAACACCTTATTGCAAAGCTAACAAAATTTCACACATACGCAGATCAGTCCTGAATAGTGTTTCATGGTGTGTAGGTCAGCTGCAACAAGGCTGGTGGGAACATCGGCTGCAAGTTTTGCTCGAGAGAGAGAGAGAGAGAGAGAGAGAGAGAGAGAGAGAGAGAGAGAGAGAGAGAGAGAGAGAGAGAGAGAGAGAGAGAGAGAGAGAGAGAGAGGGGAGATAGCAAACTGTTATCATGTTCCCTCTTCTCTACCATTGTACACAATACTTTCAAATGGGGGCAATTCTTTCATTGCATCCAAGCAATAGAGCTGGTTTCTACTCCTGTGTTCTGCCAAGTTTCACTACTCACCCTCAAATACATTTTCAGAAAAAATATATGATTGATTTCCTTTTGAACAGACCTCGCACTTTTGTAGA
This sequence comes from Magicicada septendecula, assembly GCA_034769895.1. Lineage (NCBI taxonomy): Eukaryota > Metazoa > Arthropoda > Insecta > Hemiptera > Cicadidae > Magicicada > Magicicada septendecula. Next base: position 13,778,476 of record CM068371.1, on the reverse strand, counting down.
CAGAAAAAATTTTAATTAATGCAAACTGAATTTTCTAACTGTTCAATAAACTTGTACGTTTTGTGACGGTACATACCGGGTCACAAGTATAAACGAGGTTCTGAGTTTTAATCAGATCAAAATTAGGAATAAAACCATTTTTACTTTGTAATCCATGTGAAACATTGGCAGAAGAAGCTGTAAGGAATTTGGGTGTGACTGGTAAACAAATGAGTCGAGTGCTATTTTTAGCTGTGTCTAGCCAGAGTGGAGCCAATCGAACCCAAAAGTGGCCTCAACATCGCAATTATCGACTGACGTCACAACCATAATGACGTAAAATCAACATTTTATACCTCTGGAACATGAGAAAAAACAGTGCTAAAACGTCCAGAGGCATACGATATGACGTCGCCAACATGGAAGGGGTATCACGTGACGCACAAATATATTGGTCGCACCGAGACCGAAAACATTCTGTTCCGCTCAACATATTGTAATGAGTCAAAAAAGGGGACATTAATTTCTTTCAAATTAGAAAAGTGAATATTCAAAATAAAATCAATTCCAGTGTGGAAATAAAGTCAGCGGTGGCGACAGTGAGTCACTGTTATTTCAGTACAATCCAGCAGTGACGCGACTTGGTGTCATTGTGAGGGGAACCAATCAAGGGATGCATTCACTAATATAACCATATACAGACAGCAATACGTCATAAACAATTAATTTTTCGTCATTATACGATGACGTGAACGATCGAAAAACAAGGAAGCTGCGTCATTGAGGCCGTGACATTATTCCGAAAAACGTAAGCAACGACAAAAATCTAGTGGGCAGTGCAGGGCGTAAACGACAAAAAGTGAAACACCGCATTTCCGGCATCTTCCCAGTCTACGAGACGTCTTCAGCCCAGCCGGGCGTCATACTAACAAGTTTGCAAAAAGACTCAAATTTAATGTTCCATACAGTATATAATGAATAGAAGCTATTCAAATCTAAATCAATGTAGACAGTGCATGACCAATTAAATAAACATCGCAACCCAGTTTTGGACAGTTTGTCGAACACCAGAGGAAACTACGCAACAACATGGATGAACCACACGTGGAACAAGATAAGTACCGAAATCTTCGGAAATCTAGGTACCTGGTGACAGGCGTCACAACAGAAATTATTTTGTTCTTCGTATTGTTTAAATTAGCAGCCATCCTTACTATTTCTTTTATGAATTTGCTAACTGCTATAATTTTTATTGTTCGACTAAGCTTTTCGTCATCACTGACATCTTCAGGTCTTAAACAACCTAAGACTTGGTCCTGGTTGTTTAAGACCTGAAGATGTCAGTGATGACGAAAAGCTTAGTCGAACAATAAAAATTATAGCAGTTAGCAAATTCATAAAAGAAATAGAAATTATTTTGGCCTATTGCATTTGTTTTTTATTACAATATGAGCTCAAAAATGTAAAAGTATGAAAGTGTGTGATTGTGTGAACAAAGAATATACAGTAAACCCTCGATTTAACGGACCTCAGTTTAACGGACTTCGGATTTAACAGAAAAAAGGGGCTTTTCAAACGTATAATGTGCATAAACTGCAGACTCTCCTGTTCTGGCGATATTGCTTGGCTATCGCAGCAGCATTCTTTCGTTTCTTGTTTTGGAACACACAAATTTTCTCATCTTCAATTGTATTTGATGAGAATGGAGTATTCATCAAGAATTCATTTAATTCTTCACGATCCCTGTTTTTGTGTTGTCGTTGACGCAGGCGTCGCACACGTTCAGTGGAAGACATCACGACGACTAACACTGAACAATATACACTGATCAATATAATATTTTATTTCACTGTGAAATATTCGTCCATCGGCTAATACAGCAAGCATTACACTGGCACGTAATTTTTCATTTCGCGTAATCTTTATTGTTACAGATTTGGTTCCCTTTTGGTCCACCGTAAATATACGTAAATAAAAAATACGGGTGTGTCATCGGCATTTCCCATGTGTTCAAGTGAATAATTATGCTTCTTGCGTAAATGAATGACAAATCGCTGATACTGTAGGAGTTTTTCTTCGTAGTCACTCGGTAGTTTTAGCGCGAGTGATGTACATCATTTAAGCGCAAATCCATTTCGCCGCATCATTTGTCTTATACACCCGAAGCTGGCTTTGAAACCGGAGACTTTTAATTCTTCTGCGATTTCTAAAGCTTTTAATTTTAAAACATGTCTAGTGACAGAGAGTCCTTGCCTTCTTAAAAGCCGTACGTATTCACAGACGCTGGACTGCTACAAAACGCCCAACTTGAGGTCCAGCGAATGCTTGTCGCGCAGTATTTGCATTTAAAAGTCGTTCCTTGTTTTCTCCATCGTCGAATACAAGATTCATCAATATCGAATTTCCTTGCGGCTTCGCGATTGCATGTTTTTTCTACATTTTGTATCACAATTAATTTATAATTCGCATCGTACGGGTTACGTTTAATTTGATATGACTGCGTGCCTTTAGTCTCCACAATATCACTCATATCGCAAACGCACTACAAAAACGCCGAATGAAAACAAAGTACAGATAAGCGATGTTGTCGCTGTTACAATAGAAAACCACACTGGCAGTTTACCCGTTATTTAGAAACATGTTACTCACACCCCCCTCTACTCATCCTTTGTCTTGCTGCCTACAGAAGGGTGCGAGCACGCGCGCATGCACACTTTATCTTCCTATTCTTTCTTCAGTTTGCTGTTAAAACATTCGGTTGTAGTCATAAATCATAACGCCAGAGTTAACTACAGCCGGGCAAACTGCTGTTGCTTAGGCAGTAAACAACTCATAGATACCAAAAGCATTTGTCCCGCCAGAAGTCAGTATAACTTCGAATTTTGTTAGCGCGCGAATGCAAGCCGCAGGCCAAATTAGTGACCATGTTTTTAGGAGAAAAAGTGCGGTTTGTATTCGGAACAATACGGTATTTGCATGATATTAATAGTATTAAAATTTCAAGTGTTATAGGCCTATTTGATTTAAATATATCCTCAAAACACAAAATTTGCGATTTAACAGACTTTCGATTTTACGGACACCCCTCAGCCCCAATTAGTCCGTTAAATCGAGGGTTTACTGTATATGTAAGAAGTGTTGGGTTTGCGAAATATATACGTAGTTAAACTGATGATTCAGTATAATCTATTTTTGATGTAATAATTACTTGTAACTTGTTTTACGCCTCAGGGCAGAATAGTAATCTATTTTTGATATAATAATTACGTGTAACTTGTTTTTGGCCTCAGGGCAAAATAGATGTGTTCATTTGGAGGGAATGTCAGTGTAAAGAAAATAATGTATTAAACCAAATTTTTACATAACCAAAAGGTGTTATGCAATCTGTTTGCTCGCGCGTGCCTATTGCTTTCTTGATCGCTGTAGCCAAAGTTTCGCATAAATGAACTGGGGAACTTCTGAGGGGAATTTTAAAAAGTCAGATGCGTTAATTTGGTTGAGTGTTATCCACAAACACTCTGGCGACTCTGGGCACTTCTGAAGGTAAGCAGGTGAGTACGTTACAGGTGCTACATCTACAAGCAGGACGGAGGAAAGTAAGTTTACAATCTAAAACCGGCCGGTTGTATATAATTTAAGTCCGCGGACAAATCAATTTTGGCAACGTAAACCAGTTAAAATGTAATTCAACTACAGTAAAATCAGTACCAAGTGTCGACAGCAAGTGACGAATAAATTAAACAGTTTTAAACAGTTTCAGACAGTTTTATCGAGTGCAGAAGAAAGTAGTGGAACGAGCAATGGCGCCTCACAATGGATAACTCTTCAAGATAGTACAAAAGACCTAGGCAAACTACAAAACAAAACAAATAATGATATTTTAAAAGTAATAGGAGGGTTTTAAAGAATGAAAGTGAGCGTGAATATGAAGTACTGGTGAGCCTTATTAAAAATAAGTAAATGTAATTCTATCTATTATTAAATATGTATATTCATAAATGTGGTCTCTGAATCACCAGAGAAATAGGGGCAACCCCGTTAATGTTTTTAATTGCAAATAAAATACTAAGTTCAATTTACAAAGGTCACGTGTTAGTGTAATTTATTAAACGCTACCTCAGCCTGTTTGCATCATTTAAATCCTTGCTTAACGGATGCTGGGGGTTTCTGGATACAGGTAAGAGTTGGAACGTCAAAGGTAGGTGGTATTTTGTGAGGGAAGTTTGAAAGTTAAAAAATACAATAGATTGTAACTTAACAATTGGTGCCGTGACCAGGATTATTGTTTGTAAAAGTAAAAAGTTTGTAACTTCACAAGTGGTGCCGTGACCAGGATTATTGTTTGTAAAAGTAAAAAGTTTGTAACTTCACAAGTGGTGCCGTGACCAGGATTATTGTTTGTAAAAGTAAAAAGTTTGTAACTTCACAGTTTGTGCTAACATTTTAAAATAGTATAGTACATGATAAACAGACTATAATATATTTTGACTTGTATTTTACACGGTTGGAGCTTTGTTTCAGTTAACAACCAAATTTAATAACTGGTATTATATAATATGGCATCCTCAGCAGTGCCGGATTTACAACTAGGCCGTGGGCTCAGAGGGGGCTGCAAGCTACAGATATTTTTTTTTAACAGAAGTATTTTTATAAAAGTACGAGGCACTTTGATTTATTTAAGTATGATTTTTTGAAATTAAATGATCAATTTTTGTTAATAATACAAATGGAAGACAGTTTTTATTTCAATATTGCGAGCTTATTTTTAAGACGTTGGCATTGTTGAAAACTAATCTGTGCATGCAAAATTTGAATGTCCGCTATATTGCCCCCAAATTTACACAACTGTGGTACTACCCTTGTTTGTTATCATTGTTTATCTGCGTTGTAACTGAATGGTTTGTGATTTGAGGTTATGTTTTTATTTTGTTTTGAACGAAAAGAAGGTAATTTTAGCTTTGTGTGATGAGCAGCATGTTGTTTCGTTGATATTTATTAGTGTGAAAACTTCATGAACATAGAATTGAATCCGTACACTAAACGTATTCATCATAAACATGAACATAAACATTCACATGGCTAATGGAACCTACAAACATAACCTAAAACAAATTAAAGAGGAAGCTCATAAACAATAAAAAAAACTCAAAAGCTAGATCAATTTTGTTTAAACTACACCAGTTTAATGATAGCCCTCCAGTTAACTATGTATCAGAAACTGATTTCAATGTTCCAAGTAGGGGGGGGGGGCTCAGAAAACTTGGCCTAGGGCCTCAAAAATCTTAAATCCGGGGCACTGATCCTGAGTGGTAAAGGAGAATGCCACATCACAGAATGCACAAAACATTTTACTGCCAACAGTAGTATCAACAAAATGTGATTGTCAATCAAAAAAATAAATAAATAAAAGTTGTTATTATAAAACATGAACACACAATGACTTACCTCTTCCAACGGAGCAATGACATTATCACTTTCAATATCAACAACAGTCATTCCTTTTCCCTGTTCGTAGTTAACGTTTTCGTCATCACCATTGAAATCGCTGTCACTTATTGAGCGGAACCAATTCACTACCTACAATAAAAATACTTTCATACATTGTTTGAATAGATTTTTCACTGGTTTATCTCGAAGTAATTACAGAACAACTTCTACACCACTGATAAAAATAATTAACTTAAGAAGATTTGGAGTTATTGAGGTTTCAATAAATATAAAACGCCATTTATGTTTCTTAAACAACAAAATAGGTTTACTAAACCAAATTGATGCCGCCACCAATTGGCAGAGGTGTAATTGCTGTGTGCCATAACGCGTCTGTTGGTAAATGAAATAAGACAAAGAAGATCCTTTAAGATTCTACAGTTCGCAACCAGAGTGGTAAGAATAATCACTAGCCATGAAACTTTGAGGAATTTATATTAAAAAAGAAACAGAATAATTTCAGACTGAGCAAAACAAGTGATCAAAGAATAAAGAGAGTTAAAACTGGTTAATAAATTCATTATATATGGTCTCCAGTCCACAATATGTTAATTAGTTACCTCAAAATAATTCGTCTTGCAACTTAATAGTTTCCTTAACAGTCGTGAATCTAGAATTTGGTCTCGTCTGGCTTCATAGAAAAGATAAGTTAAGACTAATCATAGTTAAGTTAATCTTTAAAGTGACTGAAATCAGTCCAATTAAAATAAACTATAATAACACAATAAAAATATGCATTACTTTAAAAATTGAAACATTGTTTATAAGCTACTTAACTGAATTGATTTTCCTATATTCCATATGCTACTGCTGTGTAATAAACCTGTTTGTGGATGTATCGGTCAAAAACAGTTACTACTATATTAGTATACACGGCTGAAAAAGTAATAAAACAGCCTAAAAATTAAGTGATTAACAAAATTTGTCAACATTTTTAACCCTCTTGGGGGGGGGGGTCTGGTCCCCCCTACAAATACGCCCCTGCTTAACACAACATGTTTCGGAAACAAGTTCTCATCATCAGGTGTTAAAAATCCTTATCTTGCCATCAGAATGTGTTGATGAAATTCAAATATATTGACTTTTTGAATTTCGCCTCATGACAGGATAAGGATTTTTAGCACCTAATGATGGGAACTCGTTCCCGAAACATGTGTTTATGAAACTATTAGTCGCAAGACATATTATATTAACATAAATAATTAATAAATTTGTTTATAAATAATCATTTATTTCATACGTATAATTTATTCAACCACTTTTGCTACAGTTCTTTTTCTGAACAGTAATTACTTAATATATAATGCTATCTTACATTATGTAAAGAAAAAAACATTTCAAATGTAAAATAGCATTAAGCAATATAATTTATTATAATTTAACTGCCCATTTTTTGATGCCAGAGATGTCCAAATGCATGATGCTGGGGATTCACAAAGCCTGGGAACCACTAACCTGGAATGTTTCACAGTAACTCCTACTAACAGGCACGTCAGCAGGATTCCAACAGACTGGTAGTCTGCACACAGAGTGTTTAATAGTATTACTGGTAAACAAAGATTTTGTCCCAGAGCATGTAAACACGTTTTTTATAAGTATTTTTCCCTGAATTTAAAAATGTTAACAGAATTGTTCTATCACCCTTAGTTTTCAAGTTATCTCCTCTTTAAGTGTTATATATATTTTATGGAAATTATGCAGTTATGTTATAGTATTACTTATATAACACAGTATATAAATGAATAAAACATTTGTATTGATTAAGCATTTAAGAATTATCAGTCTGATATAAAAGAAAGTCTGAAATGGCATAGAACAATAAACAATATTATAAATAAAGGTTGGAACCTCCCCCCACCATGAAATAGGCATAATGACTTCCAAGATTTTTTTTTTCATTTGAAGATGGACTTGTTTTTTGTAATAATGTTTCATCCGTAATGGAATCACTTGGTCATGAGTATAAAACAAAGGAGTGGTGTTTGTTTAGTGATTCTTCTAAAGATAGTCTGAAAGCCTTTAAACTGCACATTGGGAATAAGTTTCCATCAGTGCCACTAGCTTATGCTATGGATTTGAAAGAAACTTACGAGAACATAAAACTTCTGCTGGACAATATAAAGTATGAAGAATTTAAGTGGAATATCTGTGGTGACTTAAAAGTACTCGCTCTCTTGCTTGGTCTTCAACTTGGTTTCACCAAGTACTGTTGTTTTCTGTGCAAGCGGGACAGCAGAGACCGAAAAAATCATTACGTACAGAAAGAGTGGCCAAATCGAACATCAGTAACTCCAGGTAAGAAGAATATTGATACTGCACCACTTGTTGATTCAAAAAAAGTTTATTTACCTCCACTATATATAAAGCTGGGGCTTATGAAAAATTTCATGAAAGCAATGGATCGAAATGGGCTTGGATTTGCGTACTAAAAAACAAGTTTCCAAAGATCAGTGATGCAAAAATCAAAGACGGCATCTTTGTAGGACCTCAAATAAGAGACCTAATTAAAGATAACAACTTTGACAGTATGTTAAACGAGGTGGAGAAAGTTGCATGGAAGTTTTTTAAGAGCATTTGCTAGAACTTCTTAGGAAACCATAAATCGAAAAATTATAAAGAAATAGTGGATGATCTTTTAAAATCTTATAAAATCATGGGATGCAACAAGTCAATCAAGATTCACTTCTTGGACTCACACTTAGATTTCTTCCCACCAAATCTAGGCGCAGTCAGCGACGAAAATTGTGAACGGTTATATCAGGATATTTCGGACATGGAAAAGCGGTACCAGGGCAAGTGGAGTCCGAACATGCTAGCTGACTATTGTTGGACCCTAAAGAGTTTTATTCTTCATAAGACAAAATATCGTAGAAAATCCAACATTACTACTTTTTACGTAAAATAATATTGTATTGAGTATGCATTTGAAATATGTAATGTTGTAAAATTAAAATAGTTGTCTCTAAAAATCCTTACGTGATAGAAAAATTCTGAAACCATATCTGAATTCAGCGCGAAAAATGCTATTAGATTCATCCATTTTCACATTTGGGACAAAAAAAGTTTTAATTTTGTATCATAGTGTATTTGAATCCCTCAATACATAAGCCAGATGGGTCACATTAAACTAACTTATTCTTTTAAAAATTAAGGTGTAAACGACATGGCATAGATCAAGAAAGTGATGGCTAAAAAAAAAAAAGATGCAAAATGCTTCACTAGTGTACAAGACAATAATACCTTGAATCGGTTGTTCTGCGACAACAGTTTGTTGACTTCTCGTAACTTTTCCGTAATGTTTGTATAGTTGTGCTGCTTGTACAGACATTTGCTTTCCGCAGAATTTAGCACTTTACTGATGTGTGTAGAAACATCATCGTCCTGTAAACATAACAATTACAGTCACACACTGTATCACAATTACATATAGTTTTACAAATCAACCTGCTCATTTTATATTTTACTTAAGTGCTGGGAAGAAAATTAAAATATGATTACAGTATCAAACGTCTGTGTTTAAAAACTGCTGCGTATTTGTAATTTTTGACATTCATGAAATGAAAGTACTTCAAGCAGTGTGTGCATGTGTAAGTAACAAGTTTAAAAATTCTTCAAACGCATTTTGACTCCTTTGGATACTAATTATTTGTACGAGCTACAAACAGACACAAAATTTATCTCCTTCTTTATTATTATAAAGAAAATAAGACATAAAGTATAGTCATCATCATCGCTGGTGCGGCAGTCCAAATTCGACCTTGACCTCCTGAATTGTATGCCTACATTCCTCTCAGTTCCTCATATCTGCTATTCTTAAAACTGCTTTGCTAATTTTATCAATCAAGTCTTCCCAACATTTTCATGGATTCATTATATTTGGTCTCCAGTCGCAGTGAAATTGAAATAAATAAATACCTTTTTCTTTATCCGTGCTGCGACTACGTCTTTGATGTCTTACGACATGTTTCGGGAACACGTTCCCATCATCAGGTAAAATTGTTTTTTCTTCTAGTTCATAACGAACGTGTCAAGAATATAATAATTAAAACACATCAACACATAAACACATAACACAATGAGTATGATAGAACTCAGTCCACGCAACAAACTGACTGTAACTGACCACGTAATCAACAAAGACGTAGTCTACTGTACTACTGTAGTCACGTAATCACTGGATTACGTGGTCAGTTACAGTACGGCAGTGCGCACTGTTGCGTGGACTGAGTTCTATCATACTCATTGTGTTATGTGTTTATGTGTTTTAATTATTATATTCTTGACACGTTCGTTATGAACTAGAAGAAAAAACAATTTTACCTGATGATGGGAACGTGTTCCCGAAACATGTCGTAAGACATCAAAGACGTAGTCGCAGCACGGATAAAGAAAAAGGTATTTATTTATTTCATTTTCATGGACTGTCTACTTTCACTTTTTCCTTTAAGTGTGCATTTGAGAACTTTTCTCTGGCGTTCTTCTGTCCACATGACAAGCCCATTAGTTTTTTTTTTATGTTGGTGGAGTTACATTACTGACATGTTTCTTCATGTCATTAACCAATGATTATACTAACAGCAGAAAAATGGTGACTCAACGGGCTGCCTCCACTGAAAGTGATACGCAGCCGTTGATGATTAGGGACAACTCGGCGCCAACATGTATTTTCATTTTACTAATGATTCAATCTGATTGGTGTACAGAGACACTGTTGGAACATGGTGCACTAATAAGAACTCAATAATGCATCAACGGCTAACAAATGTTATCCTGGTCGAGCCTGTATTACCCAATATGACTGGTCACTGTATAATCTTCTATGAACACGGTGACTTGGCATTACAGATACTTGGCAATAATTTTACATCAGCCTAACTTGACTTTTCTGAAATTTGTAAATAATGGGGAAAGAAATCAGACCTGGTTTCAGAGACTACTGTTGGAATTGAGAGTTGTTGACTGAGACCACCGAATAGGGCAGCCAACCCTATGCCGGCTAGATTTTGTACCGACCTTCTCTGATCTAGATCCATCGTGTTCTGTTATAGGACCACCTCAAAAAGGGTGTGGCTCTTCACCACGCACGACGGTCTTGAGTAGGTACAGGCTATGGTCCAAACGGCTGTATGTTCCGCATATCCTACTCCTGAATGTGAAAGGTGGACTGTGAAATAGGAACAGGCCACTAAAGCCTAAACCGTTAAGAAGATGATGATGAAGAAGTCAGGCACTTTTGTCTTTTCAACTTGGATGTTCTTCCTATACCATAAAATTCGTGACAATTTTGTGACCCAGGTTAACACATTAATTCTAAACAAAGACTTACAGTTGTACATCATTGTATACTAGGAGAATCCAGAACCTACATTCACAGTAATATTATGAATATTGTATAATACAATATATGAAGTGATACTGTGATTACTATTCTTAAAACTATTTGTCATAATACACAGTACATTGTTACACATACATACGTTGTTACTCATATGTATCTATACTGTACTATCCACTGTTAATGTATAATGTATGTACATTGATATACACTCTTTACTGAATACACTAGAATGTTTCGCATCAATGTACTATACATTGATAGTTAAAGATAGTTTGTTCTCGAAGATTCTACAATATGCACCTGGAATTACGGGACTTAACATAACAAGCTTCGAGGTTACGCAATAGTAACAGCTCTTCCCCGCCCCCTGCCCAACAGCATTGTCACACGTTACACTTGGTTATGCGTAGGCAAAGGGGAGTGAAGCGACATGGCAATACCACAGTTACCTCGAAGCTTACTTTGATACATCTCACATAATAGTAAGTGATGCAAGTTATGCACGTTTGTGAATGACGTCATTACCAACTGTGTATAAGACAGTAATAGACGGATAAAAGTTAGTCTTGATTCAGACATCAGTGAGTTATATAGTTAGTGTGTACGTGTTTGATACCATATTTGTGGATCAATATTATATTTATGCGTTATCTTTTTGTTTGAATAAATTACTGTCGTGATAATAATTAATTTTATATCACAGTTGTGTATGGAAATTGTACAGTACTTTGTAAGTTTTTTTTTATTTTGTAAAAAATTATTTGTGATATTGGTTAATAAACCAGGTGTCGACAGTGGCACGAGCGTTTTATTTCAAACGCTGACCTAGAAGATGACAAAATGCATTCAAAAATCTATGATTCGCTAGAGAAACTTAATGACCACAGACATTGTGGAAATGGTAGGCATATCCAACAGATCAGTCTGCAGAATAAATAAAGAAAAAACAACAAGCACTGAAAGTGAGATCTCCAGTATACTGTTTCCGTTCTTACCTTAATCCTGAAGTAAACAAACAGGTGTGGCACATCTGAAACACTATTTGCTGCTTGAATTAGAGGCGTGTCACTCTGACAGAAGGAGTACAGTCAGGGTACATATAATATTGATACTGTATAAACACACGTGATTTGTAATCATTTGTCCTGAGCAAAGTAAAATTTATGTGACAGTGTCACACCAACAGTGAAACATTTTATAACACCAGTTAATGATTTTTGTTATTAACCGTTTAAATATCTCAACAAACAAAAAAGTAAAGTTTACTTAAAATGAAAACAGAAGCTGTGATGATAATTACCAGTGTACTGAATACTATCAGTTGCTGTCAGAGAGTAATTCAACGCCTTCCATATCTGTATGATCCAACGTCTGAACTTGTATGATCACTTCAGTCCGCGTTATAATCGATAAGATTGTTCACTGTCCACGACGTCGGGAATGTGGGCCAGTTGGAAATAGTTTATCCTTGATTATATGCTGCATACAATTACTCCACTTGTCCGCCATTGTTACTTCCATGTTCCTTAAGAAAATGGAAGTATGGTGATGGCAAAAAAAAATCGTGTTCGAGATTATTGCAGATTCTGATTGTACTACCCTCAAAACATGGAAAAAAGTCATTTTTCGAAAAGTGTCTCTGTGTGTGTCTGTGTCTGTCTGTCTGTGTGTCTATCTGTAGATTTTTCTATGGGAAACGATAACTGCCGCAAATTCAAACAGAATCAAATAATTTTTTGCGTACAGCCCTGATTTGTAGAGTACTCACGACCTATTGTTTTTGGTGAAGATCGGTTGAGGGAAAGGGGTAGATAACCTGCAACGGTTTTTTTTATCAAGGGTAATTTTTTTTTGGCAAACGATAACAGCCGCAAATTCAAACAGAATCAAATAATGTTTCGCATACAGCCCTGAATTGTAGAGTTCTCAAGACCTATTGTTTTTGGTGAAGATCGGTTAAGGGAAAGGGGTAGTTTACCTGCAACGTTTTATGTTTTAACAAGGGTATTTCCTATGGCAAACGATAACAGCCGCAAATTCAAACAGAATCAAATAATATTTTGCATGCAACTCTAATTTGTAGAGTTCTCAAGACCTATTGTTTTTGGTGAAGATCGGTTAAGGGAAAGGGGTAGTTTACCTACAACGTTTTTTTAACAAGGGTATTTTCTATGGCAAACGATAACAGCCGCAAATTCAAACAGAATCAAATAATTTTCTGCATACAGCCCTGATTTGTAGAGTACTCAGGACCTATTATTTTTGGTGAAGATCGGTTGAGGGGAAGGGGTAGTTTACCTGCAACGTTTTTTATCAAGCGTATTTTCTATGGCAAACGATAACAGCCGCAAATTCAAACAGAATCAAATAAGTTTTTGCATACGTCCCTGAATTGTAGAGGTCTCAAGGACTTTCGATTTTAATGAAGATCGGTTAAGGGAAAGGGGTAGTTTACCAGCAACCTTTTACGTTTTAACAAGAGTAAAGTACTTGAAAATTTTATTTAAACTTTTTGAAACAATGGTAATTGTTAAAAATAAAATAATTTTGTTGCCAGGCAATAAAATTATAATTTTTTCATTTTAATGTAAATTATGTTTGAGTTAATATCTTTATATATACAGTGGAACTTGGTTATTACGGCCTCGGCTGTTACGCCAACTCGGGTGTAGCGTTATTTTGTCATAAGTCCGGTCAAACTGATATCTTTAACATTATAAAAATTCCCGGTTTTAACGTCACTAAATATTGTACTACTCTGTTATAGCATCAAATATTTCTCAGATATTTTACTCTAAATTTCATATAAACGTATATATGTGCACGCGCGCGCTAGCCCATGGCTACAGACATACATTGTATGCAAGCAATAAGCACTGTAACAGGACTGCCGGCGCCAGCCATTTTACGTGCTCCAACGGATGGCTAGATCGATTTAAGGCCCGACACTCGATTTCCTTTGCAAAAATTTGTGGTGAGGCAAAATGCGTAGATCTGAACGTTACAGGCGATTGGGTGCGTAACACTTGGCCAGAAATTAGACGATCATATAAAGATGAAGACATCTTTAATGGACATGAAGCTGGAATTTTTTATAAATTAACTCCAGATAAGACTTTCAAATTTAAAAATGAAAAGTGCGTTGGTGGGAAGCTCTCTAAACAAAGAATTACAGTTTTTGTTTGTGCGAACATGATGGGAACCGAAAAAAGGAAACTTTTAGTTATCGGGAAAAGTTTGCATCCTAGATGTTTTAAAAACATCAAAAAACTTCCTGTAAGTTACACTGCCAACATAAAAGCGTGGACGACTTCTAGTATTTTTGAAGATGACTTCTGTACGTGTGTATGTCACTGAACTCCTCCATGTATAAAATAATATATCGTTCGTGGCAGGTAAGCATATCTCAGTTATGTAATGTTTACGTTTCCATTTTATTATTATGCCTACAGCAATAAAAAGGCAGGTAAGACACACACACACACACACACACACACACACACACACACACACACACAATTCACGTTATTTCTTGCCTCACTCATGTTTATTTTCTTACATTTGCACGCTTTTTAAATGGAAAGTGCCGAAACCCACACCAACATAACACGTGCAAGCCGAAAAAATGGACATCAATTTGCTTCCTGTGGATCGCTGGGCAATGTAACTGCACGTGTTTACAGAGGAACGATTCATAGACAGACTTTTCGTCTTTAGGGAATGAACCCTCTGCAAGATGCTGAGGGTCCATGAGTGACTTCGGAGCGCTCCTTCTTTTTCGCGTGTTTGTTCTGTGAAACATACACTGTAGATTCGCAGCTTTACTCTAAGCAACGCTCAATAGGAAATGTTGAAAATTTTTGTCCACAGTGTACCCTCATTCACACTAAACCTGCTCTGATGTTTTAATTACGGACATCATAATATTAAAACTTTGGAAACTTGAGCACTACTTAATGGAGATCAATCATTAACTTATACAAGCCATTAATTTTATGCATATTTTTTATATATATGTGTACAACGTTATCGGCAACAAAGAAGTAGTTTTTGTTAAAATTCCTTCTCGAGATATTTGGCCGTAGTCCAATGTTTTCTACAAAACCAGACGTTTCGGCAATGCCATCGACTTCCATCATCAGTGAATATCGAGTGCGATAACGTGAGGTGGTATATGTTAGTGACCACAGTACTGTGGTTAAGGCTGAAGCAGTAAGTAGAAAGAAGTAGTTTCTATGGTAATATTTCATTTCGAAAATGATTTTAAAATTAATCTTAGAATATGGAAGTCATGTATGGTTCTCCATACCGATATTTTACTTCCATGTTCCTTAAGGAAATGGAAGTATGGTGATGGCAAAAAAAATCGTGTTCGAGATTATTGCAGATTCTGATTGTACTACACTAAAAACATGAAAAAAAGTCGTTTTACTTCCATATTCCTTAAGGAATGGAAGTATGGTGATGGCAAAAAAAATCGTGTTCGAGATTATTGCAGATTCTGATTCTACTACACTCAAAACATGAAAAAAAGTCGTTTTCCGAAAAGTGTCTGTGTGTCTGTCTGTGTGTCTGTCTGTCTGTCTGTCTGTCTCTGTCTGTAGATTTTTTTTCTATGGCAAACGATAACTGCCGCAAATTCAAACAGAATCAAATAATTTTTTGCATGCAGCCCTGATTTGCAGAGTACTCGCGACCTATTGTTTTTGGTGAAGATCGGTTGAGGGAAAGGGGTAGTTTACCTGCAACGGTTTTTTTTTAGCAAGGGTAATTTTGTTTGTTTGGCAAACGATAACAGCCGCAAATTCAAACAGAATCAAATAATGTTTCGCATACAGCCCTGAATTGTAGAGTTCTCAAGATCTGTTGATTTTGGTGAAGATCGGTTAAGGGAAAGGGGTAGTTTACCTGTAACGTTTTATGTTTTAACAAGGGTATTTCCTATGGGAAATGATAACAGCCGCAAATTCAAACAGAATCAAAAGATTATTTGCATACAGCCCTAAATTGTAGAGTTCTCAAGACCTATTGTTTTTGGTGAAGTTCGGTTGAGGGAAAGGGGTAGTTTACCTGCAACGTTTTTCTAACAAGGGTATTTTCTATGGCAAACGATAACAGCCGCAAATTCAAACAGAATCAAATAATGTTTTGCATACAGCCCTGATTTGTAGAGTACTCAAGACCTATTGTTTTTGGTGAAGATCGGTTAAGGGAAAGGGGTAGTTTACCTGTAACGTTTTGTTTTAACAAGGGTATTTCCTATGGCAAACGATAACAGCCGCAAATTCAAACAGAATCAAAAGATTATTTGCATACAGCCCTAAATTGTAGAGTTCTCAAGACCTATTGTTTTTGGTGAAGATCGGTTAAGGGGAAGGGGTAGTTTACCTGCAACGTTTTTTTAAAAAGGGTATTTTCTATGGCAAACGATAACAGCCGCAAATTCAAACAGAATCAAATAATGTTTTGCATACAGCCCTGATTTGTAGAGTACTCAAGACCTATTGTTTTTGGTGAAGATCGGTTAAGGGGAAGGGGTAGTTTACCTGCAACGTTTTTTTTTCAAGCGTATTTTCTATGGCAAACGATAACAGCCGCAAATTCAAACAGAATCAAATAATTTTTTGCATACGTCCCTGAATTGTAGAGGTCTCAATGACTTTCGATTTTGGTGAAGATCGGTTAAGGGGAAGGGGTAGTTTATCTGCAACCTTTTACGTTTTAACAAGAGTAAAGTACTTGAAAATTTATTTAAACTTTTTGAAACAATGGTAATTGTTAAAAATAAAATAATTTTGTTGCCAGGCAATAAAATTATAATTTTTTCATTTTAATGTAATATAATATTTTTCATTTAATACAGCAATAAAAAGGCAGGTAAGACACAGCCTGGCTGTTTGGCTGAAAATGATTTTAAATATAAATCTTAGAATATGGAAGTCATGTATGGTTCTCCATACCGATATTTTCAAAAAGTGTCTGTGTCTGTCCGTCTGTGTGTCTATCTGTAGATTTTTTTCTATGGCAAACGATAACTGCCGCATATTCAAACAGAATCAAATAATTTTTTGCGTACAGCCCTGATTTGTAGAGTACTCACGACCTATTGTTTTTGGTGAAGATCGGTTGAGGGAAAGGGGTAGTTTACTTGCAACGGTTTTTTTTTATAAAGGGTAATTTTTTTGTTTTGGCAAACGATAACAGCCGCAAATTCAGACAGACTCAAATAATGTTTCGCATACAGCCCTGAATTGTAGAGTTCTCAAGACCTATTGTTTTTGGTAAAGATCGGTTAAGGGAAAGGGGTAGTTTACCTGCAACGTTTTATGTTTTAACAAGGGTATTTTCTATGGAAAACGATAACAGCCGCAAATTCAAACAGAATCAAATAATTTTTTGCATACAGCCCTGATTTGTAGAGTACTCACGACCTATTGTTTTTGGTGAAGATCGGTTGAGGGAAAGGGGTAGTTTACCTGCAATGGTTTTTTTATCAAGGGTAATTTTTTTTTGGCAAACGATAACTGCCGCATATTCAAACAGAATCAAATAATTTTTTGCATACATCACTGAATTGTAGAGAACTCAACAAGGCCTTTTTATTTTGGTGAAGATCGGTTAAGGGGAAGGTGTAGTTTACCTGCAACCTTTTACGTTTTAACAACAGTAAAGTACTTGAAAATTCATTTAAACTTTTTCAAACAATGGTAATTGTTAAAAATAAAATAATTTTGTTGCCAGGCAATAAAATTATAATTTTTTCATTTTAGTGTAAATCATGTATGAGTGAAAATATATCGTTCGTGGCAGGCAAGCATATCTCAATTATGTAATGTTTACGTTTCCATTTTATTATTATGATTACTGCAATAAAAAGGCAGGGAAGACAGACACACACACACACACACACACACACACACACAAAATTCACGTTATTTCTGGCCTCACTCATGTTTATTTTCTTACATTTGTACGCGTTTTACATGGAAAGTGCCGAAACCCACACCAACATAACGCGTGCAAGCCGAAAAAGTGTCCAGCGTGGATAGCGATTTGCTTCCTGTGGATCGCTGGGCAGTGTAACTACTGCACGTGTTTACAGAGGAACGATTCATAGACAGACTTTTCGTCTTTAGAGAATGAACCCTCTGCAAGATGCTGAGGGTCCATGAGTGACTTTGGAGCGCTCCTTCTTTTCCGTGTGTTTGTTCTGTGAAACGTACGCTGTAGATTCGCAGCTTTACTCTAAGCAACGCTCAATAGGAAATGTTGAAAATTTTTGTCCACGGTGTACCCTCATACACACTAAACCTGCTCTGATGTTTTAATTACGGACATCATAATATTAAAACTTTAGAAACTTGAGCACTACTTAATGGAGATCAATCATTAACTTATACAAGCCATTAATTTTATGCATATTTTTTATATATATGTGTACTACGTTATCAGCAACAAAGAAATAGTTTTTGTTAAAACTCCTTCCCAGGACATTTGGCCATAGTCCAATGTTTTCTACAAAACCAGACGTTTCGGCAATGCCATCGACATCCATCATCAGTGAAAATCAAGTCCGATAACGTGAGGTGGTATACGTTAGTGACCACAGTACTGTGGTTAAGGCTGAAGCAGTAAGTAGAAAGAAGTAGTTTCTATGGTAATATTTCATTTAGAACATGATTTTAAATATAAATCTTAGAACATGGAAGTCATGTATGGTTCTCCATACCGATATTTTCATTTACCGCCTTGTCAATAAATTGTTTTATACCAAGTAGCGAATGTTGTGTTCTGATGGGCAACATATCCTTTCAACTGTCTCCATATTAATTCAATACGATTCAGAATACCATGATAAGGAGGGAGTCTTAAAACGACATGCCCTGATTTAAGTGGCAAGACAACTCTCACATGACTATATAGACATTCTGCACATGCACGTAATACATTTCTGTGTAAACAGTGTCAACGCCCCTGACCAATAGTGTTTCAGATTTGCCACGTGGGTTTGTTTACACTAGGATTGAACTAAGAATGGAAAGAATATACATAAACAGAATAGTTGCTGTATTCATTACTACTCATATACATAATTTACAAACAGGAGTAACCAGTGGCGGCTGGTGTTATGGTTACAGTGTTGAACCACCACCAATATAGAATAACTAAACTATAAAATAATATATGAAAACATCAAGCAGCTAAAAGTGTCATAAGCATATTACTGCAGATTCCACGCAGCTATGTTCACGTACAATTCAAATGTGGTGCGCAGGCTGGTGGTTGTAGGCCGCTTGCAACTCCAACAGTAAATGGCAGAGCTTACTACACAAACATACGGGAGGACGTGCACTACTCTTCACAACTGCCCTATGTTCCCAATGTAAGCTTGGTGGTTGCTAAGTTTCTGCAACGCTCCACTAGTGCTGTAGCACAATTTTGAGTGTGAAATCAGCACAGCCTTCTTGATTTATAAGTTGTGTCAGGTTTATGTTGGTTTAAAGTAAACATTATCCGTTGTTTGAGGTTATAAAATTATAGTAATAATTTACTATTATCAAACTATGATTTTGATAGTTCAATGTCTTTTAACCCCTCTCCCGTCCAATCAACCAACTACTGCAACCACCAAAATTTGGAACCACCAGCCGCCACTGGAAGTAACACTGTTGCACACCACTATATATTTTTTTTCCGATTAGTGGTTTCAAGCTTCACAGCTCATCATCAGATCGGAAGGACAGGATGATACTTCCGATCTGATGATAGAGCTGTGAAGCTTGAAAGCGTGTGATTATAACCACTAACACAACTTTATTAATAACAATTTACATTACAACAACTCCTCTGTAATATAAGTGTCGTTTGGAGATCATTCTATATAATTATGAATTCTTGACTTTTGTTGTCCATAACATGTCCGACTGTTACTAAGCACTAACAAACACTATTCTGATGCGGAACACAAGTAATATGAATAATTTTTTTTTTGTACTTTTACCTCGTTGCCTAAGTTAGCTTTCGCTCATTCTAAGTTTCATCAGAGGCTGCCATTAGGTGCTGCTGTCCAATACATGATTTTGGAGTTGGTGCCATCTTTTGAAAGATTGTTGTTGTGTTTGTAATATGTTTTTTGTTGTGTTCAAATAGTATGTCTGATTTATAATGTGTCTGTTTTGGATGTTGTTTCCACACATTTTCATGTGTTTGTATACTTCCAGTTGTTTAGACAGTGTCCAGTTTTGCCGAAAGGTCATTAGTAAACTTTTTGTCTCCATTAATAATATAATTTTTGGAAAATTTTATAAAATAATGTTACTATTTTCATATCTACTCTGTTATTACCTTGATCATATTAATATTTACATTTAGTAAATAGACACTTTTGATTAGGCCTACAAATTTTCTTTATTAGTGTTCATTATTTATTATCACTAATAAAAAATATTCATAGAACTAAACTAACTGTATATTTACTAATTTTAAATATTGTAACGAGCATGGTATCGAACCGCATAGAACAGCTGAAAACATTCTCCACTGCCCCCCCCCCCCCCCCCCGTTCGGTGCACCAAGTGTTGCACCAGTAAAGGCCGCTCTCAAGTAGGTTCTAGTGTATTCAAGAACACTCTTGAGATATAACAAAACTGAAAGTTAACGGCATGGAAATGCGCGAAACGCTTACGGTCAGAGGGGAAAGGCGATGTGGAGGGAGTCGCTATGAGATGTGAGAAGAGAATTGTTGTTATCAGCGACGCTGCTGCCAACCAATGAATATCATTTCTAATAGTAACAAAAACTCATGACTGTTAAGGTTTGTTTGTAAATATTGTAACATGACATAAGGTAGTGAAGATCCATGATAATTAACTATAAATTAAAGAAGCTGAAGACAAGAATAAGAAGCAAAAACTTATAAACCCAGAGATTAATAACCCAATAATCCAAATGATAAATGACTGATAAGCTGACAATGACCTGACACAATAGATCGGATAAATACAAAAGGAACCACGGAACAATGAAGAAGAAGCTAAGAACTAAATGTAATCAAGACATTAAGAATGAACCTTGTAAATCCCGAATAATGACCATTAAAATGTATGTTAACAAATGAACTAATATAATTAGAGTGTAGATGAGATTTACCTAGGTTAATAATGTTAACGAAAGATAGTAATGTTATGTATATTTTATTGATGAAGGAATGTGTTTATAAATATAAGTTAGGGAATTAATAATACACACACCCTAATAAATAGTGATGAATATAATCAAAACTAGTAAACATACCCTAAGGCAAATCAAGGCCACAGTCAATTACCAAAAGTGATCATTTGTGAAGGGAAAATAAAATAAACAATTATAACCAGTAACCCCATGATGATACTAACATCAATGAACAACCCAGTGAATAATCAAGTGAGTGGAAGGAGTATATTAATATAAAGTGGTGACATGTAGTAATAGCATGTTGCACATAGTAAGTGAAAGTGTAAAAGTCAAAAACCTTCTATGAAGGAAAAAGTGTAGTTGGTGAACTTCAAAAAGTATTCTAATTAATAAACTGTATTAGAATAACAGGAAGACCAGTGATAAACTTTGTACTAGTAAGTAAGAGGAACTCATTATAATGTAATTAAAGTAAGCCATAGGTAATAAGGATTATAGGATAAGATAGAAATTAAGGCTTTGGAATGAAGTACAAACAAGAACGATAGACAATTTTTTCAAGTGAAGGAATGGAGGAATAGTATATATTGTGTAAAGTATAGTTTAATGTTAGTATAATAAGGAGGTTAGTATTGTTTTAAAAGAACCAATATAATGTAATGGATTATTAATTGAACCAGATAGTAGAAGGGAGCAGAAAGGTAGTTAGAAGTTATTTCAGGCTTGAACCTGTAAAGAAAATGTTTATTATTATAATAAGAGGTGTAGTTAGGAACACCAATGTTTATTACTTGTTTCTGTTAAAAAATTGTGTTAAAACTACCAAATATAAAGGTAAGAAGCTACTAAGAAATGTTAGATAGTAGTATAGTAAAATCTAGGCTCTAGGCCTAACTGTTAAATAAGAATTTAGTAAATTTGATAATAGTCCAATATTGAAGCAGAGTATACCAAATGTTGAAACAAATTAAGTGAGTATTCCTAATACCAAAATGTATGAATAACAGCCAATTTTGAATAAAATATATGTAAAATATAAATAAGAAAAATAACAAAAATGTAATTAGCTACTCAAAAGTGACCATGGGTATCAAAATGACCCTTATAAAAAATCATGAACAATGGTATTCATGTAATAAACCTAGCTAGTAACATAAGAAAGAAATCTTCATTTGAAGATATTTTATTCTTCGTATTGTTTAAATTAGCAGCCATCCTTACTTTTCTTTTATAAAATTGCTAAACTGCTATAATTGTTTTTATTATTTAGACAAAGCTTTTCGTCATTATTGACATCTTCAGGTCTTAAACAAATGTTTAAGACCTGAAGATGTCAATAATGACGAAAAGCTTTGTCTAAATAATAAAAACAATTATAGCAGTTTAGCAATTTTATAAAAGAAAAGTGAAGATATTTTGTAAAATTAACTAAAATAAGACGTTAAAACATGACATAAATTAATGACCAATGAGAATTAGCACAATTTATTAGGTAACCATAGCAACCGAAATGTTTTGCCAAAAAACCGTTGAATTTTAGTTAGTCCATTATTGACCGACGCCGAGGGCGGATTGATGTAGCTCTCACCCCAAATTTAATTCCAAATAAGTGAATTTTAACTAAAATCAAAGGAAAGGAAGATTGTAATAGCAGCCCAGGGAATACTGGATAATATATTATTTATTAAATTTTTTTTTTCACAAACCATAATTACCCGAGGAAATCAAGAAGACGTCTGGAAGAATAGATGACGACTCATCCCAAAGGAAGATCATAGGGACCTACTTCAACTCAAGGAGACGGACGACCGCAGAACGAGTACGAAGCCGAACTGTACGGAAGAAACCGTCCGGATGAGATTGATGAGATTCCGAAGAATAGAAGACGACTGGATCCATCCGGAAGAAGAAGACGGCATCACAGAAGCTCCATCGAAAATTTATGAGTATAAACAATAATCCCATTAAACGAATTCCAAATTTTTCTATCAAAAATAATAAACAATTTTCACTTCACTGATCACTATTCTGATTTAGAACTGAAGGTATTGGTAACATCACTATTTGAACTTTAATCAGTTGATAATTATTAAAATTGAGATATAATAAATAGTTAACGAACATTTCTAATTGACCAAATCCTAACCAAATATTTTACTAAATCTCATTGATGATTACTTACTCGAATGTATTAAAATATTAATTTTTTGTGTACCTAGTATTAAGAATTATTATAAATTTGTGTATTTTAGCCGTAGTCCAATACTTCTGTAGCCAAAAGGACTTATTAACACCCCTGAGTAAAACATTTTAATTGTGAACCAACGATAACCGCCAAGACGGTGTGTACAAAAACATTGGAACTGAGCATGCCAACTGAGCAACTGTAATAGCCGGTGCTAAAAATAAAATTGATGTACTACTAAATAACTGAAAACTATCAAAGTGCTAATAAATATTCTTATTCTGCAACACTGTATGTTTGATTCGAGTAAATTAAGATAATAAATAAAAATTTATTGAAGTGAAAACCTCAAAACAAGACGTTAGCGAAGTCGACACTGAAGAAAGGCGTGTGCCAATCAGGTGGTGAGGCGGCAATATTCAAACCAAACGCCGAGAGATACGGTTTACCCGTAAGTGGTAAGAGAAGGTACAATTTGACTTGCTACACGCAAATAACAGTGACAGAATTTATTGAACTTATTAATAACGTCAATCATACACACATACTATACCACGAACCCAACGAGCGAGTTAATAAACGCTCGACACCCCCACATATACTATACGAAGATAGAACGACTTACAGATACAGAATAACACAAAATCTTAAACACCTCATATAAAGCGATATTACAATATGTCATCACGAATCGCCATTTGCGCGTGTGTGGGGGGGGTACCTACAGTCACACAGCTGGCTTACAAAAATAATTATACATTTATTGTTTCTGACATAAATCAAATAATAACAACAATAATAGTAATAATAATAATAATATTATAATTGTATTTATCTACATTTACAAACAAAAGTGAAATAAATAAATCAATAAATAAATACAATTGGAGCAGTACATGTATTGGAATTTGTTGCTGTTACATATCAAACATATCTGAGTGTTATTTGGTTGTCATTGTGTACTGCTGGACGTAAAAAACTACAGCCTCCCTGACCGTTCTTAATGCAATGGAATTTGCAAACTGTACACATCTACTCCTTAATTACACTCGACTATCTTTCCAGTTTATAATTACATAAAGGAACGCGTTCTTCGTATTAATTTAATTGCAAGAATCTTTTTAATCCTGGACAACAAGAAACTGTTTCTAGAAGAAGTCAAAAGCAAGTAATTTCAATACAGAATTTTAGGAAAAGAATATCTTTTAAAAAAAAACTATAGTGGACCTCTGCGTGACCTATATAAAGCCATAGCAGTCGGCGTGTCAGTTCAGTTTCGTGAGCGATTTTCCTTAGCGCAGATTGAATGTTTGTCGAAGTGAAGTGTTACTGTGTTAATAATTGTGTGGAACTATTAATTGACATTGTTATTAGCGTGTGGACAAATCTAACTGGAATTATTATACGAGTTGATTACGAATTGTTAATTGTGATAATTGAAGATGGTTTTTAGTGACTTCATTGGTGTCTTGTATTTTGTTTTCCACTGTACCATGCAATGATCGGTGAGACCGTCGTAACAATATTATTAAAATGTTCTACCAAGTGCCAAGATACCATTCAGTTTAATTGATCATTATCATCATTTCCAATGAGGATTAAACCAAACAATGGTTTCTTCCAGTACCAAGCAGACAGCCTAGAGCTGGTCACTCCAATGTTTCTTCGGACATCACACATCTCTCCGTCCTTACGGTTTATAATTCAATAGCTGTTTGGTGATGTGGCAGTCATTCATTCGGTTAAGAAGTTTCAAACATTTTAGTATTGGGCAATCCTATTGAGTATACTCATATTGTTCAGCTTCTCCCATATGTCTGCATTTCCTCTACAATCTTGAATAGTGTATCCTGGCAAGTGGCCGAGAACTCTCACTTCTCATGATCATATTGAGGGGTTAGTGGTAAAACTACTCAAGTCCAATGATTACTCAAAAAACACATTTTACTTTTTTTATTAATTTCTATTTTCCTTCTCATTTTTCAAAACTTATTAAATCAATAAAAAACTATTGATAATAAAAATTAACATCGAAAATTAGAAAGCATCGACAATTTTATGATCTATCACTTGAAAACCTTTAATTTCATTATCCCTAAATTCACCTATGTGGATTTGGGTAACCCACATATGATCACATCTCATCATGATCTTCTCTTTTATTGATCGTATTATTTTCTTGTATACTTTTTTACTATGAGTACACATTTTTTTTATCTGTTTTATTTTTAGCAGATTATGTTTTCATTTATTAAATAATAATATTTAATACATTCGTTTTATAATATTAAATCAGTACATTACAAAAATAAAAAAATATTTTATTTTAAAACCTGTTATCTTGATATTCGCCTGTTACTAACATCACCTACAGAATATGGTGTCACCTATATTAGGTCATTGACAAACTTCACCGGAGTAAAGCATAAAAGTCTTGTCAGTAAAATTCACTACAGTTTTATTACAAAAAGTTTCAGAAAACTGCTCACAAGTATCCAATAATTAGAGAAAATTAAAATTTACTATGTATCAATATTTTAATTAAAAATTTGTTTAGTGGATGGTTAGTGAGGATCGGTAAAAAATAACACAAATTTTAACTATTTTGCGTCGATGTTTCGACAATATTTATTGTCATCTTCAGGACCTGTGTATGAAATACAAAAGAAATGTCAAACACAACGGAACAATTAAATATTTGGGTGAACGTGTTCATGTATGTGAGTGAGTGTGTGCGTGCGTATGTATGTATCATTGTATATGTGAAGACTTATGATAGTTTGTTTACATCTTCAAATCTAAAACATCCCGTTTTAGTTATAGGTAATATATTTTACTCTGCTATATGTTGACTGCTGTAGATAAAAACAATTTATGTACCAATCTAATATCCAATTGTTGATTACTGTTTGTTTAATTAATTACAATATCATTACATTTAGTAATTTAAATTGTAATACTGTATAAATTAAGTTCTCTCATACTATAATTTGCCCTTTTTCTTAAAGATAATTTGAAGATGTAAACAAACTATCATAAGTCTTCACATATACAATGATACATACATACGCACGCACACACTAACATACACGAACACGTTCACCCAAATATTTAATTTATATACAAAGGTACAAACTTACCGATTTTTATTTTCCGTCGTGCGACTTCGTATATTTTATTTATTCACTACGCGTGCGTATTTCGGTATGATGTTCAGTTTTTTGCACATTTTGTTAAATTTGATGTTACGTGTAACTATAATCATTTTTATTCTAGTATTTTTATATTTATAGACAATACCTGCCTGACGGGCTCCAATATAATACATTTTATTGTTTTGTCTCCAAGTCGCGCTCTAATACAAAGGTACAAACTTACCTATTTTTATTTTCCGTTGTGCGACTTCGTTTTATTTATTCACTACGCGTGCGTATTTCGGTATGATGTTCAGTTTTTTGCACATTTTGTTAAATTTGATGTTAAGTGCAACCTTAATCATTTTTATAATCATTTTAATGACTTGGAGACAAAACAATAAAATGTATTATATTGGAGCCCGTCAGGCAGGTATTGTCTATAAATATAAAAATACTAGAATAAAAATGATTAAGGTTGCACTTAACATCAAATTTAACAAAATGTGCAAAAAACTGAATATCATACTGAAATACGCACGCGTAGTGAATAAATAAAATATACGAAGTCGCACGACGGAAAATAAAAATAGGTAAGTTTGTACCTTTGTATTAGAGCGTGACTTGGAGACAAAACAATAAAATGTATTAAATATTTAATTGTTCCGTTGTGTTTGACATTTCTTTTGTATTTCATACACAGGTCCTGAAGATGACAATAAATATTGTCGAAACGTCGACACAAAATAGTTAAATTTGTGTTATTTTTGACAGATCCTCACTAACCATCCATTAAAAATTCATTGATTGACGGTCACTAAAATTTAAGGATTTAATTTAAAAAGTTATAAAAAATTACATCTAGACTTTCACTTGGCTATCTACATCCCTATAACAGGGATCCATCTGTTATTACAGAAGTCAATTTAAACAGCCAAAAGTACATTATGTAAAGCCAATTGTGTACCGCACTAGAATCGCAAATCATGCAAAAATGCATTGATTCCATCCAAAAATTCAGGTCATTATAAGAGTATTGTTTTTTATTTTTGTGGCATTTAAATAGATTTTCAATTAATACAAAGCAATAGTACACACCTATATTAGTCAGTATATGGTATAAATAGTAAGTGAATAATTTTGTGATTTTGTAATTCGTGTCTTATATTTTTCAGTTGCGTATGGAAACAAATCTGAGCAGTCTATATAACTACACATATATTGTATTGTTTTTTATTACATTAAAATGTTACTGAATATTTGTGTAATATAATTCAACATTTTTTAAGATTTACATGTATTTATAATAACACAACACCATAACATATTTAAAATATGGCACGATTAAAACTGGAGCACCAAAACATCACAGACAACTGCTTGTAATCATAACAGCAGTGGACTTCGTGTGTTTGCATTTACAGACAAGCTAAGCTTCCCTTGCTTTGTTTACTATTTACTCTTTTTAAATATATTCTCCCTGGCTGAAAATGTTTGTATCTACATCACACAGAGAGACAGACAGAGATAGCGCGCGCGCGAGAGAGAGAGAGAGAGAGAGAGAGAGAGAGAGAGAGAGAGAGAGAGAGAGAGAGAGAGAGAGAGAGAGAGAGAGAGAGAGAGAGAGAGAGAGAGAGAGAGAGAGGGGGGGGAGCAGGGATAGAAACAAAAATATCTCATGAGTCACTTCTTAATAGATCCAGTTTTTCTTTTTACTGTGTACAATATATTTATTTTAAAAGTGACAACAAATATTATACCCTACCGTGATTCAAACATTGGCGTTCCGCTACCAACTGTCTCTACCAGAAACATGTTTTTATGGAACAATAAAAATAGGCATAGAAAAAAAGATTGTTTTTCCAGACATTTCCAATAGTTAAAAACATGTACAAACACTTGGTAAACATTTTGCTGTATTTGTTCGTTATTATGCAATAACATCCTGACGACTGTTTCAGGCTGTCAGGCCACTGTCAAAAAGTATACAAAAGTTATTCAGCATAATCCATTAACTAAGTGAAACAACTGTCACAGAGCTGTTGCATAATAACCCATGTTGCAAAACGTACATTTCTGTACATATTATAATTACTGTAGTTTTCTTACCAATTACCAGTGACAGCTCGTGACTAAAAAATCTGGTGGTCCACAAAAAGTTAAGCCTGAATCAAGAAAAACATTTTTGGTTTTTATTAAAATATTATTAGACCTAACCAGGGCTTGATTTCAAGGCGAACGCGACAGAACAGTGTTCCGGAACCTCTTGGATCCAAAAATAAATTATCGAAATAAGATATATATGGAAAGGAAAACCTAATTAT
Source organism: Magicicada septendecula (assembly GCA_034769895.1). NCBI lineage: Eukaryota > Metazoa > Arthropoda > Insecta > Hemiptera > Cicadidae > Magicicada > Magicicada septendecula. The sequence goes on along the minus strand of CM068371.1, from coordinate 13,749,856 downwards.
TATGGCTACTTAATTAAATCGTGCCCATCATCAGCCCCACTACAAAACTAAGCATTTGTCAAAATCAAACACCAGCACTAATCTTCGTCTTAACTACTATTGTTCAAAAAATGTCCCAATAACCTATGAAGAAAATGAAGTAAAAAGAGCTTCGAAATTAAAACTACATGAAAGGCAACTGATTTGGAGCTTCCAAGAATATGTGCATTTCAGAATTTTTCCGGGGAGTCTTTCTACCTTGAAATATGCTATCGAATCAATAGCAATAACTTCAAGTGAATGCGAGAGGGTTGCTTTTTGGCCATCATACAGCAATGGACACCACAAAGAGTAAGGAAAGGTCAAGAAACAAACAATATGACAACACAATGATGAAAGTATGGAAACTTTTTTAAAATGTCCGAACCACCAAAACCATCACTTAGAATTCGATTGAGGCTCCGGGATGACGCCACCATGAGTGACATGTTTTTGATTGTTTTGCAGCTAACCTGACGATGAAGCTCTTTAGAAATATCAGTGAACTTTATTACCTTTTTAGATACAAGTCCATACGTATGTTACATATTTTATAAGGCTTTAAAAATGTAGATCTCCTTTATAATGACCTAATGTAAACTTATAAGCTAATATAAAATATAAGTATATTTTTGTCTGTACAACTTTTGAATTGATGCATTCTGGCATCTATAAATTTATAAATCAACCACTGGACATAATTAACTATAAATATATACTTCAAATAAATAATCATTTAAGTTACTAACAACTGACTATTCATAACAACACATTCAGATATAAAGTTTTACTGACCACTGACAAACGAAACCATCCTGCAACGTTGGTAGCGTGTAGATACCTAAGCCATATGCCACCTAACCCTATCTCAATTGCTCTTCTGACCTCTCCAGCCTGAGCAGTGGGTATGAATTATGGACATCAACCAAGAAACAAGAAAGTAAAATACAGGCCTCAGAAATGGTGTTCTTAAGAGGAGGTAAAATGTGTTCTAAACTTGACTGTATAAAGAATGAGACCATAAGAGAAGAAGTACATATTTTTAACTTGAATGAAAGACTAGAAGATTATAAACAATGGTGGAAAGAGCGCTTAGAAAGAATGTCAGATTCAAGACAGCCAAACACATCTGGAAATATAAGCCTACAGGACACAGGCGTGCGGGTAGTCCCCGGAAGAAATGGCTGGAGGATCTTTGAAGGCAGAACAGGCAGCACCTTGCCTGTGCAGTAATGTGAAGATGATAATTTTTTTTATTTTAATCTTTTTCTTGTTCAATTGCCTTTACTTCACACAATTCAGAAAAACAAAACATACGACTTGTTACAAATATACTTTGTGCAATTTTCCCCTTGTAACTAATATAAACAGATTACAAATTTAAAAAAAGCCTATACACACAAAAAATAAAGATATATGATCACTTATAGCTTGACGCTAAAGATATATGATCACTCTGTTCTTGTCTCTTCGTTAAAACCCTCCTGGCAACACTTGTTGTTATATACACACTTTACAAACTTAACTTTTTTTTAATGTTATACAGAAAATCTCAACCTGAGCATTTATTGTAACACTTGCCAACCAAGTAATCTGGTGTTCCTATGCTACTATTGTTGTATTGATGATACCAGACATTGTGGCTACATTTACAGTAGTCCTTTAGTATCTGTTATAATGTCAGTTTACTGTCAAGTAGTGTTGACAAAGAAGGACTAAAAAAGTACTTCATGGATTGCACATGAAATGATTAACTGGAGAATAAAAAACAACAGATCATGTCTTTAACATGTGAAAAAACAACCCGAAGATTCTAACCACCACTTTTTAACGTACACCTTCTTTAGTATCACTACTGTCAACGTCCATTCCATTATCTACTACATTAGTTTGATTAACATTATCACTATCGATAACCATAACACTGGTTTCATTGTTGTCATACACTTTGATGTCAGATGGACAAACATCACACAGTCTGAGGTCATTGGTCTCATCAACGCTACTAACTGTACTGTTTATTGTTAAAGCGTTCTTATTGCACTGCTTGACATCACCACTCTCAGACACACCAGTTACGCACTGTCTATTATCACTAACACGGTCTTCTAGTTTACGAGCAGGTTCAACATTGTCCTCCTTAACACGACCAGTAATTGGGTCATTTACATCAACATCACTAATTCTAATGTCACTAACACTGTCTTTAAGTTCATCTGTGGAGTCAACATCGCACTGTTTCGTATCAATAGATGATCCATTAATTTCATTGGATAGAGCAACATCAGTCAGTGCGACATGAATGGCACTGCTGTCAATATCACACTGACCAACATTAGCGGCCGAACTGGCATTGCGCACAGTAACACTCATATCAATTTTACCAACTGGAACCAGTGAAGCACCGTTGGCATCTACAACAGTTCCTGTCTTATTTTGTTTACTTTTATTATTTTTTACATTTCCTGTCTGATTACCACTTGTTCCAGCAGCAGCACTTCGGCCAGTTTGAGCCTTTGGAGCATTATTAATTCCCTGTACAACGACGGCTTCTTCATGTTCTGCCCAAATTTTATAACCTTTTCTCAAATTGAAACGTTTTATCGTTGCACAACACTTGCAAAGCCATGTGACTTGTGCAACCGGTCTCTTCTGAAGTCTCACCGTGGCCGTAACTCCAGGGACCATCAACATGTGACAGCCTTTACACAGCGTTCGCTTTATACTTGGGTCCATACGAGCTTGTGCCTTCTTACCGATGCCTCTCAACAACATACCGTAATACGCTGCCAGTCGCACCGACTGTTCAGTCGGCGTTTGTGTACACATGCTGGCAGCCTGATACAGGTAATTCATACGACTGAATGCAGCCACGTTTGATTTTTTTGACGCCATTTTTATTTTCAATTTGTTTCAGCTCATCAATGAAGCACACACAGTTCATTAGTTTCAATCCGCGAGCTGAAAACAAAGGAGAAGAGGTGACTAGAAACAAATCAATCAATCTGAACCCTGCTACAACCAACACACACACACACACACACACACACACACACACACACACACACACACACACACATCAATGTCAACACTTGTCTCCTGTTCCTCTTCTGTCTATCCTTTTTCTATCAGTCTGTTACTTCATTAACATATGCTACTCAAAAACATAAAATAATGATATATAAAAGTTTTACATAGTACCAACACGGAGTTGGTACTATAGACTTACAGGGTAAGTTGCGGTTCTTTATGGTTATTTCATTGTTCCATAAGGAAATGGAAGTATGGTCATGGCACAAAAAAATCATGTTCGAGATAACGTCGGATTCTGATTGTACTACCCTCAAAATATGTAGAAGTCATTATTCGAAAAGTGTCTGTGTCTGTGTTTGTCTGTCTATCTGTGTGTAGAATTTTTTTCTATGGCAAACGATAACAGCCGCAAATTCAAACAGAATCAATAATTTTTTGCATACATCCCTGAATTGTAGAGGACTCAAGGCCTATTGTTTTTGGTGAGATCGGTTAAGGGAAAAGGGTAGTTTACCTGCAACGTTTTGTTTTACCAAGGGTAATTTTTTTCTATGACCAACGATAACTGCTGCACATTCAAACACAATCAAATAATTTGTTGCATACATCCCTGAATTGTAGAGGACTCAAGGCCTACTGGTTTTGGTGAAGATCGGTTAAGAGAAGGGGGTAGTTTACCTGCAACGTTTTATGTTTTAACAAGGGTATTTTTTTCTATTACGAACGATAACTGCCACAAATTCAAACGGAATCAACTAATCTTTTGCAAATACGTTCCTTTAAAGGACTCAAGGCTTGTTGATTTTGGTGAAGATTGGTTAAGGGAAAGGGGTAGTTTACCTGCAACATTTTATGTTTTAACAAGATTAAAGTACTTAATTTTGATAAATAAAGTATCCAGATAAGAAGATCATAATAATCCACTGTAGAAACGTAGATGAAATATCTATAAATGAAGAGGCTAGTTGAACAGGGTGGGGATAATTTTTTATCTGTGTACTACATATACTGGCAACAAAGAAGTAGTTTGTTGTTAAAATTCCTTCCCGGGCTGTTTGGCCATAGTCCAATGTTTTCTGCAAAACCAGACGTTTCGGCATTGCCATCGACTGCCATCATCAGTGAAATCGAGTGCCATAACTTGAGGTGGTATCCGTTAGTGACCACAGTACTGTGGTTAAGGCTGAACCAATAAGTAGAAAGAAGTAGTTTATATGGAAATATTTCATTTCGAAAATGATTTTAAATATAAATCTTAGAACATGGAAGTCATGTATATGGTTCTCCATACCGATATTTTTATTTTCTATAATTGTGTTTAACTTTGTAAGTTGGTGGTGGCTTATTCGTTTGACACTTCATGCTTGTTAATGAACAAATCTCAGCGTACTAGTCTTAAGTTTATGTTTAATGTACTACTTTAGTTTAACTCACACTTAAAAGACAACCACAAATTTTTAGTGGTCAAAATGTTGTGTGGTAAATTATAACGATAGTATTAGTCCAACCAAACCTTACTGATAATTCTCACTACTTGCGTTGTGTTGGACAACAAGAAGTCATCAGGTTAGCTTATATCCATTAGCAGATGATTCTGAGCTCAAAAACCACTGAATTAGATTAAAAGAAAAAATGGCCCCCACATGATGAGTCATGCCAACCTCATGTCCTTAAATTTCATTCCGATTACCACTAAACATATGATCGACTCTACAACATGACTGTGTATCGCTGCCAGAGGGATTCATCATAAAATGAGCAAAACGCACAAGTCGCAGCTCTACATGAAGGCAAAAAATTGTGCCGCCTAAGGCTTCTCAAACTTGGTAACATTTTACTAAAGATAAAATGACCAGTAACACCCATCTACAAAACAGACTTAGCATTAAGAAAGAATACTTGGTTTCATGTTCTATGAAATGTATTATTATTATCCTATATCATTAACCAAACCTGGTCCAACCAAAACAACTACAGTGGACAAATAATTGCGTTATTACCATAAGAGATTAACATGCCAGGCAAGAATTTCACAAACTGTGGAAGCTGTGTTGGATGTGGACACTGAAGCAGCCAATTGTATCAATGAAAAGGTGATGTAGCAACCAAGAGATTTACGGTTTTGGAAGTAAAATTATTTTCTTATTTTTATTTGAATGAATTAATTTTTCAACACTGCACAACAGATTCCAAATAGCTCTACGTTTTTTGTGAAGTTAAGTCGGCTCACTGACATATTAAGCCGACTCATTAAGATACCACACATACATTTTACACAAGAAAACTATTGACTGTTAAAAAAATATATATATATATATATATATATATATAGAAAATTAAACAAATAAGTTTTAAATAAATAACAATTAAAAATTTCTTTTTCTTCATCTTCTTCTTATTATTATTGTACATAACAAAAATAATAACATATTAAAAATCTTTTGCATGTAATAATATAAATTAAATCATTTTTACTGTAGCCTATATACTGAGTTTCATCCACTTTTGAGTGACTGAAAGTAGCTCCCTTGGATTACAAAAAAAAAATCATTATGCTAAATGACCATGTCTCTACACTTCAATAACAGGCTTCTATTGTAACACTGTAAAACTGGATACGCATCACTGAGTATAACACCATTAGACTAATTGTATCTATGTAAATTGAAAAGTTTTCCAATGACAATTAATGTTAACTATACTACGTAAGCGTTGTTCACATAGTGACATTAAATTGTGACACTTGTTGGTGTCATGACATTAAATATCACAATAACATCATTGTTTGAACAACCCAGTGTCACACAAGCATACTGCCATGACACTAGCACTGTCGTGGCTCCACAGTATGAACACCCTCTTGACAGTGGAATGTGAAGCTGTACATGCACACTAGTGTTTTTGTTGTAAAGATATATCAAACTGTTTATGTGACATCACTTGATCTGTTAATGTTCTTAGAGTAGGCCTACTCTAAACAACAACCCTGTTTATGGGGTAAAGCCACTCATGTTTACAACAGGAGGTAGAAAAGGGACTCTGCTGTATCAGAATTGTTTAAAGTTTAATATCTTAACAGCACTGAGAGTGAAAATGGCACATTTTTAACAGACTAAAGGATGTTTAGTGTTGTGACATTCTAACATTCCCGAACCGTGTATGAACACCTAGCACTCAGACAACAAATGACCGACATGTTGGCTAATATGCATGTTGGCTTACATGATGCTGAATGTGACTGACAAATGTATATGAAAGCAAAAGTCCGCAACGTCTTACACAATTTGTAATTTCACACTCCAATTTCCATACACATGTGTAAACAAGATTAATAACAAAAAAACTGTTACACACTGGTAACTGAATACTCTACTAAAGCACATAAACTCTCTTTCCAAGCGACTGCTGGTAGTACTTTATGGCTCACACACAAACAAAATACCAATTTTGAATATTGTAAATATAGAAAAGTACGTGGTAGTAAATTCTTATTACAACCAGCCTGTACCGTCTTATACTAGGGTGGAAAGCGTGTGTCTTCATATTCATAACTCTCGTGGAACCGAACCCCTTTTTCATTTAACATGTGTAGTGTTTATATGACGCACACTACAACAAAATCACAACAGAAACAGCAGTGATTAAAAGGATTCGGTCGTAATAAATTTTGGTAGTAGCTAACCTAACAGTCCATGCAACATAAACTCTAACGTTTAACGAGAATAACTCCGATTTGTATACCTGATTTTTTAAGGTTGTGGCGAAATGAAATATTTCCGTTGTCAGATCTTCAGTCTTCCTCTTCTTAGAAGCCAACAGTACAGCGTCCAACGGTTCTTCATTATAATGCCGTTTCAACCTCACTACAGCCATTTTTCGCTTACAAAAGTAACCAAAACCGAAATTACACTAACCAACGCAAACTAGCGTCTACGCAACACCAACTCATCGCTACTTGAGTGCAGACTAGAGGTGGGCCGATATACCTGTAATAGGTATTTTGGAACGATATTCTTGTGGAACGGATGTAACAGTGACTGAAAAGTTGAAATACCTGTTATTCGCGGCGACGCTGTTCCGAGTCGAGACACACCCCCTACGCACCTACACAGACACACACACACAAAAAGTACGCAAGATCACGTAAACCAAGGCCAAATACTAGGCGTACAAAAATATCGCTGGAACGCAAGGAACAGCCAGTAACGCGTTATTTAAAATACTAGGTATTTCAAATACGAGTGGTATCACCGATACACAAGGAACAACGCGTTCCAGAGTAACAGTAATATTTTAGTAACACCTAATATTTTAGGAACACCTAGTATTTTAGGAACAGGTAGCATCAAGCATATTTCGAGTAGGAAATATAAGTATATAGTACGAGCCACTTTTTCGTCCTGTATACTTCATTCTGCTCAAAGAGACGAAGCTGTTTTTAATAAAGGAAATAATTCATCCTGCTGTTACATTTGTTGTCGTGTGATATGCAGATATAGAATACAGATTATATGCTAATAAATTATATATTATACTAGTCACCAACTTGTAACTAAAATCGGTTGGTAAAACTTTGTTTTTACTCAAAAAAACTTTGTTCCGAGTAGTTAGTGAAATCGTATTTAATTGTATTGAGTTATAACCTATAGAGTGGTTGATGTTGATAAGCTATATTATACTTTTTATTAATGTGATTTTAACTTCACTACACATCTCACGTAAATGATGAGATTGTTGTAATGGACATTTATGCACTTTATCTAGTCCTGTTCCTTAAATAACTGTAATGCATTTAATTTACTTTTGTTGTTGCTTATTTATAAGTTTTTATTTATGTATTTATATTTAATTTATTACAATTTGTTTTTTATTTTTATTTGTAAAATTTTGTTTATTCTCATTCACTCTTGTGGCTTACTGTTATGTTTTTATTCTACGTTTCTGATGTTTTTTCACATTATTTTTTGTGGTATTACGTGTAGGCCTACTCTAAATTATTTAATTGCCCCGAGTTTCGCAACTGATTTGTCTAACCAATGTTAGTTTGTTTACAACTAGTGAAAACTTAAATTGGTATTCCCAAAGGGAGATAGGCCTATAAATTCTCTTGTTTCTTATTTCCATTTAAACAGTAATAGTTTAATAAAGTCACAGTGTAAAGTAACACTGTTAATACTTTTAGTTTCAATTTATTTCTTATAACAAATTATATAGTATAGGTTATATAATATCTTCAAATAAATACACAGCAAGTAGGTTTATTAATATATTAATAGGTTTATCTAGGTGAAAATTTACCGAAAAGAAACCTACTTGCAGTGTATTTATTTGAAGATATTACATAGGAGACCTGCAGGAAACTCAAAACGAGTTACTTACAAAGGATAATATAGGTTATGTATATATAGTATATAATAACAGGTATTTGTACCTGTTATTTTTTTGGAACGGTATTTTCATACCTAGTATTTTAAAATAACATTTATCTTGTGAAAAACTTACTTTTTTCGTCGGACGCGTTTCGGCTTAGTATCCGCCTTCTTCAGCTTTTAGTCAGACTGCCATCATTTCGTAACGGTTTTTGTGTGGAAGGTGTAGTGGGGGTGGTGTGTGGAGGAAGGGGATTGGCGCAGGGATTCAACTTGATGTTTGTTTTTTGTAAAATTGTGTCAAAAAGTGTATGTGATTTATATTGTAATTGATCGTTGAGTATGTTGTTTGGTTGTGTTGTGTGGTGTTTATATATTTCGTATTGTTCAGTTGTGTTGAGTTTTCGGCCTTTAGGTAAGTAATGTAAAATTTCGAGATTGGTGTCTATGTTGGTGTAACTATGGTTTTCTGTGTGTATGTGTGTGGCAAATGCGGAGTGTATATTGTTGTTGGTTAGAGCTTTTAAATGTTCAGAATAACGGGATGAAAAAGATCTTCCTGTCTGGCCGATGTAGAAACTATTGCAGTCATTACATTTTAATTTGTAAACACCTGTTTTGTTATATTTGTCTATGTCTGTGTTTGTATTATTGATGTGTTTTGTAATGGTATTGGTTGTTCTGTATGCTATTTTGTATTTGTGTTTTCTGAATGTGTTGGCGATTTTGTGTGTGTAGGAGTTGTGGTATGTGAGTGTGATGTATTTATTGTGTTGTGTGCTGATGGTATTTTGTGTTTTGTTGTTTTTGTTTTTGATGCGTTTGTGTAGTGTGTTTATTAAATTAGGGTTGTAACCGTTTTTGATTGCTATGTATTTTATTGTGTTGAGTTCGTCGGTGTAATCTTGTTTATTTAAGGGTATTTTAGTTAGTCTATGGAGCATATGGTTGAAGGCCGCATGTTTATGTTGTGTTGGGTGGTTTGATGTGTTGTGTATAACCATGTCAGTTGTGGTTGGTTTCCTGTATATTTTGTATGTGTGTGTGTCGTTAGTTTTGTTAATTGTTAGGTCTAGAAAATTTATACTATTGTTTTGTTCAATTTCCAGTGTAAATTTTAATTTGTGGTGTATAGTGTTTATGTATTTGTGGAAGTTTTCAACTTGTCTTGTGTTGCCTTTTTGACACAATTTTACAAAACACAAACATCAAGTTGAATCCCTGCGCCAATCCCCTTCCTCCACACACCACCCCCACTACACCTTCCACACAAAAACCGTTACGAAATGATGGCAGTCTGACTAAAAGCTGAAGAAGGCGGATACTAAGCCAAAACGCGTCCAACGAAAAAAGTAAGTTTTTCACAAGATAAAGTTCATTTTTAGTAAAGGATAGTGCTGTGAAAGAAGAGATGAACAATCAAGACAACTATTAAAATAACAGTTTAGCCCACCTCTAGTGCAGACTGACAGCGTGAAGCCACTCGGGCAACTTCGTTATTGTTCGTCCGCCGCTATTGTCTACTCACTCGTCAACCCACACTCCACACTTACGTATATAATGAAATCCATGTATTTTTATCCAAATCGGAGTTTTCCTGTGTGCATAGCGGATGAATTGAATATTAAAATGAATATTGATTGTGGTCACAGTTAAATATTAAAACATAATATAGAATTAATTTAACCATATCGTTGTACTCCATTTATTACCCTGAATTGTAGTTTTGTTTTAACCTTTGTTTCCTCCAGAAACAAACAATTTTACTGGCTCCCCAGATAAATATGAACCTTTTGTACATCGTCGCATTAGTATATGAAATATACGTTTATTAAGAAAACTTATTTTATACTGTTTTGCCGGTTTTTAAGTTGTTTTTTGTACTCACAATGTTGGTTTTGATATACATTAATTGCTGTAATCAGTTGCGGTAAAACTCCTCTTTACCTGTGCACTAACTTCGCAGGTTGGTTTCGTATTTATCTGGAGTCAATTTAATCAATTATTTTTTTTTCTGGAGTGATAAACGCTGAAACAAAATATACAATTCAGGGTAATAAATGTAAGCAATGGTATGATATGAATTTATTCTCAATTGTGTTTATTATTTATCTTTGAGAATTATATAATTACTAAATATCACTATACTTTATATCGATGTGTGTGTGTGTGTGTGTGTGTGTGTGTGTGTGTGTGTGTGTGTGTGTGTGTGTGTGTGTGTGTGTGTGTGTGTGTGTGTGTGATATGTTCGAATAATGCGTGCGATTTGAATTGTGTCTGTTCGTTTAGGATGTCGTTTTTATTTGTTTTTTTGTGTGTTTGTATATTTCCAATTGTTCTAGAGTGTCTAGTTTTCGGCCTCATAAGGCACGTACACACAAAAGGCCGAAAACTAGACACTCTAGAACAATTGGAAATATACAAAAACAAATAAAAACGACATCCTAAACGAACAGACACAATTCAAATCGCACGCATTATTCGAACATATCTCACCCACACACACAGCATCGATCTTTCGAAATTCAATTTCGTCACCCACAACAAGACGGACAGCGCTACCTGCGGCAGCCTCTGAAGAAGCCTTTTAAAGGTGAAAACCGGTTAATGCTGTAAGGTAAAACTTTTTGCTTCTACTTATAAAAAACCTAGTGTTCGAGTCGTTAAAGTAATAGTTATAGCAGTCTTAATACAATTTTCGTCAGTCTTAATACAATTTTCGTCAGTCTCATTCTAAAATTCGTCAGTCTTATTATAAATTTCAGCAGTCGTATAATAAATTTCGGAAGTCACGTTGAAAGTCTTATAATAACTCTCGAACAGTTCGCGAGGAGCCTTATATTCAACCGGACTAATGGTGTTATAGATAATCACGCAAGTTTACTCAGTGCCGTATTTCTACTAAGAACATTCACACGAATTTCGAAGTGCATCGGCATATCAAACTACCGTGTATTCTCAAAGTACGCGAATGGGAACTGAACTTTCTTTAACCAAGAATATATAATTGTTTACATATTAGAAAACAGTATAGCGAACAGTAATTCACGATGTGCGTTAACGTTATAATCATACCTATCAATCACTATAACCAAGACACTAATATTTAAAGGAAATATTAACTATCCACACAATAATACCTTTGCGTAGTCATACGAAGAACATACAGAACATTTAACCAAACATGCATATGCGCGGAGACAATTTAGAGCGTGTGAACATAGAATAACACAAAACACTATTCTGTTAGCGACGCGAGTGAGTGTGACAAGTGAAAGTGATCATCACCATCGCATTCAATGGAGCAACATCACCAATGATCATCATCACCAGGAGATAGCGCCGATGGATTAACGGATTAGCTAAATCAAGTAACTCTTTATGATCTTGTTAACATAATTGACTACTGTCCTGTCTCTTTCCAAGAATCTGACCCTGAGAAAATATGAGAAAAGTTAGTAAAAGAAGGTTGCATTCAGTATATATATTTATGTTCTATTAAAGCCATCCATCTGGGTGAATGAACGCATTAGGTAGAATAATATTATTTGATTTATTGTATGCATTTTATGTTGTGTGTATTTACAGGAAACAATTAAGGAAGAATTTATGTTTTGATATATGTTGTATGTATTTACAGGTACCAAGAAGATATTTATGTGTTTGTTATTGAATACAAATGTTTAACATATAATAAATTAGTACCTAAGCACTCAATCAATAATGCGTTCATCATTCTCAATAAACCCTGTGTTATTCACAAGTTACATCACTATTATAATTTAACATTAAAGAAGCAACCTAAATAAATTAGTAGATTTGTACCCTAATTACGTGGTGGTAATTAGCTGATGAAGGGCCTACTCAATAACTCTTACATCATTAACAATTAAAGCAATTACAAATATTAATTTATGATAATAATTTGCATATTATCACCCAAATCTACAGTATATTAATTGGCGCTCCAAGATTGTGGGGCACGGCAAACATAATTCATTAATTCATTGCCAATTCCAATAATTTACCCGTATTAATTGCCGCCCAAAGAACGTGGGACGTTACAAATATCAATTACATCCAAATTAATATTATATATTAATTGGCGCCCATCCGCACGGCTTGATACGCGATAGAATATCACGTATAAGTCTGGGTAAAGAGCAGGCAGTAGATTAGATTAACTTAGAATAAGATAAAGATAATTCATAGTGTAGAGGCTAGTTTGAATGATCACGCGCAGTAGGGCAAAGATGGCCAGTAATTCGGATAGTGTAGAATTTGAGATCAACAATCAGTTAGGTATGCCTAATACCGAGGAGGGCAACACGCCTAGCGATCCAGACAGTGTGGTGGAGACTCCAGACGATAGGGCGCGGGGACCGACGCCTACACATCAAGAAGTGAGCCTACACACACTAATAGCATTACTAAGCGAGAAAATTTATAAACAAAATGAAAATAGTAGATTAATTCGTGAAGAAATTAGTGAAAATAATAGATTAGTAAGCGAGAAGCTCGACCAAAACAAAGAAGAAATGAAACAACAGGTAGCTGAACAAATAGCGCAGATGCAGTCGGAAGTACGTGAATACCGACAGGCCTGGGAGGAGAAGTTTAATGAAATACAAAAGAAGCAAGAAGACTCAATTAAAGAATTACGAGAAGACGCAGATAAGAAGCATGAAGAGATGCGGGAGGCACACGAAACAGACCGCCAAGAGTGGAAAGGAGCTATCCAGAATACACAAACAAGCATTAATCGAATACACAACAAAATAGAAATGCACATTAAAGACAGTAACAAAAGACAGGAAGAATTAGCAGCCGAACTTCATGAAACGATCCAACAGAAGCAGCAGGAGCAGTGCCACACGAATGACATCGTGAAACAGAACTTGAAGAAGTTAATAACAAACAACGATCAACGGAGCAGAAATTAGACGAAACGTCAAAAGAAAAAACCGTACGAATTGAAGAACTGAAGTGCCACATCGCAAAAATGAAGGAAACTCAAGAACGCCTGCAAAGACAATTGATTGAAAGTGAGTGTGGGAACGGACACCGAATCAATGGACCGCAACACCACGATCTGAAATATAATGGGACCGATGGATATCCAATGGAATTCTTAAAGGAGCTATCGGAACTACAGGAGACATATTACCCTAACGACGGTATCAAATGGATTGGTAGACACCTCGAGATGGACGCTGGTATCTGGTGGCGGGTCATCAGGAACCAGGTGACTACTTTTGAGGAGTTTAAGGAAGCTTTTACGCAGAAATACTGGGGGCAAGAACGTCAAGACGAAATTAGAGACCACCTTGAGTATGGAAGATTCGACTGGCACGGACAAGTAAGCTCTATTCAGTACATTGAGCGTATTCTGTTAGAGTGTAGACAACTGACGCCTACGATAACGGATAAACAATTGATTCGCAAGATCGCAAAACACTTTAGCCGTGACGTGCAGTTAGCTGTTGTCACAAGGGGAATAAATACAATCCCGAATTTCGAGTCGTTGATCGTCGAATACACGCAGATTCGACCACGCAATAACAAGGACTTTCAATATACAGCGAAGGCAGAAAGTGAAAGTCGGCGAGAGAGAGGAGATGACAGACCCAGGCGGGAATGGGGTGAGAAAGTGACCGCTCGCACACAATACAACCGCAATGCCGGAGGGGAGACCATAAATACTATGAATTTCGTAAACAAGGGTACGTCCACGTCGGGCATTGAACCTAAACGACAAACCCAGGAAGATAAAAAAAAAAATCACGCGGCACAGTAATTGAGATAGCCGATTCACCGGACAATGACACTACCAATAATGTACATATACTTTTACCAGATTTAAGAAATGACTTGTTGTATGATGATGAAGAAGAAATTACCCAACGTATAATAAAGTGTCCTGAAGTAATTGTAAAATTTAATAATGATATAACTGTTTTAGCTCTTATTGATACCGGATGTTTGATTAACGGAATATCAGAATCATGGTATAACCAAAATAAGAAGGCTATAGAACCGTACGAAATACTGCCAATGACCAACACCCTTGTCATTAGCGCAGTAGGAAACAAATCGAAAATAATTAAGAAACAAATATTATGTGACATAGAATTAGATGGAGTTAAGAGTGAGTGTGTGTTTTTAGTTATCCCGGATCTTATCAAACCATGTATCTTAGGGATGAGTTTTCTACAAGAAACCGGATGTCGGATAGATATAGGGAGAAGAGAAATCAAACTGAAAGGGAAAGCTGACGAAGAAGAGTATGCGATACCAATCATGCATATGGCGGTGATAAGCAGAGAAGAAGATGAAGAAATCATGCGGAGTATTGACGAAAAGGTGGAAAATATCACTGTGGAGATAAGAATGTAGTAACAAGACTAAAGGAAATTTTAGTAAGAAATAGGAGTCTATTCAGGGAGTGCCCCGGAAGAATCGACGGATACGCGCACGAATTTCAAGTGACAGACAGGACACCGTATTTCCAGAGGGGTTGGCCAGTTCCGCTTGCATACAAAGGGAAAGTTCAAGAAGAAATAAGTAGAATGTTACGTTTTGGGGTGATTGAAAGATGCAACAGCCCATTCGTAAATCCACTTGTGACTGTGATAAAGAAGGATGGAAGGGTCCGATTGTGTCTGGACGCAAGGAAAATCAACAGTGTGACGATCCCGGACTACGAGGGAGCCTCACCGATAAATGACATATTAGCAAGGTGCAGTGAGATGAAGTACTTGTCTACAGTCGATCTGACCAGTAGCTTCTGGCAAGTACCATTAAAGCCAGAATGCAGAGATTTCACAGCCTTTATGTATGAGGGTAAGTGCTACCGCTTTACGGTCACACCTTTTGGTTTAAGCACAAGTTCAGCGGCATTAACAAGGGGTTTAGATGTAGTATTAGAAGGAGAAGTAAAAAGAAACACTATTATCTAGGTGGACGACTGTCTATGTTATTCCAATAGTATAGAAACAAATTTAGCGCACTTATAATTATTATTAGAGAATTTAAGAAAAGCGAATTTAACAATAAGTTTAGAAAAGTCACAATTCTTCAGACAGGAAATCTCGTACCTAGGATATCGCCTGACAACGCAGGGAATCCAGGCGACGGAAGAGAAGATAAGCGCCATTATGAAGTTTCCTATTCCTAAAAATCAGAAACAGCTGAAGGGTTTTTTGGGACTCACCAACTTTTATAACCGCTTCACGGATAAGTATGCTGAGACCACACAACCGCTACTTGGATTATTGAAAAAAGGATGTAGGTTCATTTGGACACCGGAGTTGAATAATTGTTTTCAACAAGTTAAAGAATTATTCATTGAAACTGTAATTTTAAAATTTCCACGGATTAATCAAAGGTATTACATGCAATGTGACGCAAGTAATGTCGCATATGGCGGTCAATTGTATCAGTTAGATGAAGAAGGGAAAATAGGAGTCATTGCATTCACAAGTAGAACATTTAAAGGAGCCGAGAGGAATTATTTTACTACAGAAAAGGAACTACTATGTATCGTACGATGTTTAGAGAAGTTTCGCATTTATATCTTGGGACAACCTTTGACCGTTATCACTGATAACAAAGCACTGGCATTCTTACACAAATGTCATTTAAACAATTCCCGCATTACAAGATGGATCCTAAGTATTCAAGAGTATAAATTCGACATTGTACATTGTAAAGGTAAGGACAACGTCGTTGCTGATATTCTAAGTAGAAATCCAACAGACGCCGCACCAGAAGAAGTCAACGAGGACAGCTACGAATACTTGGTTAATCATATAACAATTAAAATGGACAAGGAGGTGGGTAGAATTATTCGAGATATTGGGAAATACCAACTCAAGGATAACAAACTTAAAACCATTATTGATAAAATTAGCGTAGGAAGTATAGATAAGGAACTGAGTGAATTCTATAAATATGTAAATGGAAAATTATACAGGCGACGCAAGAACGACTGGAAGTTGTATGTACCAGATAGCGTATCTGTAAAATTAATCACTGAAATACATCGTATGTACGGACACTTAGGAGCGAAAAAATGCACTGAAACGTTACAAGAGCATTTCACAATGGACAAGATGAGAGAGAAAGTGAAGGTTCACATAAAAACGTGTAATGTGTGTCAGAAATGTAAGGACACTGGTAACCGGGTTTTGTTCGGTGGGACAAAAGCGTTTACACCGTTAGGGAAGGGTGAACTCGTTACTGCTGATTACTACGGACCTTTACCAACCGCTACTGCCGGAGTTAAATACCTGTTTGTAGTTATTGACAACTTTACAAAATACGTCAGATTGTTTACACTCCGAAGAGCGACCACGACAACTACATTAAGGAGAATGAAACAATACTGCGAAGAAATGGGTTATCCAAAAGCGGTACTTACCGACAATGGAACTCAGTTCACTTCCGGAAGATGGGTGAATGGGCTGAAGGAGATGAACATTCAACCTAAATATACAGCTATAAGAAACCCGTGTGCTAATTTGGCTGAAAGAGTCAACAGGCAACTTGGCAATTTATTTAGAATCTTTGTTCATGAACAGCATACCAAATGGTCACGATACGTCAAAATAATCGAGAGCTGCATCAACGAGGTCTACCACGACACCATAGAGGTAACACCTTATGAAGCACACCTCGGCAAGAAACCAACGAGAGCTTGGAAGAAATATTTAGACCAAGATATTATCGGAATTGAAAAAACCGATAATAGCAAAATATTCATGAAAATAAAGAACAAAAGAGAAAAACAAGCAAGGCTAATTAATGAAAATAAAACGATTACTAGATTTGATGTCGGAGAGAAGGTGTTAATAAGAACTTACTATCAATCCGACGCGATTCAAAAGAAGATTGATAAATTCTACGAACTATATAGTGGACCATATAGAATACACCGGATTCTTGGAGACGCAACATACGAACTCGTCGATTGCGAAGATGGAAACAAGGTCCGAGGAAAATTTAACATCAAGCAAATCAAGAAATACCATGAACGAAAGGATGAGATATAAGCTACAAGAAAAATAAAGGGATATCTGGTGGTGTTAGCTGATGAGTCGAGTCACATACGCTAGGGCTATTGACGCGGGAATCTCATTCAGGCTAGCCAACCATAAATAAAAATACTACATGTATTGTAAATTTTAATTTAAAAATATTTTATGTAAATCTTTAGGAATAATATATGTGAAAAGGACTCACAATGTGTTAAGTGATACAAGTGAATGAACACTTTGATTAAAATCGTTTATAATGGAATTTGGTGAATAAGAGGACATTTTCTTTATAAATTTGTAATCTAATTACACGGCAATAAATTGTCACAGGTGTAATAAATGTAAGAAAGAATACGAATGATCAACATAGATCAATATTTCACATGTAAAGCGAATCATGTTGACGAAGTCATGTATAATTATTATACTCAATTTTAAATGGATGTTAGAGTAAGGTTACTTAATGGTTACTTTAAGAATATATGTACATGTTTAGTTAATAGGATCGATTGTAGTGTAGTTTAGAGATAACAATACACTGATCATCACTGTTATCAATCAAAATCATGATGCTATTATGTAATGAAGGTAACTAGAGGGGTGGGTCTTTCACTATAGCCTGCGGCAAAATTTACTTCCGTCTCCACGTTTGTACTTTATTTCCGTGTTCGATGTGTACTAGAACTGTTTTTTCACAAGTAACTAATGCCACGTTATGGAGGTTATGTACGACAATGTAACTTAAATAAAATTTACTTTGTTAGTGTACAATAAAAGGGTGTATTTACTGGAAGTACAGAAATTATTTTCCATTTATCGCACATAATTACGGTACACAGACGATTTTTGGAGGTTGTGTCTACGTTTAACAATGCAACTTAACCTTTTAGATTTTTAAAATTAATTAGATTTAACAAAAATTTCCTTTGTTAGTGTACATTAAATTATTGTATGCATACAAGGCTGCTGTACATAACATTAAAGGCTGTATTTATTTGAAGTACTGGAATTAAAACCTAGTTCCAATTTAGAACGTAGACCTATAACCTATTTGCATATTTTATTGGGGTTTATTGGCACATATTTTATTAAAAGGGTGTATTTATTGGAAGTACAGAAATTAGTTTCCATTTATCGCACATAATTACGGTACACAGACGATTTTTGGAGGTTGTGTCTACGTTTAACAATGTAACTTAACCTTTTAGATTTTTAAAATTAATTAGATTTAACAAAAATTTCCTTTGTTAGTGTACATTAAAAGGCTGTATGTATTGTATGGATAAAAGGCTGTATATACATTAAAGGCTGTATGTATTCGAATTAAAACCTATCGGTACTTCCAATTTAGAACGTATAACCTAGTAGGCTACGTTATTCGTACATATTTTATTGGAGTTTATTGGTACATATTTTATTAAAAGGGTGTATTTATTGGAAGTACAGAAATTAGTTTCCATTTATCGCACATAATTACGGTACAGAGACGATTTTGGGAGGTTGTGTCTACGTTTAATTATCTAACTTAGATAGTAGGCTTCGTTATTGATGCATATTTTATTGGGGTTTATTGGCACATATTTTATTAAAAGGGTGTATTTATTGGAAGTACAGAAATTAGTTTCCATTTATCGCACATAATTACGGTACAGAGACGATTTTGGGAGGTTGTGTCTACGTTTAATTATCTAACTTAACCTTTTAGATTTTTAAAATTAATTAGACTTGTAGGGGTGTGCATGGCAGAACTACTTGTAGGGGTGTGCACCCACTTTATAATCATATTTTTGGTAACACTGAGAACTTTGAGCCTTCTTTTATGCTTAAACAAATTATATATACACATAATTATAGAAAAGCAAAAAGCAAATATGTAATTCAAAAGACTAATTTGCTCTAATAAACACATGCTGAAGTTGAAAACAAAAGAGTTTTTACTTGCCTAACTAATCATTAGTTACTAATGTCTCAGTTGGGGCTGCTTTTTCAGCAAAAGCTGGGGTATGTTGGATTCAAGAGTGGTTAAATTAAGTCATAAATCTGAGTGTGTGTCAAGTCTATTTCTGTGCTTGCTTTTCACTTGAGATGAAAATCCCATTTCACTCAAGAATGAGGTGGTGAATGGGATGAGAAACTCCGAAAGTTCAGGATATTCATCTCTTAAAGATATCCAGAACTTTGTTAAGTCAGAATCTAAAAGTTTATGGATTTTGTTGTCCATGACATGTCTCATGTTATCACTAACTATACAAAATAATTTACTAAAAATTTAGTTTTAATCCCAGCATCACAGATGATATCACACAATTGCTCATTTAGTTTTACTGACAACATGTTAGAACTTTCAAAATACAAGAATGGGTCTTGAATCCAATTGAATTCACTGTATCCCTCTGGGAAGCAACTTTCAATCTGGTTATAGAGAGTTAAACATCAGAGCTGGTAAAAAGCAATGGTAGAGCATGAATAACAAAAATGTACAGTTTAGACTATGTACAAAACAGGTTGAATTTAAATTGTTAAAATGATATATCTTAGTTATTTACATGTAGTAGCTTTTTAAGACACAGTAAATAAATTTCTGAACCTGACTTTGCAACCCTCCAAATGCCCTCTCGGGACCCAGCAGTGGCTCATGCCCAATAGGTTAAGAAATGCTGAACTAAAGGCATGTTTGTGGAGTGAAACATACAAGATAACCCAGACTTCTAAAATGCTCTTAGTGAAATGGGATTTTCAGGAGTAACAACACACTATTTGGTTAACAAGCACATTTTACTAATATTGTAATACCAAGTCAATTAGATAGCTTATATGTGTAGTACTCTATGTGATGCTGATCACATACTGTTAATCAGCAGCACTGCAGAATATTCTAGACCCACACTCTTGGCATTCATCTGGAACCAGCTGAGTTTTAGAAAGTTGGTGTAATAGGTTGTGCATTCATATAGGATGATATTAGACAGCAGTTTTTAATGAAAGTGACAAATGATAAATTGTTTATTTGTGTTGTAAACTATTGTGATTTTTTTATTACTGTTTGTAGGCTATACAATGTGTCCTGGATAATTATATAAAGAGAACTGTTGTAATATAAGTGTGTTTGTTTTAGCAATTGAGAGTATCTGGTATTCAATAATTCATTCCACTGTTTTAAGTTCATAATTCTTGTCACTGGTTGTAAGAATATTATTTTCATTAATTTTCCAATTCTATGAAGTCTTCAGTAGTTTTACCACGATGAGACTCAACTTTATCACTGAAGATGCCACATCACTGAATGAGCAAAACTTTTCATTAATAATCTCAACAAAGCATGGTTATCAGCTGAAAAAAAGTTTTAGTATTAAAAGCTTTAATCACGCAAATCTATAAGGGATACTAAAAAGAAATAACATAATAATTGTATTGGACATAAAGTTATGTCCACAAAACAGATTTTGTTGGAAATAAATAAAACACAATTTGACACAAATATATTAATTTTATGAATACCTGTTTGGCACATATTACAGAAGGTTACACCATTAAATGAGTTTACCTAAGTATAAAATTCTTGTCAGATGAAAAACGTGTACAGTCAGAATACTATTTGTTATGTACAATACAAATGATTCACTATGGGTAGCAGTGACACATAAACACTAGACAATGACACTGAATTGTACTTGTTTTGAATGATTCATTGTGTCCTACCTGACCAAGACATGTTTAGTATACTGCTGTGTAACTGCTACAATGATGAATTATAAGTAGTACTTTTTGTTTTGGTCATCAACCTTGAAAAGGATAATAGAAACTTTGTATACCATACTTCCAGTAGTTTTACATGATACATTCCTAGCACAAATAAGAAAAGTTTAAATCTGCTGATGATCTAAAGGAGTGATAGTTATTTGCAGACTGACAGGGTTATAAAATAATTCTGAAAGAATTGTTGCTTTTACAATACCATCCTTTATCACCCAACTACTCAAATCTTCCAGTTTTTCACAGAAACTGAAGTTTGATGATTTGATCCTCATGACCTAGTGATGCTCCAAACATTTCAAGGATTCCCCTAGCCTTAAAAAACTTGACTGGCCTCATTGATTGACATGATTAATGTTAAATTTACTTTGGGATACTTCCAAACATAATACAGTTTAAAATAAACAAAACAAAATTTTATTTCTAATTTTTCCAGAACTGTATACACATAATTTGATCTGGATAGAACGTGTATTAAACAATAATACTATTTGATGCAACTAATGAAAATATCCGTGTGGAGAACTATACATGACTTCCATGTTTTAAGATTTATATTTAAAATCATTTTAGAAATGAAATATTTCTACAGAAACTACTTCTATCTTCAGCCTCAACCACAGAAAAACACACACACACACACACACACAATTCCTTTTTTCTTTATTTAATTTGAATTCAGAGTATTGGCACATATTTTATTAAAAGGGTGTATTTATTGGAAGTACAGAAATTAGTTTCCATTTATTTGACATAATTACGGTACACAGATGATTTTTGGAGGTTGTGTCTACGTTTAACAATGTAACTTAACCTTTTAGATTTTTAAAATTAATTAATATTTAACAAAAATTTCCTTTGTTAGTGTACATTCAAAGGCTGCATTTATTGTATGGATAAAAGGCTGTATATAACGTTAAAGGTTGTATTTATTCGAAGTACCGGAATTTACTTGCAATTTATAACCTAGTACAATAACGTATAACCAAACAAGTACATTAAAATCCTTTTTACTTCCATGTTCCTTAAGGAAATGGAAGTATGCTGATGGCAAAAAAAATCGTGTTCGAGATTATTGCAGATTCTGATTGTACTACACTCAAAACATGAAAAAAAGTCGTTTTTCGAAAAGTGTGTGTGTGTGTGTGTGTGTCTATAGATTTTTTTCTATGGCACCCGATAACAGCCGCAAATTCAAACAGAATCAAATAATTTTTTGCATACAGCCCTGATTTGTAGAGTACTCAAGACCTGTTGTTTTTTGTGAAGATTGGTTAAGGGAAAAGGGTAGTTTACCTGCAACATTTTTTTTTTTAATCAAGGGTAATTTGTTTCTATGGCAAACAATAACAGCCCCAAATTCAAACACAATCAAATAATATTTTGCATGCAGCCCTTAATTGTAGAGTTATCAAGACCTATTGATTTTGGTAAAGATCGGTTAATGGAAAGGGGTAGTTTACCTGCAACATTTTATGTTTTAACAAGGGTATTTACTATGGCAAACGACAACAGCCGCAAATTCAAACATAATCAAATAATGTTTTGCATACTGCCCTGAATTGTAGAGATCTCAAGACCTATTGTTTTTGGTGAAGATCGGGTAAGGGAAAGGGGTAGTTTACCTGCAACGGTTTACGTTTTAACAAGAGTGAAGTACTTAATTCTGATAAATAAAGTATCCTGAAAAGAAAATCATACATAAAACATCCTTCAATTTGTCAAACATAAAACACGATTTACAAGGAACACACATAAGTTGTTAGAAATTATCGAACCAAATTCAAATAAATGATTTTAAATATAAACATTAGAACGTGGAAGTCATGTATGGTTCTCCATACCGATATTTTCAATTTCAAGAGGAGTGTCAGTTTTTTAGTTTCAAAGGATAAAGAAAACACTTGTTTACAATTACTTCTAAGATGTCAAGGGTAATTGTAAATTGGGGTACCCGTAAATTGAATTTTAGAGCTGTATTTATTATTTATATTTAAACAATTTTTTGTACGCAACATAATAACAAAAGGTTGAAATATTTGCAGTTATTTCAATTTTAAAACGTATACACAATTTTGCTTAGAATAGCCAATGACATCACGTGGTCTTTTATTTTACATTACACTTTACACCACGAGGTAAAATTGTGTTGTTGTTACAATGGCTGATGCGCGAATAGATATGAAGCTTGTTCCCATGTTTCATTACATTTTTAATCAGTGTTGTGTTGTGAGTTTGATATTCATTTAATTAAAGAATGATTAGCTACGATGAACTGTTGAGTGTTATTAGTACAGAAGAGGATGCAATTTCTTTTCTTCAAGAAAAAGGTTTGGTTCACAATCCTCGTCAATGTGAACAAGGACACGACATGGTTTTGGCCCTTGGGCAACAACAGCGTTGGTGTAGCAATAAAACGACTTGCCGTGAGTATAAGGTAGTTCGCAATGGCACATTTTTACAGGGGTCCAGATTACCGCTGAGAACAATAATAAAATTTATTTATTTGTGGTGTGAAGGCCGAAGTAGTGTTAAAAACAGTAAAAAACAACTGGAAATCGGCGTCAACACACACACAGAGTGGACGGCTTACTTAAGATATATCTGTACCGTAGACGTCACGAGAAACCCAAAGAAAATTGGAGGACCAAATTTAACAGTTGAAATCGACGAGAGCGTGTTTGCCAAGAGAAAAAATAATGTTGGCCGAGTGTATCCACAGCAGTGGGTGTTCGGTGGATACTGCCGAGAAACGAAGGAATGCTTTCTGTGTAGTGTGGAAGATAGATCAGCCGCTACCCTGCTACCTCTCATAGTGGCAAATATTGAACCAGGGTCTACTATAATGTCAGATGAGTGGCGTTCGTACCGTCAAATTGTTAATTTGCCACAACAGTACAGTCATTTGACTGTAAACCATAGTTATAACTTTGTGGATCCTGAAACTGGTGCGCATACTCAAGGCGTCGAAAGCATGTGGCGGTCCTGTAAACGGCGAAACATGATTGAATGTGGTACGAGAAGGGAACGCTTAAATTCCTATTTAAGTGAGTTCATGTGGCGAACAAGAAATAGAAATGAGGATTTGTTCCAGAAAATGCTGGAAACCATCAACAAATATGAGCCCCTTCTTACTAAAAACAAATATGATTTTGGTAAGTGTTATCAATTTTGGTAAGTATGTTCTATTTAGTGTGAGAGATATTATTTAATATTGGAATTATATTGCCAAATACAGTTAGACAACACGTTGATTAGAAAAGACTTTATTCACTGAACTAACCTTCCTAGAATACATACATCCGTTATAACAATAATAATACGCGCATGCGTATTGTACATACATTGTTTAACCATATTTATATAGTACATATGATATATTTGGCATTTAGAATACGTTTTCATAATGATATTGACTTTGAAATCACATGCTTAGTTTAATTATTCATTGCTCAAGCTTAATCCAATACCATTTTCAAGGATTTTAAGTATTCTGTAAAAATATTTTGTTTCCTTATTGAACACAGTACATGACACATTAAAAGTATTCAGTACTTAAAAGTAGGTTAGGTTACATTATTTAATCTAAACAACTTCACAGCAGCTGTAACAAAGTTAATTATAAAATAATAATCATTTTGTATATTTTCTTTTACAAGTGGATTTTAAGCCAAAAAGCTGATATCATATAAAGTGTAATAATCATGTGCAGTGTATTATTATTTTTAATATCATAGGTTACAGATTAAACTAACCTTATACTCACGAGGTATAATTGTACTGATTTCACCTGTAAAAGAACGGTTGGCTGAAAATAAGACACAATTGTAACACATATCAGAACCTGTGTGTGTGTGTTTTGGTGGACGGGTCAATAATCTGTAAACCCTTTAATATTGGTCTCCTAGAATGTTGACTGATTAAACAAAATAATTGATTAATGTTCATATGTCAGTACTTTGTGTGTCCGGTGATGTAGGCCTAATTTATTTTTCTTTGCAGGCACAAGAAAAGGGTAGAAACATTTAGGCCTACATCATCATTACGCAGGCTGAGGAACTGAAACTTCCAGCACTATATTCAGGTTTGTAATTTACACAGTGAAACCAGTCGAAACAAAGTATTAAAATCCTTTGAAAATATTAAAAGCAGGCACATTACATCATACATACACAGTATCATCATTGTATGGTGTTCTGTTGTGTGACAGGTCCCAGATATTACCAATCATCTCCATTCATATGTATTTGCCTTGAACTTTTGAGCTTTCATCTCTACATAAGATACTCCACTTCGCATTTCGTACACAAGCTCATCTTCTCTCCTTTCATGGTTCTTTCAAAAACTGGTGTTAATTGTTCATTTTCTCTCAGGATTAAATATACTTATACTTAATATTCAATGAATGTTTTAGTGGATAGTTAGTGAGGATCGGTCAATAATACAACTTTTAGTTATTTTGCGTCGACGTTTCGACAATATTTATTGTCATCTTCAGGACCTGTGTATGAAATACAATAGAAATATCAAACATAACGAAACAATTAAATATTTGGGTGAACGTGTTGGTGATGTGAGTGTGTGCGTGTGTATGTATGTATCATTTTTTATGTGAAGACTTATGATAGTTTGTTTACATCTTCAAATTATCTTTAAGAAAGCGAGCAAATTATAGTATGAGAGAACTTAATTTATACAGTATTACAATTTAAATTACTAAATATAATGTTATTTTAATTAATTAAACGAACAGTAATCTAATCCAATATCCAATTGTTGGTTACTGTTTGTTTAATTAATTAAAATAACATTATATTTAGTAATTTAAATTGTAATACTGTATAAATTAAGTTCTCTCATACTATAATTTGCTCGCTTTCTTAAAGATAATTTGAAGATGTAAACAAACTATCATAAGTCTTCACATAAAAAATGATACATACATACACACGCATACACTCACATCACCAACACGTTCACCCAAATATTTAATTGTTTCGTTATGTTTGATATTTCTATTGTATTTCATACACAGGTCCTGAAGATGACAATAAATATTGTCGAAACGTCGACGCAAAATAACTAAAAGTTGTATTATTGACCGATCCTCACTAACTATCCACTAAAACATTCACTGATTGACGGTCACTAAAAATTTAAGGATTTAATATTCAATACTTAAAAGTTGGTTAGGTTACATTATTTAATCTAAACAACTTCACAGCAGCTGTAACAAAGTTATTTATAAAATAATTATCTGCTGTATTTTTTCCTTTACAAGTGGATATTAAACAAAAAACCGATATCATATTCTTATACCATAAGAAGTAATATAATCGGGAGCCATTCCACATCAAATCAACGCAGGGTATAAACCTGACCATCTCAGAATTTGATGAAATTTGGTATGTAGGTAGTCCTCATGGAGATTAATAAAAATACAATTTTTTTTTTTCAAATATCTCAAACGGTTTAGAAATTACGGCTATGTAAAGTTTTCAAAAAACGGCCAAAAACGCACATCCGACATATTTTGAAATCACCACAGCTGCTCTCCTAATTGAGCTAGAGAGATGGGAGTGGTGTTATTTAACTCAGTTTTTCATGCAGTTTTCAATGATATACAGCACAACATACCTTTTCATAAAAAGTTTTTTTGTAAACACAAATCAAAATTTTAAATTTAATTTTCTCAAAAAGTGCATTTTTGAAAATTTTTTAAAAATTCCTACAAATAGTTTAGACCTTTGGTAAGTGATTCTCGAAATTTCAAAGTGGGAGGCTAATGGGTTCATAGTTAAATAATAATTTAAAAAAGAGCGTTTTATAAAACTGATAGTAGGCCTAGATATTAAAACATATTTCATTACTATATTAAATTATTTATACACTTTACATTAAATCTTTAACACTTACATCTTTAGCAAAATTTTATGTAGAACTTGATGATAGAGCTTGTGAAGTTGTTGTGGCTTCTTCAGGTGTTATTACATAAATCCTTCCAGTAGGAGTTGTAGGATCAACTTTACTAAGCACGTCTGTCAGTGATATCCACAATACGTCCGGCTTCCTTGGATATGAAAATGATGATGAAGGGCCAGCAGGATGTAGAAATGTCACTTTTAGTTCATCCTCTTCTTCATTCTTCTCCAACACATATGCCAGCCACCACTTTTGGTCATATACGGCCGTTATATAACCGCTTACTTCTGACATTTGTAGTTTTTCTGAGGATTTTTGGATGATCACTGTTCCTTCTGTTGTATCTTCAGAGAATATTTTTACACAAATCTTTGATACGCTTGAATGAACAGGTATATAAGCATGATACTGTTGAGTTCCCTTAATAGTTACTGCTTGGCTGAAACGGTCATTCAGAAATGTTTCGGACTCAACATACTCATCTTGTGTGGAGAAGGTGAAATTAATTCCAGATAAATTTTCAACTGCCCATTCATAAAGTTGGATAGGTGTTAAAATTTGGTTGCCATATGGACGTTGCAGGCTTGCTCTTGCAGCAAGTCTCTTGACTGAGCCCCCAACCCCATCACATGGTCCTTTCCCATGTGCAGTTGCGGAAAAATGCCATTCAGCCTCTACACCAAAGTCTTGCTTGTGATAACATAAATTGATAAAAATTTTTCTTATTTTTATATTGTGCAGCACACCCATCTGAGTAATAAAAAATCTTTTTTGGCACTGTTTGAAACTTTGTTGTCATGAACTCGACAAGTTTTTTTTGGAATGTATACACAGAAACAGTGTTATGCTCTAAACAAGGTGAAATTACAACAAAACTTGAGTGTTTAATTTTATCATCTTCTCTGTAATAAATCACAAAAGGGTGTATTGTCACATGTTCGCTTGCCCAGTGATAACTTTGAGCTTCGTCCTGAACGACAATGTTATAGTTTTCAGAGAAATCTAAGTTTACTACAAACTCTGACTCTTTTAAATTTTCTTTTTTGTCATTAATGAATGAAGACTGCTGCTTTGCAATAAAATCATGTTTGATTAAGAGAGTCAGTTTGTCACAAAAAACATTTATAAAATCTTCATTAGATTTCTGTAAAGTTTCAAGGTTGCAACGATCAACAGACACCCACTGACGATAGGTGACATTTTCTATAAGATTTTCTTCAAAAGCCTCTTCAATGATTTTGCGAATTGGGGCAACACCAGGGCATTCTCTACATTCACTCATATAGCAATTAATGTTTGGTGAATTACACAGCATTTTTGCCAAACAGTGTTTATATGTATTTAGTTGTCTATTTGTAGTGCTCAATTCTATGTCTTTTGACCTCACTGTAACTGTTTATTCTCCGTTTCTTCCAGCAATTGTTCTTGTAACCTGTCTTGTATGTTACTGTACTAATTTTTAAAATAAACATGTATCTTGTAGCATAAGCTATTAACCGTAGTGCATACTCCTTCTTTATCTAAAAAGTGGTAGATATGTAATACTAACCTATTGTGATATTTCGTCTTATTGATATTAATAACTAAATATAATGTGATTTCGAATTTGTCAAAATTGTACTATCTACTTTGTCGGGCGCCATCTTGCCAACTGCAAGAAAATAATTTACCAAGGTTCGTATCAGCGAACTAGGAGAACAGAACATGGTTATTCGAAATAAAAGAAAACTTTACTTTGTTTCCCCTTAATAGATTTTTATTGACATTTTATTACTGCTAACACACTACCTCCTGAC
The DNA here is from genome assembly GCA_034769895.1 of Magicicada septendecula. Taxonomy (NCBI): domain Eukaryota; kingdom Metazoa; phylum Arthropoda; class Insecta; order Hemiptera; family Cicadidae; genus Magicicada; species Magicicada septendecula. The sequence continues at coordinate 13,720,927 of CM068371.1, read as the reverse complement.
ATCCCTACTATTAATTCAGATTAATGAAATTTATTTAGTATAGAATGGTAATTGAAACATAGTATATAAATTGAAAACAACAAACTTCTATAAAATTAAACATGAATTACCTTAACCTACCAACACAAACCAGCCTTCTTAATTTATCTAATTTTACTCACTCATACACACACACACACACACACACACACACACCTGTATCCACCCCCAGATTTTAAGAGCTCAATTTAATTTATGAAAAAAACGTATTATATAGTATAATGTTGAAATGTCTACTTTCCTTTATTATGCTGCGTCGGCCTAATGGTGTTGAATTTCGCCACATGGTATGCGTTGTTTTACTGTTTTCACTGTCACATTTTTTACGTGTTACTGCCGAACTGTTAATATGTTTTAATTAGTTACTTTTGATGAATATTTAACCAAATACGGTTTGCACTCTGAAATGTATAGAAAGATTCACATTTTCGTTTGTCTGCGGGCCCATCGGTAAGACACAATAACTTCGCCCGAAAACCGGCGAACCGGCGACGCACAGTGGTTAGCGTCTGTATAACTCAGATGTTGTTTTGCGACTGTTTGTTCGGTGCCTCACACAGTTGCTGGCGTGACACACCCAGGATAGGCTCTGACGAAACCGATGACACACAGTTGTTATGTAACTCAGTGACGCAACACATCGCCTGATGTCTGGTTGTGTAACGTGTTTACGTTTTCCGGGTTCGTCATTGTCCTTGAACTGACTTTGGTACAGTTTGCCGGTTATTAAAACTGTTTATATGAATATCATTAAATAATTGTCACAGTCAATGCTGCCACGTTGCGATCGCTTCCACCTAACAAATTTACCTCTCGGTCATAACATTTTCCTATCACTCAACAAGTTATTTATTATTTATACAAAAAAATACAAATTCTGTTATTACCCCCGGTTATGCCCAAAAATGCCCCGCTACAATACCCCCTCAATGAGATATTTTATGCCGAAGCATAAAAAATCTCATTGACACATTCATACTTGCTAAAGGGATCAGCCCGGATATGTCGCCACAACCCCCTGTATGGTTTACAAAAAAGAATAATCAACTCACCCTTGGTCCGGTGACTGTGACCGCATCTGCATGACAATACTGGACTTCTCTCTCGAGATCCCAACACCGTAGAGTCAGACAGATACTCAACGCCCCTGCCCTGACGCGCAGGCCAGCTCAGGTCCGCCGCCACAGCATCACCAAACACTGAAACAACAAATCAAAATATCAAATAGTGGCCTTATACAACACCATATCCCCAACTGATCTGTTTCCCCCTAGCGGTGCTGGTTTGCGCTAAGAAGCACTGGTTTTGTTTTTCATTTATCGCTAACATGTATATATCATAACATATTTACCAACAATATATGTATACCCCTCTTAAAATTCCATCTACTTACCCTTATCAACTTTACCCCAAAATTCAAAATCATTGCCCTGATTCCCATCAGAATTTAAGTAAACAGACGACTGACTCACAAACATTTCCCATTACCATATTAAATTTCTCTCATCCCCAATTTAAAAAATGCATTTAAAATATTGAAATTCATAAAATTCTCTTAAATACTAACAAACACAACATAACATAAGAAAACATAGACATAAAACATAAAATAAGAAACATATTACACTTCTAACTCCCATTAAAATAAACAACTGGTATTTGAAATGTTACACACTTTACATCATTAAATTGGCATATAAAATCAAAAAATTACTTTTAAACTTGATTTACTCTTATTAATGCGTTTCTCAAAATTACAAAAATTTATTTATTTATTTTTTTTTTTTTTTTTTCAATCTTCGTTTTACCCATCATTTTCATTTATCATTTTCTTTCATTAATCTGGGTGATTCTACATTACTCATTATAATTCACTTTATCAACTTGGCATTTACTCACAAACTTCCCCTTTCATTATTCTAACGTTCCCTTACAAAATCTTTAACTAGTATGACACCCTCTATCAGAAATTTACTAACCCTTCTCTACCTCTAACTACTTACTACTTTAACTCCAATCGCCACCTTCTACTCTTATATAAAAAAAATACTCTCTAACCCTTTGTACATAGGATACGTGTTTCCCCCCCCCCAAAAAGCTCAATTCCCGTTCTCTGGCCCCTGGATTTTTACCTACGGCGGCCCCTTCCCACTAAAACTATACCAAATCCCGTCCCAACCCTTATGTTGCGGACTCCCACATTACACTACCACTACTACAAAATTGCCATCCCCAAAAAATCTCAATCTCATAACCTCACTACAATTACAACAAATTAACATCAACAAATAAACAACAATATATCACTCAAATCTCTACATAAATTCTCCATTCTACTGTGTCTCCACTTATACTTCTCAAAATTCTATAACATACATTAACTCAAAACAACATTGCATTATTTTCATCTCTCATTCTCTTTAACTTTTACTTCAATTTGGACAGATCTATGTCCCACAAAATTCAACTTGAACTGATTCAAACATTTTATTCAAACAATTACTATCACCCACTTCTATCTTTTACAACCCATTGAAAATTTTACCTATTACAACTATTTTTCATTTTATTTTAAAATCTATAAACACATTGAAAACATAATATCATATTTTTATAATCCTTATACCTAACACACTAATGCAATTAACATACTAAGACATAATGACACAATATAAGAAGTATTTAGTGCATCTATTTTTTAAATTCAAACAAAATTATTGAGTAGCAAATCATCATTATTAATTAAAATATATCAAATTTTTAATACGTTATCCCCTTGGATAACCTCCCAGCCACACACACACGATTATAATACATTATATAACATAATACACAAATATACATTGAACCAACAATTCTCTTTTAACTAATTTATATAAAAATTTATAACCATTATTATTTAAAATTTTTCATTAACTCTTTTATTTATCATCATTATTGACTTATCCTGTGTTGCAGTCAGCTTTTCAAAATTGCTTAAAATTTATTATTAACATATATTTTTAATCATTATGTTCCACAAAATTCCACAAAATGAACCATTTAACATTTATTTATTTATTCATGATTATTAAATTAAAATCTCATCACACAATTTAATTACCTTATAAAATTCAAACACATAACATTCAATCACAATATCTAAACATCTCAAATTATTTAATTCAATTGATTACTAAAATTGAATATTCATTTGATTATTAAAATAACATATCTCAATTATTATCAACATTCTACAAATCATTAACTATTGTCTTCATAATTATTTTATTATTTAACTAGAATGCAAAAATATTAATAATATTATTATTATTAACACAACATTTTCTAAAACATACACATTACTTATCTAACATTTCACAATACACACAAATGAATTCAATATTATTTACAAAATATGCATCAAAACTGTTCAAGTGTATCTCACTTCAGATGTCCAAATCAGCAAGGTCATTACCAAAAATTTACAATATTTAAAAATGTCCCAACACTGATCTTTTAGCTCATCCTCCATCGTCATATATATATCTAGTGTATTTGTAACATTCATCATTTTTATCAACATACAATTTGTTATCATTACTATCATAATAATCCATCCATTCTATTTCATCCATTATACCACTAGAAATCTTGTTACCATAAGTTAGGATTGTCCAGTCTATATCAGGGTTATTTGTTAATGTCAGGTAAATTTTCTCATCTTTGTATTCCTCAACTACTACGTCAGGTAAGTCATTATAGTCAGGTAAGTTATTATCAAAACTATTCTTTGTCTCTCTTTCAACATGTACGTATTTCACATGATTCATCATCACCCCCTCTAGTATTTTTCTCAATTCATTATAATCTCTTTCTAACTTATATAGTTCTATTTCATTCTCAATATATAACTCTCTTTCTTCATAGCACCACATCACATTCTCACCATTATTACGGACAGAGGGTACAACATTATACAACATTACTTCATTTAACAATAAGGGTCTCTTGCCCTGAAAAAACAACATTAAATCATCATCATCATTATAAACAATAAGGGGAAAATTTGCCCTCTGTCCCCATTCAATTACTACATTATTTTTCCACTCTCTTTCTATTTCATAAACACTCATTAACATTTCATTATCGCATTCTAAAACTTCATCAATACTATTTGTTGTTATATTTTCATCATTTGCTTCTACATTATTCTTCACCCCCACTATACTCTCAAATTTGTCTACTATTTCGTCATTTTTACATTTTGTCATATTTAAAACATTATCACCTAATTTCTCGAACTTCTGTTCTAACTTATTTAAACTGTTTTTTATTATGTCATCAATCTGGTTCAAATTCTCATTAATCTCTTTAATCTCATATTTCAACTCATTATTCTGATTTTTTAACTCGTCAAAACTATTTTTTTGAATATCGAACTTCTCATTGATTTCGTTTTTTTGTTCATTAAACAGCAATTTCATCATCTTGATTAAATCATTATCTTCAGCCGTTTTGTTCATGACTGGTGTTGAGTGAACACCTTCATGCATGATTTGAGATTCAGTTATGCTTATCTGGCTTTCATCTACACTGTCAGTGACGCTGACAGTTTCATGATTGTCTGCCATTTTCCTTAAAAAAAATTTTTATATATATATCTTCATATAACTTTATTATACGTAACATATACTTATTGAAAAATATTCTACTCACCAATATCAAACATAACCTTTAACGTCCATCTTACGTATATACGTAAATACAAACTCCAAACAACCATTCTGTTCTCCCCGTAGGCCGTATTTTATATAAATTTATTGATATAAAATTGTCCCTGTTCCAGAAGCCAAATGTGATATTTCATCTTATTGATATTAATAACTAAATATAATGTGATTTCGAATTTGTCAAAATTGTACTATCTACTTTGTCGGGCGCCATCTTGCCAACTGCAAGAAAATAATTTACCAAGGTTCGTATCAGCGAACTAGGAGAACAGAACATGGTTATTCGAAATAAAAGAAAACTTTACTTTGTTTCCCCTTAATAGATTTTTATTGACATTTTATTACTGCTAACACACTACCTCCTGACATCCCTACTATTAATTCAGATTAATGAAATTTATTTAGTATAGAATGGTAATTGAAACATAGTATATAAATTGAAAACAACAAACTTCTATAAAATTAAACATGAATTACCTTAACCTACCAACACAAACCAGCCTTCTTAATTTATCTAATTTTACTCACTCATACACACACACACACACACACACACACACACACCTGTATCCACCCCCAGATTTTAAGAGCTCAATTTAATTTATGAAAAAAACGTATTATATAGTATAATGTTGAAATGTCTACTTTCCTTTATTATGCTGCGTCGGCCTAATGGTGTTGAATTTCGCCACATGGTATGCGTTGTTTTACTGTTTTCACTGTCACATTTTTTACGTGTTACTGCCGAACTGTTAATATGTTTTAATTAGTTACTTTTGATGAATATTTAACCAAATACGGTTTGCACTCTGAAATGTATAGAAAGATTCACATTTTCGTTTGTCTGCGGGCCCATCGGTAAGACACAATAACTTCGCCCGAAAACCGGCGAACCGGCGACGCACAGTGGTTAGCGTCTGTATAACTCAGATGTTGTTTTGCGACTGTTTGTTCGGTGCCTCACACAGTTGCTGGCGTGACACACCCAGGATAGGCTCTGACGAAACCGATGACACACAGTTGTTATGTAACTCAGTGACGCAACACATCGCCTGATGTCTGGTTGTGTAACGTGTTTACGTTTTCCGGGTTCGTCATTGTCCTTGAACTGACTTTGGTACAGTTTGCCGGTTATTAAAACTGTTTATATGAATATCATTAAATAATTGTCACAGTCAATGCTGCCACGTTGCGATCGCTTCCACCTAACAAATTTACCTCTCGGTCATAACATTTTCCTATCACTCAACAAGTTATTTATTATTTATAAAAAAAAATACAAATTCTGTTATTACCCCCGGTTATGCCCAAAAATGCCCCGCTACACTATTAAAACTGTGTATTTAATAATACTAACTTATTAACCATAATGCATGTTCCGTTGAATATTGGTTTTACAGAAACACCAGCTAGCCACAGGTGGTCGTGAGTGGTAAGGAGGTGACTCTATACGCTTCTCGATACATCACCTGGAATGATATTCTGGACCTCTGCGGACCTCCACATGTACTCACTTAAATAGGAATCTAAGTGTTCCCTTCTCGTACCACATTCAATCATGTTTCGGCGTTTACAGGACCGCCACATGCTTTCTACGCCTTGTGTATGCGCTCCCGTTTCAGGTCCACAAAGTTATAACTATGGTTTACAGTCAAATGACTGTACTGTTGTGGCAAATTAACAATTTGACGGTACGAACGCCACTCATCTGACATTATAGTAGACCCTGGTTCAGTATTTGCCACTATGAGAGGTAGGAGGGTAGCTGCTGATCTATCTTCCACACTACACAAAAAGCATTCCTTCGTTTCTCGGCAGTCTCCATCGAATACCCATTGTTGTGGATACACCCGGCCAACATTATTTTTTCTCTTGGCAAACGCACTCTCGTCAATTTCAACTGTTAAATTCGGTCCTCCAATTTTCCGTGGGTTTCTAATGACGTTACGGCACAGATATATCTTAAGTAAGCCGTCCACTCTGTGTGTGTGTTGATGCCGATTTCCAGTTGATTTTTACTGTTTTTCACACTACTACGGCCTTCACACCAGAAATAAATAAATTTTATTATTTTTCCCAGCAGTAATTTGGACCCCTGTAAAAATGTGCCCTTGCGAACTACCTTATACTCACGGCAAGTCGTCTTACTGCAACACCAATGCTGTTGCTGCCCAAGGGCTAATACCATGTCGTGTCCTTGTTCACATTGACGAGGATTGTGAACCAAACCTTTTTCTTGAAGAAAAGAAACTGCAGCATCCTCTTATGTACTAATAACACTCAACCATCGTAGCTACTTACAACACAACACTAATTAAAAATGTAATGAAACTGGAACAAGCTGTAACAACACCAATAAATTAGCAAATTCATAAGTGTGTTTTATTTTGGTTTCCACTGTACTATGTGACGATCGGTGAGACCGTCGTAACAATTTAACGAAACATCCCAATTAATTCAATATTATACGTTGAGGATTATAATTTTACATATACACTAATGTAAAATATAAAACATTATTGTTATCTGATTTCAAGCTTGCAGAGTCAATCCAAATAAATTATGTCTGAATGTATGTACACACATAACAGGCAAAATACAAGTGTTCTGTCTTGCCTGGTGTCATAGAAAATATATTCTGTATTTCTTTATGGTTGCAACTTCATTCATGTGAGTGAAAATTAATTTATATAAATCTCAAATCATCACCGGAATCTACACTGTTGACTGTAAACAAATACAATAAATTCCTTTTGTGATCACTTTGGGCCAATATGAATTTAATAGCACTAGCCGAATAATAACAATAACTGATAACAAGATTATGCAAGATTTGCCATTACTTTCCTATACCTGTGATTACAGGCATATTGATATACCTGTTACTATGTATAGAGGAGTTACTATATATATTGTATGTTAAAACTGTGAGGTGTATTTTATAATCTGGAACATTTTATACCAAATGATTTAATCACAAAAGATTATGTAAAACACAAAATTACAACAAACACACCAAAAGTATCTATAGAAATTTAAAAAAAAAAACACAATTATATAAATGACAAATTATTCAATAAATGATTAAATATGTACCATAATTTATTAGATACTGCAATTATTTTTTATAGAAACAAACATCCACTAGCAGCTACAAAACCAATTTTCCCTATAATGTACCTAGCAAGATCCTGATCTTTTCGATACATTGTTGGATTGTTAATGCTAGCATTTTTTTATTCTTTTCCCTAAACATTTTGAAACCATAATTTCAAAGCGATACTACCTGAGATGCCTTTCCATTGTGTTTCCTTTTGCTCAAAAAAAAAATATTTTGTGGTATTGATGTCTTTATTCTTTAAAATTTTGTGTGAGGGAGATTGCAAAATTTTTAACTGAACTGTAGCATTTCATTGTCTCAGTTTTTTGTCATTTTTTGTGCTACTGTAAAGTGTTCACTTTTTATTTACACCTAAGTCATGCCGTTTTTATTTTACATTTTTACACTTTCTGTCAAGCTACTGTAAAGCTACATTTAAAATATACAATTTTATTTTAAAAAAATGATCAAATCAAGCACTTGTCTGTAATGAACAGAACACTGTGTAATAACTGAAATACATGAGAGTTTTATTTAAGGTTATTGCTGGCTCTCACATCCTACCTTCCAGTATTTGCGTATCATCCGTCAGAACAGTGAATAACTCAACAGGATACTAAGTCATTCTTACTACTGTTCAGATGCATTTAGCATATACACCAGAGGCAGATTTATGCATAGGCAAAGTAGGCTACTGCCTACGGGCGGCAAATTTTGTAAAGGTTGTTATGTTGTTTTTATACCTAAGAGATGTTTCAAATGCCACTCCATTTCGTCTCAATATGATAAGAAGCTTTTAAAAATACAGTATATGTTGTTTAGTAACAAGGCTTATTACATAAAGAGAATAGTTCATCATTTACTTCTGATCTGTATATGAAGTAGGCCCTACATCGTTTTTTCACAATTACATTTACATACATTATATATGTGATACTTCCATTATATTAATTATTTAACTATTAATTTGTTTACATTCAAATTTCGAACATTCTTTACCGACTCTGTAATTTGACATGAGTGAATGTCAATAGATGCCACTAGCTGCTAACAGACAGACTATGAGCATAGTATAATTTCATACCCAACTCTAGTGCCAGTTGAGCTTCAACCTGCCGAGGAGGGAAATAAGAGGTCTACACATAGTATGTGTCCGTTAAACACCTGTTGTATTTTACATAAATCGTAAAATATATATTCATCAAATAAATTGATAGGCAAAAAGTGATAAGTGAAAGGATGATTATGTCAAAAGATGTGTATATAATGTATTTTCATTTATTATGTTAGGGTAATATTAGTGGAATGATAATATTCTACCACTACTGTATTACAGTATACAAATGTAGTGATATATCTTGGCACAATACTATATAATAAATCTGGATAAAAGGCTCATTTCAAATAGAAAGGATAGCTGGTGTGATCAGACATAACAAATTTGTATTAGTTTTTTGAGAATGTATTCCTATCAAACTGCAATAAGCATATTTTCAAACCTTTATGGATGTGTGTCATGGAATTTACAGATTGCACCAAAAGAAACAGTTAAAATATATCTTCAATTAAACAAAAATTGGTCTTGTAATATGAGTCAGTAATACAGCAGGAACTAATCAGTTAATTGCTATTAGAAAATGCCTTATTCCTTTTTCATGATGATCAGATTTTGCTATACGCCTGCATAAATAAAAATTAGGTAAATTGCTTAACTCTCAACACAAAGTATTTAAACTATTTAACATGAAAAATTCATCATGTCACATATTCTAGTAACAAGGTAAGTTTTTGGAATAGTGTTTTAGCTGAATTTATACACTAGGAGGACACTCAGCATTTAGTTTGTGTGTGTAACTCTGGTTAATCAAAGAGAATTATTTGTGTAAATTCAAATTTAGTAATACAAATCTACTACCATAAAGGCCTGGAATGCTATGCGTTAAAGAATTTTAATTAACTTTATATGGGGAAATCTGGTTTACATACATTATTTCTGAAAATAATAATCCTGAAATGTAATCAGTACTTATATCAAGTTAAGTGCAATAATTAAATAGATTCTTCAACTTGCACGTTGCAAACTTCAGGTGCTAATCCTTTACATTATTTTTAATTCAACATCAATTTATGTTCGGCAACGTTAAAAAGAACATGTTATGGCCTCTGAGAAAGTACACAGTGAGTGGAAGCTGGCTTAAATGAAGGTAAACATTTTATCTAATAATTAGTGTCCCGTGTTAGAAAACATGTGCAATACATATTATAAAAAGAAGGATATTGTTTTTACTTCTGTGTTCCATAAGGAAATGGATGGCGAAAAAAATCGTGTTCGAGATAAGGGCTGATTCTGATTGTACTACCCTCAATACATAAAGAAGTAATTTTTTGAAAGATGTCTGTGTATAGAATTTTGTCTATGGCGAATGATAATTGCCGCAAATTCAAATAATTTTTTGCATATTGTAGAGGACTCAAGGTCTGTTGATTTTGGTGAAGATCGGTTAAGGAGAAGGGGTAGTTTACCTGCAACGTTTTATGTTTTAACAAGAGTAAAGTACTTAATTTTGATAAATAAAGTATCCTGAAAAGGTCATAATAATCCACTCTAGAAAGGTAGATGAAATATCAATAAATGAAAAATCAATAAATGAAAAGGGGTAGGGGGAAGTTGAAGGGGGAGGGGATAATTTTCTATAATTTAAAATGATAGGTGAAGGGGAGGGGATAATTTTTTATATGTGTACTACATTATCGGCAACGATGAAGTAGTTTGTTGATAAAATTCCTTTCCAGGCTGTTTGGCCGTGGTCCAATGTATTCTGCAAAACCAGACGTTTCGGAAGTGCCATCATCAGTGAAAATCAAGTGCGCTAATGTGAGGTGGTAGATGTTAGTGACCACAATTCTGCGGTTGAGGCTGAAGATAGAAGTAGTTTCTGTAGAAATATTTCATTTGTAAAATGATTTTAAATATAAATCTTAAAACATGGAAGTCATGTATGGTTCTCCACACATTAGATTGTACTGGGTTCTAAATTGGAAGTAGAATTCTTGAAAAGAACGAATCCATAATATTTTTACCATGTGGGGCGCATTCCTTGAAACATGTGGGTGTTAATGCTGCAAAACTCAATGCAGATGTGATGACATTTTTCGGGCATGTTGCAAGTCTTTACTCATTTTTCTCTAGCAGCCCTAGAGAAAAATGTTGGGAAGTTTTGAAAAAGCACATTCCTTTATCACTGCAGAGCTTCCCTGAAACAAGATGAAGTGAGAGGATCCAAGCTGTCAAACCGATAGTTAAGCACTACCCAGGAGTACTTAAATTGTTGGATATACTTTAGAAGAGATGTCTTCTAGTCTAACTCCCTCTGCCTACAACATCATATTAGGGTTTAAGAAATATTTCAATTCCACAAAGAGCTTAATGTTGGCATCATTTTGGTTCAAAGTGCTTTCATATATTGACTAAAAAAATGTTGTTATTCAAAGCAAAGGAATCACACTCGTTGATATAACTCTAGTGGAAGATTTGCTGACAGAATTGAAATTGTTGCGTGATAACCCAGACAGCATAATTGAAGAACCAAACTTAATTGCAAAAGAACTAATAAAAGTTCCTCCTGAATCTCCCAAAAGGTGGAAAAAAAGTACAGATCAATCCAATAGTGATTTTTCAGTAAACAAAGATCAAGAAAATAAATTTAAAACCTCAGTCATGTACCCAGTATTAGAGTTTGTAATGGGCAACATAAAAACACGATTCACTGCAATTAGTTCAATTCGTGACTTGTTTCCACCAGTATTGAACTTTACGGACATGGAAAATGATGAATTAGAATTGAAAGTAAAAGTTCTCATTAGCAAGTTTAAAAAGGAATTGGCAATGGATCTATTTGAAGAAATATTACACTTGAAGAACATTTATAAAACAGAGTTTGAATCAGAAAAGAATCCACTAAGCCTACTCCAAAAACCTTCAAACTGTATTTGTGAACTTCTGTCTTGCCTATAGGCTTTTCTGTACTATTCCAGTTACAGTTTCGTCTCCTGAAAAATCTTTGAGCAGTATAGCGAATTCACTGAAAACTTGGCAGAGAAGCACTACCTACCAAGAAAGGCTTAATAATTTGGCAATTTTAGCTATTACAAATGAATTGGGTAACAGTATTCCACTCTAACCCATTATTAATACTTAATCATTTGGGTATTAACAGAAACTGCACATTGCTTTTTATTGCATTATGTTGAAAAAAGGATTTTAATGTACTTGTTTGGTTATAGGCCTACGTTAGATTGTACTGTGTTCTAAATTGGAAGTAGGTTTTAATTCCGGTACTTCGAATAAATACAGCCTTTTATCCATACAACAAATACAGCCTTTGAATGTACACTAAGTAAGGAAATGTTTGTTAAGTCTAATTAATTTTAAAAATCTAAAAGGTTAAGTTAGATAATTAAACGTTGACACAACCTCCCAAAAACGTCTCTGTACCGTAATTATGTGCGATAAATGGAAACTAATTTCTGTACTTCCAATAAATACACCCTTTTAATAAAATATGTACCAATAAACTCCAATAAAATATGTACGAATAACGTAGCCTACTAGGTTATACGTTCTAAATTGGAAGTACGGATAGGTTTTAATTCGAATAAATACAGCCTTTAATGTATATACAGCCTTTTATCCATACAATAAATACAGCCTTTGAATGTACACTAACAAGGAAATTTTTGTTAAATCTAATTAATTTTAAAAATCTAAAAGGTTAAGTTACATTGTTAAACGTAGACACAACCTCCAAAAATCGTCTGTGTACCGTAATTATGTGCAATAAATGGAAACTAATTTCTGTACTTCCAATAAGTACACCCTTTTAATAAAATATGTGCCAATACTCTGAATTCAAATTAAATAAAGAAAAAAGGAATTGTGTGTGTGTGTGTGTGTGTGTGTGTGTGTGTTTTCTGTGGTTGAGGCTGAAGATAGAAGTAGTTTCTGTAGAAATATTTCATTTCTAAAACGATTTTAAATATAAATCTTAAAACATGGAAGTCATGTATAGTTCTCCACACGGATATTTTCATTATTTGCATCAAATAGTATTATTGTTTAATACACGTTCTATCCAGATCAAATTATGTGTATACAGTTCTGGAAAAATTAGAAATACAATTTTTTTTGTTTATTTTAAACTGTATTATGTTTGGAAGTATCCCAAAGTAAATTTAACATTAATCATGTCAATCAATGAGGCCAGTCTAGTTTTTTAAGGCTAGTAGAAACCTTGAAATGTTTGGAGCATCAGTAGGTCATCATGATGGATCTAATAATCAAACTTCAGTTTCTGTGAAAAGCTGGCAGATTTGAGTAGCCACTTGATAAAGGATGGTATTGTAAAAGCAACAATTCTTTCAGAATTATTTTATAACCCTGTCAGTCTGCAAATAACTATCACGCCTTTAGATCATCAGCAGATTTAAACTTTTCTTATTTGTGCTAGGAATGTATCATGTAAAACTGCTGGAAGCATGGTATACAAAGTTTCTATTATCCTTTTCAAGGTTGATGACCAAAACAAAAAGTACTACTTATAATTCATCATTGTAGCAGTTACACAGCAGTATACTAAACATCTCTTGGTTAATACCTGTACTCTGGTCAGGTAGGACACAATGAATCATTCAAAACAAGTACAATTCAGTGTCAATGTCTAGTGTTTATGTGTCACTGCTACCCATAGTGAATCATTTGTATTGTACATAACAAATAGTATTCTGACTGTACACGTTTTTCATCTGACAAGAATTTTATACTTAGGCAAACTCATTTAATGGTGTAACCTTCTGTAATATGTGCCAAACAAGTATTCATAAAATTAATATTTGTGTCAAATTGTGTTTTATTTATTTCAAACAAAATCTGTTTTGTGGACATAACTTTATGTCCAATACAATTATTATGTTATTTCTTTTTAGTATCCCTTATAGATTTGCGTGATCAAAACTTTTAATACTAAAACTTTTTTTCAGCTGATAACCATGCTTTGTTGAGATTATTAAAGAAAAGTTTTGCTCATTCAGTGATGTGGCATCTTCAGTGATAAAGTTGAGTCTCATCGTGGTAAAACTACTGAAGACTTCATAGAATTGGAAAATTAATGAGAATAATATTCTTACAACCAGTGACAAGAATTATGAACTTAAAACAGTGGAATGAATTACTGAATACCAGATACTCTCAATTGCTAAAACAAACACACTTATATTACAACAGTTCTCTTTATGTAATTATCCAGGACACACTGTATAGCCTACAAACAGTAATAAAAAAATCACAATAGTTTACAACACAAGTAAACAATTGATCATTTGTCACTTTTATTAAAAACTGCTGTCTAATATCATCCTATATGAATGCACAACCTACTACACCAACTTTCTAAAACTCAGCTGGTGGCAACATCCTAATTATCAGGCTAATGTGATAAAGTTCCAGATGAATGCCAAGAGTGTGGCTCTAGAATATTCTGCAGTGCTGCTGATTAACAGTATGTGATCAGCATCACATAGAGTACTACACATTTAAGCTATCTAATTGACTTGGTATTAGAATATTAGTAAAATGTGCTTGTTAACCAAATACTGTGTTGTTACTCCTGAAAATCCCATTTCACTAAGAGCATTTTAGAAGTCTGGGTTATCTTTTATGTTTCACTCCACAAACATGCCTTTAGTTCAGCATTTCTTAACCTATTGGGCATGAGCCACTGCTGGGTCCCGAGAGGGCATTTGGAGGGTTGCAAAGTCAGGTTCGGAAATTTATTTACTGTGTCTTAAAAAGCTACTACATGTAAATAACTAAGATATATCATTTTAACAATTTAAATTCAACCTGTTTTGTACATAGTCTAAACTGTACATTTTTGTTATTCATGCTCTACCATTGCTTTTTACCAGCTCTGATGTTTAACTCTCTATAACCAGATTGAAAGTTGCTTCCCAGAGGGATACAGTGAATTCAATTGGATTCAAGACCCATTCTTGTATTTTGAAAGTTCTAACATGTTGTCAGTAAAACTAAATGAGCAATTGTGTGATATCATCTGTGATGCTGGGATTAAAACTAAATTTTTAGTAAATTATTTTGTATAGTTAGTGATAACATGAGACATGTCATGGACAACAAAATCCATAAACTTTTAGATTCTGACTTAACAAAGTTCTGGATATCTTTAAGAGATGAATATCCTGAACTTTCGGAGTTGCTCATCCCATTCACCACCTCATTCTTGAGTGAAATGGGATTTTCATCTCAAGTGAAAAGCAAGCACACAAATAGACTTGACGCACACTCAGATTTATGACTTAATTTAACCACTCTTGAATCCAACATACCCCAGCTTTTGCAGAAAAAGCAGCTCCAACTGTCACAGTAGTAACTAATGATTAGTTAGGCAAGTAAAAACTCTTTTGTTTTTAACTTCAGCATGTGTTTATTAGAGCAAATTAGTCTTTTGAATTACATATTTGCTTTTTGCTTTTCTATAATTAAGTGTATATATAATTTGTTTAAGCATAAAAGAAGGCTTAAAGTTCTCAGTGTTACCAAAAATATGATTATAAAGTGGGTGCACAAGTAGTTCTGCCATGCACACCCCTACAAGTCTAATTAATTTTAAAAATCTAAAAGGTTAAGTTAGATAATTAAACGTAGACACAACCTCCCAAAATCGTCTCTGTACCGTAATTATGTGCGATAAATGGAAACTAATTTCTGTACTTCCAATAAATACACCCTTTTAATAAAATATGTACCAATAAACTCCAATAAAATACTGTATGTACGAATAACGTAGCCTACTAGGTTATACGTTCTAAATTGGTTAAGTTGCATTGTTAAACGTAGACACAACCTCCAAAAATCGTCTGTGTACCGTAATTATGTGCGATAAATGGAAAATAATTTCTGTACTTCCAATAAATACACCCTTTTAATAAAATATGTGCCAATAAACCCCAATAAAATATGCAAATAGGTTATAGGTCTACGTTCTAAATTGGAACTAGGTTTTAATTCCGGTACTTCGAATAAATACAGCCTTTAATGTTATGTACAGCAGCCTTGTATGCATACAATAATTTAATGTACACTAACAAAGGAAATTTTTGTTAAATCTAATTAATTTTAAAAATCTAAAAGGTTAAGTTGCATTGTTAAACGTAGACACAACCTCCACAAATCGTCTGTGTACCGTAATTATGTGCGATAAATGGAAAATAATTTCTGTACTTCCAGTAAATACACCCTTTTATTGTACACTAACAAAGTAAATTTTATTTAAGTTACATTGTCTACATAACCTCCATAAACTGGCATTAGTTACTTGTGAAGAAAACAGTTCTAGTACACATCGAACACGGAAAAAAAGTACAAACGTGGAGACGGAAGTAAACTTTTGCCGCAGGCTATAGTGAAAGACCCAACTAGAGGAATACTTGGACCACTTAGTCAAGTATTTTCTTTAATATATTACGTGAAGCAAAGTCTTCAAATAATTGAATTTTATATTATTTCATTATTAATGTATTACATATCTATTCTTTAAGAAACAACGTCAAATTGTTTTGTAGCTAATTCTACATTTATTGAATATTTATATATTGTTATGATAGGATGTAAACACGGTTATACAAATAACCCGTGCAAGCGTTCATGTAAAATGCGTTCAGGCAATCTAAATGGATGGCAATAAATTCAGGTAATTGACCTAAACAAAAGGGGGGCATACCAAATGCGATACATCATGGAAGTAGGTCATCGAGAGACGTTTCTCATAGACGAATGTGGACACGGCGGCACAGGGCGCAGAATGTGGATTCAATTGTTCCCTGAGGTCACTTCATTAAATCCACATTGGGGACTATATAGCAGTCTTAATACAATTTTCGTCAGTCTTAATACAATTTTCGTCAGTCTCATTCTAAAATTCGTCAGTCTTATTATAAATTTCAGCAGTCGTATAATAAATTTCGGAAGTCACGTTGAAAGTCTTATAATAACTCTCGAACAGTTCGCGAGGAGGCTTATATTCAACCGGACTAATGGTGTTATAGACAATCACGCAAGTTTACTCAGTGCCGTATTTCTACTAAGAACATTCACACGAATTTCGAAGTGCATCGGCATATCAAACTACCGTGTATTCTCAAAGTACGCGAATGGGAACTGAACTTTCTTTAACCAAGAATATATAATTGTTTACATATTAGAAAACGGTATAGCGAACAGTAATTCACGATGTGCGTTAACGTTATAATCATACCTATCAATCACTATAACCAAGACACTAATATTTAAAGGAAATATTAACTATCCACACAATAATACCTTTGCGTAGTCATACGAAGAACATACAGAACATTTAACCAAACATGCATATGCGCGGAGACAATTTAGAGCGTGTGAACACAGAATAACACAAAACACTATTCTGTTAGCGACGCGAGTGAGTGTGACAAGTGAAAGTGATCATCACCATCGCATTCAATGGAGCAACATCACCAACGATCATCATCACCAGGAGATAGCGCCGATGGATTAATGGATTAGCTAAATCAAGTAACTCTTTATGATCTTGTTAACATAATTGACTACTGTCCTTAGAGCTCTATAATATAGGTATTCGCATACGCCATCTTTGCTCCGAGACTTTTAAATGTAATGTGGCGGGAGCAATGTAAGCACGCTGTGCATTGCATTATTTAATGTAAATTATGTATGTAAATATTAATATTTTTACATATCAGGGTTATAACCTTAGTGTACTAATTTGATTTATGTATTACACACGACTATGTATAATAATCATCTTATCTTGTCAGTGAAAACATGGTTATAAATACTGGTGTTAAGAGATATTATTAATGTTATGTAGTATGTTTTGCAGATTGTTGTACATCTCATAATCATAATGACTGGTTGTTGTGCTGTAAATTGCAAAAATCGAACAGAAACTAATTTTAGAACATTCAAATTTCCGGCAGACCCTATTCGATGTGCAAAATGGATTCAAAATATGAGACGAGACAAATTTATACTAAGCAAGGGAATGCGTCTGTGTGAGGTAAATTTAATGGTTGTTCCTTAAAAGTTTGTGAATGTTAATCATAACGACTAAAAATGTAATACACCTTTGCACTTTTAGGTTCATTTTGAAAGTTCACAGTTTGAACAGGCACGAGTAGATTGTTGGAAAAAACTGAAGCCTAATGCCATACCGAATTTGTTTGGCGTGCCAAATCCACCTCCTAGGATCGGCTCATTTTCACGCAGATCCCTGTACAAGGTGGTTTATTTTTTTAATCCATTAATTATAAAATAATGTTAGACTATAACTAAAGCCCGGATTCACGTGCAATTGCATCTTTTTTTTGCTAGTTCGTAAACGGCCAGTGACAAGTTATTTATCCGAATCGGGACGTGTAGGTCATTTTAACATACATTTTATTTTGCACAAAATTGCACGTTTTGGGGGTTACTGCATAAAATTTCACATTCTGTAGTTTTAATGCACAAAATTGCACATTTACCTGTTTTTTGAAAATCAGCTGTGCGATAGCCAAGCGCGAAACATACACGCAGATCGTAAACAAAGTCGAGAACAAAATCAGAACGAAGAAATTCTAGTCCAGTAAGCGCAGCTTTTGACGTAACAAAATTTTGACTGTCGATGGAATTTCACGAAATTTGATATGTATGTTCTATATGCATTCTAGAAAAAAGTTAAACTGTACGCTTTTTATTTGGGGGTGAGAACCACCCCTTTTTCAAGGGTGATTGATAAAAAAAATTAACCCCAGGATCCAATAAAGTATCAAATTCTAAGCAAAAAAAGTCAGTACGCAACTGTTTTGAAAAATGCGTTGTTTTCGAGTTATTCCAAATCAACATTTTCGATTTTTACCCCCAAAAAACAGGATTTTAGCGTAATTTTTAGCGAATAACTAAACAACGTTTGAGTTTATAGTAAAAATGAATAGGACCAAAATTATTCTATACGAAATAACAAACAAAATGCATTTTGGCCGAGTTTTAATCCACGAGTTGTTTTCAAGATATGGCCGTGAGAAGTTGTAACTTGCAAATTTTTTGCCTGTATACTAACAAAGTTTAACCCTTTCTACTAACCGAGAAAAATACTTTCGACTATAAAATGTCTAGCGCAATGAAAAATACATTATTGTTAATTTTAATAAAATGTTAAGCTAAACTTTTTATTATTAATTTTAATTAAATGTTAAGCAAAAACCTGAATATAAACTTAATAGTAAGTAAGTTAAAAATGTAAATTCGTGTTTATTAAAAATAGTTTTAGTAACTTTATTTGGACTTTTGGACAAACGAAGTTCAGTAAACATTAATTCAACAGCCATCTATTATAAACAGGAATAAAAGTAAAATCTGAGAATATATACCTAACAAAGTGGTAAGTGGTAACGATTGGTACGGTATTTGTTGTTTTTTAGACAAAATTATTCTCCTCTTACTATGGTCTGAATCAGTAAGTTTTAAGATGAAAACTATTATTTCCATATTTTTAAGGACGTGGGACATAATTTCACACTTTGAAATTATATTTTTGGCATGAAAAACTATAATAGTTTATGTAATATCGAAAACAAACTTATACTGCGTCCCATGTATACACAAGCGCCACCATAATATTATGTCAGTCTCGGAACAAAGATGGCGAGTGCGAATACTCCCTTTTATAGATCCTTACTGTCCTGTCTCTTTCCAAGAATCTGACCCTGAGAAAATATGAGAAAAGTTAGTAAAAGAAGGTTGCATTCAGTATATATATTTATGTTCTATTAAAGCCATCCATCTGGGTGAATGAACGCATTAGGTAGAATAATATTATTTGATTTATTGTATGCATTTTATGTTGTGTGTATTTACAGGAAACAATTAAGGAAGAATTTATGTTTTGATATATGTTGTATGTATTTACAGGTACCAAGAAGATATTTATGTGTTTGTTATTGAATACAAATGTTTAACATATAATAAATTAGTACCTAAGCACTCAATCAATAATGCGTTCATCATTCTCAATAAACCCTGTGTTATTCACAAGTTACATCACTATTATAATTTAACATTAAAGAAGCAACCTAAATAAATTAGTAGATTTGTACCCTAATTACGTGGTGGTAATTAGCTGATGAAGGGCTTACTCAATAACTCTTACATCATTAACAATTAAAGCAATTACAAATATTAATTTATGATAATAATTTGCATATTATCACCCAAATCTACAGTATATTAATTGGCGCTCCAAGATTGTGGGGCACGGCAAACATAATTCATTGCCAATTCCAATAATTTACCCGTATTAATTGCCGCCCAAAGAACGTGGGACGTTACAAATATCAATTACATCCAAATTAATATTATATAGTGATATTTAATTAAGTAACGGACACGTCATGGACAACGAAATCCAAGTATATAATTACCTTATAACATAGGAAGTTAAAATTTGTACAGTTATTCTACCAATAACATTTGTCTACTAGAATTATAAAAATGGGGAGTATTCAGCGGCAAAATGTAACTTCCGGCGCCGCGCGTGCACTATATTTCGGTGTCCGATGTGTACATCCAACTGTTTTCTTCACAAGTAACTAATGCCAGCTTATGGAGTAGAGGTGGGCTAAACTGTTATTTTAAAATACTAGGTATGAAAATACCGTTCCAAAAAAATAACAGGTACAAATACCTGTTATTATATACTATATATACATAACCTATATTATCCTTTGTAAGTAACTTGTTTTGAGTTTCCTGCAGGTCTCCTATGTAATATCTTCAAATAAATACACTGCAAGTATGTTTCTTTTCGGTAAATTTTCACCTAGATAAACCTATTAATATATTAATAAACCTACTTGCTGTGTATTTATTTGAAGATATTATATAACCTATACTATATAATTTGTTATAAGAAATAAATTGAAACTAAAAGTATTAACAGTGTTACTTTACACTGTGACTTTATTAAACTATTACTGTTTAAATGGAAATAAGAAACAAGAGAATTTATAGGCCTATCTCCCTTTGGGAATACCAATTTAAGTTTTCACTAGTAGTAAACAAACTAACATTGGTTAGACAAATCAGTTGCGAAACTCGGGGCAATTAAATAATTTAGAGTAGGCCTACACGTAATACCACAAAAAATAATGTGAAAAAACATCAGAAACGTATAATAAAAACATAACGGTAAGCCACAAGAGTGAATGAGAATAAACAAAATTTTACAAATAAAAATAAAAAACAAATTGTAATAAATTAAATATAAATACATAAATAAAAACTTATAAATAATAAGCAACAACAAAAGTAAATTAAATGCATTACAGTTATTTAAGGAACAGGACTAGATAAAGTGCATAAATGTCCATTACAACAATCTCATCATTTACATGAGATGTGTAGTGAAGTTAAAATCACATTAATAAAAAGTATAATATAGCTTATCAACATCAACCACTCTATAGGTTATAACTCAATATAATTAAATACGATTTCACTAACTACTCGGAACATAAAGTTTTTTGAGTAAAAACATAAAGTTTTACCAACCGATTTTAGTTACAAGTTGGTGACTAGTATAATATATAATTTATTAGCATATAATCTGTATTCTATATCTGCATATCACACGAGAATAAATGTAACAGCAGGATGAATTATTTCCTTTATTAAAAACAGCTTCGTCTCTTTGCGCAGAATGAAGTATACAGGACGAAAAAGTGGCTCGTACTACAGTATATACTTATATTTCCTACTCGAAATATGCTTGATGCTACCTGTTCCTAAAATACTAGGTGTTCCTAAAATATTAGGTGTTACTAAAATATTACTGTTACTCTGGAACGCGTTGTTCCTTGTGTATCGGTGATACCACTAGTATTTGAAATACCTAGTATTTTAAATAACGCGTTACTGGCTGTTCCTTGCGTTCCAGCGATATTTTTGTACGCCTAGTATTTGGCCTTGGTTTACGTGATCTTGCGTACTTTTTGTGTGTGTGTGTCTGTGTAGGTGCGTAGGGGGTGTGTCTCGACTCTGAACAGCGAGGGCGGCGTGTCTCGACTCGGAACAGCGTCGCCGCGAATAACAGGTATTTCAACTTTTCAGTCACTGTTACATCCGTTCCACAAGAATATCGTTCCAAAATACCTATTACAGGAATATCGGCCCACCTCTATTATGGAGGTTATGTACGAGTATTTAAGTTACATTGTCGTACATAACCTCCATAAGCTGGCATTACTTACTTCGAATAAATACAGCCGTTAATGTTATATACAGCCTTTTATCCATACAATAAATACAGCCTTTGAATGTACACTAACTAAGGAAACGTTTGTTAAGTCTAATTAATTTTAAAAATGTAAAAGGTTAAGTTATATTGTTAAACTTAGCAACAACCTCCCAAAATCGTCTCTGTACCGTAATTATGTGCGATAAATATAAACTAATCGTAATTCTGAACTTGCTTAGCCAGAATTACCTAAAATTTACTTTGTTCGTGTACATTAAAAGGGTGTATTTATTGGAAGTACAGAAATTAGTTTATCGCACATAATTACGGTACAGAGACGATTTTGGCAGGTTGTGGCTACGTTTAATTATTTAACTTAACCTTTTAGATTTTTAAAATTAATTAGACTTAACAGGCATTTCCTTAGTTAGTGTACATTCAAAGGCTGTATATAACATTAAAGGCTGTCTTTATTCAAAGTACCGGAATTAAAACGTACTTCCAATTTAGAACCTAGTACAATCTAATGTATAACCAAACAAGTACATTATTCAACATAATGCAATAATAAGCAATGTGTAGTTTCTATTAACATGCAAATGATTAAGTATTAATAATGGGTTACAGTGGAATTTAATGTTACTACGGTCTGAATTAATGCAAATAAAATTGGGAGAATCTCGTAAACATATTAAAGAATGCTTGTATATTACACACAAAATTATTACAGTACGGACCTTTGTTAATGAATAGAAACAAATTTGACTCTATACTTTAGTATGTACCAATAAAATTCACCTTTTTTCAAATACCAATATCTGTTGTTGTTTTTCATACCCTTAAAAAAAGGTCATTAACAACATACATTATGAGAAAACGTGATTACAAATAACCAGCCATTAGTTACTTAGAAGAAAATAGATATAACATTTACAAACATCAAATCTTCAATTCTCTCCCTATTTGTTTTATAAAAACTGGAGTTTCTACTGCAGGTTTTAAGTCCACTAACTACTTAATTAAATATACATAATTGTTCCTGTATCTTGTTGGGTAACATTATATTAATACATCTGCTTCCTACTCATATGTGCAAACAATGTTTTTAATGTACGGTCCTAAAATCTTTATCAACACTTTATATCTTTAAAATTTAGACAAAGTCTAATGAGCAACTTGGCCTAACCTGAATTTACATGACCTGGCTCAGAACAACTTTATTTTGGCAAATACAAAGATGAAGACTGGTTGCAATTTCTTCAGGGCTCACACCTGCTGCCAGGCCTAGTTCTATAACATGATAAGGAAGAAATAAATCAGCCCAAACCTGCAACCGCTGTGGGAAGGCTTTTACACCATTACCAATAAGATTAATGATGTCATCTAAGAATAACTCATTAGCTTTATTTTTAACTTTCATTAGTTTTATCTTTTTTAACACTTTTTAATGCAGTTTACTGGAGTAAAATCTTCTTATTGATAATGTTCTTATCAGTTTCATTACATTATTCTTATCTCTTTTTATTACCGTATCTCAGACAATATTTATAGTATACAATTTAGTTAATGACTTAGTATTTTGTTCTTCATGTATCATGGTCATGAAATGGTTAAAGTTGGGGCCTATTTTATGTAAGGGGAAAACATAACGTTACAATATTGTAAATACTTTTATTTCTATAATTATTTATAAGTATTACTTTGTACAAACAAAACTGGCTTAGAAATGGGTCTACTTAGGAAATTATGGAATTCTGCTGAAATTTCGAATAGTTCTGGAGGGGAATTGATCCCCTGATAACCCCCCTCCGCAAGTTACTCCACTGATCCCACTCTACACAGTTCCAAGAAATCCTGTATTTAGTAGAGCTTCCCTTATGTACCTGGTAAGTGAAGGAGAAGGGATCTATTTAACGTGCAAGTTGAAGAATATATTTAATTATTGCACTTAACTTGATATAAATACTGATTACATTTTAGGATTCTTATTTTCAGAAATAATGTATGTAAACCAGTTTTCCCCATATAAAGTTAATTAAAATTCTTTAATGCATAGCATTCCAGGCATTTACAGTAGTAGATTCGTTTTACTAAATTTGAATTTACACAAATAATTCTCTTTGATTAACCAGAGTTACACACACAAACTAAATGCTGAGTGTCCTCCTAGTGTATAAATTCAGCTAAAACAGTATTCCAAAAACTTACCTTGTTACTAGAATATGTGACATGATGAACTTTTCATCATGTGTTCAACTTTGTGTTGGGAGTTAAGCATTTTAATAATTTATATTTATGCAGGCGTATAGCAAAATCTGATCATCATGGAAAAGGAATAAGGCATTTTGTAATAGCAATTAACTGATTAGTTTCTGCTGTATTACCGAATCATATTACAAGACCAATTTTTGTTTAATTGAAAAGATATATTTTAATTGTTTCTTTTGGTGCAATCTGTAAATTCCATGACACACATCCATAAAGGTTTGAAAATATGCTTACTCTAGTTTGATAGGAATAAATTTAAAAACATTAACGCTGCACACATACTGACGTGAAGCCTTATTTCTTCATTCTGGCGATAGTCCTCTGTTAGGCCTACATCTTGGACCTTCCTCCACAAACACTTTCACGTGGAAGTAACATCCACTTATTTCAGCTGTGGGGAAAACTTGACGAAGGGCCGCAATCGCAGAAGCCTCGAAGTCTACATTTACCACACTTGGACGCCAAACAAATCTACATGGATTGTGTAGATTTGTGTAAATTCCTTACAACAGCTCTTGAATGTACCGTCCATTAAAAATGCGAAGAGTTTCCTAGACATTCCTTTCCTTTGCTGCCACTAAAAACGATAATTCTCTCTTCTAATGCGTCATCTTTAAGAAGGAAACTGCTGCCATCGCTCATTTTTTAGAATGTCTTCTGAAAGAACAATATCTTCGCAATTCTTTGGTTCATGCTGGTTTCCTTGGGTTTTACACCAATGATCCCGAATGGCTCTCTTCAATGTTTCTGCATGGGGCATTACTGTGACAAAATCATAACCTCTATTATGAAGATCTCCAATTTCATCTGTGTATATCGCAGATAACTGAGGATTTTATTCACGTGCCCTCTTCTTCACCTTCTCCACACGCTTCCTCACTTCTAAGGACGCGTCATCAGGTGGTCCACACAAAAGTTCGGAAACATCTTCTTTCTTCGACCGCATCTTTCCTTTACAGCGATTGGACTTCTCCCGTAAACACATCCACGTAACAACACCTTCTTTCGACTCCCGAAATTTACGATACGCATAACCGTTGTAATGGGCACAAGGTTTACCCTTAGTAGTTGTAACAACTTTCATACTCGTCTTCACTCTACGAATGTCAAACTCAAAGTGACAAATACTTGGAGTGGATTCGTACTGGTAAACTGGTGGGCGGGTTCATTGACATGGTTCCACATTCTATCACACCCGAAAGGGTAGTGTCCGCAGGGCCGAGACGAGTTGCGCCCGGTGTACCTGAAAATGTTCTATGTGCGTGTGTGCATAAGAGAATAATCCCTTATTCTATACCTGAACACTCGAAACCCAAACACTCGAATTGAGCAACTGACCAGAAACTTTATATATAAAATCGAAGCGAATTTATTATATAAAACCATAAAACAAAGTTTGTCACAAACGATTGTTGGTAGATACGTTAGGCTAGAAATAATAAAACGCAGGGGGGTCACAGCTACGTGGGGGACTCGAAGTAAAATGGGCGCATCTCGGACTATGACCCCGTCATAAAATTTTACAAGCGGGCGCACCTCAGATAAGACCTGTCTGCAAACCTCCGGTATAGAAATACTTTTGGAATTTTGTCATCCCTCTCTCAGGTAGCAAAAGGCCTAGTGTCCGCAAATCTCCGGAAATAGCTTGTTTTCGCAAATCTCCGTGTCCACACCTCTCCGGTATTCACAAAATTTGCCGCCAGTTCCCTACTTTGCCTATGCATAAATCTGCCTCTGGAGTACATGCTGCACCTGAACAGTAGTAAGAATGATTTAGTATCCTTTAGAGTTATTCACTGTCCTTTTGAAATAACATGTGTCGTTAATTTTAGTAGACTTTAAATTTAATACAGAGAGTCTTTAAATTTGTTTTAAAATTTACCCGTTTATTCCTAAAGGTCTTGAATTTTGCTTAGAATAGTCAAAGACCAAATGCCATTTGTACAGCACGTGGTAAAATTGCGTTGTTACGATGGCGGTAACTGAAAAAGTTATCATGCTTGTTCACCGAATTTGTTACATTTTAAATCAGTGTTGTGTTGGGAGTTTCACATTAATTATTAATTAATTATGATTAGCTACGATGAACTGTCAAGTGTTATTGGTACAGAAGAGGATGCACTTTCTTTTCTTCGAGAAAAAGGTTTGGTTCACAATCCTTGTCAGTGTGGTAATGGACATGATATGATTTTAGCGCTTGGGCAGCAACAGCGTTGGTGTTGCAATAAGAAGACTTGCCGTGAGTATAAGCCAGTTCGCAAGGACACATTTTTAGAGGGGTCCAAATTACCCCTGAGAACAATAATAAAATTTATTTATGACTGGTGTGAAGGCCACAGTAGTGTGAAAAACAGTAAAAATCAACTGAAAATCGACAACAAAACACACACACATTGGACGGCTTACTTAAGACATATCTGTGCTGAAGACATCATGAGCAACCCAAAGAAAATTGGAGGACCAAATTTAACAGTTGAAATTGACGAGAGTCTCTTTGCCAAGAGAAAAAATAATGTTGGCCGGGTGTATCCACAACAGTGGGTTTTCGGAGGATTCTGTCGAGAAACAAAGGAATGTTTCTTGTGTCCTGTCGAAGATCGATCAGCAGGTACTCTCCTACCTCTCATAGTGGCAAATATTGAAGCAGGGTCCATTATAATGTCAGATGAGTGGCGTTCATACCATCAAATTGTTAATTTGCCACAACAATACACTCATTTGACTGTAAACCATAGTTATAACTTCATGGATCCTCAAACAGGAGCACATACACAAGGCGTAGAAAGCATGTGGTGGTCCTGTAAACGCCGAAACGTGATTGAATGTGGTACGAGAAGGGATCGCTTAGATTCCTATTTAAGTGAGTTCATGTGGCGAACAAGAAATGCAAACCAGGATTTGTTCGAGAAAATGCTTGAAGATATAAAAAAATATGAAGCCCCTTTATGATTCTTGTTTTACATGATTTTGGTAAGTATTATCAATTTGGTATGTTCTATTTAGAATACGTAGTTAATTATGATATTGACTTTGAAATCATGTGCTTAGTTTAATTATTCATTGCTCAAGCTTAATCCATTTTCAAGGATTTTAAGTACTCTGTAAAAGTATTTCGTTTCCTTATTGAACACAGTACATGACACATTAAAAGTATTCAGTACTTAAAAGTAGGTTAGGTTACATTATTATTCTAAATAACTTCACAACAGCTGTAACAAAGTTAATTATAAAATAATAATCATTTTGTATTTTTTCTTTTACAAGTGGATATTAAGCCAAAAAGCTGATATCATATAAAGTGTAATAATCATGTTCAGTGTATTATTATGTTTAATATCATAGGTACAGCTTAAACTAACCTTATACTCACGAGGTACAATTGTACTGATTTCACCTGTAAAAGAACGGTTAGCTGAAAATAAGACACAATTGTAACACATACCACAACCTGTGTGTGTGTGTTTTGGTGGATGCGTCAATAATCTGTAAACCCTTTAATATTGGTCTCTTAGAATGTTGACTGATTAAACAAAATAATTGATTAATGTTCATATGTCAGTACTTGGTGTGTCCGGTGATGTAATTTATTTTTCTTTGCAGGCATTCGTGATTTAATGCGAAACGTGGCTGTGAATGGAAAAATTGATTACCTTATGTATTCCAGGACTATATTCAGGTTTGTAATTTACACAGTGAAACCAATCAAAACAAAGTATTAAAATCCTTTGAAAATATTATTAAAAGCAGGCACATTACATGGTAAGAGATGTGATGAAATAAGTGATACACACTATCATCATTGTATGGTGTTCTGTTGTGTGACAGGTCCCAGATATTACCAATCATCTCCATTCATATGTATTTGGTTTGAACTGTTGAGCTTTCATCTCTACATAAGATACTCCACTTTGCATTTCGTACACAAGCTCATCTTCTCTCCTTTCATGGTTGTTTCAAAAACTGGTGTTAATTGTTCATTTTCTCTGAGGATTAAATATACTTATACTTAATATTAAATACTTAAAAGTTGGTTAGGTTACATTATTTAATCTAAACAACTTCACAGCAGCTGTAACAAAGTTATTTATAAAATAATAACTGTATTTTTTCCTTTACAAGTGGGTATTAAATAAAAAACCGATACCATATTCTTATACCATAAGAAGTAATATAATCACGTTATGTTCATGATGAGTTCTATTTCTTGTGTATAGTGTGTTTCAGTGTTTGCATTAAACAAAACATTTTTAAATCAGTGTTGAACCTTTGCCAAGTAGTGTGCATGATATTTTCCAACAAATTCGTATACTGTATGAGAGTAGACTATTGATGTATACTACTTTACATGTCAGAAGTATAACGATATATTTACAAATTACTTTATTTTATATTCTTATGTTATTATTATTATTCAATAAAAAATAAAATACTTTTTAACAACAATATACTTTTATTTTAATTATTGTATTGTATTCAATTATTCAGAAACATAAATATAATTAAAGTAAAAATAAATAGTTGTAATAATTTAATTAAAAAGTATATTTTTGTTAAAAGGAATGTCTTAATTATTCAACAATGATATATAACTCTCTCTCTTCCCCCTCCCACTCTCTGTGGGGTGGGGGTGGGGGTTGAATATATGAGTGATAGTTTAATCTTGTTTTCAACAAATTCCAGTTACATTGCAATCTGATAGGTTAGAGTCTGTACTTAAAATGGACAAATTTTTGGTTAAGTGACCAAAATACTAGGTAAAGTGGTAAGTAAACAGCCATTCCATTCTAATCAGCCTACACATACATATTGTTACATTATTACATTACATTTAATGCAAAAAGTCTTCTTTACAATTGAATTAAAGGTACACAATTTAACTATAACGTTAGGTGAGACTGACGAATACAAAAACAATACCAATACTGTAACGTATTGCCGCGTTACAAATCCAGGGAACCCATCTTAACTGACCTCTGTCAATTATATGGGCTGCCTACGTTGTAACGAAATGTATCCACACTTATTAACTGAACAAATTACTTACAAACTGTGTAAGGCAGCAAGGGAAGGTATTTTATTGATTTACGCACTCATTATATGTGTGTAACAAGAAGACTTCTCTTTATTTGACAACTTTTACTGACAGATCCCATGACATCACTAATTAAACTAAAGTTATTTCAATGCTTTCATCAAACTTTGGGATCAAATTGATTCTATATAGCTATACCTCGGATCCGGGTCAACTTTCTGTATTTTGTAGTTAAGACTTTTACTTATACTCAATTCATGATATTAGCTTGCAAGACTTCTTTAACCATTTGAAGAATGGTACTATTACTTGGAATGATACTACGATACATTAACATATAAACCGTTACAACGTATGATATTTGAGTAGTTACAATAAAACTTTTAGATTTACTCTTTTAATGTTTACATAAAATTAATAGTCTTTGAAAAGTCTCTTTTAAAGTTGCGTAGTGTAACAAATATTAGTAACCCTCGATAGACAGGCTATCGAGTCACCTTTAGAATGGAATGTAGAAACCTCGTCCTGGGGTGTCCGTCTTGGGAATCCTTGAATGCGCCGTCATCATCTCGGTCGGGTCTTCGTCGATAAGGTGTCGAGTGTTCACAGAGTATACTGAAGTTTCTACGGTGTAATTATCTGTAGATTCTCGGCTGTCCTGGTCTGCATCTTCTCTCGGGTATATGAGTGTTTATAAGTTCTGGGAGATCACATCTTCAGGAATGATGTTGAAAGTGTAGTTACTTCTTGAAGTGAGTAGTCCTCTTGTTTAACACCATTTTAGTGTTTTGTGTTACATATTATGTCCTTTTGTCATCACACATTTATTCTAATTGATACATAACACACGCTTTTAGTAGCAATATCTCACATACAATATTTAAGTTTAAACAAAAGAATTAGCGACATTGTGTCAGAGCGTTTGCTCGCACGTCTGCACTGCATGAAGTCAACATTGCGAGAGAGCGTTTTTCTGCTCGCTTCGACTGGTACTTAACAAGGGGGAGAGGGGCAACTACTGCGCGAGAATATAGTCCCTATCTTTATTTAAGTTAACATTTTTAATTACAAAACTTATGCCTTAATAAACATACATAATTTAAGTAAGTTATTTTAGCGACTATCTGTGTCTTCAGTTATTTTGTTATTAACATTAGGTTTTTTATCTTATTCTAAATTACAGACGACTCGGGAGACATGTCGAGTCCGGAATTAACAGGTCACCGCCTGATAACAGCAAAGGGTTAAATATGACAATAATAACTTTTTTACAATTTGCCTTTTTATTAATGTTTTTTTGAACTTATTAATTACTTCTTCCTCTCATACTGAGTACATACAGGGGTTTTAGGTATTATAGTGAGATTTAAATGGCTTAATCGCTCGTGAACTTAATTTTTTTTTTATTTTACGATTACTGTTACAATTTAAATCATCACATACTCCACCGCTTAATTTGCACGTTACGGGTTTTCCTTTTTTTTTTTTAAATTCTGGGGACTTGGAGTATGAATGGTGTCAGTGTGTGAAGTTATTTATTATTAGTGCACAGTTTGTTTTCTCTAATTCTCTTTAAATGATCTTGTTCATTTAAATGATCGCCTTCGTGAAATTCCCTTTTTCTCACTTCTTACAGTACTAACTTATATTTTAATCTTAATACTAATTTCCAAACCTTAGATTGGAAAGATCCCTACTTATCCGTAACTCACAATATCGTAGCCCGACTGACATCAGCTTACTCTAACTACACCAGTTTGCTTTCAGCATTCATTAATGATCTTTGGCACCTTTCTGCCCTATCATTACCCTTTTCAGTCGGCGCCGTTGTGACCTGTTACGTTACATGTATATAATTCTCTCTTAATTATATACCATAAACTTATTTCTAAAATAATCTAAAGAGGATCCCATACTCCACTTTAGATTACTGTTACTTGAGAGAGGCGGAATCTCACGAAGATAATTCTCTTTTATCTCTTTAACAATAACTAAACAAACTATGCGGGAGGGGAGACACTTTACACAAAGCAATGTAATACACAGGGGTGGTTTTCAATTGTTTAAGCTAGCACCGGTTTATCACAATAGGGAGGGTGCGTGGCTGCTTACAACAATTCCTAACACGCATTATTTCCACTAACTGGCCACCACCGGGGTGTTTACAATATGCAACGTTACTTGTATTATTATTATTTTCCTTTCTCTTATTTATTATTTACTTTGGGGGTTTTAAGAAACATACCTAGAACTATTTAATATCTAACTACCATATTTATTTACCACACTTTATTTATTATTATAAATTTATTATTATTAATTCACTACATTATTTGATTGTCGTCACGGGGAAAATACTTGAACTACTATACTGTACACATTTATTACACATATATAGGATAAATTCTTAAGTAATTAATTTACACAAATTAGAAAAGAACAATTTCTCTTCTAAGGGAGAGACAGAATGTCCACACACATATTTTCAATGTTAAATAGCCGCTCAGCTGTTTTCTGGAATGTAGGTCACCCTCTGTATTTAGTTAACAAAGGAAGGCTGAGAGTGTCAGGGAGAATAGGGGGTTTTGCTTTTACGCATTGTTGTCTACACAATGCTACCGATTACTTCCTGAACAGGTCCGAACTAGCGGAAAGGTGCGCGCTGGCTGGCACGCATAGGGAGAATCTTATTCAACAACTCTATTATTACTCTTTGTAACACTTTGACTCCATTCATTCATATACTTTTCCCAATTATATCAATTAATTATTTTGCTCACAATTTCAAATTACGAAATTCTTTCTACTTAATCACCTGGGTCTACATTACGCAGGAGCATTGTTATTAACAAAATTTTTTTTATTTATAACACACATTTGTGTATGTCTAACATATACTATGCAGAAGTATTCAAGAAACAACAGGTCATGGATTGTCATAAAACAAACCTGTTACAGATTGCTCAGTTGACCAAACATTACAAGTCAAGTATGCAGGTAGGTACATGCATATATCTTCATTCAAATATATTTCAGCTTCTACTGGCTATCATTTACGTATTTTGTAAAATATTAGATATGTTTTGAAAATTAAAGTTACCTTAATAACATTTTCTGAGTGCATAGATCAATAACTGAATATAAAAATTAACCAAGCAAAGCGCTGCAATTTTGTTAGCGTCACGATGCTTACAACACCTTTATAAAAATTAGCAGAGTGGCGCAATTTTGTTTGTGACACTCTGTACACGAATAAAGCTCTCTCCTTTTTTTTTTTTTAAAGCAGAGTGGCGCAATTTTGTAACGTATTGCCGCGTTACAAATCCAGGGAACCCATCTTAACTGACCTCTGTCAATTATATGGGCTGCCTACGTTGTAACGAAATGTATCCACACTTATTAACTGAACAAATTACTTACAAACTGTGTAAGGAAGCACGGGAAGGTATTTTATTGATTTACGCACTCATTATATGTGTGTAACAAGAAGACCTCTCTTTATTTGACAACTTTTACTGACAGATCCCATGACATCACTAATTAAACTAAAGTTATTTCAATGCTTTCATCAAACTTTGGGATCAAATTGATTCTATATAGCTATACCTCGGATCCGGGCCAACTTTCTGTATTTTGTAGTTAAGACTTTTACTTATACTCAATTCATGATATTAGCTTGCAAGACTTCTTTAACCATTTGAAGAATGGTACTATTACTTGGAATGATACTACGATACATTAACATATAAACCGTTACAACGTATGATATTTGAGTAGTTACAATAAAACTTTTAGATTTACTCTTTTAATGTTTACATAAAATTAATAGTCTTTGAAAAGTCTCTTTTAAAGTTGTGTAGTGTAACAAATATTAGTAACCCTCGATAGACAGGCTATCGAGTCACCTTTAGAATGGAATGTAGAAACCTCGTCCTGGGGTGTCCGTCTTGGGAATCCTTGAATGCGCCGTCATCATCTCGGTCGGGTCTTCGTCGATAAGGTGTCGAGTGTTCACAGAGTATACTGAAGTTTCTATGGTGTAATTATCTGTAGATTATCGGCTGTCCTGGTCTGCATCTTCTCTCGGGTATATGAGTGTTTATAAGTTCTGGTAGATCACATCTTCAGGAATGATGTTGAAAGTGTAGTTACTTCTTGAAGCGAGTAGTCCTCTTGTTTAACACCATTTTAGTGTTTTGTGTTACATATTATGTCCTTTTGTCATCACACATTTATTCTAATTGATACATAACACACGCTTTTAGTAGCAATATCTCACATACAATATTTAAGTTAAAACAAAAGAATTAGCGACATTGTGTCAGAGCGTTTGCTCGCACGTCTGCACTGCATGAAGTCAACATTGCGAGAGAGCGTTTTTCTGCTCGCTTCGACTGGTACTTAACAAGGGGGAGAGGGGCAACTACTGCGCGAGAATATAGTCCCTATCTTTATTTAAGTTAACATTTTTAATTACAAAACTTATGCCTTAATAAACATACACAATTTAAGTAAGTTATTTTAGCGACTATCTGTGTCTTCAGTTATTTTGTTATTAACATTAGGGTTTTTATCTTATTCTAAATTACAGACGACTCGGGAGACATGTCGAGTCCGGAATTAACAGGTCACCGCCTGATAACAGCAAAGGGTTAAATATGGCAATAATAACTTTTTTACAATTTGCCTTTTTATTAATGTTTCTTTGAACTTATTAATTACTTCTTCCTCTCATACTGAGTACATACAGGGGTTTTAGGTATTATAGTGAGATTTAAATGGCTTAATCGCTCGCGAACTTAATTTTTTTTTTATTTTACGATTACTGTTACAATTAAAATCGTCACAATACATCTATTACAATATAGAATACTACAAGGACAAGATACTACAGATTTAAAGGTAAGAAAAAGGGATAAACGTTACAATATATATTATTGTCCGTCTTCTTTATTTACAGTGTGGAACAGTAGATCCTGTTACAGTATACTGGACTTAGTACTTAGTTGAGGCACAGATACTGCCTAAATAATACATCTACTCTACATGAGTGTTGTGGTTGGTTAGGTAATGATAGTACATTGTTGTGTGTAATGATAGTACATTGGGTTTGATGTTTCTTTACAAACCCAATTGACTCTGTAGTGCTCAATTCTACGTCTTTCGACCTCACTGTAACTGTTTATTCTCCGTTTCTTCCAGCGGTTGTTCATGTAACCTGTCTTGTATGTTACTGTACTAATTTTTAAAATAAACACTTATGTATCTTGTAGCATAAGCTATTAACCGTAGTGCATAATCCTTCTTTATCTAAAAAGTGGTAGATATTGTTGAGCCCCTTACCTTTTACTTCCATGTCCTTAAGGAAATGGAAGTATGGTGGTGGCAAAAAAAAATCGTGTTCGAGATTTTTGCAGATTCTGATTGTACTACCCTCAAAACATGAAAAGTCATTTTTCGAAAAGTGTGTGTGTGTGTGTGTGTGTGTGTGTGTGTGTTTGTGTGTACATTTTTTCTATGGCAAACGATAACAGCCAAAAATTCAAACAGAATCGAATACTTGGATTTCGTTGTCCATGACGTGTCCATTAATTAACTAAATATAATTATTACACTACGACTCGGAACACAATAGTAGTGTAATAATTATATTTAGAATCAAATATTTTTTTACATACAGCCCTGATTTGTATAGTACTCAAGACCTATTGGTTTTGGTGAAGATCTGTTAACAGAAAGGGGTAGTTTACCTGCAACATTTTAACAAGGGTATTTTCTGTGGCAAACGATAAGAGCCGCAAATTCAAACTGAATAAAATAATTTTCTGCGTACAGCCCTGTGTAGAGTACTCAAGACGTATTGTTCTTTGTGAAGATCGGTTAAGGGAAAGGAGTAGTTTGATTATGTGATTTGATTAATGCTTGTGATTGTGGTTTGATTATCTGAAATTAATGCTTCTATTACCTTCCAACACTAATATTACCTTAAAACAGGAATTATAGACATGCTACTTTAGAGTTGTGTCTTAATGGCTGGGATTACATTGATTGATGGGATTATTACTTATTACAAACTGGTTTACATTCCATAGTAGTAATTTTTTCCTTAGTTTGCCAAATTTTGTTGACTGATTAATTCTATTTAGTGTGTCTGAGCCTAATTTAGGTATCTATGGTATTTTATACATAACAGTGTGTCTATTTTCTTACAACCTTTTTCTTCTTTGACAATTCATAATAGCCATAATAGCATAATATTCTTAATAGCAACATTACTAACATTATTACACACAAAACATATTAAACATAACTAACTCTTAATACAATTAATTAAACAAATTGAACCCTCTAATTGTAGTCTTTTCCCTTGAAACAAATATGGGACTTGGGTTTAAATCCTAATTAATACAATGTTGCTGAACATTCAGAATAATATAAATCATGTCTCCCTTAATCTTACTTATAGTCTATGTTTCATTTGTTTCATACATTTGGGGTGAATCATTAATTTTAACAGTCTTTTCTGTTATTACTGATCATTCATTATATTACACTTTTTCTTCCTTCACTTAGCACTTTTTCCCACAGTGTTCAGCTTATAATTATTTACAATATTGTTACAGGTAGTCGTGAGTGGTAAGGAGGTGACTCTACACACTTCTACATTAATACAGCGAGTTAAGTGTCTGTGAATCCCCAGATTGTTCCAGTAACTACACAATTATTGTCGATGCATCACCTGGAAAGATATTCTGGACCTCTGCGGACCTCCACATGAACTCGAACAAATCCTGGTTTGCATTTCTTGTTCGCCACATGAACTCACTTAAATAGGAATCTAAGCGTTCCCTTCTCACACCACATTCAATCACGTTTCGGCGTTTACAGGACCACCACATGCTTTCTACGCCTTGTGTATGTGCTCCCGTTTGAGGATCCATGAAGTTATAACTATGGTTTACAGTCAAATGAGTGTATTGTTGTGGCAAATTAACAATTTGACGGTATGAACGCCACTCATCTGACATTATAATGGACCCTGGTTCAATATTTGCCACTATGAGAGGTAGGAGGGTAGCTGCTGACCGATCTTCGATACGACACAAGAAACATTCCTTTGTTTCTCGACAGAATCCTCCGAAAACCCACTGTTGTGGATACACCCGGCCAACATTATTTTTTCTCTTGGCAAAGAGACTCTCGTCAATTTCAACTGTTAAATTTGGTCCTCCAATTTTCTGTGGGTTGCTCATGATGTCTTCAGCACAGATATGTCTTAAGTAAGCCGTCCAATGTGTGTGTGTTTTGTTGTCGATTTTCAGTTGATTTTTACTGTTTTTCACACTACTACGGCCTTCACACCAGTCATAAATAAATTTTATTATTGTTCTCAGGGGTAATCTGGACCCCTCTAAAAATGTGTCCTTGCAAACTGGCTTATACTCACGGCAAGTCTTCTTATTACAACACCAACGCTGTTGCTGCCCAAGCGCTAAAATCATATGTCCATTACCACATTGACGAGGATTGTGAACCAAATCTTTTTCTTTAAGAAAAGAAACTGCAGCATCCTCGTCTGTACTAATAACACTACCATCGTAGCTAATCACAACACAACACTGATTTAAAATGTAACAAAAGAAGTGAACAAGCATGTAACAACACCAATTAAAAATATAATAAATGTAATTTGCAAATTCATAAGTGTGTTTTATTTTCGTTTCCACTGTACTATGTGACGATCGGTGAGACCGTCGTAACAATTTAACAAAACATCCCAATTAATTCAATATTATATTCTTGGATTTCTGTTATATATTATAATACTATACAGGGGAAACAAAAGACAATGTGAACAGTTACTAACGCACATAAACAAAATACATAAAAACATAACCTTCACTGCCGAATATGAACACAACAATACCATAAACTTCTTAGACCTCTCCATCACAAAACTAGAACACAGGCACAAATTCAGTATATACAGAAAACCAACTACAACTGACACACTAATACACAACACCTCCAATCACCCAATACAACACAAACTAGCTGCTTTTAGAACCATGATACATAGACTTAACAACATCCCCTTAGATGAAATAGACTACAAAGACGAACTAAACACGATAAAATATCTAGCAGAATCTAACGGTTATGACAGAACAATAGTCAGTAAACTCCTACACAAAACACAAAACAAACAACAGACAAAGACAGAAAACAACAAATTCATAACACTAACATACATCAACAAACAAACAGAAAAAATTGCCCAAAAATTCAAAAAAGCAGGATACAGAATCGCTTACAAAACTACTAACAAAACAGAACACACACTATCAAAACGCATGCCCAAAGCACAAAACAAATTCGATCTACCCGGTGTATATAAACTAAATTGTTCAAATTGCAATAAATTCTACATAGGCCAGACAGGACGTAGCTTCAAACAGAGTACATTGAACACACAAAAGCACTCCACACTACTACAGAATCTACCTTCGCAAACCACCTCATTGAAGCAAACCACACATATAAAAACATCGACAATAACATGAACATACTACACGTACACACAAAAAGCCGAAAACTAGACACTCTAGAACAATTAGAAATATACAAACACACAAAAACAAATAAAAACGACATCCTAAACGAACAGACACAATTCAAATCGCACGCATTATTCGAACACATCTCACCACACACACACACACAGCTTCGATCTTTCGAAACACTATCTCATCGCCAACAACAAGACGAACAGCGCTACTTACGACAGCCGCTGATGAAGCCTTCTATAGGTGAAAGCTGGTTTAGGCTGTAAGGTAAAACTTTACGTTTTTACTTATAAAAAACTTAGTGTTCCGAGTCGTCAATATTATAGTGATATTTAGTCAATATTATACTTTGAGGATTATAATTTTACATAACCCCCTTCCACCTCCACACTCCCCCACACAACCTACCAACTAAACAAACCGTTACAAGTTCCGGACATTCTGTATCATACCCCGCTGATGAAGGCGAACACCACACTGAAATGTCGTACGAGGAAAATAAACAAAGTAAGTTTCACATGTGAAAGTGTAGTAATTAATATTCATAAAACATTATTATTATTTGATTTCAAGCTTGCAGAAGTCAATCCAAATAAATGATGTCTGAATGTATGTACACACATAAAAGGCAAAATACAAGTGTCCTGTCTTGTCTGCTGTCATAGAAAATATATTCTGTATTTCTTTACGGTTGCAACTTCATTCATGTGAGTGAAAATTAATTTATATAAATTTCAAATCCACTTGGAATCAACACCGATGACTGTAAACAAATATAATAAATTCCTTTTGTGATCACTTTGGGCCAATATGAATTTAATAGCACTAGTCGAATAATAACAATAACTGATAACAAGATTATGCAAGATTTGCCCATTACTTTCCCATACCTGTGATTACAGGTATATTGATATACCTGTTACTATGTATAGAGGTGTTACTATATATATTGTATGTTAAAACTGTTAGGTGTATTTTATAATCTGGAACATTTTACACCAAATGATTTAATCACAAAAGATTATGTAAAACACAAAATTACAACAAACACACCAAAAGTACCTATAGAAATTACAACAGTCATAATGAACAAACAAGAAATAAACATAATTGCAAAGAAGGAACCAAGGTAATTCTAATATTTAAGAAATAAACAATAAAACTGAGAAATTCTTCTCCGAAAACAATATAACTCAAATAACCAAAGATCCCACAATAAAATACCAAAAACAAATTCATAAATAATGCAAAATACATAATACAAACAGAAAACATAAAATACCTAAAAAGAAATTAAACCTAACCCCCCAAAACTAAACGCATTACCAAAAATACACAAACCCAATATACCCATTTGACCTTTGATAAATAACACACAAGCACCCTCCCACAAAATCCCCAGACACCTAGATAAACTAATCAGAAAACATAAATCTAACCAACAAACAACATAAATCTAACCAACAAACAACACTTCTGTTAAAAACAACATAGAACTTGTCAAAAAACTAGAACACATCCATATACCACACAACTCAACATTAGCATCATTTGACATAACGAATTTATACACCAATGTACCTGTTTAAGACACCATAGTAACAAGGTAAGTGTTTGGAATACTGTTTTATGAACATGAGGTGGTATATGTTAGTGATCACAATTCTGTGGTTGAGGCTGAAGGTAGAAGTAGTTTCTATAGAGATATTTCATTTCTAAAATGATTTCAAATATAAATCTTAGAACATGGTAGTCATGTATGGTTCTCCATACCGATATTTTAATTATTTGCATCAAATAGTATTATTGTTTAATAAATGTTCTATCCAGATCAAATTATGTGTATACAGTTCTGGAAAAAATTAGACAGGCATAATATTTTGTTTGTTTATTGTAAACTGTATTATGTTTGGAAGTATCCCAAAGTAAATTTAACATTAGTCATGTCAATCAATGAGGCCAGTCCAGTTTTTTAAGGCCAGGAGAATCCTTGAAAAGTTTGGAGCATCACTAGGGGATCTGTGAAAAACTGGCAGATTTGAGTAGTCACTTGATAAAGGATGGTGTTGTAAAAGCAACAATTCTTTCAGAATTTTTTATAACCCTGTCAGTCTGCAAATAATACACTGTATTACAGTATACAAATGTAGTGTAACATCTTAGCACAATACTATATGATAAATCTGGATAAAAGTCTCATTGCCAATAGACAGGATAGCCGGTGTGATCAGACATAACAAATTTGTATTAGTTTTTTGAAAATTTATTCCTATCAAACTGGAGTAAGCATATTTTCAAACCTTTATGGACGTGTGTCATGGAATTTACAGATTGCACCAAAAGAAACAATTAAAATATATCTTTTCAATTAAACAAAAATTGGTCTTGTAATATGATTCGGTAATACAGCAGAAACTAATCAGTTAATTGCTATTACAAAATGCCTTATTCCTTTTCCATGATGATCAGATTTTGCTATACGCCTGCATAAATATAAATTATTAAAATGCTTAACTCCCAACACAAAGTTGAACACATGATGAAAAGTTCATCATGTCACATATTCTAGTAACAAGGTAAGTTTTTGGAATACTGTTTTAGCTGAATTTATACACTAGGAGGACACTCAGCATTTAGTTTGTGTGTGTAACTCTGGTTAATCAAAGAGAATTATTTGTGTAAATTCAAATTTAGTAAAACGAATCTACTACTGTAAATGCATTAAAGAATTTTAATTAACTTTATATGGGGAAAACTGGTTTACATACATTATTTCTGAAAATAATAATCCTGAAATGTAATCAGTATTTATATCAAGTTAAGTGCAATAATTAAATATATTCTTCAACTTGCACGTTAAATAGATCCCTTCTCCTTCACTTACCAGGCACATAAGGGAAGCTCTACTAAATACAGGATTTCTTGGAACTGTGTAGAGTGGGATCAGTGGAGTAACTTGCGGAGGGGGGTTATCAGGGGATCAATTCCCCTCCAGAACTATTCGAAATTTCAGCAGAATTCCATAATTTCCTAAGTAGACCCATTTCTAAGCCAGTTTTGTTTGTACAAAGTAATACTTATAAATGATTATAGAAATAAAAGTAATTACAATATTGTAACGTTATGTTTTCCCCTTACATAAAATAGGCCCCAACTTTAACCATTTCATGACCATGATACATGAAGAACAAAATACTAAGTCATTAACTAAATTGTATACTATAAATATTGTCTGAGATACGGTAATAAAAAGAGATAAGAATAATGTAATGAAACTGATAAGAACATTATCAATAAGAAGATTTTACTCCAGTAAACTGCATTAAAAAGTGTTAAAAAAGATAAAACTAATGAAAGTTAAAAATAAAGCTAATGAGTTATTCTTAGATGACATCATTAATCTTATTGGTAATGGTGTAAAAGCCTTCCCACAGCGGTTGCAGGTTTGGGCTGATTTATTTCTTCCTTATCATGTTATAGAACTAGGCCTGGCAGCAGGTGTGAGCCCTGAAGAAATTGCAACCAGTCTTCATCTTTGTATTTGCCAAAATAAAGTTGTTCTGAGCCAGGTCATGTAAATTCAGGTTAGGCCAAGTTGCTCATTAGACTTTGTCTAAATTTTAAAGATATAAAGTGTTGATAAAGATTTTAGGACCGTACATTAAAAACATTGTTTGCACATATGAGTAGGAAGCAGATGTATTAATATAATGTTACCCAACAAGATACAGGAACAATTATGTATATTTAATTAAGTAGTTAGTGGACTTAAAACCTGCAGTAGAAACTCCAGTTTTTATAAAACAAATAGGGAGAGAATTGAAGATTTGATGTTTGTAAATGTTATATCTATTTTCTTCTAAGTAACTAATGGCTGGTTATTTGTAATCACGTTTTCTCATAATGTATGTTGTTAATGACCTTTTTTTAAGGGTATGAAAAA
This sequence comes from Magicicada septendecula, assembly GCA_034769895.1. Taxonomy (NCBI): domain Eukaryota; kingdom Metazoa; phylum Arthropoda; class Insecta; order Hemiptera; family Cicadidae; genus Magicicada; species Magicicada septendecula. The sequence goes on along the minus strand of CM068371.1, from coordinate 13,678,921 downwards.
CAACAACAGATATTGGTATTTGAAAAAAGGTGAATTTTATTGGTACATACTAAAGTATAGAGTCAAATTTGTTTCTATTCATTAACAAAGGTCCATACTGTAATAATTTTGTGTGTAATATACAAGCATTCTTTAATATGTTTACGAGATTCTCCCAATTTTATTTGCATTAATTCAGACCGTAGTAACATTAAATTCCACTGTAACCCATTATTAATACTTAATCATTTGCATGTTAATAGAAACTACACATTGCTTATTATTGCATTATGTTGAAAAAAGGATTTTAATGTACTCGTTTGGTTATACATTAGATTGTACTAGGTTCTAAATTGGAAGTACGTTTTAATTCCGGTACTTTGAATAAAGACAGCCTTTAATGTTATATACAGCCTTTGAATGTACACTAACTAAGGAAATGTCTGTTAAGTCTAATTAATTTTAAAAATCTAAAAGGTTAAGTTAAATAATTAAACGTAGCCACAACCTGCCAAAATCGTCTCTGTACCGTAATTATGTGCGATAAACTAATTTCTGTACTTCCAATAAATACACCCTTTTAATGTACACGAACGAAGTAAATTTTATTTGTTACATTGTCGTACATAACCTCCATAAGCTGGCATTACTTACTTCGAATAAATACAGCCGTTAATGTTATATACAGCCTTTTATCCATACAATAAATACAGCCTTTGAATGTACACTAACTAAGGAAACGTTTGTTAAGTCTAATTAATTTTAAAAATGTAAAAGGTTAAGTTATATTGTTAAACTTAGCAACAACCTCCCAAAATCGTCTCTGTACCGTAATTATGTGCGATAAATATAAACTAATTTCTGTACTTCCAATAAATACACCCTTTTAATGTACACTGACAAAGTAAATTTTATTTAAGTTACATTGTCATACATAACCTCCATAAGCTGGCATTAGTTACTTGTGAAGAAAACAGTTGGATGTACACATAGGACACCGCAATGTAGTACACGCGCGGCGCCGGAAGTTACATTTTGCCGCTGAATATTCCCCAAGACCCTAAAAATGTTTTAAAAACTGACCGAAATCAAAAAGGTTTTTATTTTAAAAATATAAAAAATTTAGAAAATTATAAATTTATTATTCTAGTGGCATAACAATCTGAAAGTGTGATGATTAACCTGTACAAATTTCAAGTCTGTAGTTAGGACAAAATAGATTATAGGACAACAATTAGAAATATACAAACACCAAAAACAAATAAAAACGACATCCTAAACGAACAGACACAATTCAAATCGCACGCATTATTCGAACACATCTCACCACACACACACAGCTTCAATCTTTCGAATAACTATCCCGTCGCCAACAACAAGACGGACAACGCTACCTATGGGATCATGGACCGTTCTGAGCATGCTCACCGACGCATCAAATTCTTGCCAAATTAATGATGTTGAAGTGCTTGGCTGATTTGGAGGCGACTCAGTTTGTGTCTGTGGCCCAGTATTTTTTAAGGCTCCTTTTATTATTTGAACCACCACTTTCTTCGTTTCTACAGCATTGGATTCTACCCCAAAACCCTGTTTTTTGAAGCGGGGATCGAGGAAGACTGACTGGGCAATAAGGTCAATTTTCTCCCTGTTTCCAAATCTATTAAATAAACCATCTAATAATTTATGTCCTAAAAGCTGAACATCTTCTGTTAAAACCTTGCCCTGCACGTCTAAGGTGCGTTTTACACATTTTACTAATCCCCGGGCTAAAACACAAGTTTTTGACAGGGAGACGGTTTTTTCAGATGAAACTTCCTCAGTTACTTCGGAAAATATTTGCAGTAACTCCACAGATTCCCTTATGACCTTCCAATCTCTATCAATTAGCAAAAGTTTTGAATTGCATAAAGCCAAAGCTGATGTAACAGCTTCTTTGTTTTTGTTGATCCGATCCAACATCTCGAAGGTTGAATTCCAACGTGTTGGTACATCTTGCTTTAATTTTAAGATTTTTGTATTAACATTCTTTTGGATATCGGTTAATTTAGCCATTGCGTGAGGACTTTGCTTAAAAAATTGGACAATAGATTTGACTTTGTCAACCGTATCCTTTATCGAATCACGAATTGACCCCTGGACCACTAGATTAAGGCTATGGGCAAAGCAAGATATATGGCGCAAATTTAAATTACTAATTGCAGCCTTAATGTTTGCAGCATTGTCCGTAACTACAGCACAAATTTTGAATTTATTAACTACATTTTTGATCCATGAAGAAATGTTTTCGGCAGTGTGTTTTTCAGAAAATTCGGAGCACTCTAACAAAATGGAATTTAAATTTAAATGTGTATGGGGGTCAAAAAAGTGGGCAGTAATTGCATAAAAACTGACACTATTGATGTTTGTCCAACCATCACACGTTAGACAAACAGCTGGCGCTCGTTCCAGCATTTAAAAAATTTTTCCAAACAGGGAATTGAAAAGCGACGGGAGCAGACTGTTTGTAAGGGTCTTTCGGCTTGGTAAAGAATAATTGGGGCATAACATGTGGACAAATTTTTGGAATTCCTTGTCTTCTATAAGGCTAAATGGCTGGTATTCTGCACAGATCATTTTTAATAACTGAATGTCTATTTGCCGGCTTTTATTTAAAGGAATAGGTTTAATGATGTTGATAAAACGGCTGATTGAAGATTGCGTAATTTGCTGGAGCTGAGGGGAAGGTGTAGATATAGCGGGCGACAGGGTCGGTGTTGATGCTGACTGATCAGTGGAAGTGGGTAGAGGCCGAGGAGTACTACTACTGAGGGGTACTGCAGGCGGTGGGTCATCAGATGCATTCCTCAGTTCTTGGGATAATTGTTGCAATTCCCTGTGTGACTCATCTAGAGATGATGCTGGATCAGGCCTCATGTCTCGTTGGCCCAGGTTGTCCTCGGCGATCAAGATTGACCATGGGGTGTATTTTGGCCAAATGCCGGCGAAGGTTGCTCGTCGCACCACCTGTCATTGCTATCAAAGCCGAGCAATAACGGCATTTCCCTTTATGCCGGTTATTTTCATCCACCTTCACAAAATGGTACCAGTTATCAGACCTGTTACATGCCTATTTATAAAATGTAAAAATCAATGTTAGATATTAACTATTTCTCACATTTATAACCTATTTATATACATATTTATATTACTATTTATATACACGTTTATACATCCAAACTCGAAATGTGTAAAAAATTGACTTTTTTCGTCCAGTTTAACCTTCCTTCCAAGTACCCGTAAGATTCATAACCTTTTGTTTACATGTGAACGAGGACTTTTAATTGTGGTCTTAATTAGGAATAATAAGCAATTTTAAATTGCAAACCCAAACAAATAACAAGTAAAACAACTTTTAAAAGCAATCCTCGAAGATTCTATTATTATAAGTCCGTTACGTACGTCATATTTCTTCAATTTTTGACAATATTATAGTTCGCTAACAAATTAAATCGTTATTGAACATCAAAATAGGGTGAGAACATCAAGTTAGTGCAAAAATTTTCCAAAGACTACCAAGCAGGAAGAAAATGAAAAAGAAATGAAATGAAAAAACTACTCTATAAACAACATTGTTATTTACCTTATTCTCTCTGATTACTCCTGAGAGAATCAGACAAAGTAATAATTAAGTACAATTATCTTTCTGCAAGAGGCAATGACGGAAAGATACTAAAATGAAAAATTCAGTGATTAATTTTAAATTAAAACATTATTGAAAAATATACATACCTAAATCTACAATCGGTAAATACTAAAACAGAAACGCTTCTTTCTATTTTCCTCGTTTTCCCAAGAATCGAGATCAAGGTATTTTTTCACACAGCAAGAAACTAAAATGAAAAATCAATAGACTATTTTATAATTTTATTGATTAACTTGAAATGAAAATGTTAATGAATGATAGGTTATAATCTTACCACTGGGTTTTCCCCAACTCGGCAATCCGAAAGACGAAGCGGCAACTGGAAGCGTCGAATGCACATAAACAAGGAGTCAAGAAGAACTGTAGCTGACTAGCTCACTAAACGGTGAAGGAGTTGTGGGAGTGGGCTGAAGGAGTCAAGGGAGTCGAAATCCTCACTCGACCGCCCCCCACCAACCGATTCCATGTGAATCGTGATTCTTTCATGTGAATCGATTCAGAGTACGGTTCTTTCAGAGGAGTCGATTCTTTGAATCGATTCTCGGTTCTCTTGCCCATCTCTATGGCAGCCTCTGATGAAGCCTTCTAACTAAAGGTGAAAGCCGGTTTAGGCTGTAAGGTAAAACTTTACGTTTTTACTTATAAAAAACTTAGTGTTCCGAGTCGTCAATACTTTAGTGATATTTAGTTAAGTAACGGACACGTCATGGACAACGAAATCCAAGAACAAAATAGATGGTGAGAAAATGGCATTTTAACATATACGGTTCCCACCCCCCCCCCCTTAAATTGACAAGACTCCTTTGAAATGTTACATGAACTTGACATCGAACACTTACAGCGCGTGTACCTAATAAAAACTGTTACACTAAAAATAAAATGACAAAACTTTAAAATGAAACATCGAAATGCTTACAGGACATGTATAGGTAGGTTAGACACGAATACACACAGACACTTGAATACACGAAAAATTTACATTTGAGTTTACGTATTTGAAAGCGTGAACTTAATAAAATTATTGTGCTAAAATAAATACACAAAATTTAACCAAACGTTTACCTAACTCACATCTGACAACAGAATATAGGCGGGCATAGATGAGAACGAAGTTAGCCGAAGTTGCCCGAGTGGCTTCACGCTGTCAGTCTGCAGACTCAAGTCTAGTAGATGCGTTTCTCAGCCACGCCGCTATAGCTCGGACGTAGACGCTTGTAGTAGTTAGTGGGTTCAACGATAATAGTCTAATAGTCATTGATAGGTAAGAAGAACGATTAGGGTTAATTTCATTAGTAAGATAAACCAGACACATTAAGAATTACCAAATTGAATTTAAATTTGGAAAGTTGGTTCGTATGTGTTGACTAACTTATTTCACAAAATTAGAAAAATTACACATCTTCACCAGAAAATACCTCGAGTCACAGTAGAAATATTGCCAAGGTCTCTTGTTTACTTTTTATTGTCTGAATTAATAATTTATCAATTTTTCAACTTTCACAGCAGCTTTTGCTGGCCTGCATATGCTGTAAATGCATGAAAACGTTAGGGTAACACAGGATACCTGGTAGATCTAAATATACTACGGTAACTACTTTTATATGTGTGGATTTAACCAGTATAATAGTAAATATCACTATAATATTGACGACTCGGAACACTATAGTGTTCCGAGTCGTCAATATTATAGTGATATTTAGTTAAGTAACGGACACGTCATGGACAACGAAATCCAAGAGTATAATAGTGTTTTAGAAATGTAAATGAAAGTAATGGCACAGGCAAGTACTGTTATACAACGTACAGGATAAATTCAAGAGTAATGTAATATTACTGTAGCGTGCATAACCTACAACTGGACAAACATAACCTAACAACACGGTATTTATGGCGTAACTGAATACTAACATAAGGTGAACCAGTCCTCATCAGTTTATACAAAATCGCATTAGAAATTATAAAATGTAGTGAAAGTTGCTATGTTTAGTGTGTGTGGGCGTGCGTGTGTCAGCACTTCTAACCATAGTTCATGGAAGTAATACTTTATACCTCTCCCCATAGCAAGGTGGATTATTTAGTATGCTTGTCATAATTTTTGTTGTTTAATGATGTAAATATTAACTAAGATATAATAGGCTTAACTCATGCACTTAGTGGTTTACTGATATGACTGTAGGTTGTGATTTGACGTTTGCTTTCAAAAAATGAAGAGTTGAAATAATAATAGATAAATGAGAGCAAGAATACAGTAACATTGAAACATACAAATATTCAACAGAAAATTGAGTAATACTGTTAGTTACATGTATAGATTGCAACACATCTACAGTACATGAATATATATTTAGGCATGTGAATATAAGTAAATGATGGTTTCTCAACACTGCATTTGTGATAGTTTTCACATTGATTCAATACACATAAAAAATAAAAATGGTGGGTACTTAAGTTGACAACAAATTGGAGATAATAAATATATTGTTTACAACAATTATTATTGCAAATGAAAAGAAGAAATCAATATCATGTTCAGTATATTATTATTGAAACCATTTATTATATAATTTGTATTGAACTGAAGAATAAAATGAAGTAAACAATTTTGTAGACTTCCAAAATCAAAGTACATTAGAAAACATTTAGACAAATGACACTTTTAGATTCTATACACTTTTGATTTAGTTATAGTTATTTTCAGTATATATTACTTCCTATATTACTTCCATGTTCCTTAAGGAAATGGAAGTATGGTGATGGCAAAAAAAATCGTGTTCGAGATTATTGCAGATTCTGATTGTACTACACTCAAAACATGAAAAAAAGTCATTTTTCGAAAAGTGTCTGTGTGTCTGTAGATTTTTTCTATGGCAAACGATAACAGCCGCAAATTCAAACAGAATCAAATAATTTTTTGCATACAGCCCTGATTTGTAGAGTACTCAAGACCTATTGTTTTTGGTGAAGATCGGTTAAGGGGAAGGGGTAGTTTACCTGCAACATTTTTTTTTAAATCAAGGGTAATTATTTTCTATGGCAAACGATAACAGCCGCAAATTCAAACATAATCAAATACTGTATTGCATACAGCCCTGAATTGTAGAGATCTCAAGACCTGTTGTTTTTGGTGAAGATCGGTTAAGGGAAAGGGGTAGTTTACCTGCAACGTTTTATATTGTAACAAAGGTATTTTCTATGGCAAACGATAACTGCCGCAAATTCAAATATAATCAAATAATTTTTTGCATGCAACTCTGAATTGTAGAGTTTTCAAGACCTATTGTTTTTGGTGAAGATCGGTTAAGGGAAAGGGGTAGTTTACCTGCCACGTTTTTTGTTTTATCAAGGGTATTTTCTGTGGCAAACGATAACAGCCGCAAATTCAAACAGAATCATATAATATTTTGCATACAGCCCTGAATTGTAGAGTTCTCAAGACCTGTTGGTTTTGGTGAAGATCAGTTAAAGGAATAGGGTAGTTTACCTGCAACATTTTATGTTTTAACAAGGGTAATTTTTTATATGACGAACGATAACTGCCGTACATTAAAACAGAATCAACTACTCTTCTGCATACCTTTTTGAATTATACAGAACTCAAGGTCTGTTGATTTTGTTGAAGATCGGTTAAGGGAAAGGGGTAGTTTACCTGCAACGTTTTATGTTTTAATTCAAGGGTAATTTTTTCTATGACGAACGATAACTGCCGTAAATTCAAAGAGAATCAAATAATGTTTTGCATACAGCCCTGAATTGTAGAGTTCTCAAGACCTATCGTTTTTGGTGAAGATCGGTTAAGGGAAAGGGGTAGTTTACCTGCAACGGTTTTTTATCAAGGGTAATTTTTTTCTATGGTAAACGATAACAGCCGCAAATTCAAACAGAATCAAATGATGTTTTGCATACAGCCCTGTATTGTAGAGTTCTCAAGACCCATTGGTGTCGGTGAAGATCGGTTAAGGAAAAGGGGTAGTTTACCTGCAACATTTTATGTTTTAACAAGGGCAATTTTTAATATGACGAACGATAACTGCTGTAAATTCAAACAGAATCAACTACGTTTTTGCATACCTTTTTGAACTAAAGAGAACTCAAGCTCTGTTGATTTTGTTGAAGATCGGTTAAGGGAAAGGGGTAGTTTATCAGCAACGTTTTATGTTTTAAAAAGGGTAATTTTTTTATGAGGAACGATAACTGCCGCATATTCAAACAGAATCAAATATTTTTTTGCATGCATCCCTGAATTGTAGAGGACTGAAGGTCTATTGATTTTGGAGAAGATCGGTTAAGAGAAAGGGGTAGTTTACCTGAAACATTTTATGATTTAACAAGAGTAAAGTACTTAATTTTTATAAATAAAGTATCCTGATAAGAAACTCATAATAATCCACTGTAGAAACGTAGATGAAATATCTATAAATGAAGGGGTTAAGTGAACGGGGTGGGGGTAATTTTCTATTATTAAAATTTATAATTGAAGGTGGAGGGGAGAATTTTTTGTGTACTACGTTATCGGCAACAAAGAAGTAGTTTTTTGTTAAAATTGCTTCCCGGGCTGTTTAGCCGTAGTCCAATGTTTTCTGCAAAACCAGACTTTTCGGCAGTGGCATCGACTGCCATCATCAGTGAAAATCGAGTGCAAAAATGTGAGGTGGTATACGTTAGTGACCACAGTATTGTGGTTAATGCTGAAGCAATAAGTAGAAAGACGTAGTTTCTATGGAAATATTTCATTTCGAATATGATTTTAAATATAAATCTTAGAACATGGAAGTCATGTATGGTTCTCCATACCGATATTTTTATGTATCTAGGCCTAATGCCCACTTTTACTTGAATAAGTTAGTGTAATGTAAAGGCAGTGTAGTTCAGCTTGATTAGGATCAAACTGTATCAGTGAATAAATAGTAATGTCCAGCCATGTTATATTGTACATATAATAGCTTTATGGAGACAGGGGTATAAAATTGCTGTATAGTTTTTGAGGAAAATTTTATTTTTGGAAGGGGTTGTATATATTATTATTGGTTTGGTGAGTATTGTATTGTATTGTATTAAAGCAATTCATGGCATTTAATATTGTTAAAATATACAGTGTTAACTAAAAATCTTATACACAAACATACATGTTAACTATATATTGAGTATTACTGTTTGGCCATGCACAATAATTAATTATAAACAAACAGTTTAGTATAAACATAATGTTATTTTAAATTGGACATCCCTATTTTGCTATGTTAAATTGTGAACATTCAGGTACATTTTTCTGAGAAATCATATAATTTTGTTTTTAATTCTATAATAAATTTAATATAACTTCCATGCTGACCTGGGAACACAGCAGGAGTGCAGATGTGGTGTTCTTTCATTTAGCCATTTGTAGCTGACATTAAGACGCCCCTCCCATACCAACAAACAAACATTGCCAACCCTAATCAGCATACAAACACTTCTGTTTTCAATGATGTAACACAATACATTTTGGATCTCTTAGCAGTTTTTTTAGGTGGTTTGTTTTAGTAATGTTTTACTAATGTTATCTTTTATGTTAATGGAAAACTCTTCAAAGTGGTCTCACTAGGTCATGAATTCAATACGTTTCCAGTTCTCCTTTTTTTATAGTTTACAAACCTCAGAATATTGTTTTGTTGTCCATTATAATATGTCAAGTCATTTAAAATTAAAATTAGTACAATTTATGTAATATTATTTGTTTGTAAGACATTCTATTTAAAATAGTTTTAAGTTAACTGAGCCCAGAAAGATGTAAATTAGATGAAACACTTCTTTAGACTAATTGAAAACAGAACAAATATATTTGAAGTATTTTAAACTTGCCAGATGTATAAAACTTTTGTTGTAAATAACACTTTGCCATTAGGCTGCTGGTAGTATATTGCAACATATTCTCACAACTGTCAGTTTGATACTTGTATTAAAACAAAATGTAGAGTATAATTTCTGCAAACAATTTACTCAGGGGTTTTCTAAAAATTTTAGTATTCAGTTGATATCAGATTTTTATTTCTTTCTCAGAATAATTCTAAAACGAAGTCAAAATTCTTAGCCTATAATTTTTGGTAAATAGGAATTAAAGTCTGTGTGAAAATGTGGACAGACTGAAAAAAAAAAAATGAACAACATGTTATATGTTTTCCAAGACAAGTGTAGCTTTATGGTGTAAACATTTTTTCAGGAAACATCATTATAGTTTGCCGTGTGTTTCAATATTCTTATATCAGTTAGTCCATCCGAGTTACATATGCAGGCAGCATTAATGTGTGTTCTCCTCTTCATAAGGTATCTCGAATCTCTTTTCAGCCAGAGACACTTTATTGTATTAACATAAATCACATCACACAAACTAAGATAAGGCACCCAGAGTGGTGAAACTGAGATTTGACAATGTGAAGACATTGTTTATTAATAATGATATATGCATTAAATAGAAAACATTGTTCTTAAGCAGACATTATTTTTGTGCTAACTTGTGTGTGATATAGATTTAGTCTTACAACTACCAGTGTATTTAAATTTGTTTCAGGTATTAACAAGAGCAATTTATCCATCATAGGACAAATGGAAGAGATCAAATTTGAGGACAAGGTATACATTTTAAATGTAATAACCATAGTTTTTACTATTAATATATGATTAACTTGTTACACATGTCATATACACTTACCTTATACATCCACTTCTCAAGTGGAATTGTCCACTCCACAAATCTTCCTGATATTCTAATCAACTAATTTCTCTGACTGGATGGCTCTCTCTCTCTCTCTCTCTCTCTCTCTCTCTCTCTCTCTCTCTCTCTCTCTCTCTCTCTCTCTCTCTCTCTCTCTCTCTTACTTTTAGTAAGTGTCTTATGTAGTTTTATCCCCAGAAATTTCCCCCTCCACCACCTCCTTTCTGCGATAGGTGTAGCCAGGATTCCTGTGGTGGCAAGCGGGAGGAAATATGTTGGGGGAGTCCAAAATTCGCCATTTGTTAGCCACTGTTATTATAATAACCATTGGTGATAAGATTTTATATACATGAGTCAGTAACTCAGTCACCCTCCATGCTAAGCCACTGCTCTCTAGATTACTTACGAATAACAGCAAATCAGGCACACATTAGGCACGGTGTTTTTAACTGTAAAATTAACAAACTATTAATAGAAAAAGTTTGTAACTAATTTTGTTTACTTTACAGTAGAGAACTAATCACATTTGACTTATTCAGATATCGTACTTGCCTTTTACCTATCTTACTTCAGTATCATTCAAATTCATATTACCTGATCATAACTAATAAACTTTAGTGTAACAATATATTATTAAAGTGTGTTTGAAACATGGTGTTTCTCAGGTAAGATTATTTATCCTTTCATGTACCTTTCAGGTATATACTAGGGCAATTTGAAATGTTTATGACCTGATAACGAAAGACTTTTTCTTTCTGGAATCATTTTTATATTTCAACATAGTCTCCATGTAATTCAATATACTTGGTCCAGCGATGCTGCAGCGCTTTTATCCGATCACAGAAGTTTGATTGTTCTAGGTCCTCAAAACAACGTTAACTGCCGCCCTCCCCCAGGGAAGTTTTGACATTTGGGAGTAGTTAAAAGTGAGATGGAGCTAAATCAGGCAAATAAGGCTGATACTACAGCAGTTCGTACTTCAACTCGGCAATTTTTGCCATAAAAACCATGGTTGCATGAAGTCTTGCATTATCTTACTGCTATTTCTGTACTTAACCCAGTATTTATTTCACAAATGTTTTTCATTTATTTGGCGTAAACGGTTAGCATGGTGCCTCTTCATCATTTGACCCTTTCGTGATAATCTATTACAGTACTCCCTTAGCATGTCAGACAATCAAAGTTGGCTTTCCAGCAGATGAAATTGATTTTGCCTTTTTTGGAAACAGAGAACCACTGTACATACATTGTTTTGACTGGTGTTTTGTTTTGGAATGAAATGATGTACCCAGTTTGTATTACCCATTACAAGTCTACAAATAAACTGTAGTAAATGATCACCCAACATACCTTTCATGTCGTTAAAAATTTGTGTTGGTGTTAAACCTTTTTTTAACAAGAAATTTGATACTGCATGACGTTAGACCTTCCCTTTTTTCATCAGCGCACCGAGAAATGACCTTGAGAGATGACTTTGTTTACACAACTGTTTGTTATTAACAACACAGCAGACCAACTAGATGCTTTACATCTATTCATGGGGCAAATGGAGTGTCATAGTCCAGTGAAAAACAAATGCAAAAATACCTTTAGATTGTAGACCACAATCTTTTGAAATTCCCCTTGTATGAAGATCACTAGATGCAGAAGTTTCTGACTGGAAAAGGCAATAATGAAAGGTTTAAGATTACACCGTTAACTTATCTCTCTTTGATCGTAACATGTACTTGCTTGAATGTGGTTCTTAAGCTCTTCGTATCATCATGCTCGTCTTTGTCTGTAGTGCTTACAGCGTCCCTTAATGTGAACAGTCAACTCCAGTCTCTGCCTTCCTCTATGATACTTACCATTCACTGGGCTCCCATCACCAAAATCAGTACTCCTGGCTGTCTCAACTAGTGATCCACCACTCCATGGTCTTGTATTCACAAACTGCTCCATTCTCCCATTGTTTCCCAAACCTGTTAATTTTTTAAGTTAGTTAAGTTACTTTGCCCATCCAGTATGTTGTTAATATTCTTCAGCACATGTTAGCATATAGGAGCACAATTCAAATGCTTCTGTGGTTCTTTCTTTCACCTTTCCAAATTATCTAGATTCCATATCCAGCTTGTGTAGTGTGATTTTGCAGACATGTAACTTGAGGAATTTCTTCCTAATTCCTAGCCCAGTATTTGACAACAGCAAATTAGTTTCTCCATTTGGCCTGTGCTGTGACACCGCTTCCTCCAAGTTACCAGTTACCGGTTTTAATATTTACAGAATCTCTACTTTTGTTTCCAACTTCTGTTCTTGTAATCATTTGTCTATAAAATTAAATGCTGTTTATAAATTTACCTTGTTTTTCTACAAATAGTTGCCATATTACCATTAAATCTTAACATTTTTATACTCTTTCCATGAGGTGTTATTCCAATCATAAAAGTTTTTTATTATTTCCTTTGTAACGGGGCGGAAAATGGGGCTTTTTATTTTATTAACAATTTGGGTTCATTTTATTAAAATATTCATAATTCACATTTCATATGTGTGGCCAGTACCCGGTTGAATCTAAAGCGTAGTTTCTAACAAAGGCACTGTGGTGAAACAATTGGAAAGGAATGTGCGGTTGAGACAATTCTAAGAACTTTGCGGCTGTGTGACATCTACGCCCAAACGCACTACACCAGCATGTGCGCATACCCACGCTGACTAAAAGACGCTCAAGATGGCTTGGCGATGAATTTTGCCTTACACATGATCCTATCTGACGGAAATAAAGTTTAAGTCCAGCCTACTTTGTGACGTCGACCAGTGCACACAAATATCGTCGGCGTCCAACACACGTAAACCCTGTGTGTCATGTGTACAGCCACTAAAACTTTGACAACTAAGGCTGTGTGCGGCGATGAAATTTGTTCGCCGGCAAGGCATTGATGTCCGTCCGCATGTAATTGGAGAGTCTACAGACGCAAGCCGAGACTCGTGTGCCAGAAGTAATCTTTTAAATGTAATAAGTAACAACCCGACCGTTTAAAGTGTTTATTAAGATGAGTATAACCGAAAACGGGCAAATCAACTGTACCAATAGTGAGAACCGAATCTTGGACTTTGAACGACTTTCCAGAGTGCAACACGTGAGTGAACAAGGGAACAGAGAAGTAGCCGGGCAACCTTTTATTAAATTTTCTAAGTGTAGTAACTGTTCAAAAGCGCTAAAACTAAAAGAATGGGGAAATAAATTAGTATGAATGTGAGTGCGAGCAAGCTGGGCTGTGTAGGTTAAGGTAAGAGGTATATTTAGAAATAAGACATACGTATATTGTTATAAGACGAGTACGTACGGTTCAAGTCCCACTGTTGGGTTCGTCAATTTGTATCGTGACGAGTACGAGCGTCTCGTTATTTTTACACAATATAAGCCTGTTCGTTGCTATGACCGGGTATGTTCCCCTGTCTTTACTCTCTTAGGTCGTTTTAATTTACTTCAATTTTTTCAAATATCTGAGATATTTGGAGTTGTGGGATATAGTGATTTAATTAACTAATATTAACTTATCTCTCTAAAGAATATCAGTGTTAGTGTACTTGAAACTTAAATAAATAATGTGTTATTCTGTAATTTCGTTCAACCCTATTATACCTTGAAGAGAATTATGTATAATTTTGTATTTTAACGCTCTCTCTTTGGTGTCGGAGAATTCCGCTATAAGCGCTGTAGTACCGGGGTAACGAAACTTAAGAGGTTAATTCATGGTTTAGGTTAACCAATTATTCTATACTTAGTCAGTTACTGTTTTATTCCCAACTCATTAAATAATACTCCAAATGACAAGATTTTGCGACTATACAAAGGTTCTTTATTTGTTTACTTCTTCAACATTGAATGAGATATGTTCCAACTGGCATACACAAAGGCTATAGATTGCGTGAATCGATTATTGATCAGTCTGATACTTTATTTAGATTCGGTTATATAATGTGTTTTAGTTTGTAATTAATTTAATTCAGGGTGTGAAGGTTCTTGTAACTGTGGGGAAGATTAAAAATACATAGATAAGAATGCAAGGTTTACAAATTTGAAGTGTTGTGTAGTTAATATGATTTATACAGTAATAATTTACCAGACTAGAACGAAGAGAATCTTGTAGGCGGTTGTTTGATAACTTTACTGTTCTGGATGATTATGCCATACGATATTCTTTCTTCGGTTTAATAAAATGGAATTCTTGTCCTGTCCACCTCGGAAATACAGCTCTCTGGATTGATTTACAGCCCGATTGATGCTCCTTCTGCAATTCCTGGATCCAAATACGTTCTTCTCTCGGTTGAAGCAATTGGTGATGTTCCGTGTATTTATAAGGTTATGAGTTCCAGTGTGGTGTATATTATTGGTTGTGATAATAACTCTTTATATTGGGTTTAATATATCGTCAACTCCTTTCGGATAATGGACAATTCAAGTCCTTCCTTGTAGAACCCAGTTATTTATTTTTTATTGTGCCATCATACTATAGTCTTGTTTGGTTAAACTGTACTGGCGTAAGTCAATGAGATTATCTTTAGTATTTTGGTGTATTATAAGAGTATCAAATACTTTAGTATATATTCCAATTATATTAGACAGTTCTTAGGTTTTTTAATCTCATTACATTCAGATCATAAAAGGCAATAATTGAAAATCAACAACTTCTTCATTTCCTGTAGTCCATAGCAACCCATTATTTTTCTTCCTTCTACATGTTTTGCATATAGTGTGTATTTCATATATTTTTTGTCTATTCCTTATTAATTTGCTATCATATCGGAATATAACTTTACCGATAGTTGGTTTATTATTTTCTACACATATTCTGCTGGTTTTTTGATATGAGCCTGTTTCTTTGATATTTACTAGTTTTTCGATATCAAACGTTATCAATCGATATCATGGCATTGTGGCATTATCATAATTTGTATAAATTGAGATGGTTTATTATATATCATTACTAATTTAATGTTTTTTCCTAGCTCTTCGAACCGTATTCATTAATTATTATTAACTTATGTACCTAACCTTTATGTTATGAGTGGTTATATAGTGTTTTTGGCTGTTAGGCCTTTTATTGTATACGGACCTACCTGTGTTTATAACTGGTGAACAACTATAGCCCTTTTACATAAATTCATACATATAATCAAATCTTAACTATTAACATTTACATAATTAATTATTCTTTTCATATCTAATGACAATTTTATCTTGACCTATGGATCACATATAAGACAATTGAAATCTATTAACGCTAACTAGCTGCTTCACACTTCATTCTACAACAGTAATTGAATAATACATCTTGTTTCATTACCTTTCATTAACTCAACAAGTAATTGGTATAACATAACATAAACTTTATCATAACATTCGTAGTCACAAAATACTATCATTTAATTCAAAATCCTTACTTGCTATTGCTATAAGGTAAATTATTGTTTCAATTTTTGTTCACTTTCATGGTCATTTACTTTGACAATTTCTGTACTATTCTACTTCTTACACTTCTCATCAGTATCATATTGATTTACTTTTCACTGAACATAGATCATTAACTATTGTCTAACTTACAGGTTTGTTTATTCTCGTTATTTCTACCTTGCATCCTTATTTATCTTTATCTATAATTATAAATGTAATTATTAGACTTTTGTTTTATCATGGGGTTAGATATTGACTTGCTTATTATTTTGTTAATATAATATTTATGTAACATTGATGCCAGCATTTCTGTTGTGTTACAATATATATTTCAAAATTTGTTTTTGTGTTTTGTTAATAATTGGTGAATTAATGTGAGTAAAACTATTTACGTCACGGTACAAAAATGTGTTAGTCTAGTTATTACGCCATAACCATTTCCTAGTTTTCTGTGCTGACAACTCGTCTAACGTAATCGGGGGTTTTCTGAAATTTTATTACAGTCAGATAGCGGGATTTTTATAAGGGCAAGAGTGTAGAAGGTTTCGATATTTAACCTTTAAGAAAAATATCGTGGCGACCAGGGCAGTTTAATAAGGTAAGTTTAACGGGGACAATGACGGTAAGTAAAATTCTGGCAGCGGTAAGTATTATTTTATGATGAGTGTATTATTTGATTAAAAGGGTAAAAGGCGAGTACCTTTACACCTTTACAGCCACGTGTAAAGCATTCTCCTGTAAGGTAATAAATTTGTATAACTGGTAATAGCTTAGACTCCTAAGCTGCTTCGGTGGTACACTGGGAGCCATTATTATTATTATAACTGTAAATTTAATTCTTTTTTATTTGTAGGATGTTTTAACAGATCTTATAAAGAAAGAAGTGGGTGTAGAAGAAAAAGAGACTAAACAGGTAAAATATGCACAAACCTGATTATGTAACCCACAGCTAATGTGTTATGTTGTTCAATGCCTTGTACCACTTGAGAGTAGGATTACATTCATTTGTAGATTTTTAATTTAAATAACAACAGAATACACAGAATACCAGTCTCACAGAAGTAAATGAAAAAACCAGATGTGATTAAGCAAGTAAAATCACACACACACACACACACATGTGCAGAGTGCAGATATTTATTAGAAAAATTGATGGATAATTCTATTTATTTCATATTTGTTTTTATCACATTATTATGTACTCTGTAAGTCACGGAGAAGACAAATTTAATTTTTTAATTTGCAGTATATATTGCCGCTTGTAAATTCTATCATAAAAGAAGAAGTATGTGTAAAAGAACAATCTGTAAAAGAAGAACTGTGTGTAAAAGAAAAACTCATGACAGAACAGAATGGACAGTTTATTGATCAGGTATAGTACACAAGTATACATTTGTTTGTTACAATAAGCATTTAATGTTACTGTAGAATGAACAACATTATTATTTGTAAAATTATTGATTAAATCTGTTGGAGACTCTTGGTATCCCATGGCAATCATTATTATGTGTGCTTTCCTTAGTTCACATGATTCAGCCAAAACATTTTGTATCAGTCACCATTTTGTAAGTTACATAAGGTTGGCATTTTGTAACCCATTCATGTTGCTGGCAGCCAACACTACAGTGGCACCTTATGACCACGAATTATTAAGTGTTTATCATCTTGGTAAATTGGTACATTGCTATGTGCAGCTCTTCTGAACATCTCTGTCCTTTAGACAAATTTGCCTTTGTACTAATTCTAAATGTATTATACTGGGTAAATACTCTGCCCTACAGACTTGAAATTTTGTAAGCAACTGGGTGGCTGCCATTAGTGAATTGATGACCCTGCCATCGTGGCAACACACTCCTTCCAGTCCAGTTGGCAAGACCAGTCCAGTTGGGCATCATCTTCTCTGCTGTCAGGCAAATTTACTGGCAACCTAAAACTCAGATCTGACTGTCAGTCTTGTGCGTCTGCCTTTTGTGCAGACATTTCCTCCTGGCCTCAATTTGGTGGGGGTCTTTAGTTAGTTTGTAAAATGTCTCAAGTTATGATTGGGGACTGTACTGTCATCACTTGCCCTCAGCAGTTGGCTTTTAAATACAAATGCCAGTATGTTGAGGCTTGTTACTTCTCTACAGAACTCTGAGACATTGTGGCTGGTTGTACAGTTTGCCCAAGAATCAAATGGATTGCACCTATTGTCGACGAGTTCAGTTTAACAAGATGTCTTTGTCAAAATAGTAATAGGACTGCACATAGTCCAGTTTTACTGCCTAAGGATTGTTGATTTGTGATACTAAGTAGGCATAGTCATACTCCAGCGCTGCAATTATGTCCTTTGACAGAGGTACTTACCTTCTGACCACTCAATCCCTCCACTTCCATTTGTCAGTGTACCTTTGTGACCTTATTGCTTGAAGGTATATGTCATATGTGTGTCTGCCATAACCACTGTGGAGATGTAACGTTTTCCTTTAATTGTGGTTTTGTATTCTATGTTTTATTTGGGTCAGTTGGAGTATTTGATTTTTTGACTAGTGATTATTTTTCTTGTTGTTGACATTGTTTATTTTATTTTGTATCGTGTTACAGTAAATTAGCCATCTGGGTTTTGGCCAATGGGAGGGGCTTGTTCGCTATTTTGGATCACATAAAATTTGGATGTAATCAATACCGATTGTGAAGTCAAAGACCGTTTTGTATATTGTTGTATATCAGTAGCTTCTGTCTTATTCTCAGAGCATTGTCGGTTATATTCAAGTCATGTTTGAGCAGTCAGTCATTTTAGTGATAACTGTACAATGCAAGTAAACACTACTACATGCAGTTAGTTTTAAGTAAAGGTATTGGGAAAAAAACATTAAAATATTTGATTTTCTCGACATTATTATGTTAATAATTGTTATTGTATCTTTTGTGATACTGAAGATATGTAAAATGGAAATTTAACTGTTGTTTTGTTTGACAATATTTAAAAATAGTGAAAAATTTTATAATCAAGAAAATTTAAGGATATGCAAGAAGTATTAAAATTACATTGATAATGTATTGGGCTGATCATATACAAATTCTGTGTGTGTGTGTGTGTGTGTGTGTGTGAAATTAATTCACTATATATAATACTAATGACATGGATCACAAATTATTATTGATCAAATGTTAAAGTTTTACTTGACAGTCTAAACTGGTTTTTGCTTCTCTAGAGCTTCATCAGAGGCTGCCACTACGAGTGCTGTCCTTCCTGCTTTGGTGATGGCACCATTATTTGGATAATAATTTGTGATCCAAGTTAGTAGTGTTGTATGTAGTTAACTAATAACAACGGACACGTCATGGACAACAAAATCCAGGAAAAAATTAATTGATTTGACGCAGACTGCTTGCAGCTGGACGAAAAGCTCGCCGACCAATTAAAAACATGGAAGTAAAAACAGCTTTTAATCACCGCAATGTGCAAAAAAAGGCTAGCGTGGGCCAAAGCACATACAAACTGGACAATAGAAGACTGGAAAAATGTAATGTTTTCCGATGAGACACATTTTTTTGTTCAGGGACAAAAGTGCCTTACGTTAGAAAAGCAGCTAATGAAAAAACGTCACCAGTGCACCTCCAGCAATCTGTTAAGCACCCTGAAAAAAAATGTTTTGTGGTAACTTTACTTCTAAAGGCCCTGGATCATTGGTTCCAGTGAATGGTATGCTAAGAAGTGATGAATACATCAACATTCTGCAAACAAGAATCATCACACAACTTCAAGGCCTGTTCCCAGAAGGAAACGGAGTGTTCCAGCAAGATTTAGCACCATGCCATACTGCCAAAAAAGCAAAAGCTTTTTTTCAACAACACAAAATTTCTGTTTTAAATTGGCCTGGCATTTCCCCGGATTTGAATCCAATAGAAAACTTGTGGGCTATCGCAAAGCGGAGAGTGGAAAAAATGAACTGTACCACAAAAAATGCACTGATTGAAGGAAGCTGTCATAAAGGCATTATTTCATGATGAAGAAATAAAAAAAATCTGCAACACACTTGTCGAATCGATGCAGAAACGTGTCTCTGACCTCATTAAGAACAAAGGAGACATATCAGCTACTAGTTATTTTTCTAAATGTACTTGTGTGGTTTTGTTTGTGAATATTTAGTAGCTTTTTATAGAAAAACATCTGTGTTCGGATTAATTTGCATGCTACTGTACTAAGTTGTGTTTTGATGATACAAAACTGTTCATATGTTAACACTAGTTTGTTGTTCAAGCAACACATTCAAGTTACCCAACACTGTACATAAAAAGTCCATTATCCCTTTACTTATTTGCCATGGTTAGTTATTTTTTGTATACAGCCAATCACATATAACATCTGTAATTGGTTCAAACAATAAGAAGGCCCTGATACTAATCACTTACCTTACATCTTCAGAAGATTCTGAAAAAATATACTCTTACCTTATACATCCACTTCTAAAGTGGAGTTGTCCACTCCACAAGTCTTCTTGATATTCTACTCAACTAATTTCTCCGTCAGTCTGTCTGTCTGTCTCTCTCTCTCTCTCTTATGATGTCTCAATATGCTGTTTTGACTTCATTGTCTCGCACCCAGTTTCTGCAGAGTACAAGGTACATCAACTTATTGAACATCCTAGAAAATATGCTACAAACATATTTTTACTTCCATGCTCCTTAAGGAAATGGAAGTATGGTGATGGCAAAAAAATCGTGTTCGAGATTATTGCAGATTCTGATTCCACTACACTCAAAACATGAAAAAAAGTCGTTTTTCGAAAAGTGTCTGTGTGTCTGTCTGTCTTGTGTCTGTAGATTTTTTTTTGGCAAACGATAACAGCCGCAAATTCAAACAGAATCAAATAATTTTTTGCATACAGCCCTGATTTCTAGAGTACTCACGACCTATTGTTTTTGGTGAAGATCGGTTGAGGGAAAGGGGTAGTTTACCTGCAACGGTTTTTTTTTTATCAAGGTAATTTTTTTTGGCAAACGATAACAGCCGCAAATTCAAACAGAATCAAATAATGTTTTGCATACAGCCCTGAATTGTAGAGTTCTCAAGACCTTTTGGTTTTGGTGAAGATCGGTTAAGGGAATAGGGTAGTTTACCTGCAACATTTTATGTTTTAACAAGGGTAATTTTTTCTATGACGAACAGTAACTGCCGCATATTCAAACAGAATCAACTAATTTTTTGCATACATCCCTGAATTGTAGTGATCTCAAGGCCTTTTGATTTTGGTGAAGATCGGTTAAGGGGAAGGGGTAGTTTACCTGCAACCTTTTATGTTTTAACAACAGTAAAGTACTTGAATATTCATTTAAACTTTTTCAAACGATGGTAATTGTTAAAAATAAAATAATTTTGTTGCCAGGCAATAAAATTGTAATTTTTTCATTTTAATGTAAATCATGTATGAGAGAAAATATATCGTTCGTGGCAGGCAAGCATATCTCAATTATGTAATGTTTACGTTTCCATTTTATTATTATGATTACTGCAAGAAAAAGGCAGGGAACACACACACACAACATTCGCGTCATTTCTGGCCTCACTCATGTTTATTTTCTTACATTTGCACGCTTTTTAAATGGAAAGTGCCGAAACCCACACCAACATAACGCGTGCAAGCCGAAAAATTGTCCAGTGGGGATAGCGATTTGCTTCCTTTGGATCGCTGGGCAGTGTTAACTGCACGTGTTTATAAAGGAATGATTCATAGACAGAATTTTCGTTTTTAGGGAATGAACACTCTGCAAGATGCTGAGGGTCCATGAGTGACTTCGGAGCGCTCCTTCTTTTCCGTGTGTTTGTTCTGTGAAACGTACACTGTAGATTCGCAGCTTTACTCTAAGGAACGCTCAATAGGAAATGTTGAAAATTGTTGTCCACGGTGTACCCTCATACACACTAAACCTGCTCTGATGTTTTAATTACGGACATCATAATATTAAAACTTTGGAAACTTGAGCACTACTTAATGGAGATCAAACATTAACTTATACAAGCCATTAATTTTATGCATATATTTTATATATATGTGTGCAACGTTATCGGCAACAAAGAAGTAGTTTTTGTTAAAATTCCTTCCCGGGATGTTTGGCAGTAGTCCAATGTTTTCTACAAAACCAGACGTTTCAGCAATGCCATCATCATGCCATCGACTTCCATCATCAGTGAAAATCGAGTGCGATAACATGAGGTGGTATACGTTAGTGACCACAGTACTGTGGTTAAGGCTGAAGCAATAAGTAGAAAGAAGTAGTTTCTATGGTAATATTTCATTTCGAAAGTGATTTTAAATATAAATCTTAGAACATGGAAGTTATGTATGGTTCTCCATACCGATTTTTGATTTTGAGTGACGGAATTTTTCTGTCATGGAGAATCAGGTGAGTTCCACTGGGCACTTTTTCACTTTGGTTCAGGGTCATATGCAAAGATCCAGGTTTCTTTGTGATTATTCGGCCCAAAATATCGTCTTGCCTCTCCAACAGGTGTGTGTACAGTTCAACCCTCCTTTGATTTTGTTCATCGGTGAGCTCCTTTAGGACCATTTTGGCATACACCTTGCGGATGCCAAGGTCTTCAGTTAAAACTGTCTGCACAGTTTCACTATCAATGTTCACATGGTCTGTTATGGATCCCATGGTCAGTGACCGATTTGCATGCACAATTTGATGAATTTTGGCAATGTTTTTGCTGTTTGGCTTTCTACTGGCCGCCCTACCCTTTCTTCATCAGTAATTTGTACCCTCCCCTCAGAAAACCATTTAATCCATTTGTACACCGCTGGTTTCTTCATAGTAATCTTGGCATACACCTGCACTAACATTTCCCGTATTTCACTTCCACTCTTGCCCTGTTTCACCAGAAATTTGATGTTTGTTGCTCTAATTCCACCGTAGACATTTTCACGACTGTCCAGAAGACACTGAAATGCCAAGATTATAAAATAAATCTTACAGAGCTGCTTGTATAGTGCTGCCCTCAGTGCCAAATGGTGGTGAGTTAGAGATCTTAATTGTCATACCTCGTACATTAGTTTCAGTATTGGACACAATATTGGTTTATATACTCTTACTTTTGTGTCCTATCTCAGATATTTTTTAGCCGAACAGTATGAGGTAGGCACACAACATGAGTGTTCGTGACTTGCATTGAACTTTCTATCCGACCAGCCGCTCTTGTGACAACCACTCTCAGGTATTTTATTCTCCAGTTGTCTCACTCCCCACATCCACATTGTCAGTCTTTACTCATTAATCTTCAACTCTTCATTTTGTTAGTGTTTATTTTCAATTATATGCTTCGGGTATGTGAAGATGTGTGTACCAATAGTCTGCTGACTTGTGTTCTGCGTGTCATTGTTTTTGAGCATTTGTACTCATTACATGTCCTCATACATGTTTGTTAATATTTCAATTCAATTGTGTTATTTGTGCTGGCAGTCTTAATGTGCATTGCTGTTTTCTTTTTCCTCCATTGTATAATTTCCACCCCCATAAGTGCAATTTCTCTGCCAAAATTAAAACAAAAGTAATTTCCAGATACCACTAGTAATTTCCAGATACCACTGAGAGAACTTTATTATTTTCTTTCAATCTTAGTTTTATTTTTACGATTTTTGAAAAATCCTTTCTTTATAAATAATAATTACTGTACTGTACAAATTTTTGAATCAGAGTTTTGTAAAAAAAAAGACTTTCTATGTGTTTTTATTGTACAGTATATTGTAGTATATTAGTGTATGTACAAGGCTTAACCAGAAAGTAAGTACCGTCTGCGCATATATCCCGCGCATATTGTAGTACGAAGGTCGTGCATGCGTAGTTACTTCCTTCTATTCGTCGACAAAGTAGCCAAGCTATATTGTTTGTTTACGTTCCGATTTACGTTTACTACACATCGGTAATCATGTTTAAAAAAATCGATCAGCCCGCCAGTTGTGAAATAAGAACAGTTATTAGGTTTTTGAATGCGAGAAATCTTCGTCCTTATGAAATTCATCGTCAGGTTTGTGAAGTTTATGCACAGAATGCGATTAGTGAAGGTATGGTGAGAAAGTGGGTTAGGATGTTTAACGATGTAAGAGAAAATGTTCACAACGAGGAGCGTAGTGGTTGCCCGTCCTTAGTCAACTAAGAATTGCTGCGCAGTGTTGACGAGAAGGTTCGTTCCAATAGGCGATTCACAATTTCTGATTTGTCAATGGATTTTTCAAACATTTCTAGATCTTCATTACACGAAATTGTGACTGAACATTTACATATAAAAAACTGTGTTCGAGATGGGTGCTGAAAATGCTAACGGACGGTCACAAAACGAAATGTATGGGAGCATTGCAGCATTATGAAAGAGATGGAAATTGTTTTTTGAAAAGAATTGTCACTGGTGATGAAACATGGGTTTCTTACGAGACACCAGAAACTAAATGACAGTCACTGCAATGGCGGCATACTGATTCCTTGAAAGCCAAGAAAGCAAAGCCACCTCTTTCTGCAAAAAAATCATGTGCACCGTTTATTGGGACTGTCAGGGAATTTTGTTAGTGAAATTTATAGAACGGGGCACAACAATCAACGCAGAAGTTTACTGTGAAACACTCAAGGTTATGGCGAGCAATACAAAACAAAAGGCGTGGACTACTGACTTCCGGAGTGGTGTTTGTGCATGATAACGTGCGACCGCATACCACATGTGTAACGACGGCGCTTGTTGATTCATTTCGCAGGGAACAATTCAGTCATCCTCCTTACAGTCCAGATTTGGCTCCCAGCGGTTTCCATTTGTTTTTGCATCTGAAGAAATTTTTTGATGGCCAAAGGTTTGAAAGTGATGATGAGATAAAGGGAAAATTACAGCAGTGGTTGAAGTCGCAGGCGGACAAATTCTTTAAAGAGGGCATATTAAAATTAGTGCCAAGATACAACAAATGTCTCAACTTGCATGGTGACTATGTAGAAACGTAGATTAAGGTATGTAGAATTTTTGAAAAATAAATTAATTTGAAAATAATTTGTATCATTTTCTTAATGCCCAAATGGTACTTACTTTCTGGATAAGCCTCGTATATATTTTTGAATATATAATGTTTTAAATGATTAAAAATCATTGGGTAATATTTTTGAATGATTAAGTACTTAATGTGTTACGGCATAAGACACTTTTAGTAAGTGTCTTATGTAGTTTTATCCCCAGAAATTTCCTCCTCCACCAACTCCTTTCTGGGATAGGTGTAGCCAGGATTCCTGTGGTGGCAAGCGGGAGGAAATATGTTGGGGGAGTCCAAAATTCGCCATTTGTTAGCCACTGTTACTATAATAACCATTGGTGATACTTTTGCATCCTTCAGAATTTATATACATGAGTCAGTAACTCAGTCACCCTCCATGCTAAGCCACTGCTCTCTAGATTACTTATGAATAACAGTCAATCAGGCACACAGTAGGCACGGTGCTTTTAACTGTAAAATTAACAAACTATTAATAGAAAAAGTTTGTAACTAATGTACTAGTACTTGCAACTGGATAACTAAATTTGTTCAATTTATCGTGGTTAGAAAATGCAGCCTTCACTCAACTCGGCTGCCATCTTGTATTCGTACCAATCCCAAATAATTCTTTTTGTTACTCACCAGGGTTCGGATCAGCGAACCGGAAGAACAGAATTGGTCATTTGAAATAAAACAGATTGGTTACCTTCATACATATCTTATTCTTTTATTTCATCGATTCAATTGAAATTCATTTAAATAAACAAAAGAAAAACCCATTTAAATTCTTTTCAATCCCATCATAAATAAAATATTCCTTCTCCCTCTTAATTTTGATACTATCTTTTAATGATAAAATACAATGATTATTTGCGTGTATATATTGATATTACATTGATTACAATGGAAATATTTTAAATAACATAGAAATAGTTAAACTCATTTTACACAAACCAGCGCCTCTTATTTTATTACATAATTATTACACACGCTCACCCATTCTCACATGGTACATGTTTAGATTTCCCCTTTGAGCTCATTTAATTTTGAAAGGTTTAATTTTGAATGGTTTATTTTACTCTCCCCGTTTGTTACTTATCTGACATTTTTTAATCCCAAACTGTCCGGTCTCCTCAGGTATTTCTCGTCACTCCACACATTTCGTTTTCTGTCGGCTTTTTTTTTTCTTTTACATAAAATAACAGTCTGAATTAATTAATATTTAACTGTTTAAATCACATTTTACATTTTATACCTGCGGACGTCTGCGATTTCGTTTCGGAACTTTTATTCGTGACCGGCCGGCACAAAGTGTAATTTTTAACTGGGGCGAATTGTATTGCGTCGAGTCCTGAGATGGTGGGGGGTCATGTGACCACATTTCATTGTTTTCTAAATATGACGGCGCAACATTCTGAAGCGAGGTTGACTGCACCTCGCATTCCAAGTGACTTTTTAAAGGCTCGGCACTTACATAATGTGGCGTGACCGGTGACTTCATCGGTCAAAGTTCGTTTGGCTAAATGTAACTGTTTATTCTTGCGTCTGGATGTTGACCTTGACACTATTTCACTCGCTTGCTTTGTACGTTGTTATAATTCATGAATAAAATTTATGTTGTTTTCCCCAAAATATTAGGTGGGCTGAAATGTACCGTTACACTAATTTTGTTTACAGTAGAGAACTAATCACATTTGACTTATTCAAATATCGTACTTGCCTTTTACCTATCTTACTTCAATATAATTCAAATTCATATTAACTCATCATAACTAATAAACTTTAGTGTAACAATATGTTATTAAAATCTGTTTGAAACATGGTGTTTCTCAGGTAAGATTATTTATCCTTTCATGTACCTTTCAGGTTATTAAAGTCTTCAAAGAGCTCCACGTGTTCGGGCATCAATATTAAAGACTTCTATTGCACCACATTGTTGGCGACAATATTATAATTTACTTCTTGTGGTTTTATTAAATTCTTGGGCGCCAGAGATGGACTCAATCTCAGGGGGTTATATAAATAATAGCTCAGTTCGTTCAGACTTAAAAGAACTTATATTGACTATTGACTGAATAAAGTATTTACCTTATTTTGTTTGTGCGTCTGGTGGCTTTATTTCTATCTTCGTTACTACGACGCGTTTCGGGACATATGTCCCATCCTCAGGTATTGTCACTCAGCAGAGGTCGTCATTTAATTAAAATATCAAAACATAAAAACTTATAACATAATTTACACATATTCAACACTAAAATGTTTAAACTTTGGAGCACGCACAAAGCCGAGATGCGCATCCCGGACTACAACGGTCGACTGCTGAACCTATGTTACTGCTCGCCGCACACTTTGGACTTTGTCTGTATTCGTATAGCCGTATCGTATAGCGAATTTGACTGAAACTGTAACTGTTCGTTTAGGAGGATTTCTTTTGTGTTTGTGTCCTTAAGTGCCTTATATATTTCAAACTCCTTGACAGCACTCATGTATCTCCCTTTCTTGCATATGTGTAGGGGTTGAAAATTACTTGCAAAGTCCGTATAACTATGATTATTGTCAACCAGATGACGTGCATAATTTGATGTTATTCTGCTAGGATCTTTTTTGGGCAGGTGTTCTTTAAAGCGTTTTTTAAATGCTCTACCCGTTTGTCCAATGTAGAAGCAACAACAGTCACTGCACACAACCTTATAAACACCTGTCCTGTCTTCAACTGCTTTTGGGGGGAGTTTGTCGAAGTATCTTACCAACGTTGTTACGGTCCGGAACCCCATCCTAATGTTTATGTCTCTAAACGCGCTGTATAAAATTTTTGGTAGGGTGTTACCATAGTATGATGTTATGTACCTAGTCTCATTTTCACTACCTTCATGTATTTCTTTGTTACTTTCCTTCTTTCGATGTTTTCTAATTAGATTGTGTACAATTGAGCTACTGTAACCGTTGGCCCTAGCTATATATTTAATTGTGTTAAGTTCTTCGTGAAAGTCTTCCTTTTCCATTGGTATGGACAGTAGTCTACACACGAAACTGTTATATGCCGCCATTTTTTGGGAGAAAGGGTGATGCGACTCAGCGTTTATTGTGATATCTGTGGTAGTTGGCTTCCGGTATATCTGGTATCGGAAGTTGCTATTTAGTCTTGTGACTGTCAAGTCGAGAAAGTTAAAGTTTGTTGTTTTCCTCCATTTCAAGGGTGAACTGTATGTTCTTATTAAAGCTATTCATGTATTTTTTCATGTTTTCTATCTGCCGCAATGTACCGTTAAAAATTATAAAAGTGTCATCAACATAGCGCGTATACGACACTAATCTGTTGGAGAACTTGTTAAGAAACAAACTAATTATAAATAAATAAAATAAAAACTGCCAGAACCTTACCTGCGATCTTTTTTCGCTGACTTACCTTTTTATAAATTGCAATCAGAAGTCCAGAGTCACCACCAATATCTTTGCAGGACAGATATGGAAACCTTTACACTCTACCTTAATTAAAACGGGATAATTTTGCAATCTGACTTCCCCCCAATTCAGAAGATTCCTGGGAACGTTAGACGAATTTTTCAGCACAGAATAGGAAATGGTTCATGGCGGAATAACTATGCTAACACATGGTTATATGCTGTAAACAAATCTTATTTATTTATTAATTATTACTTCCGTCTTTCTCTACATTTTTTATGAACAAATTAATGTTGGAATGTCAATCCCATCTGACAGAATTATGGCCACATTGATATATAAAAACCCTTACACTTGTACCTATATATTAATTAGGTTAATTACATATTTATTAGCTACTTAAGAAAAAACAACCCAGTATTTGTACACACACTTTTTCACACGTAAACAATTTCCCCATACTTTAAATTTAGAGATCTCTGTTATAATTTTTTATGATTTTAAAGAAAAAATTTATGTGATGTACTGTTACTTGATCTGATGATCGAGTCGACCTCCTGCTTGTTGTTCGTATTATGTCCTCATTGCTTAATTTTGATATCACTGCCGAATTGACACTGTTTAAACTGTTGTTTTGTATTATTAATTACTTTTGCACTCCATTCTTATTACTGTTTCAAATTTAAGGCTCGAGAGCCTATTTCTCAAACCGTGCCTATTTACACCACTCTTCCTATCTTTGGCCGGTTGGTCTACATGATTTTAATGTATTTTAGGCGGACCGCGCGACAATGCAACAGTTCGCGTTAGATGTTATTAGCCGACTGCCTTAGTTTTTTTGCGCGTACACCGCGAAAGAATTTCTTAAAACGTGACTCAACCATGGGAAAGTTGGCCGTCTGTGTGCGCGTGTGGCTGAGAAAGCGCACCCCTCGTTGATAACTGCATTCCTGTACTACAATGTGACAGTTTGACTATACAGTCCACTCACTGTAATTTCTTCTTCACAATTCCCGATGCATATTCTCTAATGGTTACTGAACAGTACCCTGACTGGTTTTAAAATGATTAAAGTTTATTTCCCTTTTTGCCCCGTTACAATACCCCCCAATGAGAGGTTTTCTGCCGAAACAGAAAAACTCATTGCTAAACCGTAAGAGGATCAGTGAGGATATGGCGCCAACAACCCTCCATTCATTTCTAAACACGTCATGGGTAAACTACCCCCCTAGCTCGGCGACTATGGTTGCACCTGAACGACACTACTGGACTTCTCTGTTCGAGATCCCAACACCATAAAATCGGACGATACACACCATAGTACCACCTAACCTCCAATCATTCAATCAAAAAATCAAAATTGGCCTTATACCATACCAGATCCTCAACCGATATGTCTCCCCTTACATACATATTGGGTTGCCTTTTGCAAATACTGGGTGCGTACACATACTCATGATTATATTGAACACAACATCTATATACTACTTTGCTGATTTTAAATTCATAAACATATCTCATATCTTAACTTCAATTACTTCCCTCAATATTTTATCGGTTTGACGTTACGGTTTCAACTCAAAATAAATCAAACAAATCAGATTAAATCATTTAAATTTGTTCACCTAGAGAAATTAATAAGTCCAATATCAAAGATTCATATTACCATTAATTTTCAGCTCTTGCTATTTACTCTCAAAATTCCAAAATCTTTTATATTAATTTACAACACTTCTTAACTAGCTGCTAACAATCATAAAAAACAAAATAAACTGAACACCTTAGTAAATCATAAATTCCCTTATCACTACCTTTGTCTACAACACAATATACACCAATTAATACAATCGCAATACACATAATCAACAATATATACTGAACATCAAAACACAATCTGTACTTCGAGCAAAATACAAATTTTTTTTATTCAAAAAAAAATTTTATTTTGTCCATAAAATTTAATATTCAATCATTTAATTAGATTGATAAAAAAACTGCCAATCAATTATAAGGCATCTACTACGTGTCTAACATCAGTCATCAGCTGATACCTTTGGGTCAGGTGAATGACCTTACCCTAGATACATCACACAAAACTATACCATGAAAAATACATAACATATGTTTATAATTCTTACACTCTAACATAGTAAAATAATAACATTATAAAACATACTAAACAAAACTTAATAAACACCTTCTCTCCTCAAATGATCTTATCAAAATCAGTAAAGTCATTTATAAAATTATTATACAAGCATAACATATTTAAAGCAATTACTTCTGAACAAATTATCTGCCTTTAGCATAGTATTTCTTGAATCAAAATAAAATCGTTAAATTAGTTCAACTCATCAGCCTAATTCATTTTAATAGTTACTAATGCGTTACTCCCCTGAGTAACCTCCTGACCACACACACTATGACCCCCCACTGGACTGTGGCGCCCAGTTACGTCCACAAGAACGGAGGTTTTTAAGGGTAGACGCTGCCTACCCCATTCTTGCTTCAGCGTTATATAAAAATTCGGCATTACTGATGTCCGAGGACACCAGTAATCCTACTATAATGATTCACACACCCTTAATACGGCACTACCACCACCTTCGATGATAGCCGCTGTTCCATAGTTATGTAGGTTCCCCTGATCTACCCCCCCCCCCGGTTGTATTTCTAAGTTCACCAATTTAGAATATATTTACATTATAAATCCACGGTCAGGGTTCGGTGAAGCCGTGACCGCCCGAAATTTGGGGAAACTACTAAAAGACATATAAGGTTTACACTGACACTGTTACTACAATTCACAGATGGTTAACTCTTATATGTTTGGTTATTTTATTATTTAATTTTCCTACACACCAACTTAAAACATAGTACACCCCTAATGAACATTGTTGTTATTACCTTAAAATAAACAATTCACATTTAAGTTTGACCAAAATTACGCACCTTACAGCTTTAATTTTATTTTCAAATTCTATTAAAACTTTCACTTGTTTCATTTATTATTACTTTTTTACTATGATTTTCTATTTAGCATTTTCATCATTAATTGGTTTGGGCGATTCTCAGTTATTCATAATGATCTAATTTATTGAATTGGCATTTATATATTGTAACATGACAGATAATCCACTAATTAATAATTCAAAAATGATAGTAATTACATTTAAATTAATTAAATCAAAAGAAAGTTCGTAGCAAAATAAATAAATATCGGATGAAAATAATTAAAAAATCAAATGAAAAGAATTAAATATCAAAGTAAACAACACCACCATAAAAGAAAGGTATAATTAAATAATAAAATGCAATGATAAAGTATCAAGGAAATTAAATCCAAAGGAACTCATATATAAAATCAGGAGATTACCCAGGAAGTTTAGGAGCAGGTGATAAAGAAGATACCCCGAACAAACCGAAGGACATAATGAAATACTTACCTTGGAAAACCCAAGACAGAAGAAATGAAGAAAAGAAGATGTAGGATGGGAGAACTACGAAGAATACCCATGAAAAACCTATTGATAAAAATAATAAACCCCGAACCAAATATTAATATAACCCCAAGAAAGTATAACACCCCAAAACCTCATGTAAAATAATTATAAACAAAAGTGTTTAGTAGTAAATAAAAGTGCACCAAAGAAAGTTATTATGTAATCAAATAGACAAATCTTCACAGTTCCCTATAACTAAAAGCTTGGTCTTAGCATATTGTAGAACTCAATTATAAATAAGAACCAACAGTGTAAGAGTAACAGTGCAAGTGAATCCCATATAATAAACTTTAAATAAAGGTGTACGGATATTGTAACTATATACAATAAATAACTTTAAGTTTTATAATAAATACAGAAATGACATAGCATGAAGTATTGTTATGATAATCATGTCAAATGTTTCATAAAGGAGGACACATCTTTTTATCAAAAAACATTTATAGAGATGCAAATGATAAAGAGAGCAGAGGGGGAATAATTACTGTAAAAGGGGATTAAATTATAATACAATGTAAACAGAAAGGACTGTGATTAACCTAAGTTTAACATAAAAATTTTAAATGGCTAATTATGTTTATGTTTAAAGCTAACACATTTCAAAGTGAGAATAGAATTATATTTAGTGTAAGAATGTTTATTAATATAACAGTGTACATACAGCCTAAAAGGTTTATGTATGTATACTGTACCAGTTTATAAAATGTTTATGTATTTTAAAAATAGTTCAACTTAAGTCTAACTTAAAAGACTAATAATTAATGTTCAATATTGTTTTTATAGTATGAGCAGGAATACCATGCTACATGTTCCAATAGTGGTATAAGGAATTTTTATTTGATGTTATATTAACTTTAGACAGTCAGAGAGGGTATATAGGATTAGTAATATTAAAAACCCAGTATATGTAAAACAATAGAATCTAGGGAAAATGGTAAATTCCAATAACATTTATATTTGAGTAAAGAAGTCTAATAAACCATGTAAACTAGTAAGGTTTATATAAGGTAAATCAAGCACCAACTACTATAACAGAAACTATACTTTAAAAGAATAATATAAAAGGTTGGATAAAATTATTAAATAATTTCAAAATGTAATATCTAATCATTTCAAAGGAGTAATAGTAAATTAATGGATTTTAACTAAAAGGAGGATCAAATTGTTAAATTTATAAGAAATTAAGGAAAGTAAGGATTTATATCAATCAGAAATTTATTATAATCATACTAGCGAGTACCCGGCATGCGTTGCAATGCCACTCAAAGAAAGAAAGTGTTTGTATATATATATATAAAGACTTCGTTCGCGTGGTCTTCAATTTAATGCGATAATATATTTAGAACAGAATCTATTCCATTGGGTTGCCATAGTAACCAGATCTAATAAGTTAGTTTTTTAAGACTCCAAAGGACCCCCCAGAGGATCGTATCGAAAAAACACCTGTCCTATGTTGGTTCTCCCGTTGCGTAAAATATTTGTGCCAAGTTTGGGTGAAATCGGTCCAGTGGTTTAGGAGGAGATGTGGAAGACCCCAAAGAACCCCCAAAAGAACCCCATCGAAAAAACACCTATCCTGTGTTGGTTCTCCCTTTGCGTAAAATATTTGTGCCAAGTTTGGTTGAAATCGGTCCAGTGGTTTAGGAGGAGATGTGGAAGACCCCAAAGGACCCCCCCGAAGTATCATATCGAAAAAACACATATCCTATGTTGGTTCTCCCGTTGCGTAAAATATTTGTGCCAAGTTTGGTTGATATCGGTCCAGTGGTTTAGGAGAAGATGTGGAAGACCCCAAAGGACCCCCCAAAGGACCCCATCGAAAAAACACCTATCCTATGTTGGTTCTCCCTTTGCGTAAAATATTTGTGCCAAGTTTGGTTGAAATCGGTCCAGTGGTTTAGGAGAAGATGTGGAAGACCCCAAAGGACCCCGTCGGAAAAAACACCTATCCTATGTTGGTTCTCCCGTTGCGTAAAATATTTGTGCCAAGTTTGGTTGAAATCGGTCCAGTGGTTTAGGAGAAGATGTGGAAGACCCCAAAGGACCCCCCAAAGGACCCCATCGAAAAAACACCTATCCTATGTTGGTTCTTCCTTTGCGTAAAATATTTGTGCCAAGTTTGGTTGAAATCGGTTTAGTGGTTTAGGGGGAGATGTGGAAGACCCCAAAGGACCCCCCGAAGTATCATATCGAAAAAACACATCCTATGTTGGTTCTCCCGTTGCGTAAAATATTTGTGCCAAGTTTGGTTGAAATCGGTCCAGTGGTTTAGGAGATGTGGAAGACCCCAAAGAACCCCCAAAAGAACCCCATTGAAAAAACACCTATCCTATGTTGGTTCTCCCGTTGCGTAAAATATTTGTGCCAAGTTTGGTTGAAATCGGTCCAGTGGTTTAGGAGGAGATGTGGAAGACCCCAAAGGACCCCCCAAAGGACCCCATCGAAAAAACACCTACCCTATGTTGGTTCTCCCGTTGCATAAAATATTTGTGCCAAGTTTGGTTGAAATCGGTCCAGTGGTTTAGGAGGAGATGTGGAAGACCCCAAGAACCCCCCATAGGACCCCATCGAAAAAAATTCGTAAACCTTCGCGGGCGTGCGCACAACAACTCACCGAAGTTTCATCGCAATCGGATGAATGGTATAGGAACGCATACGGGACAAAGAAAGAAAGAAAGAAACAAACATTCATTTTTATATAGATTTATAACACCTAACATGGCTAATATTTTGGACAAGAACAGGAAGCTGATTTTGGGCCTATATTTCCAAAAAGACAGAAATATAGCAATTTTAACAAAAAACTTAATAAATATAGACTATTGTATGTCAAATTAAACAGAAGAAGGTAAAGACACCAATTATGTAATTAATAATTCACAAAAACAATCAATAAACAAAAAATATTCCGATTATAATGTATTTTAGAATCACATGAATAGGAAATGAAAAATATTTAAACAATACTTTTCCAATATTAAGTTGGCAAGATATTTTATGAGACGAAGGAAGTAGGATAGTTCTTAATTAACATTCAACGAGAACGGTTGATGTGATATCGCTCTAAGAACCTCTCTAGCGAATTATAATGGCGTATATAAGGTTAACATAAAATCAGTGGAAAAATCGAGAGTTACCGAATTTGTTATTTTAAACTTTTAATCAGTGAAACACAAAAACACCAACAGTGAAAACAATCGATACGCAACATAATACCAGTGAATTAAAACAGTAAAACCATCTAACATTAATATTTCACTTTACAACAAATTTTATGATTCTTAGCTACAAACCGACCACAGTGAACATACCTATCACAACACAATTAAAGCCAGTGGACACTGAACAATTAACCAGAACACTTCTAACAACATAATAGACAGTATACACTATTACGGAGGTGATAAAACAATTGTGAAGGCGATTTTATTTGTCAGAAATTACAGCCGACATTCCTTGATTAACCTCATCAACTCAGCTAGCCGCCATGATGGTTCCGTGATGCAACGTGACTTCTCCAGATTGAATTCAGCACACAGCATTGGTTTGAAAACTCAACTATTATAAACATTAAATATTATTAACAATTTGTCATTTATTAATTATTAAGATTATTTTTGTACATGTTATACTTTCTGTGCTTCCCCTTCTCTGACTATATAACTATAACCGGTAAAAGAACCATTATAAACATTCATATAATATAACCTGTTTTGTAAAATCGATTATCCCTGTAGAAGAGTCAACATTGTATCAATATCGATTTTGAATCGATATTTTCCGAATAACTATTAATAAATTAAACTAATTCAATTATCTGGGTTAAAAAATTTCACATATTATTATAAGAGTTTACATTAACAACAGGACTTACTGGAAGACGACCATATATAAAGGAGAGTGATATATTGGAGCAGATCAGAAAATCGCAAATCGATTAGTGTAGGAAGACAATCTGATTAACTCCAGATTCATTTACGGTCAACCAGAAGTGCAAATATTAACCAAATAAACTCACAGAATTCTGAAATTTCAACGGAAACTCATAACGAGAATTATTATCAAAAATATTCAATCACAAACAAACAAAAAATTATTTTTTAGTAAATATTTTTTTTTATTAAATTCAAATTTTTTTTTGGTACAATACAGATATTATTTATTTGTAACCAGTGTAAACAGGTCTAGTTACAAATTGGCGCTCACAACAGTGGGGCTTAACATAGACGAACAGCGGCTTGTTACAAATTGACGCTCACCACCGTGGAGCGTAACGTTGAACAAAAGGTTTAACGAATCTTTTACTAATCTATATATATGAACAGTTTCAAATTGGTGTCCAACTAGAGGGCTTTAATTAGCGATTAGAAGACTAATTACTAATTAAGCTTGGCAGCGGTTATACCGTCAGGAAGGAAACAACATGCAGCGTCGTGCTACGTCTAAGAAGAGGGCGGCAGAGGCCAAACAAGAAATCGATATGGGAGATAAGGAAGCAACACCCGTAGAAGATATAGAAGTGTTAATACCCCCGGTGGAACATAAACAACCCGCACCACCAGAGGAACAACCTGAGGTACCAACACAAACCGGGGAGGTTACATTCCAGGAAACCCTAATGAAAATGATAAGTGAAATAAATAAGAACATAGGTAATAAAATTGAAAACACCAACAAAAGAATTGAGGAAACCAGTAAGAATTTGGAAGAGAAAATGGAGGAAAACAACAAGGAAAGGAAAAAGGATAACCAATCTTTGAGTAAAAGATGGAAGAAAACAGTAAGAAGATGGAAGAGAACAACCAACAATTAAGGGAAGAGTTAAGGGAGAATAGTAGGAAGATGGAAAACGACAATCAACAACTGAGGGAAAAGTTGGAGGAAAACAATAAGAACATGGAGGAGAACTGGATGAGAATAACCAACGATTAAGGGAAGTCAACCAGGAAAACATGAACAAGGTAGACAAGAGAATAGAATTGGCGAAGGAAGAGTTGAACAGGAAAATCAACGACAATAAGAGATCCATAATTAAAAAATTGGAACAAGAAACAATCATAGTAAACCAACAGATCAGGGAAGTGGACGAGAGATGTCGCCAAACCGAGTGTGAAGTACAGGAAGTCAGGGAGGTAATAAATACGGAAATTACCCAGATCAAAGAACATCAGAAAACGAAGTTGGAAGAAAACCGAAAAGAAACAGGAGGAAATAAGTAAGGTGCGAATTCATGTCACAGAAAGGTGCGACGGTATGGAAGCGGTGATGACCAATATCACCGGTCAAGTGCGGCAGAGCCAGGAGGAGATGGAGGTAATCCGAAACCGGCCGACTAGCTTCACTAATTTTCCCATGAACGAGCATCGAGGGTGGTTGAACTTCTGCCAATATAAACGAAAGCCCATGGAGTTCTTGGCCCGAATAGAGGAATACGTGGCCAAACATAGGGGCAACAGATGGGTCAATAACCGGGAGTTGTTAGAGGAGTCATTTAGAGAAATGACCGATCATTGTTGGATGGCCAACCGTTCAGACATTGAAGATTAACACCAGTTTAAGAGCCTATTTAAGGCGAAATACTGGTCTGAGACTACCCAAAATTTAATCTGTGACAACATCTGTCACGGCCATTACAAACAACAAGTGGGTAGCTCAATGACTGCGTACTTCCTCGGCAAAGTATGTATGGCCAAGCATTTGGAACCAGCCATACCTGAAGAATGCCTCATAAACAAGTTGTCATATCATTATGACGAGGAGGTGATTCGAGCAAGGAGAGGCAGCCAAATTAAGACCATACAGGCCATGACAGAACTTCTCGAAAACTATGAGAACGAGGAGTACTACCGACAAAGCCAGAGGAGGAATGATCGGCCAGAACCTAGAAACTATCCATCTACCAACAACAACAACAATGGATACCAGGGAAACCGCTCCAATCTACCGAGTAACAACAACAACAATGGATACCAAGAAAACCGCGCCAATTCACAGAGTAACAACAACAATAATAATAATAACAATAACCAGG
Source organism: Magicicada septendecula (assembly GCA_034769895.1). Classification (NCBI taxonomy): domain Eukaryota; kingdom Metazoa; phylum Arthropoda; class Insecta; order Hemiptera; family Cicadidae; genus Magicicada; species Magicicada septendecula. The sequence continues at coordinate 13,641,212 of CM068371.1, read as the reverse complement.
TTCAAAATAATCCTAATAATAATCGAACAAATAATGGTTATCAGGGTAACCGAAACCCATATTACCCAAACCATAATAGTCAGAGAAACCCCAATTATAATAACAATGCACATTATTATAATAATAATCGTGGAAATCCACAAAATAATAACTATAATAATAATAATAGGTTTTCTCGACCACGGGTGAACTTTATACGAGCAGAAGACGGTCGCCAACGTCGGTACTACCATCAGCGACGCAACAGCTATCACCAATATGAAGATCGGCGGAGGAGCCGAGAACGTGACGTACCAAGGTACACTCCTACTAGACGGAGTACCAGTCTAGACAACACAGAACGGCTGACAAACCACGAACAACCGTTGGATCCTTGAACACAGCGGCAGGGACCCACTCAAGGTCTCCCGAATGATCCGTCAACCAGTGCGACCCATAATAACAATGAAGTCGAACATTTAAACGGGAGGAGGCAGTAATAAATCACATAGACCCGTTGCTGCTCCTAAACCCTGGGTATATAAATGAGTTACCAAACACAACTGTAACAAATCGTATTACAGTAATTGGTTGTAATTATCAAAAAATCTCCGACACGAATTATTGGAGGAGGACGATGATAGTCCCATCAATAACATAAATAACGAAATAATACACGTCAATGCGAAGGTAGAAGGAGTCCCCGCTAATTTAATGATCGATACTGGTTCCAACGTCTATAGTTAGTATGACAGAGTTGGAGAGAATACAGAAAGAATGCGGCAGAGTATTACCGACATTGCCGTTGAATAATATTATATTATTAGGTGCTACCGGCCGCCAAAATAAAACAAGACAAGTTTCCGCCAGTGTGATGAGCTGTGGTATAGCTATTGATATGGAATTCTTGGTAGCAAACGGGCTGCCATTTAACATATTGGTGGGGTGCGATGTGCTCAGGCGGAACTCCGCCGTAATTGATTTAAGAACGGAGAAATTGTCACTTTTTACTAATGGACAACTTGGACGGCTGACTTGGTTGGTAGCGACAGAATAATTCCCAACGATATCCACCAACAGATTCGTAAGATCAATTATATAAACACAAATCCTATGATTGAGCGGATAATGGACGATAATGCTGATGAGGATTTATGGTCACAAAAGATCTAGGACATCAGGGATTTTCGGAGCGGTAGTACAAGGAAAAGATTGCCAAAAAACCAAGCGGACAAATTAATAAAAATTTACCAAAAATACAGATCAGTATTTTCTGACGAGCCCGGTAAAGTAAAAAACTTCCAGTGTACTTTACAATTTCGAGACACAGTGGACTTTAACCGGAAGTCATACCCCATCGCGCAATCACGAAAGGAAGCAGTAAGAGCTGAAATAACTAAGATTAAGATGATTAACCGTGACATAATAGAGAGTAGCCAATCCCCATACACCAGTTCTATTGTGGCTATTCCTAAGAAAAACGGACAAGTCCGTCTATGCCTAGATGCGCGCAAAATTAATAAGATGATTATTAATGACAGGACTTCGCCCGGTGAAATTGAAGAGATTTTAAAACGATTCCACGGTACCAAGTACTTTAGTACCTGGGACACGGTGTGCGGCTACTGGCAGGTGGAATTGCACCCACAGAGTCGCCAGTATCTGGCCTTCATATTCGAAGGGCGGAACTACCAGTTTAAGAGATTACCCTTCAGACTCGTGAATTCGGTCGCCGTCTTTGTGCACTGCATGGACCAGATACTTGGCCAGGAAGCACTACAATTCACCACCGTGTACATAGATGATTTGCTAGTATCCTCAGAAACTTGGGAGGAACACTGCTACCGTGTGGAACATGTGCTAAAGAAATTGGCTGCAAATAATATCACGCTCAAGCTAGAAAAATCACAGTTCATAGCCAAGGAAATTCAGTTCTTTGGCTTTATATTAAATGACCAGGGAATCTCACCGTCGGCTGAAAAAGTAGAAGCGATTCAGAAATTTCCAACACCAAAGAATCGAAGGCAATTACAGTCATTCCTGGGACTCTGTAATTACTATCGCAGGTTCCAGGAAAAGTATTCTGAATTGACCGCCAGATTTCAACAGCAACTGTCATCCAAGAATAAATGGATATGGGGTATAGAGCAGAACGAGACCTTAAAGCTGATTAAAGAAAAATTCCTTGAAGCAATAATACTTCGCCATCCGGATTTCAGTAAACCGTTCTTCCTGAATTGCGATGCCAGCGACATTAGCCTCGGCACCACACTATATCAAGAGGATGAGGAGGGCGAACATCTCATGATTTGCTTCGCAAGTAGAGCATTAAACCAGTGCAAAAGGAACTACCACGTCACTGAGAAGGAGCTGTTAAGTGTAGTGTTCACGTGTGGCAAATTCTGTACATATATCCTTGGTTACCCCCTTACCGTCCGGACAGACCATAAGTCCATATCGTTCTTGAAGAGGTGCAAACTGAGTCACGGAAGGTTGACCCAGTGGATACTGTTACTACAAGAGTACAATCTTCAGTGGGAGTACATCCCTGGAAAGAAGAATGTCGTTGCGGACGTGTTTTTCACGAATTGACATAGATAAGCAAACATTCGAGGGGGAGAAAGAAAGGGTACTCAAGATATACCACCTTCTTAGCACCAGAGCCGATCTAGCCACAATATTAACCAACCTGAGCACCCACCAACAAGCAGACCCAAAATTAAAATCTATTAAAACGAGATTGGAAGCAGGGGACGAAACTATCGCCCGATATTATAAGATTAATAACAATATACTATTCATCAAACCATCGTTGAGGAAGGAGACATGGAAGGTTATCATTCCAACCCATATCGAAAAGGAGATAGTAAGTAACTATCATATTCGATATGGGCATATGGGCGCCTTAAAGGTGATAAAGGCCCTGGAAGGGAGTGCCACATGAAAGATGTCAACCGGAAGGTCCGGAAATATATAAAGGGTTGCCACATTTGCCAACTCGTTAAAAGTAATAATGAGAAAAAGGAAGGCCAAATGATTCCTATAACATCACAGGCAAAGTTGGAAAAAGTATTTTTGGACATCTGCGAGCCATTTCCCCACAGTGGTGGTCGTCACAGATATAAGTATTTAGTCATCATGATGGACCATTTCACCAAGTTCGTCAAGCTATACCCAGCAAATCGGGCGACTACAAATAAAATTCTCGACATATGAACCGACCAGTACTTCCCAAACGTTGGAAAACCAGTTACGATCATTACCGACCACGGAACCCAATTCAAGGGGAAAAAATGGCAGGATACCCTACTGTCTATGGGTGTTCGTACTTATAAAACCTCGGTCTACCACCCGAGCAGTAACCCGGCAGAGAGAGTATTACGAGAGGTGGGGCGAATTTTACGAACATATTGCCACAATCAACAGAGGAGATGGCAAGACTATCTAGAAGCCACAGAAGAATTCCTCAACTTGGCATACCACCCAGTCATAGGCATTACCCCATACTCCGCCATGTACGAGAAACAACCCCCAAGAGAGATCGAAGAAATATTAGAGTTCCCAAGGGATAATATTTATACCTTTGACAGAATCAAATTTTATAATAAGGTGGCCGAAGATCAGGAGAAACGGCGAAACAAATACCAAAAAGGTATGGGCAAAATCATAACCTATACAAATGGTGAAAAGGTATTATTAAAAAATCGGGAATTACCCAGCTCATTGGAAGGGATAACTAAGAAGTTGTTACTATTATACACTGGACCCTATATAGTCTCCAAAGACAAAACAATAACACTTATGAGATAAAGGAGATGGGTTCTGGTAAAATCAAAGGTGTATATAACCAGGCTTCCATGAAAAAATACCATGAGGAGTAAAATAAAAGGTATTTGAATTGAAAACCATATAAATTCAAAAAATATTGTAAGCACACCTTACAAACCAATTATTGATCAAAACTTTATGGAATAAATAAAAAGAAAGAATTTTGTTGAAAAACCTAAAAATTCAAAAACAAAATAAGATCAACTTACTACAAACAATTTTGAAAAGAAAACTTTTGAAATACAAAAAGAATGAATTTTGTGTATAAAAAACCAATAAAAATTCAAAAATATAAGTAAGAACAACTTACTACAATTATCTTGAAAGAAACCAGTTGGAAAATAAAAAGAAAGAATTTAGTTTAAACAAATAAATTCAAAAATATTGTAAGCACACCTTACAAACCAATTATTTATAAAAACTTTATAGAATAAAAAGAAAGAAATTTGTGAAAAACCTAAAAATTCAAAAATATGGTAAGATCACCTTACAGATATAATTTATGAATAAAAACTTTAAGGAATAAAAAGAAAGAATTTTGTGAAAAACCTAAAAATTCAAAAATATAGTAAGTACACATTACTACGAAATATTTATGAAACTATTATTATGAAATATAACAGAAAAGGAATTTAGAATTAAATCAATTCTAAAGGATATAGTAATGTAATATCACAACCAATAAATTGTAAAAACAGTACTTGAAATTATATAAAAAGAAATAAAAACCAGTGATACCATTAAATAAATGAACTTGTGTTGAAATAAAAATACTAAAACTTTGAAGTAATACAAAGAGAAACAATAACCTCATTAAAAATTAATTAAAGCATTCATTTGAATAAAGAATTAGAGAGAAGTAATTTGAGAAAAGGAACAAAAGAAATAAATGTAATTAAATAAATCAATAATGAAAAGGAACAAGAGATAGGTGTCAAGTGTAATAAAGACAATTAGCAGAAAATGCTAGAATATGGAACAGGTGGAATTAATAAAAACTAAGAAACAAATAAAAAATATCAGAAATATATGCTATCAATAAACAAAAGCAGATTGTAATAAAAACCAGAGAAGAATAAAGGACTAATAACAAAAACTTTATATGATAATAAACATTGATAATTATATTAATAAAAGAACTTCCCACCGTAATAAGAATTGAGATAACAACAAAGATAACAAGTCTGAAGAATAACTGAGATAGGAATATTAAAAATCTCTGAGCAATATACGAAGTGAAGTATCCAAAGATATTTTTTAAATAGTAAAGAAAGTGTACTATTCTTAAATAATTTTTTTTTAATAACTGTCTGTAGATAATTCCAGCAGTATTAATATGTTTTTGAGCAGAGATGATTTGCCTCTGTAATCAAATAAAAGTGAAGTATTGGCCAGCAGAGTTTGTAGCGTACAGTGCGTCTCTGAACTGCACCAGCTCACGTGTTAGGGAATGATAGGGAATAAATATCCCAGGGATAAAACACCAAGAAGAAAAATAAAAATAAAATAATAAATGTGAAACTCAGATGACTATTACTATCAAGGAAGGTCAAGTAAGAATGAAATAGATGTAAGCTCAAATATATATAAGAAAAATTTAGAAATGGAAGGAAGTCAAGAATAATAAAAAATATAATAATTATCATAAGCAATTATTTCAGACAAACCAAGTATAGTCTGAAAAAATCACTTCTGGAGGAGGGCAATCTGTAGCATGACAGATAATCTACTAATTAATAATTCAAAAATGATCATAATTACATTTAAATTAATTAAATCAAAAGAAAGTTCGTAGCAAAATAAATAAATATCGGATGAAAATAATTAAAAAATCAAATGAAAAGAATTAAATATCAAATGAACATAATTAAATATCAAAGTGAACAACACCACCATAAAAGAAAGGTATAATTAAATAATAAAATGCAATGATAAAGTATCAAGGAAATTAAATCCAAAGGAACTCATATATAAAATCAGGAGATTACCCAGGAAGTTTAGGAGCAGGTGATAAAAGAAGATACCCCGAACAAACCGAAGGACATAATGAAATACTTACCTTGGAAAACCCAAGACAGAAGAAATGAAGAAAAGAAGATGTAGGATGGGAGAACTACGAAGAATACCCATGAAAAACCTATTGATAAAAATAATAAACCCCGAACCAAATATTAATATAACCCCAAGAAAGTATAACACCCCAAAACCTCGTGTAAAATAATTATAAACAAAAGTGTTTAGTAGTAAATAAAAGTGCACCAAAGAAAGTTATTATGCAATCAAATAGACAAATCTTCACAGTTCCCTATAACTAAAAGCTTGGTCTTAGCATATTGTAGAACTCAATTATAAATAAGAACCAACAGTGTAAGAGTAACAGTGCAAGCGAATCCCATATAATAAACTTTAAATAAAGGTGTACGGATATTGTAACTATATACAATAAATAACTTTTAAGTTTTATAATAAATACAGAAATGACATAGCATGAAGTATTGTTATGATTATATGTCAAATGTTTCATAAAGGAGGACACATCTTTTTATCAAAAAACATTTATAGAGATGCAAATGATAAAGAGAGCAGAGGGGGAATAATTACTGTAAAAGGGGATTAAATTATAATACAATGTAAACAGAAAGGACTGTGATTAACTTAAGTTTAACATAAAAATTTTAAATGGCTAATTATGTTTATGTTTAAAGCTAACACATTTCAAATTGAGAATAGAATTATATTTAGTGTAAGAATGTTTATTAATATAACAGTGTACATACAGCCTAAAAGGTTTATGTATGTATACTGTACCAGTTTATAAAATGTTTATTATGTATTTTAAAAATAGTTCAGCTTAACAAGTCTAACTTAAAAGACTAATAATTAATGTTCAATATTGTTTTTATAGTATGAGCAGGAATACCATGCTACATGTTCCAATAGTGGTATAAGGAATTTTTATTTGATGTTATATTAACTTTAGACAGTCAGAGAGGGTATATAGGATTAGTAATATTAAAAACCCAGTATATGTAAAACAATAGAATCTAGGGAAAATGGTAAATTCCAATAACATTTATATTTGAGTAAAGAAGTCTAATAAACCATGTAAACTAGTAAGGTTTATATAAGGTAAATCAAGCACCAACTACTATAACAGAAACTATACTTTAAAAGAATAATATAAAAGGTTGGATAAAATTATTAAATAATTTCAAAATATAATATCTAACCATTTCAAAGGAGTAATAGTAAATTAATGGATTTTAACTAAAAGGAGGATCAAATTGTTAAATTTATAAGAAATTAAGGAAAGTAAGGATTTATATCAATCAGAAATTTATTATAATCATATTTATAACACCTAACATGGCTAATATTTTGGACAAGAACAGGAAGCTGATTTTGGGCCTATATTTCCAAAAAGACAGAAATATAGCAATTTTAACAAAAAACTTAATAAATATAGACTATTGTATGTCAAATTAAACAGAAGAAGGTAAAGAAACCAATTATGTATTCACAAAAACAATCAATAAACAAAAAATATTCCGATTATAATGTATTTTAGAATCACATGAATAGGAAATGAAAAATATTTAAACAATAGTTTTCCAATATTACCTTGGCAAGATATTTCATGAGAAGAAGGAAGTAGGTTAGTTCTTAATTAACATTCAACGAGAACGGTTGATGTGAGATCGCTCTAAGAACCTCTCTAGCCAATTATAATGGCGTATATAAGGTTAACATAAAATCAGTGGAAAAATCGAGAGTTACCGAATTTGTTATTTTAAACTTTTAATCAGTGAAACACAAAAACACCAACAGTGAAAACAATCGATACGCAACATAATACCAGTGAATTAAAACAGTAAAACCATCTAACATTAATATTTCACTTACAACAAATTTTATGATTCTTAGCTACAAACCGACCACAGTAATCATACCTATCACAACACAATTAAAGCCAGTGGACACTGAACAATTAACCAGAACACTTCTAACAACATAATAGACAGTATACACTATTACGGAGGTGATAAAATAATTGTGAAGGCGATTTTAATTGTCAGAAATTACAGCCATTCCTTGATTAACCTCATCAACTCAGCTAGCCACCATGATGGTTCCGTGATGCAACGCGACTTCTCCAGATTGAATTCAGCACACGACATCGGTTTGAAAACTCAACTATTATAAACATTAAATATTATTAACAATTTGTCATTTATTAATTATTAAGATTATTTTTGTACATGTTATACTTTCTATGCTTCCCCTTCTCTGACTATATAACTATAACCGGTAAAAGAACCATTATAAACATTCATATAATATAACCTGTTTTGTAAAATCGATTATCCCTGTAGAAGAGGCAACATTGTATCAATATCGATTTTGAATCGATGTTTTCCGAATAACTATTAATAAATTAAACTAATTCAATTATCTGGGTTAAAAAATTATTTCACATATTATTGTAAGAGTTTACATTAACAACAGGACTTACTGGAAGACGACCATATATAAAGGAGAGTGATATATTGGAGCAGATCAGAAAATCGCAAATCGATTAGTGTAGGAAGACAATCTGATTAACTCCAGATTCATTTACGGTCAACCAGAAGTGCAAATATTAACCAAATAAACTCACAGAATTCTGAAATTTCAACGGAAACTCATAACGAGAATTATTATCAAAAATATTCAATCACAAAACAAACATAAAAAATTATTTTTTATAAAATTTTTTTTTATTAAATTCAAATTTTTTTTTGGTACAATACAGATATTATTTATTTGTAACCAGTGTAAACAGGTCTAGTTACAAATTGGCGCTCACAACAGTGGGGCTTAACATAGACGAACAGCGGCTTGTTACAAATTGACGCTCACCACAGTGGAGCATAACGTTGAACAAAATGTTTAACGAATCTTTTACTAATCTATATATATGAACAGTTACAATATATAACCTTACTCCCCTTCTTACCTCTACCCACCATTAACAGATTTGTATAGTATGACACCAATCTCTCAAAAAGATTTACCTCCATTAACTTCTCTAACTCTAACTCACCATGACTCATTCTACTCTTATAACAAATACCTGTCACCCTCTTTGTACCTAGGATGTCTGTTCCCTCCCTTATAGTTATTCCCTTATTAGTTCCTGGTTCCTTCCGAGGTAACTCCACCAAACCCCATTGAAAACTATTCCCTCCCGCCATAACGCCTGTCGTTAAGGACTTCTTACCACACCACCCTCTCTTTACAAAATACCACCATCATTATTTACTCTCCAATTATATCATTCTCATTGCTCTCCATATATACATTATCACTACTGTGTCACTACTATTACCCTGTTTCTGTGTTACTTTTACTCCCAAAATTCTTATTCTCTCTAACATCCATTAAAGTTAACTCTGACTGATTCAAACAATTAATGCCTTATTGAAATAATTATTGTCACCCAAACTCTAACTTTTACAACATTTTACATTAAGTTAACCATTGAAAATTAGACTAGAAAATTCATAACTGCCTCAAATTAATTTCATCACCTTATTTAAACCTTTGAAACTCATTTAAAATTTATTGTTCGCACATTAAAACATTTTATCTGATTTAAACTGCATTATAAACTTCATACTTACAGTACGTCACTCAAACACATTATTCCTTTTATTGACACAAAATTATAAACAATTTACCACCACCAAATCATGTACACAACTCCATGTATCTTCTGAAACATTTTAACAATCATATGACTCCACAACTAAATACATTTTACATTTATTCGTTTACTATTTATTATCAAATTCCAATCATATAAAATCACTTAAATTCATTATCAACATTTTTAAGTTAATCAATTACTTCATCTCAAATTATTTAACTCAATCAATTATTGAAAACACAAGTTATTTTAATTACCTTACTCCAAAACAATTACAATTAATTTATTATCACCTTCATAATTATTCTCATTATTTATTTAGTCTGCCAAAATATTATTATTATTATTATTAATACATCAGTTTCTACTAAATACATACGCATTGTCACACATTGTTTACATAAAATACCTTTCACAACACAAACACAATTAATTTCACTATAAATTTATTTAGAATTCTTCGTCATTAATTTTCTGTTTACCACACCTCATTTCATAAGTTAGCAAGGTCATAACCATAAACTAAAATATTTAAAATGTCCATTCACTGATTTTTTTATTTAACCTTGATCATCATCTGATGTATTTATAACATAAATCATTCTTATCTACATACATTACATTATAATTATTACTGTAATGACTACTTTCGTTAATTATATTGACACAGTGATTAACTACATCTTTGTCTTCCATTATTTCATAAAGCCCGTCTACATTGGTGATTTTAGTTCTGTCTCCATCAGTGTTATTGTTTAACATAAGGTACATTCTATCCGCACATTCCTCCACTATATCTATCACAACATCAGGTAAGTTTTCATCATTTACAACCGTATCATCAAAATAATCATCCATCTCTATTTCACAAGGTAAGTCAATTTTCTCTCCTCTCTCAATATCTAAACTCTGCACTAACATTTCATAACCTCTATTAATCTCAAAAATCTCTCTCTCTCTCTCTCTCTCTCTCTCTCTCTCTCTCTCTCTCTCTCTCTCTCTCTTTCTCTCTCTCTCTCTCATCACAATACCTCTCACAATCCCCCTGAATGATCTCATTCCATGCAAAGGGCAACATAAAATCACTCAAATACTTCCTGGCTTTACCAGATACATCACCACAAAAACTTATGGGACCCTTTGGAGACACCATGTCTCCCACATAACCACTGGAGGAACCTTCATCCTCATAAAACACATGTGGAGTCTTTACTCCACTTATACCATAGGGAAAATTTGCCCTCTGCCCTCCATACTCACCTAACTTCACGCTCTCTCAATCTCATTAACACTAATTACTACTCCGTCAATCACTTCTAATAAATTGTAATGGGGCGGAAAAAAGGGCTTTTTATTTTATTAACAATTTGGGTTCATTTTATTAAAATATTCATAATTCACTTCATATGTGTGGTCAGACTCGTGTTTGAGTAGAAGTTTTGTTCAAACAAAGAAACGGTACGCTGTAGCTGGGTGATATAACAATACAAAGCAATGTCGTGCTGTTGACGATAATACACTTCCTGGAATTTTAAAGCTGTGTGACATCTACGCACAAACGCACTCACATCGGCGGAGCGCAGATGACGCCAAGAAACACAAAACCAACATGGCCTGGTGGTGAATTCTTTTTAACATGTGCGTTTATGACGGCGGAAACGAAACAGTCCAGCCTATTGTGACGTCGACCAGTGCACGCTGAATATCGTCGACATCAAATACACGAAAAACCCATGTGTTGAAGGTGTCACCGCTATGACTACAAAATAACAGGCATTGCTTTCCGCCTTGTCGTATAATTAAAAGTGTAAGAGTCTTGGTGGACGCTCTGCCCAGTTCTCGCACCGACACATACCTGGCCAGGTAGTCGACCAACGGGGCTCATCTATAAAATTCAATATGCAGTAAAAGTGTGCGCAGTTTTCCAAAAAATGTGGAAGTAATAACATTTTTCTTTTAAAGGGTAGTAGTAGTGAGACCCGTGTCATAGTAAGAATGAATCAATAACTTATTTCGGATACATACAGTGAACTAATAAGTGCGGAACCACGAGGTCGGCGAGGGTGTTACGTAAAGTAATTCAACATGTAAATTAAATAAAAGGGGTTTGGTTTTGTAATAGTGTGAATGTGTGTATGTTAGCAGACTGGGTTGTCTGGTATATATAAGGTAAGATGTTTAGTGTAATTATAAATGTAACTTAATCATGTCGCAAATTTCCGAAAAAATGTGATGCATATATTTTTTATTTTACTTTTGGAAAAATAATTGTTGGAGATAATTGGCAAGAAAGAATTATATATTAAAAAATGTTTTTTAATCTCTTCATAAAAGGCGAGTTGCGTAAGTTATTCACACAACCTTAAATCATGCTTGCATTCTAGACGTTCGTATGACGTAACTCTGGGCCGAAAAAAGATTTATAAAGTAAGTGAAATAATAAATAATTTTATCTATTTATTTGTAATTAATTAGATTATCACAAAATTTACTCTCTCATCATCATCGCTATTACCCACCGTATCACCTTTAAATACCCCGTTTTCAACTATCTTACCACTTACCTTGTTATTTATTCCTTCACTAATTTTCGTCATATTACTACCACCACAAACACTTACCTGTTTAAATTCAACTTCTGTATTCTCCTTTAATTGACATCTATCTCCTTCCCGCTTCTCGTCTTGTTTATTCATTTTTGTGTGTAACTCATCAAAATGTTTATTCATCATATCAAAACCCTTATCCATTATTTCCTGTCTTTCATCTAATATTGTGTTTAACTCGTCAAAATGTTTATCCCACTTTTTGTCGCTTTCGTCAAACCATTTATTAATAAGGTTAAGTAGGTCACTTAATGTATACTCTTTTTCTACCACCATTACACTGTCATCATTATCATTAGGTCCATTCACTGTCTTATTCTCTACTCCTATCACTTCAACTATCTTACCTTTATCCTTACTATGTTTTTTAATTTCGGCGAATATTCCCTCTTCTTGTTCTTCCATCCATGTCAAATTATCGTCCAAATTACCCCACTCCTTGTCCGTCATTTTATCCACAATCCCTCTGAATTCGCCTTCCCATTCATCCCACGCGAAATCTATATCGTTTACTTGTGCCATATTAAACAAAATTTGTTTATTTTTATTTATATTATAAACATAACTATTATATATATAAAAACCCACTATTATCCTTAACGCAATCGTTATCAAAAGTAAAAGTAAACACAACACTACCAAAACATAACCTTATTCAACGTAAATATATACGATAATTTCACACATACGCTGTTACCCAAATCCTATTTTCTGTGCTTACAATAGGTCTACCTCGTATAAAGTTATACTCGGATCCTGGCAGCGAGCCGCCAATTGTTAAGAAACATCCAAATTAGAAATAAATAAATTAATGAAATAAAAACTGCCAAAACCTTACCTGCGATCTTTTTTCGCTGACTTACCTTTTTATAAATTCCAATCAGAAGTCCAGAGTCACCACCAATATCTTTGCAGGACAGATATGGAAACCTTTACACTCTACCTTAATTAAAACGTGATAATTTTGCAATCTGACTTCCCCCCAATTCAGAAGATTCCCGGGAACGTTAGGCGAATTTTTCAGCGCAGAATAGGAAATGGTTCACGGCGGAATAACTACGCTAACACATGGTTATATGCTGTAAAACAAATCTTATTTATTAAATATTATTTATTTATTAATTATTACTTCCGTCTTTCTCTACATTTTTTATGAACAAATTAATGTTGGAATGTCAATCCCATCTGACAAAATTACGGCCACATTGATATATAAAAACCCTTACACTTGTACCTATATATTAATTAGGTTAATTACATATTTATTAGCTACTTAAGAAACATCACCATACTTCCATTCCTTAAGGAATATGGAAGTAAAAACAACCCAGTATTTGTACACACACTCTTTCACACGTAAATAATTTCCCCATACTTTAAGTTTAGAGATCTCTGTTATAATTTTTTATGATTTTAAAGAAAAAATTTACGTGATGTACTGTCACTTGATCTGATGATCGAGTTGACCTCCTGCTTGTTGTTCGTATTATGTCCTCATTGCTTAATTTTGATATCACTGCCGAATTGTCACTGTTTAAACTGTTGTTTTGTATTATTAATTACTTTTGCACTCCATTCTTATTACTGTTTCAAATTTAAGGCTCGAGAGTCTATTTCTCGAACTGTGTCTATTTACACCACTCTTCCTATCTTCGGCCGGTCGGTCTACATGATTTTAATGTATTTTAGGCGGACCGCGCAACAATGCAACAGTTCGCGTTAGATGTTATTAGCCGACTGCCTTAGTTTTTTGCGCGCACACCGCGAAAGAATATCTTAAAACGTGACTCAACCATGGGAAAGTTGGCCGTCTGTGTGCGTGTGTGGCTGAGAAAGCGCACCCCTCGTTGATAACTGCATTCCTGTACTACAATGCGACAGTTTGACTATACAGTCCACTCACTGACTCACTGTAATTTCTTCTTCACAATTCCCGATGCGTATTCTCTGATGGTTACGGAACAGTACCCTGACTGGTTTTAAAATGATTAAAATTTATTTCCCCCCTTTTTGCCCCGTTACAAACTTATTTTTGTTACTGAGCAGATAAATGCTTTTCATATTATTAACAAATTCAACGTTATTCTTTATACCGTGATTATTCTCTATTCTCATACTGCTTTTTATTTTCGCCACAAGTTTTTTGCATACACTAACTCGGTGCAATGGTAAAGTTTACGAGAGGCCTGACCGGTACACTGGGTTTGTGTATTTTCGGTAGGCCAATAAATCGAGGCGCCTCCGCGTTAACGGGTTTCAATGAACGGCGTGTAGAGACGTCAAACAGGTGTGTACACTGGTTGATTTTGCTATTTAAAACTTTGACAAAGTCTGCGGTTGGGTCAATTTGTACCATTGTGATATTATTGTTACTTTTTTTTATGGATTCATTAACTTTTAACGTGTACTTCTCTTTGTCTATTATGACAATGGTATTACCTTTATCTGCTTTCGTAACTAGGGCATTGTTATTATTCAATTTAGTTTTTAATTGCTTCAGAATTTTATTTTCTTTCACGTATTTCTGATTTATTTTAAGGACACTATTATTATTTGTTACTTTGTTCTCCAAGAGTTTATTTAATTTATTGTTAATTATAGCACGGGTTTCGTTTTGTAGTGCCTGGCTTGATATTGTTTTTATCGCAGCTTCCGCATTAATAATTTTGCGAGTTATGTGGTCTTTATTGACATAAGGTATATTATAGTTCAACCCTTTGTTAAGAATATCTATTTCGTCAGAGGTAAACTGTATAGGTTTCAAGTTTGAGACACGTGTGTAGAACTTGTGTTTACATATGATGGTGTCCTCTTTTATCTGTTCGTGTTTAAGAGTTCGAAGTTTTATTATTTGTTTCTGATAAACACATTTCAGTATGTCGTGTGCGTATTTGTTGATGGTTTGTAATACGTTATCTAGTAAAGCCACATGTACGCTATCGAGCAGCTGTAAATGAGTCCTATATAACTCTCTATTTAAAACTGTTTTCTTTTACTTCCATGTTCCTTAAGGAAATGGAAGTATGGTGATGGCAAAAAACATCGTGTTCGAGATTATTGCAGATTCTGATTGTACTACACTCAAAACATGAAAAAAAGTCGTTTTTCAAAAAGTGTCTGTGTCTGTAGATTTTTTCTATGGCAAACGATAACAGCCGCAAATTCAAACAGAATCAACTACCCTTTTGCATACAGCCCCGAATTGTAGAGTTTTCAAGACCTGTTGTTTTTGGTGAAGATCGGTTAAGGGAAAGGGGTAGTTTACCTGCAACGTTTTGTTTTAACAAGGGTATTTTATATGGCAAACGATAACAGCCGCAAATTCAAACAATGAAATTATTATTTGCATACAGCCCTAAATTGTAGAGTTCTCAAGACCTATTGATTTTGGTGAAGATCGGTTAAGGGAAAGGGGTAGTTTACCTGCTACGTTTTATGTTTTAAAAGGCTATTTTCTATGGCAAACGATAAGAGCTGCAGATTCAAACAGAATCAAATAATGTTTTGCATACAGCCCTGATCTGTAGAGTACTCATGACCTATTGTTTTAGGTGAAGATCGGTTAAGGGAAAGGGGTAGTTTACCTGCAACGGTTTTTTTAAACAAGGGTATTTTTTTTCTATGGCAAACGATAACAGCTGCAAATTCAAACAGAATCAACCAATTTTTTGCATACAGCATTGATTTGTAGAGTACACAAGACCTATTGTTTTTAGTGAAGATCGGTTAAGGCAAAGGGGTAGTTTACTGGCAACATTAGTTTTTATCAAAGGTAATTTTTGCCTATGGCAAACGATAACAGCCACAAATTCAAACAGAATCAACTAGTCTTTTTCATACATTTTTTAATTATACCGAACTCAAGGTCTGTTGATTTTGTTGAAGATCGGTTAAGGGAAAGGTGTAGTTTACCTGCAACGTTTTATATTTTAACAAGGGTATTTAGTATGGCAAACGATAAGAGCTGCAAATTCAAACATAATCAAATAATTTTTTGCATACAGCCCTGAATTGTAGAGTACTCAAGACCTATTGTTTTTGGTGAAGATCGGTTAAGGGAAAGGGGTAGTTTACCAGTAACGTTTTTTTATCAAGGGTAATATTTTTTCTATGGCAAACGATAACAGCCGCAAATTCAAACAGAATCAAACAATGTTTTGCATACAGCCCTGAATTGTAGAGGTCTGAAGGTCTGCTGATTATGGTGAATATCGGTTTAGAGAAAGGGGTAGTGTACCTGCAATGTTTTATGTTTTAACAAGGGTAATTTTTTCTATGACGAACGATGACTGCTGTAAATTCAAAGAAAATCAAATATTTTTTTGCATACAGCCCTGAATTGAAGAGTTCTCTAGGCCTATCGTTTTTGGTGAAGATCGGTTAAGGGAAAGGGGTAGTTTACCGGCCACTGTTAATGTTTTAACAAGAGTAATTGTTTCTATGACGAATGATAATTGCTGCACATTCGAACAGAATCAAATATTTTTTTGCATGCACCCCTGAATTGTAGAGGACTGATGCCTATTGATTTTGGTGAAGATCGGTTAAGAGAAAGGGGTAGTTTACCTGCAATGTTTTATGTTTTAACAAGAGTAAAGTACTTAATTTTGATAAACAAAGTATCCTGATAAGAAGCTCTTAATAATCCACTGTAGAAACGCAGATGAAATATTTATAAATGAAGAGGCTAGTTGAACGGGGTGGGGTTAATTTTCTATTAATGAAAATTATAGTTGAAGAGGGAGGGAAGTTTTTTTTATATATGTACTATGTTATCGGCAATAAAGAAGTAGTTTTTTGTTAAAATTCCTTCCCAGTCCAATATTTTCTGCAAAACCAGACGTTTCGGCAATGCCATCGATTGCCATCATCAGTGCAAATCGAGTGCAAAAACGTGAGGTGGTATACGATAGTGACCACAGTACTGTGGTTAAGGCTGAAGCAATAGAAAGAAGTAGTTTCTATGGAAATATTTCATTTCGAGTATGATTTTATATATAAATCTTAGAACATGGACGTCATGTATGGATCTCCATACCGATATTTTATACAAATAAGAAGAACTAAAGTAGTATTACTAAATATAACTGTTACGCTACAGTGTTCATATGCTTTATTTGAAATGAAAAGAAAGAATGATGTCAAATAATTGTTTTGTATATAATTTTTGTTTTGTTTCAGTATGTTCTTGAAGACATCAGTACGGTTGTGAAGGAAGAAATTGTTTTAGAAGACGTGGAAAAAGAAGAGAATACACAAGAGGTAAAGTTTTTTTTAATATACGAACAATCTTCCTTCTGTAGACAAGTAAGATTCATTTAGAGTCTTCCGTCAAAGGCTGTCACTTAATTAGCAAATAATTTTTGAAATTGAACATTTGTAGTCGAAGGTTAGATTCAGTTCTAAAGAAAAGAGATAGACACCTGAGATGTCTTGTGTGTTATATTATTTATTACTAGTCTTAAATGAGAGATAGGCTTCACGATTCTGGACAAAGGCAACATGAATATATTTATTTACATAATTTTCTGTATTTAAATAATATTTTATTGTGTTTTTTGCTGAAACACCAATAAAATAGGTATTGGTTATTTCCAGCTAAGCTTCATCCGCCTTCAAGTTGTCTCATGTGCAGAGATGTTATCTCATCCCTGGCCTGTATCCTAAGATAAACAGAAAGTTTTATATTCAAACTTTTTGTTCTTTTAATCTCTATAAAAATGTTAGTAAAAGATGGGTCTGTTAGATTGAACTAGTGACCTAGTTCACTGCGCTGGTTCGCTGACATGACCAACCTAGATATGATCAGTCCATTTCATAACGTACATTGCCCATCGCTAATACTCTACTAGTGTTACTATTGTTGCATGTGCCCCATAGTTATCCCTCACTTGTACAAACTATGTATTCAAAACTTAGGAATAATGGGATGAATTTTGCTGCAGTGTCAACACTGTGTTGAGGAAAAACAAGTGTGTAAAAACGAACATAATGAAACAAGAGTGGCAAGCAGTGAAGGAGTTTTGGGAAAAACGAAGAGCTTTCTATTAGAAAATTGGATAAGGGAGGGGAGATAATCCTGTTAAATACTTCAGTAGTATATGTTTGTATGTGCTGGGGCAAGGTCAATGACACCTGAAGTAAACAACGATGACCTTGACCCCCGGAAGTAAACAGATGACATTGACCTAGGTCGAGCTCGCGGCCAAGGTCAAGATCAAGACAAAGGTCAAGGCCAATGCTGGTTATGACATAAGCAACGTGATCTCCAATCACGTGTTCAAGGAAATTACGCAATAACATGTGAATGCACGCGGTTGACCTTTCGATTAAACCGTGCCCAAGGAAATTACGCAATAACACGTGAATGTATGCGGTCGATTAAACCACACCCAAGGAAATTGTGTAATAACACGCGCTTTCATCATAATAGAAAAGTTGACGTACACGTGTTTCGGGTTCGCGTGTTTTGGGTTCACGTGTTTACATGTTATCGTTTCCAGATAGCGTTTAAAATACGTGTTTTTAATATATTACTTTTTTATATGTGACGATTGTCATTCTGTAGTAAAACGTGACGCAGAAAGTTACGTTTATTGTATAATGGAGGAAGAGAAGGGGTCAACAGGTGATAATAAGGAGAACGGTCTATTTAAATAAGGTGAAAAATTAAGTGTTCCAGAGTTACAGGAAATTATACCTTCGTGGATGTTAGATTATTTTAAATCGTCTAATGTGTTGATTTTAATAGATTCAGATATTAAAAGTGTTAAGGAACGATTATTAAAAAGAAACGTTTTTGACATTAATTTAGCATCAGATGAATATTTTTTGTTACAGAATTATTATTTTAAATCTATTGCCGAAATTTTTAATATTATGTGTTTAGATATAAGCAGTAAAACATTTCAGATGTTTATACATATATTGAAAACTGGATACTGTATAAATAAAAAAAATTGATTATAAAGTTTTTATTTTTTGTTTTTCCTAGATGGCGCACCTGTTTTTCAATATTACTATTTTTCAGTAGTGATTAACCATCAGTTGATTGTGTTGTGTGAACATGAAAATTATTATAATTTTAGTATTTATTTTACCAGTCTGTTTAATGGATAACGCAACGGAACAAGTAAAATCATATTTATATAAATATGGTTATCTTCAAGTGAAAGATAATACTTCTGTAGAATTATTAAACGAAATGAATTTTTTAAACGCGTTACTTATTTTTCAAGAATATTACAAGTTACCTGCAGATGGAAAATTAAATAATGAAACTTAAGATTTAATGCTAAAACCCAGATGCGGTAATGAAGATAATATATCCGATTTTTGTTTAACAGCTTTTAAATGGAATAAACCATTGGTTACATGGCATTATTATTTAGCTAATCAGGAGGTTTTAGAATTAACAAGTAAAGCTTTTGCTGTGTGGGAACAAAAATCTGGTATTCGTTTTAAACATGACAGAACAAATACTGACATTTTAATTTCTAATAAACGTCTAAAACATATGATGCAAACACAATTAACACATAATAATAATAAGTGATTACCTGTATGCGGTCCGCCGTGTGACTTCTCAAACTTGGTTACTTTACGCGTTTCAAGGCGTATGCCTCATCATCAGACGCTTAAAAACCAAAAACACATATCACACAAAACTGCGTTTGTCAAAAATAAAATTGCAGAAACAAGCATATTATGTGCACGTGATGTAGGGTGCGCACCCGTTCAAGTGTTGTCTGCTACTGATTGGAATTCGTTGAGCAGTCTCAAAGCAGTATCATACAGGTGGTTAGATACAAAGTTCAATTGTTCATTCAGAACACAATCACGACTGCTATCATTATTATATGCATTATAAATTCCAGCTCCTCCAAGGCATTCATAAAACGGCCCTTATTGCATATATGCAAAGGCATTAGATTGGACTTGAAATCTGTATAATTATGATTGTGTTGGGTCAGATGACGAGTGTAATTAGATTTTATATCATTGTAATTATGTGTCTTTTTTGGTAAGTGTTCACGGAAGCGTTTGTAAAAACCTCTTCCAGTCTGACCTATATAGAAGCTTTTACAATCATTGCAAACCAGTTTATAAATGCCTGTTTTTTCTTTAATAGGTAAGGGCAGTTTAGGTCTAAGTATATTAATTAGTTTATTATTGGTTCTAAACGACATAGTATAACCAATATTGTTCACTGAGGATACAATTTTTGGCATGATGTATGTGTTTTTCGCAGATATGAATTTTTTCGGTGTTTTATTAAGTGGACGGGGCTTAAGTTGAATGTTATTATGCTTCTTTAGCAATTTGTCAATGATGTGACTACTGTAACCAATGGAAACTGCAATAAATCTTATTGTATTTAGCTCAGTCTGGAAATCATTATTGTCAAGGGGGACTGTCAACAATCTATGGATTAAACTATTATAAGCTTGTAGCGGGGCATTTTGGGCATACCTGGGGTAATAACAGGATTTGTATTTTTTCATAAATAATAATGAACTTGTCGAGTGATAGAAAAATGTTATGACCGAGAGGTAAATTTGTTATGTGGAAGCGATCGCAACGTGGCAGCATTGACTGTGACAATTATTTAATGATATTGAGTTTTAATAACAGCCAACAACTGTACCAAGGTCAACAAATGACGAACACGAAAAACGTAAACACGTTACACAACCAGACATCAGGCGATGCGTTGCGTCAGCAAATTACATAACAACTGTGTGTCATCGGTTTCGTCAGAGCCTATCCTGGGTGTGTCATGCCAGCAACTGTGTGAGGCACCGAACAAACAGTCAGCTATCAACATCTCAGCGGACCAGACGCAAAATAAACTGTCGCGTCTGCCCGGCTCTCGCCGGTTTTCGGGCGAAGTTATTCTGTGTTCGCCGACGCGCCCGCATACAATAAAAAATGTGAATCTTTATATGTACATCTAAAATACAAACAGTTTTCCGGCCAATATTCATCCAAAATTAACAGTTCGGCAGTAAAATGTGATAGTGCGAACTATAAAACAGTAAAACAGTGCACGCCATGAGGAGACACCCCAGGAGTCGAACTTCTACTCGTAAACAGGAAAGTAGACATTCAAAATAATAATTAAAAATGCTGGTTTTTTTTCTTTTTTAAAAAATTAAATAAAATGGGGAAATAAATTTTGAAGAAAGTATAAAATATTTAAAAATGAGATCTCTAAAGTAGCTTTGTGTGTGTGTGTGTGTGTGTGTGAGAATATAGTTTTACTATAGTTTATAGTAATAAGAAGGCTGGTTTGCGTTCCCGTTATAATTCTTAAAAATGTATTTCAAGAATCTGTTATTGTAATGCGAGTAAGTAAATTAAAAGAGATTCAAGGTAATCAACAACTATTATTCACGCTTTGTCAATTATTAATTCAAATTTTGTCTGTATGATTTTATTAACATGAAATATGAATAATAATAAAGTAATAATAACGTTTAATTATTGATGAACATAAATGATTGTTATTATTTCAGCAACCACCTTCTGTTCTCCTAGTTCGCTGAAACGAACCTTGGTAATTTTCTTATTACAGTTGGTAACAAGATGGCGCTCGAAGGAGATATTTAGTAAATAATTGAATTAAATAACCAAATCCCTTAGGTTTATCAAATATCAGTTTGTTTAAGATTGTATCAGTGGCTTCCGAACGTAGGGACGATTTATATAATATAATTATATAAATTTAAGCCTACGGGGAGAACAGAATGGTTGTTTGGAATGTGTATTTACGTATGTACGTAAATTAGACGTAGACATGAGGTTATGTTTTGATAGTGTTATGGATGTAGTGAATTATTTGTCGAATTATATAAGGAGTATTATGAGGTAATATACATAATAATTAGTATGTATTATAATTATTAAATAGTATAAAGGGTATTATAATAAAATCTTTTAAAATGGCTGAGATACAAGAAAATGATATGATCAAGATGGTGAAATTACTTTTTAATGAACAGAAAAACGATATGCAAGAGTTATTAAAAAATCAGAATAAAGAGTTGAAACATGAGATACAAGAAATGAATAAACATTTAGAAAGCACTAACGAAATAATAAGAAACAGTTTAAATAAGTTAGAACAGAAGTTCGAGAAATTAGGTGACAATGTTTTAAGTAAGACAAAATGTAAAAATGACGAAATAGTAGACAATTTTGAGAGTATAGTGGGGGTGAAGAATAATGCAGAAGAAAATGATGAAAATATAATAACAAAGAGTACTGATGAAGTTTTAGAATGCGATAATGAAATGTTAATGAGTGTTTATGAAATAGAAAGAGAGTGGAAAAATAATGTAGTAATTGAATGGGGACAGAGGGCAAATTTTCCCCTTATTGTTTATAATGATGATGATGATTTAATGTTGTTTTTTCAGGGCAAGAGACCCTTATTGTTAAATGAAGTAATGTTGTATAATGTTGTACCCTCTGTCCGAAATAATTGTGAGAGTGTGATGTGGTGCTATGAAGAAAGAGAGTTATATGTTGAGAATGAAATAGAAATATATAAGTTAGAAAGAAAGTATGATGAATTGAGAAAATTACTAGAAGGGGTGACGATGAATCATGTGAAATACGTACCTGTTGAAAGAGAGACAAAGAATAGTTTTGATAATATCTTACCTGACTATAATGATTTACCTGACATAGTAGTTGAGGAATACAAAAAGGAGAAAACAATTTACCTGACGTTAACAAATAACACTGATATAGACTGGACAATCCTAACTTATGGTAACAAGATGTATAATGGTATAATGGATGAAATAGAATGGATGGATTATTATGATAGTAATGATAACAAAGTGTATGTTGATAAAAATGATGAATGTTACAAATACACTAGATATATATATGACGATGGAGGATGAGCTAAAAGATCAGTGTTGGGACATTTTTAAATATTGTAAATTTTTGGTAATGACCTTGCTGATTTGGACATGAAGTGAGATACACTTGAACAGTTTTGACGCATATTTTGTAAATAATATTGAATTCATTTGTGTGTATTGTGAAATGTTAGAAAAGTAATGTGTATATGTTTTAGAAAATGTTGTGTTAATAATAATAATATTATTAATAAAATAATTATGAAGACAATAATTAATGATTTGTAGAATGTTGATAATAATTGAGATATGTTATTTTAATAATCAAATGAATATTCAATTTTAATAATCAATTGAATTAAACAATTTGAGATGTTTAGATATTGTGATTGAATGTTATGTGTTTGAATTTTATAAGGAATTTAAATTGTGTGATGAGATTTTAATTTAATAATAATTAATAAGTAAATAAATGTGAAATGGTTTATTTTGTGGAATTTTGTGGAACATAATGATTAAAAATGTGTTAATAATAAATTTAGAATTTTTGAAAAGCTGACTGCAACACAGGATAAGTCAATAATGATGATAAATAAAAGAGTTAATGAACAATTTTAAATAATAATGTTTATAAATTTTTATATAAATTAGTTAAAAGAGAATTGTTGGTTCAATGTATATTTGTGTATTATGTTATATAATGTATTATAATCGTGTGTGTGTGGCTGGGAGGTTATCCAAGGGGATAACGTATTAAATATTTGATATATTTTAATTAATAATGATGATTTGCTACTCAATAATTTTGTTTGAATTTAAAAAATAGATGCACTAAATACTTCTTATATTGTGTTATTATGTCTTAGTGTGTTGATTGCATTAGTATGTTAGGAATAAGTATTATAAAAATATAATATTATGTTTTCAATGTGTTTATAGATTTTAAAATAAAATGAAAAATAGTTGTGATAGGTAAAATTTTCAATGGGTTGTAAAAGATAGAAGTGGGTGATAGTAATTGTTTGAATAAAATGTTTGAATCAGTTCAAGTTGAATTTTGTGGGACATATAGATCTGTTCAAATCGAAGTAAAAGTTAAAGAGAATGAGAGATGAAAATAATGCAATGTTGTTTTGAGTTAGTATATGTTATAGAATTTCGAGAAGTATAAGTGGAGACACAGTAGAAATGGAGAATTTATGTAGAGTCTTGAGGGATATGTTGTTGTTTATTTTGTTGATGTTAATTTGTTGTAATTGTAGTGAAGTTATGAGAGTGAGATTTTTTGGGGATGGCAATTTTGTAGTAGTGGTAGTGTAATGTGGGAGTCCGCAACATAAGGGTTGGGACGGGATAGGGACCGATTGGCGCCGGAAAGGGTTACCTAGGGGGAGTCCAGGGACCAACATAAGGGAATGAGTTTTGGGAAGGAAACACGTATCCTATGTACAAAGGGTTAGAGAGTATTTTTTTTTTTAAGAGTAGAAGGTGGCGATTGGAGTTAAAGTAGTAAGTAGTTAGAGGTAGAGAAGGGTTAGTAAAATTTTGATAGAGGGGTGTCATACTAGTTAGAGATTTTGTAAGGGAACGTTAGAGTAATAAAAGGGGTAAGATTATGAGTAAATGCCAAGTGGATAAAGTAAATTATAATGAATAACGTAGAATCACCCAAAGTAATGAAATGGAATAATGATGGCCAGAATTGAAAAAAAAAAAAAAAAAAAAAAAAAAAAAAAAAAAAAAAAATTTGTAATTTTGAGAAACGAATTAATAAGAGTAAATCAAGTTTAAAAGTAATTTTTTGATTTTATATGCCAATTTAATGATATAAAGTGTGTAACATTTTAATTGTAAGTTGTTTATTTTAAAATGAATTATTAATGTACTGTGTTTTCTTATGTTAGGTTATGTTAGGTATTCTGATATATACATGTTAGTAATAAGTAAAGGAAAACAAAACCAGTGCTTCTTAGCGCAAACCAGCACCGCTAGGGGGAAACAGATCAGTTGGGGATATGGTGTTGTATAAGGCCACTATTTAATATTTTGATTTGTTGTTTCAGTGTTTGGTGGTGCTGTGGCGGCGGACCTGAGCTGGCCTGCGCGTCAGAGCAGGGGCGTTGAGTATCTGTCTGACTCTACGGTGTTGGGATCTCGAGAGAGAAGTCCAGTATTGTCATGCAGATGCGGTCACAATCACCGGACCAAGGGTGAGTTGATTATTCTTTTTTGTAAACCATACAGGGGGTTGTGGCGACATATCCTGGCTGATCCCTTTAGCAAGTATGAATGTGTCAATGAGATTTTTTATGCTTCGGCATAAAATATCTCATTGAGGGGGTATTGTAGCGGGGCATTTTGGGCATACCTGGGGTAATAACAGGATTTGTATTTTTTCATAAATAATAATGAACTTGTCGAGTGATAGAAAAATGTTATGACCGAGAGGTAAATTTGTTATGTGGAAGCGATCGCAACGTGGCAGCATTGACTGTGACAATTATTTAATGATATTGAGTTTTAATAACAGCCAACAACTGTACCAAGGTCAACAAATGACGAACACGAAAAACGTAAACACGTTACACAACCAGACATCAGGCGATGCGTTGCGTCAGCAAATTACATAACAACTGTGTCATCGGTTTCGTCAGAGCCTATCCTGGGTGTGTCACGCCAGCAACTGTGTGAGGCACCGAACAAACAGTCAGCTATCAACATCTCAGCGGACCAGACGCAAAATAAACTGTCGCGTCTGCCCGGCTCTCGCCGGTTTTCGGGCGAAGTTATTCTGTGTTCGCCGACGCGCCCGCATACAATAAAAAATGTGAATCTTTATATGTACATCTAAAATACAAACAGTTTTCCGGCCAATATTCATCCAAAATTAACAGTTCGGCAGTAAAATGTGATAGTGCGAACTATAAAACAGTAAAACAGTGCACGCCATGAGGAGACACCCCAGGAGTCGAACTTCTACTCGTAAACAGGAAAGTAGACATTCAAAATAATAATTAAAAATGCTGGTTTTTTTCTTTTTTAAAAAATTAAATAAAATGGGGAAATAAATTTTGAAGAAAGTATAAAATATTTAAAAATGAGATCTCTAAAGTAGCTTTGTGTGTGTGTGTGTGTGTGAGAATATAGTTTTACTATAGTTTATAGTAATAAGAAGGCTGGTTTGCGTTCCCGTTATAATTCTTAAAAATGTATTTCAAGAATCTGTTATTGTAATGCGAGTAAGTAAATTAAAAGAGATTCAAGGTAATCAACAACTATTATTCACGCTTTGTCAATTATTAATTCAAATTTTGTCTGTATGATTTTATTAACATGACATATGAATAATAATAAAGTAATAATAACGTTTAATTATTGATGATGTAGCGGGGCATTTTTGGGCATACCTGGGGTAATAACAGGATTTGTATTTTTTAATAATAAATAACTTGTTGAGTGATAGGGACAGAAATTATAAATTTTGTAACCGAGAGGTAAATTTGTTTGAAATGAAAACAACCGTGGCAACATTGACTGTGCAGAATTGTTTAACAATGTTTTGTAAAACCAGTATGAACGTATTTGATAGCCGACAAGCTGTGTCAAGGTCAGACAATGACGAACACAAAACCAGTAAACACATTATGTAACGGTAAACAAATTATGCAATGAAACATCAGGCGAGCGTTACGTCAGAGCCTATCCTTGATGAGTAATTCCGTTACATAACGGTGACATGCAGCTGGCGGAGTGATATAAACTTTAAGACAATAAGAATTGAACCTCCTACAACAGTCGCTTCACAAAATAGCGCCTTTTTCTCTCCCCAGTATCATCTCATCACCACTCGCGAGTGGTAGCTATTAAAAGTTTCGGCAGTAAGTGCGGACCCGCATACGATAAAAAATGTGAATCTTTATATGTACATCTAAAATACAAACAGTTTTCCGGCCAATATTCATCTAAAATTAACAGTTCGGCATTAAAATGTGATAGTGCGAACTATAAAACAGTAAAACAGTGCACGCCATGAGGAGACACTCCAGGAGTCGAACTTCTACTCGTGAACAGGAAAGTAGACATTCAAAATAATAATTAAAAATGCTGGTTTTTTTTTTTTCTTTTTTAAAAAATTAAATAAAATGGGGAAATAAATTTTGAAGAAAGCATAAAATATTTAAAAATGAGATCTCTAAAGTAGCGTTGTGTGTGTTGTGTGTGTGTGTGTGAGAATATAGTTTTACTATAGTTTATAGTAATAAGAAGGCTGGTTTGCGTTCCCGTTATAATTCTTAAAAATGTATTTCAAGAATCTGTTATTGTAATGCGAGTAAGTAAATTAAAAGAGATTCAAGGTAATCAACAACTATTATTCACGCTTTGTCAATTATTAATTCAAATTTTGTCTGTATGATTTTATTAACATGAAATATGAATAATAATAAAGTAATAATAACGTTTAATTATTGATGAACATAAATGATTGTTATTATTTCAGCAACCACCTTCTGTTCTCCTAGTTCGCTGAAACGAACCTTGGTAATTTTCTTATTACAGTTGGTAACAAGATGGCGCTCGAAGGAGATATTTAGTAAATAATTGAATTAAATAACCAAATCCCTTAGGTTTATCAAATATCAATTTGTTTAATACAGTATCAGTGGCTTCCGAACGTAGGGACGATTTATATAATATAATTATATAAATTTAAGCCTACTTGGGAGAACAGAATGGTTGTGTGGAGTTTGTATTTACGTATGTACGTAAGGTAGACGTAAAAGGTTATGTTTAATATTGGTGAGTAGAATATATTTTTTTTTTTTTTGATAAGTATGCGTTACATATGGTAAGATTTTATAAAGAAATATATATTAAAAGTTTTAAGAAAAATGGCGGATAATAATGATATCAGTTTATCTGATAGTCAGATAGCAAATCAAATAAGTAGCGACTCCGGAATTCAAACAACTGACAGTAGTCTTGAGGAGTCAAAAATAATACAGGCAGTTGAGATTCATTCAACACCTATTTTAGGAACTCAAAATAGGAAACCTGATAATGATACTATGTTAGCAAGATTGTATGATATGATGTACAATAGTGTAGAAAAACAAGATAGTAATTTTAGAGAATTAAAAAACCAAATTAATGAAATAAAGAGCGATTCTGACGCTAAATTTAATATGCAAAATTCAATAATTAATGACAAATTTGATGAATTAAAAAGTGAGATACAAGAAATGAATAAACATTTAGAAAGCACTAACGAAACAATAAGAAACAGTTTAAATAAGTTAGAACAGAAGTTCGAGAAATTAGGTGACAATGTTTTAAGTAAGACAAAATGTAAAAATGACGAAATAGTAGACAATTTTGAGAGTATAGTGGGGGTGAAGAACAATGTAGAGGCAAATGATGAAAATATAATAACAAAGAGTACTGATGAAGTTTTAGAATGCGATAATGAAATGTTAATGAGTGTTTATGAAATAGAAAGAGAGTGGAAGAATAATGTAGTAATTGAATGGGGACAGAGGGCAAATTTTCCCCTTATTGTTTATAATGATGATGATGATTTAATGTTGTTTTTTCAGGGCAAGAGACCCTTATTGTTAAATGAAGTAATGTTGTATAATGTTGTACCCTCTGTCCGAAATAATTGTGAGAGTGTGATGTGGTGCTGTGAAGAAAGAGAGTTATATGTTGAGAATGAAATAGAAATATATAAGTTAGAAAGAAAGTATGATGGATTGAGAAAATTAATAGAAGGGGTGATGATGAATCATGTGAAATACGTACCTGTTGAAAGAGAGACAGAAAATAATTTTGATAATATCTTACCTGATTATAATGACTTACCTGACGTAGTAGTTGAGGAATACAAAGATGAGAAAATTTACCTGACATTAACAAATAACCCTGATATAGACGGGACAATCCTAACCTATGGTGACAAGATTTATAGTGGTACAATGGATGAAATAGAGTTGATAGATTATTATGATAGTAATAATTATCATAATTTGTGTGTTGATAAAAATGATGAATGTTACAAATACACTAGATATATATATGACGATGGTGGGTGAGCTAAAAGATCAGTGTTGGGACATTTTTAAATATTGTAAATTTTTGGTAATGACCTTGCTGATTTGGACATCTGAAGTGAGATACACTTGAACAGTTTTGACGCATATTTTGTAAATAATATTGAATTAATTTGTGTGTATTGTGAAATGTTAGAAAAGTAATGTGTATATGTTTTAGAAAATGTTGTGTTAATAATAATAATATTATTAATATTTTGCATTATAATTCGATAATAAAATAATTATGAAGACAATAGTTAATGATTTGTAGAATGTTGATAATAATTGAGATATGTTATTTTAATAATCAAATGAATATTCAATTTTAATAATAAATTGAAGTAAATAATTTGAGATCTTTAGATATTGTGATTGAATGTTATGTGTTTGAATTTTATAAGGTAATTAAATTGTGTAATGAGATTCTGATTTAATAATAATTAATAAGTAAATAAATGTTAAATGGTCTATTTTGTGGAATAACATAATGATTAAAAATATGTGTTAATAATAAATTTTAAGCAATTTTGAAAATCTGATTGCAACACAGGATCAATTCATAATGATGAGAAATAAAACAGTTAATGAAAAATTTTAAATAATAATGTTTACAAATTTTTAGATAAATGATGTAAAAGAGAATTGTTTGTTCAATGTATATTTGTGTATTATGTTATGTGATGTATTATACAAGTGTGTGTGGCTGGGAGGTTATCCAAGGGGATAACGTATTAATGATGATTTGCTACTCAATAATTTTGTTTGAATTTAAAAATTGGATGCACTAAATACTTCTTATATTGTGTTATTGTGTCTTATTGTGTTGTTTGCATTTAGTATGTTAGGAATAAGTATTATAAAAATATAATAATATGTTTTCAATGTGTTTACAGATTTTAAAATAAAATGAAAAATAGTTGTAATAAGTAAAATTTTCAATAGGTTGTAAAAGATAGAAGTGGGTGATAGTAATTGTTTGAATTGTTTGAATAAAATGTTTGAGTCAATTCAAGTTGAATTTTGTGGGACATAGATTTGTCCAAATCGAAGTAAAAGTTAAAGTAATAGTGGAAATGAAAATAATGCAATGTTGTTTTGAGTTAATGTAATGTTATAGAATTTTGAGAAATAAGTGGAGACACAGTAGAAATGGAGATTTTATGTAGAGTTTGGAGCGATATATTGTCTATTTGTTGATGTTAATTTGTTGTAGTTGTAGTGAAGTTATGAGATTGAGATTTTTTGGGGATGGCAATTTTGTAGTAGTGGTAGTGTATTTGGGAAGTCCGCAACAAGGGTTGGGACGGGATAGGGACCGATTGGCGCCGGAAAGGGTTACCTAGGGTGAGTCCAGGGGCCAACATAAGGGAATGAGTTTTGGGAAGGAAACACGTATCCTATGTACAAAGGGTTAGAGAGTATTTTTTTATATAAGAGTAGAAGGTGGCGATTGGAATTAAAATAGTAAATGGTTGGAGGTAGAGAAGGGTTAGTAAAATTTTGATAGAGGGGTGTCATACTAGTTAAAGATTTTGTAAGGGAGCGTAATGAAATGGAATGAAAGGGGAAGTTTATGAGTAAATGCCAAATGGATAAAGTAAATTATAAGGAATAAAGTAGAATCACCCAAAGTAATGAAATGGAATAATGATGGCCATAATAAAAAAAAAAAAAAAAAAAAAAAAATAATTTTTGTAATTTTGAGAAACAAATTAATAAGAGTAAATCACGTTTAAAAGTAATTTTTTGATTTTATATGCTAATTTAATGATGTAAAGTGTGTAACATTTTAATTGTAAGTTGTTTATTTTAAAAT
This sequence comes from Magicicada septendecula, assembly GCA_034769895.1. Classification (NCBI taxonomy): domain Eukaryota; kingdom Metazoa; phylum Arthropoda; class Insecta; order Hemiptera; family Cicadidae; genus Magicicada; species Magicicada septendecula. Next base: position 13,610,331 of record CM068371.1, on the reverse strand, counting down.
GAATTATTAATGTACTGTGTTTTCTTATGTTAAGTTATGTTAGGTATTCTGATATATACATGTTAGTAATAAGAGAGTAAAAACAAAACCAGTGCTTCTTAGCGCAAACCAGCACCGCTAGGGGGGAATAGATCAGTTGGGGATATGGTGTTGTATAAGGCCACTATTTAATATTTGGATTTGTTGTTTCAGTGTTTGGTGATGCTGTGGCGGCGGACCTGAGCTGGCCTGCGCGTCAGGGCAGGGGCGTTGAGTATCTGTCTGACTCTACGGTGTTGGGATCTCGAGAGAGAAGTCCAGTATTGTCATGCAGATGCGGTCACAGTCACCGGACCAAGGGTGAGTTGATTATATTTTTGTAAACCGTAAAGGGGGTTGTGGCGACATATCCTGGCTGATCCCTTTAGCAAGTATGAATGTGTCAATGAGATTTTTTATGCTTCGGCATAAAATATCTCATTGAGGGGGTATTGTAGCGGGGCATTTTTGGGCATACCTGGGGTAATAACAGGATTTGTATTTTTTAATAATAAATAACTTGTTGAGTGATAGGGACAGAAATTATAAATTTTGTAACCGAGAGGTAAATTTGTTTGAAATGAAAACAACCGTGGCAACATTGACTGTGCAGAATTGTTTAACAATGTTTTGTAAAACCAGTATGAACGTATTTGATAGCCGACAAGCTGTGTCAAGGTCAGACAATGACGAACACAAAACCAGTAAACACATTATGTAACGGTAAACAAATTATGCAATGAAACATCAGGCGAGCGTTACGTCAGAGCCTATCCTTGATGAGTAATTCCGTTACATAACGGTGACATGCAGCTGGCGGAGTGATATAAACTTTAAGACAATAAGAATTGAACCTCCTACAACAGTCGCTTCACAAAATAGCGCCTTTTTCTCTCCCCAGTATCATCTCATCACCACTCGCGAGTGGTAGCTATTAAAAGTTTCGGCAGTAAGTGCGGACCCGCATACGATAAAAAATGTGAATCTTTATATGTACATCTAAAATACAAACAGTTTTCCGGCCAATATTCATCTAAAATTAACAGTTCGGCATTAAAATGTGATAGTGCGAACTATAAAACAGTAAAACAGTGCACGCCATGAGGAGACACTCCAGGAGTCGAACTTCTACTCGTGAACAGGAAAGTAGACATTCAAAATAATAATTAAAAATGCTGGTTTTTTTTTTTTCTTTTTTAAAAAATTAAATAAAATGGGGAAATAAATTTTGAAGAAAGCATAAAATATTTAAAAATGAGATCTCTAAAGTAGCGTTGTGTGTGTTGTGTGTGTGTGTGTGAGAATATAGTTTTACTATAGTTTATAGTAATAAGAAGGCTGGTTTGCGTTCCCGTTATAATTCTTAAAAATGTATTTCAAGAATCTGTTATTGTAATGCGAGTAAGTAAATTAAAAGAGATTCAAGGTAATCAACAACTATTATTCACGCTTTGTCAATTATTAATTCAAATTTTGTCTGTATGATTTTATTAACATGAAATATGAATAATAATAAAGTAATAATAACGTTTAATTATTGATGAACATAAATGATTGTTATTATTTCAGCAACCACCTTCTGTTCTCCTAGTTCGCTGAAACGAACCTTGGTAATTTTCTTATTACAGTTGGTAACAAGATGGCGCTCGAAGGAGATATTTAGTAAATAATTGAATTAAATAACCAAATCCCTTAGGTTTATCAAATATCAATTTGTTTAATACAGTATCAATGAACATAAATGATTGTTATTATTTCAGCAACCACCTTCTGTTCTCCTAGTTCGCTGAAACGAACCTTGGTAATTTTCTTATTACAGTTGGTAACAAGATGGCGCTCGAAGGAGATATTTAGTAAATAATTGAATTAAATAACCAAATCCCTTAGGTTTATCAAATATCAGTTTGTTTAAGATTGTATCAAGCTGCCATTTTTTGAGAATATGGATGGTGGGAATCTGCATGTATTGTATGGTTAGTGGCAGTAGGCTTCCTATAAATATTGAATTTCAATGTGTCCATTCGTCTAGTGAGGGTCAGGTCTAGAAAGTTAATTGAGTTATCATGCTCGGTCTCTAAAGTAAATTGAATATTATTGTTGATTTCATTTAAAAGATTTTTGAAGGAGTCAACTTGTCTCAAAGTTCCGTCAAAAATAATGAACGTGTCATCTACGTAACTTGAATAAAATTTTACCTTATTAGCGTATATGTTATTATTTAATAAATAAGTATTTTCTTTGAAATTTAAGTATATGTCAGCCAACAGGCCTGAGAGGGGTGAGCCCATAGCTAGACCATCAGCTTGGCTATAGAATAAACCATTGAATGTGAAATAATTTTAAATGAAATCAACAATAATATTCAATTTACTTTAGAGACCGAGCATGATAACTCAATTAACTTTCTAGACCTGACCCTCACTAGACGAATGGACACATTGAAATTCAATATTTATAGGAAGCCTACTGCCACTAACCATACAATACATGCAGATTCCCACCATCCATATTCTCAAAAAATGGCAGGTTATAATAGTTTAATCCATAGATTGTTGACAGTCCCCCTTGACAATAATGATTTCCAGACTGAGCTAAATACAATAAGATTTATTGCAGTTTCCAATGGTTACAGTAGTCACATCATTGACAAATTGCTAAAGAAGCATAATAACATTCAACTTAATAAAACACCGAAAAAATTCATATCTGCGAAAAATACACATACATCATGCCAAACATTTTATCCTCAGTGATGAACAATATTGGTTATACTATGTCGTTTAGAACCAATAATAAACTAATTAATATACTTAGACCTAAACTGCCCTTACCTATTGAAGAAAAAACAGGCATTTATAAACTGGTTTGCAATGATTGTAAAAGCTTCTATATAGGTCAGACCGGAAGAGGTTTTTACAAACGCTTCCGTGTGTAATATTCTGTCCCTGTTATTTTGGGCGCAAAATGTAATATTCTATTCACATACAAATACAAAAAATTATTTTATTTTCCACCAACCTTGTTTCGCCTTCGGCCAGAGTCCGCAACACGAACGTTAAAATGCAAATACGATTATAGGTTATCGTAATAACCTACGCAACGCATTTTTTAAAGAGAAATTAATTAAAATTTTATTTTATACTTCAAGATTTTCTTTAAGTATTAAATTGTTATTTATTTGGCCTCTTGGCTCAAATGATCCAAAATCATGGAAAATGTATAAAGCCTGTGATGTTAGTTACATAGTGGTATTACGCTTACACTTACAGAATTACAATACACCTTACCTTAATTAGACAGCCCACTCTGCTATTTACACTCACATTCACACCGTTACAAAACCAACTACTATTATTTAATTGACATGTTTGCACAAAAACCCTTTATAAAAATTTGTTGAAAGTATGGTTACTAGTTACCTGACGGCTTCACTCCTTTCGCTGCCGCGTGGCTCGTCTTCTTTAAATGCCCGAAAGTTTATTATTCATTTGATTTTGGCCCGCTCACTTCACTGATTCTGTTAATAATTGTCTGAGGGTCTATTTACTCATGGCGTCTCCCCGGCTACGTCGCACTGTGCACATGTTGGATTTATATTTACACGATTAATCAATTTTTTCAGCTCGCTGGCCCGTTATGTTCCAACGGCCGCCGCAGCCTCACCACAACACCACTGCTGATTCACATTTTTCTATATGATTTAGATGGAAATTTATGTCCAGTCGGCGGATGCACTACGGTTCGCGTCCGGCAGGTTATGATGTTACTTTCCGACTGCCTTACATGCTGCCGGGCATTACTGACTCAGGTGAACCAATTTCATCGCCGTCCACAGCCTTTGTTGTCGAAGTTTTAGTGGCTGTACAGGTGGCACACAGGATTTACGTGTGCTGTACGACGACGATATTTCACTGCCTTTTCTTTCGTTTAGCATGGATTAGGCGCTCCACAGATGTTGGTGCTTGTGCATTTGTGAGTGGATGTCACACAGACGCAAAGTTCTTAGAATCGTGACAGTTGACAACATGACATTCCTTTATAAATATTTCATAACAGCTATTGCGTACTGCTCCTTGGATAGAATTACGCTTTATATTCAAACTGGGGCTGGCCACATATATGAAGTGAATTGTGCAATTTTAACAAAATCAAACCAAAATTAATAAAATAAAAAACCTTTTAATTTGCCCCATTACAATACCCCCCCCAATGAGAAGTCTTCTGTCGAAACAGAAGAAATCTCATTGCTAAAACCCCTCAGAGGACCGGTGAGGATATGGTGCCAACAACCCCCCATTTGTTCTTACACTTCATGGGTAAACGACCCCCCTGGCTCGGCGACTGTGGACGCATATGAACGAGATCACTGGACTTCTCTGCACAAGATCCCAACACCGAAAAATCGAACAGACACGCACCACAGCACACCTCACCGTCTATCATGCTACCCCAAAAATCCTCAATCCCTGGCTTAGATTATGCCTGATCCTCAACCGATATGTTCCCCCTTATATGCAAACTGGGCTGCCTTTAGGAGATACTGGGCTCACACACACACCTATAATAATTTTTAAACAAACATCATTTAAAATAAGTTCAAAATCAGATTGTATCAAAACAAAAAAATCTCTTATCTGGATAGATTAATTCTCTTTATTATTACTAATTAGAAAAACAAATAAATTGAATATTTAATTAAAACATGAACTGCCTTATCCTAACATTTGATTATACATATATCCTGAACAATATAATTCAATAACACTATTAATACGCATAAACAATAATACAATCGGAATATAAAACATCAGTTTGATGGCAGGCACCAAAAATATATATATTTTTTTTTCTACTACCCCCCTTTTAATCCCTTAACCCCTGATACCCGTTACATATTAATGTGTTCTGGGCTAGGCTTCTTGGCCTTTTCCAGCCTCATCCTAGCCGTAAACCACATCTCCCTCGTGACCTGTAACTGAGTCAGAGTCACCGCCCATCCACACTTACTATTACCCCCCTAGACTGTAGCGTCTAGTTGCTTTCACAAGGACTGATGCGGAAGGGGTGGACATTTTTTCTTTTATTCCGCCCCCATCCTTGCTTCGGTGTTACAATAAAATTCGGTATTCCACCTACTAGTTTTTATTTATACACCCCTAATGGACTACCACCCCTATCTGGGTGAAAATAGACCTGTTCCAAAATTTGGTAGATTCCCCCAAAAAATAACCCCCCTACTAAGTCTAACAAACCACCGGGTTAACAAAATAAAACAAACCACAAGCCGGTTATATCAAGTAAAATTTATGATTTGCCACAATTAACTACTTTCACGGTCATGATCCGGTGAGGTCATGACCGCACTTAGGTGGAGAATCTACAGTTAAACATAAAAACTAGGTTGACATTTATAAAAGGTTACTTGAACAGTAATATACACATCTTAGGTTACCACACATTATCTTAGCCTGAACATTTTTATTATATCCATACAAAATTTCCTTCAGTTTTCAATTTTAAATGCATATTTTAATCATTATTTATATCAATTAGCATTTACTTTATAATTCCAATTTGAATTCGAATGAAAATAAAGTTAAGTTCATTAGTACAGGTTCATTATTAAAATCATCTTTTCAATTAATTTAATTACCAAATTAATTTAATTGTATTTAATTTCTCAAACTCTAAGTTACAATAATTACCTCATTATTATTTTATAAAAAAAAATTAACTTTAATTCTTTTATGTCACAATAGGGTTTTGCTGCTGGCAGTGATTCAGCAGACTACAACATTTTTGGTATTGTCACCAAGCATGACCGTAGACATTAGTCACAACATACAACACACCTGTTTACATAAACAGTCGTCTGCCAGACTGGTGTTATAAACACTCTCAGTTTCAACATTCATAGTTACATCATATACTGACATATATTTCCTACAAATTTTTTGTCTCTATAAATCTTTTAATGTTAACATATTTGTCAAAGTCTATTTATTACAGTTCAAACCAAATATAATTTTAATTCACCTTTCAGTTATTATTGCTTTTAATTACAATTTCTATTTAATACCATTATCTCAATTCATTTTTATTATTGAATTAAACTCTTTTCACACCTGTAAGCATTTTATTCTATCTGATTGGTATTATGAACTTTATACTTACAGTACATTATCCACCTATTGACCTGAACACAAAATACACACACACACACACACACACACACACACACACACACACACACACACTAATATCTCCACTTAACCTCTGAAACATTTAACAACAATGTTATTACATCTCAAACAATTTAACATTTATTTATTAATTAATATCAAATCTCATAAAAGAATTTAAATCCATTAGAAAATTCAATTATACAGCATTTAAATCAATCAGAATATTTAAACCTCTCAAATTATTTAATTAAATCAATTATTAAACACAACATTTTAATTACTTTCACCAATTACAATAATTACGACTCATTAGTTATCCTCTTCCAAATTATTTTTGTTACTTATTTAGGCTGCAAAATATTAATATTATTATTATCACAACAATTACCTACATACATCCCTTGTTTACTTAACATTCTATAATACATACAAATAATTTCACTAAACATGTATTTACAATTCTTCAGCAATAATTATTCAGTTATATCACACTTCATTGTCCAAATCTGCCAGGTCAAAACCAATAAACAAGCTATTTAAAATTGTTCATTTGTGAATTTAAGGCTCAACCACCATCGTCAAAAATTAGTCTGGGTTGCAAATAACAATTTTCAATTTTGTTTGCATTCCACATACGGTTGTCTTGTGTATAGTAACCATAAAATTTCAGTTTATTCATTTTACCATAATAATCATATACCAGGTCAACATTATTTATTTCTGTCCAGTCTCCATTAGTAGTTGTATTCATTATCAAGTCAGTTATTTTTTCATCATAAAGTAAATTATTATTCTTTAAACATGTATCATCAAAATAGTCTTCACTCTCTATTTTAACAGGTAAGTATTTCATATCATTTAACATCTCTTTCAACTCATTATAATCTCTCTTTGGTTTATATAATTCTATCTCTTTATCAACACACAACTCTCCATCTAAATCTTTCTCATCAAAACACCATCTCGCACTTTCCAACCCCATTCCACACAGAGGGTACTAATTTATACAAAAAAGGGATATAACTCAAATCTTCCATTAATAAGGGTCTCTTGCCCTCCAATAATAACATTTTTGAACACCTTGGTTCATCACCAATAAGGGGAAAATTTACCCTCTGCCCTACACATTCATCTACTCTCTCTCTCCCTTCTTTTTCTAATTTACCAACACTAATTACTACTTCGTTACAACATATAACGCTCTCTCTCTCGCTCACTATTTCACTATCTACTTTCAATGTATCACTCTCTGATACCACCCTTTCAATCACATTACCACTTTCAATATCATTGTTAACATTTGTTATCTTACTCTCTACTACCACATTTTTAATTATATTCTCATTTTCGACATTATTGTTATCACTTGTTAATTTCTTACTGTCATTATTACTCTTACTTTTGGTCCATTCTTCTACTGACTCTACTATTCTTTCAATATCTTGTTTCAATTTGTTACAACTATTATCGCATTTTATTTTTACCTCATCAATGTCAAATTTAAGTACATCAAATTTACAATTAAATTCACTTTTAATTTCATTCAATTTTATATCGTTATTGTCTAAACGATTGTTTATACCATCAAATTTACTATTCTGTTCATTGAATTTAATATTAATATCCCCTCTTAATTCACTAAAATTACTATACATCATATTATACAATCGTGTTAGCATATTGTCCTCATCGGACTTCTTATTTTGGTTGACTGAAATAGGTGTCGATTGATGTTCGACATCTGTCATTATTTTTGATTCAGTTATTTCTACATTATTGTCAGTGAAGCTGACTTCTTCATTATTAGTTGTACACTCCCTACTCAATTTTGGGGTTATTTGAATCCCCGAATCATCTGTCCTATTTGTTTCATTTGTAATATTTTTTGTTTTATTTTCCTGACTCACGTTTGGAGTCGAGTGGATTTCAAAATCACTCATACTATTTGATTCATTATAGTTTTCGACACTAGTCGTTTCATTTTTATTGCTCTCATTCTTTCCTGCCATTTTTATAAATTTATTAATCTAGATTTACTTACATAAAAACATCTACCACTTAACTCTTAAACTCTGAACATTGATGTACTAGTTTGTATGTGCTGCGTAATTTTTACGTAGTTATTTAACCCTCAAATCAAACTTGCATTTATCGTAGGTGTGGAATTTTAATTATTCAAATTCGAGTCCCGTTCATAGCACCAAATGTAATATTCTGTCCCTGTTATTTCGGGCGCAAAATGTAATATTCTATTCACATACAAATACAAAAAATTATTTTATTTTCCACCAACCTTGTTTCGCCTTTGGCCAGAGTCCGCAACACGAACGTTAAAATGCAAATACGATTATAGGTTATCGTAATAACCTACGCAATGCATTTTTTAAAGAGAAATTAATTAAAATTGTATTTTATACTTCAAGATTTTCTTTAAGTATTAAATTGTTATTTATTTGGCCTCTTGGCTCAAATGATCCAAAATCATGGAAAATGTATAAAGCTTGTGATGTTAGTTACATAGTGGTATTACACTTACACTTACAGAATTACAATACACCTTACCTTAATTAGACAGCCCACTCTGCTATTTACACTCACATTCACACCGTTACAAAACCACCAACTACTATTATTTAATTGACATGTTTGCACAAAAACCCTTTATAAAAATTTGTTGAAAGTACGGTTACTAGTTACCCGACGGCTTCACTCCTTTCGCTGCCGCGTGGCTTGTATTCTTTAAATGCCCGAAAGTTTATTATTCATTTGATTTTGGCCCGCTCACTTCACTGATTCTGTTAATAATTGTCTGAGGGTCTATTTACTCACGGTGTCTCCCCGGCTACGTCGCACTGTGCACATGTTGGATTTATATTTACACGATTAACCAATTTTTTCGGCTCGCCAGCCCGTTATGTTCCAACGGCCGCCGCAGCCTCACCACAACACCACTGCTGATTCACATTTTTCTATATGATTTAGATGGAAATTTATGTCCAGTCGGCGGATGCACTACGGTTCGCGTCCGGCAGGTTATGATGTTACTTTCTGACTGCCTTACATGCTGCTGGGCATTACTGACTCAGGTGAACCAATTTCGTCGCCGTCCACAGCATTCGTTGTCGAAGTTTTAGTGGCTGTACAGGTGGCACACAGGATTTACGTGTGCTGTACGACGACGATATTTCACTGCCTTTTCTTTCGTTTAGCGTGGATTAGGCGCTCCACAGATGTTGGTGCTTGTGCATTTGTGAGTGGATGTCACACAGACGCAAAGTTCTTAGAATCGTGACAGTTGACAACATGACATTCCTTTATAAATATTTCATAACAGCTATTGCGTACTGCTCCTTGGGTAGAACTACGCTTTATATTCAAACTGGGGCTGGCCATATATATGAAGTGAATTGTGCAATTTTAACAAAATCAATAAAATTAATAAAATAAAAAAAACCTTTTAATTTGCCCCATTACACGTGAACACTTACCAAAAAAGACACATAATTACAATGATATAAAATCTAATTACACTCGTCATCTGACCCAACACAATCACAATTATACAGATTTCAAGTCCAATCTAATGCCTTTGCATATATGCAATAAGGGCCATTTTATGAATGCCTTGGAGGAGCTGGAAATTTATAATGCATATAATAATGATAGCAGTCGTGATTGTGTTCTGAATGAACAATTGAACTTTGTATCTAACCGCCTGTATGATACTGCTTTGAGACTGCTCAACGAATTCCAATCAGTAGCAGACAACACTTGAACGGGTGCACACCCTACATCACGTGCACATAATATGCTTGTTTCTGCAATTTTATTTTTTGACGCAGTTTTGTGTGATATGTGTGTTTTTGGTTTTTAAACGTCTGATGATGAGGCATACGCCTTGAAACGCGTAACGTAACCAAGTTTGAGAAGTCACACGGCGGACCGCATACAGGTAATCACTTATTATTACATAAAAGTGACTTGGATACCATACGAAACATGAATGTTAAACAATTAACACAGTTTACGAGGGAGTTTGATGGTAAATCGGGCTCGCTAGCACACGCATTTTATCCAGATTATGTAAATTCAAGCCGGGAAATTCATGTAGACGAGGATGAGATATGGTCATATTCTGGCGACAAAAATTCAGTCTCCTGGTTATACAAATCTGTTTTCAACGTTAATTCACGAAATTGGACACGCGATAGGGTTATCACACTCCGATGTGCCGGATTCTGTTATGTTTGCATATTATAATGGTGAAATTGAATTAAGCGATGATGATGTTTTGGCTATTCAAAATTTGTATGGTAAACCACAACAAAATATGTTACCAGTTTCTACAATGCCTATATCACCAATTGAAGAAGAAGATAATTATTCTATTGTTGATAGTAAAATCAATCTTTGTCGTCTTAAAAACCTTAACACGTTTCTAATAGCAGACAAACGATTATGTATATTATACGAGAAATGGTTATGGATAGTAAACACCGATGAAATGATATATTCTAAACTGATTATTATAACGGATTGGTTAACATTTTTACCAAAAAACTTTTCAAGAGTTTTAGCCATTTATCAACGCCCGTCTGGTGAGATAGCGATGTTCATTGATTCGCTTATTATATGTTTGACTTAGTAAGTCTTCGATTAATTCATGGTTACCCAAAATATCTTTCATCCGTGTTTAATATTCAACCAAGTAAATTGCATACTGTATTCAATAGTTATACAGGTAAAACTTTTATATTTCATAATGATAATTATTTTAGAGAGGTTGATGAGTGTTCATTTACAATTAGATCGTGGGGATATATATCTCAACGTTTTCCAGGGATACCTCCTAATATCGACTAGTCGTTTAGGTTCATAGATGGTAATATATATTTTTTTAAGAATAATATGATTTTCGGGTTTAACGAATTTACTGGTAAGCTATCAAAAACGGAAAGAAATAATCTTTCAGTGTTTGGATTGGAATGTGTAAATGATGACGTATTATATCAATTAAAAGATTTAATACAGAAGTTAATAATACAAAGGAAAAATTAATTAAAGGATTTAATACAGAAGTTAATAATATAAAGGAAAAAATAAAAAAATATTTATACCGCGCTAAGCGGTTAGTTGACCTTGATATTGTCTCATAACCAGAAAGTAAATGTGTGTTGCGTAAGCCGGTCGTCTACATCCAGCTTGCAATGCAAAAAACAACACGTGTTCCACTTGCTATATAAACTGTATTCGATTTTACACAAAGCACACTGAGGCGTTAACACTTGCTGGATCAAGAGAACGTAAAACGAAAGCCCACCTCAATGGATCAAGAGAACGTAAAACGGAAGGAGGAGGAGGAGGAGGAGGACTGTCTTCTTCATAAATGTTTTTTCCGCCAAAAACGCTAACACCCGGAGAAATTGCAAAATTAAAAATGATAGTCGACAGACCAGACTCAACTATAAGACCATTTATAAAAGAGTTAATAAAGGATTTATAGTTGAAAAATTTTTGTTTAGATATTTATTTTTAATCTATTTATATATTTTCATCATACGCTTTCTGTGGGGGTATATATATCCTCTTTTTATAAGTTGCATTCAGTATGGCTTTGCAGAGTGATACGGAAAACGTGCATGCTTTGAATTGGCGCGTTTATTTTGTAGATCAATTAGGTTTAGGCGAGTATTCTTTCAACGATGTGTGTTATCTAATAATTAACTAATTTTCTGAAGCGGATGTTATCAAATTTGAAAGGAAAGAGTGTATAATTAAGATTCATTTTCCAGTCTCTTATTCATATACAGATGTGTTGAGAAAATTAGAAAGATGTTGTTACCAAATACTAATAGACATAGACTGTGAAGAAGAAACAAAAGATATAATCGGTTCAAGATGGTGACAATATGTGAAAAGTTTTTATTCGATTTTTTTGAAAATGAGAGTTTTATTCATACACCAGGTTCAAGAATTATTGTTTGTAGCGAGTGTGGATTTAAAACAAAAAATTATTTTACTATCACACATATTCAATTTATACATAAACTTTCACATCCAAAATGTAAAAGAGTTTGTTATTTGCCTTACAGATATGAAAACTATGCAAAATCTAAAAAGTGTATTGCAGATTATTCAGATGCAAAGATATGTGTTAGTGTAACTGAGGAAATGATGGAAGCTACATTCTGTGCTTGGCCAAAACGTTTACCAGCTGCCGATAAGCTTTTATTAGCAGGCTTTTTTTATACAGGAAATAGCGATGAAGTAATGTGTGAAGAATGTAAAGTTGTTCTTGACGAGTGGGAAGCGACCGATGATCCTTGGACTGAACATCAAAAAGCATCACCAGATTGTTTACTAGTAAAATTACATAATTCGCAATTGTAAAATATAATATGCGACTGTGCAATTGTAAATAAAAAATGCGATAATAGAAATAGTATGTGTTTATTAACTGATTTTTCAACCTATTTAATCACTTTGTTACTGTATTTAGAATAATAATGAGTGTCAGACAGATTATCAGCGATGAACTACACAAACAAGCCAGACGGAATTTTCCAACACGTAATGTCGAGTTGAAACGCGTTCACGATTTGTACCAAGCCGACCTAGTAGACATGATATCGTTTTCAAAGTTAAATAAAGGTTATAAGTATATATTAACAATAATAAACTGTTTTAATAAATATGCGTTCGCCATTCCTTTAAAAAGAAAATCGTCAAACGATATTGTGGAAGCTCTTTCACCTATCTTACGAGCGAACAAAATGAAACATTTACAAACCAACCACGGAAAGGAGTTCTATAATTTGCACGTTCAACGATTGCTTGGTTATTATAATATAAACCATTATTCTACTTATTCTGATAAACAAGCGTCCATAATCGAACGTTTTAATCGCACATTAAAAAACTATATGTGGAAGTGGTTTACTTCTAGCGGGGAATATACATGGATTGAAATTCTTCCCGACTTATTACATAAATATAATAATAGCGTACACAGAACTATTAAGATGAAACCAATAGATCTGGGCTTACATAATGAAGAGTTAGTCCTATCACAAATAAATAAAAAACTATTACTACTTAATAAGAAACCGCCTAAATTTAAAGCTGGTGATAGAGTAAGAATTAGTAAATATAAGAAAGTATTTACAAAGGGTTATTTACCAAATTGGACAAACGAAATATTTACAGTTGATAGTATTAAACCGACAGCACCCAGAACTTATATTTTAAGAGATGATAAAGGAATCGTATTAGATGGGGGGTTTTACGAACAAGTAAAGCAGAATAGTAATTAGTAATTAGTAATACAAAATTTGGAGATATATTTTTAATCGAAAACATATTAAAGCGTAGAGGTAATAAATTATTTGTTATGTGGTTGGGATATGATAAATCTAGCAATAGCTGGATTGATAAAAATCGTGTTATTTGATCTGTATTAGATATTATCAAAATGAAGTTTGTACAACAAACAGAGAGACTGCGTATCCGCAACTTTGGTAAATCGATAGAAAAAAAGAACAAAGTTCATAGCGATTTATTACCAAATAATATCAGATGTCTTATCATAGGCCCCAGTGACAGAAGTAAGACCAATTTAATGTTAAATCTGCTGTTTGATCCTAACGGGTTATATTTTGAAAATGTATGTATATATTTGTTCAAAATCGCTCTATCAAACAAAATATAAATTTTTAGATATGGTTTTATCCGATATATCAGAAATAGATTATTATAAATTTTCTGAAAATGATCAAGTGATGCTTCCTGATGATGCTAAATCAAATTCGGTATTATATTTGACAATGTAGCGTGCAAGCAACAGGACAACATTAGAAACCATTTTACAAAGTGTAGACAAAAAAAAGCAATGTTATTTATATATGTCAAACTTATGTTCGAATACCAAAACATTTGATACGCGATATTGCAAATTTAATAATTATTTTTAAACAGGACGATTTAAATTTAAAACATATATATAGTGATCGCGTAAATACAGACATGACATTTGAAATGTTTAAAGATATTTGTACAAAAGCATGGACACGATGAAAAAAAGGGTTTCCTTGTAATAGATAAAGAAAGCGATATGAACTGTGGAGGGCATTACCGTTTTGATTTTGATATCTATATTAACGACTTGTAATTGTTCGTTCAATTATTTTTCATCATGGCACCGAGAAAGTCACGTTCTCTAGATGAGTGTGAGAAGCTCGCTAAAGAGATTGGGAAGATAAGAAAGAATATTCGAAAAAAACATCAGACTTTAACACAAAACATTATTGATGCAGAAGAACTTGCAGAAAGGCCCTTTGTTGCTCCATTACAAAAGTTAGTACAATAAAAGAACACAGTTACACCGCCAAGTAAGGAGAAAGAATGAGATGCAGATATTGAAATGGACGAAATTCAGGAGCGATTAAAAAACAAAAGGTTTTCAGATGAATCTGAAAACAATACATTATCGAATAAACGCCCAGCACCACCGAATACGCCGCTTCTGTTACCACGTGAAGAAGAAAAAACATATGAAATGCTACCTACAGCAGAAGAATTGATATCAACACCAGAAGGACGAAAATCGATTGATCATTATATTGATATATGGTTTAAAGGACTGCTAGCGAGACAATATATGCGTAAATTTTTTGATGATGATAATCATGATATCGATCACGTTTTTGGTCCGTATTTTACGAATGGTACTACTTTAATGTTGGGTAAATACCCTATGAAAATTGAAGAAAATGATGATATTATAATCAACAGTTTTATATATAAAGGTACACCTGTTTTGTATGATCTTATTTTCAAAAAACACCCGGACGCATATTTATATTGGGAAGAAGACTTAAACGCATATTCACATATGATAAGTAAAACAAGTGCATATTTAAATTTAACAACAAATAGAGTAAAAAGTAGCGCTAGTTACAAATATAAAAATATAATTAAACCGATTATTTCGACATCTAAACCGGAAAATCATGGTCGAGGTTTATTAAAATTAAATAACAACAAGCCTAATTATGTTTATTGGGATGATATAAACGAATTATGTAAACAACTACAATTGTTAATCACTTCTCAAAGTGCTGGTTATTCAGGTCATAGCAACGAGATATTTTCGATTATAGAAGAATTGCATTAGGCGGGGATAGTAAAAGAAGACGGCACATCGTTTGAGGCCATATTTTCAAAATGAGCGTTGACAAATTCGGACACTACAGTGGAGAACTGGTGACAAGATCAAAAATTCAATGTGGTCCGCCAGGTGAGGGGTTTAAATTAACAAAGGATGGAAATTTTAATATAAATAACAAAAGGCTGTGCAATGTTGGAGACCCGAAAACGGATAATGAAGCTGTGAACGTTAAATATGTGAAACAAAACTCGATTATTTTATCAAATACTAGTAATCATTTTGACGTTAAAATGAAAAAAAAATTCCTAATTTAGCCGACCCGCAAGAACCTTTTGATGCTGTGAATAAAATATATTGTGAAAATACAATGAAAACTTCTTTAATTAATAGAATTCCGGTTAAGGTGAAAGATGGTTCTGTTTATTCGTTTAAAAATAATCGTGTTACAAATGTTGCTTCACCCATATCTAAACTTGATGTTGTAAATGTGGAATATTTAAGAAACAATACTATTATATTTAATAAAAAAAGAAACTCTTTTGATGCTGAGAATCACGTTATTGAACGACTACAAAATCCTAAAGAACAAGAAGACGCAATTAAATTTTATGTGGATAATAAATTACCCAATTCACTTGTACAACCTGGGTGTTGTGACTTTAGGAATAATAGATTAATTAATGTGGCCGAACCTGTTATTTTAACCGATGGTATAAATAAGCAAACTTTAGACAATACTTGAACACTTTAAAACATGAGGTTGAAGAATACATAGACAAAAGAGTAGATTTTAATAGTGATGGTGAGCTGGATTTTAAAAAAGCTAAACTTGTTAATATTAGCGAGCCTGAAAGTGATTATGGTGTTGTAAGTAAAAAATACGTATATGATCAGTTTCTCGAATATGATAAAAATTGCTAAATATATTGTACAAGTTATATAAAGAACTTACAACAGACAAACCTATTAAAAGTAGACACGAATTTTATATAATATATATGGTACAGAGTTTGTATGAAGAATCATAAATGCGCGTGTATCGGAATGATAAAGAGGGAAGCGGGCTAGTGGGTGACATTCTTGGTACTGTTATTAACAAATCGATTGACTTATTACCAGTCGAACTTCATATACCGGGTTATCAATATTGTGGAGCAGGTACGAAGTTGGCTAAACGCTTGCAACGAGGAGATCCTGGAATTAATAAGCTCGACGCAGCGTGTAAACAACACGATATCGCCTATTCTAAATATTCAGATTCTACAAACCATGCTAGAGCAGATAAAGAATTAGCTGAAAGAGCTTGGGAACGTGTTAAATCAGAAGCTCGCGGAGAAAGCTGCTGCGTGGGCTGTAACTAATATTATGAAGGCGAAAAGCAAATTTGGTGGGGGTGTAAAGAAGAAGAAGAAGGTTTCAAAAAAGAAATGTTTGAAAGGTAAAGGATTATACTTACGACCGTATAAAAAAATGGGTAGAGGTGTTAAAAAAAAAATCAAATCCGTGGCGGCGGAAATAATTAAACATATCCCGATTCGTCCACTTTCAATGAGGAGTTATTGTTATATATTAATCGATTGAAAATTCCAAATTTTAGAGGTGTGCTTATGCGTGATACGTTACCTTTAAACAGTGGTATATGGAAAAATGAGGCTGGTATTGTTAATTTAGACAGTATTTACGGTTAAGGCACGCATTGGGTGTGTTACGTAAAACATGAGAATAAAATTAATTATTTTGATAGTTTTGGTAATTTAAAACCACCTACTGAGCTGATTAACTATTTTTCTTCATCCATACAACATCCTATTGAAATTAGTTATAATTATACACGAAAGCAAAAATTGGGTTCAGTTAATTGTGGACACTTATGTCTTCAATTTCTTGCGGACAATGTTTTCTTTAAGTGGCAAAGGGCCTGAATTGGAATGTGACATTTTTCCAATTGAATTAAATAATAACGAAAAATGGGAACTTGGATTAATCGATTTCATGACATACAATTGAATACCAAACGTGGAAGAAGGTGTAAATAATATACTATATTTTGATAATGATAAGAAAATTGAATTACCTACAGGTTCTTACGAAATATCAGACATTGCAACATATATTAATGATTACTTAATTAAAAATTATGAACACGTTCGGGTGGTGATAAAGGCGAATAACAATACGCTAAAAAGCGAAATTTTGTCTAATGTACTAATCGATTTTAAAAAACCTAATTCTCGTGCCTCCATATTCGGTTTTGAAGAATGTGTGCTTGAGCCTAATAAATGGTACAGCTCAACATTACCAATTTATTGTTCGAGTAGAGGCCGTTCGATTAGTTTGCAATCTCGTTAGTTATTCATTTAATAATGGTATTGAAGGTCATATAATACACGAGTTTTATCCTACGGTTCCACCAGGATTTAAAATAGTTGAAATACCAACAAATGTAATTTATTTACCAGTAAACACATCGAGAATACATCATATTACAGTAAGATTAGAAGATCAACAAGGAAGAACGATTAATTTTAGAGACAAGATAATAACGTTACGTCTACACCTGAGAAAAAATGAGGCTTATTTTTTGCTATGGTAACACCGATAAAATGGTTGTTAACGATCTGAATAAGATCAGTAGAGATAAAAATATTAAATGGTTAACACCTCAAAATAAGAAATTTTTACAATTATTGGGGTTAACAGTAATAAGTGAATATTCAAAAAAATTAGTAGTAGTATTTTAAATATATTAAACAATCCCGTATATGAAGATGATGCAATAGTAAGATTAAAATATCAGACCCATCATCCGTATACTTCAAGCACGTATAATAATAACGATGAAATTAGAATACCAATCAATCAACAAGATGTTTTTACGTTTCCACACGATAGTTATCTCTATATACTATTAGAATACACAAATAATTTAGTTGTATTTGATCAAACATATAAATTAGTTTCAAACGCTGTGGCATTTTTATTTGATGAAATTAGATACGAAATATGTGGGTCAGAAATTGATCGAATTAAAAATATTGGAATAACGACAACGATAAAGAATCTATTAACAATTAAACCTTATGAAGTTAATACTTTAGAAAATGCCGCTTGGAATGAAAATTTATATGGGGCTCTCTATCGCCATCTGAAAAAGATCTCCTATTCTGTATTCCATTAAAATGTTGTTTGGTTTCGTTGAGGATTATAAACGTATTCTGCTAAATATAAAACAAGAACTAATTTTAATAAGAGCATTGACCAATAGTAACGCTGTTGTTTTACCAGAATCGGTGACTGGATGTAAATTTACAATAAAACAGATATCATGGATAATGCCATATGTGTTTGTAAATGATGAAAAAAAGTATAATTTTTTTAAAATAGTAGAGCGTGATGAACCTATATTGATCCCCTTTAGGAAATGGGAGCTTTATGAATATCCGTCTACACCACAAGCGAAGCAGCACACTTGGACTGTCAAAACGTCATCACAAGCAGAAAAACCTCATTACGTTATTGTCGGCTTTCAGTCTGATAGGGAAAATAATATACACAAGAATTCGGCAAATTTCGATTCCGTATCAGTACATAATATTAAATTATATTTGAATTCAGAATACTATCCATACGACAATCAAAATGGTCAATTGTTACTTTTACACGAATTTTATAGACGATTTCAATCTTCATATTACTATGGTAGTAAGGACGCGCCAATGATGAATCGTTAAAATTTTATAACTCATACGCCTCTGTTTGTTATTGATTGTTCTAAGCAAAATGAATAATTAAAAACAGGTTCAATAGATGTTCATCTTGAAATAGAAACATCTCAAAATATACCCGAAAAAACTGCAATCTACTGTCTTATTATCTATGATAAAATTATGCAATACACACAATTATCTGGTTCCGTAAGAAAATCGCTTATCTAATTGATTAATCGTTTTATAATGAAGCATGAAGAATATTTTTACAGTATTCATGCTTTTGCATTCAATAAGAATGGTTGAATACGTTGTCGATTTTCAAGGTTTCCGAGATGATGGAAAAAACTTTATTATTAAAGAGTTGTGTATGCAAGAAATAGAAAACGCCAAGCTTGTTGGCATTAGAGAACATCATTTATTTTTACCGCCATTTGATTATAAACATTTATCAAATAAAAAGAAAAAGCATACAAACTGGCTTAAAGAGAGATTACACGGATTTAGTTGGAACTGCGGGCTTCAAGACTACTCTGAACTACAAACGATTTTCAATAAATTATCCAAAATTAAACGTATCTACGTGAAAGGATCGGAAAAGAAGCTGTTGTTGGAAACACAACTAAATTCGCATGCTGGAATTGTTGATATCGAAACTTTAGGATGTCCGTCTTTAAATATTTTGAAACAGCAGAGTGTATATAGTGTTAACTGTCCTTATAAACATAATGTAAATAAATGTGCTTTAAATAATGTTTGTTATATAAGCGATTGGTTGATGTATTATTGGAACAGTGAATGTGATAAACACCAAAAAGTTAAAAGACTTCGATGTTGGGACTGTGTAGCGGAAATAAATAAATTGTATAAACTTTATGTGAAATAATAAAACATTTTTATTATGTTATAAAGTGTTTATTATTATAACATCGTCATCATCATCATCAATAATCTGTATTGTTTCTTCATCTGGTGGTGGTGGTGACGGTCCCCTTCATGGCCGTACATTTCGTACTGGTGGTGGTGATGGTAACCGCCGATGCATCGGTCTTACGACGGCTACAGGTCTTTGCAACCTCGACTGAGACGTATATATTGTCACCATCAACAAGATGAAGAAATTGATAAAAACCTCTGTTGGTTCCATATCTGTAATTATATATAGGTTTTATGTTTGAGGATCGTGTTTTTAAAAACTAGAGATAAAAATTGTGTTAAATTTTTTTTATTATATTTAAGTTTTACAATATATATATATATATATTGTAACGTAACAGAATTGAGACCCCCCAATGTTACATAAAAAAATGAATTAACTATGGTCAAGCACCATAGCCCGATATTAAGGTTACTCAGTAATTAGTACATCGGAGATGTACCTCAAGTTAAGAGATGAAATAAATAACGTTGAGTATGAAATACTATACCCATTAATGGTTAATGTAATAAATTGTACTTGTTTTTATACTGTAGCATGGTATTTTTCACAGAATATTTATTTTATGTTTTGAATATAGTAAGAGTGAACTGTTGTTTTATAGGAATACTTAATCAGTGGTAATCCTTTTATTTGTGTTAAAATTGTCTTTAGACAATTAAGTATAATTACCTGTGTTAGGCATTATACTGTGTTATATGTATTGACTAAAATGGAATAATGAAGTTGTTTTGAATTAATGTTTGTAAACTTGGCCAGGATGGCAATAAGTGTTTAAAAGTTGACAAGTAGTTCTGATAATTATGTTGTAAACTAATGAAAGGTCCCAGGACGAATTAATGTAATAAAGTAAAACCAGGAAATTAAAATTAATGTAAATAACCATGAACCAGTAACTAAATGTACAGTAGGTCAGGTAAAGAAAATTAAGTTAAAAAACAAACAATATTATAACAGTTGTAAGAAAACCTATAGGCCTAAATTTAATATTTGTAAAAGGAAATTAATACCTTTTTAATAAGTCCAGTCCAATGAAACTGTAGTAAATTATATACGGTATAATAAGGTAGGTTGGGTGAGAATTTTAGGTAATTCGGTATAATTCCAAGCATGGAGTATTTTATTAAAAAAGAGTAGTAATATTTTATAATTCTGGCTCTAGGATATCAAATTTCATCCAATGACAGAAAATAATGGTTGTTAGGGCAACTAAAATGTAAAAAGGTGTTGATTTTCAATCATTCGTTTCGATTGTTATGTGCTATTGAGTTGAGATGAGGAGACACATTTAAAAAAGAATGATAAAATTTGAAAAAATATGAATCTAAATTAGTAAATCCAAATTGAAACCTAATTCTATAATACCACCGATGAATAATAAACCCAATTAGACTCCCAAATTATAACCAAATACCTCTAAAAGAGTCGAGAATTCCTCACTTCATTCACCAGGATAATTCCGCTGGATTCGGTATTAAACCGATTTCCCATGTAATCAGAAGACTAATTGAGGGAAGCAAAGGCCGAAACTACGGAATTATTCAGAAGATATACGACGACCTCGTTTCTGTAGAATTAACCTTCACCTTCAAGAAGAAGCTATAATATGATTTCCATTCCACCGTGACTGACAAGAGAAGAACGCAGTCAGAAGAGTTCCTGGGGCTTTCCTGTACATCACACCATCAATTTTATTAAGGATCAGAACACTTTTTCCTGGATGAATGTAATCTAAGCAGACCATCTTCTACTGTTTACAGACGTCCAATGCCATTTTGAGATTCGCCAGTCCGGTAAAACCAACTTATTTTTAATTTCAATATATTTAGAGTTAATAACATTTTAATACTTGAGTAACCTTAATTTTGCATTACCTGGCCTTACTAATGGTTAAAAGAATCTAACGAACCCTGGGATAAGAGATATTTAGTATTATATTTAATTTGTATAAGTCAAAAGGAACTTGGTCAATTGACAATCGATTTACAATTGTATAATCGATTTAATGATGTTATTATCTTGAAGAGAACTGTTAGTGTGAAAAAAAAGTACAAAATTAATAAAGAATCTTTCTTGTATAAGATAATGTTTTATGTTATTGCAGCATAGGTATTATATGTTGTGGATAGGGTAAGTTACAGGAAAAGGGTGAATAAAATCTGGTGAACGGTTAACCTAGACACAAGCCTATTACAAATAACAGCGCTAATTGTCAACAGCTGGTGGAACGGGAGATTGCCGAACTAGCGTGTTTCCTGTACCAAATTTGAATGAAATTATCTAATACAGAGGGACTAGGGTTGGCAAGAATTCTTAATACATTCAGTCAATACATGACGTATATCGTTAATATTGCGTAGCTATTGAATAATTGGGTAAACCTGTAGAATAGTACAGTTAAAAGTTAAATTAACATAATCGCAAATATATAAGACTTCATAATTAATAATATAAATAATATTTATAAATAACAGATTGATTAAACGCAAGTAATAAATAGACGATTCGTTACAAATTGACATACAACGTGGAGCTGAATTAAACCCCGCAACCCCAAACGATCTTAGTGATAATTAGTTGCAAATTAGCGAACCCAACAGTGGGACATCATCATCTATTAACACAATAAACCCGTTTTATTGCAAATTGCTGTCTTCAACGTGGGACTTGGCGTTGATACACGGGAGTCTCATATAAGTAAATAAAGTAACATCATAATCTAATTTATTACAAATTGGCGCTCAACGAGTGGGCTTTAGTTAAGTAAAAAATCGTATTAATTATTACTTAACTTGAGCAGGCAACCATTAGAGGCACAGGAATGCATACGAGAGGTGTTACTAAAAGGATGGAGAAGGAGCAGGAAACGGAAGAGGATAGACGGGAAGAAGACACTGAGGTAGTTACAGACACCGAAATGGAACAACAGGCGAGCAATAAAGAGGATGCCCAAGGGGACCAACCAGATAAAGCGGTAACCAGAGAAGTACCAAATTGGCAAGAAATGATGAAATTTATGGCAGAACAATTTAAGGAACAGAATAAACAAACTAATGAACAATTTAGGAAACAGGAGGAAAACTCAAAGCAAACCAAGGAAGAATTAAACAAAAAATTTGAAGAAAACTCAGAAAAGCTAGAAAATAAAATAGACAGTATCAAAGAAGATAATAGACAAACTAATGAAAGTTTAAGGAAACAAAATGAGGACACTAATGAGAGTTTAAGACAAACTAATGAAAAAATAGACAGTATAAATGAAAATTCAGGAAGGCTAGAAACCAAAATAGACAGTATCAACGAAAACTCAAGAAACAAAATGAAATTTTGAGTGAGAATTTAATCAAACTAATGAATGAGAAGTTTGACAAAAATAAAGAGGAAACTGATGAGAATAACCGGCTGATAAATGAAAGCTTAAACCAAATTAATGAAAGGTTTGACAGGAACGATGAGAGCTTAAGGCAGATTCAAGAAAATCACAAACAAATTGACGAGAAAATTGAAAATAGTAATAAGGAATTACGGCAAATTATAATGAACAAAATCAAGCGCTGAGGGAAGTCATCAATGAAAGGGTTGCAAATGTCAATGAAACACTTAACAAAAGGGTAGATAATAATGAAGAGGAAGTAAGACAGCAAATAAATGAAATTAAGGTCTGTCTGGAAAGGACAGATGAAACCATAGTACAACTTGCAATGGAAGTAGAGGCCAAAATTAACCATGGGGAAAATACAACAAAACTATGATAAAGGAAGTACAATTAGAAACCCAAGAGAAATTGGACGGGGTGCAAATTAATATAGCTGGGAGAATTGAAATGGTAAATAACGAAATGACGCAAATAAAAACCCAAGTAGTTCAAAATAAAGTGACTATAGAAAATATAAAAAAATCAGGAAATAAGTAATATAAAGGAATCAATAGAGATCTTACAAAATCGACCAATGTATCTAGCGCATCACATAGCCCCTGAGCAAAAGGATAATATCAATTTTAAAATTTATAGGGGAAATCCCATAGAATTCCTGGAGAGAATAGACGAATGGTTTAGCCGAATTAAGGTAACCCGATGGAACGTAATAAAAAGTTATTTAGATGAGTGTTTCAAAAGTATAAATGATAATTGGTGGTCAGCAGTCCGGAATGAACTTGGTGATTATGAGAAATTTAAAAGGACTTTTAGGTCAAAATACTGGTCAGATTCTGTACAGAACATGATTAGAGATAACATTACCAACGGGAGATTTAATTTTAATCAAGAGCAGTCACCAACTACTTACTTTTTGGGAAAGGTGTGTTTGGTGCGTCATTTGGAACTGCGAATACCAGAGGAGTGTTTGGTAAATAAATTGTCTTACCATTTTGAAGAAGAGATAGTTCGTGCCAGACGCAGTGGACAAGTAAAGACCGTAGAAACAATGGAAACCTTGTTAGCCAGTTACGAAATGGAAGACTATTATCAAAGGTCCCGACGGCAAGGTGAATATTACAACAATAGAAGGGAGGAGACAAATCAAGAGTCGCGTCCAGGAACAAATCGATTTAACAATAATAATTATCACCGAAGGGTGAATGACCAATTTATAAACAATCGTTATCGCAACAATCATTACCCAAGTAATCACTATACTAATTATGATAATAACAGATACAGAACAGGCCGCAGGAATTTTGATAATGGGAGAGATTATTGGGATAATAACCAAGGGAACGATAATGGAAGAAATCAAAACAGAAATAGGAGCGTCGAGCATGATGGAGGAAGCAGGGAACAAAGGAGAGACATACCCTCGGAAAATCCACCAAGTAATGACCAGGGAACCCATATAGCTCGGGTAAACTATATCATGGCTGATGAGAGGAATCACCAAGAGGATCATCGTGGAAACTGTAAACCGAATCCCAATTCTGGGAATGCTGAGGGAAGGAATAGACGTAACGAAGAGGACATAGAACCGTATGTATATGATCCAACCTGCGACGATGCCATTGAAAGATTTACCACTGCATATAATTTACGGAATCCACCGGAAAACCATATTGGTAGAGCAGCCCGAACAGAGGCCAATACAAAATAATTAAGATAAATTATGTGGAATCAATTTAAAACCCCAAAATTCTAAACAACTGTAAGAACAACTTACTAAATATTTATTTCGAAACAATATAATTTAAAATAAAAAGACAAACCACCAAAATAATGTAAGGACAAATGATTAAATAATATTTATAAAGGAACTGATTTACAATGGAATGATAGAAAAATATATAAATAAAAACAATTTATGGTAATGTGCTCAAATAAGAAGAATAACGAATAATTTAATGACTCCAATGAAACTGAAGGAGGATAATAATTAATACAACAATAATTTAGAATCTCTCGGAATTGAAGATTATATAAGAAGAAATGATACGGAGAAAATGTCACAAGAAGGAAACTTAAAAGGATTTTAAAATAATGCCTATCAATAATGTTATGTGCTATTAGTTAATGGAAAAGAAGAAGGAATCAAGAAGAAGAAGAAGAAGAAGAAGGAATATATAAATAAATGTAAACAGCCACTGTATGAAGAATCCCAAAGGTGTTTAATATTAGTCGCTAATTGACTACTTATAATTTTTTTTATTTTTAATGTATTGACCGTAGAAATGTTCCGGCAATAATTTTTATGAGCAGGGATGATGTTCCCCTGGTCTCAGAAGGTGTAAGGATGGACAGCGGAGTAATGGACCCAAGAGTGGCCACCCGACTGGTACCACCGCACAGGATAGGGAAAAATGTTAGGGAAATTAAGTATTTTAGGGATAATGATGAAACAGCTGTATAGATTGATATTAGATTCCAGAAGTATAGATGAAGAAAATAGAAGGAAGATAGCAGACAGAAGCTTAATTGAGAAAGCTAATTTATAGAAGTAAATAAGAAAATAAATGTTAAAACAAGTTTTTATGATTAGTGTGACCAATCTTTATCAAGTAAAATGTGGAAGTACCACTACCCAGAGAATATAAATAATTGATGAATTTACCTCCAAGAGAGAGAGAGTTGAAAAGGAAACCAGCAATTACCATTAACCGAATAACAGGTATAAGACCAAACGAATAAAAAATATTATGAGTAAGAGGACAACAAGGTCAGATACGAGTTATGAGTTTATTAAACTAAACTTAATAGTTTAAACTTAATACTAAACTTAATTGAGACAAAATAAACTTCTTTTGAAGGGGGGGGTGTTATGTAACGTAACAGAATTGAGACCCCCAACGTTACATAAAAAAATGAATTAACTATGGTCAAGCACCATAGCCCGATATTAAGGTTACTCAGTAATTAGTACATCTGAGATGTACCTCAAGTTAAGAGATGTAATAAATAACGTTGAGTATGAAATACTATACCCATTAATGGTTAATGTAATAAATTGTACTTGTTTTTATACTGTAGCATGGTATTGTTCACAGAATATTTATTTTATGTTTTGAGTATAGTAAGAGTGAACTGTTGTTTTATAGGAATACTTAATCAGTGGTAATCCTTTTATTTGTGTTAAAATTGTCTTTAGACAATTAAGTATAATTACCTGTGTTAGGCATTATACTATGTTATATGTATTGACTAAAATGGAATAATGAAGTTGTTTTGAATTAATGTTTGTAAACTTGGCCAGGATGGCAATAAGTGTTTAAAAGTTGACAAGTAGTTCTGATAATTATGTTGTAAACTAATGAAAGGTCCCAGGACGAATTAATTAATGTAATAAAGTAAAACCAGGAAATTAAAATTAATGTAAATAACCATGAACCAGTAACTAAATGTACAGTAGGTCAGGTAAAGAAAATTAAGTTGAAAAACAAACAATATTATAACAGTTGTAAGAAAACCTATAGGCCTAAATTTAATATTTGTAAAAGGAAATTAATACCTTTTTAATAAGTCCAGTCCAATGAAACTGTAGTAAATTATATACGGTATAATAAGGTAGGTTGGGTGAGAATTTTAGGTAATTCGGTATAATTCCAAGCATGGAGTATTTTATTAAAAAAGAGTAGTAATATTTTATAATTCTGGCTCTAGGATATCAAATTTCATCCAATGACAGAAAATAATGGTTGTTAGGGCAACTAAAATGTAAAAAGGTTGTTGATTTTCAATCATTCGTTTCGATTGTTATGTGCTATTGAGTTGAGATGAGGAGACACATTTAAAAAATAATGATAAAATTTGAAAAAATATGAATCTAAATTAGTAAATCCAAATTGAAACCTAATTCTATAATACCACTGATGAATAATAAACCCAATTAGACTCCCAAATTATAACCAAATACCTCTAAAAGAGTCGAGAATTCCTCACTTCGTTCACCAGGATAATTCCGCTGGATTCGGTATTAAACCGATTTGCCATGTAATCAGAAGACTAATTGAGGGAAGCAAAGGCCGAAACTAACGGAATTATTCAGAAGATATATGACGACCTCGTTTCTGTAGAATTAACCTTCACCTTCAAGAAGAAGCTATAATATGATTTCCATTCCACCGTGACTGACAAGAGAAGAACGGCAGTCAGAAGAGTTCCTGGGGCTTTCCTGTACATCACACCATCAATTTTATTAAGGATCAGAACACTTTTTCCTGGATGAATGTAATCTAAGCAGACCATCTTCTACTGTTTACAGACGTCCAATGCCATTTTGAGATTCGCCAGTCCGGTAAAACCAACTTATTTTTAATTTCAATATATTTAGAGTTAATAACATTTTAATACTTGAGTAACCTTAATTTTGCATTACCTGGCCGTACTAATGGTTAAAAGAATCTAACGAACCCTGGGATAAGAGATATTTAGTATTATATTTAATTTGTATAAGTCAAAAGGAACTTGGTCAATTGACAATCGATCTACAATTGTATAATCGATTTATTGATATTATTATCTTGAAGAGAACTGTTAGTGTGAAAAAAAGTACAAAATTAATAAAGAATCTTTCTTGTATAAGATAATGTTTTATGTTATTGCAGCATAGGTATTATATGTTGTGGATAGAGTAAGTTACAGGAAAAGGGTGAATAAAATCTGGTGAACGGTTAACCTAGACACAAGCCTATTACAAATAATAGCGCTAATTGTCAACAGCTGGTGGAACGGGAGATTGCCGAACTAGCGTGTTTCCTGTACCAAATTTGAATGAAATTATCTAATACAGAGGGACTAGGGTTGGCAAGAATTCTTAATACATTCAGTCAATACATGACGTATATCGTTAATATTGCGTAGCTATTGAATAATTGGGTAAACCTGTAGAATAGTACAGTTAAAAGTTAAATTAACATAATCACAAATATATTTGCCTATTAAATTTGAATTACAGGAGGTCATCTATAAGACTACATAATTAATAATATAAATAATATTTATAAATAACAGATTGATTAAACGCAAGTAATAAATAGGCGATTCGTTACAAATTGACACATACCAACGTGGAGCTGAATTAAACCCCGCAACCCCAAACGATCTTAGTGATAATTAGTTGCAAATTAGCGAACCCAACAGTGGGACATCATCATCTTCTATTAACACAATAAACCCGTTTTATTGCAAATTGCTGTCTTCAACGTGGGACTTGGCGTTGATACACGGGAGTCTCATATAAGTAAATAAAGTAACATCATAATCTAATTTATTACAATATATATACTCAATTTTTAAATAAAAAATACAAGATTCTTATGCTTGAGGATCGTGTTTTTAAAAACTAAAGTTGAAAATTGTGTTAAATTTTGTTTATTACATATAAGTTTTACAATATATATATATATACTCAATTTTTTAAATAAAAAATGCAAGATTCGAGTTAACAAGGGAAACATTAAAAAATTTTAAATTTTGTTTTTTTAACATTTTTAATATTTACAAAATTCTTCACAACATTTAAAATCATTTTATATAATTGAATGTACTTCAAGTCTTTAGAAGAATCTACTAAAAATGTTGCCCTGTAGGCGGCCTTAGTCTATATCGTTTTTAGCGATGTTTACCAAATTTTTTGTACCAATTATTTTAATTTTGATTAAATACCCCCCTTTTTCACCAGGTGTGGCCAATGTTTTCCTTGTTCCCTCAGTTTGAAACATTACAGTTTGTTCAAAATGGAGATTGTTTTTGTCATTTTCGTTAGTTTTTACAGATGTAAAAACTTTATCAAATTCATCCTCATCCTCCTCCTCATTATCTATATCTATTGTAAACTTTTCACTATTGTTATCACACCTCATATTATTTTTTATTAAAGAATTAATAATTATAAATGTCGATTTTAATATATTTTTTCTTTAAAATTTACAATTGTATTTAAATATTCATATATTTCATCAATATCAAACAAATAATTATTTAGTAGTGATAAATCCTTTTGTGAGCGAACTAGTTTTAATTCTAAAGCAATTCTAATATTTTTTGTTATTTCTATTAGTCTACTATATAAATTAAAAACATCTACATCATCAGAATTGATAATGTCGGTTTTAATTTTCTTTAATATATCTTCCCATAAGCATAAAGACGAAAGTCCATAAAAATATAATAGTTTAATGATATCTTCTAACGAAACATATTCCTCGATGTGGTGAGATGTCCATTGCTAGAAAAACAAAAAATTTATTAGCCTTCCGCTAAAAATTTATCGATTTCTAGCAATAATTCTTTATTTTCATCATTATCATTCAATCCGCTAATCCCACCCGTAGAACCAAAACCGTTATCACCTCTCAGTACTATCTAAAGTTGATGTCTCTCTCAGTTCCGGTTCTTCAGTCTTTTCACAAATCAGTTGCGCGATTCGATCACCTTTATTTATGTTAAAATACGCTGACGAATGGTTAAAAATAACCACACCTACGTTCCCTCTATAATCTCTATCTACCACACCAGCTCCAACGTTGATGTGATATTTAAGAGCCAATCCTGAACGTGGTGCAATTCTCCTGTAATAACCGTCAGGTATTTTAACAGCTAAATCAGTTTTTACTAATTCTTTTCTGTTAGCATTAATTTTATAATTATACGCACTACGGAGATCAAAACCCGCAGACTGATTAGTTAACTTTTCAGGTGGATAAGCGTTTTTAGATAATTTTTTAAAATAAAGAATTGATGCGGCCATTATTGTTTCTATAACATACAAATAATCGTTTTTGTTACATAACTAATTTGTAAATAAAGTTTTTAAGTATAGAAAAAAATAATAATTACCTAATAGAGTTTGCTGTATAAAAACGATGTAGAAACAACTTGTTGATTCTTCTTATTGAAGGAGTTTGAGCGTGTACAATATAATTCTAAGGCGCTTTATATATACTGTTTCTCGCTATAGGAAAAGCTGGTTGACCTTTCAATTAAACCGCACCCAAGAAAGATTATCTTGCATTGCAAAAACGGTGCGCGTGTTACACAACAATAATTCAAAGTATAAAGATTAGATCACTCTGTTGTTCTACTTTTTACGCAACTATATAAAGATAGATAATACAACCACACACATAAGGAGCTGACAATAAACTTTACTTTACATAAGAAGAACAAGTAACTGACGTAAGTATAAAAATTATACAAGGATAATAAATTTTTATAATTATAGAACCGATATGAATATTGTTTGTTTAAATATATTTTTATAGATTGCAATGGACAAAAATCTGCCATTTAAAAAAAGACAATTTGTCAGAAATACTGTTGAGGAAGAATATGCTTCATCTCGTGAAACAACACCTTCGCCACAACCTGGTCCGTCACATATACAAGATTTGGAGTCAACAACAACATGGTCAACACCACCATCATCTCCAGCAGCATCATCATCATCATCATCATCAATAAATTTAAAATTAAAAACAGCGAGATTACAACAAATTGTTGAATCAAATAGTTTCATAGAAATAGAGAATGCGTTTAAAAGAAATTTAAAAACATTTTTATAAAAACACTAATAATAATTATAAGGACATTTGTTTGTTATTAGATTACATTAAATTAAATATAGTCACAATTTTAAGTAACATAATTTCAATCCAATAAAATTCAACATAGTTGTTGAATGCACATACATAAAACCTGTCATAAATGAAACACAGGACAGATCATTTAAAACAAAAAACATTCCGGTTTTAGAAAACGATAATTTAAATATGATATTAAATAATTCGATTAGAGAGATTTGTCACGATGAAAACGTATATATGGGAAAAGGTTCCGGATGGAGTCTTCACTGTATAGACAGAATTTTACTAAGAATAAATCAATTTAAACCATTAAGAGGTGCTTCATATATTCCACTTCCAAAATTCTTACAAAATAAAACGTGTAATAAAAAAAAAATGATATTTTTTGTTTTAAATGGTCAATCCTGTGTCGTTATGTTACTGGACCTCACATTGAACGGGTTAATTTTCGTTATTTTAATTTAGAAAATAAGTTTGATTTTAAACATATACTTTCCTACACCTTTAATCCAAATTTCTCGTTTTGAAAAAAATAATGTGTCTATAAACATTTATTCTATCGATGAAAAAAATCAATTTTTCCTCTTAAGTGTGTAGGGAAGAAAAGAATAATCATTTTGACCTTTTAGTATTAAATAAATTGAATAATGCTAATTACCATTATTGTTATATAAAGGATTTTTCCAAGTTAATAAGACCGCAGTTAACAAAACATACAGAAGTAATTGAAATATGTAAACGTTGTTTTTCGTTTTTTACTAAAAAGTCAAAAAAATTAAAAATTCATAGTAGATATTGCGGAAAGTATTTGCCTGTAAAAATAGTATTACCAACTACTGACAACAACATTAAAATTTAAAAATTTTCATTATCAATATAGGGTTCCTATTGTGGTATATGCAGATTTCGAATGTATTTTGAAACCTGTTAGTACTTGTTTGCCCAACCCCGAAAACAAATTTACTACAGTTAACGAATTCATATTCCGATGAGTTTTTGCGTATATTTTGTTATAGATAGCAATATCTCTGAAAGTATTAGAAACCAATTACCTTCAGAACCTTACTTATATCGTGGTAAAAATGCTGCGAAAAAATTTATGACATATTTAGTTGAAAAAATTAATTTAATCAGTTTACTTATTAAACAAAATATGCCTTTACATATGAATCAAGGTGATAAAATAAAATTTAAATTGGCTACACATTGCGAAATGTGTAACAAGGAATTTACGTTATTATATCCCAAAGTTCGCGATCATTGTCATTAAACTGGTCAATTTCATGCGGCATTATGTAATACGTATAACTTGAAATGACAACAACAGAAATTTGTACCAGTTTTCATACATGGTAGTTCTAATTATGATTCGCATTTTATAGTGCGTCAATTGGGCTATGATGTAAAAAATATTCATGTAATTCCTAATACTAGAGAAAAATATATTTCTTTTGCAAAGAAAACACATTCGGGTTTAAATATTATGTTTGTTGACACTTATCGTTTTATGAGTTGTTCATTACCTGACCTCAGTAATAATCTACCTAAGGATAAATTTGTTTATACTGGAACATTTTTTTCTGCAGACAGTATGCCGCTAGTTACCAGGAAAGGTGTGTATCCTTATGAATATACGAATTCCTGGAAAACGGAAAAATGTAGATTACCTCCAAAAGATTGTTTTTATAGTTCGCTAAATGATTCGGAAATTGGAAATGATGATTATGAACATGCGTGTAAAGTTTGGAATCATTTTATATACAAACTCTTGGGGAGTATAGCGATCTTTATTTAAAAATTGATGTTTTATTATTGCGTGATATTTTTGAAAATTTTAGATCTCTTAGTATGCAATCTTATAAACTAGACTGTGCACACTACTTTACAGTACCAGGTTTTGCTTTTGATGAAATGTTAAGTTATACAAAAATTAAACTGGAATTATTAACCGAGTATGAAATTACTTACTTTTTGAAAATGGGGTGAGGGGGGAAAGTGTTTGCATAAAAAAAGAATCTGTTGCTAACAATAAATATAGTCGAGAAACATTTGATGTAACTAACCCAATTAAATTTTTAACTTATTTAGACTAGACGTGAATATCTGTACAGTTGGGCAATGAGTAAATGTATGCCATATGCAGGTTTTACTTGGAAAGATCCTAACGATAATTTTAATTATTAGATATTGCAGATGATTCTCCCGTTGGTTATATTTTAGAAGTAGACATCGAGTATCCTCATCACTTACATGATCATCATAGCGATTTACCGTTTCTACCAGTTAATCAATGCGTTAAAGGAACAAAACAACAAAAATTTTAAACAACATTAGAAAATAAAGAAAAATATGTCATTACATTAATTTAAAACAAGCTGTTAAACACGGTTTAAAAGTTATAAAAGTTCATTGTATTATAGAATTTTTGCAGGGTCCTTGGTTAAAAACGTACATCGACTTAAATACAGAAAAACGAAAACAAGCTAAAAATGATTTTGAAAAAGATTTTTTAAAATTATTAAACAACTCGGTGTTCAGTAAATGTATGGAGAACATTAGAAAAAGAATTGACCTTAAACTTGTAAGTGATGAGAAAAAATTATGAAATTTAATTACACAACCAGTGTATTTAAAGACAGAATAATTTGTAATAAATCGTTATGTGCGGTATTATCGGATAAAAAACGTTTATTTTTAGATAAACCAATATACATTGGATTTAGCGTATTAGAAATAAGTAAAACGTTAATGTATGATTTTCATTATGATATAATGAAGAAAAAATATGGTGAAAAGCTTTTGCTCTTATATAGAGATACAGATAGCTTTTTTTACGAAATTCATACAGAAGATTTTTATAAAGACATATTAGATTCAGATTTATTTACACACTTTGATACATCAGATTATTCGCCCAATCATCCATGCTATTCGGTTGAAAATAAAAATTTATTGGTAAATTTAAAGATGAATGTGTGGGTGTACCGATTAAAGAATTTATCGGCTTACGCTCTAAATTATATACATTTAAAACCACGGATAACAAAATTAAAAAAGAGCAAAAGGAATTAAAAAAAACGTTATTAGCAAACATATAAGCTTTGAAGATTTTAAAGAGTGCGTCTATTCAAAAACCGTTTTTAAAAATAATAAACCCGTAACTATAAATGAGGATAATAATAAAATAAATAGCTATAGAATGATGAAATTATTCCGATCGAAAAAACATTCAGTTGAACGATTACGTGCAACAAATTGGCATTAAGTAATTTAGACAATAAAAGAATCCTTTGTGATAATTTAATAGATACACTGCCCTACAGTCATTATTCATTGGTGAATGATGGAACAAGTTTTTAACACGTGAAACAAATATAATCCGCGGAAGAATGTAGTTTATAACATTTATGATACTAAAAATATTGGGCTTAAAAATTTTAATATGTGTAATTGTAAAATATTTAAATTTGTACCTGAAAAGGTGAATGAGTACAAAGTAATGTTAAACATACAACATAATCAATTTAAGCTAGTTGATAGTATAGATGATGTTACTAATGGTCTTTATAATCAGCAGAAAGTTAATAAATGTAGTTATCAACATTATGTAAAAACATTATAACAATTGTATGTTTATGTTGAAAAAATAAAGAAAAGAAATATGTATATTTCTAAAGAATTTTCTTTTTTCCCCACATGATTTAGTAAGATATTCAAAATACGAATTAGCCGTGTAGATTAAATCGTTTCTTAATTCGATGTATAGTTTCATAGGTTCGTCCCGATTAATTCGTATTTTTATTTTTCAAAATATGGATGCCGACTTTTCTATCATGATGAAAACGCGTGTTATTACACAGTTTCCTTGGGTGTGGTTTAATCGACCACATACATTCACGTGTTACTGCATAATTTCCTTGGGCGCGGTTTAATCGAAAGGTCAACCGCATGCGTTCACATGTTATTGAGTAATTTCCTTGAACACGTGATTGGAGATCACGTTGCTTACATCATAACCAGCCTTGGTCATGACCTTGATTGTGGCCTAGGTCAAGGTCATCTTTGTTTGCTTCAGGGGGCATTGACCTTGTCCCAGAACATACAAACATATACTACTTCTGATTATTATGATAGAAAAATAGGAGAAATTGTAAAATTAATAAATGTATTTCACTAAACAAAAATCATACCTTCCAAATAGAGAGGAAGGACTAAATGTGTTTAGTTACTTATAAGTAGTGTGTTCCTTATAAAATGGCTTATCATGTAACAAATTAATGCCTCATCATTTAATGTTCCACACATTTATGGATTAAGTAAGGTGTATAAAGTAAATATCCCGCTGAGACCGATAGCTCTTGGTTTGGTACTAACTTTCAAAATATTAGTTACCTATCATTACTCCCCTTTCTGAGAGTTACAGTTACATTGTCTGAGATTCAAAGCATGTTTATAACATTATTAGTTATTCTTGATAATGACATACTAGTAAGTTTTGGTCAATCTCTTTCCAAGCATGAAAACAAATATTCACTGTTCTTATATATTGTTACGTGATATTTTGCCCATCAGCTTGATGTTTAACTGCATGAATAAAATATGTTTATAATTCCCAAAAGTACCAAGAAACATGATAGTTTTTGTGTCAAGAACTAATTATTTAAATACTTAGTTGAATACTATTTGTTTCTTTTGTTATTTAATTAAAGTTAACTAAGGTTCTAATAATTATGTTTATTATAGTTAAAGGAATGCAAATAATAGTTATGTTAACTATTAAAGTTAATAAGTAAGGAGGACCATGTTTTGGAAATCACTTAGTGTTTTGTTGTATTTATAAAAAGTGTATTATATACAGAAAGTTAAGAAGAATTGTCATCTGTTACTAATAATTATTAGTAATTAGTTTGGTTGTATTGATTAATATTATACGTAGTAATATTAATAAAACAAATGTTAATAATAATAGGAAAGTACCAAAATTAATAATTGTAAAGATTTGTAAAACTAGGCATGTTAAGCTTAGATAGTTCAGGGATTTGGAATAAGAATTTATATTAAAATTAGAATAATCAATGTCAGGTTAAGTTATATTATTACTAATTGTGTCCAATAGTTTTAATAAAGTGAAGAGTACAAGAAGAACTAATAATAAATAATTTTGAGACAAATAATTAAAAGTGTAAAATGGTAACTCAAGAAATATGTAATTGAAGATAGTCAAAAGTGGTATCAAAATAATCAGTGTTCCATCACAAACTCTGAAATACTAATAAATTGAAGATCAAAGATCTTGTAGAAAGGTTATGACAATTTAAAGAAAATGGAAGGTAAAATATTAGAAGTTTGTTTATGTTGAGGCTCAAATAGCACCATAGTAACATAAAATGTTAGAATTCACACCAATAAAAGCTAAGATAGGCCTTAGCAACTAAAATGTTATAAGTTAAATAAGGAGTACATTATTGGATCTACAAGAAAAAGGTTGATATTAAAATAAGAGCGACTAATCCAAGATATTGTAAATTTCAAATCTGTGAACTTAAAGAAAAGTTAAATAATACTACTAAATAAAAATAAATAGAAGAAAGAAGTACATTATCATTCTAAAGAAGTAAACCAAGGAATCTATGAAGAAATACCATCAATCTATCCAGGAAGAGAAGTATTTATTGATAAATAACTAAACTGAACAATTTTCAGCAAAGCCTAGGCCACTCTTCTCAAAGACATTGTTTACACTTTTAATCAAAACAATTTTGAACTTTCATGGTGAAAATAATCGATGATTAATATTATTTTCAGTATAAAAAACTATTAATATAGAATAATACTATCATCTAAAGTGAACTATACCTTAAAAACACTGAAATCAACATAACCTAGACACTGCACATTGTAAACTATTAATATAATCTTGTTAAGACACTTTGTAATTTATTGTAATCCCATGTGTTTTGGTACTTTTCCTAACATCTGTCATTTATATCGTAGTCAAAAGGACTTAACGTAAAAACATACTATTTGTATTTTATTTAGTAATTATACAAAATAAAACAAATGTATTGTCCCTGGATCATGAAGAGCTACTGCTGCCATTCTGAGCATATTTAAAGAACAACCAGTCAGACTTTGTTAATAATTATATTTGTCTTTTAAAACATTTAAAAAAGATAATAAAGGATTTGAGTACAACAACTACAGATAAAAGGTTTTCGTTTCTTTATTTAATGGATACATAAATGTGTATGATATTATAAACACCATATCAGTGACTTAATTTGCTTCATCAACTAGTTTAAGTTGGCAACACTCACTATCAGGAAGTATGTGGCAGCCAATTTGAATCTGCTGTGCTGAGTTTTAGTTATCACAATCGTCTATTAAATAAAAGATTAAAAGAGATTGAATTATAGCTGGAAAAGAAACCTTTATGATATTTTAAAATAATACTTACTAATTTACAAATACATTTTATTTGCAACCTTTGATTGCAAATTGGCGCTCAACAAATATTACCCTGACAACATACTCATCCTTAAAATATAAACAAAGTACACATTAAATAACCAAGAAATAAACAAGGTACAATTTAGACAGGTAAGGAGTCGACACGTTACAATATTCAACGCTCTGAATGCACCTGGTGGCATAGTGATTCAACTATTAATATTCTGTATTCATTCATTCTACCTCCATTCTGACTTCAGACAAAAATTATATAAAACACTTTGTGGGTCCCAGAGTCAAGGTGGTGGCAAAAGAAGGTGATTGTTAAGTGGCACATTGGACGGATGCCACATTAAATGCTATTTTGAAAGTTCAAGTGTTTGGACTGAAAGTTGTGTGTGTGTGTGTGTGTGTGTGTGTGTGTGTGTGTGTGCACGCGCGTGTGACTTGATATATGATGAGATATATCATATGTATGATGTAAGACTTACTATTCTAATGATGATTAGTGATGCAGTTTATTGTAATCTAAAGCTATATAAGTGATTTTGCAAGCTGAAAGCAGGTCCATAGATAGAAGGTTTTAAGGTAAATTTCAACTATTTAGAAGCAGTAATAACTAATGATGTATTATTAATGTTGTGTATTCATTTGTTTCAGTTATATTTATTTACATCCATGAATGAGATTATCTGTGAAAAAGTGGATTCTTTTGAGACATGTGAACTATATCCAAGAAATTCACTTCAAAATCAGTCTGTTTTCTCGCCTACACCTGTGCAGTTACAGCAGTCTACACCAGTTAACAGAAACAATAACCATCATCAGTGTGATATTTGTTCAAAATCATTTACACGATCAGGCAATTTGTTCACACATAAGTTAATACATTCTGGCATTAAGAAGTACCAGTGTGACGTTTGTTCAAAATCATTTACACAATCAGGTCATTTGACCAAACATAAATCAACACATTCTGGCATACAGAAGAAGTACGAGTGCGATGTTTGTACAAAATCATTTAATCATGCGAGCAATTTGTCACAACACAAATTAATACATTCAGGCATTAAGAAGTATCAGTGCGATGTTTGTATAAAATCATTTACACAATCAAACAGCCTGGCAAGACATAAGTTGATACATTCTGGCATTAAGAAGTACCAGTGCGATGTTTGTACAAAATCATTTATGCGATCGGGCAATTTGGTCACACATAAGTTAATACATTCTGGCATTAAGAAGAAGTACGAGTGCGATGTTTGTACAAAATCATTTAATCATGCGAGCAATTTGTCACAACACAAATTAATACATTCAGGCATTAAGAAATATCAGTGCGATGTTTGTATAAAATCATTTACACAATCAAACAGTCTGGCAAATCATAAGTTGATACATTCTGGCATTAAGAAGTACCAGTGCGATGTTTGTACAAAATCATTTACACAATCAGGCAATTTGGTCACACACAAGTTAATACATTCTGGCATTAAGAAGTACCAGTGCGATGTTTGTACACAATCATTTACACAATCAAACAGTTTCGCACAACATAAATTAACACATTCTGGTATTAAGAAGTAACAGTGCAATGTTTGTTCAAAATCATTTACACAATCATGCAGTTTGGCACAAGTTAGTACATTCTAGAATTAAGAAGTACCAGTGTGATGTTTGTACAAAATCATTTATCATGTCTCCTTTTTGTCACAACACAAGTTAAAATGGTGTGCATTAACAAGTATCAGTGTGATGCGTGGACAATAGCATTAATGCTGTTACAACACATGGTAATACATTCTGGCATTATGAAGTACATGTGCGATTTTTGTCCAAAAATATTTACTGGGTAAGCTGTAAGCTGTACAACAGAATTCAGTACATTAAAAATTACTGATGTGATGTAAGTACATAAATATTAACTATGTCCTCCACTTTTTTGTTTTGTTACATTAAGCAATAGCAGTCTGATATTTGTAACAAATTCTTTTCTTGATTGATAATTTATCGCAGAATAAATTGATTCATTGGTCATTTGTCTGAGATAAATTGATCTATTTGAGAGGTATCAGTGTGAAATATGTACAAAAACAATTAAATACCCAAGGAGTTTTAAAATACAGTGAATTAGAACTTACCATTCTATAATTTGTAAACAAAATCTCACCAACAAGAATATTAACACAAACAGAATAATGCATACTCTCATAAGTGGTCGTGGGATATTTGGCACTGGAAAACAGGTGACATTTGTAAGAATATTTAACTTATGAATTAAAATTATTAATTTATATGTTGCATCATAGTGTGAAATTGATTTTTTAGCCTGTAATTTGGTTTATCACAGCATGAATAAAGTGTATAGTTACCTATACAGCCTTCCAGTGTTATCAATTTCAAAATTCAAACATTACTTGATTCAAATATAATATTAATATATACACAAAGTTGCAAATAAAATAACACTATTTTTTCATAACATCAAATTTTTATAAAAGAAAAAAAATTAGAACACCCAATTTCTAGAGGCAATTGGCAACTCTGTGGCACAATGGAAACATTCTGGTATACGTGAAGGCTTTACGTTAAATGTTTTTAATACCTTACTCACTGTAATTAGAAAAACAACACTGAACATATGCTAATGACAAATGTAAAACAAAACAGGTTAGACACCATGCTGCAAACAAATTGTATCAACTGTTTAAAAATTGATTATGTTTATGAAAATTAAAACCAGAATGTGCTGTACACTATCATATATTGATACAAAAGCATTTTGTGAGGACTAAATCTCAGATTTACCTGTAATGTGACAGTAAAGAGAGCAAATACACGACATGATGTATACTTGGGCTGCATCCACTAAGGAAAAGTATACTGCCTGACATATATTCGGGCTTAGACTGGAAAGTGTTAATGGAATGTTATAGTTAAGAAAATAATTTGTAATGTATTGGTACTACATTGCTACATTTAGCTGTTCTCCCTTGATTTTTAAGCAGTGTCCGTGTCCTTTTATAATCTGATTTTTTTTTAAACTAATATTTTTCTTGTTATTTATGTTTTATAGGCTTGTTGAATATAAAAAATAATAAAATTTTGAAAATCTGATCCCCATTGAGTGAATAACAAACCGCAGGGCGAAAACTCAGCAAATCATGTACTCGTTTGCGTGGAACTTTTGTTGGACTTTGCATCTCTTATGTATAGTATCCAGGAATTTACAACTGAGAAAGCCAAAAAGTGAAGGATGATCTTCCATATCCATTTTCTTGTCCTGGAAAAGATATGGTAGTACTCCATCTGCTGACTGAATACATTGATTCCTCCCATACATTTATTGTAATTTCTCACAACAGCAGGACAGGGTGTAATGGGGCGAATTAGGTTTTTTTTATTTTATTAATTTTGGTTTGATTTTGTTGGAATTGCGCAATTCACTTCATATATGTGGCCAGCCCCAGTTTGAATATAAAGCGTAGTTCTAACCAAGAGGAGCAGTACGCAATAGCTGTTATGAAATATTTATAAAGGAATGTCATGTTGTCAACTGTCACGATTCTAAGAACTTTGTGGTTGTGTGACATCCACTCACCAATGCGCCAGCACCAACATCTGTGGAGCGCCTAACACACGTTAAACGAAAGGCGCAAAACATGGCTTGATGCGAATTTTGCCTAACATATGCTCTCAACATGCCGGAAACATAACTGTAAGCCACACCCATTTATGTGACGAAAGTAAAGGCAGTGAAATTTCATCGACATCCAACCCACATAAAAACCCATGTGTTATGAACAGTGACAAACGATTCGATCATGAGGCATTGTAAGTTCCGCTATGCCTAACTTATGGTGGGAGACTTTGTTAGTAACTCTCACCCCATTTGAACAAAATTCTCAGCCCGGCCGGGTGCGGAAAAAATTGTGTGCACATAACAGTTTAATTTCATCATGAAGAAAGTGGTAACCAAAAATATAACATTGCAAAACAGAAGTAGTGAACTGAGTGGGCCAAAATCAAATGAATAATAAACTTTGGGCATTTAAAGAATACGAGCCACGTGGCAGTGAAAGGAGTGAAGCCGTCGGGTAACCAGTAACCGTACTTTCAACAAATTTTTATAAAGGGTTTTTGTGCAAACATGTCAAATAATAGTAGTTGGTTTTGTAACGGTGTGAATGTGAGTGTAAATAGCAGAGTGGGCTGTCTAATTAAGGTAAGGTGTATTGTAATTCTGTAAGTGTAAGTGTAATACCACTATGTAACTAACATCACAAGCTTTATACATTTTCCATGATTTTGGATCATTTATACAAAGAGGCCAAATAAATAACAATTTAATACTTAAAGAAAATTTTGAAGTATAAAATAAAATTTTAATTAATTTCTCTTTAAAAAATGTGTTGTGTAAGTTATTATGATAACCTATAATCATATTTGCATTTTAACGTTCGTGTTGCGGACTCTGGCAGAAGGCGAAACAAGGTAGGTGGAAAATAAAATAATTTTTTGTATTTGTATGTGAATAGAATGTTATATTTGGCGCCCGAACAGGGACTCGAACCCTGGACCCTTAGACTCAGTCGGTAGAGCATTAGGGCTTTAACCTAAGGGTCCTGGGTTCGAGTCCCTGTTCGGGCGCCAAATGTAATATTCTGTCCCTGTTATTTCGGGCGCAAAATGTAATCTTCTATTCACATACAAATGCACAAATTTATTTTATTTTCCACCTACCTTTCCGCCTTCTGCCAGAGTCCGCAACACGAATGTTAAAATGCAAATATGATTATAGGTTATCGTAATAACTTACGCAACGCATTTTTTTAAAGAGAAATTAATTAAAATTTTATTTTATACTTCAAAATTTTCTTTAAGTATTAAATTGTTATTTATTTGGCCTCTTGGCTCAAATGATCCAAAATCTTTGAAAATGTATAAAGCTTGTGATGTTAGTTACATAGTGGTATTACACTTACACTTACAGAATTACAATACACCTTACCTTAATTAGACAGCCCACTCTGCTATTTACACTCACATTCACACCGTTACAAAACCAACTACTATTATTTTATTGACATGTTGCACAAAAACCCTTTATAAAAATTTGTTGAAATTACGGTTACAGGTTACCCGACGGCTCACTCCTTTCGCTGCCACGTGGCTCATATTCTTTAAATGCCCGAAAGTTTATTATTCACTTGATTTTGGCCCGCTCACTTCACTAATTCTGTTTTGCAATGTTATATTTTTGGTTACCACTTTCTACATGATGAAATTAAACTGTTATGTGCACACGGTTTTTCCCGCACCCGTTATGTTCAAACGGCCGCCGCCAACTCACCACAACACCACTGCTGATTCACATTTTTGCTATATAATTTCGATGGAAGTTTGTGTCCAGTCGGCAGACGCACTACGGTTCGCGTCCAGCAGATTATGATGTTACTTTCCGACTGCCTTACATGCTGCCGGGCATTACTGACTCAGGTGAACCAATTTCGTCGCCGTCCACAGCCTTCGTTGTCGAAGTGTTAGTGGCTGTACAGGTGGCACACAAGATTTACGTGTGCTGTACGACGACGATATTTCACTGCCTTTTCTTTCGTTTAGCGTGGATTAGGCGCTCCACAGATGTTGGTGCTTGTGCATTTGTGAGTGGATGTCACACAGACGCAAAGTTCGTAGAATCGTGACAGTTGACAACATGACATTCCTTTATAAATATTTCATAACAGCTATTGTGTACTGCTCCTTGGGTAGAACTACGCTTTATATTCAAACTGGGGCTGGCCACATATATGAAGTGAATTGTGCAATTTTAACAAAATCAAACCAAAATTAATAAAATAAAAAAAACTCCTGATTCGCCCCATTTCCGCATCAGTCCTTGTGAAAGCAACTAGACGCTACAGTCTAGGGGGGTAATAGTGAGTGTGGATGGGCGGTGACTCAGTTACAGGTCACGAGGGAGATGTGGTTTATGGCTAGGATGAGGCTGGAATAGGCCAAGATGCCTAGCGCAGAACACATTAATATGTAACGGGTATCAGGGGTTAAGGGATTAAAAGGGGGTAGTAGAAAAAAAAATATATATTTGTATATACTTTTTGTGCCTGCCATTAAATTGATGTT
Organism: Magicicada septendecula; assembly: GCA_034769895.1. Lineage (NCBI taxonomy): Eukaryota > Metazoa > Arthropoda > Insecta > Hemiptera > Cicadidae > Magicicada > Magicicada septendecula. The sequence continues at coordinate 13,566,717 of CM068371.1, read as the reverse complement.
TTGCATTTTTGGTTGTATTATTGTTTATGTGTATCAATAGTGTTATTGAATTATATTGTTTAGGATATATGTATAATCAAATGTTAAGATAAGGCAGTTTATATTTTAAGTAAATATTCAATTTATTTGTTTTTTTTTCAATTAACAATAACAAAGAGATTTAATCCATTCAGATAAGAGATTTTGTTTTGTTTTTATACAATCTGATTTTGAACTTATTTTAAATGATGAGTTTGTTTAAAAAATATTATAGGTGTGTGTGTGTGAGCCCAGTATCTGCTAAAGGCAGCCCAGTTTGCATATAAGGGGGAACATATCGGTTGAGGATCTGGCATGATCTAAGCCAGGGATTTGGAGTTTGGGGAGGCATGTTAGGAGGTGAGGTGAGCTGTGGCATGTATCTGTTCGATTTTTCGGTGTTGGGATCTTGTGCAGAGAAGTCCAGTGATCTCGTTCAGATGCGTCCATAGTCGCCAAGCCAGGGGGGTTGTTTACCCATGACGTGTAAGAGGAAAAGGGGGTTGTTGGCACCAGTTCCTCACCGGTCCTCTTAGGGGTTAAGCAATGAGATTTCTTCTGTTTTGGACAGAAGATTTCTCATTGGGGGGTATTGTAATGGGGCGAATTAGGAGGTTTTTTATTTTATTGATTTTGTTGGAATTGCGCAATTCACTTCATATATGTGGCCAGCCCCAGTTTGAATATAAAGCGTAGTTCTAACCAAGAGGAGCAGTACGCAATAGCTGTTATGAAATATTTATAAAGGAATGTCATGTTGTCAACTGTCACGATTCTAAGAACTTTGCGGTTGTGTGACATCCTCTCACGAATGCGCCAGCACTAACATCTGTGGAGCGCCTAACACACGTTAAACGAAAGGCGCAAAACATGGCTTGATGCGAATTTTGCCTAACATATGCTCTCAACATGCCGGAAACATAACTGTAAGCCACACCCATTTATGTGACGAAAGTAAAGGCAGTGAAATTTCGTCGACATCCAACACACATAAAAACCCATGTGTTATGAACAGTGACAAACGATTCGATCATGAGGGATTGTAAGTTCCGCTATGCCTAACTTATGGTGGGAGACTTTGTTAGTAACTCTCACCCCATTTGAACAAAATTCTCAGCCCGGCCGGGTGCGGAAAAAACCGTGTGCACATAACAGTTTAATTTCATCATGTAGAAAGTGGTAACCAAAAATATAACATTGCAAAACAGAAGTAGTGAAGTGAGCGGGCCAAAATCAAATGAATAATAAATTTTCGGGCATTTAAAGAATACGAGCCACGTGGCAGTGAAAGGAGTGAAGCCGTCGGGTAACCAGTAACCGTACTTTCAACAAATTTTTATAAAGGGTTTTTGTGCAAACGTGTCAATTAAATAATAGTAGTTGGTTTTGTAACGGTGTGAATGTGAGTGTAAATAGCAGAGTGGGCTGTCTAATTAAGGTAAGGTGTATTGTAATTCTGTAAGTGTAAGTGTAATACTACTATGTAACTAACATCACAAGCTTTATACATTTTCCATGATTTTGGATCATTTATACAAAGAGGCCAAATAAATAACAATTTAATACTTAAAGAAAATTTTGAAGTATAAAATAAAATTTTAATTAATTTCTCTTTAAAAAATGTGTTGTGTAAGTTATTACGATAACCTATAATCATATTTGCATTTTAACGTTCGTGTTGCGGACTCTGGCAGAAGGCGAAACAAGGTAGGTGGGAAATAAAATAATTTTTTGTATTTGTATGTGAATAGAATGTTACAAGGGTACATCAACATGTTGATTTTTCTTCTTTGACCATCGTTTCACATTTTTAGAGGGTGTTGATCCAAAAAGGTAGAAGCTATCAATACTTTTTTTGTATCTTGCCACTCAACAAAAACATTTTTATTTTCCAAAACATTGATTACATTGTCGTGTTTCCATATGACAATCTTGTTCTGTGTCTACCTCTACTCCACTAACACAGTTTCTCATGATTGTGCCAGAACCTTCAAGCTCAATGGATGAAAGCTTTTCTAGCAATGAGACTGAGGTGAAGTGCCTGTCAAAAATAAAACAGCTTTGTGGGGGTATAGTTCTCACAGTGTCATCACCACCGATGGCCCAAGCCCTAGTTCAGGATTTAACAATTCTGTAGTCTGTCCTTGGTAAACTACAAAATCTAGTACTAAGCCAGGAGAAGCTGTAGTTACAAAAACCTTGAAACCAACAGGTTGAGGCTTGTTTGTCACAAATTGTCTAAAAGGCCACCTCCCAGTAAAAGGGGTCATTTGCTCATCTATGCTGTAGGTTTGGAAGTTACGAGGCAAACACATACACAAGTTTTTAACGGCACTGATGATCGGTTGTATTTTCCATAGCCGGTTTGTTTTGTGTCCTTCAGGATTTGCAGTATCTACTAAGTGAAAAAGATTCCTTAGCATAAGAAATCTATCTCGAGACATGAATTCAGATACACATGACAAAATATAATCTCTTTGCCAGTAGAGTCGCAGATGTGAAAAATGGAAAACATTCCACGAGAAGATTCAGCGCAATAAAAATGTTTAACTCTTGAGCATTAGTGTTTACAGACAGTCGTGCGGTTTTTACTGCATACATATTAGTGAATTGTACATCTTGTACATAAAACTCTTCAGTAATATAGTCCTTGAAATATTCACTTCTCAGTCTCGCAGGATTTGGATTCTTATTTTTCCAAACATTATGCCACTGACCTGTTATAATATTATTAATAACATGCCAATAAATAAAACACTGGAAATCATAAAGAAAAAATTAAAAAACAATGAAAACAACAGTTTCATAAATAACTTGATTATTATAATAAGAAACATGTAACCAGAATTATTTTACTTTCAATAACAAATATTATACACAAACCAAGGGATTGGCAATGGGTTCACCCATTTCATCAATTATGTCAGAAATTTATATACAGGATTTGGAAAACAAAATTATTTTAGGTATCATAAATGTGCATAAAGTGTTATTATGGGACAGATATGTAGATGATATATTGTTCATATATAATCCTAGCATAAAAAATGAACATTTAATAATACTAAATAAATTAAATACATGCAATGATAATGTGAAGTTTACATTTGAAGAAGAAATAAATAGAAGAATCCATTTTTTGGACATTGATATTCAAATTGGAAAAGATAACGAAATAACTACTAATGTATACAGAAAGGAAACAAATAATAATACAACAATACACAAAGATTCATCACATCCTTGGATACACAAGGTTAATACATATAACAATATGATTAATAGAGCATACAAATACATAAATAACGAAGAGAAATTACATCAGGAACTGAACATCATAAAAGAAATAGCAATAGAAAATGGATATGACAGCAAATTTATAAACAAATTGAATAAAAAATATAAAGAAAAAACAATATTAAACAATAGAACAACATAAATAGGCAGTATAAATACATGCAAAAAAGAAGAAAATGTAACATACCTAACTTACAAATACACAGATCTCCAATACATTATAAAGAATACAAAATTGGATAAACATAAATATAAATATGCATACAAACCAAATAAAAGTATATATAATATAATAATAAATAGAAAAGACTGATGTATACAAATTAAGTGGAATATAAGAATAAAATGTAATAACTGTGACTACATATACATCGGAAGAACACAGAAATTTCAAACAGAGATTTATGGAACATTTCAGAGCTTTTAATAATAATAAAACGGGAATCTCTAACATAGCAGATCACCTTATTAGTATGAATCATAGTATAACAAATATAACCAACAATATGGAAATAGTGGAAATAATAAAAATGACATTATACAGTTAGAAAAATTATATATATACCTTCATAAAAAATATGACAAATTGATGAATCAACAGACAATATTTGAAAATGATCAATTATTTCAATACATATCTGGCTTGGTTTCACCCAATAATGATGGCAGTGGAAAGTTCAAAATGAAGTACAGTAAGAGATAATAGACACAGTTAACAACAGTTATACATTTAAAGGAAAACATCACAACAGGAACATTAGTGTATGAACTGATGATGAAATTTTAATATTTCAAAAAGGCCTTATTCATTATTTTAAAAAATCGAATTTTACTGATTTTGGTGGTACGTATATAATAGTAAGATTTGGATTCTGTTTAAGCAGACAGAGGCGTAGTTAGGGGGCAGCCGCCCCGGGCAGCAAAGTGAGCGTAGACTTGACAAAATTTTCAGTTTGTAAAAGCACAAACACCTTGTTTCTTTGATATGACTATTCCTTTCATAAAAGAAGCATAACCAGCCAGCTTGCTGTTGTCATACCTTGCATAACAAACAGTATTAGTCTATTAAAAATTACGCTGTAATAGAGGCTCTTTGTCCCTCTCTGTACAATGCAATATTTCATTCTCCGTGTTCATTATGCTTCAGTTGGTGACGGATGTTTAGTCTATGCAGTCTCTTACCTCAGTGTTTCTAAACAATGCATTCTGTTTTAAATAAGTTTTGTTATCTTGTGTGCGAGTGATGAGTAGACATTAAGTTAGTACTGGTTTTTATCAGTGTTCATGCTCTTTGTATTCACTTGCTGTCTCCAATATTTTTTGCGACTTTGTAATGAGTTGTGCCGCAAAGGAAAACTGATAATCATACAGCATTAGCTTTGTGTAGATATTCTTCATTGTTATTCGTATACAGATGAACGTATTATTTGTAAACATTAATAAACATTACATGGGCTACGTATGTGCAGTTCTCTGGTTCGAAGCAGCGAACATGTTGATTATCAGTTGTTTATGATTATCTTGAGTGTGCGGTTTGTTTTTGGTTTGTGCGTCTTGTGGCTAATCTATCATACTTCACGTGTATGTTATCATGCACAATTATTGAAAATCAATTTTTTTGATTTTTACTTGAAGCTGATATGAAACGAAGTGAACTCAGTGGCACCCAGTTTCGAAAGAGGAGGGAAGAAAGATAAAGAGCTACAAGTTCCAAAGAGTTTATGAAGTTTTTTTATTCAAGGAAAATCGAACCATGGATGTCAAAATATTACAATTAACAAGGAATCAACTTGTGATTGTACAATTAATGTTGTTAGCGACGAGGGAGTTGATAAATACTTTAAAGTTAACGACGTGAATACTTCAAACTATGAAAGTGTCAAAGTACAGTTACAAGATTCAGTTGGTTCTAGTACCATGGTTGATGTTGCATCGTGCAGTCTTGAAATTACAGGCGATGAAGGATAGAACATTACTAGCAACAATATAGACCGTGTTTTCGGTGCTGCTCTACAATATATGGGAATTTGGCCAAGCGAAATATCTCAATCCTTCTGAGATATAATAGTGAATAGAGCATGTCAGTTGCAGAACAAGGACAGCCATTTTCCTGAAGATGAAGATGGATGATCCTTAAACAAGTACTGGTTTGATAAAACCTTGCAAAATGGCGAAGAGATAAATCCCACTTGGATGTGTTTTTCTCCAACTAAAAAATCTATTTTGTTTTTGTTGGACTTTATTTCCACAAAAAAAAAACTATCAAAGAAGCCAGTTCAATATTGAAAATGGGTTTTCGTCGTGGCGAAAGTTAAATCCTCTTATTCAGGATCATGAAAATAGTCCTGCTCATCAGTCTGAGTTTATGGAATGGAAGGAATTGGAACGGTCTTTAAACAGAGGAGGACTTATTGATGATCTACTTCAGGAACAAATGAGTAAAGCAGCTAAGACAATCCTCGAACGGGTCATTGCCACAGTACAAACTCTTGCACAACAAAATATGGCACTGAGAGGACATTGGGAGTCAATTACTAACAATCCAAATCCTGGAAACTTTCTGGCTTTGTTAAAATACTTGGCTAAATTTGACCCTGTCATGAGATCTCATTTGGATTCAGTCTGTCGTAAAACTATTCAAAATGAAATAATAAGCCTGTTAGGAGAAAGAGCGCGCAAATATATTATTACTGCATGTAAGAGGGTGAAGTACTTTAGTATTATATTTGACACAACATCAGATGCTGCACATGTAGAACAAATGTCTCAGATTATAAGATTTGTTGAAATTAAATGCAATTCTGTTGATATCAAGGAAGCCTTTATAGATTTTATTCCTTTAGAAGTAAAAACAGCGGAGGGGATCACCTAAGCTATTACAAGTAAACTTGAGAGAGATGGATTGAATCTTAGCGATTGCAGAGGTCAGTCATATGACAATCAAGCAACAATGGCTGGTATCCATTCAGTAGTTCAGAAGAGAATATTAGATTTGAATCTACTAGCTGTGTTTGTTCCCTGTGACAACCATTCACTTAACTTGGTTGGAGTTTATGCAGCTCATGTGAATCTTCAGGCAGTGACATTTTTTGGGACGGTAGAACGTCTATTCACCGTTTTTTCCTGTTCCACTCATAGATGGAGTGTTCTTAAAGACTTCGTAAATATTATACTAGAAGGACATTGTGATACCAGGTGGAGCTCAAAAGCAGATGCGGTGAAAGCAATATCCACTTAGCTGGATGAAATGGTCACTGCACTGGAGAAACTGAGGGATACACCAACTGAAACGATACGAGGGAAGATGCAGCATTAATAATTAATGTAATAGAAAACTTTAATTTTGTGACCTTTCTCTTTTTCTGGACAGATATTTTTTCTTCTATGGACAAAATCCATAAAAATCTTGCAGAGAAAAGTAATAAGCTTTATTCAAGCATTGACACTTTTGGAGACGCTAACGGACAAATTAAAAGTTTGGAGAAATTAGCTGTGTCACAATGTCATTTCTAAGGCAGAGCAGGTATGTAATGATTGGGGCGTCAGTATCACAAAAAGGATAAGAAAGAAGCACACTATGCCAGAGGAGTATGCAGACGATTCTCCATTAACCATTCAGCAAGAAATGCGGCGTTCTCTAATAGAAATTTTGGACAAAGTGTCAGTTGAAATTTCAAGCCGTTTCTCTAACATAAGAGTTAGAAAAACGCTTTGGGTTCCAATGTAAATTTGAGGCGTACGTAAATGATGGGGGTACCTGTTTAAGGTACAGCTTTCCCAAATCAATATTAAGTGCATAGTGGTTGTAAAACTGTATTCACATGACCTAAACAGTGAAGAATTGTTCAGTGACTTGAAAGACGTACTTTTAATAAGAAGGGCGGAAGTTAATGGAGAACAAATGGACTTTACAACTCAGGGACTGGTACAATACATTTCTTCAATAGGATTAGAAGCCTACAAAACACTAGCAACAGCTTTAAAAATTGTTCTTACTTTACCAGTGTCTGTGTCTTCTTGTGAAATATTGTTTAGTAACCTTAAATTGATTAATCGTACCTACGCTCAACAATATCTCAGGACAGGGTATAAAATCTAGCGATACTTTCAATTGAAAACGGCATTGTTTTGTCTTTAGATTATAGTGATTTAATAACCGACTTCCCGTCAATTAAGACCAAGAAAGTTACATTTTAGAACGTCTCGTTTTAAATATTTATTAAATATTAAGTGTTTATTAAGAGAAGATGGAACCAGTAACCTGTAATGGTAAGTGATTTATTTTATTACTTTTTATGTAGTTCTTTGTTTAACTTTATGTTGGTTTAAGATATTGTTTTCACGATGCACTTTATTTTCTGTATACACTAAGTTGGCGTCTGGGCCGGCGACTACCTGGGGGTGGCCCGTGTAATCCCCTGGCATTCACAACCGCCCACAGCTGTTTCAATAATGTGTCACCTACTAGCAATGCCACTGAGGCATTTAACTTTTTTAACTGACTCACAATTTCAAATTTTCTTGTACATATTTGAAAAGTTCGGAAAAAATATGAAAAATGACACCAAACACGACATTAATAGGTTGGAAAACCAAATTACCATTCCAGCATGTTTGTAAACAAATGTTCATTTCACGCAACAGTCTACAGTCTGGCTAATATTTTGTTCCGGGAAGTGTGATTCACAACGTATAGTTTGTTCTATGGGCAAGGAAAGTTGTTCAGCCTGAAGTGAGTGTTAGCTGGTGTAACGTCGTATCTATTGTAACATCTGTAGTGTTATTAGTTGTACAGTAATCTAAAGTATTTTATGTCTTAGTCTAAATTATTTTTTTAGTAAGTGTAAATATAATATGTTTCAGCTTTCGATATGCGTTTGTGTGTTTATGTGCCATTAAGTGATTAAGTAGTGTTTTTTTTTTTTTTACTTTAGTAACATTTATTTATAAGTAAAATTTCAATTTATTGAAGTCCATTTGCGACTATGTCACCATCAACAGATAAACGTGGGACACCATCAGTGGCGAAGCTAGTAGTTAATGAATGGGTAGGCAAAAATCTTATCTTAAATTTTTTTTAAGGAATCTGTAAAAGGACGGTGGTTCAAATCGGATGCTGAGGTAGCGTTTTCTGTAAGCGAATGGTTTCACAAACAGCCGTAAAAATTTTACTAGCAGGGAATCTACAGATTAGTGCAACAGTGGGACTCATGCCTTAACATTAATGGAGACTTCTTTTAAAAAGGTTGAATAAAAAATGCTTTACAACTCTATACATCTTTCTATTGAACAATCCTTGTATTAGTCATACACAATAATACAACTGATTGAACTTCCAAATTTTAAACTTGATTAGTTTCTATATATATATATATATATATATATATATATATGTTTAAGGTTACAAATAATTCAAATAACAATCTTGATCATCTGTTAGTTCAGCGGAATAACAGGGACACTTTTAATAACCGCATACAATAAACACACTTATAAACAACACAGGCGCTTTAACTTAACTGTTTGGACCACAGAAGTGAGGCATGCCTCAACGCTCTATGTGTACAGTGCGGGACAATCCCCCCTCCCTTCACTTCCCTATCGAACCCGCACATTGCTTACATACGACGTATACAAAAAATGCTGAGGCAACTTCAGGTTGCCTCATTCGCTTTAAATGAGCTATGCCGAATCTCACCTGTCACCATCTAGTGGTCGCTCAGTAAAGCACGTTTCGGCTTAAACTCGACAGTCGCGGTAACAATGTACTGTATAATCTTTACGTTATGTAGTTCATACGTATTTATAATTTTTATTCTACAGAATTTTTTAAGGTAGGCATTGCCTTAATTGCCTCCATGTAACTTCGCCACTGGACACCATACAACTCTCAGGCAAGAACTATTATAGCATCAGTTTTACAGTACTTCGAGTGGGAGCGTGAGAATAAAGTACCTTTACTAGATGTCTATAAAGTATGAAAGAGTGGCCGCAGCATGTCAAGTTTCACCAAGAACTCTGTGCCGGATAAAATTACAATTGAAACAGGCTTTGGCAGATGGAGCAAGTCAAAGTGAGGGACATCTGGGCTTTGAAGATGATCTACACCCACCACTTCATGGAAACAGGGCCGCATCAGTAAGTAGTGATGCCATTGTCACCGAACCAAATCCTGGCCCTTCTGTTACAAAACTTCACACTCCAAGAAGGAAAAAACCATTTAAATCAGTAGTTTCAGGACTCGATGATTTCGACAAAAATACTATTCGTAATCATGTTATTGGCTATTACAGACGCCGAGAAGTACCAACCCTCCGAAAGCTTAAAACTACGTTATGTGCGGCACATTTGTTCAATGGGTGCATAAGGACATTAGCAAAGGTTTTAAAAAGTATTAGCTTCAAGTGGAAGAAATTAAATAATACAAAAATACTAATGGAGAAACCATCAGTAGCTCTAGCAAGGTGCTGATTTTTAAAGAAAATTCGTGGTGAAGTTGACACTAAAAATGTTGTTTTTTTTCTATGAATGCTAACATCTCTAAAGATTCTGGATGGACCGATGACAGCATAAAGTGTTCAGTAAATGCATCTTTAGGAAAGGGCAAAAGGTTAATAATATGTCATGCAGGGGGCTTCAATGGCTGGATTAGATCGCTACCTCTAATTTTTCAATCCAAAAAAACTGTGGAGTATCATGAAGAAATGAATGCTGAGGTGTTTGAGGGTTGGTTTTTTGAAGTTCTTCTTCCTTCAATCCCAGCTGGATCAACAATCGTCATGGACAACGCCACATACCACTCTCGGGTAGCTAATAAAGTGCCAACATCTGCCTCGAGGAAGAGTGAAGTGGTAGAATGGCTAAAGTCCATAATATTACGTTTTCTACAGACATGCGCAGGCCAGAGCCCTACAGCCTTGTAAAGCTGCATAAGCCACAGGTGACATTTTACGTAATAGACAAGAAAGCCTCTGAGCTTGGTTTGAAAATTATAAGACTCCCACCATACCACTGCAACTACAACCCAATTGAACTAGTTTGGGCAAACTTAAAAAAATATGTTTCAGCACGAAACACCACCTTCAAAATAAATGATGTCCAATGTTTGTTTATGGAAGCAGTAAACTCTTTCTCTACAGACGCTTGGAGAAAATGCGTAGAACACTTGAAAAAAGAAATTGATTCTGATTGGACAAATGAAGGACTGGATGACATCAGTGTTCAGGAATTGGTGATCAATTTGGCTCCTGGTGACTCAGATGACAGTGACTGGGAAAGTGACGAAGATTCTGATTTGGGAGTGTCACCTTTGGAGTAAGCAGGTATGGTTCATATTTAAATACATACAATTTCACTTTGGTAAAAATTTATTTTTACCATAATACGTTTCAAATATTGTTCGGAAGGCACTATTGTTTTCGTTTTGTTTGCAGAGTCATGGTGCACGATGGCCGCTTAAAGGAAACAACTTCTCCGCTTAATGAAAAATACCTTGGCATAAAGAAATATATGTGAACATTTATCTTTCAACCATGTCAATAGCTACAGTATGTAAAATATTATTTGAATTTTCTTTATAAAGTGTACATTAAATGGCTCCAATAAATAAACATTTGTTTATAAACATGCTGTAAAGGTAATTTGGTTTTCCAACCTATTAATGTCGTGTTTGGTGTCATTTTTCATATTTTTTTCCGAACTTTTCAAATATGTACAAGAAAATTTGAAATTGTGAGTCAGTTAAAAAAGTTAAATGCCTCAGTGGCGTTTAATAAATTAATATATTTATTAAACCAAGGAAAACCATTTTTACGGTGTTTATATTGGTTTTACTACTGTTCAATCACAAAATATTTTTTATTTGGCAACAAATAAATTAGAAAAATAACAACAAAGATTTGGAAAGTATTGTTTTCAAAATTGTGAAAATATTATTGAGTGCTAGGTTAAAAATTAATTTTTTGTAATGAAAAGCTTAGCTAACACAAGACTTAATTAACGCCTAAGCATCACAATTGTGATGGTTACAAAATGTGTGTAATAGGTAAAGCCTAATCATCACGACTGTGATAGTGCGTACTTTTTGTACCTAGAAAAAAGAAAACTATTAATATTTATTAATTATTAGTGTTGATGGAACTTTCACTTGTAAACTTACTTGGTGTTTTCACTCATACGGTCGTTTCGGAGTGGTGTGCTCCTTCGTCAGTGATTTTTTTGGTAACATTCAAAACAGTATATTAATATTTGCTGATTTAATGGTATCCATAGTTAAAATAACACCTTACAACTAATTTAAAACCATAGCAATCACTAATAAATAAATATTTTTAGAATGCAACAGTACTTACAATTGATGTTTTCATAAAGTCTAACCCACTCAGAAAATGACTGACAAACTGATCAGATGCTGGCAGAGCTGCAACCTAGTCGTCAAACAGTGAATTACTACTACCCAAGAGACCATCATGAGCATGTGAGGGTGGCTTTACTGCAGTGTTAAACCCTTAAAACATTTCCAAAAACAGCTGTTCAGCCCTCTTTATAGTGAGAGTCAGGTCATAAAGGGATACATGGTGTTTGTATGCACACCCAGCAAGTGGTAATAGGAGAGTGGCCTGCTGATGATGCATAATCATGTTCTTCCGCTGTAATCCAAACCACCTTACAACTTGATATACAGTATCATAGAACAGAACTGAGGCACAGTGGCATTAATATGTTTCTGTAAGGTTTACTACTATTTACACTTGTATGTTGTACTCCTAGGAAGGAAACCTGAAATAGAACATATAATTAATTGTTTCTGTATTGTGTACAGTATCTCACACGTTATTAGGTAGCCTGATATCTACCATCTGTATACACCGCAATAACCAACTAGTTATTCAGGCTTTAAAATGTGAAATTCTTTGAAACACATATAGGTTTACCTTTCCAAAATTTATTAAATCTTCAAATTTGTTTCATTATAGCTTTCTATATAATACCATGGAATCATTAAGCAACCAGGGAACTCAAACTAAACCTGGTTGCATGACAACCAATTAACCACCATTAAACCTTTCAGTACCGTGGGTCGATCATATCGGCCCTCCAATACTTGCTGAAGGTGCCAGGGCCAATTCAATTTGCTGCCAAGTTTCTCAGTGTTGTAGTTTGGCTATTCACTAACAGATGGCATTCAATTTTATAACACTAGAAAGAGGCATTATTAGTTTACACTGTGAAAATTGCACCTTTTTATCCAAGAGGCAGTGGCGGCTCTAGACTTTGCGGGGCCCTAGGCGAGTCTATTTTGCGGGGCCCAATTCCCACTTTTGAAATTTACTCTTGTTTTTTGAGCTGAAAACTTACTGGAGTTATAAAATTAATATAGGACTATCAAAAACTTATGCAACTTCTTTTTAATTAAGAAGCTATTCAAAAAACAGTTGAGAAAATTTCAATGACATTTCAAAAGTATTTTCAAAAAATAGATTAGTCATCTTCATCTTAATTTTTTAAGTTGGCAATTAAAACCACTATGAGGACTTTCAGTTAGTAGTATCATAAAAAAATGAAATAAATTGTTTTCCCAAGAAGTTGGTTTTTAATCAACCTGCATAAAAAAAGGTCATTACTCATTAAGGTTACTGAAATAAAATATAAAGGTACAAAAATACCAAATAATACAGGTAACATTTTTTTTTATTGGTACATAAAAGAAAACACACAATACTGAATAATCTTATACAGTAAAAATATGATATGAAACACAACATTTATAATGGACTGAAATTTAACTTCTCATAAACTTTTGTTAATTCTAGTTAATAAAATGAACAACACATTATTAAAAATTTAAATCTCTCAATAATACAAATTAGATTTGTTATTCTTTCAGTCTTTCAACAGTTTTTTAAAAAGGAATTTTCCTACTTTTGGCTTCACTACAGTCATTGATGATCGATGAGTAGTTCAGTTTTGTTGAAAGTTCACATTCAATCGACAGTATAGCCAGTGCTGAAAGTCTTTCTTGAGACATAGTAGACCGAAGATAGGTCTTTATCAATTTTAATTTTGAAAACGATCTTTCTGCCGATGCAACTGCCACTGGTACTGTCAATAGAACGCGAATAGCAACAAAAAGGTTGGGGTACACATCGGATAGTTCTTTTGAGACCATGTCTTTTAAAGCTTTTACCCTCCACCTTCTTCTGGCATGGTTCTCGAGAACATTTTCAGCTCTTGATAGAGTTCCTCACAGTTGATGTCACTATAAAGTTCTTCGGACTCTTTCCCGTTTCCTCTCTTAATAGTAAGAGCAGTTTCCAATCGTCTGCAACTGTCCAGAATCTCTTGATCTGGTTTATTTCTCAAAACTGCGATATTGCAGAGAAATCCAAAATTAAACTGGTAGCGTTGGAGCTTCATGAACCAAGAACTAAGGCTTGTTTGGATGCAATCTATAACCACATAAAAATACTGTGTCCTCATTAGGTCCTCTGGGAAAGAAGCAATTTCATCTTGACCTTCGTAATCAAAGAGACGCTTTTTCTTGCGAATACGGGTTTGTTTGAATTCTTTATTGACACCAATTTCCTCAGCCAAAAAATTTGCATCAACCAGTACAGAAACCATCCACTTTTTCTGTACTCAGAAATCCAAGTCAAAAATCCTTCAAAATGCTTCATAGCTGTACTTAAGTCCATGTTAACTTTTTGCCAAAGCTTGCTGATGATGTTAATTTTAAACAAAATGCCATACCACACTATCAGAGAAATTATGAACTCGTATGAAAGAATTTCCCGACGTAATGATCTACATTCACTGTACAGTGCTGGGTCACCAATATCTGAAAGTGCTTCAAGGCAATCTGCTACGTCTTCCAGCTGATACCTTACAGCTTTTACACTTAAAGGCTTTAGTGTTAAATTTACTTTTTCTTTCAGAGCTGCCCATCTCACCGGAGATGCAGAAAATAATGTGTACAACCTTTGCAAAATTCCAAAGAACAGTTTAGCTGAAGTGCACGAGGCTGCAGCATCACCAAGTAGTAGATTCCAGTTGTGGCAACTACATGGGGTGAAAAAGGCCAAAGGGTTCATATCAAGTATTTGTGCTTGCACGCCGCTTTTATGTCCCTTCATGTTTGCCCCATTGTCGTATCCTTGGCCACGACAGTCTTCTAATTTCAAACCAAGTGATTTGATCTCTGAGAGAACGTAGTCAGCTAAGTCACCACCTGTAGTTTTCTCTACAGGTATGAAACCAATAAAATGTTCTTTGATATCTCCAGAATTCACATCAACATAGCGTAAGACTAGAGACATCTGTTCCACATGACTGACATCTCTCGTGCAGTCAAGTATAATTGAGTAATACTTAGCTTGTTGTACTCTTTTTATGATTTCTTGCTTCACTTGTCTTGCCATCAGATCTATTAACGCATTCTGTATATTTTTTCCTGAATAGTGATTGTGCAGGCTTTTATCTGCTATACGTTCCAAATGACTTCTCATAATTGGATCAAACATGGCAGTAAACTTCACTAAGCCTAAAAAATTTCCACTGTTTTCTGAAAACAGATCCTCCCTGTGAGCTCGAAATGGCAAATTGTGAGTAGCTAAATACTCAATGATAGCCAATATCCTTTCTAAAATATCTTTCCACCGTTGCCTTTCAGCTTGGAGTTGGCTCTGTAGCTCTGAATCAACTGTTTGATTAGTTTTTAATTTTTTTTCTAATTCAAGCCATTTCAAGATGTTCAGGATTACCTTCATGTGATTTAATACGAGTACTTATGTTTTTCCAGTCATTACAACCGCTATACGAAAAAGCTGTATTTGAAGAGGAAAACAATCTGCATGGAAAACGGAATACTTTGTCTGCATGTTTTGCGTAAACTAGCCAGCGCCTGTCCTGTTTCTCATCATTATTCAAAAATCCTAGTATAGTGCGATGTTGAAAAATGTCTACTATGACAGTCTATTGGATATCTCACAATATTTTCCCTGATGGGCCCTTTTCGTACAAGTATTAATCTGTCCTTATCATTAAGTGGAAGTGACCACGCACTCGGGTCATAAATAATAGTGTCAGGAACAAATGAATTAGTATTATTAGTACTCTCTTGACTGCAAGTAGGCTCATTTGTTTCTGCCTGCAAGGACTCTATGTTACTAATAATAGGACTACAATTTTCAGGATTATCTGCGTCATCGTATTTACTAGGAATATGACCGTTTACAGTATTAGGCAGCAGAGTAGGCCTATTTTCCTTTGTACAACTTAACTCATTTTTCACTACCTGCATAGATTCTATGTTACAAGTACTGGCTGTAGAGCTCACCACATATTTAACCAACGAACCACTTATCTTTAGTCCGAATTCCTCTTTCGCCTTCTTCTTTTGTCTTTTAACACTACCAGTTTCATACTTTCATCCAATGTCTCTTTCTCTTTTTGTATTTCCACTCGAAGACATGACAAACCACAAATTATTACAAATGTAAGCAACAAAACATTGTAAGCCACACTGAATCACTTGATTGTTGTTAAACAAACAAAATAAACCTACTGAACACGCAATGAACAATAAACATAAATAACCTCAAAACTCTGCACGCGAAAATACTGAATAGCTTTCACATGGCCGTACTTTTGCCGTGTTGTTCTTTTTTCGTGTTTTCATTTGCGTGGGAATTTTGAAAAACACAAGATTCGATTATTGTTTTGGACTTGTAAACAAGGTCGTTTATTAGTTTTTTATGCTGCGATTTAGGCCTACTTCTTAACGAAGGAAATACGTAACTTTTGGGTAAAAAAGGTAATTATAAGTATTTTTATTTAAGAAGGGATTTTTATGTAAGGCGGGAATTTTGAAAAACACAAAGTTCGATTTTATTGTTTCTGTTTCTGTTTTTATCCGCTAGATTGGGCATGAATTACCTGGGAAACTCACACCATTTCGACCATGTTTAGTAAAACTGAATCGGTAAGTTCAAAATAGATGCACTTTATATTGTTATGGTTAACGAGTCAAATCAAATGTGTAATACTAGTAGTAGTAGTAGACCAAGTAGTAGATTCCCGGACAAATAAGATATAGATGATCATAGATCTAAGCTCAGGGCCTGCGCCCGCGCCTGAGGGGGCCCTAGGCGGCCGCCTATTTCGTCTAACGGAAGAGCCGCCTCTGCCAAGAGGCTTTGGTTTAACATGAAACTGAATAGGCTGTTGCTTGTTTACATTTTTGTTTGTTGTGGTCTAATGTGTGCTGTCGTGTTGTGTTCAGTAATTTCATGTTTATTCAAAAATGAGTGCTTGTATTAGAAAGGGAAATAGAGCGATTTATTAACTCAAGTGAGAGTGGAAGGTATGTAACCAGCGACAGTGAAAGTGATTTTGGTGAATGCAAATTGCAAAACAGTAACAGTGATACTTATAGCCTGTCAACGCATGAGCTGTTGATACATTCTGATGAAATTATTGAATGGAAGGAATTTGTAAGCACAGAAAAGGATGTGAGTAATCATATTTTTGATATTCATTAAATTTCAGTTTAGTCCTACTGGGCAACCAGGCTGTGATACATGTTCCAAGTTCAACCCCGTAATTCAACATGCTCATAATGTGTTCTGCCAATAATATTATGGTCCTCATCAACAGCTAAGTGTGGATGAAAGTTCGATTTTAACAAAAATCACACCAGTCTAATGTAATACCCAATAAACATCATCAGTGAGATATCAAACTATGGATGCTTGACTCTCAAAATACTGTTTGGCATTTTATGTTTACTGTGATGCACAGTATGATGGAGACTAAAGTGAAATAAAAACTATGGACTCCCTTGTACTATTGTCACTAAATTGTTAATAATAGAAAAGTACACAAATAAAGGACACCACGTTTTCACTTGTGTCCTTGTAGCAAAACACCTTTATGATAAACCTTTCTAACTGTTACCGTTAGAAAAAACAAAACATATTGTTCTGCTCCGCTTACATCTACAAAAGGTAAGTCTGTGCAACAAAATTTGTTCACAGTGATTGTACATTTTTGGCTGCGTTCTGAGAAAAAAGTCTCAATCCTAACTAGTGGTTGATGCAATGATACTGTTACGACGTCACAGAACAATCTACGTGTTTATCGAACGTTCCAGAGAGATCCAGAATGTAAGCGTGTGGCGTACGTGCTTGTAGACGCATCTACGAGAAAGTTCTCGATGCCGCCAGCAGTGCGGACTGTGTCAAGGCCGCAGTTAATTACATAGTTCATACGAACGCTAAGACGCAATTAGGAATCGTCTAGATATTCGACTGGCTATAAATACCGGTACTCAACGATGTTCAACTCAGTATTAGTGCGATATATTTACAGAGCGGTTCGAGTTATTACTGTATATGTTTAAGTACTTATTAGTGAAGTGTTGCGTTTTATAATCGGACGGTATAATTGTAATACAATTGAGTTTTAATTTTAGTGGACATTTTATTGCGTGTGAACAATTTTCATATTTGATTTGTTGTAGAGACTGTGTTGTTAATTACGAACTGTTTTACTGTAACAATTAAAGGTGTGATTAGTGACTTAATTGGTGTCTTGTACTTATTTTGTTTCCACTGTACCTACGACGATCGAGTAGACCGTCGTAACAGTGGTGTCAGAACTGGGATAAAACGGTTAACAGTGGAAACAGTGGACACTGTGTACAAGACGAGTATGATTCGTAATTAATCGGTAAACATGGATCCCAGTCAGATGATGGAAGCTTTCCAAACGCTGCTGCGGCAGACACAGGAAGAAGCAGAAAGACGACAAAAAGAAGAACGAATACAAGAAAGAGAAGAATCAGAAAGATGACGGAAAGAAGAACGAAGACAAGAAAGGGAAGAAGCAGAGAAACGACAGGATGAGAAACGCAGACAGGAGGCGGAAGAGACAAAAGAAGAACGCCGACAGGAAAGAGAAGAACGTAAGCTGGAAACAGTGGAACGGAAGAGTGAAACAGAAGACGTCAAAGCATTAATACAGGAGCAGAAACAGATGCAAGTACATAGTATCGCAGAATTGGGTCTCCTACGAGGTAAGCTTAATAAACAAATTATTAATATATTGCAGGTACAAGAATCAGTGACATTAAAAATAATGAAGTAGAAAAATCTGTCTCGAGTGTTGAAGAATCGATGTCTACAAAAATATCTGAAGTAGAAAAATCTGTCTTGACTGTAGAAGAAGCTATGTCAAAAAATATATCTGCAGTAGAAAACTCAATGGCAAACATAAGAGAACAAATTAAAAGTGAAGTTGAACAGTGCATGAAGATTCATCCAAAACAAATTTCTGAACAGACTATACCAGTGATAAAGACAGAAAAAGACACAGAAAATAAGTTAATAGAGAAAGTCATTTTGCCTGCAGTAGGGACAGTTCATGTCAAAGCTCCAACCTTTGACGGAAGCAGTCACTGGACAACGTACCTCCGCCAATCTGAAGCTGCTGCATGCGCAAATAATTGGACTGACAAAGACAAGGCAGTCTCACTTGTTCTTGCATTAAAAGGATCCGCGGCAGAATTACTACAGAAAGTGCCACCTGACAGCCAGAACATCTATGCCGAGTTGATAAAAGCTCTAGAATTACGGCATGGTGATAAACATTTGCGAAATGTGTACTGCACCCATTTGAGAGCAAGGCGACACCATTCCGGAGAGACTCTTCAAGAGTTTGAAGCAAGTATCGACAGACTAATTAGACTGGCCTATCCTTAAGCGCCAGAAGATTTTCGAACGAGTTTTGCGATGCAAACGTTAACTGCCGGTGTCCGAGATAACGAACTATAGCAAGTGTAACGAATGGCAAGACACCAGAACAGTGCGGACGCACTGGTACATGCTTTGCAATTTGAGGCCGCCAAATCAGCGTCTGGTTGGGCAAGTCATAAAGTGCGCGTGCTCAAATATCGCGACGGCACAGACGATGAGGAAGAAGAACAAGAAACAGAGACTCGACGGTCGGTACCACAGAATAAAATAAGAAAGGATGGAAGACCGAAGTGTTATAGATGTGGGAAACCTGGACATCTACAACGAGATTGTCGGGTTAAAATTCAGCAGCAGGGAAACGAGCAATCGTCGGTACAACGGGCCCCTAGACAATACGCAATTTCTACACTTCAGAAAAACAGCGGGAGCTTGGTAGTTACCGGATTTGTTCAAGAAAGGCCAACCTCGATTACAGTTGACACAGGCGCAATGGTTTCTATTGTACGCCCCGACGTGGTGAAAGATCTAAAGCCAATCTGGTGCTCTGGCAGCTTGCGAACAGCTACTGTACGGCCTGTAAAAGTGTATGGAAAAGTGGAGATACACCTACGCCTCGGTCGACTTGAGTTTAAGCGTCAAGTAGCCTACTTGTTGCAGACATTGTAGATGAAGCAATTCTTGGTGTGGACGTTATGAACGCATACGGATTAATAGTCGACTTCGAAATCGATGTCTTGAGAATCGGAGGTGAAGAGGTAATGCTATCAACAATGATGACAGGAGAAAAATCGATGGACGTCATAAACCAAGTGGCCGTAACTGTTCCGCCAAACTCCGAAAAGATCATCATGGTTAGAACCGATGTAGATACTAGGGCCAACCAGTGCTCTATATTCGAACCCCAGGTAGTCAGCACACCGGGCATACTAATTGCCAGAAGCATAGTAAAACCGGACGAAAACGGAAATGTACCTATTAGAGTGGCGAATATTTTGAATCAAGCTATCACTTTACAAAGCAATACGCTCCTAGGCAAATTGACTCCTGTGGCCTGGGTAGCCGGAATAACGCAACGAAGATCCAGTTCTTCGGATACTTCCAAATTACCAGAGGAACTGCAAGAATTATTGAACAGATCTTCTAACGACCTCTCAAGTGGTGAGGTAAAAGAATTCAGACAGTTTTTAAACGAATTCAAAGATTGTTTTGCAGTTCGGGGACAGTCACTGGGAAGAACTTCTCTTGTGCAACATCGCATCAATACCAGGGACACAACACCGATACGCCAACCTCCTCGAAGGCCTCCATTATCTAAACAAGAGGAAATGTCTCGGTTAGTACAGGACATGTTAACAGAGGGAGTAATCGAACCTTCATCAAGTGCTTGGTCTTCTCCTACAGTACTGGTAGCGAAGAATGATGGTAGATTGCGTTTCAGCGTAGACTACCGGAGGTTAAATGACATTACAAAGAAAGACTGCTATCCATTACCTCGCGTTGACGATACTCCGACACGTTGTCAGGAGCACAGTGGTTTTCCACACTGGACCTGAAGAGTGGATATTGGCAAGTGGGTCTTCATCAAGAAGACAAAGAAAAGACCGCTTTCTCGACCCCAAGTGGCTTATTCCAATTTAACGCCATGCCATTTGGACTCTGTAACGCACCGGCAACATTTGAGAGATTGATGGACCTGATACTCCGAGGTCTGACTTGGAAAACTTGCCTTGTTTACTTAGACGATGTCATAGTGATCGGGAAGACTTTCGAAGATCATTTGGAAAACCTTAAGGAAGTTCTGACTAGAATTCACGGTGCACAACTGAAGCTGAGCCCGAAGAAGTTTTCTCCAAGTACTGTATCTGGGCCATCTGGTTTCGGCATCGGGTGTTAGCATGCATCCTAATAAAGTAGACACCGTAAGAGACTGGCCAGTTCCGAAGAGTAAACACGAAGTTCGGAGTTTCCTGGGGTTATGCTCATATTACCGACGTTTTGTGAAAGGCTTCGCTGCTATTACTAAACCACTACATGAGCTAACGGAAAATAAACGAAACTTCCAGTGGTCGAGAGAGTGTGACCAAGCATTTAGGACTTTGAAGATTGCATTATGTTCCCAACCAATTCTCGCTTTTCCAGCTTCCGAAGGGAAGTACATTCGCAGACACAGACGCAAGCAATACTGGTCTAGGAGCAGTTTTGTCTCAAGTGAAGAACGAGTAATAGCGTATTACAGTAAGACACTTTGTAAACCAGAGAGAAATTATTATGTTACAAGGAGAGAGTTGTTGGCAATTGTCAGAGCTTTGGAGCACTTCCGTAAATACCTCTATGGGAGAGAGTTTTCACTACCGACCATGCCGCGCTTGCATGGCTCTTAAGATTTAAAAATCCGGAAAGACAGTTGGCAAGGTGGCTCGAACGTCTGCAAGAGTACAACTTCAAGGTACAACATTGGCGGGGGCGCCTGCATGGTAATGCAGATGGCTTATCACGAAGACCGTGCCCGGAAGACTGCCGACATTGCCACAGAAAGGAAGAACAAAACTCAAGCGAACATGTTCAAGCCATCAATGTAGATTTCCTGGCTGACGGCTGGAAAACACAAGACTGTCGATAAGAACAGATGACTGATGAAGACATTGGACCGATCTTGACAGCAAAAGAGGAAGGTCGCTGCCCGGATTGGCAAGATATCTGCCATGGTACCGAAGTGCTGAAGGTCTACTGGGCACAATGGTAATCTCTCAGCTTAGAAAACGGATTGCTGAAAAGGGCTTGGGAAAGTGCAGATGGACAAGACGTGGTCATGCAGTTGGTAGTTCCCCGAAGTAAAGTGCAGTCTGATTTGAAGGAGATGCATGATGGAACATCTGGAGGCCATATTGGCGTTAACAAAACCCTTGACAAAATACGGAAGCGATTCTATTGGCTTCATCTTCGCCACGACGTAGAGGAATGGGTTCGGACGTGTGAAATATGTGCTGCAAGCAAGGGCCCACAAACCAGATGCAGGGGAAAATGAGACAGTATAACGTTGGACTACCTTTCGAGAGAATTGCCATAGACATTGCTGGACCATTCCCAGTTACTGACGATGGAAACCGGTACATCATGGTTGTAGGTGACTACTTTACTAAGTGGGTGGAAGCCTACGCAATTCCACATCAGGAGGTTACCACTGTGGCAAAGCAGTTAGTTCACAACTTCTGTTGCCGTTATGGAGCCCTATGGAAATCCATACGGATCAAGGGAGAAATTTCGAATCAGGAGTGTTTAAAGAATTATGCCATCTACTCGGAATTCGAAAGACCAAGACAACGCCTCTGCATCCTCAGTCGGACGGGATGGTTGAGAGATTCAACAGGGCACTTGAACAGCATCCTTCGGAAGTTGTTGACGAGAACCAAACAGACTGGGACCCACGTATACCACTATTCCTTATGGCGTATAGGTCATCAGTACACAACACAACCGGCATGACTCCAGCAAAATTGGTGTTTGGGTGGGAGATTCGTCTTCCTGGGGACTTGATGTTTGGATCACCTGAGACTCAGTCCCAAGAGCCAAAGAAATATTCCTCGCAATTAGAAAACCAACTGCGAGAAATGAATCGCTTGGTAAGAGGACGGCTGAAGATTGCCAATGATAAAATGAAAACTCGGTATGACATTCGCAGCAATAGTGTGGGTTTCCAAGAAGGAGATCAGGTCTGGTTGTTCAATCCAAAACGCCGTCGTGGTCGAAGCTTCAGTCTAACTGGGAAGGACCCTACACTGTAAAAAAAAAGAATTAACGATGTTGTTCATAGGATTCAACAGGAAGGACAGCGAAAGTTCAAGGTCGTCCACCTAGATCGCCTGGCTAAGTACAACTTTAGAGACGGTTTGCCAGTTGGGGACGAACAGGCTTAAGGAGGAGGCAGTGTTACGACGTCACAGAACAATCTACGTGTTTATCGAATGTTCCAGAGAGTTCCAGAATGTAAGCGTGTGGCGTACGTGCTTGTAGACGCATCTACGAGAAAGTTCTCGATGCCGCCAGCCATGCGGACTGTGTCAAGGCCGCAGTTATTACATAGTTCATACGAACGCTAAGACGCAATTAGGAATCGTCTAGATATTCGACTGGCTATAAATACTGGTACTCAACAACGTTCAAGTCAGTATTAGTGCGATATATTTACAGAGCGGTTCGAGTTATTACTGTGTACGTTCAAGTAGTTATTAGTAAAGTGTTGCGTTTTATAATCGGACGGTATAATTGTAACACAATTGATTTTAAATTTTAGTGGACATTTTATTGCGTGTGAACAATTTTCATTTGATTTGTTGTAGAGACTGTGTTGTTAATTACGAAGTGTTTTACTGTAACAATTAAAGGTGTGATTAGTTACTTAATTGGTGTCTTGTACTTATTTTGTTTCCACTGTACCTACGACGATCGAGTAGACCGTCGTAACAATACCTTATCACCTACGCTAAATTGTTTTTCGCAAATGTTAAATCTAGTGTTGCATGTAGTCTGTCGCCTTTTGGTTCACTAACTGAATTCTCCGTTTTATTTTTTGGATAAGGTCATCCTTGCTTAGATCTTGCTGTATCTCTTCTCGTATCCAGTTCGGTGGTAATGAATTTCTCATCAAGGTAACAAATAATAACATGTCCCAAATAATTACCTTGAATTTCTCGTCAAGGTAACCACATGTCCCAACTTATTTGATCCTTATTGGTGTGCTGGACTCAATCCTGCCATTATGGTTTGACGACTTTGTTCCATAATTCCATTGATTCTGGGTGATAAGCAGTAGTTTGGATTTTATGGATACCTGAAATAACACACTAATGAAGTTCATTCCTTGGTTGGTAAGTAACATTTTAGGGATTCCATGTCTACAGGTAATTTCTTCTATAAGTATTTATGCTATAGTAATTCCTTTTTGGTCAGGTAAGGAAAAGGTTCAGGGTATTTGGAAAGATGGTCTTGGAATGTGAGGATGTATTGGTTTAGTTTTGAATGCATCATTGAATGAGTTATTCTTCTTATTCAGTAAAAACATTTTCGAATGTCTGTACTACACATTTCCTAAAACTTTTGTGCATTCTTCTTTCAGTACTTAATTCAGCCATCTTGCTATCTATACCAGATTTGCACAGAGCTATAACAATTTATAACCTATCATTTCTATTCTATCAGCAAAATGCTGGATAGATTCACCGTATTTCTGTTCCTTACTAATCAATTGATCTTCTAAAAAAGAGTCACTTTGCTGTTTATCCATCCTACTTCTTATGAATTCTTTTTAACTGTTCCATGTACCTAACTCTGATCTGTGGATGGCAGCTCCTAACACACCCCCTCAATCTAATTTTAGCAATTTTTAAGTAATTCTCTTTTTCTGCTGGCGTAACATTACATTAAACAAAATTAACACAGTCAATGTACGCTTGCAAATCTGAATTCCTCTCGTCGCCATCACTGGTATTAATTTTAAGGCACTATCTAAACTAATTCCATCATCATAATTAGTCCATACGGGTTTTACTCTTTCAAACTATAGTCCTACGCTAACCTACTTTTATCTTTGCTACTGGCCTTCAGACTGTCTTCTTTTAAAGCAGTACGAGTTTAAAATAAATATTAACCATCTAAAAATCTGTGCCTATTAAAAGCGGCAACTGAAAATTTGCTTGTTTTTTAAAATGAAAAAACTTAAACTGGTATCACTTACCTTCTTCGCGAATTGCCAGGGTGTCGTCTGACGTACTTAGGCAGAGAAAAACAACAGGTAATACAATGACAAATACATATTTTGCGAACACAAATAAAATGTTATTTTATTTGTTTAGCATGACATTTTTTTTTGGTTTACTTTGTTATTAAAATTGTGACAAAACTCCTACTTCGCATCTCGATTATTTTTCTTAACGAATTACTGACATTTTGATTTTTTATTTACATGATCAATACGCTATTAACTAGTTGCAACTATAACTTAATTAAACTATTAAGACGGCCCAGCAATGCTCACACACAACTCACATACCAGTTTTAGAAAACCCCTAATTTATTTGATCAGTTTTATGGCATCATTAAAATTTTGATATGACTACTTTTACTTGCGCAATGGCGTCTCCTCCGACCTCGTCGCGTGGCCCGCACCAAGTCCTCGTTTGAATGTCCAACAGTTATGCGTTCATCGTTTACCGTCTTTTCTTTCGACGCACTCACTTCATTCTGATTTAGTTAGTGCACTTTTGAATAATGTTCCGGGTTTTTCGGAAACTAGACACTCTAGAACAATTAGAAATATACAAACACACAAAAACAAATAAAAACGACATCCTAAACGAACAGACACAATTCAAATCGCACACATTATTCGAACACATCTCACCACACACACACAGCATCGATCTTTCGGAAAACTATCCCGTCGCCAACAACAAGACGGACAGCGCTACCAACGGCAGCCTCTGATGAAGCCTTCTAAAGGTGAAAGCCGGTTTAGGCTGTAAGGTAAATCTTTACGATTTTACTTATAAAAAACTTAGTGTTCCGAGTCGTCAAACAATAGTGATATTTAGTTAAGTAACGGACACGTCATGGACAACGAAATCCAAGAATTGTATACAATACACTTTTGTGTGAAGAAAATTATAAGTCAACTACTTGTCACTTAAACTAATGCCAGTCTAAATATATATGAAATGTGTATAGAACAAAGAAGATTTTAAATAGCCCTACCATACAATAAGCTTTAGTGTCTGATTGACAGTAAAAAATATGAAATTCCCAGTATAATGTAAACTATATAAAAATGTGTATTATATAATAATGGGTGGCTTTGTTCTGGGCAGTGTGGAGACTATGTGGAAATTAGTTAGGTGCCAGGTGGTGTCTGCCACTTCTTGTATATAAGAAGGTGACATTTGGTATAAAATGTTGTACTATTAAATTGACGTTTGTGCTGTACTGGTGTACAGTGGGTGATCAGTTAACGAACAGTTCGGACTATGAAGAAATCAGACAATGAACACTTTTGCAAAAGACTTTTATGTTTGGATAACAAACACTTCACAGAACTGTATTTTATTGCCATTTATGTACGGTTTATGGAAGAGACTTTGACAGTTGTATATATAACCTTTTTGTGTGCTAGTTGATTTCTGTTCTCTGAATTTTTTAAAGTGATTTTCTGAATTTTTTATAAAAAAACAAATGCTAATATTATGGTGCCTAAAAAGAGTGAAGTTTCAAGAAGTGTGCTCACCATAGAAACAAAGCAAGAGATGATAGCCAAGTTAGAGAGTGGGCAGAAGATGTGTGATGTTGCCTGGCAATATGGCTTGAACAGGTCTACAGTAGACACAATCTTTACTAAGAAATGTATAACTAAGAAGACTCAAGCAGCTGAAGCAGTAACAAAAATCACATATGAGAAACAAAGATATCCCATCCATGAAACAATGGAGAGATTACTTTTAGTTTGTATAAAAGAAATGGAAATGAAAAGAGTTGTAACTAGTATGACTGTCATTCAAGAGAAGGCTAGAGAAAGTTTTGAAGAACTGAAGAAACGTGCTCCACATTCATCACATGAGGAGTTAGAAATGAAAAATACAACTGGGTGGTTTATGAAGTTTAGAAGGAGATCTGGTGTTAAACATGTGGTAATGCACAGCGAGTCTGCTAGTGCAGATGAAGAAGCTGAGAAGTTCTGTCTCAACTTTCAAGAATTCATTAACAAAGAAGGATATTGTTCACAACAAATTTATACAATTGTGATGAAATTGGTTTATTTTGGAAGCACGTGCTGAACCATACCAACATCCCAGAAGATAAGAAAAATATTCCTGAGCATTAACCCATGAAAGACCGATTGATGTTACTTTTGGGAGCTAATGCTAGTGGTGATGTGTAGCTTAAACCCCTCCTTGTCTATCACTCTGAGAATCCTAGAGCATTAAAACAAATCCATAATTAAAGAAAGACTGCCAGTGATGTGGAGATGGAATGAAAGGCATGAGTCATGCAGGTTCGTTTCAATAAATGGCTATTTAAAGTTTGTGCACCAAGGTCAGGGATTACCTTCAGAACAATGAATTGCCATTGAAAGCACTGTTTCTATTAGACAATGCACCAGGACATCCAAAAGACCTTGAAAATAATTTGTTGGAAGACTTTCCCTGGCAAACCGTTCAGTTTCTGCCGCCAAATACCACTTTGTTGATTCAGCCAATGTATCAGGATGTTATTGCGGGTTTCAAGAAATTGTAGACTTGTGCTCTGTTTCGTCAGTGTTTTGAAGCATGCCAGTTCTCCTCAACGATGACATTAAAAAGAAAAATTTGATATCCTCGAATCTATCTGGGCCATTCAAAAGGCGTGGTCAGAAGTCCCTCAACAACAGTTGAATTCTGCATGGCAAAAGCTGTGTCCATCCTGCATTCAGGGAGACAGAGTTGATGTCCCTGAAATTATGGATGAAATTGTGACATCTGTTAGAGATCTTGAATTGGAGGTGAATGAAGATGACATTAAAGACCACATAATGGAAAATGATATGACAACAGAAGAAATCCAAGAACTCTTGAATGAAGAACGCCAAGAAACTCAGCGAGACGTGTTTTCTTCTGATAAAGAGGAAGACGAAAGAGGACCAATTCCAACATCTGCTTTTAAAGATCTTTTAAGAGGTGAGAGGATGTCAGAACAACAGTCTGAGAATGGTACCCACACCAGTTTGAGGTCAATAGGCTCGGGGATCTCTACAGGGACAATATTATTAATCACTTCCGAAAAATCCTGAAGTAGAGAGAAAAGCAATTGACATTGGACAGATTCTTTAACGCCCCACAAACAGAAAAAACATGACCGATGAAAATGCAAGACTGTACGGTATTTATATATATTAGTTTTATTACATATAAACGTAGTAAGAAATTATAGGTATAATGTTTTATTTATTTGTTTGGCCCTCCAGAACGAATTAATCAAATTTCCATAAAACAATTCGATGATAGGTTAACAAACAATTAGGACAGCGAACATCGTCTTTGAACGGATTATGTTAGTTAAGCGATCATGACTCATGACAGCTGTACCTAGGGATGGCAACATTGATTGGTATATCGATATATCGGTCTTCTGATATATCGTAACAGCTATATCGATATATCCGATATATTGCTTGAAATATATCGATATATTACGATATATCGGTAAGACCGATATATGAGCCAATGACCGCAAGCTCTCAGACTGCACTGCTGTCCAACTCCAATTCCACTGCAATAAAAAATCTCTACAAAATCCCGACGTTGTTTATGGCAGATAGTAATAAATTAATCTCATTATTAACCAATCTCATTATTAACCCTCTAATGGTAAGGTGCGGGTCGGATCCGTCCCATGCGCAATTGTTCCGAACATCTCTCCATTCTAACTTTTCTCCAAACGGTTTAACACTAAGATACCCTCTCAGTCATTCATAGGGAAGGCATAGGAATAACCCCAATTTCCAGGTAATTGTTCCTCGATCACTGTTTGTTTTTTCCGGGCACTTCTCTTTTCGGGTCGGATGCAACCCGACCTTATCAAAAATGCTTTAAAATTTTTCAACGCTTCCTATATATTTTTTGCAGTTTCGTAAGAATGTATGGCTTGTGAACTTTATACATACGTAGTACTGTAACTAATGTTTAGCCTTGTTTTGTAGACTAAACATGAACACAACACTTGCCATTGTTTTGTAATTTTGTAACCAGTGACTTGTCGAGTTGTATCTGTTGCAATGTTTCTCCAAAGTCGAGCCTAGACATCAACAATCGTATATTTTGGAATGTCTACACTTTGTGTACATGTTACGATTCACGAAAAAGCGTAGTAGTATATGGTTGACATTGCTCTGACATCATAGCAATACTAACACGTGTAAGAGCCAGACAATACCATTGAGTGGACAATAGAATACAATTTACTCTAATTACTGTGACTTTGTTCATTGAATTTAGATTTTCTATCCATTTTTTATTTTTTGCATAATGGCTTGTAACAAAATATTGTACACTGCTGAAGAAATATTAGCAGAGTTTCAAAGGCAAGAAGAAGAAGACTCAGACTTGAAGAAGAAGATTTTGACAAAGAAGTTTCCGAGACTGAAGATAACATTCTTATAGACAGCGATAACGAAGATCACGAGTTCGACTTAGCTGAAGGGACACACGATTGTAGCAGTGGTGATGATTTTTTTTATTGTACTTCAAACAAGTTTTTAATATTTGTCATTCTTGTAATAATGTTTAAACATTTAGAATACACTCCGACTCTATAAAATGTGGTGACACTTTGCATAAAGCACACGCATTTGTGGCAGTGGGGATTTTGATAGCAAAGTGGAGAAATATTGAGTAGCCATGTGGGGAAAAGAGGACTGATTGACCTGGCAACACTGCCTATGAAAACACTGATGACGACAGGATCTTTGAATTGGGGAAAGACGAAGAAACCATCTGGACGAACAAACCGGTACGCTCCAAATTTTCACGAACCTCATCTTTAAATGTTATCACACACCTGCCCGGACCAAAAGGCGATGCTCGAGGGATCGTTGATGAGGTACAATTGTTTTCTTTATTTGTAACCGATGAGATGCTGGAAAAATTGTTCTCCACACTAACAGTGAAATAGAAAGATCGAAGATCAAATACCAATCTGTACAGTGGTTTACATCTCCCACAAACCTGATAGAGATAAAAGCTCTTATTGGGCTCTTATTATAAAAGCTCTGTTGTATATGAGCGGTGTTTTGAAGAACTCTGGTTTATGTCTTGATGATATGTTTTCTGTAATCTATGGACAGGCTGTATTTCGCTGTTCAATGTCACAGAAAAGATTCTCTTTTCTAATCCAGAACTTACGATTTGACGACAAAACTACGAGAGATCCAAGGAAGGATAAATTTGCGGCGCTTCGAGAGCTTACCTTGCATGCGTAAAAGTCCACCTTACCGTTAGAGGGTTGATGTACTAAAACACAATTTGTTACAACCTTATTAAAACATCATTTTAAGAGAAGTGAATTTGTGTTACATTTTTTAAATCAATAACAAAAAAAAACGATATATATCACGTTTTTAGAGATGAATCGATATAATCCAAAAATATATAAATAACGTATATCGATAAAAAATATATCGATATATTTAGAAATATATCGATAAATTTCAACTATCGATATATCGTTGCCATCCCTAGCTGTACCGTTCCGGTAGTATACTTCTGTTCTGTCCTGTGAGTCGAAGGTAATTTGTTAAATTAATAACAACTAGACGTTGCGTTAAGGTGAAAATAACGATAATAGTCATTAATAGGTGAGAAGAACGATTAGGGTTAATTTCATTAGTAAGATAAACCAGAGGTAATTCTGATATTTCCGCGTCAATGCTGATATTGCTGTGAAATATTTTTTGTTCTATTCTCCTATGTTATATAAACACGAGAAAAATAATTTTCAACGGCGGTCGAACCTATTTAAGGAGAAAAAAAATAAAATAAATACTCCCATAAGAACGCATGCAATTGAGAATGAGCGCCATATTGACTGAGAAATGACAGGTCCAGCTATTGTAGACGCGTGACGTCACCGTGTGTACATCACACAAAACAAAAGCGGTTTAAAGCTTTGCGTTGAGCCCACCGCGAGTTTATTATTAGTAACCTCACCCACGTCCACAAAAAATATTGCGATAATGGCTTCACTGATATCACTGTATACTATGCCACCTATTTTTCGAATTGTTTCACTATAGTTTTGGATCACGAACATCACAATTCACAATACCACCACTAACCTTTTACTTTTGAACATATTCACGCAGAGGAAGTACATCTGTTATGACGCGATGTAAAACTATCGATGTTTATCATCGTGAAGAGTACATCGATGTTAAAAAAAATATCGGTATTAAAACATCGATGCTTTTTACATGTTTGTAATATTACAAATAATTGGGGATGAATAATAAATAAAAATAATTGGTAAATAAGTAAAAATAATTAAAGAGAAGAATAATGTACCCCTATATTTTATTCACTTACCTTATCAGAAGATTCTGAAAGTGAAAACCTCAACACTTAGGTAAAGGCGAGGTGACGTTAAAATAATTTAACTCATATTCATATTATTATTTATTATTATAAAGATTATAAAGTGTTTGATTATATAGTGAACAAACATACATAAAACCATTATATATAATTTACATTCTTGGATTTCGTTGTCCATGACGTGTCCGTTACTTAACTAAATATCACTATAATATTGACGACTCGGAACACAATGTTTTTTATAAGTAAAAACGTAAAGTTTTACCTTACAGCCTAAACCGGCTTTCACCTATAGAAGGCTTCATCAGAGGCTGTCGTTAGTAGCGCTGCTCGTCTTGTTGTTGGCGACGAGAAAGTGTTTCGAAAGATTGAAGCTGTGTGTGTGTGGTGAGATGTGTTCGAATAATGCGTGCGATTTGAATTGTGTCTGTTCGTTTAGGATGTCGTTTTTATTTGTTTTTGTGTGTTTGTATACTTCTAATTGTTCTAGAGTGTCTAGTTTTCGGCCTTTTGTGTGTACGTGTAGTATGTTCATGTTATTGTCGATGTTTTTATATGTGTGGTTTGCTTCAATGAGGTGGTTTGCGAAGGTAGATTCTGTAGTGGTGTGGAGTGCTTTTGTGTGTTCAATGTATCTCTGTTTGAAGCTACGTCCTGTCTGGCCTATGTAGAATTTACTGCAATTTGAACAATTTAGTTTATATACACCGGGTAGATCGAATTTGTTTTGTGCTTTGGGCATGCGTTTTCATGTGTTTTGTGTGAACAAAACAGAACACACACACTATCAAAACGCATGCCCAAAGCACAAAACAAATTCGATCTACCCGGTGTATATAAACTAAATTGTTCAAATTGCAGTAAATTCTACATAGGCCAGACAGGACGTAGCTTCAAACAGAGATACATTGAACACACAAAAGCACTCCACACCACTACAGAATCTACCTTCGCAAACCACCTCATTGAAGCAAACCACACATATAAAAACATCGACAATAACATGAACATACTACACGTACACACAAAAGGCCGAAAACTAGACACTCTAGAACAATTAGAAATATACAAACACACAAAAACAAATAAAAACGACATCCTAAACGAACAGACACAATTCAAATCGCACGCATTATTCGAACACATCTCACCACACACACACAGCTTCAATCTTTCGAAACACTTTCTCGTCGCCAACAACAAGACGAGCAGCGCTACTAACGACAGCCTCTGATGAAGCCTTCTATAGGTGAAAGCCGGTTTAGGCTGTAAGGTAAAACTTTACGTTTTTACTTATAAAAAACATTGTGTTCCGAGTCGTCAATATTATAGTGATATTTATATAATTTACCTTAATTTCCGTCCAGTGACGTCAAGCGTAATTTGTATTTGGTTACGCGTTTCAGGCCATGTCTGAGGATGGGCTACATGGCCTGAAACGCGTAACCAAATACAAATTACGCTTGACGTCACTGGACGGAAATTAAGGTAAATTATATATAATTATCATACAGTGACCTGGACCGCTTTAAATATGTTTAAAATACATAAAACCACCTACTTTAACAAAAACAGAAAACTCTTTAAATCAATGTCAGGTTTGTTTACTCCTAGTGAAAGTTTAAGCTAGTTTGGTAAATTCTCAACAACAAAAAATGGTATACCAAAAAAATTTTACCGTCTCCACTCTGTCCTAAGGTAGTGGTCGGCAGTGGAAACTGCTATCACAACTTCCTTAGCTGAAGAGGCGAACTGAAGCCGAAACAGAGACAATCAAAAATATCCAGAGCGTAATGCTCAAAGTACAAGTTTGTGTTTGTCAAGCAATCTTTGTCAAACGGTAGTCCTTCAAAGCATTTAGTGAGAATTATTACCAAATTGTAATTTTGATACAAAACTCCTCAGTGCCAAACTTCGCTTGTACTTTGTCTTTCGATTTTGACTCGCGTACTTTGTTCAACTTTTTTAAACTAGTATTCCCAAAGAGAGATAGACCTATAAATTCTCTTACTTTCTTTTAAACAGTAAAAGCTGAAAATCACAGTGTAAAGTAACATTGTTAATACTTTTCTAAAACTTTGTGGTAGTTATCGATAGTATGAAAATCGCAACTGAGCCGAAACAGAGACAATCAAAAATAACCAGAGCGTAATGCTCAAAGTACAAGTTTGTGTTTGTCAAGCAATCTTTGTCAAACGGTAGTCCTTCAAAGCATTTAGTGAGAATTATTACCAAATTGTAATTTTGATACAAAACTCCTCAGTGCCAAACTTCGCTTGTACTTTGTCTTTCGACTTTGACTCGCGTACTTTGTTCAACTTTTTTAAACTAGTATTCCCAAAGAGAGATAGACCTATAAACTCTCTTATTTTCTTTTAAACAGTAAAAGCTGAAAATCACAGTGTAAAGTAACAATTTTAATACTTTTCTAAAACTTTGTGGTAGTTATCGATAGCATGAAAATCGCAACTGAACTATCGATAGTAAACATTTTGAAAAACCCCGCGGCGACGTCACAACGATTAACCAATGTCATAGGTCTGATGCAAAAAACCCGGGAAGTTAATTAAAACCGCTTTACAAAGCTGATGTTGATTGGTAGATATAAAAAAAAGCGCGTTTATACACCGTTAATTTTAAAATTTTGCATATTTTCAATTCTCATTGGTTGGTAATGTGTGTGGGTGTCAAGAATCGGCGGCAAAAACAGTACTGTCTTCTCAGATCCGTGTTGTAATGCATCTCGTAAGCCGCTACGGTAATCGTGTATTTAATTATTTTGTGAATTCAGTGTTTTCGGTTGTGTTATTGTGTTGTGTTATTGTGTGGTGTTATTATTAATTATTATTTCTGTTGTTTAGGGTTATTATTATAATATACCATACATTAATTAACATTTTACACTGAAATGTACCCTGAAATGGTCTGCCATGATATTCAGTGTGGTGGGACGTCAGACGAATGGATTCGAATGACTGAGTCTGAGATTATTGACTTTTTAATTTCCCACGAGGTTATTAAAGGGTCAATAAATTGTCCTTCGTGTGGGTCCTCGTCGTCGACCTACAGTTTTTGTCGAGAAGTTTTTATTTTCGACGCCCAGCGCACTTCAGCTAAGCTGGGGGGCCCTGGAAAGACTGTAGAAGTCGACGAAGCCAAATTTTGCCGTCGGAAATATAATCGTGGCAGGTTTATTGAAGGCCAGTGGGTGTTCGGGGGAGTGGAACGCGGTTCTGGCAAGTGTTTTTTGATACCGGTTGAGGGCCGGGATTCCGCTACTCTCCTCAAAATAATTGAGGAGTGGATTAAGGTAAGAGTTTCATCTTTTCATAATTATGGTGGTAAATGCATGCATTTCATGTGAGCGCGCGCGTGTGTGTGAGTGTGAGTGCATATTTGTAGTCAATGCTGATATTGCGGTGAAATATTTTTTGTTCTATTCTTCTATGTTATATAAACACGGGAAAAATAATTTAAACGGTGGTCGAACCTATTTACGAAAAAATAAATAAATTAATTACTCCCATAAGACGCCAAAGAACGCCATATTAACTGTGACAAATTACATTAAGAGATTTTTTAACTTTTAATTTTATTTAGTAGTAGAAAAACACGTGTTATTTGGCGCGTAAACTTATGAATTGCAGCGATTGGTAATCCACGTAATGACGTCATAATTCGTCATTCGCTGTGCATTAGGGAGCCGTCGCTCCACTGCGGTGATCCCACTAACTACTCAGTTAGAGGTGGGCTAAACTGTTATTTTAAAATACTAGGTATGAAAATACCGTTCCAAAAAAATAACAGGTACAAATACCTGTTATTATATACTATATATACATAACCTATATTATCCTTTGTAACTCGTTTTGAGTTTCCTGCAGGTCTCCTATGTAATATCTTCAAATAAATACACTGCAAGTATGTTTCTTTTCGGTAAATTTTCACCTAGATAAACCTATTAATATATTAATAAACCTACTTGCTGTGTATTTATTTGAAGATATTATATAACCTATACTATATAATTTGTTATAAGAAATAAATTGAAACTAAAAGTATTAACAGTGTTACTTTACACTGTGACTTTATTAAACTATTACTGTTTAAATGGAAATAAGAAACAAGAGAATTTACAGGCCTATCTCCCTTTGGGAATACCAATTTAAGTTTTCACTAGTAGTAAACAAACTAACATTGGTTAGACAAATCAGTTGCGAAACTCGGGGCAATTAAATAATTTAGAGTAGGCCTACACGTAATACCATAAAAAATAATGTGAAAAAACATCAGAAACGTAAATAAAAACATAACGTTAAGCCACAAGAGTGAATGAGAATAAACAAAATTTTACAAATAAAAATAAAAAACAAATTGTAATAAATTAAATATAAATACATAAATAAAAACTTATAAATAATAAGCAACAACAAAAGTAAATTAAATGCATTACAGTTATTTAAGGAACAGGACTAGATAAAGTGCATAAATGTCCATTACAACAATCTCATCATTTACATGAGATGTGTAGTGAAGTTAAAATCACATTAATAAAAAGTATAATATAGCTTATCAACATCAACCACTCTATAGGTTATAACTCAATATAATTAAATACGATTTCACTAACTACTCGGAACATAAAGTTTTTTGAGTAAAAACGTAAAGTTTTACCAACAGATTTTAGTTACAAGTTGGTGACTAGTATAATATATAATTTATTAGCATATAATCTGTATTCTATATCTGCATATCACACGAGAATAAATGTAACAGCAGGATGAATTATTTCCTTTATTAAAAACAGCTTCGTCTCTTTGCGCAGAATGAAGGATACAGGACGAAAAAGTGGCTCGTACTACAGTATATACTTATATTTCCTCTACTCGAAATATGCTTGCTGCTACCTGTTCCTAAAATACTAGGTGTTCCTAAAATATTAGGTGTTACTAAAATATTACTGTTACTCTGGAACGCGTTGTTCCTTGTGTATCGGTGATACCACTAGTATTTGAAATACCTAGTATTTTAAATAACGCGTTACTGGCTGTTCCTTGCGTTCCAGCGATATTTTTGTACGCCTAGTATTTGGCCTTGGTTTACGTGATCTTGCGTACTTTTTGTGTGTGTGTGTCTGTGTAGGTGCGTAGGGGGTGTGTCTCAAATCGGAACAGCGAGGGCGGCGTGTCTCGACTCGGAACAGCGACGCCGCGAATAACAGGTATTTCAACTTTTCAGTCACTGTTACATCCGTTCCACAAGAATATCGTTCCAAAATACCTATTACAGGTATATCGGCCCACCTCTAACTCAGTTAATGTGGCGCTCATTCACTTTACATGGGCGCTTATGGGAGTATTTATTTTATTTTTTTTCTTCGTAAATAGATTCGACCGCCGTTTAAAATTATTTTTCTCGTGTTTATATAACATAGAAGAATAGAACAAAAAATATTTCACAGCAATATCAGCATTGACTACTTCTGTTCTGTCCTGCGAGTCGAAGGTAATTTGTTAAATTAATAACAACTAGACGTTGCGTTAAGGTGAAAATAACGATAATAGTCATTAATAGGTGAGAAGAACGATTAGGGTTAATTTCATTAGTAAGATAAACCAGACACATTAAGAATTACCAAATTGAATATAAATTTGGAAAGTTGGTTCGTATTTGTTGAATAACTTATTCCACAAAATTAGAAAAATTACACATCTTCACCAGAAAATACCTTGAGTCACAGTAGAAATATTGCCAAGGTCTCTTATTTACTTTTTAGTGTCTGAATTAATAATTTTTTAACTTTCACAGCAGCTTTTGCTGGCCTGCATATGCTATATGTGCATCAAAACGTAAGGGTAACAGGATACCTAGTAGATCTAAATATACTACTTTTTTACCATATGTGGATTTAACCAGTATAATAGTATTTTAGAAATGTAAATGAAAGTAATGGCACAGGCAAGTACTGTTATACAACGTACAGGATAAATTCAAGAGTAATGTAATATTACTGTAGCCTGCATAACCTACAAATGGACAGACATAACCTAACAACACTGTATTTATGGCGTAACTGAATACCAACATAAGGTGAACCAGTGCTCACCAGTTTATACAAAATCATCAGTAAATACAATATAATTTAGAAATTATAAAATGTAGTAAAAGTTGCTATGTTTAATGTGTGGCGTGTGCGTGTGTCAGCACTTCTAACCATAGTTCATGGAAGTAATACTTTATACCTCTCCCCATAGCAAGGTGGATTATTTAGTATTCTTGTCACAATTTTTGTTGTTTAATGATGTAAATATTAACTAAGATATAATAGGCTTAACTCATGCACTTAGTGGTTTACTGATATGACTGTGTAGGTTGTGATTTGACGTTTGCTCTCAAAAAATGAAGAGTTGAACTAACCATAGATAAATGACAGCAAGAATACAGTAACATTGAAACATACAAATATTCAACAGAAAATTGAGTATTATTGTTAGTTACATGTATAGATTGCAACACATCTACAGTACATGAATATATATTTAGGCATGTGAATATAAGTAAATGATGGTGTCTCAAAACTGCATTTGTGATAATGTTTTCACATTGATTCAATACACATCAAAAATAAAAATGGTGGCTACTCAA
The DNA here is from genome assembly GCA_034769895.1 of Magicicada septendecula. Classification (NCBI taxonomy): domain Eukaryota; kingdom Metazoa; phylum Arthropoda; class Insecta; order Hemiptera; family Cicadidae; genus Magicicada; species Magicicada septendecula. The sequence continues at coordinate 13,528,895 of CM068371.1, read as the reverse complement.
GTTGACAACAAATTGGAGACAATAAATATATTGTTTACAACAATTATTGCAAATGAAAAGAAGAAATCAATATTATTATGTATATTATTATTGAAACCATTTATTATATAATTTGTATTGAACTGAAGAATAAAATGAAGTAAACGATTTTGTAGACTTCCAAAATCAAAGTACATTAGAAAACATTTAGACAAATAACACTTTCAGATTCTATATACTTTTTATTTAGTTATAGTTATTTTCAGTATATATTTTATGTATGTAATGCCCACTTTTACTTGAATAAGTTTGAGTAATGTAAAGGCAGTGCAGTTCAGCTTGGTTAGGATCAAACTGTATCAGTAAATAAATAGTAATGGAGCCATGTTATGTTGTACATGTAATAGCTTTATGGAGACGGGGGTATAAAATTGCTTTATAGTTTTTGTGGAAAATTTTATTTTTGGAAGGGGTTGTATATAATATTATTGGTTTGTTGAGTATTGTATTGCATTGTATTAAAGCAATTCATGGCATTTAATATTGTTAAAATATACGGTACAAATATACAGTGTAAAAACTAAAAATCTCATACACAAACATACATGTTAACTAGCTACTGAATATTACTGTCTGGCCATGCACAATAATTAATTATAAACAAACAGTTTAGTATAAACACAATGTTATTGTAAGTTGGACATCCCTATTTTGCTATGTTAAATAGTGAACATTCAGGTACATTTTTCTGAGAAATCATATAATTTTGTTTTTAATTCTATAATAAATTTTAATTCTATAATAAATTTAATATAACTTCCGTGTTGACACTGGGAACACAGCAGGAGTGCAGATGTGGTGTTCTTTCATTTAGCCATTTGTAGCTGACATTAAGACGCCCCTCCCATACCAACAAACAAACATTGCCAACCCTAATCAGCATACAAACACTTCTGTTTTCAATGATGTAACACAATACATTTTGGATCTCTTAGCAGTTTTTTTAGGTGGTTTGTTTTAGTAATGTTTTACTAATGTTACCTTTTATGTTAATGGAAAACTCTTCAAAGTGGTCTCAGTAGGTCATGAATTCAATAGATTTCCAGTTCTCCATTTTCTATACAGTTTCCAAACCTCAGAATATTGTTTTTTTGTCCATTATAATAACTCAAGTCATTTAAAATTAAAATTCATACAATTTCTGTAATATTATTTGTTTGAAAGACATTCTATTTGAAATAGTTTTAAGTTAACTGAGCCCAGAAAGATGTAAATTAGATGAAACACTTCTTTAGACTAATTGAAAACAGAACAAATATATTTGAAGTATTTTAAACCTGCCAGATGTGTAAAACTTTTGTTGTAAATAACACTTTGCCATTAGGCTGCTGGTAGTATTGCAACATATTCTCACAACTGTCAGTTTGATACTTGTATTAAACAAAATGTAGAGTATAATTTCTGCAAACAATTTACTCAGGGGTTTTCTAAAAATGTTAGTATTCAGTTGATATCAGATTTTTATTTCTTTCTCAGAATAATTCTAAAATGAAGTCAAAATTCTTAGCCTATAATTTTTGGTAAATAGAATTAAAGTCTGTGTGAAAATGTGGACAGACTAAAAAAAAATATGAACAACACGTTATATGTTTTCCAAGACAAGTGTAGCTTTATGGGGTAAACATTTTTTCAGGAAACATCATTATAGTTTGCCCTGTGTTTCAATATTCTTATATTAATTAGTCCATCCCAGTTATATATGCAGGCAGCATTAATGTGAGTTCTCCTCTTCATAAGGTATCTCGAATCTCTTTTCAGCCAGAGACACTTTATTGTATTAACATAAATCACATCACACAAACTAAGATAAGCACCCAGAGTGGTGAAACTGAGATTTGACAATGTGAAGACATTGTTTATTAAGGGTCTATCCATATCAAATCAACCAATGATGGTTGCTATCAAAATTTATTATTTTTTAATTTTTTTACACAAAGTTGTACTATATTCAGAGAGTAGAAAACAAGCATTCATTCATTTTTTAGATGTTCAGTTTTTTTTTGAGCGGCCATTTTGTATAGGAGTGTTAGCCTATTTCGCACGTTACAAAGGTTTGTGGTAAACTCTGTAGCTCCTTTATTTTTGAAGATATTGATTTCAAACAAAAACCATTTTAAAGAGAATTAAATGTACAACATTTTATATCCAGTGCACATGTAAGCCTACTGCACTACAAATACCTTAAAACAATTGTTGAAAGTTAAAGTTTTAAAAACGCAAATTATTTTTGAAATTAAAAATTTTAAAGAAAAAACTAAGACACCTTTAATTTTTTTTTCTAGATATAGGCTTCATAGTATACTACTTCCTAAAAATGTTTGATACCTGAGAGTCTCATCGCTTTTTTTTATGGGTCTTCAAACATTGAGATTTTTCTGAAATCGGCTATATTCAACCTGAAATATCTCAAAAGGGATACACTTGAAAAATCTCAAATTTTCACAAAACAATCTTTACTTGTGTAGTAACAAGTGGTTAAAATATGATCACTGAGACTTTACTAGTTTTTGAGGTACTTTTTTTTTATGTGGTGAAATTCGGTTTATTAGCAACTAAACTACAACTAAACTTATGGTTCATTCTACAACTAAACTATATGTTAGGTATTAAAACAACAATGAAAGGACTTTCAGTTCAATTGTGCCTGTTGTTTTATTGTAATAATATTTTACTGGGACAAACTAATTCTTAAGCATGTTTTGAAGGAAATAATTTTTAAAAAATAAACGCTGTGTTGTCTTATTGTTTTATTATAAGAAAAATGATGATAAGATTTGCTGCAAGAGTTTATGTGTGATCAGTGACAACTTGGACCACAATACTGCTTCTGTACACACTTTTCAAAAATACTTAGTTGAAGAAGTTAAGAAAGTAGCACCAGCAGCCAATACAAGAATAAAAAAACTTTACCAACATTTGTCATAAAACTGACTTTGGTCTTGATGTTGAGTGGAATTTTATTGTGTCCTCACATGGGAAAACGCATATGACAGAATCGGTGGTATTACAAAAAGAGTGGTGACCAAGGCAAGCAAGCAGCGACCATATAGCAATCAAATTTTAACAGCTGAGGAAATGTACAGGTTACAATCAGAAGAAGTGCAATCAAACAGCATGAAATTACAGAGGAGATTTGATTATTGTAAGCAAATTCCACAGACAAGGTCATTTCATAGATTTGTACCTCTAACTCAAACAAAAATCAGATGTTAATGTATACTCACATCTGAAGAGTTTACTGATTGCAGCGTGCTACAGAAATTCCAGAAGAAAGTGTATTTTCAATTAATATACAAGATACAGTAGCTTGCATTTATGACAAGAACTGGTGGATCGGGATAATTGAAGAAACAAGTGAGGAAAACAACGATCTTTTTATTCACTTTTTTCATCCACATGGCCCCAGAACTTCTTTCCAAATCTCTAAAGATGACAAAGTTTGGGTGCCAATTAGTAAGTTCCAAAGGAAACTAACACCAATAGAGTTCACAAATGCTACAGGTCGAAGCTTCAATATCAGCAAAAAACTATGTACAGAAATCAGTCAACTTTTTTCATCAGTGACATTTTAAGAAGATAAAAGAGAAGGATTAATAGTGTTTGTGTTTTTGCTTAAAGTGTGAACTGTATAAATAAAAAAATATACTAGGATAATGTTACTAATGTATTATTTAGATTTACAACACAGTTTTTATAACATTAAATTTAAATAATTTACCTTATATTTTTTAATCCGCTAAGCGATCTCTGTTATTTATATGTACAACATGTTTCAGGGATAAATCCCCATCCTCAGGAAAATGTTTATTCACCCTAATGCATAGGGGTCGTCGAAAATGTTAACGCACATAAGCACATCACATATAACAAGTCATGAATAAATTAATGGATGAACGGAAAACACACAAGCATGTGATATGTGACCCAGTGCGCTGGTTGGCCTCCGATCGTCAACTAGCTTTTACGCGTGTTTCACTTCCTATCTTCAGTGTGGTATCATAGAGTGTGTTAGACTTAAATATCAGCTGGTCATTAAGTAATTGTTCTTGATGTATTTTTGAGGCCCTGTAAATTTCAAATTCTTCTAGGGCATTCAAAAGATGACCTTTATTACAGATGTGTATAGGTTCCATGTTTTCTTTAAACCCAGTGTAATTATGGTTTTTATTTATGAGGTGAAGTCCGTAATTTGATGTGGTTGTGTTAGGGTTCTTCTTTGGTAGATATTCTCTAAATCTATCGATGAATCTTCTGCCCGTCTGTCCGATGTAGAAATTATCACATTCACTACATCTAATTTTGTACTCACCTGAACAATCTTCTGTTAATGTTGGAACTCGTGGTTTAAGTATATTTTTTAATTTATTAGTGGTCCTGAATGAAACATTGATATTTAACTTTTTTAACTCATTTTTTATTATATTAGGGAGTATATTCGTGTATATTGCTGAAACATATTGAGTCTTACTTTTTGCGACATTTTTACTATTTAATTTTTTCAGGTGTTTATATATTATTTTATCAACCATTTCACTTTTATAACCATTTTTTATGGCTATGTGTTTCATTGTGTTGACTTTGTCATTATAATCCTCAGTGTTCATAGGTATATTCACTAATCTATGTGCAAGTGCATTAAACGCCGCCATTTTTTGTGTATACGGATGATTTGAATTAGCATGTGTAACCAAATCTGTTGTGGTGGGTTTTCTGTATATTTTGAAAGTGAGAAGAGTATTTCAGGGTCTTTCACTAAATCCTGCGGCCAAAGACAACTTCCGTCTCCAGGTTTGTATTTTTTTTCCGTGTTCGATGTGTACTAGAACTGTTTTCTTCACAAGTAACTAATGCCAGGTTATGGAGGTTATGTAGACAATGTAACTTAAATAAAATTTACTTTGTTAGTGTACAATAAAAGGGTCTATTTACTGGAAGTACAGAAATAATTTTCCATTTATCGCACATAATTACGGTACACAGACGATTTTTGGAGGTTGTGTCTACGTTTAACAATGCAACTTAACCTTTTAGATTTTTAAAATTAATTAGATTTAACAAAAATTTCCTTTGTTAGTGTACATTCAAAGGCTGTATTTATTGTATGGATAAAAGGCTGTATATACATTAAAGGCTGTATATACATTAAAGGCTGTATTTATTCGAATTAAAACCTATCGGTACTTCCAATTTAGAACGTATAACCTAGTAGGCTACGTTATTCGTACATACAGTATTTTATTGGAGTTTATTGGTACATATTTTATTAAAAGGGTGTATTTATTGGAAGTACAGAAATTAGTTTCCATTTATCGCACATAATTACGGTACAGAGACGATTTTGGGAGGTTGTGTCTACGTTTAATTATCTAACTTAACCTTTCAGATTTTTAAAATTAATTAGACTTGTAGGGGTGTGCATGGCAGAACTACTTGTAGGGGTGTGCACCCACTATATAATCATATTTTTGGTAACACTGAGAACTTTAAGCCTTCTTTTATGCTTAAACAAATTATATATACACTTAATTATAGAAAAGCAAAAAGCAAATATGTAATTCAAAAGACTAATTTGCTCTAATAAACACATGCTGAAGTTAAAAACAAAAGAGTTTTTACTTGCCTAACTAATCATTAGTTGGAGTTGCTTTTTCTGCAAAAGCTGGGGTATGTTGGATTCAAGAGTGGTTAAATTAAGTCATAAATCTGAGTGTGCGTCAAGCCTATTTCTGTGCTTGCTTTTCACTTGAGATGAAAATCCCATTTCACTCAAGAATGAGGTGATGAATGGGATGAGCAACTCCGAAAGTTCAGGATATTCATCTCTTAAAGATATCCAGAACTTTGTTAAGTCAGAATCTAAAAGTTTATGGATTTTTTGTCCATGACATGTCTCATGTTATCACTAACTATACAAAATAATTTACTAAAAATTTAGTTTTAATCCCAGCATCACAGATGATATCACACAATTGCTCATTTAGTTTTACTGACAACATGTTAGAACTTTCAAAATACAAGAATGGGTCTTGAATCCAATTGAATTCACTGTATCCCTCTGGGAAGCAACTTTCAATCTGCTTATAGAGAGTTAAACATCAGAGCTGGTAAAAAACAATGGTAGAGCATGAATAACAAAAATGTACAGTTTAGACTATGTACAAAACAGGTTGAATTTAAATTGTTAAAATGATATATCTTAGTTATTTACATGTAGTAGCTTTTTAAGACAGTAAATAAATTTCCGAACCTGACTTTGCAACCCTCCAAATGCCCTCTCGGGACCCAGCAGTGGCTCATGCCCAATAGGTTAAGAAATGCTGAACTAAAGGCATGTTTGTGGAGTGAAACATAAAAGATAACCCAGACTTCTAAAATGCTCTTAGTCAAATGGGATTTTCAGGAGTAACAACACACTATTTGGTTAACAAGCACATTTTACTAATACTGTAATACCAAGTCAATTAGATAGCTTAAATGTGTAGTACTCTATGTGATGCTGATCACATACTGTTAATCAGCAGCACTGCAGAATATTCTAGAGCCACACTCTTGGCATTCATCTGGAACTTTATCACATTAGCCTGATAATTAGGATGTTGCCACCAGCTGAGTTTTAGAAAGTTGGTGTAGTAGGTTGTGCATTCATATAGGATGATATTAGACAGCAGTTTTTAATAAAAGTGACAAATGATCAATTGTTTACTTGTGTTGTAAACTATTGTGATTTTTTTATTACTGTTTGTAGGCTATACAGTGTGTCCTGGATAATTATATAAAGAAAACTGTTGTAATATAAGTGTGTTTGTTTTAGCAATTGAAAGTATCTGGTATTCAGTAATTCATACCACTGTTTTAAGTTCATAATTCGTGTCACTGGTTGTAAGAATATTATTCTCATTAATTTTCCAGTTCTATGAAGTCTTCAGTAGTTTTACCACGATGAGACTCAACTTTATCACTGAAGATGCCACATCACTGAATGAGCAAAACTTTTCTTTAATAATCTCAACAAAGCATGGTTATCAGCTGAAAAAAAGTTTTAGTATTAAAAGTTTTGATCACGCAAATCTATAAGGGATACTAAAAAGAAATAACATAATAATTGTATTGGACATAAAGTTATGTCCACAAAACAGATTTTGTTTGAAATAAATAAAACACAATTTGACACAAATATTAATTTTATGAATACTTGTTTGGCACATATTACAGAAGGTTACACCATTAAATGAGTTTGCCTAAGTATAAAATTCTTGTCAGATGAAAAACGTGTACAGTCAGAATACTATTTGTTATGTACAATACAAATGATTCACTATGGGTAGCAGTGACACATAAACACTAGACATTGACACTAAATTGTACTTGTTTTGAATGATTCATTGTGTGCTACCTGACCAGAGTACAGGTATTAACCAAGAGATGTTTAGTATACTGCTGTGTAACTGCTACAATGATGAATTATAAGTAGTACTTTTTGTTTTGGTCATCAACCTTGAAAAGGATAATAGAAACTTTGTATACCATGCTTCCAGCAGTTTTACATGATACATTCCTAGCACAAATAAGAAAAGTTTAAATCTGCTGATGATCTAAAGGAGTGAAAGTTATTTGCTGACTGACAGGGTTATAAAATAATTCTGAAAGAATTGTTGCTTTTACAATACCATCCTTTATCTGCTGACTACTCAAATCTGCCAGTTTTTCACAGAAACTGAAGTTTGATGATTTGATCCATTATGACCTTGTGATGCTCCAAACATTTCAAGGATTCTCCTAGCCTTAAAAAACTGGACTGGCCTCATTGATTGACATGATTAATGTTAAATTTACTTTGGGATACTTCCAAACATAATACAGTTTAAAATAAACAAAAAAAAATTTATTTCTAATTTTTCCAGAACTGTATACACATATTTGATCTGGATAGAACGTGTATTAAACAATAATACTATTTGATGCAAATAATGAAAATATCCGTGTGGAGAAGTATACATGACTTCCATGTTTTAAGATTTATATTTAAAATCGTTTTTGAAATGAAATATTTCTACAGAAACTACTTCTATCTTCAGCCTCAACCACACACACACACACACACACACACACACACACACACACACACACACACACACACACACACACACACACACACACACACACACACACACACACACACACACACACACACACACACACACACACACACACACACACACACACACACACACACACACACACACACACACACACACACACACACACGCACGCACGCACGCACGCACGCACGCACGCACGCACGCACGCACGCACACATACCACACACAATTCCTTTTTTCTTTATTTAATTTGAATTCAGAGTATTGGCACATATTTTATTAAAAGGGTGTATTTATTGGAAGTACAGAAATTAGTTTCCATTTATTGCACATAATTACGGTACACAGACGATTTTTGGAGGTTGTGTCTACGTTTAACATGTAGTAACATCAGTAACTTAACCTTTTAGATTTTTAAAATTAATTAGATTTAACAAAAATTTCCTTTGTTAGTGTACATTCAAAGGCTGTATTTATTGTATGGATAAAAGGCTGTATATACATTAAAGGTTGTATTTGTTCGAATTAAAACCTATCCGTACTTCCAATTTAGAACGTGTAACCTAGTAGGCTACGTTATTCGTACATATTTTATTGGAGTTTATTGGTACATATTTTACTAAAAGGGTGTATTTATTGGAAGTACAGAAATTAGTTTCCATTTATCGCACATAATTACGGTACAGAGACGTTTTTGGGAGGTTGTGTCTACGTTTAATTATCTAACTTAAGATAGTAGGCTTCGTTATTGGTGCATATTTTATTGGGGTTTATTGGCACATATTTTATTAAAAGGGTGTATTTATTGGAAGTACAGAAATTAGTTTCTATTTATCGCACATAATTACGGTACAGAGACGATTTTGGGAGGTTGTGTCAACGTTTAATTATCTAACTTAACCTTTTAGATTTTTAAAATTAATTAGACTTAACAAACATTTCCTTACTTAGTGTACATTCAAAGGCTGTATTTATTGTATGGATAAAAGGCTGTATTTATTCGAAGTACCGGAATTAAAACCTACTTCCAATTTAGAACACAGTACAATCTAACGTAGGCCTATAACCAAACTAGTACATTAAAATCCTTTTTTCAACATAATGCAATAAAAAGCAATGTGCAGTTTCTGTTAACACCCAAATGATTAAGTATTAATAATGGGTTAGAGTGGAATTCAATGTTACTATGGTCTAAATTGAAGTCAAAAAATAAACATAATCTGTACTTATCAACACATAAGTGATACATAAGTCAGTTGTTACAAAGATAAACAAAAACATGTCTAAGAGTAGGCTATAACAATTATAAGTGAGAGACCCGTTTCTAAAACGGCTTAAGTAGTGCAAAGTTTTTTTCTTGCTTTCATTTGAGCAAACTGGTCAATAACATCTGACTGATAAATTAATACTGTTAGCCAATTCATTTTTAATAGCTAAAATTGCCAAATTATTAAGCCTTTCTTGGTAGGTAGTGCTTCTCTGCCAAGTTTTCAGTGAATTCGCTAACCTGTTGAAAGATTTTTCAGGAGACGAAACTGTAACTGGAATAGTACAGAAAAGCCTATAGGCAAGACAGAAGTTCACAAATACAGCTTGAAGGTTTTTGGAGTAGGCTTAGTGGATTCTTTTCTGATTCAAACTCTGTTTTATGAATGTTCTTCAAGTGTAATATTTCTTCAAATAGATCCATTGCCAATTCCTTTTTAAACTTGCTAATGAGAACTTTTACTTTCAATTCTAATTCATCATTTTCCATGTCTGTAAAGTTCAATACTGGTGGAAACAAGTCACGAGTTGAACTAATTGCAGTGAATCGTGTTTTTATGTTGCCCATTACAAACTCTAATACTGGGTACATGACTGAGGTTTTAAATTTATTTTCTTGATCTTTGTTTACTGAAAAATCACTATTGGATTGATCTGTACTTTTTTTCCACCTTTTGGGAGATTCAGGAGGAACTTTTATTAGTTCTTTTGCAATTAAGTTTGGCTCTTCAATTATGCTGTCTGGATTATCACGCAACAATTTCAATTCTGTCAGCAAATCTTCCACTAGAGTTATTTCAACATTGAGTGTGATTCCTTTGCTTTGAATAACAACATTTTTTTAGTCAATATATGAAAGCACTTTGAACCAAAAAGATGCCAACATTAAGCTCTTTGTGGAATTGAAATATTTCTTAAGCCCTAATATGATGTTGTAGGCAGAGGGAGTTAGACTAGAAGACATCTCTTCTAAAATATATCCAACAATTTAAGTACTCCTGGGTAGTGCTTAACTATCGGTTTGACAGCTTGGATCCTCTCACTTCATCTTGTTTCAGGGAAGCTCTGCAGTGATAAAGGAATGTGCTTTTTCAAAACTTCCCAACATTTTTCTCTAGGGCTGCTAGAGAAAAATGAGTAAAGACTTGCAACATGCCCGAAAAATTGTGTATACGTTTTAAAATTGAAATAACTGCAAATATTTCAACCTTTTGTTATTATGTTGCGTACAAAAGATTGTTTAAAATGTAAATAATAAATACAGCTCTAAAATTCAATTTACGGGTACCCCAATTTACAATTACCCCTGACATCTTAGAAGTAATTGTAAACAAGTGTTTTCTTTATCCTTTGAAACTAAAAAAATGACACTCCTCTGGAAATTGAAAAAAGGATTTTAATGTACTTGTTTGGTTATCGTTAGATTGTACTAGGTTATAAATTGGATGTAAATTCCGGTACTTCGAATAAATACACCTTTAATGTTATATGCAGCCTTTTATCCATACAATAAATACAGCCTTTGAATGTACACTAACAAAGGAAATTTTTGTTAAATCTAATTAATTTTAAAAATCTAAAAGGTTAAGTTACTGATGTTACTACATGTTAAACGTAGACACAACCTCCAAAAATCGTCTGTGTACCGTAATTATGTGCAATAAATGGAAACTAATTTCTGTACTTCCAATAAATACACCCTTTTAATAAAATATGTGCCAATACTCTGAATTCAAATTAAATAAAGAAAAAAGGAATTGTGTGTGTGTGTGTGTGTGTGTGTGTGTGTGTGTGTTTTCTGTGGTTGAGGCTGAAGATAGAAGTAGTTTCTGTAGAAATATTTCATTTCTAAAACGATTTTAAATATTGTTACGACACAAATAAGCCAAATCCCGTACCAGTGATAAAAAAGATAATTCTTAACATAAAAATACTTCATATAAAATAAAATGTTTAAAAAATGTATAAAATGTAAATATTATGACACGATGAACGACGATATTACCCAACCCAAGTGATTGACCCAACAACATAAACACAAAGAAGGGAACCACGAACCATACTCAAGAAAAAAGGTGATGGACCAAACAATGATGAACTAACAAAGGTAGATAAGAAACCAGAACTAAAGAAGAATCAAAGGAAGAGAACAAATCCCTACGATTAAACAGAAAGCAAATCAGATGAGAAGAGGAGAACCGAACCAAGATGAAGACTTGAAGAAGATGAAGAATGAAGAGGAGACAGGTTAAACCCAAGGGGAAACTAACACATATATAAAAGGGGAAAAATAGTATACTCAAGGATAGAATACTGTAAATAAACCCCAAATAATTATTTATTGATGAAACAAATATTATTGTTATAATTGAATTAACTTATGTACCTATTTTAAAGACAATACGATTGTAAAATAACGTAGTGTAGAAAAAGTACACTAACACAGTTAGAAAGGTTAGATTTAACAAAAAATAACTAACCTAATATATTATTAATAATAAATATTATGCTAGAAAGAAATAGTGAGAAATAATAGGAGAAAGTATCGGGATTACCCATTAAATAACACTCAATACAAACAGTGAACCAAAGTGAAGTGCAATAGTGAAAATGTAAGTACCCTAAAAATAGTGAAAGTGTATGGTAAGCAATAAAAATGTAATGATAAGTAAGAAAATACTTTATAAAACATTGATAAACAATCAATGGTTGGAGTGATCTTGTACACATTTATATAACTAAAAATAATTAAAAATAATATTACAAATAAATATAAAAGAAGCATGTACTGTTATTCAGGGAGAAAGCACAAACAAAAACAGTTTGTATTAACATGGTATGGAGGAGATAGTAGAATAGAAATAAAGTTTTGTTTTTAAAATTAAGACTACAATGAATAAAACACCCCATGTTGAAAGGGGAATTAACTTTCATAATTTTGCAAGAAGTGATGATGTTTATCACTCTAGGTAGTAACAAAAGAAAGGAATCATTATTAGAACTAACAATAACTAGTAACTTATAAAGAATAGTTTGGTTCAATGTTATAAAGAGGATATGGCTGAAGGGAACCTACAGTCCATAAGCCTAATTATTATATTTTAAAATATGTATAATGAAAATGTATGTTGAATAGCAGTTAAAACACAAACAAATAGGATAACTAAGTGAAGCCCATCAGGCTGAATCCAAAATGTAATTTAAAAGAAATACACCCAAAAAACCATCATGGCTAATCTTGGCTATGAAAACATCTAACTGTCAGAGACACTCAAATGTAAATTGTAGCAATTTCGCAAAAAACTTTACTAATCTAAGACCAGTAAATGGCCAGTAATTATATGTAAATTATTTTAAAACAGAAATGTTATTATAAAAGTTTAATTTAAGAAAGATATGTAATTTATCAAATGTCAAATATTTAGACTAAAGTTAATGTATAACAGAATATGACCTTATGAGGTATCATTGTAAACTTTGAAAGGAAAGAAAGATAATAGTGATATCATTTATTACCCCAAAGGAACTGTAAAGGAATAAAACCATTGGGAAAATACTTAATAAATTTGAATAAAAATTCAAATCTCTTAACAATGCTTTTGAAAGAGTATTTAACCAATCCCAGGATTGCTGTTACCATAGTTGAAGGCTAGTTTTCCATTAAATATATGAGACTTGAAAAAACGACGCGTGGGTAAGCGGCACGCAAAATTGGAATGATTGAAATTTAAATTTAAATGGTTACGAGGAGTTTCGGAAGTTAACCAAGATGACCAAAGACGAACAGATGTCGACCTACCAAGAATGAACGATGTCCTGGAACCAAATTGAATAAATTAATTAACAAAAACCCAAGACAAGATTGAAAAAGATGTTCGAAGCTTAAAACCAGCCCAAATTTGAAGAATACCCACTACCCTAGATGACAACACATCAGCACTATCTGAACTGATAAGTATCGAATAAATTCCTTAATCCCAAAAAACCAAATTACCTTAAATATTTTCCAAATGATAAATTTTCTCACTATTGAACAAAAATTATTTTCTTTCAAAGGTGTTAATGCATAATTTACTTACATAAAAACATTTTATTAATCAAAATATAACCTCGATTAAGAGTACCATTTTGTAACAAAAATACGACACTACCGAACAATTTGTAAAAGCACATTATACTTTCTAAGTACGTATAAGGTATGGTAGTGTACTTTTTTAATGTAACCAACGTTTATGTCTTATTTCATAATCCAAAGAACCCCAGATTTTAAACATATAAATATATTGTCTGTAACTGTAGCCATCTCGGCAACGAAAAGTGTTGTAAAATCAATTTTGCCAACTCTGAGATATTTGTGTTTCATGTTATAAACCGGAGCTATTTATTATCAAAACATTTATAATTCATTTGTCATATTAATAAATGATCAAATTTGTATTAAAATCACAGTACCGAGTATTACTATCTTTTTATTTCATAGGACGTTGTAGAGTATATGTGTGTTAGCAAGTTTTATTCAATAACCAACTAGCGCTCATCACGAGTGATCGAGACGGCAACCTGTATAGCGGCGGGAACCATTCGAACGCTCCAGCTGTCCATGCTAATAACACGTATCATCTTATAATTTAACTATTTTAATTGTTTTAATAGAAACAATTTGGCGCCACCCGGGATTCGCAACCCCTATGAATTAACAGGTAGGTTGTACTGATAATTTTGACAACGCTACAGACTCCAGTAGTGACGACGATTTATGTAACGACCGGTGTGAGGCAAACACACTACATTCACACTAATACACAAAATAAACAAGTGTGACACATTTTAACAGGTATGACCTCAGTTAATTGTTACAATATAAATCTTAAAACTAGGAAGTCATGTATAGTTCTCCACACGGATATTTTCATTATTTGCATCAAATGGTATTATTGTTTAATACACGTTCTATCCAGATCAAATTATGTGTATACAGTAGCGTGGAACAAAAATGGCCTTTTTTTAATTTTTTTTTTTTTAGTTTTGTAATAGTGGGGAAAAGTTGCCTTTTATGTTCAAAAAGAAGAAAACAAAATTTGGTTGCTATACTACAACATCTTGAGGTGCCGCAAAGAGCTTAAAGTTTGTAAAAAAATTTAAAAAATTGAAAAATTATAAACTTTGATAAATTATTTTTTATGGTTTTCTCGTACATATAATGTTACAAAAGATAGTTGTAAATACATATATAAGCATTATAATTGGAAAAAATTATTAATTACAAAATATAATAATAATAAAAAAATATTTGTTAATGTCAAAAAGTTTGTATTTTTGCTAATTTTGAAACTTTTGCGAACATTTTGGTTGTTACAAATAGTAGTAAATAAGGTTGAAATAAAAGCTCGTCAAATCAATTATATATTTTTTTTATTAGAGCACACGTAAAAAAATATCATAATACACTTTTAAAGACATTGAAAGTTCATTTTTTATGATTTAAAAAACCCTTAATAATTACAAATGTTCCAGCTGCAAAATGTGCATTTCTACTTCATTGACACATTAAACTGTTTTTTTTTATCAAATTTTGGTATGTTCTCACGTGAGTTAATTTTTGCTCTTATATATCCTTCTCTTGCGATTGAACCACAGACATTTTGAGCTGATTCAGTCACCAGTTTCACATCTCTTTCCACTGCTTGCGTGTGACAAGGAAGCCAGGGAAAGTCGATAAGCGGGTCCACTTTACTATTTGGTTGAGCTTCAGATGTCTTCCGTATAAAGTCTTTATGAGAGAGTCAATGGAAACATGTTTTACCAAGGGGGGTTCAGTTACGTCATTTTCAGCCCATGAGATCATGTCGATGTAATCCTTTGCGTCTAAGTTTATCTTTGGAACTTTAAACTTCCTGACTCCGCCTCTACTTTCTGTTCTTGCTTTTAAAACACGTCGTAAACTAAGTTCTCTTACATTTTTGCACTCATCACATAGCATGGACAAAAGGAGATTTTCTGTAGCAGCAAAGTACCCATTTCTCTGAATAACCGGGTCTAGAACGTTCTTGAAATCATCAGAGAGATAGCGTGAATATGAGATAAGCTTAAACAGATGTTTGGAACCATAAGTACATGAAGGTTTAACTTAATGTTAAACCACACAGGTGCATACACTTTCACAATGTACTCAGCCAGAGTCTTAAGGTTTTCAGTTGGATTTTCAGTTGCCACATACAATCTAAGTATACGGTTTGCTAATGTAAGCCACCTGGAGTGAGCAAGTTTTCCAGGGTTTCTTAAAGATAAATCTAGTGAGCAATTTCCACTTGATACAGTGATACACATATCCAATAAATACTTCTGATCTGTACTTAAATCATTTACGTTCTCCAAAAGAGAAGGTTATTTTCAATTGGCAAGAAAGTAACCACAGGAAGATTAGCACAGTTTTCCAGCTGCTGACCTATTTCGCCTTTAAACTCATTGGGTCCCTTCGTTTTACCATCTAAATGACAAAAAAGATGTTGCAAAGGTAGCTCATTTCCTGTTTTTATCTTTCTATTCATATTAAAACGCCTATTTGAAACTTTTTATTGCATAATCGAGACACGTAAAATTCTTTGAAAAAGTTACAAAAAGTGTGTTTTTATAAAACTTTACCGCTCTTGCGGCACCTCAAGACATAATCCAAAAAGTTAAAAAAAAATTGTATGTCTTTTTTGATATAAAAACTGCTTTTTTGACAGTATTTGAAATGAAAAAAAATTTTGACAACTTATTAAAAAAAACTTAAAAATGTAGCGAAAATTGCAATTTTATGAAAATTTATCGTCCTTGCGGCACCTCAAGACGTGCTCCAATATTTTTCATATCTTTTTTTTATCTTATCTACACCAAAAGGCAACTTTTCCGCGCTATTACAAATTAAAAATCCAAACTTGATTTTTTCGTTCCACCCTAGTATACAGTTCTGGAAAAATTAGAAATAAAATTTTGTTTGTTTATTTTAAACTGTATTATGTTTGGAAGTATCCCAAAGTAAATTTAACATTAATCATGTCAATCAATGAGGCCAGTCCAGTTTTTAAGGCTAGGAGAATCCTTGAAATGTTTGGAGCATCACTAGGTCATAATGGATCAAATCATCAAACTTCAGTTTCTGTGAAAAAGTCGAACCTAGATAGTTGCAAGTCGAACCTATCCAAGTAAGACGGGAAAAGCTGTGTCTCATATCCTGGGAGAGATGTAAAAGAGCCTACCAACAACGGTGGAATAACTATAAAACAGCGACAGAAAGGCTGAAAACTCAGAAATGCCCGATTGCGATCTATGAAGAACTCCAACGCAAATATGACATAGAACCAAATGAGGCAGCACCATTTATACATCACCGTGAATTCTTTAGCCAACTCCCAAATGCTAACTTGAAACTCTTCGACCATAATAAGACCAAAACTGAGTCGAATGAAGCCGAGCTTCGTCAAGCAGCCTTACACACTGTACAAAAACATTTTCCCGCTGAGCAGTGGATACGAATCTACACAGACGGATCCTCTATACCATCTACAGGGGCAACAGGGGCTGGGTTCTACAGCTCTCTATTTGAAGGCCACCTCGCTGTAGGAGGCCGGCTAAGCAACTATGACGGAGAGGTAGCAGCCATAAAGGCAGCATCTATTGAGCTTGCCAAGATCTCACCACCTAACAAAGCCGTCTTCCTCATAGATTCGACTGCAGCGATTCAAAACGTGACCTCAAATGGTGATACAAACTGCTCCCTGAGAATTGAGTGTAGGCGAGAACTGCAGAACCTTGTACAATTAGGCTGGCAGATTGAACTGCAATGGGTACCCAGCCATGTCAACATCATGGGAAATGAAAAAGCCGACATCCTCGCCAAAATGGGCGCAGCACTACCTCAGCCGGAGACCCCCAGCTCATATGCATCTGCGAAAGCACGAATAAATTCCTCAATAAGCCTATGGCTAAAAGAAAAACAATTAAGAGCCTGTGTGGGAAAAAGATGGGCAACATTGGTTACGGACGGCCCCATCAACAGAACTCTACCCCGAGCAACTAGTGTTGCTCTTTTTAGAACTACAACCGGTCATGACTACCTGGCCTCCCACCTGCACCGCATTGGCGTGTTGTCGTCTCCTGAATGTGTTCTCTGTGGATACGCTTCCATGAATGCGGATCACCTAATTGCATGTCCAGCCTTGATCTCAGACACGGAAGTCCAAGACGAAGATGGTACGGCAAGGCTCTCACGTCTCTACTGGTCAGCGCGCCGCCTAATGGCCCAAAAGCCAAGGGTGGGCGTTGGCTAGTAAGTAAGTAAGTAAGTTTCTGTGAAAAACTGGCAGATTTGAGTAGTCAGTTGATAAAGGATGGTATTGTAAAAGCAACAATTCTTTCAGAATTATTTTATAACCCTGTCAGTCTGCAAATAACTTTCACTCCTTTAGATCATCAGCAGATTTAAACTTTTCTTATTTGTGCTAAGAATGTATCATGTAAAACTGCTGGAAGCATGGTATACAAAGTTTCTATTATCCTTTTCAAGGTTGATGACCAAAACAAAAAGTACTACTTATAATTCATCATTGTAGCAGTTACACAGCAGTATACTAAACATCTCTTGGTTAATACCTGTACTCTGGTCAGGTAGCACACAATGAATCATTCAAAACAAGTACAATTTAGTGTCAATGTCTAGTGTTTATGTGTCACTGCTACCCATAGTGAATCATTTGTATTGTACATAACAAATAGTATTCTGACTGTACACGTTTTTCATCTGACAAGAATTTTATACTTAGGCAAACTCATTTAATGGTGTAACCTTCTGTAATATGTGCCAAACAAGTATTCATAAAATTAATATTTGTGTCAAATTGTGTTTTATTTATTTCAAACAAAATCTGTTTTGTGGACATAACTTTATGTCCAATACAATTATTATGTTATTTCTTTTTAGTATCCCTTATAGATTGGCGTGATCAAAACTTTTAATACTAAAACTTTTTGTTGTTGAGATTATTAAAGAAAAGTTTTCCTCATTCAGTGATGTGGCATCTTCAGTGATAAAGTTGAGTCTCATCGTGGTAAAACTACTGAAGACTTCATAGAACTGGAAAATTAATGAGAATAATATTCTTACAACCAGTGACAAGAATTATGAACTTAAAACAGTGGAATGAATTATTGAATACCAGATACTCTCAATTGCTAAAACAAACACACTCATATTACAACAGTTTTCTTTATATAATTATCCAGGACACACTGTATAGCCTACAAACAGTAATAAAAAAATCACAATAGTTTACAACACAAGTAAACAATTGATCATTTGTCACTTTCATTAAAAACTGCTGTCTAATATCATCCTATATGAATGCACAACCTACTACATCAACTTTCTAAAACTCAGCTGGTGGCAACATCCTAATTATCAGGCTAATGTGAGAAAGTTCCAGATGAATGCCAAGAGTGTGGCTCTAGAATATTCTGCAGTGCTGCTGATTAACAGTATGCGATCAGCATCACGTAGAGTACTACACATTTAAGCTATCTAATTGACTTGGTATTACAATATTAGTAAAATGTGCTTGTTAACCAAATAGTGTGTTGTTACATCTGAAAATCCCATTTGACTAAGAGCATTTTAGAAGTCTGGGTTATCTTTTATGTTTCACTCCACAAACATGCCTTTAGTTCAGCATTTCTTAACCTATTGGGCATGAGCCACTGCTGGGTCCCGAGAGGGCATTTGGAGGGTTGCAAAGTCAGGTTCGGAAATTTATTTACTGTGTCTTAAAAAGCTACTACATGTAAATAACTAAGATATATCATTTTAACAATTTAAATTCAACCTGTTTTGTACATAGTCTAAACTGTACATTTTTGTTATTCATGCTCTACCATTGTTTTTTACCAGCTCTGATGTTTAACTCTCTAAGCAGATTGAAAGTTGCTTCCCAGAGGGATACAGTGAATTCAATTGGATTTAAGACCCATTCTTGTATTTTGAAAGTTCTAACATGTTGTCAGTAAAACTAAATGAGCAATTGTGTGATATCATCTGTGATGCTGGGATTAAAACTAAATTTTTAGTAAATTATTTTGTATAGTTAGTGATAACATGAGACATGTCATGGACAACAAAATCCATAAACTTTTAGATTCTGACTTAACAAAGTTCTGGATATCTTTAAGAGATGAATATCCTGAACTTTCGGAGTTGCTCATCCCATTCATCACCTCATTCTTGAGTGAAATGGGATTTTCATCTCAAGTGAAAAGCAAGCACAGAAATAGACTTGACGCACACTCAGATTTATGACTTAATTTAACCACTCTTGAATCCAACATACCCCCAGCTTTTGCAGAAAAAGCAGTTCCAACTGTCACATTAGTAACTAATGATTAGTTAGGCAAGTAAAAACTCTTTTGTTTTTAACTTCAGCATGTGTTTATTAGAGCAAATTAGTCTTTTGAATTACATATTTGCTTTTTGCTTTTCTATAATTAAGTGTATATATAATTTGTTTAAGCATAAAAGAAGGCTTAAAGTTCTCAGTGTTACCAAAAATATGATTATAAAGTGGGTGCACACCGCTACAAGTAGTTCTGCCATGCACACCCCTACAAGTCTAATTAATTTAAAAATCTAAAAGGTTATGTTAGATAATTAAAAGTAGACACAACCTCCCAAAATCGTCTCTGTACCGTAATTATGTGCGATAAATGGAAACTAATTTCTGTACTTCCAATAAATACACCCTTTTAATAAAATATGTACCAATAAACTCCAATAAAATACTGTATGTACGAATAACGTAGCCTACTAGGTTATATGTTCTAAATTGGAAGTACCGATAGGTTTTAATTCGAATAAATACAGCCTTTAATGTATATACAGCCTTTTATCCATATAATAAATATAGCCTTTGAATGTACACTAACAAAGGAAATTTTTGTTAAATCCAATTAATTTTAAAAATCTAAAAGGTTAAGTTGCATTGTTAAACGTAGACACAACCTCCAAAAATCGTCTGTGTACCGTAATTATGTGCGATAAATGGAAAATAATTTCTGTACTTCCAATAAATACACCCTTTTAATAAAATATGTGCCAATAAACCCCAATAAAATATGCAAATAGGTTATAGGTCTACGTTCTAAATTGGAACTAGGTTTTAATTCCGGTACTTCGAATAAATACAGCCTTTAATGTTATGTACAGCAGCCTTGTATCCATACAATAATTTAATGTACACTAACAAAGGAAATTTTTGTTAAATCTAATTAATTTTAAAAATCTAAAAGGTTAAGTTGCATTGTTAAACGTAGACACAACCTCCAAAAATCGTCTGTGTACCGTAATTATGTGCGATAAATGGAAAATTATTTCTGTACTTCCAGTAAATACACCCTTTTATTGTACACTAACAAAGTAAATTTTATTTAAGTTACATTGTCTACATAACCTCCATAACCTGGCATTAGTTACTTGTGAAGAAAACAGTTCTAGTACACATCGAACACGGAAAAAAATTACAAACGTGGAGACGAAAGTTGTCTTTGGCCGCAGGATTTAGTGAAAGACCCGTATTTCGTTTTTGTACAGATACGTCAAGGAAATTCAAGCAGTTATTGTTTTCCATTTCCATGGTGAATTTAATATTGTGATTAATGCCGTTCAAATTACGCACTTCACCTCATAAATAAAAACCATAATTACACCGGGTTTAAAGAAAACATGGAACCTATACACATCTGTAATAAAGGTCATCTTTTGAATGCCCTAGAAGAATTTGAAATTTACAGGGCCTCAAAAATACATAAAGAACAATTACTTAATGACCAGCTGATATTTAAGTCTAACACGCTCTATGATACCGCATTGAAGATAGGAAGTGAAACACACGTAAAAGCTAGTTGACGATCGGAGGCCGACCAGTGCACTGGGTCACATATCACGCGCTTGTGTGTTTTCCGTTCATCCATTAATTTATTCATGACTTGTTATATGTGATGTGCTTATGTGCGTTAACATTTTCGACGACCCCTATGCATTAGGGTGAATAAACATTTTACCTGAGGATGGGGATTTATCCTCGAAACATGTTGTATATATAAATAACAGAGATCGCTTAGCGGATTAAAAAATATAAGGTAAATTATTTAAATTTGATTCTAACAGCGGTCTGGAGACTATACATAAAATGAATTTTATAATATTTGCACATCGCACCACTTCTTGTGATTTCAGTACTTAAAAAAAGTTATAACTCAAAAACTAGTAAAGTCTCAGTTATCAAATTTTAACCACTTGTTACTACACAAGTAAAGATTGTTTTGTGAAAATTTGAGATTTTTCAAGTGTGTCCCTTTTGAGATATTTCAGGTTGAATATAGCCGATTTCAGAAAAATCTCAATGTTTGAAGACCCATAAAAAAAAGGGATGAGATTCTCAGGTATAAAACATTTTAGGAAGTAGTATACTATGAAGCATATATCTAGAAAAAAAATTAAAGGCGAGTCTTAGCTTTTTCTTTAAAATTTTTAATTTCAAAAATGACAATTTGCGTTTTTAAACGTTAAATTTCAACAATTGTTTTAAGGTATTAGTAGTGCAGTAGGTTTACATGTGTACTGGCCATAAAATGTTGTATATTTAATTCTCTTTAAAATGGTCTTTGTTTGAAATCAATATCTTCAAAAATAAAGGAGCTACAGAGTTTACCGCAAACCTTTGTAAAGTGCAAAATAGGCTAACGCACCTATACAAAATGGCCGCTCAAAAAAAAACTGAACATCTAAAAAATGAATGAATGCTTGTTTTCTACTCTCTGAATATAGTACAACTTTGTGTAAAAAAATTAAAAAATAAGAAATTTTGTCAGCAACCTTTTAATCTGAAATTGGGTGATTTCAAATGGATTGACCCTTATATATGCATTAAATAGAAAACATTGTTCTTTAGCAGACGTTATTTTTGTGCTAACTTGCGTGTGATATAGATTTAGTCTTACAACTACCAGTGTATTTTAATTTGTTTCAGGTATTAACAAGAGCAATTTATCCATCATAGGACAAATGGAAGAGATCAAATTTGAGGACAAGGTATACATTTTAAATGTAAAAACCATAGTTTTTACTATTAATATATGATTAACTTGTTACACATGTCATATACACTTACCTTATACATCCACTTCTCAAGTGGAATTGTCCACTCCACAAATCTTCCTGATATTCTAATCAACTAATTTCTCTGACTGGATCTCTCTCTCTCTCTCTCTCTCTCTCTCTCTCTCTCTCTCTCTCCCTTCCCCCTCCCTCCCTTGAAAAATCCTTTTTATAATAATTACTGTACTCCACAAATTTTTGAACCAGAATTTTGTAAAAAAAGACTTCTATGTGTTTTTATTGTACAGTATATTGTAGTATATTAGTGTATATATTTTTGAATATATAATTTTTTACATGATTAAAAATCATTGGGTAATATTTTTGAATGATTAAGTACTTAATGTGTTATGGCATAAGACACTTTTAGTAAGTGTCTTATGTAGTTTTATCCCCAGAAATTTCCCCTTCCACCAACTCCTTTCTGGGATAGGTGTAGCCTGGATTCCTGTGGTGGCAAGCGGGAGGAAATATGTTGGGGGAGTCCAAAATTCGCCATTTGTTAACCACTGTTACTATAATAACCATTGGTGATACATTTGCATCCTTCAGAATTTATACACGAGTCAGTAACTCAGTCACCCTCCATGCTAAGCCACTGCTCTCTAGATTACTTATGAATAACAGTCAATCATGCACACAGTAGGCACAGTGCTTTTAACTGTAAAATTAACAAACTATTAATAGAAAAAGTTTGTAACTAATTTTGTTTACAGTAGAGAACTAATCACATTTGACTTATTCAAATATCGTACTTGCCTTTTACCTATCTTACTTCAATATCATTCAAATTCATAATTACCTGATCATAACTAATAAACTTTAGTGTAACAATATATTATTAAAATGTGTTTGAAACATGGTGTTTCTCAGGTAAGATTACTTATCCTTTCATGTACCTTTCAGGTATATACTAGGGCGATTTGAAATGTTTATGACATGATAACGAAAGACTTTTTCTTTCTGGAATCATTTTTATATTTCAACACAGTCTCCATGTAATTCAATATACTTGGTCCAGCGATGCTGCAGTGCTTTTATCCGATCACAGAAGTTTGATTGTTCTAGGTCCTCAAAACAACGTTAACTGCCGCCCTCCCCCAGTGAAGTTTTGAGATTTGGGAGTAGTTAAAAGTGAGATGGAGCTAAATCAGGCAAATAAGGCTGATACTACAGCAGTTCGTACTTCAACTCGGCAATTTTTGCCATAAAAACAATGCTTGCATGAAGTCTTGCATTATCTTACTGCTATTTCTGTACTTAACCCAATATTTATTTCACAAATGTTTTTCATTCATTTGGTGTAAAAGATTAGCATGGTGCCTCTTCATCATTTGACCCTTTCGTGATAATCTATTACAGTACTCCCTTAGCATGTCAGACAATCAAAGTCGGCTTTCCAGCAGATGAAATTGATTTTGCCTTTTTTGGAAACAGAGAACCACTGTACATACATTGTTTTGACTGGTGTTTTGTTTTGGAATGAAATGATGGACCCAGTTTGTATTACCCATTACAAGTCTACAAATAAACTGTAGTAAATGATCACCCAACGTACCTTTCTCTCTCCTATGGCGCTACAGCCCAAATCGGGCCCTGGCCTCCACCAATCTCCGCCTCCAGTCCACTCCAACCCTCCTCCAGTTTCTTATCCCCATGTGATGCTGCATGACGTTAGACCTTCCCTTTTTTCAACAGCGCACCAAGAAATGACTTTGAGAGATGACTTTGTTTACACAACTGTTTGTTATTAACAACACAGCAGACCAACTAGATGCTTTACATCTATTCATGGGGCAAATGGAGTGTCATAGTCCAGTGAAAAACAGAAATGCAAAAATACCTCTAGATTGTAGACCACAATCTTTTGAAATTCCCCTTATATGAAGATCACTAGATGCAGAAGTTTCTGACTGGAAAAGGCAATAATGAAAGGTTTAAGATTACACCGTTAACTATCTCTCTTTGATCGTAACATGTACTTGCTTGAATGTGGTTCTTAAGCTCTTCGTATCATCATGCTCGTCTTTGTCTGTAGTGCTTACAGCGTCCCTTAATGTGAACAGTCAACTCCAGTCTCTGCCTTCCTCTATGGTACTTACCATTCACTGGTCTCCCATCACCAAAATCATTACTCCTGGCTGTCTCAACTAGTGATCCACCACTCCATGGTCTTGTATTCACAAACTGCTCCATTCTCCCATTGTTTCCCAAACCTGTTAATTTTTTAAGTTAGTTAAGTTACTTTGTCCATCCAGTATGTTGTTAATATTCTTCAGCACATGTTAGCATATAGGAGCACAATTCAAATGCTTCTGTGGTTCTTTCTTTCACCTTTCCAAATTATCTAGATTCCATATCCAGCTTGTGTAGTGTGATGCTGCAGACATGTAACTTGAGGAATTTCTTCCTAATTCCTAGCCCAGTATTTGACAACAGCAAATTAGTTTCTCCATTTGGCCTGTGCTGTGACACTGCTTCCTCCAAGTTACCAGTTACCAGTTTTAATATTTACAGAATCTCTACTTTTGTTTCCAACTTCTGTTCTTGTAATCATTTGTCTATCAAATTCAATGCTGTTTATAAATTTACCTTGTTTTCTACAAATAGAAGCCATATTACCAGTAAATCTTAACAGGTTTATACTCTTTCCATGAGGTGTTATTCCAATCTTAAATGTTTTTTTATTATTTCCTTTACAGCCACGTGTGAAGCATTCTCCTGTAAGGTAATAAATTTGTATAACTGGTAATAGCTTAGACTCCTAAGCTGCTTCGGTGGTACACTGGGAGCCATTATTATTATTATAACTAATAATTTAATTTTTTTTTATTTGTAGGATGTTTTAACAGATCTTATAAAGAAAGAAGTGGGTGTAGAAGAAAAAGAGACTAAACAGGTAAAATATGCACAAACCTGATTATGTAACCCACAGCTAATGTGTTATGTTGTTCAATGCCTTGTACCACTTGAGAGTAGGATTACATTCATTTGTAGATTTTTAATTTAAATATCAACAGAATACACAGAATACCAGTCTCACAGTATTGTAAACGAAAAATCCAGATGTGATTAAGTAAGTAAAATCACACACACACACACACACACACACACACACACACACACACACACACACACACACACACACACACACACACACACACACACACACACACACACACACACACACACACACACACACACACACACACACACACACACACACACACACACACACACACACACACACACACACACACACACACACACACACACACACACACACACACACACACACACACACACACACACACACACACACACACACACACACACACACACACACACACACACACACACACACACACACACACACATGTGCAGAGTGCAGATATTTATTAGAAAAATTGATGGATAATTCTAGTTATTTCATATTTGTTTTTATCACGTTATTATGTACTCTGTAAGTCACGGAGAAGACAAATTTAATTTTTTAATTTCCAGTATATATTGCCGCTTGTAAATTCTATCATAAAAGAAGAAGTATGTGTAAAAGAACAATCTGTAAAAGAAGAACTGTGTGTAAAAGAAGAACTATGTGTAAAAGAAGTACTCATGACAGAACAGAATGGACAGTTTATTGATCAGGTATAGTACACAAGTATACATTTGTTTGTTACAATAAGCATTTAATGTTATTGTAGAATGAACAACATTATTATTTGTAAAATTATTGATTAAATCTGTTGGAGACTCTTGGTATCCCATGGGAATCATTATTATGTGTGCTTTCCTAAGTTCACATGATTCAGCCAAAACATTTTGTATCAGTCACCATTTTGTAAGTTACATAAGGTTGGCATTTTGTAACCCATTCATGTTGCTGGCAGCCAACACTACAGTGGCACCTTATGACCACGAATTATTAAGTGTTTATCATCTTGCTAAATTGGTACATTGCTATGTGCAGCTCTTCTGAACATCTCTGTCCTTTAGACAAATTTGCCTTTGTACTAACTCTAATTGTATTATACTGGGTAAATACTCTGCCCTACAGACCTGAAATTTTGTAAGCAACTGGGTGGCTGCCATTAGTGAATTGATGACCCTGCCATCTTGGCAACACACTCCTTCCAGTCCAGTTGGCAAGACCAGTACAGTTGGGCATCATCTTCTCTGCTGTCAGGCAAATTTACTGGCAACCTAAAACTCAGATCTGACTGTCAGTCTTGTGCGTCTGCCTTTTGTGCAGACATTTCCTCCTGGCCTCAATTTGGTGGGAGTCTAGTTAGTTTGTAAAATGTCTCAAGTTATGATTGGGGACTGTACTGTCATCACTTGCCCTCAGCAGTTGGCTTTTAAATACAAATGCCAGTATGTTGAGGCTTGTTACTTCTCTACAGAACTCTGAGACATTGTGGCTGGTTGTACAGTTTGCCCAAGAATCAAATGGATTGCACCTATTGTTGACGAGTTCAGTTTAACAAGATGTCTTTGTCAAAATAGTAATAGGACTGCACATAGTCCAGTTTTACTGCCTAAGGAATGTTGATTTGTGATACTAAGTAGGCATAGTCATACTCCAGTGCTGCAATTATGTCCTTTGACAGGGGTACTTACCTTCTGACCACTCAATCCCTCCACTTCCATTTGTCAGT
Source organism: Magicicada septendecula (assembly GCA_034769895.1). NCBI lineage: Eukaryota > Metazoa > Arthropoda > Insecta > Hemiptera > Cicadidae > Magicicada > Magicicada septendecula. The sequence goes on along the minus strand of CM068371.1, from coordinate 13,501,650 downwards.
GTACCTTTGTGACCTTATTGCTTGAAGGTATAAGTCATATGTGTGTCTGCTATAACCACTGTGGAGATGTAATGTTTTCCTTTAATTGTGGTTTGTTATATTCTATGTTTTATTTGGGTCAGTTGGAGTATTTGATTTTTTGACTAGTGATTATTTTTCTTGTTGTTGACATTGTTTATTTTATTTTGTATCATGTTACAGTAATTAGCCATCTGGGTTTTGGCCAATGGGAGGGGCTTGTTCGCTATTTTGGATCACATAAAATTTGGATGTAATCAATACCGATTGTGAAGTCAAAGATCGTTTTGTATATTGTTGTATATCAGTAGCTTCTGTCTTATTCTCCTAGCATTGTCGGTTATATTCAAGTCATGTTTGAGCAGTCAGTCATTTTAGTGATAACTGTACAATGCAAGTAAACCCTACTACATACAGTTAGTTTTAAGTAAAGGTATTGGGAAAAAAAACACATTAAAATATTTGATTTCCTCGACATTATTATGTTAATAATTGTTATTGTATCTTTTGTGATACTGAAGATATGTAAAATGGAAATTTAACTGTTGTTTTGTTTGAGCATATTTAAAAATAGTGAAAAATGTTATAATTAAGAAAATTTAAGGATACGCAAGAAGTATTAAAATTACATTGATAATGTATTGGGCTGATCATATACAAATACCGTGTGCGTGTGTGTGTGTGAACAAAATTAATTCACTATATATAATACTAATGACATGGATCACAAATTATTATTGATCAAATGTTAAAATTTTACTTGACAGTATAAACTGGTTTTTGCTTCTCTAGAGCTTCATCAGAGGCTGCCACTATGAGTGCTGTCCGTCCTGCTTTGGTGATGGCACCATTATTTGGGTAATAATTTGTGATCCAAGTTAGTAGTGTTGTATATAGTTAACTAATAACAATGGACACGTCATGGACAACAAAATCCAGGAAAAAATTAATTCATCATTATTTAGATTCTCTACAAAGGAATGTAAAAAAATTATAAGCAAACTTTTAATTTATGGGCTGTTAATACAATTTTTCATACATATTAAAAAATTTCTACTAGTAATTTTATACAAACCACTATGTTGTATTTGGTACTGACGAGCGCTTTAAAGCATTACGAGCTTTAAATAAATTATTAAATACTGAAATTTGTCACTTACCAGTTACAATTATTTACCAGGGTTAACCAGGGTGTCGTCTGATGTACTTAGGCAGAGAAAAACAGGCAATGCAATGACAAACATACTTTGATGTGGTTAATTGACACTTTTTATTAACTTTTCATTTTTTAATATTAATTATTAAATTTTAACTCCCTCTTCATCAATTTCTTTTATATTACATCGTTAATAATTATTGGAATATCAGTTCAATTTTGATTTACTAGCGGTTCATTCGAAAAACTTTGCTTGAAAACACTGATACTTGTTATACATGAAATGAAAATAGTTGCGATACTTATGACCAAACACTTAACATTCTAACCATGGTATCTAAATTATGAAAGCGACCCATATTGCTCTCTCTCTCTCTCTCATACTATAAAATTCCCCATAATTTAGTTATAACCCCTTTTTTATAAATTTGAAAAATAACTGAAATTAGATTTGAGTCGACTACTTAACCAGCGTCCTTCTGCTGACCACGTGTGGCGTCGCGCATGTATATGAATGTCCTGTTTATTTGTCACATTTTTCATTTTTGCTGTTCACTCCGCTAACTTCGTTTAAACTGTCGGATTTAACTGTTTATCTTCAAATTTACTGTTACACTTTAGCATATGTTAAAATGCAAAATTTAAGGTTCGCGAACTGCAAACCTTGCCCCGGCCGGGAACGGGTGACTTCGTCGACTCTACGCTACAAGTGCCTTGGTCAAAAAACATTTCCGCCAGCTCGTGCTGTGATTGGCTGCGGCATCCTACATGGCTGGTTCCGGTGATCGACTTTGGTGTCGAGAGTACAGATAGCGGCACACGTGCGCACACGCACTGCCACATTCCATCGTAGTTGAGCGTTATTCACCAAGTTTTTGTTACTCCTCCCCAACGGAGGATACACGCATGTGCGCACAAGCTGACATTCCATGGTGTTATCGTTGTGCGCTAGGTACGGACCGGTACAGGATTGTATACAGGGTGTCCAAACAAGTGTTAGTGGTCTCGGTGGCCGCAAAGGGTGTCCAAACCGATTATTTCCCAATAATTGTTATTAAATGAAATAAAAAACATACCTTCCTCAAAATTGTCCCATTACAATACCCCCCCCAATGAGAGATCTTCTGCCGAAACAGAAGATATCTCATTGCCAAAACCCCTAAGAGGACCGGTGAGGAACTGGTGCCAACAACCCCCCTTTGTTCTGTAACAGTACAGAATGATCCAGTACCAGAATTATGGGAATTAAGGGTGATTTTCAATGCTTGTATTATGTAATTATTAAAACATGCAGAATGGTTAGGTACATTGTCCCTCTGAAAAAAGGAACAACGCAAATTCGGCCAGAGTAAAGCACCAAGGTCGCCGGTGGACGTGAAAACATCAGAAGAGGCCATGGCGGTGTTTATGACGAAGGACTACAATATGAATTATGATTGGGCTATAGCACGGCTCCGTCATCGCTAAGAACAATGACGCGCTGAGTACAATGTGTGTAACGAGGTGTTGTCCAGCAGAGACAAAGCTGGATGACGTAAGAACGACACACACACAAGCGCAATTTTACATTTGCCTCGATCTCATTTCAGCGCCATTCTTCATAGCAGCCACAGCGATGTATCGTTGTGTGCATAAAATTTCACAATAGTTTAAATATAATTGGCAAAATGTTGGCCACAGTAGTGGAGCAAGAAAGGCTCATATAACTTGATAATATAAAGATACAAAATATGTAAATTCAGTGTGAACATCAACCTAATTGAACGGTAGACTAAAAGCGAACACCGGCCATCACCATGGGCAGCACCCACAACCAACGGATGGACATCAACACCGACTAACCAGAGAAGTTCCTTTTATTATTTTCTATCTCATGAGCTCATTAATATCAAATTGTTAATCAAAAGAATGTACGGGTCTAAAATTGAATGTACGAATGAGAGAGTGAATGTATGGCCATAAACACATATGCCGGGGGCATTGGTTTGTGCAAGAAATCATTAACTATGAATTAATAATTTTGAAGCTGCAGCAGTAATGTTAAATTGATATCAATCCAATAAATAAAGAAATTAGAAGAATACCAAGAGATATAGAAAGTAACCGCCATTTTGTTTAGAGTCAGATCACATGACGTCATTATTGTGAACACATGGTTATGTATGTACTAACTTAGAGTGAATTAAAATTAATGGTTAACCTCCAGAATATTTTGTTATCAATTGTGTCGTCAACTGTGTTTCGAAATCTTCCTGTACCCGAAACCCTGGAACCCCTTAGGTATAAAACAGTTTATAAAAGAAGAAATGAGCCCGGCGAATAATGAATTTGGTAAGTACCCAGAAATACCAAATTATGGTATTTGTCATACATATCTTGTTAGATATATGTAATAATATTATTAAAGTGTAGAGTAAAAGAGTAAAAATATTACAATTGGACGCCCAGAACAGTGACTTTATTAGTAAGCTTAAAAAAATATTACAATTGGACGCCCTCACAGTGGACTTTATGTAAAATTAATTTATATAAAACAGATAGATGGAGAAACACAGAAGACGATATATAATGAATGAGAGGTTATATTGTTGAAGTTGAATAGTTAAGTAAGAGTCGAGTAAATTGCGTAGTCAAATACAAATAAAGATAAATAACCATTTAAAATATTAAAATACAAAATGACAGAAAATAATAATAGCATGGAAATGGAAAACACAGAGACAGAATCCATTTTATTGGAAAGACACATTAGCTCAACGCCCAAAGTAGTTGAAAATAAAATCTCATTAGAAAATATATTCACATTAATCAGTGACAAATTCAATCAAATGAATGGTACGCTTAATGCAAAATTAGATAGTTTTGAGAGTGAGTTAAAAAAGCAGAATACTTTACAGAATGTCAAATTAAATCAAGTAGAAGAGAAATTTGAAGAATTTGAAAATGAAATATACAAACAAAACGTTGAAGTTAACAACAAAATTAGTAAAATAGAGACACAATATAATAATGTTAAAAGACAAACAGAAATTATAAATGAGCAAGTTCAAACTAAGATAAGTAATTTAGATGACAAAGTCAAACAAATCAATGAAACCGTTCAAAGTCAAATAGAAATACAAAATAGAGAAGTAGAAAATAAATATGTAGAGACAGTAGAACAGTTAGAAATTAAAACTAAGAATGAAGTAGACAAGCAGCTAGAATTGAGAACTCACATTTTAAAAAGTAAAGTAGAACAATGTGAATCAAATGTAGTAGACCTAACCAAAAGTATTCAGACAATAGATAGCACTATATCAAAACATGAAAACGATACAACAAACAAAATAAGTATGTTGCAGAATAGAGTTAAAGAAATAGATAGTTTAAGTGTGCAAAATTATAACGATGTGCATGATAGATATAACCTAGTTGAGAGTGATTTAACAAAAATGAAAAATGAATTGCGGGGGGAGATTAGAAAAAATTTAACGGGAAATACGGAAAGAGTTGTTATTACAAGAGATATGTACAACGAAATAGAGTTAGAATTATTCAGTTACGAAAACCGCTCAATACACCCCATGCGATTTATTAACCAAACTAGGGAGTACCACCATTTTAGTAGTAGTAATTGGGAGATCCAGTTAACCAAAATAATCAGATGTTTTAAGGGTAGTGCCGCGGTATGGGCAGAAGCACACAGAATAGAGTGGGGTAATTATGAGATGTTTGAGCAAGCGTTTAAGGGAAAATATTGGCCTGAGGAGGAACAGGAAGCGTTGAGGAGTAAAATAATGGGAACGGGTAATTTCGGGAGCCACTCAAACAATAACATAACACTATATGTGACACAGTTATACAATGAAGGTAAATATTTAGAACATCCAATTCCTTTTAATTCTTTAGTAAGGTACGTTAGTAAGCATCTACCTCGAGAGGTTCAAATAACATTAATGACTAAAGAGATATCGAATTTAAGCGAACTTGAGAAAGTCCTTGATATTTTGCAGAGTATTCGGGATAGGGAAGTGAATAGGCGATTAACACAGGGTAACTATAAATCGAATCAGCTAGAGTATAATTCACAAAGAAACAATTACAATGAACATAATGTGACTAATAAAAATAACCATTATAAACCAGGTGAGTGGAGAGGTTATAGGTGTCAGCAGGAGAATTTCCCATTCAGGCGACAGTGTTTCAAATGTAGAACGCCTAGAGAAGGACAACAGAGGAGAGACGAGGAGAGACGAGATAAACCACAAGGCAGAGAGACACCCGACACTAGAGGAGCGGTGAACAACAACCAGAGGCCAGATAAGGGACACCGAGGCCCCTCCACTAGCAGACACCAGGAAAACTAGAAACGACAGTGGTAGCCAGGACCCGACCACTGTTCAGGGAAACGCAGGTCCAACCAGTTGAGGAAATACACAGCCATGTAATAAAAGCAGATATTGTCGCTGATCTGATGGAAGAAGAAAACAATGCCAACAGCGAGGTGAGAGCAGGACTGACAGAGATTCAGGTAACTGTAGGAAATAAGAATTTTAAAACATTGATAGATACGGGTAGCGAAATTTCCGTGATAGCGGAGAACATTTTAGCAGAATTAAGAGAGTTTAACAAGGATATTCCAATCTTACCAGTAGCAGGAGTCACGGGGGTACGCAGTAAGAGAGTCACCAAACAGATACATTTGAATTTTCTGATAGATAATGTCGAATTTGTAAACACATTTTTGGTAGTAAGAGGGTTAAGTTTAGATGTCATACTGGGTAACGATTTTTTGCAAAGGACGAAAGCTGTTATAAATTTTAGAGAGAAGCTGATAGAGTTAGATGGGGGTGACCGGTCGGTAAGAGTAAAATTTGAGCGTATAATAGATAGAGTTAGAACGTGCGGAATTAAAATACTACAGAAGGGTGTAAGTGAGAATAATTTAGGTACCATGGTTAGTGCATGTATAGAGACAAAATATATGAGTGAGTTGGAGAGTGAAAAGAGTAATATTAATGATGCTGCATGGGAGTTAAGGGCGGATGAATTTTGTAGTGAAGGTGAGGTGGTAAGGAGTGGCCAGCGTGCAGCGTTATGGCAGGTGATAGCGAGGTACAGAGGAGTGTTTGCCGAGGTTCCAGGAAGGGCAAAAGGGTATGAATGTGTATTACAAATAAGGGAACACACACCGTTCTTGCAAAGGAGCTACCCCGTCCCTTACTCAAAAAGAAGCGCGGTGCAGAGAGAACTCGACAGGATGGTAGAAACAGGTATAATCGAACGGTCAGTATCGCATTATTCTAATCCACTCGTAGTAGTAATCAAGAAGGATGGACGCGTACGTTTGTGTCTAGATGCCAGAAGAATAAACCAGATCATAATTCCCGACCGAGAGTCACCAGAGCCTATCAATGAGATCTTCCAGAAGTTCAGTGGAGTAAAGTATATGACATCGTTGGATTTAACATCTGGATATTGGCAGGTTCCGCTAGCAGAGGTTAGTAGAAAGTATACAGCATTTTTATTTAATGGTAAGAACTACCAGTTTCGACGTCTACCTTTCGGATTGAACACCAGCGTCGCCAGCTTTATAAAGTGTTTAGACAAAATTTTGTGACCCAAAGACTTAGACTTTTTGACGGTCTACGTGGACGATATCTTGATTGCATCCAGGACCTTCGAGGACCATTTAGATCACTTGGAATATGTATTGGCTAAACTAGAGGCAGGAGGACTCACAGTGAATTGGGATAAGTCAACGTTTCTGCAGACACAGGTAAAGTTTTTAGGATTTATTATCACACCTGAAGGAATATCAGCGAACCCCGACAAAGTCGAATCAATCATGCGTTTCCCTGAACCGAGGAATGTGAAACAATTACAAAGTTTCCTTGGGTTATGTAATTTCTACCGGAAATTTCAGCAGAATTATGCAGATTTAACCACAAGATTGAGCGCAGTACTCCAGAAAACTTATTGAGCAAAGGGGAAAGAAGGAAGAGTAGGCACGACACGGTTTTGGTGTCGAGGCACGATTTGTCAAATGCACAGGAGAAGGAAATTAAAAAGTTCTTCCTGCTGTACGAAGGACCTTATGAGGTAATTGAAGTTAAAATGCAGAATGCCTATGTACTACAGGATAGGGAGACTAAAGAAATAGTGGGTACACAAAATGCTAGCAATTTGAAGTTATACTGGACAGCATAGAAAATAACAATGGGTACTTGATTAGATGTGTGAATGAGAATTAATTGTGTATTGAAAAAAAAAAATATATGTATTCCAGTAACAAACTATTTCTTTGAAAAGGTGAGGTAAAATGTGTTAAGATTGTTATAATTATAGAAATGAGTATTGTTGGTTTTCCATCTGAAAACAGAGAAATATGTGTATGTAAAGTAAGCAGACCAGGTGATCCATTGTTGTCATTCCTATCTTGTTATAGCAGTAAATATAGTTGTGAAAAAAAGGTAAAGCTCGAACTTGTAAAGTGTCTATGTGAAAATTTTAAATAAATAACGAACTTGTTTTTGAGCAAGAGTAAAGAGTATTTTGTAGTTAGGTGGTGTTAGTGAATTATAAGTCAAAATTGGACTGTGAGAGCAGTTAATGTAGAAGAAGTAAAGTATAAGTAATGGGCTAGGACAGTAGTGACATGTACTACTGTGGCTAGTGAAAGGGGTTGATGAGCAACACATAGAATGCTGCCATCATCGGAGGCCTCATGTGGGTGTAATGCACGGTACACTTTGAATGTAATTCATATTATATGTGATTTAATTGTGCAGTGTATCAATATTGTTAAAGTGTAAGATATGTAAATGAAATTAAATTTCCCCGACTTTTCGGGCGATTACTGCCTTACCAGCACTAATCGTGGTTTTGGCGAGCGGTCAGCTATGGCCATTATTTAAGTCCTTCGACCATAGCTGTCTTGAAATTGGTGTAGAATAGAAATTAACAGGGGGGTATATCTAGGTGGAAATTCCCCGGAACTATGGAACAGCGGCTGCCACTCTGTTCGAGAAGGAACAGCAGAGTCCGGTGGTAGAACCGTTTAAGGGCGTGTAATTATATAAGTTCAGATATTATGATATCTTGTTGTTTAAATGTGAAGCCAACACAAGGACAAAGGAGATGATTGTTCCTCCACAGTTACAGTCCTTGCAGAGGCACCCGAGCACTACAGTTCGGTTGGGGGGCAATAGAGTGTGTGGTTAGGAGGTCGTTACAGGGGTAATGACGATAACAAGTGTTAAGAGATAGTATATTTTAAAGTTGAAAATCTAAAGTTACAAATGAAGTTGATAAAATATTATAGTAAGCTGCCATTTACAAAATAGAAGAAGTGAATCTAAGTTGAGTAACAAAATTTAAATAAAAGTGTCTGCAATGATAGTTGTAAGCTGAATTTGTAGAAATAATTAGGTGAAGGTATTTTGGGGGTATATTAAAGAATTGTTGATATATTGTGTTATGTGTGTAGTTATAGATATGTTGTTATTTTCTTACAAGTTAGAAATTGAGTTTGGTGGTGGTAAAAAATCAAGGTATTTCAAGTCTTGTAGTTGTGAGGTTGAACCTGTTGATTTTAAAACCAAACCAATGCCCCAAACACAAACCAATGCGTCTAAAAGGGAACATACCAGTTGTAGATATGTAAGTGTATTAGACCACTATTTTGAATTTTGTATTGGATGTTTCAGAGTTTTGTGGTGTTGTGACCGCAGTCCTGGGCTGGCTGGAGCGTCAGAACAGGAGTGTAGAGTGCCTCATGGCCTTATGGTGTAGGGATCTCTCAGGAGAAGTCCAGTAAGGTCAGAGGGTGCGACCAACATCATGGGACCAAGGGTAAGTAATGATAAAAATTTTTTTTGTAACGTTACAGGGGGTTGTGGTGACATATCTAGACTGATCCTTTTAGGAAAGTGTGAATGAGTCAAGGAAATTTTTTGTGTTCCGACACAAAAATTTTCCTTGAGGGGGTTTGTAACAGTACAGAATGATCCAGTACCAGAATTATGGGAATTAAGGGTGATTTTCAATGTTTGTATTATGTAATTATTAAAACATGCAGAATGGTTAGGTACATTGTCCCTCTGAAAAAAGGAACAACACAAATTCGGCCAGAGTAAAACACCAAGGTCGCCGGTGGACGTGAAAACATCAGAAGGGCCATGGCGGTGTTTATGACGAAGGACTACAATATGAATTATGATTGGGCTATAGCACGGCTCCGTCATCGCTAAGAACAATGACGCGCTGAGTACAATGTGTGTAACGAGGTGTTGTCCAGCAGAGACAAAGCTGGATGACGTAAGAACGACACACACAAGCGCAATTTTACATTTGCCTCGATCTCATTTCAACGCCATTCTTCATAGCAGCCACAGCGATGTATCGTTGTGTGCATAAAATTTCACAATAGTTTAAATATAATTGGCAAAATGTTGGCCACAGTAGTGGAGCAAGAAAGGCTCATATAACTTGATAATATAAAGATACAAAATATGTAAATTCAGTGTGAACATCAACCTAATTGAACGGTAGACTAAAAGGCGAACACCGGCCATCACCATGGGCAGCACCCACAACCAACGGATGGACATCAACACCGACTAACCAGAGAAGTTCCTTTTATTATTTTCTATCTCATGAGCTCATTAATATCAAATTGTTAATCAAAAGAATGTACGGGTCTAAAATTGAATGTACGAATGAGAGAGTGAATGTATGGCCATAAACACATATGCCGAGGGCATTGGTTTGTGCAAGAAATCATTAACTATGAATTAATAATTTTGAAGCTGCAGCAGTAATGTTAAATTGATATCAATCCAGTAAATAAAGAAATTAGAAGAATACCAAGAGATATAGAAAGTAACCGCCATTTTGTTTAGAGTCAGATCACATGACGTCATTATTGTGAACACATGGTTATGTATGTACTAACTTAGAGTGAATTAAAATTAATGGTTAACCTCCAGAATATTTTGTTATCAATTGTGTCGTCAACTGTGTTTCGAAATCTTCCTGTACCCGAAACCCTGGAACCCCTTAGGTATAAAACAGTTTATAAAAGAAGAAATGAGCCCGGCGAATAATGAATTTGGTAAGTACCCAGAAATACCAAATTATGGTATTTGTCATACATATCTTGTTAGATATATGTAATAATATTATTAAAGTGTAGAGTAAAAGAGAGAAAAAATATTACAATTGGACGCCCAGAACAGTGACTTTATTAGTAAGTTTAAAAAAATATTACAGTTCTTACACTTCATGGGTAAACGACCCCCCTGGCTCGGCGACTATGGACGCATCTGAACGAGATCACTGGACTTCTCTGTACGAGATCCCAACACCGAAATATCGAACAGACCCGTATCACAGCGTACCTCACCTTCTAACATGTTTCCCCAAAAAATCCAAATCCCTGGCTTATATCATGCCAGATCCTCAACCGATCTGTTCCCCCTTATATGCAAATTGGGTCGCCTTCAGCAATACTGGGCGCATACATGTTAATTCCTACCTATCAAATTTTAAAAGTTTCAGTTAAATTAACATCAAAAAAATTTTTTTTTCTTCTTCAAAACAAAAAAATTTAAATTCAAAAATTTACATTTTATAAAAATTTTTTTTTTCAATGGGAGATTTATTTGAACTTATTTAAATTAATAAATAAACAAAATTGGCATCGCTTCCTTGCCCAAACTGGTTTAGTATAGAACACCACCCATCAGCTGACCAAAACTGGGTCAAGTCCAGATCCTTGACCTACATACGTTATGTACAAGTTACATCTGTGAATACATTAAACTCCTGTAAAATTCAGTCTTGCAATGCAAAAACATAATAAAATACAACATTTAAAATTAACAAAATATTATTATAATTAACAATTGGATTGACATTTAAATTATTCAAAATAAACAATTCTTACTTGTACCTTATTTTCAAATTTTATCAAAATTGTGTCACTGGTTTAAAAATGAAAATTTTATATCTTTATTATAAATCTCTCTCTTTATTTAACAATCCGATTCTACATTACTATGGGTGATGTAAATTATTTATTCTCAATTAATTTACCACTTGATCTGTATGCATATATTAACTTTCTCCCCCTGACTCTAATATTCATCAACTTCAATTACCATGACACCCATCTCTATCAAAATATCTACCCCAGCAATCTCTAAACCCAACTTATCATTCAACTCTAATCGCCACCTTCTCTCTATATATAAAAAATACTCTAAAACCCTTTGTACTAGGATATGTGTTTCCCCGCCCCCAAAAAACTCAATTCCCTTTATTTGGCCCCTGGATTCTACCTAAGGCGGCCCCTCCTCACTAAAATCGATACAAATTCCCGTCCCAACGTATCATTTTGTTGCGGACTCCCCCAATACACTACCCCCTACTACAAAATTGCCATCCCCAAAATCTCAATCTCATTACCTTACTACAACTACAACAAAATAACATCATTAATTATAAACATAAATATATCACTCAACTCCACATAAATTCTCCATTACTACTGTGTCAACATCAATACTCCTCGAAATGCTATTACCTTGCATTAACTCAAAAACAACATTACATTATTTTCATCTCTACTATTTCAACTTTAACTCTGACTTCAATTTGGACAGATCTACATGTCCCACAAAATATTTATCACCCAAAAAACTATCTCTTATTATCTTGCATAAATTATTATTTTATTTCTTGTTATCATTATTGTTATCATTACTCCAAAACATCTGTAATACATTAAAAACATTATATTGAACATTAATTACTGGTAACATTTATAAACCCAATATCAGTGACATGTTATTGCTGATCAGCTGATCCTCCTAACACAATTAAAACACATCTCATAATTGAACAAATTACATGAAATATACACATTTATTTATACTCACTTCTCACTTCTCACTTCTTTGTTTCCCCTTTTTCTAATTCTGATCATTTATGTTGGCCGCCTGCCAGACGATTTAATTATTTACTTAGGTTCAAAATTACACACATAATGAAAACACATATTTTTATCACACCTATATCTAACGTACAACAATAAAATAATACACTTAAAATTATAGCATGAACACCTTGTATTGAGTGTCTGAGCAGCTAGTTATTTAACAGAGCACAAGCATTTTTATTTGATCAAACTTTACATTAGAAAAAAATTTTTTATGTGGTAAAAGTTAAATTCGTGGCTCCTCTGAGCCACCTCCCAGCCACACACACTATTTCAAATTATGGAGGACTGTATCGCTCTTGCGCTTCGACAAAGACTGTATATTTTGGAGCAGGTTTTTTCCTCTCCATGTCTTTGCTTCCGCTATTACATTTAAATATTGTCGAATATCAACATATTCTCGTTATATAATTATATACCCTTAATGCGGGTCTACCACCTGTCTTTGCTACCCCCAAGCGGGCAGAGTGGCAGCCACTGTTTCATAGTTCCGGGAGATTTCCCCTAATTGTCTCCCCCCATTGAATTTCTAATATATACCAATTTCAAGTCAGCTATGGTCAAGGGACTTGATATGACCAAATCCTGGCCGCTCGCCAAATCCACGATTAGTGCTGGTAAGGCAGTAATCGCCCGAAAAGTCGGGGAAATCTAAACTTGCATTTCACTGCCTGTTACAATCATTATTACTATGTGCGACACGGTCGTTTAGCAGTGTGTAAATTTTAATTTACACGAATAAGGTGTGCCGCACATGTTCGCCATTTTGGCCTCCGATGGGGGTAACACTCCCTGCTACCCCCAACCCATTTCACTATCTACGGGAGCACAGGCCACCCCCGCAATAGCACCTTAATAACTAGCTAAGAAATTGAAAACTAAACTTTCTACAATTGCAGTTCCACACTCCACTGTTCTATCACTTCATTGAGCACCAATCTACCCCCCAAAATTATCCCCACATCTTGTATTGATAACAAGTTTTTATTTTATTTAACACATTTTTTATGCAGACACCTTGGCCAGTCCAAACTTTTTCTCTATGTCCAAAATAGGAACTACAACAATGGATTATCTTACAGATCTACCTTAAAAGTACAATACACTTTGTTTTCTGAAGGAAAACAACTTCTTGAAAAGTTAAGTATTTAAGTTGTTTCATTTTGAAAATTTCCAATTTCAATTTCTAGAACAACCTACTGTAGTTCGTGGAAAATACTACAATTTTTTTTTTTTTTAACCTTTCCACGAAAGTAGGGGTCCCCCTCACCGTTCAATGGTAATGTTAAATTTCATTCACACATTAATCATTAATTTCCAAATTCACATCTCGTAAAATAATTTAAATTCACTATCAAAATTCAATTGTATAACATTCAGATCAATCAAAAATTTAACACCTCTCAGATTATTTTAATTAAATTAATTATTGAAAATATAAGTTCCATTGCTATCAAAACAATTATAATTCTTTAATTACTGTCTTCAAATTTAATGTAGTTATTTATTTAAATTGCAAAATATTATTATTATTATTTCAACAATTACCTGCATACATCCATTGTTTACTTAACATTTTACAATACATACAATTGAATTCACTACATATTTATTTACAAATTATTCGTCATTATTATTCAATTTATCACACTTCATTTGGTAAAGCAGTCCATTCCAAAACCATTAATTACATGATTAAACGTTCAATAAACATTTATTGTCTCTACCCCCAATCATCGTACAAAAATCTGGTTTTACGTGTACACAGTTCATTCTTTACTAAACACACTATTATTTTTATTAATATAAAGATTATCCAAATTCTTATATTCTTCCACAATATCAACAGGATTATTCTCTGTTATTAAATTATGTAATTTATTATCATCGAGTATAGTCCAGTCGCCTTTAGTACGATCTGTCATAGTTATGTCAATTACAGTTTCATTATCATTACTATCTGCTGCTGTATTCGCTTTGTCATAAAGTAAGTAGTCTATTACATCAATTGCTGTACTAACTATTTCACAAGGTAAGTACTTAGTATCAATAACTCTTTCAACGTCTAATCTCTGCAATAATTCGTCATAATCTCTACTAACCTTAAATAACATTACCTTCTTGTCAGCGTATTTTTCATCATAACACCAATGCACACTTTTACTATCATTCCATACAAAGGGTATTAAATCATAAAAATGCCTACTAAAAATTAAATAATTATTAAGATATACTTCGCTTTCTTGTAAGGGACTCATGCCCTTCAAAAACATTCGTAACCAGCTTGGTTTAACATAAAACTGGGGAAAATTTACCCTCTGCCCTATATTCACAAAATCATTCTCTTCAAACTCTCTCTGTAACTTACAAACACTCTCTCCTCTCTCTCTCACTGTTTCTATATTATTATGATCGCTAATTATTTTCACTGTATTATTTTTATGTATCTCGTTTTCAACTATCTTACTACTATCGGTTGTTAATTTATTTTCGTAATTGTTTGTTATTTTATTATTACTCTGGTCGTCTGTTATTTCGTCACTATCATTCGTAACTGTGTTATTTTCTACCTCCTCCTTCCGCGTTCTACTCTCGTTTATTTCGTCTTCAATATTATTTATATTTATAATTATCTCACTTCTCATGCCCGCAATAGTTTTATTCATACTTTCTAATTTGTTATTCATATTTATTTCACTCACTCTCAATTCGCTCCTCACATTTATGAACTCGTTATTTAAATCAGTAAGTTTAACATTTATAGTATTTACTTCTGATTTGATCTCAGCTTTTAAGTTATTATTTTCTGATTTGATCTCAGCTTTCATTCCTGACATCATCTCCATTATTAACGCTAACTGATTAAATATATTTACATTATCGCTTACTTTTGTGTCTACTGTCTCAATCGTTACTTCGTGTGTTGTATTGTCTATACTTTCGTTAATATTTGTCGATATTAAATTGTCTTGCGTAACATTGAAAATTGACCCCTCCACAACATCTTCACATAAATTTACACTCTCGCTTTTCTCTGCCATTTTTCGATCAGTTTGAAAATTTTACTTAATTTACAATGTCCATGTTAAACGGGCGCCAATTAAAGCGTTACAAGCTTTAAATAAATTATTAAATACTGAAATTTGTCACTTACCAGTTACAATTATTTACCAGGGTGTCGTCTGATGTACTTAGGCAGAGAAAAACAGGCAATGCAATGACAAACACACATTGATGTGGTTAATTGACACTTTTTATTAACTTTTCATTTTTTAATATTAATTATTAAATTTTAACTCCCTCTTCATCAATTTCTTTTATATTACATCGTTAATAATTATTGGAATATCAGTTCAATTTTGATTTACTAGCGGTTCATTCGAAAAACTTTGCTTGAAAACACTGATACTTGTTATACATGAAATGAAAATAGTTGCGATACTTATGACCAAACACTTAACATTATAACCATGGTATCTAAATTATGAAAGCGACCCATATTGCTCTCTCTCTCTCTCTCTCTCTCTCATACTATAAAATTCCCCATAATTTAGTTATAACCCCTTTTTTATAAATTTGAAAAATAACTGAAATTAGATTTGAGTCGACTACTTAACCAGCGTCCTTCTGCTGACCACGTGTGGCGTCGCGCATGTATATGAATGTCCTGTTTATTTGTCACATTTTTCACTTTTGCTGTTCACTCCGCTAACTTCGTTTAAACTGTCGGATTTAACTGTTTATCTTCAAATTTACTGTTACACTTTAGCATATGTTAAAATGCAAAATTTAAGGTTTGCGAACTGCAAACCTTGCCCCGGCCGGGAACGGGTGACTTCGTCGACTCTACGCTACAAGTGCCTTGGTCAAAAAACATTTCCGCCAGCTCGTGCTGTGATTGGCTGCGGCATCCTACATGGCTGGTTCCGGTGATCGACTTTGGTGTCGAGAGTACAGATAGCGGCACACGTGCGCACACGCACTGCCACATTCCATCGTAGTTGAGCGTTATTCACCAAGTTTTTGTTACTCCTCCCCAACGGAGGATACACGCATGTGCGCACAAGCTGACATTCCACGGTGTTATCGTTGTGCGCTAGGTACGGACCGGTACAGGATTGTATACAGGGTGTCCAAACAAGTGTTAGTGGTCTCGGTGGCCGCAAAGGGTGTCCAAACCGATTATTTCCCAATAATTGATATTAAATGAAATAAAAAACATACCTTCCTCAAAATTGTCCCATTACAGCTTTCGGCAGTCAAGCCATCTTCAGGTCATTTACCAACAGAGAAATATGAAACCATTCACTTCTTATATACCGTTTTACCGGACCTATCTAGCCCCGCCCCCTGACAAAGTAACGTCGTACTTAGCTCCACCCATAGTGGGTTGTCTTACATTACCAATTTCGTAGCCGTTACATTTTACATTTAACTTACTCCTTTTTGTTGTCTAATAAGCTGCTAAATATTTCTTCATTTTCAAATGTGGTTTTTATATTCATAAGTCGTTTTCCATCTTTATTTCTTATTTTTAATATTTCCACTTCTTTTAATTCCCTTTCTCTTTCTTGACTCATCACTTTTATTATCTTATAATTTACGACTGGGTCTATGAATTTATGTCCTTCTATAAAATGCCTAGCGTATAATGAATTCGTCATTAACTCTCCTTCACCCCTCCTATGTTCTTTAAATCTCTGGCAAAATTGACGATCCGTTTCGCCCAGATACACTTTTTCACATTCCCCACAACTGAGCATATATACTCCACTTTTCTTCAATATGTCTTCTTCTTCAAAATTCATAGTTTTTATTATATCAAACATGGTTTTCGATTTTTTAACCGCTACCTCTATATTATATTTTCTAAAACATTTTTGTATCTTTCTTGTGTTATAACCTATATAAGATGTGGATCCCTTATACTCCTTCTTTTCTGTACTATTCTCATTTTTTGTTTCTTCTCTTCGTTTTATATTATTAAATATTTTATCTACTACATTCGTATTATACTTGTTGTTTTTTACAATTATTTTTATTCTTTCTATCTCTTTCTTTCTGTTTTCCTCATCTTCTATACAACTGTTTATTCTATGACAGAAATTATTTATCGCTGCCATTTTATACTGTATTGGATGGTATGAATCATTTGGTATTATAACATCCGTATATGTGCTTTTCCTATAAATGTCAAATTGTATTTTATTTTCTTTTTTTATTCTTATGTTTAAATCTAGGACATTTATTTACTTGTTTCCTACTTCTGTTTTAAATTTTATACTCTTTTCTAATTTGTTAACCTCTTCAAAAAATACCTTTAATTCTTCATCATCGCCCTCCCATATTAACAAGATATCGTCTACATACCTAATCCATTTCTTAATTTTGTCTTTATGTTTCACTGTTGACATTATTTTATTTTCAAAGTAATTCATGTAAATTTCTGCCATTATCGGTGACATTGATGAACCCATTGGTAGTCCCTTCTTCTGAATATAAAACTTATTATTAAACCTAAAGTAATTTTGCTTCAAACACTCTTGTATTACTTTTATTAATTCTTCTTTCTTTTTGTATCCTTTCAATTTGTTCTTTTCAATTAGTTTTTAACGTTTTTTTAACCGGGATGTTTGTAAACTTATCTACTACATCAAGCGATATTAACCTTGAACTTTGTTTTACTTGCACTTCTTCTTTCAGTGTTTCTATTGTAACGAGACCTTAAATCCCACCTAAGAATATTTTGGGGAACATAAACAAAGAAATTGTAATGGTAAATTTTATTTGGGAACAAGAAATGATGTATTCAGTGTGAGTGGATTCGTGTCAAGGTCAACAGCAAAACGACAGAGTAGCAACTATTTTTAGCCGAACGAACTTTGACCTATGTAAACGGCGAGCAAAACATCTGACGTCAGAGCCGATCCCAGCGATCCGTCACCGCTGGAATGTCGATCCAAATTTAAACACCCGTCAAAATTGGTGTTGAAACACAAAAAGAACAATGAAACCAGACCACGTGATCGTTCGCCAAATTAAGAATCGTCATCTTTTCGAAGTCCCAGTCGACCATCTTCCTTCGTGCTGTACAGCCGTAAAAGCGCCCGCACATCACCAAATATGAATTTTTACATACTAAATCTAAAAAACAGTATTTTGATTCGCAAAATAAATACAGTGACAAATTGAATCAAAATGACAGTTTGGCGGTAAAATAAAAAGGTGAAAACGAGGAGGCATCTAGGTAGTGCGCGTGTACGAGGAGACATACCATGGACGCACCTCTACGGATCATGAAAGGGAAGTAAATCGTACTAGAATCAATAAAAACTGGCAATTTTACAAAATGCGTAAAATGAGCTCAAAAAGGGAAATATAAAAAATGTACCGTATGAAAGTGTGTGTGGTTGTGTGAATAAAGAATATACATTAAGAAGTGCTGGGTTTGCGATCAAATATATATATAGTTAAACTGATGATTTAGTATAATCTATTTTTTACGAGAGAGTAAAATGTTAATGGTAATAATTACTTGTAACTTGTTTTTATCAATTGCGCCTCATGGCAGAATAGATGTTTTCATTTAGAGAGAATGTCAGGTTAAAGGAAAATAAAAGAATATTTTATTTTGACTTTATAAATATGTATTTTGTTTAATTGTATTTGCCTATTATTCTCTGCCAAGTACACTAAACGATATCCTTGGTTAACCTTTAACACGTAAAGTCAATTATTACACAATTTTAAACACTGAACCACTTCACTATCAACTTTTTGTTATTTTCTATACTATGTTTGTTCTCGAAGTCATAATATACTTTTAGTATTTTACTACATTCTTTTGATAACTTATATGCTGGTGCTCCAATAAACGATATTGGCCTAACTGGGTGGTTTTCTTTGTGCAATTTTATCTGACATTTAAATTTAGGCGCTTCTGGATTTGATTCTGTTAGTTTTATTTTATCTTAAACATAGTGGAATTTTTTATTAATTTCTTCACCCTACTTTGAAATTTATTAGTATAATCACATTTAATCTCTTCATAATTATTACTTTTTATAAATTCATTCCCTTTCTTTATATACTCTTCTTTATCTATTAGCACTACGGAGTTGCCTTTGTCCGCTTTTGTTACCATAATATTATTTTGTTTTATTTTACTTTTTAACTGTTTTATGTTTCTCTTAACAGCCATACTATTTCCTCCTTGTTTTCTGTTCTTTTCTTCTAATGTTCCCACAATGTTACTAATTTGAAATCTCAATTTTTTGTTTATTTTCTCCTTTTCTTTGCTTATTATACTTTCACATTATATTAATAAACCTTCTTTATTCAAATTCTTTAGCGGTGCATATTTTAGGCTTTTTTCTGGTAATTTCTAAAACCGTGTTTGATATAATAAAAACTACGAATTTTGAAGAAGAAGACATATTGAAGAAAAGTAGAGTATATATGCTCAGTTGTGGGGAATGTGAAAAAGTGTATCTGGGCGAAACGGGTCATCAATTTTGCCAGAGATTTAAAGAACATAGGAGGAGTGAAAGAGAGTTAACAATGAATTCATTATAACAGCTACGAAATTGGTAATGTAAGACAACCCATTATGCGTGGAGCTAAGTACGATGTAACTTTGTCAGAGGGCGGGGCTAGTTAAGTCCGGTAAAACGGTATATAAGAAGTGAACGGTTTCATATTTCTCTGTTGGTAAATGACCTGAAGATGGCTTGACTGCCAAAAGCGCTCGTCAGTACCAAATACAACATAGTGGTTTATATAAAATTACTAGTAGAAATATTTTGAGTCCACTAACACTCCAAAATAACAATATATTAAAAAATTGTAATAAAAGCCCTGAAACCTATTGTTGTCATTGCCATCAATCATAAGTCATTAATATATAAAATACTTTCATTGTTCCTCAGTTCTCATGTTTTAAACTGGAAAATTCTGTTTTGCCAAAGACTTTAATCCTCCTTACTTTAATACCTTGTTTTTTTTTTACCTCTCTGTCTATAACACCAATACTTTACCTGATGAACTACATATCTCCTCAGAAATTGGTACAAAAAACTCACAATAAAAAGTTGTGGCCGCATCAGGTATATCACAACCTTATTTTTATAACAGCTATAATTCTGAGACATTATCGTCCCTCTTCCTTACATGGCAACCCCATCTGCCCATTGTCATTGTGTGGAGACCCTACTTCACATACATACATACAGCCTCGTCGCTACAGCCCAGTACGGGCCCTGGCCTCCAAAAGAAATCTTCCCCACTGGTCTCTACTTCCGGCCAATGCCCACCAGTTTGCTGCACCCAGCCTCACTACCTCCTTACCAACCTGGTCCAGCCATCTTGTATGCGGTCTTCCTTCTCCTTCCTATCGGCAAATAATTCATAACTCTTTTTAGGATTCTATTCTCTGCCATTCTCTGCACATGACCAGCCCAACACAATCTGTTAATTTGTACGAGTTGCACGATCGGAAGATCTTTAAACCTTTCGTACAACTCTCGATTATGCAGTCGTCTCCAAATGTCATTTTCCTTCACAGGGCCATAGATTCTCCTCAGTACACTCCTCTCAAACACGGATAGTTTCTGCTCATCTAGTTTTTTTAGCACCCAGCATTCCGAGCCATACATCAGGACTGGTCTGATCAAGGTCTTGTATAGGGTGGCTTTTGTATCTTTACTTATTAATTTTGACGTAAAATGTTTCACCAGTCCGTAGTAACACCTATTAGCAGATAATATCCGTTTTTTAATGTCTCTAGAGGAGTCATTTCCAGAGTCCACATATGACTCGAGATATGGAAAACCCTGAACCTTTTCAAATTCATAATCATTAATGCGCAGGGACAGGGCACGAGTGTTGGCACCTACAACCATATATTTGGTTTTGCTTTGGTTTATAACCAAGCCCATAGCCTTAGCGGACAACTCCAGTTCCTGAAAGGCTTCCTTTAAGCCAGATTCAGACCTACTTATGACGTCAATGCCATCGGCATAGGCCAGTAGTTTGAATTCCTGAATCCCTGATGACCTTTTCTAGAGCTATGTTGAACAACAGACATGCTAAGGCATCTCCTTGTTTCAGCCCATTCAGTGTTGTTAAGGAGTTAGATAGATTTGATTGTATTCTGATTTGGCACTTAGAATTGGACATAACTACTCCAACCATACGCACCAACTTAGATGGTATATTCAACTCCTTCATAGCTCTATATAGCATTTTCCGGTTGATTGAATCATATGCCGACTGGAAATCCACAAAGAGATGGTGAGTGACCACTCCATATTCCGTTTTTTCCAGGATTTGCCTTAGTGTAAATATTTGGTCTGTTGTTGACCTATTCCTAGTGAATCCACATTGATATTCTTTTATGTTTCCTCAGCGTAGGGAAGCAGCCTAGAAAATATGATGTTGGACAATACCTTATATGCTGTATTAAGTAGAGAGATGCCCCTATAATTTTTACATATGAGCGTATCACCCTTTTTATGTATTAAACACACCACCCCATTGTTCCACTCATCAGGCATTACCTCCTCCAGCCGTATTCGCTCTATGAGATGGGCAAATTCCTTTATGAAATCTCCTCCTGCGCTCTTTAATAGTTCCCCTGGTAAACCATTGGACCTGCTGCCTTGTTATTTTTAAGCTTTTCTAGAGCTTCATACACCTCGTCATAAGATGGCACCAACTCCTCTCTATCATCCTCGAATTCTCCTGCTTCCTCTTCATTCTCAGATGCCTCCATCGAAGCCTCCCCAACTGAGCCTAGCAACTCTTCAAAGTGTTCTGTCCATCTCCTGATTACGCCAGCAGTATCACTCACAAGGCCACCATTATTATCCCTACAGGCATTTGTTCTAGGCTGAAATTCCTGTCTCATATCATTCACTTTGGGTACATATCTCGGTTCAGCCTTTTACTCTTATATTCCTCTATCTTTTTCATCTGTCTCATCATATACTCCCTCTTTTTTCCTCTATGAATCTTCTTTTCCATCCGCCTGGCCTTCCTGTATTCCTCTTGAACAGCCCTAGTGCATTTCCTTTGGATCATTAATTTTTGTCTTGTTTTTGAATTCAGTTGCCTCTTCACACTCCTTATCAAGTGTGTGTGTGTGTGTGTGTGTGTGTGTGTGTGTGTGTGTGTGTGTGTGTGTGTGTGTGTGTGAACAAAATTAATTCACTATATATAATACTAATGACATGGATCACAAATTATTATTGAACAAATGTTAAATTTTTACTTGACAGTCTAAACTAGTTTTTGCTTCACTGGAGCTTCATCAGAGGCTGCCACTACGAGTGCTGTCTGTCCTGCTTTGGTGATGGCACCATTATTTGGATAATAATTTGTGATCCAAGTTAGTAGTGTTGTGTATAGTTAACTAATAACAACGGACACGTCATGGACAACAAAATCTAGGAAAAAATTAATTCATCATTATTTAGATTCTCTACAAAGGAATGTAAAAAAAATATAAGCAACCTTTTAATTTATGGGCTGTTAATACAATTTTTCATACATATTAAAAATTTGTAATAAAAGCCCTGAAACCTATTGTTGTCATTGCCATCAATCATAAGTCATTAATATATAAAATACTTTCATTGTTCATCAGTTCTCATGTTTTAAACTGGAAAATTCTGTTTTGCCAAAGACTTTAATCCTCCTTACTGTAATACCTTGTTTTTTTTTTTTTACCTCCTACATATACTGCCATTGTTAGTACTTTGTACATTAATATCTCAATCTGGTCAATTTTACATGCTAATATATTTTTGTGACTGCATTTCTTTAAGTCACTAAGTTGTACTTCAGTTAGTTCATTCATACTACAGTAGCGTGCTAATTAATCCGAACACAGGGACATATCTGTTTAACGCAGGGAAATTTCAGTTTATTTGTTCATGGTGGTAACACTGTTTAACCAAAACACATTCCCTTAGTTGTCTTCGTGTTTTTTAGTAGTTTGAGGTTATGTTCTTGGAGTTTTGAGTTTATTGTGTTGTGAATAAAATACTTTGAGTTAGTTTTATTATTGCTTCTTCTGAAATTAGAATTTTAAAGTTTCTATGCTTTGTGTAGTGTAGTGTAGTGCATTTGTAGTTAGTAATGGATATAACTCCGAGAAAACGCTCCAAGATTGTTGCTCTTTCTGAGCACACCAATATGACACAGCGTCAAGTAGCTATTGAGTGTGGTGTAGGCCTAGGAACTGTGAATGCTCTTGTAAAGGAGTTTAAAGAAACTGGTTCGGTTTCACCACGAAGAAAGGGATGTTGTGGCCGAAAAAAGAAAACTACTTCATCACAAGATCGGATGTTGGTGGGAAAAAGTGAAATTAACCCTAACCCTACGCTTTCTGCTGTGGATTTGAACCGAGAGTTAGCAGGTAGTGGAACAAACGTTCATGTGACAACAGTTCGACGCAGACTGCTTGCAGCTGGACGAAAAGCTCGCTGACCAATTAAAAACATGGAAGTAAAAACAGCTTTTAACCACCGCAATGTGCAAAAAAAGGCTAGCGTGGGCCAAAGCAAATACAAACTGGACAATAGAAGACTGGAAAAATGTAATGTTTTCCGATGAGACACATTTTTATGTTCAGGGACAAAAAGTGCCTTACATTAGAAAAGCAGCTAATGAAAAAATGTCACCAGTGCACCTCCAGCAATCTGTTAAGCACCCTGAAAAAAAATGTTTTGTGGTAACTTTACTTCTAAAGGCCCTGGATCATTGGTTCCAGTGAATGGTATGCTAAGAAGTGATGAATACATCAACATTCTGCAAACAAGAATCATCACACAACTTCAAGGCCTGTTCCCAGAAGGCAACGGAGTGTTCCAGCAAGATTTAGCACCATGCCATACTGCCAAAAAAGCAAAAGCTTTTTTTCAACAACACAAAATTTCTGTTTTAAATTGGCCTGGCAATTCCCCGGATTTGAATCCAATAGAAAACTTGTGGGCTATCGCAAAGCGGAGAGTGGAAAAAATGCACTGTACCACAAAAAATGCACTGATTGAAGGAAGCTGTCATAAAGGTATTATTTCATGATGAAGAAATAAAACAAATCTGCAACACACTTGTCGAATCGATGCCGAAACGTGTCTCTGACCTCATTAAGAACAAAGGAGGACATATCAGCTACTAGTTGTTTTTCTAAATGTACTTGTGTGGTTTTGTTTGTGAATAAAGTAGCTTTTTATAGAAAAACATCTGTGTTCGGATTAATTTGCACGCTACTGTACTAAGTTGTGTTTTGATAATACAAAACTATTCATATGTTAACACTACTTTGTTGTTCAAGCAACACATTCAAGTTACCCAACACTATACATAAGAAGTCCATTATCCCTTTACTTATTTGCCATGGTTAGTTATTTTTTGTATACAGCCAATCACATATAACATCTGTAATGGTTCAAACAATAAGATGGCCCTGATACTAATCGCTTACCTTACATCTTCAGAAGATTCTGAAAAAATATACACTTACCTTATACATCCACTTCTAAAGTGCAGTTGTCCACTCCACAAGTCTTCTTGATAGTCTACTGAACTAATTTCTCCGTCAGTCTGTCTGTCTCTCTTATGATGTCTCAATATGCTGTTTTGACTTCATCGTCTCGCACCCAGTTTCTGCAGAGTACAAGGTATGTCAGCTTCATGAACATCTTAGAAAATATGCTACAAACACTTATTGCTGAGTACCACTGTGGTCAAAGGTTACCAAGAAACGTGTTAATTTTTGATTTTGAGTGACGGAATTTTTCTGTCATGGAGAATCAGGTGAGTTCCATTGGGCACTTTTTCACTTTGGTTCAGGGTCATATGCAAAGATCCAGGTTTCGTCACCAGTGATTATTCGGCCTAAAATATCGTCTTGCCTCTCCAACAGGTGTGTGTACAGTTCAACCCTCCTTTGATTTTGTTCATCGGTGAGCTCCTTCGGGATCATTTTGGCACACATCTTGCGGATGCCAAGGTCTTCAGTTAAAACTGTCTGCTCAGTTTCATGATCAATGTTCACGTGGTCTGTTATGGATCGCATGGTCAGTGACCGATTTGCATGCACAATTTGATGAATTTTGGCAATGTTTTCGCCGTTTGGCTTGCTACTGGCCGCCCTACCCTTTCTTCATCAGTCACTTGTACCCTCCCCTCAGAAAACCATTTAATCCATTTGTACACCGCTGATTTCTTCATAGTAATCTCGGCATACACCTGCACTAACATTTCCCGTATTTCACTTCCACTCTTGCCCTGTTTCACCAGAAATTTGATGTTTGTTGCTCTAATTCTACTGTAGACATTTTCACGACTGTGCAGAAGACACTGAAATGCCAAGATTATAAAATAAATCTTACAGAGCTGCTTGTATAGTGCTGCCCTCAGTGCCAAACGGTGATGAGTTAGAGATCTTAATTGTCATACCGCGTACATTAGTTTCAGTATTGGACACAATATTGGTTTATATACTGTGACAGCAGCGGTCAGCGAACATCTGCTCTGCGGTACCAGCGGTGGACACAGCGAGCCAATCAGCGATCCCGGTTAGTTAATAAAACCCGGGCCGGCAGAAAATTTTACGCACTCTTCATCGCCACGCCATCGGACGCACTTCATCTCCTCTCCTCTCTCGGACGGCATCGGTGCGGGGTCAGCCGGAAAGAACAGCCGAAGAATAGAACCGTCGCCGTTCTTGCGTCTTCGCACTCCCGTTCCGCGCCAGCGATGGATTTCGCTGGGCCGGCAGCCGACTCTACAACCGGTGCCGGAAGAAGAGGAGGACTGCAGTACGCCACGAACAGCGGTCGCAGCCGCCGAACATCTCAGCGCTGCACCCAACATCACCGTTCTCACCACTCGGTCCTTTTTAGGGCCACCAATATAACTAGAGTGTACGATTGGCGCCATTTGTCATGCGGCAAGCCTTTTTGTCCGGTGACAATACTCTTACTTTTGTGTTGTGTCTCAGATATTTTTTAGCCGAACAGTATGACGTAGGCACACAACATGAGTGTTCATAACTTGCATTGAACTTTCTATCCGACCATCCGCTCTTGTGACTACCACTCTCAGGTATTTTATTCTCCAGTTGTCTCACTCCCCACATCCACATTGTCAGTCTTTACTCATTAATCTTCAACTCTTCATTTTGTTAATGTTTATTTTCTATTATATGCTTCGGGTATGTGGTCATGTGTGTACCAATAGTCTGCTGACTTGTGTTCTGCGTGTCATTTGTTTTTGAGTATTTGTACTCATTACATGTCCTCATACATGTTTGTTAATATTTCAATGGAATTATGTTATTTGTGCTGGCAGTCTTAATGTGCATTGCTGTTTTCTTTTTCCTCCATTGTATAATTTCCACCCCATAAGTGCAATTTCTCTGCCAAAATTAAAACAAAAGTAATTTCCATACACCACTGAGAGAACTTTATTATTTTCGTTCAATCTTAGTTTTATTTTTACGATTTTTGAAAAATCCTTTCCTTATAAATAATAATTACTGTACTGCACAAATTTTTGAACCAGAGTTTTATAAAAAAAAAAGACTTTTCTATGTGTTTTTATTGTACAGTATATTGTAGTATATTAGTGTATGTACTAGGCTTATCCAGAAAGTAAGTACCGTCTGCGCATATATCCCACGCATATTGTAGTACGAAGGTCGTGCATGCGTAGTTACTTCCTTCTATTCGTCGACAAAGTAGCCTAGCTATATTGTTTGTTTACGTTCCGATTTACATTTACTACACATCGGTAATCATGTTTAAAAAAATCGATCAGCCCGGCAGTTGTGAAATAAGAACAGTTATTAGGTTTTTGAATGCGAGAAATCTTCGTCCTTATGAAATTCATTGTCAGATTTGTGAAGTTTATGGACAGAATGCGATTAGTGAAGGTATGGTGAGAAAGTAGGTTAGGATGTTTAACGATGTAAGAGAAAATGTTCACGACGAGGAGCGTAGTGGTTGCCCGTCCTTAGTCAACTAAGAATTGCTGCGCAGTGTTGATGAGAAGGTTCGTTCCAATAGGCGATTCACAATTTCTGATTTGTCAATGGATTTTTCAAACATTTCTAGATCTTCATTACACGAAATTGTGACTGAACATTTACACTATAAAAAACTGAGTTTGAGATGGGTGCTGAAAATGCTAACGGACAGTCACAAAACGAAACGCATGGGAGCATTGCAGCATTATGAAAGAGATGGAAATTGTTTTTTGAAAAGAATTGTCACTGGTGATGAAACATGGGTTTCTTACGAGACACCAGAAACTAAACGACAGTCACTGCAATGGCGGCATACTGGTTCCTTGAAAGCCAAGAAAGCAAAGCCACCTCTTTCTGCAAAAAAAAATCATGTGCACCGTTTATTGGGACTGTCAGGGAATTTTGTTAGTGAAATTTATGGAACGGGGCACAACAATCAATGCAGAAGTTTACTGTGAAATACTCAAAAAGTTACTGCGAGCAATACAAAATAAAAGGTGTGGACTACTGACTTCCGGAGTGGTGTTTGTGCATGATAACGTGCGACCGCATACCACATGTGTAATGACGGCGCTTGTTGATTCATTTCGCAGGGAACAATTCAGTCATCCTCCTTACAGTCCAGATTTGGCTCCCAGCGATTTCCATTTGTTTTTGCATCTGAAGAAATTTTTTGAAGGCCGAGGTTTGAAAGTGATGATGAGATAAAGGGAAACTTACAGCAGTGGTTGAAGTCGCAGGCGGCCTAATTCTTTGAAGAGGGCATATTAAAATTAGTGCCAAGAGACAACGAATGTCTCACGTTGCATGGTGACTATTGTAGCATGACAGATAATCCACACAAATACATTACTCAATGATCATTAATGAAGCTCTAATATATGGAGTATCTAAATGAGAATCGTTTAAAATGCACTATTTACTAAATATATTCACAAGAAAGGTTAAATAAAGAAAAATTCTGCAAATAATATAATATAATACAAATTTAAAAACCCAGAAGACTAAAAATGATAATAACAAAATTACCCAGGTAAGATAGAAGCAGGCAATTAATATACCCCGTCAAAGAAACCAGACCAGAAAAACAAAGCTACTGAAGAAAGAAGAATAATTAAAACTACTATTACTGAAGAAAGAAGAACAATCAAAGATACAGAAGACAGAAGAAAGAAGAATAATTAAAACTACTATTACTGAAGAAAGAAGAACAATCAAAGATACAGAAGACAGAAGAAGGAAGAATAATTAAAACTACTACTACCGAAGACAGAAGAAAGAAGAATAATTAGAACTAAAGAAGAAAGAAGAATAATTAAAACTACTATTACTGAAGAAAGAAGAACAATCAAAGATACAGAAGACAGAAGAAAGAAGAATAATTAAAACTACTATTACTGAAGAATGAAGAAAGAAGAACAATCAAAGATACAGAAGACAGAAGAAGGAAGAATAATTAAAACTACTACTACCGAAGACAGAAGAAAGAAGAATATTTAGAACTAAAGAAGAAAGAAGAACAATCAAAGCTACTGAAGACAGAAGAAGGAAGAACAATCAAAGCTAAAGAAGAAGGAAGAACAATTAAAACTCAAAGAAGAAAGAAGAATAATCAAAACTAAATCTACAGAAGAAGGAAGAATAAAGAAGAACCAAACTCAAGAAGAAAGAAGAATAATTAAGACGACCCATATAAAACAAAAACCCCCAAAAAACCCCAAAATCAATGAATGCCCAAAGAGAAAGTATAACACCCTAAAAAACCATATCACTGTAAAACTGACAAAAAACTAAAAGTGTTAGCAGTAGTAAATATTAGTGCATTCAAAAAGTTATTGTGTAATGTGTATGAACAAATCTTCACAGTTCCCCCATGGTTGAATATTTCATATTAAAAACTAGAAAAAGACTGGTAAATATAGTAATAATTCACCATGGAAAAGTGTAAGTGATCAAATTATAAATAATAAACTTTAAAAGGGTACATGAGTTGCAGTACATAGTAACAAACTTTAAGTTTTGTGAACAGTGTCTACTTTGATAATGAAGTAGTAATTTTACTAATAAAAAGCTACTAAAACTCTATGAACATTCCATAGAATGGAATATAACTTAGATAGCCAGGGTTATACTTTAAGAGGGGGCATAAATCTTATAAAATGGGGAATTACAGAACTAACTGTTTATGATGAAGTAGTAGAAGGTATTAACAATTATATATGGATCCAAATGTGGGGTTCCAATTAAATATAGCATTTAGATAAGTAAGGGTTAGTCATAAGAGATATTAGTATTATAATTGTTATTTTATTGTTCATGTTAATTTAGGAATGCATTATCTAAAATTAGATATCATTCCAATGTTGTAGAAATACTTTTTATTATGTTATTAGGTGATATACCAAAACAATGTTATTAAGAACACCAGTTTTATATATCTGGGTGTTATATTTTAATTGTATAATCTGTAATTACTGTTATGCCAGATCAGAGAACTAATTTTTAATCAAATATATCAGAGTCAGAAGTCAGAGAAGGAAATAAAATAATTACATTAGTAAAACATTCTGCAAATGGCCACAATTCAAATCTAGGCAATATAATAAAGTTAAAATGCAGAATAATTAATAAACCTAATCTTATAAACCAGGCAAACTGACAATATTTAGGCAAGATACACCCAACATATTAAATACTATGTAAATAAGGCTTTCTAAAGATATGGTCATTATATGAGTAAAATTATTTGATTGTCTAATGAAATACCATTTGAAACTGAAATAGGTTCACTAACTTTATCAGAAGGGGAATCATATACAACTGAATTATGTGAAAAAACCATCATTAGTATACTAAATTGCAATAAAATAAGTGAGAATTGATAATTATACAAATTTCAGATTTCATAGAATAATAATTATATTATTTAAAATGGCTATTATTTACATAGAAGACAGGGAAGTATAATTTTAGGCCTACCTCCCAAAAAATTATAAGAAATATGATTTTCTGATAAAACTTTGTAATACTAACTTAATTACTATCAAAATAAGTAGAATAGAATAGTGAAAACGAATATGTATTTTATATTGCAAACAATTAACTAATAACGAATTTATTTTATGAACATAGTGTACTATTTTAAAACGTGTCGGAAGTTATGGCAATTTTTAACAATGTCTGAACTATATTATATAGGCTAAGATTTTCATGAGATGAAGGAAATACAGACAGTTCATTATTATACATTGAAGAGAGCACTTGACAGGAATATTTGATAAAACCAAACTTAATGACGGTTACGTATAACAAGAGTTCGGAATCAGTTTTGTGTAAAAATTAAATTTTTAACTATTCTAATCATTGTGAAGTGGTGAAGTTGCCATACGAACTACATAACACTAATAAACAGAACCACATATAACTATTTAAATGAAGTAACACTGGAATCACACCAAATACCAAGTGAATATTCGAGGTTAAACGGACACACATAAACACCAATTGATATACTTAATTAACAACATTTTAACACCAAGTGAATTAGTCCATATTACTACAGTGATATTAAACTATACACCAGAAGATAATATATGATTGCGAAGAAGATTTAACCGCAGAAGGGACATATTTATTCCATAAATACTCTGTCAGTGTTAGAAGGTGAACTCCGCGCATGCGCCAGGCGGCCATTTTGACCCAATCTCGTCATCTCAACTAGACAACTGTTTGCTGAACTGGGGTGAATAAAAATTATATATAAACTTTTATTATTAATAATTACCATTATATTGTTTAATTTTAATACATTTTTAGAATTGTAAGTGTTATACTTTCTGACCCTGACCTTCTCTGGCTTTTTATATAATTAACCGTTCGAAGAACCTATTTTTGTAATACAATTGTAAAACTTCTAATATCGACCGACCCTGAGCAAGAACTCGATATGGCTTGTAACTTCGATTAATTAATCGACCAACCTTATTATTGTATTTAATAAACGTATTTGTCTGTTTTTTGGTAAATTGGAGTTGATTTCTCTTATAAAAAAGGACATAACTTGAAGTTAATTGGATTATCTTTTTAACAAATTTACCGAACAGAAATTTATTACCAAATTAAACACATTACTATTATAATTATAATTACGATCCACAACCTCAATTTATTCCTATTATTAAGCACATAAATACCTCGAAAATATTTGTTCCGAAATTATTTTTTTTTATAAATATAAATTTTAAATTTATATTTTATTTCAATTTGCTACACAGTAAAATACACTTTATTTAATTGATGGTAATAACATCCCAATTACCAATAACAAAGACCAGGAACTTTACCAAATCGACGATTCCCAGAGCGGAACGTCACTACTGAACATACACACCATAAAAATTATACTGGATAATATTATACCAGAACACCATTACAATTACCATTATATATTACAAAAGTGAAGACCAGTAGTGAGAGCCGAACGAAGATTAGAAGACATTAGCTACATTACTACACATAATAGTGAGAGTACAATTCTCATACATCAACTATTTATTTATTTTTATATTTAATATTTATCGTATTATTACAAAATTTGGCTAGCCCAACCAGTGGGGCTTACAGGTGAGCACAATCTACATACATCAACCTTTTATTTATTTTATTATACCCACTCAATCATAGTTATATTACAAAATTGGCGTCCAACTAAAGGGCTGTGAGTAGGGGTTGAAAGGCGGTAATTACTTACCCAATTCCTAATTCAGCTTGGCAGCGGTTACCCAGCCAGGGAATCAGGGAAAATAATGCGTCGTGTCACATCAAAGAAGAGAGCGGCGGAGGCCGAGAAAGAACTCGATATGGAGGATAAGGAGGCGACCCCAGTGGAGGACGTGGAAAAAATACTAGAACGGGTAGAACACCAACAACCAGCACCACTAGAGAAACAACCCGAAATATCCACTCAAACAGGGGACGTCCATGTCCAAGACCAGGAGAAATCCAAAACAACAGAAGATCCGATTTTAGAGAAAATGATGGAAATGTTCATGAGAATGGAAGAAAACAGCAAGAAGATGGAAGAAAACTTAAGGAAGGACAACCAAGCAACGAAAGAAGAATTGAAGAAGGACAACCAAGCAACGAAAGAAGAATTGAAGAAGGACAACCAAGCAACCAAGGAAGAATTAAGCAAGAAAATGGATTCCACCGAAGAAAACTTGAACAAGAAAATGGATTATACCACAGAAGAAAATAATAAAAGATTAGAAGATTTGAAGAATGATAACCAATCTTTAAGGGAAGAATTGAAGAAGGACAACCAAGAAACAAAAGAAGAATTGGGCCGTAAAATAGAAAGGACCAATAAGAGAATTGAGGAAACCAGTAAAAAGGTGGAAAAGAAAATGGAAGAAAATAAGAAGAATTTGGAAGAAAAGATGGAAGAAACCAATAAGAAAATCGAAAGTGATCATCAACAGTTAAGGGAAGAGTTAAGAGAAGATAACCAACTGTTACGGGAAGAATTACGGGAAGTGAACCAGGAGAATCTCGACAAATTAGACGAACGAATGGAGCTATTAAGAAAAGAAATGAACAAGGAACTCATGGAAAACAAGAAATCTATGACCAAAAGGCTGGAAGACGAAACCATAACTATAAATCAACAGATAAGAGAAGTTGATGGAAGATGTCGAATGACGGAAGTGGAGGTACAAGAGTTCAAGGAAGTGGTGAACACCAAGGTCACAAATCTTGAAGAATCTACTCGCAAGAAAGCAGAAGAAAACCGAAGGGAAAGCCAGGAAGAACTTAGCAAGGTACGAACTCGAATTACAGAAAGATGCGACGGAATGGAGGAAGCAATGACTAACATCACTGGTCAAGTGAGACAGAACCAGGAGGACATGGAAGCAATTCGGAGCCGACCAACCAGCTTTACTAATATCCCAATAAACGAGAACAGAGAATGGCTTAACTTTCGCCAGTATAAAAGGAAGCCAATGGAGTTCTTGGCCCGTATCGAAGAATATATGGCCAAACATAAAAGTAATCGATGGTCCAATAATCGTGAACTATTAGACGAATCATTCCGTGATATGACGGATAATTGGTGGATGGCGAACAGGAGCGAAATAACCGATTATCCGCAGTTCAAAAGTCTGTTAAAGTCTAAGTATTGGTCAGAGACCACCCAGAATTTAATAAGGGACAACATCTGCAATGGCCGATATAGAACTCAGTTTGGCAGTACCATGACTGCGTACTTTCTTGGGAAGGTGTGCCTGGCCAAGCACCTGGAACCAGCTATACCGGAGGAATGCCTGGTGAACAAGCTTTCTTATCATTACGACGAAGAAGTCATAAGAGCTCGAAGAGGTAGTCAGATAAAGACCATACAGGCGATGACGGAGCTATTGGAAAACTATGAGAATGAAGAATACTACAGGCAGAGCAGAAGAAGAAACGAGCGGCCGGAAGTTCGAAATAATCCGTCATCAAACAATAATAATCAACCGGTCAACATTGGGTACCAAGGAAATAGATATAACCCGAATTACCATAATCAACACCCCACGAATGGTAACAACAACAATAATAACCATGGGAATATAAACCCAAATAATAACAGAAATAATAACGGGTTCTCCGGAAATCGAGGTAATTATTACCCGAATAATTATATGAATAGACAAAGAAACGCCAATCCTACAAATAACACCGAGCGGTTTGACAATAACAATAGGGGTTACCCTAATCAGAATAACAACAACAACAGGTTCTCCCGACCCCGGGTAAATTTTATACGGGCGGAAGGAAACAACCACCGCAGATATAACCAGCAACGGCAAAACAGCGTACGCGAGTACGAAGATCTAAACCGAAGCCGAGAACGGGCCAACTCTAGTTATAATTTGCCGAGGCGAAGTACTAGCCTAGATGACCCGGAGCGGCGTACAAATAGAGAACAAACCTACGAACCGAGAACTGAAAGACTGGAACCTACTCAAGGTTTCCCCACTGATGCCTCTGTTGGTCCGAGTAATAACCAAGATGAGGAGAATTTAAACGGGAGGAGGCAGTAATAAACAATAAGGACCTTTTGCTGCTTCTATCGCCTGGGTATGTAAATGAATTGCCGATAGTAAATAATCCCAATAAAATTACAATCATTCGATGTAATTACTTGAAAAATATTAGAAATGAATTACTGGAGGAGGACAACGCTCGCCTCCCTATAATAAATAATGAAATAATATACATTAATGCAGAAGTCGAAGGAACATTCGCACAACTAATGATTGATACCGGTGCGAATGTATCCATAATTAATACAACAGAATTGGAAAGAATCCAAG
This sequence comes from Magicicada septendecula, assembly GCA_034769895.1. Taxonomy (NCBI): domain Eukaryota; kingdom Metazoa; phylum Arthropoda; class Insecta; order Hemiptera; family Cicadidae; genus Magicicada; species Magicicada septendecula. The sequence goes on along the minus strand of CM068371.1, from coordinate 13,467,100 downwards.
GAAATTGTGGTAAGTTATTGCCAACCTTACCTATAAATAACATTGTATTAATCGGTGCCACGGGTCGCCAAAACAAGACAATCAGAAAACAAGTATCATTGAATGTCGTTAGTAAGGGTATAGCGATGAACATGGTCTTCTTAATTGCGGCAGGATTACCTTTCAACATATTAGTGGGATGTGATGTACTGAGAAGGAACTCGGCTATTATTGATTTACGAATGGAGAAGGTATCACTCTTTACCGGAGATCTGACCTGGACGGCCGATTTAGTCGGTAGTGAGATGACACTTCCCAGCAGTATCCACCAGCAAATACGTAGTATAAATCATACTAATACTAACACTATTTCCAATAATATAGTATATGAAACTACAGACGAAGATTTATGGTACCAGAAAATACAGGAGATAAGGGATTTCCGAAGCGGAATTAATAAAGAAAAGTTACCCAATACCCAAGCGAATCAGTTGATACAGATTTATGAAAGGTACCGATCAGTATTTTCCGATGAGCCAGGCAAGGTTAGAAACTATCAATGTACACTTCAATTCCGAGATACAGTAGAGTTTAATAGGAAATCCTACCCTATCGCACATTCTCGAAAAGAGGCAGTAAGAGCGGAAATTAATCGAATGATTAATAACGATATAATAGAACCTAGTCAATCCCCGTACACCAGCCCTATTGTCGCAATTCCCAAGAAAAACGGCGAAGTCCGGCTTTGTTTGGATGCTCGGGAAATAAACAAGAAAATCATTAATGATAGAACATCGCCCGGTGAGATTGAGGAAATCCTGAAACGCTTCCATGGTACCCAATACTTCAGCACTTGGGATACGGTGTGCGGATACTGGCAGGTAGAGTTGCACCCACGGAGTCGCCAATATCTGGCTTTCATATTCGAGGGGCGTAATTACCAATTCAAAAGATTGCCCTTCGGATTGGTAAACTCAGTTGCCATCTTTGTGACCTGCATGGACCAGATATTGGGACAAGAAGCACTTCAGTTTACAACGGTATACGTCGACGACTTACTGATAACATCTAAGACGTGGGAGGAACACTGTTACCGGGTGGAACATGTGCTAAAAAAATTATCTGCCAGTAACGTCACGCTGAAGTTGGAAAAATCCAAGTTTATTGCCAGAGAAGTGCAATTTTTAGGATTTAACTTGGACGATCAAGGAATCGCACCGTCGGCAGAAAAGGTAGAAGCCATCCAGAAATTCCCGGCACCCAAAAACAGGAAGCAATTGCAGTCATTCCTGGGACTCTGCAATTATTATAGAAAGTTCCAGGAACAATATTCAGAGTTAACTGCGAGGTTTCAACCTCAATTATCATCTAAAAACAAGTGGGTATGGTGTAAGGAACAAGAGGGGATTTTCCAACAAATTAAGGACAAATTTCTGGATACGATAATACTTCGCCACCCAAACTTTAAGTTACCGTTCTTCATGAACTGCGATGCCAGCAACATCAGTCTGGGAACGACACTGTATCAGGAGGACGAGAAGGGTCAACCTCAAGTAATTAGCTTCGCCAGCAGGTCTTTGAACCACTGCGAAAGGAATTACACGGTCACGGAAAAGGAATTACTGAGCGTAGTATTCGCTTGCGGTAAGTTCCGCACTTACATTTTGGGATACACGGTGACTGTCCGAACTGACCATAAATCTATTTCATTCTTAAAAAGCTGCAAACTGAACCATGGCAGACTAACGAGGTGGATACTTGCCCTTCAAGAATACCATCTACAATGGGAGTACATCCCTGGTAAGAAAAATATAGTAGCAGATGTGTTATCCCGGGTCAATGTGGAGGAACAAACTTTCGAAGGGGAGAAAGAAAGCGTACTGAAAATATATCATCTTCTTAGCACCAGGGCCGATTTAACAACAATATTAACCAACATGAGTACCCACCAACAAGCGGACCCAAAATTGAGAAACCTCAAACTTCGGCTAGAGAAGGGAGATGAAACCGTTGCTATATATTACCAGATGAATAAACAAATACTGTTCATTAAAACATCTTTGAAGGAAGAGATTTGGAAGGTAGTTGTCCCGACACAGATCGAAAAGGAATTGATCGTGAATTACCATATACGTTACGGGCACATGGGTGCCCTCAAGGTAATAAAGGCTCTGGAGGAGAGCTGCTATATAAAAAACATCAATAGAAAGGTCCGAATGTATATAAAGAGTTGTAAGATCTGCCAGCTGGTAAAAACTAATAATGAGAAGAAGGAAGGTGTGATGATCCCAATCACTTCCCAAGCGAAATTGGAGAAGGTGTTCCTCGATATCTGCGGACCATTTCCCCGTAGTGGAGGTCGACACCGATATCGGTACCTAACAATCATAATGGACCACTTCACCAAATATATTAAGCTATACCCTACTAACCGAGCGACTACACGGAAAATTCTGGGGATACTAACTGAACAGTATATCCCACACCTGGGGAAACCATCTTCGATCATTACTGATCATGGAACCCAGTTTAAGGGTGGAAATTGGTGGGATACGTTATTGTCAATGGGCATTCGTACATACAAGACCTCGGTCTACCATCCGAGCAGTAATCCGGCAGAGCGGGTGTTGCGAGAAGTGGGGAGGATCCTCAGGACTTATTGTCACCATCAACAAAAAAGGTGGCAAAACTATTTAGAAGCCACGGAGGAATTCCTCAACTTAGCTTACCATCCAGCTATAGGGATGACCCCATATTCTGCTATGTACGAGAAACCACCCCCACGAGAGATCACAGATATCCTCGAGTTCCCCAGTAACCATGTGTACAGATTTGATAAAGCTAAGTTCTTCAACAAGGTGGCAGAAGACCAGTTAAAACGGCAGAATAAATATCAAAAGGCCAGTGGCAAAGTAATAATATATGAGAAGGGAGAAAAAATTTTACTAAGAAATCGTGAACTTCCCAGCACACTGGAAGGAATAACGAAAAAGTTATTACTATTATACACCGGACCATATATAATATCCAATGTGAAAAATAACAATACCTATGAAATAAAGGAGATCGATTCAGACAGGATAAAGGGAGTATATAACCAGGCTTCCATGAAAAAATATTATGAGTAAGGGAAGGTATAGAAGAAGTAAGAAAATCTCAAAATTCAAAAATGAAGTAATGACTACTTACTACCTATTATTTAGAAAACAATTTATGGACAAGAGAAAATGAATTTTGAATTAAACCACTAAATTCAAAAATGAAGTAATGACTACTTACTACCTATTATTTAGAAAACAATTTATGGACAAGAGAAAATGAATTTTGAATTAAACCACTAAATTCAAAAATGAAGTAATGACTACTTACTGCCTACCATTTAGGAAACAATTTATGAATCAAAGAGAAAATGAATTTTGAATTAAATCATCAAAATTCAAAAACCCAAGTAAAAACAATTTACTACCTTATTTTAAAAACAACGTTTAGAAATGAACAAGGAGAAAAAGAATTTGGATAACACATTACAAACAATTATATATGGGACCAATTCTGAAAAACTTTCCAGAATAAAGAAATGGCAATACAAACCACTGATACCATTTAAATGAATAAACTTATTGTGAAGTGAAATTAATGAGAATTTTATGTCAAATAAACAGAGATATTAAACATATGGAATTAAAAATAAAGGAGTGCATTTGGATAAAAAGCAAGAGCAAAATAAAATTTTGAAAAAAGAAAGTAAAAACTATATATAAATAAATCCATATGAAAAAGATGATCATACAATAAATGTCAGTTATTAGAAAGACAATTAAAAGAGTAATTGAAAAAACATAATACTAGTGGAACGATTCACAAGAATTAAGAAAGGAACAAAAATATAATACAAAATATATGCTACCAATGACCAGAAGGAGATTGTGATAACAGTCAAAAAATGACAGAGAATTAAAAACTTTACACTGAATAAGGAGTGATAATTATATTATACCAGCTTCCAATCACAAGGAGAAATAAAATGCCAGCAGAGCTAACCATTGAGAAAAATAACTGAGATAGAGATTCACTAAGATAGAAATATTAATAGATCTGTTCGTATACGAAGTGAAATATCCAAAGATATTTAATTTTTTTTTATAGTCATAAGGTGGACTATTCTTATATAATTTTATTAATGACTGAGATAAGTCCAGCAGTATTATTATGTATTGATCAGAGATGATTTACCTCTGTTATCAATAAATGACGTAGCATGGCCAGCAGAGTGAGATGCCTACAGAGCCCCTCTGGACACTGCCCCAGCTAACGTGTTAGGGAATTTTAGGGAATAAATATCCCAAGGATAAAGAAACGAGTTAAGAAGAAAATGGAAAAATAAAAAATAACGAACCTCAGATGACTATTACTATCAGTAAGAATCCAGTTAATAATGAAATATAGATAAGCTCAAAAATATGGGAGAAAAATTTTTAGAAATGTGAAGGAAGTAAAGAAATATAATTTATAATATAATGTCATAAGCAATTACTTCAGACAAACTAAGTATGATCTGAACTAATCACTTCTGGAAGAGAGCAATCTGTAGCATGACAGATAATCCACACAAATACATTACTCAATGATCATTAATGAAGCTCTAATATATGGAGTATCTAAATGAGAATCGTTTAAAATGCACTATTTACTAAATATATTCACAAGAAAGGTTAAATAAAGAAAAATTCTGCAAATAATATAATATAATACAAATTTAAAAACCCAGAAGACTAAAAATGATAATAACAAAATTACCCAGGTAAGATAGAAGCAGGCAATTAATATACCCCGTCAAAGAAACCAGACCAGAAAAAACAAAGCTACTGAAGAAAGAATAATAATTAAAACTACTATTACTGAAGAAAGAAGAACAATCAAAGATACAGAAGACAGAAGAAAGAAGAATAATTAAAACTACTATTACTGAAGAAAGAAGAACAATCAAAGATACAGAAGACAGAAGAAGGAAGAATAATTAAAACTACTACTACCGAAGACAGAAGAAAGAAGAATAATTAGAACTAAAGAAGAAAGAAGAATAATTAAAACTACTATTACTGAAGAAAGAAGAACTAATTAAAACTACTATTACTGAAGAATGAAGAAAGAAGAATAATTAAAACTAGAGAAGAAAGAAGAACAATCAAAGATACAGAAGACAGAAGAAAGAAGAATAATTAAAAATACTATTACTGAAGAAAGAAGAACAATCAAAGATACAGAAGACAGAAGAAAGAAGAATAATTAAAACTACTATTACTGAAGAAAGAAGAACAATCAAAGATACAGAAGACAGAAGAAAGAAGAACTAATTAAAACTACTATTACTGAAGAAAGAAGAACAATCAAAGATACAGAAGACAGAAGAAAGAAGAATAATTAAAACTACTATTACTGAAGAAAGAAGAACTAATTAAAACTACTATTACTGAAGAATGAAGAAAGAAGAATAATTAAAACTAGAGAAGAAAGAAGAACAATCAAAGATACAGAAGACAGAAGAAAGAAGAATAATTAAAAATACTATTACTGAAGAAAGAAGAACAATCAAAGATACAGAAGACAGAAGAAAGAAGAATAATTAAAACTACTATTACTGAAGAAAGAAGAACAATCAAAGATACAGAAGACAGAAGAAAGAAGAACTAATTAAAACTACTATTACTGAAGAAAGAAGAACAATCAAAGATACAGAAGACAGAAGAAAGAAGAATAATTAAAACTACTATTACTGAAGAAAGAAGAACAATCAAAGATACAGAAGACAGAAGAAAGAAGAACTAATTAAAACTACTATTACTGAAGAATGAAGAAAGAAGAATAATTAAAACTAGAGAAGAAAGAAGAACAATCAAAGATACAGAAGACAGAAGAAAGAAGAATAATTAAAACTACTATTACTGAAGAAAGAAGAACAATCAAAGATACAGAAGACAGAAGAAAGAAGAATAATTAAAACTACTATTACTGAAGAAAGAAGAACTAATTAAAACTACTATTACTGAAGAATGAAGAAAGAAGAATAATTAAAACTAGAGAAGAAAGAAGAACAATCAAAGATACAGAAGACAGAAGAAAGAAGAATAATTAAAACTACTATTACTGAAGAAAGAAGAACAATCAAAGATACAGAAGACAGAAGAAAGAAGAACTAATTAAAACTACTATTACTGAAGAATGAAGAAAGAAGAACAATCAAAGATACAGAAGACAGAAGAAGGAAGAATAATTAAAACTACTACTACCGAAGACAGAAGAAAGAAGAATATTTAGAACTAAAGAAGAAAGAAGAACAATCAAAGCTACTGAAGACAGAAGAAGGAAGAACAATCAAAGCTAAAGAAGAAGGAAGAACAATTAAAACTCAAAGAAGAAAGAAGAATAATCAAAACTAAATCTACAGAAGAAGGAAGAATAAAGAAGAACCAAACTCAAGAAGAAAGAAGAATAATTAAGACGACCCATATAAAACAAAAACCCCCAAAAAACCCCAAAATCAATGAATGCCCAAAGAGAAAGTATAACACCCTAAAAAACCATATCACTGTAAAACTGACAAAAAACTAAAAGTGTTAGCAGTAGTAAATATTAGTGCATTCAAAAAGTTATTGTGTAATGTGTATGAACAAATCTTCACAGTTCCCCCATGGTTGAATATTTCATATTAAAAACTAGAAAAAGACTGGTAAATATAGTAATAATTCACCATGGAAAAGTGTAAGTGATCAAATTATAAATAATAAACTTTAAAAGGGTACATGAGTTGCAGTACATAGTAACAAACTTTAAGTTTTGTGAACAGTGTCTACTTTGATAATGAAGTAGTAATTTTACTAATAAAAAGCTACTAAAACTCTATGAACATTCCATAGAATGGAATATAACTTAGATAGCCAGGGTTATACTTTAAGAGGGGGCATAAATCTTATAAAATGGGGAATTACAGAACTAACTGTTTATGATGAAGTAGTAGAAGGTATTAACAATTATATATGGATCCAAATGTGGGGTTCCAATTAAATATAGCATTTAGATAAGTAAGGGTTAGTCATAAGAGATATTAGTATTATAATTGTTATTTTATTGTTCATGTTAATTTAGGAATGCATTATCTAAAATTAGATATCATTCCAATGTTGTAGAAATACTTTTTATTATGTTATTAGGTGATATACCAAAACAATGTTATTAAGAACACCAGTTTTATATATCTGGGTGTTATATTTTAATTGTATAATCTGTAATTACTGTTATGCCAGATCAGAGAACTAATTTTTAATCAAATATATCAGAGTCAGAAGTCAGAGAAGGAAATAAAATAATTACAATAGTAAAACATTCTGCAAATGGCCACAATTCAAATCTAGGCAATATAATAAAGTTAAAATGCAGAATAATTAATAAACCTAATCTTATAAACCAGGCAAACTGACAATATTTAGGCAAGATACACCCAACATATTAAATACTATGTAAATAAGGCTTTCTAAAGATATGGTCATTATATGAGTAAAATTATTTGATTGTCTAATGAAATACCATTTGAAACTGAAATAGGTTCACTAACTTTATCAGAAGGGGAATCATATACAACTGAATTATGTGAAAAAACCATCATTAGTATACTAAATTGCAATAAAATAAGTGAGAATTGATAATTATACAAATTTCAGATTTCATAGAATAATAATTATATTATTTAAAATGGCTATTATTTACATAGAAGACAGGGAAGTATAATTTTAGGCCTACCTCCCAAAAAATTATAAGAAATATGATTTTCTGATAAAACTTTGTAATACTAACTTAATTACTATCAAAATAAGTAGAATAGAATAGTGAAAACGAATATGTATTTTATATTGCAAACAGTTAACTAATAACGAATTTATTTTATGAACATAGTGTACTATTTTAAAACGTGTCGGAAGTTATGGCAATTTTTAACAATGTCTGAACTATATTATATAGGCTAAGATTTTCATGAGATGAAGGAAATACAGACAGTTCATTATTATACATTGAAGAGAGCACTTGACAGGAATATTTGATAAAACCACACTTAATGACGGTTACGTATAACAAGAGTTCGGAATCAGTTTTGTGTAAAAATTAAAATTTTAACTATTCTAATCATTGTGAAGTGGTGAAGTTGCCATACGAACTACATAACACTAATAAACAGAACCACATATAACTATTTAAATGAAGTAACACTGGAATCACACCAAATACCAAGTGAATATTCGAGGTTAAACGGACACACATAAACACCAATTGATATACTTAATTAACAACATTTTAACACCAAGTGAATTAGTCCATATTACTACAGTGATATTAAACTATACACCAGAAGATAATATACGATTGCGAAGAAGATTTAACCGCAGAAGGGACATATTTATTCCATAAATACTCTGTCAGTGTTAGAAGGTGAACTCCGCGCATGCGCCAGGCGGCCATTTTGACCCAATCTCGTCATCTCAACTAGACAACTGTTTGCTGAACTGGGGTGAATAAAAATTATATATAAACTTTTATTATTAATAATTACCATTATATTGTTTAATTTTAATACATTTTTAGAATTGTAAGTGTTATACTTTCTGACCCTGACCTTCTCTGGCTTTTTATATAATTAACCGTTCGAAGAACCTATTTTTGTAATACAATTGTAAAACTTCTAATATCGACCGACCCTGAGCAAGAACTCGATATGGCTTGTAACTTCGATTAATTAATCGACCAACCTTATTATTGTATTTAATAAACGTATTTGTCTGTTTTTTGGTAAATTGGAGTTGATTTCTCTTATAAAAGGACATAATCATTAATTAACCAAGAAAAATAGATAATCTTTAAAGGCAGTATATGCGAAACTACAACATTTCAAGAGTAAGAAGAAGAGAGCCGTTTTCGCCTAACTTGAAGTTAATTGGATTATCTTTTTAACAAATTTACCGAACAGAAATTTATTACCAAATTAAACACATTACTATTATAATTATAATTACGATCCACAACCTCAATTTATTCCTATTATTAAGCACATAAATACCTCGAAAATATTTGTTCCGAAATTATTTTTTTTTTATAAATATAAATTTTAAATTTATATTTTATTTCAATTTGCTACACAGTAAAATACACTTTATTTAATTGATGGTAATAACATCCCAATTACCAATAACAAAGACCAGGAACTTTACCAAATCGACGATTCCCAGAGCGGAACGTCACTACTGAACATACACACCATAAAAATTATACTGGATAATATTATACCAGAACACCATTACAATTACCATTATATATTACAAAAGTGAAGACCAGTAGTGAGAGCCGAACGAAGATTAGAAGACATTAGCTACATTACTACACATAATAGTGAGAGTACAATTCTCATACATCAACTATTTATTTATTTTTATATTTAATATTTATCGTATTATTACAAAATTTGGCTAGCCCAACCAGTGGGGCTTACAGGTGAGCACAATCTACATACATCAACCTTTTATTTATTTTATTATACCCACTCAATCATAGTTATATTACACTATGTATAAACGTAGATTAAGGTATGTAGAATTTTTGAAAAATAAATTAATTTGAAAATAATTTGTATCATTTTCTTAATGCCCAAATGGTACTTACTTTCTGGATAAGCCTCGTATATATTTTTGAATATATAATTTTTTAAATGATTAAAAATTATTGGGTAATATTTTTGAATGATTAAGTACTTAATGTGTTACGGCATAAGACACTTTTAGTAAGTGTCTTATGTAGTTTTATCCCCAGAAATTTCCTCCTCCACCAACTCCTTTCTGGGGTAGGTGTAGCCAGGATTCCTGTAGTGGCAAGCGGGAGGAAATATGTTGGGGGAGTCCAAAATTTGTCATTTGTTAGCCACTGTTAATGTTATTATAATAACCATTGGTGATACATTTGCATCCTTCAGAATTTATATACATGAGTCAGTAACTCAAGTCACCCTCCATGCTAAGCCACTGCTCTCTAGATTACTTATGAATAACAGTCAATCAGGCACACAGTAGGCACAGTGCTTTTAACTGTAAAATTAACAAACTATTAATAGAAAAAGTTTGTAACTAATGTACTAGTACTTGCAACTGGATAACTAAATTTGTTCAATTTATCGTGGTTAGAAAATGCAGCCTTCACTCAACTCGGCTGCCATCTTGTATTCGTACCAATCCCAAATAATTCTTTTTGTTACTCACCAGGGTTCGAATCAGGGAACCGGAAGAACAGAATTGGTCATTTGAAATAAAACAGATTGGTTACCTTCATACATATCTTATTCTTTTATTTCATCGATTCAGTTCAAATTCATTTAAATAAACAAAAGAAAAACCCATTTAAATTCTTTTCAATCCCATCATAAATAAAATATTCCTTCTCCCTCTTAATTTTGATACTATCTTTTAACGATAAAATACAATGATTACTTGCATGTATATATTGATATTACATTGAGTACAATGGAAATATTTTAAATAACATAGAAATAGTTAAACTCATTTTACACAAACCAGCGCCTCTTACTTTTATTACATAATTATTACACACGCTCACCCATTCTCACATGGTACATGTTTAGATTTCCCCTTTGAGCTCATTTAATTTTGAAAGGTTTAATTTTGAATGGTTTATTTTACTCTCCCCGTTTGTTACTTATCTGACATTTTTTAATCCCAAACTGTCCGGTCTCCTCAGGTATTTCTCGTCACTTCACACATTTCATTTTCTGTCGGCGTTTTTTTTTTCTTTTACATAAAATAACAGTCTGAATTAATTAATATTTAACTGTTTAAATCACATTTTACATTTTATACCTGCGGACGTCTGCGATTTCGTTTCGGAACTTTTATTCGTGACCGGCCGGCACAAAGTGTAATTTTTAACTGGGGCGAATTGTATTGCGTCGAGTCCTGAGATGGTGGGGGGTCACGTGACCACATTTAATTGTTTTCTAAATATGACGACGCAACATTCTGAAGTGAGGTTGACTGCACCTCGCATTCCAAGTGACTTTTTAAAGGCTCGGCACTTACATAATGTGGTGTGACCGGTGACTTCATCGGTCAAAGTTCGTTTGGCTAAATGTAACTGTTTATTCTTGCGTCTGTATGTTGACCTTGACACTATTTCACTCGCTTGCTTCCTACGTTGTTATAATTCATGAATAAAATTTATGTTGTTTTCCCCAAAATATTAGGTGGGCTGAAATGTACCGTTACACTAATTTTGTTTACTTTACAGTAGAGAACTAATCACATTTGACTTATTCAAATATCGTTTTTGCCTTTTACCTATCTTACTTCAATATAATTCAAATTCATATTAACTCATCATAACTAATAAACTTTGTGTAACAATATGTTATTAAAATCTGTTTGAAACATGGTGTTTCTCAGGTAAGATTATTTATCCTTTCATGTACCTTTCAGGTTATTAAAATCTTCAAAGAGCTCCACGTGTTCGGGCATCAATATTAAAGACTTCTATTGCACCACATTGTTGGCGACAATATTATAATTTACTTCTTATGGTTTTATTAAATTCTTAGGCGCCAGAGATGGACTCAATCTCAGGGGGTTATATAAATAATAACTCAGTTCGTTCAGACTTAAAAGAACTTATATTGACTATTGACTGAATAAAGTAGTTACCTTATTTTGTTTGTACGTCTGGTGGCTTTATTTCTATCTTCGTTACTACGACGCGTTTCGGGACATATGTCCCATCCTCAGGTATTGTCACTCAGCAGAGGTCGTCATTTAATTAAAATATCAAAACATAAAAACTGATAACATAATTTACACATATTCAACACTAAAATGTTTAAACTTTGGAGGACGCACAAAGCTGAGATGCGCATCCCGGACTACAACGGTCGACTGCTGAACCTATGTTACTGCTCACCGCGCACTGTGGACTTTGTCTGTATTCATATAGCCGTATCGTATAGCGAATTTGACTGAAACTGTAACTGTTCGTTTAGGAGGATTTCTTTTGTGTTTGTGTCCTTAAATGCCTTATATATTTCAAACTCCTCGACAGCACTCATGTATCTCCCTTTCTTGCATATGTGTAGGGGTTGAAAATTACTTGCAAAGTCCGTATAACTATGATTATTGTCAACCAGATGACGTGCATACTCTGCTAGGATCTTTTTTGGGCAGGTGTTCTTTAAAGCGTTTTTTAAATGCTCTACCCGTTTGTCCAATGTAGAAACAACAACAGTCACTGCACACAACCTTATAAACACCTGTCCTGTCTTCAACTGCTTTTGGGGGGGGTTTGTCAAAGTATCTTACCAACGTTGTTACTGGTCCGGAACACCATCCTAATGTTTACGTCTCTAAATGTGCTGTATAAAATTTTTGGTAGGGTGTTACCATAGTATGATGTTATGTACCTAGTCTCATTTTCACTACCTTCACGTATTTCTTTGTTACTTTCCTTCTTTCGATGTTTTCTAATTAGATTGTGTACAATTGAGCTACTGTAACCGTTGGCCCTAGCTATATATTTAATTGTGTTAAGTTCTTCATGAAAGTCTTCCTTTTCTTTTGGCATGGACAGTAGTCTATGCACGAAACTGTTATATGCCGCCATTTTTTGGGAGAAAGGGTGATGCAACTCAGCGTTTATTGTGATATCTGTGGTAGTTGGCTTCCGGTATATCTGGTATCGGAAGTTGCTATTTAGTCTTGTGACTGCCAAGTCGAGAAAGTTAAGTTTGTTGTTTTCCTCCATTTCAAGGGTGAACTGTATGTTCTTATTAAAGCTATTCATGTATTTTTTCATGTTTTCTATCTGCCGCAATGTACCGTTAAAAATTATAAAAGTGTCATCAACGTAGCGCGTATACGGCACTAATCTGTTGGAGAACTTGTTAAGAAACAAACTAATTATAAATAAATAAATAAAATAAAAACTGCCAGAACCTTACCTGCGATCTTTTTTCGCTGACTTACCTTTTTATAAATTCCAATCAGAAGTCCAGAGTCACCACCAATATCTTTGCAGGACAGATATGGAAACCTTTACACTCTACCTTAATTAAAACGGGATAATTTTGCAATCTGACTTCCCCCCAATTCAGAAGATTCCCGGGAACATTAAACGAATTTTTCAGCACAGAATAGGAAATGGTTCACGGCGGAATAACTACGCTAACACATGGTTATATGCTATAAAACAAATCTTATTTATTTATTAATTATTACTTCCGTCTTTCTCTACATTTTTTATGAACAAATTAATGTTGGAATGTCAATCCCATCTGACAAAAATTCTTCGTCATTAATTTTCTGTTTACCACACCTCATGTCATAAGTTAGCAAGGTCATAACCATAAACTAAAATATTTAAAATGTCCATTCACTGATTTTTTATTTAACCTCCACCATCATATAATAGTCTGATGTATTTATAACATAAATCATTCTTATCTACATACATTACATTATAATTATTACTGTAATGACTACTTTCTTAATTATATTGACACAGTGATTAACTACATCTTTGTCTCCTATTATTTCATAAAGCCCGTCTACATTGGTGATTTTAGTTCTGTCTCCGTCGTGTTATTGTTTAACATAAGGTACATTCTATCCGCACATTCCTCCACTATATCTATCACAACATCAGGTAAGTTTTCATCATTTACAACCGTATCATCAAAATAATCATCCATCTCTATTTCACAGGGTAAGTCAATTTTCTCTCCTCTCTCAATATCTAAACTCTGCACTTACATAACCTCTATTAATCTCAAAAATCTCTCTCTCTCTCTCTCTCTCTCTCTCTCTCTCTCTCTCTCTCTCTCTCTCTCTCTCTCTCTCTCTCATCACAATACCTCTCACAGCCCCCCTGAACGATCTCATTCCATGCAAAGGGCAACATAAAATCACTCAAATACTTCCTGGCTTTACCAGATACATCACCACAAAAACTTAAGGGACCATTTGGAGACACCATGTCTCCCACATAACCACTAAAGGGAACCTTCGTCCTCATAAAACACATGTGGAGTCTTTACTCCACTTATACCACAGGGAAAATTTGCCCTCTGCCCTCCATACTCACCTAACTTTCTTCACGCTCTCTGTCAATCTCATTAACACTAATTACTATTCCATCAATCACTTCTAATAAATTTACTCTCTCATCATCATCGCTATTACCGACCATATCACCTTTAAATACCCCGTTTTCAACTATCTTACCACTTACCTTGTTAATTATTCCTTCACTAATTTTTGTCATATTACTACCACCACAAACACTTACCTGTTTAAATTCAACTTCTGTATTATCCTTTAATTGACATCTATCTCCTTCCCGATTCTCATCTTGTTTATTCATTTTTGTGTGTAACTCATCAAAATGTTTATTCATCATATCAAAACCCTTATCCATTATTTCCTGTCTTTCATCTAATATTGTGTTTAACTCGTCAAAATGTTTATCCCACTTTTTGTCACTTTCGTCAAACCGTTTATTAATAAGGTTAAGTAGGTCACTTAACGTATACTCTTTTTCTACCACCATTACACTGTCATCATTATCATTAGGCCCATTCACTGTCTTATTCTCTACTCCTATCACTTCAACTATCTTACCTTTATCCTTACTATGTTTTTTAATTTCGGTGAATATTCCTTCTTCTTGTTCTTCCATCCGTGTCAAATTATCGTCCAAATTACCCCACTCCTCGTCCGTCATTTTATCCACAATCCCTCTGAATTCGCCTTCCCATTCATCCCACGCGAAATCTATATCGTTTACTTGTGCCATATTAAACAAAATTTGTTTATTTTTATTTATATTATAAACAAAATGATTATATATATATATAAACCTACTATTATCCTTAACGCAATCGTTATCAAAAGTAAAAGTAAACACAACACTACCAAAACATAACCTTATTCAACGTAAATATATACGATAATTTCACACATACGCTTTTACCCAAATCCTATTTTCTGTGCTTAAAATAGGTCTACCTTGTATAAAGTTATACTCGGATCCTGGCAGCGAGCCGCCAATTGTTAAGAAACATCCAAATTAGAAATAAATAAATTAATGAAATAAAAACTGCCAAAACCTTACCTGCGAACTTTTTTCGCTGACTTACCTTTTTATAAATTCTAATCAGAAGTCCAGAGTCACCACCAATATCTTTGCAGGACAGATATGGAAACCTTTACACTCTACCTTAATTTAAACAGGATAATTTTGCAACCTGACTTCCCCCCAATTCAGAAGATTTCGGGAACGTTAGACGAATTTTTCAGCACAGAATAGGAAATGGTTCACGGCGGAATAACTACGCTAACACATGGTTATATGCTGTAAAACAAATCTTATTTATTCATTAATTATTACTTCCGTCTTTCTCTACATTTTTTATGAACAAATTAATGTTGGAATGTCAATCCCATCTGACAAAATTACGGCTACATTGATATATAAAAACCCTTACACTTCTACCTATATATTAATTAGGTTAATTACATATTTATTAGCTACTTAAGAAAAAACAACCCAGTATTTGTACACACACTCTTTCACATGTAAATAATTTCCCCATACTTTAAATTTAGAGATCTCTATTATAATTTTTTATGATTTTAAAGAAGAAATTTATGTGATGTACTGTTACTTGAACTGATGATCGAGTCGACCTCCTGCTTGTTGTTCGTATTATGTCCTCATTGCTTAATTTTGATATCACTGCCGAATTGTCACTGTTTAAACTGTTGTTTTGTATTATTAATAACCTTTTGCACTCCATTCTTATTACTGTTTAAAATTTAAGGCTCGAGAGCCTATTTCTCGAACCGTGTCTATTTACACCACTCTTCCTATCTTCGGCCGGTCGGTCTATATGATTTTAATGTATTTTAGGCGGACCGCGCGACAATGCAACAGTTCGCGTTAGATGTTATTAGCCGACTGCCTTAGTTTTTTGCGCGCACACCGCAAAAGAATTTCTTATAACGTGACTCAACCATGGGAAAGTTGGCCGTCTGTGTGCGCATGTGGCTGAGAAAGCGCACCCCTCGTTGATAACTGCATTCCTGTACTACAATGCGACAGTTTGACTATACAGTCCACTCACTGTAATTTCTTCTTCACAATTCCTGATGCGTATTCTCTGATGGTTACGGAACAGTACCCTGACTGGTTTTAAAATGATTAAAATTTATTTCCCCCCTTTTTGCCCCGTTACAAACTTATTTTTGTTACTGAGCAGATATGTGTTCTCATAGTGATTTAGGTATATATCAGCCAGCAGGCTAGATAAGGGTGACCCCATGGCTAGACCTGTTTTTTGGATATAATAATTATTATTGAATGTAAAGTAATTCTGGCTTAATATAATTTCTAATAGCCCGATTATTTCGTAAATTTCTTCCTGGTTACATATTCTGGTATTAATAAGATTTGCTTTAAGGACAGCAAGTGTTTCCTGTACAGGGACATTTGTGTATAAGTCAACAATGTCAAAAGAGGCTATTCTGTAGTTGGGTTGTATTGTAATGCTTTTCATTTTATTAACAAATTCAACGTTATTCTTTATACCGTGATTATTCTCTATTCTCATATTGCTTTTTATTTTCGCCGCAAGTTTTTTGTAAACACCGTAACTCGGTGCAATGGTAAAGTTTACGAGAGGCCTGACCGGTACACTGGGTTTGTGTATTTTCAGTAGGCCAATAAATCGAGGCGCCTCCGTGTTAACGGGTTTCAACGAACGGCGTGTAGAGACGTCAAACAGGTGTGTACACTGGTTGATTTTGCTGTTTAAAACTTTGACAAAGTCTGCAGTTGGGTCAATTTGTACCATTGTGATATTATTGTTTTTTATAGATTCATTAACTTTTAAAACATGTACTTGTCTTTGTCTATTATGACAATGGTATTACCTTTATCTGCTTTCATAACCAGGGCATTGTTATTATTCAATTTAGTTTTTAATTGCTTCAGAATTTTATTTTTCACGTATTTCTGATTTATTTTAAGGACACTATTATTATTTGTTACTTTGTTCTCCAAGAGTTTATTTAATTTATTGTTAATTATAGCACGGGTTTCTTTTGTAGTGCCTGGCTTGGTATTGTTTTTATCGCAGCTTCCGCATTAATAATTTTGCAAGTTATGTGGTCTTTATTGACATAAGGTATATTATAGTTCAACCCTTTGTTAAGAATATCTATTTCGTCAGAGGTAAACTGTATAGGTTTCAAGTTTGAGACACATGTGTAGAACTTGTGTTTACATATGATGGTGTCCTCTTTTATCTGTTTGTGTTTAAGAGTTCGAAGTTTTATTATTTGTTTCTGAAAAACACATTTCAGTACGTCGTGTGTGTATTTGTTGATGGTTTGTAATATGTTATCTAGTAAAGCCACATGTACGCTATCGAGCAGCTGTAAATGAGTCCTATATAACTCTCTATTTAAAACTGTTTTCGTTTACTTCCATGTTCCTTAAGGAAATGGAAGTATGGTGATGGCAAAAAAAATCTGGTTCGAGATTATTGCAGATTCTGATTGTACTACACTCAAAACATGAAAAAAAGTCGTTTTCCGAAAAGTGTGTGTGTGTTGTACTACACTCAAAACATGAAAAAGTCGTTTTTTGAAAAGTGTGTTTCTGTAGATTTTTTTCTATGGCAAACGATAACAGCCGCAAATTCAAACAGAATCAAATAACTTTTTGCATACAGCCTTGATTTGTAGAGTACTCACGACCTATTGTTTTTAGTGAAGATCGGTTGAGGGAAAGGGGTAGTTTACCTGCAACGGTTTTTTTTTTAATCAAGGGTAATTGTTTTCTATGGCAAACGATAACAGCCGCAAATTCAAACAGAATCAACTACTCTTTTGCATACAGCCCTAAATTGTAGAGTTCTCAAGACCTATTGATTTTGGTGAAGACCGGTTAAGGGAAAGGGGTAGTTTACCAGCAACATTTTATGTTTTAACAAGGGTATTTTCTATGGCAAACGATAAGAGCCGCAGATTCAAACAGAATCAAATAATGTTTTGCGTACAGCCCTGATCTGTAGAGTACTTAAGACCTATTGTTTTAGGTGAAGATCGGTTAAGGGAAAGGGGTAGTTTACCTGCAACGGTTTTTTTAAACAAGGGTATTTTTTTTCTATGGCAAACGATAACAGCCGCAAATTCAAACAGAATCAAACAATTTTTTGCATACAGCATTGATTTGTAGAGTACACAAGACCTGTTGTTTTTGGTGAAGATCGGTTAAGGGAAAGGGGTAGTTTACCGGCAACATTTGTTTTTATCAAGGGTAATTTGTTCCTATGGCAAACGATAACAGCCGCAAATTCAATCAGAATCAACTAGTCTTTTTCATACATTTTTTAATTATACCGAACTCAAAGGTCTGTTGATTTTGTTGAAGATCGGTTAAGGCAAAGGGGTAGTTTACCTGCAGTGTTTTATATTTTAACAAGGGTATTTAGTATGGCAAATGATAAGAGGCGCAAATTCGAACAGAATCAAATAATTTTTGGCATACAGCCCTGAATTGTAGAGTACTCAACATCTATTGTTTTTAGTGAAGATCGGTTAAGGAAAAGGGGTAGTTTACCAGCAACATTTTTTTATCAAGGGTAATATTTTTTCTATGGCAAACGATAACAGCCGCAAATTCAAACAGAATCAAACAATGTTTTGCATACAGCCCTGAATTGTAGAGGACTGAAGGTCTGCTGATTTTGGTGAAGATCGGTTTAGAGAAAGGGGTAGTGTACCTGCAACATTTTATGTTTTAACAAGGATAATTTTTTCTATGACAAACGATAACTGCCGTAAATTCAAAGAAAATCAAATATTTTTTTGCATACAGCCCTGAATTGAAGAGTTCTCTAGACCTATCATTTTTGGTGAAAATCGGTTAAGGGAAAGGGGTAGTTTACCGGCCACTGTTAGTGTTTTAACAAGAGTAATTGTTTCTATGACGAATGATAATTGCCGCACATTCGAACAGAATCAAATATTTTTTTGCATGCATCCCTGAATTGTAGAGGACTGAAGGCCTATTGATTTTGGTGAAGATCGGTTAAGAGAAAGGGGTAGTTTATCTGCAACGTTTTATGTTTTAACAAGAGTAAAGTACTTCATTTTGATAAACAAAGTATCCTGATAAGAGGCTCATAACAATCCACTGTAGAAACGCAGATGAATATCTATAAATGAAGAGGCTAGTTGAACGGGGTGGGGTTAATTTTCTATTAATGAAAATTATAGTTGAAGATTGAGGGGAGAATTTTTTATATATGTAGTACGTTATCGGCAACAAAGAAGTAGTTTTTTGTTAAATACCTTCCCGGGCCGTTTAGCCGTAGTCCAATGTTTTCTGCAAAACCAGACGTTTCGGCAATGCCATCGACTGCCATCATCAGTGAAAATCGAGTTCAAAAACATGAGGTGGTATACGTTAGTGACCATAGTACTGTGGTTAAGGCTGAAGCAATAGAAAGAAGTAGTTTTTATGGAAATATTTCATTTCGAATATGATTTTAAATATAAATCTTAGAACATGGAAGTCATGTATGGATCTCCATACCGATATTTTATACAAATAAAAAGAACAAATAAGAACTAAAGTATTATTACTAAATATAACTGTTACGCTACAGTGTTCATATGCTTTATTTGAAATGAAAAGAAAGAATGATGTCAAATAATTGTTTTGTATATAATTTTTATTTTGTTTCAGTATGTTCTTGAAGAAATCAGTACGGTTGTGAAGGAAGAAATTGTTTTAGAAGAAGTGGAAAAAGAAGAGAATACACAAGAGGTAAAGTTTTTTTTTTTTAATATACGAACAATCTTCCTTCTGTAGACAAGTAAGATTCATTTAGAGTCTTCCGTCAAAGGCTGTCACTTAATTAGCAAATAATTTTTGAAATTGAACATTTGTAGTCGAAGGTTAGATTCAGTTCTAAAAGAAAGAGATAGACACCTGAGATGTCTTGTGTGTGTTATATTATTTATTGCTAGTCTTAAATGAGAGATGGGCTTCACGATTCTGGACAAAGGCAACATGAATATATTTATTTATATAATTTTCTGTATTTAAATAATATTTTATTGTGTTTTTTGCTGAAACACCAATAAAATAGGTATTGGTTATCTCCAGCTAAGCTTCATCCGCCTTCAAGTTGTCTCATGTGCAGAGATGTTATCTCATCCCTGGCCTGTATACTAAGATAAACAGAAAGTTTTATAGTCAAACTTTTTGTTCTTTTAATCTCTATAAAAATGTTAGTAAAAGATGGGTCTGTTAGATTGAACTAGTGACCTAGTTCACTGCGCTGGTTCGCTGACATGACCAACCTAGATATGATCAGTCCATTTCATAACGTACATTGCCCATCGCTAATACTCTACTAGTGTTACTATTGTTGCATGTGCCCCATAGTTATCCCTCACTTGTACAAACTATGTATTCAAAACTTAGGAATAATGGGATGAATTTTGCTGCAGGGTCAACACTGTGTTGAGGAAAAACAAGTGTGTAAAAACGAACATAATGAAACAAGAGTGGCAAGCAGTGAAGGAGTTTTGAGAAAACAAAGAGCTTTCTATTAGAAAAGTGGATAAGGGAGGGGAGATAATCCTGTTAAATACTTCAGTAGTATATGTTTGTATGTGCTGGGACAAGGTCAATGACCCCGGAAGTAAACAACGATGACCTTGATCCCGGAAGTAAACAGATGACCTTGACCTAGGTCGAGCTCGTGGCCAAGGTCAAGATCAAGACTAAGGTCAAGGCCAATGCTGGTTATGACGTAAGCAACGTGATCTCCAATCATGTGTTCAAGGAAATTACGCAATAACATGTGAATGCACGTGGTTGACCTTTCGATTAAACCGCGCCCAAGGAAATTACGCAATAACATGTGAATATATGCGGTCGATTAAACCACACCCAAGGAAATTATGTAATAACACGCGTTTTCATCATAATAGAAAAGTTGACGTACACGTGTTTACATGTAATCGTTTCCAGATAGCGTTTAAAATACGTGTTTTTAATATATTACTTTTTTATATGTGACGATTGTCATTTTGTATGAAAATGTGATGCAGAAAGTTAAGTTTATTGTATAATGGAGGAAGAGAAGGGGTCAACAGGTGATAATAAGGAGAACGGTCTATTTAAAGAGCGCAGTATGACCGATTCTATGTCTACCCTCAGAAGAGTGAAATTTGACATTGCAGATTGTGTATCCGCTCCTGATAAATCACATACAGAGTTATATGAGAGGAGGTTATCATTTAGGAATTGGCCTCTATCATATATTTCTCCAACAGCTTTAGCAGCCGCGGGGTTTTATTATTATCCGCGAGTTTCTTACGAGTGTTGCGACTGTGGTAATAGCAGACCGGACGATAGAGTACGCTGTTATTCCTGCGGGCTCGAATTAGGTCTTTGGAAGGTTGTTGATGATCCGTTCGATGAACATGAGAAGTGGTCGCCGAAATGTGAAGAAGTAAAGAAAAGGAGTGATACATTAAAAAATTAGTTATGTCTGGAAAAATTGTATATTATTTAGATGGGACAGCGGCATGTTTCAAATCGAGCATATTGACAAATCTTTATCAAAATAACGTTTTTTTACATCCTCATCCGATTTGACTCAGTTGCAAAACGAATTTCCAGAGTTGTACTCGCACCGATTGAATACAATTTAATACGATTAGTTGGTACTCTATGTATCAGACACAACTATTTTTAAATGGTGAAATTGGAAAAAATTATAAAATAATGTGTTGTGACAGATCGCTGTAGCACCGTTTGTGTATGGTATAGTTAATAAAAAGGTGAAAAATTAAGTGTTCCAGAGTTACAGGAAATTATACCTTCGTGGATGTTAGATTATTTTAAATCGTGTAATGTGTTGATTTTAATAGATTCAGATATTAAAAGTGTTAAGGAACGATTATTAAAAAGAAACGGTTTTGACATTAATTTAGCAACAGATGAATATTTTTTGTTACAAAATTATTATTTTAAATCTATTGCCAAAATTTTTAATATTATGTGTTTAGATATAAGCGGTAAAACATTTTCAGATGTTTATACATATATTGAAAACTGGATACTGTATAAATAAAAAAAATTGATTATAAAGTTTTTATTTTTTGTTTTTCCTAGATGGCGGACCTGTTTTTCAATATTATTATTTTTCAGTAGTGATTAACCATCAGTTGATTGTGTTGTGTGAACATGAAAATTATTATAATTTTAGTATTTATTTTACCAGTCTGTTTAACGGATAACGCAACGTTGGAACAAGTGAAATCATATTTATATAAATATGGTTATCTTCAAGTGAAAGATAATACTTCTTTAGAATTATTAAACGAAATGAATTTTTTAAATGCGTTACTTATTTTTCAAGAATATTACAAGTTACCTGCAGATGGAAAATTAAATAATGAAACTTAAGATGTAATGCTAAAACCCAGATGCGGTAATGAAGATAATATATCCGATTTTCGTTTAACAGCTTTTAAGTGGAATAAACCATTGGTTACATGGCATTATTATTTAGCTAATCAGGAGGTTTTAGAATTAACAAGTAAAGTTTTTGCTGTGTGGGAACAAAAATCTGGTATTCGTTTTAAACATGACAACAAATACTGACATTTTAATTTCTAATAAACGTCTAAAACATATGATGCAAACACAATTAACACAGTGTACGAGAGAGTTTGATGGTAAATCGGGCTCGCTAGCACACGCATTTTATCCAGATTATGTAAATTCAAGCCGGGAAATTCATGTAGACGAGGATGAGATATGGTCATATTCTGGCAACAAAAATTCAGTCTCCTGGTTATACAAATCTGTTTTCAACGTTAATTCATGAAATCGGACACGCGATAGGGTTATCACACTCCGATGTGCTGGATTCTGTTATGTTTGCATATTATAATGGTGAAATTGAATTAAGCGATGATGATGTTTTGGCTATTCAAAATTTGTATGGTAAACCACAACAAAATATGTTACCAGTTTCTACAACGCCTATATCACCAATTGAAGAAGAAGATAATTATTCTATTGTTGATAGTAAAATCAATCTTTGTCGTCTTAAAAACCTTAACACGTTTCTAATAGCAGACAAACGATTATATATATTATACGAGAAATGGTTATGGATAGTAAACACCGATGATATGATATATTCTAAACCGATTATATTAACCTATTGGTTAACATTTTTACCAAAAAACTTTTCAAGAGTTTTAGCCGTCTATCAACGCCCGTCTGGTGCGATAGCGATGTTCGTTGATTCGCTTATTATATGTTAGACTTAGTAAGTCTTCGATTAATTCATGGTTACCCAAAATATCTTTCATCCGTGTTTAATATTCAACCAAGTAAATTGCATACTGTATTCAATAATTATACAGGTAAAACTTTTATATTTGATAATGATAATTATTTTAGAGAGGTTGATGAGTGTTCATTTACAGTTAGATCGTGGGGATATATATCTCAACGTTTTCCAGGGATACCTCCTAATATCGACTAGTTGTTTAGGTTTATAGATGGTAATATATATTTTTTTAAGAATAATACGATTTTCGTGTTTAACGAATTTACTGGTAAGCTATCAAAAACGGAAAGAAATAATCTTTCAGTGTTTGGATTGGAATGTGTAAATGATGACGTGTTATATCAATTAAAAGATTTAATACAGAAGTTAATAATACAAAGGAAAAATTAATTAAAGGATTTAATACAGAAGTTAATAATATAAAGGAAAAATTAAAAAAATATTTATACCACGCTAAGCGGTTAGTTGACCTCGATATTGTGTAATAACCAGAAAGTGAATGTGTGTTGTGTAAGCCGGTCGTCTACATCCAGCTTGCATTGCAAAAAAACAGCACGTGTTCCACTTTTTTGTATAAATAACTGTATTCGATTTTACACAAAGCACACCGAGGCGTTAACGCTTGCTGGATCAAGAGAACGTAAAACGAAAGCCCACCTCAATGGATCAAGAGAATGTAAAACGGAAGGAGGAGGAGGAGGAGGACCGTCTTCTTCATAAATGTTTTTTTCGCCAAAAACGCTAACACCCGGAGAAATTGCAAAATTAAAAATGATAGTCGACAGACCAGACTCAACTATAAGACCATTTATAAAAGAGTTAATAAAGGATTTATAGTTGAAAAATTTTTGTTTAGATATTTATTTTTAATCTATTTATATATTTTCATCATACGCTTTCTGTGGGGGTATATATATCCTCTTTTTATAAGTTGCATTCAGTATGGCTTTGCAGAGTGATACGGAAAACGTGCATGCTTTGAATTGGCGCGTTTATTTTGTAGATCAATTAGGTTTAGGCGAGTATTCTTTCTACGATGTGTGTTATCTAATAATTAACTAATTTTCTGAAGTGGATGTTATCAAATTTGAAAGGAAAGAGTGTATAATTAAGATTCATTTTCCAGTATCTTATTCATATACAGATGTGTTGAGAAAATTAGAAAGATGTCATTACCAAATACTAATAGACATAGACTGTGAAGAAGAAACAAAAGATATAATCGGTTCAAGATGGTGACAATATGCGAAAAGTTTTTATTCGATTTTTTTGAAAATGAGGGTTTTATTCATACACCAGGTTCAAGAATTATTGTTTGTAGCGAGTGTGGATTTAAAACAAATTATTTTACTATCACACATATTCAATTTATACATAAACTTTCACATCCAAAATGTAAAAGAGTTTGTTATTTGCCTTACAGATATGAAAACTATGCAAAATCTAAAAAGTGTATTGCAGATTATTCAGATGCAAAGATGTGTGTTAGTGTAACTGAGGAAATGATGGAAGCTACATTCTGTGCTTGGCCAAAACGTTTACCAGCTGCCGATAAGCTTTTATTAGCAGGATTTTTTTATACAGGAAATAGCGAGAAGTAATGTGTGTAGAATGTAAAGTTGTTCTTGACGAGTGGGAAGCGACCAATGATCCTTGGAGTGAACATCAAAAAGCATCACCAGATTGTTTACTAGTAAAATTACATAATTCACAGTTGTAAAATAAAATATGCGACTGTGCAATTGTAAATAAAAAATGCGATAATAGAAATAGTATGTGTTTATTAACTGATTTTTCAACCTATTTAATCACTTTGTTACTGTATTTAGAATAATAATAAGTGTCAGACAGATTATCAGCGATGAACTACACAAACAAGCCAGACGGAATTTTCCAACACGTAATGTCGAGTTGCAAGGCGTTCACGATTTGTACCAAGCCGACCTCGTAGACATGGTATCATTTTCAAAGTTAAATAAAGGTTATAAGTATATATTAACAATAATAAACTGTTTTAGTAAATATGCGTTCGCCATTCCTTTAAAAACAAATTAAATTGTAATGACTGCAATAGTTTCTACATAGGCCAGACGGGAAGATCTTTTTCATCCCGTTATTCTGAACACTTAAAAGCTTTAACCAACAACAATATACACTCTGCATTTGCCACACACATACACACAGAAAACCACAGTTACACCAACATAGACACTAATCTTGAAATTTTACATTACATACCCAAAGGTCAAAAACTCAACACAACTGAACAATACGAAATATATAAACACCACACAACACAACCAAACAACATACTCAACGATCAATTACAATATAAATCATATACACTTTTTGACACAATTATACAGAAAACAAACAGTAAGTTGAATCCCCGCGCCAATCCCCTTCCTCCACACACTACCCCCACTTCACCTTCCACACAACCATTACAAAATGTTGGCAGTCTGTTACCAAAGCTGAAGAAGGCGGATACTAAGCCAAAACACGTCCAATAAAATTAGTAAGTTTTTCACATGAAAAAAGTTCATTTTTAGTTAAGTGTTTAAAAACAAAATCTTCAAACGATATTGTGGAAGCTCTTTCACCTATCTTACGAGCGAACAAAATGAAACATTTACAAACCAACCATGGAAAAGAGTTCTATAATTTGCACGTTCAATGATTGCTTGGTTATTATAATATAAACCATTATTCTGCTTATATGATAAAAAAGCATCCATAATCGAACGTTTTAATCACACATTAAAAAACTATATGTGGAAGTGGTTTACTTCTGGCGGGGAATATACATGGATTGAAATTCTTCCCGACTTATTACATAAATATAATAATAGCGTACACAGAACTATTAAGATGAAACCAATAGATCTGGGCTTACATAATGAAGAGTTAGTCCTATCACAAATAAATAAAAAACTATTACTACTTAATAAGAAACCGCCTAAATTTAAAGCTGGTGATAGAGTAAGAATTAGTAAATATAAGAAAGTATTTACAAAGGGTTATTTACCAAATTGGACAAACGAAATATTTACAGTTGATAGTATTAAACCGACAGCACCCAGAACTTATATTTTAAGAGATGATAAAGGAATCGTATTAGATGGGGGGTTTTACGAACAAGTAAAGCAGAATAGTAATTAGTAATACAAAATTTGGAGATATATTTTTAATCGAAAACATATTAAAGCGTAGAGGTAATAAATTATTTGTTATGTGGTTGGGATATGATAAATCTAGCAATAGCTGGATTGATAAAAATCGTGTTATTTGATCTGTATTAGTTATTATCAAAATGAAGTTTGTACAACAAACAGAGAGACTGCGTATCCGCAACTTTGGTAAATCGATAGAAAAAAAGAACAAAGTTCATAGCGATTTATTACCAAATAATATCAGATGTCTTATCATAGGCCCCAGTGACAGAAGTAAGACCAATTTAATGTTAAATCTGCTGTTTGATCCTAACGGGTTATATTTTGAAAATGTATGTATATATTTGTTCAAAATCGCTCTATCAAACAAAATATAAATTTTTAGATATGGTTTTATCCGATATATCAGAAATAGATTATTATAAATTTTCTGAAAATGATCAAGTGATGCTTCCTGATGATGCTAAATCAAATTCGGTATTATATTTGACAATGTAGCGTGCGAGCAACAGGACAACATTAGAAACCATTTTACAAAGTGTAGACAAAAAAAAGCAATGTTATTTATATATGTCAAACTTATGTTCGAATACCAAAACATTTGATACGCGATATTGCAAATTTAATAATTATTTTTAAACAGGACGATTTAAATTTAAAACATATATATAGTGATCACGTAAATACAGACATGACATTTGAAATGTTTAAAGATATTTGTACAAAAGCATGGACACGATGAAAAAAAGGGTTTCCTTGTAATAGATAAAGAAAGCGATATGAACTGTGGAGGGCATTACCGTTTTGATTTTGATATCTATATTAATGACTTGTAATTGTTCGTTCAATTATTTTTCATCATGGCACCGAGAAAGTCACGTTCTCTAGATGAGTGTGAGAAGCTCGCTAAAGAGATTGGGAAGATAAGAAAGAATATTCGAAAAAAACATCAGACTTTAACACAAAACATTATTGATGCAGAAGAACTTGCAGAAAGGCCCTTTGTTGCTCCATTACAAAAGTTAGTACAATAAAAGAACACAGTTACACCGCCAAGTAAGGAGAAAGAATGAGATGCAGATGTTGAAATGGACGAAATTCAGGAGCGATTAAAAAACAAAAGGTTTTCAGATGAATCTGAAAACAATACATTATCGAATAAACGCCCAGCACCACCGAATACGCCGCTTCTGTTACCATGTGAAGAAGAAAAAACGTATGAAATGCTACCTACAGCAGAAGAATTGATATCAACACCAGAAGGACGAAAATCGATTGATCATTATATTGATATATGGTTTAAAGGACTGCTAGCGAGACAATATATGCGTAAATTTTTTGATGATGATAATCATGATATCGATCACGTTTTTGGTCTGTATTTTACAAATGGTACTACTTTAATGTTGGGTAAATACCCTATGAAAATTGAAGAAAATGATATTATAATCAACAGTTTTACATATAAAGGTACACCTGGTTTGTATGATCTTATTTTCAAAAAACACCCGGACGCATATTTATATTGGGAAGAAGACTTAAACGCATATTCATATATGATAAGTAAAACAAGTGCATATTTAAATTTAACAACAAATAGAGTAAAAAGTAGCGCTAGTTACAAATATAAAAATATAATTAAACCGATTATTTCGACATCTAAACCGGAAAATCATGGTCAAGGTTTATTAAAATTAAATAACAACAAGCCTAATTATGTTTATTGGGATGATATAAACGAATTATGTAAACAACTACAATTGTTAATCACTTCTCAAAGTGCTGGTCATTCAGGTCATAGCAACGAGATATTATCGATTATAGAAGTATTGCACGAGGCGGGGATAGTAAAAGAAGACGGCGCATCGTTTGAGGCCATATTTTCAAAATGAGCGTTGACAAATTCGGACACTAGTGGAGAACTGGTGACAAGATCAAAAATTCAACGTGGTCCGCCAGGTGAGGGGTTTAAATTAACAAAGGATGGAAATTTTAATATAAATACCAAAAGGCTGTGCAATGTTGGAGACCCGAAAACGGATAATGAAGCTGTGAACGTTAAATATGTGAAACAAAACTCGATTATTTTATCAAATACTAGTAATCACTTCGACGTTAAACTGAAAAAAAAATACTAATTTAGCCGACCCGCAAGAACCTTTTGATGCTGTGAATAAAATATATTGTGAAAATACAATGAAAACTTCTTTAATTAATAGAATTCCGGTTAAGGTGAAAGATGGTTCTGTTTATTCGTTTAAAAATAATCGTGTTACAAATGTTGCTTCACCCATATCTAAACTCGATGTTGTAAATGTGGAATATTTAAGAAACAATACTATTATATTTAATAAAAATAGAAACTCTTTTGATGCTGAGAATCACGTTATCGAACGACTACAAAATCCTAAAGAACAAGAAGACGCTGCAAATAAATTTTATGTGGATAATAAATTACCCAATTCGCTTGTACAACCTGGGTGTTGTGACTTTAGGAATAATAGATTAATTAATGTGGCCGAACCTGTTGATTTAACTGATGGTATAAATAAGCAAACTTTAGACAATACTTTGAACACTTTAAAACATGAGGTTGAAGAATACATAGACAAAAGAGTAGATTTTAATAGTGATGGTGAGCTGGATTTTAAAAAAGCTAAACTTGTTAATATTAGCGAGCCTGAAAGTGATTATGGTTTTGTAAATAGACAATACTTTGAAAACTTTAAAACATGAGGTTGAAGAATACATAGACAAAAGAGTAGATTTTAATAGTGATGGTGAGCTGGATTTTAAAAAAGCTAAACTTGTTAATATTAGCGAGCCTGAAAGTGATTACGGTGTTGTAAATAAAAAATACGTATATGATCAGTTTCTCGAATATGATAAAAAATTGCTAAATATATTGTACAAGTTATATAAAGAACGTACAACAGACAAATCTATTAAAAGTAGACACGAATTTTATATTATATATATGGTACAGAGATTGTATGAAGAATCATAAATGCGCGTGTATCGGAATGATAAAGAAGGAAGCGGGCTAGTGGGTGACATTCTTGGTACTGTTATTAACAAATCGATTGACTTATTACCAGTCGAACTTCATATACCGGGTTATCAATATTGTGGACCAGGTATGAAGTTGGCTAAACGCTTGCAACGAGGAGATCCTGGAATTAATAAGCTCGACGCAGTGTGTAGACAACACGATATCGCCTATTCTAAATATTCAGATTCTACAAACCGTGCTAGAGCAGATAAAGAATTAGCTGAAAGAGCTTGGGAACATGTTAAATCAGAAGATGCTTCGCTCGTGGAGAAAGCTGCTGCATGGGCTGTAACTAATATTATGAAGGCGAAAAGCAAATTTGGTGGGGGCGTAAAGAAGAAAAAGAAGGTTTCAAAAAAGAAATGTTTGAAAGGTAAAGGATTATACTTACGACCGTATAAAAAAACGGGTGGAGGTGTTAAAAAAAAAAAATCAAATCGGCGGCGGTGGAAATAATTAAACATATCCCGATTTGTCCACTTTCAATGAGGAGTTATTGTTATATATTAATCGATTAAAAATTCCTAATTTTAGAGGTGTGTTTATGCGTGATACGTTACCTTTAAACAGTGGTATATGGAAAAATGAGGCTGGTGTTGTTAATTTAGACAGTATTTATGGTCAAGGCACGCATTGGGTGTGTTACGTAAAACATGAGAATAAAATTAATTATTTTGATAGTTTTGGTAATTTAAAACCACCTACTGAGCTGATTAACTATTTTTCTTCATCCATAGAACATCCTATCGAAATTAGTTATAATTATACACGAAAGCAAAAATTGGGTTCAGTTAATTGTGGACACTTATGTCTTCAATTTCTTGCAGACAATGTTTTCTTTAAGTGGCAAAGGGCCTGAATTGGAATGTGACATTTTTCCAATTGAATTAAATAATAACGAAAAATGGGAACTTGGGTGGATTAATCGATTTCACGACATACAATTGAATACCAAACGTGGAAGAAGGTGTAAATAATATACTATATTTTGATAATGATAAGAAAATTGAATTACCTACAGGTTCTTACGAAATATCAGACATTGCAACATATATTAATGATTACTTAATTAAAAATTATGAACACGTTCGGGTGGTGATAAAGGCGAATAACAATACGCTGAAAAGCAAAATTTTGTCTAATGTACTAATCGATTTTAAAAAACCTAATTCTCTTGCCTCCATATTCGGTTTTTTAAGAATGCGTGCTTGAGCCTAATAAATGGTACAGCTCAACGTTACCAATTTATTGTTCGAGTAGAGGCCGTTTGATTAGTTTGCAATCTTGTTAGTTATTCATTTAATAATGGTATTGAAGGTCATATAATACACGAGTTTTATCCTACGGTTCCACCAGGATTTAAAATAGTTGAAATACCAACAAATGTAATTTATTTACTAGTAAACACATCGAGAATACATCATATTACAGTAAGTTTAGAAGATCAACAAGGAAGACCAATTAATTTTAGAGACGAGATAATAATGTTACGTCTACACCTGAGAAAAAAATGAGGCTTATTTTTTGCTGTGGTGACACCGATAAAACGGTTGTTAACGATCTGAATAAGATCAGTAGAGATAAAAATATTAAACGGTTAACACCTCAAAATAAGAAATTTTTACAATTATTGCGGTTAACAGTAATAAGTGAATATTCGAAAAAATTAGTAGTATTTTAAATGTATTAAACAATCCCGTATATGAAGATGATGCAATAGTAAGATTAATATATCAGACCTATCATCCGTATACTTCAAGCACGTATAATAATAACGAAATTAGAATACCAATCAATCAACAACATGTTTTTACGTTTCCACACGATAGTTATCTCTATATACTATTAGAATACACAAATAATTTAGGTGTATTTGATCAAACGTATAAATTAGTTTCAAACGCTGTGGCATTTTTATTTGATGAAATTAGATACGAAATATGTGGGTCAGAAATTGATCGAATTAAAAATGTTGGAATAATGACAACGATGAAGAATCTATTAACAATTAAACCTTATGAAGTTAATACTTTAGAAAATGCCGCTTGGAATGAAAATTTATATGGGGCTCTATCGCCATCTGAAAAAGATCTCCTATTCTGTATTCCATTAAAAATGTTGTTTGGATTCGTTGAGGATTATAAACGTATTCTGCTAAATATACAACAAGAACTAGTTTTAATAAGAGCATTGACCGATAGTAACGCTGTTGTTTTACCAGAATCGGTGACTGGATGTAAATTTACAATAAAACAGATATCATGGATAATGCCATATGTGTATGTAAATGATGAAAAAAAGTATGATTTTTTTAAAATAATAGAGCGTGATGAACCTATATTGATCCCCTTTAGGAAATGGGAGCTTTATGAATATCCGTCTACACCACAAGCGAAGCAGCACACTTGGACTGTCAAAACGTCATCACAAGCAGAAAAACCTCATTACGTTATTGTCGGCTTTCAGTCTGATAGGGAAAATAATATACACAAGAATTCGGCAAATTTCGATTCCATATCACTACGTAATATTAAATTATATTTTAATTCAGAATACTATCCATACGACAATCTAAATGGTCAATTGTTACTTTTACATGAATTTTATAGACGATTTCAATCTTCATATTACTATGGTAGTAAGGACGCGCCAATGATGAATTGTGAAAATTTTATAACTCATACGCCTCTGTTTGTTATTGATTGTTCTAAGCAAAATGAATCATTAAAAACAGGTTCAATAGATGTTCATCTTGAAATAGAAACATCTCAAAACATACCCGAAAAAACTGCAATCTACTGTCTTATTATCTATGATACAATTATGCAATACACACAATTATCTGGTTCCGTAAGAAAATCGCTTATCTAATTGAGTAATCGTTTTATAATGAAGCATGAAGAATATTTTTACAGTATTCACGCTTTTGCATTCAATAAGAATGGTTGAATACGTTGTCGATTTTCAAGGTTTCCGAGATGATGGAAAAAACTTTATTATTAAAGAGTTGTGTATGCAAGAAATAGAAAACGCCAAGCTTGGCGTTGGAGAACATTTATTTTTACCGCCATTTGATTATAAACATTTATCAAATAAAAAGAAAAAACATACAAACTGGCTTAAAGAGAGATTACACGGATTTAGTTGGAACTGCGGGCTTCAAGACTACTCTGAACTACAAACGATTTTCGATAAATTATCCAAAATTAAACGTATCTACGTGAAAGGATCGGAAAAGAAGCTGTTGTTGGAAACACAACTAAATTCGCATGCTGGAATTGTTGATATCGAAACTTTAGGATGTCCGTCTTTAAATATTTTGAAACAGCAGAGTGTATATAGTGTTAACTGTCCTTATAAACATAATGTAAATAAATGTGCTTTAAATAATGTTTGTTATATAAGCGATTGGTTGATGTATTATTGGAACAGTGAATGTGATAAACACCAAAAAGTTAAAAGACTTAGATGTTGGGACTGTGTAGCGGAAATAAATAAATATGTATAAACTTTATGTGAAATAATAAAAAATTTTTATTATGTTATAAAGTGTTTATTATTATAACATCATCATCATCATCATCATCATCATCATCAATAATCTGTATTGTTTCTTCATCTGGTGGTGGTGGTGGTGGTGACGGTCCCCTTCGTGGCCGTACATTTCGTACTGGTGGTGGTGATGGTAACCGCCGATGCATCGGTCTTACGACGGCTACAGGTCTGCAACCTCGACTGAGACGTATATATCATCACCATCAACAAGATGAAGAAATTGATAAAAACCTCAGTTGGTTCCATATCTGTAATTATATATAGGTTTTATGTTTGAGGATCGTGTTTTTAAAAACTAGAGATAAAAATTGTGTTAAATTTTTTTTTATTACATATAAGTTTTACAATATATATACTCAGTTTTTTAAATAAAAAAATGCAAGATTCGAGTTAACAAGGAAAACATTAAAAATTTTTAAATTTTGTTTTTTTAACATTTTTAATATTTACAAAATTCTTCGCAACATTTAAAATCATTTTATATAATTGAACGTATTTCAAGTCTTTAGAAGAATCTACTAAAAATGTAGCCCTGTAGGCGGCCTTAGTCTAGCTATCATTTTTAGCAATTTTACCAAATTTTTTGTATCAATTATTTCAATTTTGATTAAATACCCCCCTTTTTCACCAGGTGTGGTCAGTGTTTTCCTTGTTCCCCCAGTTTGAAACATTACAGTTTGTTCAAAACGGAGATTGTTTTTGTCATTTTCGTTAGGTTTACAGATGTAAAAACTTTATCAAATTCATCCTCATCCTCTTCCTCCTCATTATCTATATCTATTGTAAACTTTTCACTATCGTTATCACACATCATATTATTTTTTATTAAAGAATTAATAATTATAAATGTTGATTTTAATATATTTTTTCTTTAAAATTTACAATTGTATTTAAATATTCATATGTTTCATCAATATCAAACAAATAATTATTTAGTAGTGATAAATCCTTTTGTGAGCGAACTAGTTTTAATTCTAAAGCAATTCTAATATTTTTTGTTATTTCTATTAGTCTACTATATAAATTAAAAACATTACATCATCAGAATTGATAATATCGGTTTTAATTTCCTTTAATATATCTTCCCATAAGCATAAAGACGAAAGTCCATAAAAATATAATAGTTTAACGATATCTTCTAACGAAACATATTCCTCGATGTGGTGAGATGTCCATTGCTAGAAAAACAAAAAATTTATTAGCCTTCCGCTAAAAATTTATCGATTTCTAGCAATAATTCTTTATTTTCATCATTATCATTCAATCCGCTAATCCCACCCGTAGAACCAAAACCGTTATCACCTCTCTCAGTACTATCTAAAGTTGATGTCTCTCTCAGTTCCGGTTCTTCAATCTTTTCACAAATCAGTTGCGCGATTCGATCACCTTTATTTATGTTAAAATACGCTGATGAATGGTTAAAAATAACCACACCTACGTTCCCTCTATAATCTCTATCTACCACACCGGCTCCAACGTTGATGTGATATTTAAGAGCCAATCCTGAACGTGGTGCAATTCTCCCGTAACAACCGTCAGGTATTTTAACAGCTAAATCAGTTTTTACTAATTCTTTTCTGTTAGCATTAATTTTATAATTATACGCACTATGGAGATCAAAACCCGCAGACTGATTAGTTAACTATTCAGGTGGATAAGCGTTTTTAGATAATTTTTTAAAATAAAGAATTGATGCGGCCATTATTGTTTCTATAACATACAAATAATCATTTTTGTTACATAACTAATTTGTAAATAAAGTTTTTAAGTATACAACAAAATAATAATTACCTAATAGAGTTTGCTGTATAAAAACGATGTAGAAACAACTTGTTGATTCTTCTTATTGAAGGAGTTTGAGCGTGTACAATACAATTCTAAGGCGCTTTATATATACTGTTTCTCGCTATAGGAAAAGCTGGTTGACCTTTCAATTAAACCGCACCCAAGAAAGATTATCTTGCATTGCAAAAACGGTGCGCGTGTTACACAATAATAGTTCAAAGTATAAAGATTAGATCACTCTGTTGTTCTACTTTTTACGCAATTATATAAAGATATATAAAGATAGATAATACAACCACACACATAAGGAGCTGACAATGCAGTTTACTTTACATAAGAAGATCAAGTAACTGACGTAAGTATAAAAATTATACAAGGATAATAAATTTTTATAATTATAGAACCGATATGAATATTGTTTGTTTAAATATATTTTTATAGATTGCAATGGACAAAAATCTGCCATTTAAAAAAAGACAATTTGTCAGAAATACTGTTGAGGAAGAATATGCTTCATCTCATGAAACAACACCTTTGCCACAACCTGGTCCGTCATGTATACAAGATTTGGAGTCAACAACAACATGGTCAACACCACCATCATATCCAGCATTATCATCATCATCAATAAATTTAAAATTAAAAACAGCGAGATTACAACATATTGTTGAATCAAATAGTTTCATAGAAATAGAGAATGCGTTTAAAAGAAATTTAAAAACATATTTTTATAAAAACACTAATAATAATTATAAGGACATTTGTTTGTTATTAGATTACATTAAATTAAATATAGTCACAATTTTAAGTAACAATTTCAATGTTTGGTCCAATAAAATTCAACATAGTTGTTGAATGTACATACATAAAACCTGTCATAAATGAAACACAGGACAGATCATTTAAAACAAAAAACATTCCGGTTTTAGAAAATGATAATTTAAATATGATATTAAATAATTCGATTAGAGAGATTTGTCACGATGAAAACGTATACAGTAGAGTCCCGGTTATCCGCCATAAACGGGCTGGCGGAAGGGCGGATAAGCTGGAATGGCGGATAATAGGGAGAGTTAAATAAAACGCAAATTTATTATAAAATTACATTGTAATTTTGTAAATGTAATTAATAAACATCACGTTTTACAACAAATCAATAGAGAAAACAATACAGTACTGTACAATTATATTACAAAATTATAGTAAAACATTTTAGAGAACAAGCAACAATATTAAAGTTATACACTTACAAAAAAAGAGAAAACAATTACACCTACTTTAGTACTTCACGCTTCAAGTTTAAGAATTCAGTAAATTTTAACAAGAAAAATTTACTAAAAATAAATATAGAATCAGACTAATGTGTACGTAATAAAATTGACTTACACTGTCAGAAATGTTGGAAGTGAGAGTTCAGTTCATGATGAGTGAAAAAAATTAGTGATCTTCGACTGCCTCCCTGATGATTCCGGCTTCTTTGCTGCCAAGTCTCGCCATCTTTGGAGCATCATTATGTCGACAACCCTGGCTTCCTCTTGCTGCTCAACGTACTGAATGGCTGCTTCTAGAGCTTTAACCCCTTCTTTGTGTGTGATCTTTTGGGGCGCAACAGTTTCAGAGTCTTGATCTTCAACAACATCATCGCTATTAACAAGTGTTACAATTTCTTCATCAGTTATTTCATATTGGTCATCTCCTGAAAGCCAATTCCTTATTTCATCCAACGATGCATCCTCACATCCAGGGATACATTGCACCAAGGGCAAAATACTTTCATGAAGTTCATCCAGCATGCTTTCAGCCATATTTTCGTCCTCGCCCAACAGCTTATGCCATGACTTCGCAATTGTTTGTGCCCCGACATCGGCCCAGGCCCTTGCGACCCAATAAGCCACATCCTTCAAATTTATACTTTTCAACTTCTTAATCAAGTTTTGCCCATCTTCAATTTCTTGTATGACTGTTGACAGAAGCTTTCTTCGATAGTTTCGTTTAAGTGTTTCCAAAACACCCTGGTCCATAGGCTGACAAATGGCAGTCACATTTGGTGGCAAAAACATAGCCTTTATGTCCCCATCTCTAAGTTCTTCTGGATCAGGGTGATTTGGGGCATTGTCTAGCAGTAAAACTGCTTTTCTGGGTAGGTTGTTGTCTTTTAAAAACTTCTCTGTAGAAGGAACAAATTCTTTAAAAAACCATTCCTTAAAAATTTCACTAGTCATTCATGCACTTTTTTGATTGAAATATTTTACTGGAAGAGCATGTTTTGAAATGGTTTTAAAAGCCCTAGGGTTTTTGGACTTTCCAATCATTGCCAGGTCCATTTTATGGTTTGCTGTGGCATTACTGCATGCTAAAATAGTCACTCTCTCTTTACTACATTTATAGCCAGGGGCTGCAGCTTCAGTTCTAGCTGCAAGGCTCTTACTTGGTAACATTTTGAAATTAAGGCCTGTTTCATCACAATTAAATACTTGATCTCCTGTTCAGCTTTCAGTTTCAACAAAGTCTTGAAATTTTTTCTTAAACTGCTCCATTTCTTGAAAGTTTGATGACAGTTTCTCGCTGCAAATATTCAACTGACGGATTCCATAATGCTTCTTCCATCTATTAAGCCAGCCAACGCTTGCTGTAAAATCTGCATCACCTTCGTTAAATTCTTTTTGAAACTGCAACACCTTTTCTTTTAAGATAGGTCCCGAAATAGGCACCCCTTTCTCCCTGAACTGTGTAAACCAAATGTACAACGCTTCGCTAACTTTTTCATAATCACTATTTTTCATAGTTTTTCTATCTTTAAAAGCAGTCTCAGTAACTCGTGAGGAACACCATTTTTCTAATTCTAATCGTCTCTTCTTCCAATCTCCAACTGTGCGATGACCGATGCCGTATTGGTCAGCCACCTTCTGCAGCGTTTCCCCTTTATCCAGTCTTTTTAATGCCTCAAGCTTGTCTTTTATTGATGAAACAATTTTCTTCCTTTTCGTAGCCATAATCGCAACACTATTAACAAGACTACACTACGACACTTTCACCAAAACTGCACTAGTCACTCACGGACACACCGCGTAAAAATAGCCTCACTGCTCACTACAGCACACAACAAGAAACTGCAGTCTACTAAGCGATGAGCATGTGAGCGATAGCGTTGGATGTTGGGGGTGGGGTGGGGTGAATGACACATGAGTCACAGCTAGGCTATAATAGGCGATGGGCAGTACGCCAAATTCCTGCGGTACAGTCAGGAGCAATCACAAAGAGAGCACGTACACTCACGCCCGTAAACTATTGGCACACTATTTTCATTGCAGTAATTAAAGAAAATATTTTTTACGTTTACGTTTTTTTATGCCGCTTGGGCGGCGGATAACACGGAACGGCGGATAATCAAAGGGCGGATAACCGAGACTCTACTGTATATGGGAAAAGGTTCCGGATGGAGTCTTCACTGTATAGACAGAATTTTACTAAGACTAAATCGATTTAAACCATTAAGAGGTTCTTCATATATTCCACTTCCAAAATTATTACAAAATAAAAAATGTATAATAAATCCAAAAAATAATGATATTTTTTGTTTTAAATGGTCAATTCTGTGTCGTTATGTTACTGGACCTCACATTGAACGGCTTAATTTTCGTTATTTTAATTTAGAAAATAAATTTGATTTTAAACATATAGACTTTCCTACACCTTTAAACCAAATTTCTCGTTTTGAAAAAAATAATGTGTGTATAAACATTTATTCTATCGATGAAAAAAAAATCAATTTTTCCTCTTAAAGTGTGTAGGGAAGAAAAGAATAATCATTTTGACCTTTTAGTATTAAATAAATTGAATAATGCTAATTACCATTATTGTTATACAAAGGATTTTTCCAAGTTAGTACGACCGCAGTTAACAAAACATACAGAAGTAATTGAAATATGTAAACGTTGTTTTTCGTTTTTTACTAAAAAGTCAAAAAAATTAAAAATTCGTAGTAGATATTGTGGAAAGTATTCGCCTGTAAAAATAGTATTACCAACTACTGACAACATATTAAAATTAAAAAATTTTCATTATCAATATAGGGTTCCTATTGTGGTATATGCAGATTTCGAATGTATTTTGAAACCTGTTAGTACTTGTTTGCCCAACCCCAAAAACAAATTTACTACAGTTAACGAATCCATATTCCGATGAGTTTTTGCGTATATTTTGTTATAGATAGCAATATCTCTGAAATTATTAGAAACCAATTACCTTCAGAACCTTACTTATATCGTGGTAAAAATGCTGCGGAAAAATTTATGACATATTTAGTTGAAAAAATTAATTTAATCAGTTTACTTGTTAAACAAAATATGCCTTTACATATGAATCAAGGTGATAAAATAAAATTTAAATTGGCTACACATTGCAAAATGTGTAACAAGGAATTTACGTTATTCTATCCCAAAGTTCGCGATCATTGTCATTAAACTGGTCAATTTCATGCGGCATTATGTAATACGTGTAACTTGAAATGACAACAACAGAAATTTGTACCAGTTTTCATACATGGTAGTTCTAATTATGATTCGCATTTTATAGTGCGACAATTGGGCTATGATGTAAAAAATATTCATGTAATTGCTAATACTAGAGAAAAATATATTTCTTTTGCAAAGAAAACACATTCGGGTTTAAATATTAGATTTATTGACACTTAATCGGTTTATGAATTGTTCGTTAGCTGACTTCAGTAATAATCTACCTAAGGATAAATTTTTTTTATACTGGAACATTTTTTTCTACAGACAGTATGCCGCTAGTTACCAGGAAAGGTGTGTATCCTTATGAATATACGAATTCCTGGAAAAAGTTGGAAGAATGTAGATTACCTCCAAAAGATTGTTTTTATAGTTCGCTAAATGATTCGGAAATTGGAAATGATGATTATGAACACGTGTGTAAAGTTTGGAATCATTTTAATATACAAACTCTTGGGGAGTATAGCGATCTTTATTTAAAAATTGATGTTTTATTATTGTGTGATATTTTTGAAAATTTTAGATCTCTTAGTATGCAATCTTATAAACTAGACTGTGCACACTACTTTACAGTACCAGGTTTTGCTTTTGATGCAATGTTAAGTTATACAAAAATTAAACTGGAATTATTAACCAATTATGAAATTACTTACTTTTTGAAAATAGGGTGAGGGGGAAGTGTTTGCATAAAAAAAAGAATCTGTTGCTAACAATAAATATATTCGAGAAACATTTGCTGTAACTAACCCAAAATTTTTAACTTATTTAGACGCGAATATCTGTACGGTTGGGCAATGAGTAAATGTATGCCATATGCAGGTTTTACTTGGAAAGATCCTAATGATAATTTTAATATACACTACTAGATATTGCAGACGATTCTCCCGTTGGCTATATTTTAGAAGTAGACGTCGAGTATCCTCATCACTTACATGATCATCATAGCGATTTACCGTTTCTACCAGTTAATCAATGCGTTAAAGGAACAAAACAACAAAAATTGTTAACAACATTAGAAAATAAAGAAAAATATATATGTCATTACATTAATTTAAAACAAGCTGTTAAACACGGTTTAAAAGTTATAAAAGTTCATTGTATTATAGAATTTTTGCAGGGTCCTTGGTTAAAAACGTACATCGACTTAAATACAGAAAAACGAAAAAAAGCTAAAAATGATTTTGAAAAAGATTTTTTAAAATTATTAAACAACTCGGTGTTCAGTAAATGTATGGAGAACGTTAGAAAAAGAATTGACCTTAAACTTGTAAGTGATGAGAAAAATTATTAAATTTAATTACACAACCGGTGTATTTAAAGACAATAATTTATAATAAATCGTTATGTGCGGTATTATCGGATAAAAAACGTTTATTTTTAGATAAACCAATATACATCGGATTTATCGTATTAGAAATAAGTAAAACGTTAATGTATGATTTTCATTATGATATAATGAAGAAAAAATATGGTGAAAAGCTTTTGCTCTTATATACAGATACAGATAGCTTTTTTTACGAAATTCATACAGAAGATTTTTATAAAGACATATTAGATTCAGATTTATTTACACACTTTGATACATCAGATTATTCGCCCAATCATCCGTGCTATTCGGTTGAAAATAAAAATTTATTGGTAAATTTAAAGATGAATGTGTGGGTGTACTGATTAAAGAATTTATCGGTTTACGCTCTAAATTATATACATTTAAAACCGCGGATAACAAAATTAAAAAAGAGCAAAAAGAATTAAAAAAACGTTATTAGCAAACATATAAGCTTTGAAGATTTTAAAGAATGCATCATTTCTAAAAGCGTTTTTAAAAATAATAAACTCGTAACTATAAATGAGGATAATAATAAAATAAATAGCTATAGAATGATGAAATTATTCCGATCGAAAAAACATTCAGTTGAAACGATTACGTGCAACAAATTGGCATTAAGTAATTTAGACAATAAAAGAATCCTTTGTTATAATTTAATAGATACACTGCCCTACGGTCATTATTCATTGGTGAATGATGGAACAAGTTTTTAACATGCAAAACAAATATAATCGGCGGAAGAATGTAGTTTATAACATTTATGATACTAAAAATATTGGGCTTAAAAATTTTAATATGTGTAATTGTAAAATATTTAAATTTGTACCTGAAAAGGTGAATGAGTACAAAGTAATGTTAAACATACAACATAATCAATTTAAGCTAGTTGATAGTATAGATGATGTTACTAATGGTCTGATTGTTACTAATGGTATTAGCAGAAAGTTAATAAATGTAGTTATCAACATTATGTAAAAACATAATTGTATGTTTATGTTGAAAAAATAAAGAAAAGAAATATGTATATTTCTAAAGAATTTTCTTTTTTCCCCACATGATTTAGTAAGATATTCAAAATACGAATTAGCCGTGTAGATTAAATTGTTTCTTAATTCAATGTATAGTTTCATAGGTTCGATCCCGATTAATTCGTATTTTTATTTTTCAAAATATGGACGCCGACTTTTCTATCATGATGAAAACGCGTGTTATTACATAATTTCCTTGGGTGTGGTTTAATCGACCACATACATTCACGTGTTATTGCGTAATTTCCTTGGGCGCGGTTTAATCGAAAGGTCAACCGCATGCATTCACATGTTATTGTGTAATTTCCTTGAACACGTCACGTTGCGTACGCCAACCAGCCTTGGTCGTGACCTTGACTGGCCTAGATCAAGGTCATCTTTGTTTACGGGGAGCGTGGCGGGGGGTCATTGACCTTGTCCCAGCACATACGAACATATACTACTTACTTCTGATTATTATGATAGAAAAATAGGAGAAATTGTAAAATTAATAAATGTATTTCACTAAACAAAAATCATACCTTCCAAATAGAGAGGAAGGACTAAAAATGTTTAGTTACTTATAAGTACAGTACTGTGCGAATTAATGTGAACACAAGTGATAACTTGAAAAAAACAACATTTATTAGTTATAGACGAAGAAAAAAGAGAAAAGAATACAATTTAAATTGTTTTAATAGGAAATATGTCCTCCCTTGGCTTTTATAACTTCTTCAACACGTTTTGGCATAGAATCAACAAGTTTTTTACAGTTTTCTGATATTTGCTGGTCTCGAAACCATGTGTGGATTACAGCCTCAATCAGTTTTGTTTTTGTTGTGCAATCTATTTTACGAAGTCTAACTTTTACAATAGCCCACAGATTTTCAATCGGATTAAGGTCCGGTGAGTTTCCTGGCCATTCAAGGCATGATATCTTTTTGTCCTTGAAATATTTCATCATGATCTTGGACACGTGACATGGAGCCGAATCTTGTTGAAAAACTGCTTGACCGTTGGCATCAACTTTTCTTAGTTCAGCTTCAAATCTGTGTTCTAGCAAGTCTCTGTATTTTTGCTAGTTCATCATGCCTTCGATCGGCACAAGGCATCCGGTACCTTTATAAGAAAAGCAGCCCTAGAACATCTTCTTTAACGGATGTTTGATCAATATGAGCTGTCGTAAGTTTTTCGTTGTCACTTTTTCTAACGAAACGAGATCGCTTTCCTTGTACCAAAAAATGGCTCTCATCTCATCTGAGATTTTCTCCAATCTTCAACAGTCCAGCTCACATTTTTTTTGCCCAATCATATCATTTTGTCATCATGGCAGCAGTCAATAACTGTTTTTTGAGGTCTGACTGTTTTTCTTCCTCCTTCTGTAAGCCGTTTTCGTACGGTGGAGTCATGAACAATAACTCCAGCATGTGCTAAGTCTTGCTGAAGTTCTATGCTGGTTTTCCTAGGGTTTAATTTACTTTCCCTTATTAAAAA
Source organism: Magicicada septendecula (assembly GCA_034769895.1). Taxonomy (NCBI): domain Eukaryota; kingdom Metazoa; phylum Arthropoda; class Insecta; order Hemiptera; family Cicadidae; genus Magicicada; species Magicicada septendecula. The sequence goes on along the minus strand of CM068371.1, from coordinate 13,423,729 downwards.
AGCTTCATCCCTTGCTGTTGTCTTTCTTTTCCTTCCACATTTCCGTTTTCTGTTCACTTCAATCGTCCCAGTGTCCCTTTTTTGCTTCAAAATCTTGTTGATAGGTCCTAAACTCACACCACGCTCCTTGCCAATATCTCTTTGAGTCATTGATGTGTGTTCACTCAAAGTAGCAATTTTAGTGCGCTTTTTGGGAGTAATATCCATCTTCAAAAATAAAAAGCAAATAAACCCTTAAAACCCTTAGTTCAGCTTACTTCAGCAAAAACAATAATTCTAAAAAAAAAAAAAAAAAAAATGCAACGCGTCTGTAGCTTGCTATGTCTCATTACTCACTGACTGTCAGGACAGTAAAACAAAATGGCCACTACTTTGACATAAAAGTGTTGCCAACTGTGAAAAAAAGTAAAATTGTGATAATTATGATGTGTTCACATTAATTCGCACAATACTGTAGTGTGTTCCTTATAAAATGGCTTATCATGTAACATAAATTAATGCCTCATCATTTAATGTTCCACACATTTATGGATTAAGTAAGGTGTATAAAGTAAATATCCCGCTGAGACCGATAGCTCTTGGTTTGGTACTAAACTTTCAAAATATTAGTTACCTATCATTACTCCCCTTTCTGAGAGTTACAGTTACATTGTCTGAGATTCAAAGCATGTTTATAACATGATTAGTTATTCTGTACTTGATAATGACATACTAGTAAGTTTTGGTCAATCTCTTTCCAAGCATGAAAACAAATATTCACTGTTCTTATATATTGTTACGTGATATTTTGCCCATCAGCTTGATGTGTAATTCCATGAATAAAATATGTTTATAATTCCCAAAAGTACCAAGAAACATGATAGTTTTTGTGTCAAGAACTAATTATTTAAATACTTAGTTGAATACTATTTGTTTCTTTTGTTATTTAATTAAAGTTAACTAAGGTTCTAATAATTATGTTTATTATAGTTAAGGGAATGCAAATAATAGTTATGTTAACTATTAAAGTTAATAAGTAAGGAGGACCACGTTTTGGAAATCACAGTGTTTTGTTGTATTTATAAAAACTGTATTATATACAGAAAGTTAAGAAGAATTGTCATCTGTTACTAATAATTATTAGTAATTAGTTTGGTTGTATTGATTAGTATTATACGTAGTAATATTAATAAAACAAATGTTAATAATAATAGGAAAGTACCAAAATTAATAATAGTAAAGATTTGTAAAACTAGGCATGTTAAGCTTAGATAGTTCAGGGATTTGGAATAAGAATTTATATAAAAATTAGAATAAACAATGTCAGGTTAAGTTATATTATTACTAATTGTGTCCAATAGTTTTAATAAAGTGAAGAGTACAAGAAGAACTAATAATAAATAATTTTGAGACAAATAATTAAAAGTGTAAAATGGTAACTCAAGAAATATGTAATTGAAGATAGTCAAAAGTGGTATCAAAATAATCAGTCACATCACAAACTATAAAATACTAATAAATTGAAGATCAAAGATCTTATAGAAAGGTTATGACAATTTAAAGAAAATGGAAGGTAAAATATTAGAAGTTTGTTTATGTTGAGGCTCAGATAGCACCATAGTAACATAAAATGTTAGAATTCACACCAATAAAAGCTAAGATAGGCCTTAGCAACTAAAATGTTATAAGTTAAATAAGGAGTACATTATTGGATCTACAAGAAAAAGGTTGATATTAAAATAAGAGCGACTAATTTAAGATATTGTAAATTTCATATCTGTGAACTTAAAGAAAAGTTAAATAATACTACTAAATAAAAATAAATAGAAGAAAGAAGTACAGTATTATTCTAAAGAAGTAAACCAAGGAATCTATAAAGAAATACCATCAATCTATCCAGGAAGAGAAGTATTTATTGATAAATAACTAAACTGAACAATTTTCAGCAAAGCCTAGGCCACTCTTCTCAAAGACATTGTTTACACTTTTAATCAAAACAATTTTGAACTTTCATGGTGAAAATAATCAATGAATAATATTATTTTCAGTATAAAAAAACTATTGATATAGAATAATACTATCATATAAAGTGAACTATACCTTAAAAACACTTAAATCAACATAACCTAGACACTGCACGTTGTAAACTATGAATATAATCTTGTTAAGACACTTTGGAATTTATTGTAATCCCATGTATTTTGGTACTTTTCCTAACATATCTGTCATTTATATCATAGTCAAAAGGACTTAACGTAAAAACATACTATTTGTATTTTATTTAGTAATTATACAAAATAAAACAAATGTATTGTCCCTGGATCATGAAGAGCTACTGCTGCCATTCTGAGCATATTTAAAGAACAGCCGGTCAGACTTTGTTAATAATTATATTTGTCTTTTAAAACATTTAAAAAAGATAATAAAGGATTTGAGTACAACAACTACAGATAAAAGGTTATTGTTTCTTTATTTAATGGATACATAATGTGTATGATATTATAAACACCATATCAGTGAGTGTTAATTTGCTTCATCAACTAGTTTAAGTTGGCAACACTCACTATCAGGAAGTATGGCAGCCAATTTGAATCTGCTGTGCTGAGTTTTAGTTATCACAATCATCTATTAAATAAAAGATTAAAAGAGATTGAATTATAGCTGGAAAAGAAACCTTTATGATATTTTTAAATAATACTTACTAATTTACAAATACATTTTATTTGCAACCTTTGATTGCAAATTGGCGCACAACAAATATTACACTGGCAACATACTCATCCTTAAAATATAAACAAAGTACACATTAAATAAACAAGGTACAATTTAGACAGGTAAGGAGTCGACACGTTACAATATTCAACACTCTGAATGCACCTGGTGGCATAGTGATTCAACTATTAATATTCTGTATTCATTCATTCTACCTCCATTCTGACTTCAGACAAAAATTATATAAAACACTTTGTGGGTCCCAGAGTCAAGGTGGTGGCAAAAGAAGGCGATTGTTAAATGGCACATTGGACGGATGCCACATTAAATGCTATTTAGAAAGTTCAAGTGTTTGGACTGAAAGGTGTGTGTGTGTGTGTGTGTGTGTAACTTGATATATGATGAGATATATCATATGTATGATGTAAGAGTTACTATTCTAATGATGATTAGTGATGCAGTTTATTGTAATCTAAAGCTATATAGGCTAAAGTGATTTTGCAAGCCGAAAGCAGGTTCATAGATAGAAGGTTTTAAGGTAAATTCAACTATTTAGAAGCAGTAATAACTAATGATGTATTATTAATGTTGTGTATTCATTTGTTCCAGTTATATTTATTTACATCCATGAATGAGATTATCTGTGAAAAACTGGATTCTTTTGAGACATGTGAACTATATCCAAGAAATACACTTCAAAATCAGTCTGTTTTCTCGCCTACACCTGTGCAGTTACAGCAGTCCACACCAGTTAACAGAAACAATAAACATCAGTGTGATATTTGTTCAAAATCATTTACACGATCAGGCAATTTGTTCACACATAAGTTAATACATTCTGGCATTAAGAAGTACCAGTGTGACGTTTGTTCAAAATCGTTTACACAATCAGGTCATTTGACCAAACATAAGTTAATACATTCTGGCATTAAGAAGTACCAGTGTGATGTTTGTGAAAAACAATTTACTTATGCCAGTTTTTTATCAGAACATAAATCAATACATTCTGGCATTAAGAAGTACGAGTGCGATGTTTGTACAAAATCATTTAATCATGCGAGCAATTTGTCACAACACAAATTAATACATTCAGGCATTAAGAAGTATCAGTGCGATGTTTGTATAAAATCATTTACACAATCAAACAGTCTGGCAAAACATAAGTTAATACATTCTGGCATTAAGAAGTACCAGTGCGATGTTTGTACTAAATCATTTACACAATCAGGCAATTTGGTCACACATAAGTTAATACATTCTGGCATTAGGAAGTACCAGTGCGATGTTTGTACACAATCATTTACACAATCAAACAGTTTCGCACAACATAAATTAACGCATTCTGGCATTAAGAAGTACCAGTGTGATGTTTGTAAAAAATCATTTACTCATGCCAGCTATTTGTCACACCACAAATTAGTACATTCAGGCATTAAGAAGTATCAGTGCGATGTTTGTACAAAATCATTCACTCATGCAAGCTATTTGTTACAACATAAATTAATACATTCTGGCATTAAGAATTACCAGTGCGATGTTTGTACGCAATCATTTACTCAAGCAAACAGTTTGTCAAGACATAAGTCAATACATTCTGGTATTAAGAAGCACCAGTGCGAAGTTTGTTCAAAATCATTTACACTATCATGCAGTTTGGCACAACATAAGTTATTACATTCTGGCATTAAGAAGTACCAGTGTGATGTTTGTGAAAAGCAATTTACTTATGCCAGGTCTTTATCAGATCATAAGTCAATACATTCTGGTATTAAGAAGTATGAGTGCAATGTTTGTACAAAATCATTTAGAAAATCAGGAAATTTGGCACAACATAAGTTAATACATTTTGGCATTAAGAAGTACCAGTGCGACGTTTGTTCAAAAACATTTACACAATCAGGGCATTTGGCCAAACATAAGTTAATACATTCTGGTATTAAGAAGTAACAGTGCAATGTTTGTTCAAAATCATTTACACAATCATGCAGTTTGGCACAACAAGTTAATACATTCTAGCATTAAGAAGTACCAGTGCGATGTTTGTACAAAATCGTTTATCATGTCTCCTTTTTGTCTCAACACAAGTTAAAATGGTGTGCATTAACAAGTGTCAGTGTGATGCGTGGACAATAGCATTAATACTGTTACAACACATGGTAATACATTCTGGCATTATGAAGTACATGTGCGATTTTTGTCCAAAAATATTTACTGGGTAAGCTGTAAGCTGTACAACAGAAGTCAGTACATTAAAAATTACTGATGTGATGTAAGTACATAAATATTAACTATGTCCTCCACTTTTTTGTTTTGTTACATTAAGCAATAGCAGTCTGATATTTGTAACAAATTCTTTTCAAGATTGATAATTTATCACAGAATAAATTGATTCATTGGTCATTTGTCTGAGATAAATTGATCTATTTGAGAGGCATCAGTGTGAAATATGTACGAAAACGATTAAATACCCAAGAAGTTTTAAAATACAGTGAATTAAAACTTACCATTCTAAAATTTGTAAACAAAATCTCACCAACAAGAATATTAACACAAACAGAATAATGCATACTCTCATAAATGGTCGTGGGATATTTGGCACTGGAAAACATGTGACATTTGTAAAAAAATTTAACTTATGAATTAAAATTATTAAATTATATGTTGCATCATAGTGTGAAATTGATTTTTTAGTCTGTAATTTGGTTTATCACAGCATGAATAAAGTGTATAGTTACCTATACAGTCCTTCCAGTGTTATCGATTTTGCTTACTTTCCTGGTACTATATTTCTTGACATTTTTTACTTGTAATACATATGAATTCAAAATTCAAACATTACTTGATTCAAATATAACATTAATATATACACAAAGTTGCAAATAAAATAACACTATTTTTTCATAACATCAAATTTTTATAAAAGAAAAAATTAGAACGCCCAATTTATAGAGGCAATTGGCAACTCTGTGGCACAATGGAAACATTCTGGTATACGTGAAGGCTTTATGTTAAATGTGTTTAATACCTTACTCACTGTAATTAGAAAAACAACAATGAACATATGCTAATGATAAATGTAAAACAAAACAGGTTAGACACCATGGTGCAAACAAATTGTATCAACTGTTTAAAAATTGATTATGTTTATGAAAATTAAAAGCAGAATGTGCTGTACACTATCATATATTGATACAAAAGCATTTTGTGAGGACTAAATCTCAGATTTACCTGTAATGTGACAGTAAAGTGAGCAAATACACAATCTTATGTATACTTGGGCTGCATCCACTAAGGAAAAGTATACTGCCTGACATATATTCGGGCTTAGACTGGAAAGTGTTAATGGAATGTTATAGTTAAGGAAATAATATGTAATGTATTGGTACTACATTTCTACATTTAGCTGTTCTGCCTTGATTTTTAAGCAGTGCGTCTGTGTTCTTTGATAATCTGATTTTTTTAAAACATTAATATTTTTCTTGTTATTTATGTTTTATAGGCTTGTTGAATATAAAAAATAATAAAATTTTGAAAATCTGATCCCCAATTGAGTGAATAACATAAACCGCAGGGTGAAAACTCAGCAAATCATGTACTCGTTTGCGTGGAACGTTTGTTGGACTTTGCATCTCTTATTAATAGCATCCAGGAATTTACAACTGAGAAAGCCAAAAAGTGAAGGATGACCTTCCATATCCATTTTCTTGTCCTGGAAAAGATATGGTAGTACTCCATCTGCTGACTGAATACATTGATTCCTCCCATATATTTATTGTAATTTCTCACAACAGCAGGACAGGGTACATCATGTTGATTTTCCTTCTTTGACCATCGTTTCACATTTTTAGAGGGTGTTGATCCAAAAAAGGTAGAAGCTATCAATACTTTCTTTGTATCTTGCCACTCAACAAGAACATTATTTTCCAAAACATTGATTACATTGTCGTGTTTCCATATGACAATCTTGTTCTGTGTCTACCTCTACTCCACTAACACAGTTTCTCATGATTGTGCCAGAACCTTCAAGCTCAATGGATGAAAGCTTTTCTAGCAATGAGACTGAGGTGAAGTGCCTGTCAAAAATAAAACAGCTTTGTGGGGGTATAGTTCTCACAGTGTCATCACCACCAATGGCCCAAGCCCTAGTTCAGGATTTAACAATTCTGTAGTCTGTCCTTGGTAAACTACAAAATCTAGTACTAAGCCAGGAGAAGCTGTAGTTACAAAAACCTTGAAACCAACAGGTTGAGGCTTGTTTGTCACAAATTGTCTAAAAGGCCACCTCCCAGTAAAAGGGGTCATTTGCTCATCTATGCTGTAGGTTTGGAAGTTACGAGGCAAACACATACACAAGTTTTTAACGGCATTGATGATCGGTTGTATTTTCCATAGCCGGTTTGTTTTGTGTCCTTTAGGATTTGCAGTATCTACTAAGTGAAAAAGATTCCTTAGCATAAGAAATCTATCTCGAGACATGAATTCAGATACTCATGACAAAATATAATCTCTCTGCCAGTAGAGTCGCAGATGTGAAAAATGGAAAACATTCCACGAGAAGATTCAGCGCAATAAAAATGTTTAACTCTTGAGCATTAGTGTTTACAGACAGTCATGTGGTTTTTACTGCATACATATTAGTGAATTGTGCATCTTGTACATAAAACTCTTCAGTAATATAGTGTTATGTTAATTAATCTATTAAAATATAAATATACATAATTTATTCACCACCTACCTGTAAAGTTTTATCTGGGTCCAGGATTCTCGCACGAACGTAAGATGCTAACGTGGTTTATAGGTTATGGAAATCATTTGCGTAACTCATGTTTGAAGAGAATTAAATTCTTATAATGAGCAATTATTGCAATTTGGTACGGTTATTTTCCAATAAAATTTATCAAATTAAATCAAAATTTTCTTACACATTTTTTCTTTTTGTAACACATCTTATATTGTTATAATTAAGAATCTACACCTTATATCTAGGAAGACTGTCCAGTCTGCTCTCTCTCTCATTCATATTAATTTAGAATACCCCTTTACATAGATATCCACCCCATTATTATTGAAATTTAAACATATACCATTGCCGGCACGAGGCGTCCGCGCAACCTCGATTTATTCCATATATAACTTCATAGACGTCCAACAAAATAGATTTTTGTGGTCCTTACGTTGCACACTATCACCACTGTCGCATTATTGTTAATTCAACTCACTCTATTATTTGAAATTTATAAATTTTGAAAGAGCCCCTTGGGGCTTGTACCTGCGCAGGCACTGTCTGTAGTCGGACTGGGAAGAGTGGATCTACCTTCACTGCCAACTGGATTACGTCTTTTTAGGTGGAAAACAAAGCCTTGTATTTCGTCGCCACAGCTGTGCCCCATTTAACCCATGCAGTTTCGGGCGTGTTGGTTGTAGATGATATTTGTTCAGCACTGGTTGACGTCACAAAAAAGGTTTGGCTTAAGACTCACATCCGTCAGCCTGGACCATGTGCTCGTACAGTTTTTTGTCTCTAGCCATTTTTAGTTTTACAGTTCAGCGTCGGTCCGCGCACATGCTCGTTGGTGCGTGCGGACGCGGACGTCACACAAACGTGAAGTTGTTAGAAATGATGCCTTGGTGCATTCTTTCGTACTGATTGCACAACTGCTAAGGCATATTGCTCCTTTGTTAGAACACTGTTTCAATTCAACACGTGGCCTGGTCACAGATGGAAATTATTTTTATGAATATTTTTAACAAATCCCAAAAATTTAATAAAATGAAAATATCCCTCAAAATCGTCACGTTACAATACCCCCCAATGAGAGATCTTCTGCCGAAACAGAAGAAATTCATTGCTAAAACCCCTAAGAGGACCGGTGAGGAACTGGTGCCAACAACCCCCTTTAGCTCTTATACTTCATGGGTAAACAACCCCCCTGGCTCGGCGACTATGGCCGCATCTGAACGAGATCACTGGACTTCTCTGTACGAGATCCCAACACCAAAAAATCGAACAGATATGCACCACAGCGCACCTCACCTTCTAACATGCCACCCCTAAATCCAACCCTGGCTTATATCATGCCAGATCCTCAACTGATATGTTTCCCCTTATCATGCACACTGGGCTGCCTTTAGCAGTTACTGGGCTCGCACACACACTTATTGCTACATCCTATCAAAATTGAAATATTCTTAGCTACAAAATTTCATTTAAGTTAAAAATCCACAGCTATTTTCCAAAAAATCAAATTAAAATCTTTTATCTAAATCGAATAATTCTCTTCATTATTTTTTATTATTAGAAAATAAACAAGTTGAACAATTATTAAAAACATGAACATCCTTATCCTAACATGTGATTACACCTATATTCTAAACAATACAATTCAATAAAAAACGATTAGTACACACCAACAATAACAATCAAAATCCAAAAACATCCATTAGATGGCAGGCATAAAATCAAATTTTTTTTTTTCAAAAAATTTTAAATTCAAAAAATTTAAATTCATTAAAAAATATATATATTTTTCTTTATCATTTTCAAAATTGTTTAAATTTATTGAAATTAATTCAAAAGCAAGATCGGCATTACTTCCTTGCCAACACTGGTCTAGTATCGAACATCACCTATCAGCTGATCAAACTGGGTCAAGTCAAGAACCTTGACCTACATAAATTATACACAAGTTACATCTGAAAATACCTTGAACATCTGTAAAATTCTATCTTTGAACACAAAATAAAATAAAATAAAACATTTAAAATAACAAAATATTATTATGATTAACAATAAAATTGATCTTTAAATTACTCAAAATAAACACTTATAGCTTTACATTTTCAAGTTCTACTAAAATTGTCACTGGTTTCAATCAAAATTTTATATTCTTACTATAAATCTCTTTTCTTTACTATTCTCAATTTCCTTTACTTTGGGTGGTGTAATGATTTATACTAACTTGATCTGCCACTTGGCAGGTATACATATATAATCTTTCTCACTCTGACTCTAATACCACTAACAACTTTAACTATCAGGACACCCATCTCTATCAAAACATCTACCAAACAATTCTCTAAACCCAACTTACTACTACTCAATTCGCATCATTCTCTCGATATAAAAAAAAATATTCTCTGACCCTTTGTACTTAGGATAAGTGTTTCCCCCCAAAAGCTCATTCCCTTAATCTGGTCCCTGGATTCTACCTAAGGCAACCCCTTCCCGCCAATCGGTCCCTTCCCGTCCCAACCACTTTTGTTGTGGACTCCTACACTACACTATCCCCTCTTACAAAATTACCATCCCCAAATTAACACTCTTATTACCTCACTTCAACTACAAAATAACATCATCATTTATAAACATCAATATATCAATCATTACTCTACATATATTCCCCATAACTACTGTGTCAACATCAATACTTCTCAAATTCTATTACATTACCTCACAACAACATTGTATTCATTCAAAACAACATTATTCTCTCTATTACCACTTTAAACTCAACTTGGACTGATCTACATGTCCCAACAAAATACTAATCACCCAAAATCTATCTTTTGCTATATTTTTCACAAATCATTAAAATCTCAACTCTATCAAATTACTTTCCTTATCATTTAAAATAGCATCTGTAACACATTAACACATCATATTTAACATTAATTACCTTGGACATTAGTAAACAATTTATCAGTGATATTCTATTACTGATCAGCTGACATTCCTAGCAAGGTGAATGACCTCACTGCAAACACATTTCAATATTATACACATTCTATGAAATACATATTTTTAGCAATCCTTACATCTACCATACTACACATCATTGTTTCCCCTCTTTCTGACTCTGGTACAATTATGTAAACCGCCTGCCGGTCAGTCTAGTTATTTACTTTGTTATACTCATTTCAAAATTACACAATTATATAAAACACATTTTTATCAATTCTTACCCCTAACACAATAAAATAATACATTTATAAAACAGAATAAACACAGTATACTGAACGTATGAACACCTATTTATCAAAGCGTAATACAAGCATTTTATTAGAGCAAAAGTGAGTTATCATCTTTAATTTACCAAATATAAATTCGTTGCTCACCTGAGCAACCCCCCAATCCACACACACTATTGTATTTTCTGTTGGACTGTGACGCCCATTGACCTACACAAGGACTGCATAGTTGGAGGAATTGAACATCTCCGTGTCCTTGCTTCGGCGTTACATTTTAAAGATTTTAGGTATCGACATACCTTCGTTTTATAGTTACAAGCCCTTAAAACGGGTCTACCACCTGGCTATGCTGTCCCTACTCGGACAGAGTGGCAGCCGCTGTTCCATAGTTCCGGGATTTCCCCTAGTTTCACCCCCCTGTTAATTTCTAATATCAACCAATTTCAAGCCAGCTATGGTCAAGTGACTTGATTATGGCCATAGCTGACCGCTAGCCAAAACCACGATTAGTGCTGGTAAGGCAGTAATCGCCTGAAAAGTCGGGGAAATCAAACTTTAACTTCAATGCATGTTATACTCATCACTAGTTACACAGCACAAAAGTCTATCAGGGTACAATTATGTAATTGTACAAAAAGTTGTGCCGTGCATTTTCGCCACTTTGGCCTCCGATGGAGGTAACACTCCCTGTTACCCCCAACCCATTCCACTATCTACTGGGGCACATGCCACCCCAGCAATAGCACGTTAATAGCTAACTTAAACTTTATATAAAACATTATAATGTGAAATTCTCATTTTATACATCAACATTTAAATTATTCATCACTGTCTACAATTAGATTACTGAAAGTTTTTCAAATTTAGTATTAACATTTATTTTCCATTACTTTTCAGTTATTATGACCTTTTAAATTATTATCTCAAGTTGTTTTCATTATTGAAGTTAAAATTCTTTCATTTGAGTTAAACATCTGTAAACATTTTATTATCTCTGACTGGTATCATAAAATTTTATACTTACAGTCCATTATTCACATACTGACATACACAAAATATACACATCATACACCCCAATAACGCCACGTAACCTCTGAAACATTTAATCACAGTGTTATTTCCTATCAAACAATTTAACATTTATTTATTAATTAATTATCAAATTCATATCTCCTGAAATACTTTAAATCCATTAGAAAAAATTCAATCATATAACATTCAAATCAATCAAAAACATTTAAATATTTCAAATCATTTTAATTAAATTAATTATTGAAAATACAAGTTCCATTGCTATCAAAACAATTACAATTCGCTAATTACTGTCTCCAAAATTAATTTTGTTATTTATTTAGATTGCAAATATTATTATTATCACAACCATTGCTACTACATATACACATTGTTTACCTGACATCCTACAATACACACAAATTCACTACACTTATTTACAATTCTTCATCATTGATTACTCAGTTATATCACACTTCAATGTCCAAGGTTGCGAGGTCAAAACCATAAAACAATATATTTAAAATTGTCCATTGATTGTTTTATAGTTTACCCTCCATCGTCAAAAATTAATCTTGGTTTCAAGTAACAATTTTCAATTTCATGTACACACATATGAGTATCTTGTGTGTCATAACCATAAAAATCAAATTCATTCGTTTTATCACAATAATCATGAACCAAGTCAACCTTAAGTATTTCTGTCAAGTCTCCATTAGTAAATATATTCATTATCGGGTCAGTTATTTTTTCATCATAAATCAAATGGTTATTATTTAAACATACTTCTAACCTTACTTTCCACTCATCATAATCTCTCTTTAAATTATATACTTCTATCTCTTTATCAACACACAACTCTCTATCTAAATTTCTCTCACCATAACACCATATCACACTCTCAATATCATTCCACACAGAGGGGACAAACTTATACAAAACTGGGAAACAAAAATCTTCTATTAACACGGGACTCTTGCCCTTCAAAAACAACACTTGTGACCACCCTGGTTCATCATAAATGAGGGGAAAATTTACCCTCTGCCCCCATTCTACCACTATACTATCTTTCCACTTTCTCTCTGACTCATAAACATATTAACATTCCATTATTACATTCTACAATTTCGTCAGTACTCTCACTATTTATTTTCAACGTATCACTCTCTGATACTACCTTTTTAATTACATTACCATTCTCAATATTATTTTCTACATCATCATTATCATTGGTTAACTTATTCTCTGGTACCACATTTTTATACATCTCATTACAATTTTCATTTGTATTACATTACTCTTGTTTGGATTCATCACACCCACTCCCATTCTCTCAATACTCCGTTCTAATTTATTCAAACTATTTCTTATTATTTCCTGAGTATTTTTACGTCTATTAATTTCTCGAATATCATTTTTTAATTCATCAATTTTGTCATTCTGTATATCTAATTTCTCATTAACACTACTTTTAAATGCTTGAATTTCGTTTTTCTGTTCATTAAGCTTACTATCAATTTTATTAAATTTAACGTCAGAATCACTCTTTTGTTCTTTATTTTGTTCTTTTAATTCGTTTAAATTACTACTTATATTTTCGGACATTGTTTTTATCAGATTGAACATATCGTCCATCGACAACTCTTTTGCTTTATTTATTACAGGAGTAAATTCTGCTTTTGCTCCACTCATTATTACCGATTGCGTCAAATTATTCTCGTCTATCAGGCTTGGAGTTGTCTCCATTCCTGAATCATTTATATTATCTGATTCATTTAAAACGCTTTCTTTGACCACATTAGGGTCTGGATGAATTTCTCCCTCCCCCGTGACAGTTACGTCAATCATACTAACTTTATCTCCGTATTCCATTTTGATCTTATTTCTGAGATTTTGCTCTACATAAAATTTCAATCTAATTTGTAAATGTTGTACAATTTAATATAGTATAATCTAAGTATCCCTTAGCTACACCTTAACATCATTTATATGTAATTAGTACTCATTTCCATTTAACCTCCAAATCACGCTTGCATCTTATTTGTAGGTGCGGATTTTGTTTTAAATTTTTTAATTTATAAAATCGTCCCTGTTCAAAAGCCATTTGTTATGTTAATTAATCTATTAAAATATAAATATACATAATTTATTCACCACCTACCTGTAAAGTTTTATCTGGTTCCAGGATTCACGCACGAACGTAAGATGCTAACGTGGTTTATAGGTTATGGAAATCATTTGCGTAACTCATGTTTGAAGAGAATTAAATTCTTTTAATGAGCAATTATTGCAACTTGGTACGGTTATTTTCCAATAAAATTTATCAAATTAAATCAAAATTTTCTTACACATTTTTTCTTTTTGTAACACATCTTATATTGTTATAATTAAGAATCTACACCTTATATCTAGGAAGACTGCCCAGTCTGCTCTCTCTCTCTCTCTCTCATTCATATTAATTTAGAATACCCCTTTACATAGATATCCACCCCATTATTATTGAAATTTAAACATATACCATTGCCGGCACGAGGCGTCCGCGCAACCTCGATTTATTCCATATATAACTTCATAGACGTCCAACAAAATAGATTTTTGTGGTCCTTACGTTGCACACTATCACCACTGTCGCATTATTGTTAATTCAACTCACTCTTTTATTTGAATTTTATAAATTTTGAAAGAGCCCCTTGGGGGTTGTACCTGCCCAGGCACTGTCTGTAGTCGGACTGGGAAGAGTGGATCTACCTTCACTGCCAACTGGATTACGTCTTTTTAGGTGGAAAACAAAGCCTTGTATTTCGTCGCCACAGCTGTGTCCCATTTAACCCATGCAGTTTCGGGCGTGTTGGTTGTAGATGATATTTGTTCAGCACTGGTTGACGTCACAAAAAAGGTTTGGCTTAAGACTCACATCCGTCAGCCTGGACCATGTGCTCGTACAGTTTTTTGTCTCTAGCCATTTTTAGTTTTACAGTTCAGCGTCGGTCCGCGCACATGCTCGTTGGTGCGTGCGGACGCGGACGTCACACAAACATGAAGTTCTTAGAAATGACGCCTTGATGCATTCTTTCGTACTGATTGCACAACTGCTAAGGCATATTGCTCCTTTGTTAGAACACTGTTTCAATTCAACACGTGGCCTGGTCACAGATGGAAATTATTTTTATGAATATTTTTAACAAATCCCAAAAATTTAATAAAATGAAAATATCCCTCAAAAACGTCACGTTACAATAGTCCTCGAAATATTCACTTCTCAGTCTCACAGGATTTGGATTCTTATTTTGCCAAACATTATGCCACTGACTTGTTATAATATTATTAATAACATGCCAATAAATAAAACACTGGAAATCATAAAGAAAAAATTAAAAAACAATAATGAAAACAACAGTTTCATAAATAACTTGATTATTATAATAAGAAACATGTAACCAGAATTATTTTACTTTCAATAACAAATATTATACACAAACCAAGGGATTGGCAATGGGTTCACCCATTTCATCAATTATGTCAGAAATTTATATACAGGATTTGGAAAACAAAATTATTTTAGGTATCATAAATGTGCATAAAGTGTTATTATGGGACAGATATGTAGATGATATATTGTTCATATATAATCCTAGCATAAAAAATGAACTTTTAATAATACTAAATAAATTAAATACATACAATGATAATGTGAAGTTTACATTTGAAGAAGAAATAAATAGAAGAATCAATTTTTTTGACATTGATATCAAATTGGAAAAGATAATGAAATAACTACTAATGTATACAGAAAGGAAACAAATAATAATACAACAGTACACAAAGATTCATCGCATCCTTGGATACACAAGGTTAATACATATAACAATATGATTAATAGAGCATACAAATACATAAATAACGAAGACAAATTACATCAGGAACTGAACATCATAAAAGAAATAGCAATAGAAAATGGATATGACAGCAAATTTATAAACAAATTGAATAAAAAATATAAAGAAAAAACAATATTAAACAATAGAACAACATTAGGCAGTATAAATACATGCAAAAAAGAAGAAAATGTAACATACCTAACTTACAAATACACATGTCAAGATCTCCAATACATTATAAAGAATACAAAAGTGGATAAACATAAATATAAATATGCATACAAACCAAATAAAAGTATATATAATATAATAATAAATAGAAAAGACTGTGATGTATACAAATTAAGTGGAATATAAGAATAAAATGTAATAACTGTGACTACATATACATCGGAAGAACACGTAGAAATTTCAAACAGAGATTTATGGAACATTTCAGAGCTTTTAATAATAATAAAACGGGAATCTCCAACATAGCAGATCACCTTATTAGTATGAATCATAGTATAACAAATATAACCAACAATATGGAAATAGTGGAAATAAACAATAATAAAAATGACATTATACAGTTAGAAAAATTATATATATACCTTCATAAAAAATATGACAAATTGATGAATCAACAGACAATATTTGAAAATGATCAATTATTTCAATACATATCTGGCTTGGTTTCACCCAATAATGATGGCAGTGGAAAGTTCAAAATGAAGTACATTAAGAGATAATAGACACAGTTAACAACAGTTATACTTTTAAAGGAAAACATCACAACAGGAACATTACAGTGTATGAATTGATGATGAAATTTTAATATTTCAAAAAGGCCTTATTCATTATTTTAAAAAATGTAATTTTACTGATTTTGGTGGTATGTATATAATAGTAAGATTTGGATTCTGTTTAAGCAGACAGAGGCGTAGTTAGGGGGGAGTTGCCCTGGGCAGCAAAGTGAGCGTAGACTTGACAAAATTTTCAGTTTGTAAAAGCACAAACACCTTGTTTCTTTGATATGACTATTCCTTTCATAAAAGAAGCATAACCAGCCAGCTTGCTGTTGTCATACCTTGCATAACAAACAGTATTATTCTATTAAAAATTACGCTGTAATAGAGGCTCTTTGTCCCTCTCTGTACAATACAATATTTCATTCTCTGTGTTCATTATGCTTCAGTTGGTGACGGATGTTTAGTCTATGCAGTCTCTTACCTCGGTGTTTCTAAACAATACATTCTGTTTTAAATAAGTTTTGTTATCTTGCGTGCGAGTGATGAGTAGACATTAAGTCAGTACTGGTTTTTATCAGTGTTCATGCTCTTTGTATTCACTTGCTGTCTCCAATATTTCTTGCGACTTTGTAATGAGTTGTGCCACAAAGGAAAACTGATAATCATACAGCATTAGCTTGTGTAGATATTCTTCATTGTTATTTGTATACAGACGAACGTATTATTTGTAAACATTAATAAACATTACATGGGCTACGTATGTGTAGTTCTCCTGGTTCGAAGCAGCGAATATGTTGATTATCAGTCGTTTATGATTATCTTGAGTGTGTGGTTTGTTTTTGGTTTGTGCGTCTTGTGGCTATATCTATCATACTTCACGTGTATGTTATCATGCACAATTATTGAAAATCAATTTTTTTGATTTTTACTTGAAGCTGATATGAAACGAAGTGAACTCAGTGGCACCCAGTTTCGAAAGAGGAGGGAAGAAAGATAAAAAGCTACAAGTTCCAAAGAGTTTATGAAGTTTTTTATTCAAGGAAAATCTAACCATGGATGTCAAAATATTACAATTAACAAGGAATCAACTTGTGATTGTACAATTAATGTTGTTAGCGACGAGTGTGTTGATAAATACAGTAAAGTTAATGACGTGAATACTTCAAACTGTGAAAGTGTCAAAGTACAGTTACAAGATTCAGTTGGTTCTAGTACCATGGTTGATGTTGCATCGTGCAGTCTTGAAATTACAGGCGATGAAGGATAGAACATTACTAGCAACAATATAGACCGTGTTCTCGGTGCTGCTCTACAATATATGGGAATTTGGCCAAGCAAAATATATCAATCCTTCTGAGATATAATAGTGAATAGAGCATGTAAGTTGCAGAACAAGGACAGCCATTTTCCTGAAGATGAAGATGGATGATCCTTAAACAAGTACTGGTTTGATAAAACCTTGCAAAATGGCGAAAAGATAAATCCCACTTGGATGTGTTTTTCTCCAACTAAAAAATCTCTATTTTGTTTTTGTTGGACTTTATATCCACAAAAAAACTATCAAAGAAGCCAGTTCAATATTGAAATTGGGTTTTCGTCGTGGCGAAAGTTAAATCCTCTTATTCAGGATCATGAAAATAGTCCTGCTCATCAGTCTGAGATTATGGAATGGAAGGAATTGGAACGGTCTTTAAACAGAGGAGGACTTATTGATGATCTACTTCAGGAACAAATGAGTAAAGCAGCTAAGACATGGAAAGAAATCCTCGAACGGGTCATTGCCACAGTACAAACTCTTGCACAACAAAATATTGCACTGAGAGGACATTGAGAGTCAATTACTAACAATCCAAATCCTGGAAACTTTCTGGCTTTGTTAAAATACTTGGCTAAATTTGACCCTGTCATGAGATCTCATTTGGATTCAGTCTGTCGTAAAACTATTCAAAATGAAATAATAAGCCTGTTAGGAGAAAGAGCGCGCAAATATATTATTACTGCATGTAAGAGGGTGAAGTACTTTAGTATTATATCTGACACAACATCAGATGCTGCACATGTAGAACAAATGTCTCAGATTATAAGATTTGTTGAAATTAAACGCAATTCTGTTGATATCAAGGAAGCCTTTATAGATTTTATTCCTTTAGAAGTAAAAACAGCGGAGGGGATCACAGAAGCTATTACAAGTAAACTTGAGAGAGATGGATTGAATCTTAGCGATTGCAGAGGTCAGTCATATGACAATCAAGCAACAATGGCTGGTATCCATTCAGGAGTTCAGAAGAGAATATTAGATTTGAATCTACTAGCTGTGTTTGTTCCCTGTGACAACCATTCACTTAACTTGGTTGGAGTTTATGCAGCTCATGTGAATCTTCAGGCAGTGACATTTTTTGGGACGGTAGAACGTCTATTCACCGTTTTTTTCCTGTTCCACTCATAGATGGAGTGTTCTTAAAGACTTCATAAATATTACACTAGAAGGACATTGTGATACCAGGTGGAGCTCAAAAGCAGATGCGGTGAAAGCAATATCCACTCAGCTAGATGAAATGTTCACTGCACTGGAGAAACTGAGGGATACACCGACTGAAACAATCGATACGAGGGAAGATGCAGCATTAATAATTAATGTAATAGAAAACTTTTTTGTGACCTTTCTCTTTTTCTGGACAGATGTTTTTTCTTCTATGGACAAAATCCATAAAAATCTTGCAGAGCAAAGTAATAAGCTTTATTCAAGCATTGACACTTTTGGAGATGCTAACGGACAAATTAAAAGTTTGGAGAAATTAGCTGTGTCACAATGTCATTTCTAAGGCAGAGCAGGTATGTAATGATTGGGGCGTCAGTATCACAAAAAGGATAAGAAAGAAGCACACTATGCCAGAGGAGTATGCAGACGATTCTCCATCAACCGTTCAGCAAGAAATGCGATGTTCTCTAATAGAAATTTTGGACAAAGTGTCAGTTGAAATTTCAAGCCGTTTCTCTAACATAACAGTTAGAAAAATCCTTTGGGTTCCTCTGTAAATTTGAGGCATACGTAAATGATGGGTGTACACTGTTTAAGGAACAGCTTTCCCAAATCAATATTAAGTGCATAGTGGTTGTAAAACTGTATTCACATGACCTAAACAGTGAAGAATTGTTCAGTGACTTGAAAGACGTACTTTTAATAAAAAGGGAGGAAGTTAATGGAGAACAAATGGACTTTACAACTCAGGGACTGGTACAGTACATTTCTTCAATAGGATTAGAAGCCTACAAAACACTAGCAACAGCTTTAAAAACTTTTCTTACTTTACCAGTGTCTGTGTCTTCTTGTGAAATATTGTTTAGTAAACTTAAATTGATTAATCGTACCTACGATCTACAATATCTCAGGACAGGGTATAAAATCTAGCGATACTTTCAATTGAAAACGACATTGTTTTGTCTTTAGATTATAGTGATTTAATAACCGACTTCCCATCAATTAAGACCAAGAAAGTTACATTTTAGATCGCCTCGTTTTAAATATTTATTAAATATTAAGTGTTTATTAAGAGAAGATGGAACCAGTAACCTGTAATGGTAAGTGATTTATTTTATTACTTTTTATGTAGTTCTTTGTTTAACTTTATGTTGGTTTAAGATATTGTTTTCACGATGCACTTTATTTTCTGTATACCTAAGTTGGCGTCTGGGCCGGCGACTACCTGGGGGTGGCCCGTGTAATCCCCTGGCATTCACAACCGCCCACAGCTGTTTCAATAATGTGTCACCTACTAGCAATGCCACTGAGGGATTTAACTTTTTTAACTGACTCACAATTTCAAATTTTCTTGTACATATTTGAAAAGTTCGGAAAAAATATGAATAATGACACCAAACACGACATTAATAGGTTGGAAAACCAAATTACCATTACAGCATGTTTATAAACAAATGTTCATTTCACGCAACAGTCTACAGACTGGCTAATATTTTGTTCCAGGAAGTGTGATTCATAACGTATAGTTTGTTCTATGGGCAAGGAAAGTTGTTCAGCCTGAAGTGAGTGTTAGCCGGTGTAACGTCGTATCTATTGTAACATCTGTAGTGTTATTAGTTGTAAAGTAATCTAAAGTATTTTATGTCTTAGTCTAAATTATTTTTTTAGTAAGTGTAAATATAATATGTTTCAGCTTTCGATATGCGTTTGTGTGTTTATGTACCATTAAGTGATTAAGTAGTTTTTTTTTTTACTTTATTAACATTTATTTGTAAGTAAAATTTCAATTTATTGAAGTCCATTTGCGACTATGCCACCACCAACAGATAAACGTGGGACACCATCAGTGGCGAAGCTAGTAGTTAATGAATGGGTAGGCAAAAATCTTAACTTAAATTTTTTTTAAGGAATCTGTAAAAGGACGGTGGTTCAAATCGGACGCTGAGGTAGCGTTTGCTGTAAGCGAATGGTTCCACAAACAGCCGTAAAAATTTTACTAGCAGGGAATCTACAGATTAGTGCAACAGTAGGACTCATGCCTTAACATTAATGGAGACTTCTTTTAAAATCGTTGAATAAAAAATGCTTTACAACTCTATACGTCTTTCTATTGAACAATCCTTGTATTAGTCATACACAATAATACAACTGATTGAACTTCAAAATTTTAAACTTGATTAGTTTATATATATATATATATTATAACTCTACTTATATGGGTTATTGTTGTGTCGTATTGTGTATGAGTACCTACCTGCTGCCCGATCTTGCGGATTCTTCCGACTAGGGCGTGTGGATTTTGGATTTGAAGTTCGCAAGCTAGTAATCTCAAATTTATTGCAACAACACACAAAATAGGTTACTTTAAAGGGGGTGAGTTTTGTGAGACTGGTAGGCTTTATCGTACAACAATAAAACACTGTTATATGGGGTAATAAAACGTTGTTTATTACTCCAACAACACACAAGAATAAAATGGTTATTATATTATCAATTTCTTACAGTCTAAACAATGAAACAATGTTGACCAATGTTTTTCGATTGGTTAATAATTGAAAAGAAACTAAACTCGTTATTTGCCGAGTTAATTGCAATTGAAAATTTAACTAATTGATTGATTTAATTTAATTAAATGGCTTTCACTAAATTGAATTTAACGGTTAATAAAACAAAATATAAAACTCTGAAGTTAATTAGAATAATTTTCAAAAATAAATTATGCGTGACATTCTAATTCACGTCATTTCATTTCTAGTGATTCGACTTCTGTTATACTGCAGTATGAACTAATAATTAGATTGTTAGTTAAGATTTGTATAGCGCTTTTATACTACTTCTATTTCTTAACTACAGCTTACTAATGACATTGACTGCTATACAGATTATCACAATGTATTTATTCTTAATTACTAGAGTCTTTGATTTTTGTATGGCACCTGAATTATTTGAGTTACAATGTTTTTAAATGAAAAGATAGCAAATTTGATGTTGAAAAATAAATAAGTGGATTTTGCTTTCCTGTTATTGAAGAGGATGTCGTTCGATTGTCACTCGTCGATTCCACTCCGTTCGCTAGAGAAAGTAATCTGCTTAGAGCTGCTGGATTCGGTCGTTGAGTTCAAATTCGGCAACACTCTGCTTCCTTGCTGTTCGTGAATATTTTAACGTCTGCGGCTCTCTGCTGGAACTGCTTACTGTCCCTCGTCGATTCGCACGTCGCACGTCAGCGTGTGTGTGTGTGCTTCGTTCGAGTGGTAGCTCTGCTCGTCAGCTGTTCACCAATGATTTAGACGGCCTCTCTGCTGTATTCTTGAAGTCTGGTCTTGAAGTCTGGTGGATCTCTTGCGTGCTTATGACTAGCTGGTAGTACACAATAAGCTTGGTTGATGTACTGAAGAGTATCTCGCCTTTACGCAACAATTACGAGCTATACAGTTGATCTGTATTTAGTGTGTTCGCAATTGCGTGTGTGTTGACCACGTAGAGTCTTCTGATGGATCTTCACCACTATGGTTACGAGACAATCGAAGAATTACGTCTTTACTTCGTGAGTACTGGCAGAAGAGTGATGTTTCAGCCTGAAAACACCGCGCTGGTCGGGGTTTGCGTCAAATGATTTGATTGGCTAACACACTCTCCCTACTACATAAAATTTGAATTCCCTTGGTCCGTGAGAATGAAGTTAGATTCCCACAGACGGAGAATTATTATTATTTTTAATACTATTATCCAGCGGAAATAATTTGTCGGTCCGGATTTCCTGTGCTTATTTAATTTTGCAATATCTTGGTTGCAAACCAAGTAGTGTGAAATCTAAAATATACAATCTGTCAGACATTATTATCTTTATAACATACTAAAATCTTATTAATGTAACTCTATTTTTACAGAAGTTATTCAATTAAATTAATTAACTCTTTCATTTGTTAATTATATTGCGTAAAATTTGCACACGTCATTATTAATATTTCGGCAAACAGTTTGGCTATCTTGGATTTCGCCTTAATTTATTAGTTTCCGAGATATTAATAATTAACAGTTTGGGTGTGGCCCTGCCTTGTACAGCGAGCTGATTACATAACGGCCACGTGTGCGTCGCTTCACCAAGCATTATTTTCATTGCTCTACATACAAATGGAGTTTTGACTGTTATAATTTATTTAAATATGCTTTCAGTATGCAGGCAACATATAACCCCAAATAATTAATATTTGGCGCTGTTATATATTCCCCCACCCGTTTTAAAAAAATGAATGTAATAATTACAGTTATTTTTTTTTTTTTAATCATTACACACGTATTCTGTAATCACTATACTTATTACCTATACATTGTATTACTTATTCAAAAGAAAAACATACATGTGTGTTAATGTTATTCCATTATATACAACTTAATTCTAATACATCTATTAATAATATTATACTTGCAAATTATTGTGTACCAATATTTTTAGAACGGGTATTAGCTAACTGCGGCGGTTAAAAGGTTTGTTTGTAAACAGTGGCACGCGCACGAAAGAATTTGCTGACAGTTTATTTACATTCGTTACCGCCTGCCGCGTAGCTAATTGCTTGACCTACTTTCAAACGTGGGGAGGTAGTTACCGCGTGACGTAAGTATTTCCCGCCGGTGCGTTTGTTTCATTGTGCGCTCCCGTTATTCACCGCGATAGAAAAATATTATTATTAATACACAAGCTATCTACAATTATTATTAATAATATAAAACACAATTAATTTATTTTAATTTCAATTATTATAATACAATTATTAAAATATTATTTTTAAAGTGCATCCAGTATATCATAGGCATTTTTATGGGTGGCTCTACAATATTCCGCTATGTACTCGTCGAATTCGTATGCGTCCCCGGATATGATTTCTACGTCTTCCCACGCTGACTGTGTGGGAACGTCGTCATCACTTTCCTGTTCCACCGGACGTACAATTGTCGGAGCCCATTGTTGTATTGTGTTAACGGCCAACCACGGTTCCGTACCTTCCGGTTGAAATACTTTGTCAACTGGCGTACAAATTTCAGTAGAAAAATCACTTTTCTTAAATCTAGCATTTTTCTTATTTTTACCTACTTTATTTCGATACATTTTAGCATGATTTATGGCGCTTCCACCCTGGAGGCGCCCGTTTCCAAGTTTTTTGGAAACTTACGATTCTTTTTCTTCTCATTGGGGTCTTTATTACTTGGAGTATTGCTGTCTTGCTCTATTGTATCAGTTCTAGCTATCTCAACCGTTTGCATAGCTCTAATCGGGGCCCCATCGTTACCCTTATATTGCCCTTTCGGTCTACCAATATTTTGTTTGCCTTTGTATTCAAAGGTCTTATCTGGGGGTTTTGACGATGTCTGGGGTGGAGTAGAACTGGTACTCGGTCTTTGATCAGGTTGCTGATGATACTGTACCCGCGTATTCTGCCCTTCATTATTTCGGCGAAAATCGGGATTATAACGCCACCCGCCCAAATCAAAAACCGTCTCACTTTGGGACACTAGAATGAGGAGTTCATCGACCGTGCGAATACCCTGCGTGAACACGGCTACTCTTATGTTGTGATTAAAGTGATAGGCAAGTTTCGTGACTATGTCAATCTCCGAAAAATGCTGGGGTTAAATGCTTGGCGCGCTCGACCTGCTGGATTATATAATTTTCCGCGGTAATACCCAGTTTTCTATCAAACCTGCCATACTCCAGTTCATTGCGTAGAAGTCTTTGAGTATGCGAGTTCCAGTACCGGCTTTCAAATTTTTGTTTGAACTCCGCGTATGTGGACACTATCGCGTACAATGTTATACCACTTACGCGCCGAATCACGCATCGCGTTAACTACCCACTGTATTTTGTCTTGATCTTCTAGTCGGGAACCTACTCTAGCCATTTCACTCTCACACGCTAACAAAAATTCAATAGGGTTTTCGTTATTTTCCCCCGTAAAATACACGCGATTTTTCTCGTCAACAGGACCTTGTACTAAAATATTAGGAGCGGACCTCCTCCGTACCTCCTGTCGTACTTTCAAAATCTCGTCGTTTAACGCTTGTAAGGCACTCTCTTTATTAGAGTCAATGTTAGATCGCGTCTCTACAATTGAAGCGTCTAATCTATCTACTCGTCGTTGCGTTTCCGTCACGTCGGCTTGAATCTTTACCTCAAGAGAGTCGACTTTTCTCGCGACGTCTTGCGTTTGTTTTTCGCAGCGGCTAATATGCTCCTTGAACCGGCCCTCCATACGTGTTACTTGTTCAATAAACGATTTTTGCATAGTGGTCTCAAAAACCTTAAACCGTTCATTTATTTTGGTATCGACCGTATTTACTTTTTCAGCGATTTCAGCTACTTTAGTGGTTAACTCGTTTACGCTTTCGTCTATTTTCGCAGTCAATTCTTTACTACTTTCTTTATTACTTTGCTTAATCTCGGCGTTTATGTCAGCGTTACTGTGTTCTAATGCTTCGGTTAGACTAACTCTCTGCGCCTCGATGTTAGACTTTAATTCTGCAATATTTGTCTCAGCATTGGCTGTTATTTGTTCAAATTTCGCGTTAATATTAGCGGTTAATTCGGCATTTGTTTTCTCAAATTTCGCGTTAATATTAGCGGTCAAATCCGCACTCATTTGCGCGTTCATTTGCTGTATTTGTTTAAGTATTTTGTCCATATCCATTTTAAATACACAACAATTTCAAATATAGAATAATTTAAAATACACAGAATAGTTTCAAATACACAAAATAATTTCACTGCTGTACGAGCACCAGTCACAAAACTCTTTGGGGATTTTTCAGTTGGACGCCAGCTGTTTTACGAGTTAAAACAGCAAAGTTTGTTTTAACGTGTAAATTAAATTTTAATTGAATTTAATTTCTGGCCCCACGTGCAAGGCGACATTTATAACTCTACTTATATGCGTTATTGTTGTGTCGTGTTGTGTATGAGTACCTACCTGCTGTCCGATCTTGCGGATTCTTCCGACTAGGGCGTGTGGATTTTGGATTTGAAGTTCGCAAGCTAGTAATATCAAATTTATTGCAACAACACACAAAATAGATTACTTTAAAGGGGGTGAGTTTTGTGAGACTGGTAGGCTTTATCGTACAACAATAAAACACTGTTATATGGGGTAATAAACGTTGTTTATTACTCCAACTACACACAAGAATAAAATGGTTATTATATTATCAATTTCTTACAGATTAAACAATGAAACAATGTTGACCAATGTTTTTCGATTGGTTAATAATTGAAAAGAAACTAAACTCGTTATTTGCCGAGTTAATTGCAATTGAAAATTTAACTAATTGATTGATTTAATTTAATTAAATGGCTTTAACTAAATTGAATTTAACGGTTAATAAAACAAAATATAAAACTCTGAAGTTAATTAGAATAATTTTCAAAAATAAATTATGCGTGACATTCTAATTCACGTCATTTCATTTCTAGTGATTCGACTTCTGTTATACTGCAGTATGAACTAATAATTAGATTGTTAGTTAAGATTTGTATAGCGCTTTTATACTACTTCTATTTCTTAACTACAGCTTACTAATGACTTAGACTGCTATACAGATTATCACAATGTATTTATTCTTAATTACTAGAGTCTTTGATTTCTGTATGGCACCTGAATTATTTGAGTTACAATGTTTTTAAATGAAAAGATAGCAAATTTGATGTTGAAAAATAAATAAGTGGATTTTGCTTTCCTGTTATTGAAGAGGATGTCGTTCCGATTGTCCCTCGTCGATTCCACTCCGTTCGCTAGAGAAAGTAATCTGCTTAGAGCTGCTGGATTCGGTCGTTGAGTTCAAATTCGGCAACACTCTGCTTCCTTGCTGTTCGTGAATATTTTAACGTCTGCGGCTCTCTGCTGGAACTGGTTACTGTCCCTCGTCGATTCGCACGTCGCACGTCAGCGTGTGTGTGTGTGCTTCGTTCGAGTGGTAGCTCTGCTCGTCAGCTGTTCACCAATGATTTAGACGGCCTCTCTGCTGTATTCTTGAAGTCTGGTCTTGAAGTCTGGTGGATCTCTTGCGTGCTTATGACTAGCTGGTAGTACACAATAAGCTTGGTTGATGTACTGAAGAGTATCTCGCCTTTACGCAACAATTACGAGCTATACAGTTGATCTGTATTTAGTGTGTTCGCAATTGCGTGTGTGTTGACCACGTAGAGTCTTCTGATGGATCTTCACCACTATGGTTACGAGACAATCGAAGAATTACGTTTTTACTTCGTGAGTACTGGCAGAAGAGTGATGTTTCAGCCTGAAAACACCGCGCTGGTCGGGGTTTGCGTCAAATGATTTGATTGGCTGACACACTCTCCCTACTACATAAAATTTGAATTCCCTTGGTCCGTGAGAATGAAGTCAGATTCCCACAGACGGAGAATTATTATTATTTTTAATAATATTATCCAGCGGAAATAATTTGTCGGTCCGGATTTCCTGTGCTTATTTAATTTTGCAATATCTTGGTTGCAAACCAAGTTGTGTGAAATCTAAAATATACAATCTGTCAGACATTATTATCTTTATAACATACTAAAATCTCATTAATGTAACTCTATTTTTACAGAAGTTATTCAATTAAATTAATTAACTCTTTCATTTGTTAATTATATTGCGTAAAATTTGCACACGTCATTATTAATATTTCGGCAAACATTTTGGCTATCTTGGATTTCGCCTTAATTTATTAGTTTCCGAGATATTAATAATTAACAGTTTGAGTGTGGCCCTGCCTTGTACAGCGAGCTGATTACATATCGGCCACGTGTGCGTCGCTTCACCAAGCATTATTTTCATTGCTCTACATACAAATGGAGTTTTGACTGTTATAATTTATTTAAATATGCTTTCAGTATGCAGGCAACATATAACCCCAAATAATTAATATTTGGCGCTGTTATATATTCCCCCACCCGTTTTAAAAAAATGAATGTAATAATTACAGTTATTTTTTTTTTTTAATCATTACACACGTATTCTGTAATCACTATACTTATTACCTATACATTGTATTACTTATTCAAAAGAAAAACATACATGTGTGTTAATGTTATTCCATTATATACAACTTAATTCTAATACATCTATTAATAATATTATACTTGCAAGTTTTTGTGTACCAATATTTTTAGAACGGGTATTAGCTAACAGCGGCGGTTAAAAGGTTTGTTTGTAAACAGTGGCACGCGCACGAAAGAATTTGCTGACAGTTTATTTACATTCGTTATCGCCTGCCGCGTAGCTAATTGCTTGACCTACTTTCAAACGTGGGGAGGTAGTTACCGCGTGACGTAACTATTTCCTGCCGGTGCGTTTGTTTCATTGTACGCTCCCGTTATTCACCGCGATAGAAAAATGTTATTATTAATACACAAGCTATCTACAATTATTATTAATAATATAAAACACAATTAATTTATTTTAATTTTAATTATTATAATACAATTATTAAAATATTATTTTTAAAGTGCATCCAGTATATCATAGGCATTTTTATGGGTGGCTCTACAATATTCCGCTATGTACTCGTCGAATTCGTATGCGTCCCCGGATATGATTTCTACGTCTTCCCACGCTGACTGTGTGGGAACGTCGTCGTCACTTTCCTGTTCCACCGGACGTACAATTGTCGGAGCCCATTGTTGTATTGTGTTGACGGCCAACCACGGTTCCGTACCTTCCGGTTGAAATACTTTGTCAACTGGCGTACAAATTTCAGTAGAAAAATCACTTTTCTTAAATCTAGCATTTTTCTTATTTTTACCTACTTTATTTCGATAGATTTTAGCATGATTTATGGCGCTTCCACCCTGGAGGCGCCCGTTTCCAAGTTTTTTGGAAACTTACGATTCTTTTTCTTCTCATTGGGGTCTTTATTACTTGGAGTATCGCTGTCTTGCTCTATTGTATCAGTTCTAGCTATCTCAACCGTTTGCATAGCTCTAATCGGGGCCCCATCGTTACCCTTATATTGCCCTTTCGGTCTACCAATATTTTGTTTGCCTTTGTATTCAAAGGTCTTATCTGGGGGTTTTGACGATGTCTGGGGTGGAGTAGAACTGGTACTCGGTCTTTGATCAGGTTGCTGATGATACTGTACACGCGTATTCTGCCCTTCATTATTTCGGCGAAAATCGGGATTATAACGCCACCCGCCCAAATCAAAAACCGTCTCACTTTGGGACACTAGAATGAGGAGTTCATCGACCGTGCGAATACCCTGCGTAAACACGGCTACTCTTATGTTGTGATTAAAGTGATAGGCAAGTTTCGTGACTATGTCAATCTCCGAAAAATGCTGGGGTTAAATGCTTGGCGCGCTCGACCTGCTGGATTATATAATTTTCCGCGGTAATACCCAGTTTTCTATCAAACCTGCCATACTCCAGTTCATTGCGTAGAAGTCTTTGAGTATGCGAGTTCCAGTACCGGCTTTCAAATTTTTGTTTGAACTCCGCGTATGTGGACACTCTATCGCGTACAATGTTATACCACTTACGCGCCGAATCACGCATCGCGTTAACTACCCACTGTATTTTGTCTTGATCTTCTAGTCGGTAACCTACTCTAGCCATTTCACTCTCACACGCTAACAAAAATTCAATAGGGTTTTCGTTATTTTCCCCCGTAAAATACACGCGATTTTTCTCGTCAACAGGAACTTGTACCAAAATATTAGGAGCGGACCTCCTCCGTACCTCCTGTCGTACTTTCAAAATCTCGTCGTTTAACGCTTGTAAGACACTCTCTTTATTAGAGTCAATGTTAGATCGCGTCTCTACAATTGAAGCGTCTAATCTATCTACTCGTCGTTGCGTTTCCGTCACGTCGGCTTGAATCTTTACCTCAAGAGTCGACTTTTCTCGCGACGTCTTGCGTTTGTTTTTCGCAGCGGCTAATATGCTCCTTGAACCGGCCCTCCATACGTGTTACTTGTTCAATAAACAATTTTTGCATAGTGGTCTCAAAAACCTTAAACCGTTCATTTATTTTGGTATCGACCGTATTTACTTTTTCAGCGATTTCAGCTACTTTAGTGGTTAACTCGTTTACGCTTTCGTCTATTTTCGCAGTAAATTCTTTACTACTTTCTTTATTACTTTGCTTAATCTCGGCGTTTATGTCAGCGTTACTGTGTTCTAATGCTTCGGTTAGACTAACTCTCTGCGCCTCGATGTTAGACTTTAATTCTGCAATATTTATCTCAGCATTGGCTGTTATTTGTTCAAATTTCGCGTTCATATTAGCGGTTAATTCGGCATTTGTTTCTCAAATTTCGCGTTAATATTAGCGGTCAAATTCGCACTCATTTGCGCGTTCATTTGCTGTATTTGTTTAAGTATTTTGTCCATATCCATTTTAAATACACAACAATTTCAAATATAGAATAATTTAAAATACACAGAATAGTTTCAAATACACAAGATAATTTCACTGCTGTACGAGCACCAGTCACAAAACTCTTTGGGGATTTTTCAGTTGGACGCCAGCTGTTTTACGAGTTAAAACGGCAAAGTTTGTTTTAACGTGTAAATTAAATTTAAATTGAATTTAATTTCTGGCCCCACGTGCAAGGCGACATTTATAACTCTACTTATATGCGTTATTGTTGTGTCGTGTTGTGTATGAGTACCTACCTGCTGTCCGATCTTGCGGATTCTTCCGACTAGGGCGTGTGGATTTTGGATTTGAAGTTCGCAAGCTAGTAATCTCAAATTTATTGCAACAACACACAAAATAGGTTACTTTAAAGGGGGTGAGTTTTGTGAGACTGGTAGGCTTTATCGTACAACAATAAAACACTGTTATATGGGGTAATAAAACGTTGTTTATTACTCCAACAACACACAAGAATAAAATGGTTATTATATTATCAATTTCTTACAGTCTAAACAATGAAACAATGTTGACCAATGTTTTTCGATTGGTTAATAATTGAAAAGAAACTAAACTCGTTATTTGCCGAGTTAATTGCAATTGAAAATTTAACTAATTGATTGATTTAATTTAATTAAATGGCTTTAACTAAATTGAATTTAACGGTTAATAAAACAAAATATAAAACTCTGAAGTTAATTAGAATAATTTTCAAAAATAAATTATGCGTGACATTCTAATTCACGTCACTTCATTTCTAGTGATTCGACTTCTGTTATACTGCAGTATGAACTAATAATTAGATTGTTAGTTAAGATTTGTATAGCGCTTTTATACTACTTCTATTTCTTAACTACAGCTTACTAATGACTTAGACTGCTATACAGATTATCACAATGTATTTATTCTTAATTACTAGAGTCTTTGATTTTTGTATGGCACCTGAATTATTTGAGTTACAATGTTTTTAAATGAAAAGATAGCAAATTTGATGTTGAAAAATAAATAAGTGGATTTTGCTTTCCTGTTATTGAAGAGGATGTCGTTCCGATTGTCCCTCGTCGATTCCACTCCGTTCGCTAGAGAAAGTAATCTGCTTAGAGCTGCTGGATTCGGTCGTTGAGTTCAAATTCGGCAACACTCTGCTTCCTTGCTGTTCATGAATATTTTAACGTCTGCGGCTCTCTGCTGGAACTGGTTACTGTCCCTCGTCGATTCGCACGTCGCACGTCAGCGTGTGTGTGTGTGCTTCGTTCGAGTGGTAGCTCTGCTCGTCAGCTGTTCACCAATGATTTAGACGGCCTCTCTGCTGTATTCTTGAAGTCTGGTCTTGAAGTCTGGTGGATCTCTTGCGTGCTTATGACTAGCTGGTAGTACACAATAAGCTTGGTTGATGTACTGAAGAGTATCTCGCCTTTACGCAACAATTACGAGCTATACAGTTGATCTGTATTTAGTGTGTTCGCAATTGCGTGTGTGTTGACCACGTAGAGTCTTCTGATGGATCTTCACCACTATGGTTACGAGACAATCGAAGAATTACGTCTTTACTTCGTGAGTACTGGCAGAAGAGTGATGTTTCAGCCTGAAAACACCGCGCTGGTCGGGGTTTGCGTCAAATGATTTGATTGGCTGACACACTCTCCCTACTACATAAAATTTGGATTCCCTTGGTCCGTGAGAATGAAGTTAGATTCCCACAGACGGAGAATTATTATTATTTTTAATACTATTATCCAGCGGAAATAATTTGTCGGTCCGGATTTCCTGTGCTTATTAAATTTTGCAATATCTTGGTTGCAAACCAAGTTGTGTGAAATCTAAAATATACAATCTGTCAGAAATTATTATCTTTATAACATACTAAAATCTCATTAATGTAACTCTATTTTTACAGAAGTTATTCAATTAAATTAATTAACTCTTTCATTTGTTAATTATATTGCGTAAAATTTGCACACGTCATTATTAATATTTCGGCAAACATTTTGGCTATCTTGGATTTCGCCTTAATTTATTAGTTTCCGAGATATTAATAATTAACAGTTTGGGTGTGGCCCTGCCTTGTACAACGAGCTGATTACATAACGGCCACGTGTGCGTCGCTTCACCAAACATTATTTTCATTGCTCTACATACAAATGGAGTTTTGACTGTTATAATTTATTTAAATATGCTTTCAGTATGCAGGCAACATATAACCAAAAATAATTAATATTTGGCGCTGTTATATATTCCCCCACCCGTTTTAAAAAAAATGAATGTAATAATTAGTTATTTTTTTTTTTTAATCATTACACACGTATTCTGTAATCACTATACTTATTACCTATACATTGTATTACTTATTCAAAAGAAAAACATACATGTGTGTTAATGTTATTCCATTATATACAACTTAATTCTAATACATCTATTAATAATATTATACTTGCAAATTATTGTGTACCAATATTTTTAGAACGGGTATTAGCTAACTGCGGCGGTTAAAACTTTTGTTTGTAAACAGTGGCACGCGCACGAAAGAATTTGCTGACAGTTTATTTACATTCGTTATCGCCTGCCGCGTAGCTAATTGCTTGACCTACTTTCAAACGTGGGGAGGTAGTTACCGCGTGACGTAACTATTTCCTGCCGGTGCGTTTGTTTCATTGTACGCTCCCGTTATTCACCGCGATAGAAAAATATTATTATTAATACACAAGTTATCTACAATTATTATTAATAATATAAAACACAATTAATTTATTTTAATTTTAATTATTATAATACAATTATTAAAATATTATTTTTAAAGTGCATCCAGTATATCATAGGCATTTTTATGGGTGGCTCTACAATATTCCGCTATGTACTCGTCGAATTCGTATGCGTCCCCGGATATGATTTCTACGTCTTCCCACGCTGACTGTGTGGGAACGTCGTCATCACTTTCCTGTTCCACCGGACGTACAATTGTCGGAGCCCATTGTTGTATTGTGTTAACGGCCAACCACGGTTCCGTACCTTCCGGTTGAAATACTTTGTCAACTGGCGTACAAATTTCAGTAGAAAAATCACTTTTCTTAAATCTAGCATTTTTCTTATTTTTACCTACTTTATTTCGATACATTTTAGCATGATTTATGGCGCTTCCACCCTGGAGGCGCCCGTTTCAAAGTTTTTTGGAAACTTACGATTCTTTTTCTTCTCATTGGGGTCTTTATTACTTGGAGTATCGCTGTCTTGCTCTATTGTATCAGTTCTAGCTATCTCAACCGTTTGCATAGCTCTAATCGGGGCCCCATCGTTACCCTTATATTGCCCTTTCGGTCTACCAATATTTTGTTTGCCTTTGTATTCAAAGGTCTCATCTGGGGGTTTTGACGATGTCTGGGGTGGAGTAGAACTGGTACTCGGTCTTTGATCAGGTTGCTGATGATACTGTACACGCGTATTCTGCCCTTCATTATTTCGGCGAAAATCGGGATTATAACGCCACCCGCCCAAATCAAAAACCGTCTCACTTTGGGACACTAGAATGAGGAGTTCATCGACCGTGCGAATACCCTGCGTAAACACGGCTACTCTTATGTTGTGATTAAAGTGATAGGCAAGTTTCGTGACTATGTCAATCTCCGAAAAATGCTGGGGTTAAATGCTTGGCGCGCTCGACCTGCTGGATTATATAATTTTCCGCGGTAATACCCAGTTTTCTATCAAACCTGCCATACTCCAGTTCATTGCGTAGAAGTCTTTGAGTATGCGAGTTCCAGTACCGGCTTTCAAATTTTTGTTTGAACTCCGCGTATGTGGACACTCTATCGCGTACAATGTTATACCACTTACGCGCCGAATCACGCATCGCGTTAACTACCCACTGTATTTTGTCTTGATCTTCTAGTCGGGAACCTACTCTAGCCATTTCACTCTCACACGCTAACAAAAATTCAATAGGGTTTTCGTTATTTTCCCCCGTAAAATACACGCGATTTTTCTCGTCAACAGGACCTTGTACCAAAATATTAGGAGCGGACCTCCTCCGTACCTCCTGTCGTACTTTCAAAATCTCGTCGTTTAACGCTTGTAAGACACTCTCTTTATTAGAGTCAATGTTAGATCGCGTCTCTACAATTGAAGCGTCTAATCTATTTACTCGTCGTTGCGTTTCCGTCACGTCGGCTTGAATCTTTACCTCAAGAGAGTCGACTTTTCTCGCTACGTCTTGCGTTTGTTTTTCGCAGCAGCTAATATGCTCCTTGAACCGGCCCTCCATACGTGTTACTTGTTCAATAAACGATTTTTGCATAGTGGTCTCAAAAACCTTAAACCGTTTATTTATTTTGGTGTCGACCGAATTTACTTTTTCAGCGATTTCAGCTACTTTAGTGGTTAACTCGTTTACGCTTTCGTCTATTTTCGCAGTCAATTCTTTACTACTTTCTTTATTACTTTGCTTAATCTCGGCGTTTATGTCAGCGTTGCTGTGTTCTAATGCTTCGGTTAGACTAACTCTCTGCGCCTCGATGTTAGACTTTAATTCTGCAATATTTATCTCAGCATTGGCTGTTATTTGTTCAAATTTCGCGTTCATATTAGCGGTTAATTCGGCATTTGTTTTCTCAAATTTCGCGTTAATATTAGCGGTCAAATCCGCACTCATTTGCGCGTTCATTTGCTGTATTTGTTTAAGTATTTTGTCCATATCCATTTTAAATACACAACAATTTCAAATATAGAATAATTTAAAATACACAGAATAGTTTCAAATACACAAGATAATTTCACTGCTGTACGAGCACCAGTCGCAAAACTCTTTGGGGATTTTTCAGTTGGACGCCAGCTGTTTTACGAGTTAAAACAGCAAAGTTTGTTTTAACGTGTAAATTAAATTTAAATTGAATTTAATTTCTGGCCCCACGTGCAAGGCGACATTTATAACTCTACTTATATGCGTTATTGTTGTGTCGTGTTGTGTATGAGTACCTACCTGCTGTCCGATCTTGCGGATTCTTCCGACTAGGGCGTGTGGATTTTGGATTTGAAGTTCGCAAGCTAGTAATCTCAAATTTATTGCAACAACACACAAAATAGGTTACTTTAAAGGGGGTGAGTTTTGTGAGACTGGTAGGCTTTATCGTACAACAATAAAACACTGTTATATGGGGTAATAAAACGTTGTTTATTACTCCAACAACACACAAGAATAAAATGGTTATTATATTATCAATTTCTTACAGTCTAAACAATGAAACAATGTTGACCAATGTTTTTCGATTGGTTAATAATTGAAAAGAAACTAAACTCGTTATTTGCCGAGTTAATTTCAATTGAAAATTTAACTAATTGATTGATTTAATTTAATTAAATGGCTTTAACTAAATTGAATTTAACGGTTAATAAAACAAAATATAAAACTCTGAAGTTAATTAGAATAATTTTCAAAAATAAATTATGCGTGACATTCTAATTCACGTCATTTTATTTCTAGTGATTCGACTTCTGTTATACTGCAGTATGAACTAATAATTAGATTGTTAGTTAAGATTTGTATAGCGCTTTTATACTACTTCTATTTCTTAACTACAGCTTACTAATGACTTAGACTGCTATACAGATTATCACAATGTATTTATTCTTAATTACTAGAGTCTTTGATTTTTGTATGGCACCTGAATTATTTGAGTTACAATGTTTTTAAATGAAAAGATAGCAAATTTGATGTTGAAAAATAAATAAGTGGATTTTGCTTTCCTGTTATTGAAGAGGATGTCGTTCCGATTGTCCCTCGTCGATTCCACTCCGTTCGCTAGAGAAAGTAATCTGCTTAGAGCTGCTGGATTCGGTCGTTGAGTTCAAATTCGGCAACACTCTGCTTCCTTGCTGTTCGTGAATATTTTAACGTCTGCGGCTCTCTGCTGGAACTGGTTACTGTCCCTCGTCGATTCGCACGTCGCACGTCAGCGTGTGTGTGTGTGCTTCGTTCGAGTGGTAGCTCTGCTCGTCAGCTGTTCACCAATGATTTAGACGGCCTCTCTGCTGTATTCTTGAAGTCTGGTCTTGAAGTCTGGTGGATCTCTTGCGTGCTTATGACTAGCTGGTAGTACACAATAAGCTTGGTTGATGTACTGAAGAGTATCTCGCCTTTACGCAACAATTACGAGCTATACAGTTGATCTGTATTTAGTGTGTTCGCAATTGCGTGTGTGTTGACCACGTAGAGTCTTCTGATGGATCTTCACCACTATGGTTACGAGACAATCGAAGAATTACGTCTTTACTTCGTGAGTACTGGCAGAAGAGTGATGTTTCAGCCTGAAAACACCGCGCTGGTCGGGGTTTGCGTCAAATGATTTGATTGGCTGACACACTCTCCCTACTACATAAAATTTGGATTCCCTTGGTCCGTGAGAATGAAGTTAGATTCCCACAGACGGAGAATTATTATTATTTTTAATACTATTATCCAGCGGAAATAATTTGTCGGTCCGGATTTCCTGTGCTTATTAAATTTTGCAATATCTTGGTTGCAAACCAAGTTGTGTGAAATCTAAAATATACAATCTGTCAGAAATTATTATCTTTATAACATACTAAAATCTCATTAATGTAACTCTATTTTTACAGAAGTTATTCAATTAAATTAATTAACTCTTTCATTTGTTAATTATATTGCGTAAAATTTGCACACGTCATTATTAATATTTCGGCAAACATTTTGGCTATCTTGGATTTCG
The DNA here is from genome assembly GCA_034769895.1 of Magicicada septendecula. Classification (NCBI taxonomy): domain Eukaryota; kingdom Metazoa; phylum Arthropoda; class Insecta; order Hemiptera; family Cicadidae; genus Magicicada; species Magicicada septendecula. Next base: position 13,386,847 of record CM068371.1, on the reverse strand, counting down.
CCTTAATTTATTAGTTTCCGAGATATTAATAATTAACAGTTTGGGTGTGGCCCTGCCTTGTACAACGAGCTGATTACATAACGGCCACGTGTGCGTCGCTTCACCAAACATTATTTTCATTGCTCTACATACAAATGGAGTTTTGACTGTTATAATTTATTTAAATATGCTTTCAGTATGCAGGCAACATATAACCAAAAATAATTAATATTTGGCGCTGTTATATATTCCCCCACCCGTTTTAAAAAAAATGAATGTAATAATTAGTTATTTTTTTTTTTTAATCATTACACACGTATTCTGTAATCACTATACTTATTACCTATACATTGTATTACTTATTCAAAAGAAAAACATACATGTGTGTTAATGTTATTCCATTATATACAACTTAATTCTAATACATCTATTAATAATATTATACTTGCAAATTATTGTGTACCAATATTTTTAGAACGGGTATTAGCTAACTGCGGCGGTTAAAACTTTTGTTTGTAAACAGTGGCACGCGCACGAAAGAATTTGCTGACAGTTTATTTACATTCGTTATCGCCTGCCGCGTAGCTAATTGCTTGACCTACTTTCAAACGTGGGGAGGTAGTTACCGCGTGACGTAACTATTTCCTGCCGGTGCGTTTGTTTCATTGTACGCTCCCGTTATTCACCGCGATAGAAAAATATTATTATTAATACACAAGTTATCTACAATTATTATTAATAATATAAAACACAATTAATTTATTTTAATTTTAATTATTATAATACAATTATTAAAATATTATTTTTAAAGTGCATCCAGTATATCATAGGCATTTTTATGGGTGGCTCTACAATATTCCGCTATGTACTCGTCGAATTCGTATGCGTCCCCGGATATGATTTCTACGTCTTCCCACGCTGACTGTGTGGGAACGTCGTCATCACTTTCCTGTTCCACCGGACGTACAATTGTCGGAGCCCATTGTTGTATTGTGTTAACGGCCAACCACGGTTCCGTACCTTCCGGTTGAAATACTTTGTCAACTGGCGTACAAATTTCAGTAGAAAAATCACTTTTCTTAAATCTAGCATTTTTCTTATTTTTACCTACTTTATTTCGATACATTTTAGCATGATTTATGGCGCTTCCACCCTGGAGGCGCCCGTTTCAAAGTTTTTTGGAAACTTACGATTCTTTTTCTTCTCATTGGGGTCTTTATTACTTGGAGTATCGCTGTCTTGCTCTATTGTATCAGTTCTAGCTATCTCAACCGTTTGCATAGCTCTAATCGGGGCCCCATCGTTACCCTTATATTGCCCTTTCGGTCTACCAATATTTTGTTTGCCTTTGTATTCAAAGGTCTCATCTGGGGGTTTTGACGATGTCTGGGGTGGAGTAGAACTGGTACTCGGTCTTTGATCAGGTTGCTGATGATACTGTACACGCGTATTCTGCCCTTCATTATTTCGGCGAAAATCGGGATTATAACGCCACCCGCCCAAATCAAAAACCGTCTCACTTTGGGACACTAGAATGAGGAGTTCATCGACCGTGCGAATACCCTGCGTAAACACGGCTACTCTTATGTTGTGATTAAAGTGATAGGCAAGTTTCGTGACTATGTCAATCTCCGAAAAATGCTGGGGTTAAATGCTTGGCGCGCTCGACCTGCTGGATTATATAATTTTCCGCGGTAATACCCAGTTTTCTATCAAACCTGCCATACTCCAGTTCATTGCGTAGAAGTCTTTGAGTATGCGAGTTCCAGTACCGGCTTTCAAATTTTTGTTTGAACTCCGCGTATGTGGACACTCTATCGCGTACAATGTTATACCACTTACGCGCCGAATCACGCATCGCGTTAACTACCCACTGTATTTTGTCTTGATCTTCTAGTCGGGAACCTACTCTAGCCATTTCACTCTCACACGCTAACAAAAATTCAATAGGGTTTTCGTAATTTTCCCCCGTAAAATACCCGCGATTTTTCTCGTCAACAGGACCTTGTACCAAAATATTAGGAGCGGACCTCCTCCGTACCTCCTGTCGTACTTTCAAAATCTCGTCGTTTAACGCTTGTAAGACACTCTCTTTATTAGAGTCAATGTTAGATCGCGTCTCTACAATTGAAGCGTCTAATCTATCTACTCGTCGTTGCGTTTCCGTCACGTCGGCTTGAATCTTTACCTCAAGAGAGTCGACTTTTCTCGCTACGTCTTGCGTTTGTTTTTCGCAGCAGCTAATATGCTCCTTGAACCGGCCCTCCATACGTGTTACTTGTTCAATAAACGATTTTTGCATAGTGGTCTCAAAAACCTTAAACCGTTTATTTATTTTGGTGTCGACCGAATTTACTTTTTCAGCGATTTCAGCTACTTTAGTGGTTAACTCGTTTACGCTTTCGTCTATTTTCGCAGTCAATTCTTTACTACTTTCTTTATTACTTTGCTTAATCTCGGCGTTTATGTCAGCGTTGCTGTGTTCTAATGCTTCGGTTAGACTAACTCTCTGCGCCTCGATGTTAGACTTTAATTCTGCAATATTTATCTCAGCATTGGCTGTTATTTGTTCAAATTTCGCGTTCATATTAGCGGTTAATTCGGCATTTGTTTTCTCAAATTTCGCGTTAATATTAGCGGTCAAATCCGCACTCATTTGCGCGTTCATTTGCTGTATTTGTTTAAGTATTTTGTCCATATCCATTTTAAATACACAACAATTTCAAATATAGAATAATTTAAAATACACAGAATAGTTTCAAATACACAAGATAATTTCACTGCTGTACGAGCACCAGTCGCAAAACTCTTTGGGGATTTTTCAGTTGGACGCCAGCTGTTTTACGAGTTAAAACAGCAAAGTTTGTTTTAACGTGTAAATTAAATTTAAATTGAATTTAATTTCTGGCCCCACGTGCAAGGCGACATTTATAACTCTACTTATATGCGTTATTGTTGTGTCGTGTTGTGTATGAGTACCTACCTGCTGTCCGATCTTGCGGATTCTTCCGACTAGGGCGTGTGGATTTTGGATTTGAAGTTCGCAAGCTAGTAATCTCAAATTTATTGCAACAACACACAAAATAGGTTACTTTAAAGGGGGTGAGTTTTGTGAGACTGGTAGGCTTTATCGTACAACAATAAAACACTGTTATATGGGGTAATAAAACGTTGTTTATTACTCCAACAACACACAAGAATAAAATGGTTATTATATTATCAATTTCTTACAGTCTAAACAATGAAACAATGTTGACCAATGTTTTTCGATTGGTTAATAATTGAAAAGAAACTAAACTCGTTATTTGCCGAGTTAATTTCAATTGAAAATTTAACTAATTGATTGATTTAATTTAATTAAATGGCTTTAACTAAATTGAATTTAACGGTTAATAAAACAAAATATAAAACTCTGAAGTTAATTAGAATAATTTTCAAAAATAAATTATGCGTGACATTCTAATTCACGTCATTTTATTTCTAGTGATTCGACTTCTGTTATACTGCAGTATGAACTAATAATTAGATTGTTAGTTAAGATTTGTATAGCGCTTTTATACTACTTCTATTTCTTAACTACAGCTTACTAATGACTTAGACTGCTATACAGATTATCACAATGTATTTATTCTTAATTACTAGAGTCTTTGATTTTTGTATGGCACCTGAATTATTTGAGTTACAATGTTTTTAAATGAAAAGATAGCAAATTTGATGTTGAAAAATAAATAAGTGGATTTTGCTTTCCGGTTATTGAAGAGGATGTTGTTCCGATTGTCCCTCATCGATTCCACTCCGTTCGCTAGAGAAAGTAATCTGCTTAGAGCTGCTGGATTCGGTCGTTGAGTTCAAATTCGGCAACACTCTGCTTCCTTGCTGTTCGTGAATATTTTAACGTCTGCGGCTCTCTGCTGGAACTGGTTACTGTCCCTCGTCGATTCGCACGTCGCACGTCAGCGTGTGTGTGTGTGTGTGTGCTTCGTTCGAGTGGTAGCTCTGCTCGTCAGCTGTTCACCAATGATTTAGACGGCCTCTCTGCTGTATTCTTGAAGTCTGGTCTTGAAGTCTGGTGGATCTCTTGCGTGCTTATGACTAGCTGGTAGTACACAATAAGCTTGGTTGATGTACTGAAGAGTATCTCGCCTTTACGCAACAATTACGAGCTATACAGTTGATCTGTATTTATTGTGTTCGCAATTTCGTGTGTGTTGACCACGTAGAGTCTTCTGATGGATCTTCACCACTATGGTTACGAGACAATCGAAGAATTACGTCTTTACTTCGTGAGTACTGGCAGAAGAGTGATATTTCAGCCTGAAAACACCGCGCTGGTCGGGGTTTGCGTCAAATGATTTGATTGGCTGACACACTCTCCCTACTACATAAAATTTGAATTCCCTTGGTCCGTGAGAATGAAGTTAGATTCCCACAGACGGAGAATTATTATTATTTTTAATACTATTATCCAGCGGAAATAAGTTGTCGGTCCGGATTTCCTGTGCTTATTTAATTTTGCAATATCTTGGTTGCAAACCAAGTTGTGTGAAATCTAAAATATACAATCTGTCAGAAATTATTATCTTTATAACATACTAAAATCTCATTAATGTAACTCTATTTTTACAGAAGTTATTCAATTAAATTAATTAACTCTTTCATTTGTTAATTATATTGCGTAAAATTTGCACACGTCATTATTAATATTTCGGCAAACATTTTGGCTATCTTGGATTTCGCCTTAATTTATTAGTTTCCGAGATATTAATAATTAACAGTTTGGGTGTGGCCCTGCCTTGTACAACGAGCTGATTACATAACGGCCACGTGTGCGTCGCTTCACCAAGCATTATTTTCATTGCTCTACATACAAATGGTGTTTTGACTGACATAATTTATTTAAATATGCTTTCAGTATGCAGGCAACATATAACCAAAAATAATTAATATTTGGCGCTGTTATATATTCCCCCACCCGTTTAAAAAAAAATGAATGTAATAATTACAGTTATTTTTTTTTTTAATCATTACACACGTATTCTGTAATCACTATACTTATTACCTATACATTGTATTACTTATTCAAAAGAAAAACATACATGTGTGTTAATGTTATTCCATTATATACAACTTAATTCTAATACATCTATTAATAATATTATACTTGCAAATTATTGTGTACCAATATTTTTAGAACGGGTATTAGCTAACTGCGGCGGTTAAAAGGTTTGTTTGTAAACAGTGGCACGCGCACGAAAGAATTTGCTGACAGTTTATTTACATTCGTTACCGCCTGTCGCGTAGCTAATTGCTTGACCTACTTTCAAACGTGGGGAGGTAGTTACCGCGTGACGTAACTATTTCCTGCCGGTGCGTTTGTTTCATTGTACGCTCCCGTTATTCACCGCGATAGAAAAATATTATTATTAATACACAAGCTATCTACAATTATTATTAATAATATAAAACACAATTAATGTATTTTAATTTTAATTATTATAATACAATTATTAAAATATTATTTTTAAATTGCATCCAGTATATCATAGGCATTTTTATGGGTGGCTCTACAATATTCCGCTATGTACTCGTCGAATTCGTATGCGTCCCCGGATATGATTTCTACGTCTTCCCACGCTGACTGTGTGGGAACGTCGTCATCACTTTCCTGTTCCACCGGACGTACAATTGTCGGAGCCCATTGTTGTATTGTGTTAACGGCCAACCACGGTTCCGTACCTTCCGGTTGAAATACTTTGTCAACTGGCGTACAAATTTCAGTAGAAAAATCACTTTTCTTAAATCTAGCATTTTTCTTATTTTTACCTACTTTATTTCGATACATTTTAGCATGATTTATGGCGCTTCCACCCTGGAGGCGCCCGTTTCCAAGTTTTTTGGAAACTTACGATTCTTTTTCTTCTCATTGGGGTCTTTATTACTAGGAGTATCGCTGTCTTGCTCTATTGTATCAGTTCTAGCTATCTCAACCGTTTGCATAGCTCTAATCGGGGCCCCATCGTTACCCTTATATTGCCCTTTCGGTCTACCAATATTTTGTTTGCCTTTGTATTCAAAGGTCTTGTCTGGGGTTTTTTGACGATGTCTGGGGTGGAGTAGAACTGGTACTCGGTCTTTGATCAGGTTGCTGATGATACTGTACCCGCGTATTCTGCCCTTCATTATTTCGGCGAAAATCGGGATTATAACTCCACCCGCCCAAATCAAAAACCGTCTCACTTTGGGACACTAGAATGAGGAGTTCATCGACCGTGCGAATACCCTGCGTAAACACGGCTACTCTTATGTTGTGATTAAAGTGATAGGCAAGTTTCGTGACTATGTCAATCTCCGAAAAATGCTGGGGTTAAATGCTTGGCGCGCTCGACCTGCTGGATTATATATATTTCCGCGGTAATACCCAGTTTTCTATCAAACCTGCCATACTCCAGTTCATTGCGTAGAAGTCTTTGAGTATGCGAGTTCCAGTACCGGCTTTCAAATTTTTGTTTGAACTCCGCGTATGTGGACACTCTATCGCGTACAATGTTATACCACTTACGCGCCGAATCACGCATCGCGTTAACTACCCACTGTATTTTGTCTTGATCTTCTAGTCGGGAACCTACTCTAGCCATTTCACTCTCACACGCTAACAAAAATTCAATAGGGTTTTCGTTATTTTCCCCCGTAAAATACACGCGATTTTTCTCGTCAACAGGACCTTGTACCAAAATATTAGGAGCGGACCTCGTCCGTACCTCCTGTCGTACTTTCAAAATCTCGTCGTTTAACGCTTGTAAGACACTCTCTTTATTAGAGTCAATGTTAGATCGCGTCTCTACAATTGAAGCGTCTAATCTATTTACTCGTCGTTGCGTTTCCGTCACGTCGGCTTGAATCTTTACCTCAAGAGAGTCGACTTTTCTCGCGACGTCTTGCGTTTGTTTTTCGCAGCGGCTAATATGCTCCTTGAACCGGCCCTCCATACGTGTTACTTGTTCAATAAACGATTTTTGCATAGTGGTCTCAAAAACCTTAAACCGTTCATTTATTTTGGTATCGACCGTATTTACTTTTTCAGCGATTTCAGCTACTTTAGTGGTTAACTCGTTTACGCTTTCGTCTACTTTCGCAGTCAATTCTTTACTACTTTCTTTATTACTTTGCTTAATCTCGGCGTTTATGTCAGCGTTACTGTGTTCTAATGCTTCGGTTAGACTAACTCTCTGCGCCTCGATGTTAGACTTTAATTCTGCAATATTTATCTCAGCATTGGCTGTTATTTGTTCAAATTTCGCGTTCATATTAGCGGTTAATTCGGCATTTGTTTTCTCAAATTTCGCGTTAATATTAGCGGTCAAATCCGCACTCATTTGCGCGTTCATTTGCTGTATTTGTTTAAGTATTTTGTCCTTATCCATTTTAAATACACAACAATTTCAAATATAGAATAATTTAAAATACACAGAATAGTTTCAAATACACAAGATAATTTCACTGCTGTACGAGCACCAGTCACAAAACTCTTTGGGGATTTTTCAGTTGGACGCCAGCTGTTTTACGAGTTAAAACAGCAAAGTTTGTTTTAACGTGTAAATTAAATTTAAATTGAATTTAATTTCTGGCCCCACGTGCAAGGCGACATTTATAACTCTACTTATATGCGTTATTGTTGTGTCGTGTTGTGTATGAGTACCTACCTGCTGTCCGATCTTGCGGATTCTTCCGACTAGGGCGTGTGGATTTTGGATTTGAAGTTCGCAAGCTAGTAATCTCAAATTTATTGCAACAACACACAAAATAGGTTACTTTAAAGGGGGTGAGTTTTGTGAGACTGGTAGGCTTTATCGTACAACAATAAAACACTGTTATATGGGGTAATAAAACGTTGTTTATTACTCCAACAACACACAAGAATAAAATGGTTATTATATTATCAATTTCTTACAGTCTAAACAATGAAACAATGTTGACCAATGTTTTTCGATTGGTTAATAATTGAAAAGAAACTAAACTCGTTATTTGCCGAGTTAATTGCAATTGAAAATTTAACTAATTGATTGATTTAATTTAATTAAATGGCTTTAACTAAATTGAATTTAACGGTTAATAAAACAAAATATAAAACTCTGAAGTTAATTAGAATAATTTTCAAAAATAAATTATGCGTGACATTCTAATTCACGTCATTTTATTTCTAGTGATTCGACTTCTGTTATACTGCAGTATGAACTAATAATTAGATTGTTAGTTAAGATTTGTATAGCGCTTTTATACTACTTCTATTTCTTAACTACAGCTTACTAATGACTTAGACTGCTATACAGATTATCACAATGTATTTATTCTTAATTACTAGAGTCTTTGATTTTTGTATGGCACCTGAATTATTTGAGTTACAATGTTTTTAAATGAAAAGATAGCAAATTTGATGTTGAAAAATAAATAAGTGGATTTTGCTTTCCTGTTATTGAAGAGGATGTCGTTCCGATTGTCCCTCATCGATTCCACTCCGTTCGCTAGAGAAAGTAATCTGCTTAGAGCTGCTGGATTCGGTCGTTGAGTTCAAATTCGGCAACACTCTGCTTCCTTGCTGTTCGTGAATATTTTAACGTCTGCGGCTCTCTGCTGGAACTGGTTACTGTCCCTCGTCGATTCGCACGTCGCACGTCAGCGTGTGTGTGTGTGTGTGTGCTTCGTTCGAGTGGTAGCTCTGCTCGTCAGCTGTTCACCAATGAATTAGACGGCCTCTCTGCTGTATTCTTGAAGTCTGGTCTTGAAGTCTGGTGGATCTCTTGCGTGCTTATGACTAGCTGGTAGTACACAATAAGCTTGGTTGATGTACTGAAGAGTATCTCGCCTTTACGCAACAATTACGAGCTATACAGTTGATCTGTATTTAGTGTGTTCGCAATTGCGTGTGTGTTGACCACGTAGAGTCTTCTGATGGATCTTCACCACTATGGTTACGAGACAATCGAAGAATTACGTCTTTACTTCGTGAGTACTGGCAGAAGAGTGAATTTTCAGCCTGAAAACACCGCGCTGGTCGGGGTTTGCGTCAAATGATTTGATTGGCTGACAAACTCTCCCTACTACATAAAATTTGAATTCTCTCGGTCCGTGAGAATGAAGTTAGATTCCCACAGACGGAGAATTATTATTATTTTTAATACTATTATCCAGCGGAAATAATTTGTCGGTCCGGATTTCCTGTGCTTATTTAATTTTGCAATATCTTGGTTGCAAACCAAGTTGTGTGAAATCTAAAATATACAATCTGTCAGAAATTATTATCTTTATAACATACTAAAATCTCATTAACGTAACTCTATTTTTACAGAAGTTATTCAATTAAATTAATTACTCTTTTATTTGTTAGTTATATTGCGTAAAATTTGCACACGTCATTATTAATATTTCGGCAAACATTTTGGCTATCTTGGATTTCGCCTTAATTTATTAGTTTCCGAGATATTAATAATTAACAGTTTGGGTGTGGCCCTGCCTTGTACAACGAGCTGATTACATAACGGCCACGTGTGCGTCGCTTCACCAAGCATTATTTTCATTGCTCTACATACAAATGGAGTTTTGACTGATATAATTTATTTAAATATGCTTTCAGTATGCAGGCAACATATAACCAAAAATAATTAATATTTGGCGCTGTTATATATTCCCCCACCCGTTTTAAAAAAAATGAATGAAATAATTACAGTTATTTTTTTTTTTAATCATTACACACGTATTCTGTAATCACTATACTTATTACCTATACATTGTATTACTTATTCAAAAGAAAAACATACATGTGTGTTAATGTTATTCCATTATATACAACTTAATTCTAATACATCTATTAATAATATTATACTTGCAAATTATTGTGTACCAATATTTTTAGAACGGGTATTAGCTAACTGCGGCGGTTAAAACGTTTGTTTGTAAACAGTGGCACGCGCACGAAAGAATTTGCTGACAGTTTATTTACATTCGTTACCGCCTGCCGCGTAGCTAATTGCTTGACCTACTTTCAAACGTGGGGAGGTAGTTACCGCGTGACGTAACTATTTCCTGCCGGTGCGTTTGTTTCATTGTACGCTCCCGTTATTCACCGCGATAGAAAAATATTATTATTAATACACAAGCTATCTACAATTATTATTAATAAAATAAAACACAATTAATTTATTTTAATTTTAATTATTATAATAGAATTATTAAAATATTATTTTTAAATTGCATCCAGTATATCATAGGCATTTTTATGGGTGGCTCTACAATATTCCGCTATGTACTCGTCGAATTCGTATGCGTCCCCGGATATGATTTCTACGTCTTCCCACGCTGACTGTGTGGGAACGTCGTCATCACTTTCCTGTTCCACCGGACGTACAATTGTCGGAGCCCATTGTTGTATTGTGTTAACGGCCAACCACGGTTCCGTACCTTCCGGTTGAAATACTTTGTCAACTGGCGTACAAATTTCAGTAGAAAAATCACTTTTCTTAAATCTAGCATTTTTCTTATTTTTACCTACTTTATTTCGATACATTTTAGCATGATTTATGGCGCTTCCACCCTGGAGGCGCCCGTTTCAAAGTTTTTTGGAAACTTACGACTCTTTTTCTTCTCATTGGGGTCTTTATTACTTGGAGTGTCGCTGTCTTGCTCTATTGTATCAGTTCTAGCTATCTCAACCGTTTGCATAGCTCTAATCGGGGCCCCATCGTTACCCTTATATTGCCCTTTCGGTCTACCAATATTTTGTTTGCCTTTGTATTCAAAGGTCTTATCTGGGGGTTTTGACGATGTCTGGGGTGGAGTAGAACTGGTACTCGGTCTTTGATCAGGTTGCTGATGATACTGTACCCGCGTATTCTGCCCTTCATTATTTCGGCGAAAATCGGGATTATAACGCCACCCGCCCAAATCAAAAACCGTCTCACTTTGGGACACTAGAATGAGGAGTTCATCGACCGTGCGAATACCCTGCGTAAACACGGCTACTCTTATGTTGTGATTAAAGTGATAGGCAAGTTTCGTGACTATGTCAATCTCCGAAAAATGCTGGGGTTAAATGCTTGGCGCGCTCGACCTGCTGGATTATATAATTTTCCGCGGTAATACCCAGTTTTCTATCAAACCTGCCATACTCCAGTTCATTGCGTAGAAGTCTTTGAGTATGCGAGTTCCAGTACCGGCTTTCAAATTTTTGTTTGAACTCCGCGTATGTGGACACTCTATCGCGTACAATGTTATACCACTTACGCGCCGAATCACGCATCGCGTTAACTACCCACTGTATTTTGTCTTGATCTTCTAGTCGGTAACCTACTCTAGCCATTTCACTCTCACACGCTAACAAAAATTCAATAGGGTTTTCGTTATTTTCCCCCGTAAAATACACGCGATTTTTCTCGTCAACAGGACCTTGTACCAAAATATTAGGAGCGGACCTCCTCCGTACCTCCTGTCGTACTTTCAAAATCTCGTCGTTTAACGCTTGTAAGACACTCTCTTTATTAGAGTCAATGTTAGATCGCGTCTCTACAATTGAAGCGTCTAATCTATCTACTCGTCGTTGCGTTTCCGTCACGTCGGCTTGAATCTTTACCTCAAGAGAGTCGACTTTTCTCGCGACGTCTTGCGTTTGTTTTTCGCAGCGGCTAATATGCTCCTTGAACCGGCCCTCCATACGTGTTACTTGTTCAATAAACGATTTTTGCATAGTGGTCTCAAAAACCTTAAACCGTTCATTTATTTTGGTATCGACCGTATTTACTTTTTCAGCGATTTCAGCTACTTTAGTGGTTAACTCGTTTACGCTTTCGTCTACTTTCGCAGTCAATTCTTTACTACTTTCTTTATTACTTTGCTTAATCTCGGCGTTTATGTCAGCGTTACTGTGTTCTAATGCTTCGGTTAGACTAACTCTCTGCGCCTCGATGTTAGACTTTAATTCTGCAATATTTATCTCAGCATTGGCTGTTATTTGTTCAAATTTCGCGTTCATATTAGCGGTTAATTCGGCATTTGTTTTCTCAAATTTCGCGTTAATATTAGCGGTCAAATCCGCACTCATTTGCGCGTTCATTTGCTGTATTTGTTTAAGTATTTTGTCCTTATCCATTTTAAATACACAACAATTTCAAATATAGAATAATTTAAAATACACAGAATAGTTTCAAATACACAAGATAATTTCACTGCTGTACGAGCACCAGTCACAAAACTCTTTGGGGATTTTTCAGTTGGACGCCAGCTGTTTTACGAGTTAAAACAGCAAAGTTTGTTTTAACGTGTAAATTAAATTTAAATTGAATTTAATTTCTGGCCCCACGTGCAAGGCGACATTTATAACTCTACTTATATGCGTTATTGTTGTGTCGTGTTGTGTATGAGTACCTACCTGCTGTCCGATCTTGCGGATTCTTCCGACTAGGGCGTGTGGATTTTGGATTTGAAGTTCGCAAGCTAGTAATCTCAAATTTATTGCAACAACACACAAAATAGGTTACTTTAAAGGGGGTGAGTTTTGTGAGACTGGTAGGCTTTATCGTACAACAATAAAACACTGTTATATGGGGTAATAAAACGTTGTTTATTACTCCAACAACACACAAGAATAAAATGGTTATTATATTATCAATTTCTTACAGTCTAAACAATGAAACAATGTTGACCAATGTTTTTCGATTGGTTAATAATTGAAAAGAAACTAAACTCGTTATTTGCCGAGTTAATTGCAATTGAAAATTTAACTAATTGATTGATTTAATTTAATTAAATGGCTTTAACTAAATTGAATTTAACGGTTAATAAAACAAAATATAAAACTCTGAAGTTAATTAGAATAATTTTCAAAAATAAATTATGCGTGACATTCTAATTCACGTCATTTTATTTCTAGTGATTCGACTTCTGTTATACTGCAGTATGAACTAATAATTAGATTGTTAGTTAAGATTTGTATAGCGCTTTTATACTACTTCTATTTCTTAACTACAGCTTACTAATGACTTAGACTGCTATACAGATTATCACAATGTATTTATTCTTAATTACTAGAGTCTTTGATTTTTGTATGGCACCTGAATTATTTGAGTTACAATGTTTTTAAATGAAAAGATAGCAAATTTGATGTTGAAAAATAAATAAGTGGATTTTGCTTTCCTGTTATTGAAGAGGATGTCGTTCCGATTGTCCCTCATCGATTCCACTCCGTTCGCTAGAGAAAGTAATCTGCTTAGAGCTGCTGGATTCGGTCGTTGAGTTCAAATTCGGCAACACTCTGCTTCCTTGCTGTTCGTGAATATTTTAACGTCTGCGGCTCTCTGCTGGAACTGGTTACTGTCCCTCGTCGATTCGCACGTCGCACGTCAGCGTGTGTGTGTGTGTGTGTGCTTCGTTCGAGTGGTAGCTCTGCTCGTCAGCTGTTCACCAATGAATTAGACGGCCTCTCTGCTGTATTCTTGAAGTCTGGTCTTGAAGTCTGGTGGATCTCTTGCGTGCTTATGACTAGCTGGTAGTACACAATAAGCTTGGTTGATGTACTGAAGAGTATCTCGCCTTTACGCAACAATTACGAGCTATACAGTTGATCTGTATTTAGTGTGTTCGCAATTGCGTGTGTGTTGACCACGTAGAGTCTTCTGATGGATCTTCACCACTATGGTTACGAGACAATCGAAGAATTACGTCTTTACTTCGTGAGTACTGGCAGAAGAGTGAATTTTCAGCCTGAAAACACCGCGCTGGTCGGGGTTTGCGTCAAATGATTTGATTGGCTGACAAACTCTCCCTACTACATAAAATTTGAATTCTCTCGGTCCGTGAGAATGAAGTTAGATTCCCACAGACGGAGAATTATTATTATTTTTAATACTATTATCCAGCGGAAATAATTTGTCGGTCCGGATTTCCTGTGCTTATTTAATTTTGCAATATCTTGGTTGCAAACCAAGTTGTGTGAAATCTAAAATATACAATCTGTCAGAAATTATTATCTTTATAACATACTAAAATCTCATTAACGTAACTCTATTTTTACAGAAGTTATTCAATTAAATTAATTACTCTTTTATTTGTTAGTTATATTGCGTAAAATTTGCACACGTCATTATTAATATTTCGGCAAACATTTTGGCTATCTTGGATTTCGCCTTAATTTATTAGTTTCCGAGATATTAATAATTAACAGTTTGGGTGTGGCCCTGCCTTGTACAACGAGCTGATTACATAACGGCCACGTGTGCGTCGCTTCACCAAGCATTATTTTCATTGCTCTACATACAAATGGAGTTTTGACTGATATAATTTATTTAAATATGCTTTCAGTATGCAGGCAACATATAACCAAAAATAATTAATATTTGGCGCTGTTATATATTCCCCCACCCGTTTTAAAAAAAATGAATGAAATAATTACAGTTATTTTTTTTTTTAATCATTACACACGTATTCTGTAATCACTATACTTATTACCTATACATTGTATTACTTATTCAAAAGAAAAACATACATGTGTGTTAATGTTATTCCATTATATACAACTTAATTCTAATACATCTATTAATAATATTATACTTGCAAATTATTGTGTACCAATATTTTTAGAACGGGTATTAGCTAACTGCGGCGGTTAAAACGTTTGTTTGTAAACAGTGGCACGCGCACGAAAGAATTTGCTGACAGTTTATTTACATTCGTTACCGCCTGCCGCGTAGCTAATTGCTTGACCTACTTTCAAACGTGGGGAGGTAGTTACCGCGTGACGTAACTATTTCCTGCCGGTGCGTTTGTTTCATTGTACGCTCCCGTTATTCACCGCGATAGAAAAATATTATTATTAATACACAAGCTATCTACAATTATTATTAATAAAATAAAACACAATTAATTTATTTTAATTTTAATTATTATAATAGAATTATTAAAATATTATTTTTAAATTGCATCCAGTATATCATAGGCATTTTTATGGGTGGCTCTACAATATTCCGCTATGTACTCGTCGAATTCGTATGCGTCCCCGGATATGATTTCTACGTCTTCCCACGCTGACTGTGTGGGAACGTCGTCATCACTTTCCTGTTCCACCGGACGTACAATTGTCGGAGCCCATTGTTGTATTGTGTTAACGGCCAACCACGGTTCCGTACCTTCCGGTTGAAATACTTTGTCAACTGGCGTACAAATTTCAGTAGAAAAATCACTTTTCTTAAATCTAGCATTTTTCTTATTTTTACCTACTTTATTTCGATACATTTTAGCATGATTTATGGCGCTTCCACCCTGGAGGCGCCCGTTTCAAAGTTTTTTGGAAACTTACGATTCTTTTTCTTCTCATTGGGGTCTTTATTACTTGGAGTATCGCTGTCTTGCTCTATTGTATCAGTTCTAGCTATCTCAACCGTTTGCATAGCTCTAATCGGGGCCCCATCGTTACCCTTATATTGCCCTTTCGGTCTACCAATATTTTGTTTGCCTTTGTATTCAAAGGTCTCATCTGGGGGTTTTGACGATGTCTGGGGTGGAGTAGAACTGGTACTCGGTCTTTGATCAGGTTGCTGATGATACTGTACACGCGTATTCTGCCCTTCATTATTTCGGCGAAAATCGGGATTATAACGCCACCCGCCCAAATCAAAAACCGTCTCACTTTGGGACACTAGAATGAGGAGTTCATCGACCGTGCGAATACCCTGCGTAAACACGGCTACTCTTATGTTGTGATTAAAGTGATAGGCAAGTTTCGTGACTATGTCAATCTCCGAAAAATGCTGGGGTTAAATGCTTGGCGCGCTCGACCTGCTGGATTATATAATTTTCCGCGGTAATACCCAGTTTTCTATCAAACCTGCCATACTCCAGTTCATTGCGTAGAAGTCTTTGAGTATGCGAGTTCCAGTACCGGCTTTCAAATTTTTGTTTGAACTCCGCGTATGTGGACACTCTATCGCGTACAATGTTATACCACTTACGCGCCGAATCACGCATCGCGTTAACTACCCACTGTATTTTGTCTTGATCTTCTAGTCGGGAACCTACTCTAGCCATTTCACTCTCACACGCTAACAAAAATTCAATAGGGTTTTCGTTATTTTCCCCCGTAAAATACACGCGATTTTTCTCGTCAACAGGACCTTGTACCAAAATATTAGGAGCGGACCTCCTCCGTACCTCCTGTCGTACTTTCAAAATCTCGTCGTTTAACGCTTGTAAGACACTCTCTTTATTAGAGTCAATGTTAGATCCCGTCTCTACAATTGAAGCGTCTAATCTATTTACTCGTCGTTGCGTTTCCGTCACGTCGGCTTGAATCTTTACCTCAAGAGAGTCGACTTTTCTCGCTACGTCTTGCGTTTGTTTTTCGCAGCAGCTAATATGCTCCTTGAACCGGCCCTCCATACGTGTTACTTGTTCAATAAACGATTTTTGCATAGTGGTCTCAAAAACCTTAAACCGTTTATTTATTTTGGTGTCGACCGAATTTACTTTTTCAGCGATTTCAGCTACTTTAGTGGTTAACTCGTTTACGCTTTCGTCTATTTTCGCAGTCAATTCTTTACTACTTTCTTTATTACTTTGCTTAATCTCGGCGTTTATGTCAGCGTTGCTGTGTTCTAATGCTTCGGTTAGACTAACTCTCTGCGCCTCGATGTTAGACTTTAATTCTGCAATATTTATCTCAGCATTGGCTGTTATTTGTTCAAATTTCGCGTTCATATTAGCGGTTAATTCGGCATTTGTTTTCTCAAATTTCGCGTTAATATTAGCGGTCAAATCCGCACTCATTTGCGCGTTCATTTGCTGTATTTGTTTAAGTATTTTGTCCATATCCATTTTAAATACACAACAATTTCAAATATAGAATAATTTAAAATACACAGAATAGTTTCAAATACACAAGATAATTTCACTGCTGTACGAGCACCAGTCACAAAACTCTTTGGGGATTTTTCAGTTGGACGCCAGCTGTTTTACGAGTTAAAACAGCAAAGTTTGTTTTAACGTGTAAATTAAATTTAAATTGAATTTAATTTCTGGCCCCACGTGCAAGGCGACATTTATAACTCTACTTATATGCGTTATTGTTGTGTCGTGTTGTGTATGAGTACCTACCTGCTGTCCGATCTTGCGGATTCTTCCGACTAGGGCGTGTGGATTTTGGATTTGAAGTTCGCAAGCTAGTAATCTCAAATTTATTGCAACAACACACAAAATAGGTTACTTTAAAGGGGGTGAGTTTTGTGAGACTGGTAGGCTTTATCGTACAACAATAAAACACTGTTATATGGGGTAATAAAACGTTGTTTATTACTCCAACAACACACAAGAATAAAATGGTTATTATATTATCAATTTCTTACAGTCTAAACAATGAAACAATGTTGACCAATGTTTTTCGATTGGTTAATAATTGAAAAGAAACTAAATAAACTCGTTATTTGCCGAGTTAATTTCAATTGAAAATTTAACTAATTGATTGATTTAATTTAATTAAATGGCTTTAACTAAATTGAATTTAACGGTTAATAAAACAAAATATAAAACTCTGAAGTTAATTAGAATAATTTTCAAAAATAAATTATGCGTGACATTCTAATTCACGTCATTTTATTTCTAGTGATTCGACTTCTGTTATACTGCAGTATGAACTAATAATTAGATTGTTAGTTAAGATTTGTATAGCGCTTTTATACTACTTCTATTTCTTAACTACAGCTTACTAATGACTTAGACTGCTATACAGATTATCACAATGTATTTATTCTTAATTACTAGAGTCTTTGATTTTTGTATGGCACCTGAATTATTTGAGTTACAATGTTTTTAAATGAAAAGATAGCAAATTTGATGTTGAAAAATAAATAAGTGGATTTTGCTTTCCGGTTATTGAAGAGGATGTTGTTCCGATTGTCCCTCATCGATTCCACTCCGTTCGCTAGAGAAAGTAATCTGCTTAGAGCTGCTGGATTCGGTCGTTGAGTTCAAATTCGGCAACACTCTGCTTCCTTGCTGTTCGTGAATATTTTAACGTCTGCGGCTCTCTGCTGGAACTGGTTACTGTCCCTCGTCGATTCGCACGTCGCACGTCAGCGTGTGTGTGTGTGTGTGTGCTTCGTTCGAGTGGTAGCTCTGCTCGTCAGCTGTTCACCAATGATTTAGACGGCCTCTCTGCTGTATTCTTGAAGTCTGGTCTTGAAGTCTGGTGGATCTCTTGCGTGCTTATGACTAGCTGGTAGTACACAATAAGCTTGGTTGATGTACTGAAGAGTATCTCGCCTTTACGCAACAATTACGAGCTATACAGTTGATCTGTATTTATTGTGTTCGCAATTTCGTGTGTGTTGACCACGTAGAGTCTTCTGATGGATCTTCACCACTATGGTTACGAGACAATCGAAGAATTACGTCTTTACTTCGTGAGTACTGGCAGAAGAGTGATATTTCAGCCTGAAAACACCGCGCTGGTCGGGGTTTGCGTCAAATGATTTGATTGGCTGACACACTCTCCCTACTACATAAAATTTGAATTCCCTTGGTCCGTGAGAATGAAGTTAGATTCCCACAGACGGAGAATTATTATTATTTTTAATACTATTATCCAGCGGAAATAAGTTGTCGGTCCGGATTTCCTGTGCTTATTTAATTTTGCAATATCTTGGTTGCAAACCAAGTTGTGTGAAATCTAAAATATACAATCTGTCAGAAATTATTATCTTTATAACATACTAAAATCTCATTAATGTAACTCTATTTTTACAGAAGTTATTCAATTAAATTAATTAACTCTTTCATTTGTTAATTATATTGCGTAAAATTTGCACACGTCATTATTAATATTTCGGCAAACATTTTGGCTATCTTGGATTTCGCCTTAATTTATTAGTTTCCGAGATATTAATAATTAACAGTTTGGGTGTGGCCCTGCCTTGTACAACGAGCTGATTACATAACGGCCACGTGTGCGTCGCTTCACCAAGCATTATTTTCATTGCTCTACATACAAATGGTGTTTTGACTGACATAATTTATTTAAATATGCTTTCAGTATGCAGGCAACATATAACCAAAAATAATTAATATTTGGCGCTGTTATATATTCCCCCACCCGTTTAAAAAAAAATGAATGTAATAATTACAGTTATTTTTTTTTTTAATCATTACACACGTATTCTGTAATCACTATACTTATTACCTATACATTGTATTACTTATTCAAAAGAAAAACATACATGTGTGTTAATGTTATTCCATTATATACAACTTAATTCTAATACATCTATTAATAATATTATACTTGCAAATTATTGTGTACCAATATTTTTAGAACGGGTATTAGCTAACTGCGGCGGTTAAAAGGTTTGTTTGTAAACAGTGGCACGCGCACGAAAGAATTTGCTGACAGTTTATTTACATTCGTTACCGCCTGCCGCGTAGCTAATTGCTTGACCTACTTTCAAACGTGGGGAGGTAGTTACCGCGTGACGTAACTATTTCCTGCCGGTGCGTTTGTTTCATTGTACGCTCCCGTTATTCACCGCGATAGAAAAATATTATTATTAATACACAAGCTATCTACAATTATTATTAATAATATAAAACACAATTAATGTATTTTAATTTTAATTATTATAATACAATTATTAAAATATTATTTTTAAATTGCATCCAGTATATCATAGGCATTTTTATGGGTGGCTCTACAATATTCCGCTATGTACTCGTCGAATTCGTATGCGTCCCCGGATATGATTTCTACGTCTTCCCACGCTGACTGTGTGGGAACGTCGTCATCACTTTCCTGTTCCACCGGACGTACAATTGTCGGAGCCCATTGTTGTATTGTGTTAACGGCCAACCACGGTTCCGTACCTTCCGGTTGAAATACTTTGTCAACTGGCGTACAAATTTCAGTAGAAAAATCACTTTTCTTAAATCTAGCATTTTTCTTATTTTTACCTACTTTATTTCGATACATTTTAGCATGATTTATGGCGCTTCCACCCTGGAGGCGCCCGTTTCCAAGTTTTTTGGAAACTTACGATTCTTTTTCTTCTCATTGGGGTCTTTATTACTAGGAGTATCGCTGTCTTGCTCTATTGTATCAGTTCTAGCTATCTCAACCGTTTGCATAGCTCTAATCGGGGCCCCATCGTTACCCTTATATTGCCCTTTCGGTCTACCAATATTTTGTTTGCCTTTGTATTCAAAGGTCTTATCTGGGGTTTTTTGACGATGTCTGGGGTGGAGTAGAACTGGTACTCGGTCTTTGATCAGGTTGCTGATGATACTGTACCCGCGTATTCTGCCCTTCATTATTTCGGCGAAAATCGGGATTATAACTCCACCCGCCCAAATCAAAAACCGTCTCACTTTGGGACACTAGAATGAGGAGTTCATCGACCGTGCGAATACCCTGCGTAAACACGGCTACTCTTATGTTGTGATTAAAGTGATAGGCAAGTTTCGTGACTATGTCAATCTCCGAAAAATGCTGGGGTTAAATGCTTGGCGCGCTCGACCTGCTGGATTATATATATTTCCGCGGTAATACCCAGTTTTCTATCAAACCTGCCATACTCCAGTTCATTGCGTAGAAGTCTTTGAGTATGCGAGTTCCAGTACCGGCTTTCAAATTTTTGTTTGAACTCCGCGTATGTGGACACTCTATCGCGTACAATGTTATACCACTTACGCGCCGAATCACGCATCGCGTTAACTACCCACTGTATTTTGTCTTGATCTTCTAGTCGGGAACCTACTCTAGCCATTTCACTCTCACACGCTAACAAAAATTCAATAGGGTTTTCGTTATTTTCCCCCGTAAAATACACGCGATTTTTCTCGTCAACAGGACCTTGTACCAAAATATTAGGAGCGGACCTCCTCCGTACCTCCTGTCGTACTTTCAAAATCTCGTCGTTTAACGCTTGTAAGACACTCTCTTTATTAGAGTCAATGTTAGATCGCGTCTCTACAATTGAAGCGTCTAATCTATCTACTCGTCGTTGCGTTTCCGTCACGTCGGCTTGAATCTTTACCTCAAGAGAGTCGACTTTTCTCGCGACGTCTTGCGTTTGTTTTTCGCAGCGGCTAATATGCTCCTTGAACCGGCCCTCCATACGTGTTACTTGTTCAATAAACGATTTTTGCATAGTGGTCTCAAAAACCTTAAACCGTTCATTTATTTTGGTATCGACCGTATTTACTTTTTCAGCGATTTCAGCTACTTTAGTGGTTAACTCGTTTACGCTTTCGTCTACTTTCGCAGTCAATTCTTTACTACTTTCTTTATTACTTTGCTTAATCTCGGCGTTTATGTCAGCGTTACTGTGTTCTAATGCTTCGGTTAGACTAACTCTCTGCGCCTCGATGTTAGACTTTAATTCTGCAATATTTATCTCAGCATTGGCTGTTATTTGTTCAAATTTCGCGTTCATATTAGCGGTTAATTCGGCATTTGTTTTCTCAAATTTCGCGTTAATATTAGCGGTCAAATCCGCACTCATTTGCGCGTTCATTTGCTGTATTTGTTTAAGTATTTTGTCCTTATCCATTTTAAATACACAACAATTTCAAATATAGAATAATTTAAAATACACAGAATAGTTTCAAATACACAAGATAATTTCACTGCTGTACGAGCACCAGTCACAAAACTCTTTGGGGATTTTTCAGTTGGACGCCAGCTGTTTTACGAGTTAAAACAGCAAAGTTTGTTTTAACGTGTAAATTAAATTTAAATTGAATTTAATTTCTGGCCCCACGTGCAAGGCGACATTTATAACTCTACTTATATGCGTTATTGTTGTGTCGTGTTGTGTATGAGTACCTACCTGCTGTCCGATCTTGCGGATTCTTCCGACTAGGGCGTGTGGATTTTGGATTTGAAGTTCGCAAGCTAGTAATCTCAAATTTATTGCAACAACACACAAAATAGGTTACTTTAAAGGGGGTGAGTTTTGTGAGACTGGTAGGCTTTATCGTACAACAATAAAACACTGTTATATGGGGTAATAAAACGTTGTTTATTACTCCAACAACACACAAGAATAAAATGGTTATTATATTATCAATTTCTTACAGTCTAAACAATGAAACAATGTTGACCAATGTTTTTCGATTGGTTAATAATTGAAAAGAAACTAAACTCGTTATTTGCCGAGTTAATTGCAATTGAAAATTTAACTAATTGATTGATTTAATTTAATTAAATGGCTTTAACTAAATTGAATTTAACGGTTAATAAAACAAAATATAAAACTCTGAAGTTAATTAGAATAATTTTCAAAAATAAATTATGCGTGACATTCTAATTCACGTCATTTTATTTCTAGTGATTCGACTTCTGTTATACTGCAGTATGAACTAATAATTAGATTGTTAGTTAAGATTTGTATAGCGCTTTTATACTACTTCTATTTCTTAACTACAGCTTACTAATGACTTAGACTGCTATACAGATTATCACAATGTATTTATTCTTAATTACTAGAGTCTTTGATTTTTGTATGGCACCTGAATTATTTGAGTTACAATGTTTTTAAATGAAAAGATAGCAAATTTGATGTTGAAAAATAAATAAGTGGATTTTGCTTTCCTGTTATTGAAGAGGATGTCGTTCCGATTGTCCCTCATCGATTCCACTCCGTTCGCTAGAGAAAGTAATCTGCTTAGAGCTGCTGGATTCGGTCGTTGAGTTCAAATTCGGCAACACTCTGCTTCCTTGCTGTTCGTGAATATTTTAACGTCTGCGGCTCTCTGCTGGAACTGGTTACTGTCCCTCGTCGATTCGCACGTCGCACGTCAGCGTGTGTGTGTGTGTGTGTGCTTCGTTCGAGTGGTAGCTCTGCTCGTCAGCTGTTCACCAATGAATTAGACGGCCTCTCTGCTGTATTCTTGAAGTCTGGTCTTGAAGTCTGGTGGATCTCTTGCGTGCTTATGACTAGCTGGTAGTACACAATAAGCTTGGTTGATGTACTGAAGAGTATCTCGCCTTTACGCAACAATTACGAGCTATACAGTTGATCTGTATTTAGTGTGTTCGCAATTGCGTGTGTGTTGACCACGTAGAGTCTTCTGATGGATCTTCACCACTATGGTTACGAGACAATCGAAGAATTACGTCTTTACTTCGTGAGTACTGGCAGAAGAGTGAATTTTCAGCCTGAAAACACCGCGCTGGTCGGGGTTTGCGTCAAATGATTTGATTGGCTGACAAACTCTCCCTACTACATAAAATTTGAATTCTCTCGGTCCGTGAGAATGAAGTTAGATTCCCACAGACGGAGAATTATTATTATTTTTAATACTATTATCCAGCGGAAATAATTTGTCGGTCCGGATTTCCTGTGCTTATTTAATTTTGCAATATCTTGGTTGCAAACCAAGTTGTGTGAAATCTAAAATATACAATCTGTCAGAAATTATTATCTTTATAACATACTAAAATCTCATTAACGTAACTCTATTTTTACAGAAGTTATTCAATTAAATTAATTACTCTTTTATTTGTTAGTTATATTGCGTAAAATTTGCACACGTCATTATTAATATTTCGGCAAACATTTTGGCTATCTTGGATTTCGCCTTAATTTATTAGTTTCCGAGATATTAATAATTAACAGTTTGGGTGTGGCCCTGCCTTGTACAACGAGCTGATTACATAACGGCCACGTGTGCGTCGCTTCACCAAGCATTATTTTCATTGCTCTACATACAAATGGAGTTTTGACTGATATAATTTATTTAAATATGCTTTCAGTATGCAGGCAACATATAACCAAAAATAATTAATATTTGGCGCTGTTATATATTCCCCCACCCGTTTTAAAAAAAATGAATGAAATAATTACAGTTATTTTTTTTTTTAATCATTACACACGTATTCTGTAATCACTATACTTATTACCTATACATTGTATTACTTATTCAAAAGAAAAACATACATGTGTGTTAATGTTATTCCATTATATACAACTTAATTCTAATACATCTATTAATAATATTATACTTGCAAATTATTGTGTACCAATATTTTTAGAACGGGTATTAGCTAACTGCGGCGGTTAAAACGTTTGTTTGTAAACAGTGGTACGCGCACGAAAGAATTTGCTGACAGTTTATTTACATTCGTTACCGCCTGCCGCGTAGCTAATTGCTTGACCTACTTTCAAACGTGGGGAGGTAGTTACCGCGTGACGTAACTATTTCCTGCCGGTGCGTTTGTTTCATTGTACGCTCCCGTTATTCACCGCGATAGAAAAATATTATTATTAATACACAAGCTATCTACAATTATTATTAATAAAATAAAACACAATTAATTTATTTTAATTTTAATTATTATAATAGAATTATTAAAATATTATTTTTAAATTGCATCCAGTATATCATAGGCATTTTTATGGGTGGCTCTACAATATTCCGCTATGTACTCGTCGAATTCGTATGCGTCCCCGGATATGATTTCTACGTCTTCCCACGCTGACTGTGTGGGAACGTCGTCATCACTTTCCTGTTCCACCGGACGTACAATTGTCGGAGCCCATTGTTGTATTGTGTTAACGGCCAACCACGGTTCCGTACCTTCCGGTTGAAATACTTTGTCAACTGGCGTACAAATTTCAGTAGAAAAATCACTTTTCTTAAATCTAGCATTTTTCTTATTTTTACCTACTTTATTTCGATACATTTTAGCATGATTTATGGCGCTTCCACCCTGGAGGCGCCCGTTTCCAAGTTTTTTGGAAACTTACGATTCTTTTTCTTCTCATTGGGGTCTTTATTACTAGGAGTATCGCTGTCTTGCTCTATTGTATCAGTTCTAGCTATCTCAACCGTTTGCATAGCTCTAATCGGGGCCCCATCGTTACCCTTATATTGCCCTTTCGGTCTACCAATATTTTGTTTGCCTTTGTATTCAAAGGTCTTATCTGGGGTTTTTTGACGATGTCTGGGGTGGAGTAGAACTGGTACTCGGTCTTTGATCAGGTTGCTGATGATACTGTACCCGCGTATTCTGCCCTTCATTATTTCGGCGAAAATCGGGATTATAACTCCACCCGCCCAAATCAAAAACCGTCTCACTTTGGGACACTAGAATGAGGAGTTCATCGACCGTGCGAATACCCTGCGTAAACACGGCTACTCTTATGTTGTGATTAAAGTGATAGGCAAGTTTCGTGACTATGTCAATCTCCGAAAAATGCTGGGGTTAAATGCTTGGCGCGCTCGACCTGCTGGATTATATATATTTCCGCGGTAATACCCAGTTTTCTATCAAACCTGCCATACTCCAGTTCATTGCGTAGAAGTCTTTGAGTATGCGAGTTCCAGTACCGGCTTTCAAATTTTTGTTTGAACTCCGCGTATGTGGACACTCTATCGCGTACAATGTTATACCACTTACGCGCCGAATCACGCATCGCGTTAACTACCCACTGTATTTTGTCTTGATCTTCTAGTCGGGAACCTACTCTAGCCATTTCACTCTCACACGCTAACAAAAATTCAATAGGGTTTTCGTTATTTTCCCCCGTAAAATACACGCGATTTTTCTCGTCAACAGGACCTTGTACCAAAATATTAGGAGCGGACCTCCTCCGTACCTCCTGTCGTACTTTCAAAATCTCGTCGTTTAACGCTTGTAAGACACTCTCTTTATTAGAGTCAATGTTAGATCGCGTCTCTACAATTGAAGCGTCTAATCTATTTACTCGTCGTTGCGTTTCCGTCACGTCGGCTTGAATCTTTACCTCAAGAGAGTCGACTTTTCTCGCGACGTCTTGCGTTTGTTTTTCGCAGCGGCTAATATGCTCCTTGAACCGGCCCTCCATACGTGTTACTTGTTCAATAAACGATTTTTGCATAGTGGTCTCAAAAACCTTAAACCGTTCATTTATTTTGGTATCGACCGTATTTACTTTTTCAGCGATTTCAGCTACTTTAGTGGTTAACTCGTTTACGCTTTCGTCTATTTTCGCAGTCAATTCTTTACTACTTTCTTTATTACTTTGCTTAATCTCGGCGTTTATGTCAGCGTTGCTGTGTTCTAATGCTTCGGTTAGACTAACTCTCTGCGCCTCGATGTTAGACTTTAATTCTGCAATATTTATCTCAGCATTGGCTGTTATTTGTTCAAATTTCGCGTTCATATTAGCGGTTAATTCGGCATTTGTTTCTCAAATTTCGCGTTAATATTAGCGGTCAAATCCGCACTCATTTGCGCGTTCATTTGCTGTATTTGTTTAAGTATTTTGTCCATATCCATTTTAAATACACAACAATTTCAAATATAGAATAATTTAAAATACACAGAATAGTTTCAAATACACAAGATAATTTCACTGCTGTACGAGCACCAGTCACAAAACTCTTTGGGGATTTTTCAGTTGGACGCCAGCTGTTTTACGAGTTAAAACAGCAAAGTTTGTTTTAACGTGTAAATTAAATTTAAATTGAATTTAATTTCTGGCCCCACGTGCAAGGCGACATTTATAACTCTACTTATATGCGTTATTGTTGTGTCGTGTTGTGTATGAGTACCTACCTGCTGTCCGATCTTGCGGATTCTTCCGACTAGGGCGTGTGGATTTTGGATTTGAAGTTCGCAAGCTAGTAATCTCAAATTTATTGCAACAACACACAAAATAGGTTACTTTAAAGGGGGTGAGTTTTGTGAGACTGGTAGGCTTTATCGTACAACAATAAAACACTGTTATATGGGGTAATAAAACGTTGTTTATTACTCCAACAACACACAAGAATAAAATGGTTATTATATTATCAATTTCTTACAGTATAAACAATGAAACAATGTTGACCAATGTTTTTCGATTGGTTAATAATTGAAAAGAAACTAAAGTCGTTATTTGCCGAGTTAATTTCAATTGAAAATTTAACTAATTGATTGATTTAATTTAATTAAATGGCTTTAACTAAATTGAATTTAACGGTTAATAAAACAAAATATAAAACTCTGAAGTTAATTAGAATAATTTTCAAAAATAAATTATGCGTGACATTCTAATTCACGTCATTTTATTTCTAGTGATTCGACTTCTGTTATACTGCAGTATGAACTAATAATTAGATTGTTAGTTAAGATTTGTATAGCGCTTTTATACTACTTCTATTTCTTAACTACAGCTTACTAATGACTTAGACTGCTATACAGATTATCACAATGTATTTATTCTTAATTACTAGAGTCTTTGATTTTTGTATGGCACCTGAATTATTTGAGTTACAATGTTTTTAAATGAAAAGATAGCAAATTTGATGTTGAAAAATAAATAAGTGGATTTTGCTTTCCGGTTATTGAAGAGGATGTTGTTCCGATTGTCCCTCATCGATTCCACTCCGTTCGCTAGAGAAAGTAATCTGCTTAGAGCTGCTGGATTCGGTCGTTGAGTTCAAATTCGGCAACACTCTGCTTCCTTGCTGTTCGTGAATATTTTAACGTCTGCGGCTCTCTGCTGGAACTGGTTACTGTCCCTCGTCGATTCGCACGTCGCACGTCAGCGTGTGTGTGTGTGTGTGTGTGCTTCGTTCGAGTGGTAGCTCTGCTCGTCAGCTGTTCACCAATGATTTAGACGGCCTCTCTGCTGTATTCTTGAAGACTGGTCTTGAAGTCTGGTGGATCTCTTGCGTGCTTATGACTAGCTGGTAGTACACAATAAGCTTGGTTGATGTACTGAAGAGTATCTCGCCTTTACGCAACAATTACGAGCTATACAGTTGATCTGTATTTATTGTGTTCGCAATTTCGTGTGTGTTGACCACGTAGAGTCTTCTGATGGATCTTCACCACTATGGTTACGAGACAATCGAAGAATTACGTCTTTACTTCGTGAGTACTGGCAGAAGAGTGATATTTCAGCCTGAAAACACCGCGCTGGTCGGGGTTTGCGTCAAATGATTTGATTGGCTGACAAACTCTCCCTACTACATAAAATTTGAATTCCCTTGGTCCGTGAGAATGAAGTTAGATTCCCACAGACGGAGAATTATTATTATTTTTAATACTATTATCCAGCGGAAATAAGTTGTCGGTCCGGATTTCCTGTGCTTATTTAATTTTGCAATATCTTGGTTGCAAACCAAGTTGTGTGAAATCTAAAATATACAATCTGTCAGAAATTATTATCTTTATAACATACTAAAATCTCATTAATGTAACTCTATTTTTACAGAAGTTATTCAATTAAATTAATTAACTCTTTCATTTGTTAATTATATTGCGTAAAATTTGCACACGTCATTATTAATATTTCGGCAAACATTTTGGCTATCTTGGATTTCGCCTTAATTTATTAGTTTCCGAGATATTAATAATTAACAGTTTGGGTGTGGCCCTGCCTTGTACAACGAGCTGATTACATAACGGCCACGTGTGCGTCGCTTCACCAAGCATTATTTTCATTGCTCTACATACAAATGGTGTTTTGACTGACATAATTTATTTAAATATGCTTTCAGTATGCAGGCAACATATAACCAAAAATAATTAATATTTGGCGCTGTTATATATTCCCCCACCCGTTTAAAAAAAAATGAATGTAATAATTACAGTTATTTTTTTTTTTAATCATTACACACGTATTCTGTAATCACTATACTTATTACCTATACATTGTATTACTTATTCAAAAGAAAAACATACATGTGTGTTAATGTTATTCCATTATATACAACTTAATTCTAATACATCTATTAATAATATTATACTTGCAAATTATTGTGTACCAATATTTTTAGAACGGGTATTAGCTAACTGCGGCGGTTAAAAGGTTTGTTTGTAAACAGTGGCACGCGCACAAAAGAATTTGCTGACAGTTTATTTACATTCGTTACCGCCTGCCGCGTAGCTAATTGCTTGACCTACTTTCAAACGTGGGGAGGTAGTTACCGCGTGACGTAACTATTTCCTGCCGGTGCGTTTGTTTCATTGTACGCTCCCGTTATTCACCGCGATAGAAAAATATTATTATTAATACACAAGCTATCTACAATTATTATTAATAATATAAAACACAATTAATGTATTTTAATTTTAATTATTATAATACAATTATTAAAATATTATTTTTAAATTGCATCCAGTATATCATAGGCATTTTTATGGGTGGCTCTACAATATTCCGCTATGTACTCGTCGAATTCGTATGCGTCCCCGGATATGATTTCTACGTCTTCCCACGCTGACTGTGTGGGAACGTCGTCATCACTTTCCTGTTCCACCGGACGTACAATTGTCGGAGCCCATTGTTGTATTGTGTTAACGGCCAACCACGGTTCCGTACCTTCCGGTTGAAATACTTTGTCAACTGGCGTACAAATTTCAGTAGAAAAATCACTTTTCTTAAATCTAGCATTTTTCTTATTTTTACCTACTTTATTTCGATACATTTTAGCATGATTTATGGCGCTTCCACCCTGGAGGCGCCCGTTTCCAAGTTTTTTGGAAACTTACGATTCTTTTTCTTCTCATTGGGGTCTTTATTACTAGGAGTATCGCTGTCTTGCTCTATTGTATCAGTTCTAGCTATCTCAACCGTTTGCATAGCTCTAATCGGGGCCCCATCGTTACCCTTATATTGCCCTTTCGGTCTACCAATATTTTGTTTGCCTTTGTATTCAAAGGTCTTATCTGGGGTTTTTTGACGATGTCTGGGGTGGAGTAGAACTGGTACTCGGTCTTTGATCAGGTTGCTGATGATACTGTACCCGCGTATTCTGCCCTTCATTATTTCGGCGAAAATCGGGATTATAACTCCACCCGCCCAAATCAAAAACCGTCTCACTTTGGGACACTAGAATGAGGAGTTCATCGACCGTGCGAATACCCTGCGTAAACACGGCTACTCTTATGTTGTGATTAAAGTGATAGGCAAGTTTCGTGACTATGTCAATCTCCGAAAAATGCTGGGGTTAAATGCTTGGCGCGCTCGACCTGCTGGATTATATATATTTCCGCGGTAATACCCAGTTTTCTATCAAACCTGCCATACTCCAGTTCATTGCGTAGAAGTCTTTGAGTATGCGAGTTCCAGTACCGGCTTTCAAATTTTTGTTTGAACTCCGCGTATGTGGACACTCTATCGCGTACAATGTTATACCACTTACGCGCCGAATCACGCATCGCGTTAACTACCCACTGTATTTTGTCTTGATCTTGTAGTCGGGAACCTACTCTAGCCATTTCACTCTCACACGCTAACAAAAATTCAATAGGGTTTTCGTTATTTTCCCCCGTAAAATACACGCGATTTTTCTCGTCAACAGGACCTTGTACCAAAATATTAGGAGCGGACCTCCTCCGTACCTCCTGTCGTACTTTCAAAATCTCGTCGTTTAACGCTTGTAAGACACTCTCTTTATTAGAGTCAATGTTAGATCGCGTCTCTACAATTGAAGCGTCTAATCTATCTACTCGTCGTTGCGTTTCCGTCACGTCGGCTTGAATCTTTACCTCAAGAGAGTCGACTTTTCTCGCGACGTCTTGCGTTTGTTTTTCGCAGCGGCTAATATGCTCCTTGAACCGGCCCTCCATACGTGTTACTTGTTCAATAAACGATTTTTGCATAGTGGTCTCAAAAACCTTAAACCGTTCATTTATTTTGGTATCGACCGTATTTACTTTTTCAGCGATTTCAGCTACTTTAGTGGTTAACTCGTTTACGCTTTCGTCTACTTTCGCAGTCAATTCTTTACTACTTTCTTTATTACTTTGCTTAATCTCGGCGTTTATGTCAGCGTTACTGTGTTCTAATGCTTCGGTTAGACTAACTCTCTGCGCCTCGATGTTAGACTTTAATTCTGCAATATTTATCTCAGCATTGGCTGTTATTTGTTCAAATTTCGCGTTCATATTAGCGGTTAATTCGGCATTTGTTTTCTCAAATTTCGCGTTAATATTAGCGGTCAAATCCGCACTCATTTGCGCGTTCATTTGCTGTATTTGTTTAAGTATTTTGTCCTTATCCATTTTAAATACACAACAATTTCAAATATAGAATAATTTAAAATACACAGAATAGTTTCAAATACACAAGATAATTTCACTGCTGTACGAGCACCAGTCACAAAACTCTTTGGGGATTTTTCAGTTGGACGCCAGCTGTTTTACGAGTTAAAACAGCAAAGTTTGTTTTAACGTGTAAATTAAATTTAAATTGAATTTAATTTCTGGCCCCACGTGCAAGGCGACATTTATAACTCTACTTATATGCGTTATTGTTGTGTCGTGTTGTGTATGAGTACCTACCTGCTGTCCGATCTTGCGGATTCTTCCGACTAGGGCGTGTGGATTTTGGATTTGAAGTTCGCAAGCTAGTAATCTCAAATTTATTGCAACAACACACAAAATAGGTTACTTTAAAGGGGGTGAGTTTTGTGAGACTGGTAGGCTTTATCGTACAACAATAAAACACTGTTATATGGGGTAATAAAACGTTGTTTATTACTCCAACAACACACAAGAATAAAATGGTTATTATATTATCAATTTCTTACAGTCTAAACAATGAAACAATGTTGACCAATGTTTTTCGATTGGTTAATAATTGAAAAGAAACTAAACTCGTTATTTGCCGAGTTAATTTCAATTGAAAATTTAACTAATTGATTGATTTAATTTAATTAAATGGCTTTAACTAAATTGAATTTAACGGTTAATAAAACAAAATATAAAACTCTGAAGTTAATTAGAATAATTTTCAAAAATAAATTATGCGTGACATTCTAATTCACGTCATTTTATTTCTAGTGATTCGACTTCTGTTATACTGCAGTATGAACTAATAATTAGATTGTTAGTTAAGATTTGTATAGCGCTTTTATACTACTTCTATTTCTTAACTACAGCTTACTAATGACTTAGACTGCTATACAGATTATCACAATGTATTTATTCTTAATTACTAGAGTCTTTGATTTTTGTATGGCACCTGAATTATTTGAGTTACAATGTTTTTAAATGAAAAGATAGCAAATTTGATGTTGAAAAATAAATAAGTGGATTTTGCTTTCCTGTTATTGAAGAGGATGTCGTTCCGATTGTCCCTCATCGATTCCACTCCGTTCGCTAGAGAAAGTAATCTGCTTAGAGCTGCTGGATTCGGTCGTTGAGTTCAAATTCGGCAACACTCTGCTTCCTTGCTGTTCGTGAATATTTTAACGTCTGCGGCTCTCTGCTGGAACTGGTTACTGTCCCTCGTCGATTCGCACGTCGCACGTCAGCGTGTGTGTGTGTGTGTGTGCTTCGTTCGAGTGGTAGCTCTGCTCGTCAGCTGTTCACCAATGAATTAGACGGCCTCTCTGCTGTATTCTTGAAGTCTGGTCTTGAAGTCTGGTGGATCTCTTGCGTGCTTATGACTAGCTGGTAGTACACAATAAGCTTGGTTGATGTACTGAAGAGTATCTCGCCTTTACGCAACAATTACGAGCTATACAGTTGATCTGTATTTAGTGTGTTCGCAATTGCGTGTGTGTTGACCACGTAGAGTCTTCTGATGGATCTTCACCACTATGGTTACGAGACAATCGAAGAATTACGTCTTTACTTCGTGAGTACTGGCAGAAGAGTGAATTTTCAGCCTGAAAACACCGCGCTGGTCGGGGTTTGCGTCAAATGATTTGATTGGCTGACAAACTCTCCCTACTACATAAAATTTGAATTCCCTCGGTCCGTGAGAATGAAGTTAGATTCCCACAGACGGAGAATTATTATTATTTTTAATACTATTATCCAGCGGAAATAATTTGTCGGTCCGGATTTCCTGTGCTTATTTAATTTTGCAATATCTTGGTTGCAAACCAAGTTGTGTGAAATCTAAAATATACAATCTGTCAGAAATTATTATCTTTATAACATACTAA
The DNA here is from genome assembly GCA_034769895.1 of Magicicada septendecula. NCBI lineage: Eukaryota > Metazoa > Arthropoda > Insecta > Hemiptera > Cicadidae > Magicicada > Magicicada septendecula. Next base: position 13,353,970 of record CM068371.1, on the reverse strand, counting down.
AATCTCATTAACGTAACTCTATTTTTACAGAAGTTATTCAATTAAATTAATTACTCTTTTATTTGTTAGTTATATTGCGTAAAATTTGCACACGTCATTATTAATATTTCGGCAAACATTTTGGCTATCTTGGATTTCGCCTTAATTTATTAGTTTCCGAGATATTAATAATTAACAGTTTGGGTGTGGCCCTGCCTTGTACAACGAGCTGATTACATAACGGCCACGTGTGCGTCGCTTCACCAAGCATTATTTTCATTGCTCTACATACAAATGGAGTTTTGACTGATATAATTTATTTAAATATGCTTTCAGTATGCAGGCAACATATAACCAAAAATAATTAATATTTGGCGCTGTTATATATTCCCCCACCCGTTTTAAAAAAAATGAATGAAATAATTACAGTTATTTTTTTTTTTAATCATTACACACGTATTCTGTAATCACTATACTTATTACCTATACATTGTATTACTTATTCAAAAGAAAAACATACATGTGTGTTAATGTTATTCCATTATATACAACTTAATTCTAATACATCTATTAATAATATTATACTTGCAAATTATTGTGTACCAATATTTTTAGAACGGGTATTAGCTAACTGCGGCGGTTAAAACGTTTGTTTGTAAACAGTGGCACGCGCACGAAAGAATTTGCTGACAGTTTATTTACATTCGTTACCGCCTGCCGCGTAGCTAATTGCTTGACCTACTTTCAAACGTGGGGAGGTAGTTACCGCGTGACGTAACTATTTCCTGCCGGTGCGTTTGTTTCATTGTACGCTCCCGTTATTCACCGCGATAGAAAAATATTATTATTAATACACAAGCTATCTACAATTATTATTAATAAAATAAAACACAATTAATTTATTTTAATTTTAATTATTATAATAGAATTATTAAAATATTATTTTTAAATTGCATCCAGTATATCATAGGCATTTTTATGGGTGGCTCTACAATATTCCGCTATGTACTCGTCGAATTCGTATGCGTCCCCGGATATGATTTCTACGTCTTCCCACGCTGACTGTGTGGGAACGTCGTCATCACTTTCCTGTTCCACCGGACGTACAATTGTCGGAGCCCATTGTTGTATTGTGTTAACGGCCAACCACGGTTCCGTACCTTCCGGTTGAAATACTTTGTCAACTGGCGTACAAATTTCAGTAGAAAAATCACTTTTCTTAAATCTAGCATTTTTCTTATTTTTACCTACTTTATTTCGATACATTTTAGCATGATTTATGGCGCTTCCACCCTGGAGGCGCCCGTTTCAAAGTTTTTTGGAAACTTACGACTCTTTTTCTTCTCATTGGGGTCTTTATTACTTGGAGTGTCGCTGTCTTGCTCTATTGTATCAGTTCTAGCTATCTCAACCGTTTGCATAGCTCTAATCGGGGCCCCATCGTTACCCTTATATTGCCCTTTCGGTCTACCAATATTTTGTTTGCCTTTGTATTCAAAGGTCTTATCTGGGGGTTTTGACGATGTCTGGGGTGGAGTAGAACTGGTACTCGGTCTTTGATCAGGTTGCTGATGATACTGTACCCGCGTATTCTGCCCTTCATTATTTCGGCGAAAATCGGGATTATAACGCCACCCGCCCAAATCAAAAACCGTCTCACTTTGGGACACTAGAATGAGGAGTTCATCGACCGTGCGAATACCCTGCGTAAACACGGCTACTCTTATGTTGTGATTAAAGTGATAGGCAAGTTTCGTGACTATGTCAATCTCCGAAAAATGCTGGGGTTAAATGCTTGGCGCGCTCGACCTGCTGGATTATATAATTTTCCGCGGTAATACCCAGTTTTCTATCAAACCTGCCATACTCCAGTTCATTGCGTAGAAGTCTTTGAGTATGCGAGTTCCAGTACCGGCTTTCAAATTTTTGTTTGAACTCCGCGTATGTGGACACTCTATCGCGTACAATGTTATACCACTTACGCGCCGAATCACGCATCGCGTTAACTACCCACTGTATTTTGTCTTGATCTTCTAGTCGGGAACCTACTCTAGCCATTTCACTCTCACACGCTAACAAAAATTCAATAGGGTTTTCGTTATTTTCCCCCGTAAAATACACGCGATTTTTCTCGTCAACAGGACCTTGTACCAAAATATTAGGAGCGGACCTCCTCCGTACCTCCTGTCGTACTTTCAAAATCTCGTCGTTTAACGCTTGTAAGACACTCTCTTTATTAGAGTCAATGTTAGATCGCGTCTCTACAATTGAAGCGTCTAATCTATCTACTCGTCGTTGCGTTTCCGTCACGTCGGCTTGAATCTTTACCTCAAGAGAGTCGACTTTTCTCGCGACGTCTTGCGTTTGTTTTTCGCAGCGGCTAATATGCTCCTTGAACCGGCCCTCCATACGTGTTACTTGTTCAATAAACGATTTTTGCATAGTGGTCTCAAAAACCTTAAACCGTTCATTTATTTTGGTATCGACCGTATTTACTTTTTCAGCGATTTCAGCTACTTTAGTGGTTAACTCGTTTACGCTTTCGTCTATTTTCGCAGTCAATTCTTTACTACTTTCTTTATTACTTTGCTTAATCTCGGCGTTTATGTCAGCGTTACTGTGTTCTAATGCTTCGGTTAGACTAACTCTCTGCGCCTCGATGTTAGACTTTAATTCTGCAATATTTATCTCAGCATTGGCTGTTATTTGTTCAAATTTCGCGTTCATATTAGCGGTTAATTCGGCATTTGTTTTCTCAAATTTCGCGTTAATATTAGCGGTCAAATCCGCACTCATTTGCGCGTTCATTTGCTGTATTTGTTTAAGTATTTTGTCCATATCCATTTTAAATACACAACAATTTCAAATATAGAATAATTTAAAATACACAGAATAGTTTCAAATACACAAGATAATTTCACTGCTGTACGAGCACCAGTCACAAAACTCTTTGGGGATTTTTCAGTTGGACGCCAGCTGTTTTACGAGTTAAAACAGCAAAGTTTGTTTTAACGTGTAAATTAAATTTAAATTGAATTTAATTTCTGGCCCCACGTGCAAGGCGACATTTATAACTCTACTTATATGCGTTATTGTTGTGTCGTGTTGTGTATGAGTACCTACCTGCTGTCCGATCTTGCGGATTCTTCCGACTAGGGCGTGTGGATTTTGGATTTGAAGTTCGCAAGCTAGTAATCTCAAATTTATTGCAACAACACACAAAATAGGTTACTTTAAAGGGGGTGAGTTTTGTGAGACTGGTAGGCTTTATCGTACAACAATAAAACACTGTTATATGGGGTAATAAAACGTTGTTTATTACTCCAACAACACACAAGAATAAAATGGTTATTATATTATCAATTTCTTACAGTCTAAACAATGAAACAATGTTGACCAATGTTTTTCGATTGGTTAATAATTGAAAAGAAACTAAACTCGTTATTTGCCGAGTTAATTGCAATTGAAAATTTAACTAATTGATTGATTTAATTTAATTAAATGGCTTTAACTAAATTGAATTTAACGGTTAATAAAACAAAATATAAAACTCTGAAGTTAATTAGAATAATTTTCAAAAATAAATTATGCGTGACATTCTAATTCACGTCATTTTATTTCTAGTGATTCGACTTCTGTTATACTGCAGTATGAACTAATAATTAGATTGTTAGTTAAGATTTGTATAGCGCTTTTATACTACTTCTATTTCTTAACTACAGCTTACTAATGACTTAGACTGCTATACAGATTATCACAATGTATTTATTCTTAATTACTAGAGTCTTTGATTTTTGTATGGCACCTGAATTATTTGAGTTACAATGTTTTTAAATGAAAAGATAGCAAATTTGATGTTGAAAAATAAATAAGTGGATTTTGCTTTCCTGTTATTGAAGAGGATGTCGTTCCGATTGTCCCTCATCGATTCCACTCCGTTCGCTAGAGAAAGTAATCTGCTTAGAGCTGCTGGATTCGGTCGTTGAGTTCAAATTCGGCAACACTCTGCTTCCTTGCTGTTCGTGAATATTTTAACGTCTGCGGCTCTCTGCTGGAACTGGTTACTGTCCCTCGTCGATTCGCACGTCGCACGTCAGCGTGTGTGTGTGTGCTTCGTTCGAGTGGTAGCTCTGCTCGTCAGCTGTTCACCAATGATTTAGACGGCCTCTCTGCTGTATTCTTGAAGTCTGGTCTTGAAGTCTGGTGGATCTCTTGCGTGCTTATGACTAGCTGGTAGTACACAATAAGCTTGGTTGATGTACTGAAGAGTATCTCGCCTTTACGCAACAATTACGAGCTATACAGTTGATCTGTATTTAGTGTGTTCGCAATTGCGTGTGTGTTGACCACGTAGAGTCTTCTGATGGATCTTCACCACTATGGTTACGAGACAATCGAAGAATTACGTCTTTACTTCGTGAGTACTGGCAGAAGAGTGAATTTTCAGCCTGAAAACACCGCGCTGGTCGGGGTTTTCGTCAAATGATTTGATTGGCTGACAAACTCTCCGTACTACATAAAATTTGAATTCCCTCGGTCCGTGAGAATGAAGTTAGATTCCCACAGACGGAGAATTATTATTATTTTTAATACTATTATCCAGCGGAAATAATTTGTCGGTCCGGATTTCCTGTGCTTATTTAATTTTGCAATATCTTGGTTGCAAACCAAGTTGTGTGAAATCTAAAATATACAATCTGTCAGAAATTATTATCTTTATAACATACTAAAATCTTATTAATGTAACTCTATTTTTACAGAAGTTATTCAATTAAATTAATTAACTCTTTCATTTGTTAATTATATTGCGTAAAATTTGCACACGTCATTATTAATATTTCGGCAAACATTTTGGCTATCTTGGATTTCGCCTTAATTTATTAGTTTCCGAGGTATTAATAATTAACAGTTTGGGTGTGGCCCTGCCTTGTACAACGAGCTGATTACATAACGGCCACGTGTGCGTCGCTTCACCAAGCATTATTTTCATTGCTCTACATACAAATGGAGTTTTGACTGTTATAATTTATTTAAATATGCTTTCAGTATGCAGGCAACATATAACCAAAAATAATTAATATTTGGCGCTGTTATATATTCCCCCACCCGTTTAAAAAAAAATGAATGTAATAATTACAGTTATTTTTTTTTTTTCAATCATTACACACGAATTCTGTAATCACTATACTTATTACCTATACATTGTATTACTTATTCAAAAGAAAAACATACATGTGTGTTAATGTTATTCCATTATATACAACTTAATTCTAATACATTTATTAATAATATTATACTTGCAAATTATTGTGTACCAATATTTTTAGAACGGGTATTAGCTAATTGCGGCGGTTAAAAGGTTTGTTTGTAAACAGTGGTACGCGCACGAAAGAATTTGCTGACAGTTTATTTACATTCGTTATCGCCTGCCGCGTAGCTAATTGCTTGACCTACTTTCAAACGTGGGGAGGTAGTTACCGCGTGACGTAACTATTTCCTGCCGGTGCGTTTGTTTCATTGTACGCTCCCGTTATTCACCGCGATAGAAAAATATTATTATTAATACACAAGCTATCTACAATTATTATTAATAACATAAAACACAATTAATTTATTTTAATTTTAATTATTATAATACAATTATTAAAATATTATTTTTAAAGTGCATCCAGTATATCATAGGCATTTTTATGGGTGGCTCTACAATATTCCGCTATGTACTCGTCGAATTCGTATGCGTCCCCGGATATGATTTCTACGTCTTCCCACGCTGACTGTGTGGGAACGTCGTCGTCACTTTCCTGTTCCACCGGACGTACAATTGTCGGAGCCCATTGTTGTATTGTGTTAACGGCCAACCACGGTTCCGTACCTTCCGGTTGAAATAATTTGTCAACTGGCGTACAAATTTCAGTAGAAAAATCACTTTTCTTAAATCTAGCATTTTTCTTATTTTTACCTACTTTATTTCGATACATTTTAGCATGATTTATGGCGCTTCCACCCTGGAGGCGCCCGTTTCCAAGTTTTTTGGAAACTTACGATTCTTTTTCTTCTCATTGGGGTCTTTATTACTTGGAGTATTGCTGTCTTGCTCTATTGTATCAGTTCTAGCTATCTCAACCGTTTGCATAGCTCTAATCGGGGCCCCATCGTTACCCTTATATTGCCCTTTCGGTCTACCAATATTTTGTTTGCCTTTGTATTCAAAGGTCTTATCTGGGGGTTTTGACGATGTCTGGGGTGGAGTAGAACTGGTACTCGGTCTTTGATCAGGTTGCTGATGATACTGTACCCGCGTATTCTGCCCTTCATTATTTCGGCGAAAATCGGGATTATAACGCCACCCGCCCAAATCAAAAACCGTCTCACTTTGGGACACTAGAATGAGGAGTTCATCGACCGTGCGAATACCCTGCGTAAACACGGCTACTCTTATGTTGTGATTAAAGTGATAGGCAAGTTTCGTGACTATGTCAATCTCCGAAAAATGCTGGGGTTAAATGCTTGGCGCGCTCGACCTGCTGGATTATATAATTTTCCGCGGTAATACCCAGTTTTCTATCAAACCTGCCATACTCCAGTTCATTGCGTAGAAGTCTTTGAGTATGCGAGTTCCAGTACCGGCTTTCAAATTTTTGTTTGAACTCCGCGTATGTGGACACTCTATCGCGTACAATGTTATACCACTTACGCGCCGAATCACGCATCGCGTTAACTACCCACTGTATTTTGTCTTGATCTTGTAGTCGGGAACCTACTCTAGCCATTTCACTCTCACACGCTAACAAAAATTCAATAGGTTTTTCGTTATTTTCCCCCGTAAAATACACGCGATTTTTCTCGTCAACAGGACCTTGTACCAAAATATTAGGAGCGGACCTCCTCCGTACCTCCTGTCGTACTTTCAAAATCTCGTCGTTTAACGCTTGTAAGACACTCTCTTTATTAGAGTCAATGTTAGATCGCGTCTCTACAATTGAAGCGTCTAATCTATTTACTCGTCGTTGCGTTTCCGTCACGTCGGCTTGAATCTTTACCTCAAGAGAGTCGACTTTTCTCGCGACGTCTTGCGTTTGTTTTTCGCAGCGGCTAATATGCTCCTTGAACCGGCCCTCCATACGTGTTACTTGTTCAATAAACGATTTTTGCATAGTGGTCTCAAAAACCTTAAACCGTTCATTTATTTTGGTATCGACCGTATTTACTTTTTCAGCGATTTCAGCTACTTTAGTGGTTAACTCGTTTACGCTTTCGTCTATTTTCGCAGTCAATTCTTTACTACTTTCTTTTTTACTTTGCTTAATCTCGGCGTTTATGTCAGCGTTACTGTGTTCTAATGCTTCGGTTAGACTAACTCTCTGCGCCTCGATGTTAGACTTTAATTCTGCAATATTTATCTCAGCATTGGCTGTTATTTGTTCAAATTTCGCGTTCATATTAGCGGTTAATTCGGCATTTGTTTTCTCAAATTTCGCGTTAATATTAGCGGTCAAATCCGCACTCATTTGCGCGTTCATTTGCTGTATTTGTTTAAGTATTTTGTCCATATCCATTTTAAATACACAACAATTTCAAATATAGAATAATTTAAAATACACAGAATAGTTTCAAATACACAAGATAATTTCACTGCTGTACGAGCACCAGTCACAAAACTCTTTGGGGATTTTTCAGTTGGACGCCAGCTGTTTTACGAGTTAAAACAGCAAAGTTTGTTTTAACGTGTAAATTAAATTTAAATTGAATTTAATTTCTGGCCCCACGTGCAAGGCGACATTTATAACTCTACTTATATGCGTTATTGTTGTGTCGTGTTGTGTATGAGTACCTACCTGCTGTCCGATCTTGCGGATTCTTCCGACTAGGGCGTGTGGATTTTGGATTTGAAGTTCGCAAGCTAGTAATCTCAAATTTATTGCAACAACACACAAAATAGGTTACTTTAAAGGGGGTGAGTTTTGTGAGACTGGTAGGCTTTATCGTACAACAATAAAACACTGTTATATGGGGTAATAAAACGTTGTTTATTACTCCAACAACACACAAGAATAAAATGGTTATTATATTATCAATTTCTTACAGTCTAAACAATGAAACAATGTTGACCAATGTTTTTCGATTGGTTAATAATTGAAAAGAAACTAAACTCGTTATTTGCCGAGTTAATTGCAATTGAAAATTTAACTAATTGATTGATTTAATTTAATTAAATGGCTTTAACTAAATTGAATTTAACTGTTAATAAAACAAAATATAAAACTCTGAAGTTAATTAGAATAATTTTCAAAAATAAATTATGCGTGACATTCTAATTCACGTCATTTCATTTCTAGTGATTCGACTTCTGTTATACTGCAATATGAACTAATAATTAGATTGTTAGTTAAGATTTGTATAGCGCTTTTATACTACTTCTATTTCTTAACTACAGCTTACTAATGACTTAGACTGCTATACAGATTATCACAATGTATTTATTCTTAATTACTAGAGTCTTTGATTTTTGTATGGCACCTGAATTATTTGAGTTACAATGTTTTTAAATGAAAAGATAGCAAATTTGATGTTGAAAAATAAATAAGTGGATTTTGCTTTCCTGTTATTGAAGAGGATGTCGTTCCGATTGTCCCTCGTCGATTCCACTCCGTTCGCTAGAGAAAGTAATCTGCTTAGAGCTGCTGGATTCGGTCGTTGAGTTCAAATTCGGCAACACTCTGCTTCCTTGCTGTTCGTGAATATTTTAACGTCTGCGGCTCTCTGCTGGAACTGGTTACTGTCCCTCGTCGATTCGCACGTCGCACGTCAGCGTGTGTGTGTGTGCTTCGTTCGAGTGGTAGCTCTGCTCGTCAGCTGTTCACCAATGATTTAGACGGCCTCTCTGCTGTATTCTTGAAGTCTGGTCTTGAAGTCTGGTGGATCTCTTGCGTGCTTATGACTAGCTGGTAGTACACAATAAGCTTGGTTGATGTACTGAAGAGTATCTCGCCTTTACGCAACAATTACGAGCTATACAGTTGATCTGTATTTAGTGTGTTCGCAATTGCGTGTGTGTTGACCACGTAGAGTCTTCTGATGGATCTTCACCACTATGGTTACGAGACAATCGAAGAATTACGTCTTTACTTCGTGAGTACTGGCAGAAGAGTGATGTTTCAGCCTGAAAACACCGCGCTGGTCGGGGTTTGCGTCAAATGATTTGATTGGCTAACACACTCTCCCTACTACATAAAATTTGAATTCCCTCGGTCCGTGAGAATGAAGTTAGATTCCCACAGACGGAGAATTAACATTTTTTTTAATACTATTATCCAGCGGAAATAATTTGTCGGTCCGGATTTCCTGTGCTTATTTAATTTTGCAATATCTTGGTTGCAAACCAAGTTGTGTGAAATCTAAAATATACAATCTGTCAGAAATTATTATCTTTATAACATACTAAAATCTTATTAATGTAACTCTATTTTTACAGACGTTATTCAATTAAATTAATTAACTCTTTCATTTGTTAATTATATTGCGTAAAATTTGCACACGTCATTACTAATATTTCGGCAAACATTTTGGCTATCTTGGATTTCGCCTTAATTTATTAGTTTCCGAGATATTAATAATTAACAGTTTGGGTGTGGCCCTGCCTTGTACAACGAGCTGATTACATAACGGCCACGTGTGCGTCGCTTCACCAAGCATTATTTTCATTGCTCTACATACAAATGGAGTTTTGACTGTTATAATTTATTTAAATATGCTTTCAGTATGCAGGCAACATATAACCCCAAATAATTAATATTTGGCGCTGTTATATATTCCCCCACCCGTTTTAAAAAAATGAATGTAATAATTACAGTTATTTTTTTTTTTTAATCATTACACACGTATTCTGTAATCACTATACTTATTACCTATAGATTGTATTACTTATTCAAAAGAAAAACATACATGTGTGTTAATGTTATTCCATTATATACAACTTAATTCTAATACATCTATTAATAATATTATACTTGCAAATTATTGTGTACCAATATTTTTAGAACGGGTATTAGCTAACTGCGGCGGTTAAAAGGTTTGTTTGTAAACAGTGGCACGCGCACGAAAGAATTTGCTGACAGTTTATTTACATTCGTTATCGCCTGCCGCGTAGCTAATTGCTTGACCTACTTTCAAACGTGGGGAGCTAGTTACCGCGTGACGTAACTATTTCCTGCCGGTGCGTTTGTTTCATTGTACGCTCCCGTTATTCACCGCGATAGAAAAATATTATTATTAATACACAAGCTATCTACAATTATTATTAATAATATAAAACACAAATAATTTATTTTAATTTTAATTATTATAATACAATTATTAAAATATTATTTTTAAAGTGCATCCAGTATATCATAGGCATTTTTATGGGTGGCTCTACAATATTCCGCTATGTACTCGTCGAATTCGTATGCGTCCCCGGATATGATTTCTACGTCTTCCCACGCTGACTGTGTGGGAACGTCGTCGTCACTTTCCTGTTCCACCGGACGTACAATTGTCGGAGCCCATTGTTGTATTGTGTTAACGGCCAACCACGGTTCCGTACCTTCCGGTTGAAATACTTTGTCAACTGGCGTACAAATTTCAGTAGAAAAATCACTTTTCTTAAATCTAGCATTTTTCTTATTTTTACCTACTTTATTTCGATACATTTTAGCATGATTTATGGCGCTTCCACCCTGGAGGCGCCCGTTTCCAAGTTTTTTGGAAACTTACGATTCTTTTTCTTCTCATTGGGGTCTTTATTGCTTGGAGTATCGCTGTCTTGCTCTATTGTATCAGTTCTAGCTATCTCAACCGTTTGCATAGCTCTAATCGGGGCCCCATCGTTACCCTTATATTGCCCTTTCGGTCTACCAATATTTTGTTTGCCTTTGTATTCAAAGGTCTTATCTGGGGGTTTTGACGATGTCTGGGGTGGAGTAGAACTGGTACTCGGTCTTTGATCAGGTTGCTGATGATACTGTACCCGCGTATTCTGCCCTTCATTATTTCGGCGAAAATCGGGATTATAACGCCACCCGCCCAAATCAAAAACCGTCTCACTTTGGGACACTAGAATGAGGAGTTCATCGACCGTGCGAATACCCTGCGTAAACACGGCTACTCCTATGTTGTGATTAAAGTAATAGGCAAGTTTCGTGACTATGTCAATCTCCGAAAAATGCTAGGGTTAAATGCTTGGCGCGCTCGACCTGCTGGATTATATAATTTTCCGCGGTAATACCCAGTTTTCTATCAAACCTGCCATACTCCAGTTCATTGCGTAGAAGTCTTTGAGTATGCGAGTTCCAGTACCGGCTTTCAAATTTTTGTTTGAACTCCGCGTATGTGGACACTCTATCGCGTACAATGTTATACCACTTACGCGCCGAATCACGCATCGCGTTAACTACCCACTGTATTTTGTCTTGATCTTGTAGTCGGGAACCTACTCTAGCCATTTCACTCTCACACGCTAACAAAAATTCAATAGGGTTTTCGTTATTTTCCCCCGTAAAATACACGCGATTTTTCTCGTCAACAGGACCTTGTACCAAAATATTAGGAGCGGACCTCCTCCGTACCTCCTGTCGTACTTTCAAAATCTCGTCGTTTAACGCTTGTAAGACACTCTCTTTATTAGAGTCAATGTTAGATCGCGTCTCTACAATTGAAGCGTCTAATCTATCTACTCGTCGTTGCGTTTCCGTCACGTCGGCTTGAATCTTTACCTCAAGAGAGTCGACTTTTCTCGCGACGTCTTGCGTTTGTTTTTCGCAGCGGCTAATATGCTCCTTGAACCGGCCCTCCATACGTGTTACTTGTTCAATAAACGATTTTTGCATAGTGGTCTCAAAAACCTTAAACCGTTCATTTATTTTGGTATCGACCTTATTTACTTTTTCAGCAATTTCAGCTACTTTAGTGGTTAACTCGTTTACGCTTTCGTCTATTTTCGCAGTCAATTCTTTACTACTTTCTTTTTTACTTTGCTTAATCTCGGCGTTTATGTCAGCGTTACTGTGTTCTAATGCTTCGGTTAGACTAACTCTCTGCGCCTCGATGTTAGACTTTAATTCTGCAATATTTATCTCAGCATTGGCTGTTATTTGTTCAAATTTCGCGTTCATATTAGCGGTTAATTCGGCATTTGTTTTCTCAAATTTCGCGTTAATATTAGCGGTCAAATCCGCACTCATTTGCGCGTTCATTTGCTGTATTTGTTTAAGTATTTTGTCCATATCCATTTTAAATACACAACAATTTCAAATATAGAATAATTTAAAATACACAGAATAGTTTCAAATACACAAAATAATTTCACTGCTGTACGAGCACCAGTCACAAAACTCTTTGGGGATTTTTCAGTTGGACGCCAGCTGTTTTACGAGTTAAAACAGCAAAGTTTGTTTTAACGTGTAAATTAAATTTAAATTGAATTTAATTTCTGGCCCCACGTGCAAGGCGACATTTATAACTCTACTTATATGCGTTATTGTTGTGTCGTGTTGTGTATGAGTACCTACCTGCTGTCCGATCTTGCGGATTCTTCCGACTAGGGCGTGTGGATTTTGGATTTGAAGTTCGCAAGCTAGTAATCTCAAATTTATTGCAACAACACACAAAATAGGTTACTTTAAAGGGGGTGAGTTTTGTGAGACTGGTAGGCTTTATCGTACAACAATAAAACACTGTTATATGGGGTAATAAAACGTTGTTTATTACTCCAACAACACACAAGAATAAAATGGTTATTATATTATCAATTTCTTACAGTCTAAACAATGAAACAATGTTGACCAATGTTTTTCGATTGGTTAATAATTGAAAAGAAACTAAACTCGTTATTTGCCGAGTTAATTGCAATTGAAAATTTAACTAATTGATTGATTTAATTTAATTAAATGGCTTTAACTAAATTGAATTTAACGGTTAATAAAACAAAATATAAAACTCTGAAGTTAATTAGAATAATTTTCAAAAATAAATTATGCGTGACATTCTAATTCACGTCATTTCATTTCTAGTGATTCGACTTCTGTTATACTGCAGTATGAACTAATAATTAGATTGTTAGTTAAGATTTATATAGCGCTTTTATACTACTTCTATTTCTTAACTACAGCTTACTAATGACATTGACTGCTATACAGATTATCACAATGTATTTATTCTTAATTACTAGAGTCTTTGATTTTAGTATGGCACCTGAATTATTTGAGTTACAATGTTTTTAAATGAAAAGATAGCAAATTTGATGTTGAAAAATAAATAAGTGGGTTTTGCTTTCCTGTTATTGAAGAGGATGTCGTTCCGATTGTCCCTCGTCGATTCCACTCCGTTCGCTAGAGAAAGTAATCTGCTTAGAGCTGCTGGATTCGGTCGTTGAGTTCAAATTCGGCAACACTCTGCTTCCTTGCTGTTCGTGAATATTTTAACGTCTGCGGATCTCTGCTGGAACTGGTTACTGTCCCTCGTCGATTCGCACGTCGCACGTCAGCGTGTGTGTGTGTGCTTCGTTCGAGTGGTAGCTCTGCTCGTCAGCTGTTCACCAATGATTTAGACGGCCTCTCTGCTGTATTCTTGAAGTCTGGTCTTGAAGTCTGGTGGATCTCTTGCGTGCTTATGACTAGCTGGTAGTACACAATAAGCTTGGTTGATGTACTGAAGAGTATCTCGCCTTTACGCAACAATTACGAGCTATACAGTTGATCTGTATTTAGTGTGTTCGCAATTGCGTGTGTGTTGACCACGTAGAGTCTTCTGATGGATCTTCACCACTATGGTTACGAGACAATCGAAGAATTACGTCTTTACTTCGTGAGTACTGGCAGAAGAGTGATGTTTCAGCCTGAAAACACCGCGCTGGTCGGGGTTTGCGTCAAACGATTTGATTGGCTGACACACTCTCCCTACTACAAAAAATTTGAATTCCCTTGGTCCGTGAGAATGAAGTTAGATTCCCACAGACGGAGAATTATTATTATTTTTAATACTATTATCCAGCGGAAATAATTTGTCGGTCCGGATTTCCTGTGTTTATTTAATTTTGCAATATCTTGGTTGCAAACCAAGTTGTGTGAATTCTAAAATATACAATCTGTCAGAAAATATTATCTTTATAACATACTAAAATCTAATTATTGTAACTGTATTTTTACAGAAGTTATTCAATTAAATTATTTAACTCTTTCATTTGTTAATTATATTGCGTAAAATTTGCACACGTCATTATTAATATTTCGGCAAACATTTTGGCTATCTTGGATTTCGCCTTAATTTATTAGTTTCCGAGATATTAATAATTAACAGTTTGTGTGTGGCCCTGCCTTGTACAGCGAGCTGCTTACATAACGGCCACGTGTGCGTCGCTTCAGCAAGCATTATTTTCATTGCTCTACATACAAATGGAGTTTTGACTGTTATAATTTATTTAAATATGCTTTCAGTATGCAGGCAACATGTAACCCCAAATAATTAATATTTGGCGCTGTTATATATTCCCCCACCCGTTTTAAAAAAAATGAATGTAATAATTACAGTTTTTTTTTTTTTTTTTTTTAATCATTACACACGTATTCTGTAATCACTATACTTATTACCTATACATTGTATTACTTATTCAAAAGAAAAACATACATGTGTATTAATGTTATTCCATTATATACAACTTAATTCTAATACATCTATTAATAATATTATACTTGCAAATTATTGTGTACCAATATTTTTAGAACGGGTATTAGCTAACTGCGGCAGTTAAAAGGTTGTTTGTAAACAGTGGCACGCGCACGAAAGAATTTGCTGACAGTTTATTTACATTCGTTATCGCCTGCCGCGTAGCTAATTGCTTGACCTACTTTCAAACGTGGGGAGGTAGTTACCGCGTGACGTAACTATTTCCTGCCGGTGCGTTTGTTTCATTGTACGCTCCCGTTATTCACCGCGATAGAAAAATATTATTTTTAATACACAAGCTATCTACAATTATTATTAATAATATAAAACACAATTAATTTATTTTAATTTTAATTATTATAATACAATTATTAAAATATTATTTTTAAAGTGCATCCAGTATATCATAGGCATTTTTATGGGTGGCTCTACAATATTCCGCTATGTACTCGTCGAATTCGTATGCGTCCCCGGATATGATTTCTACGTCTTCCCACGCTGACTGTGTGGGAACGTCGTCGTCACTTTCGTGTTCCACCGGACGTACAATTGTCGGAGCCCATTGTTGTATTGTGTTAACGGCCAACCACGGTTCCGTACCTTCCGGTTGAAATACTTTGTCAACTGGCGTACAAATTTCAGTAGAAAAATCACTTTTCTTAAATCTAGCATTTTTCTTATTTTTACCTACTTTATTTCGATACATTTTAGCATGATTTATGGCGCTTCCACCCTGGAGGCGCCCGTTTCCAAGTTTTTTGGAAACTTACGATTCTTTTTCTTCTCATTGGGGTCTTTATTACTAGGAGTATCGCTGTCTTGCTCTATTGTATCAGTTCTAGCTATCTCAACCGTTTGCATAGCTCTAATCGGGGCCCCATCGTTACCCTTATATTGCCCTTTCGGTCTACCAATATTTTGTTTGCCTTTGTATTCAAAGGTCTTATCTGGGGGTTTTGACGATGTCTGGGGTGGAGTAGAACTGGTACTCGGTCTTTGATCAGGTTGCTGATGATACTGTACCCGCGTATTCTGCCCTTCATTATTTCGGCGAAAATCGGGATTATAACGCCACCCGCCCAAATCAAAAACCGTCTCACTTTGGGACACTAGAATGAGGAGTTCATCTACTGTGCGTATCCCCTGCGTAAACACGGCTACTCTTATGTTGTGATGAAAGTGATAGGCAAGTTTCGTGACTATGTCAATCTCCGAAAAATGCTGGGGTTAAATGCTTGGCGCGCTCGACCTGCTGGATTATATAATTTTCCGCGGTAATACCCAGTTTTCTATCAAACCTGCCATACTCCAGTTCATTGCGTAGAAGTCTTTGAGTATGCGAGTTCCAGTACCGGCTTTCAAATTTTTGTTTGAACTCCGCGTATGTGGACACTCTATCGCGTACAATGTTATACCACTTACGCGCCGAATCACGCATCGCGTTAACTACCCACTGTATTTTGTCTTGATCTTCTAGTCGGGAACCTACTCTAGCCATTTCACTCTCACACGCTAACAAAAATTCAATAGGGTTTTCGTTATTTTCCCCCGTAAAATACACGCGATTTTTCTCGTCAACAGGACCTTGTACCAAAATATTAGGAGCGGACCTCCTCCGTACCTCCTGTCGTACTTTCAAAATCTCGTCGTTTAACGCTTGTAAGAGACTCTCTTTATTAGAGTCAGTAGAGGGATATTGGGGGTTCAAACGCACAAAGGAATGCCGCCTTCCTAAAAAACAATAAAAAACACTAAAAAACATTATCTCAGAGATGACGCCGCCACCGCTGGACCCGCAGCATCCCGATGGACCACAGCACCGCGAATTTCCGCGAATAAATTTTTTTATTTTTTTTATTTTATTTTTTTATTTTTTTAATTAAATTGATTTGGTGGGATGATGTTCAATGGACCACCAGCATCCGTGAATATAATTTTTTATTTTTTTAAGAAAGTTGATTTGCATATCAGTGGGTGGTGTTGGGCGGGAGGTTTTTTTATTTCATATCAGTGGGTGGGGGGTGGTTCCAACTCGAAGCATTATAGTGTATACTAAAATATATGATCAGGTGTACCAACCTTTGCATGAGTTCAAATTTGTTGTGTGTTATAATGTATATTAAATCTATATGATCAGGTGTACCAACCTCTGTAGTATTATTATAGTGTATAGATATTTTATATGAGCAGGGTTGTCAACATTTTCTGCGGTGGGGGGAGGGAAATTCAAATATGTGTTATATAGTGTATATATTAAAATATATGATCAGGGTTACCAATCTTAAATTATTGTGTGCGTGTATAGAGCAGATCTGCCAACATTTCTTTCTCTTCTGTGGTGGGAAATTCAAACTATATATGATCATAATTGTTACTCTCTCACACGGTGTGTATGTCTCTCTCTCTCTCTCTCGTTGTCAAACGTTATACTCACCGGCATTATAGTATTGTATAGTATAATTAAAATATATGTTTAGGTGTACCAACATTTGCATGAGTTCAAATTTGTCGTGTGTTATAATGTATATTAAATCTATATGATCAGATGTACCAACCTCTGTATTATTCGTCCTCTCTCTCTCCCTCTCTCTCTCTCTCTCTCTCTCTCTCTCTCTCTCTCTCTCTCTCTCTCTCTCTCTCTCTCTCTCTCTCTCTCACACACGTTGTGTATGTCTCTCTCTCTCTCTCTTGTTGTCAAACGTTATGCTCAAACCGTTCTCCTCTCTCTCTGTGGTCAGTACCGAGCGCATGTATATGAAATTAGAAAGTTTATATGTTTATATTTATTCGACAAATGTTAACGTCCTCTCTCTCTCTCTCTCTCTCTCTCTCTCACTCTCACTTGTTTCAACTGTGTCAACAAATAGTAAATCCTCTCTCTCTCTCTCTCTCTCTCTCTCTCTCTCTCTCTCTCTCTCTCTCTCTCTCTCTCTCTCTCACTTTCACACGTTTCAACTATGCAAGGTTCCATACCCTTTCTCCTGTCTCCCTCTCGTACATTGAGTAGTCGGTGTGATGAATAAATAATTTTAGCACTATCTCTCTTTCGTTGTCAAAACGTCGTCTTCATTTTTCAATGTATTAAATAATTAATTAATAGTTTTATAATGCAATCAGTGTGATTGATCCTTGTTAGAAATATATATATTTGGCGTCAATGAACTACTTACCTGTTATGTTGTTACAGATGACAAATCCATACGTTAACGGCTTAGCAATCTGGTACAATACTTCTGTTTTAAGGTTGCAGTTTACACACACACACACACACACACACATAGGTTCAGTAGTGTATAGCGAAATAAATTAAAATTATACACACACATGAAAACGGCGGCTGAAATTCATACAAATCTTCTGATGTAACAGTTCACAAAAAATAAATTAATTGTACACATGTTCAGAGGTGTAGAGTGAAATAAAATAAAGTCATAATTTGTTTAAATGATTAAATATATTTTAACATTCACAATTAAATAAATACATTAGAAATTGATATTTTTCGAAAGTTTATATATAATTGTGTGTCGTACTTGTAGAAGAAGCAACCTGCAACATAACAATACAACAACAACATTAAAATCATGTTAAATATCACACACACAGATGCACACGCAACGCGCGCACATACAGACGCATACGCAACGTAACCAAACACGCAACGCGCCCACACACAGACGCAAACGCAACGTAATCATACACATACATACAACGTGTACACGTTTGGTTTGAATCATGTAGGGCCAATAAACAGATAACAGATTTAAATATGCTATAGTCATTGTACGACGTTACAATCATTGAAGTGTTTAATAAGTAAATTGTATGTATGTATATATCACTGAATAATAATAATATAATCGTTCTAGTGTTAACGTTTGCTGCAACAGGTAAAGCAGTTTACAAATAATTACATATAGGTTCAGAGGCGTATAGTGAAATAAATTAATGTGTCGTACTTGTAGAAGAAGCAACAACAACATTAAAATCATGTTAAATATCACACACACACACACACACACACACACACACATACGCACACGCATACGTAACGTAATCACACACATACATACATACAACGTACACACGTTTGGGTTACACCACACGTGCACGCACACACACACACACACAGACGTACACGCACACATACGCAACACGTGCACACACACACACACACGCACACGCACACACATACAGACAACGTGCATACGAATCATGTACATGTAGGTCCAATAAAACAGATAACAGATAACAGATTTAAATATGCTATAGTCATTGTATGTATGTATATATCACTGAATAATAATAATATAATCGTTCTAGTGTTATCGTTTGCTGCAATAGGTAACGCAGTTTACAAATAATTACATATAGGTTCAGAGGCGTATAGTGAAATAAATTAAAAAAATTGTTTATTAAAAGTAGTTTGTCACCTTAACGAGATACAATTTCCACATGCGCTGTCTGGTTCTTCATCCCTCGAAACACAAGATGTAGGTCACTGGGATTTATATGACGGAGTTCTTCATCTGTAAAGACGTCAGCATACCTCTTAGGTAGATATACACGATAGCGGCGCTCACAATCTTCCAACGTTACAAGCACAGACTTCCCATATCGCGTGTCCACATGCAACATGTTAACGATCGGATACTGTTTGTCCACTGTTAATTCTGCACAACGTTTGTACTCAATAGCAGAAACTGCGTTGAATTTTGTGATAAACGTCATTATTATTAGAAGTGAAGACGTCTGTATCAAGCGAGGTGGAACCATACAATGTCAGAATATTCGCTACAAAGAAGACTAGTGAAAGGAATGGTGTGGCCATCAGGAAAGTTCACTTTCATCGCCTGAAGCTTTGCATGTACATACACACAGGCAGAATTAGCGCTGTTACAAAATATATATATTAGGAAAGTCCACAGAAATAGTTATCGCCAGATCCGTTCTAAATAAGTTAATGTCTTTTCAAATAGTATTCTCTGCACTACAGTCAAACATACGCACACACAGTGATAAAAAATTGTGTATTAAAAGTAGTTTGTTACCTTAACAAGTACTGTTATCCTACGCCGTTTTTCCTCATGCCACGAAACACGAGATGTAGATCGCTGGGGTTTTATAAATTGTTTATTAAGTCTTTTAGAAATGGTCTTATACTTGAGCTTGGCCTGTTGACTATTGCTTTTAATTTTGTAATTTCTACAGGTGTTAACCGTTTCGGAGAAAAAAACCATTTATGGAGAAGATCCTCCTCCTCTTGTTTTGATATGGTATTTATTCTATAATCCATCCTTCTTGTTCCTATAATAATAACAGTACCTGCTTCATTATCATATACATTATGTGCTATATATATATATAAATATATACATAAGGTTTTCAACACACACACATCATAAATCCAGAACAGGAAAGGTATTATAACAAATATTACGAAAACAAGTACGTATGGTCACGTACATAGATCAACGTTTAAACAAACAGATTAATACCTGAATAAATTTTTTTTTTTTAAACAGGACAGCGTATTATCTATATAACGTTCTGTTTCAGATAAGAATAGTTTGAATATAAAATGAAAGGGTACGTTGTATTTTGTTATGAGACAATGCATTTCTAAATTTCGTTACATTTGACAAAAGATCTTATTGATCAGACGTATGAGTAATTATATTAATCCTTATGTAGAAAATACGCACGCATTCGTAAAATATAGCACTCAGGTGTAGGGCAATTAATCCTTTTTTGTATTGAACGTATTTAAGTAGGTCTACTCGTGATATCAGTAAATTCTGTCTAAATGTATAGTACATAAACGTACCCAGTAATCGCTTCTTGAGTTACTCGATTGATGTTCATGTTAAACGATTGATGACTCATGTAATAATACAGATTAACCTCGTATAATAATAATGACAGGACAGTGTATTTAGAACACTTAAAATTGGAAATCTACAAACACATCAAAAATATCTGTCAAACAAAAACACCGTTCTTGACAACAGTAACTGACCTAAGCACATGTGCTTCATTAGGCAACGGACCAAAAAATCAAATAGACGACTATAAGCACAATTTAAATAAAATCTGAATATTCAATAAAATTATGTTTTTTTTTTTTTACTTAGTAACATATGCAAATCTTTTACTTACCTCTTAAATGTTGTTGTTGTTATACACAATAGTCGATTGTACGATGAGTGTCTCATACAAATGAGAAATAGTGACATGTCGTCTTGTGTGTATATATATATATTATACGGCGGTAGCGTACACGTTTGAAAGTTGATACACATTAAATTCTCTCTCTCTCTCACACACACATTACAGAGGTTTGGTGTCTAAATCGATGCATTTTACTTTCACTTTCTAATTTGACACATGGCTTACTTCCATACATAAATAGCTATCGTCTACGAGTGTTGCTAAACTAAATTAAAAATGTTGTAATACATAACGCCCTGTGTAATAGTATGGTATGTTTTTTAGGACAGCCAAAAGCATGAAAGTATTATTTAAATCTGTATGGAAGTCATATATAAATATCGAGTCAGCGCGACACAACGTAACATGATTCATGTCAACGTCGTATGTATGTGTGTGCGTGTGCGTCTATGTGTTCGTGTGTGTACGTGTTTGGTTACGTTGCGTATGCGTCTGTGTGCGTGCACGTCGGATGTGTGATTACGTATGCGTCTGCATTATCGTTATTTTGACTGAGCTATGTTAACTTCACACATGGAAATGTAGGAAAAGCGTCTGAGGGCAAAGTTATGCAAGAGGTTGTTGACGAGAACCAATCAAACTTGGATCAGCCAGTAGTGTTTAGGTCATCAGTACATGACGCAACGGTAGTGATAGGTCCAACAAGAATCAGATGTTTTGTATACGTTCTAGGTGAAAAACTACTGGGATGTCTCTGACTTTAGTTGGAAATAAATAACATTACAGATATTGATATGGTACTATGAGGAGCCTATACGTGAATACTATACATCAGACTGATTGTATCCGTCATTAGCAATCTAACGTTACGACGGCAGTGTGTACGTATGCGTCTGTGTGTGTTCGCGTGTGCGTGTTTGGTTACGTTGTGTACGTGTGCGCTCGTTGCGTGTGTACGTGTGTGCGTGTTTGGTTACGTTGCGTATGTATGTGTGTGCGTGCACGTCAGATGTGTGATTACGTGTGCGTCTGTGTGTGTTCGTGTGTGCGTGCGTCGGATCATGACCGAGGTACGTCCTTTATTACATGAGAATATGCAAGTAGAGCAGAGCAGACAGGTTTACGCAATATCAAGTGCACACACATACACAAATGCCAATAAACTACATGTAACTATATTACGTCTAACATGAAAATGCAAATTATATTTCCATTACCAAAATCTGACATGTTATACTTCATTATCCTACGTAACATTACAATGTTCTGTCTTTATTGTGTACTGTGACTTAAGCGTGCACTCACACACACACACACACACACACACACACACACCAGGAAGCCACAATAATAATAATAGTCAACCAACAACACATATGTACTTCACCAGACAAAAAAACCGGAAGGTTGAGGATGGGTACAAGATAGTACCCGAAACATGTTCCAAAAAAGGGGAAAAAAAAAAACATCTTGAGGTAAATTTAATTATAAATATATATATATACGGCATTAACAGAATATTATGAGTATACGCGACAGGATTGCCTAGTATCGTCTGAATTGGTGGGAACATCTTTGCCGAATGGATGACTGCCGCATTCCCAAATAATTATGGAACTACAAGCAGAAGGGACGGAGAGGTTTGGGACGTCCGAGGAAGCGCTGGAGTGGCCAGCTCTAGACTCTTTAATTGTTTGAGGCCGGAACACACCATCCTTTGTTTAATCCTTCCAGCTGATTATGATTACTTCCATTACCGTTTCTTCCGTCAACTCACTGACTACTACACAGAGGTTTTAGCAGAAAGGGACGTTGTTACCTCGATAGGATACTCTGGTTGCCTACTTTACAAATTTAATGTGACTGTAGAGTTAAAAAAGTCGTAACAGCTCGAAGTGTCAAGGTAACGGCGGGAATAGCCAAACTGACAAGTCCACGTCCACCTGTACATTCTCTCTTCCTTCAATTGACGAATCATCTTCATTCATCTTAATTGTTATTTAAATAAGCAGTCTCTGTAATTCCAACTTTGTCGTGCTTACTTGCTGAACTGCTACCTGTCATGCTTCGGACGAGGCCTTTCAGTGTCTCAATCATTATCAAGTCCAAAACCACGACTAGCTAACCTTCAGCAGGAACGTGGGGAGGAGCAGACTGAACAAGGTAAAAAAAAAGTTCACAGTTAAGAAATTATTTTTGTAATTATGTAGCGTGCAAACTTGCTGATGCGAATTAACGTTTGAGTCATACATACTATGTCTATTGGTGCGTGTATGAAAAGTCTCACTCTTAACATCGTTTAGAAATTGTCATGTAGATGAAACTTTGTCATGTTCCTTCATAGGTTTGTCACCTTCTTTCCACTCTATCGTCTACGAATGACATACTATGTCCACAAACATCGAAATTTCTAGGGTAGAAGTAGAACCCCGCAAACGCTAACTCGTCGGGGCTGATAAACGTCACTTCCCAATACTTGAACGATTTTATTCTTTCACTTTCAATACTAAAATCATGAGTAGCCGACATCTTCGCGGTTTGTAATAAAACGCAAACGCTAACTCGTCGGGGCTGATAAACGTCACTTCCCAATACTTGAACGATTTTATTCTTTCACTTTCAATACTAAAATCATGAGTAGCCGACATCTTCGCGGTTTGTAATAAACTGACATATTACCCTGACTAGCGTTATTTATTTACTGAGAATGAATGAATACTGAAAAACAAAAGGTACGGTTATAACGCTGGTATTATGTTAATGTGAGACGTATCAATACAAGCTTCGAGGCGACTGCTGTATTGCCATGTCGCTTCACTCCCCGCCCTCCCCGCCATTGACAAAGCATAACCAAGTGTAACGTGCGACAACGCTGGCGGCAAGGGGCGGGGAAGAGCTGTTACTATTGCGTAACCTCGAAGCTTACAATGCTAAGTCCCGTACTTATAGTGTATCTTAAACGTTTTATATATCAATTTGTAGCGCATGAACGTGTGATAAGTAAGACGTTGTTGCAAGTGAGTGTCGATGTGTGTGTGTGTGCAACTGTACTAAAAAGCTGTTATGCGCATGCGCAAATAATTCAAATGCACTTACGTAGATGACTGAAAAAGAGATGAATTACATAATACATGTACGCTTAGACCGACTATTTGATAGATCAAGAAAATTAAGTTTACTTTCGCACGCACACACGAACACACAGACGCACACGCATACGTAACGTAATCACACACACACATACATACGCAACGTAACCAAACACGCACACATAGACGCACACGCACACACATACATACGACGTTGACATGAATCATGTTACGTTGTGTCGCGCTGACTCGATATTTATATATGACTTCCATACAGATTTAAATAATACTTTCATGCTTTTGGCTGTCCTAAAAAACATACCATACTATTACACAGGACGCTATGTATTACAACATTTTTAATTTCGTTTAGCAACACTCGTAGACGATAGCTATTTATGTATGGAAGTAAGCCATGTGTCAAATTAGAAAGTGAAAGTAAAATGCATCGATTTAGACACCAAACCTCTGTAATGTGTGTGTGAGAGAGAGAGAGAATTTAATGTGTATCAACTTTCAAACGTGTACGCTACCGCCGTATGATATATATATACACACAAGACGACATGTCACTATTTCTCATTTGTATGAGACACTCATCGTACAATCGACTATTGTGTATAACAACAACAACATTTAAGAGGTAAGTAAAAGATTTGCATATGTTACTAAGTAAAAAAAAAAAAAAACATTATTTTATTGAATATTCAGATTTTATTTAAATTGTGCTTATAGTCGTCTATTTGATTTTTTGGTCTGTTGCCTAATGAAGCACATGTGGTTAGGTCAGTTACTGTTGTCAAGAACGGTGTTTTTGTAATTACAGACGTATGAGTAATTATATTAATCCTTATGTAGAAAATACGCACGCATTCGTAAAATATAGCACTCAGGTGTAGGGCAATTAATCCTTTTTTGTATTGAACGTATTTAAGTAGGTCTACTCGTGATATCAGTAAATTCTGTCTAAATGTATAGTACATAAACGTACCCAGTAATCGCTTCTTGAGTTACTCGATTGATGTTCATGTTAAACGATTGATGACTCATGTAATAATACAGATTAACCTCGTATAATAATAATGACAGGACAGTGTATTTAGAACACTTAAAATTGGAAATCTACAAACACATCAAAAATATCTGTCAAACAAAAACACCGTTCTTGACAACAGTAACTGACCTAACCACATGTGCTTCATTAGGCAACAGACCAAAAAATCAAATAGACGACTATAAGCACAATTTAAATAAAATCTGAATATTCAATAAAATTATGTTTTTTTTTTTTTTACTTAGTAACATATGCAAATCTTTTACTTACCTCTTAAATGTTGTTGTTGTTATACACAATAGTCGATTGTACGATGAGTGTCTCATACAAATGAGAAATAGTGACATGTCGTCTTGTGTGTATATATATATATCATACGGCGGTAGCGTACACGTTTGAAAGTTGATACACATTAAATTCTCTCTCTCTCTCACACACACATTACAGAGGTTTGGTGTCTAAATCGATGCATTTTACTTTCACTTTCTAATTTGACACATGGCTTACTTCCATACATAAATAGCTATCGTCTACGAGTGTTGCTAAACGAAATTAAAAATGTTGTAATACATAACGCCCTGTGTAATAGTATGGTATGTTTTTTAGGACAGCCAAAAGCATGAAAGTATTATTTAAATCTGTATGGAAGGCATATATAAATATCGAGTCAGCGCGACACAACGTAACATGATTCATGTCAACGTCGTATGTATGTGTGTGCGTGTGCGTCTATGTGTTCGTGTGTGTACGTGTTTGGTTACGTTGCGTATGCGTCTGTGTGCGTGCACGTCGGATGTGTGATTACGTATGCGTCTGCATTATCGTTATTTTGACTGAGCTATGTTAACTTCACACATGGAAATGTAGGAAAAGCGTCTGAGGGCAAAGTTATGCAAGAGGTTGTTGACGAGAACCAATCAAACTTGGATCAGCCAGTAGTGTTTAGGTCATCAGTACATGACGCAACGGTAGTGATAGGTCCAACAAGAATCAGATGTTTTGTATACGTTCTAGGTGAAAAACTACTGGGGATGTCTCTGACTTTAGTTGGAAATAAATAACATTACAGATATTGATATGGTACTATGAGGAGCCTATACGTGAATACTATACATCAGACTGATTGTATCCGTCATTAGCAATCTAACGTTACGACGGCAGTGTGTACGTATGCGTCTGTGTGTGTTCGCGTGTGCGTGTTTGGTTACGTTGTGTACGTGTGCGCTCGTTGCGTGTGTACGTGTGTGCGTGTTTGGTTACGTTGCGTATGTATGTGTGTGCGTGCACGTCAGATGTGTGATTACGTGTGCGTCTGTGTGTGTTCGTGTGTGCGTGCGTCGGATCATGACCGAGGTACGTCCTTTATTACATGAGAATATGCAAGTAGAGCAGAGCAGACACGTTTACGCAATATCAAGTGCACACACATACACAAATGCCAATAAACTACATGTAACTATATTACGTCTAACATGAAAATGCAAATTATATTTCCATTACCAAAATCTGACATGTTATACTTCATTATCCTACGTAACATTACAATGTTCTGTCTTTATTGTGTACTGTGACTTAAGCGTGCACTCACACACACACACACACACACACACACACACACACACACCAGGAAGCCACAATAATAATAATAGTCAACCAACAACACATATGTACTTCACCAGACAAAAAAACCGGAAGGTTGAGGATGGGTACAAGATAGTACCCGAAACATGTTCCAAAAAAGGGGAAAAAAAAAAACATCTTGAGGTAAATTTAATTATAAATATATATATATACGGCATTAACAGAATATTATGAGTATACGCGACAGGATTGCCTAGTATCGTCTGAATTGGTGGGAACATCTTTGCCGAATGGATGACTGCCGCATTCCCAAATAATTATGGAACTACAAGCAGAAGGGACGGAGAGGTTTGGGACGTCCGAGGAAGCGCTGGAGTGGCCAGCTCTAGACTCTTTAATTGTTTGAGGCCGGAACACACCATCCTTTGTTTAATCCTTCCAGCTGATTATGATTACTTCCATTACCGTTTCTTCCGTCAACTTACTGACTACTACACAGAGG
The DNA here is from genome assembly GCA_034769895.1 of Magicicada septendecula. NCBI lineage: Eukaryota > Metazoa > Arthropoda > Insecta > Hemiptera > Cicadidae > Magicicada > Magicicada septendecula. Next base: position 13,326,897 of record CM068371.1, on the reverse strand, counting down.
TTTTAGCAGAAAGGGACGTTGTTACCTCGATAGGATACTCTGGTTGCCTACTTTACAAATTTAATGTGACTGTAGAGTTAAAAAAGTCGTAACAGCTCGAAGTGTCAAGGTAACGGCGGGAATAGCCAAACTGACAAGTCCACGTCCACCTGTACATTCTCTCTTCCTTCAAATTGACGAATCATCTTCATTCATCTTAATTGTTATTTAAATAAGCAGTCTCTGTAATTCCAACTTTGTCGTGCTTACTTGCTGAACTGCTACCTGTCATGCTTCGGACGAGGCCTTTCAGTGTCTCAATCATTATCAAGTCCAAAACCACGACTAGCTAACCTTCAGCAGGAACGTGGGGAGGAGCAGACTGAACAAGGTAAAAAAAAAAGTTCACAGTTAAGAAATTATTTTTGTAATTATGTAGCGCGCAAACTTGCTGATGCGAATTAACGTTTGAGTCATACATACTATGTCTATTGGTGCGTGTATGAAAAGTCTCACTCTTAACATCGTTTAGAAATTGTCATGTAGATGAAACTTTGTCATGTTCCTTCATAGGTTTGTCACCTTCTTTCCACTCTATCGTCTACGAATGACATACTATGTCCACAAACATCGAAATTTCTAGGGTAGAAGTAGAACCCCGCAAACGCTAACTCGTCGGGGCTGATAAACGTCACTTCCCAATACTTGAACGATTTTATTCTTTCACTTTCAATACTAAAATCATGAGTAGCCGACATCTTCGCGGTTTGTAATAAAACGCAAACGCTAACTCGTCGGGGCTGATAAACGTCACTTCCCAATACTTGAACGATTTTATTCTTTCACTTTCAATACTAAAATCATGAGTAGCCGACATCTTCGCGGTTTGTAATAAACTGACATATTACCCTGACTAGCGTTATTTATTTACTGAGAATGAATGAATACTGAAAAACAAAAGGTACGGTTATAACGCTGGTATTATGTTAATGTGAGACGTATCAATACAAGCTTCGAGGCGACTGCTGTATTGCCATGTCGCTTCACTCCCCGCCCTCCCCGCCATTGACAAAGCATAACCAAGTGTAACGTGCGACAACGCTGGCGGCAAGGGGCGGGGAAGAGCTGTTACTATTGCGTAACCTCGAAGCTTACAATGCTAAGTCCCGTACTTATAGTGTATCTTAAACGTTTTATATATCAATTTGTAGCGCATGAACGTGTGATAAGTAAGACGTTGTTGCAAGTGAGTGTCGATGTGTGTGTGTGCAACTGTACTAAAAAGCTGTTATGCGCATGCGCAAATAATTCAAATGCACTTACGTAGATGACTGAAAAAGAGATGAATTACATAATACATGTACGCTTAGACCGACTATTTGATAGATCAAGAAAATTAAGTTTACTTTCGCACGCACACACGAACACACACAGACGCACACGCATACGTAACGTAATCACACACACACATACATACGCAACGTAACCAAACACGCACACATAGACGCACACGCACACACATACATACGACGTTGACATGAATCATGTTACGTTGTGTCGCGCTGACTCGATATTTATATATGACTTCCATACAGATTTAAATAATACTTTCATGCTTTTGGCTGTCCTAAAAAACATACCATACTATTACACAGGACGTTATGTATTACAACATTTTTAATTTCGTTTAGCAACACTCGTAGACGATAGCTATTTATGTATGGAAGTAAGCCATGTGTCAAATTAGAAAGTGAAAGTAAAATGCATCGATTTAGACACCAAACCTCTGTAATGTGTGTGTGAGAGAGAGAGAGAATTTAATGTGTATCAACTTTCAAACGTGTACGCTACCGCCGTATGATATATATATACACACAAGACGACATGTCACTATTTCTCATTTGTATGAGACACTCATCGTACAATCGACTATTGTGTATAACAACAACAACATTTAAGAGGTAAGTAAAAGATTTGCATATGTTACTAAGTAAAAAAAAAAAAAAAACATAATTTTATTGAATATTCAGATTTTATTTAAATTGTGCTTATAGTCGTCTATTTGATTTTTTGGTCTGTTGCCTAATGAAGCACATGTGGTTAGGTCAGTTACTGTTGTCAAGAACGGTGTTTTTGTAATTACAGACGTATGAGTAATTATATTAATCCTTATGTAGAAAATACGCACGCATTCCTAAAATATAGCACTCAGGTGTAGGGCAATTAATCCTTTTTTGTATTGAACGTATTTAAGTAGGTCTACTCGTGATATCAGTAAATTCTGTCTAAATGTATAGTACATAAACGTACCCAGTAATCGCTTCTTGAGTTACTCGATTGATGTTCATGTTAAACGATTGATGACTCATGTAATAATACAGATTAACCTCGTATAATAATAATGACAGGACAGTGTATTTAGAACACTTAAAATTGGAAATCTACAAACACATCAAAAATATCTGTCAAACAAAAACACCGTTCTTGACAACAGTAACTGACCTAACCACATGTGCTTCATTAGGCAACAGACCAAAAAATCAAATAGACGACTATAAGCACAATTTAAATAAAATCTGAATATTCAATAAAATTATGTTTTTTTTTTTTTTTTTTTTTACTTAGTAACATATGCAAATCTTTTACTTACCTCTTAAATGTTGTTGTTGTTATACACAATAGTCGATTGTACGATGAGTGTCTCATACAAATGAGAAATAGTGACATGTCGTCTTGTGTGTATATATATATCATACGGCGGTAGCGTACACGTTTGAAAGTTGATACACATTAAATTCTCTCTCTCTCTCACACACACATTACAGAGGTTTGGTGTCTAAATCGATGCATTTTACTTTCACTTTCTAATTTGACACATGGCTTACTTCCATACATAAATAGCTATCGTCTACGAGTGTTGCTAAACGAAATTAAAAATGTTGTAATACATAACGTCCTGTGTAATAGTATGGTATGTTTTTTAGGACAGCCAAAAGCATGAAAGTATTATTTAAATCTGTATGGAAGTCATATATAAATATCGAGTCAGCGCGACACAACGTAACATGATTCATGTCAACGTCGTATGTATGTGTGTGCGTGTGCGTCTATGTGTGCGTGTTTGGTTACGTTGCGTATGTATGTGTGTGTGTGATTACGTTACGTATGCGTGTGCGTCTGTGTGTGTTCGTGTGTGCGTGCGAAAGTAAACTTAATTTTCTTGATCTATCAAATAGTTGGTCTAAGCGTACATGTATTATGTAATTCATCTCTTTTTCAGTCATCTACGTAAGTGCATTTGAATTACTTGCGCATGCGCATAACAGCTTTTTAGTACAGTTGCACACACACACACATCGACACTCACTTGCAACAACGTCTTACTTATCACACGTTCATGCGCTACAAATTGATATATAAAACGTTTAAGATACACTATAAGTACGGGACTTAGCATTGTAAGCTTCGAGGTTACGCAATAGTAACAGCTCTTCCCCGCCCCTTGCCCGCCAGCGTTGTCGCACGTTACACTTGGTTATGCTTTGTCAATGGCGGGGAGGGCGGGGAGTGAAGCGACATGGCAATACAGCAGTCGCCTCGAAGCTTGTATTGATACGTCTCACATTAACATAATACCAGCGTTATAACCGTACCTTTTGTTTTTCAGTATTCATTCATTCTCAGTAAATAAATAACGCTAGTCAGGGTAATATGTCAGTTTATTACAAACCGCGAAGATGTCGGCTACTCATGATTTTAGTATTGAAAGTGAAAGAATAAAATCGTTCAAGTATTGGGAAGTGACGTTTATCAGCCCCGACGAGTTAGCGTTTGCGTTTTATTACAAACCGCGAAGATGTCGGCTACTCATGATTTTAGTATTGAAAGTGAAAGAATAAAATCGTTCAAGTATTGGGAAGTGACGTTTATCAGCCCCGACGAGTTAGCGTTTGCGGGGTTCTACTTCTACCCTAGAAATTTCGATGTTTGTGGACATAGTATGTCATTCGTAGACGATAGAGTGGAAAGAAGGTGACAAACCTATGAAGGAACATGACAAAGTTTCATCTACATGACAATTTCTAAACGATGTTAAGAGTGAGACTTTTCATACACGCACCAATAGACATAGTATGTATGACTCAAACGTTAATTCGCATCAGCAAGTTTGCACGCTACATAATTACAAAAATAATTTCTTAACTGTGAACTTTTTTTTTTACCTTGTTCAGTCTGCTCCTCCCCACGTTCCTGCTGAAGGTTAGCTAGTCGTGGTTTTGGACTTGATAATGATTGAGACACTGAAAGGCCTCGTCCGAAGCATGACAGGTAGCAGTTCAGCAAGTAAGCACGACAAAGTTGGAATTACAGAGACTGCTTATTTAAATAACAATTAAGATGAATGAAGATGATTCGTCAATTTGAAGGAAGAGAGAATGTACAGGTGGACGTGGACTTGTCAGTTTGGCTATTCCCGCCGTTACCTTGACACTTCGAGCTGTTACGACTTTTTTAACTCTACAGTCACATTAAATTTGTAAAGTAGGCAACCAGAGTATCCTATCGAGGTAACAACGTCCCTTTCTGCTAAAACCTCTGTGTAGTAGTCAGTGAGTTGACGGAAGAAACGGTAATGGAAGTAATCATAATCAGCTGGAAGGATTAAACAAAGGATGGTGTGTTCCGGCCTCAAACAATTAAAGAGTCTAGAGCTGGCCACTCCAGCGCTTCCTCGGACGTCCCAAACCTCTCCGTCCCTTCTGCTTGTAGTTCCATAATTATTTGGGAATGCGGCAGTCATCCATTCGGCAAAGATGTTCCCACCAATTCAGACGATACTAGGCAATCCTGTCGCGTATACTCATAATATTCTGTTAATGCCGTATATATATATATTTATAATTAAATTTACCTCAAGATGTTTTTTTTTTTTTTCCTTTTTTGGAACATGTTTCGGGTACTATCTTGTACCCATCCTCAACCTTCCGGTTTTTTTGTCTGGTGAAGTACATATGTGTTGTTGGTTGACTATTATTATTATTGTGGCTTCCTGGTGTGTGTGTGTGTGTGTGTGAGTGCACGCTTAAGTCACAGTACACAATAAAGACAGAACATTGTAATGTTACGTAGGATAATGAAGTATAACATGTCAGATTTTGGTAATGGAAATATAATTTGCATTTTCATGTTAGACGTAATATAGTTACATGTAGTTTATTGACATTTGTGTATGTGTGTGCACTTGATATTGCGTAAACGTGTCTGCTCTGCTCTACTTGCATATTCTCATGTAATAAAGGACGTACCTCGGTCATGATCCGACGCACGCACACACGAACACACACAGACGCACACGTAATCACACATCTGACGTGCACGCACACACATACATACGCAACGTAACCAAACACGCACACACGTACACACGCAACGAGCGCACACGTACACAACGTAACCAAACACGCACACGCGAACACACACAGACGCATACGTACACACTGCCGTCGTAACGTTAGATTGCTAATGACGGATACAATCAGTCTGATGTATAGTATTCACGTATAGGCTCCTCATAGTACCATATCAATATCTGTAATGTTATTTATTTCCAACTAAAGTCAGAGACATCCCCAGTAGTTTTTCACCTAGAACGTATACAAAACATCTGATTCTTGTTGGACCTATCACTACCGTTGCGTCATGTACTGATGACCTAAACACTACTGGCTGATCCAAGTTTGATTGGTTCTCGTCAACAACCTCTTGCATAACTTTGCCCTCAGACGCTTTTCCTACATTTCCATGTGTGAAGTTAACATAGCTCAGTCAAAATAACGATAATGCAGACGCATACGTAATCACACATCCGACGTGCACGCACACAGACGCATACGCAACGTAACCAAACACGTACACACACGAACACATAGACGCACACGCACACACATACATACGACGTTGACATGAATCATGTTACGTTGTGTCGCGCTGACTCGATATTTATATATGACTTCCATACAGATTTAAATAATACTTTCATGCTTTTGGCTGTCCTAAAAAACATACCATACTATTACACAGGGCGTTATGTATTACAACATTCTTAATTTCGTTTAGCAACACTCGTAGACGATAGCTATTTATGTATGGAAGTAAGCCATGTGTCAAATTAGAAAGTGAAAGTAAAATGCATCGATTTAGATACCAAACCTCTGTAATGTGTGTGTGTGAGAGAGAGAGAATTTAATGTGTATCAACTTTCAAACGTGTACGCTACCGCCGTATGATATATATATATACACACAAGACGACATGTCACTATTTCTCATTTGTATGAGACACTCATCGTACAATCGACTATTGTGTATAACAACAACAACATTTAAGAGGTAAGTAAAAGATTTGCATATGTTACTAAGTAAAAAAAAAAAAAAAAACATAATTTTATTGAATATTCAGATTTTATTTAAATTGTGCTTATAGTCGTCTATTTGATTTTTTGGTCTGTTGCCTAATGAAGCACATGTGCTTAGGTCAGTTACTGTTGTCAAGAACGGTGTTTTTGTTTGACAGATATTTTTGATGTGTTTGTAGATTTCCAATTTTAAATGTTCTAAATACACTGTCCTGTCATTATTATTATACGAGGTTAATCTGTATTATTACATGAGTCATCAATCGTTTAACATGAACATCAATCGAGTAACTCGAGAAGCGATTACTGGGTACGTTTATGTACTATACATTTAGACAGAATTTACTGATATCACGAGTAGACCTACTTAAATACGTTCAATACAAAAAAGGATTAATTGCCCTACACCTGAGTGCTATATTTTACGAATGCGTGCGTATTTTCTACATAAGGATTAATATAATTACTCATACGTCTGATCAATAAGATCTTTTGTCAAGTGTAACGAAATTTAGAAATGCATTGTCTCATAACAAAATACAACGTACCCTTTCATTTTATATTCAAACTATTCTTATCTGAAACAGAACGTTATATAGATAATACGCTGTCCTGTTTTAAAAAAAAAAATTTATTCAGTTATTAATCTGTTTGTTTAAACGTTGATCTATGTACGTGACCATACGTACTTGTTTTCGTAATATTTGTTATAATACCTTTCCTGTTCTGGATTTATGATGTGTGTGTGTTGAAAACCTTATGTATATATTTATATATATATATAGCACATAATGTATATGATAATGAAGCAGGTACTGTTATTATTATAGGAACAAGAAGGATGGATCATAGAATAAATACCATATCAAAACAAGAGGAGGAGGATCTTCTCCATAAATGGTTTTTTTCTCCGAAACGGTTAACACCTGTAGAAATTACAAAATTAAAAGCAATAGTCAACAGGCCAAGCTCAAGTATAAGACCATTTCTAAAAGACTTAATAAACAATATATAAAACCCCAGCGATCTACATCTCGTGTTTCGTGGCATGAGGAAAAACGGCGTAGGATAACAGTACTTGTTAAGGTAACAAACTACTTTTAATACACAATTTTTTATCACTGTGTGTGCGTATGTTTGACTGTAGTGCAGAGAATACTATTTGAAAAGACATTAACTTATTTAGAACGGATCTGGCGATAACTATTTCTGTGGACTTTCCTAATATATATATTTTGTAACAGCGCTAATTCTGCCTGTGTGTATGTACATGCAAAGCTTCAGGCGATGAAAGTGAACTTTCCTGATGGCCACACCATTCCTTTCACTAGTCTTCTTTGTAGCGAATATTCTGACATTGTATGGTTCCACCTCGCTTGATACAGACGTCTTCACTTCTAATAATAATGACGTTTATCACAAAATTCAACGCAGTTTCTGCTATTGAGTACAAACGTTGTGCAGAATTAACAGTGGACAAACAGTATCCGATCGTTAACATGTTGCATGTGGACACGCGATATGGGAAGTCTGTGCTTGTAACGTTGGAAGATTGTGAGCGCCGCTATCGTGTATATCTACCTAAGAGGTATGCTGACGTCTTTATAGATGAAGAACTCCGTCATATAAATCCCAGCGACCTACATCTTGTGTTTCGAGGGATGAAGAACCAGACAGCGCATGTGGAAATTGTATCTCGTTAAGGTGACAAACTACTTTTAATAAACAATTTTTTTAATTTATTTCACTATACGCCTCTGAACCTATATGTAATTATTTGTAAACTGCGTTACCTGTTGCAGCAAACGATAACACTAGAACGATTATATTATTATTATTCAGTGATATATACATACATACAATGACTATAGCATATTTAAATCTGTTATCTGTTATCTGTTTTATTGGACCTACATGTACATGATTCGTATGCACGTTGTCTGTATGTGTGTGCGTGTGCGTGTGTGTGTGTGTGTGTGTGTGTGTGTGCACGTGTTGCGTATGTGTGCGTGTACGTCTGTGTGTGTGTGTGTGTGTGTGCGTGCACGTGTGGTGTAACCCAAACGTGTGTACGTTGTATGTATGTATGTGTGTGATTACGTTACGTATGCGTGTGCGTATGTGTGTGTGTGTGTGTGTGTGTGTGTGTGATATTTAACATGATTTTAATGTTGTTGTTGCTTCTTCTACAAGTACGACACATTAATTTATTTCACTATACGCCTCTGAACCTATATGTAATTATTTGTAAACTGCTTTACCTGTTGCAGCAAACGTTAACACTAGAACGATTATATTATTATTATTCAGTGATATATACATACGTACAATTTACTTATTAAACACTTCAATGATTGTAACGTCTTACAATGACTATAGCATATTTAAATCTGTTATCTGTTTATTGGCCCTACATGATTCAAACCAAACGTGTACACGTTGTATGTATGTGTATGATTACGTTGCGTTTGCGTCTGTGTGTGGGCGCGTTGCGTGTTTGGTTACGTTGCGTATGCGTCTGTATGTGCGCGCGTTGCGTGTGCATCTGTGTGTGTGATATTTAACATGATTTTAATGTTGTTGTTGTATTGTTATGTTGCAGGTTGCTTCTTCTACAAGTACGACACACAATTATATATAAACTTTCGAAAAATATCAATTTCTAATGTATTTATTTAATTGTGAATGTTAAAATATATTTAATCATTTAAACAAATTATGACTTTATTTTATTTCACTCTACACCTCTGAACATGTGTACAATTAATTTATTTTTTGTGAACTGTTACATCAGAAGATTTGTATGAATTTCAGCCGCCGTTTTCATGTGTGTGTATAATTTTAATTTATTTCGCTATACACTACTGAACCTATGTGTGTGTGTGTGTGTGTGTGTGTGTGTAAACTGCAACCTTAAAACAGAAGTATTGTACCAGATTGCTAAGCCGTTAACGTATGGATTTGTCATCTGTAACAACATAACAGGTAAGTAGTTCATTGACGCCAAATATATATATTTCTAACAAGGATCAATCACACTGACTGCATTATAAAACTATTAATTAATTATTTAATACATTGAAAAATGAAGACGACGTTTTGACAACGAAAGAGAGATAGTGCTAAAATTATTTATTCATCACACCGACTACTCAATGTACGAGAGGGAGACAGGAGAAAGGGTATGGAACCTTGCATAGTTGAAACGTGTGAAAGTGAGAGAGAGAGAGAGAGAGAGAGAGAGAGAGAGAGGACGTTACTATTTGTTGACACAGTTGAAACAAGTGAGAGTGAGAGAGAGAGAGAGAGAGAGAGGACGTTAATATTTGTCGAATAAATATAAACTTTCTAATTTCATATACATGCGCTCGGTACTGACCACAGAGAGAGAGAGGAGAACGGTTTGAGCATAACGTTTGACAACAAGAGAGAGAGAGAGACATACACAACGTGTGTGAGAGAGAGAGAGAGAGAGAGAGAGGGAGAGAGAGAGGACGAATAATACAGAGGTTGGTACATCTGATCATATAGATTTAATATACATTATAACACACGACAAATTTGAACTCATGTAAAGGTTGGTACACCTAATCATATATTTAAATATACACTATAATGCCGGTGAGTATAACGTTTGACAACGAGAGAGAGAGAGAGTGACATACACACCGTGTGAGAGAGTAACAATTATGATCATATATAGTTTGAATTTCCCACCACAGAAGAGAAAGAAATGTTGGCAGATCTGCTCTATACACGCACACAATAATTTAAGATTGGTAACCCTGATCATATATTTTAATATATACACTATATAACACATATTTGAATTTCCCTCCCCCCACCGCAGAAAATGTTGACAACCCTGCTCATATAAAATATCTATACACTATAATAATACTACAGAGGTTGGTACACCTGATCATATAGATTTAATATACATTATAACACACAACAAATTTGAACTCATGCAAAGGTTGGTACACCTGATCATATATTTTAGTATACACTATAATGCTTCGAGTTGGAACCACCCCCCACCCACTGATATGAAATAAAAAAACCTCCCGCCCAACACCACCCACTGATATGCAAATCAACTTTCTTAAAAAAATAAAAAATTATATTCACGGATGCTGGTGGTCCATTGAACATCATCCCACCAAATCAATTTAATTAAAAAAATAAAAAAATAAAATAAAAAAAATAAAAAAATTTATTCGCGGAAATTCGCGGTGCTGTGGTCCATCGGGATGCTGCGGGTCCAGCGGTGGCGGCGTCATCTCTGAGATCATGTTTTTTAGTGTTTTTTATTGTTTTTTAGGAAGGCGGCATTCCTTTGTGCGTTTGAACCCCCAATATCCCTCTACTGACTCTAATAAAGAGAGTCTCTTACAAGCGTTAAACGACGAGATTTTGAAAGTACGACAGGAGGTACGGAGGAGGTCCGCTCCTAATATTTTGGTACAAGGTCCTGTTGACGAGAAAAATCGCGTGTATTTTACGGGGGAAAATAACGAAAACCCTATTGAATTTTTGTTAGCGTGTGAGAGTGAAATGGCTAGAGTAGGTTCCCGACTAGAAGATCAAGACAAAATACAGTGGGTAGTTAACGCGATGCGTGATTCGGCGCGTAAGTGGTATAACATTGTACGCGATAGAGTGTCCACATACGCGGAGTTCAAACAAAAATTTGAAAGCCGGTACTGGAACTCGCATACTCAAAGACTTCTACGCAATGAACTGGAGTATGGCAGGTTTGATAGAAAACTGGGTATTACCGCGGAAAATTATATAATCCAGCAGGTCGAGCGCGCCAAGCATTTAACCCCAGCATTTTTCGGAGATTGACACAGTCACGAAACTTGCCTATCACTTTAATCACAACATAAGAGTAGCCGTGTTTACGCAGGGGATACGCACAGTAGATGAACTCCTCATTCTAGTATCCCAAAGTGAGACGGTTTTTGATTTGGGCGGGTGGCGTTATAATCCCGATTTTCGCCGAAATAATGAAGGGCAGAATACGCGGGTACAGTATCATCAGCAACCTGATCAAAGACCGAGTACCAGTTCTACTCCACCCCAGACATCGTCAAAACCCCCAGATAAGACCTTTGAATACAAAGGCAAACAAAATATTGGTAGACCGAAAGGGCAATATAAGGGTAACGATGGGGCCCCGATTAGAGCTATGCAAACGGTTGAGATAGCTAGAACTGATACAATAGAGCAAGACAGCGATACTCCTAGTAATAAAGACCCCAATGAGAAGAAAAAGAATCGTAAGTTTCCAAAAAACTTGGAAACGGGCGCCTCCAGGGTGGAAGCGCCATAAATCATGCTAAAATGTATCTAAATAAAGTAGGTAAAAATAAGAAAAATGCTAGATTTAAGAAAAGTGATTTTTCTACTGAAATTTGTACGCCAGTTGACAAAGTATTTCAACCGGAAGGTACGGAACCGTGGTTGGCCGTTAACACAATACAACAATGGGCTCCGACAATTGTACGTCCGGTGGAACAGGAAAGTGACGACGACGTTCCCACACAGTCAGCGTGGGAAGACGTGGAAATCATATCCGGGGACGCATACGAATTCGACGAGTACATAGCGGAATATTGTAGAGCCACCCATAAAAATGCCTATGATATACTGGATGCACTTTAAAAATAATATTTTAATAATTGTATTATAATAAATAAAATTAAAATAAATTAAATGTGTTTTATATTATTAATAATAATTGTAGATAGTTGTGTATTAAAAATAATATTTTTCTATCGCGGTGAATAACGGGAGCGTACAATGAAACAAACGCACCGGCAGGAAATAGTTACGTCACGCGGTAACTACCTCCCCACGTTTGAAAATAGGTCAAGCAATTAGCTACGCGGCAGGCGATAACGAATGTAAATAAACTGTCAGCAAATTCTTTCGTGCGGGTGCCACTGCTTACAAACAACCTTTTAACCGCAAGTTTGATAAATAATCAAGATAATTAATTAAGATAATTTGCAAGTATAATATTATTAATAGATGTATTAGAATTAAGTTGTATATAATGGAATAACATTAACACACATGTATGTTTTTCTTTTGAATAAGTAATACAATGTATAGGTAATAAGTATAGTGATTACAGAATACGTGTGTAATGATTAAAAAAAAAAAATAACTGTAATTATTACATTCATTTTTTTTAAAACTGGTGGGGGAATATATAACAGCGCCAAATATTAATTATTTGGGGTTATATGTTGCCTGCATACTGAAAGCATATTTAAATAAATTATAACAGTCAAAACTCCATTTGTATGTAGAGCAATGAAAATAATGCTTGGTGAAGCGACGCACACGTGGCCGTTATGTAAGCAGCTCGCTGTACAAGGCAGGGCCACACCCAAACTGTTAATTATTAATATCTCGGAAACTAATAAATTAAGGCGAAATACAAGATAGCCAAAATGTTTGCCGAAATATTAATAATGACGTGTGCAAATTTTACGCAATATAATTAACAAATGAAAGAGTTAAATAATTTAATTGAATAACTTCTGTAAAAATACAGTTACAATAATTAGATTTTAGTATGTTATAAAGATAATATTTTCTGACAGATTGTATATTTTAGAATTCACACAACTTGGTTTGCAACCAAGATATTGCAAAATTAAATAAGCACAGGAAATCCGGACCGACAAATTATTTCTGCTGGATAATAGTATTAAAAATAATAATAATTCTCCGTCTGTGGGAATCTAACTTCATTCTCACGGACCAAGGGAATTCAAATTTTATGTAGTAGGGAGAGTGTGTCAGCCAATCAAATCGTTTGACGCAAACCCCGACCAGCGCGGTGTTTTCAGGCTGAAACATCACTCTTCTGCCAGTACTCACGAAGTAAAGACGTAATTATTCGATTGTCTCGTAACCATAGTGGTGAAGATCCATCAGAAGACTCTACGTGGTCAACACACACGCAATTGCGAACACACTAAATACAGATCAACTGTATAGCTCGTAATTGTTGCGTAAAGGCGAGATTTGCTGACAGTTTATTTACATTCGTTATCGCCTGCCGCGTAGCTAATTGCTTGACCTATTTTCAAACGTGGGGAGGTAGTTACCGCGTGACGTAACTATTTCCTGCCGGTGCGTTTGTTTCATTGTACGCTCCCGTTATTCACCGTGATAAAAAAATATTATTATTAATACACAAGCTATCTACAATTATTATTAATAATATAAAACACAATTAATTTATTTTAATTTTAATTATTATAATACAATTATTAAAATATTATTTTTAAAGTGCATCCAGTATATCATAGGCATTTTTATGGGTGGCTCTACAATATTCCGCTATGTACTCGTCGAATTCGTATGCGTCCCCGGATATGATTTCTACGTCTTCCCACGCTGACTGTGTGGGAACGTCGTCGTCACTTTCCTTTTCCACCGGACGTACAATTGTCGGAGCCCATTGTTGTATTGTGTTAACGGCCAACCACGGTTCCGTACCTTCCGGTTGAAATACTTTGTCAACTGGAGTACAAATTTCAGTAGAAAAATCACTTTTCTTAAATCTAGCATTTTTCTTATTTTTACCTACTTTATTTAGATACATTTTAGCATGATTTATGGCGCTTCCACCCTGGAGGCGCCCGTTTCCAAGTTTTTTGGAAACTTACGATTCTTTTTCTTCTCATTGGGGTCTTTATTACTAGGAGTATCGCTGTCTTGCTCTATTGTATCAGTTCTAGCTATCTCAACCGTTTGCATAGCTCTAATCGGGGCCCCATCGTTACCCTTATATTGCCCTTTCGGTCTACCAATATTTTGTTTGCCTTTGTATTCAAAGGTCTTATCTGGGGGTTTTGACGATGTCTGGGGTGGAGTAGAACTGGTACTCGGTCTTTGATCAGGTTGCTGATGATACTGTACCCGCGTATTCTGCCCTTCATTATTTCGGCGAAAATCGGGATTATAACGCCACCCGCCCAAATCAAAAACCGTCTCACTTTGGGACACTAGAATGAGGAGTTCATCGACCGTGCGAATACCCTGCGTAAACACGGCTACTCTTATGTTGTGATTAAAGTGATAGGCAAGTTTCGTGACTATGTAAATCTCCGAAAAATGCTGGGGTTAAATGCTTGGCGCGCTCGACCTGCTGGATTATATAATTTTCCGCGGTAATACCCAGTTTTCTATCAAACCTGCCATACTCCAGTTCATTGCGTAGAAGTCTTTGAGTATGCGAGTTCCAGTACCGGCTTTCAAATTTTTGTTTGAACTCCGCGTATGTGGACACTCTATCGCGTACAATGTTATACCACTTACGCGCCGAATCACGCATCGCGTTAACTACCCACTGTATTTTGTCTTGATCTTCTAGTCGGGAACCTACTCTAGCCATTTCACTCTCACACGCTAACAAAAATTCAATAGGGTTTTCGTTATTTTCCCCCGTAAAATACACGCGATTTTTCTCGTCAACAGGACCTTGTACCAAAATATTAGGAGCGGACCTCCTCCGTACCTCCTGTCGTACTTTCAAAATCTCGTCGTTTAACGCTTGTAAGACACTCTCTTTATTAGAGTCAATGTTAGATCGCGTCTCTACAATTGAAGCGTCTAATCTATCTACTCGTCGTTGCGTTTCCGTCACGTCGGCTTGAATCTTTACCTCAAGAGAGTCGACTTTTCTCGCGACGTCTTGCGTTTGTTTTTCGCAGCGGCTAATATGCTCCTTGAACCGGCCCTCCATACGTGTTACTTGTTCAATAAACGATTTTTGCATAGTGGTCTCAAAAACCTTAAACCGTTCATTTATTTTGGTATCGACCGTATTTACTTTTTCAGCGATTTCAGCTACTTTAGTGGTTAACTCGTTTACGCTTTCGTCTATTTTCGCAGTCAATTCTTTACTACTTTCTTTATTACTTTGCTTAATCTCGGCGTTTATGTCAGCGTTACTGTGTTCTAATGCTTCGGTTAGACTAACTCTCTGCGCCTCGATGTTAGACTTTAATTCTGCAATATTTATCTCAGCATTGGCTGTTATTTGTTCAAATTTCGCGTTCATATTAGCGGTTAATTCGGCATTTGTTTTCTCAAATTTCGCGTTAATATTAGCGGTCAAATCCGCACTCATTTGCGCGTTCATTTGCTGTATTTGTTTAAGTATTTTGTCCATATCCATTTTAAATACACAACAATTTCAAATATAGAATAATTTAAAATACACAGAATAGTTTCAAATACACAAGATAATTTCACTGCTGTACGAGCACCAGTCACAAAACTCTTTGGGGATTTTTCAGTTGGACGCCAGCTGTTTTACGAGTTAAAACAGCAAAGTTTGTTTTAACGTGTAAATTAAATTTAAATTGAATTTAATTTCTGGCCCCACGTGCAAGGCGACATTTATAACTCTACTTATATGCGTTATTGTTGTGTCGTGTTGTGTATGAGTACCTACCTGCTGTCCGATCTTGCGGATTCTTCCGACTAGGGCGTGTGGATTTTGGATTTGAAGTTCGCAAGCTAGTAATCTCAAATTTATTGCAACAACACACAAAATAGGTTACTTTAAAGGGGGTGAGTTTTGTGAGACTGGTAGGCTTTATCGTACAACAATAAAACACTGTTATATGGGGTAATAAAACGTTGTTTATTACTCCAACAACACACAAGAATAAAATGGTTATTATATTATCAATTTCTTACAGTCTAAACAATGAAACAATGTTGACCAATGTTTTTCGATTGGTTAATAATTGAAAAGAAACTAAACTCGTTATTTGCCGAGTTAATTGCAATTAAAAATTTAACTAATTGATTGATTTAATTTAATTAAATGGCTTTAACTAAATTGAATTTAACGGTTAATAAAACAAAATATAAAACTCTGAAGTTAATTAGAATAATTTTCAAAAATAAATTATGCGTGACATTCTAATTCACGTCATTTCATTTCTAGTGATTCGACTTCTGTTATACTGCAGTATGAACTAATAATTAGATTGTTAGTTAAGATTTGTATAGCGCTTTTATACTACTTCTATTTCTTAACTACAGCTTACTAATGACTTAGACTGCTATACAGATTATCACAATGTATTTATTCTTAATTACTAGAGTCTTTGATTTTTGTATGGCACCTGAATTATTTGAGTTACAATGTTTTTAAATGAAAAGATAGCAAATTTGATGTTGAAAAATAAATAAGTGGATTTTGCTTTCCTGTTATTGAAGAGGATGTCGTTCCGATTGTCCCTCGTCGATTCCACTCCGTTCGCTAGAGAAAGTAATCTGCTTAGAGCTGCTGGATTCGGTCGTTGAGTTCAAATTCGGCAACACTCTGCTTCCTTGCTGTTCGTGAATATTTTAACGTCTGCGGCTCTCTGCTGGAACTGGTTACTGTCCCTCGTCGATTCGCACGTCGCACGTCAGCGTGTGTGTGTGTGCTTCGTTCGAGTGGTAGCTCTGCTCGTCAGCTGTTCACCAATGATTTAGACGGCCTCTCTGCTGTATTCTTGAAGTCTGGTCTTGAAGTCTGGTGGATCTCTTGCGTGCTTATGACTAGCTGGTAGTACACAATAAGCTTGGTTGATGTACTGAAGAGTATCTCGCCTTTACGCAACAATTACGAGCTATACAGTTGATCTGTATTTAGTGTGTTCGCAATTGCGTGTGTGTTGACCACGTAGAGTCTTCTGATGGATCTTCACCACTATGGTTACGAGACAATCGAAGAATTACGTCTTTACTTCGTGAGTACTGGCAGAAGAGTGATATTTCAGCCTGAAAACACCGCGCTGGTCGGGGTTTGCGTCAAATGATTTGATTGGCTGACACACTCTCCCTACTACATAAAATTTGAATTCCCTTGGTCCGTGAGAATGAAGTTAGATTCCCACAGACGGAGAATTATTATTATTTTTAATACTATTATCCAGCGGAAATAAGTTGTCGGTCCGGATTTCCTGTGCTTATTTAATTTTGCAATATCTTGGTTGCAAACCAAGTTGTGTGAAATCTAAAATATACAATCTGTCAGAAATTATTATCTTTATAACATACTAAAATCTCATTAATGTAACTCTATTTTTACAGAAGTTATTCAATTAAATTAATTAACTCTTTCATTTGTTAATTATATTGCGTAAAATTTGCACACGTCATTATTAATATTTCGGCAAACATTTTGGCTATCTTGGTTTCGCCTTAATTTATTAGTTTCCGAGATATTAATAATTAACAGTTTGGGTGTGGCCCTGCCTTGTACAACGAGCTGATTACATAACGGCCACGTGTGCGTCGCTTCACCAAGCATTATTTTCATTGCTCTACATACAAATGGAGTTTTGACTGATATAATTTATTTAAATATGCTTTCAGTATGCAGGCAACATATAACCAAAAATAATTAATATTTGGCGCTGTTATATATTCCCCCACCCGTTTAAAAAAAAATGAATGTAATAATTACAGTTATTTTTTTTTTAATCATTACACACGTATTCTGTAATCACTATACTTATTACCTATACATTGTATTACTTATTCAAAAGAGAAACATACATGTGTGTTAATGTTATTCCATTATATACAACTTAATTCTAATACATCTATTAATAATATTATACTTGAAAATTATTGTGTACCAATATTTTTAGAACGGGTATTAGCTAACTGCGGCGGTTAAAAGGTTTGTTTGTAAACAGTGGCACGCGCACGAAAGAATTTGCTGACAGTTTATTTACATTCGTTACCGCCTGCCGCGTAGCTAATTGCTTGACCTACTTTCAAACGTGGGGAGGTAGTTACCGCGTGACGTAACTATTTCCTGCCGGTGCGTTTGTTTCATTGTACGCTCCCGTTATTCACCGCGATAGAAAAATATTATTATTAATACACAAGCTATCTACAATTATTATTAATAAAATAAAACACAATTAATTTATTTTAATTTTAATTATTATAATACAATTATTAAAATATTATTTTTAAATTGCATCCAGTATATCATAGGCATTTTTATGGGTGGCTCTACAATATTCCGCTATGTACTCGTCGAATTCGTATGCGTCCCCGGATATGATTTCTACGTCTTCCCACGCTGACTGTGTGGGAACGTCGTCATCACTTTCCTGTTCCACCGGACGTACAATTGTCGGAGCCCATTGTTGTATTGTGTTAACGGCCAACCACGGTTCCGTACCTTCCGGTTGAAATACTTTGTCAACTGGCGTACAAATTTCAGTAGAAAAATCACTTTTCTTAAATCTAGCATTTTTCTTATTTTTACCTACTTTATTTCGATACATTTTAGCATGATTTATGGCGCTTCCACCCTGGAGGCGCCCGTTTCAAAGTTTTTTGGAAACTTACGACTCTTTTTCTTCTCATTGGGGTCTTTATTACTTGGAGTATCGCTGTCTTGCTCTATTGTATCAGTTCTAGCTATCTCAACCGTTTGCATAGCTCTAATCGGGGCCCCATCGTTACCCTTATATTGCCCTTTCGGTCTACCAATATTTTGTTTGCCTTTGTATTCAAAGGTCTTATCTGGGGGTTTTGACGATGTCTGGGGTGGAGTAGAACTGGTACTCGGTCTTTGATCAGGTTGCTGATGATACTGTACCCGCGTATTCTGCCCTTCATTATTTCGGCGAAAATCGGGATTATAACGCCACCCGCCCAAATCAAAAACCGTCTCACTTTGGGACACTAGAATGAGGAGTTCATCGACCGTGCGAATACCCTGCGTAAACACGGCTACTCTTATGTTGTGATTAAAGTGATAGGCAAGTTTCGTGACTATGTCAATCTCCGAAAAATGCTGGGGTTAAATGCTTGGCGCGCTCGACCTGCTGGATTATATAATTTTCCGCGGTAATACCCAGTTTTCTATCAAACCTGCCATACTCCAGTTCATTGCGTAGAAGTCTTTGAGTATGCGAGTTCCAGTACCGGCTTTCAAATTTTTGTTTGAACTCCGCGTATGTGGACACTCTATCGCGTACAATGTTATACCACTTACGCGCCGAATCACGCATCGCGTTAACTACCCACTGTATTTTGTCTTGATCTTCTAGTCGGGAACCTACTCTAGCCATTTCACTCTCACACGCTAACAAAAATTCAATAGGGTTTTCGTTATTTTCCCCCGTAAAATACACGCGATTTTTCTCGTCAACAGGACCTTGTACCAAAATATTAGGAGCGGACCTCCTCCGTACCTCCTGTCGTACTTTCAAAATCTCGTCGTTTAACGCTTGTAAGACACTCTCTTTATTAGAGTCAATGTTAGATCCCGTCTCTACAATTGAAGCGTCTAATCTATTTACTCGTCGTTGCGTTTCCGTCACGTCGGCTTGAATCTTTACCTCAAGAGAGTCGACTTTTCTCGCGACGTCTTGCGTTTGTTTTTCGCAGCGGCTAATATGCTCCTTGAACCGGCCCTCCATACGTGTTACTTGTTCAATAAACGATTTTTGC
This sequence comes from Magicicada septendecula, assembly GCA_034769895.1. Taxonomy (NCBI): domain Eukaryota; kingdom Metazoa; phylum Arthropoda; class Insecta; order Hemiptera; family Cicadidae; genus Magicicada; species Magicicada septendecula. The sequence goes on along the minus strand of CM068371.1, from coordinate 13,306,991 downwards.
ATAGTGGTCTCAAAAACCTTAAACCGTTCATTTATTTTGGTATCGACCGTATTTACTTTTTCAGCGATTTCAGCTACTTTAGTGGTTAACTCGTTTACGCTTTCGTCTATTTTCGCAGTCAATTCTTTACTACTTTCTTTATTACTTTGCTTAATCTCGGCGTTTATGTCAGCGTTACTGTGTTCTAATGCTTCGGTTAGACTAACTCTCTGCGCCTCGATGTTAGACTTTAATTCTGCAATATTTATCTCAGCATTGGCTGTTATTTGTTCAAATTTCGCGTTCATATTAGCGGTTAATTCGGCATTTGTTTTCTCAAATTTCGCGTTAATATTAGCGGTCAAATCCGCACTCATTTGCGCGTTCATTTGCTGTATTTGTTTAAGTATTTTGTCCATATCCATTTTAAATACACAACAATTTCAAATATAGAATAATTTAAAATACACAGAATAGTTTCAAATACACAAGATAATTTCACTGCTGTACGAGCACCAGTCACAAAACTCTTTGGGGATTTTTCAGTTGGACGCCAGCTGTTTTACGAGTTAAAACAGCAAAGTTTGTTTTAACGTGTAAATTAAATTTAAATTGAATTTAATTTCTGGCCCCACGTGCAAGGCGACATTTATAACTCTACTTATATGCGTTATTGTTGTGTCGTGTTGTGTATGAGTACCTACCTGCTGTCCGATCTTGCGGATTCTTCCGACTAGGGCGTGTGGATTTTGGATTTGAAGTTCGCAAGCTAGTAATCTCAAATTTATTGCAACAACACACAAAATAGGTTACTTTAAAGGGGGTGAGTTTTGTGAGACTGGTAGGCTTTATCGTACAACAATAAAACACTGTTATATGGGGTAATAAAACGTTGTTTATTACTCCAACAACACACAAGAATAAAATGGTTATTATATTATCAATTTCTTACAGTCTAAACAATGAAACAATGTTGACCAATGTTTTTCGATTGGTTAATAATTGAAAAGAAACTAAACTCGTTATTTGCCGAGTTAATTGCAATTGAAAATTTAACTAATTGATTGATTTAATTTAATTAAATGGCTTTAACTAAATTGAATTTAACGGTTAATAAAACAAAATATAAAAATTCTGAAGTTAATTAGAATAATTTTCAAAAATAAATTATGCGTGACATTCTAATTCACGTCATTTCATTTCTAGTGATTCGACTTCTGTTATACTGCAGTATGAACTAATAATTAGATTGTTAGTTAAGATTTGTATAGCGCTTTTATACTACTTCTATTTCTTAACTACAGCTTACTAATGACTTAGACTGCTACACAGATTATCACAATGTATTTATTCTTAATTACTAGAGTCTTTGATTTTTGTATGGCACCTGAATTATTTGAGTTACAATGTTTTTAAATGAAAAGATAGCAAATTTGATGTTGAAAAATAAACAAGTGGATTTTGCTTTCCTGTTATTGAAGAGGATGTCGTTCCGATTGTCCCTCATCGATTCCACTCCGTTCGCTAGAGAAAGTAATCTGTTAGAGCTGCTGGATTCGGTCGTTGAGTTCAAATTCGGCAACACTCTGCTTCCTTGCTGTTCGTGAATATTTTAACGTCTGCGGCTCTCTGCTGGAACTGGTTACTGTCCCTCGTCGATTCGCACGTCGCACGTCAGCGTGTGTGTGTGTGTGCTTCGTTCGAGTGGTAGCTCTGCTCGTCAGCTGTTCACCAATGATTTAGACGGCCTCTCTGCTGTATTCTTGAAGTCTGGTCTTGAAGTCTGGTGGATCTCTTGCGTGCTTATGACTAGCTGGTAGTACACAATAAGCTTGGTTGATGTACTGAAGAGTATCTCGCCTTTACGCAACAATTACGAGCTATACAGTTGATCTGTATTTAGTGTGTTCGCAATTGCGTGTGTGTTGACCACGTAGAGCCTTCTGATGGATCTTCACCACTATGGTTACGAGACAATCGAAGAATTACGTCTTTACTTCGTGAGTACTGGCAGAAGAGTGATGTTTCAGCCTGAAAACACCGCGCTGGTCGGGGTTTGCGTCAAATGATTTGATTGGCTGACACACTCTCCCTACTACATAAAATTTGGATTCCCTTGGTCCGTGAGAATGAAGTTAGATTCCCACAGACGGAGAATTATTATTATTTTTAATACTATTATCCAGCGGAAATAAGTTGTCGGTCCGGATTTCCTGTGCTTATTTAATTTTGCAATATCTTGGTTGCAAACCAAGTTGTGTGAAATCTAAAATATACAATCTGTCAGAAATTATTATCTTTATAACATACTAAAATCTCATTAATGTAACTCTATTTTTACAGAAGTTATTCAATTAAATTAATTACTCTTTCATTTGTTAATTATATTGCGTAAAATTTGCACACGTCATTATTAATATTTCGGCAAACATTTTGGCTATCTTGGATTTCGCCTTAATTTATTAGTTTCCGAGATATTAATAATTAACAGTTTGGGTGTGGCCCTGCCTTGTACAACGAGCTGATTACATAACGGCCACGTGTGCGTCGCTTCACCAAGCATTATTTTCATTGCTCTACATACAAATGGAGTTTTGACTGATATAATTTATTTAAATGTGCTTTCAGTATGCAGGCAACATATAACCAAAAATAATTAATATTTGGCACTGTTATATATTCCCCCACCCGTTTTGAAAAAAATGAATGTAATAATTACAGTTATTTTTTTTTTTAATCATTACATACGTATTCTGTAATCACTATACTTATTACCTATACATTGTATTACTTATTCAAAAGAAAAACATACATGTGTGTTAATGTTATTCCATTATATACAACTTAATTCTAATACATCTATTAATAATATTATACTTGCAAATTATTGTGTACCAATATTTTTAGAACGGGTATTAGCTAACTGCGGCGGTTAAAACGTTTGTTTGTAAACAGTGGCACGCGCACGAAAGAATTTGCTGACAGTTTATTTACATTCGTTACCGCCTGCCGCGTAGCTAATTGCTTGACCTACTTTCAAACGTGGGGAGGTAGTTACCGCGTGACGTAACTATTTCCTGCCGGTGCGTTTGTTTCATTGTACGCTCCCGTTATTCACCGCGATAGAAAAATATTATTATTAATACACAAGCTATCTACAATTATTATTAATAATATAAAACACAATTAATTTATTTTAATTTTAATTATTATAATACAATTATTAAAATATTATTTTTAAAGTGCATCCAGTATATCATAGGCATTTTTATGGGTGGCTCTACAATATTCCGCTATGTACTCGTCGAATTCGTATGCGTCCCCGGATATGATTTCTACGTCTTCTCACGCTGACTGTGTGGGAACGTCGTCATCACTTTCCTGTTCCACCGGACGTACAATTGTCGGAGCCCATTGTTGTATTGTGTTAACGGCCAACCACGGTTCCGTACCTTCCGGTTGAAATACTTTGTCAACTGGCGTAAAAATTTCAGTAGAAAAATCACTTTTCTTAAATCTAGCATTTTTCTTATTTTTACCTACTTTATTTCGATACATTTTAGCATGATTTATGGCGCTTCCACCCTGGAGGCGCCCGTTTCCAAGTTTTTTGGAAACTTACGATTCTTTTTCTTCTCATTGGGGTCTTTATTACTTGGAGTATCGCTGTCTTGCTCTATTGTATCAGTTCTAGCTATCTCAACCGTTTGCATAGCTCTAATCATGGCCCCATCGTTACCCTTATATTGCCCTTTCGGTCTACCAATATTTTGTTTGCCTTTGTATTCAAAGGTCTTATCTGGGGGTTTATACGATGTCTGGGGTGGAGTAGAACTGGTACTCGGTCTTTGATCAGGTTGCTGATGATACTGTACCCGCGTATTCTGCCCTTCATTATTTCGGCGAAAATCGGGATTATAACGCCACCCGCCCAAATCAAAAACCGTCTCACTTTGGGACACTAGAATGAGGAGTTCATCGACCGTGCGAATACCCTGCGTAAACACGGCTACTCTTATGTTGTGATTAAAGTGATAGGCATGTTTCGTGACTATGTCAATCTCCGAAAAATGCTGGGGTTAAATGCTTGGCGCGCTCGACCTGCTGGATTATATAATTTTCCGCGGTAATACCCAGTGTTCTATCAAACCTGCCATACTCCAGTTCATTGCGTAGAAGTCTTTGAGTATGCGAGTTCCAGTACCGGCTTTCAAATTTTTGTTTGAACTCCGCGTATGTGGACACTCTATCGCGTACAATGTTATACCACTTACGCGCCGAATAACGCATCGCGTTAACTACCCACTGTATTTTGTCTTGATCTTCTAGTCGGGAACCTACTCTAGCCATTTCACTCTCACACGCTAACAAAAATTCAATAGGGTTTTCGTTATTTTCCCCCGTAAAATACACGCGATTTTTCTCGTCAACAGGACCTTGTACCAAAATATTAGGAGCGGACCTCCTCCGTACCTCCTGTCGTACTTTCAAAATCTCGTCGTTTAACGCTTGTAAGACACTCTCTTTATTAGAGTCAATGTTAGATCGCGTCTCTACAATTGAAGCGTCTAATCTATCTACTCGTCGTTGCGTTTCCGTCACGTCGGCTTGAATCTTTACCTCAAGAGAGTCGACTTTTCTCGCGACGTCTTGCGTTTGTTTTTCGCAGCGGCTAATATGCTCCTTGAACCGGCCCTCCATACGTGTTACTTGTTCAATAAACGATTTTTGCATAGTGGTCTCAAAAACCTTAAACCGTTCATTTATTTTGGTATCGACCGTATTTACTTTTTCAGCGATTTCAGCTACTTTAGTGGTTAACTCGTTTACGCTTTCGTCTATTTTCGCAGTCAATTCTTTACTACTTTCTTTATTACTTTGCTTAATCTCGGCGTTTATGTCAGCGTTACTGTGTTCTAATGCTTCGGTTAGACTAACTCTCTGCGCCTCGATGTTAGACTTTAATTCTGCAATATTTATCTCAGCATTGGCTGTTATTTGTTCAAATTTCGCGTTCATATTAGCGGTTAATTCGGCATTTGTTTTCTCAAATTTCGCGTTAATATTAGCGGTCAAATCCGCACTCATTTGCGCGTTCATTTGCTGTATTTGTTTAAGTATTTTGTCCATATCCATTTTAAATACACAACAATTTCAAATATAGAATAATTTAAAATACACAGAATAGTTTCAAATACACAAGATAATTTCACTGCTGTACGAGCACCAGTCACAAAACTCTTTGGGGATTTTTCAGTTGGACGCCAGCTGTTTTACGAGTTAAAACAGCAAAGTTTGTTTTAACGTGTAAATTAAATTTAAATTGAATTTAATTTCTGGCCCCACGTGCAAGGCGACATTTATAACTCTACTTATATGCGTTATTGTTGTGTCGTGTTGTGTATGAGTACCTACCTGCTGTCCGATCTTGCGGATTCTTCCGACTAGGGCGTGTGGATTTTGGATTTGAAGTTCGCAAGCTAGTAATCTCAAATTTATTGCAACAACACACAAAATAGGTTACTTTAAAGGGGGTGAGTTTTGTGAGACTGGTAGGCTTTATCGTACAACAATAAAACACTGTTATATGGGGTAATAAAACGTTGTTTATTACTCCAACAACACACAAGAATAAAATGGTTATTATATTATCAATTTCTTACAGTCTAAACAATGAAACAATGTTGACCAATGTTTTTCGATTGGTTAATAATTGAAAAGAAACTAAACTCGTTATTTGCCGAGTTAATTGCAATTGAAAATTTAACTAATTGATTGATTTAATTTAATTAAATGGCTTTAACTAAATTGAATTTAACGGTTAATAAAACAAAATATAAAACTCTGAAGTTAATTAGAATAATTTTCAAAAATAAATTATGCGTGACATTCTAATTCACGTCACTTCATTTCTAGTGATTCGACTTCTGTTATACTGCAGTATGAACTAATAATTAGATTGTTAGTTAAGATTTGTATAGCGCTTTTATACTACTTCTATTTCTTAACTACAGCTTACTAATGACTTAGACTGCTATACAGATTATCACAATGTATTTATTCTTAATTACTAGAGTCTTTGATTTTTGTATGGCACCTGAATTATTTGAGTTACAATGTTTTTAAATGAAAAGATAGCAAATTTGATGTTGAAAAATAAATAAGTGGATTTTGCTTTCCTGTTATTGAAGAGGATGTCGTTCCGATTGTCCCTCGTCGATTCCACTCCGTTCGCTAGAGAAAGTAATCTGCTTAGAGCTGCTGGATTCGGTCGTTGAGTTCAAATTCGGCAACACTCTGCTTCCTTGCTGTTCGTGAATATTTTAACGTCTGCGGCTCTCTGCTGGAACTGGTTACTGTCCCTCGTCGATTCGCACGTCGCACGTCAGCGTGTGTGTGTGTGCTTCGTTCGAGTGGTAGCTCTGCTCGTCAGCTGTTCACCAATGATTTAGACGGCCTCTCTGCTGTATTCTTGAAGTCTGGTCTTGAAGTCTGGTGGATCTCTTGCGTGCTTATGACTAGCTGGTAGTACACAATAAGCTTGGTTGATGTACTGAAGAGTATCTCGCCTTTACGCAACAATTACGAGCTATACAGTTGATCTGTATTTAGTGTGTTCGCAATTGCGTGTGTGTTGACCACGTAGAGTCTTCTGATGGATCTTCACCACTATGGTTACGAGACAATCGAAGAATTACGTCTTTACTTCGTGAGTACTGGCAGAAGAGTGATGTTTCAGCCTGAAAACACCGCGCTGGTCGGGGTTTGCGTCAAATGATTTGATTGGCTGACACACTCTCCCTACTACATAAAATTTGAATTCCCTTGGTCCGTGAGAATGAAGTTAGATTCCCACAGACGGAGAATTATTATTATTTTTAATACTATTATCCGGCGGAAATAATTTGTCGGTCCGGATTTCCTGTGCTTATTTAATTTTGCAATATCTTGGTTGCAAACCAAGTTGTGTGAAATCTAAAATATACAATCTGTCAGAAATTATTATCTTTATAACATACTAAAATCTCATTAATGTAACTCTATTTTTACAGAAGTTATTCAATTAAATTAATTAACTCTTTCATTTGTTAATTATATTGCGTAAAATTTGCACACGTCATTATTAATATTTCGGCAAACATTTTGGCTATCTTGGATTTCGCCTTAATTTATTAGTTTCCGAGATATTAATAATTAACAGTTTGGGTGTGGCCCTGCCTTGTACAACGAGCTGATTACATAACGGCCAAGTGTGCGTCGCTTCACCAAACATTATTTTCATTGCTCTACATACAAATGGAGTTTTGACTGTTATAATTTATTTAAATATGCTTTCAGTATGCAGGCAACATATAACCAAAAATAATTAATATTTGGCGCTGTTATATATTCCCCCACCCGTTTTAAAAAAAATGAATGTAATAATTAGTTATTTTTTTTTTTAATCATTACACACGTATTCTGTAATCACTATACTTATTACCTATACATTGTATTACTTATTCAAAAGAAAAACATACATGTGTGTTAATGTTATTCCATTATATACAACTTAATTCTAATACATCTATTAATAATATTATACTTGCAAATTATTGTGTACCAATATTTTTAGAACGGGTATTAGCTAACTGCGGCGGTTAAAAGGTTTGTTTGTAAACAGTGGCACGCGCACGAAAGAATTTGCTGACAGTTTATTTACATTCGTTATCGCCTGCCGCGTAGCTAATTGCTTGACCTACTTTCAAACGTGGGGAGGTAGTTACCGCGTGACGTAACTATTTCCTGCCGGTGCGTTTGTTTCATTGTACGCTCCCGTTATTCACCGCGATAGAAAAATATTATTATTAATACACAAGTTATCTACAATTATTATTAATAATATAAAACACAATTAATTTATTTTAATTTTAATTATTATAATACAATTATTAAAATATTGTTTTTAAAGTGCATCCAGTATATCATAGGCATTTTTATGGGTGGCTCTACAATATTCCGCTATGTACTCGTCGAATTCGTATGCGTCCCCGGATATGATTTCTACGTCTTCCCACGCTGACTGTGTGGGAACGTCGTCATCACTTTCCTGTTCCACCGGACGTACAATTGTCGGAGCCCATTGTTGTATTGTGTTAACGGCCAACCACGGTTCCGTACCTTCCGGTTGAAATACTTTGTCAACTGGCGTACAAATTCAGTAGAAAAATCACTTTTCTTAAATCTAGCATTTTTCTTATTTTTACCTACTTTATTTAGATACATTTTAGCATGATTTATGGCGCTTCCAACCTGGAGGCGCCCGTTTCAAAGTTTTTTGGAAACTTACGACTCTTTTTCTTCTCATTGGGGTCTTTATTACTTGGAGTATCGCTGTCTTGCTCTATTGTATCAGTTCTAGCTATCTCAACCGTTTGCATAGCTCTAATCGGGTCCCCATCGTTACCCTTATATTGCCCTTTCGGTCTACCAATATTTTGTTTGCCTTTGTATTCAAAGGTCTTATCTGGGGGTTTTGACGATGTCTGGGGTGGAGTAGAACTGGTACTCGGTCTTTGATCAGGTTGCTGATGATACTGTACCCGCGTATTCTGCCCTTCATTATTTCGGCGAAAATCGGGATTATAACGCCACCCGCCCAAATCAAAAACCGTCTCACTTTGTGACACTAGAATGAGGAGTTCATCGACCGTGCGAATACCCTGCGTAAACACGGCTACTCTTATGTTGTGATTAAAGTGATAGGCAAGTTTCGTGACTATGTCAATCTCCGAAAAATGCTGGGGTTAAATGCTTGGCGCGCTCGACCTGCTGGATTATATAATTTTCCGCGGTAATACCCAGTTTTCTATCAAACCTGCCATACTCCAGTTCATTGCGTAGAAGTCTTTGAGTATGCGAGTTCCAGTACCGGCTTTCAAATTTTTGTTTGAACTCCGCGTATGTGGACACTCTATCGCGTACAATGTTATACCACTTACGCGCCGAATCACGCATCGCGTTAACTACCCACTGTATTTTGTCTTGATCTTCTAGTCGGGAACCTACTGTAGCCATTTCACTCTCACACGCTTACAAAAATTCAATAGGGTTTTCGTTATTTTCCCCCGTAAAATACACGCGATTTTTCTCGTCAACAGGACCTTGTACCAAAATATTAGGAGCGGACCTCCTCCGTACCTCCTGTCGTACTTTCAAAATCTCGTCGTTTAACGCTTGTAAGACACTCTCTTTATTAGAGTCAATGTTAGATCGCGTCTCTACAATTGAAGCGTCTAATCTATTTACTCGTCGTTGCGTTTCCGTCACGTCGGCTTGAATCTTTACCTCAAGAGAGTCGACTTTTCTCGCGACGTCTTGCGTTTGTTTTTCGCAGCGGCTAATATGCTCCTTGAACCGGCCCTCCATACGTGTTACTTGTTCAATAAACGATTTTTGCATAGTGGTCTCAAAAACCTTAAACCGTTCATTTATTTTGGTATCGACCGTATTTACTTTTTCAGCGATTTCAGCTACTTTAGTGGTTAACTCGTTTACGCTTTCGTCTATTTTCGCAGTCAATTCTTTACTACTTTCTTTATTACTTTGCTTAATCTCGGCGTTTATGTCAGCGTTACTGTGTTCTAATGCTTCGGTTAGACTAACTCTCTGCGCCTCGATGTTAGACTTTAATTCTGCAATATTTATCTCAGCATTGGCTGTTATTTGTTCAAATTTCGCGTTCATATTAGCGGTTAATTCGGCATTTGTTTTCTCAAATTTCGCGTTAATATTAGCGGTCAAATCCGCACTCATTTGCGCGTTTATTTGCTGTATTTGTTTAAGTATTTTGTCCATATCCATTTTAAATACACAACAATTTCAAATATAGAATAATTTAAAATACACAGAATAGTTTCAAATACACAAGATAATTTCACTGCTGTACGAGCACCAGTCACAAAACTCTTTGGGGATTTTTCAGTTGGACGCCAGCTGTTTTACGAGTTAAAACAGCAAAGTTTGTTTTAACGTGTAAATTAAATTTAAATTGAATTTAATTTCTGGCCCCACGTGCAAGGCGACATTTATAACTCTACTTATATGCGTTATTGTTGTGTCGTGTTGTGTATGAGTACCTACCTGCTGTCCGATCTTGCGGATTCTTCCGACTAGGGCGTGTGGATTTTGGATTTGAAGTTCGCAAGCTAGTAATCTCAAATTTATTGCAACAACACACAAAATAGGTTACTTTAAAGGGGGTGAGTTTTGTGAGACTGGTAGGCTTTATCGTACAACAATAAAACACTGTTATATGGGGTAATAAAACGTTGTTTATTACTCCAACAACACACAAGAATAAAATGGTTATTATATTATCAATTTCTTACAGTCTAAACAATGAAACAATGTTGACCAATGTTTTTCGATTGGTTAATAATTGAAAAGAAACTAAACTCGTTATTTGCCGAGTTAATTGCAATTGAAAATTTAACTAATTGATTGATTTAATTTAATTAAATGGCTTTAACTAAATTGAATTTAACGGTTAATAAAACAAAATATAAAACTCTGAAGTTAATTAGAATAATTTTCAAAAATAAATTATGCGTGACATTCTATTTCACGTCATTTCATTTCTAGTGATTCGACTTCTGTTATACTGCAGTATGAACTAATAATTAGATTGTTAGTTAAGATTTGTATAGCGCTTTTATACTACTTCTATTTCTTAACTACAGCTTACTAATGACTTAGACTGCTATACAGATTATCACAATGTATTTATTCTTAATTACTAGAGTCTTTGATTTTTGTATGGCACCTGAATTATTTGAGTTACAATGTTTTTAAATGAAAAGATAGCAAATTTGATGTTGAAAAATAAATAAGTGGATTTTGCTTTCCTGTTATTGAAGAGGATGTTGTTCCGATTGTCCCTCATCGATTCCCCTCCGTTCGCTAGAGAAAGTAATCTGCTTAGAGCTGCTGGATTCGGTCGTTGAGTTCAAATTCGGCAACACTCTGCTTCCTTGCTGTTCGTGAATATTTTAACGTCTGCGGCTCTCTGCTGGAACTGGTTACTGTCCCTCGTCGATTCGCACGTCGCACGTCAGCGTGTGTGTGTGTGTGCTTCGTTCGAGTGGTAGCTCTGCTCGTCAGCTGTTCACCAATGATTTAGACGGCCTCTCTGCTGTATTCTTGAAGTCTGGTCTTGAAGTCTGGTGGATCTCTTGCGTGCTTATGACTAGCTGGTAGTACACAATAAGCTTGGTTGATGTACTGAAGAGTATCTCGCCTTTACGCAACAATTACGAGCTATACAGTTGATCTGTATTTAGTGTGTTCGCAATTTCGTGTGTGTTGACCACGTAGAGTCTTCTGATGGATCTTCACCACTATGGTTACGAGACAATCGAAGAATAACGTCTTTACTTCGTGAGTACTGGCAGAAGAGTGATATTTCAGCCTGAAAACACCGCGCTGGTCGGGGTTTGCGTCAAATGATTTGATTGGCTGACACACTCTCCCTACTACATAAAATTTGAATTCCCTTGGTCCGTGAGAATGAAGTTAGATTCCCACAGACGGAGAATTATTATTATTTTTAATACTATTATCCAGCGGAAATAAGTTGTCGGTCCGGATTTCCTGTGCTTATTTAATGTTGCAATATCTTGGTTGCAAACCAAGTTGTGTGAAATCTAAAATATACAATCTGTCAGAAATTATTATCTTTATAACATACTAAAATCTCATTAATGTAACTCTATTTTTACAGAAGTTATTCAATTAAATTAATTAACTCTTTCATTTGTTAATTATATTGCGTAAAATTTGCACACGTCATTATTAATATTTCGGCAAACATTTTGGCTATCTTGGATTTCGCCTTAATTTATTAGTTTCCGAGATATTAATAATTAACAGTTTGGGTGTGGCCCTGCCTTGTACAACGAGCTGATTACATAACGGCCACGTGTGCGTCGCTTCACCAAGCATTATTTTCATTGCTCTACATACAAATGGAGTTTTGACTGACATAATTTATTTAAATATGCTTTCAGTATGCAGGCAACATATAACCAAAAATAATTAATATTTGGCGCTGTTATATATTCCCCCACCCGTTTTAAAAAAAATGAATGTAATAATTACAGTTATTTTTTTTTTTAATCATTACACACGTATTCTGTAATCACTATACTTATTACCTATACATTGTATTACTTATTCAAAAGAAAAACATACATGTGTGTTAATGTTATTCCATTATATACAACTTAATTCTAATACATCTATTAATAATATTATACTTGCAAATTATTGTGTACCAATATTTTTAGAACGGGTATTAGCTAACTGCGGCGGTTAAAAGGTTTGTTTGTAAACAGTGGCACGCGCACGAAAGAATTTGCTGACAGTTTATTTACATTCGTTACCGCCTGCCGCGTAGCTAATTGCTTGACCTACTTTCAAACGTGGGGAGGTAGTTACCGCGTGACGTAACTATTTCCTGCCGGTGCGTTTGTTTCATTGTACGCTCCCGTTATTCACCGCGATAGAAAAATATTATTATTAATACACAAGCTATCTACAATTATTATTAATAATATAAAACACAATTAATTTATTTTAATTTTAATTATTATAATACAATTATTAAAATATTATTTTTAAATTGCATCCAGTATATCATAGGCATTTTTATGGGTGGCTCTACAATATTCCGCTATGTACTCGTCGAATTCGTATGCGTCCCCGGATATGATTTCTACGTCTTCCCACGCTGACTGTGTGGGAACGTCGTCATCACTTTCCTGTTCCACCGGACGTACAATTGTCGGAGCCCATTGTTGTATTGTGTTAACGGCCAACCACGGTTCCGTACCTTCCGGTTGAAATACTTTGTCAACTGGCGTACAAATTTCAGTAGAAAAATCACTTTTCTTAAATCTAGCATTTTTCTTATTTTTACCTACTTTATTTCGATACATTTTAGCATGATTTATGGCGCTTCCACCCTGGAGGCGCCCGTTTCAAAGTTTTTTGGAAACTTACGATTCTTTTTCTTCTCATTGGGGTCTTTATTACTAGGAGTATCGCTGTCTTGCTCTATTGTATCAGTTCTAGCTATCTCAACCGTTTGCATAGCTCTAATCGGGGCCCCATCGTTACCCTTATATTGCCCTTCCGGTCTACCAATATTTTGTTTGCCTTTGTATTCAAAGGTCTTATCTGGGGTTTTTTGACGATGTCTGGGGTGGAGTAGAACTGGTACTCGGTCTTTGATCAGGTTGCTGATGATACTGTACCCGCGTATTCTGCCCTTCATTATTTCGGCGAAAATCGGGATTATAACGCCACCCGCCCAAATCAAAAACCGTCTCACTTTGGGACACTAGAATGAGGAGTTCATCGACCGTGCGAATACCCTGCGTAAACACGGCTACTCTTATGTTGTGATTAAAGTGATAGGCAAGTTTCGTGACTATGTCAATCTCCGAAAAATGCTGGGGTTAAATGCTTGGCGCGCTCGACCTGCTGGATTATATAATTTTCCGCGGTAATACCCAGTTTTCTATCAAACCTGCCATACTCCAGTTCATTGCGTAGAAGTCTTTGAGTATGCGAGTTCCAGTACCGGCTTTCAAATTTTTGTTTGAACTCCGCGTATGTCGACACTCTATCGCGTACAATGTTATACCACTTACGTGCCGAATCACGCATCGCGTTAACTACCCACTGTATTTTGTCTTGATCTTCTAGTCGGGAACCTACTCTAGCCATTTCACTCTCACACGCTAACAAAAATTCAATAGGGTTTTCGTTATTTTCCCCCGTAAAATACACGCGATTTTTCTCGTCAACAGGACCTTGTACCAAAATATTAGGAGCGGACCTCCTCCGTACCTCCTGTCGTACTTTCAAAATCTCGTCGTTTAACGCTTGTAAGACACTCTCTTTATTAGAGTCAATGTTAGATCGCGTCTCTACAATTGAAGCGTCTAATCTATCTACTCGTCGTTGCGTTTCCGTCACGTCGGCTTGAATCTTTACCTCAAGAGAGTCGACTTTTCTCGCGACGTCTTGCGTTTGTTTTTCGCAGCGGCTAATATGCTCCTTGAACCGGCCCTCCATTCGTGTTACTTGTTCAATAAACGATTTTTGCATAGTGGTCTCAAAAACCTTAAACCGTTCATTTATTTTGGTATCGACCGTATTTACTTTTTCAGCGATTTCTGCTACTTTAGTGGTTAACTCGTTTACGCTTTCGTCTATTTTCGCAGTCAATTCTTTACTACTTTCTTTATTACTTTGCTTAATCTCGGCGTTTATGTCAGCGTTACTGTGTTCTAATGCTTCGGTTAGACTAACTCTCTGCGCCTCGATGTTAGACTTTAATTCTTCAATATTTATCTCAGCATTGGCTGTTATTTGTTCAAATTTCGCGTTCATATTAGCGGTTAATTCGGCATTTGTTTTCTCAAATTTCGCGTTAATATTAGCGGTCAAATCCGCACTCATTTGCGCGTTTATTTGCTGTATTTGTTTAAGTATTTTGTCCATATCCATTTTAAATACACAACAATTTCAAATATAGAATAATTTAAAATACACAGAATAGTTTCAAATACACAAGATAATTTCACTGCTGTACGAGCACCAGTCACAGAACTCTTTGGGGATTTTTCAGTTGGACGCCAGATGTTTTACGAGTTAAAACAGCAAAGTTTGTTTTAACGTGTAAATTAAATTTAAATTGAATTTAATTTCTGGCCCCACGTGCAAGGCGACATTTATAACTCTACTTATATGCGTTATTGTTGTGTCGTGTTGTGTATGAGTACCTACCTGCTGTCCGATCTTGCGGATTCTTCCGACTAGGGCGTGTGGATTTTGGATTTGAAGTTCGCAAGCTAGTAATCTCAAATTTATTGCAACAACACACAAAATAGGTTACTTTAAAGGGGGTGAGTTTTGTGAGACTGGTAGGCTTTATCGTACAACAATAAAACACTGTTATATGGGGTAATAAAACGTTGTTTATTACTCCAACAACACACAAGAATAAAATGGTTATTATATTATCAATTTCTTACAGTCTAAACAATGAAACAATGTTGACCAATGTTTTTCGATTGGTTAATAATTGAAAAGAAACTAAACTCGTTATTTGCCGAGTTAATTGCAATTGAAAATTTAACTAATTGATTGATTTAATTTAATTAAATGGCTTTAACTAAATTGAATTTAACTGTTAATAAAACAAAATATAAAACTCTGAAGTTAATTAGAATAATTTTCAAAAATAAATTATGCGTGACATTCTAATTCACGTCATTTTATTTCTAGTGATTCGACTTCTGTTATACTGCAGTATGAACTAATAATTAGATTGTTAGTTAAGATTTGTATAGCGCTTTTATACTACTTCTATTTCTTAACTACAGCTTACTAATGACTTAGACTGCTATACAGATTATCACAATGTATTTATTCTTAATTACTAGAGTCTTTGATTTTTGTATGGCACCTGAATTATTTGAGTTACAATGTTTTTAAATGAAAAGATAGCAAATTTGATGTTGAAAAATAAATAAGTGGATTTTGCTTTCCTGTTATTGAAGAGGATGTCGTTCCGATTGTCCCTCATCGATTCCACTCCGTTCGCTAGAGAAAGTAATCTGCTTAGAGCTGCTGGATTCGGTCGTTGAGTTCAAATTCGGAAACACTCTGCTTCCTTGCTGTTCGTGAATATTTTAACGTCTGCGGCTCTCTGCTGGAACTGGTTACTGTCCCTTGTCGATTCGCACGTCGCACGTCAGCGTGTGTGTGTGTGCTTCGTTCGAGTGGTAGCTCTGCTCGTCAGCTGTTCACCAATGATTTAGACGGCCTCTCTGCTGTATTCTTGAAGTCTGGTCTTGAAGTCTGGTGGATCTCTTGCGTGCTTATGACTAGCTGGTAGTACACAATAAGCTTGGTTGATGTACTGAAGAGTATCTCGCCTTTACGCAACAATTACGAGCTATACAGTTGATCTGTATTTAGTGTGTTCGCAATTGCGTGTGTGTTGACCACGTAGAGTCTTCTGATGGATCTTCACCACTATGGTTACGAGACAATCGAAGAATTACGTCTTTACTTCGTGAGTACTGGCAGAAGAGTGAATTTTCAGCCTGAACACACCGCGCTGGTCGGGGTTTGCGTCAAATGATTTGATTGGCTGACAAACTCTCCCTACTACATAAAATTTGAATTCCCTCGGTCCGTGAGAATGAAGTTAGATTCCTACAGAAGGAGAATTATTATTATTTTTAATACTATTATCCAGCGGAAATAAATTGTCGGTCCGGATTTCCTGTGCTTATTTAATTTTGCAATATCTTGGTTGCAAACCAAGTTGTGTGAAATCTAAAATATACAATCTGTCGTAAATTATTATCTTTATAACATACTAAAATCTCATTAATGTAACTCTATTTTTACAGAAGTTATTCAATTAAATTAATTAACTCTTTCATTTGTTAATTATATTGCGTAAAATTTGCACACGTCATTATTAATATTTCGGCAAACATTTTGGCTATCTTGGTTTCGCCTTAATTTATTAGTTTCCGAGATATTAATAATTAACAGTTTGGGTGTGGCCCTGCCTTGTACAACGAGCTGATTACATAACGGCCACGTGTGCGTCGCTTCACCAAGCATTATTTTCATTGCTCTACATACAAATGGAGTTTTGACTGATATAATTTATTTAAATATGCTTTCAGTATGCAGGCAACATATAACCAAAAATAATTAATATTTGGCGCTGTTATATATTCCCCCACCCGTTTTAAAAAAAATGAATGTAATAATTACAGTTATTTTTTTTTTTTTAATCATTACACACGAATTCTGTAATCACTATTCTTATTACCTATACATTGTATTACTTATTCAAAAGAAAAACATACATGTGTGTTAATGTTATTCCATTATATACAACTTAATTCTAATACATTTATTAATAATATTATACTTGCAAATTATTGTGTACCAATATTTTTAGAACGGGTATTAGCTAATTGCGGCGGTTAAAAGGTTTGTTTGTAAACAGTGGTACGCGCACGAAAGAATTTGCTGACAGTTTATTTACATTCGTTATCGCCTGCCGCGTAGCTAATTGCTTGACCTACTTTCAAACGTGGGGAGGTAGTTACCGCGTGACGTAACTATTTCCTGCCGGTGCGTTTGTTTCATTGTACGCTCCCGTTATTCACCGCGATAGAAAAATATTATTATTAATACACAAGCTATCTACAATTATTATTAATAACATAAAACACAATTAATTTATTTTAATTTTAATTATTATAATACAATTATTAAAATATTATTTTTAAAGTGCATCCAGTATATCATAGGCATTTTTATGGGTGGCTCTACAATATTCCGCTATGTACTCGTCGAATTCGTATGCGTCCCCGGATATGATTTCTACGTCTTCCCACGCTGACTGTGTGGGAACGTCGTCGTCACTTTCCTGTTCCACCGGACGTACAATTGTCGGAGCCCATTGTTGTATTGTGTTAACGGCCAACCACGGTTCCGTACCTTCCGGTTGAAATAATTTGTCAACTGGCGTACAAATTTCAGTAGAAAAATCACTTTTCTTAAATCTAGCATTTTTCTTATTTTTACCTACTTTATTTCGATACATTTTAGCATGATTTATGGCGCTTCCACCCTGGAGGCGCCCGTTTCAAAGTTTTTTGGAAACTTACGATTCTTTTTCTTCTCATTGGGGTCTTTATTACTTGGAGTATCGCTGTCTTGCTCTATTGTATCAGTTCTAGCTATCTCAACCGTTTGCATAGCTCTAATCGGGGCCCCATCGTTACCCTTATATTGCCCTTTCGGTCTACCAATATTTTGTTTGCCTTTGTATTCAAAGGTCTTATCTGGGGTTTTTTGACGATGTCTGGGGTGGAGTAGAACTGGTACTCGGTCTTTGATCAGGTTGCTGATGATACTGTACCCGCGTATTCTGCCCTTCATTATTTCGGCGAAAATCGAGATTATAACGCCACCCGCCCAAATCAAAAACCGTCTCACTTTGGGACACTAGAATGAGGAGTTCATCGACCGTGCGAATACCCTGCGTAAACACGGCTACTCTTATGTTGTGATTAAAGTGATAGGCAAGTTTCGTGACTATGTCAATCTCCGAAAAATGCTGGGGTTAAATGCTTGGCGCGCTCGACCTGCTGGATTATATAATTTTCCGCGGTAATACCCAGTTTTCTATCAAACCTGCCATACTCCAGTTCATTGCGTAGAAGTCTTTGAGTATGCGAGTTCCAGTACCGGCTTTCAAATTTTTGTTTGAACTCCGCGTATGTGGACACTCTATCGCGTACAATGTTATACCACTTACGCGCCGAATCACGCATCGCGTTAACTACCCACTGTATTTTGTCTTGATCTTCTAGTCGGGAACCTACTCTAGCCATTTCACTCTCACACGCTAACAAAAATTCAATAGGGTTTTCGTTATTTTCCCCCGTAAAATACACGCGATTTTTCTCGTCAACAGGACCTTGTACCAAAATATTAGGAGCGGACCTCCTCCGTACCTCCTGTCGTACTTTCAAAATCTCGTCGTTTAACGCTTGTAAGACACTCTCTTTATTAGAGTCAATGTTAGATCGCGTCTCTACAATTGAAGCGTCTAATCTATCTACTCGTCGTTGCGTTTCCGTCACGTCGGCTTGAATCTTTACCTCAAGAGAGTCGACTTTTCTCGCGACGTCTTGCGTTTGTTTTTCGCAGCGGCTAATATGCTCCTTGAACCGGCCCTCCATTCGTGTTACTTGTTCAATAAACGATTTTTGCATAGTGGTCTCAAAAACCTTAAACCGTTCATTTATTTTGGTATCGACCGTATTTACTTTTTCAGCGATTTCTGCTACTTTAGTGGTTAACTCGTTTACGCTTTCGTCTATTTTCGCAGTCAATTCTTTACTACTTTCTTTATTACTTTGCTTAATCTCGGCGTTTATGTCAGCGTTACTGTGTTCTAATGCTTCGGTTAGACTAACTCTCTGCGCCTCGATGTTAGACTTTAATTCTTCAATATTTATCTCAGCATTGGCTGTTATTTGTTCAAATTTCGCGTTCATATTAGCGGTTAATTCGGCATTTGTTTTCTCAAATTTCGCGTTAATATTAGCGGTCAAATCCGCACTCATTTGCGCGTTTATTTGCTGTATTTGTTTAAGTATTTTGTCCATATCCATTTTAAATACACAACAATTTCAAATATAGAATAATTTAAAATACACAGAATAGTTTCAAATACACAAGATAATTTCACTGCTGTACGAGCACCAGTCACAGAACTCTTTGGGGATTTTTCAGTTGGACGCCAGATGTTTTACGAGTTAAAACAGCAAAGTTTGTTTTAACGTGTAAATTAAATTTAAATTGAATTTAATTTCTGGCCCCACGTGCAAGGCGACATTTATAACTCTACTTATATGCGTTATTGTTGTGTCGTGTTGTGTATGAGTATCTACCTGCTGTCCGATCTTGCGGATTCTTCCGACTAGGGCGTGTGGATTTTGGATTTGAAGTTCGCAAGCTAGTAATCTCAAATTTATTGCAACAACACACAAAATAGGTTACTTTAAAGGGGGTGAGTTTTGTGAGACTGGTAGGCTTTATCGTACAACAATAAAACACTGTTATATGGGGTAATAAAACGTTGTTTATTACTCCAACAACACACAAGAATAAAATGGTTATTATATTATCAATTTCTTACAGTCTAAACAATGAAACAATGTTGACCAATGTTTTTCGATTGGTTAATAATTGAAAAGAAACTAAACTCGTTATTTGCCGAGTTAATTGCAATTGAAAATTTAACTAATTGATTGATTTAATTTAATTAAATGGCTTTAACTAAATTGAATTTAACTGTTAATAAAACAAAATATAAAACTCTGAAGTTAATTAGAATAATTTTCAAAAATAAATTATGCGTGACATTCTAATTCACGTCATTTTATTTCTAGTGATTCGACTTCTGTTATACTGCAGTATGAACTAATAATTAGATTGTTAGTTAAGATTTGTATAGCGCTTTTATACTACTTCTATTTCTTAACTACAGCTTACTAATGACTTAGACTGCTATACAGATTATCACAATGTATTTATTCTTAATTACTAGAGTCTTTGATTTTTGTATGGCACCTGAATTATTTGAGTTACAATGTTTTTAAATGAAAAGATAGCAAATTTGATGTTGAAAAATAAATAAGTGGATTTTGCTTTCCTGTTATTGAAGAGGATGTCGTTCCGATTGTCCCTCATCGATTCCACTCCGTTCGCTAGAGAAAGTAATCTGCTTAGAGCTGCTGGATTCGGTCGTTGAGTTCAAATTCGGAAACACTCTGCTTCCTTGCTGTTCGTGAATATTTTAACGTCTGCGGCTCTCTGCTGGAACTGGTTACTGTCCCTTGTCGATTCGCACGTCGCACGTCAGCGTGTGTGTGTGTGCTTCGTTCGAGTGGTAGCTCTGCTCGTCAGCTGTTCACCAATGATTTAGACGGCCTCTCTGCTGTATTCTTGAAGTCTGGTCTTGAAGTCTGGTGGATCTCTTGCGTGCTTATGACTAGCTGGTAGTACACAATAAGCTTGGTTGATGTACTGAAGAGTATCTCGCCTTTACGCAACAATTACGAGCTATACAGTTGATCTGTATTTAGTGTGTTCGCAATTGCGTGTGTGTTGACCACGTAGAGTCTTCTGATGGATCTTCACCACTATGGTTACGAGACAATCGAAGAATTACGTCTTTACTTCGTGAGTACTGGCAGAAGAGTGAATTTTCAGCCTGAACACACCGCGCTGGTCGGGGTTTGCGTCAAATGATTTGATTGGCTGACAAACTCTCCCTACTACATAAAATTTGAATTCCCTCGGTCCGTGAGAATGAAGTTAGATTCCTACAGAAGGAGAATTATTATTATTTTTAATACTATTATCCAGCGGAAATAAATTGTCGGTCCGGATTTCCTGTGCTTATTTAATTTTGCAATATCTTGGTTGCAAACCAAGTTGTGTGAAATCTAAAATATACAATCTGTCGTAAATTATTATCTTTATAACATACTAAAATCTCATTAATGTAACTCTATTTTTACAGAAGTTATTCAATTAAATTAATTAACTCTTTCATTTGTTAATTATATTGCGTAAAATTTGCACACGTCATTATTAATATTTCGGCAAACATTTTGGCTATCTTGGTTTCGCCTTAATTTATTAGTTTCCGAGATATTAATAATTAACAGTTTGGGTGTGGCCCTGCCTTGTACAACGAGCTGATTACATAACGGCCACGTGTGCGTCGCTTCACCAAGCATTATTTTCATTGCTCTACATACAAATGGAGTTTTGACTGATATAATTTATTTAAATATGCTTTCAGTATGCAGGCAACATATAACCAAAAATAATTAATATTTGGCGCTGTTATATATTCCCCCACCCGTTTTAAAAAAAATGAATGTAATAATTACAGTTATTTTTTTTTTTTTAATCATTACACACGAATTCTGTAATCACTATTCTTATTACCTATACATTGTATTACTTATTCAAAAGAAAAACATACATGTGTGTTAATGTTATTCCATTATATACAACTTAATTCTAATACATTTATTAATAATATTATACTTGCAAATTATTGTGTACCAATATTTTTAGAACGGGTATTAGCTAATTGCGGCGGTTAAAAGGTTTGTTTGTAAACAGTGGTACGCGCACGAAAGAATTTGCTGACAGTTTATTTACATTCGTTATCGCCTGCCGCGTAGCTAATTGCTTGACCTACTTTCAAACGTGGGGAGGTAGTTACCGCGTGACGTAACTATTTCCTGCCGGTGCGTTTGTTTCATTGTACGCTCCCGTTATTCACCGCGATAGAAAAATATTATTATTAATACACAAGCTATCTACAATTATTATTAATAACATAAAACACAATTAATTTATTTTAATTTTAATTATTATAATACAATTATTAAAATATTATTTTTAAAGTGCATCCAGTATATCATAGGCATTTTTATGGGTGGCTCTACAATATTCCGCTATGTACTCGTCGAATTCGTATGCGTCCCCGGATATGATTTCTACGTCTTCCCACGCTGACTGTGTGGGAACGTCGTCGTCACTTTCCTGTTCCACCGGACGTACAATTGTCGGAGCCCATTGTTGTATTGTGTTAACGGCCAACCACGGTTCCGTACCTTCCGGTTGAAATAATTTGTCAACTGCCGTACAAATTTCAGTAGAAAAATCACTTTTCTTAAATCTAGCATTTTTCTTATTTTTACCTACTTTATTTCGATACATTTTAGCATGATTTATGGCGCTCCCACCCTGGAGGCGCCCGTTTCCAAGTTTTTTGGAAACTTACGATTCTTTTTCTTCTCATTGGGGTCTTTATTACTTGGAGTATTGCTGTCTTGCTCTATTGTATCAGTTCTAGCTATCTCAACCGTTTGCATAGCTCTAATCGGGGCCCCATCGTTACCCTTATATTGCCCTTTCGGTCTACCAATATTTTGTTTGCCTTTGTATTCAAAGGTCTTATCTGGGGGTTTTGACGATGTCTGGGGTGGAGTAGAACTGGTACTCGGTCTTTGATCAGGTTGCTGATGATACTGTACCCGCGTATTCTGCCCTTCATTATTTCGGCGAAAATCGGGATTATAACGCCACCCGCCCAAATCAAAAACCGTCTCACTTTGGGACACTAGAATGAGGAGTTCATCGACCGTGCGAATACCCTGCGTAAACACGGCTACTCTTATGTTGTGATTAAAGTGATAGGCAAGTTTCGTGACTATGTCAATCTCCGAAAAATGCTGGGGTTAAATGCTTGGCGCGCTCGACCTGCTGGATTATATAATTTTCCGCGGTAATACCCAGTTTTCTATCAAACCTGCCATACTCCAGTTCATTGCGTAGAAGTCTTTGAGTATGCGAGTTCCAGTACCGGCTTTCAAATTTTTGTTTGAACTCCGCGTATGTGGACACTCTATCGCGTACAATGTTATACCACTTACGCGCCGAATCACGCATCGCGTTAACTACCCACTGTATTTTGTCTTGATCTTCTAGTCGGGAACCTACTCTAGCCATTTCACTCTCACACGCTAACAAAAATTCAATAGGTTTTTCGTTATTTTCCCCCGTAAAATACACGCGATTTTTCTCGTCAACAGGACCTTGTACCAAAATATTAGGAGCGGACCTCCTCCGTACCTCCTGTCGTACTTTCAAAATGTCGTCGTTTAACGCTTGTAAGACACTCTCTTTATTAGAGTCAATGTTAGATCGCGTCTCTACAATTGAAGCGTCTAATCTATTTACTCGTCGTTGCGTTTCCGTCACGTCGGCTTGAATCTTTACCTCAAGAGAGTCGACTTTTCTCGCGACGTCTTGCGTTTGTTTTTCGCAGCGGCTAATATGCTCCTTGAACCGGCCCTCCATACGTGTTACTTGTTCAATAAACGATTTTTGCATAGTGGTCTCAAAAACCTTAAACCGTTCATTTATTTTGGTATCGACCGTATTTACTTTTTCAGCGATTTCAGCTACTTTAGTGGTTAACTCGTTTACGCTTTCGTCTATTTTCGCAGTCAATTCTTTACTACTTTCTTTATTACTTTGCTTAATCTCGGCGTTTATGTCAGCGTTACTGTGTTCTAATGCTTCGGTTAGACTAACTCTCTGCGCCTCGATGTTAGACTTTAATTCTGCAATATTTATCTCAGCATTGGCTGTTATTTGTTCAAATTTCGCGTTCATATTAGCGGTTAATTCGGCATTTGTTTTCTCAAATTTCGCGTTAATATTAGCGGTCAAATCCGCACTCATTTGCGCGTTCATTTGCTGTATTTGTTTAAGTATTTTGTCCATATCCATTTTAAATACACAACAATTTCAAATATAGAATAATTTAAAATACACAGAATAGTTTCAAATACACAAGATAATTTCACTGCTGTACGAGCACCAGTCACAAAACTC
This sequence comes from Magicicada septendecula, assembly GCA_034769895.1. Classification (NCBI taxonomy): domain Eukaryota; kingdom Metazoa; phylum Arthropoda; class Insecta; order Hemiptera; family Cicadidae; genus Magicicada; species Magicicada septendecula. The sequence continues at coordinate 13,282,928 of CM068371.1, read as the reverse complement.
TTTGGGGATTTTTCAGTTGGACGCCAGCTGTTTTACGAGTTAAAACAGCAAAGTTTGTTTTAACGTGTAAATTAAATTTAAATTGAATTTAATTTCTGCCCCCACGTGCAAGGCGACATTTATAACTCTACTTATATGCGTTATTGTTGTGTCGTGTTGTGTATGAGTACCTACCTGCTGTCCGATCTTGCGGATTCTTCCGACTAGGGCGTGTGGATTTTGGATTTGAAGTTCGCAAGCTAGTAATCTCAAATTTATTGCAACAACACACAAAATAGGTTACTTTAAAGGGGGTGAGTTTTGTGAGACTGGTAGGCTTTATCGTACAACAATAAAACACTGTTATATGGGGTAATAAAACGTTGTTTATTACTCCAACAACACACAAGAATAAAATGGTTATTATATTATCAATTTCTTACAGTCTAAACAATGAAACAATGTTGACCAATGTTTTTCGATTGGTTAATAATTGAAAAGAAACTAAACTCGTTATTTGCCGAGTTAATTGCAATTGAAAATTTAACTAATTGATTGATTTAATTTAATTAAATGGCTTTAACTAAATTGAATTTAACTGTTAATAAAACAAAATATAAAACTCTGAAGTTAATTAGAATAATTTTCAAAAATAAATTATGCGTGACATTCTAATTCACGTCATTTCATTTCTAGTGATTCGACTTCTGTTATACTGCAGTATGAACTAATAATTAGATTGTTAGTTAAGATTTGTATAGCGCTTTTATACTACTTCTATTTCTTAACTACAGCTTACTAATGACTTAGACTGCTATACATATTATCACAATGTATTTATTCTTAATTACTAGAGTCTTTGATTTTTGTATGGCACCTGAATTATTTGAGTTACAATGTTTTTAAATGAAAAGATAGCAAATTTGATGTTGAAAAATAAATAAGTGGATTTTGCTTTCCTGTTATTGAAGAGGATGTCGTTCCGATTGTCCCTCATCGATTCCACTCCGTTCGCTAGAGAAAGTAATCTGCTTAGAGCTGCTGGATTCGGTCGTTGAGTTCAAATTCGGCAACACTCTGCTTCCTTGCTGTTCGTGAATATTTTAACGTCTGCGGCTCTCTGCTGGAACTGGTTACTGTCCCTCGTCGATTCGCACGTCGCACGTCAGCGTGTGTGTGTGTGCTTCGTTCGAGTGGTAGCTCTGCTCGTCAGCTGTTCACCAATGATTTAGACGGCCTCTCTGCTGTATTCTTGAAGTCTGGTCTTGAAGTCTGGTGGATCTCTTGCGTGCTTATGACTAGCTGGTAGTACACAATAAGCTTGGTTGATGTACTGAAGAGTATCTCGCCTTTACGCAACAATTACGAGCTATACAGTTGATCTGTATTTAGTGTGTTCGCAATTGCGTGTGTGTTGACCACGTAGAGTCTTCTGATGGATCTTCACCACTATGGTTACGAGACAATCGAAGAATTACGTCTTTACTTCGTGAGTACTGGCAGAAGAGTGAATTTTCAGCCTGAACACACCGCGCTGGTCGGGGTTTGCGTCAAATGATTTGATTGGCTGACAAACTCTCCCTACTACATAAAATTTGAATTCCCTCGGTCCGTGAGAATGAAGTTAGATTCCCACAGACGGAGAATTATTATTATTTTTAATACTATTATCCAGCGGAAATAAGTTGTCGGTCCGGATTTCCTGTGCTTATTTAATTTTGCAATATCTTGGTTGCAAACCAAGTTGTGTGAAATCTAAAATATACAATCTGTCGGAAATTATTATCTTTATAACATACTAAAATCTCATTAATGTAACTCTATTTTTACAGAAGTTATTCAATTAAATTAATTAACTCTTTCATTTGTTAATTATATTGCGTAAAATTTGCACACGTCATTATTAATATTTCGGCAAACATTTTGGCTATCTTGGTTTCGCCTTAATTTATTAGTTTCCGAGATATTAATAATTAACAGTTTGGGTGTGGCCCTGCCTTGTACAACGAGCTGATTACATAACGGCCACGTGTGCGTCGCTTCACCAAGCATTATTTTCATTGCTCTACATACAAATGGAGTTTTGACTGATATAATTTATTTAAATATGCTTTCAGTATGCAGGCAACATATAACCAAAAATAATTAATATTTGGCGCTGTTATATATTCCCCCACCCGTTTTAAAAAAAATGAATGTAATAATTACAGTTATTTTTTTTTTTTAATCATTACACACGAATTCTGTAATCACTATTCTTATTACCTATACATTGTATTACTTATTCAAAAGAAAAACATACATGTGTGTTAATGTTATTCCATTATATACAACTTAATTCTAATACATTTATTAATAATATTATACTTGCAAATTATTGTGTACCAATATTTTTAGAACGGGTATTAGCTAATTGCGGCGGTTAAAAGGTTTGTTTGTAAACAGTGGTACGCGCACGAAAGAATTTGCTGACAGTTTATTTACATTCGTTATCGCCTGCCGCGTAGCTAATTGCTTGACCTACTTTCAAACGTGGGGAGGTAGTTACCGCGTGACGTAACTATTTCCTGCCGGTGCGTTTGTTTCATTGTACGCTCCCGTTATTCACCGCGATAGAAAAATATTATTATTAATACACAAGCTATCTACAATTATTATTAATAACATAAAACACAATTAATTTATTTTAATTTTAATTATTATAATACAATTATTAAAATATTATTTTTAAAGTGCATCCAGTATATCATAGGCATTTTTATGGGTGGCTCTACAATATTCCGCTATGTACTCGTCGAATTCGTATGCGTCCCCGGATATGATTTCTACGTCTTCCCACGCTGACTGTGTGGGAACGTCGTCGTCACTTTCCTGTTCCACCGGACGTACAATTGTCGGAGCCCATTGTTGTATTGTGTTAACGGCCAACCACGGTTCCGTACCTTCCGGTTGAAATAATTTGTCAACTGGCGTACAAATTTCAGTAGAAAAATCACTTTTCTTAAATCTAGCATTTTTCTTATTTTTACCTACTTTATTTCGATACATTTTAGCATGATTTATGGCGCTCCCACCCTGGAGGCGCCCGTTTCCAAGTTTTTTGGAAACTTACGATTCTTTTTCTTCTCATTGGGGTCTTTATTACTTGGAGTATTGCTGTCTTGCTCTATTGTATCAGTTCTAGCTATCTCAACCGTTTGCATAGCTCTAATCGGGGCCCCATCGTTACCCTTATATTGCCCTTTCGGTCTACCAATATTTTGTTTGCCTTTGTATTCAAAGGTCTTATCTGGGGGTTTTGACGATGTCTGGGGTGGAGTAGAACTGGTACTCGGTCTTTGATCAGGTTGCTGATGATACTGTACCCGCGTATTCTGCCCTTCATTATTTCGGCGAAAATCGGGATTATAACGCCACCCGCCCAAATCAAAAACCGTCTCACTTTGGGACACTAGAATGAGGAGTTCATCGACCGTGCGAATACCCTGCGTAAACACGGCTACTCTTATGTTGTGATTAAAGTGATAGGCAAGTTTCGTGACTATGTCAATCTCCGAAAAATGCTGGGGTTAAATGCTTGGCGCGCTCGACCTGCTGGATTATATAATTTTCCGCGGTAATACCCAGTTTTCTATCAAACCTGCCATACTCCAGTTCATTGCGTAGAAGTCTTTGAGTATGCGAGTTCCAGTACCGGCTTTCAAATTTTTGTTTGAACTCCGCGTATGTGGACACTCTATCGCGTACAATGTTATACCACTTACGCGCCGAATCACGCATCGCGTTAACTACCCACTGTATTTTGTCTTGATCTTCTAGTCGGGAACCTACTCTAGCCATTTCACTCTCACACGCTAACAAAAATTCAATAGGTTTTTCGTTATTTTCCCCCGTAAAATACACGCGATTTTTCTCGTCAACAGGACCTTGTACCAAAATATTAGGAGCGGACCTCCTCCGTACCTCCTGTCGTACTTTCAAAATGTCGTCGTTTAACGCTTGTAAGACACTCTCTTTATTAGAGTCAATGTTAGATCGCGTCTCTACAATTGAAGCGTCTAATCTATCTACTCGTCGTTGCGTTTCCGTCACGTCGGCTTGAATCTTTACCTCAAGAGAGTCGACTTTTCTCGCGACGTCTTGCGTTTGTTTTTCGCAGCGGCTAATATGCTCCTTGAACCGGCCCTCCATACGTGTTACTTGTTCAATAAACGATTTTTGCATAGTGGTCTCAAAAACCTTAAACCGTTCATTTATTTTGGTATCGACCGTATTTACTTTTTCAGCGATTTCAGCTACTTTAGTGGTTAACTCGTTTACGCTTTCGTCTATTTTCGCAGTCAATTCTTTACTACTTTCTTTATTACTTTGCTTAATCTCGGCGTTTATGTCAGCGTTACTGTGTTCTAATGCTTCGGTTAGACTAACTCTCTGCGCCTCGATGTTAGACTTTAATTCTGCAATATTTATCTCAGCATTGGCTGTTATTTGTTCAAATTTCGCGTTCATATTAGCGGTTAATTCGGCATTTGTTTTCTCAAATTTCGCGTTAATATTAGCGGTCAAATCCGCACTCATTTGCGCGTTCATTTGCTGTATTTGTTTAAGTATTTTGTCCATATCCATTTTAAATACACAACAATTTCAAATATAGAATAATTTAAAATACACAGAATAGTTTCAAATACACAAGATAATTTCACTGCTGTACGAGCACCAGTCACAAAACTCTTTGGGGATTTTTCAGTTGGACGCCAGCTGTTTTACGAGTTAAAACAGCAAAGTTTGTTTTAACGTGTAAATTAAATTTAAATTGAATTTAATTTCTGGCCCCACGTGCAAGGCGACATTTATAACTCTACTTATATGCGTTATTGTTGTGTCGTGTTGTGTATGAGTACCTACCTGCTGTCCGATCTTGCGGATTCTTCCGACTAGGGCGTGTGGATTTTGGATTTGAAGTTCGCAAGCTAGTAATCTCAAATTTATTGCAACAACACACAAAATAGGTTACTTTAAAGGGGGTGAGTTTTGTGAGACTGGTAGGCTTTATCGTACAACAATAAAACACTGTTATATGGGGTAATAAAACGTTGTTTATTACTCCAACAACACACAAGAATAAAATGGTTATTATATTATCAATTTCTTACAGTCTAAACAATGAAACAATGTTGACCAATGTTTTTCGATTGGTTAATAATTGAAAAGAAACTAAACTCGTTATTTGCCGAGTTAATTGCAATTGAAAATTTAACTAATTGATTGATTTAATTTAATTAAATGGCTTTAACTAAATTGAATTTAACTGTTAATAAAACAAAATATAAAACTCTGAAGTTAATTAGAATAATTTTCAAAAATAAATTATGCGTGACATTCTAATTCACGTCATTTCATTTCTAGTGATTCGACTTCTGTTATACTGCAGTATGAACTAATAATTAGATTGTTAGTTAAGATTTGTATAGCGCTTTTATACTACTTCTATTTCTTAACTACAGCTTACTAATGACTTAGACTGCTATACAGATTATCACAATGTATTTATTCTTAATTACTAGAGTCTTTGATTTTTGTATGGCACCTGAATTATTTGAGTTACAATGTTTTTAAATGAAAAGATAGCAAATTTGATGTTGAAAAATAAATAAGTGGATTTTGCTTTCCTGTTATTGAAGAGGATGTCGTTCCGATTGTCCCTCGTCGATTCCACTCCGTTCGCTAGAGAAAGTAATCTGCTTAGAGCTGCTGGATTCGGTCGTTGAGTTCAAATTCGGCAACACTCTGCTTCCTTGCTGTTCGTGAATATTTTAACGTCTGCGGCTCTCTGCTGGAACTGGTTACTGTCCCTCGTCGATTCGCACGTCGCACGTCAGCGTGTGTGTGTGTGCTTCGTTCGAGTGGTAGCTCTGCTCGTCAGCTGTTCACCAATGATTTAGACGGCCTCTCTGCTGTATTCTTGAAGTCTGGTCTTGAAGTCTGGTGGATCTCTTGCGTGCTTATGACTAGCTGGTAGTACACAATAAGCTTGGTTGATGTACTGAGGAGTATCTCGCCTTTACGCAACAATTACGAGCTATACAGTTGATCTGTATTTAGTGTGTTCGCAATTGCGGGTGTGTTGACCACGTAGAGTCTTCTGATGGATCTTCACCACTATGGTTACGAGACAATCGAAGAATTACGTCTTTACTTCGTGAGTACTGGCAGAAGAGTGAATTTTCAGCCTGAAAACACCGCGCTGGTCGGGGTTTGCGTCAAATGATTTGATTGGCTAACACACTCTCCCTACTACATAAAATTTGAATTCCCTCGGTCCGTGAGAATGAAGTTAGATTCCCACAGACGGAGAATTATTATTATTTTTAATACTATTATCCAGCGGAAATAATTTGTCGGTCCGGATTTCCTGTGCTTATTTAATTTTGCAATATCTTGGTTGCAAACCAAGTTGTGTGAAATCTAAAATATACAATCTGTCAGAAATTATTATCTTTATAACATACTAAAATCTTATTAATGTAACTCTATTTTTACAGAAGTTATTCAATTAAATTAATTAACTCTTTCATTTGTTAATTATATTGCGTAAAATTTGCACACGTCATTATTAATATTTCGGCAAACATTTTGGCTATCTTGGTTTCGCCTTAATTTATTAGTTTCCGAGGTATTAATAATTAACAGTTTGGGTGTGGCCCTGCCTTGTACAACGAGCTGATTACATAACGGCCACGTGTGCGTCGCTTCACCAAGCATTATTTTCATTGCTCTACATACAAATGGAGTTTTGACTGTTATAATTTATTTAAATATGCTTTCAGTATGCAGGCAACATATAACCAAAAATAATTAATATTTGGCGCTGTTATATATTCCCCCACCCGTTTTAAAAAAAATGAATGTAATAATTACAGTTATTTTTTTTTTTTAATCATTACACACGAATTCTGTAATCACTATTCTTATTACCTATACATTGTATTACTTATTCAAAAGAAAAACATACATGTGTGTTAATGTTATTCCATTATATACAACTTAATTCTAATACATTTATTAATAATATTATACTTGCAAATTATTGTGTACCAATATTTTTAGAACGGGTATTAGCTAATTGCGGCGGTTAAAAGGTTTGTTTGTAAACAGTGGTACGCGCACGAAAGAATTTGCTGACAGTTTATTTACATTCGTTATCGCCTGCCGCGTAGCTAATTGCTTGACCTACTTTCAAACGTGGGGAGGTAGTTACCGCGTGACGTAACTATTTCCTGCCGGTGCGTTTGTTTCATTGTACGCTCCCGTTATTCACCGCGATAGAAAAATATTATTATTAATACACAAGCTATCTACAATTATTATTAATAACAAAACACAATTAATTTATTTTAATTTTAATTATTATAATACAATTATTAAAATATTATTTTTAAAGTGCATCCAGTATATCATAGGCATTTTTATGGGTGGCTCTACAATATTCCGCTATGTACTCGTCGAATTCGTATGCGTCCCCGGATATGATTTCTACGTCTTCCCACGCTGACTGTGTGGGAACGTCGTCGTCACTTTCCTGTTCCACCGGACGTACAATTGTCGGAGCCCATTGTTGTATTGTGTTAACGGCCAACCACGGTTCCGTACCTTCCGGTTGAAATAATTTGTCAACTGGCGTACAAATTTCAGTAGAAAAATCACTTTTCTTAAATCTAGCATTTTTCTTATTTTTACCTACTTTATTTCGATACATTTTAGCATGATTTATGGCGCTTCCACCCTGGAGGCGCCCGTTTCCAAGTTTTTTGGAAACTTACGATTCTTTTTCTTCTCATTGGGGTCTTTATTACTTGGAGTATTGCTGTCTTGCTCTATTGTATCAGTTCTAGCTATCTCAACCGTTTGCATAGCTCTAATCGGGGCCCCATCGTTACCCTTATATTGCCCTTTCGGTCTACCAATATTTTGTTTGCCTTTGTATTCAAAGGTCTTATCTGGGGGTTTTGACGATGTCTGGGGTGGAGTAGAACTGGTACTCGGTCTTTGATCAGGTTGCTGATGATACTGTACCCGCGTATTCTGCCCTTCATTATTTCGGCGAAAATCGGGATTATAACGCCACCCGCCCAAATCAAAAACCGTCTCACTTTGGGACACTAGAATGAGGAGTTCATCGACCGTGCGAATACCCTGCGTAAACACGGCTACTCTTATGTTGTGATTAAAGTGATAGGCAAGTTTCGTGACTATGTCAATCTCCGAAAAATGCTGGGGTTAAATGCTTGGCGCGCTCGACCTGCTGGATTATATAATTTTCCGCGGTAATACCCAGTTTTCTATCAAACCTGCCATACTCCAGTTCATTGCGTAGAAGTCTTTGAGTATGCGAGTTCCAGTACCGGCTTTCAAATTTTTGTTTGAACTCCGCGTATGTGGACACTCTATCGCGTACAATGTTATACCACTTACGCGCCGAATCACGCATCGCGTTAACTACCCACTGTATTTTGTCTTGATCTTCTAGTCGGGAACCTACTCTAGCCATTTCACTCTCACACGCTAACAAAAATTCAATAGGTTTTTCGTTATTTTCCCCCGTAAAATACACGCGATTTTTCTCGTCAACAGGACCTTGTACCAAAATATTAGGAGCGGACCTCCTCCGTACCTCCTGTCGTACTTTCAAAATCTCGTCGTTTAACGCTTGTAAGACACTCTCTTTATTAGAGTCAATGTTAGATCGCGTCTCTACAATTGAAGCGTCTAATCTATCTACTCGTCGTTGCGTTTCCGTCACGTCGGCTTGAATCTTTACCTCAAGAGAGTCGACTTTTCTCGCGACGTCTTGCGTTTGTTTTTCGCAGCGGCTAATATGCTCCTTGAACCGGCCCTCCATACGTGTTACTTGTTCAATAAACGATTTTTGCATAGTGGTCTCAAAAACCTTAAACCGTTCATTTATTTTGGTATCGACCTTATTTACTTTTTCAGCAATTTCAGCTACTTTAGTGGTTAACTCGTTTACGCTTTCGTCTATTTTCGCAGTCAATTCTTTACTACTTTCTTTATTACTTTGCTTAATCTCGGCGTTTATGTCAGCGTTACTGTGTTCTAATGCTTCGGTTAGACTAACTCTCTGCGCCTCGATGTTAGACTTTAATTCTGCAATATTTATCTCAGCATTGGCTGTTATTTGTTCAAATTTCGCGTTCATATTAGCGGTTAATTCGGCATTTGTTTTCTCAAATTTCGCGTTAATATTAGCGGTCAAATCCGCACTCATTTGCGCGTTCATTTGCTGTATTTGTTTAAGTATTTTGTCCATATCCATTTTAAATACACAACAATTTCAAATATAGAATAATTTAAAATACACAGAATAGTTTCAAATACACAAGATAATTTCACTGCTGTACGAGCACCAGTCACAAAACTCTTTGGGGATTTTTCAGTTGGACGCCAGCTGTTTTACGAGTTAAAACGGCAAAGTTTGTTTTAACGTGTAAATTAAATTTAAATTGAATTTAATTTCTGGCCCCACGTGCAAGGCGACATTTATAACTCTACTTATATGCGTTATTGTTGTGTCGTGTTGTGTATGAGTACCTACCTGCTGTCCGATCTTGCGGATTCTTCCGACTAGGGCGTGTGGATTTTGGATTTGAAGTTCGCAAGCTAGTAATCTCAAATTTATTGCAACAACACACAAAATAGGTTACTTTAAAGGGGGTGAGTTTTGTGAGACTGGTAGGCTTTATCGTACAACAATAAAACACTGTTATATGGGGCAATAAAACGTTGTTTATTACTCCAACAACACACAAGAATAAAATGGTTATTATATTATCAATTTCTTACAGTCTAAACAATGAAACAATGTTGACCAATGTTTTTCGATTGGTTAATAATTGAAAAGAAACTAAACTCGTTATTTGCCGAGTTAATTGCAATTGAAAATTTAACTAATTGATTGATTTAATTTAATTAAATGGCTTTAACTAAATTGAATTTAACTGTTAATAAAACAAAATATAAAACTCTGAAGTTAATTAGAATAATTTTCAAAAATAAATTATGCGTGACATTCTAATTCACGTCATTTCATTTCTAGTGATTCGACTTCTGTTATACTGCAGTATGAACTAATAATTAGATTGTTAGTTAAGATTTGTATAGCGCTTTTATACTACTTCTATTTCTTAACTACAGCTTACTAATGACTTAGACTGCTATACAGATTATCACAATGTATTTATTCTTAATTACTAGAGTCTTTGATTTTTGTATGGCACCTGAATTATTTGAGTTACAATGTTTTTAAATGAAAAGATAGCAAATTTGATGTTGAAAAATAAATAAGTGGATTTTGCTTTCCTGTTATTGAAGAGGATGTCGTTCCGATTGTCCCTCGTCGATTCCACTCCGTTCGCTAGAGAAAGTAATCTGCTTAGAGCTGCTGGATTCGGTCGTTGAGTTCAAATTCGGCAACACTCTGCTTCCTTGCTGTTCGTGAATATTTTAACGTCTGCGGCTCTCTGCTGGAACTGGTTACTGTCCCTCGTCGATTCGCACGTCGCACGTCAGCGTGTGTGTGTGTGTGCTTCGTTCGAGTGGTAGCTCTGCTCGTCAGCTGTTCACCAATGATTTAGACGGCCTCTCTGCTGTATTCTTGAAGTCTGGTCTTGAAGTCTGGTGGATCTCTTGCGTGCTTATGACTAGCTGGTAGTACACAATAAGCTTGGTTGATGTACTGAAGAGTATCTCGTCTTTACGCAACAATTACGAGCTATACAGTTGATCTGTATTTAGTGTGTTCGCAATTGCGTGTGTGTTGACCACGTAGAGTCTTCTGATGGATCTTCACCACTATGGTTACGAGACAATCGAAGAATTACGTCTTTACTTCGTGAGTACTGGCAGAAGAGTGATGTTTCAGCCTGAAAACACCGCGCTGGTCGGGGTTTGCGTCAAATGATTTGATTGGCTAACACACTCTCCCTACTACATAAAATTTGAATTCCCTCGGTCCGTGAGAATGAAGTTAGATTCCCACAGACGGAGAATTATTATTATTTTTAATACTATTATCCAGCGGAAATAATTTGTCGGTCCGCATTTCCTGTGCTTATTTAATTTTGCAATATCTTGGTTGCAAACCAAGTTGTGTGAAATCTAAAATATACAATCTGTCAGAAATTATTATCTTTATAACATACTAAAATCTTATTAATGTAACTCTATTTTTACAGACGTTATTCAATTAAATTAATTAACTCTTTCATTTGTTAATTATATTGCGTAAAATTTGCACACGTCATTACTAATATTTCGGCAAACATTTTGGCTATCTTGGATTTCGCCTTAATTTATTAGTTTCCGAGATATTAATAATTAACAGTTTGGGTGTGGCCCTGCCTTTTACAGCGAGCTGATTACATAACGGCCACGTGTGCGTCGCTTCACCAAGCATTATTTTCATTGCTCTACATACAAATGGAGTTTTGACTGTTATAATTTATTTAAATATGCTTTCAGTATGCAGGCAACATATAACCCCAAATAATTAATATTTGGCGCTGTTATATATTCCCCCACCCGTTTTAAAAAAATGAATGTAATAATTACAGTTATTTTTTTTTTTAATCATTACACACGTATTCTGTAATCACTATACTTATTACCTATACATTGTATTACTTATTCAAAAGAAAAACATACATATGTGTTAATGTTATTCCATTATATACAACTTAATTCTAATACATCTATTAATAATATTATACTTGCAAATTATTGTGTACCAATATTTTTAGAACGGGTATTAGCTAACTGCGGCGGTTAAAAGGTTTGTTTGTAAACAGTGGCACGCGCACGAAAGAATTTGCTGACAGTTTATTAAATTCGTTATCGCCTGCCGCGTAGCTAATTGCTTGACCTACTTTCAAACGTGGGGAGGTAGTTACCGCGTGACGTAACTATTTCCTGCCGGTGCGTTTGTTTCATTGTACGCTCCCGTTATTCACCGCGATAGAAAAATATTATTATTAATACACAAGCTATCTACAATTATTATTAATAACATAAAACACAATTAATTTATTTTAATTTTAATTATTATAATACAATTATTAAAATATTATTTTTAAAGTGCATCCAGTATATCATAGGCATTTTTATGGGTGGCTCTACAATATTCCGCTATGTACTCGTCGAATTCGTATGCGTCCCCGGATATGATTTCTACGTCTTCCCACGCTGACTGTGTGGGAACGTCGTCGTCACTTTCCTGTTCCACCGGACGTACAATTGTCGGAGCCCATTGTTGTATTGTGTTAACGGCCAACCACGGTTCCGTACCTTCCGGTTGAAATACTTTGTCAACTGGCGTACAAATTTCAGTAGAAAAATCACTTTTCTTAAATCTAGCATTTTTCTTATTTTTACCTACTTTATTTCGATACATTTTAGCATGATTTATGGCGCTTCCACCCTGGAGGCGCCCGTTTCCAAGTTTTTTGGAAACTTACGATTCTTTTTCTTCTCATTGGGGTCTTTATTACTTGGAGTATCGCTGTCTTGCTCTATTGTATCAGTTCTAGCTATCTCAACCGTTTGCATAGCTCTAATCGGGGCCCCATCGTTACCCTTATATTGCCCTTTCGGTCTACCAATATTTTGTTTCCTTTGTATTCAAAGGTCTTATCTGGGGGTTTTGACGATGTCTGGGGTGGAGTAGAACTGGTACTCGGTCTTTGATCAGGTTGCTGATGATACTGTACCCGCGTATTCTGCCCTTCATTATTTCGGCGAAAATCGGGATTATAACGCCACCCGCCCAAATCAAAAACCGTCTCACTTCGGGACACTAGAATGAGGAGTTCATCGACCGTGCGAATACCCTGCGTAAACACGGCTACTCCTATGTTGTGATTAAAGTGATAGGCAAGTTTCGTGACTATGTCAATCTCCGAAAAATGCTAGGGTTAAATGCTTGGCGCGCTCGACCTGCTGGATTATATAATTTTCCGCGGTAATACCCAGTTTTCTATCAAACCTGCCATACTCCAGTTCATTGCGTAGAAGTCTTTGAGTATGCGAGTTCCAGTACCGGCTTTCAAATTTTTGTTTGAACTCCGCGTATGTGGACACTCTATCGCGTACAATGTTATACCACTTACGCGCCGAATCACGCATCGCGTTAACTACCCACTGTATTTTGTCTTGATCTTCTAGTCGGGAACCTACTCTAGCCATTTCACTCTCACACGCTAACAAAAATTCAATAGGGTTTTCGTTATTTTCCCCCGTAAAATACACGCGATTTTTCTCGTCAACAGGACCTTGTACCAAAATATTAGGAGCGGACCTCCTCCGTACCTCCTGTCGTACTTTCAAAATCTCGTCGTTTAACGCTTGTAAGACACTCTCTTTATTAGAGTCAATGTTAGATCGCGTCTCTACAATTGAAGCGTCTAATCTATCTACTCGTCGTTGCGTTTCCGTCACGTCGGCTTGAATCTTTACCTCAAGAGAGTCGACTTTTCTCGCGACGTCTTGCGTTTGTTTTTCGCAGCGGCTAATATGCTCCTTGAACCGGCCCTCCATACTTGTTACTTGTTCAATAAACGATTTTTGCATAGTGGTCTCAAAAACCTTAAACCGTTCATTTATTTTGGTATCGACCGTATTTACTTTTTCAGCGATTTCAGCTGCTTTAGTGGTTAACTCGTTTACGCTTTCGTCTATTTTCGCAGTCAATTCTTTACTACTTTCTTTATTACTTTGCTTAATCTCGGCGTTTATGTCAGCGTTACTGTGTTCTAATGCTTCGGTTAGACTAACTCTCTGCGCCTCGATGTTAGACTTTAATTCTGCAATATTTATCTCAGCATTGGCTGTTATTTGTTCAAATTTCGCGTTCATATTAGCGGTTAATTCGGCATTTGTTTTCTCAAATTTCGCGTTAATATTAGCGGTCAAATCCGCACTCATTTGCGCGTTCATTTGCTGTATTTGTTTAAGTATTTTGTCCATATCCATTTTAAATACACAACAATTTCAAATATAGAATAATTTAAAATACACAGAATAGTTTCAAATACGCAAGATAATTTCACTGCTGTACGAGCACCAGTCACAAAACTCTTTGGGGATTTTTCAGTTGGACGCCAGATGTTTTACGAGTTAAAACAGCAAAGTTTGTTTTAACGTGTAAATTAAATTTAAATTGAATTTAATTTCTGGCCCCACGTGCAAGACGACATTTATAACTCTACTTATATGCGTTATTGTTGTGTCGTGTTGTGTATGAGTACCTACCTGCTGTCCGATCTTGCGGATTCTTCCGACTAGGGCGTGTGGATTTTGGATTTGAAGTTCGCAAGCTAGTAATCTCAAATTTATTGCAACAACACACAAAATAGGTTACTTTAAAGGGGGTGAGTTTTGTGAGACTGGTAGGCTTTATCGTACAACAATAAAACACTGTTATATGGGGTAATAAAACGTTGTTTATTACTCCAACAGCACACAAGAATAAAATGGTTATTATATTATCAATTTCTTACAGTCTAAACAATGAAACAATGTTGACCAATGTTTTTCGATTGGTTAATAATTGAAAAGAAACTAAACTCGTTATTTGCCGAGTTAATTGCAATTGAAAATTTAACTAATTGATTGATTTAATTTAATTAAATGGCTTTAACTACATTGAATTTAACTGTTAATAAAACAAAATATAAAACTCTGAAGTTAATTAGAATAATTTTCAAAAATAAATTATGCGTGACATTCTAATTCACGTCATTTCATTTCTAGTGATTCGACTTCTGTTATACTGCAGTATGAACTAATAATTAGATTGTTAGTTAAGATTTGTATAGCGCTTTTATACTACTTCTATTTCTTAACTACAGCTTACTAATGACTTAGACTGCTATACAGATTATCACAATGTATTTATTCTTAATTACTAGAGTCTTTGATTTTTGTATGGCACCTGAATTATTTGAGTTACAATGTTTTTAAATGAAAAGATAGCAAATTTGATGTTGAAAAATAAATAAGTGGATTTTGCTTTCCTGTTATTGAAGAGGATGTCGTTCCGATTGTCCCTCATCGATTCCACTCCGTTCGCTAGAGAAAGTAATCTGCTTAGAGCTGCTGGATTCGGTCGTTGAGTTCAAATTCGGCAACACTCTGCTTCCTTGCTGTTCGTGAATATTTTAACGTCTGCGGCTCTCTGCTGGAACTGGTTACTGTCCCTCGTCGATTCGCACGTCGCACGTCAGCGTGTGTGTGTGTGCTTCGTTCGAGTGGTAGCTCTGCTCGTCAGCTGTTCACCAATGATTTAGACGGCCTCTCTGCTGTATTCTTGAAGTCTGGTCTTGAAGTCTGGTGGATCTCTTGCGTGCTTATGACTAGCTGGTAGTACACAATAAGCTTGGTTGATGTACTGAAGAGTATCTCGCCTTTACGCAACAATTACGAGCTATACAGTTGATCTGTATTTAGTGTGTTCGCAATTGCGGGTGTGTTGACCACGTAGAGTCTTCTGATGGATCTTCACCACTATGGTTACGAGACAATCGAAGAATTACGTCTTTACTTCGTGTTTACTGGCAGAAGAGTGATGTTTCAGCCTGAAAACACCGCGCTGGTCGAGGTTTGCGTCAAACGATTTGATTGGCTGACACACTCTCCCTACTACATAAAATTTGAATTCCCTTGGTCCGTGAGAATGAAGTTAGATTCCCACAGACGGAGAATTATTATTATTTTTAATACTATTATCCAGCGGAAATAATTTGTCGGTCCGGATTTCCTGTGTTTATTTAATTTTGCAATATCTTGGTTGCAAACCAAGTTGTGTGAATTCTAAAATATACAATCTGTCAGAAAATATTATCTTTATAACATACTAAAATCTAATTATTGTAACTGTATTTTTACAGAAGTTATTCAATTAAATTATTTAACTCTTTCATTTGTTAATTATATTGCGTAAAATTTGCACCCGTCATTATTAATATTTCGGCAAACATTTTGGCTATCTTGGATTTCGCCTTAATTTATTAGTTTCCGAGATATTAATAATTAACAGTTTGTGTGTGGCCCTGCCTTGTACAGCGAGCTGCTTACATAACGGCCACGTGTGCGTCGCTTCAGCAAGCATTATTTTCATTGCTCTACATACAAATGGAGTTTTGACTGTTATAATTTATTTAAATATGCTTTCAGTATGCAGGCAACATATAACCCCAAATAATTAATATTTGGCGCTGTTATATATTCCCCCACCCGTTTTAAAAAAAATGAATGTAATAATTACAGTTTTTTTTTTTTTTTTAATCATTACACACGTATTCTGTAATCACTATACTTATTACCTATACATTGTATTACTTATTCAAAAGAAAAACATACATGTGTATTAATGTTATTCCATTATATACAACTTAATTCTAATACATCTATTAATAATATTATACTTGCAAATTATTGTGTACCAATATTTTTAGAACGGGTATTAGCTAACTGCGGCAGTTAAAAGGTTGTTTGTAAACAGTGGCACGCGCACGAAAGAATTTGCTGACAGTTTATTTACATTCGTTATCGCCTGCCGCGTAGCTAATTGCTTGACCTACTTTCAAACGTGGGGAGGTAGTTACCGCGTGACGTAACTATTTCCTGCCGGTGCGTTTGTTTCATTGTACGCTCCCGTTATTCACCGCGATAGAAAAATATTATTTTTAATACACAAGCTATCTACAATTATTATTAATAATATAAAACACAATTAATTTATTTTAATTTTAATTATTATAATACAATTATTAAAATATTATTTTTAAAGTGCATCCAGTATATCATAGGCATTTTTATGGGTGGCTCTACAATATTCCGCTATGTACTCGTCGAATTCGTATGCGTCCCCGGATATGATTTCTACGTCTTCCCACGCTGACTGTGTGGGAACGTCGTCGTCACTTTCCTGTTCCACCGGACGTACAATTGTCGGAGCCCATTGTTGTATTGTGTTAACGGCCAACCACGGTTCCGTACCTTCCGGTTGAAATACTTTGTCAACTGGCGTACAAATTTCAGTAGAAAAATCACTTTTCTTAAATCTAGCATTTTTCTTATTTTTACCTACTTTATTTCGATACATTTTAGCATGATTTATGGCGCTTCCACCCTGGAGGCGCCCGTTTCCAAGTTGTTTGGAAACTTACGATTCTTTTTCTTCTCATTGGGGTCTTTATTACTTGGAGTATCGCTGTCTTGCTCTATTGTATCAGTTCTAGCTATCTCAACCGTTTGCATAGCTCTAATCGGGGCCCCATCGTTACCCTTATATTGCCCTTTCGGTCTACCAATATTTTGTTTGCCTTTGTATTCAAAGGTCTTATCTGGGGGTTTTGACGATGTCTGGGGTGGAGTAGAACTGGTACTCGGTCTTTGATCAGGTTGCTGATGATACTGTACCCGCGTATTCTGCCCTTCATTATTTCGGCGAAAATCGGGATTATAACGCCACCCGCCCAAATCAAAAACCGTCTCACTTTGGGACACTAGAATGAGGAGTTCATCTACTGTGCGTATCCCCTGCGTAAACACGGCTACTCTTATGTTGTGATGAAAGTGATAGGCAAGTTTCGTGACTATGTAAATCTCCGAAAAATGCTGGGGTTAAATGCTTGGCGCGCTCGACCTGCTGGATTATATAATTTTCCGCGGTAATACCCAGTTTTCTATCAAACCTGCCATACTCCAGTTCATTGCGTAGAAGTCTTTGAGTATGCGAGTTCCAGTACCGGCTTTCAAATTTTTGTTTGAACTCCGCGTATGTGGACACTCTATCGCGTACAATGTTATACCACTTACGCGCCGAATCACGCATCGCGTTAACTACCCACTGTATTTTGTCTTGATCTTCTAGTCGGGAACCTACTCTAGCCATTTCACTCTCACACGCTAACAAAAATTCAATAGGGTTTTCGTTATTTTCCCCCGTAAAATACACGCGATTTTTCTCGTCAACAGGACCTTGTACCAAAATATTAGGAGCGGACCTCCTCCGTACCTCCTGTCGTACTTTCAAAATCTCGTCGTTTAACGCTTGTAAGAGACTCTCTTTATTAGAGTCAGTAGAGGGATATTGGGGGTTCAAACGCACAAAGGAATGCCGCCTTCCTAAAAAACAATAAAAAACACTAAAAAACATGATCTCAGAGATGACGCCGCCACCGCTGGACCCGCAGCATCCCGATGGACCACAGCACCGCGAATTTCCGCGAATAAATTTTTTTATTTTTTTTATTTTATTTTTTTATTTTTTTAATTAAATTGATTTGGTGGGATGATGTTCAATGGACCACCAGCATCCGTGAATATAATTTTTTATTTTTTTAAGAAAGTTGATTTGCATATCAGTGGGTGGTGTTGGGCGGGAGGTTTTTTTATTTCATATCAGTGGGTGGGGGGTGGTTCCAACTCGAAGCATTATAGTGTATACTAAAATATATGATCAGGTGTACCAACCTTTGCATGAGTTCAAATTTGTTGTGTGTTATAATGTATATTAAATCTATATGATCAGGTGTACCAACCTCTGTAGTATTATTATAGTGTATAGATATTTTATATGAGCAGGGTTGTCAACATTTTCTGCGGTGGGGGGAGGGAAATTCAAATATGTGTTATATAGTGTATATATTAAAATATATGATCAGGGTTACCAATCTTAAATTATTGTGTGCGTGTATAGAGCAGATCTGCCAACATTTCTTTCTCTTCTGTGGTGGGAAATTCAAACTATATATGATCATAATTGTTACTCTCTCACACGGTGTGTATGTCTCTCTCTCTCTCTCTCGTTGTCAAACGTTATACTCACCGGCATTATAGTATTGTATAGTATAATTAAAATATATGATTAGGTGTACCAACCTTTGCATGAGTTCAAATTTGTCGTGTGTTATAATGTATATTAAATCTATATGATCAGATGTACCAACCTCTGTATTATTCGTCCTCTCTCTCTCCCTCTCTCTCTCTCTCTCTCTCTCTCTCTCTCTCTCTCTCTCTCTCTCTCTCTCTCTCTCTCACACACGTTGTGTATGTCTCTCTCTCTCTCTTGTTGTCAAACGTTATGCTCAAACCGTTCTCCTCTCTCTCTGTGGTCAGTACCGAGCGCATGTATATGAAATTAGAAAGTTTATATTTATTCGACAAATATTAACGTCCTCTCTCTCTCTCTCTCTCTCTCACTCTCACTTGTTTCAACTGTGTCAACAAATAGTAAATCCTCTCTCTCTCTCTCTCTCTCTCTCTCTCTCTCTCTCTCTCTCTCTCACTTTCACACGTTTCAACTATGCAAGGTTCCATACCCTTTCTCCTGTCTCCCTCTCGTACATTGAGTAGTCGGTGTGATGAATAAATAATTTTAGCACTATCTCTCTTTCGTTGTCAAAACGTCGTCTTCATTTTTCAATGTATTAAATAATTAATTAATAGTTTTATAATGCAATCAGTGTGATTGATCCTTGTTAGAAATATATATATTTGGCGTCAATGAACTACTTACCTGTTATGTTGTTACAGATGACAAATCCATACGTTAACGGCTTAGCAATCTGGTACAATACTTCTGTTTTAAGGTTGCAGTTTACACACACACACACACACACACACACACACACACACACACACATAGGTTCAGTAGTGTATAGCGAAATAAATTAAAATTATACACACACATGAAAACGGCGGCTGAAATTCATACAAATCTTCTGATGTAACAGTTCACAAAAAATAAATTAATTGTACACATGTTCAGAGGTGTAGAGTGAAATAAAATAAAGTCATAATTTGTTTAAATGATTAAATATATTTTAACATTCACAATTAAATAAATACATTAGAAATTGATATTTTTCGAAAGTTTATATATAATTGTGTGTCGTACTTGTAGAAGAAGCAACCTGCAACATAACAATACAACAACAACATTAAAATCATGTTAAATATCACACACACAGATGCACACGCAACGCGCGCGCATACAGACGCATACGCAACGTAACCAAACACGCAACGCGCCCACACACAGACGCAAACGCAACGTAATCATACACATACATACAACGTGTACACGTTTGGTTTGAATCATGTAGGGCCAATAAACAGATAACAGATTTAAATATGCTATAGTCATTGTAAGACGTTACAATCATTGAAGTGTTTAATAAGTAAATTGTATGTATGTATATATCACTGAATAATAATAATATAATCGTTCTAGTGTTAACGTTTGCTGCAACAGGTAAAGCAGTTTACAAATAATTACATATAGGTTCAGAGGCGTATAGTGAAATAAATTAATGTGTCGTACTTGTAGAAGAAGCAACAACAACATTAAAATCATGTTAAATATCACACACACACACACACACACACACACACACATACGCACACGCATACGTAACGTAATCACACACATACATACATACAACGTACACACGTTTGGGTTACACCACACGTGCACGCACACACACACACACAGACGTACACGCACACATACGCAACACGTGCACACACACACACACACGCACACGCACACACATACAGACAACGTGCATACGAATCATGTACATGTAGGTCCAATAAAACAGATAACAGATAACAGATTTAAATATGCTATAGTCATTGTATGTATGTATATATCACTGAATAATAATAATATAATCGTTCTAGTGTTATCGTTTGCTGCAACAGGTAACGCAGTTTACAAATAATTACATATAGGTTCAGAGGCGTATAGTGAAATAAATTTAAAAAATTGTTTATTAAAAGTAGTTTGTCACCTTAACGAGATACAATTTCCACATGCGCTGTCTGGTTCTTCATCCCTCGAAACACAAGATGTAGGTCACTGGGATTTATATGACGGAGTTCTTCATCTGTAAAGACGTCAGCATACCTCTTAGGTAGATATACACGATAGCGGCGCTCACAATCTTCCAACGTTACAAGCACAGACTTCCCATATCGCGTGTCCACATGCAACATGTTAACGATCGGATACTGTTTGTCCACTGTTAATTCTGCACAACGTTTGTACTCAATAGCAGAAACTGCGTTGAATTTTGTGATAAACGTCATTATTATTAGAAGTGAAGACGTCTGTATCAAGCGAGGTGGAACCATACAATGTCAGAATATTCGCTACAAAGAAGACTAGTGAAAGGAATGGTGTGGCCATCAGGAAAGTTCACTTTCATCGCCTGAAGCTTTGCATGTACATACACACAGGCAGAATTAGCGCTGTTACAAAATATATATATTAGGAAAGTCCACAGAAATAGTTATCGCCAGATCCGTTCTAAATAAGTTAATGTCTTTTCAAATAGTATTCTCTGCACTACAGTCAAACATACGCACACACAGTGATAAAAAATTGTGTATTAAAAGTAGTTTGTTACCTTAACAAGTACTGTTATCCTACGCCGTTTTTCCTCATGCCACGAAACACGAGATGTAGATCGCTGGGGTTTTATAAATTGTTTATTAAGTCTTTTAGAAATGGTCTTATACTTGAGCTTGGCCTGTTGACTATTGCTTTTAATTTTGTAATTTCTACAGGTGTTAACCGTTTCGGAGAAAAAAACCATTTATGGAGAAGATCCTCCTCCTCTTGTTTTGATATGGTATTTATTCTATAATCCATCCTTCTTGTTCCTATAATAATAACAGTACCTGCTTCATTATCATATACATTATGTGCTATATATATATATATAAATATATACATAAGGTTTTCAACACACACACATCATAAATCCAGAACAGGAAAGGTATTATAACAAATATTACGAAAACAAGTACGTATGGTCACGTACATAGATCAACGTTTAAACAAACAGATTAATACCTGAATAAATTTTTTTTTTTAAAACAGGACAGCGTATTATCTATATAACGTTCTGTTTCAGATAAGAATAGTTTGAATATAAAATGAAAGGGTACGTTGTATTTTGTTATGAGAAAATGCATTTCTAAATTTCGTAACACTTGACAAAAGATCTTATTGATCAGACGTATGAGTAATTATATTAATCCTTATGTAGAAAATACGCACGCATTCGTAAAATATGGCACTCAGGTGTAGGGCAATTAATCCTTTTTTGTATTTAACGTATTTAAGTAGGTCGTGATATCAGTAAATTCTGTCTAAATGTATAGTACATAAACGTACCCAGTAATCGCTTCTTGAGTTACTCGATTGATGTTCATGTTAAACGATTGATGACTCATGTAATAATACAGATTAACCTCGTATAATAATAATGACAGGACAGTGTATTTAGAACACTTAAAATTGGAAATCTACAAACACATCAAAAATATCTGTCAAACAAAAACACCGTTCTTGACAACAGTAACTGACCTAAGCACATGTGCTTCATTAGGCAACAGACCAAAAAATCAAATAGACGACTATAAGCACAATTTAAATAAAATCTGAATATTCAATAAAATTATGTTTTTTTTTTTTACTTAGTAACATATGCAAATCTTTTACTTACCTCTTAAATGTTGTTGTTGTTATACACAATATCGATTGTACGATGAGTGTCTCATACAAATGAGAAATAGTGACATGTCGTCTTGTGTGTATATATATATATCATACGGCGGTAGCGTACACGTTTGAAAGTTGATACACATTAAATTCTCTCTCTCTCTCACACACACATTACAGAGGTTTGGTGTCTAAATCGATGCATTTTACTTTCACTTTCTAATTTGACACATGGCTTACTTCCATACATAAATAGCTATCGTCTACGAGTGTTGCTAAACGAAATTAAAAATGTTGTAATACATAACGCCCTGTGTAATAGTATGGTATGTTTTTTAGGACAGCCAAAAGCATGAAAGTATTATTTAAATCTGTATGGAAGTCATATATAAATATCGAGTCAGCGCGACACAACGTAACATGATTCATGTCAACGTCGTATGTATGTGTGTGCGTGTGCGTCTATGTGTTCGTGTGTGTACGTGTTTGGTTACGTTGCGTATGCGTCTGTGTGCGTGCACGTCGGATGTGTGATTACGTATGCGTCTGCATTATCGTTATTTTGACTGAGCTATGTTAACTTCACACATGGAAATGTAGGAAAAGCGTCTGAGGGCAAAGTTATGCAAGAGGTTGTTGACGAGAACCAATCAAACTTGGATCAGCCAGTAGTGTTTAGGTCATCAGTACATGACGCAACGGTAGTGATAGGTCCAACAAGAATCAGATGTTTTGTATACGTTCTAGGTGAAAAACTACTGGGGATGTCTCTGACTTTAGTTGGAAATAAATAACATTACAGATATTGATATGGTACTATGAGGAGCCTATACGTGAATACTATACATCAGACTGATTGTATCCGTCATTAGCAATCTAACGTTACGACGGCAGTGTGTACGTATGCGTCTGTGTGTGTTCGCGTGTGCGTGTTTGGTTACGTTGTGTACGTGTGCGCTCGTTGCGTGTGTACGTGTGTGCGTGTTTGGTTACGTTGCGTATGTATGTGTGTGCGTGCACGTCAGATGTGTGATTACGTGTGCGTCTGTGTGTGTTCGTGTGTGCGTGCGTCGGATCATGACCGAGGTACGTCCTTTATTACATGAGAATATGCAAGTAGAGCAGAGCAGACACGTTTACGCAATATCAAGTGCACACACATACACAAATGCCAATAAACTACATGTAACTATATTACGTCTAACATGAAAATGCAAATTATATTTCCATTACCAAAATCTGACATGTTATACTTCATTATCCTACGTAACATTACAATGTTCTGTCTTTATTGTGTACTGTGACTTAAGCGTGCACTCACACACACACACACACACACACACACACCAGGAAGCCACAATAATAATAATAGTCAACCAACAACACATATGTACTTCACCAGACAAAAAAACCGGAAGGTTGAGGATGGGTACAAGATAGTACCCGAAACATGTTCCAAAAAAGGAAAAAAAAAAAAACATTTTGAGGTAAATTTAATTATAAATATATATATATACGGCATTAACAGAATATTATGAGTATACGCGACAGGATTGCCTAGTATCGTCTGAATTGGTGGGAACATCTTTGCCGAATGGATGACTGCCGCATTCCCAAATAATTATGGAACTACAAGCAGAAGGGACGGAGAGGTTTGGGACGTCCGAGGAAGCGCTGGAGTGGCCAGCTCTAGACTCTTTAATTGTTTGAGGCCGGAACACACCATCCTTTGTTTAATCCTTCCAGCTGATTATGATTACTTCCATTACCGTTTCTTCCGTCAACTCACTGACTACTACACAGAGGTTTTAGCAGAAAGGGACGTTGTTACCTCGATAGGATACTCTGGTTGCCTACTTTACAAATTTAATGTGACTGTAGAGTTAAAAAAGTCGTAACAGCTCGAAGTGTCAAGGTAACGGCGGGAATAGCCAAACTGACAAGTCCACGTCCACCTGTACATTCTCTCTTCCTTCAAATTGACGAATCATCTTCATTCATCTTAATTGTTATTTAAATAAGCAGTCTCTGTAATTCCAACTTTGTCGTGCTTACTTGCTGAACTGCTACCTGTCATGCTTCGGACGAGGCCTTTCAGTGTCTCAATCATTATCAAGTCCAAAACCACGACTAGCTAACCTTCAGCAGGAACGTGGGGAGGAGCAGACTGAACAAGGTAAAAAAAAAAGTTCACAGTTAAGAAATTATTTTTGTAATTATGTAGCGTGCAAACTTGCTGATGCGAATTAACGTTTGAGTCATACATACTATGTCTATTGGTGCGTGTATGAAAAGTCTCACTCTTAACATCGTTTAGAAATTGTCATGTAGATGAAACTTTGTCATGTTCCTTCATAGGTTTGTCACCTTCTTTCCACTCTATCGTCTACGAATGACATACTATGTCCACAAACATCGAAATTTCTAGGGTAGAAGTAGAACCCCGCAAACGCTAACTCGTCGGGGCTGATAAACGTCACTTCCCAATACTTGAACGATTTTATTCTTTCACTTTCAATACTAAAATCATGAGTAGCCGACATCTTCGCGGTTTGTAATAAAACGCAAACGCTAACTCGTCGGGGCTGATAAACGTCACTTCCCAATACTTGAACGATTTTATTCTTTCACTTTCAATACTAAAATCATGAGTAGCCGACATCTTCGCGGTTTGTAATAAACTGACATATTACCCTGACTAGCGTTATTTATTTACTGAGAATGAATGAATACTGAAAAACAAAAGGTACGGTTATAACGCTGGTATTATGTTAATGTGAGACGTATCAATACAAGCTTCGAGGCGACTGCTGTATTGCCATGTCGCTTCACTCCCCGCCCTCCCCGCCATTGACAAAGCATAACCAAGTGTAACGTGCGACAACGCTGGCGGCAAGGGGCGGGGAAGAGCTGTTACTATTGCGTAACCTCGAAGCTTACAATGCTAAGTCCCGTACTTATAGTGTATCTTAAACGTTTTATATATCAATTTGTAGCGCATGAACGTGTGATAAGTAAGACGTTGTTGCAAGTGAGTGTCGATGTGTGTGTGTGTGCAACTGTACTAAAAAGCTGTTATGCGCATGCGCAAATAATTCAAATGCACTTACGTAGATGACTGAAAAAGAGATGAATTACATAATACATGTACGCTTAGACCGACTATTTGATAGATCAAGAAAATTAAGTTTACTTTCGCACGCACACACGAACACACACAGACGCACACGCATACGTAACGTAATCACACACACACATACATACGCAACGTAACCAAACACGCACACATAGACGCACACGCACACACATACATACGACGTTGACATGAATCATGTTACGTTGTGTCGCGCTGACTCGATATTTATATATGACTTCCATACAGATTTAAATAATACTTTCATGCTTTTGGCTGTCCTAAAAAACATACCATACTATTACACAGGACGTTATGTATTACAACATTTTTAATTTCGTTTAGCAACACTCGTAGACGATAGCTATTTATGTATGGAAGTAAGCCATGTGTCAAATTAGAAAGTGAAAGTAAAATGCATCGATTTAGACACCAAACCTCTGTAATGTGTGTG
The DNA here is from genome assembly GCA_034769895.1 of Magicicada septendecula. Classification (NCBI taxonomy): domain Eukaryota; kingdom Metazoa; phylum Arthropoda; class Insecta; order Hemiptera; family Cicadidae; genus Magicicada; species Magicicada septendecula. Next base: position 13,256,771 of record CM068371.1, on the reverse strand, counting down.
TGAGAGAGAGAGAGAATTTAATGTGTATCAACTTTCAAACGTGTACGCTACCGCCGTATGATATATATATACACACAAGACGACATGTCACTATTTCTCATTTGTATGAGACACTCATCGTACAATCGACTATTGTGTATAACAACAACAACATTTAAGAGGTAAGTAAAAGATTTGCATATGTTACTAAGTAAAAAAAAAAAAAAAAAAAAAACATAATTTTATTGAATATTCAGATTTTATTTAAATTGTGCTTATAGTCGTCTATTTGATTTTTTGGTCTGTTGCCTAATGAAGCACATGTGGTTAGGTCAGTTACTGTTGTCAAGAACGGTGTTTTTGTAATTACAGACGTATGAGTAATTATATTAATCCTTATGTAGAAAATACGCACGCATTCGTAAAATATAGCACTCAGGTGTAGGGCAATTAATCCTTTTTTGTATTGAACGTATTTAAGTAGGTCTACTCGTGATATCAGTAAATTCTGTCTAAATGTATAGTACATAAACGTACCCAGTAATCGCTTCTTGAGTTACTCGATTGATGTTCATGTTAAACGATTGTTGACTCATGTAATAATACAGATTAACCTCGTATAATAATAATGACAGGACAGTGTATTTAGAACACTTAAAATCTACAAACACATCAAAAATATCTGTCAAACAAAAACACCGTTCTTGACAACAGTAACTGACCTAACCACATGTGCTTCATTAGGCAACAGACCAAAAAATCAAATAGACGACTATAAGCACAATTTAAATAAAATCTGAATATTCAATAAAATTATGTTTTTTTTTTTTTTTTTTTTTTACTTAGTAACATATGCAAATCTTTTACTTACCTCTTAAATGTTGTTGTTGTTATACACAATAGTCGATTGTACGATGAGTGTCTCATACAAATGAGAAATAGTGACATGTCGTCTTGTGTGTATATATATATCATACGGCGGTAGCGTACACGTTTGAAAGTTGATACACATTAAATTCTCTCTCTCTCTCACACACACATTACAGAGGTTTGGTGTCTAAATCGATGCATTTTACTTTCACTTTCTAATTTGACACATGGCTTACTTCCATACATAAATAGCTATCGTCTACGAGTGTTGCTAAACGAAATTAAAAATGTTGTAATACATAACGTCCTGTGTAATAGTATGGTATGTTTTTTAGGACAGCCAAAAGCATGAAAGTATTATTTAAATCTGTATGGAAGTCATATATAAATATCGAGTCAGCGCGACACAACGTAACATGATTCATGTCAACGTCGTATGTATGTGTGTGCGTGTGCGTCTATGTGTGCGTGTTTGGTTACGTTGCGTATGTATGTGTGTGTGTGATTACGTTACGTATGCGTGTGCGTCTGTGTGTGTTCGTGTGTGCGTGCGAAAGTAAACTTAATTTTCTTGATCTATCAAATAGTCGGTCTAAGCGTACATGTATTATGTAATTCATCTCTTTTTCAGTCATCTACGTAAGTGCATTTGAATTATTTGCGCATGCGCATAACAGCTTTTTAGTACAGTTGCACACACACACACATCGACACTCACTTGCAACAACGTCTTACTTATCACACGTTCATGCGCTACAAATTGATATATAAAACGTTTAAGATACACTATAAGTACGGGACTTAGCATTGTAAGCTTCGAGGTTACGCAATAGTAACAGCTCTTCCCCGCCCCTTGCCGCCAGCGTTGTCGCACGTTACACTTGGTTATGCTTTGTCAATGGCGGGGAGGGCGGGGAGTGAAGCGACATGGCAATACAGCAGTCGCCTCGAAGCTTGTATTGATACGTCTCACATTAACATAATACCAGCGTTATAACCGTACCTTTTGTTTTTCAGTATTCATTCATTCTCAGTAAATAAATAACGCTAGTCAGGGTAATATGTCAGTTTATTACAAACCGCGAAGATGTCGGCTACTCATGATTTTAGTATTGAAAGTGAAAGAATAAAATCGTTCAAGTATTGGGAAGTGACGTTTATCAGCCCCGACGAGTTAGCGTTTGCGTTTTATTACAAACCGCGAAGATGTCGGCTACTCATGATTTTAGTATTGAAAGTGAAAGAATAAAATCGTTCAAGTATTGGGAAGTGACGTTTATCAGCCCCGACGAGTTAGCGTTTGCGGGGTTCTACTTCTACCCTAGAAATTTCGATGTTTGTGGACATAGTATGTCATTCGTAGACGATAGAGTGGAAAGAAGGTGACAAACCTATGAAGGAACATGACAAAGTTTCATCTACATGACAATTTCTAAACGATGTTAAGAGTGAGACTTTTCATACACGCACCAATAGACATAGTATGTATGACTCAAACGTTAATTCGCATCAGCAAGTTTGCACGCTACATAATTACAAAAATAATTTCTTAACTGTGAACTTTTTTTTTTACCTTGTTCAGTCTGCTCCTCCCCACGTTCCTGCTGAAGGTTAGCTAGTCGTGGTTTTGGACTTGATAATGATTGAGACACTGAAAGGCCTCGTCCGAAGCATGACAGGTAGCAGTTCAGCAAGTAAGCACGACAAAGTTGGAATTACAGAGACTGCTTATTTAAATAACAATTAAGATGAATGAAGATGATTCGCCAATTTGAAGGAAGAGAGAATGTACAGGTGGACGTGGACTTGTCAGTTTGGCTATTCCCGCCGTTACCTTGACACTTCGAGCTGTTACGACTTTTTTAACTCTACAGTCACATTAAATTTGTAAAGTAGGCAACCAGAGTATCCTATCGAGGTAACAACGTCCCTTTCTGCTAAAACCTCTGTGTAGTAGTCAGTGAGTTGACGGAAGAAACGGTAATGGAAGTAATCATAATCAGCTGGAAGGATTAAACAAAGGATGGTGTGTTCCGGCCTCAAACAATTAAAGAGTCTAGAGCTGGCCACTCCAGCACTTCCTCGGACGTCCCAAACCTCTCCGTCCCTTCTGCTTGTAGTTCCATAATTATTTGGGAATGCGGCAGTCATCCATTCGGCAAAGATGTTCCCACCAATTCAGACGATACTAGGCAATCCTGTCGCGTATACTCATAATATTCTGTTAATGCCGTATATATATATATTTATAATTAAATTTACCTCAAGATGTTTTTTTTTTTTTTCCTTTTTTGGAACATGTTTCGGGCACTATCTTGTACCCATCCTCAACCTTCCGGTTTTTTTGTCTGGTGAAGTACATATGTGTTGTTGGTTGACTATTATTATTATTGTGGCTTCCTGGTGTGTGTGTGTGTGTGTGTGTGTGTGTGAGTGCACGCTTAAGTCACAGTACACAATAAAGACAGAACATTGTAATGTTACGTAGGATAATGAAGTATAACATGTCAGATTTTGGTAATGGAAATATAATTTGCATTTTCATGTTAGACGTAATATAGTTACATGTAGTTTATTGGCATTTGTGTATGTGTGTGCACTTGATATTGCGTAAACGTGTCTGCTCTGCTCTACTTGCATATTCTCATGTAATAAAGGACGTACCTCGGTCATGATCCGACGCACGCACACACGAACACACACAGACGCACACGTAATCACACATCTGACGTGCACGCACACACATACATACGCAACGTAACCAAACACGCACACACGTACACACGCAACGAGCGCACACGTACACAACGTAACCAAACACGCACACGCGAACACACACAGACGCATACGTACACACTGCCGTCGTAACGTTAGATTGCTAATGACGGATACAATCAGTCTGATGTATAGTATTCACGTATAGGCTCCTCATAGTACCATATCAATATCTGTAATGTTATTTATTTCCAACTAAAGTCAGAGACATCCCCAGTAGTTTTTCACCTAGAACGTATACAAAACATCTGATTCTTGTTGGACCTATCACTACCGTTGCGTCATGTACTGATGACCTAAACACTACTGGCTGATCCAAGTTTGTTTGGTTCTCGTCAACAACCTCTTGCATAACTTTGCCCTCAGACGCTTTTCCTACATTTCCATGTGTGAAGTTAACATAGCTCAGTCAAAATAACGATAATGCAGACGCATACGTAATCACACATCCGACGTGCACGCACACAGACGCATACGCAACGTAACCAAACACGTACACACACGAACACATAGACGCACACGCACACACATACATACGACGTTGACATGAATCATGTTACGTTGTGTCGCGCTGACTCGATATTTATATATGACTTCCATACAGATTTAAATAATACTTTCATGCTTTTGGCTGTCCTAAAAAACATACCATACTATTACACAGGGCGTTATGTATTACAACATTCTTAATTTCGTTTAGCAACACTCGTAGACGATAGCTATTTATGTATGGAAGTAAGCCATGTGTCAAATTAGAAAGTGAAAGTAAAATGCATCGATTTAGACACCAAACCTCTGTAATGTGTGTGTGTGAGAGAGAGAGAATTTAATGTGTATCAACTTTCAAACGTGTACGCTACCGCCGTATGATATATATATATATACACACAAGACGACATGTCACTATTTCTCATTTGTATGAGACACTCATCGTACAATCGACTATTGTGTATAACAACAACAACATTTAAGAGGTAAGTAAAAGATTTGCATATGTTACTAAGTAAAAAAAAAAAAACATAATTTTATTGAATATTCAGATTTTATTTAAATTGTGCTTATAGTCGTCTATTTGATTTTTTGGTCTGTTGCCTAATGAAGCACATGTGCTTAGGTCAGTTACTGTTGTCAAGAACGGTGTTTTTGTTTGACAGATATTTTTGATGTGTTTGTAGATTTCCAATTTTAAGTGTTCTAAATACACTGTCCTGTCATTATTATTATACGAGGTTAATCTGTATTATTACATGAGTCATCAATCGTTTAACATGAACATCAATCGAGTAACTCGAGAAGCGATTACTGGGTACGTTTATGTACTATACATTTAGACAGAATTTACTGATATCACGAGTAGACCTACTTAAATACGTTCAATACAAAAAAGGATTAATTGCCCTACACCTGAGTGCTATATTTTACGAATGCGTGCGTATTTTCTACATAAGGATTAATATAATTACTCATACGTCTGATCAATAAGATCTTTTGTCAAGTGTAACGAAATTTAGAAATGCATTGTCTCATAACAAAATACAACGTACCCTTTCATTTTATATTCAAACTATTCTTATCTGAAACAGAACGTTATATAGATAATACGCTGTCCTGTTTTAAAAAAAAAAATTTATTCAGGTATTAATCTGTTTGTTTAAACGTTGATCTATGTACGTGACCATACGTACTTGTTTTCGTAATATTTGTTATAATACCTTTCCTGTTCTGGATTTATGATGTGTGTGTGTTGAAAGCCTTATGTATATATTTATATATATATATAGCACATAATGTATATGATAATGAAGCAGGTTCTGTTATTATTATAGGAACAAGAAGGATGGATCTTAGAATAAATACCATATCAAAACAAGAGGAGGAGGATCTTCTCCATAAATGGTTTTTTTCTCCAAAACGGTTAACACCTGTAGAAATTACAAAATTAAAAGCAATAGTCAACAGGCCAAGCTCAAGTATAAGACCATTTCTAAAAGACTTAATAAACAATTTATAAAACCCCAGCGATCTACATCTCGTGTTTCGTGGCATGAGGAAAAACGGCGTAGGATAACAGTACTTGTTAAGGTAACAAACTACTTTTAATACACAATTTTTTATCACTGTGTGTGCGTATGTTTGACTGTAGTGCAGAGAATACTATTTGAAAAGACATTAACTTATTTAGAACGGATCTGGCGATAACTATTTCTGTGGACTTTCCTAATATATATATTTTGTAACAGCGCTAATTCTGCCTGTGTGTATGTACATGCAAAGCTTCAGGCGATGAAAGTGAACTTTCCTGATGGCCACACCATTCCTTTCACTAGTCTTCTTTGTAGCGAATATTCTGACATTGTATGGTTCCACCTCGCTTGATACAGACGTCTTCACTTCTAATAATAATGACGTTTATCACAAAATTCAACGCAGTTTCTGCTATTGAGTACAAACGTTGTGCAGAATTAACAGTGGACAAACAGTATCCGATCGTTAACATGTTGCATGTGGACACGCGATATGGGAAGTCTGTGCTTGTAACGTTGGAAGATTGTGAGCGCCGCTATCGTGTATATCTACCTAAGAGGTATGCTGACGTCTTTACAGATGAAGAACTCCGTCATATAAATCCCAGCGACCTACATCTTGTGTTTCGAGGGATGAAGAACCAGACAGCGCATGTGGAAATTGTATCTCGTTAAGGTGACAAACTACTTTTAATAAACAATTTTTTAAATTTATTTCACTATACGCCTCTGAACCTATATGTAATTATTTGTAAACTGCGTTACCTGTTGCAGCAAACGATAACACTAGAACGATTATATTATTATTATTCAGTGATATATACATACATACAATGACTATAGCATATTTAAATCTGTTATCTGTTATCTGTTTTATTGGACCTACATGTACATGATTCGTATGCACGTTGTCTGTATGTGTGTGCGTGTGCGTGTGTGTGTGTGTGTGTGCACGTGTTGCGTATGTGTGCGTGTACGTCTGTGTGTGTGTGTGTGTGTGCGTGCACGTGTGGTGTAACCCAAACGTGTGTACGTTGTATGTATGTATGTGTGTGATTACGTTACGTATGCGTGTGTGTGTGTGTGTGTGTGTGTGTGTGTGTGTGTGTGTGTGTGTGTGTGTGTGTGTGTGTGTGTGTGTGTGTGTGTGTGTGTGTGATATTTAACATGATTTTAATGTTGTTGTTGCTTCTTCTACAAGTACGACACATTAATTTATTTCACTATACGCCTCTGAACCTATATGTAATTATTTGTAAACTGCTTTACCTGTTGCAGCAAACGTTAACACTAGAACGATTATATTATTATTATTCAGTGATATATACATACATACAATTTACTTATTAAACACTTCAATGATTGTAACGTCTTACAATGACTATAGCATATTTAAATCTGTTATCTGTTTATTGGCCCTACATGATTCAAACCAAACGTGTACACGTTGTATGTATGTGTATGATTACGTTGCGTTTGCGTCTGTGTGTGGGCGCGTTGCGTGTTTGGTTACGTTGCGTATGCGTCTGTATGTGCGCGCGTTGCGTGTGCATCTGTGTGTGTGATATTTAACATGATTTTAATGTTGTTGTTGTATTGTTATGTTGCAGGTTGCTTCTTCTACAAGTACGACACACAATTATATATAAACTTTCGAAAAATATCAATTTCTAATGTATTTATTTAATTGTGAATGTTAAAATATATTTAATCATTTAAACAAATTATGACTTTATTTTATTTCACTCTACACCTCTGAACATGTGTACAATTAATTTATTTTTTGTGAACTGTTACATCAGAAGATTTGTATGAATTTCAGCCGCCGTTTTCATGTGTGTGTATAATTTTAATTTATTTCGCTATACACTACTGAACCTATGTGTGTGTGTGTGTGTGTGTGTGTGTGTGTGTAAACTGCAACCTTAAAACAGAAGTATTGTACCAGATTGCTAAGCCGTTAACGTATGGATTTGTCATCTGTAACAACATAACAGGTAAGTAGTTCATTGACGCCAAATATATATATTTCTAACAAGGATCAATCACACTGACTGCATTATAAAACTATTAATTAATTATTTAATACATTGAAAAATGAAGACGACGTTTTGACAACGAAAGAGAGATAGTGCTAAAATTATTTATTCATCACACCGACTACTCAATGTACGAGAGGGAGACAGGAGAAAGGGTATGGAACCTTGCATAGTTGAAACGTGTGAAAGTGAGAGAGAGAGAGAGAGAGAGAGAGAGAGAGAGAGAGAGAGAGAGAGAGAGAGAGAGAGGACGTTACTATTTGTTGACACAGTTGAAACAAGTGAGAGTGAGAGAGAGAGAGAGAGAGAGGACGTTAATATTTGTCGAATAAATATAAACTTTCTAATTTCATATACATGCGCTCGGTACTGACCACAGAGAGAGAGAGGAGAACGGTTTGAGCATAACGTTTGACAACAAGAGAGAGAGAGAGACATACACAACGTGTGTGAGAGAGAGAGAGAGAGAGAGAGAGGGAGAGAGAGAGGACGAATAATACAGAGGTTGGTACATCTGATCATATAGATTTAATATACATTATAACACACGACAAATTTGAACTCATGTAAAGGTTGGTACACCTAATCATATATTTTAATATACACTATAATGCCGGTGAGTATAACGTTTGACAACGAGAGAGAGAGAGAGTGACATACACACCGTGTGAGAGAGTAACAATTATGATCATATATAGTTTGAATTTCCCACCACAGAAGAGAAAGAAATGTTGGCAGATCTGCTCTATACACGCACACAATAATTTAAGATTGGTAACCCTGATCATATATTTTAATATATACACTATATAACACATATTTGAATTTCCCTCCCCCCACCGCAGAAAATGTTGACAACCCTGCTCATATAAAATATCTATACACTATAATAATACTACAGAGGTTGGTACACCTGATCATATAGATTTAATATACATTATAACACACAACAAATTTGAACTCATGCAAAGGTTGGTACACCTGATCATATATTTTAGTATACACTATAATGCTTCGAGTTGGAACCACCCCCCACCCACTGATATGAAATAAAAAAACCTCCCGCCCAACACCACCCACTGATATGCAAATCAACTTTCTTAAAAAAATAAAAAATTATATTCACGGATGCTGGTGGTCCATTGAACATCATCCCACCAAATCAATTTAATTAAAAAAATAAAAAAATAAAATTAAAAAATTTATTCGCGGAAATTCGCGGTGCTGTGGTCCATCGGGATGCTGCGGGTCCAGCGGTGGCGGCGTCATCTCTGAGATCATGTTTTTTAGTGTTTTTTATTGTTTTTTAGGAAGGCGGCATTCCTTTGTGCGTTTGAACCCCCAATATCCCTCTACTGACTCTAATAAAGAGAGTGTCTTACAAGCGTTAAACGACGAGATTTTGAAAGTACGACAGGAGGTACGGAGGAGGTCCGCTCCTAATATTTTGGTACAAGGTCCTGTTGACGAGAAAAATCGCGTGTATTTTACGGGGGAAAATAACGAAAACCCTATTGAATTTTTGTTAGCGTGTGAGAGTGAAATGGCTAGAGTAGGTTCCCGACTAGAAGATCAAGACAAAATACAGTGGGTAGTTAACGCGATGCGTGATTCGGCGCGTAAGTGGTATAACATTGTACGCGATAGAGTGTCCACATACGCGGAGTTCAAACAAAAATTTGAAAGCCGGTACTGGAACTCGCATACTCAAAGACTTCTACGCAATGAACTGGAGTATGGCAGGTTTGATAGAAAACTGGGTATTACCGCGGAAAATTATATAATCCAGCAGGTCGAGCGCGCCAAGCATTTAACCCCAGCATTTTTCGGAGATTGACACAGTCACGAAACTTGCCTATCACTTTAATCACAACATAAGAGTAGCCGTGTTTACGCAGGGGATACGCACAGTAGATGAACTCCTCATTCTAGTGTCCCAAAGTGAGACGGTTTTTGATTTGGGCGGGTGGCGTTATAATCCCGATTTTCGCCGAAATAATGAAGGGCAGAATACGCGGGTACAGTATCATCAGCAACCTGATCAAAGACCGAGTACCAGTTCTACTCCACCCCAGACATCGTCAAAACCCCCAGATAAGACCTTTGAATACAAAGGCAAACAAAATATTGGTAGACCGAAAGGGCAATATAAGGGTAACGATGGGGCCCCGATTAGAGCTATGCAAACGGTTGAGATAGCTAGAACTGATACAATAGAGCAAGACAGCGATACTCCTAGTAATAAAGACCCCAATGAGAAGAAAAAGAATCGTAAGTTTCCAAACAACTTGGAAACGGGCGCCTCCAGGGTGGAAGCGCCATAAATCATGCTAAAATGTATCTAAATAAAGTAGGTAAAAATAAGAAAAATGCTAGATTTAAGAAAAGTGATTTTTCTACTGAAATTTGTACGCCAGTTGACAAAGTATTTCAACCGGAAGGTACGGAACCGTGGTTGGCCGTTAACACAATACAACAATGGGCTCCGACAATTGTACGTCCGGTGGAACAGGAAAGTGACGACGACGTTCCCACACAGTCAGCGTGGGAAGACGTAGAAATCATATCCGGGGACGCATACGAATTCGACGAGTACATAGCGGAATATTGTAGAGCCACCCATAAAAATGCCTATGATATACTGGATGCACTTTAAAAATAATATTTTAATAATTGTATTATAATAAATAAAATTAAAATAAATTAAATGTGTTTTATATTATTAATAATAATTGTAGATAATTGTGTATTAAAAATAATATGTTTCTATCGCGGTGAATAACGGGAGCGTACAATGAAACAAACGCACCGGCAGGAAATAGTTACGTCACGCGGTAACTAACTCCCCACGTTTGAAAATAGGTCAAGCAATTAGCTACGCGGCAGGCGATAACGAATGTAAATAAACTGTCAGCAAATTCTTTCGTGCGCGTGCCACTGTTTACAAACAACCTTTTAACCGCAAGTTTGATAATTAATCAAGATAATTAATTAAGATAATTTGCAAGTATAATATTATTAATAGATGTATTAGAATTAAGTTGTATATAATGGAATAACATTAACACACATGTATGTTTTTCTTTTGAATAAGTAATACAATGTATAGGTAATAAGTATAGTGATTACAGAATACGTGTGTAATGATTAAAAAAAAAAAATTACTGTAATTATTACATTCATTTTTTTTAAAACGGGTGGGGGAATATATAACAGCGCCAAATATTAATTATTTGGGGTTATATGTTGCCTGCATACTGAAAGCATATTTAAATAAATTATAACACTCAAAACTCCATTTGTATGTAGAGCAATGAAAATAATGCTTGGTGAAGCGACGCACACGTGGCCGTTATGTAAGCAGCTCGCTGTACAAGGCAGGGCCACACCCAAACTGTTAATTATTAATATCTCGGAAACTAATAAATTAAGGCGAAATCCAAGATAGCCAAAATGTTTGCCGAAATATTAATAATGACGTGTGCAAATTTTACGCAATATAATTAACAAATGAAAGAGTTAAATAATTTAATTGAATAACTTCTGTAAAAATACAGTTACAATAATTAGATTTTAGTATGTTATAAAGATAATATTTTCTGACAGATTGTATATTTTAGAATTCACACAACTTGGTTTGCAACCAAGATATTGCAAAATTAAATAAGCACAGGAAATCCGGACCGACAAATTATTTCCGCTGGATAATAGTATTAAAAATAATAATAATTCTCCGTCTGTGGGAATCTAACTTCATTCTCACGGACCAAGGGAATTCAAATTTTATGTAGTAGGGAGAGTGTGTCAGCCAATCAAATCGTTTGACGCAAACCCCGACCAGCGCGGTGTTTTCAGGCTGAAACATCACTCTTCTGCCAGTACTCACGAAGTAAAGACGTAATTCTTCGATTGTCTCGTAACCATAGTGGTGAAGATCCATCAGAAGACTCTACGTGGTCAACACACACGCAATTGCGAACACACTAAATACAGATCAACTGTATAGCTCGTAATTGTTGCGTAAAGGCGAGATACTCTTCAGTACATCAACCAAGCTTATTGTGTACTACCAGCTAGTCATAAGCACGCAAGAGATCCACCAGACTTCAAGGATACAGCAGAGAGGCCGTCTAAATCATTGGTGAACAGCTGACGAGCAGAGCTACCACTCGAACGAAGCACACACACACACACGCTGACGTGCGACGTGCGAATCGACGAGGGACAGTAACCAGTTCCAGCAGAGAGCCGCAGACGTTAAAATATTCACGAACAGCAAGGAAGCAGAGTGTTGCCGAATTTGAACTCAACGACCGAATCCAGCAGCTCTAAGCAGATTACTTTCTCTAGCGAACGGAGTGGAATCGACGAGGGACAATCGGAACGACATCCTCTTCAATAACAGGAAAGCAAAATCCACTTATTTATTTTTCAACATCAAATTTGCTATCTTTTCATTTAAAGACATTGTAACTCAAATAATTCAGGTGCCATACAAAAATCAAAGACTCTAGTAATTAAGAATAAATACATTGTGATAATCTGTATAGCAGTCTAAGTCATTAGTAAGCAGTAGTTAAGAAATAGAAGTAGTATAAAAGCGCTATACAAATCTAGTGATTCGACTTCTGTTATACTGCAGTATGAACTAATAATTAGATTGTTAGTTAAGATTTGTATAGCGCTTTTATACTACTTCTATTTCTTAACTACAGCTTACTAATGACATTGACTGCTATACAGATTATCACAATGTATTTATTCTTAATTACTAGAGTCTTTGATTTTTGTATGGCACCTGAATTATTTGAGTTACAATGTTTTTAAATGAAAAGATAGCAAATTTGATGTTGAAAAATAAATAAGTGGATTTTGCTTTCCTGTTATTGAAGAGGATGTCGTTCCGATTGTCCCTCGTCGATTCCACTCCGTTCGCTAGAGAAAGTAATCTGCTTAGAGCTGCTGGATTCGGCCGTTGAGTTCAAATTCGGCAACACTCTGCTTCCTTGCTGTTCGTGAATATTTTAACGTCTGCGGCTCTCTGCTGGAACTGGTTACTGTCCCTCGTCGATTCGCACGTCGCACGTCAGCGTGTGTGTGTGTGCTTCGTTCGAGTGGTAGCTCTGCTCGTCAGCTGTTCACCAATGACTTAGACGGCCTCTCTGCTGTATTCTTGATGTCTGGTCTTGAAGTCTGGTGGATCTCTTGCGTGCTTATGACTAGCTGGTAGTACACAATAAGCTTGGTTGATGTACTGAAGAATATCTCGCCTTTACGCAACAATTACGAGCTGTACAGTTGATCTGTATTTAGTGTGTTCGCAATTGCGTGTGTGTTGACCACGTAGAGCCTTCTGATGGATCTTCACCACTATGGTTACGAGACAATCGAAGAATTACGTTTTTACTACGTGAGTACTGGCAGAAGAGTGATGTTTCAGCCTGAAAACACCGCGCTGGTCGGGTTTTGCGACAAATGATTTGATTGGCTGACACACTCTCCCTACTACATAAAATTTGAATTCCCTTGGTCCGTGAGAATGAAGTTAGATTCCCACAGACGGAGAATTATTATTATTTTTAATACTATTATCCAGCGGAAATAATTTGTCGGTCTGGATTTCCTGTGCTTATTTAATTTTGCAATATCTTGGTTGCAAACCAAGTTGTGTGAAATCTAAAATATACAATCTGTCAGAAAATATTATCTTTATAACATACTAAAATCTCATTAATGTAACTCTATTTTTACAGAAGTTATTCAATTAAATTAATTAACTCTTTCATTTGTTAATTATATTGCGTAAACTTTGCACACGTCATTATTAATATTTCGGCAAACATTTTGGCTATCTTGGATTTCGCCTTAATTTATTAGTTTCCGAGATATTAATAATTAACAGTTTGGGTGTGGCCCTGCCTTGTACAGCGAGCTGATTACATAACGGCCACGTGTGCGTCGCTTCACCAAGCATTATTTTCATTGCTCTACATACAAATGGAGTTTTGACTGTTATAATTTATTTAAATTTGCTTTCAGTATGCAGGCAACATATAACCCCAAATAATTAATATTTGGCGCTGTTATATATTCCCCCACCCGTTTAAAAAAAATGAATGTAATAATTACAGTTATTTTTTTTTTTTTTAATCATTACACACGTATTCTGTAATCACTATACTTATTACCTATACATTGTATTACTTATTCAAAAGAAAAACATACATGTGTGTTAATGTTATTCCATTATATACAACTTAATTCTAATACATCTATTAATAATATTATACTTGCAAATTATTGTGTACCAATATTTTGAGAACGGGTATTAGCTAACTGCGGCGGTTAAAAGGTTTGTTTGTAAACAGTGGCACGCGCACGAAAGAATTTGCTGACAGTTTATTTACATTCGTTATCGCCTGCCGCGTAGCTAATTGCTTGACCTATTTTCAAACGTGGGGAGGTAGTTACCGCGTGACGTAACTATTTCCTGCCGGTGCGTTTGTTTCATTGTACGCTCCCGTTATTCACCGTGATAAAAAAATATTATTATTAATACACAAGCTATCTACAATTATTATTAATAATATAAAACACAATTAATTTATTTTAATTTTAATTATTATAATACAATTATTAAAATATTATTTTTAAAGTGCATCCAGTATATCATAGGCATTTTTATGGGTGGCTCTACAATATTCCGCTATGTACTCGTCGAATTCGTATGCGTCCCCGGATATGATTTCTACGTCTTCCCACGCTGACTGTGTGGGAACGTCGTCGTCACTTTCCTTTTCCACCGGACGTACAATTGTCGGAGCCCATTGTTGTATTGTGTTAACGGCCAACCACGGTTCCGTACCTTCCGGTTGAAATACTTTGTCAACTGGCGTACAAATTTCAGTAGAAAAATCACTTTTCTTAAATCTAGCATTTTTCTTATTTTTACCTACTTTATTTAGATACATTTTAGCATGATTTATGGCGCTTCCACCCTGGAGGCGCCCGTTTCAAAGTTTTTTGGAAACTTACGATTCTTTTTCTTCTCATTGGGGTCTTTATTACTAGGAGTATCGCTGTCTTGCTCTATTGTATCAGTTCTAGCTATCTCAACCGTTTGCATAGCTCTAATCGGGGCCCCATCGTTACCCTTATATTGCCCTTTCGGTCTACCAATATTTTGTTTGCCTTTGTATTCAAAGGTCTTATCTGGGGGTTTTGACGATGTCTGGGGTGGAGTAGAACTGGTACTCGGTCTTTGATCAGGTTGCTGATGATACTGTACCCGCGTATTCTGCCCTTAATTATTTCGGCGAAAATCGGGATTATAACGCCACCCGCCCAAATCAAAAACCGTCTCACTTTGGGACACTAGAATGAGGAGTTCATCGACCGTGCGAATACCCTGCGTAAACACGGCTACTCTTATGTTGTGATTAAAGTGATAGGCAAGTTTCGTGACTATGTAAATCTCCGAAAAATGCTGGGGTTAAATGCTTGGCGCGCTCGACCTGCTGGATTATATAATTTTCCGCGGTAATACCCAGTTTTCTATCAAACCTGCCATACTCCAGTTCATTGCGTAGAAGTCTTTGAGTATGCGAGTTCCAGTACCGGCTTTCAAATTTTTGTTTGAACTCCGCGTATGTGGACACTCTATCGCGTACAATGTTATACCACTTACGCGCCGAATCACGCATCGCGTTAACTACCCACTGTATTTTGTCTTGATCTTCTAGTCGGGAACCTACTCTAGCCATTTCACTCTCACACGCTAACAAAAATTCAATAGGGTTTTCGTTATTTTCCCCCGTAAAATACACGCGATTTTTCTCGTCAACAGGACCTTGTACCAAAATATTAGGAGCGGACCTCCTCCGTACCTCCTGTCGTACTTTCAAAATCTCGTCGTTTAACGCTTGTAAGACACTCTCTTTATTAGAGTCAATGTTAGATCCCGTCTCTACAATTGAAGCGTCTAATCTATTTACTCGTCGTTGCGTTTCCGTCACGTCGGCTTGAATCTTTACCTCAAGAGAGTCGACTTTTCTCGCGACGTCTTGCGTTTGTTTTTCGCAGCGGCTAATATGCTCCTTGAACCGGCCCTCCATACGTGTTACTTGTTCAATAAACGATTTTTGCATAGTGGTCTCAAAAACCTTAAACCGTTCATTTATTTTGGTATCGACCGTATTTACTTTTTCAGCGATTTCAGCTACTTTAGTGGTTAACTCGTTTACGCTTTCGTCTATTTTCGCAGTCAATTCTTTACTACTTTCTTTATTACTTTGCTTAATCTCGGCGTTTATGTCAGCGTTACTGTGTTCTAATGCTTCGGTTAGACTAACTCTCTGCGCCTCGATGTTAGACTTTAATTCTGCAATATTTATCTCAGCATTGGCTGTTATTTGTTCAAATTTCGCGTTAATATTAGCGGTCAAATCCGCACTCATTTGCGCGTTCATTTGCTGTATTTGTTTAAGTATTTTGTCCATATCCATTTTAAATACCCAACAATTTCAAATATAGAATAATTTAAAATACACAGAATAGTTTCAAATACACAAAATAATTTCACTGCTGTACGAGTACCAGTCACAAGACTCTTTGGGGATTTTTCAGTTGGACGCCAGCTGTTTTACGAGTTAAAACAGCAAAGTTTGTTTTAACGTGTAAATTAAATTTAAATTGAATTTAATTTCTGGCCCCACGTGCAAGGCGACATTTATAACTCTACTTATATGCGTTATGTGTGTCGTGTTGTGTATGAGTACCTACCTGCTGTCCGATCTTGCGGATTCGTCCGACTAGGGCGTGTGGATTTTGGATTTGAAGTTCGCAAGCTAGTAATCTCAAATTTATTGCAACAACACACAAAATAGGTTACTGTAAAGGGGGTGAGTTTTGTGAGACTGGTAGGCTTTATCGTACAACAATAAAACACTGTTATATGGGGTAATAAAACGTTGTTTATTACTCCAACAACACACAAGAATAAAATGGTTATTATATTATCAATTTCTTACAGTCTAAACAATGAAACAATGTTGACCAATGTTTTTCGATTGGTTAATAATTGAAAAGAAACTAAACTCGTTATTTGCCGAGTTAATTGCAATTGAAAATTTAACTAATTGATTGATTTAATTTAATTAAATGGCTTTAACTAAATTGAATTTAACGGTTAATAAAACAAAATATAAAACTCTGAAGTTAATTAGAATAATTTTCAAAAATAAATTATGCGTGACATTCTAATTCACGTCATTTCATTTCTAGTGATTCGACTTCTGTTATACTGCAGTATGAACTAATAATTAGATTGTTAGTTAAGATTTGTATAGCGCTTTTATACTACTTCTATTTCTTAACTACAGCTTACTAATGACTTAGACTGCTATACAGATTATCACAATGAATTTATTCTTAATTACTAGAGTCTTTGATTTTTGTATGGCACCTGAATTATTTGAGTTACAATGTTTTTAAATGAAAAGATAGCAATTTTGATGTTGAAAAATAAATAAGTGGATTTTGCTTTCCTGTTATTGAAGAGGATGTCGTTCCGATTGTCCCTCGTCGATTCCACTCCGTTCGCTAGAGAAAGTAATCTGCTTAGAGCTGCTGGATTCGGTCGTTGAGTACAAATTCGGCAACACTCTGCTTCCTTGCTGTTCGTGAATATTTTAACGTCTGCGGCTCTCTGCTGGAACTGGTTACTGTCCCTCGTCGATTCGCACGTCGCACGTCAGCGTGTGTGTGTGTGCTTCGTTCGAGTGGTAGCTCTGCTCGTCAGCTGTTCACCAATGATTTAGACGGCCTCTCTGCTGTATTCTTGAAGTCTGGTCTTGAAGTCTGGTGGATCTCTTGCGTGCTTATGACTAGCTGGTAGTACACAATAAGCTTGGTTGATGTACTGAAGAGTATCTCGCCTTTACGCAACAATTACGAGCTATACAGTTGATCTGTATTTAATGTGTTCGCAATTGCGTGTGTGTTGACCACGTGGAGTCTTCTGATGGATCTTCACCACTATGGTTACGAGACAATCGAAGAATTACGTCTTTACTTCGTGAGTACTGGCAGAAGAGTGATGTTTCAGCCTGAAAACACCGCGGTGGTCGGGGTTTGCGTCAAACGATTTGATTGGCTGACACACTCTCCCTACTACATAAAATTTGAATTCCCTTGGTCCGTGAGAATGAAGTTAGATTCCCACAGACGGAGAATTATTATTATTTTTAATACTATTATCCAGCGGAAATAATTTGTCGGTCCGGATTACCTGTGCTTATTTAATTTTTGCAATATCTTGGTTGCAAACCAAGTTGTGTGGAATCTAAAATATACAATCTGTCAGAAATTATTATCTTTATAACATACTAAAATCTCATTAATGTAACTCTATTTTTACAGAAGTTATTCAATTAAATTAATTAACTCTTTCATTTGTTAATTATATTGCGTAAAATTTGCACACGTCATTATTAATATTTCGGCAAACATTTTGGCTATCTTGGATTTCGCCTTAATTTATTAGTTTCCGAGATATTAATAATTAACAGTTTGGGTGTGGCCCTGCCTTGTACAGCGAGCTGATTACATAACGGCCACGTGTGCGTCGCTTCACCAAGCATTATTTTCATTGCTCTACATACAAATGGAGTTTTGACTGTTATAATTTATTTAAATATGCTTTCAGTATGCAGGCAACATATAACCCAAAATAATTAATATTTGGCGCTGTTATAATATATATATATATATATATATATATATATATACTGTTAATGATTTCGAGGTTCGGTCATTAATTATGAAAACTCAGTTTTGCGACGTTTCGAGATTTATTCTTCTCATAATCACGCCTACAACATTAAAATATAGTCTTACTACATTTATATTATTTGTAAGTGTGTATAGGTGTGTGTAAATTCATACATTACTATAACTATTTACTTACATTAACTGTGAGATGAGCTACAGCAACCGCATTACATTAAACACTTATCACTGTTCCATACTTATACACATATAACACATTACATTTGTATAGTGTTAGCGTTATGTAGTTATCTGACAGACTGCCAGCGATATAAAATTTTAATAGTACCTTAACTAGTAAGTTGTTCAGTATTCTTATAACCTGTAAACTATTGTCCATTTTAAAAAGAGTGAATAAGATTAGAATAACACTTGCTAAGACTTTGTACGTCCGTTTTCTTGTTAACTGAAAGGTGTTTATTCTTCTCTATTGTTAGGATTTCTAAGAATTGCCGTTTAAAGTGATTACTTTCTGCATGAATTATTTTAGATTTGTGAAACTGAAACGAGTGACCGTGTGTACGGGCGTGTTGTGTTAGGGCCGTGGGATCAGGTCTGTTAGTATTTACTTTCTGGCAGCTATATTTATGTTGATAAATACGTCTTTTAAAATACTGTTCAGAACAACCGTAATATTTTTTTCCACAGTTTTCTTCACACGGTATTTCATATATTATGTTGGATCTTAGTTCTATTTCATCCCTGTCTTTAGTATGCGTAAAACATTTATTATTGATAGTGTTAACGTTTTTGAAAGCTATTTTTGTATTGTGATTAGCATTAGTGAGGATCTTGGAAAGTCTTTCTGATAATGATTTGACATATGGAAGGGAAAAATATTTTTTAGTTGTAGTAGTGTTATCTTGATTACTGGATGTTGTATTCTGTCCTACAGGTGTATTACCATTTATTTGGTTATTAGTCACGTCTAAGTTATTTATTTGGGTTTTAGTGTTATCTACCATATTATGATTATGTCTGTAACTTTCTCGCAATATTTTGCAAATTATCTTGTGGGGGTACCCATTTGTTAGCAATAAGTCTACTAGTCTATTATCAATTTCTTTTTTGTAGATGTCTGTTGTAAGTCTGTGTGCACGATTTATCAGATTTTTAGCAACATTAATTTTGTAGTGGTATGGACAATGACTCGTGTAATGAATGTATCGTCCTGAGGTTTGTGGTTTTTGCCATTTTGTGTCAAGTTTACCATTGGCTTGGTGGAGTAATAAAACATCTAAAAATGAGATTGTGTTGTCCGATTTTTCTAATTCTACAGTGAAAACTATACGTGGATGAAAGTCATTGAATGTATCTATTATTATATTCTGCATATTAATCGGTGTTGCTGTAATAATATCATCAACAAATTTGTAAAGGAATGGTATATCAAATGGTACAGTGGGAAGTTTTTTATCAAGAATATACTCAAGATATATATCAGCCAAGATAGGGGCTATTGGTGAGCCCATTGGGCATCCAAATAACTGTAAATAAAACTCATTGTTGAATTGAAAATATCCCCTCTCTAGGCATAACTTAAGTGCTTCTAAGAATTGTTTTTTAGGAATATTTGTGTGAGGTCTGAGTTCATCAAACCTGTCAGAAATAATTTTAGTTACTATTGGTACTGATATATTGGTAAAAAGGGATGATACATCCAGTGAAATAAGTTGATACCCAGGGGGTAATTGAACATTGGATATCTTATCGTGGAAGTCAAATGAATCCTTCACGTTATACTTGTAGGTGGAGAGACGTGTTAGAATAGTGGCAAGATGTCTAGCTAATCCATATGTTGGGGAATTTAAAAACGAAACTATGGGTCTGACTGGATTCCCATCCTTATGGTTTTTTTCTAGAGAGTACAACTTAGGGGAAGTTGGTGCGTTATTCACAAGTTTTCTGCAAGTATGTTCATCTATGTATTTGTTTTTTTGTAAGAACCGTACGTACTTGTTTGTATCATTCATCAGGCTGTGTGTGGGGTTACGTGAAACTTTTTTGTACGTATTATGGTCATTTAATAATTGTTGAGTTTTTTTTATTTTTTTTATTTTATTTTTTTTTTTTATATATTCATCTTTATCAATTGCTACCGTTTGATTTGTTTTGTCAGTTTTAGTTATGTATATGTCTGGGTTGGAGCGTAGGAATTGTTTTTTTTTTTTTAATATCAGTACATCCCTATGTTTTATACCATTTTTATTCTTATTTTGATTTTGATAATTTTTAATCACATTAACACATTGACCTCTGACTACTTCCCTGTTTTCTTCTATTACACTGTGTTGGATGAAGTATTCTACATCACTAATTAAATTTTCTATCGGAATTTTGTTATTTATAAATGGAATGGAATATTTGGGTCCTAGTGATAAGAATTGTTTTATATCTACGGGGATGTCTTTTTTAGTCAAGTTCACAAACCATTTCTCATTACCTATGATATTACATGTTTCTTTGTGTAATTTATTGAATTTATTTATTTGACGGGTTTTAATTATTTCATGTTTTTGGTCATGCAGTATTTTTTGTTTTTCTTCAAATTCTACCATTACTGTGGGCGGTAAAATTGTTTTGCAGTAATCTCTACATTCTACTATGGTTCTTTCTGTTCCAATGATCTTATAATTAGAGCTCTTAATTTCTAAATTTAACAATGTTTTCTTAAATCTATTAATAGCATTCTCAAAGTCTTTGTAATATTTATGGTGAATATGAGAAGTGCGATGTAATTTCTTAAAATAGTTATTAATGTGTGAAGGTGTGACGTCTTCTGCCCGGCACCGAAGTAGGAAGATGCGGTTATTCTTAGCATGTGTCAATTTCTTGTATGATTTCGAAAGTAATTTCAATGTTGAGACTGATGAAGTACCATGTATGTCCTTTATATCCTTGTAAAAACCCATATTTCATGTTGTAGTAGATATCATAGCTCTCAGCAATATTATAGGAATGTTTGTAACAATAAAAAATAGCCGCCGAAATATATTTAATACATAAAATACACTGCCAGAACTTACCTGTACGCAATCACATCCACTTACCTGTTATTTGAATTTTACCAGAAGACCAAGGTCGCCACGATTATTTTTTCTATAGGTAAAATATCGAAAACCTTTACACTCCACCTTAAATAAAAAGGACAATTTTGCTATCTGACCACACCCAATTAATAATTCAGAAAGATTCCGGAACGTTAGACGAATTTCGCAACACAGAAATGAGAACGTGGTAATGACGAAATAACTTAGACTAACACATGGTTATTAAATGAATAGTTTACTTACTCACATAAAGACGTAAATTCCTCATACAGAACACAAAATAATAACACATTTAGTACTGGTTAAAGAGACCTTACCTTACATACTATGTATACTAAAAGAAAGTAGCCCAGCTTTGCCCACACACACTATCACACCAATTAAACCCCTTTAAATATTGTTACAATTGGAAAATAGTTGGCCTTTATATATTCCCGTCTCGTTTATATTTAATCACTATCTCGATGCCGACCGAACACGTGTTTTGATGTCCAATTTCACTGTCCGTATTTCCACTGTTGGCGTTTCGCACTTTCGCTACACCAATTTATTACGTCGTTAATTTCTCGGGTCCCGGTCGGTCTTCTTGAATTAACTACATTTTGCGAAAACTCGACCAACCGGGCCCGACACAAAATATAGGCGTCTGTTACTTGAGTCGGCTTCTCGTGGACCGCTTGGCGTCTCTGACTAAGGTAGACTGCGTTTGGGCGGTAGGAAGCTGCCGTCCACTGCCCGTTGGATTTCGTCGGCGTTCACGGTGAATTGTTGTGGTTTATTCACTCTATGCATGGCATTTGGCACATAGTGTGTTTTTTGTGTGGTAACTGTGGACGATATTTGTCGATGCTATACTGATGTCACTAGCAGTAGGCGGGGCTTAAATACATTTCCTGTAGTTGGCTGGTTGAGGTCCCAAATCGTTCGCTCCAGCGCCGGTTGAGTTTCTTGGCGTCACTAACAGCGCCCCTGCTTGAGATGTTAAGTGTGCGCATCGTCACACATATACCGAGTTCTGAGAATTCGAGGGTGGTACGAATTCCTTGCCGCGTTACACAATAGAAATTGCGCCTTGCCTTTGTTTCAAACTGTTCTACTTGCCACGTGTTCTGTTATAATGGAAATAGCGTTTGCACAATATTTTTTGTGAAATCCCGCAAAAATGAAATAAATAAAAATACAAATATCCCATACTGTAAGGAATAAAATAACCCAATTTAGACCCGTTACAATACCCCCTCAATGAGAATTCTGCTGTCCAGAACAGAAGAAATCTCATTGATAAAACCCCTCAGAGGACCGGTGAGGAACTGGTGCCATCAACCCCCTTGTTCTTACTCTTCATGGGTACACGACCCCCCTGGACCCATCTGAACGAGATCACTGGACTTCTCCGTAAGAGATCCCAACACCGAGAAATCGAACAGACAAGTACCACAGCACACCTCACCTTCTAACATGCTACCCCCCAAAATCCTCAATCCCTGGCTCAGATTAAGCCAGATCCTCCACCGATATGTTTCCCCT
This sequence comes from Magicicada septendecula, assembly GCA_034769895.1. Lineage (NCBI taxonomy): Eukaryota > Metazoa > Arthropoda > Insecta > Hemiptera > Cicadidae > Magicicada > Magicicada septendecula. Next base: position 13,233,680 of record CM068371.1, on the reverse strand, counting down.
TGTATGCAAGCTGGGCTGCCTTTAGCAGATAGTGGGCTCACACACACTCACATTACATATTATACGTTGAAAAATTCTTTAAAATTTACGATTTCATCTAAGAAAAAAAATTCAGAATTCAAAATAAAATATTGTATCAAAAAATTTTTTTCTCTTCCTTGTTTTCTGTTTTTACTTAAAATAAATGAATTTAAACATTTCTTATAGTTAAACATATCCTTAACCTAACATGTGAATACTTAGAGTCTAACAATACAATGCAATACAAAATAAATCAATAAAATAAACATGGTTAGCACACAAATAATAAAATAAACCATACTTAAAATATTCATTAGCTGGCAGGCGAAAAATCAAGATTTTTTTTCCAAAAAAATATTTTTTAAAAATTTTAAAATTCAAAAAAAAATTTTAAATTTATTTAAATGTTTCCTTTATATATAGAAATTATTTTAAAATCTGTTTAAATTTATCAAATAAACAAAATAAATTGACTTCCTACTATACAAGCTTAGTATGTGTGACCTTACTGTCAGCTGATCGAAACTAGGTCAAGTCAAAACCTTGACCTACATACGTTATGTACCAGTTATGTCTGAAAATACACCTAACATCTGTAATATCCTAACTTGAAACACAAAACATAATAAAATAAAACATTTAAAATAACAAAATATTATTATAACTAATAGGCAAATTGACATTTAAATTATTTAAAATAAACAATTCTTAATTTTACATTATTTCCACATTCTATCAAAATTTTGTCACTGGTTGTAAATTAAAATTTTATATTTTTATTATAAACCTCTCTCTTTGCTTAATGATCTCAATCTACTTTACTGTGGGTGATTTAAATTACTCATCTCCATTTAATTTACTACTTGATCTGTATACATATATAATCTTTCTCCCTCTGACTCTACTACTAACAACTGTAACTCACATGACACCCATCTCTATCAAAAACATCTCTATCAAAACACTCTAACCCCAACTTAGCATTAAACTCAAATCGCCGCCTTCTCTCGATATAAAAAAAAATACTCTCTAACCCTTTGTACATAGGATACGTGTTTCCCCACCCCCAAAACTCATTTCCCTTATCTGGCCCCTGGATTCTACCTAAGGCGGCCCCGTCCCACTAAATCGGTCCCAATCCCGTCCCAACTTATCATTATATTGCGGACTCCCACATTACACTACCCCCTACTACAAAATTGCCATCCCCAAAAAATCTCAATCTCATTACCTCACTACAACTACAACAAAATAACATCATTAATTATAAACATCAATATATCACTCAAAACTCTACATATATTCTCCATGACTACTGTGTCAACATCAATACTTCTCAAAATTCTATAACATTACATTAACTCAAAACAACATTGCATTACTTCAAAACAATATTTCGATCTTTACTACTTCAACGCTAACTTCAACTTGGACAGATCTATATGTCCCATAGAATACTCATCACACAAAACTATCTTTTATTAACTTGCATAAATTATGACTTTATTTCTCATTTTATCAAATTATTTTTATCATTCCTTTAAAACATCTGTCATACATTAAAACATTACATTGAACATTAATTACTTGGAACATTTATAAACCATTTTACCAGTGACATCTTATTGCTGATCAGCTGATATCCCTAACACAATGACAACACATCTCAAAATTGAACAAATTACATGAAATATATATATATATATCTTTATTTATCATTACTTCTCACCTCATTGTTTCCCCTCTCTCTGATTCTGATCATTTATGTTGACCGCCTGCCAGACGGCTTAATTATCTACTTAAGTTCAAAATACACACATAATGAAAACACATATTTTTATCAATACCTATATTTAACGTACAACAATAAAATAATACATTTAAAATTATGGAATGAACACCTTATATTGAATGTCTGAGCAGCTAGTTATTTAAACAGAGCACAAGCATTTTTATTGGATCAAAATTTGAATTAGCAAAATTTTTTCTGTTGTAAAATTTTAACTTCGTGACTCATCTGAGCCACCTCCCGTCCACACACTCTATTACAAATTATGGAGGACTGTGGCGCCCCCTCGCTTTCACAAAGACGGCATATTTTGGAGTAGGTAGACCTCTCCGTGTCTTTGCTTCGGCTGTTACAATTTTAAAAGGTTCAGATATCAACATACATTTGTTATATAGTTACACGCCCTTAATGCGGGTCTACCACCTGGCTTTGCTGCCCCCAAGCGGGCAGAGTGGCAGCCGCTGTTCCATAGTACCGGGATTTCCCCTAAAATTCACCCCCATTTAATTTCTATTATATACCAATTTCAAGTCAGCTATGGTCAAGGGACTTGGTATGACCATAGCTAACCGCTAGCCAAATCCACGATTAGTGCTGGTAAGGCAGTAATCGCCCGAAAAGTCGGGGAAATCTAATTTCATTTCAGTGCCTGCTCTACTTCATCATTAATATGTGCGACACGATCGTCTATCAGTGTGCAAATTAAGTTTACACGAAAAGGGTGTGTCGCACATTTTCGCCATTTTCGCCTCCGATGGAGGTAACACTCTCTGTTACCCCCAACCCATTTCGCTATCTACGAGGACACAGGCCACCCCCGCAATAGCAACTTAATAACTAACTAACTAAATTTTTATATACATTTTAATATAATATTTTCATCAATAATCATTTAACTCATTCATAACTTTATACCATTGGACTTTCTTAAAATTTTCAAAATTTATTATTAACAATTAGTATATATCATTTTTCATTTATTATTAAATTTTTTAATTATCGTTTTTATTGAACACAATTATTTCAAATAATCTCACTATTGAATTAAAATCTTTTATATGAATTACTAATATGAAGTAAACATTTTTATTATACATGATTCATACTGTAAAAGTTCTATACTTACAGTCCATTTAACACGATCTACACAAAACATATTCACCATACCACATTACTTTCACCTCACCTCTGAAATATTTCACAAAATATCAGTTTACATCAAACAATTTACCCATCTATTACCAACTTCCAAATCTCGTAAAATAATTTGAATTCATTAAAAAGTTAATTATACAACATTTACATAATCAATCAAAATATTTAAAATATATCAAATTGTTTTAATTAATTTAATTATTAAAATATAAACTCCATTATTATTGTTTGCCCTTATACAAATTAGCCAATTACTGTTTCCAAAATTAATGTTATTATTTCTTTAAATTGCAAAATATTATTATTACAACAATTAATTACCTACATACACTGTTCACTTAACCACAACACATACAATTGGCTTTACTACATATTTATTTACAAATCTGATTCATTATTTATTCAGTTATCACATTTCAATGTCCAACTCAGCTAGGTCAAACCCCCTAAAACAAAATATTTAACTGTCCTTTACTGTTTTATGGTTTACCCTCCATCGTCAAAAAGATATCTCACATATTTATAGACTAAATGATTTTTGTCTACCTTAAATTTATTATTATTATCTTCATGAACCATTATTTCTAAATTCTTCATCGTACCATTTATTACTTCATACAACCGGTCGCTATCAGTTAATTTTATCCAGTCTCCGTCAGTAGTTTTTCTAAATACCAAGTCAATTATTTTATCATTATTTATAACAGTGTTATTCAAGTATTCCTCTCTCTCTCTTTCATCATCTCTCTCCATATCTAACACCTGCACCAACATTTCATACCATCTATTAACCTCAAAAATTTTTATTTCTCTCTCTCTTTCGTTCCAACACCTCTCATAACCACACTGAACTCTCCCATTCCATGCAGAGGGCAATACCATAAAATTATCTAAATACCATCTGGCCCTACCAGATAAACACAAAAAACTTATTTTACTTTCTGAAGAACTCTCGTCTTCTACAAAAATTATTGAGGAACTCTTGTCCTCCATCAACAATTGTGAAGTCTCTGCTTCACATTTAACCCCATAAAAATTTACCCCCTGTTCACCTTCTACATTTAAACTACCACTATACTCCCTTTCTAAATCATAAACACTAACTAACAATCCATGATCAACCTCAACTCTCATTCTACTCTCATTTTCACTATTGTCTATTGTATCACTTTTTGATACCCCATTTTCAGCTATACAATCATTATTCTTGTTTAATGTTACTTCATCATTATAATTAATTATAGTAACATCACCACTTACCTCAGAATTGTAACCATCATAATTATCTTCACTATTCAACACTACTTCTCCCACTATTTTATCACTGTTATTTATTAATTCATCATCACTATCACTCACCTGTTTTAATTCAACTTCTGTACTCTCCTTTAATTGACCTCTCTCTCGTTTCCACTTCTCCTCTTGTTTATCAAACTTCGCATGCAACTTAGCAAACTCTTGAACTAGCAGATTCATAAAGTCTTTTACAAATTGGCTATTACGTCGAACTCCACCTATGACAACCGACTCGCTCAATTCAATCTCATCGTTACTTGGGCCTACCTTATTATCTGCTCCCGAATCGTCTTTATTTTCTTGAAATTGATTTGCCTCTTTACCTTTATTTACCACCACCACTCTCTCATCATTATCACTAGGCCTATTTACGGTCTTATTTTCTACCACTATCTCTTCAACTATCTTGCCTATATCATTGGTCATCTCACTATGTTTATTAATTTCTGCAAATATTCCTTCCTCTTGTTCTTCCATTCGTGTTAATCTATCGTCTAAATTACCCCATTCCTCGTCTGTCATCTCACCCACAACACCGCGAAATTCATTCTCCCACTCATCCCACGCAAAATCATTATCCTTACTTTGTATTATAGACATGTTTAAAGTTTATGTATACAACACTTTATATATAAAAAACCACTTTTTTCCTCTAATCAAACGCCTAATACTACTGTGAATCACAACACAAACATAACCTTCGTGCGTAATTATATACGATAAATCATTTTTATAAATTCGTCATTACCACATCCTATTTTCTGTGCATTAAAATAGGTCTATCTCGTATAACATTACAATTAAACGAAAATCCTGGCAGGGTCGCCATTTGTAACAATAAAAAATAGCCGCCGAAATATATTTAATACATAAAATACACTGCCAGAACTTACCTGTACGCAATCACATCCACTTACCTGTTATTTGAATTTTACCAGAAGACCAAGGTCGCCACGATTATTTTTTCTGTAGGTAAAATATCGAAAACCTTTACACTCCACCTTAAATAAAAAGGACAATTTTGCTATCTGACCACACCCAATTAATAATTCAGAAAGATTCCGGAACGTTAGACGAATTTCGCAACACAGAAATGAAAACGTGGTAATGACGAAATAACTTAGACTAACACATGGTTACTAAATGAATACTTTACTTACTCACATAAAGACGTAAATTCCTCATACAGAACACAAAATAATAACACATTTAGTACTGGTTAAAGAGACCTTACCTTACATACTATGTATACTAAAAGAAAGTAGCCCAGCTTTGCCCACACACACTATCACACCAATTAAACCCCTTTAAATATTGTTACAATTGGAAAATAGTTGGCCTTTATATATTCCCGTCTCGTTTATATTTAATCACTATCTCGATGCCGACCGAACACGTGTTTTGATGTCCGATTTCACTGTCCGTATTTCCACTGTTGGCGTTTCGCACTTTCGCTACACCAATTTATTACGTCGTTAATTTCTCGGGTCCCGGTCGGTCTTCTTGAATTAACTACATTTTGCGAAAACTCGACCAACCGGGCCCGACACAAAATATAGGCGTCTGTTACTTGAGTCGGCTTCTCGTGGACCGCTTGGCGTCTCTGACTAAGGTAGACTGCGTTTGGGCGGTAGGAAGCTGCCGTCCACTGCCCGTTGGATTTCGTCGGCGTTCACGGTGAATTGTTGTGGTTTATTCACTCTATGCATGGCACATAGTGTGTTTTTTGTGTGGTAACTGTGGACGATATTTGTCGATGCTATATTGATGTCACTAGCAGTAGGCGGGGCTTAAATACATTTCCTGTAGTTGGCTGGTTGAGGTCCCAAATCGTTCGCTCCAGCGCCATTTTTTCCAGCGCCGGTTGAGTTTCTTGGCGTCACTAACAGCGCCCCTGCTTGAGATGTTAAGTGAGCGCATCGTCACACATATACCGAGTTCTGAGAATTCGAGGGTGGTACGAATTCCTTGCCGCGTTACACAATAGAAATTGCGCCTTGCCTTTATTTCAAACTGTTCTACTTGCCACGTGTTCTGTTATAATGGAAATAGCGTTTGCACAATATTTTTTGTGAAATCCCGCAAAAATGAAATAAATAAAAATACAAATACCCCATACTGTAAGGAATAAAATAACACAATTTAGACACGTTACATGTTAATTATCGACCGTATTATTATACTGTTAATGATTTCGAGGTTCGGTCATTAATTATGAAAACTCAGTTTTGCGACGTTTCGAGATTTATTCTTCTCATAATCATGCCTACATACATGGTACTTCATCAGTCTCAACATTGAAATTACTTTCGAAATCATACAAGAAATTGACACATGCTAAGAATAACCGCATCTTCCTACTTCGGTGCCGGGCAGAAGACGTCACACCTTCACACATTAATAACTATTTTAAGAAATTACATCGCACTTCTCATATTCACCATAAATATTACAAAGACTTTGAGAATGCTATTAATAGATTTAAGAAAACATTGTTAAATTTAGAAATTAAGAGCTCTAATTATAAGATCATTGGAACAGAAAGAACCATAGTAGAATGTAGAGATTACTGCAAAACAATTTTACCGCCCACAGTAATGGTAGAATTTGAAGAAAAACAAAAAATACTGCATGACCAAAAACATGAAATAATTAAAACCCGTCAAATAAATAAATTCAATAAATTACACAAAGAAACATGTAATATCATAGGTAATGAGAAATGGTTTGTGAACTTGACTAAAAAAGACATCCCCGTAGATATAAAACAATTCTTATCACTAGGACCCAAATATTCCATTCCATTTATAAATAACAAAATTCCGATAGAAAATTTAATTAGTGATGTAGAATACTTCATCCAACACAGTGTAATAGAAGAAAACAGGGAAGTAGTCAGAGGTCAATGTGTTAATGTGATTACAAATTATCAAAATCAAAATAAGAATAAAAATGGTATAAAACATAGGGATGTACTGATATTAAAAAAAACAAAACAATTCCTACGCTCCAACCCAGACATATACATAACTAAAACTGACAAAACAAATCAAACGGTAGCAATTGATAAAGATGAATATATAAAAAAAACTCAACAATTATTAAATGACCATAATACGTACAAAAAAGTTTCACGTAACCCCACACACAGCCTGATGAATGATACAAACAAGTACGTACGGTTCTTACAAAAAAAACAAATACGGTACATAGATGAACATACTTGCAGAAAACTTGTGAATAACGCACCAACTTCCTCTAAGTTGTACTCTCTAGTAAAAAACCATAAAGATGGGAACCCAGTCAGACCCATAGTTTCGTTTTTAAATTCCCCAACATATGGATTAGCTAGACATCTTGCCACTATTCTAACACGTCTCTCCACCTACAAGTATAACGTGAAGGATTCATTTGACTTCCACGATAAGATATCCAATGTTCAATTACCCCCTGGGTATCAACTTATTTCACTGGATGTCTCATCCCTTTTTACCAATATATCAGTACCAATAGTAACCAAAATTATTTCTGACAGGTTTGATGAACTCAGACCTCACACAAATATTCCTAAAAAACAATTCTTAGAAGCACTTAAGTTATGCCTAGAGAGGGGATATTTTCAATTCAACAATGTGTTTTATTTACAGTTATTTGGATGCCCAATGGGCTCACCAATAGCCCCTATCTTGGCTGATATATATCTTGAGTATATTCTTGATAAAAAACTTCCCACTGTACCATTTGATATACCATTCCTTTACAAATTTGTTGATGATATTATTACAACAATACCGATTAATATGCAGAATATAATAATAGATACATTCAATGACTTTCATCCACGTATAGTTTTCACTGTAGAATTAGAAAAATTGGACAACACAATCTCATTTTTAGATGTTTTATTACTCCACCAAGCCAATGGTAAACTTGACACAAAATGGTGGCAAAAACCACAAACCTCAGGATGATACATTCATTTCACGAGTCATTGTCTATACCACTACAAAATTAATGTTGCTAAAAATCTGATAAATCGTGCACACAGACTTACAACAGACATCTACAAAAAAGAAATTGATAATAGGCTAGTAGACTTATTGCTAACAAATGGGTACCCCCACAAGATAATTTGCAAAATATTGCGAGAAAGTTACAGACATAATCATAATATGGTAGATAACACTAAAACCCAAATAAATAACTTAGACATGACTAATAACCAAATAAATGGTAATACACCTGTAGGACAGAATACAACATCCAGTAATCAAGATAACGCTACTACTACTAAAAAATATTTTTCCCTTCCATATGTCAAATCATTATCAGAAAGACTTTCCAAGATCCTCACTAATGCTAATCACAATACAAAAATAGCTTTCAAAAACGTTAACACTATCAATAATAAATGTTTTATGCATACTAAAGACAGGGATGAAATAGAACTAAGATCCAACATAATATATGAAATACCGTGTGAAGAAAACTGTGGAAAAAAATATTACGATTGTTCTGAACAGTATTTTAAAAGACGTATTTATCAACATAAATATAGCTGCCAGAAAGTAAATACTAACAGACCTGATCCCACGGCCCTAACACAACACGCCCGTACACACGGTCACTCGTTTCAGTTTCACAAATCTAAAATAATTCATGCAGAAAGTAATCACTTTAAACGGCAATTCTTAGAAATCCTAACAATAGAGAAGAATAAACACCTTTCAGTTAACAAGAAAACGGACGTACAAAGTCTTAGCAAGTGTTACTCTAATCTTATTCACTCTTTTTAAAATAGACAATAGTTTACAGGTTATAAGAATACTGAACAACTTACTAGTTAAGGTACTATTAAAATTTTATATCGCTGGCAGTCTGTCAGATAACTACATAACGCTAACACTATACAAATGTAATGTGTTATATGTGTATAAGTATGGAACTGTGATAAGTGTTTAGTGTAATGTGGTTGCTGTAGCTCATCTCACAGTTAATGTAAGTAAATAGTTATAGTAATGTATGACTTTACACACACCTATACACACTTACAAATAATATAATTGTAGTAAGACTATATTTTAATGTTGTAGGCATGATTATGAGAAGAATAAATCTCGAAACGTCGCAAAACTGAGTTTTCATCATTAATGACCGAACCTCGAAATCACTAACAGTATAATAATACGGTCGATAATTAGCATTCCTATATATATATATATATATATGTGTTTAAGGTTACAAATAATTCAAATAACAATCTTGATCATCTGTTAGTTCAGCGGAATAACAGGGACACTTTTAATAACCGCATAAAATATACATACTTATAAACAACACAGGCGCTTTAACTTAACTGTTTGGACCACAGAAGTGAGGCATGCCTCAACGCTCTATGTGTACAGTGCGGGACAATCCCCCCTCCCTTCACTTCCCTATCGAACCCGCACATTGCTTACATATGACGTATACAAAAAATGCTGAGGCAAGTTCAGGTTGCCTCATTCGCTTTAAATGAGCTATGCCGAATCTCACCTGTCACCATCTAGTGGTCGCTCAGTAAAGCACGTTTCGGCTTAATAAATTCAACAGTCGCGGTAACAATGTACTGTATAATCTTTACGTTATGTAGTTCATACGTATTTATAATTTTTATTCTACAGAATTTTTTAGGGTAGGCATTGCCTCAATTGCCTCCATGTAACTTCGCCACTGGACACCATACAACTCTCAGGCAAGAACTATTATAGCATCAGTTTTACAGTACTTCGAGTGGGAGCGTGAGAATAAAGTACCTTTACTAGATGTCAATAAAATATGAAAGAGTGGCCGCAGCACGTCAAGTTTCACCAAGAACCCTGTGCCGGATAAAATTACAATTGAAACAGGCTTTGGCAGATGAAGCAAGTCAAAGTGAGGGACATCTGGGCTTTGAAGATGATCTACACCCACCACTTCATGGAAACAGAGCCGCATCAGTAAGTAGTGACGCCACTGTCACCGAACCAAATCCTGGCCCTTCTGTTACAAACCTTCACACTCCAAGAAGGAAAAAACCATTTAAATCAGTAGTTTCAGGGCTCGATGATTTCGACAAAAATACTATTCCTAATCATGTTATTGGCTATTACAGATGCCGAGAAGTACCAACCCTCCGAAAGCTTAAAACTACGTTATGTGCGGCACATTTGTTCAACGGGTGCATAAGGACATTAGCAAAGGTTTTAAAAAGTATTGGCTTCAAATGGAAGAAATTAAATAATACAAAAATACTAAAGGAGAAACCATCAGTGGCTCTAGCAAGGTGCCAATTTTTAAAGAAAATTCGTGGTGAAGTTGACATTAAAAATGTTGTTATTTTTCTATGAATGCTAACATCTCTAAAGATTCTGGATGGACCGATGACAGCATAAAGTGTTCAGTAAATGCACCTTTAGGAAAGGGCGAAAGTTTAATAATATGCCATGCAGGGGGCTTCAATGGCTGGATTAGATCGCCACCTCTAATTTTTCAGTCCAAAAAAACCGTAGAGTATCATGAAGAAATGAATGCCGAGGTGTTTGAGGGTTGGTTTTTTGAAGTTCTTCTTCCTTCGATCCCAGCTGGGTCAACAATCGTCATGGACAATGCCACATACCACTCTCGGGTAGCTAATAAAGCGCCAACATCTGCCTCGAGGAAGAGTGAAGTGGTAGAATGGCTAAAGTCCATAATATTACGTTTTCTACAGACATGCGCAGTCCAGAGCTCTACAGCCTTGTAAAGCTGCATAAGCCACAGGTGACATTTTACATAATAGACAAGAAAGCCTCTGAGCTTGGTTTCAAAATTATAAGACTCCCACCATACCACTCTAACTACAACCCAATTGAACTAGTTTGGGCAAACTTAAAAAAATATGTTTCAGCACGAAACACCACCTTCAAAATAAATGATGTCCAATGTTTTTTTATGGAAGCAGTAAACTCTTTCTCTACAGACGCTTGGAGAAAATGCGTAGAACACTTTAAAAAAGAAATTGATTCTGATTGGACAAATGAAGGACTGGATGACATCAGTGTTCAGGAATTAGTGATCAATTTGGCTCCTGGTGACTCAGATGACAGTGACTGGGAAAGTGACGAAGATTCTGATTTGGGAGTGTCACCTTTGGAGTAAGCAGGTATGGTTCATATTTAAATACATACAATTTCACTTTGGTAAAAATTTATTTTTACTATAATACGTTTCAAATATTAAACGGAAGGCACTATTGTTTTCGTTTTGTTTGCAGAGTCATGGTGCACGATGGCCGCTTAAGGGAAACAACTTCTCCGCTTAATGAAAAATACCTTGGCATAAAGAAATATATTTGAACATTTATCTTTCAACCATGTCAATAGCTACAGTATGTAAAATATTATTTGAATTTTCTTTATAAAGTGTACATTAAATGGCTCCAATAAATGAACATTTGTTTATAAACATGCTGTAAAGGTAATTTGGTTTTCCAACCCATTAATGTCGTGTTTGGAGTCATTTTTCATATTTTTTCCGATCTATTCAAATATGTACAAGAAAATTTGAAATTGTGAGTCAGTTAAAAAAGTTAAATGCCTCAGTGGCATTTAATTAATTAATATATTTATTAAACCAAGGAAAACCATTTTTACGGTGTTTATATTGGTTTTACTACTGTTCAATCACAAAATATTTTTTATTTGGCAACAAATAAATTAGGAAAATAACATAACAAAGATTTGGAAAGTATTGTTTTCAAAATTGTGAAAATATTATTGAGTGCTAGGTTAAAAATTAATTTTTTGTAATGAAAAGCTTAGCTAACACAAGACTTAATTAACGCCTAAGCATCACAATTGTGATGGTTACAAAATGTGTGTAATAGGTAAAGCCTAATCATCACGACTGTGATAGTGCGTACTTTTTGTATCTAGAAAAAAGAAAACTATTAATATTTATTAATTATTAGTGTTGATGGAACTTTCACTTGTAAACTTACTTGGTGTTTTCACTCATACGGTCGTTTTGGAGTGGTGTGCTCCTTCATCAGTGAGTTTTTTGGTAACATCCAAAACAGTATATTAATATTTGCTGATTTAATGGTATCCATAGTTAAAATAACATCTTACAAGTAATTTAAAACCATAGCAATCATTAATAAATAAATATTTTTAGAATGCAACAGTACTTACAATTGATGTTTTCATAAAGTCTAACCCACTCAGAAAATGACTGACAAACTGATCAGATGCTGGCAGAGCTGCATCCTGGTCATCAAACAGTGAATTACTACTACCCAAGAGACCATCATGAGCATGTGAGGCTGGCTTTACTGCAGTGTGAAACCCTTAAAACATTTCCAAAAACAGCTGTTCAACCCTCTTGATAGTGAGAGGCAGGTCATAAAGGGATACATGGTGTTTGTATGCACACCCAGCAAGTGGTAATAGGAAAGTGGCCTGCTGATGATGCATAATCAGGTTCTTCCGCTGTAATCCAAACCACCTTACAACTTGATATACAGTATCATAGAACAGAACTGAGGCACAGTGGCATTAATATGTTTCTGTAAGGTTTACTACTATTTACACTTGTATGTTTTACTCCTAGGAAGGAAACCTGAAATAGAACATATAATTAATTGTTTCTGTATTGTGTACAGTATCTCACATGTTATTAGGTAGCCTGATATCTACCATCTGTATACACCGCAATAACCAACCAGTTATTCAGGCTTTAAAATGTGAAATTCTTTGTAACACATATAGGTTTACCTTTCCCAAATTTATTAAATCTTCAAATTTGTTACATTATAGCTTTCAAATAATACCATGGAATCATTAAGCAACCAGGGAACTCAAACAAAACCTGGTTGTATGACAACCAATTAACCACCATTTCAGTACCGTGGGTCGATCATATCGGCCCTCCAATACTCGCTGATGGTGCCAGGGCCAATTCAATTTGCTGCCAAGTTTCTCAATGTTGTAGTTTGGTTATTCACTAACAGATGGCATTCAATTTTATAACACTAGAAAGAGGCATTATTAGTTTACACTGTGAAAATTGCACCTTTTTATCCAAGAGGCAGTGGCGGCTCTAGACTTTGCGGGGCCTTAGGCGAGTCTATTTTGCGGGGCCCAATTCCCACTTTTGAAATTTACCCTTGTTTTTTGAGCTGAAAACTAACTGGAGTTATAAAATTAATGTAGGACTATCAAAAACTTATGCAACTTCTTTTTAATTAAGAAGCTATTCAAAAAACTGAGTTGAGAAAATTTCAATGACATTTCAAAAAGTATTTTCAAAAAATAGATTAGTCATCTTCATCTTAATTTTTTTATTTGGCAATTAAAACCACTATGAGGACTTTCAGTTAGTAGTATCATAAAAAAATGAAATAAATTGTTTTCCCAAGAAGTTGGTTTTTAATCAACCTGTATAAAAAAAGGTTATTACTCATTAAGGTTACTGAAATAAAATATAAAGGTACAAAAGTAGCAAATAATACAGGTAACATTTTTTTTTTATTGGTACATAAAAGAAAACGCAATACTGAATAATCTTATACAGTAAAAATATGATTTGAAACACAACATTTATAATGGACTGAAATTTAACTTCTCATAAACTTTTGTTAATTATAGTTAATAAAATGAACAACACATATTATTAAAAATTTAAATCTCTCAATTATAAAAATTAGATTTGTTATTCTTTCAGTCTTTCAACGGTTTTTTAAAAAGGTATTTTCCTACTTTTGGCTTCACTAAAGTCATTGATGATCGATGAGTAGTTCAGTTTTGTTGAAAGTTCACATTCAATCGACAGTATAGCCAGTGCTGAAAGTCTTTCTTGAGACATAGTAGACCGAAGATAGGTCTTTATCAATTTTAATTTTGAAAACGACCTTTCAGCCGATGCAACTGCCACTGGTACTGTCAATAGAACGCGAATGGCAACAAAAAGGTTGGGGTACACATCGGATAGTTCTTTTGGGACCATGTCTTTTAAAGCTTTTGCTACCCCTCCACCTTCTTCTGGCATGGTTCTCGAGAACATTTTCAGCTCTTGATAGAGTTCCTCACAGTTGATGTCACTATAAAGTTCTTCGGACTCTTTCCCGTTTCCTCTCTTAATAGTAAGAGCAGTTTCCAATCGTCTGCAACTGTCCAGAATCTCTTGATCTGGTTTATTCTCAAAACTGCGATATTGCAGAGAAATCCAAAATTAAACTGGTAGCGTTGGAGCTCCATGAACCGAGAACTAAGGCTTGTTTGGATGCAATCTATAACCACATAAAAATACTGTGTCCTCATTAGGTCCTCTGGGAAAGAAGCAATTTCATCTTGACCTTCGTAATCAAAGAGACACTTTTTCTTGCGAATACGGGTTTGTTTGAATTCTTTATTGACACCAATTTCCTCAGCCAAAAAATTTGCATCAACCAGTACAGAAACCATCCACTTTTTCTGTACTCAGAAATCCAAGTCAAAAATCCTTCAAAATGCTTCATAGCTGTACTTAAGTCCATGTTAACTTTTTGCCAAAGCTTGCTGATGATGTTAATTTTAAACAAAATGCCATACCACACTATCAGAGAAATTATGAACTCGTATGAAAGAATTTCCCGACGTAATGATCTACATTCACTGTACAGTGCTGGGTCACCAATATCTGAAAGTGCTTCAAGGCAATCTGCTACGTCTTCCAGCTGATACCTTACAGCTTTTACACTTTCAATTCTGCACTCCCACCTTGTTTCTGATAAAGGCTTTAGTGTTAAATTTACTTTTTCTTTCAGAGCTGCCCATCTCACCGGAGATGCAGAAAATAATGTGTACAACCTTTGCAAAATTCCAAAGAACAGTTTAGCTGAAGTGCACGAGGCTGCAGCATCACCAAGTAGTAGATTCCAGTTGTGGCAACCACATGGGGTGAAAAAGGCCAAAGGGTTCATATCAAGTATTCGTGCTTGCACGCCGCTTTTATGTTCCTTCATGTTTGCCCCATTGTCGTATCCTTTGCCACGACAGTCTTCTAATTTCAAACCAAGTGATTTGAGCTCTGAGAGAACATAGTCAGCTAAGTCAGCACCTGTAGTTTTCTCTACAGGTATGAAACCAATAAAATGTTCTTTGATATCTCCAGAATTCACATCAACATAGCGTAAGACTAGAGACATCTGTTCCACATGACTGACATCTCTCATGCAGTCAAGTATAATTGAGTAATACTTAGCTTGTTGTACTCTTTTTATGATTTCTTGCTTCACTTGTCTTGCCATCAGATCTATTAACGCATTCTGTAAATTTTTTCCTGAATAGTGATTGTGCAGGCTTTTATCTGCTACACATTCCAAATGACTTCTCATAATTGGATCAAACATGGCAGTAAACTTCACTAAGCCTAAAAAACTTCCACTGTTTTCTGAAAACAGATCCTCCCTGTGAGCTTGAAATGGCAAACTGTGAGTAGCTAAATACTCAATGATAGCCAATATCCTTTCTAAAATAACTTTCCACCGTTGCCTTTCAGCTTGGAGTTGGCTCTGTAGCTCTGAATCAACTGTTTGATTAGTTTTTAACTTTGTTTCTAATTCAAGCCATTTCAAAACGTTTTCAAGATGTTCAGGATTACCTTCATGTGATTTAATACGAGTACTTATGTTTTTCCAGTCATTACAACCGCTATACGAAAAAGCTGTATTTGAAGAGGAAAACAATCTGCATGGAAAACAGAATACTTTGTCTGCATTTTTTGCGTAAACTAGCCAGCGCCTGTCCTGTTTCTCATCATTATTCAAAAATCCTAGTATAGTGCGATGTTGAAAAATGTCTACTATGACAGTCTATTGGATATCTCACAATATTTTCCCTGATGGGCCCTTTTCGTACAAGTATTAATCTGTCCTTATCATTAAGTGGAAGTGACCACGCACTCGGGTCATAAATAATAGTGTCAGGAACAAATGAATTAGTATTATTAGTACTCTCTTGACTGCAACTAGGCTCATTTGTTTCTGCCTGCAAGGATTCTATGTTACTAATAATAGGACTACAATTTTCAGGATTATCTGCGTCATCGTATTTACTAGGAATATGACCGTTTACAGTATTAGGCAGCAGAGTAGGCCTATTTTCCTTTGTACAACTTAATTCATTTTTCACTACCTGCATAGATTCTATGTTACAAGTACTGGCTGTAGAGCTCACCACATATTTATCCAATGAACCACTTATCTTTAGTCCGAATTCCTCTTTCGCCTTCTTCTTTTGTCTTTTAACACTACCAGTTTCATACTTTCATCCAATGTCTTTCTCTTTTTGTATTTCCACTCGAAGACATGACAAACCACAAATTATTACAAATGTAAGCAACAAAACATTGTAAGCCACACTGAATCACTTGATTGTTGTTAAACAAAAAAAATAAACCCACTGAACACGCAATGAACAATAAACATAACTAACCTCAAAACTCTGCACGCGAAAATACTGAACAGCTGTTTCACTGAGGGTAGGGATGGCAACGATATATCTATAGTTGAAATTTATCGATATATTTCTAAATGTATCGATATATTTTTATCGATATACGTTATTTATATATTTTTGGATTATATCGATACATGTCTAAAAACGCGATATATATCGTTTTTTTGTTATTGATTTAAAAAATGTAAAACATTAAATTCACTTCTCTTAAAATATTGTTTTAATAAGGTTGTAACAAATTGTGTTTTAGTACTTCAACCCTCTAACGGTAAGGTCGACTTTTACGCATGTAAGGTAAAGTCTCGAAACGCCGCAAATTTATCCTTCCTTGGATTTTTCGTAGTTTTGTCGTCAAATCGTAAGTTCTGGATTAGAAAAGAGAATCTTTTCTGTGACATTGAACAGCGAAATACAGCCGGTCCATAGGTTACAGAAAACATATCATCAAGACATAAACCAGAGTTCTTCAAAACACCGCTCATATACAACAGCCCAATATGAGCTCTTATCTCTGTCAGGTTTGTGGGAGATGTAAACCACTGTACAGATTGGTATTTGATCTTCGATCTTTCTATTTCACTGTCAGTGTGGAGAACAATTTTTTCCAGCATCTCATCGGTTACAAATAAAGAAAACAATTGTACCTCATCAACGATCCCTCGAGCATCGCCTTTTGGTCCGGGCAGGTGTGTGATAACATTTAAAGATGAGGTTTGTGAAAATTTGGAGCGTACCGGTTTGTTCGTCCAGATGGTTTCTTCGTCTTTCCCCAATTCAAAAATCCTGTCATCATCAGTGTTTTCATAGGCAGGGTTGCCAGGTCAATCAGTCCTCTTTTCCCCACATGGCTACTCAAAATTTCTCCACTTTGCTATCAAAATCCCCACTGCCACAAATGCGTGTGCTTTATGCAAAGTATCACCACATTTTATAGAGACTGAGTGTATTCTAAATGTTTAAACATTATTACAAGAATGACATAAATATTAAAAACTTGTTTGAAGTACAATAAAAAAAAATCATCAGCACTGCTACAATCCTGTCCCTTCAGCTAAGTCGAACTCGTCATCTTCGTTATCGCTGTCTATAAGAATGTTATCTTCAGTCTCGGAAACTTCTTTGTCAAAGTCTTCTTCTTCAAGTCTGAGTCTTCTTCTTCTTGCCTTTGAAACTCTGCTAATATTTCTTCAGCAGTGTACAATATTTTGTTACAAGCCATTATGCAAAAAATAAAAAATGAATAGAAAATCTAAATTCAATGAAAAAAGTCACAGTAATTAGAGTAAATTGTATTCTATTGTCCACTCAATGGTACTGTCTGGCTCTTACACATGTTAGTATTGCTATGATGCCAGAGCAATGTCAACCATATACTACTACGCTTTTTCGTGAATCGTAACATGTACACAAAGTGTAGACATTCCAAAATATACGATTGTTGATGTCTAGGCTCGACTTTGGAGAAACATTGCAACAGATACAACTCGATAAGTCACTGGTTACAAAATTACAAAACAATGGCAAGTGTTGTGTTCATGTTTAGTCTACAAAACAAGACTAAACATTAGTTACAGTACTACGTATGTATAAAGTTCACAAGCCATACATTCTTACGAAACTGCAAAAAATATATAGGAAGCGTTGAAAAATTTTAAAGCATTTTTGGTAAGGTCGGGTCGCATCCTACCCGAAAAGATAAGTGCCCGGAAAAAACAAACACAGTGATCGAGGAACAATTACCTGGAAACTGGGGTTATTCCTATGCCTTCCCTATGAATGACTGAGAGGCTATCTTAGTGTTAAACCGTTTGGAGAAAAGTTAGAATGGAGAGATGTTCGGAACAATTGCGCATGGGTCGGATCCGACCCGCACCTTACCATTAGAGGGTTAATAATGAGATTAATTTATTACTATCTGCTATAAACAACGTCGGGATTTTTTGTCGTGCTCGTGCAACACTGCATTGCATTGGAATTGGAGTTGGACAACAGTGCAGACTGAGAGCTTGCGGTCATTGGCTTATATATCGGTCTTATCGATATATCGTTATATATCGATATATTTCAAGCAATATATCGGATATATCGATATAGCTGTTACGATATATCGGAAGACCGATATATCGATATACCAATCAATGTTGCCATCCCTAACTGAGGGTGCTTTCACATGGCCGTACTTTTGCCGTGTTGTACTTTTTTCGTGTTTTCATTTGCGTGGGAATTTTGAAAAACACAAGATTCGATTATTGTTTTGGACTTGTAAACAAGGTCGTTTATTAGTTTTTTTATGCAGCGATTTAGGCCTACTTCTTAACGAAGGAAAAAAACTTCTTAACTTTTGGGTAAAAAAGGTAATTATAAGTATTTTTATTTAAGAAGGGATTTTTATGTAAGGCGGGAATTTTGAAAAACACAAAGTTCGATTTTATTGTTTCTGTTTCTGTTTTTATCCGCTAGATTGGGCATTAATTACCTGGGAAACTCCCACCATTTCGACCATGTTTAGTAAAACTGAATCGGTAAGTTCAAAATAGATGCACTTTATATTGTTATGGTTAACGAGTCAAATCAAATGTGTAATACTAGTAGTAGTAGTAGACCAAGTAGTAGATTCCCGGACAAATAAGATATAGATGATCATAGATCTAAGCTCAGGGCCTGCGTCCGCGCCTGAGGGGGCCCTAGGCGGCCGCCTATTTCGTCTAATGGAAGAGCCGCCTCTGCCAAGAGGCTTTGGTTTAACATAAAAATGAATAGGCTGTTGCTTGTTTACATTTTTGTCTGTTGTGGTCTAATGTGTGCTGTCGTGTTGTGTTCAGTAATTTCATGTTAGTAGGGTAAGAATGAGAGTTCTAACGCGGAAGTGACGTCACAGCCCCCCCTTTTGGCGCGAAATTCAAAAATCCATGTGGTGGGGGTAGACTTCCGGCGCAGCGTGTCGTCATGTGCCGAGGTTATGATGGACCGGGGGGGTAGTGGTGTGTCCCACGTGACCTCGATGGGCGTACCGAAGTTGTCGGCCATGTTGTCGGCGTTCGGCCATGTTGTCGTCGTCGTCCATTTTGCGTGGTTACGTGTGCGTTGATTGGCGGAGGCGTGGCCGCCGTTCGCCGACAAAATGGACGACGACCCCACCACGACGGGCGACGATCAAGCCACGACCAGGCCGCCGCCCAGCGACGATGACGACGTCAACGACGACGTCAACGGCGAAGGGCGAACGGCGAACATAGCCACGCCTCCGCCGTGTGTGGTGGCCATGTTGGGAAAGTTGTGATGTTGTCGGATTGTGCGTGTGTGCTGGTTAAGGTTGGGCCACGTTGCCGGATCGTGGTGTGTTATAGTGTATGGTTTGGGTATATGTTTTGTTTTTCCGGAAGGGCGGCCATGTTGGAAAAGCGTCGACGTTGTCAACTTGTGCCGGCCACGTTGTCGGCTCGTGCATGTGTTATAGTGTACGGGTTTTGTATATGTTTACACTGCCACCATTGTCCGTCGACGTTGTCAACTTGTGCCGGCCACGTTGTCGGCTCGTGCATGTGTTATAGTGTACAGGTTTTGTATATGTTTACACTGCCACCATTGTTGCCAACTCATGAAATATATATTTATGCATAAATAATTATTACTATAGTAATCTATATTGCACGAACGTAAAAAAAAATGAGTAGTGTTGTGTACATGTAAGAAAATACACATGATATGCATTGCATAATTGAATGTCTAGTTGTAATGAATTGACTTCGGCTATCTGAGCATAATATGTACACATGCTGGTGATGATGTAATCAATCCATCTGTGTGCCCATCTGTTACCAAAGCGTGTGAACGAAAGCTTTATTAGTCGTACATAATTTGAAGAACGCGAGTCGTTGGTGATGTAATATTATTAATTGGGCTCCAGCTGTCTGTGCGCGCTTGTGTGTGCGTACATCCATTTGTTTAATAACAGAACCCTAGCCGTTGACTAACTAATGAATAATAATTGGCTTCGGCTATCTGAGCATATGTACACATGCTGGTGATGATGTAATTGTCTAGCCATCTATTACCAAAGCGTGAGAGCTGAGGCTTTAATAGCCGTACATAATTTGAAGAACACAAGTCGTTGGTGATGTAATATTTTAATTGGGCTCCAGCTGTCTGTGCATTTGTTAATGTGTGTGTGCGTGTGTGTGTGAACGAAGTGATGACCGTACATAAATTATTGTGTGAAACAGAAAGCCAAGCCAAGCTAAGTGATTGTCCTTGACTGCACGTGTAGTAGCTCTAGGTTTTTTTTGTCGTCGAAACAGAAAAGCCAAGCTAAATGGTTGTCCTTGACTGCACGTGTAGCAGCTCTGGTTGATACCAGCTGCTTTCGCGTTCATCCTTGAGATAGCGTATATATACGCTGTACGAATTGCTCACATCATCACATTGTTCAACGAGACTAGAACTCGTACAGTGTGAGTTTTTCATTTTTAAATAAGTTTTCATTTTTTTTAATAATTTTTTTAATTTTCGTTCGACGAGATTCACATTCAGTAACTCAACTAGAACTCGTACAAGGTAAGTTTCATTTTTAAATAATTTTTTAATTTCTAAAATATAATATAATCAAGCAATTCTCAACTAGAGCTCGTACAAGGTAAGTTTTATTTTAAAATAATTTTTGTAATTTCTAATCAAGCAATTATTGTTTAATAATATTGATTTTTTAAATTAGTTATATGTAATAACACATGAATGCACATTGCGCAACATTTCTTTTAGCTTGTATATTGAGTGATGATTAGTGTTAATCTTTCAAGGATTTGTGAAATAAATATAGAATAAAAATGTTAAAGCAATATTATTTAATTAAAATACAAGTAATCAAAATATATTACAATTTAAAATAAATATTATGTAATAGTAAACAGTGGTGACAAGTACAAAATACATAATATGTAAACATATACAATATGACATTTGTGTACAATATTCATCTAAATAAAGTAATTACAAATTAAAATATGATGACGTACACAGTAATGACAAAAATTAATATGTAAACATGTGTGACAATTGTGTATGAATTACAAATAAGTAAAACTAATAAATACATTTGTATACATTTATATTATGTGTAAGCAAATTAGATTTTAATTTATAAATTCATTACGCATAATAATTTATTATTTGTAATTGTTTTAATAATTGTTTTGAATTACATTAAAATAAATAAGTGTAAGCACATTATATTTACTATTTGTGTACGTGTGTGCAATGACAATTTTGAACAAATATATTTGTTAATTTTGAAGATGTCTATCCAGGCTTACTCTAAAATGTACACCATGTAAGCCTTGTTTTATTATCTAGATATACAGTAAATACATTGATAATTAAATATAATTAAATTAAATGAAATATATGTGTAAGCACAATATATTATAAATTAAAATACAACTAAGTACATGTTAATATATAATTGTACGTGCAGCTAATGACAATTATGTGTATTTACAATGAAAATTATACATGGTAAGTGAGTATGTCCATTCGGTCTTACTGTACAATTTCTACTATGTACGCTCTATCCTTTTCTCCACGAAAAATTAGATGCAGCGAACACGGTACTAAATCTTTTAATTCATCATCTTCGAAAACGCTCGCGTATCTTTTAGGTAGATATACGCGATATTTTAGTTTAGGGTCTTTATAATCTTGAAGAGTGACGAGTACGGCTTTCCCGTACTTCGCGTCTATATTCTGCATTTCTTCTATCGGATATTTTACACCGATTATTAATTCTTTTATTTTTTTATATTCAATTGCGCTAATAGTTGCAAATTTTTCAGTGAATGATGCCATTTTAAAATAAAGAATTTTATATTTGTCTCGCGCGTCTCTCAAGGACTGAACGAATAACGCTCGCGCACAGCGGAATAAATAGGGAGGTAGTTGTGGAGGTGGAACCAGAGAGGGGGAACTACATAACGTACAGTAAGCGTTTATTTTTAACCGTGTGAACAGGATACGACTTGTCTTCTCACGACTCGATGGGTAGGCGGGGAAGAGGAGACGTGTCGGTTATTTTTTTTATGAATAGACAGAATGATGTAATTAACAGCACTCATGCGTGTTAGAACATGTTGCTGAAGCTAATTTTTTTATCGTACAGTAAGCGTTTATTTTTATCCGTGTGAACAGGATACGACTTGACTTCTCACGACTCGATGGGTAGGCGGGGAAGAGGAGACGACTCGGTTTTTTTTTTATGAATAGACAGAATGATTTAATTAACAGCACTCATGCGTGTAAGGACATGTCGGTGAAGCTAATTTTTTTTATATGACTATACAGAGTGATGTAATCGTCAGAAAGGTTAATTTGTTTTACGTAAGCGCTAAACAATAATGTTTTCAATTAGTAATTTATTAGAAACATATTGATTACTCTAAAATCTGATACAACCCACTCGCGTAAAGCGTGTACTCTAGTATTTGTACATATTTCTGGAAGTAAGTGGTGCGCGAGACAGACTGTTCCATGTATTGATTGTAATTGATCGAGTTTAGGACAACCGAAATCTTCTAAATTTATAATATTAAAATGTACGATACGCTTCTGTAGAAATTTTTTTTTTGCAATCCTTTTACGAACACAAATTTAAAAGGAAATGTATATTTTTCTAATATCGGTACAAGATGTTCATACGATGTGTCCCCGTCCGTCCACGCTAGTCCATGATAATGCTCTGTTAACCATCTGTTTGTCCTCGCATGTTTATGATTCGAAACAATCATGTTTGCTGGAGGTGAAAATATCCAATGTCTGCTGGCAAATGCAGTGACATCCATAATGGATAGTTCCTTAACGAGTTCGTTTCCATCGTTGCCGATGAAACAGTGAAAGTCAAGGATGACTGCTAGATTATCCTCGCACATCCTTTTTTCGTTATAAATAATGTGTTTGGTGTTACTAAGAATGCTGCAGATCCGTCCGTCTTACGGAACAGACACGTTGTATGTTGTGAAACGCTCGTAAAGAATTTTTTCGGAACGTTTATTTTGTACCTTATATTTTCGTCACGGATCAGTGCAACAAATTTACAGGTCAAAATGTTGTATACAAAAATGTCTATAGGGTATAGTATTGTGTGCTTTAATTCACTACAGCGTATGTACTGGTACGGAGATAACAGCTCCATGCGTCCGTCTTCAACGCGTGCTGTTCAAACACTGAGGTATGCGATATTAGTGGACTTGGATTAAACACTTTTGCCACGGCAGCATATATTTTCAAACCTTGTGTTCACTAATCGATTAAATTAAGGCGTGAAAATGAACTAGAAATACGCTCTCATGTAAGCGGTGCATGTGGTTCTACATAAAGGACAAGTATGTAGGGTTATGGCGCAATTCACACATGTGATAAAATGTCGACAGGGAATAAGTACAACTTCCACGTTTTGTGCGTAACAGACTTTGCACATTGTATCACGATTAGAGCTTCCTTCTATGTTTTTTATATTCTCCTTGATAGTGTCGACGCGTTGTTCGTTCTCTGCTGTCGCTATTGCTGTTGGTGCTTGCGCTTCGGTAACGATACCCAGTGCCTTGATGATAAAATTTTTATCTTTCATTAACATTACGTAAGAGCACGCAGGGAAATGACGTGCGTGTTCCATCCAAGCATATTCTCCACGTTCCCATTTGTTTAATCCGCCTCCACAGCAAAAACAAATCACTCTATCGTTGCATCCAGTGTAAAAGAAACCCGCTTCTGATAATTCTTTAGGTGTTATCGTTAACGATACAGGCCATTCTTTAAAACTCTTTAAACGATTTTCCAAGCTTCTGTAACGCGGGTACAGAGATGTGATTTTTTGAATTAAGATGACTTGCACTTCTTTATCGTCTGGTGATAAGGACTTGATTGTTGTTGCTGTCGCTTCACCGCATTGTTTGAAATAGCGGTCGTTCTTGGGTTTGGTATCATCATCATCGAAATCGTGTGAAAGCATCTTGTGCGTCCTCTCGCGAGTCGTGTTGATGAAACACTGAGCAAAAAAAAAAATAGGAAGAAGAGGATAATCGTTTCCCCCTCCACAAAATAAAATACATGAAAAATGATTACATTTTTTTTTTAATAAAAAAATTACATACATGTAAGTCATACATTACATTCTATTTACAGCAAATACATAAAAATTTATTACATTTTTTTTTTTAAATAAAAATCGCATACATGTAACACATACATTACATTCTAAAAAGCAACATTATATTTACAGCAAAAAAAAAACAATAATTTATAGTAAATGTTTAATTATGTCTGCGCACTGTGTTGGATCATGAGTGTACACGTTGAGCGAATCATGCAGTATCAAGCAGTAGGCCGCGGTCTGAGCGGGGAAATTGCTCGATGACTCGAATTCCAATCTGACGTCGACTGGTGAAGACTTGAGCGACTCATCCTGTCTGCTACAATCGAAGACGAATAACGGTGCTTTTGCTATGAACTCAGTAGGCGTTAGAAGTACGTTGGGTTGACTTCTGTGGTAGTATGACTTTTGAAATCGTGTATACATGTCGTACAGCAATGCATAACGTCCGTTATCGATATCCAGGTTCAGGTTATCGTACGGGTAGTATTTGTCGTTCAAAAAGAGTCTCGCATTTGTCACATTGCAGTGATCGAATTCGCCGGCATGTTTTTTCAGATTATTCTTTCTGCTGGTCTGGAAGGTGAGTATCACGTACCGCGGTTTCTCCAGTTGTGTAGTTGTTTTCACTGTCCAAGTCTGTCTGTCAGTCGTTGGTAAAACCGGGTACTCGTGCAGTTCCCAACTACGAAACGGTAAGAATAGTGGTAGGTCTTTGCGTATGATATCCAATAATCGTATCCGTACTTCATTGTTCACGTACACGAACGGTATCATCCAAGAGATTTTTGTTAGTTCTATATCAGCGTTAGCGGGCGCATCCGTAGACGAGAACAGAGCGTTAACGTCAGTGGAAGTGCGTAATAGTATCAGTTCTTGTTTCATGTTTAAAATAACATGTGTGAAATCTTCAGCAAATCCCATCAGCATCCTCAACGGTATGCAAAAGTTGAATTCATTATTTTTACCAGATGGTGTTAGCTCGTCAGCTGTAGGAGCAACCCAACCGGCATTTTGCATCGAAACAATGTCCTGCTTGCTGGCAGATAGTATGGTTTTAATAGTGGATGTGATGCCAACACTCTTGGTACGATCTACTTCCACGCCGGCCAATTCTTAACGGATTTCTTCGAAGAGAAACGCAATCGCATTGTTTATCATTTTCACGTTCACATTACCAGTGGCAGTGGTTTTTTTGCTCAACTTGCCTTCAACGTACAGGAAACTTTCCATCGGTAAAGTGAAGACTTCCTGTTGCAGGATAGGTATGCGTATCTCATCATTATTTCCATATCGTGACG
Organism: Magicicada septendecula; assembly: GCA_034769895.1. NCBI lineage: Eukaryota > Metazoa > Arthropoda > Insecta > Hemiptera > Cicadidae > Magicicada > Magicicada septendecula. The sequence continues at coordinate 13,207,484 of CM068371.1, read as the reverse complement.
CCGACGCGTACGGTGCATGAGGATGATATTCATAATGTGTGATGTTGTCTTCAAAGAACGGTCGACGTTCAACCGATAAGACTATACCGCTGTCCGTCATGTTACTTGTTTCTCTTGAGTTTGAATCCTAGTGAAATCAGGTAGCGTCGGTTAGTTGCTGTTAATCGTGTCAACGACGAACGTCTACTGATACCTTTTCCAAAAGTGTTGTCCTCTTTTATCTTGTAGCGCAAGCCGTCGCTACCTCCGCTCTTCATCATCATGGAGGTTTCGGTAAAATAAATTCCCATGATTACTACACACGTTTCAAATGTATACGTGCGGTGATGACTTCCCCTTGAAAATTCACAATATCACCGTCCTGATCGTGTACGGACACTGTAACGTTACGCAAGTGTAGTACGTTAAGCGGAAAATAAATGACGTTTCTAGGCGTTTCGACTATCTTGAATCCTGGCTCAACTGTTGGATAGAACGAGTGCAATATATGCTCGTTTAGACCAGCCTTGTATGAACCTTGAACAGCGTTACACCTTATCTCCAAAACGTTCACTTTGTTAATGTTTACAGGCGCATCCGACGTGTGTAATATATACGCTTCTAACTTGCGGCTCTTGGAAAAACCCAACATGGTACCGATCGTGTGTTCTGTACATCCGAAATCGATATCATATGAACAATAAATTTCACATTTCAATGTGTTGTTGTTGGGTCGTAGAGAAAATTTCGGGTCTGCTAGTTCTTTTTTCAGGTACGTTTCAATATCACTGATTTCATACACACCGGTCGGTATATTGACAGGGTCTAACGTTTTACGTGCTCCCTTTAATACAGGAAAGACATTGTTTTTTCCACTCTCCACGTTCGGTATAGAGTTGTACGTGGTAAAGTCCAGCAGTCCTGCGTACCATTCACCGTCCGTCAATTCAAGCGGTGGAAAAAAGTCACAAACCAGTGCGCTCGGATCCGTTCCTGTGACGGTGACCGTAAGCGAAGACATCTTGTAGTTTACTGATCGTTCGATGTTAAAAACTCTAAACATAAATGTCCGCAGATGACTGTATCCGACGGCTGTTTTCGCATGTAATTGTAATGAACGTCGGTCACGTTCGATCCAAAGTACCGCATTAGCTCGACAGGTGGACGCAGATTGCCGAATCCATCAAAGTACCAGACTCTGTCGCCTCGCTTCTTGTAGCATACCCAGTGCGTGCCCGGTCCGCTAGCATCGTCCAGATTCACGATCACACTTTCGTTCACCCACGGTGATGTACTAGGAAGTGCGTCGCGCATGTACACACCTCTGAAATAGGGTATACGCAATCGTTTCGTGTACTCATAAAGATCATGATCGGTCAATGCACGCACGGGTATTTTGATTAGTTTTTTCGGTACGGTCGAAGATAGAGTCCTGAAGCCTTTTTACCGCCACTCCTTCTTCGTCGTTTTCCTGTCCCTGTTGTCGTCGTCCTCCTCCTCTTCCTGATTATCGTGCGTCGAACCGGCTTGCGTCGTCTGGTGCGACGTCGACGTTTACGCACACCACCACCACCACTACAGCATAGCCCGCTGCCTAACGCAGATTTCGCCTTCATTGCTGCTGCTACGGCTACTGCGTACGCTCTTTCACTGATGTCTGAATTCAAAGCTTTAACTCGTTCCCACGCTTTACCGGCTAGCACACGATCCGCTATACCTCGTCGTTCGTTGTCCTTGTACTTGCTGTAAGCGATATCGTGTTCGCGACAGGCTTCGTCCAACTCGTTGATTCCTCGATCACCACGACTCAATCTCTCCTCTAGTTTCGTTCCTGGTCCGCAGAACCTGTAGCCAGGCAGATGTAGTTCTACCGGTAATACGTCCACCGCTCGATTGATCAGTGTAGGTACTGACTTCGCGACGAATGGTACCGCGCTTTTAACTATTTTTCCGATAAGACCACGCCCCCCTTTTTTTTTATCAACACGGCTACGTAGTTCATACATGACTACTGTTTCGTTTGCTCTCGATAAAGAGATCTCCAATCTTGCTCGTTGTTGGATTTGTCCAGATCACTAATCAACACGCTCGTCTCCGTCTTGTTCATAAGTAGTAAGTCTGCCCCTTCGGCACCAAGTGAAGTACGCGCTGCGCGTGTATGCAATTTATAGATATACGATACCACTTTCTCCCAACGATGTTGGAACACTTTTGCGAGTTTGTACGTTTCGCTCTTCGCGTACCGCTTCACGTCCTCCAATTGACGCGCGTTCACTGCATCTGTGGCCCGTGCGCCACCATCGCCAACGTTTAGAATGGTTTTTCCTTGTGCGTTGAAATAAGCATCGTTTACCGCGGTGATTGTGTGTCGGTTCAAAAATTCCAAATTCACTGCATCCTTGTTGTTCATGGGTGGAGCTAACTGTGTTATCCGCACATTGCCGACCATTAGGTTAGAGTTCGTATCCTTCGGTATGATTTTCGAGTCCACGTATATTTTGGTCGCGGCGTCTCTCGCACGAATCGGTTCCCTCAGAGACTGTATGCGATGGTCTCGTGCGTCGACGACAGCCCCGTTCTTCTTGTTCGGTACCAATTGTGTGAAACGTAAGCACGAGTAGTCTACGTACTGCTTGTTGACAGCGTCCGCGAGATCGACAGGAGCGCCGACGTTGACGAGCTTACGACCTTTCGCATCTATTCCTTGCGCCGCCGTCGACGAATCGTCAGCTAACAGACAATTGTCACGCACAAAGCGCAGTGAAACGGCATCGCTATCATCGCGCGGTTCGCCCAAATTATGTATTTTTTTCCCGCTACATCAAAGTGTCCGTCCTCGGTCATTGTGATACCAATATCCTCTCGCAGACTGCGTCGCGTCTCTCTTCGCGCTCTGACAGCGCTCTGGTGTCTACCAAACTTGTCGACACTCATCTCGTGAATGATGCGCCTCGTTCGTTGTGCACGGCATTTATACGTATTCACGTAATACATCGATTAGTTTTGATACGATCGTACTGTCTATGCATTTTATTCCGACAACGGATAGTGCGTCGTTATGTTTTCCTTTTACAATCGTATCTAGAAATTCATCGTACACGTATACGTGTGTGTCTTTGAAGAAATAAATTTTTCCGTCGATATATCGGAACGCACTATCAACGGCTTCTGGTAAGCCGACAAAACGATCTTTAACATAACCATGTTTCTTGATCGTGAACGTGCACTCGTCTATCTCACTGTAATACATATCGTTGTACAACAGAAGAGTTCGACCCGTGTACGTGTGTATTGCAGCGTTTATTTTCGTCATCGTGCGAACACCGAGCGTTGTGATTGAACGCGGATACCCGTTCACCGGCTGCAGACTGTGTATATCAAACATGTATACATAGTTGTCTATGAAAAGCACCACTTCTTCGGTCCGCGGTCTCTGGTACATCGCCGAAACGTTGGTGAACGTCGGCGGTAAGAAAGTCAACCAATCCGTTAACAGAAGCGGACTCTCGCCCGTTCGCTTCGACTCGATATCCAATGTCCACAAAAAGTTATCGTGCACGATATACAGATGTCTGTTGATTATTAAAAATTGGTTAACGTTCTTTAGTCGACATAAATCCGTTGTCGTCCGCACGGTCTCGTTCGTTGTCGGTGTCGTCGTCGTCGTTGACGTCGTCGTCGACGTTGACGTTGTCGTCGACGTCGTAGCGGGCGGCGGCGGCGGCTTCCCGTACAAGCGTTGAATGCCTCTTATACCGTCGTCTCTCAGGTCGAACGGTCCGTCCGAGCGTGGTACGTAGAACGGGTACATGATCGAATCCCTCTCGAGGGAATGTGACAGTCCTAACGCGTGTCCGATTTCGTGCGTTAGCACCTGAAGAAAACTGGTCTGATCGTCCGGTATTTCGGTTGCGTTTGTATAATTCCACGACTCGTAGTAGTCCATATGTATTTCAGTAGTGTTATACGGTAAATCGGGCGGGTAGTAAGCGTGAGCGAGTATACCTCCTCGTCCGTCCAAATCGTACCCGCAGATCGTGCACCTGGAAGTCAGACACCTGTGTTTAAAATATTTCATAGCGATAACCATGTCTGCGTTTATGTCGTTGGGTCGATATTCGAATTCCAGATTCGAATGTTTCTGCCACACAGCGAACGCTTGTCGCGACGCTTCGATAGCGCTGACGCTACCGTGAAAGAATCGCCACGACAGACGTTTCTTGGCCCACGGCGTTCGTAAGGTGTACGACACGAAATCTTCGTTACCACATCTCCGCGCACGCATCAGATTCATCGTTTCATTGTTCAATTCTCCATTTACGGTTAAATTGTAATTCACTTGAAACGTGCGAAGGTAGGCGTCCATATCGATGGTAGTGTTGTCCGTGAGTCGTAAACTATCGTCGGGCACGTATCCGTATTGCACCAAATAATCTATAGCGAAATCTACATCGTTAGCGTTAACGGACGATGCGACGACGACGGCACTTGTGCACGCAATAATAAACAGTAGCACGATATCCATGTTGTCACAACCAAACGTGGAATGTCCCCCGGTGCGTGTACGACAGTATTATTTATACTTTATCGGCTTTCAGAATCGAATAGGGAGCACATGGCATTAACGAGTCCTTTAAGATCGATTCCATGCTGCTGCTGCTGCTAATGTCAGATGATGATATATACCGCTCTTGTTATACGATTATGTCTGCTTCACGTAGTTCTTCCACTATGGAGACGATTTCGTTCGTGTGCCCACTGTTTCCAACACGTTGTGATGCCATTAACAGTCGCAATCTGTCCACCAGTTCGTTCGGATCGTCCCAGTGCACGTAATCGATTTTGTCTTTTTTTCTCGTTAGCGTCATATACGATGTATCAATATTATTATGCCCCTGTCCTGTACGTTTCGGTGGAAACAGTTGCGATATTATTCGTTTATACTTTACACCTCTGTTCGCGTTCACCTGTGCGTTCGTTAAGTAATACTGCTTATGCGCGTTGGTGTTACGCAGTATATCTTTGTACGCTTTCAGATCTGATTCCTTGTAAATATTTTCATTAGGATGCTTCATGAATACAAGTTCGTAGAGTCCAGGTGTACCTTTGTATCGTTTACCGTTGATAAGAATCGTATCGTCCTTATCGATTTCGAACTGTGAATCACCAATCATCCATTTTCCGTTTTCATGTCTTACACCGTACGTATAGTCCATCAGACGATCGCGTTCGGACGAAACGATCATACGCATGTACTTGTTCGCTAACGATTCACTGTCGTATTTGTCCTGAAAATATCTACGCGCTTCACGTCTTCCTTCCGGTGTGTCTAACATTTTTTCAATGTTTTGACTAGGATCGTCCTCATCGTCATCACCTGATGTTTCGGCTATCACGGGTGTTTTCAGGAAAGACGGTTTCGTTCGGGAACGAAGTGGTGTTCCTACATCGCTCTTACTAATTGCATCTAATGGATCCTCTTCTTCTTCTTCTTCCTCTTCTTCTTCTTGTTTCATTTTTTTCACTCTTATCGGCTTTTCATTTGTTGTTTTACGTTTCTTTTCAAGCAATGCTTGCGAAATATTTTGTAACGGTTCCAGAATCGGTTTGTAACTTTTGGATAACGTTGCTTCTTCTTCACGAATACCATGTTTTAACGCACGGTATTTCTTCCGTATGTCATCACTGATCGTGTCGATATCACGTGCTAATCGTTTTTTCTTGTCATCCATCTCGATAAACGGTAGTACGACAACTAAAGTCGTTGACAGCAGGACACGTGTATTTAGCTAAACTTTTGACAATTTTTTTTGTTTAATCGTTAGGTGCGACTACTATGAAACGATCGAAACCGACTCTGTACCTACCGGTGTCGATAGAAGAATCCTTGTCCACAACGAGAAAGCCATAACGATCTTTCCACGCTTCAGCGCACATGTTCTTAAACGTGTCATATTTCATGTCCGTGTTGACATGATCGTTATACACATGCTTCAAGTTGCGATCGTCCTGTTTGAACAATACTATTAGATTGGCATTATCACGAACCAACTGTTTTGGCACTTGACTGTACGTCTGACAAAGGTAAAACGCGTCCACACCGCTGTGACGTCCCATAGAGAAATACTTGCGTATATTGTGTTGTCTTTCACAAGACACGTCATCGAACACCATAATAGAATCAGGATCGACCTCGTCGGGAGGCGGTACCTCTTCGTTATCGTTGTAGGCGTGATAACCCATTCCTTCGTTGGAAAGTTGTGTCATCAAGGTCTCCAGCATCTGATATTTGGGTTGAAATAGTGATTTAGAAAACACGTATAAGTTCGCGAATCTTAATCCGTTTACATCGAACAACAGGTTGAACATGACGTTTGTCTTCCCGCACGCAGAAGGTCCGCAGATGATCGAACGAACGGTATCGGGCAGAAGACGTCCGTGTTTACGTTTTTTTCTGCCACAACCACCCCCACCACCATCGCCGCACAATTTCGAATAGTCCACGTCCTTTATTTTTAATCTGTGCGCTTGTTGCAATATTTTCATGTTGACGTTCCGTGCACAGTCTATTTAATAGTCGCACTATATTGCAGCAGTCGGTAGATATGTAACTGCGTACACAAGTGTCCGGACCCGTTTCACAGTTCGGATCCGACCAAACACATTCTTTGTAGTGATCGAATCCGGTACCACTTGGTACTATTTCGTTAAGACGGAATCTCTTCACACGATTGATAACCCGTTGCCAGTACTCGTGCACTGTCAAGATCCTACGCATGCGTTCAACGTCGTTTGCAGTCGTGTTCACGATGTACTCATCGTAACCAGGATGTGACACAATGTCTTTTACACTGTACACAGCGTGCATGTTGTCATCATAACGCATCGATGCATACTGGTTCTATTTCCATGAGTCGAATAGTTGTTATAGCAAGTTCTTCTTGTGTATCCACGAATCGTGTTTACCATCGAATCCTAACCATCTGACTTTTACACGATCGCCTTTACGTTGTACAATCTTTTCTACCAAGTACACGTCACCAACGTTCGATTTACTGATTTCATGTTCATAAAAACCACCTTTCAACACTTCTCCTGTATGATCCTTTAGCGAATAGGTAATGGGTACGCTGCCGGTACGCACCGAATGAACGAGAAATATCTCGTTTGTCCAATTTGGTGTGTATCCTTTGGCGAATGTCATTTTGTGTTTGCTTATACGCACACGATCGCCTACTTTGAATTTCGGTCGTTTATAAACGATGCTCCTCGCTGTGTTCACACGAATCCTTTGTAGCACTGTACGTTCGTTGGATTCTTTCACCTGACACGGTTTCATTCCAATCGTTCTGTGCACGCTGTTGTTGTACGTGTTGACTAGTTCCGGCAACATATCCAACCAACGATAATGACCTTGTTCACTGAACGCACGATACATGTGCGTTTTCAACGTACGGTTAAAACGTTCCACAATGGAGGCCTTTTTTTCACTATACGTGGAATAGAGTGTGATACCGTATCTGCTCAGCAATTTTTGTACGCTACTGTTATAGTACTCTTTCCCGTTGTCTGTCTGCAGATATTTCATTTTATTAGCACGAAGAATCGGTTCCAGAGCTCGTGCGACCTCTACGCCCGTTTTTGTTTTCAACGGAACAGCGTACGCGTACTTGCTAAACGCGTTAATGATTGTCATAAGGTACTTGAATCCCTTGTTCACCTTCGCGTGCGGTATCATCTCTACCAGGTCCGCTTGGTACAAGTCGTGAAGTCCCTTTAACTCCACCGCACGTCTCGGAAAATTCCTTCTTACCGGTCTGTGCAACTCCTTCGCGATAGTCTTGCGAACGCTCTGCTGTATGTTCTTCACCTGTCGTTTCATTCTCATATCATACGAACCGTGATTCACAATACGTCGGAACGTGGTAAAGCGTTAACTCAGTGCTGAATGTAACTCTCCTCGGTACCGTTCTGGTACGTCTGCTTTCCATCGCGTGACTGTAGTAAGATTTCCACTCCACGTCCAGTTATATCATCTCGACCGAACGGAAAAACAACGCGTTCTTCTTGTGATTGCGTAAGTACGTTAAAACATGCGCTAAACTGATTTTCATACGTCCATTACGCACGAGACTCATACCGATGTAATATCTCATGAGCGTGTGTTGTTTCATGTCCAACGCTCTTACGGTCTTGACGGAATTCAAGTCTTTGAACATGACGCTGCGTATAACGTTGGCACGATACTCGTGCATTTCCGCGACTATGACGTTATCGTTTACGGGTAGATGCTCGCACATGTGTTTAGCTTTGAGTTCTATGATCGGACGATGACTTCTCGACTCCATATGCAGGTGTATAAGATATGAGTTCAACAACCAAAACTCGTCTGCCATAGCACCTGTACATCGTTGCCACTGTTCGTATAAACGTCGATCTTTCACTGTGTACCCTTTTTCATGTGAATACTGCAGACCGAAGTATTCACAATACTTGCGGAGTGTAGGCAATGATTCCTTCAGAAAGGCTACTGAAAACAATCCCTGCGCCTTGTTGTTCACCAATGTGAACTGTTTCCCTCTCGCAAGTGTCGGTAACGAAGATGGCGGGCAGCGCACGTCAAAACTTACGTTGTAGCTAGGATCCACTGCGCACTTTGGTGCTATCATAATCGCGCTTCTGTATATTTCAATCGCTGTACGTATCGGAATAGTGCGCTCTGTAATGACAATGCAACACAAAGCGTGTGGGATTGAACTTCCGTAGGCGAGCATGTCTGTGTACACAGTCGCATAGTTCATTTGTCCGTGTGAATCATGTAAACCGTGAACACGTTGAACGGCATGATACAGTTCAGGAATCGGTCGGAAACGTGAAATAAAATTCCACGCGTGACGTACTGTACACTTGAACATATTCTTTTCATAAACCACGAGTTCAATCGGTACATTGTTTCGATCACACTCTTCGATAAAATGAAGCCATCGTGATTTGTTGTGTATACGATCAGAGATTATCATCAACAGCACGATCGGCGGCAGATAACCGCTACGTTTCTTTATGTGACGCCAACAACGTCCGTGATATTTGTCAACACCAAACTTATAACGTGTACAGTAGTTACCACAAAACCGTTTTTTCTTCACAAAATACATAGAACACAAGTTGGAACGTATCGTGCTTCGTAACGGTTTTGTTAGTGTGAAATGTTTCCCATCATCGTATCGATAAACATCCATTGTGTCATCGATCTGTGATGCAAGTGATACAGCTTCGAAATTGTCATGATATTTAATAGGTATAATTTTTATGAAATCTTTTGTTTTATTTTTTTATCATTGGCGCCATCAGTCAGACATTGAATTGTGTACACACATTTAGTAGTAGTACTAGTAATAGTAATATATATAGTACTATTAGTACTAGTATAGTACTAACACAGAGTACTACTAGTACTACCCAAACGGGTATGTTTGTACATGAGTTTATGTTGGCTCTGAAAAGAGCCGTTTTGCGTGCGTCGACTTCTACAAGTGTTCACGAACGAAACTACATGTAGGCATTGACGCCTTATGGACTTGGACAGGATCATCACCCGCCATCCAATCCATAATTCGTATTTTACAATTGCAGCATCTTACAACATCATCATCGCCTTCATAAATAAACCCGGCTTTGGCTAGGTCAAAAAATCTCACGTTCGTATTCGGAAATTTACGTACGTAAAATTTAATGTTACCTCGACGATGGATGTTATAAAAGCTTTTTAATCGGCTTGCAAAAGAATATGTGTGCACGTCCATATCTGAAGCAAGAATGTTGGTTTGTTGCGCTGCATTTCACTTCCTCAGTGGTAGCTGCGCGCGCAATCGTAGTGGGGATTGCTGTCGTCAATTGGTCGGTATGAAATAAAGCACAGTAGTGGGAACAAATAGCTGCGCACGCACTCATCATAGATAGTATAAGTGGAGCGGTGATCGCTGCCTGCGTTCACCTTCGAGTCTCGTGCAGGCTAACTTTCACGCACTGCTTATAAAATGTTACTTATTTTCTAACTTTGTATCAGTATTCTAATGTTCTTCAAGTGAGCAAGTAATTGATTTTGCTTTTATCGTTATTCTAACAATGCAGATGTTTTCTGTTGATCGTAAACATTCGTTGCGTGGCTCGTTGGTGTCGTACGTTTACACACCTCTTGTAGAGGAAGAAGAAGAATGTGTCAACGATGTCATTACCTTTTTCGATGAAATTCACGATATGTTACGTACGGACATTCTAAACGAACTGACACGTTTGCTTACTATAAAGTGGCATATAGCGCTAAAAGCGAGATTTGTCAAGTACATTGTAAATGCCGACACGAACGAGGACGAAGAAGTGACGAGTGAAGGCTATTTTCATGGACGATGTCATACGACATTGATCGCTGATCAGAACGTATTGCCTGAACGTTTAGAAGCTTCGTACGAAAAAATCATCGAATCGATTTATAAATTCACTCGTGAGGGTAGCGGTTGGGCGTTGGATCATATAATCTCGTTAGAACTCGTTCTCTCACGATACCAACCGCTGGCCGCCTCCAGTTTCATCCGTACACCTCCTGAATTGTCTTGTACTAAATCCATCATCAATGTAAACAATACAGGCGATCAAATGTGTTTTATATGGTCAGTGTTGGCCGCACTGTTTCCACAACACAGAGACAGCGAGCGTGTATCCAAATACAAATCACATATTCACAGTATCACCACTTCTGGTATAACTTATCCCACCCGCCTATGCGATATTGTGAAGTTCGAACGAGACAATTCTGACATTTCTATAAATGTTTTTGGTTACGAAGAAAATGAAATTTACCCGCTAAGAATAACTCCTTTCAGTGACAGACAACACCATTTTAATCTATTACTTCTCACCACCGCTGACCGAAAACATTACTGTTTAATAAAAAATATTAGCCGCTTACTATCTTCACTAACCAAACACAACGGACGTTCTTTCTATTGCAACTACTGTCTGCATAGATTCTGTGAAGAACGACTTCTTAGTGAACATGTCCCTCGTTGTTCACCGTATGGTGAACAAAGAATTCGTTTACCAACGAAAGAGAAGGAGAAGGTTATGTACTTCAAAAATTACACGTACTGTCATAAAGTCCCTTTCGCTATATATGCAGACTTTGAATCGTTCATTGTACCTTGCCATCGTTGCGATGCTCCTCCACACACATCGTCCACCACAACAGAGTCGTTACATCTTCCTTCAGGTTTTTCCTACCTCATAGTCGACCACGAGGGTAACATTTTCAAACCACAGGTCGTTTATCGTGGTGTGAACGTGATAGAAACCTTTTTAGATAGACTAATCGATGAAGAGCATGAACTGTACAGGATCATGCGTACCAATATCCCTATGACTATGAGTGATCGTGACGTATTATCTTTCACGAATGCTGTCGTATGCCATCTCTGCGAAAAACCGCTGACTGATGACGACAAGGTGCGCAACCATTGTCATCTGACTGGACGATACCTTGGCGCAGCTCACAACGTATGTAACCTCAACTCCAAGTCCGCCCAACATATTCCTGTCTTTTTCCATAACTTACGAGGTTACGACGCACATCACTTGATACAAGGGTTGGGTAAATACAATGATGAAACTCTCACTTGTATCGCTACCACTAGTGAACGCTTCGTATCAGTCACGTTGGGTGCCCTACGTTTCGTAGACACGTTACAATTTTTGAACACGTCCTTGGATACACTTGTTGGAAACTTGCGCGCGAGCGGTGCGGATTTCGCTTTAACAAAGCAATGTTTCGAAGAACACCTCGAGCTACTCTTACGTAAGGGGGTGTACCCTTACGATTACATGACAGGTAGCGAGAAGTTCGACGAAACATGTCTGCCCGCACGCGAACACTTTTTCAATAGGCTGAGTGAATCACCCGTGTTGGACGAAGATTACGCACATGCACAGAATGTGTGGCAGACTTTCGGAATCCGCACGCTGGGTGATTATCACGATCTTTATCTTAAAACAGATGTACTGCTGCTGGCTGACGTCTTCGAGGCGTTTCGTGAGATGGCCATACGGTACTACCAGATTGATCCGGCTCATCTTTACTCGCTTCCCGGCGTTGCTTGGCACGCGATGTTAAAGATGACCGGTGTGCGACTGGAACTGTTGACGGATATAGATCAGCATCTTTTTATTGAATCAGCCGTTCGCGGTGGTGTTAGCATGGTACCCAACCGCTATGCCAAGGCCAACAACCCGCTAATCGCTGATCAGTATGATGCTTCAAAGCCGACCTCTTTCATATTGTACACCGACTGCAACAACCTTTACGGTGCAGCCATGTCACACCCACTCCCTTACGGTGACTTTAGATGGCTCGATCGTAACGAGATCGACTCACTGGACGTACGTACTCTGAGTGATGACAGTGACATGGGCTACATACTTGAGGTCGACCTACACTATCCATCCGAACTTCATGATCTTCACTCAGATTATCCACTAGCACCTGTGCGTTCCTGCGTCAATCCTGACATACTTTCACCGTACTCTCGACGACTTCACACACGACTACACTATACAAAAGGGTATAACGGATCAGAAACGCCCTCATCGTCCGTCCCCAAGTTGCTAACGACTTTGTACGATAAGCAAAAATACGTTCTTCATTTTCGAAATTTAAAGTTGTATCTGAACCTTGGTCTAAAATTGAAAGCGATCCATAGGGTGTTGAGTTTTAAACAGAAAGCGTGGATGAAACCGTTTATCGATTTCAACACACAAAAGAGAGCAGCAGCCACCAACAGTTTTGAAAAAGATTTTTTCAAACTGATGGTCAACGCTGTCTATGGTAAATCGCTGGAGAACGTAAGGAAACGAATAGACTTCCAACTAGTCTCTACCAAAGGGCGGCTGCAGAAACTTGTTTCCAATCCACGACTAAAGCGTATGATCCGCTACACCGACGACTTGGTCGGATTGGCTTTACGAAACAGAACTATATACCTTTCCCGTCCAGTGTATGTTGGTTTCACAGTACTTGATGTCAGTAAATTGATAATGTACGATTTTCATTATCGGTACGCTGTCAGCAAGTACGGACAACGATTAACATTATTAATGACCGATACCGACAGTTTACTTTACAGCATACAGACTGACGATGTGTACTTGGATATGAAAGAGGATCTCCACCTTTTCGACACGTCGGACTATCCCTCAGATCATCCTTGTCATTGCGACGACAACAAAAAAGTCGTGGGGAAGTTCAAGGATGAAACTAATGGGAAACCCATCAGGGAATTCGTCGGACTCAGAGCTAAATGTTACTCGCTCCTGTTGTCCGACTGTACCGACAAAAAGGTGGCGAAAGGTGTTCCAAGAACGGCAATAAAAAAAAGGTTACGTCATCAGTTATACAGCGAGTGTCTTTTCGATAGTCGTACAGTTTTCACCTCTGCCGAGTGTATACGAAGCGATCGTCATAAGCTGTACACGCAACGTGTAACAAAACTTTCCCTGTCTCCTTATGACGATAAGAGGTACGTACTGGACGATGGTGTAACTACTCTCGCGTACGGACACTACAGAGTGTGTAAACGTGCGTTAACCAATGACGATACCAGTCCTAACATGAAGAGACTAAGATACACAGAGCAGTAACTCATGGTAATAATAAACTTGTATTGCAAATATAAAATTTATTTATTTACTTTTCAATTGGTAGGAGAGGTGAGGTAAACGATTAGACATTAATGGTTAATATTTATAACAGGATGTAATCGACTCCCACTGAGACCTTCCCACACTATGCACATGTGCAGTTAATTTTATTCGCTGACTAGCCATATGTTATCGCAGCGTGTGAACTTTGTGATGGCGAGGGGCTTTGTTACGTACAGGATGCAAGCCGTGTGTGTGTGTGTGTGTGTGTGTGTGTGTGTGTGTGTGTGTGTGTGTGTGTGTGTGTGTGTGGTGAACACTTTGAGGGTAAGGGGACTTTGTCTATAGCAGACTCCTACCAAGCATATACGTATATATAAGCATTTCGTCATAATAAGTATTATCACATTCATTATAATTTTTCAATTTGCATGTAAGTACTTACTATATTTTTACGTTAATATTTGACATTACACACACACACACACACACACACACACACACACACACACACACACACACACACACACATTATTATGTTAGCAAATTACTATACAACATTTTTCTTGTTACGTTTTACAGAATGAGCGGAAGCGATAATAGATTATATAAAAGAGTCTGTGAGGAGCAGCGACGAGTTCGAAGGTAAATTACAACATTTTTTTATTTAACGAGTACAAAAAGAATACAACATTCGACTGACTTACTGTTTATTTTTTATAGTTCCCAAAGGTTACGTCAGGCCTTATTGGGACCTTCATCAGTATCACAACAAAACTCGAGTCGGTAAGACCATTTTTATTAACAATCACTTGTACTATTGCGTTTACGTTCGGTATTCAAATGTATTTTTTTTTTTCAGTGATGCTACCGGTTCAGCTGCTGCTACTGCTGTTGTTGCTGCTGCTGCTGCTGCATCTCAGGAAGCCGGCACGAGTCGGTACGTTTTTTTTCATTAACGTTCACTTGTACTATTGCGTTTACATCTGGTATTAAAAGTGTACTTTTTTTCAGCAATGATGAGATGATGGTTTATGATGACGATGATAGTGACAGTGATACGTTACTGCTTGACGAAAGAACTAATAATGATGATGATGAAAATAATGTTGATGAGCATCAACAACAACAACAATTACCTACCATCACATTTAATATGTAAGTCTTCTTCTTATGTCTACATACTTTCATGTTTTTTTTTACATGATTTTTATATTTTTTCTTTTCACCAGTGATATTCGTCCACAAGCACGACAAATAACGATCACACCGCCACAATCACCACCACCACAATCGCCACCACCACCGCCACAACCACAGGAACAGCCGCAACCACGTCCGCAATGGATAAGTACAGCACGACAACCAGAATCGCAATCCCCACAGCCTCAACAGCAGCCACAACCTCAGCAGCCTCAGCAGCCTCAACCACAACCTCAGCAACAGCATATGCGGCACGATCCACGATTACAGTCCCCTCCGGAAGACGCGCCATGCGTGTTTTATGATATTATCGACACGGTGGAACCAAGGATGCATAGCGATGTCGCCACGATGAGACTACTTCTCAGAAGTAGATTTCCAACGTGGCGATGGAGCCGTGGAGATCTCTGCCCCATTCAGGGTATGTTAGGGCACACATCTTGTAGTGTGTGCCAAGAAAATTATACTGAGGGGCAGAGACTCCTCGGCTTAATGTGTGGGCATACTTACCACTATCTTTGCATCATTAATTGGTTTCAAACCGTGGCACTGGAGGGGTCGCCGCCAGGATGTCCGCAATGTCGGGTGTATGCATTCAGCAGGACAATACATCCATTTTATGCACGCATGCATTTTTGAGGTATGTAACAGTACACATTATTCTAATCCATCCTACGCCTATCAATTATACATCACTAATATTGTTTTTGTTTCTGTTACAGATGGTCGTGCACATTAAATATGAACAACATGATGTTTTTTTTCATATAATGTTTTATTTTCTGTATATTGTATCCGTTTTTTTTTTTTTTTTTTTTTACTATTGTAATATACAAAGTGATGTTTTTTTGATATAATGTTTTATTTTTTGTATATATATTATAACCGTTTTTTTGTCTGTATATATATTGTATATAAAATGTAATATAAACTGAACTTTTTATTTTTTTTCATTAAATTATATTATTTATATGTATATTTATAATGTTTTTTTTTCTGTATATATATATTGTATTTGTAATTTTTTTCTGTATATATATTGTATATAAATATGTAAATTTTTTGAATTTGCTTAGTTATTTCTTTTCTTTTCAACTATCCTTTTTCCTTCTATCATGCATGTTTTATAAGTGAAGTGTCAATCAAAACAATTACACCACAATAGCCAGTCAACAAGAGTTTCACATCGATGCTGTGCACATTTTCTGTATTTTTACAATATATACTTACCACAAAAGCACACATTCAAATTTACAGTTCATGAGTTGGCAACAATGGTGGCAGTGTAAACATATACAAAACCTGTACACTATAACACATGCACGAGCCGACAACGTGGCCGGCACAAGTTGACAACGTCGACGGACAATGGTGGCAGTGTAAACATATACAAAACCCGTACACTATAACACATGCACGAGCCGACAACGTGGCCGGCACAAGTTGACAACGTCGACGCTTTTCCAACATGGCCGCCCTTCCGGAAAAACAAAACATATACCCAAACCATACACTATAACACACCACGATCCGGCAACGTGGCCCAACCTTAACCAGCACACACGCACAATCCGACAACATCACAGCTTTCCCAACATGGCCACCACACACGGCGGAGGCGTGGCTATGTTCGCCGTTCGCCCTTCGCCGTTGACGTCGTCGTTGACGTCGTCATCGTCGCTGGGCGGCGGCCTGGTCGTGGCTTGATCGTCGCCCGTCGTGGTGGGGTCGTCGTCCATTTTGTCGGCGAACGGCGGCCACGCCTCCGCCAATCAACGCACACGTAACCACGCAAAATGGACGACGACGACAACATGGCCGAACGCCGACAACATGGCCGACAACTTCGGTACGCCCATCGAGGTCACGTGGGACACACCACTACCCCCCCGGTCCATCATAACCTCTGCACATGACGACACGCTGCGCCGGAAGTCTACCCCCACCACATGGATTTTTGAATTTCGCGCCAAAAGGGGGGGCTGTGACGTCACTTCCGCGTTAGAACTCTCATTCTTACCCTACTCATGTTTATTCAAAAATGAGTGCTTGTATTAGAAAGGGAAATAGAGCGATTTATTAACTCAAGTGAGAGTGGAAGTTATGTAACCAGCGACAGTGAAAGTGATTTTGGTGAATGCAAATTGCAAAACAGTAACAGTGATACTTATAGGCTGTCAACGCATGAGCTGTTGATACATTCTGATGAAATTATTGAATGGAAGGAATTTGTAAGCACAAAAAAGGATCTGAGTAATCATATTTTTGATATTCATTAAATCTCAATTTAGTCGTACTGGGCAACCAGGCTGTGATACATGTTCCAAGTTCAACCCCATAATTCAACATGCTCATAATGTGTTCTGCCAATAATATTATGGTCCTCATCAACAGCTAAGTGTGGATGAAACTTCAATTTGAACAAAAATCACACCGGTCTAATGTAATACCCAATAAACATCATCAGTGAGATATCAAACTATGGATGCTGTGACTCAAAATACTGTTTGGCATTTTATGTTTACTGTGATGGACAGTATGATGGAGACTAAAGTGAAATAAAAACTATGGACTCCCTTGTACTATTGTCACTAAATTGTTAATAATAGAA
The DNA here is from genome assembly GCA_034769895.1 of Magicicada septendecula. Classification (NCBI taxonomy): domain Eukaryota; kingdom Metazoa; phylum Arthropoda; class Insecta; order Hemiptera; family Cicadidae; genus Magicicada; species Magicicada septendecula. Next base: position 13,190,005 of record CM068371.1, on the reverse strand, counting down.
AAGTACACAAATAAAGGACACCACGTTTTCACTTGTGTTCTTGTAGCAAAACACCTTTATGATAAACCTTTCTAACTGTTACCGTTAGAAAAAACAAAAAATATTGTTCTGCTCCGCTTACATCTACAAAAGGTAAGTCTGTGCAACAAAATTTGTTCACAGTGATTGTACATTTTTGGCTGCGTTCTGAGAAAAAAGTCTCAATCCTAACTAGTGGTTGATGCAATGATACTGTTACGACGTCACAGAACAATCTACGTGTTTATCGAACGTTCCAGAGAGATCCAGAATGTAAGCGTGTGGCGTACGTGCTTGTAGACGCATCTACGAGAAAGTTCTCGATGCCGCCAGCAGTGCGGACTGTGTCAAGGCCGCAGTTAATTACGTAGTTCATACGGACGCTAAGACGCAATTAGGAATCGTCTAGATATTCGACTGGCTATAAATACCGGTACTCAACAACGTTCAAGTCAGTATTAGTGCGATATATTTACAGAGTGGTTCGAGTTATTACTGTGTACGTTCAAGTAGTTATTAGTAAAGTGTTGCGTTTTATAATCGGACGGTACAATTGTAATACAATTGAGTTTTAATTTTAGTGGACATTTTATTGCATGTGAACAATTTTAATTTGATTTGTTGTAGAGACTGTGTTGTTAATTACGAACTGTTTTACTATAACAATTAAAGGTGTGATTAGTGACTTAATTGGTGTCTTGTACTTATTTTGTTTCCACTGTACCTACGACGATCGAGTAGACCGTCGTAACAGTGGTGTCAGAACTGGGATAAAACGGTTAACAGTGGAAACAGTGGACACTTTGTACAAGACGAGTGTGATTCGTAATTAATCGGTAAACGTGGATCCCAGTCAGATGATGGAAGCTTTCCAAACGCTGCTGCGGCAGACACAGGAAGAAGCAGAAAGACGACAAAAAGAAGAACGAATACAAGAAAGGGAAGAAGCAGAAAGACGACAAAAAGAAGAACGAAGACAAGAAAGGGAAGAAGCAGAAAAACGACAGGATGAGAAACGCAGACAGGAGGCGGAAGAGACAAAAGAAGAACGCCGACAGGAAAGAGAAGAACGTAAGCTGGAAACAGTGGAACGGAAGCCTGAAACAGAAGACGTCAAAGCATTAATACAGGAGCAGAAACAGATGCAAGTACATAGTATCGCAGAATTGGGTGTCGTACGAGGTAAGCTTAATAAACAAGTTACTAAAATATCGCAGGTACAAGAATCAGTGACATTAAAAATAGTGAAGTAGAAAAATCTGTCTCGAGTGTAGAAGAAGCTATGTCAACAAAAATATCTGCAGTAGAAAACTCAATGGCAAACATAAGAGAACAAATTAAAAGTGAAGTTGAACAGTGCATGAAGATTCATCCAAAACAAATTTCTGAACAGACTGTACCAGTGATAAAGACAGAAAAAGACACAGAAAATAAGTTAATAGAGAAAGTCACTTTGCCTGCAGTAGGGACAGTTCATGTCAAAGCTCCAACCTTTGACGGAAGCAGTCACTGGGCAACGTACCTCCGCCAATTTGAAGCTGCTGCATGCGCAAATAATTGGACAGAGAAATACAAGGCAGTCTCATTTGTTCTTGCATTAAAAGGACCCGCGGCAGAACTACTACAGAAAGTGTCACCTGACAGCCAGAACATCTATGCTGAGTTGATAAAAGCTCTGGAATTACGGTATGGTGATAAACATTTGCGAGATGTGTACTGCACCCAGTTGAGAGCAAGGCGACAGCATTCCGGGGAAAGTCTTCAAGAGTTTGAAGCAAGTATCGACAGACTAATTAGACTGGCCTATCCTGAAGCGCCAGAAGATTTTCGAACGCGTTTTGCGATGCAGACATTTACTGCCGGTGTCCGAGATAACGAACTACAGCAAGTGTTACGAATGGCAAAACACCAGAACAGTGCGGACGCCCTGGTACATGCTTTGCAATTTGAGGCCGCCAAATCAGCGTCTGGTTGGACAAGTCATAAAGTGCGCGAGCTAAAAGATCGAGACGGCACAGACGATGAGGAAGAAGAACAAGGAACAGAGACTCGACGGTCGGCGCCACAGAATAAAATAAGAAAGGATGGAAGACCGAAGTGTTATAGATGTGGGAAACCTGGACATCTACAACGAGATTGTCGGGTTAGAATTCAGCAGCAGGGAAACGAGCAATAGTCGGTACAATGGGCCCCTAGACAATACGCAATTTCTACACTTCAGAAAAACAGCGGGAGCTTGGTAGTTACCGGATTTGTTCAAGAAAGGCCAACCTCGATTACAGTTGACACAGGCGCAACGGTTTCTATTGTGCGCCCCGACGTGGTGAAAGATCTAAAGCCAATCTGGTGCTCTGGCAGCTTGCGAACAGCTACTGTACGGCCTGTAAAAGTGTATGGAAAAGTGGAGATACACCTACGCCTCGGTCGACTTGAGTTTAAGCGTCAAGTAGCCTACTTGTTGCAGACATTGTAGAGGAAGCAATTCTTGGTGTGGACGTTATGAACGCATACGGATTTATAGTCTTGGATTTAGTTGTCCATGACGTGTCCGTTACTTAATTAAATATCACTATTGTATTAACGACTCGGAACACTAAGTTTTTTATAAGTAAAATCGTAAAGTTTTACCTTACAGCCTAAACCGGCTTTCACCTTTAAAAGGCTTCTTCAGAGGCTGCCGTAGGTAGCGCTGTCCGTCTTGTTATTGCCGACGGGATAGATTTTCGAAAGATCGATGCTGTGTGTGTGTGGTGAGATGTGTTCGAATAATGCGTGCGATTTGAATTGTGTCTGTTCGTTTAGGATGTCGTTTTTATTTGTTTTTGTGTGTTTGTATATTTCTAATTGTTGTAGAGTGTCTAGTTTTCGGTCTTTTGTGTGTACGTGTAGAATGTTCATGTTATTGTCGATGTTTTTATATGTGTGGTTTGCTTCAATGAGGTGGTTTGCAAAAGTGGATCCTGTAGTGGTGTGGAGTGCCTTTGTGTGTTCAATGTATCTCTGTTTGAAGCTACGTCCTGTCTGGCCTATGTAGAATTTATTGCAATTTGAGCAATTTAGCTTGTATACACCGGGTAGATCGAATTTGTTTTGTGCTTTGTGCGTGCGTTTTGATAGTGTGTGTTCTGTTTTGTAAGCGATTCTGTATCCTGCTTTTTTGAATTTGTGGGCAATTTTTTCAGTTTGTTTGTTGATGTATGTTAGTGTTATGAATTTGTTTTCTGTCTTTGTCTGTTGTTTGTTTTGTGTTTTATGTATGAGTTTACTGACTGTTGTTCTGTCATATCCGTTAGATTCTGCTAGATATTTTATCGTGTTTAGTTCGTCTTTGTAGTCTTTTTCATCTAAGGGGATGTTGTTAACTCTATGTATCATGGTTCTAAAAGCAGCTAGTTTGTGTTGTATTGGGTGATTGGAGGTGTTGTGTATTAGTGTGTCAGTTGTAGTTGGTTTTCTGTATATACTGAATTTGTGCCTGTGTTCTAGTTTTGTGATGGAGAGGTCTAAGAAGTTTATGGTATTGTTGTGTTCGTATTTGGCAGTGAAGGTTATGTTTTTATGTATTTTGTTTATGTGTGTTAGTAACTGTTCACATTGTCTTTTGTTTCCCCTGTATAGTATTAGAATGTCATCAACGTATCTGTGCCATTATAGTATTTTATGTGAGTGTCTGTCATTGTTTGTGAGTATTTTTGTTTTTTTTTAAGTGTTGGAGGAAGACTTCTGCTAGAATGCTGGATATGGGGGAGCCCATGGGTAAGCCGTCGTTCTGTGTGTAGTATTTATTGTTATAAGTAAAGTAGTTTTGTTTTGTGATAATGTTCAGTGTTTCTGTTATTTCGTTTCGTTGATGAGTTCGTCTGGTGTGTTGTTCTGTTTGAGTTTGTTTTGTAGGATGGTGATTGTTTCAGAGATGGGGATGTTTGTGTACAGGTTTTTAATGTCAAAGGAGGCTAATGTGGCATTATGGGGGATGTGTATGTCTTTTATTTTTGTTACTAGGTCAGTGTTGTTCTTTACTGCAATGTTGTTGTCTATTTGTGTGTGTTGTCTAATAATTTTGTCTAGACATTTTGCGAGTTTGTGTGCAGGGGCATTACGGTAGTTGATAATGGGGCGGATCGGAATGTATTCTTTATGGATTTTGGGAAGCGCTTGGAGGGTAGGTGCTGATGGTCGGATTTGTTTCATGTAGGGCTTTTGTTTATGTGTTTGGCTTTGTTGACTAGTTGTTTTACTGAGTTTTGGTATCTGTCGGTGGGGTCGTGTTTTAGTTCTGTGATGTTGTTCTGTTCCATGAAGTTTTGTACTTTTTTGTGTAGGTTGTCTGTGGGGATTATTACAGTCGTGTTGCCTTTGCTTTTACAAATGTGATGTTGTGTTTGTGTGCCTTTTCCCTCAGTTTGATGGCTGTGTGTATTTCTGAGTTGTGGTTGTTGTTGTCTGGTGTCTTATGTACTCCTATTATGTTGTTTATATTATGTCTTAGTGTGTCTTGATGTTCTGGTGCTGTGTTTTGTATATTTGTTTCTGTGTCAATTATGAGCTTTGTTAGTGTTTGGTTGTTATGTTTGTAATGTATGTTATGTTTTAGGCCTTTATCAAGGAGTGTTTGTTCGTTTTTTGTGAGTGTGACGTTCGTGAGGTTTACTGTACGTGGGTAGAATTTGTGCGAGGGAATTGTATCTGTGTTGATTGGTGTCAGGTTTTTTATTTTTCTGTCGTGTTTTGTCTGTATGTTATGTCGACTTCAAAAACGATGTCTTGAGAATCGGCGGTGAAAAGGTAATGCTATCAACAATGACGACAGCAGAAAAATCGATGGACGTCATATACCAAGTGGCCGTAATTGTTCCGCCAAACTCCGAAAAGATCATCATGGTTAGAACCGATGTAGATACTAGGGGCAACCAGTGTTCTATATTCGAACCCCAGGTAGTCAGCACACCTGGCATACTAATTGCCAGAAGCGTAGTAAAACCTGACGAAAACGGAAATGTGGAAATGTACCTAATAGAGTGGCGAATATTTTGGATCAAGCTATCACTTTAAAAAGCAATACACTCCTAGGCAAATTGACTCCTGTGGTCTGGGTAGCCGCAATAATGCAACGAAGATCCAGTTCTTCGGATACTTCCAAATTACCAGAGGAACTGCAAGAATTATTGAACAGATCTTCTAACGACCTCTCAAGTGGTGAGGTAAAAGAACTCAGACAGTTTTTACACGAATTCAAAGATTGTTTTGCAGTTCGGGGACAGTCACTGGGAAGAACCTCTCTTGTGCAACATCGCATCAATACCGGGGACACAACACCGATACGCCAACCTCCTCGAAGGCCTCCATTATCTAAACAAGAGGAAATGTCTCGTTTAGTACAGGACATGTTAACAGAGGGAGTAATCGAACCTTCGTCAAGTGCTTGGTCTTCTCCTACAGTGCTGGTAGCGAAGAAGGATGGTGGATTGCGTTTCAGCGTAGACTACCGGAGGTTAAATGACGTTACAAAGAAAGACTGCTATGCATTACCTCGCATTGACGATACTCCGACACGTTGTCCGGAGCACAGTGGTTTTCCACATTGGACCTGAAGAGTGGATATTGGCAAGTGGGTCTTCATCAAGAAGACAAGGAAAAGACCGCTTTCTCGACCCCAAGTGGCTTATTCCAATTTAACGTCATGCCATTTGGACTCTGTAATGCACCGGCAACATTTGAGAGATTGGTAGACCTGATACTCCGAGGTCTGACGTGGAAAACTTGCCTTGTTTACTTAGACGATGTCATAGTGATCGGGAAGACTTTCGAAGATCATTTGGAAAACCTTAAGGAAGTTCTGACTAGAATTCACGGTGCACAACTGAAGCTGAGCCCGAAGAAGTGTTCTCTATTCCAGAAGGAAGTACAGTATCTGGGCCATCTGGTTTCAGCATCGGGTGTTAGCATGCATCCTAATAAAGTAGACACCGTAAGAGACTGGCCAGTTCCGAAGAGTAAACACGAAGTTCGGAGTTTCCTGGGGTTATGCTCATATTACCGACGTTTTGTGAAAGGCTTCGCTACTATTACTAAACCACTACATGAGCTAACGGAAAATAAACGAAACTTCCAGTGGTCGAGAGAGTGTGACCAAGCATTTAGGACTTTGAAGATTGCATTATGTTCCCAGCCAATGCTCGCTTTTCCAGCTTCCGAAGGGAAGTACATCGTAGACACAGACGCAAGCAATACTGGTCTAGGAGCAGTTTTGTCTCAAGTGCAGAACGGTGAAGAACGAGTAATAGCGTATTACAGTAAGACGCTTTGTAAACCAGAGAGAAATTATTGTGTTACAAGGAGAGAGTTGTTGGCAATTGTCAGAGCTTTGGAGCACTTCCGTAAATACCTCTATGGGAGAGAGTTTTCACTACGTACCTACCATGCCGCGCTTGCATGGCTCTTAAGATTTGAAAATCCGGAAGGACAGTTGGCAAGGTGGCTCGAACGTCTGTAAGCGTACAACTTCAAGGTACAACATCGGCGGGAGCGCCTCCATGGTAATGCAGATGGCTTATCACGAAGACCGAGCCCGGAAGACTGCCGACATTGCCACAGAAAGGAAGAACAAAACTCAAGCGAACATGTTCAAGCCATCACTGTAGATTTCCTGGCTGACGGCTGGACAACACAAGACTGTCGACAAGAACAGATGACTGATGAAGAGATTGGACCGATCTTGACAGCAAAAGAGGAAGGTCGCCGCCTGGATTGGCAAGATATCTGCCATGGTACCGAAGTGCTGAAGGTCTACTGGGCACAATGGGAATCTCTCAGCTTAGAAAACGGATTGCTGAAAAGGGCTTGGGAAAGTGCAGATGGACGAGACGTGGTCATGCAGTTGATAGTTCCCCGAAGTAAAGTGCAGTCTGTTTTGAAGGAGATGCATGATGGAACATCTGGAGGCCATCTTGGCGTTAACAAAACCCTTGACAAAATACGGAAGCGATTCTATTGGCTTCATCTTCGCCACAACGTAGAGGAATGGGTTCGGACGTGTGAAATATGTTCTGCAAGCAAGGGCCCACAAACCAGAAGCAGGGGAAAAATGAGACAGTATGACGTTGGACTACCTTTCGAGAGAATTGCCTTAGACATTGCTGGACCATTCCCAGTTACTGACGATGGAAACCGTTACATCATGGTTGTAGGTGACTACTTTACTAAGTGGGTGGAAGCCTACGCAATTCCACATCAGGAGGTTACCACTATGACAAAGCAGTTAGTTCACAACTTCTGTTGCCGTTATGGAGCCCCTATGTGAAATCCATACAGATCAAGGGAGAAATTTCGAATCAGGAGTGTTTAAAGAATTATGCCATCTACTCGGAATTCGAAAGACCAGGACAACGCCTCTGCATCCTCAGTCGGACGGGATGGTTGAGAGATTCAACAGGACACTTGAGCAGCATCTTTCGAAAGTTGTTGACGAGAACCAAACAGATAGCTTATCACGAAGACTGTGCCCGGAAGACTGCCGACATTGCCACAGAAAGGAAGAACAAAACTCAAGCGAACATGTCCAAGCCATCACTGTAGATTTCCTGGCTGACGGCTAGACAACCAGACCCACGTATACCACTATTCCTTATAGCGTATAGGTCATCGGTACACGACACAACCGGCATGACTCCAGCAAAATTGGTGTTTGGGCGGGAGATTCGTCTACCTGGAGACTTGATGTTTGGATCACCTGAGACTCAGTCCCAAGAGCCAAAGAACTATTCCTCGCAATTAGAAAACCAACTGCGAGAAATGAATCGCTTGGTAGGAGGACGGCTGAAGATTGCCAATGATAAAATGAAAACTCGGTATGACATTCGCAGCAATAGTGTGGGTTTCCAAGAAGGAGATCAGGTCTGGTTGTTCAATCCAAAACGCCGTCGTGGTCGAAGCTTCAGTCTAACTGGGAAGGACCCTACACTGTAAAAAAAAAGAATTAACGATGTTGTTCATAGGATTCAACAGGAAGGACAGCGAAAGTTCAAGGTCGTCCACCTAGATCGCCTGGCTAAGTACAACTTTAGAGACGGTTTGCCAGTTCGGGACGAACAGGCTTAAGTAGGAGGCAGTGTTACGACGTCACAGAACAATCTACGTGTTTATCGAACGTTCCAGAGAGATCCAGAATATAAGCGTGTGGCGTACGTGCTTGTAGACGCATCTACGAGAAAGTTCTCGATGCCGCCAGCCGTGCGGACTGTGTCAAGGCCGCAGTTAATTACATAGTTCATACGAACGCTAAGACGCAATTAGGAATCGTCTAGATATTCGACTGGCTATAAATACCGGTACTCAACAACGTTCAAGTAAGTATTAGTGCGATATATTTACAGAGCGGTTCGAGTTATTACTGTGTACGTTAAAGTAGTTACTAGTAAAGTGTTGCGTTTTATAATCGGACGGTACAATTGTAATACAATTGAGTTTTAATTTTAGTGGACATTTTATTGCATGTGAACAATTTTAATTTGATTTGTTGTAGAGACTGTGTTGTTAATTACGAACTGTTTTACTATAACAATTAAAGGTGTGATTAGTGACTTAATTGGTGTCTTGTACTTATTTTGTTTCCACTGTACCTACGACGATCGAGTAGACCGTCGTAATAATACCTTATCACCTACGCTAAATTGTTTTTCGCAAATGTTAAATCTAGTGCTGCATGTAGTCTGTCGCCTTTTGGTTCACTAACTGAATTCTCCGTTTTATTTTTTGATAAGTTCATCCTTGCTTAGATCTTGCTGTATCTCTTCTCGTATCAAGTTCATTGGTAATGAATTTCTCATCAAGGTAACAAATAATAATAACATGTCCCAAATAATTACCTTGAATTTCTCCTCAAGGTAACCACATGTCCCAACTTATTTGATCCTTATTGGTGTACTGGACTCAATCCTGCAATTATGGTTTGACGACTTTGTTCCATAATTCCATTGATTCTGGGTGATAGGCAGTAGTTTGGATTTTATGGATGCTATAGTAATTCCTTTTTGGTCAGGTAAGGAAAAGGTTCAGGGTATTTGGAAAGATGGTCTTTGAATGTAAGGATGTATTGGTTTAGTTTTGAATGCATCATTGAATGCGTTATTCTTCTTATTCAGTAAAAACATTTTCGAATGTCTGTACTATACATTTCCTAAAACTTTTGTGCATTCTTCTTTCAGTACTTAATTCAGCCATCTTACTATCTATACCAGGTTTGCAACAATTTATGACCTATCATTTCCATTCTATCAGCAAAATGCTGGATAGATTCACCGTATTTCTGTTCCATACTAATCAATTGATCTTCTAAAAAAGAGTCACTTTGGTGTTTATCCATCCTACTTCTTATGAATTCTTTTTATCTGTTCCATGTACCTAACTCTGATCTGTGGATGGCAGCTCCTATCACACCCCCTCAATCTAATTTTATCAATTTTTAAATAATTCTCTTGTTCTGCTGGCGTAACATTACATAAAACAAAATTAACACAGTCAATGTACGCTTGCAAATCTGAATTCCTCTCGTCGCCATCACTGGTATTAATTTTAAGGTGCAATCTAAACTAATTCCATCATCATAATTAGTCCATACGGGTTTTACTCTTTCAAACTATAGTCCTACGCTAACCTACTTTTGTCACTTACTTGTGTATCTTTGCTACTGGCCTTCAGATTGTCTTCTTTCTTATTCACTTCTTCAAAATATCTTACATGTGTACCCAACACCTGACACAATAAATATGTTATAGCCAAGTATAACACACGCAACTACTTCTCTCAAGTGGCTAAGGAAAAGCAATCTGATTGAAGGTGGTATGGTGCCCAACTAAAGAACTAGAACTTCAAGATACTCTAACTCATGAAAATTAGACAAAACTTATAATGCTTATTCTCAAACAAAAGAAACTAAATTCAATTAACTATAATCTATACAATCTTTAATTAACTAAACGTCAAACAAGAGTCTAACTCTTTATCTTACACTACGGCAGCTTACCAAGCAAGGCAACCTGCAAATAGAGTTTGCTGGAACTGATAATTTTACAGTTCTTACTTTCAGCATGTATACTATGCTTGTTTACTACCCTTACTGCCAGAATAAGTGAGAAAGTATTCTTTGGGGCAGTAGGCCATCTAACAGTATACGTAATATTTTCATAACTACTGTACTAGTTGTATAAAGTTTTTCTATTTGAGTGGGTGAAAGCCGTACAGAATTAAGAACAAACATGGCTTTACTTCCCTTACAGCTAAATATATTCGTACATCAAATTAGAATATTATACAGTTACTTTTAGAATTACAATAACAATAAATTAATGATTAGCACACATACAACAAAATTATTTTAAATATTATTGTAGTATAATAAAATGATCTTTACCAGTACAACACAGATATTAAAAACTTGTTTCTGGTCATCAAACACAAGGATCATGTTGATCAAGAAATAAATAGTATAATTTTTTTGTATTTCTCTTTTGTATAAAGTAGGAAAATTATAAATAAAACGAGTTTTAATTACAGAAAAATGTGTGAATTCTTTTCCCTGGTAGGACAAGGGGCTATTGGAAGAAACCAAATTCAGAAGGAGCATAAAAGTTTGAGAAATGCTTGTCTAATCATCTTTCCACTAGTTACTGGACAGCATTGCCAGTGTACTTCATATGGAGATTTAACTGCTCTTATCCTGGATAATAATGTCATAGGCTCAAATTCATCTTCTGATAGTTACTATCCATTCCGGATGTTGGATATCATACTGACTATTTTAACTTTCTGTACTGCTGCTTGGAATAAGTCACTAGTATTCATGCCAAACCAGGTCCTTAAATTTCTCAGCCATGACAATCTCGGTCATCCAACTCCTATCTTACCAAGAACTTTACCCTGTAGTATAGACTGCAATAAGTAACATCTGTGATCATTTCTCATGAGATGTCCCAGATACTGAAGCTTTCTTATCTTCACCGAGTTCATAATTTCCCTTTTCAAATTCATAATTGTTGCATGATTGTTGTTTGTCAATGAGCTTCCATCTTGACAAGGCTCATTGCTGTTTGTTTTTGTACTTCACACTTGATTGTGGGGGGGGGGTTTGGGTGTTTTGCTGAAGGGCAGTGAGTTGTGTCTTGTTGGAACTCGCTTCCATATTTGATAGGTTTGTTGAGTAAGGTGTTGGAGATAACTACCCCCCCCCCGCCCCCGCTAACAACAACAAAGGCTCCCACCAATCTCTTCATAAGTCTGATTCATTTGTTTGTTTGTCTTTCAATTTTGCTATCCTAACTTAGCTTGTTACAACCACAATGTTTAAATATTTAGTTATGTGGCTCTTATTGAGTACCAGTAAATCGTTTTCTACTTTTAATTGGAAGTCTGGACTGTTGTGTTGGAGGGAGAGTTTTCGATTTGCTGATACTTATGTTGTTTTCTAAGTACCATGTACTAAGATCATTTAGAGCAGCATTTACTGTCCTTTTGAGATCCACCTTTTGATTTTTATTCTTTTGCTTGATGATGTCCATATCTTGATGTTGTCAGCAAACATACTAACTTAAATTCCCTCAATTTTCTTGTCTTTCCTTGAGGGAGCCCCAGCTTAGAGTGATTGTAGCTTGATTCTGTGTCTACCATTGTGCCTTTACCCACTTCTTAGTGACATATCGTGTATATTATCAGCGTAACATGCGTCCTCTCACTCCAAACATTTTCAGTTTACTGATGAGGTTTGCTCTCCAAACTGTCTAGTTAAATCAATAAAATCTGTGAGCAGCTTGTCTGTTAAATCTTGTTTGACATCATTGATAAATTTTGTGAACACATTGAACTTGACATGTTGCTTCTAAATTCAGCATGTTTTTCAGCAAGCAGCTTTGGAGATGCAGCACATTCAGTGACAGGCAGTTGGCAGGCAACAAGCATTTTGCCAGCTGTCCTCAGGCTAAATACTAATTAAAATATTACAACTGAAATAATAATAATAACAAATACTCTATGAATTGAGTGATAGACAGTTCTTTTTTAAAGTATTCACTTAATGTATTTAAGTTACTTATATACTCTAAGGTACCGGTACTATCTATCTTGTTATAAATAAATCTAAAAAAATACTATTCCTTGATGTATCCGTTAGTCAGGAGGACATACACATCAGCAGTACTCTGGAAAGCAACTCATATGGGACCAATAAATTCTTAGACTTTCCACATGGATAACGTAAAAAGGGAAGTCATCCAAGTTAACCTTCACTCCTCTAGATTCAATTGGAATCATGAGGTTAACAACATTTTCAATTATTTTCAGGCTAACGGCTCTTCAAAAAAGTTCATTATAAAGTGTTGGTGACATTACAAGAGTAATAATCTTGAGATGGAAGTAAGTGCAACATAAACATCCCTTATGGTCATTGTGTGCTGGATAAAATGATCAAGATGGGGTGTGTACATTTTGTGTGGTGGTTTCACTCTCACCAAACATTAGGTAAATTATTACCTGTTAGTATAACTTCTGACTCTGTGTTAGAATATTCTACAAAAAATATTACACTGATCGAATGGTCTCTTGGCATTAGGTAGAATATTTTATTAATACTTGAATTGAATAAATAAACACTTGCTATAGTTCTACAGATAATTTTTATTTACCTGACAATTGTTTCACCAGTTACGGAAGCTTCAAAGGTTAGAGTTGAACTGACAGATTTGAAATGTATGTTAGGCGGGGGATGGTTGGAGGTACTTTATAACCAAGAGTGCACTGGAAAGACCCAGATAAGAGGTTTGATAATGGTGTGTGTTCTACTGTTGGTAACAAAAAGTAACATTACTGGCTAATTATTGAATTGTATACAATACACTTTTGTGTGAAGAAAATTATAAGTCAACGACTTGTCACTTAAAGTAATGCCAGTCTAAATATATATGAAATGTGTATAGAACAAAGGTGATTATAAATAGCCCTACCATACAATAAGCTTTATTCATTTTGTTTTAATTGTCTCCAAGTCACGTTACTAATATTTAGAATTAATATTAGGCAATTACCTGTATTAACTTCCGTCTTGTGACTTCTTTAGTTTTTTCCTTAAAACAACGCGTTTCGAGAATAAATTCTCATCATCAGGTTTTTAAAAATTATAAAAACATCAAATTCACCCAAAAGGGGTCGTCAACTATTTAAAATACACAAACACAAAAACACCACACATAATTAAACACCGACACAGTCACGGCACAGTCCGATGCGCATCGTCTCGCCGCCAACGACCAACTGTTGCACTTTGTCTTATATGACCGTTATCATTGCCCGCTGACCCATCGATATCGATGGCCGTGTTGTAAGAAGGTGACATTTGGTATAAAATGTTGTACTATTAAATTGACGTTTGTGCTGTACTGGTGTACAGTGGGTGATCAGTTAACGAACAGTTCGGACTATGAAGAAATCAGACAAAGAACACTTTTGCAAAAGACTTTTATGTTTGGATAACAAACACTTCACAGAACTGTATTTTATTGTTATTGCCATTTATGTACGGTTTATGGAAGAGACTTTGACAGTTGTATATATAACCTTTTTGTGTGCTAGTTGATTTCTGTTCTCTGAATTGTTTAAAGTGCTTTTCTGAACTTTTTATAAAAAAACAAATGGTAATATTATGGTGCCTAAAAAGAGTGGAGTGTCAAGAAGTGTGCTCACCATAGAAACCAAGCAAGAGATGATAGCCAAGTTAGAGAGTGGGCAGAAGATGTGTGATGTTGCCTGGCAATATGGCTTGAACAGGTCTACAGTAGACACAATCTTTACTAAGAAAGGTATAACTAAGAAGACTCAAGCAGCTGAAGCAGTAATAAAAATCACATATGAGAAACAAAGATATGGCATCCATGAAACAATGGAGAGATTACTTTTAGTTTGTATAAAAGAAGTGGAAATGAAAAGAGTTGTAACTAGTATGACTGTCATTCAAGAGAAGGCTAGAGAAATTTTTGAAGAACTGAAGAAACGTGCTCCACATTCATCACATGAGGAGTTAGAAATGAAAAATACAACTGGGTGGTTTATGAAGTTTAGAAGGAGATCTGGCGTTAAACATGTGGTAATGCACAGCGAGTCTGCTAGTGCAGATGAAGAAGCTGAGAAGTTCTGTCTCAAATTTCAAGAATTCATTAACAAAGAAGGATATTGTTCACAACAAATTTATACAATTGTGATGAAATTGGTTTATTTTGGAAGCACGTGCTGAACCATACCAACATCCCAGAAGATAAGAAAAATATTCCTGAGCATTAACCCATGAAAGACCGATTGATGTTACTTTTGGGAGCTAATGCTAGTGGTGATGTGTAGCTTAAACCCCTCCTTGTCTATCACTCTGAGAATCCTAGAGCATTAAAAAAATCCATAATTAAAGAAAGACTGCCAGTGATGTGGAGATGGAATGAAAGGCATGAGTCATGCAGGTTCGTTTCAATAAATGGCTATTTAAAGTTAGTGCACCAAGGTCAGGGATTACCTTCAGAACAATGAATTGCCATTGAAAGCACTGTTTCTATTAGACAATGCACCAGGACATCCAAAAGACCTTGAAAATAATTTGTTGGAAGACTTTCCCTGGCAAACCGTTCAGTTTCTGCCACCAAATACCACTTTGTTGATTCAGCCAATGTATCAGGATGTTATTGCGGGTTTCAAGAAATTGTAGAATTGTGCTCTGTTTCGTCAGTGTTTTGAAGCATGCCAGTTCTCCTCAACGATGACATTAAAAAGAAAAATTTGATATTCCTGAATCTATCTGGGCCATTCAAAAGGCGTGGTCAGAAGTCCCTCGACGACAGTTGAATTCTGCTTGGCAAAAGCTGTGTCCATCCTGCATTCAGGGAGACAGAGTTGACTTCCCTGAAATTATGGATGAAATTGTGACATCTGTTAGAGATCTTGAATTGGAGGTGAATGAAGATGACATTAAAGAGCACATAATGGAAAATGATATGATGACAGAAGAAATCCAAGAACTCTTGAATGAAGAACGCCAAGAAACTCAGCGAGACGTGTTTTCTTCTGATAAAGAGGAAGACGAAAGAGGACCAATTCCAACATCTGCTTTTAAAGATCTTTTAAAGAGGTGAGAGGATGTCAGAACAACAGTCTGAGAATGGCACCCAAACCAGTTTGAGGTCAATAGGCTCGGGGATCTCTACAGGGACAATATTATTAATCACTTCCGAAAAATCCTGAAGTAGAGAGAAAAGCAATCGACATTGGACAGATTCTTTAACGCCCCACAAACAGAAAAAACATGACCGATGAAAATGCAAGACTGTGTACGGTATTTATATATATTAATTATCTTGTTGTTGCATCCTCTTTGTTCACTTTATTAATTTAATAATATATATAAACTTTCACTATGAACTTACTGTTGTCACTTCCCATACGTTTCGAGATTTGCCACACATTTACATAACGAAAACCACAGTTACACAAACATAGAACACAACATGGAAATATTACACTACGTACCTAAAAATAGAAAACTAAACACAGCTGAACAATTTGAAATATACAGATATCACACACTACAACCAAACAACATATTAAATGAACAAATACATTATAAATCACATACACTATTCGATACACTGATCCACACACACAATTCGAACCTCAGCGCCAATCCCTTCCCACCATCAACCCCCACCACACACACCATTTTTCCGTAACGGTTATTCTGTAATCGACAATCAGTATACACCCACTGAAGAAGAGAAACATCTCGAAACGTATTGGAAGTGACAACAGTAAGTTCATCGTGAAAGTTTATATATATTATTAAATTATATATATTAGTTTTATTACATATAAACGTAGTAAGAAATTGTAGGTATAATGTTTTATTTATTTGTTTGGCCCTCCAGAACGAATTAATCAAATTTCCATAAAACAATTCGATGATAGGTTAACAAACAATTAGGACAGCGAACATCGTCTTTGAACGGATTTTGTTAGTTAAGCGATCATGACAGCTGTACCGTTCGGGTAGTATACTTCTGTTCTGTCCTGCGAGTCGAAGGTAATTTGTTAAATTAATAACAACTAGACGTTGCGTTAAGGTGAAAATAACGATAGTAGTCATTAATAGGTGAGAAGAACGATTACGGTTAATTTCATTAGTAAGATAAACCAGACACATTAAGAATTACCAAATTGAATATAAATTTGGAAAATTGGTTCGTATTTGTTGACTAACTTATGCCACAAAATTAGAAAAATTACACATCTTCACCAGAAAATACCTTGAGTCACAGTAGAAATATTGCCAAGGTCTCTTATTTACTTTTTAGTGTCTGAATTAATAATTTTTTAACTTTCATAGCAGCTTTTGCTGGCCTGCATATGCTGTATGCTGTAAATGCATCAAAACGTTAGGGTAACAGGATACCTAGTAGATCTAAATATACTACTTTTATATATGTGGATTTAACCAGTATAATAGTATTTTAGAAATGTAAATGAAAGTAATGGCACAGGCAAGTACTGTTATACAACGTACAGGATACATTCAAGAGTAATGTAATATTACTGTAGCGTGCATAACCTACAAATGGACAGACATAACCTAACAACACTGTATTTATGGAGTAACTGAATAGTAACATAAGGTGAACTAGTGCTCATCAGTTTATACAAAATCATCAGTAAATACAATATAATTTAGAAATTATAAAATGTAGTAAAAGTTGCTATGTTTAATGTGTGTGCGTGTGTCAGCACTTCTAACCATAGTTCATGGAAGTAATACGTTATACCTCTCCCCATAGCAAGGTGGATTATTTAGTATTCTTGTCACAATTTTTGTTGTTTAATGATGTAAATATTAACTAAGATATAATAGGCTTAACTCATGCACTTAGTGGTTTACTGATATGACTGTGTAGGTTGAGATTTGACGTTTGCTCTCAAAAAATGAAGAGTTGAACTAACCATAGATAAATGACAGCAAGAATACAGTAACATTGAAACATACAAATATTCAACAGAAAATTGAGTATTATTGTTAGTTACATGTATAGACTGCAACACATCTACAGTACATGAATATATATTTAGGCATGTGAATATAAGTAAATGATGGTTTCTCAAAACTGCATTTGTGATAATGTTTTCACATTGATTCAATACACATCAAAAATAAAAATGGTGGCTACTCAAGTTGACAACAAATTGGAGACAATAAATATATTGTTTACAACAATTATTGCAAATGAAAAGAAGAAATAAATATTATTATTATTATGTATATTATTATTGAAACCATTTATTATATAATTTGTATTGAACTGAAGAATAAAATGAAGTAAACGATTTTGTAGACTTCCAAAATCAAAGTACATTAGAAAACATTTAGACAAATAACACTTTCAGATTCTATATACTTTTGATTTAGTTATAGTTATTTTCAGTATATATTTTATGTATGTAATGCCCAGTTTTACTTGAATAAGTTTGTGTAATGTAAAGGCAGTGCAGTTCAGCTTGGTTAGGATCAAACTGTATCAGTAAATAAATAGTAATGGAGCCATGTTATGTTGTACATGTAATAGCTTTATTGAGACGTGGATATAAAATTGCTTTATAGTTTTTGAGGAAAATTTTATTTTTGGAAGGGGTTGTATATAATATTATTGGTTTGGTGAGTATTGTATTGCATTGTATTAAAGCAATTCATGGCATTTAATATTGTTAAAATATACAGTGCAAAAACTAAAAATCTCATACACAAACATACATGTTAACTAGCTACTGAATATTACTGTCTTGCCATGCACAATAATTAATTATAAACAAACAGTTTAGTATAAACACAATGTTATTGTAAGTTGGACATCCCTATTTTGCTATGTTAAATAGTGAACATTCAGGTACATTTTTCTGAGAAATCATATAATTTTGTTTTTAATTCTATAATAAATTTTAATGCTATAATAAATTTAATATAACTTCCGTGTTGACACTGGGAACACAGCAGGAGTGCAGATGTGGTGTTCTTTCATTTAGCCATTTGTAGCTGACATTAAGATGCCCCTCCCATACCAACAAACTAACATTGCCAACCCTAATCAGCATACAAACACTTCTGTTTTCAATGATGTAACACAATACATTTTAGATCTCTTAGCAGTTTTTCTAGGTGGTTTGTTTTAGTAATGTTTTACTAATGTTACCTTTTATGTTAATGGAAAACTCTTCAAAGTGGTCTCAGTAGGTCATGAATTCAATAGATTTCCAGTTCTCCGTTTTCTATACAGTTTCCAAACCTCAGAATGTTGTTTTTTTGTCCATTATAATAACTCAAGTCATTTAAAATTAAAATTCGTACAATTTCTGTAATATTATTTGTTTGAAAGACATTCTATTTGAAATAGTTTTAAGTCAACTGAGCCCAGAAAGATGTAAATTAGATGAAACACTTCTTTAGACTAATTGAAAACAGACTAATATATTTGAAGTATTTTAAACCTGCCAGATGTGTAAACTTTTGTTGTAAATAACACTTTGCCATTAGGCTGCTGGTAGTATTGCAACATATTCTCACAACTGTCAGTTTGATACTTGTATTAAACAAAATGTAGAGTATAATTTCTGCAAACAATTTACTCAGGAGTTTTCTAAAAATTTTAGTATTCAGTTGACATCAGATTTTTATTTCTTTCTCAGAATAATTCTAAAATGAAGTCAAAATTCTTAGCCTATAATTTTTGGTAAATAGGAATTAAAGTCTGTGTGAAAATGTGGACAGACTGAAAAAAAAATATGAACAACATGTTATATGTTTTCCAAGACAAGTGTAGCTTTATGGGGTAAACATTTTTTCAGGAAACATCATTATAGTTTGCCCTGTGTTTCACTATTCTTATATTAATTAGTCCATCCCAGTTACATATGCAGGCAGCATTAATGTGAGTTCTCCTCTTCATAAGGTATCTCGAATCTCTTTTCAGCCAGAGACACTTTATTGTATTAACATAAATCACATCACACAAACTAAGATAAGGCACCCAGAGTGGTGAAACTGAGATTTGACAATGTGAAGATATTGTTTATTAAGGGTCAATCCATATCAAATCAACCAATGATGGTTGCTATCAAAATTTATTATTTTTTAATTTTTTTACACAAAGTTGTACTTTATTCAGAGAGTAGAAAACAAGCATTCATTAATTTTTTAGATGTTCAGTTTTTTTTGAGTGGCCATTTTGTATAGGAGTGTTAGCCTATTTCGCACGTTACAAAGGTTTGCGGTAAACTCTGTAGCTCCTTTATTTTTGAAGATATTGATTTCAAACAAAAACCATTTTAAAGAGAATTAAATGTACAACATTTTATGTCCAGTGCACATGTGAGCCTACTGCACTACAAATACCGTAAAACAATTGTTGAAAGTTAAACGTTTTAAAAACGCAAATTATCATTATTGAAATTAAAAATTTTAAAGAAAAAACTAAGACTCACCTTTAATTTTTTTTTCTAGATATAGGCTTCATAGTATACTACTTCCTAAAAATGTTTGATACCTGAGAGTCTCATCGCTTTTTTTTATGGGTCTTCAAACATTGAGATTTTTCTGAAATCGGCTATATTCAACCTGAAATATCTCAAAAGGGACACACTTGAAAAATCTCAAATTTTCACAAAACAATCTTTACTTGTGTAGTAACAAGTGGTTAAAATATGATCACTGAGACTTTACTAGTTTTTGAGGTACTTTTTTTTTATGTGGTGAAATTCGGTTTATTAGCAACTAAACTACAACTAAACTTATGGTTCATTCTACAACTAAACTATATGTTAGGTATTAAAACAACAATGAAAGGACTTTCAGTTCAATTGTGCCTGTTGTTTTATTGTAATAATATTTTACTGGGACAAACTAATTCTTAAGCATGTTTTGAAGGAAATAATTTTTAAAAAATAAACGCTGTGTTGTCTTATTGTTTGATTATAAGAAAAATGATGATAAGATTTTCTGCAAGAGTATATGTGTGATCAGTGACAACTTGGACCACAATACTGCTTCTGTACACACTTTTCAAAAATACTTAGTTGAAGAAGTTAAGAAAGTAGCACCAGCAGCCAATACAAGAATAAAAAAACTTTACCAACATTTGTCATAAAACTGACTTTGGTCTTGATGTTGAGTGGAATTATATTGTTTCCTCACATGGGAAAACGCATGTGACGGAATCGGTGGCACCACAAAAAGAGCGGTGACCAAGACAAGCAAGCAGCTACCATATAGCAATCAAATTTTAACAGCTGAGGAAATGTACAGGTTACAATCAGAAGAAGTCCAATCAAACAGCATGAAATTACAGAGGAGATTTGATTATTGTAAGCAAATTCCACAGACAAGGTCATTTCATAGATTTGTACCTCTAACTCAAACAAAAATCAGATGTTAATGTATACTCACATCTGAAGAGTTTACTGATTGCAGCGTACTACAGAAATTCCAGAAGAAAGTGTATTTTCATTTAATATACAAGATACAGTAGCTTGCATTTATGACAAGAACTGGTGGATCGTGATAATTGAAGAAACAAGTGAGGAAAACAACGATCTTTTTATTCACTTTTTTCATCCACATGGCCCCAGAACTTCTTTCCAAATCTCTAAAGATGACAAAGTTTGGGTGCCAATTAGTAAGGTCCAAAGGAAACTAACACCAATAGAGTTCACAAATGCTACAGGTCGAAGCTTCAATATCAGCAAAAAACTATGTACAGAAATCAGTCAACTTTTTTCATCAGTGACATTTTAAGAAGATGAAAGAGAAGGATTAATAGTGTTTGTGTTTTTGCTTAAAGTGTGAACTGTATAAATAAAAAAATATACTATAGTTAACTGCATGGAAGTAGTATCGTCAAGGTCACACCGGTTACTTACAGCGTTGCCACTAAGCAACAGTTTCCCTTTCTTCCGAAAAATGCTACACTAGTAAGTAGGCCTACTTAATGTAAAGAATATAACAAAGTGATTTTTAAATTAAATATTTACTTTGTTGTTATCAATAAGGCTTCCATTAAAATCATTTTTGTGCTTTAAACTGTTGAACATTCTAAAATCAATGTTAATAGAAGACTGAAAAAACAACGATACATTTTGAAGGTTCATAGATGCCTACTGCAGAAATTTTATAGATAAAATTTAATGTTATTTAAAGTAAAAAACATTTTAAAATCTTACGAGTATCACACAGTTGTTCTGGTTTTGTAAGATAGTGTAATGTAAGGTTAACTTGCGTTTTACTGTATTTTTTTAAGTAAAATTTTACAGGGAGAAAGTTTCTAATACATGCATTAGAATACATTGTCAATAATTCTTAATAATAATTACATCACAATTAATACATTGTTAATAATTAATTAATTAATGAATTTCCGTAACTTATACATAACATTCAATGCGATGCGTCAGCTATAGTTTGTTTGAACGAATTTTCATACGCATCCTGCGTCTTAAGCTTGCCCCATTTAATTATTGAAGAGACACCGCACTATTCGTGACTCTGAAAAATATTCTATTTTTATTTCCTGCACTGCTTATTAATAATTAAGTAAAACAATTAGAACTATACTATAAGACGTTACATGCACAAGTAGCATAAAAATAATCGTATGTATAAACGTGAAACGAGTTGGATGTCTTAAGAAAATAAGGATAATTTTATAAACAACAAATACAAATGCCTTGTGAAATAAATTAAAAATTCCTTATTCATATATTAATTTATTATAAATCTTTAAATATAGAAATTAAATTTATAATTCTATATTTTATGAATTGTCCTTACAAATTTTATAATTAAAATTTTCCTTATTTTATAAACTATAGAATTCCTATGAGTATAAAGTAATACTAGTTTTATAAACTAATACTATGAGTATTATAAATAATAGTCAGTACTGTAACTGAAATGGGATTGGCTTTTGCCACAACAGCGACAAATTTGTTTACAGAAATTGCTCAGTCCTATTTAACTTTGTGCAACGGAAGAAAGGTAGTAGCGCGGCCAGTAAACATACACATTTTTGAGGGGAGTGTAAAATGACAAAGGCATTCATAAAAGTGTCAGACACCAATATTTACTGAATAGACATGCCGACAGGGTATACGCAATTTGCATACCAAATGTGTACATATACCTAACAGAACTTCCGAACCATATGGCTTAGGAACGACCGTGCAGAGAAAAAAAAATAGGTTCATTTACAAAAGGGAAAAGACCGTGAGTATGAAAAAATTAAAGCGACAACAGCAGGCAAGGTTAGCGTTCTCAGACAACTGTCAGTCTGTAGGATAACCACCCATGAAGAAAACAGTAAAACTTTAAATAAGTAAGTTCACTGTACGTAAAACACAAAATAACTGACCTAATGGTACTTCGTAAAGTTAGGGTGTGTATTGCTAAAAGCTTTAGATTCCAACATAAGAAAAACCAGCGCAGTATAAATCGTAGATTCAGATAACTTCAAATCGTAACAAAAAAAGCCAAAGAAAGAGAAGAAACGCAAAGATAGAAATTCTGTAGACATTTACGCGACAACAAAAAATATGTTGCCGAATCACACAAATTTTTATGGCTCAAATACTGGTGCCCAGAATTTAACTGAGTAATGTTACCCACAACTAATTATTCCTGATAAAAAAAATTCATTTACGCGATACGCATAAATAAATTTGAAACGAGCAATATAAGGTGGATGTATGAAATTTGCTTTCGTAACACTGCTAAAACGCTACACACTGTACTAGCTGGCAACAACGCTGGGCGAGGGGTGTGGAGGTGACAGGGAGAAGCAGTGAAAGTGAGTGACCTTGACGGTACTACTTCCATGCAGTTAACTCTAGGATAATGTTACTAATGTATTATTTAGATTTACAACAGTTTTTATAATATCAAATTTAAATAATTTACCTTATATTTTTTAATCCGCTAAGCGATCTCTGTTATTTATATGTACAACATGTTTCAGGGATAAATCCCCATCCTCAGGTAAAATGTTTATTCACCCTAGTGCATAGGGGTCGTCGAAAATGTTAACGCACATAAGCACATCACATATAACAAGTCATGAATAAATTAATGGATGAACGGAAAACACACAAGCGTGTGATATGTGACCCAGTGCGCTGGTTGGCCTCCAATCGTCAACTAGCTTTTACGTGTGTTTCACTTCCTATCTTCAGTGCGGTATCATAGAGCGTGTTAGACTTAAATATCAGCTGGTCATTAAGTAATTGTTCTTTATGTATTTTTGAGGCCCTGTAAATTTCAAATTCTTCTAGGGCATTCAAAAGATGACCTTTATTACAGATGAGTATAGGTTCCATGTTTTCTTTAAACCCGGTGTAATTATGGTTTTATTTATGAGGTGAAGTGCGTAATTTGATGTGGTTGTGTTAGGGTTCTTCTTTGGTAGATGTTCTCTAAATCTATCGATGAATCTTCTGCCCGTCTGTCCAATATAGAAATTATCACATTCACTACATCTAATTTTGTACACACCTGAACAATCTTCTGTTAATGTTGGAACTCGTGGTTTAAGTATATTTTTTAATTTATTAGTGGTCCTGAATGAAACATTGATATTTAACTTTTTTAACTCATTTTTTATTATATTAGGGAGTATATTCGTGTATATTGCTGAAACATATTGAGTTTTACTTTTTGCAACATTTTTACTATTTAATTTTTAAGGTGTTTATATATTATTTTATCAACCATTTCACTTTTATAACCATTTTTACTTCCATATTCCTTAAGGAATGGAAGTATGGTGATGGCAAAAAAAATCGTGTTCGAGATTATTGCAGATTCTGATTCTACTACACTCAAAACATGAAAAAAAGTCGTTTTCCGAAAAGTGTCTGTCTGTCTGTGTGTCTGTCTGTCTGTAGATTTTTTTTCTATGGCAAACGATAACTGCCGCAAATTCGAACAGAATCAAATAATTTTTTGCATGCAGCCCTGATTTGCAGAGTACTCGCGACCTATTGTTTTTGGTGAAGATCGGTTGAGGGAAAGGGGTAGTTTACCTACAACGGTTTTTTTTTAGCAAGGGTAATTTTGTTTGTTTGGCAAACGATAACAGCCGCAAATTCAAACAGAATCAAATAATGTTTCGCATACAGCCCTGAATTGTAGAGTTCTCAAGATCTGTTGATTTTGATGAAGATCGGTTAAGGGAAAGGGGTAGTTTACCTGTAACGTTTTATGTTTTAACAAGGGTATTTCCTATGGCAAACGATAACAGCCGCAAATTCAAACAGAATCAAAAGATTATTTGCATACAGCCCTAAATTGTAGAGTTCTCAAGACCTATTGTTTTTGGTGAAGTTCGGTTGAGGGAAAGGGGTAGTTTACCTGCAACGTTTTTTTAACAAGGGTATTTTCTATGGCAAACGATAACAGCCGCAAATTCAAACAGAATCAAATAATGTTTTGCATACAGCCCTGATTTGTAGAGTACTCAAGACCTATTGTTTTTGGTGAAGATCGGTTAAGGGAAAGGGGTAGTTTACCTGTAACGTTTTATGTTTTAACAAGGGTATTTCCTATGGCAAACGATAACAGCCGCAAATTCAAACAGAATCAAAAGATTATTTGCATACAGCCCTAAATTGTAGAGTTCTCAAGACCTATTGTTTTTGGTGAAGATCGGTTGAGGGAAAGGGGTAGTTTACCTGCAACGTTTTTTTAACAAGGGTATTTTCTATGGCAAACGATAACAGCCGCAAATTCAAACAGAATCAAATAATGTTTTGCATACAGCCCTGATTTGTAGAGTACTCAAGACCTTTTGTTTTTGGTGAAGATCGGTTAAGGGGAAGGGGTAGTTTACCTGCAACGTTTTTTTATCAAGCGTATTTTCTATGGCAAACGATAACAGCCGCAAATTCAAACAGAATCAAATAATTTTTTGCATACGTCCCTGAATTGTAGAGGTCTCAATGACTTTCGATTTTGGTGAAGATCGGTTAAGGGGAAGGGGTAGTTTACCTGCAACCTTTTACGTTTTAACAAGAGTAAAGTACTTGAAAATTTATTTAAACTTTTTGAAACAATGGTAATTGTTAAAAATAAAATAATTTTGTTGCCAGGCAATAAAATTATAATTTTTTCATTTTAATGTAATATAATATTTTTCATTTAATACAGCAATAAAAAGGCAGGTAAGACACAGCCTGGCTGTTTGGCTGAAAATGATTTTAAATATAAATCTTAGAATATGGAAGTCATGTATGGTTCTCCATACCGATATTATGGCTATGTGTTTCATTGTGTTGACTTCGTCATTATAATCCTGTGTTCATAGGTATATTCACTAATCTATGTGCAAGTGCATTAAACGCCGCCATTTTTTGTGTATACGGATGATTTGAATTAACATGTGTAACCATATCTGTTGTGGTGGGTTTTCTGTATATTTTGAAAGTGAGAAGAGTATTTCGTTTTTGTACAGATACGTCAAGGAAATTCAAGCAGTTATTGTTTTCCATTTCCATGGTGAATTTAATATTGTGATTAATGCCGTTCAAATTACGCACTTCACCTCATAAATAAAAACCATAATTACACCGGGTTTAAAGAAAACATGGAACCTATACACATCTGTAATAAAGGTCTTCTTTTGAATGCCCTAGAAGAATTTGAAATTTACAGGGCCTCAAAAATACATAAAGAACAATTACTTAATGACCAGCTGATATTTAAGTCTAACATGCTCTATGATACCGCATTGAAGATAGGAAGTGAAACACATGTTGTGATGGTACAATCATGGTACATTGTATAATTACATAAAATATGGTAACGAGATCATAAATATTGTATTTTCCTATTTTTTGACATACCCAACCCAACCTCAAACACCCTATATCGAATTTACAGTGAGTGGACTATATTACAGTATTTGCCAGGATTTGAACTAATTCATGACAAAAAACGGTGTCACATCACAAAAACAGTGTGCAGTTATTGAGATAAGCAGAGCCAAGCCTTCGTTACGTCAGAGGCGGAGAATGTGTTGACAACTACAAACGGCGATGTCAACAACTTAGACAAAGGAATGTGACGTCAATACACCCCACTTCCGCAGATTTCAACCAGAAATTGCCGTCATTTCATCTGCAGCTCTGATTTGAGCCGGCCGGCCGCCCATTCACTTACGAGTGAATTTTAACTTTTTAGACCACTGTAGGTGGTTAATAAACAATATAAATATAATAAGTACAGTGCGCCAACTTCAAGATGTGACCGGGAAAAACTCGCCGAACTCGCGGTGCGCGAAGTTCGTGCAAAACGAGGACGCACAGCAACACGGAAATTGGTGAGAGCGTTCCTTAAATACTTTGAATCCTTTCTTTCCCAATATATGTTATTGTAGAAATCAATCATTTAACAAATTATTCAAAATTTCAATCTAAATTTAAGGAGCTCCAAAATTTAAATAAGTTGTACCATGATAATGAAAGGGTGAGTGGTTGTGTGCGTGCATAATTATTCTAAGTGCTGGGTTGAGCACCACTATATAAATATAAATATATACATGTTATTATTGTATAATCATTTAATCATATAATCATTAAACTTAATCAAATTTATTATTACACATTATGTTTTTGGAAGGGTTACAGTTGGTTTTAAAAAATGTTATGTAACAAAGTAAAGAATAAAAAGGGGTATTTCATTGGTAACAATTAGAACAGCTGTTTTGTTATTTCAAGCAATTTCCGTTTCCTATAACTTCGCGTAACGAACTTCTGGCCCATGACTTAGGTAGTAAAAGATGGCGTCCTAGTTTTGTATACATAACCACATTTGTGAGATATAATATATCGTATTTATAAATTCAAAAATAACGTAACTATACAGATGTCGCCCGTAAGAACAGGGACCTTATGTAATATTATGTATGTATATTATTACATGGGATACGCCTAGAAAGAACACGGGAAAAAATTGCTTGAGGTAACAGACAAAATTTTATAACTAGTAAACATAACCCCACAATTAGGTTAGACAATTGTATGCATGCGTGCATTACACAATTGCCAAAATGAGTACTAATGACAATATTACGTTAGAAATAGGTACAACTAATGTAAATTTGACTGGCGAGATGGATGTACAAACACCTCAAACTAGTCAGATTGACGAGGTGCATACGCCTGTATCTGTAGAAATAACGAAAGTCAATACATCCATTTCAACTAGTTTAGATAGTAAGCAGGATGAAACTAATGCAATGATGCAACTTTTATTAAATAAATTTGACAGTTTTGATAAAAAACTAGATGAACAGAAAATCGATTCTAATATTAAATTCAATGAATTAAAGAATGAAATAAAAGTGAGTCACGATAAACTTATTAAAAAATGTGACCAGCTGATTACAAAATTAGATAAGTTACATGTGGTAGAAAGTAAATTAGAAAGTCAGAAAGTACTAGATAGTAGTACCCAGCAAAATGCTGTACTGGATAACCTATTTAAAACTGATAATTCCAAAAATGAATGTACTCTAGATAATACAAATAATACAGGTAGTAAGATTGTGGTGGTAGAAGAGGATAAACATGATAATGAAAATATAATGCATGACAATGAAATATTTGAGTTTATGAAGTCAGAAAGAAAGTTGAGAGAAAGTATTTTAGTACAAGGAATGCAGGGGGTAGAATTTTCTTTTAATGTTGTATTAGGGGGTGAAGACAAGTCTTCATGTAGTTTGATAGACGATAGTTCTACAAATAAAGTTTCTTTTAGTTTTTGTGTACCTAAGAGGTGCAACGATTTTATGATAGGGACCCTTGTATATTTGGAGAGAGAAAGTGTATTTTGGTGTTATGGAGAGAAATGTATTAAGAGAGAAAGTATAGAGAGATATTGTGAGAGTAAGAGAGTCATAAAAATATTTAAAGTAAAAAGAAATTACAGACAACTGTTAGAAAGGTTAGGGTTATATGTGGTATATGAAAATGATGACTACTTACCTGATAATAACAATAAATTGAAAATAACAAGAAATGAGAATAAAGACATTAGGTACTTACCTGTGGTGGAATATTATGGGGATAATTATAGTATAAACCGATTAATGACATATGATACTAAGACAAACGGAACTCTACTTGATAGTAACTGGAAGTATTTGATTAATAACAATTGCATACAGGAATATAAATATAATGTTGCAAATAATAAAATCTATGTATTAAATAAGAATTTCTATAGACCTAAGATTCGTTTATTGTTTAATGATGGTGGATAGACTGTTATATTGTGATATGAACATTAAATAATAATATGCAAAGTGGTTTTGAATTGGACTGTTATGGACTGATTTTGAGTAATGACACAATAATGAAGTTGGAGTGTATATTTTACTGTATTTATCCATGTATTTTGATATGTATTATGTATTACAGGTACCCCAGTGTGTATTATTATATATTCTATATATGTAACATGTTTAATAATAATATTTTAATTAATTCCTAATGAATAATAATGAATGTTTAAATAATTATTATATTTGAATTTTGAAAAGAGGTATTGTTATAAGTAGGTAGGAGAGGAATTTTATAAGAGAATTATCAATGATTATAGTAAGTGTTTAAACAGGAATAGAGCCTTGGTATAGATAAAGTGCAGGTGAGTAATGCAATTGATGTAAAAGGAGTTAGATAGATAAGAATTTTTAAGAAAATATAAAGAGAATTATTAGATAGTTAGGGACACAGTAGTTAGTGATTATTTGTAGAGAAGGTGTAAGTAAAGGTACATACATATATTTGTTGTTGGTGAATTCTGTAGTGGGGGTGAGGTGATAAAGAGTAGCCAACCAATAGTGTTGTGGCAGATATTAGTGTAGTTTAAGGGAGTGTTTGCCGAATTATTTGGAAGGGCAAAATATTAGAGATGTATATAGCCAGTTAGGGAACACCCAACCCAGTGCAAAGACGAGCGGTGCCATAAGATTTAAATGAAAGTAGTAATGGAGTATATAATTGAGATATTGGTGTCAATGATAGGTAAATTTGATGGTTAGTTAGAAGAAGGTGAGTAAAATTATATAATGAAGCATAGTGAATGTAGGAGTTATCCAGACTAAACAGAGATAGAAGGTGAAAGGTTAGGTAGTTAAGGAGGTAGAAAGTTCAGAGGAGAGAGGTAGTAGAAAATGAATAATGAAATAATAATGTAATATGAATAGTAACAATAAGTTTAAAATGTATTTTATTATTATAAATAAATAAATTTGATGTTTAATTAATAACTGCAATGGTAAATTTTAATTTAAATATAACTTAAATTTTAATTATACAAATGTTAATGCATATCTTAGATATGATTAGATATGATTAAATATGATTGAGTAGTTAAAATGTATTAACTGTATTACTAATATATCAGTGTTAATTATTAATGTATTATGTATTTATTTGAAAACTTTTTAACATGATGTTATAATATGTGTAGGAAGAGAAAAAAAAAATTTTTTTTTAATGGCGCTGTTAATAATATTTATCAGCCAAATAATTAACTGTTAATAATAATAATAATAATAATTTTATTTTTGTTTTATCATGCACTAAGAGTATTCAATAAATAAATATATAGAGTTATTAATTCTTTTATAATTTGTTTTTCTCCAGATTTGGGAGATTATAATGTGTAATTTTCTTATTATATTTTCAATTATATCTTATTCAATTTTGGTATAATATTCTTTTTAATTCTTGAAGATTATAATATATAATCTTATAATTTTATTAAGCATACTAAAATATATTAAGCCAACCCAGTGCTTATTGGCACAAACCAGCACTTAGCTAAGGGGAACCAGATCAGTTGAGGATGGAGTGATTCAATAAGCCACTATATTAATATTTTTTATAAATTGTTTCAGTGTTTGGGGTGTGACAGCGGTCCTGAGCTGGCCAACGCGTCAGAGCAGGGGCGTTAAGAGCCTAAGTGGCCTTATGGTGTTGGGATCTCGCAGGAGAAGTCCAGTAAGGTCATGAAGGTACGGTCCTCATCACCAGACCAAGGGTGAGTTATTGTTATTTTTTATATAAAATTGTAAGGGGGTTGTGGCGACTTGTCCTGGCTGATCCCTTTAGGAAGTATGAAAGGGTCAATGAAAGTTTGTGTGCTTTGTCACACCATCTTTCATTGAGGGGGTTTTGTGATGGTACAATCATGGTACATTGTATAATTACATAAAATATGGTAACGAGATCATAAATATTGTATTTTCCTATTTTTTGACATACCCAACCCAACCTCAAACACCCTATATCGAATTTACAGTGAGTGGACTATATTACAGTATTTGCCAGGATTTGAACTAATTCATGACAAAAAACGGTGTCACATCACAAAAACAGTGTGCAGTTATTGAGATAAGCAGAGCCAAGCCTTCGTTATGTGTTGACAACTACAAACGGCGATGTCAACAACTTAGACAAAGGAATGTGACGTCAATACACCCCACTTCCGCAGATTTCAACCAGAAATTGCCGTCATTTCATCTGCAGCTCTGATTTGAGCCGGCCGGCCGCCCATTCACTTACGAGTGAATTTTAACTTTTTAGACCACTGTAGGTGGTTAATAAACAATATAAATATAATAAGTACAGTGCGCCAACTTCAAGATGTGACCGGGAAAAACTCGCCGAACTCGCGGTGCGCGAAGTTCGTGCAAAACGAGGACGCACAGCAACACGGAAATTGGTGAGAGCGTTCCTTAAATACTTTGAATCTTTTCTTTCCCAATATATGTTATTGTAGAAATCAATCATTTAACAAATTATTCAAAATTTCAATCTAAATTTAAGGAGCTCCAAAATTTAAATAAGTTGTACCATGATAATGAAAGGGTGAGTGGTTGTGTGCGTGCATAATTATTCTAAGTGCTGGGTTGAGCACCACTATATAAATATAAATATATACATGTTATTATTGTATAATCATTTAATCATATAATCATTAAACTTAATCAAATTTATTATTACACATTATGTTTTTGGAAGGGTTACAGTTGGTTTTAAAAAATGTTATGTAACAAAGTAAAGAATAAAAAGGGGTATTTCATTGGTAACAATTAGAACAGCTGTTTTGTTATTTCAAGCAATTTCCGTTTCCTATAACTTCGCGTAACGAACTTCTGGCCCATGACTTAGGTAGTAAAAGATGGCGTCCTAGTTTTGTATACATAACCACATTTGTGAGATATAATATATCGTATTTATAAATTCAAAAATAACGTAACTATACAATGTAAAAGCTAGTTGACGATCGGAGGCCGACCAGTGCACTGGGTCACATATCACGCGCTTGTGTGTTTTCCGTTCATCCATTAATTTATTCATGACTTGTTATATGTGATGTGCTTATGTGCGTTAACATTTTCGACGACCCCTATGCATTAGGGTGAATAAACATTTTACCTGAGGATGGGGATTTATCCCCAAAACATGTTGTACATATAAATAACAGAGATCGCTTAGCGGATTAAAAAATATAAGGTAAATTATTTAAATTTGATTCTAACAGCGGTTTGGAGACTATACATAAAATGAATTTTATAATATTTGCACATCACACCACTTCTTGTGATTTCAGTACTTAAAAAAAGTTATAACTCAAAAACTAGTAAAGTCTCAGTTATCAAATTTTAACCACTTGTTACTACACAAGTAAAGATTGTTTTGTGAAAATTTGAGATTTTTCAAGTGTGTCCCTTTTGAGATATTTCAGGTTGAATATAGCCGATTTTAGAAAAATCTCAATGTTTGAAGACCCATAAAAAATATCGGTATGGAGAACCATACATGACTTCCACATTCTAAGATTTATATTTAAAATCATTTTCAAAATGAAATATTACCATAGAAACTACTTCTTTCTACTTACTGCTTCAGCCTTAACCACAGTACTGTGGTCACTAACGTATACCACCTCACGTTATCTCACTCGATTTTCACTGATGATGGAAGTCGATGGCATTGCCGAAACGTCTGGTTTTGTAGAAAACATTGGACTACGGCCAAATATCCCGGGAAGGAATTTTAAAAAAACTACTTCTTTGTTGCCGATAACGTTGTACACATATATTGTAGCATGACAGATAATCCACTTAAATCAATTACCATATGATCATTAGTAAAACTCAAGCATATGGAATATCCAAAAGGTTCAAAATGAAAATCAAATAAAAAGCACTATAAATTATTATTATTATAACAAGAAAAAGTAAACATAAAGAAAAAATCTGCAACTAATATAATTGTACAACAAATTAAAAACCCAGAAAACTAAAAATAAAAATAATACCCAGGTAGGATAGAAGCAGGCAAGAAAGATACCCAGACCAAGTAAACTGACAAAGTAAACAGACCAGAGTAAACAAAAGAGTATAAAAAGAAATAGTACTGAAGAACCAAGAATGAAGAAGGAAGAAATCTAAAATAAACAATATACTGAATAATCAGAGACAAGTGAAGATCAACTAGAATAAAGGAAGTGAAACACGACCAATACCAAACAGAAACCCCATAGGGAGAAAACCAAAAACCCCAAAAGTAAATGAATGTCACAATAGAAAGTATAACACTCCCAACAAACCATATAAGCATGTAAAACTGATAAAAACAAAAAGTATTTGAAGTGTTAAGTAGCAGTGCACCCAAAAAAGTTATTGTATAGTTTATATAGACAAATCTTAACAGTTCCCCATGGTTAAATATTTCATATTATAAAACTATGAAAGGACTAGTGATAATATCAAGGAATAACCAGGGACAAGTGCAAGTTATTAAATTATAATAAATAAACTTTGAAGAGGTGCATGAATTACCGTGCCCATAAATAACTTTAAGTGTTTTTAAACAGTATCATGATAATAGCTAATAAAGTAATATGGTGAAGGAGCAAGGAATACTCTTGCTAATAAAATGCCACTGTTTATATGAGAACATTCCATAGAATGAAAAATATAAACAGATAGCTTGTGTTTAGTACAAAGTGACGGGGAATACATCCCTAAAATTGGGAAGTACAGATAAGACTGTAAATAAATAGTTTTAAGAAAGTATTAAACATTTAATGGAACCAAAGTGTTATGTTCCTATTTCCATATATTAACTATATAAATAAGATTTAGTATTGAGCAGTATTGTAGTTATAAAATGGTATTTTGTTAGTAATTTAATTTAGGAATGCAATATCTGTATGTAGATACCATTCCTATATTATAAAATGTTTTTATTAAGTTACTGTGTGTAATCAGTACACAAAAAAGGTATGATTCAAAGTACCAGATTTAATAGTAAATAAGTGTTATATTTTAATTGTTTAAAATCAATATTCAATGTTATAATAGTAAAGGAACAAATTGTTAATAAAGGTTATACTAGAATAGAAGGTCAGAAAAGGGTACAAACTAACTATATTAGTAAAAACAATGCAAATAGCAACAGATAAAATCTAGGCCAGATAGTAAATTTAGACTATATAATAATTGACAAATCTAGTCCTATAAACCAAATAAACTGATGATATTTATGTAAGATAAACCCACAATATAGTAATACAATGTAACTAATACTTTATGAAGATATGGTCCGAAGATAAGTAAAATTATAAATAAAAATGGAATGTAGTAACTAGCATTATCAGGGGAGGAGTCATAGATAAATGAATTATATTTAAAAACAATAATTAATATACTAAATTGCAAGAAATTAAGTAAAAATAGACAATTATATCAATTTCAGATTCAATATAATAATAATTATATAAGAGAAAATGGCTATTATCTGGTAAAGAACAGGAAACACATATTTGAACCTACTTATCAAAATGAAAGAAATATAACTTTTTTAAATGAAAACTTTGTAAAACTATATTAATTAGTATCAAAATAAGTAAAATAGAATACAGAAACCGAATATGTATTTAGTATTTCATACAGTTAATTAATAACGAAAATATTTTCCGTGTATAATGTATTCGAATAAAATGTATCGGAAGCTAAGATAAGTTGAAACAATGTATAATATATATTAAATTGGCTACGATTTTCAGGAGACGAAGGAAATGAGAACAGTTCATTATTATCCGTTGAAGCGAGTACTTAAACGAGGTTTTTGCTCTATATAACCTATGAATGGCGTCTTATAATTGAACCGAGTTCGGTAAAAATTTTTATAAATTTTTATTTTGAGTTTTTATTTGTGAACCGGTGAAAAGAAACAATGAACAGTGCATCACCAATAAACAGAACAACACACGCCTAATTACTTAAAATAACACTACTACAATAAGTTTTACAGACGAACAAACAAGGTTAAACCCGACACGTGTGACAAAGTGAGATAGACATAATCACAAACATTTACACCAAGTGAACTATTAAACAATACACCAGTAACACTCAATTAACTCCAGAACCATTATACACAATTGCTGAGACCAATAAACGGAGAAAGGACATCTTTATTTGAAACAAATATTTCGTCGAGGTTAGATGTTCCACTGCGCAGACTCCGGTCGGCCATTTTGATTCTCATCACCCTACTCCAGCTGTGAAGAAACGAATTTCTACACTGCATTGTGGTTCGAACTAAATATTATATAAACTTTTATTTATTAATTATAACGTTGTATTTGTTAGTATTAAGACATTTATAATTGTAAGTGTTATACTTTCTTGTCCCTACCCTTCTCTGGCTATTCTAAAATAACCGTTCAAAGAACTATTTTTTATATATGATCAATGTAAAGTTTTTTATCGACCGGCCCTAAGTAGAGTCGATACTGCTGTAATATATCGATTCTTATCGATAAACTTTAAATAATTTGTTAATAAATTTCCTATTTATGCAATTTGGGTTTAATTTTTCTTTAATATACTTAAAGAAGAAGTTAATCAAGGACTCAGACTAACCGAAAGGCGGTACATACGAAATAACGAACGCATCGAAGAAGAAGAAGAGAGCCGTCTATCGACTAGGACTGGAGTTAACCAGATTATCATAAAGTAATTTACAGAAAGTGACACTACTACACTTATAAACATAATACCATTGAAATATTAACCCCAAACAATAAACACGATTATTTTTTAAATATTAGTAAATAAAAACGACACAAAAATATTTTTTCAGAAGCAACAAAATTTTTTTTTGAAATAAAATTATTTTTTTTATTTCAAATTTTCACAACATTATTACACAGATTTTATTTTGTAAACACAAGTACTGTTACAAAATTG
Organism: Magicicada septendecula; assembly: GCA_034769895.1. Classification (NCBI taxonomy): domain Eukaryota; kingdom Metazoa; phylum Arthropoda; class Insecta; order Hemiptera; family Cicadidae; genus Magicicada; species Magicicada septendecula. The sequence goes on along the minus strand of CM068371.1, from coordinate 13,154,612 downwards.
GCGTCCAACTAAAGGGCTGTAATTAGGGATTTAAAAGCTGTAATAACTCGCCCAATTTCTAATTCAGTTTGGCAGCGGTTATCCAGCCAGAGAAACAGGAAAGATGCAACATCCAAGAAAAGGGTGGCAGAGGCCGAAAAAGAAATTAATATGGAGGATAAGGAGGCGACCCCAGTGGAGGACGTAGAAACGTTATTACATCCAATGGAACCAAAACTACCAGCACAACCAAAGGAACAACCGGAAATGCCCACACAAACAGGGGAAATCGATGTCCGGGAGGAACGAATAGAACAACCCGAGAAACCATCACAAACAGAGAACATGACAACACAAGAAATGTTCAGGCAGATGATGGAGACAATGAAGGAAAACAATAAGAGAATGGAAGGAATGAAAAAGAAAATGGATTCCACCACGGAAGAAAATAACAAGAAAATGGAAGAAAGTAACAAGAAGATGGAGGAAAATTTAAGCAAGAAGGTGGATGACAGCAACCGGTCAACCAAGGAAGAATTAAGCAAGAAAATGGATGACAGCAACCGGTCAACCAAAGAAGAATTAAGCAAGAAAATGGATTCCACCAAGGAAGAAAATAGTAAGGAAAGGAAGGAAGACCAACAGTCCTTGAAGGAAAATTTGAATGAAATAATAAGAACATAGAATCCACGAAGGAAGAATTAAGAAAGGACATTGAAGAAAACAGTAAGAAGATGGAAGAAGAAATGAGGAAAAAGTTAGAAGAATTGAATAAGGACAACCAATCCACAAAGGAAGAATTGGGCCGTAAGATCGAAAAGACCAATAAGAGAATTGAGGAAACCAGTAAGAAAATGGAAAGCAACAACCAACAGTTGAAAGAAGAATTAAGGGAAAATAACAAGAAAATGGAAGAGAAGATGGGGGAAAGGTTGGAAGAGGTAAGAGAGGATAACCAACTATTACGGGAAGTTAACCAGGAGAATCTAGACAAGTTAGACGAACGAATGGAACTGTTAAGAAAGGAAATGAACAAAGAACTCAAAAGATAATAAGAAATCTATGAATGAAAGGCTGGAAGAAGAAACGATAACTATAAATCAACAGATCAGAGAAGTTGATGAAAGATGTCGGCTAACTGAAGGAGAGGTACAAGAGCTCAAGGAAGTGGTAAACACCAAGGTCACAAATCTCGAAGAATTTAATCGCAAGAAGGCAGAAGAGAACCGAAGGGAAAGCCAGGAAGAACTAAATAAAGTCCGTACCCAAATTACTGAAAGGTGCGACGGAATGGAGGTAGTGATGACTAACATCACTGGTCAAGTGCGGCAGAGCCAGGAGGAAATGGAAGCAATTCGGAACCGACCAACCAACTTCACAAATATCCCCATCAACGAAAACGGGGAATGGCTTAACTTCCGCCAATATGAAAGGAAGCCGATGGAGTTCTTGGCACGGGTCGAGGAATATATGGGCAAACATAGGTGTAATAGATGGTCAAATAATCGAGAGCTATTGGACGAATCATTCCGTGAAATGACGGACAACTGGTGGATGGCAAACCGGAGTGAGATAAATGATTACCAGCAATTTAAAAATTTGTTCAAGGCCAAGTATTGGTCGGAGACCACCCAAAATCTAATAAGGGACAACATATGCCATGGTCGATACAAGACACAGTTTGGCAATACGATGACAGCATACTTCCTTGGGAAGGTGTGCCTGGCGAAGCACCTGGAACCGGCCATACCAGAGGAATGCCTGGTAAATAAGCTCTCCTACCATTATGACGAAGAGGTCATAAGAGCACGAAGAGGTAGTCAGATAAAGACCATCCAGGCGATGACGGAACTATTAGAAAATTATGAGAATGAGGAATACTACAGGCAAAGTAGAAGAAGGAATGAGCGGCCAGAATTCCGAAATAATCCGTCCCCGAACAATAGTAATCAACAGAACAACAGTGGGTACCAAGGGAACCGGTATGATCCCAATTACCATAATCAGCACCATACCAATGATAATAATAATAATAATAATAACCACGGTAATGTAAATCCAAACATTAACCGAAATAATAACGGATTCCCCGGTAATAGAAATAATTATTACCCAAATCACAATGTAAATAGCCAGAGAAACCCCAACCATACCAATAATACTGAGCGGTTTTATAATAACAATAGGGGTTACCCAGGTAATAATAATAACAACAACAACAGGTTCTCCCGACCCCGGGTAAATTTTATACACGCAGAAGGAAACAGCCAACACAGGTATAACCATCAACAGCGGAACAGTTTCCACGAGTACGAAGATCGATGCAGAAGCCGAGAACGGGATAATTCCAGATATAATCTGCCAAGGCGAAGTACCAGCCTAGATGACCCAGAGCGGCAAACAAATAGGGAACAAATATACGAACAGCGAACAGAACGGCTGGAACCCACTCAAGGTTTCCCAACTGACGCCTCTGTTGGTCCAAATAATAACCAGGATGATCAGAATTTAAACGGGAGGAGGCAGTAATAAATAATAAGGACCTTTTGCTGCTTCTATCGCCTGGGTATAAAAGAGAATTGCCAAGAGCAATTAATAACAACAAGATTACTATTATTCGTTGTAACTATTTAAAAAACATTCGAAATGAACTACTGGAGGAAGACGACACTCGCCTCCATAGTATAAATAATGAGATCATTTATATTAATGCTGAAATAGAAGGAACATTCGCACAGCTAATGATTGATACAGGTGCGAATGTATCTATAATCAGCTCAATAGAATTGGAGAGGATCCAAGAGAAGTGTGGTAAATTATTGCCGACTTTACCTATCAATAATATAGTATTAATCGGTGCCACTGGTCGCCAAAACAAAACAATAAGAAAGCAAGTGTCGTGAAATGTGATTAGTAAGGGTATAGCAATAAACATGGTCTTCCTAATTGCGGCAGGATTACCTTTCAATATATTAGTGGGATGCGATGTGCTGAGAAAAAACTCTGCTATCATCGAATTACGATCAGAGAAGGTATCGCTGTTTACCGGAGGTCTAACCTGGACGGCCGATTTAGTCGGTAGGGAAATAGCACTTCCCAGCAGTATTCATCATCAAATTCGTAACATTAACTATACGAAAAATAACGCTATATTTAACCCGATAGTATACGACAACACGGACGAAGATTTATGGTCCCAAAAAATACAAGAGATAAGAGATTTCCGGAGCGGAATTAAAAGGGAGAAATTGCCCATTACTCAAGCAAATCAACTAATTAGAATTTATGAGAAGTACCGCTCAGTATTTTCAGATGAGCCAGGCAAGGTAAAAAATTATCAATGTACCCTTAAGTTCAGAGATACAGTGGAATTTAATAGAAAATCCTACCCTATTGCGCATTCACGAAAGGAGGCTGTAAGAGCGGAGATAAACCGGATGATTAATAGCGATATAATAGAAAATAGCCAATCCCCATACACCAGCCCTATTGTGGCTATTCCCAAGAAAAACGGCCAAGTCCGGCTTTGCTTGGATGCACGGGAAATAAACAAAAAAATAATTAATGATAGAACATTGCCCGGTGAGATTGAAGAAATCCTGACACGTTTCCACGGTACCAAGTACTTCAGTACCTGGGACACGGTGTGCGGTTACTGGCAGGTAGAGTTACACCCACGGAGTCGCCAGTATCTGGCTTTCATATTCGAGGGACGCAATTACCAATTCAAAAGATTGCCCTTCGGATTGGTAAACTCAGTTGCCATCTTTGTGACCTGCATGGACCAGATATTGGGACAGGAAGCACTTCAGTTTACCACAGTGTATGTAGATGATCTACTAATAACATCAGAAACATGGGAGGAACACGTGCTTGAGAAGTTATCTGTCAGTAATGTCACGCTGAAGTTAGAAAAATCTAAGTTTATTGCCAGAGAAGTGCAATTTTTGGGTTTCAACTTGGACGATCAAGGAATCTCACCATCGGCAGAAAAGGTGGAAGCAATCCAGAAATTCCCGGCACCCAAAAACAGAAAGCAATTACAGTCGTTCCTGGGACTCTGTAATTACTATCGAAAGTTCCAGGAACAATATTCGGAATTAACCGCAAAATTTCAACCTCAATTGTCGTCAAAGAATAAATGGGTATGGTGTAAAGAACAGGATGTGATTTTCCAACTAATTAAAGACAAATTTCTGGCAACAATAATACTTCGCCACCCAAATTTTAAATTACTATTTTTTATGAATTGCGATGCCAGCAACATCAGTCTGGGAACGGCATTGTATCAAGAAGACGAGAAGGGTCAACATCAAGTAATTAGCTTCGCGAGCAGATCTTTGAACCAGTGCGAGAAAAACTACACTGTGACTGAAAAAGAATTACTGAGCGTAGTATTTGCTTGCGGTAAGTTCCGCACTTACATTTTGGGTTACCCTGTTACAGTCCGAACAGACCATAAATCTATTTCGTTCTTGAAAAGCTGCAAATTGAACCATGGCAGACTAACGAGGTGGATACTTGCCCTTCAAGAATACCATCTAAAATGGGAATACATCCCAGGTAAAAAGAATGTCGTAGCTGATGTGTTATCCCGGGTCAATGTGGAAGAACAAACTTTCGAAGGGGAGAAGGAAAGCGTGCTAAAAATATACCATCTTCTTAGCACCAGAACTGATTTAACAACAATCTTAACAAATATGAGCACCCACCAACAAGCGGACCCGAAATTGAGAAACCTTAAAACTCGATTAGAAGAAGGAGACGAAACCGTTGCTCAGTATTACCAACTAAATAAACAGATCTTGTTCGTTAAAACCTCACTGAAGGAGGAGACCTGGAAGGTGATTGTTCCAACACATCGAAAGGGAATTAATAGTAAACTGCCACATACGATATGGGCATATGGGCGCCCTAAAGGTAATAAAAGCTCTGGAGGAGAGCTGCCAGATAAAAAACAAATAGAAAAGTCCGAATGCATATTAAAAGCTGTAAAATCTGCCAGCTAGTAAAAACAAATAATGAGAAGAAAGAAGGTATTATGATTCCTATCACCTCCCAAGCAAAATTGGAGGGTATTCCTAGACATTTGCGGACCATTTCCCCTTAGTGGAGGTTGACACCAATATCGATACCTAACAATCATAATGGACCACTTCACAAAGTTTGTTAAGCTATACCCTACTAATCGAGCGACTACCCGGAAAATTCTGGGGATATTAACGGAACAGTATATCCCAAACATGGGGAAACCATCTTCGATCATCACTGATCATGGAACCCAGTTTAAGGGTAGAAAATGGCGAGATACCTTATTGTCAATGGGCATTCATACATACAAGACCTCGGTCTACCACCCGAGCAGTAATCCGGCAGAGCGGGTGTTATGAGAAGTGGGGAGGATCCTAAGAACTTATTGTCACCATCAACAGAAAAGGTGGCAAGACTATCTAGAAGCCACGGAGGAATTCCTCAACTTGGCATACCATCCAGCTATAGGAATAACCCCATACTCCGCCATGTGCGAAAAACCACCCCCACGAGAGATCGCAGATATCCTCGAGTTCCCTATAAACAATATTTACAAATTTGACAAAGCTAAATTCTACAACAAGGTGGCAGAAGACCAGGAAAAACGGCAAAATAAGTATCGAAAGGCTAGTGGTAAATTAATAACTTATGAAAAGGGAGAAAAAATCATATTAAAAAATCGTGAACTACCCAGCACACTGGAAGGAATAACAAAGAAGTTATTGCTGTTATACACCGGACCATATGTAATATCCAATATAAAAAATAATAATACTTATGAAATAAAGGAAATAGATTCAGAAAGGATAAAAGGTGTATATAACCAGGCTTCCATGAAAAAATATTAGTAATTGAATGTATAGAAGATAGAATTGTGTGTGAACTATGTATAAATTCCAAAAACCAAGTAAGCACAACTTACTACCTAATTTTTGAAACGACTTTTGAATTAATGAAAAAACTAAAAGAAAAAGAATTTGGCATAAAACGTCAAAATTTAAAAGCAAAGTAAGCACAACTTACTACCTAATTTTTGAAACAACTTTTGGATTAATGAAAAAAAGAAAAAGAAGAAATAACAAAACTCAAAAACAAAGTGAGCACAACTTACTACCAAATATTTGAAACGATTTATGAATTAATGAAAGGAATTTAAAATGTAAAAATTCCAAAACAAAGTGAGCACAACTTACTACCTAATATTTATGAACGATTTTTGAATTAGTGAAAAAACAAAAAGAAAAAGATTTGGCATAAAATGTCCAAATTCAAAAACAAAGTAAGCACAACTTACTACCTATGATTTATGAATTAATGAAAAAGAAGAAAATTTTGATAATAAATATCAAAATTTAAAAACAAAGTAAGAACAACTTACTACCTAATATTTATGAAACGACTTTTGGAATAAAAACAAGAAGAAGAATTAAAATGTCAAAATTTAAAAACCATGTAAGCACAACTTACTACCTAATATTTGAAACGACTTTGAATTAATGAAAAAGAAGAAGAAAAAGAATTTGGCATAGAATGTCAAAATTCCAAAACAAAGTAAGCGCTACTTACTACCGAATATTTATGAAACTGTTTGTGAAAATGAAAAAACTAAAAGAAAAAGAATTTAGTAAAATACAAACAAGTTTAAAAACAATATAAGTACCACTTACTACCAAACATCTATGAAAATCAAATCATGGAATATAAAAGAAAAGAAAAAGAATTTTGAAGAGTAACCACAACATTCAAAAGGAAGAGTAAGTTCACATTACAAACAATTATATATGAAACCAATTATGGAAAAATTTTGAGAATAAAGAAATGGCAGAAAAACCACTGATACAATTAAAATGAATAAACTTATTGTGAAGTAAAATTAATAAGACTTAAGCAAAATAAGCAGAGACAATAACCACATGGAAGTAATAATTAAAGAGTGCATATGGATAAAAGGCAAGAGCAGAATAAAATTTTGAAAAAGAAAGAAAAAACTATGTATAAATAAATCCATAAGAAAGTTATGATCATAAAATAAATGTCAATTATAAGGACAATTAAAAGAGTAATTGCAAGAACATAAACTAGTGGAAAGGTTCATAAGAATTAAGAAAAAACAAAAATATAATACAATATATATGCTACCAATGACCAGAAGGAGATTGTAATAACAGTCAAGGTATAACAGAGAATTAAAATAAATAAAAACTTTACACTGAATAACAAGTGATAATTATATTAAACCAGCTTCCAACCATAAGAAGAAATAAAATGCCAGCAGAGCTAACCATTGAGAAAAGTAACTGAGATAGAAATTAACTAAAATAGAAATATTAATAGATCTGTTCAAATACGAAGTGAAGTATCCGAAGATATTTATTTATTTTTTTTATAGTCATAAGGTGGACTATTCTTATGTAATTTTTATTAATAACTGTCTGTAGATAAGTCCAGCAGTATTATTATGTATTGATCAGAGATGATTTGCCTCTGTAATAAATAAATGACGTAGTATGGCCAGCAGAGTAGTGAAGCCTACAGTGCCCCTCTGAACTGCCCCAGCTAACGTGTTAGGAAATATTAGGAAATAAATATCCCAAGGATAAAGAACCAAGTTAAGAAAAAAATGGAAAAATAATGTACCTCAGATGACTATTACTATTAAGAAAAATCCAGTTAATAATGAAATATACATAAGCTCAAAAATAAAGAAGAAAAAATTTAGAAATGTGAAGGAAGTAAAGAAATATAATTTATAATAAATATCATAAGCAATTATTTCAGACAAACCAAGTATGATTTGAACTAATCACTTCTGGAAGAGAGCAATCTGTAGTATGACAGATAATCCGCTTAAATCAATTACCATATGATCATTAGTAAAACTCGAGCATATGGAATATCCAAAAAGATCCAAATGAAAATCAAATAAAAAGCACTATAAATTATTATTGTAACAAGAAAAAGTAAACATTGAAACCCCACTTTAACTTAAGCGGTTAAAAAAAAGATTTTTTTTTTGAGAAAATTTTTGAGAATTTTTTTTTTGTGTAAAGAGGGGCCACAAGTTAATTATAACTAGGCTAAAGCCTAGAGAAGCCAAAAATGCGCTGGATCCAGTGAGACGGGACTTGCAATGAAAACTCAAGAATTAAACAATTAACAAATCCTTTTTATTATTCTATCTCAGTGAACAATTAATAATAAAATAAATAAACCCAACAGTAATCTATAATTCCCCTTAAATAGTTAATTAAATAAAGTATACTTTCTCAACAAGGCCACCTGAAAATAATTATTGAAACCAAGAAAATAATTTGCTATGTAACTCTACCAATGAATTGAAATTTAAAACCATAACTAACCTGGAAACAAAGCTTCCATTAAAATATTAATAAAATATAAAATTTATTTTATATGTTCCTTTTAGAATGTTTCATATAACTTAATGACGATAAATGGTATTGATTCCTTGCTAATATTAATTGTAATAATAATTACTCAAACAAATTAAATATATTTTAAAGGGTGACAACTCATATACTTGTTATAAGGTTAAATAAAATAAATTATTTCCTTAAAGAAATGATCAGCAATGATTAATTGAGATAGAATACCTGTTATAAAAAATGAAAAGGATATAACTACATGACTCCATGTATTAACTTTCTTTTATAAAAAGACATTGCACAAATAAAACCCTATATCTAAAGTCCCCACCAAAAATACACTAAATGCATAACACTTATAACCCCCAAAATGTACACACAAATATACATGAACATGTTTCATGACACAAATACATTATACAATAGTATACAATAAAATATACATAAAGGTGTCTTGCCACGCCCTTTTTATATTACCCACATGGTGTATATAAATTCTTACTTTTTCTTTCTTTTATACTTATCCCTGTTAGGATTACAATTTTATATTTTTATATTACCCTCATGGTGTTGGTCGATTACACATCAGGTGTATAAGACAATGCTTAAGCATACAGTAGTCCCCAGGACATGATAAAATTCAAAACTAAGTGGCTAAGTGCCTAATGCAGTTATACCATACTGCCCTTCTGGGCTTTATAACAGTGAGAAATTACAAAAATTTAAAATAATGAACGCCCCCCAGTTATCATAAATAATATAAAGAATTTATATATCCTGAAACATGGCCAATTAATAAAAATAGAAATATTGCATAATATTATAACCCTATGAAAAAAATACACTTGGCTCAGAGACGGACATGTTAACATCTTGATGATTCAGCTTTCAACTTGTCTCAACAAACAAGTTGAAAGGTGTTTCGACATGTATTCCTTCTGGTTGAAACTTGTTGAAAATGCACCTACCTCCCCAGTAATTTCTTTATGCAAAATGAATTAAACTGATTTTTAAATTAAGAAAATATATATATATATATATACTACTGAATTGAACACGATAAATTACTAATAGCCAGAATGACTTAAAATCTGTAAGGAAACCACGATAATGAAATAAATGGAAAATCTATGCTGAATGTGAACTGTGTAAAGCATGCCAGTCTCTGGCTGACAATTTTACCAGAAATACACTGAAATTTACAATTAATTTAACACCCAGTCCACACACTAAACTGTCCCATCAATTGGGAATCTAAATAAATGTTTAAAACTTGAAATGTTGTAGTTGACAGATGTATATAACTGGTCACTGGGTATGATTGAGTGTTGACTCTATGTGTAATTAATAATTGGTTTTGTATCACCTGATTTCATCCATGAAGGGTATTATGGAGGTGACATCTCGTGGCCGACATTTTAGGTGTTCGTGTGGTCGTCGAAATTCATCCGGTAGCGAAGATGAGAGCTTATGATGTTCATCGTTCAGCCATGTAGTAGGTCTTTTTTCTTGTCTATGCAGTGGACCCTAATTACACCATTATATTTTTTTAGTCAGAGTAAACCACACAATGTCCCCCTAAAGTTTGCACCCCCTCCAAAATACATATATATAAAGTCAACTTATTCAAACTTAAGCGGTCAAAGTATTGAGCTACTTAATTAAACTTGGTAAAATTTATATGGCCAACATGCCTTATTTGAAAATCTTTACAACAGTTATTCTTTATAACAGTAATTCTTCCTAATATTAACTTCACACAATGTGAGTTACCCTGTTTGTAATTTGACAATTAATTATGGCTTTGTACCATCTCATAAACTTTATACTTAGCGTTAATATGTAGATACCACGTGGTTAAGGTTAATTCAAATACATAGTTTTTTATTACAGAAAATAATATGAATTGGACATTATTTACTTTCAAAACATGCCTGAGTAAGTTACCAGATATTAATAAGGTTTTACTGTTAATTGTAGCAAAACTTGTATACCACTTAAACTAACTACGCATTGTGCAATAAACTAGATTGGTGTACCATGAATCTCATTACATCGATGTTAGATAACTTTTAAACTTAAATATTTTGTATTCAATATACTTTACCTTTTAGTGCCGAAATTCTGACACTTGAATGGAATGTTTTATAAAGTTATAAAAACTTTACCAACACATAGCGTATTGCACAATGCACGATGCAACAGGTGAACAGAATGAACTACTCGGGCTTACTAAAAAAAACGTTTTCTCCAGTGAAATATTGTAGTTAATTAATATGAAAGTAATTGAGACTTACCGCAGTCGTTTATAGAATTATCTATACATAGTTGGAAGAACTGCAAGTGTTGAGATCTTCATTTCTCTACCGGAGAAAATAATGGCGACCATCACCCACGGAGTATATTGTCAGACAACTTTGTCAGAAAATCCAGCTTCTTGTCCGTTTGCGTAGCGTAGTCGACGCCAGGAAGCAGCACCTGGAGTTTTCATACTGCCGCGGACAGTCGGCAGGTGCCGACACCGATCACGCAGTGTAGAGTAGAAATCGGTAGGGCTTATATGTTCACGGGTAGGGTGCAGCACTAATTACAGCATTGTAATTCCGTACTGCCTATAGCTACAGGTCGTATATCATGTCGTTTCGCGCCGTCTTTCCGCTAGATATCAGCCCACTCTCCAATTGTAAAATAACTGAAATCTGCTGAATCTTTTTGACTCAGCACACCCTCACCCCAAAAGGGCAACATAGTTGCCCCAACGTTAAAGGCCAGGAGAGTACCCTGCAGTGTACCTCTCCTCAAAACAAACCGGTGGACGTCGTGGTTAGGTTGGCTCAGCAGAGATTGCTCTCAGGAGAACAGATTCTCAGAAGGAAAACGAAAGAGACGAAAGAAGATATGTATTATGTAAGTGTGCGGGTGCTGCACGCTGACCTGATCAGGGTCGGCATACAGCACAAGAGAGAGACAGCGAAAGACTAAAGAAAGATTTGGCCGGAGACTTCCGACCTCCTGAGGCTCGCCCCCTACGCCAGAACACGACATTCACCTTAAACAAGGACATCCGTCCTATCTTAACGGGGACTAACCCCCTTCGAACGTTTTCGATAGCCCTCGACAACGTTTCAGTTTGGAAATGTGGTTTATCACCATTTTTTGTTTGTCTCCCGGTACGCCCAGCCGGGCCGTCACCGGTGACGTGAATCCTAGGATACGGTATGGCCCCGACCAACGGTAGCATAGCTTCGCAGCACGTTTGTCAGCGGCTGAGCTGAGTGGGTGGCTTTGGCAATAGACCCAGTCACCAATCCGGAAGGGGTTTGGAATACGCCCCTGATTATAACGCCGACGGACCCGCTCGTGCGCTCGCAGCAAATTCTTCCGAGCCACCTTCCATCTCTCCGCAGTTTTATTATTGGGCTCCCGCGGCAGAAGATCTTCGATATCCCACAGGTTGGTCAACGGGAGTGCGGGCGAGAATCCAAACAGAATTTCAAAGGGCACGGCCTGATGACTATCGTGTCTGGCCGTGTTGAAAGCTAATTGTAACCACTTCAAATTCTGATCCCAGGTGGTTTGTTGCTCAGCATGATAAGCAGTCAAGGCGGACCGGAGATTCCGATTGAATCTCTCCGCATGGGACGGTTGTGGGTAATAAGGGGAAGTGGTTACGTGTTTGATGCCACTGGCGAAACACATACGCCTGAATTCACTCGAAATAAATTGCGGGCCATTGTCCGAAACAATGATGGTCGGAAGACCGAAATGCTGAAATACATGGTTCTGTAGAGCGTTGATGGTCAAACGAGTGGTTGCCTGCCGTAAGGGCAGTACCCAGGCAAACTTTGAAAAAGCATCTACACAAACAAGCAGGTAAGCATTACCTGACTTGCTACGGGGGAACGGCCCCACGTAGTCAATAAACAACTTTTCCATTGGTCTGCTCGCCACCTCAGATGATAACAACCCTAGTTTGGTGTTCTGGGCAGGCTTGCTCAAGCCACAAAGATGACAGCTCTTAACCCTTGTCGCGATGTCTCTATCCATGCCCTTCCAGATAAAATGTTTCCTAATACTGGAAATGGTCTTCGAAATTCCCTTGTGGCCTCCGACTGGGGAATCATGGTAATAGCTGAAGACCATGGGCACTAATTTGCTAGGCAGCACGATTTTAGGTGCTCGTCCTTTTCTCTCTCGACAACAGAGGACTCCCTTGGACAAGAAATAAGGGGCCTGTACGTTACCCTCCTTGATATTTTGGATGACTTGACCCAGCACTTCGTCGTTTAACTGATGGGGTAACACATCAGTGAAGGCTAATGGAAAATCTAGAAGAACGGAACAGGGTTGCTCAGCTTGGGCATCACTGGGTTGGGAAAACATTCAGGACAAGGCATCTGCAACCACATTCTGAGATCCCCTGATGTGTTGCACGGTGAACTTAAATGATGAGATTTTCACCACCCATCTACCAATTTTACCCAGTTGCCGGGGATGAGCCAGAAGCCATGAGAGAGCCTGATTGTCGGTCTCGAGCAGGAACTCAGCATGTTCCAGGAAACGCCTGAACTTGTCTAGAGTGTACACAACAGCTAAACACTCTAGCTCATAAACGGATGATTTACGTTCTTGCTGGGTCAACGTCCGGGAGATAAAAGCCACAGGCTGCCTAGCGTCGTCAATAACTTGGGAGAGAACCGCCCCGAGCGCAACCGAACTCGCATCCGTCTGCAGTATGAACGGCTTCGAAAAGTCGGGCATCCGCAACACCGGTGGGGAGATAATGGCTTCCTTTAATGTAGCGAAAGCCTTCTGTTGGTTTTCCCCCCATGTAAACTTTGCGCCCTTCTTTCTCAGTTCATTCAAGGGAGCGGCAATTTCAGCGATGTTCGGTATGAAACGCCGGAAAAAATTTATCATACCGACGAATCTCGCTATGCCCTTCGCATCCCTAGGGGGAGGAAAGTCACGGATGCCCTGTGTCCTCTCTGGGTCTACCGTCACGCCCTTGTGTGATACTAAATGGCCCAAGAAAGAAATACTCTCTTGGGCGAAACGAACCTTTTCGGGATTGACAGTGAGGCCAGCCTCTCTTAAGCGACCCAACACCTCTCTTAAATGCCCCAGATGATCTTCGAAAGTCTCGCTGTATACTAAAAGATCGTCGAGATAATTAAATACGAAACGGAATTTCACATCGTGAAAAACCGTATCGAGAAGGCGAGTAAGTGTCTGGGCCCCCACAGCCAAACCCATGGGAATCCTTGTGTACTGGTACAAATTCCAGGGTACACAAAAAGCCGTATATGGTCTACTTTCTTTGGCAAGAGGTATCTGATGATAGGCCGCGTTCAGATCGATAATAGTATAAAATCTGGCCCCACTGAACCAATCAAAGGCCGAATGTAAATCTGGGAGGGGAACAGAATCCACCTCTATATTGGCGTTCAACTTCCGGTAATCGATCACCATTCTTTGTTTGCCCCCAGGCTTTGGCACTAAAAATGCTGGACTGCCATAGCTGGAATGAGAAGGTTCAGTTACCCCTTGTTGCAACAATTCTTGAACCTTCTCTCGCAGAATGGTCATCTTTGGAGGAGCAAACTTGTAAGGGTGTGACCTTACTATTTTCGAATCGGTAAGTCGAATTTTGTATTCCAGCAGGTGTATGAGTCCCAAAGTAGGAGTTAACACCTCGGGAAATTCCTCACACAAATGATCTAAGGCCGTCTGCTGGGATGGAGTGAGATGATCTCGTGCAGAATCGGGACAAGCTACTTCTTGGACAAGACTGCTGTAATATATCGATTCTTATCGATAAACTTTAAATAATTTGTTAATAAATTTCCTATTTATGCAATTTGGGTTTAATTTTTCTTTAATATACTTAAAGAAGAAGTTAATCAAGGACTCAGACTAACCGAAAGGCGGTACATACGAAATAACGAACGCATCGAAGAAGAAGAAGAGAGCCGTCTATCTACTAGGACTGGAGTTAACCAGATTATCATAAAGTAATTTACAGAAAGTGACACTACTACACTTATAAACATAATACCATTGAAATATTAACCCCAAACAATAAACACGATTATTTTTTAAATATTAGTAAATAAAAACGACACAAAAATATTTTTTCAGAAGCAACAAAATTTTTTTTTTTGAAATAAAATTATTTTTTTTTATTTCAAATTTTCACAACATTATTACACAGATTTTATTTTGTAAACACAAGTACTGTTACAATATATAAAAAATATGCATAAAATTAATGGCTTGTATAAGTTAATGATTGATCTCCATTAAGTAGTGCTCAAGTTTCCAAAGTTTTAATATTATGATGTCCATAATTAAAACATCAGAGCAGGTTTAGTGTGTATGAGGGTACACCGTGGACAAAAATTTTCAACATTTCCTATTGAGCGTTGCTTAGAATAAAGCTGCGAATCTACAGTGTACGTTTCACAGAACAAACACGCGGAAAAGAAGGAGCGCTCCGAAGTCACTCATGGACCCTCAGCATCTTGCAGAGGGTTCATTCCCTAAAGACGAAAAGTCTGTCTATGAATCGTTCCTCTGTAAACACGTGCAGTTACACTGCCCAGCGATCCACAGGAAGCAAATCGCTATCCACGCTGGACACTTTTTCGGCTTGCACGCGTTATGTTGGTATGGGTTCGGCACTTTCCATTTAAAAAGCGTGCAAATGTAAGAAAATAAACATGAATGAGGCCAGAAATAACGCGAATTTTGTGTGTGTGTGTGTGTGTGTGTGTGTGCGTGTGTGTGTGTGTGTGTGTGTGTGTGCGTGTCTTCCCTGCCTTTTTATTGCGGTAGTCATAATAATAAAATGGAAACGTAAACAGTACATAACTGAGATATGCTTGCCTGCCACGCACGATATATTTTCTCTTATACATGATTTACATTAAAATGAAAAAATTATAATTTTATTGCCTGGCAACAAAATTATTTTATTTTTAACAATTACCATTGTTTGAAAAAGTTTAAATGAATTTTCAAGTACTTTACTCTTGTTAAAACGTAAAAGGTTGCAGGTAAACTACCCCTTCCCCTTAACCGATCTTCACCAAAATCAAAAGGCTTTGAGTCCTTTACAATTCAGTGACGTATCCAAAAAATTATTTGATTCTGTTTGAATTTGCGGCTGTTACCGTTTGCCATAGAAAATACCCTTGATAAAAAAATGTTGCAGGTAAACTACCCCTTCCCCTTAACCGATCTTCACCAAAAACAATAGGTCTTGAGTACTCTACAAATCAGGGCTGTATGCAAAAAATTATTTGTTTCTGTTTGAATTTGCGGCTGTTATCGTGTGCCATAGAAAATACCCTTGATAAAAAAACGTTGCAGGTAAACTACCCCTTCCCCTTAACCGATCTTCACCAAAAACAATAGGTCTTGAGTATTCTACAAATCAGGGCTGTATGCAAAAAATTATTTGATTCTGTTTGAATTTGCGGCTGTTATCGTTTGCCATAGAAAATACCCTTGTTAAAAAAACGTTGCAGGTAAACTACCCCTTTCCCTTAACCGATCTTCACCAAAAACAATAGGTCTTGAGAACTCTACAATTCAGGGCTGTATGCGAAACATTATTTGATTCTGTTTGACTTTGCGGCTGTTATCGTTTGCCAAAAAAAAATTTCCCTTGATAAAAAAAAATCGTTGCAGGTAAACTACCCCTTTCCCTCAACCGATCTTCACCAAAAACAATAGGTCGTGAGTACTCTGCAAATCAGAGCTGTACGCAAAAAATTATTTGATTATGTTTGAATTTGCGGCAGTTATCGTTTGCCATAGAAAAAAAATCTACAGACACACAGACAGACACATAGACAGACAGACAGACACACACACAGATACTTTTCGAAAAACGACTTTTTTTCATGTTTTGAGTGTAGTACAATCAGAGTCTGCAATAATCTCGAACACGATTTTTTTTGCCATCACCATCACCATCATCATCGCCATCACCGATAAAATATCGGTATGGAGAACCATACATGACTTCCATGTTCTAAGACTTATATTTAAAATCACTTTCGAAATGAAATATTTCCATAGAAACTACGTCTTTCTACTTATTGCTTCAGCATTAACCACAGTACTGTGATCATTAACGTATACCACCTCACGTTTTCGCACTCGATTTTTACCGATGATGGCAGTCGATGGCACTGCCGAAAAGTCTGGTTTTGTAGAAAACATTGGACTACGGCTAAAGAGCCCGGGAAGCAATTTTAACAAAAAACTACTTCTTTGTTGCCGATAACGTAGTACACATATAAAAAATTCTCCCCTCCACCTTTAACTATAATTTTTAATAATAGAAAATTACCCCCACCCTCTTCACCTAACCTCTTCATTTATAGATATTTCATCTACGTTTCTACAGTGGATTACTATGAGCTTCTTATCAGGATACTTTATTTATAAAAATTAAGTACTTTACTCTTGTTAAATCATAAAATGTTTGAGGTAAACTACCCCTTTCTCTTAACCGATCTTCTCCAAAATCAATAGACCTTCCGTCCTCTACAATTCAGGGAAGCATGCAAAAAATAGTTGATTCTGTTTGAATGTGCGGCAGTTATCATTCGTCATGGAAACATTTCTCTTGTTACAACATAAAATGTAGCTGGTAAACTACCCCTTTCCCTTAACCGATCTTCACCAAAATCAATAGACCTTGAGCTCTCTGCAACTCAGGAAAGGGTGCAAAAAATTATTTGATTCTCATTGAATTTTCAGTAGTTATCATACATCATAAAAAAAATTACCCTTTTTAAAACATAAAACGTTGCTGATAAACTACCCCTTCCCTTAACCGATCTACAACAAAATCAACAGACCTAGAGTTCTCTTTAGTTCAAAAAGGTATGCAAAAACCTAGTTGATTCTGTTTGCATTTTCGGCAGTTATCGTTCGTCATATAAAAAATTACCCTTGTTAAAACATAAAATGTTGCTGGTAAACTACCCCTTTCCGTAACCGATCTTCACCAACACCAATAGGTACTGAGAACTCTACAATACAGGGCTGTATGCAAAACATCATTTGATTCTCTTTGAATTTGCGGCTGTTATCGTTTACTATAGAAAAAAATTACCCTTGATAAAAAACCGTTGCAGGTAAACTACCCTTTCCCTTAACCGATCTTCACCAAAAACGATAGGTCTTTAGTAATCTACAATTCAGGCCTGTATGCAAACAATTATTTGATTCTGTGTGAATTTGCGGTTGTTATCGTTTGCCATAGAAAACACCGTTGATAAAACATAAAACGTTGCTGGTAAACTACCCTATTCCATTAACCAATCTTCACCAAAAAGAATAGGTCTTGCGAACTCTACAATTCAGGGCTGTATACAAAACATTAGTTGATTCTCTTTGAATTTACGGCAGTTATCGTTCGTCATAGAAAAAATACCCTTGTTAAAACATAAAATGTTGCAGGTAAACTACCCCTTTCCCTTAACCGATCTTCAACAAAATCAACAGACCTTGAGTTCTGTATAATTAAAAAAGGTATGCAGAAGAGTAGTTGATTCTGTTTTAATGTATGGCAGTTATCGTTCGTAAAAAAAAAAAATACCCTTGATAAAACATAAAATGTTGCTGGTAAACAACCCTATTCCCTTAACCGATCTTCACCAAAACCAACAGGTCTTGAAAACTCTACATTTCAGGGCTGTATGCAAAATATTATATGATTCTGTTTGAATTTGCGGCTGTTATCGTTTGCCATATAAAATACCCTTGATAAGACAAAAAATGTGACAGGTAAACTACCCCTTTCCCTTAACCGATCTTCACCAAAAACAATAGATCTTTAGTACTCAACAAAACAGGGCTGTATGCAAAAACGTATTTGATTCTGTTTGAATTTGCGGCTCTTATCATTTGCCATAGAAAATACCCTTTTAAAACATAAAACGTTGCAGGTAAACTACCCCTTTCCCTTAACCGATCTTCACCAACGCCAATAGCTATTGAAAACTCTACAATACAGGGCTGTATGCAAAACATCATTTATTCTGTTTGAATTTGCGGCTGTTATCATTTACCATAGAAAAAATTACCCTTGATAAAAAACCGTTGCAGGTAAACTACCCCTTCCCTTAACCGATCTTCACCAAAAACGATAGGTCTTGAGAACTCTACAATTCAGGGCAGTATGCAAAACATTATTTGATTATGTTTGAATTTGCGGCTGTTATCATTTGCCATAAAAAATACCCTTGTTAAAACATAAAACGTTGCAGGTAAACTACCCCTTCCCCTTAACCTATCTTTACCAAAATCAACAGATCTTGAGAACTCTACAATTCAGGGCTGTATGCGAAACATTATTTGATTCTGTTTGAATTTGCGGCTGTTATCGTTTGCCAAACAAACAAAATTACCCTTGATAAAAAAAAAACCGTTGCAGGTAAACTACCCCTTTCCCTCAACCGATCTTCACCAAAAATAATAGGTCGCGAGTACTCTACAAATCAGGCCTGTATGCAAAAAATTATTTGATTCTGTTTGAATTTGCGGCTGTTATCATTTGCCATAGAAAAAAAATCTACAGACACGCACACAGACACTTTTCGAAAAACGACTTTTTTTCATGTTTTGAGTGTAGTACAATCAGAATCTGCAATAATCTCGAACACGATTTTTTTTGCCATCACCATACTTCCATTTCCTTAAGGAACATGGAAGTAAATATCGGTATGGAGAACCATACATGACTTCCATATTCTAAGACTTATAATCTGAAATATGCTTGCCTGCCAAGCACGATATATTTTCTAATATATACATAATTTACATTAAAATGAAAAAATTATAATTTTATTGCCTGGCAACAAAATTATTTTATTTTTAACAATTACCATTGTTTGAAAAAGTTTAAATGAATTTTCAAGTACTTTACTCTTGTTAAAACGTAAAAGGTTGCAGGTAAACTACCCCTTCCCCTTAACCGATCTTCACCAAAATCTAATAGCCTTGAGTCCTCTACAATTCACTTATGTATGCAAAAAATTATTTGATTCTGTTTGAATTTGCGGCAGTTATCGTTTGCCATAGAAAATACGCTTTATAACAAACGTTGCTGGTAAACTACCCCTTCCCCTCAACCGATCTTCACCAAAAACAAAGGGTCTTGAGTACTCTACAAACCAGGGCTCTATGGAGAAAATTATTTGATTATGTTTGAATTTGCGGCTGTTATCGTTTGCCATAAAAAATAACCTTGTTAAAAAAACGTTGTAGGTAAACTACCCCTTTCCCTTAACCGATCTTCACCAAAAACAATAGGTCTTGAGAACTTTACAATTTAGGGCTGTATGCAAATAATCTTTTGATTCTGTTTGAATTTACGGCTGTTATCGTTTGCCATAGGAAATACCCTTGTTAAAACATAAAACGTTACAGGTAAACTACCCCTTTCCCTTAACCGATCTTCACCAAAATCAACAGATCTTGAGAACTCTACAATTCAGTCCTGTATGCGAAACATTATTTGATTCTGTTTGAATTTGCGGCTGTTATCGTTTGCCAAACAAACAAAATTACCCTTGCTAAAAAAAAACTGTTCCTGGTAAACTACCCCTTTCCCTCAACCGATCTTCACCAAAAACAATAGGTCGCGAGTACTCTGCAAATCAGGGCTGCATGCAAAACATTATTTGATTCAGTTTGAATTTGCGGCAGTTATCGTTTGCCATAGAAAAAAAATCTACAGACAGACAGACAGACAGACACACAGACACTTTTCGGAAAACGACTTTTTTTCATGTTTTGAGTGTAGTAGAATCAGAATCTGCAATAATCTCGAACACGATTTTTTTGCCGTCACCATACTTCCATTCCTTAAGGAATATGGAAGTAAATATCGGTATGGAGAACCATACATGACTTCCATATTCTAAGATTTATATTTAAAATCATTTTCACCCAAACAGCCAGGCTGTGTCTTACCTGCCTTTTTATTGCTGTATTAAATGAAAAATATTATATTACATTAAAATGAAAAAATTATAATTTTATTGCCTGGCAACAAAATTATTTTATTTTTAACAATTACCATTGTTTCAAAAAGTTTAAATAAATTTTCAAGTACTCTACTCTTGTTAAAACGTAAAAGGTTGCAGGTAAACTACCCCTTCCCCTTAACCGATCTTCACCAAAAACAATAGGTCTTGAGTACTCTACAAATCAGGGCTGTATGCAAAACATTATTTGATTCTGTTTGAATTTGCGGCTGTTATCGTTTGCCATAGAAAATACCCTTGTTAAAAAAACGTTGCAGGTAAACTACCCCTTTCCCTCAACCGATCTTCACCAAAAACGATAGGTCTTGAGAACTCTACAATTTAGGGCTGTATGCAAATAATCTTTTGATTCTGTTTGAATTTGCGGCTGTTATCGTTTGCCATAGGAAATACCCTTGTTAAAACATAAAACGTTACAGGTAAACTACCCCTTTCCCTTAACCGATCTTCACCAAAATCAACAGATCTTGAGAACTCTACAATTCAGGGCTGTATGCGAAACATTATTTGATTCTGTTTGAATTTGCGGCTGTTATCGTTTGCCAAACAAACAAAATTACCCTTGCTAAAAAAAAAACCGTTGCTGGTAAACTACCCCTTTCCCGCAACCGATCTTCACCAAAAACAATAGATCGCGAGTACTCTGCAAATCAGGGCTGCATGCAAAAAATTATTTGATTCTGTTTGAATTTGCGGCAGTTATCGTTTGCCATAGAAAAAAAATCTACAGACAGATAGACACACAGACAGACAGACACACACACAGACACTTTTCGGAAAACGACTTTTTTTCATGTTTTGAGTGTAGTACAATCAGAATCTGCAATAATCTCGAACACGATTTTTTTTGCCATCACCATACTTCCATTCCTTAAGGAATATGGAAGTAAAAAAGTTTAAATAAATTTTCAAGTACTTTACTCTTGTTAAAACGTAAAAGGTTGCAGGTAAACTACCCCTTCCCCTTAACCGATCTTCACCAAAATCGAAAGTCATTGAGACCTCTACAATTCAGGGACGTATGCAAAACATTATTATTTGATTCTGTTTGAATTTGCGGCTGTTATCGTTTGCCATAGAAAATACGCTTGATAAAAAAACGTTGCAGGTAAACTACCCCTTCCCCTTAACCGATCTTCACCAAAAACAATAGGTCTTGAGTACTCTACAAATCAGGGCTGTATGCAAAACATTATTTGATTCTGTTTGAATTTGCGGCTGTTATCGTTTGCCATAGGAAATACCCTTGTTAAAACATAAAACGTTACAGGTAAACTACCCCTTTCCCTTAACCGATCTTCACCAAAAACAATAGGTCTTGAGTACTCTACAAATCAGGGCTGTATGCAAAACATTATTTGATTCTGTTTGAATTTGCGGCTGTTATCGTTTGCCATAGAAAATACCCTTGTTAAAAAAACGTTGCAGGTAAACTACCCCTTTCCCTCAACCGAACTTCACCAAAAACAATAGGTCTTGAGAACTCTACAATTTAGGGCTGTATGCAAATAATCTTTTGATTCTGTTTGAATTTGCGGCTGTTATCGTTTGCCATAGGAAATACCCTTGTTAAAACATAAAACGTTACAGGTAAACTACCCCTTTCCCTTAACCGATCTTCACCAAAATCATCAGATCTTGAGAACTCTACAACTCAGGGCTGTATGCGAAACATTATTTGATTCTGTTTGAATTTGCGGCTGTTATCGTTTGCCGAACAAACAAAATTACCCTTGCTAAAAAAAAACCGTTGCAGGTAAACTACCCCTTTCCCTCAACCGATCTTCACCAAAAACAATAGGTCGCGAGTACTCTGCAAATCAGGGCTGCATGCAAAAAATTATTTGATTCTGTTTGAATTTGCGGCAGTTATCGTTTGCCATAGAAAAAAATCTACAGACAGACACACACACAGACAGACACACAGACACTTTTCGGAAAACGACTTTCGACTTTTTTTCATGTTTTGAGTGTAGTAGAATCAGAATCTGCAATATTCTCGAACACGATTTTTTTTGCCATCACCATACTTCCATTCCTTAAGGAATATGGAAGTAAAAAGGGATGAGACTCTCAGGTATCAAACATTTTAGGACAGTAGTATACTATGAAGCATATATCTAGAAAAAATTAAAGGTAAGTCTTAGTTTTTCTTTAAAATTTTTAATTTCAAAAATGACAATTTGCGTTTTTAAACGTTAACTTTCAACAATTGTTTTAAGGTAATTAGTAGTGCAGTAGGTTTACATGTGTACTGGCCATAAAATGTTGTACATTTAATTCTCTTTAAAATGGTTTTTTGTTTGAAATCAATATCTTCAAAAATAAAGGAGCTACAGAGTTTACCGCAAACCTTTGTAAAGTGCAAAATAGGCTAATGCACCTATACAAAATGGCCGCTCAAAGAGAAAAACTGAACATCTAAAAAATGAATGAATGCTTGTTTTCTACTCTCTGAATATAGTACAACTTTGTGTAAAAAAATTAAAAAATAATAAATTTTGTCAGCAACCTTTTAATCTGAAATGGGTGATTTCAAATGGATTGACCCCTTAATAATGATATATGCATTAAATAGAAAACATTGTTCTTAAGCAGACGTTATTTTTGTGCTAACTTGCGTGTGATATAGATTTAGTCTTACAACTACCAGTGTATTTTAATTTGTTTCAGGTATTAACAAGAGCAATTTATCCATCATAGGACAAATGGAAGAGATTAAATTTGAGGACAAGGTATACATTTTAAATGTAAAAACCACAGTTTTTACTATTAATATATGATTAACTTGTTACACATGTCATATACACTTACCTTATACACCCACTTCTCAAGTGGAATTGTCCACTCCACAAATCTTCCTGATATTCTAATCTCTCTCTCTCTCTCTCTCTCTCTCTCTCTCTCTCTCTCTCTCTCTCTCCTCTCTCTCTCTCTCTCTCTCCTCTCTCTCTCTCTCTCTCTCTCTCTCTCCCCCCCCCCTTGAAAAAATCTTTTTATAATAATTACTGTACTCCACAAATTTTGGAACCAGAATTTTGTAAAAAAAGACTTCTATGTGTTTTTATTGTACAGTATATTGTAGTATATTAGTGTATATATTTTTGAATATATAATTTTTTACATGATTAAAAATCATTGGGTAATATTTTTGAATGATTAAGTACTTAATGTGTTACAGCATAAGACACTTTTAGTAAGTGTCTTATGTAGTTTTATCCCCAGAAATTTCCCCCACCACCAATTCCTTTCTGGGATAGGTTGTAGCCTGGATTCCTGTGGTGGCAAGCGGGAGGAAATATGTTGGGGGAGTCCAAAATTCGCCATTTGTTAGCCACTGTTATTATAATAAACCATTGGTGATACATTTGTATCCTTCAGAATTTATATACATGAGTCAGTAAACTCAGTCACCCTCCATGCTAAGCCACTGCTCTCTAGATTACTTATGAATAACAGTCAATCAGGCACACAGTAGGCACGGTGCTTTTAACTGTAAAATTAACAAACTATTAATAGAAAAAGTTTGTAACTAATTTTGTTTACTTTACAGTAGAGAAACTAATCACATTTGACTTATTCAAATATCGTACTTGCCTTTTACCTATCTTACTTCAATATCATTCAAATTCATATTACCTGATCATAACTGATAAACTTTAGTGTAACAATATATTATTAAAATCTGTTTGAAACATGGTGTTTCTCAGATAAGATTATTTATCCTTTCATGTACCTTTCAGGTATATACTAGGGCAATTTGAAATGTTTATGACGTGATAACGAAAGACTTTTTCTTTCTGGAATCATTTTTATAGTTCAACATAGTCTCCATGTAATTCAATATACTTGGTCCAGCGATGCCTGCAGTGCTTATATCCGATCACAGAAGTTTGAATTGTTCTAGGTCCTCAAAACAACGTTAACTGCCGCCCTCCCCCCATTGAAGTTTTGACATTTGTGGAGTAGTTAAAAGTGAGATGGAGCTAAATCAGGCAAATAAGGCTGATACTACAGCAGTTCATACTTCAACCTCGGGCAATTTTTGCCATAAAAACAATGCTTGCATGAAGTCTTGCATTATCTTACTGCTATTTCTGTACCTTAACCCAATATTTATTCACAAATATTTGCATTTATTTGGTGTAAAAGATTAGCATGGTGCCTCTTCATCATTTGACTTTCATCATTATTTCAATTTCCAGCAGATGAAATTGTTTTTTGCCTTTTTTGGAAACAGAGAACCACTGTACATACATTGTTTTGACTGGTGTTTTGTTTTGGAATGAAATGATGGACCCAGTTTGTATTACCCATTACAAGTCTACAAATAAACTGTAGTAAATGATCACCCAACGTACCTTTCTCTCTCTATGGCGCTACAGCCAAATCGGGCCCTGGCCTCCACCAATCTCCGCCTCCAGTCACACTCCAACACCCTCCTCCAGTTTCTTACACCCCATGTGATGCTGCATGACGTTAGACCTTCCCTTTTTTCAACAGCGCACGCAAGAAATGACTTTGAGAGATGACTTTGTTTACACAACTGTTTGTTATTAACAACACAGCAGACCAACTAGATGCCTTTACATCTATTCATGGGGCAAATGGAGTGTCATAGTCCAGTGAAAAACAGAAATGCAAAAATACTCTAGATTGTAGACCACAATCTTTTGAAATTCCCCTTATATGAAGATCACTAGATGCAGAAGTTTCTGACTGGAAAAGGCAATAATGAAAGGTTTAAGATTACACCGTTAACTATCTCTCTTTGATCGTAACATGTACTTGCTTGAATGTGGTCTTAAGCTCTTCGTATCATCCATGCTCGTCTTCTGTCTGTAGTGCTTACAGTGTCCCTTAATGTGAACAGTCAACTCCAGTCTCTGCCTTCCTCTATGGTACTTACCATTCACTGGGCTCCATCACCAAAATCAGTACTCCTGGCTGTCTCAACTAGTGATCCACCACTCCATGGTCTTGTATTCACAAACATGCTCCATTCTCCCATTGTTTCCCAAACCTGTTAATTTTTAAGTTAGTTAAGTTACTCTTGTCCATCCTGTATTGTTGTTAATATTCTTCAGCACATGTTAGCATTATAGGAGCACAATTCAAATGCTTCTGTGGTTCTTTCTTTCACCCTTTCCAAATTATCTAGATTCCATATCCAGCTTGTGTAGTGCGATGCTGCAGACATGTAACTTGATGAATTTCTTCCTAATTCCTAGCCCAGTATTTGACAACAGCAAATTAGTTTCTCTCCATTTGGCATGTGCTGCGACATCGATTCCTCCAAGTTACCAAGTTTAATATTTACAGAATCATCTACTTTTGTTTCCAACTTCTGTTCTTGTAATCATTTGTCTCTCAAAATTAAATGCTGTTTATAAATTTACCTTGTTTTCTTACAAATAGAAGCCATATTACCAGTAAATCTTAACATTTTTATACACTCTTTCATGAGGTGTTATTCCAATATTAAAAGTTTTTTATTATTTCCTTTACAGCTATGTCAAAAGGATTCTCCTGTAATGTTAATAAATTTGTATAACTGTAAATAGCGTAGACTCCTAAGCTGCTTCGGTGGTACACTGGGAGCATTATTATTATTATAACTGTAAATTTTAATTCTTTTCTATTTTTAGGATGTTCTAACAGATCCTATAAAGAAAGAAGTGGGTGTAGAAGAAAAAGAGACTAAACAGGTAAAATATGCACAAACCTGATTATGTAACCCACAGCTAATGTGTTATATTGTTCAATGCCTTTACCACTTGAGAGTAGGATTACATTCATTTGTAGATATTTAATTTAAATATCAACAGAATACCAGTCTCACAGTATTGTAAATGAAAAAACCAGATGTGATTAAGTAAGTAAAATCACACACCGACACACACATGTGCAGAGTGCAGATATTTATTAGAAAAATTTATGGATAATTCTATTTATTTCATATTTGTTTTTATCATGTTATTATGTACTCTGTAAGTCACGGAGAAGACAAATTTAATTTTTTAATTTGCAGTATATATTGCCGCTTGTAAATTCTATCATAAAAGAAGAAGTAGGCCTATGTGTAAAAGAACAATCTGTAAAAGAAGAACTGTGTGTTACAAGAAGAACTATGTTTAAAAGAAGTACTCCATGACAGAACAGAAGGACAGTATTATTGATCAGGTATAGTACACAAGTATACATTTGTTTGTTACAATAAGCATTTAGTGTTATTGTGCAATGAACAACATTATTATTTGATAAAATTATTGATTAAATCTGTTGGAGACTCTTGGTATCCCATGGGAATCATTATTATGTGTTCTTTCCTTAGTTCACATGATTCAGCCAAAACATTTTGTATCAGTCACCATTTTGTAAGTTACATAAGGTTGGCATTTTGTAAACCCATTCATGTTGCTGGCAGCCAACACTAAAGTGAGCACCTTATGACCACGAATTATTAAGTGTTTATCATCTTGCTAAATTGGTACATTGCTATGTGCAGCTCTTCTGAACATCTCTGTCCTTTAGACAAATTGCCTTTGTACTAACACTCTAATTGTATTATACTGGATAAATACTGTGCCCTACAGACTTGAAATTTTGTAAGCAACTGGGTGGCTGCCATTAGTGAATTGATGACCCTGCCATCTTGGCAACACACTCCTTCCAGTCCAGTTGGCAAGACCAGTCCAGTTGGGCATCATCCTTCTCTGCTGTCAGGCAAATTTACTGGCAAACTAAAACTCAGATCTGACCTGTCAGTCTTGTGCGTCTGCCTTTTGTGCAGACATTTCCACCTGGCCTTCAATTTGGTGGGAGTCTTTAGTTAGTTATGTAAAATGTCTCAAGTTATGATTGGGGACTGTACTGTCATCACTTGCCCTCAGCAGTTGGATTTAAATACAAATGCCAGTATGTTGAGGCTTGTTACTTCTCTACAGAACTCTGAGACATTGTTGGCTGGTTGTACAGTTTGCCCAAGAATCAAATTGGATTGCACCTATTGTCGACGAGTTCAGTTTAACAAGATGTCTTTGTCAAAATAGTAATAGGACTGCACATAGTCCAGTTTTTACTGCCTAAGGATTGTTGATTTGTGATACTAAGTAGGCATAGTCATACTCCAGCGCTGCAATTATGTCCTTTGACAGGGTACTTACCTTCTGACCACTCATCCCTCACTTCCATTTGTCAGTGTACCTTTGTGACCTTATTGCTTGAAGGTATATGTCCATATGTGTGTCTGCCATAACCACTGTGGAGATGTAATGTTTTCCTTTAATTGTGGTTTTTTGTATTCTATGTTTTATTTGGGTCAGTTGGAGTATTTGATTTTTTTTGACTAGTGATTATTTTTTCTTGTTGTTGACATTGTTTATTTTATTTTGTATTGTGTTACAGTAAATTAGCCATCTGGGTTTTGGCCAATTGGAGGGGCTTGTTCGCTATTTTGGATCACATAAAATTTGGATGTAATCAATACCGATTGTGAAGTCAAAGATCGTTTTGTATATTGTTGTATATCAGTAGCTTCTGTCTTATTCTCAGAGCATTGTCGGTTATGATTCAAGTCATGTTTGAGCAGTCAGTCATTTTAGTGATAACTGTACAATGCAAGTAAACCCTACTACATACAGTTAGTTTTAAGTAAAGGTATTGGGAAAAAAACACATTAAAATATTTGATTTCCTCGACATTATTATGTTAATAATTGTTATTGTATCTTTGTGATACTGAAGATATGTAAAATGGAAATTTAACTGTTGTTTTGTTTGAGAATATTTAAAAATAGTGAAAAAATGTTATAATTAAGAAAATTTAAGGATATGCAAGAAGTATTAAAATTACATTGATAATGTATTGGGCTGATCATATACAAATACTCTGTGTGTGTGAACAAAATTAATTCACTATATATAATACTAATGACATGGATCACAAATTATTATTGATCAAATGTTAAATTTTTACTTGACAGTCTAAACTTGGTCATTTACCAACAGAGAAATATGAAACCGTTCACTTCTTATATACCCGTTTTACCGGAACCTATCTAGCCCCCGCCCCCTGACAAAGTAACGTCGTACTTAGCTCCACCCATAGTGGGGTTGTCTTACATTACACATTTCGTAGCCGTTACATTTTACATTTAACTTACTCTTTTTTGTTTGTCTAATAAGCTGCTAAATATTTCTTCATTTTCAAATGTGGTTTTTATATTCATAAGTCGTTTTCCATCTTTAGTTCTTATTTTTTAATATTTCCACTTCTTCTTTTAATTTCTTTCTCTTTCTTTACTCATCACTTTTATTATCTTATAATTTACGACTGGGGGTCTATGAATTTATGTCCTTCTTCTATAAAATGCCTAGCGTATAATGAATTCGTCATAACTCTCCTTCACCCCTCCTATGTTCTTTAAATCTCTTTCAAATTGACGACCCCGTTTCGCCCAGATACACTTTCTCACATTCCCCACAACTGAGCATATATACTCCACTTTTCTTCAATATGTCTTCTTCTTCAAAATTCGTAGTTTTTATTATATCAAACATGGTTTTCGATTTTTTAACCGCTACCTCTATATTATATATTCTAAAACACTTTTGTATCTTTCTTGTGTTATAACCTATATAAGATATGGATCCCTTATACTCCTTCTTTTCTTTACTATTCTCATTTTTTGTTTCTTCTCTTCGTTTTATATTATTAAATATTTTATCTACTACATTCGTATTATACTTGTGTTTTTTACAATTATTTTTATTCTTTCTATTTCTTTCTTTCTGTTTTCCTCATCTTCTATACAACTGTTTATTCTATGGACAGAAATTATTTATCGCTGCCATTTTGTACTGTATTGGATGGGTATGAATCATTTGGTATTATAACATCCATATATGTGCTTTTCCTATAAATGTCAAATTTTCTTTTGTTATTCTTATGTTTAAATCTAGGACATTTATTTACTTGTTTCCTACTTCCATTTTAAATTTTATACTCTTTTCTAATTTAACCTCTTCAAAAAATACCTTATTTTATTTTCAAAGTAATTCCATTGTAAATTTCTGCCATTATCGGTGACATTGATGAACCCATTGGTAGTCCCTTCTTCTGAATATAAAACTTATTATTAAACCTAAAGTAATTTTGCTTCAAACACTCTTGTATTACTTTTATTAATTCTTCTTTCTTTTCGTATATCCATTCAATTTGTTCTTTTTCAATTAGTTTTTTCAAACGGGATGTTTGTAACTTATGTTCTACATGAAGCGATATTAACCTTGAACTTTCTTTTACTTGCACTTCTTCTTTCAGTGTTTCTATTGTAACGAGACCTTAAAGCCCACCTATGAATATTTTGGGGAACATAAACAAAGAAATTATAATGGTAAATTTTATTTGGGAACAAGAAATGACGTATTCAGTATGAGTGAATTCGTGTCAAGGTCAACAGCAAAACGACAGAGTAGCAGCTATTTTTAGCCGAACGAACTTTGACCTATGTAAACGGCGAGCAAAACATCTGACGTCAGAGCCGATCCCAGCGATCCGTCTCCGCTGGATTGTCGATCCAAATTAAACACCCGTCAAAATTGGTGTTGAAACACAAAAAGAACAGTGAAACCAGACCACGTGATAGTTCTCCAAATTAAGAATCGTCATCTTTTCGAAGTCCCGGTCGACCATCTTCCTTCGTGCTGTACAGCCGTAAAGCGCCCGCACATCACCAAATGTGAATTTTTACATACTAAAATCTAAAAAACAGTATTTTGATTCGCAAAATAAATACAGTGACAAATTGAATCAAAATGACAGTTCGGCGGTAAAATAAAAAGGTGAAAACGAGGAGGCATCTAGGTTGTGCGCGTGCACGAGGAGACATACCATGGACGCACCTTACGGACATGAAAGGGAAGTAAATCATACTAGAATCAATAAAAAATGGCAATTTTACAAAATACATAAAATGAGCTCAAAAAGGGGGATATAAAAAATGTACCGTATGAAAGTGTGTGTGGTTGTGTGAATAAAGAATATATATAAGAAGTGCTGGGTTTGCGATCAAATATATATATTGTATGTAACGAGTCGTCCGTCTTTACTTAAGCCCCCGCGATGGAAGCTACTTTGTAACGATAACGAAATCCCCCTCTTTATGATGTGATATAATTATAGACTTATGGCTTAATTATCGATTGTTGTTTAATGGATTCTCGTGTATTACATGCAGTAATTATCTTTTATGATAATTGATAATTATGATTTATTTAATTATAGTGTGATAATTTATTATGGATAAAATAATAATTTGCGGGTCTGTTAATGAATGTAATGGTAGCGTCAAACTTGAAGTAGAACTCCTCTTCTGTGAAAAAATGTCGTCAGCGTAAGTCAAAGTCAAGTATTGTCTGGACAAATGAATTAATATAAAGAACACTTTTCACGTACCTGGTTGTCGTACTCGATGTTCAGACGTTCACCACCACTGAATAAACTGTCAAGGTTATTTTGACCAGTTTATATTTTATAATCAAGGTTTTGTAGCACCTTGAAGGTTATGTGGGCGCCATATGGGTTTTCTTCGAGAAAAGTTCCCATAAAAACAAATTTCTAAATTTAAAATTGTATATGTTCACTTTTTCTGTTGTTTAAATGCTTATGGCATTTAAAAGAATTCAAACAGTGTATTGAAAAATTTCTGTTTCCAATGTACCTCAGTGTATGCTATGCTGAGGTTTACTTATCTAAATTGAAATAATTGAACACAAAGGTTATGCTGTATAACATTATGGGTTTATTATACCCTCAAAAGTCAAATTGAATAAAAATACATTTACAATAATACAGTTCGGATTTTAAAGTATCCGTCTGCTATCTGGTCTAGCTCAGTTAAGAACAATCTAAAAAAAAATTATGTTTATTAACAAAATTTAATATTATTTAACTAGATACCTCAAGGGTAAGTTCTTGTAAATACAAAATAGAACGTTATTAATTGCTTTGATAGATATTACTATGATAGTAATTCATTTTTTGGCTTCTTTAAACTTGCAATTATATTTTAGGTTAACGATAATTTCGTCTGCTGAGATCCTAATTAATATTATAATAATTAATCCTAACACATAAATTCTTACGTCGGATTATTAAAATCCTCTAAATAAATGAATACAGTGTTCGTTATTAATTGTTTGATTGTTTTTGCGTCAGTACAAATGTGTTATAGTAACAATCAGTGAAAGGCAGATAAACAATAAAATTGATCACTGTACTACCTTGCTTTTTAATCTTATAGATTAAAAATAAACACTTTAACGATCGGATTATATTGATCGCTAATACACTGCACTTTAATCGCACTTGGAACGAGAAATGACCCTCTTCTTACTGATACTGGGTCGTTTACTTTACAGGTTAAGTTAAATTTTCTCGTTCTGAATACACGCACTGTCTAAAAAGGTTCAGTACTAATTTTCGATGCACTCTTGTACGATGAATCGTCCTTTTAATAATTATTTTAATAAAATTTGAAGTATTTACTACTATTGTGTTGTAGTAGATTAATAAAATATAAAACAACGCCGAGCCGCAACTGCTTAGCTCGTGATGAAGGAAGCGAATGCAAAATTTGTAGCGTCTCTCTGATTATATACCCCTGTCTTAGATCGCCGTTAGGGACAAATCTCGCTGAGTAAACTCTTTTGTGATTGGTACAAATTTCCGTTACAGTGACGTAATGTTTTTGTTAGCCGCCACCGGCGCGCTTTCGTACCCAGACTGTCGTTATTGTTCGTATTCACTGACAATTTCTTAAATCTGGTTAAAAAATGATGCTAACACTCACTATTAAATTATTATACTTCCAATCTCTAAGTTATTATCATCAAATTAAAGCTTATGTTCTACTCTTTAATTTGATGTGGCTTAATGCTGGTTTGAACCTAGCTTTCACTGTCAGTACATGAAAATAGTGTTTTAAAACATGGTTTCTTATTGTTGTCTGCTAATAATGCAAAATGCGACTATTTTCCTATCTTTTACATTTGGTTAATTATATCTGTGTTCTCTTTTGAACGATATTACATGAATAAAATACATATATTATTACAATTAAAAGCTGTTTACAGCTGAACGATATTAAATCTTAGTCTAATTATGATAATACGTTATTCTGACAATTCCTTACTCTCTAAATACATTTTTACTTGGCCTACTCATTTTAAAGGTATACAATATTAATGGAGTGGTGGTATTTCACACCTCATTCGTTATATTTACTATTCTGTAAATTTAATGTTCATTAGGGGTCCTGTTTCCCTATTAACTTACTGACATAGATTCGTTTATGCAGGGTCTAGATACAATTATGGTACCAGGTTTATTCCCTGTTAATTATTACTTCTAATCACATCTCCTTTAATTAGGAAGTTGCTTGTACACATAAGGCTTCCGTTTACATTTATCTTTATTCTATAATGTTACATCTGGGTTGGTAAAGCTAGCTTTTTATAGCTTTGTGGCTACAGCTAGTATGGTAATAGTCTTTGTTATTTATATCATAGTTCTTCTAATTTCAGCAAGAATGCTGTTATTGTTATTGCTTTATTACAGTCATTGGTCATTTAGTTTATTTTTACATGACTCTACACATTAATGTCATGATCTGGCTCGCTTGACAGCTTATTTGTGAACCTTGCATGTCCATTAGTCATGGTCAGTCATTGTTTTTAAGTTGTAGTGTCATGCAGTGTATTCATCACTCCTTCTTGGGATCCTTCCTCTTCTTTCTTCTATGCTGGTCCCTTCTCTTCTTTGTTACATTCATTAAAATGATTCACTTTATAACTTTAGTGTCATAATTTACCCTTCTGGTGTGTGTTTTGGTTATGTAACATTTTGTGGTGTTACATATACTCCCCTCTCAAAATGGATAATTTGAGAAAAGTTTTATAGTTTGAAGAAATTATCACTTTATTCTGTTTAATCATAATATTACTGCTTCTCTCTGCATTAAGTTCAATAGTCTGTTGGTGTGTTGATCTAGACTGAGTTCTCTGCTAGTATTATTTTCAGCTTACTAGTATTGTTCAAGTTTTTTATACTCTTAGTCATTTAGTTATATCATATCTTAGTTCTTAAATTAACAATTTCCCTGTTTTTTCAATAATACAGTTTTCTTTACATTATACACATTGTGATTCTTGTGACAAACTCCTTTGTTCTTTCATTTACCTCACAGTGGTTTATTTAATCCTCGACATATTACAATTCCCTAACATTTATAGCGGGTTCGGAGTCAGAGGGGCTCTATTTGGCATCCATTCTCCGCCGTTCCTCAACTATACACCCACAGAATCAGAGGAATCTTCATCTCTGTCTGGGACAATAAAAAGTTGCACATAACAACAGTTGCACTATCACAACACATAAAACATAATATATCATTTATTTTCTATATAAGACATCATATTCAATAGAATACTCAAAGGATTAGAGGTTTCATTATTATCACTGTTCATGCTTTGTCATTTTATCTAACATATTTCTCTTCACAGGTCATTATTTTATAACTTGACATATTTATTATCAGCTTTGCTGCTATTCTTCAATACTAGTTTGTATGTGGTTTTGGTTGTTTCAATGTTTTTAATTTACACACTTAATTCGTCACTATAATTATGCAGTTGGTTTTTAAATTCTTCTTTAGTTTCACTATAGTTGACTCTTAACACTGTTTATACACTGGGTTTTTAACACTTTGTTCGTTATCTTCTTGGGTTATCAGGGGTTTACAATATTCATTTAATAAACATTCAGTTGTATACAATATTTGATAAACATTCTTTGTTATATACAATATTCGTTTGATAAGCATACTTCTTTATAATTAGATTTTTTTTTCTTATTGTTGTAGACAATATTCATTTGATAAACATTTTCCTTTTCTTTTCTTTCCTTTATAATAGCCTTCTCTTGTATTACTCGCTTTGGTGGTTTGCTCCTCTTCTCCTTCAAGTGATAGATATTTTAAAACACTTATTCTGGATGATAATTTCATTTGTTGAAATTAATGTTGGAGTATTATAGTATATTAGGTTTATTCAATAGTGGTTTACTTCACAGTTGTGGATTTATTATTTAATTATCTCTTCCATTCCTTATAATAGCCTTCTCTTGTATTACTCGCTTTGGTGGTTTGCTCCTCTACTCCTTCAAGTGATAGATATTTTAAATCACTTATTCTGGACGATCCCACTATTATGTTTTTACCGTGGTGGATTCTGTCGGTTAAACTCATCAACAAATCTCGCTATGGAATTGCCCCATTGTGGATCAGTCCCATACATTTCAATGTTGTCGTATGAATAGTCTCTTTCGTTCTCATTACTAGGTTCTTGACTGTTCTCTGCCCTGATATGGTTTATCCGAGCTGTTCGGGGTCCTCCGTCGTTACTTGCTTGGTTATGCAGTATTGAAAAGCCAGGCCTGTCACAGACTGTTACCCAATTCTCATTGTCATTATTATTCGTGATGTCTGTTTGTGATCTGGTATCGGGTCTCCTAGGGTTGGGTTGGTTACGGGCGTGTATGAAGTTTACTTGGGGTCGGTAATTGTTATTTCGGCTGTCGCCTTCGATACTTCTGCTCCTTCGTTGCCCGCCCCTTAAATTTCTCCTGTCTCCGTCCTGGTACTCCTCATTATCGTGTCCGTTGAAGCTACGGCGCCTTTTGGGTAGTACCGCCTTCTTCCCTGCTCATTGTTAGCCTGGACATAATTGGCCCTCCTGTATTGCTGTGGTTGGTTGTTTTCACCTTGGTTCTGGGGTCGGTTGGGGTTGTTGTTATTGTTATTTTGCGGCCGTCTCGTATTATTGTTATTATTGCCGGTGTAATTATTATTATTACCCTGATTATTTGGCCGATAATTGTTCTCATTATTTTGATTTGCATTATTATTATTATAATGATTGTAGTTACTTCGATAATTCCGGAAGTTAGGGTTATTATTATTATTTTGGCTATTATTCCTGTGTTGGAAGTTATCATTCCTTTTGCGGCTCCTTTTATAGTAGCCCTCGTGTTCGTTATCCTCAAGCAGTGCTGCCATGGCTTGGACAGTTTTTATCTGCCCCCATTGTCGTGATCTTGCTACTCCCTCCTCATAATGATAAGCGAGCTTGGTGACCAGGCACTCCTCTGGTATCCTTGGCTCGAGGTTTCTGGCCAAACATACCTTACCAAGGAAGTAAGAAGTTGGAGTTGTTCCTTGACTGGCGTCATATTTGCCATGACATATATCATCACGTACGATGTTTTGAGTAGACTCCGACCAATATTTGGCCCTGAACAGTGTCTTGAACTCCTCATAACTTTGGATCTCGTGGTGGGTTGCAGTCCACCAGTTATCGTGTATTTCTTTGAAGTATTCATCGATTAAACTGCGGATTACCGTCCATCTGCTTTCCCGGATTCTGGTCAGATTTTCCTCCACTCGTTCCAGAAATTCGATCGGGTTCTTCTTGTAATTTTTAAAGTTGATGATATCACGGTTGTCTATGGGTTGAAGATAGTGACCCTGGGCTGGTCGGTTGCGAATCGTTTCGAGTTCTTCGCGTATTTGTAGGATTTCCCGTTGACGTAGTTCCTCGATTTTTTCTTTATTGGTGACCGTCAGGGTTCTTATGGTGTTCACTGATGCATCTATTTCTTCACATCTTTCTCCTACGTCCGTTCTTACTCGTTTTATTTCGTCCTGGCTTATCTTCTTCAGAGACTCGATTCGGGCTTCATTGATTTGTTCTATATTGTTGATTCGTCCATCGACCTCTTCTCTAATATGTTGTAAATCTTGGCTGTATTGTTCACACCTCTCGTGTACTTCCGCGATCTCTCTTCTGACTACTGTTATTTCCCTGTCGATTTTGATGTTTATTTTTTCGTTATTCTTCTCCATCTTCTTGCCGATATCGTCCATTTTCTCCTCCATCTTCTGGCTGTTGTCATCTAATTTTTTATTTAAATCTTCCTTCAACGACTCGATATTCCTTTGACTATCTTCCTTCAATGTCTTACTATTGTCGTCTAATTTTTTATTTAAATCTTCCTTCAATGTCTCTATATTTTTATTAATCGATTCCATATTTTTCTGACTCTCTTCCCTGGCTTTCCTATTATCTTCCATCATATTCTTCATCATCTCCATGAGATCAGTGTCTCCTGTTCGAGTGAGTCTCTCAGGTTGTCTGGGTTGCTCGGGTTCTGCAGGAGGCGTTCCCTCTTGTTGGTTTTCCAAGTTATTGTTGGTTGCAGCTTCCATTTTGGTTGTTGGTTGTGTCTCCTGTACCTCTATATTTGCTTCGGTGTTCGCCTGTGCACCATCTCCTTGACTGGCCTTGTACCTAGTATCATGTCTATGTGTGTGAGGCATGATCGTTCTATTGTATTTGCCGGGCTAATTTAATATTAAAAATTTATTAATTTAATATTTTTAAAGCCGCACTCTGTTGGTCGCCATTTTGTAATGTAACGAATCGTCCGTCTTTACTTAAGCCCCGCGATGGAAGCCACTTTGTAACGATAACAAAATCCCCCTCTTTATAATGTGATATAATTTATAGACTTATGGCTTAATTATCGATTGTTGTTTAATGGATTCTCGTGTATTACATGCAGTAATTATCTTACATGCGGATCACCCTTTTTATGTATTAAACACACCACCCCATTGTTCCACTCATCAGGCATTACCTCCTCCAGCCATATTCGCTCTATGAGATGGGCAAAATTCCTTTATGAAATCTCCTCCTGCTCTGTTTAATAGTTCCCCTGGTAAACCATCGGAACCTGCTGCCTTGTTATTTTTAAGCTTTTCTAGAGCTTCATAAACCTCGTCATAAGATGGCACCAACTCCTCTCTATCATCCTCGAATTCTCCTGCTTCCTCTTCATTCTCAGATGCCTCCATCAAAGCCTCCCCAACTGAGCCTAGCAACTCTTCGAAGTGTTCTGTCCATCTCCTGATTACGCCAGCAGTATCACTCACAAGGCCACCATTATTATCTCTACAGGCATTTGTTCTAGGCTGAAATTCCTGTCTCATATCATTCACCTTCCTGTACATATCTCGGCTCAGCCTTTTACTCTTATATTCCTCTATCTTTTTCATCTGTCTCATCATATACCCCCTCTTTTTTCCTCTACGAATCTTCTTTTCCATCCGCCTGGCCTTCCTGTATTCCTCTTGAACAGCCTTAGTGCATTTCCTTTGGATCATTAATTTGTATGTCTCGTTTTTGAATTCAGTTGCCTCTTCACACTCCTTATCAAGTGTGTGTGTGAACAAAATTAATTCACTATATATAATACTAATGACATGGATCACAAATTATTATTGAACAAATGTTAAATTTTTACTTGACAGTCTAAACTAGGTTTTGCTTCACTGGAGCTTCATCAGAGGCTGCCACTACGAGTGCTGTCTGTCCTGCTTTGGTGATGGCACCATTATTTAGATAATAATTTGTGATCCAAGTTAGTAGTGTTCTATATAGTTAACTAATAACAACGGACACGTCATGGACAACAAAATCCAGGAAACAATTAATTCATCATTATTTAGATTCCCTACAAAGGAATGTAAAAAAAATATAAGCAAACTTTTAATTTATGGGCTGTTAATACAATTTTTCATACATATTAAAAAATTGTAATAAAAGCCCTGAAACCTATTGTTGTCATTCCCATCAATCATAAGTCATTAATATATAAAATACTTTCATTGTTCCTCAGTCCTCATATTTTAAACTGGAAAATTCTGTTTTGCCAAAGACTTTAATCCTCCTTACTGTAATACCTTGTTTTTTTTTTACCTCCTACATATACTGCCATTGTTAGTACTTTGTACATTAATATCTCAATCTGGTCAGTTTTACACGCTAATATATTTTTGTGACTGCATTTCTTTAAGTCACTAAGTTGTACTTCAGTTTGTTCATTCATACTACAGTAGCGTGCTAATTAATCCGAACACAGGGACATATCTGTTTAATGCAGGGAAATTTCAGTTTATTTGTTCATGGTGGTAACACTGTTTAACCAAAACACATTCCCTTAGTTGTCTTCATGTTTTTTAGTAGTTTGAGGTTATGTTCTTGGAGTTTTGAGTTTATTGTGTTGTGAATAAAATACTTTGAGTAAGTTTTGTTATTGCTTCTTCTGAAATTAGAATTTTGAAGTTTCTATACTTGTGTAGTGTAGTGTAGTGCATTTGTAGTAATGGATATAACTCCGAGAAAACGCTCAAAGATTGTTGCTCATTCTGAGCACACCAATATGATACAGCGTCAAGTAGCTATTGAGTGTGGTGTAGGCCTAGGAACTGTGAATGCTCTTGTAAAGGAGTTCAAAGAAACTGGTTCGGTTTCACCACGAAGAAAGGGAAGTTGTGGCCGAAAAAAGAAAACTACTTCATCACAAGATCGGATGTTGGTGGGAAAAAGTGAAATTAACCCTACGCTTTCTGCTGTGGATTTGAACCGAGAGTTAGCAGCTAGTGGAACAAATGTTCATGTGACAACAGTTCGACGCAGACTGCTTGCAGCTGGACGAAAAGCTCGCCGACCAATTAAAAACATGGAAGTAAAAACAGCTTTTAACCACCGCAATGTGCAAATAAAGGCTAGCATGGGCCAAAGCACATACAAACTGGACAATAGAAGACTGGAAAAATGTAATGTTTTCCGATGAGACACATTTTTTTGTTCAGGGACAAAAATTGCCTTACGTTAGAAAAGCAGCTAATGAAAGAACATCACCAGTGCACCTCCAGCAATCTGTTAAGCACCCCGAAAAAAAATGTTTTGGGGTAATTTTACTTCTAAAGGCCCTGGATCATTGGTTCCAGTGAATGGTATGCTAAGAAGTGATGAATACATCAACATTCTGCAAACAAGAATCATCACACAACTTCAAGGCCTGTTCCCAGAAGGCAACGGAGTGTTCCAGCAAGATTTAGCACCATGCCATACTGCCAAAAAAGCAAAAGCTTTTTTTCAACAACACAAAATATCTGTTTTAAATTGGCCTGGCAATTCCCCGGATTTGAATCCAATAGAAAACTTGTGGGCTACCGCAAAGAGGAGAGTGGAAAAAATGAACTGTACCACAAAAAATGCACTGATTGAAGCTGTCATAAAGGTATTATTTCATGATGAAGAAATAAAAAAAATCTGCAACACACTTGTCGAATCGATGCCGAAACATGTCTCTGACCTCATTAAGAACAAAGGAGGACATATCAGCTACTAGTTATTTTTCTAAATGTACTTGTGTGGTTTTGTTTATGAATAAAGTAGCTTTTTATGGAAAAACATCTGTGTTCGGATTAATTTGCACGCTACTGTACTAAGTTGTGTTTCGATAATACAAAACTGTTCATATGTTAACACTACTTTGTTGTTCAAGCAACACATTCAAGTTACCCAACACTGTACATAAAAAGTCCATTATCCCTTTACTTATTTGCCATGGTTAGTTATTTTTTGTATACAGCCAATCACAGATAACATCTGTAATGGTTCAAACAATAAGAAGGCCCTGATACTAATCGCTTACCTTACATCTTCAGAAGATTCTGAAAAAATATACACTTACCTTATACATCCACTTCTAAAGTGGAGTTGTCCACTCCACAAGTCTTCTTGATATTCTACTCAACTAATTTCTCTGTCAGTCTGTCTGTCTGTCTGTCTGTCTGTCTCTCTTATGAAGTCTCAATATGCTGTTTTGACTTCGTCTCGCACCCAGTTTCTGCAGAGTACAAGGTATGTCAACTTCATGAACATCCTAGAAAATATGCTACAAACACTTATTGCTGAGTACCGCTGTGGTCAAAGGTTACCAAGAAACGTGTTAATTTTTGATTTTGAGTGACGGAATTTTTCTGTCATGGAGAATCAGGTGAGTTCCATTGGGCACTTTTTCACTTTGGTGCAGGGTTATGTGCAAAGATCCAGGTTTCATCACCTGTGATTATTCGGCCCAAAATGTCGTCTTGCCTCTCGAACAGGTGTGTGTACAGTACAACCCTCCTTTGATTTTGTTCATCGGTGAGCCCCTTTGGGACCATTTTGGCACACACCTTGCGGATGCCAAGGTCTTCAGTTAAAACTGTCTGCACAGTTTCACTATCAATGTTCACGTG
Organism: Magicicada septendecula; assembly: GCA_034769895.1. Classification (NCBI taxonomy): domain Eukaryota; kingdom Metazoa; phylum Arthropoda; class Insecta; order Hemiptera; family Cicadidae; genus Magicicada; species Magicicada septendecula. The sequence continues at coordinate 13,113,936 of CM068371.1, read as the reverse complement.
GCCTGTTATGGATCGCATGGTCAGTGACCGATTTGCATCCACAATTTGATGAATTTTGGCAATGTTTTTGCCGTTCGGCTTGCTACTGGCCGCCCTACCCTTTCTTCATCAGTGACTTGTACCCTCCCCTCAGAAAACCATTTAATCCATTTGTACACCGCTGGTTTCTTCATAGTAATCTCGGCATACACCTGCACTAACATTTCCTGTATTTCACTTCCACTCTTGCCCTGTTTCACCAGAAATTTGATGTTTGTTGCTCTAATTCCACCGTAGACATTTTCATGACTGTGCAGAAGACACTGAAATGCCAAGATTATAAAATAAATCTTACAGAGCTGCTTGTATAGTGCTGCCCTCAGTGCCAAACGGTGGTGAGTTAGAGATCTTAATTGTCATACCTCGTACATTAGTTTCAGTATTGGACACAATATTGGTTTATATACTCTTACTTTTGTGTCCTATCTCAGATATTTTTTAGCCGAACAGTATGAGGTAGGCACACAACATGAGTGTTCATGACTTGCATTGAACTTTCTATTCGACCAGCCGCTCTTGTGACTACCACTCTCAGATATTTTATTCTCCAGTTGTCTCACTCCCCACATCCACATTGTCAGTCTTTACTCATTAATCTTCAACTCTTCATTTTGTTAGTGTTTATTTTCTATTATATGCTTCGGGTATGTGAACATGTATGTACCAATAGTCTGCTGACTAGTGTTCTGCGTGTCATTGTTTTTGAGTATTTGTACTCATTACATGTCCTCATACATGTTTGTTAATATTTCAATGCAATTGTGTTATTTGTGCTGGCAGTCTTAATGTGCATTGCTGTTTTCTTTTTCCTCCATCGTATAATTTCCACCCCATAAGTGCAATTTCTCTGCCAAAATTAAAACAAAAGTAATTTCCATATACCACTGAGAGAACTTTATTATTTTCTTTCAATCTTAGTTTTATTTTTACGATTTTTGAAAAATCCTTTCTTTATAAATAATAATTACTGCACTGCACAAATTTTTGAATCAGAGTTTTGTAAAAAAAAAAAGACTATGTGTTTTTATTGTACAGTATATTGTAGTATATTAGTGTATGTACAAGGCTTATCCAGAAAATAAGTACCGTCTGTGCATATATCCCGCGCATATTGTAGTACGAAGGTCGCGCATGCGTAGTTACTTCCTTCTATTCGACAACGAAGTAGCCAAGCTATATTGTTTGTTTACGTTCCAATTTACGTTTACTACACATCGGTAATCATGTTTAAAAAAATCGATCAGCCCGCCAATTGTGAAGTAAGAACAGTTATTAGGTTTTTTAATGCGAGAAATCTTCGTCCTTATGAAATTCATCGTCAGATTTGTGAAGTTTATGCACAGAATGCGATTAGTGAAGGTATGGTGAGAAAGTGGGTTAGGATGTTTAACGATGTAAGAGAAAATGTTCACGACGAGGAGCGTAGTGGTTGCCCGTCCTTAGTCAACTAAGAATTGCTGCGCAGTGTTGACGAGAAGGTTCGTTCCAATAGGCGATTCACAATTTCTGATTTGTCAATGGATTTTTCAAACATTTCTAGATCTTCATTACACAAAATTGTGACTGAATATTTACACTATAAAAAACTGTGTTCGAGATGGGTGCTGAAAATGCTAATGGACGGTCACAAAACGAAACGCATGGGAGCAGTGCAGCATTATGAAAGAGATGGAAATTGTTTTTTCAAAAGAATTGTCACTGATGATGAAACATGGGTTTCTTACGAGACACCAGAAACTAAACGACAGTCACTGCAATGGCAGCATACTGGTTCCTTGAAAGCCAAGAAAGCAAAGCCACCTCTTTCTGCAAAAAAAATGTGCACCGTTTATTGGGACTGTCAGGGAATTTTGTTAGTAAAATTTATGGAACGGGGCACAACAATCAACGCAGAAGTTTACTGTGAAACACTCAAAAAGTTACGGCGAGCAATACAAAACAAAAGGCGTGGACTACTGACTTCCGGAGTGGTGTTTGTGCATGATAACTTGCGACCGCATACCACATGTGTAACGACGGCGCTTGTTGATTCATTTCACAGGGAACAATTCAGTCATCCTCCTTGCAGTCCAGATTTGGCTCCCAGCGATTTCCATTTGTTTTTGCATCTGAAGAAATTTTTTGATGGCCGGAGGTTTGAAAGTGATGATGAGATAAAGGGAAACTTACAGCAGTGGTTGAAGTCGCAGGCGGCCGAATTCTTTGAAGAGGGCATATTAAAATTAGTGCCAAGCTACAACAAATGTCTCAACTTGCATGGTGACTATGTAGAAACGTAGATTAAAGTATGTATAATTTTTGAAAAATAAATTAATTTGAAAATAATTTGTATCATTTTCTTAATGCCCATATGGTACTTACTTTCTGGATAAGCCTTGTATATATTTTTGAATATATAATTTTTTAAATGATTAAAAATCATTGGGTAATATTTTTGAATGATTAAGTACTTAATGTGTTATGGCATAAGACAATTTTAGTAAGTGTCTTATGTAGTTTTATCCCCAGAAATTTCCTCCTCCACCAACTCCTTTCTGGGATAGGTGTAGCCAGGATTCCTGTGGTGACAAGCGGGAGGAAATATGTTGGGGGAGTCCAAAATTTGCCATTTGTCAGCCACTGTTACTATAATAACCATTGGTGATACATTTGCATCCTTCAGAATTTATATACATGAGTCAGTAACTCAGTCACCCTCCATGCTAAGCCACTGCTCTCTAGATTACTTATGAATAACAGTCAATCAGGCACACAGTAGGCACAGTGCTTTTAACTGTAAAATTAACAAACTGTTAATAGAAAAAGTTTGTAACTAATGTACTAGTACTTGCAACTGGATAACTAAATTTGTTCAATTCATCGTGGTTAGAAAATGCAGCCTTCACTCAACTCGGCTGCCATCTTGTATTCGTACCAATCCCAAATAATTCTTTTTGTTACTCACCAGGGTTCGAATCAGCGAACCGGAAGAACAGAATTGGTCATTTGAAATAAAACAGATTGGTTACCTTCATACATATCTTATTCTTTTATTTCATTGATTCAATTCAAATTCATTTAAATAAACAAAAGAAAAACCCATTTAAATTCTTTTCAATCCCATCATAAATAAAATATTCCTTCTCACTCTTAATTTTGATACTATCTTTTAACGATAAAATACAATGATTAGTTCCTTGTATATATTGATATTACATTGATTACAATGGAAATATTTTAAATAACATAGAAACAGTTAAACTCATTTTACACAAACCAGCGCCTCTTACTTTTATTACATAATTATTACACACGCACACCCATTCTCACATGGTACATGTTTAGATTTCCCCTTTGAGATCTTTTAATTTTGAAAGGTTTAATTTTGAATGGTTTATTTTACTCTCCCCGTTTGTTACTTATCTGACATTTTTTAATCCCAAACTGTCCGGTCTCCTCAGGTATTTCTTGTCACTCCACACATTTCATTTTCTGTCGGCGTTTTTTTTTCTTTTACATAAAATAACAGTCCGAATGAATTAATATTTAACTGTTTAAATCACATTTTACATTTTATACTTACGGACGTCCGCGATTTCGTTTCGGAACTTTTATTCGTGACCGGCCGGCACAAAGTTAATTTTTAACTGGGGCGAATTGTATTGCGCCGAGTCCTGAGATGGTGGGGGGTCACGTGACCACATTTCATTGTTTTCTAAATATGACGACACAACATTCTGAAGCGAGGTTGACTGCACCTCGCATTCCAAGTGACTTTTTAAAGGCTCGGCACTTACGTAATGTGGCCTGACCAGTGACTTCATCGGTCAAAATTCGTTTGGCTAAATGTAACTGTTTATTCTTGTGTCTGGATGTTGACCTTGACACTATTTCACTCGCTTGCTTCCTATGTTGTTATAATTCATGAATAAAATGTATGTTGTTTTCCCCAAAATATTAGGTGGGCTGAAATGTACCGTTACACTAATTTTGTTTACCTTACAGTAGAGAACTAATCACATTTGACTTATTCAAATATCGTACTTGCCTTGTACCTATCTTACTTCAATATAATTCAAATTCATATTAACTCATCATAACTAATAAACTTTAGTGTAACAATATGTTATTAAAATCTGTTTGAAACATGGTGTTTCTCAGGTAAGATTATTTATCCTTTCATGTACCTTTCAGGTTATTAAAGTCTTCAAAGAGCTTCACGTGTTCGGGCATCAATATTAAAGACTTCTATTGTACCACATTGTTGGTGACAATATTATAATTTACTTCTTGTGGTTTTATTAAATTTTTGGGCGCCAGAGATGGACTCAATCTCAGGGGGTTATATAAATAATAACTCAGTTCGTTCAGACTTAAAAGAACTTATATTGACCATTGACTGAATAAAGTATTTACCTTATTTTGTTTGTACGTCTGGTGGCTTTATTTCTATCTTCGTTACTACGAGGCGTTTTGGGACATATGTCCCATCCTCAGGTATTGTCACTCAGCAGAGGTCGTCATTTAATTAAAATATCAAAACATAAAAACTTATAACATAATTTACACATATTCAACACTAAAATGATGAAACTTTGGAACATGCACAAAGCCGAGATGCGCATCCCGGACTACAACGGTTGACTGCTGAACCTATGTTACTGCTCGCCGCGCACTGTGGACTTTGTGTGTATTCGTATAGCCGTATCGTATAGCGAATTTGACTGAAACTGTAACTATTCTTTAGGAGGATTTCTTTTATGTTTGTGTCCTTAAATGCCTTATATATTTCAAACTCTTCGACAGCACTCATGTATCTCCCTTTCTTGCATATGTGTAGGGGTTGAAAATTACTTGCAAAGTCCGTATAACTATGATTATTGTCAACCAGATGACGTGCATAATTTGATGTTATTCTGCTAGGATCTTTTTTGGGCAGGTGTTCTTTAAAGCGTTTTTTAAACACTCTACCCGTTTGTCCAATGTAGAAACAACAACAGTCACTGCACACAACCTTATAAACACCTGTCCTGTCTTCAACTGCTTTTGGGGGGGGGGTTGTCGAAGTATCTTACCAATGTTGTTACTGGTCCGGAACCCCATCCTAATGTTTACGTCTCTAAACACGCTGTATAAAATTTTTGGTAGGGTGTTACCATAGTATGATGTTATGTACCTAGTCTCATTTTCACTACCTTCACGTATTTCTTTGTTACTTTCCTTCTTTCGATGTTTTCTAATTAGATTGTGTACAATTGAGCTACTGTAACCGTTGGCCCTAGCTATATATTTAATTGTGTTAAGTTCTTCGTGAAAGTCTTCCTTTTCCATTGGTATGGACAGTAGTCTATGCACGAAACTGTTATATGCCGCCATTTTTTGGGAGAAAGGGTGATGCGACTCAGCGTTTATTGTGATATCTTGTGGTAGTTGGCTTCCGGTATATCTGGTATCGGAAGTTGCTATTTAGTCTTGTGACTGTCAACTCGAGAAAGTTAAGTTTGTTGTTTTCCTCCATTTCAAGGGTGAACTGTATGTTCTTATTAAAGCTATTCATGTATTTTTTCATGTTTTCTATCTGCCGCAATGTACCGTTAAAAATTATAAAAGTGTCATCAACGTAGCACGTATACAACACTAATCTGTTGCAGAACTTGTTAAGAAACAAACTAATTATAAATAAATAAAATAAAAACTGCCAGAACCTTACCTGCGATCTTTTTTCGCTGACTTACCTTTTTATAAATTCCAATTAGAAGTCCAGAGTCACCACCAATATCTTTGCAGGACAGATATGGAAACCTTTATACTCTACCTTAATTAAAACGGGATAATTTTGCAATCTGACTTCCCCCCCAATTCAGAAGATTCCCGGGAACATTAGACGAATTTTTCAGCACAGAATAGGAAATGGTTCATGGCGGAATAACTACGCTAACACATGGTTATATGCTGTAAAACAAATCTTATTTATTAAATCTTATTTATTTATTAATTATTACTTCCGTCTTTCTCTACATTTTTTATGAACAAATTAATGTTGGAATGTCAATCCTATCTGACAAAATTATGGCCACATTGATACAGAAAAACCCTTACACTTCTACCTATATATTAATTAGGTTAATTACATATTTATTAGCTACTTAAGAAAAACAACCCAGTATTTGTACACACACTCTTTCACACGTAAACAATTTCCCCATACTTTAAATTTAGAGATCTCTGTTATAATTTTTTATGATTTTAAAGAAAAAATTTATGTGATGTACTGTTACTTGGTCTGATGATCGAGTCGACCTCCTGCTTGTTGTTCGTATTATGTCCTCATTGCTTAATTTTGATATCACTGCCGAATTGTCACTATTTAAACTGTTGTTTTGTATTATTAATTACTTTTGCACTCCATTCTTATTACTGTTTCAAATTTAAGGCTTGAGAGCCTATTTCTCGAACCGTGTCTATTTACACCACTCTTCCTACCTTCGGCCGGTCGGTCTACATGATTTTAATGTATTTTAGGAGGACCGTGTGACAATGCAACAGTGCGCGTTAGATGTTATTAGCCGACAGATGTTATTAGCCGACTGCCTTAGTTTTTTGCGCGCACACCGCGAAAGAATTTCTTAAAACGTGACTCAACCATGGGAAAGTTGGCCGTCTGTGTGCGCGTGTGGCTGAGAAAGCGCACCCCTCGTTGATAACTGCATTCCTGTACTTCAATGCGACAGTTTGACTATACAGTCCACTCACTGTAATTTCTTCTTCACAATTCCCGATGCGTATTCTCTGATGGTTACGGAACAGTACCCTGACTGGTTTTAAAATGATTAAAATTTATTTCTCCCTTTTTGCCCCGTTATAATACCCCCCAATGAGAGGTTTTCTGCCGAAACAGAAAAACTCATTGCTAAACCCTAAAAGGATCGGTGAGGATATGGCGCCAACAACCCTCCGTTAATTTCTAAACACGTCATGGGTAAACTACCCCCTAGCTTGGCGACTATGGCTGCACCTGAACAACACTACTGGTCTTCTCTGTTCGAGATCCCAACACCATAAAATCGGACGATACACACCATAGTACCACCTAACCTCCAATCATTCCATCAAAAAATCAAAATTGGCCTTATACCATACCAGATCCTCAACCGATATGTCTCCCCTTACATACATACTGGGTTGCCTTTAGCAAATACTGGGTGCATACACATACTCACGATTATATTGAACACAACATCTATATACTACTTTGCTGATTTTAAATTCATAAACATATCTCATATCTTAACTTCATTTACTTCCCTCAATATTGTATCAGTTTGACGTTACGGTTTCAACTCAAAATAAATCAAACAAATCAGATTAAATCATTTAAATTTGTTCACCTAGAGAAATTAATCTAAGTCCAATATCAAAGATTCATATTACCATTAATTTTCAGCTCTTGCTATTTACTCTCAAAATTCCAAAATCTTTTACATGAATTTACGACACTTCTTAACTAGCTGCTAACAATCATAAAAAACAAAATAAACTGAACACCTTAGTAAATCATAAATTCCCTTATCACTACCTTTGTCTACAACACAATATACACCAATTAATACAATCGCAATACACATAATCAACAATATATACTGAACATCAAAACATAATCTGTACTTCGAGCAAAATACAAATTTTAAATTAAAAAAAAATTTTTTTAGAAAAAAAATTTTATTTTGTCCATAAAATTTAACATTGAATCGTTTAATTAGATTGATAAAAAAACTGCCAATCAATTATAAGGCATCTACTACATGTCTAACATCAGTCATCAGCTGATCTCTCTCGGTCAGGTGAATGACCTTACCCTAGATACACTACACAAAACTATACCATGAAAAATACATAACATATGTTTATAATTCTAACACTCTAACATAGTAAAATAATAACATTATAAAACATACTAAACAAAACCTAATAAACACCTTCTCTCCTCAAACGATCTTTTCAAGATCAGTAAAGTCATTTATAAAATTATTATACAAGCATAACATATTTAAAGCAATTACTTCTGAACAAATTATCTGCCTTTAGCATAGTATTTCTTGAATCAAAATAAAATTGTTAAATTAGTTTATCAACTCATCAGCCTAATTCATTTTAATAGTTACTAATGCATTAGTCCCCTGAGTAACCTCCTGACCACACACACTATGACCCCCCCACTGGACTGTGGCGCCCAGTTGCTTCCACAAGAACGGACGTTTTTAGGGGTAGACACTGCCTACCCCATTCTTGCTTCAGCGTTATATAAAAATTCGGCATTACTGATGTCCGAGGACACCAGTAATCCTACTATAATGATTCACACACCCTTAATACGGCATTACCACCACCTTCGATGATAGCCGCTGTTCCATAGCTATGTAGTTTCCCCTGATCTACCCCCCCGGTTGTATTTATAAGTTCACCAGTTTAGAATATATTTACATTATAAATCCACGGTCAGGGTTCGGTGAAGCCGTGACCGCCTGAAATTTGGGGAAACTACTAAAAGACATATAAGGTTTACACTGACACTGTTACTACAATTCACAGATGGTTAACTCTTATATGTTTGGTTATTTTATTATTTAATTTTCCTACACACCAACTTAATACATAGTACACCCCTAATGAACATTGTTGTTATTACCTTAAAATAAACAATTCACATTTAAGTTTGACCAAAATTACGCACCTTACAGCTTTAATTTTATTTTCAAATTCTATTAAATCTTTCACTTGTTTCATTTATTATTACTTTTTTACTATGATTTTCTATTTAGCATTTTTATCATTAATTGGTTTGGGCGATTCTCAGTTATTCATAATGATCTAATTTATTGAATTGGCATTTATATATATAACCTTACTCCCCGTCTTACCTCTACCTACCATTAACAGATTTGTATAGTATGACACCAATCTCTCAAAAATATTTACCTCCATTAACTTCTCTAACTCTAACTCACCATGACTCATTCTACTCTTATAACAAAATACCTGTCACCCTCTTTTTACCTAGGATGTGTGTTCCCTCCCTTATACTCATTCCCTTATTAGTTCCTGGTTCCTTCCCAGGTAACTCTGCCAAACCCCATTTAAAACTATTCCCTCCCGCCATAACGCCTGTCATTAAGGACTCCTTACCACACCACCCTCTTTACAAAATACCACCATCATTATTTACTCTCCAATTATATCATTCTCATTGCTCTCCATATATACATTATCGCTACTGTGTCACTACTATTACCCTGTTTCTGTGTTACTTTTACTCCCAAAATTCTTATTCTCTCTAACACCCATTAAAGTTAACTCTGACTGATTCACACAATTAATGCCTTATTGAAATAATTATTGTCACCCAAACTCTAACTTTTACAACATTTTACATTAAGTTAACCATTGAAAATTAGACTAGAAAATTCATAACTACCTCAAATTAATTTCATCACCTTATTTAAACCTTTGAAACTCATTTAAAATTTATTGTTCGCACATTAAAACATTTTATCTGATTTAAACTGCATTATAAACTTCATACTTACAGTACGTCACTCAAACACATGATTCCTCTTATTGACACAAAATTATAAACAATTCATCACCACCAAATCATGTACACAACTCCATATATCTTCTGAAACATTTTAACAATCATATGACTCCACAACTAAATACATTTTACATTTATTCGTTTACTATTTATTATCAAATTCCAATCATATAAAATCACTTAAATTCATTATCAACATTTTTTATACAACATTTTTAAATTAATCAATTACTTCATCTCAAATTATTTAACTCAATCAATTATTGAAAACACAAGTTATTTTAATTACCTTACTCCAAAACAATTACAATTCATTTATTATCACCTTCATAATTATTCTCATTGTTTATTTAGTCTGCCAAAATATTATTATTATTATTACATCAATTTCTACTACATACACACATTGTTTACATAAAATACCTTTCACAACACAAACACAATTAATTTCATTATAAATTTATTTACAATTCTTCGTCATTAATTTTCTGTTTACCACACCTCATTTCATAAGTTAGCAAGGTCATAACCATAAACTAAAATATTTAAAATGTCCATTCACTGATTTTTTATTTAACCTCCATCATCATATAATAGTCTGATGTATTTATAACATAAATCATTCTTATCTATATACATTACATTATAATTATTACTGTAATGACTACTTTCGTTAATTATATTGACACAGTGATTAACTACATCTTTGTCTCCCATTATTTCATAAAGCCCGTCTACATTGGTGATTTTAGTTCTGTCTCCGTCAGTGTTATTGTTTAACATAAGGTACATTCTATCCGCACATTCCTCCACTATATCTATCACAACATCAGGTAAGTTTTCATCATTTAAAACCGTATCATCAAAATAATCATCCATCTCTATTTCACAAGGTAAGTCAATTTTCTCTCCTCTCCCAATATCTAAACTCTGCACTAACATTTCATAACCTCTATTAATCTCAAAAATCTCTCTCTCTCTCTCTCTCTCTCTCTCTCTCTCTCTCTCTCTCTCATCACAATACCTCTCACAACCCCCCCTGAACGATCTCATTCCATGCAAAGGGCAACATAAAATCACTCAAATACTTCCTGGCTTTACCAGATACATCACCACAAAAACTTAAGGGACCCTTTGGAGACACCATGTCTCCCACATAACCACTGGAGGAACCTTCGTCCTCTTAAAACACATGTGGAGTCTTTACTCCACTTATACCACAGGGAAAATTTGCCCTCTGCCCTCCATACTCACCTAACTTCTCTTCACGCTCTCTCTCAATCTCATTAACACTAATTACTACTCCGTCAATCACTTCTAATAAATTTACTCTCTCATCATCGGTATTACCCACCGTATCACCTTTAAATACCCCGTTTTCAACTATCTTACCACTTACCTTGTTATTTATTCCTTCACTAATTTTCGTCATATTACTACCACCACAAACACTTACCTGTTTAAATTCAACTTCTGTATTCTCCTTTAATTGACATCTATCTCCTTCCCGATTCTCGTCTTGTTTATTCATTTTTGTGTGTAACTCATCAAAATGTTTATTCATCATATCAAAACCCTTATCCATTATTTCCTGTCTTTCATCTAATATTGTGTTTAACTCGTCAAAATGTTTATCCCACTTTTTGTCACTTTCGTCAAACCGTTTATTATTAAGGTTAAGTAGGTCACTTAATGTATACTCTTTTTCTACCACCATTACACTGTTATCATTATCATTAGGCCCATTCACTGTCTTATTCTCTACTCCTATCACTTCAACTATCTTACCTTTATCCTTAATATGTTTTTTTAATTTCGGCGAATATTCCCTCTGCTTGTTCTTCCATCCGTGTCAAATTATCGTCCAAATTACCCCACTCCTCGTCCGTCATTTTATCCACAATCCCTCTGAATTCGCCTTCCCATTCATCCCACGTGAAATCTATATCGTTTACTTGTGCCATATTAAACAAAATTTGTTTATTTTTATTTATATTATAAACAAAACGATTATATATATAAAAACCCACTATTATCCTTAACGAAATCGTTATCAAAAGTAAAAGTAAACACAACACTCCAAAACATAACCTTATTCAACGTAAATATATACGATAATTTCACACATACGCTGTTACCCAAATCCTATTTTCTGTGCTTAAAATAGGTCTACCTCGTATAAAGTTATACTCGGATCCTGGCAGCGAGCCGCCAATTGTTAAGAAACATCCAAATTAGAAATAAATAAATTAATGAAATAAAAACTGCCAGAACCTTACCTGCGATCTTTTTTCGCTGACTTACCTTTTTATAAATTCCAATCAGAAGTCCAGAGTCACCACCAATATCTTTGCAGGACAGATATGGAAACCTTTACACTCTACCTTAATTATAACGGGATAATTTTGCAATCTGACTTCCCCCCAATTCAGAAGATTCCCGGGAACGTTAGACGAATGTTTCAGCACAGAATAGGAAATGGTTCACGGCGGAATAACTACGCTAACACATGGTTATATGCTGTAAAACAAATCTTATTTATTAAATCTTATTTATTTATTAATTATTACTTCCGTCTTTCTCTACATTTTTTATGAACAAATTAATGTTGGAATGTCAATCCTATCTGACAAAATTATGGCCACATTGATACAGAAAAACCCTTACACTTCTACCTGTATATTAATTAGGTTAATTACATATTTATTAGCTACTTAAGAAAAACAACCCAGTATTTGTACACACACTCTTTCACACGTAAATAATTTCCCCATACTTTAAATTTAGAGATCTCTGTTATAATTTTTTATGATTTTAAAGAAAAAATTTATGTGATGTACTGTTACTTGGTCTGATGATCGAGTCGACCTCCTGCTTGTTGTTCGTATTATGTCCTCATTGCTTAATTTTGATATCACTGCCGAATTGTCACTGTTTAAACTGTTGTTTTGTATTATTAATTACTTTTGCACTCCATTCTTATTACTGTTTCAAATTTAAGGCTTGAGAGCCTATTTCTCGAACCGTGTCTATTTACACCACTCTTCCTACCTTCGGCCGGTCGGTCTACATGATTTTAATGTATTTTAGGAGGACCGTGTGACAATGCAACAGTGCGCGTTAGATGTTATTAGCCGACAGATGTTATTAGCCGACTGCCTTAGTTTTTTGCGCGCACACCGCGAAAGAATTTCTTAAAACGTGACTCAACCATGGGAAAGTTGGCCGTCTGTGTGCGCGTGTGGCTGAGAAAGCGCACCCCTCGTTGATAACTGCATTCCTGTACTACAATGCGACAGTTTGACTATACAGTCCACTCACTGTAATTTCTTCTTCACAATTCCCGATGCGTATTCTCTGATGGTTATGGAACAGTACCCTGACTGGTTTTAAAATGATTAAAATTTATTTCCCCCTTTTTGCCCCGTTATAATACCCCCCAATGAGAGGTTTTCTGCCGAAACAGAAAAACTCATTGCTAAACCCTAAAAGGATCGGTGAGGATATGGCGCCAACAACCCTCCGTTAATTTCTAAACACGTCATGGGTAAACTACCCCCCTAGCTTGGCGACTATGGCTGCACCTGAACAACACTACTGGTCTTCTCTGTTCGAGATCCCAACACCATAAAATCGGACGATACACACCATAGTACCACCTAACCTCCAATCATTCCATCAAAAAATCAAAATTGGCCTTATACCATACCAGATCCTCAACCGATATGTCTCCCCTTACATACATACTGGGTTGCCTTTAGCAAATACTGGGTGCATACACATACTCACGATTATATTGAACACAACATCTATATACTGCTTTGCTGATTTTAAATTCATAAACATATCTCATATCTTAACTTCATTTACTTCCCTCAATATTGTATCAGTTTGACGTTACGGTTTCAACTCAAAATAAATCAAACAAATCAGATTAAATCATTTAAATTTGTTCACCTAGAGAAATTAATCTAAGTCCAATATCAAAGATTCATATTACCATTAATTTTCAGCTCTTGCTATTTACTCTCAAAATTCCAAAATCTTTTACATGAATTTACGACACTTCTTAACTAGCTGCTAACAATCATAAAAAACAAAATAAACTGAACACCTTAGTAAATCATAAATTCCCTTATCACTACCTTTGTCTACAACACAATATACACCAATTAATACAATCGCAATACACATAATCAACAATATATACTGAACATCAAAACATAATCTGTACTTCGAGCAAAATACAAATTTTAAATTAAAAAAAAATTTTTTTAGAAAAAAAATTTTATTTTGTCCATAAAATTTAACATTGAATCGTTTAATTAGATTGATAAAAAAACTGCCAATCAATTATAAGGCATCTACTACATGTCTAACATCAGTCATCAGCTGATCTCTCTCGGTCAGGTGAATGACCTTACCCTAGATACACTACACAAAACTATACCATGAAAAATACATAACATATGTTTATAATTCTAACACTCTAACATAGTAAAATAATAACATTATAAAACATACTAAACAAAACCTAATAAACACCTTCTCTCCTCAAACGATCTTTTCAAGATCAGTAAAGTCATTTATAAAATTATTATACAAGCATAACATATTTAAAGCAATTACTTCTGAACAAATTATCTGCCTTTAGCATAGTATTTCTTGAATCAAAATAAAATTGTTAAATTAGTTTATCAACTCATCAGCCTAATTCATTTTAATAGTTACTAATGCATTAGTCCCCTGAGTAACCTCCTGACCACACACACTATGACCCCCCCACTGGACTGTGGCGCCCAGTTGCTTCCACAAGAACGGACGTTTTTAGGGGTAGACACTGCCTACCCCATTCTTGCTTCAGCGTTATATAAAAATTCGGCATTACTGATGTCCGAGGACACCAGTAATCCTACTATAATGATTCACACACCCTTAATACGGCATTACCACCACCTTCGATGATAGCCGCTGTTCCATAGTTATGTAGTTTCCCCTGATCTACCCCCCCGGTTGTATTTATAAGTTCACCAGTTTAGAATATATTTACATTATAAATCCACGGTCAGGGTTCGGTGAAGCCGTGACCGCCTGAAATTTGGGGAAACTACTAAAAGACATATAAGGTTTACACTGACACTGTTACTACAATTCACAGATGGTTAACTCTTATGTTTGGTTATTTTATTATTTAATTTTCCTACACACCAACTTAATACATAGTACACCCCTAATGAACATTGTTGTTATTACCTTAAAATAAACAATTCACATTTAAGTTTGACCAAAATTACGCACCTTACAGCTTTAATTTTATTTTCAAATTCTATTAAATCTTTCACTTGTTTCATTTATTATTACTTTTTTACTATGATTTTCTATTTAGCATTTTTATCATTAATTGGTTTGGGCGATTCTCAGTTATTCATAATGATCTAATTTATTGAATTGGCATTTATATATATAACCTTACTCCCCGTCTTACCTCTACCTACCATTAACAGATTTGTATAGTATGACACCAATCTCTCAAAAATATTTACCTCCATTAACTTCTCTAACTCTAACTCACCATGACTCATTCTACTCTTATAACAAAATACCTGTCACCCTCTTTTTACCTAGGATGTGTGTTCCCTCCCTTATACTCATTCCCTTATTAGTTCCTGGTTCCTTCCCAGGTAACTCTGCCAAACCCCATTTAAAACTATTCCCTCCCGCCATAACGCCTGTCATTAAGGACTCCTTACCACACCACCCTCTTTACAAAATACCACCATCATTATTTACTCTCCAATTATATCATTCTCATTGCTCTCCATATATACATTATCGCTACTGTGTCACTACTATTACCCTGTTTCTGTGTTACTTTTACTCCCAAAATTCTTATTCTCTCTAACACCCATTAAAGTTAACTCTGACTGATTCACACAATTAATGCCTTATTGAAATAATTATTGTCACCCAAACTCTAACTTTTACAACATTTTACATTAAGTTAACCATTGAAAATTAGACTAGAAAATTCATAACTACCTCAAATTAATTTCATCACCTTATTTAAACCTTTGAAACTCATTTAAAATTTATTGTTCGCACATTAAAACATTTTATCTGATTTAAACTGCATTATAAACTTCATACTTACAGTACGTCACTCAAACACATGATTCCTCTTATTGACACAAAATTATAAACAATTCATCACCACCAAATCATGTACACAACTCCATATATCTTCTGAAACATTTTAACAATCATATGACTCCACAACTAAATACATTTTACATTTATTCGTTTACTATTTATTATCAAATTCCAATCATATAAAATCACTTAAATTCATTATCAACATATTTTATACAACATTTTTAAATTAATCAATTATTTCTTCTCAAATTATTTAACTCAATCAATTATTGAAAACACAAGTTATTTTAATTACCTTACTCCAAAACAATTACAATTCATTTATTATCACCTTCATAATTATTCTCATTGTTTATTTAGTCTGCCAAAATATTATTATTATTATTACATCAATTTCTACTACATACACACATTGTTTACATAAAATACCTTTCACAACACAAACACAATTAATTTCATTATAAATTTATTTACAATTCTTCGTCATTAATTTTCTGTTTACCACACCTCATTTCATAAGTTAGCAAGGTCATAACCATAAACTAAAATATTTAAAATGTCCATTCACTGATTTTTTATTTAACCTCCATCATCATATAATAGTCTGATGTATTTATAACATAAATCATTCTTATCTATATACATTACATTATAATTATTACTGTAATGACTACTTTCGTTAATTATATTGACACAGTGATTAACTACATCTTTGTCTCCCATTATTTCATAAAGCCCGTCTACATTGGTGATTTTAGTTCTGTCTCCGTCAGTGTTATTGTTTAACATAAGGTACATTCTATCCGCACATTCCTCCACTATATCTATCACAACATCAGGTAAGTTTTCATCATTTAAAACCGTATCATCAAAATAATCATCCATCTCTATTTCACAAGGTAAGTCAATTTTCTCTCCTCTCCCAATATCTAAACTCTGCACTAACATTTCATAACCTCTATTAATCTCAAAAATCTCTCTCTCTCTCTCTCTCTCTCTCTCTCTCTCTCTCTCTCTCTCTCTCTCTCTCTCTCTCTCTCTCTCTCATCACAATACCTCTCACAACCCCCCCTGAACGATCTCATTCCATGCAAAGGGCAACATAAAATCACTCAAATACTTCCTGGCTTTACCAGATACATCACCACAAAAACTTAAGGGACCCTTTGGAGACACCATGTCTCCCACATAACCACTGGAGGAACCTTCGTCCTCTTAAAACACATGTGGAGTCTTTACTCCACTTATACCACAGGGAAAATTTGCCCTCTGCCCTCCATACTCACCTAACTTCTCTTCACGCTCTCTCTCAATCTCATTAACACTAATTACTACTCCGTCAATCACTTCTAATAAATTTACTCTCTCATCATCGGTATTACCCACCGTATCACCTTTAAATACCCCGTTTTCAACTATCTTACCACTTACCTTGTTATTTATTCCTTCACTAATTTTCGTCATATTACTACCACCACAAACACTTACCTGTTTAAATTCAACTTCTGTATTCTCCTTTAATTGACATCTATCTCCTTCCCGATTCTCGTCTTGTTTATTCATTTTTGTGTGTAACTCATCAAAATGTTTATTCATCATATCAAAACCCTTATCCATTATTTCCTGTCTTTCATCTAATATTGTGTTTAACTCGTCAAAATGTTTATCCCACTTTTTGTCACTTTCGTCAAACCGTTTATTATTAAGGTTAAGTAGGTCACTTAATGTATACTCTTTTTCTACCACCATTACACTGTTATCATTATCATTAGGCCCATTCACTGTCTTATTCTCTACTCCTATCACTTCAACTATCTTACCTTTATCCTTAATATGTTTTTTTAATTTCGGCGAATATTCCCTCTGCTTGTTCTTCCATCCGTGTCAAATTATCGTCCAAATTACCCCACTCCTCGTCCGTCATTTTATCCACAATCCCTCTGAATTCGCCTTCCCATTCATCCCACGTGAAATCTATATCGTTTACTTGTGCCATATTAAACAAAATTTGTTTATTTTTATTTATATTATAAACAAAACGATTATATATATAAAAACCCACTATTATCCTTAACGCAATCGTTATCAAAAGTAAAAGTAAACACAACACTCCAAAACATAACCTTATTCAACGTAAATATATACGATAATTTCACACATACGCTGTTACCCAAATCCTATTTTCTGTGCTTAAAATAGGTCTACCTCGTATAAAGTTATACTCGGATCCTGGCAGCGAGCCGCCAATTGTTAAGAAACATCCAAATTAGAAATAAATAAATTAATGAAATAAAAACTGCCAGAACCTTACCTGCGATCTTTTTTCGCTGACTTACCTTTTTATAAATTCCAATCAGAAGTCCAGAGTCACCACCAATATCTTTGCAGGACAGATATGGAAACCTTTACGCTCTACCTTAATTATAACGGGATAATTTTGCAATCTGACTTCCCCCCAATTCAGAAGATTCCCGGGAATGTTAGACGAATGTTTCAGCACAGAATAGGAAATGGTTCACGGCGGAATAACTACGCTAACACATGGTTATATGCTGTAAAACAAATCTTATTTATTAAATCTTATTTATTTATTAATTATTACTTCCGTCTTTCTCTACATTTTTTATGAACAAATTAATGTTGGAATGTGAACCCCATCTGACAAAATTACGGCCACATTGATATATAAAAACCCTTACACTTCTACCTATATATTAATTAGGTTAATTACATATTTATTAGCTACTTAAGAAAAAAACCCAGTATTTGTACACACACTCTTTCACACGTAAATAATTTCCCCATACTTTAAATTTAGAGATCTCTGTTATAATTTTTTATGATTTTAAAGAAAAAATTTATGTGATGTACTGTTACTTGGTCTGATGATCGAGTCGACCTCCTGCTTGTTGTTCGTATTATGTCCTCATTGCTTAATTTTGATATCACTGCCGAATTGTCACTTTTTAAACTGTTGTTTTGTATTATTAATTACTTTTGCACTCCATTCTTATTACTGTTTCAAATTTAAGGCTCGAGAGTCTATTTCTCGAACCGTGTCTATTTACACCACTCTTCCTATCTTCGGCCGGTCGGTCTATGACAATGCAACAGTGCGCGTTAGATGTTATTAGCCGACTGCCTTAGTTTTTTGCGCGCACACCGCGAAAGAATTTCTTAAAACGTGACTCAACCATGGGAAAGTTGGCTGTCTGTGTGCGCGTGTGGCTGAGAAAGCGCACCCCTCATTGATAACTGCATTCCTGTACTACAGTGCGACAGTTTGACTATACAGTCCACTCACTGTAATTTCTTCTTCACAATTCCCAATGCGTATTCTCTGATGGTTACGGAACAGTACCCTGACTGGTTTTAAAATGATTAAAATTTATTTCCCCCCTTTTTGCCCCGTTACAAACTTATTTTTGTTACTGAGCAGATATGTGTTCTCATAGTGATTTAGGTATATATCAGCCAGCAGGCTAGATAAGGGTGACCCCATGGCTAGACCTGTTTTTTGGATATAATAATTATTATTGAATGTAAAGTAACTCTGGCTTAATATAATTTCTAATAGCCCGATTATTTCGTTAATTTCTTCCTGGTTACATATTCTGGTATTAATAAGATTTGCTTTAAGGACAGCAAGTGTTTCCTGTACAGGGACATTTGTGTATAAGTCAACAATGTCAAAAGAGGCTAGTCTGTAGTTGGGTTGTATTGTAACAAATTCAACAAAGTCATTTTATTAACAAATTCAACGTTATTCTTTATACCGTGAATATTCTCTACTCTCATACTGCTTTTTATTTTCGCCGCAAGTTTTTTGCATACACCGTAACTCGGTGCAATGGTAAAGTTTACGAGAGGCCTGACTGGTACACTGGGTTTGTGTATTTTCGGTAGGCCAATAAATCGAGGCGCCTCCGCGTTAACGGGTTTCAACGAACGGCATGTAGAGACGTCAAACAGGTGTGTACACTGGTTGATTTTGCTATTTAAAACTTTGACAAAGTCTGCGGTTGGGTCAATTTGTACCATTGTGATATTATTGTTTTTTATGGATTCATTAACTTTTAACGTGTACTTGTCTTTGTCTATTATGACAATGATATTACCTTTATCTGCTTTCGTAACTAGGGCATTGTTATTATTCAATTTAGTTTTTAATTGCTTCAGAATTTTATTTTCTTTCATGTATTTCTGATTTATTTTAAGGACACTATTATTATTTTTTACTTTGTTCTCCAAGAGTTTATTTAATTTATTGTTAATTATAGCACGAGTTTCGTTTTGTAGTGCCTGGCTTGGTATTGTTTTTATTGCAGCTTCTGCATTAATAATTTTGTGAGTTATGTGGTCTTTATTGACATAAGGTATATTATAGTTCAACCCTTTGTTAAGAATATCTATTTCGTCAGAGGTAAACTGTATAGGTTTCAAGTTTGAGACACGTGTGTAGAACTTGTGTTTACAAAACATGGTGTCCTCTTTTATCTGATCATGTTTAAGAGTTCGAAGTTTTATTATTTGTTTCTGATAAACACATTTCAGTATGTCGTGTGCGTATTTGTTGATGTTTTGTAATACGTTATCTAGTAAAGCCACATGTACGCTATCGAGCAGCTGTAAATGAGTCCTATATAACTCTCTATTTAAAACTGTTTTCTTTTACTTCCATGTTCCTTAAGGAAATGGAAGTATGGTGATGGCAAAAAACATCGTGTTCGAGATTATTGCAGATTCTGATTGTACTACACTCAAAACATGAAAAAAAGTCGTTTTTCGAAAAGTGTGTGTGTCTGTAGATTTTTTTCTATGGCAAACGATAACAGCCGCAAATTCAAACAGAATCAAATAATTTTTTGCATACAGCCCTGATTTGTAGATTTATCAAGACCTATTGATTTTGGTGAAGATCGGTTAAGGGAAAGGGGTAGTTTACCTGCTACGTTTTAAAAGGCTGTTTTTTATGGCAAACGATAAGAGCCGCAGATTCAAACAGAATCAAATAATGTTTTGCATACAGCCCTGATCTGTAGAGTACTCAAGACCTATTGTTTTAGGTGAAGATCGGTTAAGGGAAAGGGGTAGTTTACCTGCAACGGGGTTTTTTTAAACAAGGGTATTTTTTTCTATGGCAAACGATAACAGCTGCAAATTCAAACAGAATCAAACAATTTTTTGCATACAGCATTGTTTTGTAGAGTACACAAGACCTATTGTTTTTGGTGAAGATTGGTTAAGGGAAAGGGGTAGTTTACCGGCAACATTAGTTTTTATCAAAGGTAATTTTTTCCTATGGCAAACGATAACAGCCGCAAATTCAAACAGAATCAACTAGTCTTTTTCATACATTTTTTAATTATACCGAACTCAAGGTCTGTTGATTTTGTTGAAGATCGGTTAAGGGAAAGGTGTAGTTTACCTGCAATGTTTTATATTTTAACAAGGGTATTTAGTATGGCAAACGATAAGAGCCACAAATTCAAACATAATCAAATAATTTTTTGCATACACCCCTGAATTGTAGAGTACTCAAGACCTATTGTTTTTGGTGAAGATCGGTTAAGGGAAAGGGGTAGTTTACCAGCAAAATTTTTTTATCAAGGGTAATATTTTTTCTATGGCAAACGATAACAGCCGCAAATTCAAACAGAATCAAACAATGTTTTGCATACAGCCCTGAATTGTAGAGGACTGAAGGTCTGCTGATTTTGGTGAATATCGGTTTAAAGAAAGGGGTAGTGTACTTGCAACGTTTTATGTTTTAACAAGGGTAATTTTTTCTATGACGAACGATGACTGCCGTAAATTCAAAGAAAATCAAATATTTTTTGCATACAGCCCTGAATTGAAGAGTTCTCTAGACCTATCGTTTTTGGTGAAGATCGGTTATGGGAAAGGGGTGGTTTACTGGCCACTGTTCATGTTTTAACAAGAGTAATTGTTTCTATAACGAATGATAATTACCGCACATTCGAACAGAATCAAATATTTTTTTGTATGCATCCCTGAATTGTAGAGAACTGAAGGCCTATTGATTTTGGTGAAGATCGGTTAAGAGAAAGGTGTAGTTTACCTGCAACGTTTTATGTTTTAACTAGAGCAAAGTACTTAATTTTGATAAACAAAGTATCCTGATAAGAAGCTCATAATAATCCACTGTAGAAACGCAGATGAAATATCTATAAATGAAGAGGCTAGTTGAACGGGGTGGGGTTAATTTTCTATTAATGAAAATTATAGTTGAAGAGGGAGGGGAGAATTTTTTATATATGTACTACGTTATCGGCAACAAAGAAGTAGTTTTTTGTTAAAATTCCTTCCCGGGCCGTTCAGCCGTAGTCCAATGTTTTCTGCAAAACCAGACGTTTCGGCAATGCCATCGACTGCCATCGTAAGTGAAAATCGAGTGCAAAAACGTGAGGTGGTATACGTTAGTGACCACAGTACTGTGGTTAAGGCTGAAGCAATAGAAAGAAGTAGTTTCTATGGAAATATTTCATTTCGAATATGATTTTATATATAAATCTTAGAACATGGAAGTCATGTATCGATCTCCATACCGATATTTTATACAAATAAAAAGAAAAAATAAGAAGAACTAAAGTATTATTACTAAATATAACTGTTACGCTACAGTGTTCATATGCTTTATTTGAAATGAAAAGAAAGAATGATGTCAAATAATTGTTTTGTATATAATTTTTATTTTGTTTCAGTATGTTCTTGAAGACATCAGTACGGTTGTGAAGGAAGAAATTGTTTTAGAAGAAGTGGAAAAAGAAGAGAATACACAAGAGGTAAAGTTTTTTTTTAATATACGAACAATCTTCCTTCTGTAGACAAGTAAGATTCATTTAGAGTTTTCCGTCAAAGGCTGTCACTTAATTAGCAAATAATTTTTGAAATTGAACATTTATAGTCGAAGGTTAGATTCAGTTCTGAAAAAAAGAGATAGACACCTGAGATGTCTTGTGTGTGTTATATTATTTATTACTAGTCTTAAATGAGAGATGGGCTTCACGATTCTGGACAAAGGCAACATGAATATATTTATTTACATAATTTTCTGTATTTAAATAATATTTTATTGTGTTTTTTGCTGAAACACCAATAAAATAGGTATTGGTTATCTCCAGCTAAGCTTCATCCGCCTTCAAGTTGTCTCATGTGCAGAGATGTTATCTCATCCCTGGCCTGTATGAACAGATAGTTTTATAGTCAAACTTTTTGTTCTTTTAATCTCTATAAAAATGTTAGTAAAAGATGGGTCTGTTAGATTGAACTAGTGACCTAGTTCACTGCGCTGGTTCGCTGACATGACCAACCTATGATCAGTCCATTTCATAACGTACATTGCCCATCGCTAATACTCTACTAGTGTTACTATTGTTGCATGTGCCCCATAGTTATCCCTCACTTGTACAAACTATGTATTCAAAACTTAGGAATAATGGGATGAATTTTGCTGCAGGGTCAACAATGTGTTGAGGACAAACAAGTGTGTAAAAACGAACATAATGAAACAAGAGTGGCAAGCAGTGAAGGAGTTTTGGGAAAACAAAGAGCTTTCTATTAGAAAAGTGGATAAGGGAGGGGAGATAATCCTGTTAAATACTTCAGTAGTATATGTTTGTATGTGCTGGGACAAGGTCAATGACCTGGGAAGCAAACAGATGACCTTGACCTTGGGTGAGCTCGCTGCCAAGGTCAAGATCAATGCTGGTTATGACATAAGCAACGTGATCTCCAATCGTGTGTTCAAGGAAATTACGCAATAACATGTGAATGCAAGTGGTTGACCTTTCGATTAAACCGCGCCCAAGGAAATTACGCAATAACACATGAATGTATGGGGTCGATTAAACCACACCCAAGGAAATTGTGTAATAACATGCGTTTTCATCATAATAGAAAAGTTGACGTACACGTGTTTCGGGTTCGCGTGTTTTGGGTTCACGTGTTTACATGTAATCGTTTCCAGATAGCGTTTAAAATACGTGTTTTTAATATATTACTTTTTTATATGTGACGATTGTCATTCTGTAGTAAAACGTGACGCAGAAAGTTACGTTTATTGTATAATGGAGGAAGAGAAGGGGTCAACAGGTGATAATAAGAAGAACGGTCTATTTAAAGAGCGCAGTATGACTGATTCTACGTCTACCCACAGAAGAGTGAAATTCGACATTGCAGATTGTGTATCCGCTCCTGATAAATCACATACGGAGTTATATGAGAGGAGGTTATCATTTAGGAATTGGCCTCTATCATATATTTCTCCAACAGCTTTAGCAGCCGCGGGGTTTTATTATTATCCACGAGTTTCTTACGACTGTTGCGACTGTGGTAATAGCAAACCGGACGATAGAGTACGCTGTTATTCCTGTGGGCTCGAATTAGGTCTTTGGAAGGTTGGTGATCATCCGTTCGATGAACATGAGAAGTGGTCGCCGAAATGTGAAGAAGTAAAGAAAAGGAGTGATACATTAAAAAATTAGTTAGGTCTGGAAAAATTGTATATTATTTAGATGTGACAGCAGCATGTTTCAAATCGAGCATATTGACAAATCTTTATCAAAATAACGTTTGTTTTACATCCTCATCTGATTTGACTCAGTTGCAAAACGAATTTCCAGAGTTGTATACTCGCACCGATGGAATACAATTTAATACGATTAGTTGGTACTCTATGTATCAGACACAACTATTTTTAAATGGTGAAATTGGAAAAAATTATAAAATAATGTGTTGTGACAGATCGCCTGTAGCACCGTTTGTGTATGGTATAGTTAATAAAAAAGGTGAAAATTTAAGTGTTCCAGAGTTACAGGAAATTATACCTTCGTGGATGTTAGATTATTTTAAATCGTGTAATGTGTTGATTTTAATAGATTCAGATATTAAAAGTGTTAAGGAACGATTATTAAAAAGAAACGGTTTTGACATTAATTTAGCAACAGATGAATATTTTTTGTTACAAAATTATTATTTTAAATCTATTGCCAAAATTTTTAATATTATGTGTTCAGATATAAGCAGTAAAACATTTTCAGATGTTTATACATGTATTGAAAACTGGATACTGTATAAATAAAAAAAATTGATTATAAAGTTTTTATTTTTTGTTTTTCCTAGATGGCACACCTGTTTTTCAATATTACTGTTTTTCAGTAGTAATTAACCATCAGTTGATTGTGTTGTGTGAACATGAAAATTATTATAATTTTAGTATTTATTTTACCATCTGTTTAATGGATAACGCAACGTTGGAACAAGTAAAATCATATTTATATAAATATGGTTATCTTCAAGTGAAAGATAATACTTCTTTAGAATTATTAAACGAAATGAATTTTTTAAACGCGTTACTTATTTTTCAAGAATATTACAAGTTACCTGCAGATGGAAAATAAAATAATGAAACTTAAGATTTAATGCTAAAACCCAGATGTGGTAATGAAGATAATATATCCGATTTTCGTTTAACAGCTTTTAAATGGAATAAACCATTGGTTACATGGCATTATTATTTAGCTAATCAGGAGGTTTTAGAATTAACAAGTAAAGCTTTTGCTGTGTGGGAACAAAAATCTGGTATTCATTTTAAACATGTCAGAACAAATACTGACATTTTAATTTCTAATAAACGTCTAAAACATATGATGCAAACACAATTAACACAGTGTATGAGAGAGTTTGATGGTAAATCGGGCTCGCTAGCACACGCATTTTATCCAGATTATGTAAATTCAAGACGGGAAATTCATGTAGACGAGGATGAGATATGGTCATATTCTGGCGACAAAAATTCAGTCTCCTGGTTATACAAATCTTTTTTCAACATTAATTCACGAAATCGGACACGCGATAGTGTTATCACACTCCGATGTGCCGGATTCTGTTATGTTTGCATATTATAATGGTGAAATTGAATAAGCGATGATGATGTTTTGGCTATTCAAAATTTGTATGGTAAACCACAACAAAATATGTTACCAGTTTCTACAACGCCTATATCACCAGTTGAAGAAGAAGATAATTATTCTATTCTTCGTATTGTTTAAATTAGCAGCCGTCCTTACTATTTCTTTTATGAATTTGCTAACTGCTATAATTTTTATTGTTCGACTAAGCTTTTCGTCATCACTGACATCTTCAGGTCTTAAACAACCTGAAGCGTTTAAGAATTAAGCGTTTAAAAATTATAGCAGTTAGCAAATTCATAAAAGAAATAATTATTCTATTGTTGATAGTAAAATCTATCTTTGTCGTCTTAAAAACCTTAACACGTTTCTAATAGCAGACAAACGATTATATATATTATACGAGAAATGGTTATGGATAGTAAACACTGATGATATGATATATTCTAAACCGATTATTATAACGGATTGGTTAACATTTTTACCAAAAAACTTCAAGAGTTTTAGCCGTCTATCAACGCCCGTCTGGTGAGATAGCGATGTTCATTGATTTGCTTATTATATGTTTGACTTAGTAAGTCTTCGATTAATTCATGGTTACCCAAAATATCTTTCATCCGTGTTTAATATTCAACCAAGTAAATTGCATACTGTATTCAATAGTTATACAGGTAAAACTTTTATATTTCATAATGATAATTATTTTAGAGAGGTTGATGAGTGTTCATTTACAATTAGATCGTGGGGATATATATCTCAACGTTTTCCAGGGATACCTCCTAATATCGACTAGTCATTTAGGTTCATAGATGGTAATATATATTTTTTTAAGAATAATACGATTTTCGTGTTTAACGAATTTACTGGTAAGCTATCAAAAACGGAAAGAAATAATCTTTCAGTGTTTGGATTGGAATGTGTAAATGATGACGTATTATATCAATTAAAAGATTTAATGCAGAAGTTAATAATACAAAGGAAAAATTAAAGGATTTAATACAGAAGTTAATAATATAAAGGAAAAATTAAAAAAATATTTATACCACGCTAAGCGGTTAGTTGACCTTGATATTGTGTCTTAACCAGAAAGTAAATGTGTGTTGCATAAGCCGGTCGTCTACATCCAGCTTGCATTGCAAAAAAAACAGCACGTGTTTCACACCGAGGCGTTAACGCTTGCTGGATCAAGAGAACGTAAAACGAAAGCCCACCTCAATGGATCAAGAGAACGTAAAATGGAAGGAGGAGGAGGAGGAGGACCGTCTTCTTCATAAATGTTTTTTTTTCGCCAAAAACGCTAACACCCGGAGAAATTGCAAAATTAAAAATGATAGTCGACAGACCAGACTCAACTATAAGACCATTTATAAAAGAGTTAATAAAGGATTTATAGTTTAACAATTTTTGTTTAGATATTTATTTTTAATCTATTTATATATTTTCATCATACGCTTTCTGTGGGGGTATTTTTTTATAAGTTGCATTCAGTATGGCTTTGCAGAATGATACGGAAAACATGCACGCTTTGAATTGCCGCGTTTATTTTGTAGATCACTTAGGTTTAGGCGAGTATTCTTTCAACGATGTGTGTTATCTAATAACGAATTTTCTGAAGCGGGTGTTATCAAATTTGAAAGGAAAGAGTGTATAATTAAGATTCATTTTCCAGTATCTTATTCATATACAGATGTGTTGAGAAAATTAGAAAGATGTCATTACTAATAGACATAGACTGTGAAGAAGAAACAAAAGATATAATCGGTTCAAGATGGTGACAATATGCGAAAAGTTTTTATTCTATTTTTTTGAAAATGAGGGTTTTATTCATACACCATGTTCAAGAATTATTGGTTGTAGCGAGTGTGGATTTAAAACAAAAAATTATTTTACTATCACACATCCAATTTATACATAAACTTTCACATCCAAAATGTAAAAGAGTTCATTATTTGCCTTACAAATATGAAAACTATGCAAAATCTAAAAAGTGTATTGCTGATTATTCAGATGCAAAGATGTGTGTTAGTGTAACTGAGGAAATGATGGAAGCTACATTCTGTGCTTGGCCAAAACGTTTACCAGCTGCCAATAAGCTTTTATTAGCAGGATTTTTTTATACAGGAAATAGCGATGAAGTAATGTGTGTAGACTGTAAAGTTGTTCTTGACGAGTGGGAAGCGACCGATGATCCTTGGACTGAACATCAAAAAGCATCACCAGATTGTTTACTAGTAAAATTACATAATTCGCAATTGTAAAATAAAATATGCGACTGTGCAATTGTAAATAAAAAATGCGATAATAGAAATAGTATGTGTTTATTAACTGATTTTTCAACCTATTTAATCACTTTGTTACTGTATTTAGAATAATAATGAGTGTCAGACAGATTATCAGCGATGAACTACACAAACAAGCCAGACAGAATTTTCCAGCACATAATGTCGAGTTGAAAGGCGTTCACGATTTGTACCAAGCCGACCTCGTAGACATGATATCGTTTTCAAAGTTAAATAAAGATTATAAGTATATATTAACAATAATAAACTGTTTTAGTAAATATGCATTCGCCATTCCTTTAAAAACAAAATCTTCAAACGATATTGTGGAAGCTCTTTCACCTATCTTACGAGCGAACAAAATGAAACATTTACAAACCGACCACGGAAAAGAGTTCTATAATTTACACGTTCAACGATTGCTTGGTTATTATAATATAAACCATTATTCTACTTATTCTGATAAAAAAGCGTCCATAATCGAACGTTTTAATCGCACATTAAAAAACTATATGTGGAAGTGGTTTACTTCTAGCGGGGAATGTACATGGATTGAAATTCTTCCCGACTTATTACATAAATATAATAGCATACACAGAACTATTAAGATGAAACCAATAGATGTGGGCTTACATAATGAAGAGTTAGTCCTATCACAAATAAATAAAAAACGGTTACTACTTAATAAGAAACCGCCTAAATTTAAAGTTGGTGATAGAGTAAGAATTAGTAAATATAAGAAAGTATTTACAAAGGGTTATTTACCAAATTGGACAAACGAAATATTTACAGTTAATAGTATTAAACCGACAGCACCCAGAACTTATATTTTAAGAGATGATAAAGGAATCGTATTAGATGGGGGTTTTACGAACAAGAAATTAGTAAAACAAAATTTGGAGATCTATTTTTAATCGAACAAATATTAAAGCGTAGAGGTAATAAATTATTTGTTAAGTGGTTGGGATATGATAAATCTAGCAATAGCTGGATTGATAAAAATCGTGTTATTTAATCTGTATTAGTTATTATCAAAATGAAGTTTGTACAACAAACAAAGAGACTGCGTATCCGCAACTTTGGTAAATCGATAGAAAAAGAGAACAAAGTTCATAGCGATTTATTACCAAATAAAGTCAGATGTCTTATCGTAGGCCCCAGTGACACAGGAAGGCCAATTTAATGTTAAATCTGCTGTTTGATCCTAACGGGTTATATTTTGAAAATGTATATATTTTTTCAAAATCGCTCTATCAAACAAAGTATAAATTTTTAGATATGGTTTTATCCGATATGTCGGAAATAGATTATTATAAATTTTCTGAAAATGATCAAGTGATTCATCCTGATGATGCTAAATCAAATTCGTTATTATATTTGACAATGTAGCATGCGAGGAACAGGACAACATTAGAAACCATTTTACAATGTGTAGACATATAAAAAACAATGTTATTTATATATGTCAAACTTATGTTTGAATACCAAAACATTTGATATGCGATATTGCAAATTTAATAATTATTTTTAAACAGGACTGTAACTTTATTTCTTTTTATTATTTTATTAATTGAGTTACGTACTGTTTACTTTCTGTGTTAACTATTTCATTCGGGCGCCATCTTGTTACCAACACAAGAAATTCAAATGTACTCACCTTTCTGGGCCGAGTTCGATTAAGCGAACCGGAAGTAGCGGGTCTTGTTACTTGAAATAACTTACTCTTAATTATAAGATTTACCAATGACATTACCCTTTATTAACAAACCACACATAGTTACATGAGATTCTATTTCAGAAACAAAGTACAATGCTATTCGCCATGAGGCGTAGTTATTGAATCAAATTAAAATTTTTTTCTCATTTATAATTTTATAAACATAATCCCACCAAAATAAACATAATCAATCATGTCTTAAATTATAGAATTATATATTTCACAACCCAGCACTACTTAAATTTTATATTTTATATTATATTCACGCAATCACACACTCATTCATGCAGTACAATTTCATGGGCTTCCCTAACTGAGCTCATTTTATTGAATCTAAACAAAGTACTGAAAATTTGGTTTTATAAATTTGTTACTTAGCTGCAAATCTGTCCAGAAGACGTCGCATCGTTACACGCGCACTACGGATGTTGGTTTTTTAATGTTCACTGACCTTATGTATTTTAAACGGCTAATGCATTCTGATAAAGTTATAAATGGGTTATTTTATAATTTATACTTGCTGTGTTCACATTTTAGTTGCGGGCGTAAAGTTACGCAGCCAACGGTGAACTGAAATGCTCACTTCCGCACTGTTGATATTAACTGTTTTCACTGTTTTATCAAATTCACTTTGGTATACATTTTAGTAAAATTTTGGCTCGTCAGCCTATGTATTCACCCGGCCGCGAGCCACAGCTGTTGACGACAGACACTGTTTACATTTTATATATGCGAACGAGATGTACTGGTAGCCGGCGGACGCACACACTGTTTGCGTCCGTTGCTTTTAGATGTTTTTTGCCAACTGGGAAAGTTTCCTGCGCACACTACGTGAAAGAATGCATTAATATGTGCCGATAGCGTGAGAAACTTGGCCGTCTGAACGCGCGTGTGGTGGCTCTTTTGCCCCCTAATTACAAACTGCACATTCCAATGCCAATTCATGCCTGTCTCGATGCTACACTTGGGCGAAATAAAATTGAGAATTCAAATCACATTTTAAAATTGGTTTTACCTCTCTTTTGCCCCGTTACAAAACCCCCTGAATGAGAGGTTTTATGCCGAAGCATAAAAACTCTCATTGACACACTCATACTTCCTAAAGGGATCAGTCGGGATATGTCGCCACAACCCCTTTACCGTTTATATAAAAAGAATATAGATAACTTACCCTTGGTCCAGTGGCCGTGACCGCACCTGAATGACCTTACTGGACTTCTCTCTCGAGATCCCAACACCGCAAGGCCAGACAGACGCTTGGCACTCCTGCTCTGACGCTCTGGCCAGCTCAGGACTGCTGCCACAACATCACCAGACACTGAAACATCAAATCAAAATTATCAAAATAGTGGCTTGGTATAATACCATATCCCTAACTGATCTGGTTCCCCTTAGATGTGTGCTGGTTTGTGTTAAGAAGCACTGGGTTTTCTTTAACTCCTAACACCTATATGATTACAAGAGTTATTGTATAGACATTCCTTTCTCTTAGCTCGCTCCCATTAACATTTATAAAATATTCAATTCCAATCGATAATAATTAATCCTTTCCCATTAACAAGAAGAAATACAAATCTTTATACTAATGCAATAATACTTCCAAAATATTTAAACACATTATCAAAATTTACTCAAATACAATTCATCTATATCTCCCCCTTTCTACAATTCTTAAACATTTTCCCTTTTATATCTAAAACAATTCAAATTCATTTAACATTTTATAAAATATTATTAACAGAAATTCTATTTATCCGGCGCTGTTAACAATAATCATCCCCTTTGTTCTCCTCCACGCACTATTTCCCCCCCTGAACTGTTGCGTTCAGTTGCCTCCACAAGGACTGAGGCGGAAGGAGTGAGCACTTTTTTCTTTTCTCTCACTCCCATCCTTGCTTCAGCATTAACAAAACCTTCAGGGTAAGTACCCCTACTCATTTTCTTAATATATGCCCCTAAGGTCTACCACCCCTATTTGGGTGAAAATAGCCTGTGTTCAAAAATAATCTTAGACTCCCTTATTAAACCCCATTAAATTTCTATGTTTGACCAATTTCAAAGGCAACCAACTGTGGTCAGTTTTACAATTTCTGCCCACAGCTGATTGTCATCCAAAACCACGATCTGGGTTGGTAAGGCCGAGATCGTCCGAAATGTAGGGAATCACATTTAAAACATGTTATACATACATACAATTCATGTTTCAATTCCTACACTAATACATAATAAATATAATACATAATAACACACTCATAATTAACATTGTGATTATTACATTAAAATAACCAATTCACATTTAACTTTGGTCAAAATTAACACACCTCACATCTTTAAATTTGCATATAAAATTATAAACATTACATTTTAATTTCAATTGAACTTTTATTAATTAGCCATCAATTATTTATCATTTACTACCATTTAATTCTTCACAATTTCAAATTTAATATTAACCTTCATTTTACATTACCTCTCAGTTATTATTACAAACTATGAATTTTCTTTTATTTCACCTTTTCATCTCTATTAGTTTGGGCGATTCTCCGTTATTCACAATGATTCACTTGAATAGGCATTTATTTCTAACCTTACTCACCTTTCTTCCTACTAACAACCAGATTTACAAATTATGACACCAATCTCTCCACAATAACCCCCTTCACTAATTCCACTTACCTCAATTTATTCTCCTCTTTGTACTAGGATGTGTGTTCCCAACCTGGCAATATACACGTTCATAACCTTTTGCCCTCCACCAAATATCGGCAAACACTCTTACCCTTCTCTAATTATGGTACCTGCCCAACGACGCACATTGATCATCCCTTACCATCTCATCCTTACTACAAAATATCAGCATCAACAAATATATTTACCATTTACTTTACTCACCTTCTCTACATATAATCACTAACACCACTGTGTCCCTAAAATATCTAATACTCTCTTTGTGTGTTACTGGTATTTCAAAATTCTTATTTATCTAACTCCCATTAACTTTAATTGACTAACTCAAATGTCTTTATTTTAATAATTATCACCCAGGCTCTATCCCTTTTTAACACTTTACATTACTGTGATCATTGACAATTGCATTAGAAAATTCATCCCTCACCTACTAATAACAATACATCTCAATATCCAAATATATTACATGCTTAATCATTTATTATTCATTAGAATCTAAATCTCATAAAATCATTTAACTTCATTATCAAACTTTCTTTTGTATAACATTAATTAAGTAATTAGTCTTCAATTATTTAAAATTTCACCATTACTTTCATCACTTGTGTAGTAAAAAAAAAAAGTTAATTGTTATTATTAAATCAATTAAACTATAACTTCCTGTTACATACATGGTTTACATAAAAATACATGTAATACACAACATCAAGAATACACAAATACATTGACATTAATACACACAAAAATATACAATCCAACTTATTATTTGTTATTGTTGACCAAAAATCAGTTCATAAAACAATCCATTTCAAAACCACACTAGTCACATAATTAAATGTTCATAAACAATAAAACACTGTATCCACCATCATCGAACAACAGTCGAATCTTAGGTCTACATACATTATTTTTTATTAAATATATGATATTATTATCAATATAATACTTATTTAAATTTTTATATCTTTCCACAATGTCGTTTGAATTAATAGGCTTATTCCATATCAATATATAATATACCGTGTCATCATAGAGTATGGTCCTGTCGCCCTTAGTGTAATTTGTCATAATCGGGTAAGTCATATTACCATCTTGAACATCATCTACTGCTATCTCAGTTTCACTATAAGGTAAGTACTCATTATTATTACTTCTCTCTCCACCTAACCTCTCTACAAACTCTTCATAGTCTCTATTTACTTTAAAAATCTCTATCTCTCTCTTTCTCTCTCACCACAATACCTCTCTCTCTCTCAATATATGCAGGGGACACTAACTCATAATTACTGCACCACCTATGAAGTGCACAGAAAATCCAGGGAACTTTATTTGCAGACCTATCGTCTTCCAAATATATACTGAAGGAACTCGTCCTTCCTAAACACATGTGAAGCCTTTACTTCACCAACACGGGAAAAATTTACCCCCTGCAACCCCTCTACTTGTAAATTCTCTTTATACTTTCTCTCTAATTCATCACACACTAACATTCCAACATTATATTCTATCACCATATTTTTATTTATATTGTCATAATTCTCAATACCACTTACCTTATTCTTTGTCATCTGACCGTCTTTATTTACGTTTAGTTTACCTGTTTCTCCACTATTCTCTACCCCCTTTTATTCTCGTAATTCTCGTCTCCTTTATTCTTTGGTCTATCGAACTTCTCATTTACTAACGCTACTATTTTTTCTTTCGTTTTATCGAAACGTGCATTCATTTCATCAATTTGTTTGCTAAAATTAAAATTGTGTCGTTTAATTTCATCTTTCACTTCATCAAATTTGGCATTAAATTATTATTTTGCTCTTTCATAAGGAATTTCATCATATTTATTCTGTCACTATTATCGTCTTTTTTGTTTTCATGACGAGTTGAGATGGGTGTTACTGGTACTCTATCTAACTCTACAGATTCGGTCGCACTCGACTCGATCTGACTTATTGGTGTTGAACAAACTCCCATTTCACTCTTAAACGTTTGGTCAGTTACACTGACATTCTCGTTATTGTTTGCCATTTAAAAAAAAAATTTTTTTTAATATGTTTATTTTCAAAATTTTATCCTGTAATATTACACAACCTTATTATATATAAAAAAGTATTCTATTTAAACTATTTACCCTACCACATGTAGTCACAACATAACCTTATCTTTACGTCTATATTTACGTATCTCCAAATTGTATATTACCTCAAGTAACTTTTCCGCTCCTTCCAGTAGGCTTACTCTACATAAAATAAAATTTTATGTAGAGTCCCTGTTCCGGAAGCCACTGTAACTTTATTTCTTTTTATTCTTTTATTAATTGAGTTACATACTGTTTACTTTCTGTATTAACTATTTCATTCGGGCGCCATCTTGTTACCAACACAAGAAATTCAAATGTACTCACCTTTCTGGGCCGAGTTCGTTTAAGCGAACCGGAAGTAGCAGGTCTTGTTACTTGAAATAACTTACTCTTAATTATAAGATTTACCAATGGCATTACCCTTTATTAACAAACCACACATAGTTACATGAGATTCTGTTTCGGAAACAAAGTACATTGCTATTCGCCATGAGGCGTAGTTATTGAATCAAATTAAAATTTCTTTCTCATTTATAATTTTATAAACATAATCCCACCAAAATAAACATAATCAATCATGTCTTAAATTATAGAATTATATATTTCACAACCCAGCACTACTTAAATTTTGTATTTTATATTATATTCACGCAATCACACACTCATTCATGCAGTACAATTTCATGGACTTCCCTAACTGAGCTCATTTTATTGAATCTAAACAAAGTACTGAAAATTTGGTTTTATAAATTTGTTACTTAGCTGCAAATCTGTCCAGAAGACGTCGCATCGTTACACGCGCACTACGGATGTTGGTTTTTTAAATGTTCACTGACCTTATGTATTTTAAACGGCTAATGCATTCTGATAAAGTTATAAGTGGGTTATTTTATAATTTATACTTGCTGTGGTCACATTTTAGTTGCGGGCGTAAAGTTACGCAGCCAACGGTGAACTGAAATGCTCACTTCCGCACTGTTGATATTAACTGTTTTCACTGTTTTATCAAATTCACTTTGGTATACATTTTAGTAAAATTTTGGCTCGTCAGCCTATGTATTCACCCGGCCGCGAGCCACAGCTGTTGACGACAGGCACTGTTTACATTTTATATATGCGAACGAGATGTACTGGTAGCCGGCGGACGCACACACTGTTCGCGTATGTTGCTTTTAGATGTTTTTTGCCGACTGGGAAAGTTTCCTGCGCACACTACGCGAAAGAATGCATTAATACGTGCCGATAGCGTGAGAAACTTGGCCGTCTGAACGCGCGTGTGGTGGCTCTTTTGCCCCCTAATTACAAACTGCACATCCCAATGCCAATTCACGCCCGTCTCGACACTACACTTGGGCAAAATAAAATTGAGAATTCAAATCTCATTTTAAAATTGGTTTTACCTCTCTTTTGCCCCATTACAGGACGATTTAAATTTAAAACATACATATAGTGATCACGTAAATACAGACATGACGTTTGAAATGTTTAAAGATATTTGTACAAAAGCGTGGACATGATGGAAAAAGGGTTTCCTTGTAATAGGTAAAGAAAGCGATATGAACTGTGGAGGGCATTACCGTTTTGATTTTGATATCTATATTAATGACTTGTAATTGTTCGTTCAATTATTTTTCATCATGGCACCGAGAAAGTCACGTTCTCTAGATGAGTGTGAGAAGCTCGCTAAAGAGATTGGGAAGATAAGAAAGAATATTCGAAAAAAACATAACACTTTAACACAAAACATTATTGATGCAGAAGAACTCGCAGAAAAATCGTTAAGGCCCGTTGTCGCTCCATTACAAAAGTTAGTACAAGAAAAGAACACAGTTACACCGCCAAGTAAGGAGAAAGAACGAGATGCAGATGTTGAAATGGACGAAATTCAGGAGCGATTAAAAAACAAAAGGTTTTCAGATGAATCTGAAAAAAATACATTATTGAGTAAACGCCCAGCACCACCGAATACTTCCGTTACCACGTGAAGAAGAAAAAATGTATGAAATGCTACCTACAGCAGAAGAATTGATATCAACACCAGAAGGACGAAAATTGATTGATCATTATATTGATATATGGTTTAAAGGACTGCTAGCGAGACAATATATGCGTAAATTTTTTGATGATGATAATCACGATATCGATCATGTTTTTGGTCCGTATTTTACGAATGGTACTATTTTATGTTGGGTAAATACCCCATGAAAATTGAAGAAAATGATATTATAATCAACGGTTTTACATATGAAGGTACACCTGGTTTGTACGATCTTATTTTCAAAAAACACCCGGACGCATATTTATATTGGGAAGAAGACTTAAACGCATCTTCACATATGATAAGTAAAACAAGTGCATATTTAAATTTAACAACAAATAGAGTAAAAAGTAGCGCTAGTTACAAATATAAAAATATAATTAAACCGATTATTTCGACATCTAAACCGGAAAATCATGGTCGAGGTTTATTAAAATTAAATAACAACAAGCCTAATTATGTTTATTGGGATGATATAAACGAATTATGTAAACAACTACAATTGTTAATCACTTCTCAAAGTGCTGGTCATTCAGGTCATAGCAACGAGATATTATCGATTATAGAAGAATTGCACGAGGCGGGGATAGTAAAAGAAGACGGCGCATCGTTTGAGGCCATATTTTCAAAATGAGCGTTGACAAATTCGGACTCTATAGTGGAGAACTGGTGACAGGATCAAAAATTCAACGTGGTCCGCCAGGTGAGGGGTTTAAATTAACAAAGGATGGAAATTTTAATATAAATAACAAAAGGCTGTGCAATGTTGGAGACCCGAAAACGGATAATGAAGCTGTGAACGTTAAATATGTGAAACAAAACTCGATTATTTTATCAAATACTAGTAATCATTTCGACATTAAAATAAAAAAAATTACCAATTTAGCCGACCCGCAAGAACCTTTTGATGCTGTGAATAAAATATATTGTGAAAATACAATGAAAACCTCTTTAATTAATAGAATTCCGGTTAAGGTGAAAGATGGTTCTGTTTATTTGTTTAAAAATAATCGTGTTACAAATGTTGCTTCACCCATATCTAAACTCGATGTAAATGTGGAATATTTAAGAAACAATACTATTATATTTAATAAAAAAAAGAAACTTTTGATGCTGAGAATCACGTTATCGAACGACTACACAATCCTAAAGAACAAGAAGACGCTGCAAATAAATTTTATGTGGATAATAAATTACCCAATTCGCTTGTACAACCTGGGTGTTGTGACTTTAGGAATAATAGATTAATTAATGTGGCCGAACCTGTTGATTTAACCAATGGTATAAATAAGCAAACTTTAGACAATACTTTGAACACTTTAAAACATGAGGTTGAAGAATACATAGACAGAAGAATAGATTTTAATAGTGATGGTGAGCTGGATTTTAAAAAAGCTAAACTTGTTAATATTAGCGAGCCTGAAAGTGATTATGGTGTTGTAAATAAAAAATACGTATATGATCAGTTTCTCGAATATGATACAAAATTGCTAAATATATTGTACAAGTTATATAAAGAACTTACAACAGACAAACCTATTAAAAGTAGACACGAATTTTATATTATATATATATATATATGGTACAGAGTTTGTATGAAGAATCATAAATGCGCGTGTATCGGAACGATAAAGAGGGAAGTGGGCTAGTGGGTGACATTCTTGGTACTGCTATTAACAAATCGATTGACTTATTACAAGTCGAACTTCATATACCTGGTTATCAATATTGTGGAGCAGGTACGAAGTTGGCTAAACGCTTGCAATGAGGAGATCCTGGAATTAATAAGCTTGACGCAGCGTGTAAACAACACGATATCGCCTATTCTAAATATTCAGATTCTACAAACCGTGCTAGAGGGGATAAAGAATTAGCTGAAAGAGCTTGGGAACATGTTAAATCAGAAGACGCTTCGCTCGCGGAGAAAGCTGCCGCGTGGGCTGTAACTAATATTATGAAGGCGAAAAGCAAATTTGGTGGGGGTGTAAAGAAGAAGAAGAAGAAGAAGAAGAAGAAGAAGAAGAAGAAGAAGGTTTCAAAAAAGAAATGTTTGAAAGGTAAAGGATTATACTTATGACCGTATAAAAAAAAACGGGTGGAGGCGTTAAAAAAAAAAATCAAATCGGCGGCGGTGGAAATAATTAAACATATCCCGCTTCGTCCACTTTCAACGAGCGAGTTATTGTTATATATTAATCGATTAAAAATTCCAAATTTTAGAGGTGTGTTTATGCGTGATACGTTACCTTTAAACAGTGGTATATGGAAAAATGAGGCTGGTATTGTTAATTTAGACAGTATTTATGGTCAAGGCACGCATTGGGTGTGTTACGTAAAACATGAGAATAAAATTAATTATTTTGATAGTTTTGGTAATTTAAAACCACCTACTGAGCTGATTAACTATTTTTCTTGATCCATAGAACATCCTATCGAAATTAGTTATAATTATACATGAAAGCAAAAATTGGGTTCAGTTAATTGTGGACACTTGTGTCTTCAATTTCTTGCGGACAATGTTTTCTTTAAGTGGCAAAGGACCTGAATTGGAATGTGACATTTTTCCACCAATTGAATTAAATAATAACGAAAAATGGGAACTTGGATTAATCGATTTCATGACATACAATTGAATACCAAACGTGGAAGAAGGTGTAAATAATATACTATATTTTGATAATGATAAGAAAATTGAATTACCTACAGGTTCTTATGAAATATCAGACATTGCAACATATATTAATGATTACTTAATTAAAAATTATGAACACGTTCGGGTGGTGATAAAGGCGAATAACAATATGCTGAAAAGCGAAATTTTGTCTAATGTACTAATCGATTTTAAAAAACCTAATTCTCTTGCCTCCATATTCGGTTTTGAAGAATGTGTGCTTGAGCCTAATAAATGGTACAGCTCAACCTTACCAATTTATTGTTCAAGTAGAGGCTGTTCGATTAGTTTGCAATCTCGTTAGTTATTCATTTAATAACTGTATTGAAGGTTATATAATACACGAGTTTTATCCTATGGTTCCACCAGGATTTAAAATAGTTGAAATACCAACAAATGTAATTTATTTACCAGTAAACACATCGAGAATACATCATATTACAGTAAGATTTGAAGATCAACAAGGAAGACCGATTAATTTTAGAGACGAGATAATAACGTTACGTCTACACCTGAGAAAAAATGAGGCTTATTTTTTGCTATGGTAACACCGATAAAACGGTTGTTAACGATCTGAATAAGATCAGTAGAGATAAAAATATTAAACGGTTAACACCTCAAAATAAGAAATTTTTACAATTATTGGGGTTAACAGTAATAAGTGAATATTCAAAAAAATGAGTAGTAGTATTTTAAATATATTAAACAATCCCGTATATGAAGATGATGCGATAGTAAGGTTAAAATATCAGACCCATCATCCGTATACTTCAAGCATGTATAATAATAACGATGAAATTAGAATACCAATCAATCAACAAGATGTTTTTACGTTTCCACACGATAGTTACCTCTATATACTATTAGAATACACAAATAATTTAGGTGTATTTGATCAAACGTATAAATTAGTTTCAAACGCTGTGGGATTTTTATTTGATGAAATTAGATACGAAAAATGTGGGTCAGAAATTGATCGAATTATTTGTTGGAATAACGACAACGATGAAGAATCTATTAACAATTAAACCTTATGAAGTTAATACTTTAGAAAATGCTGCTTGGAATGAAAATTTATATGGGGCTCTATCGCCATCTGAAAAAGATCTCCTATTCTGTATTCCATTAAAAATGTTGTTTGGATTCATTGAGGATTATAAACGTATTCTGCTAAATATAAAACAAGAACTAGTTTTAATAAGAGCATCGACCGATAGTAACGCTGTTGTTTTACCAGAATCGGTGACTGGATGTAAATTTACAATAAAACAGATATCATGGATAATGCCATATGTGTATGTAAATGATGAAAAAAAGTATGATTTTTTAAAAATAATAGAGCGTGATGAACCTATATTGATCCCCTTTAGGAAATGGGAGCTTTATGAGTATCCGTCTACGCCACAAGCGAAGCAGCACACTTGGACTGTCAAAACGTCATCACAAGCAGAAAAACCTCGTTACGTTATTGTCGGCTTTCAGTCTGATAGGAAAAATAATATACACAAGAATTCGGCAAATTTCGATTCCGTATCACTACGTAATATTAAATTATATTTGAATTCAGAATACTATCCATACAACAATCTAAATGGTCAATTGTTACTTTTACACGAATTTTATAGACGATTTCAATCTTCATATTACTATGGTAGTAAGGACGCGCCAGTGATGAATCGTGAAAATTTTATAACTCATACGCCTCTGTTTGTTATTGATTGTTCTAAGCAAAATGAATCATTAAAAACAGGTTCAATAGATGTTCGTCTTGAAATAGAAACATCTCAAAATATACCCAAAAAAACTGCAATCTACTGTCTTATTATCTATGATACAATTATGCAATACACACCATTATCTGGTTCCGTAAGAAAATCGCTTATCTAATTGAGTAATCGTTTTATAATGAAGCATGAAGAATATTTTGACAGTATTCACGCTTTTGCATTCAATAAGAATGGTTGAATACGTTGTCGATTTTCAAGGTTTCCGAGATGATGGAGAAAACTTTATTATTAAAGAGTTGTGTATGCAAGAAATAGAAAACGCCAAGCTTGTTGTTGTTGGAGAACATCATTTATTTTTACCGACATTTGATTATAAACATTTATCAAATAATTAGCTTGTTGGTACATCCTCGTCATTCACTTATTAATATTTATATAATATATATTATATAAATATTTATCAAATAAAAAGAAAAAACATACAAACTGGCTTAAAGAGAGATTACATGGATTTAGTTGGAACTGCGGGCTTCAAGACTACTCTGAACTACAAACGATTTTCGATCAGTTATCCAAAATTAAACGTATCTACGTGAAAGGATCGGAAAAGAAGCTGTTGTTGGAAACACAACTAAATTCTCATGCTGGAATTGTCGATATTGAAACTTTAGGATGTCCGTCTTTAAATATTTTGCAACAGCAGAGTGTATATAGTGTTAACTGTCCTTATAAACATAATGTAAATAAATGTGCTTTAAATAATGTTTGTTATATAAGCGATTGGTTGATGTATTATTGGAACAGTGAATGTGATAAACACCAAAAAGTTAAAAGACTTAGATGTTGGGACTGTGTAGCGGAAATAAATAAATATGTATAAATTTTATGTGAAATAATAAAAAATTGTTATTATGTTATAAAGTGTTTATTATTATAACATCATCATCATCAATAATCTGTATTGTTTCTTCATCTGGTGGTGGTGGTGATGGTAACCGCCGACGCATCGGTCTTACGACGGCTACAGGTCTTTGCAACCTCGACTGAGACTATATATGGTCACCATCAACAAGATGAAGAAATTGATAAAAACCTCAGTTGGTTCCATATCTGTAATTATATATAGGTTTTATGTTTGAGAATGATGTTTTTAAAAACTAGAGATAAAAATTGTTAATTTTTTTTTTATTAGCCTACATATAAGTTTTACAATATATATACTCAATTTTTAAATAAAAAATAAGATTCTTAGGCTTGAGGATCATGTTTTTAAAAACTAGAGATAAAAATTGTGTTAAATTTGTTTTATTACATATAAGTTTTACAATATATATACTGAATTTTTTAAATAAAAAATACAACATTCGAGTTAACGAGGAAAACTTTAAAAATTTTTAAATTTTGTTTTTTTAACATTTTTAATATTTGCCAAATTCTTCGCAACATTTAAAATCATTTTATATAATTGAACGTATTTCAAGTCTTTAGAAGAATCTACTAAAAATGTAGCCCTGTAGGTGGCCTTAGTCCATCTATCGTTTTTACCAATTTTACCAAATTTTTTGTATCAATTATTTCAATTGTGATTAAATACCCCCCTTTTTCACCAGGTGTGGTCAATGTTTTCCTTGTTCCCCCAGTTTGAAACATTACAGTTTGTTCAAAACGGAGATTGTTTTTGTCATTTTCGTTAGTTTTTACAGATGTCAAAACTTTTCAAATTCATCCTCATCCTCCTCCTCCTCATTATCTATATCTATTGTAAACTTTTCACTATCATTATCACACATCATATTATTTTTTATTAAAGAATTAATAATTATAAATGTCGATTTTAATATATTTTTTCTTTAAAATTTACAATTGTCGTATTTAAATATTTATATATTTCATCAATATCAAACAAATAATTATTTAGTAGTGATAAATCCTTTTGTGAGCGAACTAGTTTTAATTCTAAAGCAATTCTAATATTTTTTGTTATTTCTATTAGTCTACTATATAAATTAAAAATATTACATCATCAGAATTAATAATATCAGTTTTAATTTTCTTTAATATATCTTCCCATAAGCATAAAGACGAAAGTCCATAAAAATATAATAGTTTAACGATATCTTCTAACGAAAAATATTCCTCGATGTGGTGAGATGTTCCAGATTTAACGGTTTAACGATATCTTCTAACGAAAAATATTCCTCGAGGTGGTGAGATGTCCATTGCTAGAAAAACAAAAAATTTATTAGCCTTCCGCTAAAAATTTATCAATTTCTAGCAATAATTCTTTATTTTCATCATTATCATTCAATCCGCTAATCCCACCCGTAGAACGAAAACCGTTATCACCTGTCTTAGTACTATCTAAAGTTGATGTCTCTCTCAGTTCCGGTTCTTCAATCTTTTCACAAATCAGTTGTGCGATTCGATCACCTTTATTTATGTTAAAATACGCTGATGAATGGTTAAAAATAACCACACCTACGTTCCCTCTATAATCTATCTACCACACCAGCTCCAACGTTGATGTGATATTTAAGAGCCAATCCTGAACATGGTGCAATTCTCCCTTAACAACTGTCAGGTATTTTAACAGCTAAATCAGTTTTTACTAATTCTTTTCTGTTAGCATTAATTTTATAATTATACGCACTACGGAAATCAAAACCCGCAGACTGATTAGTTAACTTTTCAGGTGGACAAGCTGTAGCGTGTCAATTTTGGGTCATTTTATTTTTTTTACGGTATGGGGCATTGGTATTTTTATTTATTTCGTTTTGTGCGGGAGTTTTATTTAAACATTGTGAAATTTCATATTACGACAAAGATTCATTTCATTATAACAGAACACGTATTGAGAAACAGTGGTGTAACAAAGCGAAACGCAGTTTGCAGTTGAGCAAGGCGGCAAAGGAATTCGCGCCCCTTCGAAATTCTAAGAACTTTGTATATGTGTGTCGGCGCCTGTACGTAACACAGCTGGGCGGAGCGCTGAAGTGAT
The DNA here is from genome assembly GCA_034769895.1 of Magicicada septendecula. Taxonomy (NCBI): domain Eukaryota; kingdom Metazoa; phylum Arthropoda; class Insecta; order Hemiptera; family Cicadidae; genus Magicicada; species Magicicada septendecula. The sequence goes on along the minus strand of CM068371.1, from coordinate 13,070,046 downwards.
GCCGTAAAAAACTCAAAATGGCCAAAAGCAAGAAACTCCACGAGCACATGGTCGTGGAACAGCAGGAAATAATGTCTTAAGTCCGGCCCCTTTTGTGACGTTAGCCAATGCCTAAATGAGATCGTAAGCTATATTCACTCCAAAAAACTACATGCATGGCATGGAACGAAGCTTCGATGATGAAGATCAAGGCAGTGCTTTCCGTAGAAAGCATGAGATCATCTCAGCAGTACCTGTTACGTTATCGTTCCCAGTCTACTAACCGAAACCACCGGCGCCGGAACGGCCAAAGTAGGCTTGTTACAAAAAACTTACATTTAACAGTTAAAAAGTGGATTAATCATTTGAATTATGTGACCGCGGTCGATTTTAAAAGAGACAGTATAATTTATAACTTTCGGATAATATAAAGCAAGAAATTTCATGAGAAGATGAGTGCGCGCGCGAACGTGGCCGGCGTTTGGGGTCTGGGGTTTATATTATAAAATGATGGGGGTTTTATAATTTGCAGTGTGAATGTGAGTGTGAGCAAAGCTGGGCTGTTTGTGTCTGTGTTTGTAATTGTGTTTTGTGTAATTAGAAACGATACATAAGGTAAGCCATAGTTGTAAGTTTATTACGAGTAAGATGCAAAAAGCAGGATAACATTTGTTTTTATATGTAAATTTAAATGACTTGATCAAAATTAAAATCTCAATTCTCTTCATACAAATGTGTTGTGCAAATTATTCACACAACCTTAAGAAATTACGCCTGTATCCTAAAGTACGTATGACGCAACCCTGAAGCCGAGTGATGGTAAGTAGAAGTTTCTTAACGTTTATTTTGTATTATTATTATGTCATTTATTAATGGACATAACAATATTGCAGAAAGTATTCGCCTGTAAAAATAGTATTACCAACTATTGACAACATATTAAAATTTAAAAATTTTCATTATCAATATAGGGTTCCTATTGTGATATATGCAGATTTCGAATGTATTTTGAAACCTGTTAGTACTTGTTTGCCCAACCCCGAAAACAAATTTACTACAGTTAACGAATTTCATATTCCGATGAGTTTTTGCATATATTTTGTTATAGATAGCAATAACTCTGAAAGTATTAGAAACCAATTACCTTCAGAACCTTACTTATATCATGGTAAAAATGCTGCGGAAAAATTTATGACATATTTAGTTGAAAAAATTAATTTAATTAGTTTACTTATTAAACAAAATATGCCTTTACATATGAATCGAGGTGATAAAATAAAATTTAAATTGGCTACACATTGCAAAATCTGTAACAAGGAATTTACGTTATTATATCCCAAAGTTCGCGATCATTGTCATTTAACTGGTCAATTTCGTGCGGCATTATGTAATACGTGTAACTTGGAACGACAAAACAGAAATTTGTACCAGTTTTCATACATGGTAGTTCTAATTATGATTCGCATTTTATAGTGCGACAATTGGGCTATGATGTAAAAAATATTCATGTAATTGCTAATACTAGAGAAAAATATATTTCTTTTGCAAAGAAAACACATTCGGGTTTAAATATTAGATTTATTGACACTTATCGGTTTATGAATTGTTCGTTAGCTGAGCTCAGTAATAATCTACCTAAGGATAAATTTTTTTATAGTGGAACATTTTTTTCTGCAGACAGTATGCCGCTAGTTACCAGGAAAGGTGTGTATCCTTATGGATATATGAATTCCTGGAAAAAGTTGGAAGAATGTAGATTACCTCCAAAAGATTGTTTTTATAGTTCGCTAAATGATTCGGAAATTGGAAATGATGATTATAAACACGCGTGTTAAGTTTGGAATCATTTTAATATACAAACTCTTGGGGAGTATAGTTATCTTTATTTAAAAATTGATGTTTTATTATTGCGTGATATTTTTGAAAATTTTAGATCTCTTAGTATCCAATCTTATAAACTAGACTGTGCACACTACTTTACAGTACCAGGGCTTGCTTTTGATGCAATGTTAAGTTATACAAAAATTAAACTGGTATTATTAACCGATTATGAAATGTACTTACTTTTTGAAAATAGGGTGAGGAGGAAAAGTGTTTGCATAAAAAAAGAATCTGTTGCGAACAATAAATATATTCCAGAAACATTTGATGTAACTAACCCAATTAAATTTTTAACTTATTTAGACGCGAATAATCTGTACGGTTGGGCAATGAGTAAATGTATGCCATATGCAGGTTTTACTTGGAAAGATACTAACAATAATTTTAATATATTAGATATTGCAGACGATTCTCCCATTGGTTATGTTTTAGAAGTAGACGTCGAGTATCCTCATCACTTACATGATCATCATAGCGATTTACCATTTCTACCAGTTAATCAATGCGTTAAAGGAACAAAACAACAAAAATGGTTAACAACATAGAAAATAAATAAAAATATATATGTCATTACATTAATTTAAAACAAGCTGTTAAACACGGCTTAAAAGTTATAAAAGTTCATCGTATTATAGAATTTTTGCAGGGTCCTTGGTTAAAAACATACATTGACTTAAATACAGAAAAATGAAAACAAGCTAAAAATGATTTTGAAAGAGATTTTTTTAAATTATTAAACAACTCTGTGTTCGGTAAATGTATGGACAACGTTAGAAAAAGAATTGACCTTAAACTTGTAAGTGATGAGAAAAAATTATTAAATTTAATTACACAACCGGTATTTAAAGACAGAATAATTTATAAATCGTTATGTGTGGTATTATCGGATAAAAAAACGTTTATTTTTAGATAAACCAATATACATCGGATTTAGCGTATTAGAAATAAGTAAAACAATGTATGATTTTCATTATGATATAATGAAGAAAAAATATGGTGAAAAGCTTTTGCTCTTATATACAGATACAAATAGCTTTTTTTATGAAATTCATACAGAAGATTTTTATAAAGACATTAGATTCAGATTTATTTACACACTTTGATACATCAGATTATTCGCCCAATCATCCGTGCTATTCGGTTGAAAATAAAAAAGTTATTGGTAAATTTAAAGATGAATGTGTGGGTGTACCGATTAAAGAATTTATCGGTTTACGCTCTAAATTATATACATTTAAAACCGCGGATAACAAAATTAAAAAAGAGCAAAAGGAATTTAAAAAAAGTTATTAGCAAATATATAAGCTTTGAAGATTTTAAAGAGTGCGTCTATTCTAAAACTGTTTTTAAAAATAATAAACCCGTAACTATAAATAAGGATAATAATAAAATAAATAGCTATAGAATGATGAAATTATTCCGATCGATAAAACATTCAGTTGAAACGATTACGTGCAACAAATTGGCATTAAGTAATTTAAACAATAAAAGTATCCTTTGTGATAATAAAATAGATACACTGCCCTACGGTCATTGCTCATTGGTGAATGATGGAACAAGTTTTTAACACGCGAAACAAATATAATCGGCGGAAGAATGTAGTTTATAACATTTATGATACTAAAATTATTGGGCTTAAAAATTGTAATATGTGCAATTGTAAAATATTTAAATTTGTACCTGAAAAGGTGAATGAGTGCAAAGTAATGTTAAACATACAACATAATCAATTTAAGCTAGTTGATAGTATACATGATGTTACTAATGGTCTTTATAATCAGCAGAAAGTTAATGAATGTAGTTATCAACATTATGTAAAAACATTATAACAATTGTATGTTTATGTTGAAAAAAATAAAGAAAAGAAATATGTATATTTCTAAAGAATTTTCTTTTTTCCCCCACATGATTTAGTAAGATATTCAAAATATGAATTAGCAATGTAGATTAAATCGTTGTTTCTTAATTTGATGTATAGTTTCATAGGTTCGATCCTGATTTATTCGTATTTTTATTTTTCAAAATATGGACGCCGACTTTTCTATCATGATGAAAACGCGTGTTATTACACAATTTCCTTGGGTGTGGTTTAATCGACCACATACATTCACGTGTTATTGCGTAATTTGCTTGGGCGCGGTTTAATCGAAAGGTCAACCGCATGCATTCACATGTTATTGCTTAATTTCCTTGAACACGTGATTGGAGATCATGTTGCTTACGTCATAACCAGCCTTGGTCGTGACCTTGACCATGGCCTCCTCCTAGGTCAAGGTCATCTTTGTTTACTTCTGGGGGTCATTGACCTTGTCCCAGCGCATACAAACATATACTACTTACTACTTATTATTATGATAGAAAAATAGGAGAAATTGTAAAATTAATGAATGTATTTCACTAAACAAAAATCATACCTCCCGAATAGAGAGGAAGGACTAAAAGTGTTTAGTTACTTATAAGTAGTGTGTTCCTTATAAAATGGCTTATCATGTAACAAATTAATGCCTCATCATTTAATGTTCCGCACATTTATGGATTAAGTAAGGTGTATAAATTAAATATACCGCTGAGACCGATAACTCTTGGTTTGGTACTAAACTTTCAAAATATTAGTTACCTATCATTACTCCCCTTTCTGAAAGTTACAGTTACATTGTCAGATTCAAAGCATTTTTATGATATTATTAGTAATTCTGTACTTGATAATGACATACTAGTAAGTTTTGGTCAATCTCTTTCCAAGCATGAAAACAAATATTCACTGTTCTTATATATTGTTACGTGATATTTTGCCCATCAGCTTGATGAGTAATTCCATGAATAAAATATGTTTATAATTCCCAAAAATACCAAGAAACATGATAGTTTTTGTGTCAAGAACTAATTATTTAAATACTTAGTTGAATACTATTTGTTTCTTTTGTTATTTAATTAAAGTTAACTAAGGTTCTAATAATTATGTTTATTATAGTTAAAGGAATGCAAATAATAGTTATGTTAACTATTAAAGTTAATAAGTAAGGAGGACCATGTTTTGGAAATCACTTAGTGTTTTGTTGTATTTATAAAAACTGTATTATATACAGAAAGTTAAGAAGAATTGTCATCTATTACTAATAATTATTAGTAATTATTTTGGTTGTATTGATTAATATTATACGTAGTAATATTAATAAAACAAATGTTAATAATAACAGGAAAGTACCAAAATTAATAATAGTAAAGATTTGTAAAACTAGGCATGTTAAGCTTAGATAGTTCAGGGATTTGGAATAAGAATTTATATTAAACTTAGAATAAACAATGTCAGGTTAAGTTATATTATTACTAATTGTGTCCAATAGTTTTAATAAAGTGAAGAGTACAAGAAGAACTAATAATAAATAATTTTGAGACATAATTAAAAGTGTAAAATGGTAACTCAAGAAATATGTAATTGAAGATAGTCAAAAGTGGTATCAAAATAATCAGTGTTCCATCACAAACTCTAAAATACTCAATCAAATATATTGGAACTTACCGTCTGCGGCTTTCCAGAAACAGCGTCTTTATAAATTTACATGTTTCGGGACCCTTGTCCCATCATCAGAATTTAAAAGTAATTGTGTATCATTTAAATATGATACACTTGTCAAACACTTAAAATATTAAAATCCAATATAAAATAATTTAATATAACATAATAATATAATATTTACAGCGAGTACGAAGGTTACCGATGTACATCGTATGAAAACCGACCGCGCACTCATACGGTTTGAGTGCGCGGTCGGTTTTCATACGATGTACATCGGTAACCTTCGTACTCGCTGTAAATATTATATTATTATGTTATATTAAGTTATTTTACATTGGATTTTAATATTTTAAGTGTTTGACAAGTGTATCATATTTAAATGATACACAATTACTTTTAAATTCTGATGATGGGACAAGGGTCCCGAAACATGTAAATTTATAAAGACGCTGTTTCTGGAAAGCCGCAGACGGTAAGTTCCAATATATTTGATTGAACAACACGTGGCTTGGTACTAAACATTTGGGATTTATTCCTCTAAAATACTAATAAATTGAAGATCAAAGATCTTATAGAAAGGTTATGACAATTTAAAGAAAATGGAAGGTAAAATATTAGAAGGTTGTTTATGTTGAGGCACAGATAGCACCATAGTAACATAAAATGTTAGAATTCACACCAATAAAAGCTAAGATAGGCCTTAGCAACTAAAATGTTATAAATTAAATAAGGAGTACATTATTGGATCTACAAGAAAAAGGTTGATATTAAAATAAGAGTGACTAATCCAAGATATTGCAAATTTCATATCTGTGAACTGAAAGAAAAGTTAAATAATACTACTAAATAAAAATAAATAGAAGAAAGAAGTACAGTATCATTCTAAAGAAGTAAACCAAGGAATCTATGAAGAAATACCATCAATCTATCCAGGAAGAGAAGTATTTATTGATAAATAACTAAACTGAACAATTTTCAGGAAAGCCTAGGCCACTCTTCTCAAAGACATTGTTTACACTTTTAATCAAAACAATTTTGAACTTTCATGGTGAAAATAATCAATGAGTAATATTATTTTCAGTATAAAAAACTATTAATATAGAATAATACTATCATCTAAAGTGAACTATACCTTAAAAACACTTAAATCAACATAACCTAGACACTGCACATTGTAAACTATTAATATAATCTTATTAAGACACTTTGTAATTTATTGTAATCCCATGTATTTTGGTACTTTTCCTAACATATCTGTCATTTATATCATAGTCAAACGGACTTAATGTAAAAACATACTATTTGTATTTTATTTAGTAATTATACAAAATAAAACAAATGTATTATCCCTGGATCATGAAGAGCTACTGCTGCCATTCTGAGCATATTTAAAGAACAGCCGGTCAGACCTTGTTAATAATTATATTTGTCTTTTAAAACATTTAAAAAAGATAATAAAGGATTCGAGTACAATAACTACAGATAAAAGGTTTTCGTTTCTTTATTTAATGGATACATAAATGTGTATGATATTATAAACACCATATCAGTGACTGTTAATTTGCTTCATCAACTAGTTTAAGTTGGCAACACTCACTATCAGGAAGTATGGCAGCCAATTTGAATCTGCTGTGCTGAGTTTTAGTTATCACAATCGTCTATTAAATAAAAGATTAAAAGAGATTGAATTAATGCTGGAAAAGAAACCTTTATGATATTTTAAAATAATACTTACTAATTTACAAATACATTTTATTTGCAACCTTTGATTGCAAATTGGCACTCAACAAATATTACCCTGACAACATACTTATCCTTAAAATATAAACAAAGTACACATTAAATAACCAAGAAATAAACAAGGTACAATTTAGACAGGTAAGGTGTCGACACGTTACAATATTCAACACTCTGAATGCACCTGGTGGCATAGTGATTCAACTATTAATATTCTGTATTCATTCATTCTACCTCCATTCTGACTTCAGACAAAAATTATATAAAACACTTTGTGGGTCCCAGAGTCAAGGTGGTGGCACAAGAAGGCGATTGTTAAGTGGCACATTGGACAGATGCCACATTAAATGCGATTTTGAAAGTTCAAGTGTTTGGACTGAAAGTTTGTGTGTGTGTGTGTGTGTGTGTGTGTATGTGTGTGTGTGTGTGTGTGTGTGTGTGTGTGTGTGTGTGTGTGTGTGTGTGTGTAACTTGATATATGATGCGATATATCATATGTATGATGTAAGAGTTACTATTCTAATGATGATTAGTGATGCAGTTTATTGTAATCTAAAGCTATATAGGCTAAAGTGATTTTGCAAGCTGAAAGCAGGTTCATAGATAGAAGGTTTTAAGGTAAGTTTCAACTATTTAGAAGCAGTAATAACTAATGATGTATTATTAATGTTGTGTATTCATTTGTTCCAGTTATATTTATTTACATCCATGAATGAGATTATCTGTGAAAAAGTGGATTCTTTTGAGACATGTGAACTATATCCAAGAAATTCACTTCAAAATCCGTCTGTTTTCTCGCCTACACCTGCGCAGTTACAGCAGTCCACACCAGTTAACAGAAACAATAAACATCAGTGTGATATTTGTTCAAAATCATTTACACGATCAGGCAATTTGTTCACACATAAGTTAATACATTCTGGCATTAAGAAGTACCAGTGCGACGTTTGTTCAAAATCATTTACACTATTAGGCTATTTGACCAAACATAAGTTAATACATTCTGGCATTAAGAAGTACCAGTGTGATGTTTGTGAAAAACAATTTACTTATGCCAGGTCTTTATCAGAACATAAATCAATACATTCTGGCATTAAGAAGTACGAGTGCGATGTTTGTACAAAATCATTTAATCATGCGAGCAATTTGTCAGAACACAAATTAATACATTCTGGCATTAAGAAGTACCAGTGCGATGTTTGTACTAAATCATTCACACGATCAGGCAATTTGGTCACACACAAGTTAATACATTCTGGCTTTAAGAAGTATCAGTGCGATGTTTGTACACAATCATTTACACAATCAATAAGTTTCGCACAACATAAATTAACACATTCTGGCATTAAGAAGTACCAGTGTGAATTTTGTAAAAAATCATTTACCCATGCCAGCTCTTTGTCACACCACAAATTAATACATTCAGACATTAAGAAGTATCAGTGCGATGTTTGTACAAAATCATTCACTCATGCAAGCTATTTGTTACAACATAATTTAATACATTCTGGCATTAAGACTTACCAGTGCGATGTTTGTACACAATCATTTACACAAGCAAACAGTTTGTCAAGACATAAGTTAATACATTCTGGTATTAAGAAGCACCAGTGCAACGTTTGTTCAAAATCATTTACACTATCATGCAGTTTGGCACAACATAAATTAATACATTCTGGCATTAAGAAGTACCAGTGTGGTGTTTGTGAAAAGCAATTTACTTATGCCAGGTCTTTATCAGATCATAAGTCAATACATTCTGGTATTAAGAAGTATGAGTGCAATGTTTGTACAAAATCATTTAGAAAATCAGGAAATTTGGCACAACATAAGTTAATACATTTTGGCATAAAAAAGTACCAGTGCGACGTTTGTTCAAAATCATTTACACAATCAGGGCATTTGACCAAACACAAGTTAATACATTCTGGTATTAAGAAGTAACAGTGCAATATTTGTTCAAAATCATTTACACAATCATGCACTTTGGCACAACAAGTTAATACATTCTAGCATTAAGAATGAACAGTGTGATGTTTGTACAAAATCATTTATTATGTCTCCTTTTTGTCACAACACAAGTTAAAATGGTGTGCATTAACAAGTATCAGTGTTATGCATTACTACTGGACAATAGCATTAATACTGTTACAACACATGGTAATACATTCTGGCATTATGAAGTACATGTGCGATTTTTGTCCAAAAATATTTACTGGGTAAGCTGTAAGCTGTACAACAAGTCAGTACATTAAAAATTACTGATGTGATGTAAGTACATAAATATTAACTATGTCCTCCACTTTTTTGTTTTGTTACATTAAGCAATAGCAGTCTGATATTTGTAACAAATTCTTTTCTTGATTGATAATTTATCACAGAATAAATTGATTCATTGGTCATTTGTCTGAGATAAATTGATCTTTTTGAGAGGCATCAGTGTGAAATATGTACGAAAACGATATCCAAGAAATTTTGAAATACAGTGAATTAAAACTTACCATTCTAAAATTTGTAAACAAAATCTCGCCAACAAGAATATTAACACAAACAGAATAATGCATACTCTCATAAGTGGTCGTGGGATATTTGGCACTGGAAAACATGTGACATTTGTAAGAAAATTTAACCTATGAATTTAAATTATTAAATTATATGTTGCATCATAGTGTGAAATTGATTTTTTTAGTCTAATTTGGTTTATCACAGCATGAATAAAGTGTATAGTTACCTATACAGTCCTTCCAGTGTTATCGATTTTGCTTACTTTCCTGGCACTATATTTCTTAACATTTTTGACATGTAATACATATGAATTCAAAATTCAAACATTACTTGATTTAAATATAACATTAATATATACACAAAGTTACACTATTTTTTCATAACATCAAATTTGTATAAAAGAAAAAAATTAGAATGCCCAATTTCTAGAGGCAATTGGCACCTCTGTGGCACAATGGAAACATTCAGGTATACGTGATGGCTTTACGTTAAATGTGTTTAATACCTTACTCACTGTAATTAGAAAAACAACAATGAACATATGCTAATGATAAATGTAAAACAAAACAGGTTAGACACCATGCTGCAAACAAATTGTATCAACTGTTTAAAAATTGATTATGTTTATGAAAATTAAAACAGAATGTGCTGTACACTATCATATATTGGTATAAAAGCATTTTGTGAGGACTAAATCTCAGATTTACCTGTAATGTGACAGTAAAGTGAGCAAATACACAGCCTGATGTATACTTGGGCTGCATCCACTAAGGAAAAGTATACTGCCTGACATATATTTGGGCTTAGACTGGAAAATGGAATGTTATAGTTAAGGAAATAATATGTAATGTATTGGTACTACATTTCTACATTTAGCTGTTCTGCCTTGATTTTTAAGCAGTGTGTCTGTGTCCTTTTATAATCTGATTTTTTTTTAACATTAATATTTTTCTTGTTATTTATGTTTTATAGGCTTGTTGAATATAAAAAATAATAAAATTTTGAAAATCTGATCCCCAATTGAGTGAATAACAAACCGCAGGGCGAAAACTCAGCAAATCATGTACTCGTTTGCGTGGAACTTTTGTTGGACTTTGCATCTCTTATGTATAGCATCCAGGAATTTACAACTGAGAAAGCCAAAAAGCGAAGGATGACCTTCCATGTCCATTTTCTTGTCCTGGAAAAGATATGGTAGTACTCCATCTGCTGACTGAATACATTGATTCCTCCCATACATTTATTGTAATTTCTCACAACAGCAGGACAGGGTACATCAACATGTTGATTTTCCTTCTTTGACCATCGTTTCACATTTTTAGAGGGTGTTGATCCAAAACAGGTAGAAGCTATCAATACTTTCTTTGTATCTTGCCACTCAACAAGAATATTTTTATTTTCCAAAACATTGATTACATTGTCGTGTTTCCATATGACAATCTTGTTCTGTGTCTACCTCTACTCCACTAACACAGTTTCTCATGATTGTGCCAGAACCTTCAAGCTCAATGGATGAAAGCTTTTCTAGCAATGAGACTGAGGTGAAGTGCCTGTCAAAAATAAAACAGCTTTGTGGTGGTATAGTTCTCAGTGTCATCACCACCGATGGCCCAAGCCCTAGTTCAGGATTTAACAATTCTGTAGTCTGTCCTTGGTAAACTACAAAATCTAATACTAAGCCAGGAGAAGCTGTAGTTACAAAAACCTTGAAACCAACAGGTTGAGGCTTGTTTTTCACAAATTGTCTAAAAGGCCACCTCCCACTAAAAGGGGTCATTTGCTCATCTATGCTGTAGGTTTGGAAGTTACGAGGCAAACACATACACAAGTTTTTAACGACATTGATGATCGGTTGTATTTTCCATAGCCGGTTTGTTTTGTGTCCTTCAGGATTTGCAGTATCTACTAAGTGAAAAAGATTCCTTAGCATAAGAAATCTATGTCGAGACATGACTTCAGATACACATGACAAAATATAATCTCTTTGCCAGTAGAGTCGCAGATGTGAAAAATGGAAAACATTCCACGAGAAGATTCAGCGCAATAAAAATGTTTAACTCTTGAGCATTAGTGTTTACAGACAGTCATGTGGTTTTTACTGCACACATATTAGTGAATTGTGCATCTTGTACATAAAACTCTTCAATAATATAGTCCTTGAAATATTCACTTGTCAGTCTCACAGGATTTGGATTCTTAATTTGCCAAACATTATGCCACTGACTTGTTATAATATTATTAATAACATGCCAATAAATAAAATACTGGAAATCATAAAGAAAAAATTAAAATACAATAATGAAAACAACAGTTTCATAAATAACTTGATTATTATAATAAGAAACATGTAACCAGAATTATTTTACTTTCAATAACAAATATTATATACAAACCAAGGGATTGGCAATGGGTTCACCCATTTCATCAATTGTCAGAAATTTATATACAGGATTTGAAAAGCAAAATTATTTTAGGTATCATAAATGTGCATAAAGTGTTATTATGGAATGGATATGTAGATGATAATATTGTTCATATATAATCCTAGCATAAAAAATGAACATTTAATAATACTAAATAAATTAAATACATACAATGATAATGTGAAGTTTACATTTGAAGAAGAAATAAATAGAAGAATAAATTTTTTGGACAATGATATTCAAATTGGAAAAGATAACGAAATAACTACTAATGTATACAGAAAGGAAACAAATAATAATACAACAATACACAAAGATTCATCACATCCTTGGATACACAAGGTTAATACATATAACAGTATGATTAATAGAGCATACAAATACATAAATAACGAAGAGAAATTACATCAGGAACTGAACATCATAAAAGAAATAGCAATAGAAAATGGATATGACAGCAAATTTATAAGCAAATTGAATAATAAATATAAAGAAAAACAATAGAACAACATTAGGCAGTATAAATACATGCAAAAAAGAAGATAATGTAACATACCTAACTTACAAATACACATATCAAGATCTCCAATACATTATAAAGAATACAAAATTGGATAAACATAAATATAAATATGCATACAAACCAAATAAAAGTATATAATATAATAATAAATAGGAAAGACTGATATATACAAATTAAGTGGAAAATACAGAATAAAATGTAATAACTGTGACTACATATACATCGGAAGAACACATAGAAATTTCAAACAGATTTATGGAACATTTCAGAGCTTTTAATAATAAAGAAAAACGGGAATCTCCAACACAGCAGATCACCTTATTAGTATGAATCATAGTATAAAAAATGTAACCAACAATATGGAAATAGTGGAAATAAACAATAATAAAAATGACATTGTACAGTTAGAAAAATTATATATATTGTAACGTAACAAAAATATGGTCCCCTACGTTACATAAATAAGTTTATAAGTTTTAAAATAAAAATAATAATTATCCATACTAGTAAAAGGTCAGAAACACAACCCATTAATGAATAAATGAATGATCCCACAATAAGAATACAAGGTAGAAAGAAAAAATTAATAATGTTAATAAATACAAACTTCAGTGTTCAGTGAAAAGGTGTAAACAATAGACGAATGTAAAACCTAACTTAGACAGTTTTATAATAATTGATGATTTAAATGGGAGGAGAATGATTAATTAGTGCATTATTTATTTCATAAAAATGTACCTGTTATTATGTTGTATCATGTTGTATTATTGTCATGATAGTTATGTTGTTTTTTGTATGTAGCAAGTGGAGTAATTCTTTTAAAAGAATAGCAATTAACTGATATTAATTTCATGTTTTGTGTTATCAATATATCATTATAGAGCTGTTGTTAAACTTTATATAGTTAAATGTTTATATACAGGTACTTAGTTAGTATGCAGATTATAATTGTAAAATTGAATGAAACACTAAACAGTGGTTCCAAAAGTGTTAAGGAACTGGTAATTATGAAAATAGAAGATAGTAGGGAGGAAATAGATAGTACGAATAAAGAGAAGACCAAGAAAATAAGAAAAATATGTAGAAAGAAAATATTAATTACAAAAGAAGAATTGGAGATGAGGAAGGGTGGATTAATTAATGTATTTAACCTCCCAATTAAAGAACAAAGGGAGTTAATTAAATTTAGGAATTGTAGAAAAAATTTAATAAAAATGTCAAAAGTAAACCACCATAAAATAATAAAGAAAAACTTAAATACGTTTAGATCTCAATTAAATATGTCAACGATCAAAGAGTATCAGACAATATCAGTTATATCTTTAATATGGAATATACCAGTAAAACATTTGGTAAATAATCCAGAGGTCAAAGGGAATGGAATGGTAGTATATATGAGTGATTATGTTAGGTTAGAGGAGATACAATACCTGCTAGTTAAAAAGGATCTAACTATGACGGAAAACCGTGACTTAAATGAAGACTTTGTATCAGCAGAGTTACAATACCAGATGAAAGAGAGGTATTTAACAAGCACAAAAATCATTATGAACACTGCAGTAATCCGAGGAAAATGAGTACCTGAGTTAATGCACCATGGTTAACAAGAAATAGTCAACCAGAAAAAGGGGACTGATTTTCTGAAAACCGACCAAGCAACCCATTGGAGAGAAGGAACCAAATAAAACTAATTAAAAAAACAAAACCCCAAAATTCTAAAATAAGTAAGAACATCTTACTATGTGTTTACGAAGATATTATGTGGAATATATTAAGAATAAAATCCACAATATTCTAAAATAAGTAAGAGCGTCTTACTATGTGTTTATGAGAAATTATTTTGAATATATTAAGAATAAAACCCCCAACATTCTAAAATAAGTAAGAACGTCTTACTATGTGTTATCGAAGAAATTATTTTGAATTTATTAAAAAGAAATTATTTTGAGTATATTAAGAATAAAACCCCAAAAAATTAAAAAAACTATAAGAAAAACTTACTCAAAATACTTAGAAACAAGGTGATTTAAGATAAATGACAAAACGCCAAAAGAATTGAAGAATAGATTACATGATTATTTATAAACAATATGACTTAAAATTGAATAAGAAAAAATATATAAAAACAATTAATGGTAATGTGCTCAGACAAGAAGGTAAAATAAGAAGAACAATGGATAATTTAAGGACTATAATTATAATGAAACTAAAGAATGATAATAATTAATGAAAATACAATTTATAATTTCTTGGAATTTAAAATGATAAAGGAAGAAATAGTACGGAGAACATCTGTCACAAGAAAGAAGGTCAAAGGTGTTTACAAATAATGACTGTCAATAATGTTATCTGAAAATAGCTACTGAAAATAAGAAGGAATCAAGAAGAAAAAGAAATATATATAATTAAATGTAAAACGCAACAGCGTAAAGAATCCCAAAGATGTTTATTATTAGTCAAATGAAGAGACTATTATGATGTTATTTTATTTTTTATAACTGTCTGTAGATGAATTCCAGCAGTATTATATTGAAGTGTAGTATGGCCAGCAGAGTATGTAGCCAAAAAGTGCCTCTCTGGACTGTCCCAGCTCACATGTTAGGGAAATTGAATATTTAAGGGATAATGAAACTGCTGCGAAGATTGACATCAGATTCCAAAAGTATGAAGGAAGAAAACAGAAAGAAGATAGTTGACAGAAGATCAATGGAGAACGCATTTATAGAAGTAAATAGAAACATGAGAGTGTTAAATCTAATTTTCACTGATTATTGTGACCAATCATTGTCAAGTAATGTTTGAAAAAACAAAGCAAGAGAATTAATATCATTAATGAATTTTCGTCCTATAGAGAAAAGTGAATACTAGTCAAAAATGTTACATTCAGAAATCCAATCAATTACCATTAAAACTATACAATGAATAAAAGGAAGGTATTCCAAGTCATGAAAAAATATAAGTTTATTTTGACCCAAATTATATTCAGGTAAACTAAACTTCTTTTGGAGGGGAAGCATATGTAACCTAATGAAAATATGGTCCCCTACGTTATATAAATAAGTTTATAAGTTTTAAAATAAAAATAATAATTATCCATACTAGTAAAAGGTCAGAAACACAACCCGTTAATGAATAAATGAATGATCCCGCAATAAGAATACAAGGTAGAAAGAAAAAATTAATAATGTTAATAAATACAAACTTCAGTGTTCAGTGAAAAGGTGTAAACGATAGACGAATGTAAAACCTAACTTAGACAGTTTTATAATAATTGATGATTTAAATGGGAGGAGAATGATTAATTAGTGCATGATTTATTTCATAAAAATGTACCTGTTATTACGTTGTATCATGTTGTATTATTATCATGATAGTTATGTTGTTTTTTGTGTGTAGCAAGTGGAGTAATTCTTTTAAAAGAATAGCAATTAACTGATATTAATTTCATGTTTTGTGTTATCAATATATCATTATAGAGCTGTTGTTAAACTTTATATAGTTAAATGTTTATATACAGGTACTTAGTTAGTATGCAGATTATAATTGTAAACTTGGCCAGAAAGGCTATAATTGTTAATGAGATACAAAAGGGTTGTAATCATATAATAAACAAATGAAGGATTCTATAATAATGGCAGTAGTAACAAATTAAAATCAGAAGTAGATAAAAATGTAATGATAGGCCTAAAACCAGTAACATTGTATAGTAAGTCAGGTCAGAAAGGTTAGGTAAAGAAATTTGTAAAAAATACTAAATAGAATATAATGAGTTAGGAGAAGTTAATAATAATTGCTGGTAGCAGATAAATAAATTCAATTTAAATAAAATCTCAAAATGCAATAGTGCAATGATACCGAAAGGTAATATTTTGTAACAGAAAAATAATAGTTGTTAGAGTAAGCAGATTAAGAGGAAACGACAGCAAAATGTATAAAATTTAGTAACAAACAATATGTAAAAGTATAATAGGATATAATGTAAATTTAGTAAAGGATTATTTTAATGAGTGTAAGAACATTGTATGATAATGGTTATAGTATTATATATCATATCCAATAAGAGGAGACAGGATGGTTGTCAAGGACGACGAGAGATATAAAATTCGTTGATTCAATTATTGAATAATTATCCATGAACGAAGACGGATTAGTTTTGATGCACTCAGAAAGGAATTGATCAAATTAAATTAAATCAATACAATTGTGAACAAAATTCAGTAATAAATAACCATAATATGGTTCACTGACATTCGACAGTCTGATATAACCGAATAATAATAAACCTGTACATCAAAATTGACGAAAAATCTAAAGGAAGAACTCTACCAATAAAACTTAATATAATGAGTAATCATTAACTTAATTAATAATCCTATGCAGAGAAATAACTACCTGGATAGAGTTACTGTATATAATCCAGTATTATAAAGAACGAGAATAAAACACCAAATTATACTTGAACGTCATCTTCCACAATTCAACAGAAAAAGCGTAGTTGGACACGAAATACGTTGAAACCCGTAACCACAAAACTCGGACATTGGTGAACAAAAGGAGCGGCATTTCTGCATCATCCCAGGACCAAGAATTCAACTTTTATTTCGAACTTGGAGTGAAGACTGGCGAGGACTATTCATCTGCATTCCGTTATTGACCAAACACTGCAACGAGGTTAGCTGTACACTGCCTTACCAAGTAACAATGTCCAGCGGACGGTAAAACTTCACTTATTTTAAATAATATTTAATAAGAAATTAATACTATATTGTAATACCTTGTAATCCTATTTATGCATTTTCTGACCTTACTAATAGTTGAAAGAACCTTCACCCCCTGTGTTTAAAGAAATACCATAATAATTAAAATAATATATAACCCTGAATCCGATCGATAATCGATTACTTCTGATACGATCAACTTTTGTATCCCGTAAAGAAAGAACTTTGTTGTCAAGAAATACAAAAATCATAATAAAGAATCATTTCTGAATTGAACGATATCTTATCATTTATATAATATTTAGTGTAGTGTGAACAAGTTGTAATATAAGTAGAGAGCGTAACGTAGGAATTATTGTACGCGGGTAACTAACCTACAATTTTCAGCAGTCTGTGAACCACAGCGCTACCTCGCGGATCGCTGTTGAATTAAAGAGAACGAGAAACAGATAAGGATTCCCTCTCTTCTCTACAAACGCGGGCTAGGCTTGAATGAGAAAATTAGAATTGCACACTTAATACATAAATTTTAATCACAACAACACAAATATAATTTAAGGAGTACAAAAGCACACTATAATATATATATATATATATTACTATAATATTTATGACTAAATTTACCTCAAGATATACTTTTTTCCTTTAGGAACATGTTTCGGGAGATCTTGTTCTCCCATCTTCAGCCTTCGCCATCTTGTTTCTGGTGAAGTATTTGTGTGTTGGCTTCTGGATGTTATTGAGGTAGTTTGTTGGTCTTTGGTCGTTTAAAGTTGCATTATTGTGTGTGGTTGTGGTATCTGTTTTTGTATTTTGTGTATTTTCGATGTTGAGTGCTTTGAATATTGTGTCATGTTTTGTATTGATTTGTATTTGTTCTGGTATTAATTTGTTTTATGTTTGTAAATCTGTAAATTTTCACAAATTTTACAAACATAAAACACAAAACAAATTAATACCAGAACAAATACAAATCAATACAAAACATGACACAATATTCAAAGCACTCGACATCGAAATACACAAAATACAAAAACAGATACCACAACCACACACAATAATGCAACTTTAAAGGACCAAAGACCAACAAACTACCTCAATAACATCCAGAAGCCAACACACAAATACTTCACCAGAAACAAGATGGCGAAGGCTGAAGATGGGAGAACAAAATCTCCCGAAACATGTTCCTAAAGGAAAAAAGTATATCTTGAGGTAAATTTAGTCATAAATATTATAGTATTATATACATCAAGAAACAGACTGTAGCAGAAAGTGATTGAAATATATGTATATATATATATATATACCTTCATAAAAAATATGACAAATTGATGAATCAACCGACAATATTTGAAAATGATCAATTATTTCAATACATATCTGGCTTGGTTTCACCCAATAATGATGGCAGTGGAAAGTTCAAAATGAAGTACAGTAAGAGATAATACACACAGTTAACAACAGTTATACATTTAAAGGAAAACATCACAACAGGAACATTACAGTATATGAACTGATGATGAAATTTTAATATTTCGAAAAGGCCTTATTCATTATTTAAAAAAATGGAATTTTACTGATTTTGGTGGTATGTATATAATAATAAGATTTGGATTCTGTTTAAGCAGACAGAGGCGTAGTTAGGGGGCAGCCGCCTCGGGCAGCAAAGTGAGCGTAGACTTGAAAAAATTTTCAGTTTGTAAAAGCACAAACGCCTTGTTTCTTTGATATGACTATTCCTTTCATAAAAGAAGCATAACCAGCCAGCTTGCTGTTGTCATACCTTGCATAATAAACAGTATTAGTCTATTAAAAATTATGCTGTAATAGAGGCTCTTTGTCCCTCTCTGTACAATACAATATTTCATTCTCCGTGTTCATTATGCTTCAGTTGGTGACGGATGTTTAGTCTATGAAGTCTCTTACCTCGGTGTTTCTAAACAATGCATTCTGTTTTAAATGAGTTTTGTTATCTTGCGTGCGACTGATGAGTAGACATTAAGTTAGTACTGGTTTTTATCAGTGTTCATGCTCTTTGTATTCATTTGCTGTCTCCAATATTTTCTGCGACTTTGTAGTGAGTTGTGCCGCAAAGGAAAACTGATAATCATACAGCATTAGCTTTGTGTAGATATTCTTCATTGTTATTCCTATACAGACGAACGTATTATTTGTAAATATTAATAAACATTACATGGGCTACGTATGTGCAGTTCTGGTTCGAAGCAGCGAACATGTTGATTATCAGTTGTTTATGATTATCTTGAGTGTGCGGTTTGTTTTTGGTTTGTGCGTCTTGTGGCTATATCTATCATACTTCACGTGTATGTTATCATGCACAATTATTGAAAATCAATTTTTTTGATTTTTACTTGAAGCTGATATGAAACGAAGTGAACTCAGTGGCACCCAGTTTCGAAAGAGGAGGGAAGCTCCAAAGAGCTACAAGTTCCAAAGAGTTTATGAAGTTTTTTATTCAAGGAAAATCGAACCATGGATGTCAAAATTTTACAATTAACAAGGAATCAACTTGTGATTGTACAATTAATGTTGTTAGCGACGAGGGTGTTGATAAATACAGTAAAGTTAACGACGTGAATACTTCAAACTGTGAAAGTGTTAAAGTACAGTTACAAGATTCAGTTGGTTCTAGTACCATGGTTGATGTTGCATCGTGCAGTCTTGAAATTACAGGCGACGAAGGATAGAACATTACTAGCAACAATATAGACCGTGTTCTCGGTGCTGCTCTACAATATATGGGAATTTGGCCAAGCGAAATATCTCAATCCTTCTGAGATATAATAGTGAATAGAGCATGTCAGTTGCAGAACAAGGACAGCCATTTTCCTGAAGATGAAGATGGATGATCCTTAAACAAGTACTGGTTTGATAAAACCTTGCAAAATGGCGAAAAGATAAATCCCACTTGGATGTGTTTTTCTCCAACTAAAAAATCTCTATTTTGTTTTTCTTGGACTTTATTTCCACAAAAAAAAACTATCAAAAAAGCCAGTTCAATAGTGAAAATGGGTTTTCGTTGTGGCGAAAATTAAATCCTCTTATTCAGGATCATGAAAATAGTCCTGCTCATCAGTCTGAGTTTATGGAATGGAAGGAATTGGAACATTCTTTAAACAGAGGAGGACTTATTGATGATCTACTTCAGGAACAAATGAGTAAAGCAGCTAAGACATGGAAAGAAATCCTCGAACGGGTCATTGCCACAGTACAAACTCTTGCACAACAAAATATGGCACTGGGAGGACATTGAGAGTCAATTACTAACAATCCAAATCCTGTAAATTTTCTGGCTTTGTTAAAATACTTGGCTAAATTTGACCCTGTCATGAGATCTCATTTGGATTCAGTCTGTCGTAAAACTATTCAAATGAAATAATAAGCCTGTTAGGAGAAAGAGTGCGCAAATATATTATTACTGCATGTAAGAGGGTGAAGTACTTTAGTATTATATTTGACACAACATCAGATGCTGCACATGTAGAACAAATGTCTCAGATTATAAGATTTGTTGAAATTAAACGCAATTCTGTTGATATCAAGGAAGCCTTTATAGATTTTATTCCTTTAGAAGTAATAACAGCGGAGGGGATCACAGAAGCTATTACAAGTAAACTTGAGAGAGATGGATTGAATCTTAGCGATTGCAGAGGTCAGTCATATGACAATCAAGCAACAATGGCTGGTATCCATTCAGGAGTTCAGAAGAGAATATTAGATTTGAATCTACTAGCTGTGTTTGTTCCCTGTGACAACCATTCACTTAACTTGGTTGGAGTTTATGTAGCTCATGTGAATCTTCAGGCAGTGACATTTTTTGGGACGGTAGAACGTCTATTCGCCGGTTTTTTTCCTGTTCCACTCATAGATGGAGTGTTCTTAAAGACTTCATAAATATTACACTAGAAGGACATTGTGATACCAGGTGGAGCTCAAAAGCAGAGGCGGTGAAAGCAATATCCACTCAGCTAGATGAAATGTTCACTGCACTGGAGAAACTGAGGGATACACCGACTGAAACAGTCGATACGAGGGAAGATGCAGCATTAATAATTAACGTAATAGAAAACTTTAATTTTGTGACCTTTCTCTTTTTCTGGACAGATATTTTGTCTTCTATGGACAAAATCCATAAAAATCTTGCAGAGCAAAGTAATAAGCTTTATTCAAGCATTGACACTTTTGGAGATGCTAACGGACAAATTAAAAGTTTGGAGAAATTAGCTGTGTCACAATGTCATTTCTAAGGCAGAGCAGGTATGTAATGATTGGGGCATCAGTATCACAAAAAGGATAAGCAAGAAGCACACTATGCCAGAGGAGTATGCAGACGATTCTGCATTAACCGTTCAGCAAGAAATGCGATGTTCTCTAATAGAAATTTTGGACAACGTGTCAGTTGAAATTTCAAGCCGTTTCTCTAACATAAGAGTTAGAAAAATGCTTTGGGTTCCTCTGTAAATTTGAGGCGTACGTAAATGATGGGGGTGCACTGTTTAAGGAACAGCTTTCCCAAATCAATATTAAGTGCATAGTGGTTGTAAAACTGTATTCACATGACCTAAACAGTGAAGAATTGTTCAGTGACTTGAAAGATGTACTTTTAATAAAAAGGGCGGAAGTTAATGAAGAACAAATGGACTTTACACCTCAGGGACTGGTACAGTACATTTCTTCAATAGGATTAGAAGCCTACAAAACACTAGCAACAGCTTTAAAAAATTTTCTTACTTTACCAGTGTCTGTGTCTTCTTGTGAAATATTGTTTAGTAAACTTAAATTGATTAATCGTACCTACAACAACAATATCTCAGGACTGGGTATAAAATCTAGTGATACTTTCAATTGAAAACGACATTGTTTTGTCTTTAGATTATAGTGATTTAATTTTGTTTTAAATGGAATAACTCCTATTGTAGTCCCAAGCCACGTGTTTGTTAATAACAAAGTGATTTAATAACCGACTTCCCATCAATTAAGACCAGGAAAGTTACATTTTAGAAGTCTCGTTTTAAATGTTTATTAAATATTAAGTGTTTATTAAGAGAAGATGGAACCAGTAACCTGTAATGGTAAGTGATTTATTTTATTACTTTTTATGTAGTTCTTTGTTTAACTTTATGTTGGTTTAATATATTGTTTTCACGATGCACTTTATTTTCTGTATACACTAAGTTGGCATCTGGGCCGGCGACTACCTGGGGGTGGCCCGAGTATCCCCTGGCATTCACAACCGCCTGCAGCTGTTTCAATAATGTGTCACCTACTAGCAACGCCACTGAGTCATTTAACTTTTTCAACTGACTCACAATTTCAAATTTTCTTGTACATATTTGAAAAGTTCGGAAAAAATATGAAAAATGACACCAAACACGACATTAATAGGTTGGAAAACCAAATTACCGTTACAGCATGTTTATAAACAATGTTCATTTCACGCAACAGTCTACAGTCTGGCTAATGTTTTGTTCCAGGAAGTGTGATTCACAACGTATAGTTGTAATGGTACAATTTTTAATCAACCTAAATATGGTATAAAAAAACCATACATATTGTATTCCTTCATTTGTAGTAATTTGGTTCAAAATTAAACAAACCTTTAATAATCTTTATAAATATACCGTGAGTGGACTATATAAATATTTGCCAGGATTCTGACTGTTTCATAGCAAAAAACGTGAAGCCTAGCAAAAAACCGTATGTCAATTATTGAGATAAAAGCGACGATCCTTGATGACGTCAGTGGCCAGGAATTTGTTTCCGTAAACAACGCGATGCTGTCAACAACCAGACAATAGCCGGGTGACGTAGCTTCACCCCACCTCAGAAATTTGTGACAAAGGATCTGTGTCATTTCAACAGGGAAAGTGATCGCAGCCGGCCGGCAACCCGTTCACGAAGAGTGAATTTTAACTTTCACACCACTAAAAGTGGTTAATTAACTATATTAAATACAGTGCTGTAAATTTGCTTCAAAAATGTGACCGGGAAGCGTAATCGGTAAACTCGCGGTGCGCGAGGTTTTACCGTACAGACAGAGAACGAACAACCGCTACAATTTTGGTGAGAACGTTCCAACATCCTATTTTCTTTTAATTACAAATCAAACCTAATTTCACAATAATGACCAAAATAAAATTCAATTCACTCAGTATTAAGACTTTAAAAGAATGAGCTCATTAAAAGAAAGCAAGAAATTGTACCAGAGTGAGAGAGAGAGAGTGAGAGGGAGAGTGACTTATGATTTCTAAGTGCTGGGTTGTGCGACAAAGATATTCATATATTCAATCTATTACTATATAATCTTTATATAATACGTAATATTTACATATTTCATAAATACTTGTCATGATTTTGGAGGGTAAACCATTACCGTAATTGTTTTGCGAACGCCCGTGGCGTAATATGTGGGTTTGGGTCATTTTTCAATATGTATTAATATTCAAGTTACATACTAATAAAAGTAATTTATATATGATATTTTGTGTATGTTTTATTTCAGGTAGGCTATTTCACAAACATGGTTCGTGTTGCACGAACCCTGGCCCGAAACGTAAATTTGTGTAATGTTGTCAAATTGTAAGACATGGCGTCCAGTTGAAAAAGTGATAGTCATTTACTAGTACATACAAAAGTACAATTTTTATGGTAACTAATTAAACGATAAAAAGCCATTAGTTACAGATTGCGCCCGTAATAACAGGGACGAGTAGTTACAGATGGCGCGTGCCGTCCAGGGACTCGACATAAAATATAATTTTATGTAGAGTATACCTACCGGTATGTGAAATAACTACCTGAGGTAATAGGGTTAAAGTACGTAACATGTGCGCAAGGTAAGGTTAACATTTTAGGTTATAAACATATATGTTTTAGTAACATACAATTGTAAACATGAGTAATAAGGATAATATTGCAATAGAAATCAGTACAGCTGATGCAAATTTAACTAGTGAAATGGATGTTCAGCCAACTCAAATTAGTCAGATTGACGAAGCAGATACAGCTGTATCTGTTGTATATGTAGAAGCAGAGAAGGTCTCTACATCCATATCAGTTAGTTCAGAAAGTCAACCAGATGGTACGGCTGCCATGATGCAGCTATTATTAAATAAATTTGATAATTTTGACAAAAAGCTAGATGAGCAGAAAAATGAAATTAGAAATAGTATTGATATCAAGTTCAATGAACTAAAAAATGAAATTAAAATAGGTCACGATAAGCTCATTAAGCAGTTTGACAAGGTCATCACAAAATTAGACAAGAATTTAAGTCAATTAGAAACCCAGAAGGTAAATAGTACCCAGAAAAATGAAGTACTGACTAATAAAGTAAACAACAATGATGATGTGAATAATGAATTTACAGATAGTAAGAATATTACAGGTAGTAAGAATATAATATTAGAAAATGATAATGAAAGTATTATGAGTGATAATGAAGTGTTTGAGTGTATAGAGTCAGAAAGAGAGTTGGGAGAAAGTATTTTTGTACAAGGAGTGCAGGGGGTAGAATTTTCTTTTGATGTTGTGTTAGGGGGTGAAGAAAAGTCTTCACGTATTTTTTATAAGGACAAGAGTTCCTTCAATTTATATTTGGGAGACGATAGGACTACAAATAAAGTTTCTTGGTGTTTTTGTGTACCTCATAAGTGGTGCAATAATTTTAAGATAGGGACCGCTGCATATTTGGAGAGAGAGAGTGTATTTTGGTGTTATGGAGAGAAATGTATTAAGAAAGAAAGTATAGAGAGATATTGTGAGAAAAAGAAAGTAATAAAATTGTTTAAAGTAAATAGAAAGTACAGAGAATTGGTAGAGAGGTTAGGCATAGATATGGTATATGAAAATAATAAATACTTACCTTATAGTAACAATGAAATTGAAATAACAATAAATGATGATAATGGTATTAAGTACTTACCTGTGGTAGAAAATTATGAGGATAATTATAAAATAAATAACCAATTAATAACATATGATATTACTGAGATAAACGGAACCCTACTCGATCGTGACTTGATACATTTATTGGATAGTTGTCTGATATATGAATATAATATTTCTAATCATAAAATTTATTTATTAAAAAATAAATTCAATAGACCTAAGATTCGGATGTTATTCAACGATGGAGGGTAGAGTGTTTCAATTGTGTAATGAACATTAAATATATGTGAAAAGTGGTATTGAATTGGACTGCTATGGACTGAGTTTGATAAATAACAAAATAATGAGTTGGAGTGTATATTTTTCATTGTTTTATATGTATTTATATATCAATGTATTTATGTATTTTTGATGTTGTATTACAGGTATATTTTGTGTACCCTAGTTATGATGTATTTTAATAATTAACATGTTTTGTTTAATTAAACTTGTTTAAACAAATGAATAATATTTAAAGGTCAAATATTGAATTAAAATAGTACAAAAGAAAGTTGTGCTACCTTTATAACAGAAGTAAATTATTAATTAATAGAAAGTTTTTAATGAAGTTCAATTATTATTTACTTTGTAATGAAGGTAATTCCTAATGAATAATTAAATAAATGATTAAGTAAGAATATATATATATTTGAATTTTGAGAGGTATTTTTATGAGTAGGTGAGAGATGAATTTTATAAGACAATAGTCAATGATTACAGTAAGGTAAAATGTTTAAACAGGGATGGAGCCTGGGTATAGATAGAAGCAGGTGAGTTTAATTAATGAAAATGGAGTTAGAAAGTTAAGAATTTTAAAGAAAATAATACAAAGAATGCATTAGTTATTTAGGGACACAGTAGTTAGTGATTATTTGTAGAGGTGAGTAAAGTCAAGGTTAAACATATATTTGTTGTTGATAATATTTTGTAGTGGGGGTGAGGTGATAAGGAGTAGCCAACTTATAGCGTTGTGGCAGGTAATAGCGTAGTTTAAGGGAGTGTTTGCCGAATTTTTTGGAAGGGTAAAAAATTATGGATGTATATAGCCATTTAGGGAACACCCATCTCTGTACAAAGACGAGCGGTGCCATAGGATTTAAATGAAAATAGTAAAGGTGTTTATAATTGAGATATTGGTGTTATTGATAAGTAAATTTGATTGTCAGTTAGAAGAAAGGTGAGTAAGATTATAATAAGTAAAAGTAGAGTGAATATAGGAGTCACCCAGACTAAACAGTGATAGAAGATGAAAGGTTAGGTAGTTAGTGAGGTAGAAAATTCAGAGTAGAGAGGTAATGAAAATGAAGTAATAATAATAATATGAATATTAATAATAAATGTGAAATAATATAATAAATAATTGATGTCTAATTTAATCAATTAATTGAAACTTGAAATTATTATAATTTTAAATGCAAATTTTAATGCAAATCTTAATCAAGAATATTTCACTGTATTAAATGTATTATTATAATGATAATGTGTATTATGATGTATCAATGTATTATCATGTATTATGTATTTATGTTATGAAATTTTAACATGGGGTAAATATAATTGGCGCTGTTAATACCAACTATTACCTGTTAATAATAATAATAATAATAATAATAATAATTTTAATTTAACAATTCAATAAGATTTATGAATCAATAATACCATACAGATTTATTAATTATTTTGTTTTTCTATAATTTGTTTTTCTCCATGTTTGGGAGATTTATATGGGAATTTTCATATTTTCAGTAATATAATCCTTTTTATATCAATATGTTTCTTTTGTAATTATAATAATTATAAAATGGAAAGAGTTAAATATTATCGATAGGAATCGAAACAATTTATTAATTCAGAGTAGTCCATATTGAGAAGGGAAATTCTATATAATTCTTGTGGGTTACAATTTTTATAACTAGATGTTAGTAGTATATCAAGCAAACCCAGTGCTTATTAGCACAAACCAGCACCTAGCTAAGGGGAACCAGATCAGTTAAGGATAGAGTGATTTACCAAGTCACTATTTTGAGATTTTTCGTTTATTGTTTCAGTGTTTGGTGATATGACAGCGGTCCTGAGCTGGCCAGCGCGTCAGAGCAGGGGCGTTACGCGCCTAAGTGGCCTTATGGTGTTGGGATCTCGAAGGAGAAGTCCAGTAAGGTCATGCAGGTACTGTCATCATCATCAGACCAAGGGTGAGTTTCTTTTATATAAATTGTAAGGGGGTTGTGGCGACCTATCCTGGCTGATCCCTTTAGGAAGTATGAAAGGGTCAATGAAAGTTTTTATGCTTCGGCACAAAATCTTTCATTGAGGGGGTTTTGTAATGGTACAATTATGGTACAATTTTTAATCAACCTAAATATGGTATAAAAACCATACATATTGTATTCCTTCATTTGTAGTAATTTGGTTCAAAATTAAACAAACATTTAATAATCTTTATAAATATACCGTGAGTGGACTATATAAATATTTGCCAGGATTCTGACTGTTTCATAGCAAAAAACGTGAAGCCTAGCAAAAAACCGTATGTCAATTATTGAGATAAAAGCGACGATCCTTGATGACGTCAGTGGCCAGGAATTTGTTTCCGTAAACAACGCGATGCTGTCAACAACCAGACAATAGCCGGGTGACGTAGCTTCACCCCACCTCAGAAATTTGTGACAAAGGATCTGTGTCATTTCAACAGGGAAAGTGATCGCAGCCGGCCGGCAACCCGTTCACGAAGAGTGAATTTTAACTTTCACACCACTAAAAGTGGTTAATTAACTATATTAAATATAGTGCTGTAAATTTGCTTCAAAAATGTGACCAGGAAGCGTAATCGGTAAACTCGCGGTGCGCGAGGTTTTACCGTACAGACAGAGAACGAACAACCGCTACAATTTTGGTGAGAACGTTCCAACATCCTATTTTCTTTTAATTACAAATCAAACCTAATTTCACAATAATGACCAAAATAAAATTCAATTCACTCAGTATTAAGACTTTAAAAGAATGAGCTCATTAAAAGAAAGCAAGAAATTGTACCAGAGTGAGAGAGAGAGAGAGTGAGAGGGAGAGTGACTTATGATTTCTAAGTGCTGGGTTGTGCGACAAAGATATTCTATTACTATATAATCTATGTATAGTACTATATAATACAATATATCAATCTATTACTATATAATCTTTATATAATACGTAATATTTACATATTTCATAAATACTTGTCATGATTTTGGAGGGTAAACCATTACCATAATTGTTTTGCAAACGCCCGTGGCGTTATATGTGGGTTCGAGTCATTTTTCAATATGTATTAATATTCAAGTTACATACTAATAAAAGTAATTTATATATGATATTTTGTGTATGTTTTATTTCAGGTAGGCTATTTCACAAACATGGTTCGTGTTGCACAAACCCTGGCCTGAAACGTAAATTTGTGTAATGTTGTCAAATTGTACAACATGGCGTCCGGTTGAAAAGTGATAGTCATTTACTAGTACATACAAAAGTACAATTTTTATGGTAACTAATTAAACGATAAAAAGCCATTAGTTACAGATTGCGCCCGTAATAACAGGGACGAGTAGTTACATAGTTTGTTCTATGGGCAAGGAAAGTTGTTCAGCCTGAAGTGAGTGTTAGCCTTAGCCGGTGTAACGTCGTATCTATTGTTAACATCTGTAGTGTCTAAAGTATTTTATGTCTTAGCCTAAATTATTTTTTTAGTATGTGTAATATAATATGTTTCAGCCGTCGATATGCGTTTGTATGTTTATGTGCCATTAAGTGATTAAGTTGTTTTTTTTTACTTTATTAACATTTATTTATAAGTAAAATTTCAATTTATTGAAGTCCATTTGCGACTATGCCACCATCAACAGATAAACATGGGACACCATCAGTTGCGAAGCTAGTAGTTAATGAATGGGTAGGCAAAAATCTTAACTTAAATTTTTTTTAAGGAATCTGTAAAAGGACGGTGGTTCAAATCGGACGCTGAGGTAGCGTTTGCTGTAAGCGAATGGTTCCACAAACAGCCGTACAA
This sequence comes from Magicicada septendecula, assembly GCA_034769895.1. Lineage (NCBI taxonomy): Eukaryota > Metazoa > Arthropoda > Insecta > Hemiptera > Cicadidae > Magicicada > Magicicada septendecula. The sequence continues at coordinate 13,040,771 of CM068371.1, read as the reverse complement.
ATTTTACTAGCAGGAAATCTACAGATTAGTGCAACAGTGGGACTCATGCCTTAACGTCAATGGAGACTTCTTTTAAAATCGTTGAATAAAAAATGCTTTACAACTCTATACGTCTTTCTATTGAACAATCCTTGTATTAGTCATACACAATAATACAACTGATTGAACTTCAAAATTTTAAACTTGATTAGTTTTTATATATATATATATACTGTTAATGATTTCGAGGTTCGGTCATTAATGATGAAAACTCAGTTTTGCGACGTTTCGAGATTTATTCTTCTCATAATCATGCCTACAACATTAAAATATAGTCTTACTACAATTATATTATTTGTAAGTGTGTATAGGTGTGTGTAAAGTCATACATTACTATAACTATTTACTTACATTAACTGTGAGATGAGCTACAGCAACCGCATTACATTAAACACTTATCACTGTTCCATACTTATACACATATAACACATTACATTTGTATAGTGTTAGCGTTATGTAGTTATCTGACAGACTGCCAGCGATATAAAATTTTAATAGTACCTTAACTAGTAAGTTGTTCAGTATTCTTATAACCTGTAAACTATTGTCCATTTTAAAAAGAGTGAATAAGATTAGAATAACACTTGCTAAGACTTTGTACGTCCGTTTTCTTGTTAACTGAAAGGTGTTTATTCTTCTCTATTGTTAGCATTTCTAAGAATTGCCGTTTAAAGTGATTACTTTCTGCATGAATTACTTTAGCTTTATGAAACTGAAACGAGTGACCGTGTGTACGGGCGTGTTGTGTTAGGGCCGTGGGATCAGGTCTGTTAGTATTTACTTTCTGGCAGCTATATTTATGTTGATAAATACGTCTTTTGAAATATTGTTCAGAACAACCGTAATATTTTTTTTTCCACAGTTTTCTTCACGCGGTATTTCATATATTATGTTGGATCTTAGTTCTATTTCATCCCTGTCTTTAGTATGCGTAAAACATTTATTATTGATAGTGTTAACGTTTTTGAAAGCTATTTTTGTATTGTGATTAGCATTAGTGAGGATCTTGGAAAGTCTTTCTGATAATGATTTGGCATATGGAAGGGAAAAATATTTTTTAGTTGTAGTAGTGTTATCTTGATTACTGGATGTTGTATTCTGTCCTACAGGTGTATTACCATTTATTTGGTTATTAGTTGCGTCTAAGTTATTTATTTGGGTTTTAGTGTTTTCTACCATGTTATGATTATGTCTGTAACTTTCTCGCAATATTTTGCAAATTATCTTGTGGGGGTACCCATTTGTTAGCAATAAGTCTACTATCAATTTCTTTTTTGTAGATGTCTGTTGTAAGTCTGTGTGCACAATTTATCAGATTTTTAGCAACATTAATTTTGTAGTGGTATGGACAATGACTCATGTAATGAATGTATCGTCCTGAGGTTTGTGGTTTTTGCCACCATTTTGTGTCAAGTTTACCATTGGCTTGGTGGAGTAATAAAACATCTAAAAATGAGATTGTGTTGTCCGATTTTTCTAATTCTACAGTGAAAACTATACATGGATGAAAGTCATTGAATGTATCTATTATTATATTCTGCATATTAATCGGTATTGCTGTAATAATATCATCAACAAATTTGTAAAGGAATGGTATATCAAATGGTACAGTGGGAAGTTTTTTATCAAGAATATACTCAAGATATATATCAGCCAAGATAGGGGCTATTGGTGAGCCCATTGGGCATCCAAATAACTGTAAATAAAACTCATTGTTGAATTGAAAATATCCCCTCTCTAGGCATAACTTAAGTGCTTCTAAGAATTGTTTTTTAGGAATATTTGTGTGAGGTCTGAGTTCATCAAACCTATCAGAAATAATTTTGGTTACTATTGGTACTGATATATTGGTAAATATATATATATATATATATATATATATATATGTTTAAGGTTACAAATAATTCAAATAACAATCTTGATCATCTGTTATTTCAGCGGAATAACAGGGACACTTTTAATAACCGCATAAAATAAACACACTTATAAACAACACAGGCGCTTTAACGTAACTGTTTGGACCACAGAAGTGAGGCATGCCTCAACGCTCTATGTGTACAGCGTGGGACAATCCCCCCTCCCTTCACTTCCCTATCGAACCCGCACATTGCTTACATACGACATATACAAAAAATGCTGAGGCAAGTTCAGGTTGCCTAATTCACTTTAAACGAGATATGCCGAATCTCACCTGTCACCATCTAGCGGTCGCTCAGTAAAGCACATTTTGGCTTAATAAATTCGACAGTCGCGGTAACAATGTACTGTATAATCTTTACGTTATGTAGTTCATACATATTTATAATTTTTATTCTACAGAATTTTTTAGGGTAGGCATTGCCTCAATTGCCTCCATGTAACTTCGCCACTGGACACCATACAACTCTCAGGCAAGAACTATTATAGCATCAGTTTTACAGTACTTCGAGTGGAAGCGTGAGAATAAAGTACGTTTACTAGATGTCAATAAAATATGGAAGAGTGGCCGCAGCACGTCAAGTTTCACCAAGAACTCTGTGCCGGATAAAATTACAATTGAAACAGGCTTTGGCAGATGAAGCAAGTCAAAGTGAGGGACATCTGGGCTTTGAAGATGATCTACACCCACCACTTCATGGAAACAGAGCCGCATCAGTAAGTAGTGACGCCACTGTCACCGAACCAAATCCTGGCCCTTCTGTTACAAAACTTCACACTCCAAGAGGAAAAAACCATTTAAATCAGTAGTTTCAGGGCTCGATGATTTTGACAAAAATACTTTTAGTAATCATGTTATTGGCTATTACAGACGCCGAGAAGTACCAACCCTCCGAAAGCTTAAAACTACGTTATGTGCGGCACATTTATTCAACGGGTGCATAAGGACATTAGCAAAGGTTTTAAAAAGTATTGGCTTCAAATGGAAGAAATTAAATAATACAAAAATACTAATGGAGAAACCATCAGTGGCTCTAGCAAGGTGCCGATTTTTAAAGAAAATTCATGAAGTTGACATTAAAAATGTTGTTTTTTTTTCTATGAATGCTAACATCTCTAAAGATTCTGGATGGACCGATGACAGCATAAAGTGTTCAGTAAATGCACCTTTAGGAAAGGGCAAAAGGTTAATAATATGCCATGCATGGGGCTTCAATGGCTGGATTAGATCGCCACCTCTAATTTTTCAGTCCAAAAAAACCGTAGAGTATCATGAAGAAATGAAACAAAAAACGAACAAACACTCCTTGATAAAGGCCTAAAACATAACATACATTACAAACATAACAACCAAACACTAACAAAGCTCATAATTGACACAGAAACAAATATACAAAACACAGCACCAGAACATCAAGACACATTAAGACATAATATAAACAACACAATAGGAGTACATAAGACACCAGACAACAACAACCACAACTCAGAAATACACACAGCCATCAAACTGAGGGAAAAGGCACACAAACACAACATCACATTTGTAAAAGCTGACAAAGGCAACACGACTGTAATTATCCCCACAGACAACCTACACAAAAAAGTACAAGACTTCATAGAACAGAACAACATCACAGAACTAAAACACGACCCCACCGACAGATACCAAAACTCAGTAAAACAAATAGTCAACAAAGCCAAACACATTATGACACATAAACAAAAGCCCTACATGAAACAAATCCGACCATCAGCACCTACACTCCAAGCGCTTCCCAAAATCCATAAAGAAGACATTCCGATCCGCCCCATTATCAACTACCGTAATGCCCCTGCACACAAACTGGCAAAATATCTAGACAAAATTATTAGACAACACTCACATATAGACAACAACATTGCAGTAAAAAACAACACTGACCTAGTAACAAAAATAAAAGACATACACATCCCCCATAACGCCACATTAGCCTCCTTTGACATTAAAAACCTGTACACAAACATCCCCATCTCTGAAACAATCACCATCCTACAAAACAAACTCAAACAGAACAACACACCAAACGAACTTATCAATGAAATAACAGAAACTCTGAACATTATCACAAAACAAAACTACTTTACTCATAACAATAAATACTACACACAGAACGATGGCCTACCCATGGGCTCCCCCATATCCAGCATTCTAGCAGAAGTCTTCCTCCAACACTTAGAAAAAACAAAAATACTCACAAACAATGACAGACACTCACATAAAATACTATATTGGCACAGATACGTTGATGACATTCTAATACTATACAGGGGAAACAAAAGACAATGTGAACAGTTACTAACGCACATAAACAAAATACATAAAAACATAACCTTCACTGCCGAATATGAACACAACAATACCATAAACTTCTTAGACCTCTCCATCACAAAACTAGAACACAGGCACAAATTCAGTATATACAGAAAACCGACTACAACTGACACACTAATACACAACACCTCCAATCACCCAATATAACACAAACTAGCTGCTTTTAGAACCATGATACATAGACTTAACAACATCCCCTTAGATGAAATAGACTACAAAGACGAACTAAACACGATAAAATATCTAGCAGAATCTAACGGTTATGACAGAACAATAGTCAGTAAACTCCTACACAAAACACAAAACAAACAACAGACAAAGACAGAAAACAACAAATTCATAACACTAACATACATCAACAAACAAACAGAAAAAATTGCCCACAAATTCAAAAAAGCAGGATACAGAATCGCTTACAAAACTACTAACAAAACAGAACACACACTATCAAAACGCATGCCCAAAGCACAAAACAAATTCGATCTACCCGGTGTATATAAACTAAATTGTTCAAATTGCAATAAATTCTACATAGGCCAGATAGGACGTAGCTTCAAACAGAGATACATTGAACACACAAAAGCACTCCACACCACTACAGAATCTACCTTCGCAAACCACCTCATTGAAGCAAACCACACATATAAAAACATCGACAATAACATGAACATACTACACGTACACACAAAAGGCCGAAAACTAGACACTCTAGAACAATTAGAAATATACAAACACACAAAAACAAATAAAAACGACATCCTAAACGAACAGACACAATTCAAATCGCACGCATTATTCGAACACATCTCACCACACACACACAGCTTCGATCTTTCGAAACACTATCTCGTCGCCAACAACAAGATGAACAGCGCTACTAACGACAGCCTCTGATGAAGCCTTCTATAGGTGAAAGCCGGTTTAGGCTGTAAGGTAAAACTTTACATTTTTACTTATAAAAAACTTAGTGTTCCGAGTCGTCAATATTATAGTGATATTTAATGAAGAAATGAATGCCGAGGTGTTTGAGGGTTGGTTTTTTGAAGTTCTTCTTCCTTCGATCCCAGCTGGATCAACAATCATCATGGACAACGCCACGTACAACTCTCGGGTAGCTAATAAAGCGCCAACATCTGCCTTGAGGAAGAGTGAAGTGGTAGAATAGCTAAAGTCCATAATATTACATTTTCTACAGACATGCGCAGGCCAGAGCTCTACAGCCTTGTAAACCTGCATAAGCCACAGGTGACATTTTACGTAGTAGACAAGAAAGCCTCTGAGCTTGGTTTCAAAATTATAAGACTCCCACCATACCACTGCAACTACAACCCAATTGAACTAGTTTGGGCAAACTTAAAAAAATATCTTGTTGTTGCATCCTCTTCGTTCACTTTATTAATTTAATAATATATATAATACTTTCACTAATGAACTTACTGTTGTCACTTCCCAAGCGTTTCGAGATGTTGTTTCTCTTCTTCAGTGGGTTTAATACTGGCTGTCGATTACAGAATAACCGTTACGGAAAAATGGAGTGTGTGGTGGGGGTTGATGGTGGGAAGGGATTGGGGTTGAGGTTCGAATTATGTGTGTGGATCAGTGTGTCAAATAGTGTATGTGATTTGTAATGTATTTGTTCATTTAATATGTTGTTTGGTTGTAGTGTGTGATATCTGTATATTTCAAATTGTTCAGCTGTGTTTAGTTTTCTACTTTTAGGTAAGTAGTGTAATATTTCCATGTTGTGTTCTGTTTGTGTAACTGTGGTTTTCGTTATGTAAATGTGTGGCAAATGTGGAATGTATGTAGTCTGAACATTTAAAAGCCCTCACCACAAACTACATACATTCCACATTTGCCACACATTTACATAACAAAAACCACAGTTACACAAACATAGAACACAACATGGAAATATTACACTACTTACCTAAAAGTATAAAACTAAACACAGCTGAACAATTTGAAATATACAGATATCACACACTACAACCAAACAACATATTAAATGAACAAATACATTACAAATCACATACACTATTTGACACACTGATCCACACACATAATTCGAACCTCAACGCCAATCCCTTCCCACCATCAACCCCCACCACACACTCCATTTTTCCGTAACGGTTATTCTGTAATCGACAGTCAGTATTAAACCCACTGAAGAAGAGAAACAACATCTCGAAATGTTTGGGAAGTGACAACAGTAAGTTCATTAGTGAAAGTATTATATATATTATTAAAAAAATATGTTTCAGCACGAAACACCACCTTCAAAATAAATGATGTCCAATGTTTGTTTATGGAAGCAGTAAACTCTTTCTCTACAGACGCTTGGAGAAAATGCGTAGAACACTTGAAAAAAGAAATTGATTCTGATTGGACAAATGAAGGACTGGATGACATCAGTGTTCAGGAATTAGTGATCAATTTGGCTCCTGGTGACTCAATGACAGTGACTGGGAAAGTGACGAAGATTCCGATTTGGGAGTGTCACCTCTGGAGTAAGCAGGTATGGTTCATATTTAAATACATACAATTTCACTTTGGTAAAAATTTATTTTTACCATAATACGTTTCAAATATTAAACGGAAGGCACTATTGTTTTCGTTTTGTTTGCAGAGTCATGGTACATGATGGCCGCTTAAGGGAAACAACTTCTCCGCTTAATGAAAAATACCTTGGCATAAAGAAATATATTTGAACATTTATCTTTCAACCATGTAAATAGCTACAGTATGTAAAATATTATTTGAATTTTCTTTATAAAGTTTACATTAAATAGCTCCAATAAATGAACATTTGTTTATAAACATGCTGTAATGGTAATTTGGTTTTCCAACCTATTAATGTCGTGTTTGGTGTCATTTTTCATATTTTTTCCGAACTTTTCAAATATGTACAAGAAAATTTGAAATTGTGAGTCAGTTAAAAAAGTTAAATGCCTCAGTGGCGTTGCTAGTAGGTGACACATTATTGAAACAGCTGCGGGCGGTTGTGAATGCCAGGAGATTACCCGGGCCAGCCTCAGGTAGTCGCCGGCCCAGACACCAACTCAGTGTATACAGATAATAGACCTACAAGGAATTTGCATATTTATTAGAACATTTTATGTTATAAATTTGTTATATTCCTACATTTCTTATGGTCTACATTTGTTACTAATAAATGTATACAAACTGAATACCGGTAATATTAATCTTATAATACATAATTTTGACTTAAAAAATATTCTTAAGGCGTTTCTGGACGTGCTTTCATATAAAATTCTACACATTTGCACTTATTAAGTACTTTGTTCACTAGATGGGCCTTCATTTTTGCTCTTTTGCTCCCTTTTAATTGTGAGGGCGAGGTGGCTGACGATCTTCTTGCCCCGGGCGCCAAAAAGCCTAGCTACGCCACTGTAAGCAGACAGAAAATATCGAGATTAGGAATGTTGCTTAAAAAAATGTTGAATAAATTGCCTAACTCTAGAAATTTCTTACCTGCAATGAAGAGGGAACCAAAATCCCAGTGAATGGTTAATGTTGAACACTCCTTCCTTCCATTCCTGTTGTGGTTTTACCAGCTTGTCTTCCATTTCAATGGCTTTTTTTCTTCCACACTTGTTTGCAGGCTTCCTTTTCTTAGTAAACATCTGCTTCTTCACATTTTCACTGTTTGTAGTCCACCTTATTTAAAGTAGAAGGGTAACATAGTACATCACCATGACCACAGTTAATTAAATTAACAGGCCTTTTTTCCGTAATAGCTTTTCCTAAATCACATTCACTATCTGAACTTTTACAATCTTCACACGATGGCTGATACGTTATATTTCTATCTGTATCATCTGAATTGTCATCAATGTCATTTGTTTCTGCCAACAACTTAATTAGATCTTCAGAGAGATACGGGTCATGTTTTCTTTCTATCTGAAACACCACAAAATTTTGAAGAAATAGTTCATCTAAAGTGTAATTTTATATTTATTAAACCAAGGAAACCATTTTTACGGTGTTTATATTGGTTTTACTACTGTTCAATTACACAATATTTTTTATTTGGCAACAAATAAATTAGGAAAATAACATAACAAAGATTTGGAAAGTATTGTTTTCAAAATTGTGAAAATATTATTGAGTGCTAGGTTAAAAATTAATTTTTTGTAATGAAAAGCTTAGCTAACACAAGACTTAATTAACGCCTAAGCATCACAATTGTGATGGTTACAAAATGTGTGTAATAGGTAAAGCCTAATCATCACGACTGTGATAGTGCGTACTTTTTGTATCTAAGAAAAAGAAAACTATTAATATTTATTAATTATTAGTGTTGATGGAACTTTCACTTGTAAACTTACTTGTTGTTTTCACTCATACGGTCGTTTCGGAGTGGTGTGCTCCTTCGTCAGTGAGTTTTTTGGTAACATTCAAAACAGTATATTAATATTTGCTCATTTAATGGTATCCATAGTTAAAATAACATTTTACAAGTAATTTAAAACCATAGCAATCACTAATAAATAAATATTTTTAGAATGCAACAGTACTTACAATTTGATGTTTTCATAAAGTCTAATCCACTCAGAAAATGGCTGACAAACTGATCAGATGCTGGCAGAGCTGCATCCTAGTCGTCAAACAGTGAACTACTACTACCCAAGAGACCATCATGAGCACGTGAGGCCGGCTTTACTGCAGTGTTAAACCCTTAAAACATTTCCAAAAACAGCTGTTCAACCCTCTTGATAGTGAGAGTCAGGTCATAAAGGGATACATGGTGTTTGTATGCACACACAGCAAGTGGTAATAGGAGAGTGGCCTGCTGATGATGCATAATCAGGTTCTTCCGCTGCAATCCAAACCGCCTTACAACTTGATATACAGTATCATAGAACAGAACTGAGGCACAGTGGCATTAATATGTTGCTGTAAGGTTTACTACCATTTACACTTGTATGTTGTACTCCTAGGAAGGAAACCTGAAATAGAACATATAATTAATTGTTTCTGTATTGTGTACAGTATCTCACACGTTATTAGGTAGCCTGATATCTACCATCTGTATACACCGCAATAACCAACTAGTTATTCAGGCTTTAAAATGTGAAATTCTTTGTAACACATATAGGTTTACATTTCCAAGATTTATTAAATCTTCAAATTTGTTTCATTATAGCTTTCTATATAATACCGTAGAATCATTAAGCAACCAGGGAACTCAAACTAAAGCTGGTTGCATGACAACCAATTAACCACCATTAAACCTTTCAGTACCATGGGTCGATTATATCGGCCCTCCAATACTTGCTGAAGGTGCCAGGGCCAATTGAATTTGCTGCCAAGTTTCTCAATGTTGTAGTTTGGTTATTCACTAACAGATGGCATTCAATTTTATAACACTAGAAAGAGGCATTATTAGTTTACACTGTGAAAATTGCACCTTTTTATCCAAGAGGCTTTGGTTTAACATGAGACTGAATAGGCTGTTGCTTGTTTACATTTTTGTTTGTTGTGGTCTAATGTGTGCTGTCGTGTTGTGTTCAGTAATTTCATGTTTATTCAAAAATGAGTGCTTGTATTAGAAAGGGAAATAGAGCGATTTATTAACTCAAGTGAGAGTGGAAGTTATGTAACCAGCGACAGTGAAAGTGATTTTGGTGAAACAAAATTGCAAAAAAGTAACAGTGATACTTATAGCCTGTCAACGCATGAGCTGTTGATACATTCTGATGAAATTATTGAATGGAAGGAATTTGTAAGCACAGAAAAGGATGTGAGTAATCATATTTTTGATATTCATTAAATCTCAATTTAGTCGTACTGGGGAACCAGGCTGTGATACATGTTCCAAGTTCAACCCCATAATTCAACATGCTCATAATGTGTTCTGCCAATAATATTATGGTCCTCATCAGTGTGGATGAAAGTTCGATTTGAACAAAAATCACACCAGTCTAATGTAATACCCAATAAACATCATCAGTGAGATATCAAACTATGGATGCTGTGACTCTCAAAATACTGTTTGGCATTTTATGTTTACTGTGATGGACAGTATGATGGAGACTAAAGTGAAATAAAAACTATGGACTCCCTTGTACTATTGTCACTAAATTGTTAATAATAGAAAAGTACACAAATAAAGGACACAACGTTTTCACTTGTGTCCTTGTAGCAAAACACCTATGATAAACCTTTCTAACTGTTACTGTTAGAAAAAACAAAAAATATTGTTCTGCTCCGCTTACATCTACAAAAGGTAAGTCTGTGCAACAAAATTTGTTCACAGTGATTGTACATTTTTGGCTGCGTTCTGAGAAAAAAGTCTCAATCCTAACTAGTGGTTGATGCAATGATACTGTTACGACGTCACAGAACAATCTACGTGTTTATCGAACGTTCCAGAGAGATCCTGAATGTAAGCGTGTGGCGTACGTGCTTGTAGACGCATCTACGAGAAAGTTCTCGATGCCGCCAGCCGTGCGGACTGTGTCAAGGCCGCAGTTAATTACATAGTTCATACGAACGCTAAGACGCAATTAGGAATCGTCTAGATATTCGACTGGCTATAAATACCGGTACTCAACGACGTTCAAGTCAGGGTCTACCTAGAGCATTTGCCCGGGTAGGCTGTGACTGTTTTTGCTCTGCAAAATTTTACCAATTTGTGCGGAAATATTCAGTTTTCACCATTTTTCTTACCATCATCGTATTCAGCATCATCATCACTACAGATTTCACCTACAGTTCAGTGCGACTCAGCTTTATTTAATCAGTGCGGGAGTGTTTTTGTTTCCGTGTGCTGTGCGGTCTGTTTCGTGTTCAATTGTGCCTGTGGATAGTTTTCAGTGTCTGGTGATCCCTCAATCCTAGACCTGCGTAGACGTTCATTTCGGCTTGTCCGAAATGGCGTCGAATACGCCACCGAATCCTCTGCCGGCGCCGCTTGTTTCCTTAATGGAAACATGCTCAACCGGCTTCCGTACCACTCCACTTCCTCACGACAGTGAAAGTGATAGTGAAAGTGATCTTAGTGCGGTAGAAATGTGCAGTGTTGGGTCGGGGGACGGACAGTTCTCGCTTGTGGAGGGCAAATCTGCCAAACGCAAGCGAAAACTGGCCCAAACTCCGCCGCCCGCCTCAGCTGCAGATCTGCCATCTAATCATGGTAACAGCGGCACTCAGCGCGTGCAACGTGAGTATCCAGCTACCACCCAAACTGTGTCTCCTCCTCGCATTCCTCCTATTGTAATTCCGGATAATAGGAATTATTCTGAACTTTTACGTTCTTTATCCCGAGCTCTCCCTTCGGTCAAGGTCGAGGCGAGGTGCCAAGGCCCCTCGCTAAAGCTGGCGACCGCTACGATCCCGGACTTCCGCTCTGTTCAGTCATTCCTGACAGAGCGTAAGATTTCCTTTCATACATTTGCCCTCCCGTCAGAGCGTGAAATCAAGGTCGTTCTGTCGGGAATTCCATCCTTTACCGACCCTGATGCCATCAGGCAGGAACTTGTTGCGCTCGGCTATGCGCCGACCGCGGTAAGCGTCCTGCATGTTGGCAAAGGAGATGACCGCCGTCCTGTCAACAGCTTTCTTTGTAAATTACTGAAAGTAGGACCCTTCGAGGAGATTTACACTCTCCAGAATCTTCTGCACCTACGGGTGCAAGTCCGCACATTTGACCCGCGGCCCGGCCCCTCGCAGTGTTTTAACTGCCAGAGGTTCGGCCACAGCAGTCTTTTTTGTCATCAGCCCCCGCGTTGCGTGCGTTGTGCTGAACCTCATCGTGGCTGTGATAAGCCTACGACGGGGTACACAGCTAAATGCTGTAACTGCAAAGGAGCCCATCCGGCTAATTACCGAGGCTGCCCTAACTTTATCGCTGCCATGAAACCGCAGCGACCTCCTGTGCGCCCTGGCGCGCAGGCAGGCCGTGTAGCTGGTCCTGGCCCTAACCGGCGAGCGGCTTTCCCGCCTCTCACCGGTTCATCTGCCCAGGTCCCGGCAGCAACTCCGGTTGCTTCCGGTGCCGCTGTCTCGCCTGCAGTCGTCGCTTCGGCGCCGCCTGCAGCGGCCTCAATCCCGGCGCCTACCGGAGCGCCCGCACCTTCCTACGCGGCCATGGCCGCTAAATCAGCCCCGCCTCCAGCCCGATCGGGCAAATCTAAGCGCTCTCGTCGTCGCCGGAACTCCGCCGGCCGACCTACATCGTCACAGGTTCCACCTGTACCCTCTCCGCGGGCTCGACCCGCCCCCAGTCATCGACCTCAACCTCCCAGCGAGCAGTCTACAGCTCAGTCCACCAGCCCAGCGCCATCTGCTACCCCTGTCGAGGCCAGTCAGGCTTGTCCTCCTGAATCCCGGGAATCTTCCCGGGCTTCGGCGGATCCCCTGACTGCCTGGGCAGATAATCTTGTTGCATCCATCAGGACTGCTCGCGACACGACCACTGTGCTTGCCCTGGTGTTCCAATCATTAGCTGCCCTCTTTCCTCTACTTCCCCTAAATGGCTAATAGCCTGAGGATCGTTGCGTGGAACGCCTTCGGGCTACTCCCCAGGCGATCTGAACTGATGACTTTTGTAACGGAGTATGATGTTGATATCATACTTCTTTCCGAGACTCATCTGGCTCATTACCACTCGTTTTCCCTTCCTGCCTATGCCTGTTATCGTCAGGATCGTCCCCTACGGCCTCGCTGTCCCCCCTCGGGGGGCACAGCTGTTTTAGTCCACAGGCGGATATCCCACAGGCTTTTGCCTCCTCTAGATACATCTATTATTGAAGGCTGCGCGGTGGCGGTGGACGCCGGCGGATCGGAGCTGCGCGTTGTTTCTGCGTACCTCCGGCCTGGCCGGCGAACTCCGCCACCGCCCGAGGAGTGGGACGCCCTCCTCGACCACCCCCTCTCAACCATTGTAGCCGGCGACTTAAACGCCAAACACCCTTCATGGAACAGCCGCGTTGTCAACGCCTATGGAAATTCTCTGTTCCGGTTCGTCTCTGGCGACCCGGCACTTAATGTCATCGGCCCTGAAGACCCTACCTACTTCCCCTTTCACGGCCATCGGCCGGACGTTCTTGACATAGTAGTTGTCAAGAACATTGCCCGCACCATCGAGGTCTCGTCTGTGTCGGACCTTTCGTCCGATCACAATCCCCTTGTTATAACTGTTCGAGAGCTGTCGGCGTCACCCCGACTTCCCGCTCAGATTGTTAGGAGAGTCAACTGGCGATCCTATCATGACGAGCTCTCTCGAAGGTTACCATCTCTCCCGGCGGACCCAATCGTCACTCGTGACGATCTGGATCTCCGCGCCACAAATCTTCAGGAATTGGTCCAAGGTGTCATGGATCGACACACCTACGCACTCGAGGTGAATCATCGTAAATCGGCCTTACCTGCGGAAGTACTCCACGCCATCTGGCTACGGCGCCAGCTCCGCCGCAGATGGCAAAGAACCCGAGACCCAGTCGTTAAGCGACGATTTCAACAACAGTCCCTTTACGTTCAGCAGCTACTGCGGGACGTAAACTCTGATCGATGGGACTCATACCTTGAGTCTCTTGAAGTCGACCACGCCTCCGTCTGGAGAGCGGTGAGTAGACTGACCCGCGAGAAGAGAACTCGCAACCCGCTGGAAACCCCGAACGGGATTGTGTCTTCATCAGAAGGCAAGGCTGAGGTCTTCGCCGACTGCATGGAGTCGCAATTTACCGTTCATCGAGGCGTTTCGGACCCTGCCCACTCGGCAGACGTCCGGGACTTCCTATCTGGTTATTTTTCTCGCCCTCCCGCTGGCCCAGACCTCCCGTTCGACAGAGGCGAACTCGTTTCGTCTGTCTGTCGACTAAACCGCCGTCGCGCCCCCGGTCCTGACCGGATCGGGGCCGCTGCATTACAATATCTCCCGGCCTCAGGCGTTGACCTCGTTCTCGAGCTGTTCAACTCTTGTCTCCGGCTACAGTACTTTCCCCGCCTGTGGAAAAATGCCAACATCGTTATGATTCCTAAACCCCGCAAGCCGCGCATGCTTCCTGAAAGCTATCGGCCAATATCTCTCTTGCCAGTTATCTCGAAGGTGTTCGAGCGGCTCCTGCTGGCCCGCATCTCGCCGTTGTTGGATAATTTTATCCGCAACGAACAGTTCGGGTTTCGCAGAGAGCACTCGACCACGCTTCAACTAGTCCGCGTGGTAACGCAACTCTCTGACGCCACCAACAGGCGAGCGGCTACGGCCGCCGCACTGCTGGACGTGAGCAAGGCCTTCGACAAAGTCTGGCACGAAGGTCTTCTCTTCAAACTCGCCAACTCCCCCTTACCATCGTCCATAGTGTTTTTCCTCCGGTCGTATCTCAGCGACCGAACCTTCAGGGTGAGCGTCGACGGAACCTGCTCTGCAGTTCGTCCTGTCGCCGCTGGCGTACCCCAGGGATCTGTCCTCGGCCCCGTTCTGTACCTCGTGTACACGAACGACCTGCCTGTTTTGCCCGGAGTCACGTTGTCTTTGTTCGCTGACGATGCAATGTATCATTACAGCTCTGTGTCCCCGCGTTTTGCGAGTACACAGTTGCAGCGTCAGTTGGACCAGCTTCCGGACTGGCTACGGAAATGGCGGGTGACGATCAACACGGAGAAATCCGAGGCGATCTGTTTCACTCGTAAGTCCATCTCCCGATGCCAGCCCCTCTCCCTTGAAGGGAGGCCTATCGCCTACAAAGAGTCGGTGAAGTATCTAGGCGTTCGGCTAGATCGTCGCCTATGCTTCAACGCCCACGTGACGGACACCCTTGCCAAGGCTCGCGGCGTCCGAGCCAAACTTTACCCATACCTCGCGTGCCGCAGCCCCCTGGCGCTGCGCACGAAAGTTACCCTCTATCTGTTGTTTCTCCGGTCTGTATTGACCTATGCGGCACCTGTATGGTGGTCACTTGCCTCCGCCACCAACAGGCGTAGGCTGGAAAGTTTCCAATCCAGAACCCTCCGTTCCTTGTCGGGATCTCCTTGGTTTGTTAGAAACAGTGTAATTCGAGGAGGTCTACGAGTTCCTGCTCTCTCAGCCTTTGTCTGGTCATTAGCTGCGACTCTCTTTGCCGCAGCTGAGACCTCTTCCTTCCCTTACCTCAGAACCATCAGCACCACGCAACCACCTCCCCCTGTCCGGGTCAAACGCCCTCGGGCGATTCTCGATGACCCGCCATAAGTTTAAGTAAACTGCTTAAACCTCACTTTGCACATTCACTATCTGCCCATGCCCCAGAATTTACCTGCAAAGCTGTTTCCTTCCTCCCTTCCTAGTATGCCGACCACGCTGAATGCTGCTGCTACGCGCTATCACTGGCACGGAGGCTCTCTGCCTCGCGGGGAGCGACCGACGCCTCACGGCGTCTGCACGCGGGACTGGGAACGGGTGACATCTGTCATCTGAACCCGTTCATGCGGCAGTGCCCACTGATTGCAAATATTTTAAAATAAATAAAAATTAAAACCTTTCTCCCCCGCCTTCTCAGTTAACTGGTTGGCGGTTGTCCATTCCTGATATTAGGCACCAGTCGAAGAACCAGACCTATGTATATCCACAGGCAGCCATTGAGCTCGACTCAGATGCTGCAGTCATGCACCGGGTGCAAAGACGCCCCGCTACTACAATGCTACATGCTACGTTCAAGTCAGTATTAGTGCGATATATTTACAGAGCAGTTCGAGTTATTACTGTGTACGTTCAAGTAGTTATTAGTGAAGTGTTGCGTTTTATAATCGGACGGTATAATTGTAATACAATTGAGTTTTAATTTTAGTGGACATTTTATTGCGTGTGAACAATTTTCATTTGATTTGTTGTAGAGACTGTGTTGTTAATTACGAACTGTTTTACTGTAACAATTAAAGGTGTGATTAGTGACTTAATTGGTGTCTTGTACTTATTTTGTTTCCACTGTACCTACGACGATCGAGTAGACCGTCGTAACAGTGGTGTCAGAACTGGGATAAAACGGTTAACAGTGGAAACAGTGGACACTGTGTACAAGACGAGTGTGATTCGTAATTAATCGGTAAACATGGATCCCAGTCAGATGATGGAAGCTTTCCAAACGCTGCTGCGGCAGACACAGGAAGAAGCAGAAAGACGATAAAAAGAAGAACGAATACAAGAAAGAGAAGAAGCAGAAAGACGACAAAAAAAAGAACGAAGACAAGAAAGCGAAGAAGCAGAAAAACGAAAGGATGAGAAACGTAGACAGGAGGCGGAAGAGACAAAAGAAGAACGCCGACAGGAAAGAGAAGAACGTAAGCTGGAAACAGTGGAACGGAAGCGTGAAACAGAAGACGTCAAAGCATTAATACAGGAGCAGAAACAGATGCAAGTACATAGTATCGCAGAATTGGGTCTCGTACGAGGTGAGCTTAATAAACAAGTTACTAAAATATCGCAGGTACAAGAATCAGTGACATTAAAAATAGTGAAGTAGAAAAATCTGTCTCGAGTGTTGAAGAATCGATGTCTACAAAAATATCTGAAGTAGAAAAATCTGTCTTGACTGTAGAAGAAGCTATGTCAACAAAAATATCTGCAGTAGAAAACACAATGGCAAACATAAGAGAACAAATTAAAAGTGAAGTTAAACAGTGCATGAAGTTTCATCCAAAACAAATTTCTGAACAGACTGTACCAGTGATAAAGACAGAAAAAGACACAGAAAATAAGTTAATAGAGAAAGTCACTTTGCCTGCAGTAGGGATAGTTCATGTCAAAGCTCCAACCTTTGACGGAAGCAGTCACTGGGCAACGTACCTCCGCCAATTTGAAGCAGCTGCATGCGCAAATAATTAAACAGAGAAAGACAAGGCAGTCTCACTTGTTCTTGCATTAAAAGGACCCGCGGCAGAATTACTACAGAAAGTGCCACCTGACAGCCAGAACATCTATGCTGAGTTGATAAAAGCTCTAGAAGTACGGTATGGTGATAAACATTTGCGACATGTGTACTGCACCCAGTTGAGAGCAAGGCGACACCATTCCGGAGAGACTCTTCAAGAGTTTGAAGCAAGTATCGACAGACTAATTAGACTGGCCTATCCTGAAACGCCAGAAGATTTTCGAACGAGTTTTGCAATGCAAACGTTAACTGCCGGTGTCCGAGATAACGAACTACAGCAAGTGTTACGAATGGCAAGACACCAGAACAGTGCGGACGCACTGGTACATGCTTTGCAATTTGAGGCCGCCAAATCAGCGTCTGGTTGGGCAAGTCATAAAGTGCGCGCGCTCAAATATCGCGACGGCACAGACGATGAGGAAGAAGAACAAGGAACAGAGACTCGACGGTCGGTGCCACAGAATAAAATAAGAAAGGATGGAAGACCGAAGTGTTATAGATGTGGGAAACCTGGACATCTACAACGAGATTGTCGGGTTAGAATTCAGCAGCAGGGAAACGAGCAATAGTCGGTACAACGGGCCCCTAGACAATACGCAATTTCTACACTTCAGAAAAACAGCGGGAGCTTGGTAGTTACCGGATTTGTTCAAGAAAGGCCAACCTCGATTACAGTTGACACAGGCGCAACGGTTTCTATTGTGCGCCCCGACGTGGTGAAAGATCTCAAGCCAATCTGGTGCTCTTGCAGCTTGCGAACAGCTACTGGACGGCCTGTAAAAGTGTATGGAAAAGTGAAGATACACCTACGCCTCGGTCGACTTGAGTTTAATCGTCAAGTATTTGTTGCAGACATTGTGGATGAAACAATTCTTGGTGTGGACGTTACGAACGCATACGGATTTGTAGTCGACTTCAAAAACGATGTCTTGAGAATCGGCGGTGAAAAGGTAATGCTATCAACAATGACGACAGCAGAAAAATCGATGGACGTCATATACCAAGTGGCCGTAATTGTTCCGCCAAACTCCGAAAAGATCATCATGGTTAGAACAGATGTAGATACTAGGGGCAACCAGTGCTCTATATTCGAAACCCAGGTAGTCAGCACACCGGGCATACTAATTGCCAGAAGCGTAGTAAAACCTGACGAAAACGGAAATGTGGAACTGTACCTATTAGAATGGCGAATATTTTGGATCAAGCTATCACTTTACAAAGCAATACGCTCCTAGGCAAATTGACTCCTGTTGTCTGGGTAGCCGGAATAATGCAACGAAGATCCAGTTCTTCGGATACTTCCAAATTACCCGAGGAACTGCAAGAATTATTGAACAGATCTTCTAACGACCTCTCAAGTGGTGAGGTAAAAGAACTCAGACAGTTTTTACACGAATTCAAAGATTGTTTTGCAGTTCGGGGACAGTCACTGGGAAGAACCTCTCTTGTGCAACGTCGCATCAATACCGGGGACACAACACCGATACGCCAACCTCTTCGAAGGCCTCCATTATCTAAACAAGAGGAAATGTCTCGGTTAGTACAGGACATGTTAACAGAAGGAGTAATCGAACCTTCGTCAAGTGCTTGGTCTTCTCCTACAGTGCTGGTAGCGAAGAAGGATGGTGGATTGCGTTTCAGCGTAGACTACCGGAGGTTAAATGACGTTACAAAGAAAGACTGCTATGCATTACCTCGCATTGACGATACTCCGACACGTTGTCCGGAGCACAGTGGTTTTCCACATTGGACCTGAAGAGTGGATATTGGCAAGTGGGTCTTCATCAAGAAGACAAGGAAAAGACCGCTTTCTCGACCCCAAGTGGCTTATTCCAATTTAACGTCATGCCATTTGGACTCTGCAATGCACCGGCAACATTTGAGAGATTGGTGGACCTGATACTCCGAGGTCTGACGTGGAAAACTTGCCTTGTTTACTTAGACGATGTCATAGTGATCGGGAAGACTTTCGAAGATCATTTGGAAAACCTTAAGGAAGTTCTGACTAGAATTCACGGTGCACAACTGAAGCTGAGCCCAAAGAAGTGTTCTCTATTCCAGAAGGAAGTACAGTATCTGGGCCATCTGGTTTCGGCATCGGGTGTTAGCATGCATCCTAATAAAGTAGACACCGTAAGAGACTGGCCAGTTCCGAAGAGTAAACACGAAGTTCGTAGTTTCCTGGGGTTATGCTCATATTACCGACGTTTTGTGAAAGGCTTCGCTACTATTACTAAACCACTACATGAGCTAACGGAAAATAAACGAAACTTCCAGTGGTCGAGAGAGTGTGACCAAGCATTTAGGACTTTGAAGATTGCATTATGTTTCCAGCCAATGCTCGCTTTTCCAGCTTCCGAAGGGAAGTACATCGTAGACACAGACGCAAGCAATACTGGTCTAGGAGCAGTTTTGTCTCAAGTGCAGAACGGTGAAGAACAAGTAATAGCGTATTACAGTAAGACGCTTTGTAAACCAGAGAGAAATTATTGTGTTACAAGGAGAGAATTGTTGGCAGTTGTCAGAGCTTTGGAGCACTTCCGTAAATACCTCTATGGGAGAGAGTTTTCACTACGTACCTACCATGCCGCGCTTGCATGGCTCTTAAGATTTGAAAATCCGGAAGGACAGTTGGCAAGGTGACTCGAACGTCTGCAAGAGTACAACTTCAAGGTACAACATCGGCGGGGGCGCCTCCATGGTAATGCAGATGGCTTATCACGAAGACCGTGCCTGGAAGACTGCCGACATTGCCACAGAAAGGAAGAACAAAACTCAAGCGAACATGTTCAAGCCATCACCTAGATTTCCTGGCTGACGGCTGGACAACACAAGACTGTCGACAAGAACAGATGACTGATGAAGACATTGGACTGATCTTGACAGCAAAAGAGGAAGGTCGCCACCCGGATTGGCAAGATATCTGCCATGGTACAGAAGTGCTGAAGGTCTACTGGGCACAAGGGGAATATCTCAGCTTAGAAAACGGATTGCTGAAAAGGGCTTGGGAAAGTGCAGATGGACGAGACGTGGTCATGCAGTTGATAGTTCCCCGAAGTAAAGTGCAGTCTGTTTTGAAGGAGATGCATGATGGAACATCTGGAGGCCATCTTGGCATTAACAAAACCCTTAACAAAATACGGAAGCAGTTCTATTGGCTTCATCTTCGCCACGACGTAGAGGAATGGGTTCGGACGTGTGAAATATGTTCTGCAAGCAAGGGCCCACAAACCAGAAGCAGGGGAAAAATGAGACAGTATAACGTTGGACTACCTTTCGAGAGAATTGCCATAGACATTGCTGGACCATTCCCAGTTACTGACGATGGAAAGCGTTACATCATGGTTGTAGGTGATTACTTTACTAAGTGGGTGGAAGCCTACGCAATTCCACATCAGGAGGTTACCACTGTGACAAAGCAGTTAGTTCACAACTTCTGTTGCCGTTATGGAGCCCCTATGTGAAATCCATACGGATCAAGGGAGAAATTTCGAATCAGGAGTGTTTAAAGAATTATGCCGTCTACTCGTAATTCGAAAGACCAGGACAACTCCTCTGCATCCTCAGTCGGACGGGATGGTTGAGAGATTCAACAGGACACTTGAGCAGCATCTTTCGAAAGTTGTTTACGAGAACCAAGCAGATGGCTTATCACAAAGACCGTACCCGGAAGACTGCCGACATTGCCACAGAAAGGAAGAACAAAACTCAAGCGAACATGTTCAAGCCATCACTGTAGATTTCCTGGCTGACAGCTGGACAACCAGACCCCCGTATACCACTATTCCTTATAGCGTATAGGTCATCAGTACACGACACAACCGGCATGACTCCAGCAAAATTGGTGTTTGGGCAGGAGATTCGTCTTCCTGGGGACTTGATGTTTGGATCACCTGAGACTCAGTCTCAAGAGCCAAAGAACTATTCCTCGCAATTAGAAAACCAACTGCGAGAAATGAATCGCTTGGTAAGATGACGGCTGAAGATTGCCAGTGATAAAATGAAAACTCGGTATGACATTCGCAGCAATAGTGTGGGTTTCCAAGAAGGAGATCAGGTCTGGTTGTTCAATCCAAAACGCCGTCGTGGTCACTCACCTAAGCTTCAGTCTAACTGGGAAGGACCCTAAACTGTGAAAAAAAAAAAATTAACGATGTTGTTTATAGGATTCAACAGGAAGGACAGCGAAAGTTCAAGGTCGTCCACCTAGATCGCCTGGCTAAGTACAACTTTAGAGACGGTTTGCCAGTTCGGGACGAACAGGCTTAAGGAGGAGGCAGTGTTACGATGTCACAGAACAATCTACGTGTTTATCGAACGTCCCAGAGAGATCCAGAATATAAGCATGTGGCGTACGTGCTTGTAGACGCATCTACGAGAAAGTTCTCGATGCCGCCAGCCATGCGGACTGTGTCAAGGCCGCAGTTATTACATAGTTCATACGAATGCTAAGACGCAATTAGGAATCGTCTAGATATTCGACTGGCTATAAATACCGGTACTCAACAACGTTCAAGTCAGTATTAGTGCGATATATTTACAGAGCGGTTCGAGTTATTACTGTGTACGTTCAAGTAGTTATTAGTAAAGTGTTGCGTTTTATAATCGGACAGTATAATTGTAATACAATTGAGTTTTAATTTTAGTGGACATTTTATTGCGTGTGAACAATTTTCATTTGATTTGTTGTAGAGACTGTGTTGTTAATTACGAACTGTTTTACTGTAACAATTAAAGGTGTGATTAGTGACTTAATTGGTGTCTTGTACTTATTTTGTTTCCACTGTACCTACGACGATCGAGTAGACCGTCGTAACAATACCTTATCACCTACGCTAAATTGTTTATCGCAAATGTTAAATCTAGTGCTGCATGTAGTCTGTCGCCTTTTGGTTCACTAACTGAATTCTCCGTTTTATTTTTTGGATAAGGTCATCCTTGCTTAGATCTTGCTGTATCTCTTCTCGTATCCAGTTCGGTGGTAATGAATTTCTCATGAAGGTAACAAATAATAACATGTCCCAAATAATTACCTTGAATTTCTCGTCAAGGTAACCACATGTCCCAACTTATTTGATCCTTATTGGTGTACTGGACTCAATCCTGCCATTATGGTTTGACGACTTTGTTCCATAATTCCATTGATTCTGGGTGATAGGCAGTAGTTTGGATTTTATGGATACCTGAAATAACACACTAATGAAGTTCATTCCTTGGTTGGTAAGTAACATTTTAGGGATTCCATGTCTACAGATAATTTCTTCTATAAGTATTTTTGCTATAGTAATTCCTTTTTGGTCAGGTAAGGAAAAGGTTCAGGGTATTTGGAAAGATGGTCTTGGAATGTGAGGATGTATTGGTTTAGTTTTGAATGCATCATTGAATGAGTTATTCTTCTTATTCAGTAAAAACATTTTCGAATGTCTGTACTACACATTTCCTAAAACTTTTGTGCATTCTTCTTTCAGTACTTAATTCAGCCATCTTACTATCTATACCAGGTTTGCACAGAGCTATAACAATTTATAACCTATCATTTCTATTCTATCAGCAAAATGCTGGATAGATTCACCGTATTTCTGTTCCTTACTAATCAATTGATCTTCTAAAAAAGAGTCACTTTGGTGTTTATCCATCCTACTTCTTATGAATTCTTTTTAACTGTTCCATGTACCTAACTCTGATCTGTGGATGGCAGCTCCTAACACACCCCCTCAATCTAATTTTATCAATTTTTAAGTAATTCTCTTGTTCTGCTGGCGTAACATTACATAAAACAAAATTAACACAGTCAATGTACGCTTGCAAATCTGAATTCCTCTCGTCCCCATCACTGGTATTAATTTTAAGGCGCTATCTAAACTAATTCCATCATCATAATTAATCCATACGGGTTTTACTCTTTCAAACTATAGTCTTACGCTAACCTATGTTTGTCACTTACTTGTGTATCTTTGCTACTGGCCTTCAGATTGTCTTCTTTCTTATTCACTTCTTCAAAATATCTTACATGTGTACCCAACACCTGACACAATAAATATGTTATAGCCGAGTATAACACACGCAACTACTTCTCTCAAGTGGCTAAGGAAAAGCAATCTGATTGAAGGTGGTATGGTGCCCAAATAAAGAACTAGAAGTTCAAGATACTCTAACTCGTGAAAATTAGTCAAAACTTATAATGCTTATTCTCAAACAAAAGAAACTAAATTCAATTAACTATAATCTATACAATCTTTAATTAACTAAACGTCAAACAAGAGTCTAACTCTTTAGCTTACACTACGGCAGCTTACCAAGCAAGGCAACCTGCAAATAGAGTTCGCTGGAACTGATAATTTTACAGTTCTTACTTTCAGCATTTATACTATGTTTGTTTACTACCCTTACTGCCAGAATAAGTGAGAAAGTATTCTTTGGGGCAGTAGGCCGTCTAACAGTATACATAATATTTTCATGACTGCTGTACTAGTTGTATAAAGTGTTTCTATTTGAGTGGGTGAAAGCCGTACAGAATTAAGAACAAACATGGCTTTACTTCCCTTACAGCTAAATATATTTGTACATCAAATTAGAATATTATACAGTTACTTTTAGAATTACAATAACAATAAATTAATGATTAGCACACATACAACAAAATAATATTTAATATTATTATAGTATAATAAAATAATCTTTACCAGTACAACACAGATATTAAAAACTTGTTTCTGGTCATCAAACACAAGGATCATGTTGATCAAGAAATAAATAGTATAATTTTTTTGTATTTCTCTTTTGTATAAAGTAGGAAAATTATAAATAAAACGAGTTTTAATTACAGAAAAATGTGTGAATTCTTTTGCCTGGTAGGACAAGGGGCTATTGGAAGAAACCAAATTCAGAAGGAGCATAAAAGTTTGAGAAATGCTTGTCTAATCATCTTTCCACTAGTTACTGGACAGTATTGCCAGTGTACTTCATATGGAGATTTAACTGTTCTTATCCTGGATAATAATGTCATAGGCTCAAATTCATCTTCTGATAGTTGCTATCCATTCCGGATGTTGGATATCATACTGACTATTTTAACTTTCTGTACTGCTGCTTGGAATAAGTCACTAGTATTCATGCCAAACCAGGTCCTTAAATTTCTCAGCCATGACAATCTCGGTCATCCAACTCCTATCTTACCAAGAACTTTACCCTGTAGTATAGACTGCAATAAGTAGCATCTGTGATCATTTCTCATGAGATGTCCCAGATACTGAAGCTTTCTTATCTTCACTGAGTTCATAATTTCCCTTTTCAAATTCATAATTGTTGCATGATTGTTGTTTGTCAATGAGCTTCCATCTTGACAAGGCTCATTGCTGTTTGTTTTTGTACTTCACACCTGATTGGGGGGGGGGGTTTGGGTGTTTTGCTGAAGGGCAGTGAGTTGTGTCTTGTTGGAACTCGCTTCCATATTTCATGATAGGTTTGTCAAGTAAGGTGTTGGAGATAACTACCCCCCCTCAACCGCTAACAACAACAAAGGCTCCCACCAATCTCTTCATAAGTCTGATTCATTTGTTTGTTTGTCTTTCAATTTTGCTATCCTAACTTAGCTTGTTACAACCACAATGTTTAAATATTTAGTTATGTGGCTCTTATTGAGTACCAGTAAATCGTTTTCTACTTTTAATTGGAAGTCTGGACTGTTGTGTTGGAGGGAGAGTTTTCGATTTGCTGATACTTATGTTGTTTTCTAAGTACCATGTACTAAGATCATTTAGAGCAGCATTTACTGTCCTTTTGAGATCCACCTTTTGATTTTTATTCTTTTGCTTGATGATGTCCATATCTTGATGTTGTCAGCAAACATACTAACTTAAATTCCCTCAATTTTCTTGTCTTTCCTTGAGGGAGCCCCAGCTTAGAGTGATTGTAGCTTGATTCTGTGTCTACCATTGTGCCTTTACCCACTTCTTAGTGACATATCGTGTATATTATCAGCGTAACATGCGTCCTCTCACTCCATACATTTTCAGTTTACTGATGAGGTTTGCTCTCCAAACTGTCTAGTTAAATCAATAAAATCTGTGAGCAGCTTGTCTGTTAAATCTTGTTTGACATCATTGATAAATTTTGTGAACACATTGAACTTGACATGTTGCTTCTAAATTCAGCATGTTTTTCAGCAAGCAGCTTTGGAGATGCAGCACATTCAGTGACAGGCAGTTGGCAGGCAACAAGCATTTTGCCAGCTGTCCTCAGGCTAAATACTAATTAAAATATTACAACTGAAATAATAATAATAATAAATACTCTATGAATTGAGTGATAGACAGTTCTTTTTTAAAGTATTCACTTAATGTATTTAAGTTACTTATATACTCTAAGGTACCGGTATTATTTATCTTGTTATAAATAAATCTAAAAAAATACTATTCCTTGATGTATCCGTTAGTCAGGAGGACATACACATCAGCAGTACTCTGGAAAGCAACTCATATGGGACCAATAAATTCTTAGACTTTCCACATGGATAACGTAAAAAGGGAAGTCATCCAAGTTAACCTTCACTCCTCTAGATTCAATTGGAGTCATGAGGTTAACAACATTTTCAATTATTTTCAGGCTAACGGCTCTTCAAAAAAGTTCATTATAAAGTGTTGGTGACATTAAAAGAGTAATAATCTTGAGATGGAAGTAAGTGCAACATAAACATCCCTTATGGTCATTGTGTGCTGGATAAAATGATCAAGATGGGGTGTGTACATTTTGTGTGGTGGTTTCACTCTCACCAAACATTAGGTAAATTATTACCTGTTAGTATAACTTCTGACTCTGTGTTAGAATATTCTACAAAAAATATTACACTGATTGAATGGTCTCTTGGCATTAGGTAGAATATTTTATTAATACTTGAATTGAATAAATAAACACTTGCTATAGTTCTACAGATAATTTTTATTTACCTGACAATTGTTTCACCAGTTACGGAAGCTTCAAAGGTTAGAGTTGAACTGACAGATTTGAAATGTATGTTAGGCGGGGGATGGTTGGAGGTACTTTATAACCAAGAGTGCACTGGAAAGACCCAGATAAGAGGTTTGATAATGGTGTGTGTTCTACTGTTGGTAACAAAAAGTAACATTACTGGCTAATTATTGAATTGTATACTAAATATCACTATTGTTTGACGACTCGGAACACTAATTTTTTTATAAGTAAAATCGTAAAGATTTACCTTACAGCCTAAACCGGCTTTCACCTTTAGAAGGCTTCATCAGAGGCTGCCGTTGGTAGCGCTGTCCGTCTTGTTGTTGGCGACGGGATAGTTTTCCGAAAGTTTGATGCTGTGTGTGTGTGGTGAGATGTGTTCGAATAATGTGTGCGATTTGAATTGTGTCTGTTCGTTTAGGATGTCATTTTTATTTGTTTTTGTGTGTTTGTATATTTCTAATTGTTCTAGAGTGTCTAGTTTTCGGAAAATTTTGTGTGAAGAAAATTATAAATCAACGACTTTTCACTTAAACTAATGCCAGTCTAAATATATATGAAATGTGTATAGAACAAAGGTGATTATAAATAGCCCTACCATACAATAAGCTTTAGTGTCTGATTGACAGTAAAAAATATGAAATTCCCAGTATAATGTGAACTATATAAAAATGTGTATTATAGAATTATGGGTGGCTTTGTTCTGGGCAGTGTGGAGACTGTGTGGAAATTAGTTAGGTGCCAGGTGGTGTCTGCCACTTCTTGTATATAGGAAGGTGACATTTGGTATAAAATGTTGTACTATTAAATTGACGTTTGTGCTGTACTGGTGTACAGCGGGTGATCAGTTAACGAACAGTTCGGACTATGAAGAAATCAGACAACGAACACTTTTGCAAAAGACTTTTATGTTTGGATAACAAACACTTCACAGAACTGTATTTTATTGCCATTTATGTACGGCTTATGGAAGAGACTTTGACAGTTGTATATATAACCTTTTTGTGTGCTAGTTGATTTCTGTTCTCTGAATTTTTTAAAGTGCTTTTCTGAACTTTTTATAAAAAAACAAATGGTAATATTATGGTACCTAAAAAGAGTGGAGTTTCAAGAAGTGTGCTCACCATAGAAACCAAGCAAGAGATGATAGCCAAGTTAGAGAGTGGGCAGAAGATGTGTGATGTTGCCTGGCAATATGGCTTGAACAGGTCTACAGTAGACACAATCTTTACTAAGAAAGGTATAACTAAGAAGACTCAAGCAGCTGAAGCAGTAACAAAAATCACATATGAGAAACAAAGATGTGCCATCCATGAAACAATGGAGAGATTACTTTTAGTTTGTATAAAAGAAATGGAAATGAAAAGAGTTGTAACTAGTATGACTGTTCTTGGATTTCGTTGTCCATGACGTGTCCGTTACTTAACTAAATATCACTATAATATTGACAGCCTCTGATGAAGCCTTCTATAGGTGAAAGCCGGTTTAGGCTGTAAGGTAAAACTTTACGTTTTTACTTATAAAAAACTTTGTGTTCCGAGTCGTCAATATTATAGTGATATTTAGTATGACTGTCATTCAAGAGAAGGCTAGAGAAATTTTTGAAGAACTGAAGAAACGTGCTCCACATTCATCACATGAGGAGTTAGAAATGAAAAATACAACTGGGTGGTTTATGAAGTTTAGAAGGAGATCTGGTGTTAAACATGTGGTAATGCACAGCGAGTCTGCTAGTGCAGATGAAGAAGCTGAGAAGTTCTGTCTCAACTTTCAAGAATTCATTAACAAAGAAGGATATTGTTCACAACAAATTTATACAATTGTGATTAAATTGGTTTATTTTGGAAGCACGTGCTGAACCATACCAACATCCCAGAAGATAAGAAAAATATTCCTGAGCATTAACCCATGAAAGACCGATTGATGTTACTTTTGGGAGCTAATGCTAGTGGTGATGTGTAGCTTAAACCCCTCCTTGTCTATCACTCTGAGAATCCTAGAGCATTAAAAAAATCCATAATTAAAGAAAGACTGCCAGTGATGTGGAGATGGAATGAAAGGCATGAGTCATGCAGGTTCGTTTCAATAAATGGCTATTTAAAGTTTGTGCACCAAGGTCAGGGATTACCTTCAGAACAATGAATTGCCATTGAAAGCACTGTTTCTATTGGACAATACACCAGGACACCCAAAAGACCTTGAAAATAATTTGTTGGAAGACTTTCCCTGGCAAACCGTTCAGTTTCTGCCGCCAAATACCACTTTGTTGATTCAGCCAATGTATCAGGATGTTATTGCTGGTTTCAAGAAATTGTAGACCAGTGCTCTGTTTCGTCAGTGTTTTGAAGCATGCCAGTTCTCCTCAACGATGACATTAAAAAGAAAAATTTGATATTCTCAAATCTATCTGGGCCATTCAAAAGGCGTGGTCAGAAGTCCTTCAACGACAGTTGAATTCTGCATGGCAAAAGCTGTGTCCAACCTGCATTCAGGGAGATGGAGTTGATGTCCCTGAAATTATGGATGAAATTGTGACATCTGTTAGAGATCTTGAATTGGAGGTGAATGAAGATGACATTAAAGAGCATATAATGGAAAATGATATGACGACAGAAGAAATCCAAGAACTCTTGAATGAAGAACGCCAAGAAACTCAGCGAGACGTGTTTTCTTCTGATAAAGAGGAAGACGAAAGAGGACCAATTCCAACATCTGCTTTTAAAGATCTTTTAAAGAGGTGAGAGGATGTCAGAACAACAGTCTGAGAATGGCACCAAAACCAGTTTGAGGTCAATAGGCTCGGGGATCTCTACAGGGACAATATTATTAATCACTTCCGAAAAATCCTGAAGTAGAGAGAAAAGCAATCGACATTGGACAGATTCTTTAACGCCCCACAAACAGAAAAAAACATGACCGATGAAAATGCAAGACTGTGTACGGTATTTATATATATTAGTTTTATTACATATAAACGTAGTAAGAAATTATAGGTATAATGTTTTATTTATTTGTTTGGCCCTCCAGAACGAATTAATCAAATTTCCATAAAACAATTCGATGATAGGTTAACAAACAATTAGGACAGCGAACATCGTCTTTGAACGGATTATGTTAGTTAAGCGATCATGACAGCTGTACCGTTCCGGTAGTATACTTCTGTTCTGTCCTGTGAGTCGAAGGTAATTTGTTAAATAATAACAACTAGACGTTGAGTTAAGGTGAAAATAACGATATAGTCATTAATAGGTGAGAAGAACGATTAGGGTTAATTTCATTAGTAAGATAAACCAGACATATTAAGAATTACCAAATTGAATATAAATTTGGAAAATTGGTTCGTATTTGTTGACTAACTTATTTCACAAAATTAGAAAAATTACACATCTTCACCAGAAAATACCTTGAGTCACAGTAGAAATATTGCCAAGGTCTCTTATTTACTTTTTAGTGTCTGAACTAATAATTTTTTAACTTTCACAGCAGCTTTTGCTGGCCTGCATATGCTGTATGCTGTAAATGCATCAAAACGTAAGGGTAACAGGATACCTAGTAGATCTAAATATACTGCTTTTATATATGTGGATTTAACCAGTATAATAGTATTTTAGAAATGTAAATGAAAGTAATGGCACAGGCAAGTACTGTTATACAACGTACAGGATAAATTCAAGAGTAATGTAATATTACTGTAGCGTGCATAACCTACAAATGGACAGACATAACCTAACAACACTGTATTTATGGCGTAACTGAATACTAACATAAGGTGAACCAGTGCTCATCAGTTTATACAAAATCATCAGTAAATACAATATAATTTAGAAATTATAAAATGTAGTAAAAGTTGCTATGTTTAATGTGTGTGTGTGTGCGCGCGCGTGTGCGTGTGTCAGCACTTCTAACCATAGTTCATGGAAGTAATACTTTATACCTCTCCCCATAGCAAGGTGGATTATTTAGTATTCTTGTCACAATTTTTGTTGTTTAATGATGTAAATATTAACTAAGATATAATAGGCTTAACTCATGCACTTAGTGGTTTACTGATATGACTGTGTAGGTTGTGATTTGACGTTTGCTTTCAATAAATGAAGAGTTGAACTAACCATAGATAAATGACAGCAAGAATACAGTAACATTGAAACATACAAATATTCAACAGAAAATTGAGTATTATTGTTAGTTACATGTATAGATTGCAACACATCTACAGTACATGAATATATATTTAGGCATGTGAATATAAGTAAATGATGGTTTCTCAAAACTGCATTTGTGATAATGTTTTCACATTGATTCAATACACATCAAAAATAAAAATGGTGGCTACTCAAGTTGATAACAAATTGGAGACAATAAATATATTGTTTACAACAATTATTGCAAATGAAAAGAAGAAATCAATATTATTATTATTATTATTATGTATATTATTATTGAAACCATTTATTATATAATTTGTATTGAACTGAAGAATAAAATGAAGTAAACGATTTTGTAGACTTCCAAAATCAAAGTACATTAGAAAACATTTAGACAAATAACACTTTCAGATTCTATATACTTTTTATTTAGTTATAGTTATTTTCAGTATATATTTTATGTATGTAATGCCCACTTTTACATGAATAAGTTTGTGTAATATAAAGGCAGTGCAGTTCAGCTTGGTTAGGATCAAACTGTATCAGTAAATAAATAGTAATGGAGCCATGTTATGTTGTACATGTAATAGCTTTATGGTGACGGGGGTATAAAATTGCTTTATAGTTTTTGAGGAAAATTTTATTTTTGGAAGCGGTTGTATATAATATTATTGGTTTGGTGAGTATTGTATTGCATTGTATTAAAGCAATTCATGGCATTTAATATTGTTAAAATATACAGTGTAAAAACTAAAAATCTCATACACAAACATACATGTTAACTAGCTACTGAATATTACTGTCTGGCCATGCACAATAATTAATTATAAACAAACAGTTTAGTATAAACACAATGTTATTGTAAGTTGGACATCCCTATTTTGCTATGTTAAATAGTGAACATTCAGGTACATTTTTCTGAGAAATCATATAATTTTGTTTTTAATTCTATAATAAATTTTAATTCTATAATAAATTTAATATAACTTCCGTGTTGACACTGGGAAAACAGCAGGAGTGCAGATGTGGTGTTCTTTCATTTAGCCATTTGTAGCTGACATTAAGATGCCCCTCCCATACCAACAAACAAACATTGCCAACCCTAATCAGCATACAAACACTTCTGTTTTCAATGATGTAACACAATACATTTTGGATCTCTTAGCAGTTTTTTTAGGTGGTTTGTTTTAGTAATGTTTTACTAATGTTACCTTTTATGTTAGTGGAAAACTCTTCAAAGTGGTCTCAGTAGGTCATGAATTCAATAGATTTCCAGTTCTCCATTTTCTATACAGTTTCCAAACCTCAGAATATTGTTTTTTTGTCCATTATAATAACTCAAGTCGTTTAAAATTAAAATTCATACAATTTCTGTAATATTATTTGTTTGAAAGACATTCTATTTGAAATAGTTTTAAGTTAACTCAGCCCAGAAAGATGTAAATTAGATGAAACACTTCTTTAGATTAATTGAAAACAGAACAAATATATTTGAAGTATTTTAAACCTGCCAGATGTGTAAAACTTTTGTTGTAAATAACACTTTGCCATTAGGCTGCTGGTAGTATTGCAACATATTCTCACAACTGTCAGTTTGATACTTGTATTAAACAAAATGTAGAGTATAATTTCTGCAAACAATTTACTCAGGGGTTTTCTAAAAATTTTAGTATTCAGTTGATATCAGATTTTGATTTCTTTCTCAGAATAATTCTAAAATGAAGTCAAAATTCTTAGCCTATAATTTTTGGTAAATAGGAATTAAAGTCTGTGTGAAAATGTGGACAGACTGAAAAAAAAATATGAACAACATGTTATATGTTTTCCAAGACAAGTGTAGCTTTATGGGGTAAACATTTTTTCAGGAAACATCATTATAGTTTGCCCTGTGTTTCAATATTCTTATATTAATTAGTCCATCCCAGTTACATATGCAGGCAGCATTAATGTGAGTTCTCCTCTTCATAAGGTATCTCGAATCTCTTTTCAGCCAGAGACACTTTATTGTATTAACATAAATCACATCACACAAACTAAGATAAGGCACCCAGAGTGGTGAAACTGAGATTTGACAATGTGAAGACATTGTTTATTAAGGGTCAATCCATATCAAATCAACCAATGATGGTTGCTATCAAAATTTATTATTTTTTAATTTTTTTACACAAAGTTGTACTATATTCAGAGAGTAGAAAACAAGCATTCATTCATTTTTTATATGTTCAGTTTTTTTTTGAGCGGCCATTTTGTATAGGTGTGTTAGCCTATTTCGCACGTTACAAAGGTTTGCGTAAACTCTGTAGCTCCTTTATTTTTGAAGATATTGATTTCAAACAAAAACCATTTTAAAGAGAATTAAATGTACAACATTTTATGTCCAGTGCACATGTAAGCCTACTGCACTACAAATACCTTAAAACAATTGTTGAAAGTTAAAGTTTTAAAAACGCAAATTATCATTTTTGAAATTAAAAATTTTAAAGAAAAAACTAAGACTCACCTTTAATTTTTTTTCTAGATATATGCTTCATAGTATACTACTTCCTAAAAATGTTTGATACCTGAGAGTCGCATCGCTTTTTTTTTTATGGGTCTTCAAACATTGAGATTTTTCTGAAATCAGCTATATTCAACCTGAAATATCTCAAAAGGGATACACTTGAAAAATCTCAAATTTTCACAATACAATCTTTCCTTGTGTAGTAACAAGTGGTTAAAATATGATCACTGAGACTTTTCTAGTTTTTGAGGTACGTTTTTTTTATGTGGTGAAATTCGGTTTATTAGCAACTAAACTACAACTAAACTTATGGTTCGTTCTACAACTAAACTATATGTTAGGTATTAAAACAACAATGAAAGGACTTTCAGTTCACTTGTGCCTGTTGTTTTATTGTAATAATATTTTACTGGGACAAACTAATTCTTAAGCATGTTTTGAAGGAAATAATTTAAAAAAAATAAACGCTGTGTTGTCTTATTGTTTTATTATAAGAAAAATGATGATAAGATTTTCTGCAAGAGTATATGTGTGATCAGTGACAACTTGGACCACAATACTGCTTCTGTACACACTTTTCAAAAATACTTAGTTGAAGAAGTTAAGAAAGTAGCACCAGCAGCCAATACAAGAATAAAAAAACTTTACCAACATTTGTCATAAAACTGACTTTGGTCTTGATGTTGAGTGGAATTTTATTGTGTCCTCACATGGGAAAACGCATATGACAGAATCGGTGGTATTACAAAAAGAGTGGTGACCAAGGCAAGCAAGCAGCGACCATATAGCAATCAAATTTTAACAGCTGAGGAAATGTACAGGTTACAATCAGAAGAAGTGCAATCAAACAGCATGAAATTACAGAGGAGATTTGATTATTGTAAGCAAATTC
The DNA here is from genome assembly GCA_034769895.1 of Magicicada septendecula. NCBI lineage: Eukaryota > Metazoa > Arthropoda > Insecta > Hemiptera > Cicadidae > Magicicada > Magicicada septendecula. The sequence continues at coordinate 13,007,062 of CM068371.1, read as the reverse complement.
CACAGACAAGGTCATTTCATAGATTTGTACCTCTAACTCAAACAAAAATCAGATGTTAATGTATACTCACATCTGAAGAGTTTACTGATTGCAGCGTGCTACAGAAATTCCAGAAGAAAGTGTATTTTCATTTAATATACAAGATACAGTAGCTTGCATTTATGACAAGAACTGGTGGATCGGGATAATTGAGGAAACAAGTGAGGAAAACAACGATCTTTTTATTCACTTTTTTCATCCACATGGCCCAGAACTTCTTTCCAAACCTCTAAAGATGACAAAGTTTGGGTGCCAATTAGTAAGGTCCAAAGGAAACTAACACCAATAGAGTTCACAAATGCTACAGTTCGAAGCTTCAATATCAGCAAAAAACTATGTACAGAAATCAGTCAACTTTTTTCATCAGTGACATTTTAAGAAGATAAAAGAGAAGGATTAATAGTGTTTGTGTTTTTGCTTAAAGTGTGAACTGTATAAATAAAAAAATATACTAGGATAATGTTACTAATATATTATTTAGATTTACAACACAGTTTTTATAACATCAAATTTAAATAATTTACCTTATATTTTTTAATCCGCTAAGCGATCTCTGTTATTTATATGTACAACATGTTTCAGGGATAAATCCCCATCCTCAGGTAAAATGTTTATTCACCCTAATGCATAGGGGTCGTCGAAAATGTTAACGCACATAAGCACATCACATATAACAAGTCATGAATAAATTAATGGATGAACGGAAAACACACAAGCGTGTGATATGTGACCCAGTGCGATGGTTGGCCTCCGATCGTCAACTAGCTTTTACGCGTGTTTCACTTCCTATCTTCAGTGCGGTATCATAGAGCGTGTTAGACTTAAATATCAGCTGGTCATTAAGTAATTGTTCTTTATGTATTTTTGAGGCCCTGTAAGGTGTAATTATGGTTTTTATTTATGAGGTGAAGTCCGTAATTTGATGTGGTTGTGTTAGGGTTCTTCTTTGGTAGATGTTCTCTAAATCTATCGATGAATCTTCTGCCCGTCTGTCCGATGTAGAAATTATCACATTCACTACATCTAATTTTGTACACACCTGAACAATCTTCTGTTAATGTTGGAACTTGTGGTTTAAGTATATTTTTTAATTTATTAGCGGTCCTGAATGAAACATTAATATTTAACTTTTTAAACTCATTTTTTATTATATTAGGGAGTATATTCGTGTATATTGCTGAAACATTGAGTTTTACTTTTTGCAACATTTTTACTATTTAATATTTTCAGGTGTTTATATATTATTTTATCAACCATTTCACTTTTATAACCATTTTTTATGGCTACGTGTTTCATTGTGTTGACTTCGTCATTATAATCCTCAGTGTTCATAGGTATATTCACTAATCTATGTGCAAGTGCATTAAACGCCGCCATTTTTTGTGTATACGGATGATTTGAATTAGCATGTGTAACCAAATCTGTTGTGGTGGGTTTTCTGTATATTTTGAAAGTGAGAAGAGTATTTCGTTTTTGTACAGATACGTCAAGGAAATTCAAGCAGTTATTGTTTTCCATTTCCATGGTGAATTTAATATTGTGATTAATACCGTTCAAATTACGCACTTCACCTCATAAATAAAAACCATAATTACACCGGGTTTAAAGAAAACATGGAACCTATACACATCTGTAATAAAGGTCATCTTTTGAATGCCCTAGAAGAATTTGAAATTTACAGGGCCTCAAAAATACATAAAGAACAATTACTTAATGACCAGCTGATATTTAAGTCTAACACGCTCTATGATACCGCATTGAAGATAGGAAGTGAAACACACGTAAAAGCTAGTTGACGATCGGAGGCCGACCAGTGCACTGGGTCACATATCACGCGCTTGTGTGTTTTCTGTTCATCCAGTAATTTATTCATGACTTGTTATATGTGATGTGCTTATGTGCGTTAACATTTTCGACGACCCCTATGCGTTAGGGTGAATAAACATTTTACCTGAGGATGGGGATTTATCCCCGAAACATGTTGTACATATAAATAACAGAGATCGCTTAGCGGATTAAAAATAATAAGGTAAATTATTTAAATTTGATTCTAGCAGTGGTCTGGAGGCTATACATAAAATGAATTTTATAATATTTGCACATCGCACCACTTCTTGTGATTTCAGTACTTAAAAAAAGTTATAACTCAAAAACTAGTAAAGTCTCAGTTATCAAATTTTAACCACTTGTTACTACACAAGTAGAGATTTTTTTGTGAAAATTTGAGATTTTTCAAGTGTGTCCCTTTTGAGATATTTCAGGTTGAATATAGCCGATTTCAGAAAAATCTCAATGTTTGAAGACCCATAAAAAAAAGGGATGAGATTCTCAGGTATAAAACATTTTAGGAAGTAGTATACTATGAAGCATATATCTAGAAAAAAAAATTAAAGGTGAGTCTTAGTTTTTTCTTTAAAATTTTTAATTTCAAAAATGACAATTTGCGTTTTTAAACGTTAACTTTCAACAATTGTTTTAAGGTATTAGTAGTGCAGTAGGTTTACATGTGTACTGGGCATAAAATGTTGTACATTTAATTCTCTTTAAAATGGTTTTTGTTTGAAATCAATATCTTCAAAAATAAAGGAGCTACAGAGTTTACCGCAAACCTTTGTAAAGTGCAAAATAGGCTAACGCACCTATACAAAATGGCCGCTCAAAAAAAAACTGAACATCTAAAAAATGAATGAATGCTTGTTTTCTACTCTCTGAATATAGTACAACTTTGTGTAAAAAAATTAAAAAATAAGAAATTTTGTCAGCAACCTTTTAATCTGAAATTGGGTGATTTCAAATGGATTGACCCTTAATAATGATATATGCATTAAATAGAAAACATTGTTCTTAAGCAGACATTATTTTTGTGCTAACTTGCGTGTGATATAGATTTAGTCTTACAACTACCAGTGTATTTTAATTTGTTTCAGGTATTAACAAGAGGAATTTATCCATCATAGGACAAATGGAAGAGATCAAATTTGAGGACAAGGTATACATTTTAAATGTAAAAACCATAGTTTTTACTATTAATATATGATTAACTTGTTACACATGTCATATACACTTACCTTATACATCCACTTCTCAAGTGGAATTGTCCACTCCACAAATCTTCCTGATATTCTAATCAACTAATTTCTCTGACTGGATCTCTCTCTCTCTCTCTCCCTCTCTCTCTCCCCCCCCCCCTCTCTCTCTCTCTCTCTCTCTCTCTCTCTCTCTCTCTCTCTCTCTCTCTCTCTCTCTCTCTCTCTCTCTCTCTCTCTCTCTCTCTCTCCCCCCCCCCCTTGAAAAAATCTTTATAACAATTACTGTACTCCACAAATTTTTGAACCAGAATTTTGTAAAAAAAGACTTCTATGTGTTTTTATTGTACAGTATATTGTAGTATATTAGTGTATATATTTTTGAATATATAATTTTTTACACGATTAAAAATCATTGGGTAATATTTTTGAATGATTAAGTACTTAATGTGTTATGGCATAAGACACTTTTAGTAAGTGTCTTATGTAGTTTTATCCCCAGAAATTTCCCCTTCCACCAACTCCTTTCTGGGATAGGTGTAGCCTGGATTCCTGTGGTGGCAAGCAGGAGGAAATATGTTGGGGAGTCTAAAATTCGCCATTTGTTAGCCACTGTTATTATAATAACCATTGGTGATACATTTGTATCCTTCAGAATTTATATACATGAGTCAGTAACTCGGTCACCCTCCATGCTAAGCCACTGCTCTCTAGATTACTTATGAATAACAGTCAATCAGGCACACAGTAGGCACGGTGCTTTTAACTGTAAAATTAACAAACTATTAATAGAAAAAGTTTGTAACTAATTTTGTTTACAGTAGAGAACTAATCACATTTGACTTATTCAAATATCGTACTTGCCTTTTACCTATCTTACTTCAATATCATTCAAATTCATAATAACCTGATCATAATTAATAAACTTTAGTGTAACAATATATTATTAAAATGTGTTTGAAACATGGTGTTTCTCAGGTAAGATTATTTATCCTTTCATGTACCTTTCAGGTATATACTAGGGCAATTTGAAATGTTTATGACCTGATAACGAAATACTTTTTCTTTCTGGAATCATTTTTATATTTCAACATAGTCTCCATGTAATTCAATATACTTGGTCCAGCGATGCTGCAGTGCTTTTATCCGATCACAGAAGTTTGATTGTTCTAAGTCCTCAAAACAACGTTAACTGCCGCCCTTCCCCAGGGAAGTTTTGACATTTGGGAGTAGTTAAAAGTGAGATGGAGATCACCAAAATCATTACTCCTGGCTGTCTCAACTAGTGACCCACCACTCCATGGGCTTGTCTTCACAAACCGCTCCGTTCTCCCATTGTTTCCAGAACCTGTTAATTTTTTTAAGTTACTTTGCCCATCCAGTATGTTGTTAATATTCTTCAGCACATGTTAGCATATAGCAGCACAATATAAATGCTTCTTTGGTTATTTCTTTCACCTTTCCAAATTATCTAGATTCCACATCCAGCTTGTGTAGTGCGATGCTGCAGACATGTAACTTGAGGAATTTCTTCCTAATTCCTAGCCCAGTATTTGACAACACCAAATTAGTTTCTCCATTTGGCCTGTGATGTGACACCGCTTCTTCCAAGTTACCAGTTACCGGTTTTAATATTTACAGAATCTCTACTTTTGTTTCCAACTTCTGTTCGTGTAATCATTTGTCTATAAAATTCAACGCTGTTTATAAATTTACCTTGTTTTCTACAAATAGAAGCCATATTACCAGTAAATCTTAACATGTTTATACTCTTTCCATGAGGTGTTATTCCAATCTTAAATGGTTTTTTATTATTTCCTTTACAGCCACGTGTAAAGCATTCTCCTGTAAGGTAATAAATTTGTATAACTGGTAATAGCTTAGACTCCTAAGCTGCTTCAGTGGTACACTGGGAGCCATTATTATTATTATTATTATTATAACTAATAATTTAATTTTTTTTTATTTGTAGGATGTTTTAACAGATCTTATAAAGAAAGAAGTGGGTGTAGAAGAAAAAGAGACTAAACAGGTAAAATATGCACAAACCTGATTATGTAACCCACAGCTAATGTGTTATGTTGTTCAATGCCTTGTACCACTTGAGAGTAGGATTACATTCATTTATAGATATTTAATTTAAATATCAACAGAATACACAGAATACCAGTCTCACAGTATTGTAAATGAAAAAACCAGATGTGATTAAGTAAGTAAAATCACACACACACACACACACACACACACACACACACACACACACACACACACACACACACACACACACACACACACACACACACACACACACACACACACACACACACACACACACGTGCAGAGTGCAGATATTTATTAGAAAAATTGATGGATAATTCTAGTTATTTCATATTTGTTTTTATCACGTTATTATGTACTCTGTAAGTCACGGAGAAGACAAATTTAATTTTGTAATTTGCAGTATATATTGCCGCTTGTAAATTCTATCATAAAAGAAGAAGTATGTGTAAAAGAACAATCTGTAAAAGAAGAACTGTGTGTAAAAGAAGAACTATGTGTAAAAGAAGTACTCATGACAGAACAGAATGGACAGTTTATTGATCAGGTATAGTACACAAGTATACATTTGTTTGTTACAATAAGCATTTAATGTTATTGTAGAATGAACAACATTATTATTTGTAAAATTATTGATTAAATCTGTTGGAGACTCTTGGTATCCCATGGGAATCATTATTATGTGTGCTTTCCTTAGTTCACATGATTCAGCCAAAACATTTTGCATCAGTCACCATTTTGTAAGTTACATAAGGTTGGCATTTTGTAACCCATTCATGTTGCTGGCAGCCAACACTAAATGACCACGAATTATTAAGTGTTTATCATCTTGCTAAATTGGTACATTGCTATGTGCAGCTCTTCTGAACATCTCTGTCCTTTAGACAAATTTGCCTTTGTACTAACTCTAATTGTATTATACTGGGTAAATACTCTGCCCTACAGACTTGAAATTTTGTAAGCAACTGGGTGGCTGCCATTAGTGAATTGATGACCCTGCCATCTTGGCAACACAATCCTTCCAGTCCAGTTGGCAAGACCAGTCCAGTTGGGCATCATCTTCTCTGCTGTCAGGCAAATTTACTGGCAACCTAAAACTCAGATCTGACTGTCAGTCTTGTGCGTCTGCCTTTTGTGCAGACATTTCCTCCTGGCCTCAATTTAGTGGGAGTCTTTAGTTAGTTTGTAAAATGTCTCAAGTTATGATTGGGGACTGTACTGTCATCACTTGCCCTCAGCAGTTGGCTTTTAAATACAAATGCCAGTATGTTGAGGCTTGTTACTTCTCTACAGAACTCTGAGACATTGTGGCTGGTTGTACAGTTTGCCCAAGAATCAAATGGATTGCACCTATTGTTGACGAGTTCAGTTTAACAAGATGTCTTTGTCAAAATAGTAATAGGACTGCACATAGTCCAGATTTATTGCCTAAGGATTGTTGATTTGTGATGCTAAGTAGGCATAGTCATACTCCAGCGCTGCAATTATGTCCTTTGACAGGGGTACTTACCTTCTGACCACTCAATCCCTCCACTTCCATTTGTCAGTGTACCTTTGTGACCTTATTGCTTGAAGGTATATGTCATATGTGTGTCTGCCATAACCACTGTGGAGATGTAATGTTTTCCTTTAATTGTGGTTTTTTATATTCTATGTTTTATTTGGGTCAGTTGGAGTATTTGATTTTTTGACTAGTGATTATTTTTCTTGTTGTTGACATTGTTTATTTTATTTTGTATCATGTTACAGTAAATTAGCCATCTGGGTTTTGGCCAATGGGAGGGGCTTGTTCGCTATTTTGGATCACATAAAATTTGGATGTAATCAATACCGATTGTGAAGTCAAAGATCGTTTTGTATATTGTTGTATATCAGTAGCTTCTGTCTTATTCTCAGAGCATTGTCGGTTATATTTGACAATGTTTGAGCAGTCAGTCATTTTAGTGATAACTGTACAATGCAAGTAAACCCTACTACATACAGTTAGTTTTAAGTAAAGGTATTGGGAAAAAAAACACATTAAAATATTTGATTTCCTCGACATTATTATGTTAATAATTGTTATTGTATCTTTTGTGATACTGAAGATATGTAAAATGGAAATTTAACTGTTGTTTTGTTTGAGAATATTTAAAAATAGTGAAAAATGTTATAATTAAGAAAATTTAAGGATATGCAAGAAGTATTAAAATTACATTGATAATGTATTGGGCTGATCATGTATAAATACTGTGTGTGTGTGTGTGTGCGTGCGTGCGCAAAATTAATTCACTATATATCATACTAATGATGTGGATCACAAATTATTATTGATCAAATGTTACATTTTTACTTGACAGTATAAACTGGTTTTTGCTTCTCTAGAGCTTCATCAGAGGCTGCCACTACGAGTGCTGTCCGCCCTGCTTTGGTGATGGCACCATTATTTGGATAATAATTTGTGATCCAAGTTAGTAGTGTTGTATATAGTTAACTAATAACAATGGACACGTCATGGACAACAAAATCCAGGAAAAAATTAATTCATCATTATTTAGATTCTCTACAAAGGAATGTAAAAAAATTATAAGCAAACTTTTAATTTATGGGCTGTTAATACAATTTTTCATACATATTCAAAAATTTCTACTAGTAATTTTATACAAACCACTATGTTGTATTTGGTACTGACGAGCGCTTTCGGCAGTCAAGCCATCTTCAGGTCATTTACCAACAGAGAAATATGAAACCATTCACTTCTTATATACCGTTTTACCGGACCTATCTAGCCCCGCCCCCTGACAAAGTAACGTCGTACTTAGCTCCACCCATAGTGGGTTGTCTTACTTAGCTCCACCCATAGTGGGTTGTCTTACATTACCAATTTCGTAGCCGTTACATTTTGCATTTAACTTACTCCTTTTTGTTGTCTAATAAGCTGCTAAATATTTCTTCATTTTCAAATGTGGTTTTTATATTCATAAGTCGTTTTCCATCTTTATTTCTTATTTTTAATATTTCCACTTCTTCTTTTAATTCCCTTTCTCTTTCTTGACTCATCACTTTTATTATCTTATAATTTACGACTGGGTCTATGAATTTATGTCCTTCTATAAAATGCCTAGCGTATAATGAATTCGTCATTAACTCTCCTTCACCCCTCCTATGTTCTTTAAATCTCTGGCAAAATTGACGATCCGTTTCGCCCAGATATACTTTTTCATATTCCCCACAACTGAGCATATATACTCTACTTTTCTTCAATATGTCTTCTTCTTCAAAATTCGTAGTTTTTATTATATCAAACATGGTTTTCGATTTTTTAACCGCTACCTCTATATTATATTTTCTAAAACATTTTTGTATCTTTCTTGTGTTATAACCTATATAAGATATGGATCCCTTATACTCCTTCTTTTCTTTCCTATTCTCATTTTTTGTTTCTTCTCTTCGTTTTATATTATTAAATATTTTATCTACTACATTCGTATTATATTTGTTGTTTTTTACAATTATTTTTATTCTTTCTATTTCTTTCTTTCTGTTTTCCTCATCTTCTATACAACTATTTATTCTATGACAGAAATTATTTATCGCTGCCAAATTATACTGTATTGGATGGTATGAATCATTTGGTATTATAACATCCGTATATGTGCTTTTCCTATAAATGTCAAATTTTATTTTATTTTCTTTTTTTATTCTTATGTTTAAATCTAGGACATTTATTTACTTGTTTCCTACTTCTGTTTTAAATTTTATACTCTTCTAATTTGTTAACCTCTTCAAAAAATACCTTTAATTCTTCATCATCGCCCTCCCATATTAACAAGATATCGTCTACATACCTCATCCATTTCTTAATTTTGTCTTTATGTTTCACTGTTGACATTATTTTATTTTCAAAGTAATTCATGTAAATTTCTGCCATTATCGGTGACATTGATGAACCCATTGGTAGTCCCTTCTTCTGAATATAAAACTTATTATTAAACCTAAAGTAATTTTGCTTCAAACACTCTTGTATTACTTTTATTAATTCTTCTTTCTTTTCGTATCCTTTCAATTTGTTCTTTTCAATTAGTTTTAACGTTTTTTTAACCAGGATGTTTGTAAACTTATCTACTACATCAAGCGATATTAACCTTGAACTTTCTTTTACTTGCACTTCTTCTTTCAGTGTTTCTATTGTAACGAGACCTTAAATCCCACCTAAGAATATTTTGGGGAACATAAACAAAGAAATTATAATGGTAAATTTTATTTGGAAACAAGAAATGACGTACTCAGCGTGAGTGAATTCGTGTCAAGATCAACAGCAAAACGACAGAGTAGCAGCTATTTTTAGCCGAACGAACTTTGACCTATGTAAACGGCGAGCAAAACATCTGACGTCAGAGCCGATCCCACCGATCCGTCACCGCTGGAATGTCGATCCAAATTTAAACACCCGTCAAAATTGGTGTTGAAACACAAAAAGAACAATGAAACCAGACCACGTGATCGTTCGCCAAATTAAGAATCGTCATCTTTTCGAAGTCCCAGTCGACCATCTTCCTTCGTGCTGTACAGCCGTAAAAGCGCCCGCACATCACCAAATGTGAATTTTTACATACTAAATCTAAAAAACAGTATTTTGATTCGCAGAATAAATACAGTGACAAATTGAATCAAAATGACAGTTCGGCGGTAAAATAAAAAGGTGAAAACGAGGAGACATCTAGGTAGTGCGCGTGCACGAGGAGACATACCATGGACGCACCTCTACGGATCATGAAAGGGAAGTAAATCATACTAGAATCAGTAAAAACTGGCAATTTTACAAAATACATAAAATGAGCTCAAAAAGGGAAATATAAAAAATGTACCGTATGAAAGTGTGTGTGGTTGTGTGAATAAAGAATATATATTAAGAAGTGCTGGGTTTGCGATCAAATATATATATATATATATATATATATATATATATATATATATATATATATATAGTTAAACTGATGATTTAGTATAATCTATTTTTTACGAGAGAGTAAAATGTTAATGGTAATAATTACTTGTAACTTGTTTTTATCAATTGCGCCTCATGGCAGAATAGATGTTTTCATTTAGAGAGAATGTCAGGTTAAAGGAAAATAAAAGAATATTTTATTTTGACTTTATAAATATGTATTTTGTTTAATTGTATTTGCCTATTATTCTCTGCCAAGTACACTAAACGATATCCTTGGTTAACCTTTAACACGTAAAGTCAATTATTTTAAGCACTGAACCGCTTCACTATCAACTTTTTGTTATTTTCTATACTATGTTTTTTCTCGAAGTCATAATATACTTTTAGTATTTTACTACATTCTTTTGATAACTTATATGCTGGTGCTCCAATAAACGATATTATTGGCCTAACTGGGTGGTTTTCTGTGTGCAATTTTATCTGACATTTAAATTTAGGCGCTTCTGGATTTGATTCTGTTAGTTTTATTTTATCTTAAACATAGTGGAATTTTTTATTAATTTCTTCACCCTACTTTGAAATTTATTAGTATAATCACATTTAATCTCTTCATAATTATTACTTTTTATAAATTCATTCCCTTTCTTTATATACTCTTCTTTATCTATTAGCACTACGGAGTTGCCTTTGTCCGCTTTTGTTACCATAATATTGTTGTATTTGGTACTGACGAGCGCTTTCGGCAGTCAAGCCATCTTTAGGTCATTTACCAACAGAGAAATATGAAACCGTTCACTTATATACCGTTTTACCGGACCTATCTAGCCCCGCCCCCTGACAAAGTAACGTCGTACTTAGCTCCACCCATAGTGGGTTGTCTTACAATACCAATTTCGTAGCCGTTACATTTTACATTTAACTTACTCTTTTTTATTGTCTAATAAGCTGCTAAATATTTCTTCATTTTCAAATGTGGTTTTTATATTCGTAAGTCGTTTTCCATCGTTATTTCTTATTTTTAATATTTCCACTTTTTCTTTTAATTTCATTTCTCTTTCTTTACTCATCACTTTTATTATCTTATAATTTACGACTGGGTCTATGAATTTATGTCCTTCTTCTATAAAATTCCTAGCGTGAAATGAATTTATATAAAAAAATAATTGTAAAAAACAACAAGTATAATACGAATGTAGTAGATAAAATATTTAATAATATAAAACGAAGAGAAGAAACAAAAAATGAGAATAGTAAAGAAAATAAGGAGTGTAAGGGATCCATATCTTATATAGGTTATAACACAAGAAAGATACAAAAATGTTTTAGAAAATATAATATAGAGGTAGCGGTAAAAAATCTAAAACCGTGTTTGATATAATAAAAACTACGAATTTTGAAGAAGAAGACATATTGAAGAAAAGTAGAGTATATATGCTCAGTTGTGGGGAATGTGAAAAAGTGTATCTGGGCGAAACGGGTCATCAATTTTGCCAGAGATTTAAAGAACATAGGAGGTGTGAAAGAGAGTTAACAATGAATTCATTATAACAGCTACGAAATTGGTAATGTAAGACAACCCACTATGCATGGAGCTAAGTACGATGTAACTTTGTCAGAGGGCGGGGCTAGTTAAGTCCGGTAAAACGGTATATAAGAAGTGAACGGTTTCATATTTCTCTGTTGGTAAATGACCTGAAGATGGCTTGACTGCCAAAAGCGCTCGTCAGTACCAAATACAACATAGTGGTTTGTATAAAATTACTAGTAGAAATATTTGAGTCCACTAACACTCCAAAATAACAATATATTAAAAAATTGTAATAAAAGCCCTGAAACCTATTGTTGTCATTGCCATCAATCATAAGTCATTAATATATAAAATACTTTCATTGTTCCTCAGTTCTCATGTTTTAAACTGGAAAATTCTGTTTTGCCAAAGACTTTAATCCTTACTTTAATACCTTGTTTTTTTTTACCTCTCTGTCTATAACACCAATACTTTACCTGATGAACTACATATCTCCTCAGAAATCGGTACAAAAAACTCACAATAAAAAGTTGTGGCCGCATCAGGTATATCACAACCTTATTTTTATAACAGCTATAATTCTGAGACATTATCGTCCCTCTTCCTTACATGGCAACCCCATCTGCCCATTGTCATTGTGTGGAGACCCTACTTCACATACATACATACAGCCTCGTCGCTACAGCCCAGTCCGAGCCCTGGCCTCCAAAAGAAATCTTCCCCACTGGTCTCTACTTCCGGCCAATGCCCACCAGTTTGCTGCACCCAGCCTCACTGCCTCCTTACCAACCTGGTCCAGCCATCTTGTATGCGGTCTTCCTTCTCCTTCCTGTCGGCAAATAATTCATAACTCTTTTTAGGATTCTATTCTCTGCCATTCTCTGCACATGACCAGCCCAACACAATCTGTTAATTTGTATGAGTTGCACGATCGGAAGATCTTTAAACCTTTCGTACAACTCTCAATTATGCAGTCGCCTCCAAATGTCGTTTTTCTTCACAGGGCCATAGATTCTCCTTAGTACACTCCTCTCAAACACGGATAGTTTCTGCTCATCTAGTTTTTTTAGCACCCAGCATTCCGAGCCATACATCAGGACTGGTCTGATCAAGGTCTTGTATAGGGTGGCTTTTGTATCTTTACTTATTAATTTTGACGTAAAATGTTTCACCAGTCCGTAGTAACACCTATTAGCAGATAATATCCATTTTTTAATGTCTCTAGAGGAGTCATTTCCAGAGTCCACATATGACTCGAGATATGGAAAACCCTGAACCTTTTCAAATTCATAATCATTAATGCGCAGGGACAGGGCACGAGTGTTGGCACCTACAACCATATATTTGGTTTTGCTTTGGTTTATAACCAAGCCCATAGCCTTAGCGGACAACTCCAGTTCCTGAAAGGCTTCCTTTAAGCCAGATTCAGACCTACTTATGACGTCAATGCCATCGGCATAGGCCAGTAGTTTGAATTCCTGAATCCCTGATGACCTTTTCTAGAGCTATGTTGAACAACAGACATGCTAAGGCATCTCCTTGTTTCAGCCCATTCAGTGTTGTTAAGCAGTTAGATAGATTTGATTGTATTCTGATTTGGCACTTAGAATTGGACATAACTACTCCAACCATACGCACCAACTTAGATGGTATATTCAACTCCTTCATAGCTCTATATAGCATTTTCCGGTTGATTGAATCATATGCCGACTGGAAATCCACAAAGAGATGGTGAGTGACCACTCCATATTCCATTTTTTCCAGGATTTGCCTTAGTGTAAATATTTGGTCTGTTGTTGACCTATTCCTAGTGAATCCACATTGATATTCTTTTATGTTTTCGTCAGCGTAGGGAAGCAGCCTAGAAAATTTGATGTTGGACAATACCTTATATGCTGTATTAAGTAGAGAGATGCCCCTATAATTGTTACATATGAGCGGATCACCCTTTTTATGTATTAAACACACCACCCCACCACTCATCAGGCATTACCTCCTCCAGCTATATTCGCTCTATGAGATGGGCAAATTCCTTTATGAAATCTCCTCCTGCGCTCTTTAATAGTTCCCCTTGTAAACCATCGGAACCTGCTGCCTTGTTATTTTTAAGCTTTTCTAGAGCTTCATACACCTCGTCATAAGATGGCACCAACTCCTCTCTATCATCCTCGAATTCTCCTGCTTCCTCTTCATTCTCAGATGCCTCCATCGAAGCCTCCCCAACTGAGCCTAGCAACTCTTCGAAGTGTTCTGTCCATCTCCTGATTACGCCAGCAGTATCACTCACAAGGCCACCATTATTATCCCTACAGGCATTTGTTCTAGGCTGAAATTCCTGTCTCATATTATTCACCTTGGGTACATATCTCGGTTCAGCCTTTTACTCTTATATTCCTCTATTTTTTTCATCTGTCTCATCATATACTCCCTCTTTTTTCCTCTATGAATCTTCTTTTCCATCCGCCTGGCCTTCCTGTATTCCTCTTGAACAGCCCTAGTGCATTTCCTTTGGATCATTAATTTGTATGTCTTGTTTTTGAATTCAGTTGCCTCTTCACACTCCTTATCAAGTGTGTGTGTGTGTGTGTGTGTGTGTGTGTGTGTGTGTGTGTGTGTGTGTGTGTGTGTGTGTGTGTGTGTGTGTGTGTGTGTGTGTGTGTGTGTGTGTGTGTGTGTGTGAACAAAATTAATTCACTATATATAATACTAATGACATGGATCACAAATTATTATTGAACAAATGTTAAATTTTTACTTGACAGTCTAAACTAGTTTTTGCTTCACTGGAGCTTCATCAGAGGCTGCCACTACGAGTGCTGTCTGTCCTGCTTTGGTGATGGCACCATTATTTGGATAATAATTTGTGATCCAAGTTAGTAGTGCTGTATATAGTTAACTAATAACAACGGACACGTCATGGACAACAAAATCCAGGAAACAACTAATTCATCATTATTTAGATTCTCTACAGAGAATATAAGCAAACTTTTAATTTATGGGCTATTAATACAATTTTTCATACATATTAAAAAATTGTAATAAAAGCCCTGAAACCTATTGTTGTCATTGCCATCAATCATAAGTCATTAATATATTGTGCCGGTTTGTCAGCGAACCGGCGCTTGTATAATAAAATTATATATAAAATAAATATATTTATGTCAGACGCGAAATTGTTAACTGTATCTTAATTCAGCGGCGTAAATCTGTTATACCGTTGTGCTGTTGTACATGCCCGCGCATTCTGGTGAGAATATGCATAATTCGGTCTCAGCGCTGACATGTACAGAATTACTGAGTCTAGCTTCGCCTTCCGCCCCATGTGCAGCTGCGCCTGTCCGACAGAGTTGAAGTTTTTTTAATTGTCTTGTATCACTTTCACTATGGCTAGATAAACTCGCACAGATCTGCGGTGAGTACAGTTAGAATGTATATTATGGTTTGCGTAAAATAAAATGTGAATTTGAATGTTATGTCAGTGGATGAAAATGGATAGCTTTTGAATATGCACACCATGTGGCATGAACGTAAAGTATTCAGTGTCATAGAATTCTAATTTATTTAAACTCTTATTTAATTAATTTATATTGTAATTAAGATACAGCAATTGCCCATCACATTAGTGGAGTAAAATTGTGTAATTTCGGGAAACTTACAAGGTTTCAAATGCATTAGCACGTGGCTGTGTACAAAACTGAACAGGTTATGGTGTGTCAAACTTTCGGTTCACGTAGGCATAATTAGTAAATTGAAACTTATAAATTGATTTCATGGGCGTCTGTGAGAATTTTATAAATGTCAAAAGAGAAGACGTTATATTTTAATTAAAATGAGCATTGTTTAAATGGTCAGGGAGACCTGTTCAAATTTGTTCTGGACTGGTTCAATCGAGGGTGCGTGTGTGAGTTATGCTGTGAAAATAAGGAGGGGTTACAAATGGTAGCAGAGCGTGTTTCTATCTAGGGTTGAACCCTTGGTCCGTGGGTGTGACGGGGCTTGCAAAGTCAGAAAACATTTGGGGCAAAATGAAACTTCAAAAAGAGATTAACACGTATGTAGATGTTATATCATGTTTAATGTTTTATATGTATATGTGAATGTATAATTGTTAGCTTGTTTGACTTGTGAATCTGGTCACGTCACGAGGCAGGCATTTGTAGTTAGAAAATTTTGAGACGTTGAACTGCCAGGGGTCTTGAGCGTTGCGTGGGGAGTAGACGGTATTAGTAATTCGAGGTCGCATTATAGCGCGTGGGATTAGCGGGATGCGGTATGGCCCGATTGGAAGTCGGTCTCATCAGGGATACGGGAGCCGAGGTCATTGTTATAAGTTTTGGGAAATTTAATGTTGTTCGTTGGTTGGCAAATCTGTCTTTGTGAAATGCGATGTTGCGATAGGTGTTATGTGTGTCGTTGAGTATGTCTTGTGTTAGTGTAAGAATTGCTTTCTTCTTGTGTGGTGTTGACAAGAGCCAGTTCAGGATAGTGGCTGGATCCTCGCAACGCTAGGGGGCCCGCAGTCTCCTCGAAGGAAGGCATAGTACTCGAGTTTTTCTGTTTTGTTAGTTATGTTGGTTGGTGTTAGGTATTGTGTTAAGATTTATGTTTTCTTGTTGTGTATTGTGCATTGTGTAATTCTGGCGGCGGTATGCAGCTTCCGGTGTTGGACGGAGTGGATGAGGACAAGTTGCTGGTCTTCTTGGACCTGGTCCTGCAGTTGGCAGATTTCCCGGGGGTGTCCGATGGGGACCTCTTGTCCCTTATATACCCGTATTGCCGGGGTTCATTGGCAGAGCTGGTCACCAACACTCTGCGTCGGGGCGGCAGTGTCGACGCTTTCCATGGGGAAGTGTTGGACTTCTTCATACCCCATCGACGACGTGACCAGTTGAAGTTCAAGCTATTCTATCGCCTACAGGCCAACGGAGAGGCGTTGGGGGACTTTGTGTACGATATACGGAAAGCTGCCCGGGTATTAAGGTTGGGGTTGCTCGAGACGGAAGTAATACAGGTAATACGAGAAGGGCTGACTCCCCAAGAGAGATCCCGGCTGGTCATCGCAGATCCTCCACGTTGTTTTGCGGGCCTGGACCGGTGGTGTGCGCATGCCAGAAGGATCCAGGCGAATGACGAGTCCCGGGGAAGAGCTGCTAAAGATTTCCAATACGCAAGTAGTTTTTTAGGAGGTGCTAAAAATGACGAATATGGTGGTTGGTGGAGAACACAAGAAACAGTAAGAAGAACTGAATATTCCGGAAGTAATGAAAGCTACAGGGGGGTGGCAAGTGAGAAGACTGTAACAACGGTTACAGTAGAGAAAGCAAATAAGTACGAATTTAACAGGGGAAGAAGAAATTATATTAGTAAACCAACATCGGCAAGTAGCGATCCTGTAGCAAGGCGTTATTCCTATTTGGAAAGAAAAGAAACTTTAAAGGTTCCAGAGGAATTACAAGTGCCAGGGTGTCCACATTCTGGAAAGTCAGGGAAAAAAAAGTTGGTCAGGGAAAGTCAGGGAAATAAACAAAAAATCTGGAAAGTCAGGGAAATCTTCCCCGATGACAGACTTGAGGGTAATTTTTTACTCTAGTCTGCCGCAACCTGTGAAAAATCTGAAAAGTCCAGGAAATCTTTCCCGATGATGGATTTGAGGGGAATTTTGAATGCTCTAGTCTGCCGTAACCCAGACTATTGTAGCATTTTTTCCAGATATTTTTCACAAGAAGTGCACAATTATATATTTTTGGTTGTGCCCTTGTGTCCTTTTTTCAACCGATTTAGCTAATTCTTTTTCTATTTTCAGTTTTTTCAGGCTGCTGACTTAAACTCATTACAATGGCTAAGAAGAAATGTTTGTTTAATAAACTTTGGCTGGACAGTAAAGTGTTTCCGGAATTTAGTGGTTGGTTGGACTTGGTGGTTAGTGATGCAAATTCAGCTTATTGTCAAGTGTGTCTCAAATCTTTTAAACTAAGCAATATGGGGAAACAAGCAATTGTTTCTCATGCTAAGGGACCAACTCGTGTAAAAAACATGAGAGCAAAGGCTTCCCAGCCGGCAATTTCTTTTTTTACTACTCCATCTCCATTAAAAAATGTGCAGCCAACACCTTCAACTTCAGCTACAAAAGAATTATTAGTAGTGCCAGGAACAAGTCAAACAAGTTTAAAGAGTTTCAGTGTGAATGAAGATGATATTACGTCAGCCGAAGCAATATGGGCTCTCCACGTCATCACTGGGAAAATGTCTCTAAACTCTTGTGATGAAACCTCTGCAGCCTTCAAAAATATGTTTCCAGACAGTAAAATAGCTCGGAGCTTTTCTATGGGCAAGACTAAGGCTTCCTATGTAATAAATCATGGGTTAGCCATGGGGCTATTTTCAAGAAATGTTGCAAAATAACATGAAACAGTGCTCTGACTATGTTGTTTGTTTTGATGAATCTCTGAACAAATTTGTTCAAAGAGGACAAATGGACTTGTGTGTAAGGTTTTGGGAAGTAAACCTTCAGAAAGTTTCAACACGATATTGGAATAGTGTATTTTTAGGCAGGGCAACTGCAGATCACTTGTTAGATGGGTTTATTCAAGGGCTCTCCTTACCTTTAGGAAATATTTTGCAAATCTCAATGGACGGGCCGAAAGTTAACCTCAGTTTTATGAAAAAACTCGAGAGCCATTTGCAAGTCTTAAATCCAGAGGGAAAGTCCCTTCTTGATATTGGCATATGCAGTTTGCATACAGTTAATGGAACCCTGAAGACTGGGATCTCCAAAACTGGTTGGGAACTTTTTCACTTTTTTAGATCTCTCTACAGTCTTTTCAAAGATAGCCCAGCTCGGTGAGCAAAATACTCAGATATTACAACCAGCACCTCTTTCCCTTTTAAGTTCACAGCAGTAAGATGGCTGGAAAATGATCGCTGTGTAGATCAAGCTCTCAAAATATTTGATCATGTTGATAAATTTGTAAAAGAATATAACGAAAAAGACAACAAAAACCTGCAATACCTTAGAGTTGCTATGAAAAATCCATTTTTAAGGCAAAACTAAGTGCTTTCAGAAGCATATTGTCAGACGTTGAGGCGTTCCTGAGAAGGTTCCAAAGTCAGAAGCCTATGGTCCCTTATCTCTTTACTTCACGTGAACAACTTATGAAAAACCTAATGATGAGATTTGTAAAATATGAAAAAATAGCTGAAGCAAGTACTACTCAAAAATTAATGAACTTGGACTTGCAAGACAGTGCCAATCTGGTTTCAGTAGAAAAGGTGGACGTTGGTTATGCTGCAGAAAGCTTAATGAAACAAATTAAATGCTCAGAAAAAGAGAAACTTGTTTGTAAAAATGAGTTCAAAAATCTCCTTACCACCATGATAGAAAAACTCAGAGAGAAAAGTCCTTTGAAATCACATTTAGCACGAGGCCTCACTGCCTTAGACCCTAAAATGATAATGCTCAAACCCAGTTTGGCAATAAAAGGATTGATGTTGTTCTAGAAAACCTGCACAGCCATAGAAGAATATGTGATAAAAGTGCTGAAAAGGCTAAACGACAGTTTTCTTTGCTAACTGAAGAAGCTAACGATTTCATTTCCAAAACATCTCATGACATGGGATTGGATGAATTTTACTACGGCCTTTTAGGAGAAGATAAGAAATATGAAGATCTCTGGTCTGTAATGAAGCTGTGTTTCATGTTATCCCATGGTAATGCATCAGTTGAATCTGGCTTTTCTGTCAATAAGCATTTACTAGTTGAGAATCTTCTAGAAGAATCCCTTGTGTCCCAAAGAGTTATTTGTGATAGCATAAAGCATCTAGGTGGTTTGAGGAATGTGACTATCAACAGAAGTATGCTTATCTCGGTCAGATCTTCAAGAAGAAGATATCAATCATATTTGGAAAAGAAAAAAGAAATGCAGTCAGAAGAGGAAAAAAGAAAATAGAGAAAAGGAAAATTGAATTACAGTTGAAAGAGTTGGAAGAAAAAAGAAAAAAGTTGAAACTTGAAAGAGAAATGGAGGATGTAGAAATTGGGGAAAAGAAAAAACTGCTGGAGAACATGAAGAGATCACACTAGTAAATTTTGAAGGAGTGCATATTTTTCTTTTTCATTCTCATCCTGTCAGACTGGTTCATTTTCAATTTTGAAAGCTATAGCTGATTATTATAATTATTTGTTACCATGTAAGTTGTTCTATTAATTAGTCCAGTTTATCTTGTTCATATATTATTTTATTAAGTTCTAGTGAAAATACTCTCATTCTTACGTTACCTAAGTGTTACCTTTAGGTAATAATGGAAATATTTATTTTTAAAATGCCATCAATGTATTTGTATTTTTCAATAAATAAATAATAAAAAATAAATAAAATAAAAGAGGAAGAAAAAAGAAAGTGGAGAGAGAATTAGGCCAGCTATGGGGAAGGTGGAAGCTGGGTTTTCTTTTTTCTTCCTTGTAAAATATAATGCTCAAAGAATTAATGTACTATGCATTTTAGTGAATCAGGGAAATTTCTATAAGTAGGTCAGGGAAAGTCAGGGAAAATTAAAACAGAATTTCTGTGGACACCCTGAAAGTGCCTAATAGAGTAGTGGATGAAGAAGGTGAAGCGGAAGAAGAAAAGCGGAATAACTTCTGTGGATCAATACAAGACAACAAGAACACGTCTGTTAACACTGAATTACAGGACTCAGAGAGGACGTCACAGTTGAACCCAGATGCCGCAGAATTTGTTCCGGTATCTCTAGCTCGGTTCATGAGGGATCCAGATCCTGTAACATCATCATCGCCTACGCAGGGTTATGAGAAGTCACTTGATGGTGTAGCTTTACCATCGCCAGTAGAATTTAATTTAGACATTGCACATGGACCTGGGCAGCTGGATTCCAGGGTGGGAAATGTTGAGGACGCTATAGTTGCTGAAAGTGGTGAAGGAGAGGAATTGAAGGAAGAGGCAGAAGAGCGGTCTGCAGATGCTGCACAGGGAAGTATAGTTATAGGTGTTAGGGAGACTGAAGAGTCTGAGTTTGCGGATGGACACGGGGATGTCCATGCTGCAACAGTTTCTGAGGTTGCGGATGGACACGGGGATGTCCATGCCGCAAGTGTGGTTGAAGGAGATGAGGTAGAAGTTGAGGAATTTGGTGGCAGCGTTGTGGAGTGTGCGAGTGAGAATGATGTAGTGTGTGAAGATGTGCAGACGCCTTCTGTATGTAGTCCTGAGAGTTCTGAGGAATGGAAAGAAGTTTCGGGTGGACGAGAGGAGCAACTAGAGGATGATGAAGATGTGCAGTGTTCAGATGGTGGTAGTGGACGTGATGGCGATGATGTTGATGATGAACGTGTTGATGAAAATGAGATTGGAGAAGAGGTTGGTGAAGAAGTTTGTGAGGGAGCTGGTGAAGATGCTGTTGAAGATGGATCAGAGGAGCAACTGGAAGATGGTGAGGATGTGCAGTGTCATTATGTTGATTTGGATTATGGGGACGAAGAAGGGGAAATGGTAGAAGGAATAGAGGAAGAAAAGGAAGGGGTGGTAGAAAGAGAAGCAGGGAAGGCAGAAGCAGAGGAGTTAGATGATGAGGATAATCCAAATCAGGGTGAAAGTAGTGATGTAGGTTGCCTTGATTCTGATTCAGAAGAAACAAATCAGTACAGCTCAACATGAGATAATTTCTCAGAGAGTGGTGTCCGAAAGGAACGAGTATCTAAAGTCCTTCATAGAAAGGTGAGAAGAAGCGGTTAACCGGTAGCGGGTAGATGTTCCCCACAGTCCCAGTGGTGCTCGTCTACTTCAGGGATGCGCCCCTGCCTTCGCGAGCCTTGGTTTTCTCCGCTCATCCTTATTCTCGGAGGGAACCATGTCCTTACCCTTAGTCCTCGCTCTTGACCTTCAATGATCCAATGATCCTTGTCCCTTTTCATCTTCCTGATTTTCATACCCCTCCCCTTAAAAAAAAAAAAAAAAAAAAGGAGTTAGAGAGTTTGCCGAGAGTGTGCCCTTAGATTGTGGTCTCTTGGAGATCATCAGTTTCCCCGTTTGGAGAAGTTATGATGGAGTGATAGTGTAGTGTTTTTTCGTTGTTCGTTGTTGTAGATTTTGATTGTTGATCATTGTAGGGTCCGAGCCATGCCGCATTCCCCAGTTGTTTTCCCTGTGTTTCTTTTGGGGTTGAGACTGGGTTGTATATCTGGTGTTTAGACTGTTCTGTGGAGAAGTAACCCCCCTCTAGTTATTTTGTATTCGAACAAGTAAATGAAGCGATGGATGTTCGCGTGGCCTCTATGTGGCTTTCTCTGTCTGGCTAAGCGGGGCTATCCGCCCTAGTGTAGGGATGTGGTCCAGCCATATGGCAAGGATGGTGATGCCTTGTGTTGGTGTATATGGCTGGTTGGTCCAAGAGGTGGACGAGAGGTGTAGTACAGTCACTCACATACCAAGGTTAGTGATACCTTGTTTGGTCTTTGGACGGGTATGTGAGTGGCACCGGTAGAGGTAGGTGGTGGTCACCAGAGAGGGTGACGTGTTGGGGCGGTCCCGTGAGGTTGGCATGACGGAGAGGGCTCGCGTGGGGATGGTCGCGGTGGCTCTGAGGCTCTGTTCTCCTGAGGGCAGTCACCGATGAGATTACCGGTGAAACTCGTGTTTTAGCAGACTGTGCGGGGTACACTGCAGGGTACCCCGGGGTTCAAAAGTGTTAGGCAACCAGGTTGCCCTTTTGGGGTGGGGGTGTGCCGGTTTGTCTTCGAACCGGCGCTTGTATAATAAAATTATATATATAAAATAATTATATTTATGTCAGATGCGAAATTGTTAACTGTATCTTAATTCAGCGGCGTAAATCTGTTATACCGTTGGGCTGTTCTACATGCCCGCGCATTCTGGTGGGGAGAATATGCGTAATTCGGTCTTGGCGCTGACATGTATAGAATTACTGAGTCTAGCTTCGCCTTCCGCCCCGTGTGCAGCTGCGCCTGTCCGACAGAGTTGAAGTTTTTTTTAATTGTCTTGTGGCGTGAACTTTAAGTATTCAGTGTCATAGAATTCTAATTTATTTATACTCTTATTTAATTAGTTTATATTGTAATTAAGATACAGCAATTGCCCATCACATTAGTGGAGTAAAATTGTGTAATTTCGGGAAACTTACAAGGTTTCAAATGCATTAGCACGTGGCTGTGTACAAAACTGAACAGGTTATGGTGTGTCAAACTTTCGGTTCACGTAGGCATAATTAGTAAATTGAAACTTATAAATTGATTTCATGGGCGTCTGTGAGAATTTTATAAATGTCAAAAGAGAAGACGTTATATTTTAATTAAAACGAGCATTGTTTAAATGGTCAGGGAGGCCTGTTCAAATTTGTTCTGGACTGGTTCAATCGAGGGTGTGTGTGTGTGAGTTATGCTGTGAAAATAAGGAGGGGTTACAATATAAAATACTTTCATTGTTCCTCAGTCCTCATATTTTAAACTGGAAAATTCTGTTTTGCCAAAGACATGTAAAAAATCCTCCTTACTGTAATACCTTGTTTTTTTTTTACCTCCTACATACACTGCCATTGTTAGTACTTTGTACATTAATATCTCAATCTGGTCAGTTTTACACGCTAATATATTGTTGTGACTGCATTTCTTTAAGTCACTAAGTTGTACTTCAGTTTGTTCATTCATACTACAGTAGCGTGCTAATTAATCCGAACACAGGAACGTATCTGTTTAACGCAGGGAAATTTCAGTTTATTTGTTCATGGTGGTAACATTGTTTAACCAAAACACATTCCCTTAGTTGTCTTCATGTTGTTTAGTAGTTTGAGGTTATGTTCTTGGAGTTTTGAGTTTATTGTGTTGTGAATAAAATACTTTGAGTTAGTTTTATTATTGCTTCTTCTGAAATTAGAATTTTAAAGTTTGTATACTTTGTGTAGTGTAGTGTAGTGCATTTGTAGTAATGGATATAACTCCGAGAAAATGCTCCAAGATTTTGCTCTTTCTGAGCACACCAATATGACACAGCGTCAAGTAGCTATTGAGTGTGGTGTAGGCCTAGGAACTGTGAATGCTCTTGTAAAGGAGTTTAAAGAAACTGGTTCGGTTTCACCACGAAGAAAGGGAAGATGTGGCCGAAAAAAGAAAACTACTTCATCACAAGATCGGATGTTGGTGGGAAAAAGTGACATTAACCCTACGCTTTCTGCTATGGATTTGAACCGAGAGTTAGCAGCTAGTGGAACAAATGTTCATGTGACAACAGTTCGACGCAGACTGCTTGCAGCTGGACGAAAAGCTCGCCGACCAATTAAAAACATGGAAGTAAAAACAGCTTTTAACCACCGCAATGTGCAAAAAAAGGCTAGCGTGGGCCAAAGCACATACAAACTGGACAATAGAAGACTGGAAAAATGTAATGTTTTCCGATGAGACACATTTGTTTGTTCAGGGACAAAAAGTGCCTTACGTTAGAAAAGCAGCTAATGAAAAAACGTCACCAGTGCACCTCCAGCAATCCGTTAAGCACCCTGAAAAAAATATTTTGTGTTAACTTTACTTCTAAAGGCCCTGGATCATTGGTTCCAGTGAATGGTATGCTAAGAAGTGATGAATACATCAACATTCTGCAAACAAGAATCATCACACAACTTCAAGGCCTGTTCCCAGAAGGCAACGGAGTGTTCCAGCAAGATTTAGCACCATGCCATACTGCCAAAAAAAACAAAAGCTTTTTTTCAACAACACAAAATTTCTGTTTTAAATTGGCCTGGCATTTCCCCGGATTTGAATCCAATAGAAAACTTGTGGGCTATCGCAAAGAGGAGAGTGGACAAAATGAACTGTACCACAAAAAATGCACTGATTGAAGGAAGCTGTCATAAAGGTATTATTTCATGATGAAGAAATAAAAAAAATCTGCAACACACTTGTCGAATCGATGCCGAAACGTGTCTCTGACCTCATTAAGAACAAAGGAGGACATATCAGCTACTAGTTATTTTTCTAAATGTACTTGTGTGGTTTTGTTTTTGAATAAAGTAGCTTTTTATGGAAAAACATCTGTGTTCGGATTAATTTGCATGCTACTGTACTAAGTTGTGTTTTGATAATACAAAACTGTTCATATGTTAACACTAGTTTGTTGTTCAAGCAACACATTCAAGTTACCCAACACTGTACATAAAAAGTCCATTATCCCTTTACTTATTTGCCATGGTTAGTTATTTTTTGTATACAGCCAATCACATATAACATCTGTAATTGGTTCAAACAATAAGAAGGCCCTGATACTAATCGCTTACCTTACATCTTCAGAAGATTCTGAAAAAATATACACTTACCTTATACATCCACTTCTAAAGTGGAGTTGTCCACTCCACAAGTCTTCTTTATATTCTACTCAACTAATTTCTCCGTCAGTCTGTCTGTCTGTCTGTCTCTCTTATGAAGTCTCAATATGCTGTTTTGACTTCATCGTCTCGCCCCAGTTTCTGCAGAGTACAAGGTATGTCAACTTCATGAACATCCTAGAAAATATGCTACAAACACGTATTGCTGAGTACCGCTGTGGTCAAAGGTTACCAAGAAACGTGTTAACTTTGATTTTGAGTGACGGAATTTTTCTGTCATGGAGAATCAGGTGACTTCCTTCCATTGGGCACTTTTTCACTTTGGTTCAGGGTCATATGCAAAGATCCAGATTTCGTCACCTGTGATTATTCGGCCCAAAATATCGTCTTGCCTCTCCAACAGGTGTGTGTACAGTTCAACCCTCCTTTGATTTTGTTCATCGGTGAGCTCCTTTGGGACCATTTTGGCACACATCTTGCGGCTCCCAAGGTCTTCAGTTAAAACTGTCTGCTCAGTTTCACTATCAATGTTCACGTGGTCTGTTATGGATCGCATGGTCAGTGACCGATTTGCATGCACAATTTGATGAATTTTGGCAATGTTTTCGCCGTTTGGCTTGCTACTGGCCGCCCTACCCTTTCTTCATTAGTCACTTGTACCCTCCCCTCAGAAAACCATTTAATCCATTTGTACACCGCTGATTTCTTCGTAGCAATCTCGGCATACACCTGCACTAACATTTCCCGTATTTCACTTCCACTCTTGCCCTGTTTCACCAGAAATTTGATGTTTGTTGCTCTAATTCCACCGTAGACATTTTCACGACTGTGCAGAAGACACTGAAATGCCAAGATTATAAAATAAATCTTACAGAGCTGCTTGTATAGTGCTGCCCTCAGTGCCAAATGGTGGTGAGTTAGAGATCTTAATTGTCATACCGCGTACATTAGTTTCAGTATTGGACACAATATTGGTTTATATACTCTTACTTTTGTGTCGTGTCTCAGATATTTTTTAGCCGAACAGTATGAGGTAGGCACACAACATGAGTGTTCATGACTTGCATTGAACTTTCTATCCAACCATCCGCTCTTGTGACAACCACACTCAGGTATTTTATTCTCCAGTTGTCTCACTCCCCACATCCACATTGTCAGTCTTTACTCATTAATCTTCAACTCTTCATTTTGTTACTGTTTATTTTCTATTATATGCTTCGGGTATGTGAACATGTGTGTACCAATAGTCTGCTGACTTGTGTTCTGCGTGTCATTTGTTTTTGAGTATTTGTACTCATTACATGTCCTCATACATGTTTGTTAATATTTCAATGCAATTGTGTTATTTGTGCTGGCAGTCTTAATGTGCATTGCTGTTTTCTTTTTCCTCCATTGTATAATTTCCACCCCATAAGTGCAATTTCTCTGCCAAAATTAAAACAAAAGTAATTTCTATACACCACTGAGAGAACTTTATTATTTTCTTTCAATCTTAGTTTTATTTTTACGATTTTTGAAAAATCCTTTCCTTATAAATAATAATTACTGTACTGCACAAATTTTTGAACCAGAGTTTTATAAAAAAAAAGACTTTTCTATGTGTTTTTATTGTACAGTATATTGTAGTATATTAGTGTATGTACGAGGCTTATCCAGAAAGTAAGTACCGTCTGCGCATATATCCCACGCATATTGTAGTACGAAGGTCGTGCATGCGTAGTTACTTCCTTCTATTCGTCGACAAAGTAGCCAAGCTATATTGTTTGTTTACGTTCCGATTTACGTTTACTACACATCGGTAATCATGTTTAAAAAAATCGATCAGCCCGCCAGTTGTGAAATAAGAACAGTTATTAGGTTTTTGAATGCGAGAAATCTTCGTCCTTATGAAATTCATTGTCAGATTTGTGAAGTTTATGGACAGAATGCGATTAGTGAAGGTATGGTGAGAAAGTGGGGTAGGATGTTTAACGATGTAAGAGAAAATGTTCACGACGAGGAGCGTAGTGGTTGCCCGTCCTTAGTCAACTAAGAATTGCTGTGCAGTGTTGACGAGAAGGTTCGTTCAAATAGGCGATTCACAATTTCTAATTTGTCAATGGATTTTTCAAACATTTCTATATCTTCATTACACGAAATTGTGACTGAACATTTAAACTATTAAAAACTGTTCGAGATGGGTACTGAAAATGCTAACGGATGGTCACAAAACGAAACGCATGGGAGCATTGCAGCATTATGAAAGAGATGGAAATTGTTTTTTGAAAAGAATTGTCACTGGTGATGAAACATGGGTTTCTTACAAGACACCAGAAACTAAACGACAGTCACTGCAATGGCTGCATACTGGTTCCTTGAAAGCCAAGAAAGCAAACCTACCTCTTTCTGCAAAAAAAATCATGTGCACCGTTTATTGGGACTGTCAGGGAATTTTGTTAGTGAAATTTATGGAACGGGGCACAACAATCAATGCAGAAGTTTACTGTGAAACATTCAAAAAGTTACGGTGAGCAATACAAAACAAAATGCGTGGACTACTGACTTCCGGAGTGGTGTTTGTGCATGATAACGTGAGACCGCATACCACACGTGTAACGACGGCGCTTGCTGATTCATTTCGCAGGGAACAATTCAGTCATCCTCCTTACAGTCCAGATTTGGCTCCCAGCGATTTCCATTTGTTTTTGCATCTGAAGAAATTTTTTGATGGGCAGTGGTTTGAAAGTGATGATGAG
The DNA here is from genome assembly GCA_034769895.1 of Magicicada septendecula. Taxonomy (NCBI): domain Eukaryota; kingdom Metazoa; phylum Arthropoda; class Insecta; order Hemiptera; family Cicadidae; genus Magicicada; species Magicicada septendecula. The sequence goes on along the minus strand of CM068371.1, from coordinate 12,979,402 downwards.
ATAAAGGGAAACTTACAGCAGTGGTTGAAGTCGCAGGCGGCCGAATTCTTTGAAGAGGGCATATTAAAATTAGTGCCAAGATACAACAAATGTCTCAACTTGCATGGTGACTATGTAGAAACGTAGATTAAGGTATGTAGAATTTTTGAAAAAATAAATTAATTTCAAAATTATTTGTATCATTTTCTTAATGCCCAAATGGTACTTACTTTCTGGATAAGCCTCGTATATATTTTTGAATATATAATTTTTTAAATGATTAAAAATCATTGGGTAATATTTTTGAATGATTAAGTACTTAATGTGTTATGGCATAAGACACTTTTAGTAAGTGTCTTATATAGTTTTATCCCCAGAAATTTCCTCCTCCACCAACTCCTTTCTGGGATAGGTGTAGCCAGGATTCCTGTGGTGGCAAGCGGAAGAAATATGTTGGGGGAGTCCAAAATTCGCCATTTGTTAGCCACTGTTACTATAATAACCATTGGTGATACATTTGTATCCTTCAGAATTTATATACATGAGTCAGTAACTCAGTCACCCTCCATGCTAAGCCACTGCTTTCTAGATTACTTATGAATAACAGTCAATCAGGCACACAGTAGGCACGGTGCTTTTAACTGTAAAATTAACAAACTATTAATAGAAAAAGTTTGTAACTAATGTACTAGTACTTGCAACTGGATAACTAAATTTGTTCAATTTATTGTGGTTAGAAAATGCAGCCTTCACTCAACTCGGCCGCCATCTTGTATTCGTACCAATCCCAAATAATTCTTTTTGTTACTCACCAGGGTTCGTATCAGCGAACCGGAAGAACAGAATTGGTCATTTGAAATAAAACAGATTGGTTACCTTCATACATATCTTATTCTTTTATTTCATCGATTCAATTCAAATTCATTTAAATAAACAACAGAAAAACCCATTTAAATTCTTTTCAATCCCATCATAAATAAAATATTCCTTCTCCCTCTTATTTTTGATACTATCTTTTAACGATAAAATACAATGATTACTTGCTTGTATATATTGATATTACATTGTTTACAATGGAAATGTTTTAAATAACAGAAATAGTTAAACTCATTTTATACAAACCAGCGCCTCTTACTTTTATTACATAATTATTACACACGCACACCCATTCTCACATGGTAAATGTTTAAATTCCCCCTTTGAGCTCATTTAATTTTGAAAGGTTTAATTTTGAATGGTTTATTTTACTCTCCCCGTTTGTTACTTATCTGACATTTTTTAATCCCAAACTGTCCGGTCTCCTCAGGTATTTCTCGTCACTCCACACATTTGATTTTCTGTTGGCGTTTTTTTTTTCTTTTACATAAAATAACAGTTAGTCCGAATTAATTAATATTTAACTGTTTAAATCACATTTTACATTTTATACCTGCAGACGCCCACGATTTAGTTTCGGAACTTTTATTCTTGACCGGCCGGCACAAAGTGTAATTTTTAACTGGGGCGAATTGTATTGCGTTGAGTCCTGAGATGGTGTGGGGTCACGTGACCACATTTCATTGTTTTCAATGAAAACCTTCCATTATACGAGGGTAGGCTGAAAAGTAATGCACACATGCTTGTAGAACACGAACAAAATTACCTACAGAAGCGCACCTGGTGGCATTCGGGAGTAACATTCCCCCTCCAAACGCATGCGCAGTTTGAAGGAGTTTCGTACAACAGTACACTTTAAGTAGCAGAAGTATGGAGACGTGTTGTAGTGCTATGTCAACGCGAGTTAAACAGCGTGCGGCTATCAAATTTTTAACTGCTGAAAATGTGATTCCTAATGAGATTCATCGTCGTTTAAAGGCTGTTTATGGTGACGATGCTGTTGATAGGTCTACTGTGAATCGATGGGTAATAAAATTTCGTGGTTGCGAGCCTGGAAAAGCCGTAATTGATGACAAAAAACGCAGCGGACGTCCGATCACTGCCACAGACGATGAACATCACAAACTCATCGACGATTTGATTCAAAATGACCGGCGAATCACTCAAAAGCATATCACAAACCATATTTGTCGGGTTAGAGGCAGCCTGGCGCCAATAATCTTGCAACATGACAACGCTCGTCCACACACCTCACGCGTAACCCAAGAGGCTCTGCGAAACCTGAAGTTTGAACCGATTCCACACCCTCCCTACTCCCCTGATCTCGCGCCTTGCGATTTCTATTTGTTTCCTCTACTCAAGAGAGACCTCAAGGGTAATCATTGCACCTCGTACGATGAGGTGAAGGCAGCTGTTGCATCCTGGATTCGAGAAAAGTCGAAAGAATATTTCAGTGACGGGATAAAAAAACTTGTTACACGTTGGGAGAAATGTGTTAGACTTAACGGCGACTATGTTGAAAAATAAATATATAATTTTGAAGCTAAGGAAATGTACTTTTATTTACTTTTTGCCCCATCTTGCTATTTCTTTTCGTTCATGTTCTACAAGCATGTGTGCATTACTTTTCAGCCTACCCTCATATAATTCATATTTCAAAATAATTAAATTCATTAATAAAATTCTTATATAGAATAAAACACATTTAAATCATCTACTTCAGAACAAATTATTTACTTAACGATCACTAAGCATCTTCATATTACTCCTTAACTCAATACAAAATCATTTAGTTATCTCACCAGATCAACTACATCTTCTACATCATCAACATAATTCATAACTAACATTGAGATTATTACATCTAAATAAACAATTCACCTTTAAATTTGCATATAAAATTATAAACATTACACTTTAATCTCAATTGAACTTTTTACTAATCAACCATCAATTATTTATCGTTTATTACACAATTAAATTCTCCAAAATTTTTTAATTTGTTAGCAACATTCATCCTATACAATATTTCACTTATTATCTCCTTTCAAATTATTTCAACTATTTCATCAAACGCATTTAATTACTTTAACAAAATTCACAAAGCTAAGTATACTTCACCTTGCTACCTCATTACATTTAACATTAACACGAAAGTATATACAATCCAAATTATTATTCGTTACTGTTTACCACAAATCATTTCATAATACAGCCCATTTAAAAAAAAACTCTACTCACATAATTAAATGTTCATAAACAACAATTGTTAACCACCATCATCGAATAATAGCCTGGTCTTATGTCTACACAATTCATTTTTTATTAAATACATTATATTATCTATCAATATAATGACTATTTCTATTCTCATATTCTTCCACAATATCATTATAATTAACAGGTTTATTCCATATTATTAGATCATATAACTTGTCACCATCGAGTATATTCAAGTCGCCCTTAGTATGATCTGTCACAATCAGGTAAGTTACACTATCATCAACATTATCGTCATCTACTGCTGCACCAATTACGTCATAAGGTAAGAATTCAATATAATCATCAGCTCTCTCTATATCTAACCTCTCTACTAATTCTTTATAATTTCTACTAATCTCAAACAAATCTATCTTCCTATCAAAACACAACAATCTCTCAAAATATCTCTCATCATAACGCCATTTCACATTTTCTCTACCATCCCATGCAGAGGGTACTGCAACATAAAAACACCTCCTGGCTCTTCCAGGAACAATACTAAAACTTGAGGGACAATTATTTGTAGATTTTTTTATCTACCAAATACACTCGGGAAGACTTTTCTTCACTCCCAACAACACCAAGGAAAAATTTTACCCCCTTGCAACCCTTCTACCTGTAAACGTTCTTTCCACTCTCTTTCCAACTCATCAACACTCTCTACCACTCCATTATTAAATTCTACTTCCACTAAAACTTCATCAGCACTCTCAATATTCACAACCTTACTCTCCAACACCACATTTTTAATTATATCATCATTTTTCTCACCCCTACTTACTGTATTATATATTACCTGATCGTCTTTATTTTCGTTTAATTTATCACCACTTTCTACCCCCACTATACTCTCATAATTATCATCACTATTCAATATTTTATTCTCTAACACTGCTACTTCCACTATTTTACCATTATTATTATTTGTCATATCTCTAACACTGTCACTTACCTTCTTATTCATTATCTGATTTAATTTCCTTTCTAAATTTTTATTCATTTCGTTAATCTTCTTCTTGAAAATTGTTACTTATTGATTCTATTATCTGTTCTGTCATACTATCACAACGTGTATCAATTTCATTCATTTGCTTATTAAAATTAAAATTTTGCTGTTTTATCTCCTCTCTCATCAACTTTATCTCATTATTTTGTTCATTTAATTTATCGTTCATTTTAGTGGATACTTCATCAAATTTAGCATTAAAATTACTAGTTATTTCATTATTTTGCTCTTTTTTAATTTTTCATTAAAATTATTCTTCATTTCATTATTTTGCTCTTTCAACTTATCATTTAGATTACTATTTATATTTTCAGACATTATTCTCATTAGGTTAAACATATCATCCATCGACAACTCTTTTACTCTAGTTGTCGTTGGAGTAGACTCTGCTTCTACATTACTCATTATCATTGACTCGGTAAGACTGTTTTCTAGATTTATTTCCTTATTTTCCATTTTTTAATGGTAAAATTATAACTTTTTTGTCAAAATACTAATATATATAACACATACTTATCACATAACAAGGTATTCTATTTACCCACACTACACATGATCACAATATAACCTTATACTTGTACGTGTATTTAATCGTACACAAACCTTTCACTTATTTACCTCAAACAACCATTCTGTTCCCCCAAGTAGGCCTGCATTTATATAAAATTTATTTATATAAACGTCCCTACGTTCGGAAGCGCCACTTGTACAAGTACTTACAACTGGATAACTAAATTTGTTCAATTAATTGTGGTTAGAAAATGCAGCCTTCACTCAACTCGGCCGCCATCTTGTATTCGTACCAATCCCCAACAATTCTTTTTGTTACTCACCAAGGTTCGGCTCAGCGAACCGGAAGAACAGAATTGGTCAATTGAAATAAAACAGATTGGTTACCTTCATACATATCTTATTCTTTTAGTTCATCGATTCAATTCAAATTCATTTAAATAAACAACAGAAAAACCCATTTAATTTCTTTTCAATCCCATCATAAATAAAATATTCCTTCTCCCTCTTATTTTGATACTATCTTTTAACGATAAAATACAATGATTACTTGCTTGTATATATTGATATTACATTGTTTACAATGACAATGTTTTAAATAACATAGAAATAGTTAAACTCATTTTATACAAACCAGCGCCTCTTTTATTACATAATTATTACACACGCACACTCATTCTCACACAGTAAATGTTTAGATTCCCCCTTTGAGCTCATTTAATTTTGAAAGGTTTAATTTTGAATGGTTTATTTTACTCTCCCCGTTTGTTACTTATCTGACATTTTTTAATCCCAAACTGTCCGGTCTCCTCAGGTATTTCTCGTCACTCCACACATTTCACTTTCTGTCGGCGTTTTTTTTTTCTTTTACATAAAATAACAGTTAGTCCAAATTAATTAATATTTAACTGTTTAAATCACATTTTACATTTTATATCTGCGGACACCCGCGATTTCGTTTCGGAAATTTTATTCGTGACCAGCCAGCACAAAGTGTAATTTTTAACTGGGGCGAATTGTATTGCGTTGAGTCCTGAGATGGTGTGGGGTCACGTGACCACATTTCATTGTTTTCTGAATATGACAACGCAACATTCTGAGGCGAGGTTGACTGCGCCTTGCATTCCAAGTGACGTTTTTAAAGGCTCGGCACTTACATAATGTGGCATGACCGGTGACTTCATCGGTCAAAGTTCGTTTGGCTAAATGTAACTGTTCATTCTTGTGTCTGGATGTTGACCTTGACACTATTTTACTCTCTTGCTTCCTACATTGTTATAATTCATGAATAAAATTTATGTTGTTTTCCCCAAAATATTAGGTGGGCTGAAATGTACCGTTACACTAATTTTGTTTACTTTACAGTAGAGAACTAATCACATTTGACTTATTCAAATATCGTACTTGCCTTTTACCTATCTTACTTCAATATAATTCAAATTCATATTAACTCATCATAACTAATAAACTTTAGTGTAACAATATGTTATTAAAATCTGTTTGAAACATGATGTTTCTCAGGTAAGATTATTTATCTTTTCATGTACCTTTCAGGTTATTAAAGTCTTCAAAGAGCTCCACGTGTTCGGGCATCAATATTAAAGACTTCTATTGCACCACATTGTTGGCGACAATATTATAATTTACTTACTGTGGTTTTATTAAATTCTTGGGCGCCAGAGATGGACTCAATCTCAGGGGGTTATATAAATAATAACTCAGTTCTTTCAGACTTAAAAGAACTTATATTGACTGAATAATATTACATACATTTAGTATTTATCATTCATTAAAACATCCATCAATATTTCTTATGAATTATTCTTCATTACTTACATACATTTAATATTTATAATTGATAAAAAACATCCTTCAATATTTCTTATGAATTATTCTTCATTACTTACATACATTTAATATTTATCATTGATTAAAACATCCTTCACTATATGGAGTAGTGCCTTTGGTTATTTTACTACTTCGTATAAGTTATCCATTGGTACGTGCCCACAATATTGTACCTCTTAATTTACACATATGTATTGTTATATCATCAACTCCTTTATTACTATATAATTGTATATTTACTTAACTTACTAAATCAAACAAATGAATTATATCATTCAACTCACATTCTAGCATTTGATTTATCGTTATCATTAATAATTCATATTTTGAACATGTAATATTAATATTTCTATCTCTATTAAATTTATCTCTACTACTACTCACACCAGTACCTCTCATATTACATATAAATGCATTGTTATAATTTTTATTTAACTCTGAACGATTTGTGGGTTGTTTTAGAATGAAATGAGCATTTGAGTCAGACAACTAAGTTTGTTTTATTGAATTGATAACTAATGGACAATGATTTGGCTAGAATACATTACTTGTTCTGTAGAATTCCAATAGCGGTCCTTCTTCTGGGTGCACTGAATTTCACAATCACTTAAATTCTTGTCTGGGAGATTGACACATCACTCGCTTCGCGCTATTTTACTAGTCGGCGTGCACAGGTTATAAATTGACTGGTTAACTCACAATTCCGCGCACATAACATAATTATACTTTCCGATACTGACTTTCGCGTTTGTCCGTCCGTTCTTCATACACTTATTCTCGTTTACCATTGACAAAACTATACGTCTTTCATTGTCAGTCCCGCGTCTGTACACTCAAACTTTCAACCGAGATTTCCTCGTTGGGAGTGACATGAACTCCACGTCTGGTTGTTATCGAAGACTTGAAGTTATTCGAGCTGATTAGTAATTGAAATATTGAACTTCGTCCCTTTTTAGGGCGTCATTTGACGTGTGACAAATGAATTAGTAAGTAACATATTGAAATTTCGTATTACCTACCTTTCGTAATTTACCAAGGTCTCGTCTGGTGTACTTAGCAGAGAGAAACAACAGGTGATGCAAAATAAACAAGTACATAGAATTCACACAACTCACTACTTTATTGTATTTTCATCTCTTCTCCTTCTCTACCTGTTAACATTCCACTTACACACCATTGAATATTGAGGTGACAACACCAGCTGATTAAAATAATAACTTATCTCTTATTTCTTACAATTAAAACATTTATTTATAATTATGAAAAGCGAGCCAGATTGCTCACTCTCTCCCTCTCATACAGTTTAAGTACCCATTTATGTTTTTTAGAGCTCTTTAAAATGAAATTATTGATATTATGAATTGGGTAGTCGGCTACTTAACTCACGGCGTCCCTCCGGCCACGTGCAGCCCTGCGTACATGTCGAAATGTTCAGTTAATTCACAACATTGTCAATTTTGCTTTCTTCACTACACTTACTTCATTTTGAGATACCGTGCCACTATTTATACCAGTCTGTCACTTCCTATACATTTTCTATACTTTCAAAAAATTAAACGAATTTGTTTGGGGCCCATGAGTCTTCTTGTATACCCGGCCGGATATAAAATTCTTAGACGACTGCCGCGGAGAGTACCAACAACCTCGCCTCTACATTTGGTTGCCAAACAGGAAACGCACTGCCTTCAGGTTATAAATTTTTCGTAGTCGTTCACGGTGTATAGCTTTTCTATGAGCCACATGGCTAAGGTTGTCAAATATTGACGGTATAGGAGGCGTTGGTAGGTGGAGCATTCACTTGACTTCCGTCATCTCGAAAGCACATGGCAAGGAAATCTTGCGGCTTAGCCCATTTTTTGTGGCATCGGTTCTAATGTTTAGGCGTATAAACTGTGCCCCGCCGCGTCTGTGCGTCCAGCGAACGTGACGATCACTGAATTCACCAACGAGTCTGGCATTCTTCAACTACACTCTGTTCAAAAAGTTTGTTACTGTTCTTTGTTCGAATACCACCGTAGTTCACATGGGACTGACAACTAAAAGTTTCAATAAATTTAATAAAATGAAAATCTCCCTTTTTGCCCCATTACAATACCCCCCCCCCAATGAGAGGTTTTATGCCCGAGAGCATAAAAACTCTCATTGCTAACCTAAGAGGATCAGTGAGGATATGGCGCCAACAACCCCCGTTAATTTCTAAACACATCATGGATAAACTACCCCCCTAGCTCGGCGACTATGGCTGCTCCTGAACGAGATTACTGGACTTCTCTGTTCGAGATCCCAACACCATAAAATCGGACAGATACTCACCATAGTACCCCTAACCTTCTAACATTCCACACAAAAATCAAAGATTGGCCTTCTACCATACCAGATCCTCAACCGATATGATCCCCCTTACATGCATACTGGGTTGCTTTTAGCAATTACCGGGTGCATACACATACTCATTATTCTGTTGAATATAATGTCTATATACTACGTTGCTTATCTTACATTCATAAAACAGTTTACTTTTTAACTTCAGTTCCTTTTCTCCAATTGATGCTATGTTTTCAAATCAAAAATAAAGCAAACAAATTAAATTTAAATCATTTAAATTTTGTTCAAAAATTAATCTGTCCCATATCAAAATTTTATATTACCATTCATTTCATCAAAATCCCAAAATCTTTTATATGAACCTACAATACTTCTTCACTAGCTACTGACAATCATAAAAAACAAATAAACTGAACACCTTCTTACATCATAAATTCACTTATCACTACATTTGTTTATAACACATATACTATGAACAATATACTTCAGTTAATATATTAGCAATACGTATAACCCACAAATATTTTGCACATCAAAACACCATCTGTACGGCAGACACAATAAATTTTTTTGGGGGGGGGAATTCCCAAAAAATTATTTTGGTAACAAAATTTATTATTTAATCATTTCAGTATATTGATTAACAGAAATCTACGAATCAATGAAACATACTACATATCAAACATCAGTCATCAGCTGATCTCTCTGGGTCAAGTGAATGACCTTGCCCTAGATACATCTCGAAAACTATACAATGTAAAATACATCACATGTTTATAATCCTTACCCCCACATACTGCATACAATAACCCAAATACACAAGATTATATAGTTATCATCGTCATAAATGTCTTAGATTAACATCATATAACTGACCCTAACACTTAAAATTGTTTGCTCTCATAAGGGAAATACATCACTAATCATCGAGTCATAGTTATAGCAACTGTTACTGAACAGGAACTGGGTCGTCAACCACCAACTCTCTGTATAGAGGAAGTGAAATTGATCGCCCACTGTTTACAGATGTCGCCCTCTCACTGATTTTTCAGTTACCCTCCTACTACATCGTTTTCTTAAATTCCCCCCTTATACCCAGTTACAATTAGGTAACCACCCGCCGGATAAACCGGATCGAGCGTTTACCTTATGCACAGATGCGTTATCTGTGCCCCTGGCTTGTAACGGCCAGCTCCTTTTCCACACACACTATTGTTTCCTGCTGGTGGACTGTGGCGCCCATTTGCATCCCCAAGAACTGAAGTTTCTATAGGGTATAGACGCTGCCTATACCGTTCTTGGTTCAGCGTTATATAAAATTCGGCATTACTGATGTCCGAGGACACAGTAATCCTACTATAATGATTCACACACCCTTAAAACGGCACTATCACCACCTTTGATTATAGCCACTGTTCCATAGTTATATAGTTTCCCCTGAATTACCCCCCCCCCCCGGTTAATTTCTATGTTCACCAATTTAGAATATACTTACATTTTAAATCCACGGTCAGGGTTCGGTGAAGCCGTGACCGCCCGAAATGTAGGGAAAACTACCAAAGACATAAGGTTCACACTGATACCGTTACTACAATTCTCGGATGGTAAACTCTTATATGTTTGGTTATATATTATCATTTACATTTAAGATTCCTTCACACTAACTTAATACATAGTACACCCATAATGAACATTGCGATTATTACATCAAAAATAAACAATTCACATTTAAGTTTGACAAAAATTTACACACCTTTCAGCTTTAATCCAGCTTTAAATTCTATTAACTCTTTATCTTGTTATATCTTGCTACCACATTTCCATTGTGAGTTACCATTAATCAGTTACATAACCTGTCCATCAAAACTTTCAAATTCATTACCAAATTCCTATCTTTTAATTGAATTTAATGTTTATTATAAACACTCATAATTATATCTTGGCAATTATTAAAACATAACAAAAATTATCATTTTATAATAGTATATACTTATATTTTATTTTTATTATTATATTAATTTCCTAATATACTGCCACCCATGGTCCGCTCCCAAAAGTATGTTCTATCGACATCGACAGGGAAACAGTCAGACACCACATTGCGAATTCACGTTCCCCTCTTCTACTACTGAATTACATTGCCTTACTTTCATTACCGTTATCTACATTAATTGCAATATAAAAATTTCCTCTCTTTTTCATTTATCCAAGCCCGCCGTCTGACCATCTCCAAGCCCATGTCCACAAAACACTTTTTAGGTTAGGATACTGAAAATTTTAATTTGTAAATCGTTATTTACAAATTATACCGGTAATATAATACTTGAAAAATGCCTCATTCTAATTTTATTTATTGCACTCGCTAGGACAATTATTGGTACGTGAGGTGGTGCACACTTTGTGTACCTTGAGTGCCAAATTTTTTTTTTCTTCTATCCCGTACCTTAGTGGTCCCCCTCCCCATTCAATAATATGGATAAAATTTCTAATTGTTACCAATTTTGTGGAGCCGGACCATCATCGCTTTCATCACCAGATGGAAGTTCCGCCAACCATGATCCACCTCCAAAGTGCCGAAACCCACAGTCAGGATTGGTAAGGTCGTGACCGTCCGAAAATGGGGGAGGATACCCTCTCTAAATATGCCATAAATGGATGTTTAAATTAAAATTTAAATAAAAAAATGTTTAACATCACTCAGCTAGATAATACTTTTTTAATTTGGTCACATTATATGTTCCTTTTATTTCTCTGGTTTGCAAATCTACTAAAACGTAAGCATTCTCCATTTTCACTTCGCTAACCTCATATGGACCATCATACAATAAGAAGAATTTTTTAATCTCTTTGTCTAATGCTGATGATTGATCGTGATTTTTTATCAATACTAAATGTCCTACCTCGTATTGTATGGGTGTTAAATCCGGTCATGTCTTCGTTTACGCTGTTCAGCTTTACTTAGCAGCCGCTCCTTTGCAATCAATAATTTCCTGCCATGTGGTATATCTGTCCGGTTTGGAAATTTTATCAGTTCCTCCAATATGCGTGATGGCCTTCTCTGAAACATCAACTCATATGGGCTGTAGCTAGTGGATTCATGTAAACTACTGTTAATATATCCTTCTATCTTGCACACAAACGTAGCCCACAATGAATGTTTTTTGTGGCAGAAAGTTCTAAACATTCGCCCTAACTCCCGCATGACACGCTGACTAGGATTTGATTGTGGATGATACACTGATGTATGTTTAACTAAAATGTTTTCCCAACCTAACGTTCCCCGCCAGGCTTGGTGGTAAACTGAGAACCATGATCTGACAATATTATTTTGGGTTTACCTACTTCAGTAATGTATTCATTTACTATTTTCCTAGCTAATACAGCGGAGGTAGCTTTTTTAATTGGGTGCAATTTTACAAATTTGGTAAAAACATCTAATACAACAAATAAATAATTTACCCCTCCTCGACCTTTGGGTACGGGGCCATATAAATCGATGGCAACTATTGCTAAAGGACTGTCTGGTATTACATGTTGCATTAAACCCTCCTGTTTACGATTATTTACTTTGGCTTTCTGACAAATTTCGCATGTTTTAATATTTTACGCACCGTTCTTTCCATGTTATTAAATTTACATGACTCTTTCAATATGTCACTGCATTTCTTGGGGCCTATATGACCATACCTTAAATGACAATCTCTGACTACTCAGGTATTATAACTTTAGGGATGCATACTTTCCAGTCATCTCCCTGTTCATTTGCACGGTGAAATAAATGTTTATTATACAAACTAAAATGCTTTTCCCACTCGTGAGGTATGTTGGGTATCTGATTTAAAGCTAACATTATCTTGCAAAGTTCGGCATCTTTTTCTTGTTCTGTTGCTAGGTCATTTACTAATTTTTTCATATCTACTCCCCCCACTTCTTGTATTACAAATATCTTATAAGTATTAGCTTCTGTACTATTATCAAAATCTGTTCTGGATAGGACGTCAGCTACTACGTTTTCTTTACCCCTACAATACTCGATGGTTAAGTCATATTCTTGTAATATTAGCATCCAGCGCACTAACCTACCATGCGTTAGATTACAGTTTTTAAAAAATGTTAAAGCTTGATGGTCTGATCTTATTATTACTTTATTTCCTAATAGGTATGTTCTGAACTTCCTACAGGCGAAAACTATTGATAACGCTTCCTTTTCCGTTGTCGTATAGTTCTCTTCACTAGTTAATAAAGACCTACTAGCAAAAGCTACTAAATTTATGGTTACCATTCCCGTCTAACTGAAACAATTCTACTCCCAAAGCGATATCTGATGCGTCTGTGTGTATATAAAATGGTTCCAGAAAATTAGGATGAGCTAAGATTACCGTTTTTAAAAATTTATTTTTTATTAGTTCAAATACAGTCTGCTCTTTTAAATTCCATTGCCATCGATTATCTTTATTCAACAAATGCCCCAATTGTACTGTTAAATAGGAATATTTGTCTATAAACTGCCTATAATAATTACACAAACCTAAGATACTCTGCAACTGTTTAACATTTTTGGTATTTTAATACTTCTGTATTATTTCTACTTTCTTAGGGTCTGTACTGATACCCTTGGCCGAAATTATATGGCCTAAAAAATTAACTTGTTCTTTCAAGAGTTCTGACTTTAAACTTAACTGTTATGCCATATTCATGCAGCCTACTTAGCACTCTTATCTAACCTTTCGCAATGTGTATCAATGTCTGGTGACGTAATAACTATATCGTCCACATAAACGGTTGTGAATTCTAAAATCTCCCTCCCTAATACGTAGTCTAAACATTTAATGAAAATTGAAACACTTACGTTTAGTCCGAAAGGTAACCTACGAAATTGATAGTTCCTGCCATTGTATAAAAAAGCCACATATTGACGGGATTCCTCCTCCAGCTCTATCTGCCAGTATCCGGCTGTTAAGTCCAATGTTGTTATGTACTTGGTTCCACTGAAACGTTGAAGAATTTCACTCACTGGTTCTGGTGATTCTCTGTCTGGAACAATTATTCTATTTACCTGTCTCGCGTCTAAACACAGTCTTATCGATAAATCTTTCTTTGTAACCACTACTAAAGGGTTGGAATATGGTGAGGTGGATTTTTCTATTATACCTTCTCTCAACATCTTATTTATTTCCTTTTGTACTAACCCCCTCTTAGAGTATGGTACCGGATAGGTTTTAGGTGCAAAAGGTGTTTTTTCTTTAACGATTAATTTACCCTTAAAATTTTTCACTAAACCTGGTTCGTCTAAAAAAACTCATTTATTTTTATTTATTATTTGTACTACTTTTCCCTATCTTGATAACTAAATTCCCCATCTTGATATAGGATTTTATTCATTTTTTCACCCCAACTATCTTCAGTTTCAAATAATTCATTATTATTTACCCTCAGGTTACAATAATTAATCATCAAGGGCCTACATTCGTTTATATCATTATCAGAAATTAAAATTCCCTTACTAATTATTTTAATGCTTTCATCTCTACTGTTTTCTTTCGTATGAACGGTATTTCAATCATATTATTATCATTATTTAATTTCATAGTCTGTGTGTAATAGTTTAACTCCACTTTGAAATTATTAAAAAAATCATTACCTATTATAGCTCCCATATTTAACCCTGGAATGACCAAAAAAGGCACATTTATTGTGTTTTTATTTACCTTTAATTGTAGCATTATTTGTTTAGTTACCTTTTTACTGCGAACACCCGTACCCCTATAACACTAATTCCCAATACTGGTAGTTGTGGAATTGTCTCTGTGGTTTGATTTTTTATTTTTTCAAAAATTTTATCATCTATAGCAGTCAGTTCACTCCCTGAATCTACTAGAACAGTGTATTTAGAATTAAACACTTCGGCTTCAAATTCTGCCATCCCAAAGGTATTGCTACTCTCCCCCTCTTCTTCATCGGATAAATCAATATGTATGTTGGTAATAAGTGACCCTATTGTCATGTGATTTCTAGACGGCTGGGGGCTTTCCTTTTCAACCGCCGTGATTAGTTTACCTGTACCGGAGGTGGTGGTTCACTGTAAACCCCCCTATGATCCCCTCTACTGTTTTGGTTGCTAGAAAGTGCTTCGACACCCCTAGTGTCGTTTGGATTACCAACATATCCCCCTCTACCATTGTGGTTATAATTTCCCGGCATTCCCCGATTACTGGTGAAGCCTCTCCCCCTATGACTCCCTCTAAACTCACTATGATCGAAACCTCTATTATAATTCTCCACTCTCCCTTGGGCACCACCCCTCGGACCCCGACATCTATAACATTGATTTCGCGAACTTTTGTAGTTATTAGCTCTACAACTAGGGTTTGGACATAACCATGCCCCCTCCCCCAATCTACTCATATTATTAACAAAATGGTCTGGTTGTCTTACTTCGGTATTTATTTGATTTGATTCATTAATTCTAAACTGATATTTATTATCTTCTTCCTCTTTCATACTCTGGTATGCTTCTAGTATTTTTTCTAATTCTGCAATATTAGTAAACTCCCGGGTTCTGATTGTGGACCGTATGTCGTTAAGTAAATGCTTACTAATGTATCTTATAAAAGATGAAAGAGGCATTGGTGGTTCTAAATATTTAACCTGACTGTATAGTCTCGTCACGTACGACGTAATACTCATGTGTTTAATATTAAAATTACCCCATCCCATTATGGTACTGCGTAAACCCTCTTGTTTTTCTTCCGACCAGTATTTATTTTTAAATGCTTGTTCAAACTCATTAAAATCTGCCCAGTTATCGTTATGAGCATCCGCCCATATTTTTGCATCCTCTTTAAAATATTTTAAAATTCTTACTAATTTAATTTCCCAACTTTCTTGATTATATTTATTGAAACTTTTTACTGAGTTTAAAAATTGTATGGGGTTCACCCCCCTACTTTCATTACTGAAATAACCTAATTCCACTTCCATGTTCACTCTCTCGCTCACATTAGTTAATTTTTGGTTAATTGCTACACTTAAATCTTCTCTGACTTTAATTATTTCTTTTTCGTGTTCTGTTTGTTTACTTTTCAAACTTGTTACATTAGTTTTAATTTCATCAAATTTCCCAAAGTTACTTCTGAATTCATTATTTATATTCTCTTGTATTTTATTTGATTTTTTAATTTGTTCACACTCATCAATTACACCTTGAACATTACTTCAATTTTGTCATTTTGTTTTTTAAATTTATCATTAAATTTATTTGTCAATGCGTCAAATTTTTTGTTCGTCTCTATTAGTTTCTCGTTTTGTTTATCGTTAATTGTTTTTATATCATTCTTCATCTCGGTTCGTATTTTGTCTACATTTATAGTCATCTCACTTTTCACTCCAGCAATAGTCTTATTCATACTTTCCAATCGGCTGTTCACATGTACGTCACTCATTTTTAGTTCGCTTCTTATGTTCGCAAACTCGTTATTCATTTCTATTAACCTTTCATCTTGTTTGTTAAGTTTAATATTTACAACATTTATTTCTGATTTGATTTCAGATTTGATTTCAATTTTAAACTCATTTAAACTTGTTTTTAAATTATCATTTAATTTATCATTTTAAATTATCGTTTAACTTCTCATTATCAGTTTTCATACCTGACATCATTTCCATCATCAACGCTAATTGGTTAAATATATTTACCCCGTTATCTCTAATACCTCCCGCTACTACAGTTTCATTTACATCTATTTCAACATTTTCACTAACAATTTCATTAGTTTGTTACCATATGATCTTGTGTAACATTTAAAATTGACTTCTACATTTTCACACCAATTTTCACTCTTGTTTTTCTCTGCCATTTTGACCAGGTTGTAAATTTATATTAAATTAAAAATTAATTTACAACGTCTACTGTTACGGGCGCCAACTGAAGTAGTACGAGCTGATTAGTAATTGAAATATTGAACTTCGTCCCTTTTTAGGGCGTCATTTGACGTGTGACAAATGAATTAGTAAGTAACATATTGAAATTTCATATTACCTACCTTTCGTAATTTACCAAGGTCTCGTCTGGTGTACTTAGCAGAGAGAAACAACAGGTGATGCAAAATAAACAAGTACATAGAATTCACACAACTCACTACTTTATTGTATTTTCATCTCTTCTCCTTCTCTACCTGTTAACATTCCACTTACACACCATTGAATATTGAGGTGACAACACCAGCTGATTAAAATAACAACTTATCTCTTATTTCTTACAATTAAAACATTTATGTATAATTATGAAAAGTGAGCCAGATTGCTCACTCTCTCCCTCTCATACAGTTTAAGTACCCATTTATTTTTTTTTTAGAGCTCTTTAAAATGAAATTATTGATATTATGAATTGGGTAGTCGGCTACTTAACTCACGGCGTCCCTCCGGCCACGTGCAGCCCTGCGTACATGTCCGAATGTTCAGTTAATTCACAACATTGTCAATTTTGCTTTCTTCACTACACTTACTTCATTTTGAGATACCGTGCCACTATTTATACCAGTCTGTCACTTCCTATACATTTTCTATACTTTCAAAAAATTAAACGAATTTGTTTGGGGCCCACGAGTCTTCTTGTATACCCGGCCGGATATAAAATTCTTAGACGACTGCCGCGGAGAGTACCAACAACCTCCCCTCTACATTTGGTTGCCCAACAGGAAACGCACTGCCTTCAGGTTATAAATTTTTTGTAATCCACGGTGTATAGCTTTTCTATGAGCCACGTGGTGTAGCGGGGCATTTTTGGGCATACCTGGGGTAATGACAGAATTTGTATTTTTTTTTGTTCATAAATAATAATTAACTTGTCGAGTGATAGGGACAGAAATTATAGATTTGGGTAAATTTGTTATGTGGAAGCGATCCCAACAACGGCAACACTGCTTGAGGCGTTGAAAACAAAGTTATTAGACAATATTCATATAAACAGTTTTAATAACCGGCAAACTGTACCAAAGTCAGTTCAAGGACAATGATGAACACGAAAAACGTAAACACGTTACACAACCAGACATCAGGCGATGCGTTGCGTCAGCAACTTATATAACGATGTGTGTCACCAGTTTTGTCAACAAGCCAAAAACAGTCCACTGGCGAACGAATACAAACTGTAGACCAATGAGAATTGGCGAACAACAGTCGCTTCACAAATTAGCGCAAGTAGTTCGCCCCAGTCAAAATTCTATGCTCGCGCGAGCAACAAGTGTGTAAAGTTTCGGAACATAAGTGCGGGCCCGCAGACAAACTAAAATGTGAATCTTTCTATACATTTCAGAGTGCAAACCGTATTTGGTTAAATATTCATCAAAAGTAACTAATTAAAACATATTAACAGTTCGGCAGTAACACGTAAAAAATGTGACAGTGAAAACAGAAAAACAACGCATACCATGTGGCGAAATTCAACACCATTAGGCCGACGCAGCATAATAAAGGAAAGTAGACATTTCAACATTATACTATATAATACGTTTTTTTTTCATAAATTAAATTGAGCTCTTAAAATCTGGGGTTGGATACAGGTGTGTGTGTGTGTGTGTGTGTGTGTATGAGTGAGTAAAATTAGATAAATTAAGAAGGCTGGTTTGTGTTGGTAGGTTAAGGTAATTCATGTTTAATTTTATAGAAGTTTGTTGTTTTCAATTTATATACTATGTTTCAATTACCATTCTATACTAAATAAATTTCATTAATCTGAATTAATAGTAGGGATGTCAGGAGGTAGTGTGTTAGCAGTAATAAAATGTCAATAAAAATCTATTAAGGGGAAACAAAGTAAAGTTTTCTTTTATTTCGAATAACCATGTTCTGTTCTCCTAGTTCGCTGAAACGAACCTTGGTAATGTTTTCCTTTACAGTTGGCAATAAAGATGGCGCCTGAAGAAATTATTAGGAAGTTTGAATCAACAGTGAACCCCTTAGGTATTTGTATTTTGTATTTATATATTTTGTGTAAAAAGTAGCTTCACAGTGGCTTCCGAACGTAGGGACGATTTATATAATATAATTATATAAATATAGGCCTACGGGGAGAACGGAATGATTGTTTGAAGTAGAAAAGAAAATTTTATGCATACGTAAATTAGACGTAAGAGGTTATGTTTAATATGGGTGAGTAGAATATTTTTCAATAAGTATATGTTATGTACAATAAGATTATATGAAGATATATATATAAAAATTTTTTTAAGAAAAATGGCAGACAATCATGAAACTGTCGGCGTCACTGACAGTGTAGATGAAAGCCAGATAAGCATAACTGAATCTCAAATCATGCATGAAGGTGTTCACTCAACACCAGTCATGAACAAAACGGCTGAAGATAATGAGATGATCAAGATGATGAAATTACTTTTTAATGAACAGAAAAACGATATGCAAGAGTTATTAAAAAATCAGAATAAAGAGTTGAAACATGAAATACAAGAAATGAATAAACATTTAGAAAGCACTAACGAAATAATAAGAAACAGTTTAAATAAGTTAGAACAGAAGTTCGAGAAATTAGGTGACAATGTTTTAAGTAAGACAAAATGTAAAAATGACGAAATAGTAGACAATTTTGAGGGTATAGTGGGGGTGAAGAATAATGTAGAAGCAAATGATGAAAATATAATAACAAATAGTACTGATGAAGTTTTAGAATGCGATAATGAAATGTTAATGAGTGTTTATGAAATAGAGAGAGAGTGGAAGAATAATGTAGTAATTAAATGGGGACAGAGGGCAAATTTTCCCCTTATTGTTTATAATGATGATGATGATTTAATGTTGTTTTTTCAGGGCAAGAGACCCTTATTGTTAAATGAAGTAATGTTGTATAATGTTGTACCCTCTGTCCGTAATAATTGTGAGAGTGTGATGTGGTGCTATGAAGAAAGAGAGTTATATGTTGAGAATGAAATAGAAATATATAAGTTAGAAAGAAAGTATGATGAATTGAGAAAATTACTAGAAGGGGTGACGATGAATCATGTGAAATACATACCTGTTGACAGAGAGACAGAGAATAGTTCTGATAATATCTTACCTGACTATAATGATTTACCTGACGTAGTAGTTGAGGAATACAAAACTGAGAAAATAATTTACCTGACGTTAACAAATAACACTGATATAGACTGGACAATCCTAACTTATGGTAACAAGATTTCTAGTGGTATAATGGATGAAATAGAATGGATGGATTATTATGATAGTAATGATAACAAATTGTATGTAGATAAAAATGATGAATGTTACAAATACACTAGATATATATATGACGATGGAGGATGAGCTAAAAGATCAGTGTTGGGACATTTTTAAATATTGTAAATTTTTGGTAATGACCTTGCTGATTTGGACATCTGAAGTGAGATACACTTGAACAGTTTTGACGTATATTTTGTAAATAATATTGAATTCATTTGTGTGTATTGTGAAATGTTAGAAAAGCAATGTGTATATGTTTTAGAAAATGTTGTGTAAATAATAATAATATTATTAATATTTTTGCATTATAATTAGATAATAAAATAATTATGAAGACAATAATTAATGATTTATAGAATGTTGATAATAATTGAAATATGTTATTTTAATAATCAAATGAATTAAATAAGTGGAGATGTTTAGATAGTGTGATTGAATATTATGTGTTTGAATTTTATAAGGTAATTAAATTGTTTGGTGAGATTTTGATTTAATAATAATTAATAAGTAAATAAATGTTAACTGGTCTATTTTGTGGAACATAATGATTAAAAATATGTGTTAATAATAAATTTAGAATTTTTGAAAATCTGATTGCAACACAGGATAAATAAATAATGATGATAAATAAAAACAGTTAATGAAAAATTTTAAGTAATAATGTTTATAAATTTTTATATAAATGATGTAAAAGAGAATTGTTTGTTTGATGTAGGCTAATAATCCAGGTTTAATGCTATTTGTGTATTATGTTACGTAATGTATTATAATAGTGTGTGTGGCTGGGAGGTTATCCAAGGGGATAACGTATTAAAAATTTGATATATTTTAATTAATAATGATGATTTGCTACTCAATAATTTTGTTTGAATTTAAAAAATAGATGCACTAAATACTTCTTATATTGTGTTATTATGTCTTATTGTGTTGATTGCATTAGTATGTTAGGAATAAGTATTATAAAAATATAATAATATGTTTTCAATGTGTTTATAGATTTTAAAATAAAATGAAAAAATAGTTGTAATAGGTAAAATTTTCAATAGGTTGTAAAAGATAGAAGTGGGTGATAGTAATTGTTTGAATAAAATGTTTGAATCAGTTCAAGTTGAATTTTGTGGGACATAGATTTGTCCAAATCGAAGTAAGAGTTAAAGTAATAGTGGAAATGAAAATAATGCAATGTTGTTTTGAGTTAATGTATGTTATAGAATTTTGAGAAGTATAAGTGGAGACACAGTAGAATGGAGAATTTATGTAGAGATTTGAGTGATATATTGTTGTTTATTTGTTGATGTTAATTTGTTGTAATTGTAGTGAGGTTATGAGATTGAGATTTTTTGGGGATGGCAATTTTGTAGTAGTGGTAGTGTAATGTGGGAGTCCGCAACATAAGGGTTGGGACGGGATTTGGTATAGTTTTAGTGGGAAGGGGCCGCCTTAGGTAAAAATCCAGGGGCCAGAGAACGGGAATTGAGTTTTTTTTGGGGGGGAAACACGTATCCTATGTACAAAGGGTTAGAGAGTATTTTTTTTTATATAAGAGTAGAAGGTGGCGATTGGAGTTAAAATAGTAAGTAGTTAGAGGTAGAGAAGGGTTAGTAAAATTTTGATAGAGGGGTGTCATACTAGTTAGAGATTTTGTAAGGGAACGTTAGAGTAATAAAAGGGGTAAGATTATGAGTAAATGCCAAGTTGATAAAGTGAATTATAATGAGTAATGTAGAATCACCCAGATTAATGAAAGAAAATGATAAATGAAAATGATGGGTAAAACGAAGATTGAAAAAAAAAAAAAAATAAATAAATAAATTTTTGTAATTTTGAGAAACGAATTAATAAGAGTAAATCAAGTTTAAAAGTAATTTTCTGATTTTATATGCCAACTTAATGTGTGTAACATTTTAAATACCAATTGTTTATTTTAATGTGAATTAGAAGTGTACTATGTTTTCTTATGTTATGTTGTGTTTGTTAGTGTAAGAGAATCTTATCATGTTGTAGTTAGGTATTCATATAGATGTTAGCGATAAATAAAGAACAAAACCAGTGCTTCTTAGCGCAAACCAGCACCGTTAGGGGGAAACAGATCAGTTGGGGATATGGTGTTGTATAAGGCCACTATTTGATGTTTTGATTTGTTGTTTCAGTGTTTGGTGGTGCTGTGGCGGCGGACCTGAGCTGGCCTGCGCGTCAGAGCAGGGGCGTGGAGTATCTGTCTGACTCTACGGTGTTGGGATCTCGAGAGAGAAGTCCAGTATTGTCATGCAGATGCGGTCACAGTCACCGGACCAAGGGTGAGTTATTTTTTTTTTTTGTAAACCGTACAGGGGGTTGTGGCGACATATCCTGGCTGATCCCTTTAGCAAGTATGAATGTGTCAATGAGATTTTTTATGCTTCGGCATAAAATATCTCATTGAGGGGGTATTGTAGCGGGGCATTTTTGGGCATACCTGGGGTAATAACAGAATTTGTATTTTTTCATAAATAATAATTAACTTGTCGAGTGATAGGGACAGAAATTACAGACTTGGGTAAATTTGTTATGTGGAAGCGATCCCAACAACGGCAACACTGCTTGAGGCGTTGAAAACAAAGTTATTAGACAATATTCATATAAACAGTTTTAATAACCGGCAAACTGTACCAAAGTCAGTTCAAGGACAATGACGAACACGAAAAACGTAAACACGTTACACAACCAGACATCAGGCGATGCGTTGCGTCAGCAACTTATATAACGATGTGTGTCACCAGTTTTGTCAACAAGCCAAAAACAGTCCACTGGCGAACGAATACAAACTGTAGACCAATGAGAATTGGCGAACAACAGTCGCTTCACAAATTAGCGCAAGTAGTTCGCCCAGTCAAAATTCTATGCTCGCAAGAGCAACAAGTGTGTAAAGTTTCGGAACATAAGTGCGGGCCCGCAGACAAACTAAAATGTGAATCTTTCTATACATTTCAGAGTGCAAACCGTATTTGGTTAAATATTCATCAAAAGTAACTAATTAAAACATATTAACAGTTCGGCAGTAACACGTAAAAAATGTGACAGTGAAAACAGTAAAACAACGCATACCATGTGGCGAAATTCAACACCATTAGGCCGACGCAGCATAATAAAGGAAAGTAGACATTTCAACATTATACTATATAATACGTTTTTTTTTTCATAAATTAAATTGAGCTCTTAAAATCTGGGGTTGGATACAGGTGTGTGTGTGTGTGTGTATGAGTGAGTAAAATTAGATAAATTAAGAAGGCTGGTTTGTGTTGGTAGGTTAAGGTAATTCATGTTTAATTTTATAGAAGTTTGTTGTTTTCAATTTATATACTATGTTTCAATTACCATTATATACTAAATAAATTTCATTAATCTGAATTGATAGTAGAGATGTCAGGAGGTAGTGTGTTAGCAGTAATAAAATGTCAATAAAAATCTATTAAGGGGAAACAAAGTAAAGTTTTCTTTTATTTCGAATAACCATGTTCTGTTCTCCTAGTTCGCTGAAACGAACCTTGGTAATGTTTTCCTTTACAGTTGGCAATAAAGATGGCGCCTGAAGAAATTATTAGGAAGTTTGAATCAACAGTGAACCCCTTAGGTATTTGTATTTTGTATTTATATATTTTGTGTAAAAAGTAGCTTCACAGTGGCTAAGGTTGTCAAATATTGACGGTATAGGAGGCGTTGGTAGGTGGAGGATTCACTTGACTTCCGTCATCTCGAAAGCACATGGCAAGGAAATCTTACGGCTTAGCCATTTTTTGTGGCGTCGGTTCTAATGTTTAGGCATATAAACTGTGCCCCGCGACGTCTGTGTGTCCAGCGAACGTGACGATCACTGAATTCACCAACGAGTCTGGCATTCTTCAACTACACTCTGTTCAAAAAGTTTATGTTACTGTTCTTTGTTCGAATACCACCGTAGTTCACATGGGACTGGCAACTAAAAGTTTCAATAAATTTAATAAAATAAAAATCTCCCTTTTTGCCCCATTACAGACTTTTCTTTTTTTCGCTGTTGCCCGTTCTTTTTATGTGCTGACAGAGTTCCTCCCTCTACACTGATGTCTGTCTGTTTTTCCAATTGGCTTATGTTTAAAGTTTTCAGCGCTTAGTTTGAAATCATCCATTTGTGAGACTCCGTTAGTTCCCGCTCAGTAGTGACGGTTTCGGTGCTTGGTGCATAGTTTGGGTAACTGACTTCTACCGCGCTTTTCCGTTACTTTAAAAAAATGACGCTTCGCTTTCTAAAATCAGCCGTTGGGGTGGGTGAATTCCATTGTTTGGCTAAGGGCATTAACACTACTTTCTAATGGTAATGTTAAGTTTTTTGCTGTATCGCGAACACAATGCATTTATAGTTTTATGGTCGGCACCGTTTCCGTTCAGTATTGTATCTTCTGTTTGCCGGGGTGTCGGCAAACAGACGCCTGCACCACTCCCTTATATTTATTACAAACTTTACTTAACTTCATATTTATCTTATCTATTTACATTATAACTTGATTGACAAAATTTGTATTAATTACACTTCGCCAATATATATATATATGTGTGTGTGTGTGTGTAACGTTACATTGTCCCCAAATTGATTTACCCATAAGTTTGTTTATACAATCTTTGGAAAATCAATTTCTACGCCTCTGAATGTGCTACCGTACTGTTTGTTTACATTTTCGGTCTGTGACCTACTTTCCACTCCGCCTGCAATCGGCACACACACCCTATTCACTTTCATGGGGTTGTCTATTTTGTTTCCCTTTGTCAGTCATCTACCCCACACACTCTCATTCAACCTTTCTTTAGAATTGTTTGTTCACAGTTATGTATGTCCAACATTCACTTACAACTCTACTACATTGTTATACTTACTACATTTCTCTAACTTACTATTCACATTCAACTATTGACAATTACATATGTTTATTTTATTATTATTTTTTTTTTTTTACTATGTATGGGCCCTCATAAAGTTTACAAAATTTGGCAGTTATCTTATTGCTCAAGTCTGATAGCGGGTTAGTTTTGACTAACACCTTGTCACCGATGTTGAACTTGATGAGTTGTACCTCTTCGTTGTGTTTCTTCGCTCTTTTCTCTCCCTTTTCTTTTATCCTGTGGTATATCTCACGCTGGTTCACTCCACCTTCGGGTTTCATTAATTCCTTGTCAATAAACCTTTCCCATACTCTTTTTGGTTTTTGGATCCACTGCGCCTGGTGCGGCGTCATCTCGATGGTATGGTGATACGTCCCATTGATGCACTCCTCCACCAGCCGAATGTATTTCGCCCATTTTGTGTGGTGCCCTCCAACAAGTATTCTAAACAAATTTCCTAGTTGTCGGTTCACTCTCTCCGATAGGTTAGTACATGGATTCCTTATGGCCATATATTTTGGTCTTATTCCCAGTTTCTCTAAATTCTTGGTCCATGATTTACTCGTGAACGGTGTCCCATTATCCGTAAGTATTAGGCTTTCTTACTTCGAAAATATACTGTTTTAATTTGTTGATTGTTATTGCTGTCGTTGCTTTCTTCATGGGGTACAATTTCACATATTTAGTGACGTTGTCAACAATAACAAGTAAATATTTAACTCCACTCGTTGATGTGGGAAGTGGCCCATAATAATCCATGCTCACCATTTCTCCTTTAGATTGGAATAACATTGGTTTTGTTTTGCCAGTACCCTTTTTATGATGATCTTTATTCTTCTGGCATTTCTCGCATGTCTTTATCATGTGTTTTGTGAATTTATACACCTTGTCTCCTGTGAAGTGTTCTTTAAATAACTGATATGTTCTTTTCATTCCGATGTGACCATAACTTGTGTGTATTTCTTCTATTAACCTCTCACTTACTTCTGTGGTGATTATTAGTTTCCAAGTTCTCTGTTCTCTACGATACAATTTATTGTTATGCCATGTATAAATGTCGTGTAGTTTACTGTTCGGGTCATTGTTCAGTTCATTTATAATTTTATTGAGTCTCTCGTCGTTTCGTTGGTGATGTCCTGATATCAGCATGTTTAGTAATTGTGTTTTTAAATAATTTGCTCAAAGTGATATTTATATTGTTAATTTCTAATTCTTCATTAGTGTCCATGGGTGCATGATCTTGTAAATCTTCCAGATACCTGCTGAGTACATCGGCTACTATATTTTCACTCCCTGTACAATATACGATGTCGAAGTCATATTCCTGAATGGCTAGGATCCAGCGTGTCATTCTTGAATTAGTCAACTGACATTTCTTCATGAAAGTTAGAGCTTTATTGTCTGTGATGATGGTCAGTGGTCGTCCCAATACATATGTCCTGAACTTCTTGAGACAATGCACCACGCTCAGTAGCTCCAATTCGGTTGTGAAATAGTTAAGTTCAGCTCCTCGGAATACTCGACTCGTAAATGTGATCACCCCTATTTCGTTGTCGTCATCAATTTGATACAATTGGCTGCCTAGCGCATACTTGCTGGTATCGGTCTGTAAATAAAATCTTTTGTTAGGGTCTGGATGACGAAGCATTACAGTGTCTACAAGTAAATTTTTCACTTCGCTGAACTGTCTGTCTAATTCTTCGGTCCATTGAAACTTACTCCCCATCTTCAGTAGTCATAGAAGTGGTTGCGTCGCCTCATCATAACGGCCTTGTAAACTTGTTATAAAAGTTTGTCAGCCCTAGGAAACCTTTCA
Source organism: Magicicada septendecula (assembly GCA_034769895.1). NCBI lineage: Eukaryota > Metazoa > Arthropoda > Insecta > Hemiptera > Cicadidae > Magicicada > Magicicada septendecula. Next base: position 12,952,658 of record CM068371.1, on the reverse strand, counting down.
GCTGTTTCAGGTTCCTCGAACGTGGAAACTTCATTATAGCTGCAACCTTTCCATGTGATGCGCTGATACCATTTGTAGATAATTTATATCCGAGATAGTCGATTTTTTCTCAGAAGAACTGTGATTTCTTGAGATTTACAGTGAGGTTGGCCATCTTTAAATTCTCCATTAATAACCTCAGTTGGATTAGGTGTTGTTCGACGCTGCTAGACACACACAAACAATCATCAACATAGATAATTGTAAATTTCTTTACTTCCTCCGTTAGTACTTTGTCCAACCCACGTGTCAGGCTTGCCAGGCTCGTTTTTAGGCCAAAAGGAGTAACCGTATATCTGTAGCATCGCCCTTTATACAAAAACACGGTGTAATCACGACATTCTGCTGTTAAGGGAACTTGCCAGAAACTCTTCGTTAAATCAATAGTGCTCATAACTTTAATATTATTACAACTTGCCAAAACTTCATTAATTGGCACGGCCCCTTCATAATCGGGTATGGTGACTGAGTTAATCTTACGTGCATCTAAACATAACCTCACAGTCTGGTCCTTTTTTATAACAGTTACTATCAGGTTGATGTACGGGCTGGCAGCTCGCTCGATGACTTGATATTCCTCCATTGTCCTAATTTCTTGATCCACCACATCCTGATACTTGAGTGGGATCGGCCATCCCCTTAAGCAGTACGGTGTGGTGTCTGTTACGATGAACTTATGCTGATATCCCTTAATCCGTCTTGGTCTTTCTTTAAATATACAGCGATACTTTATTAAAATGTCCTCTAACTTTTGCTTGGTTTGTGTCGTTATCCCGTTGACTTCAGTCAGTTTTTCTTCGATTAGTTTCAGCGTTTTTTGCTCGTCTTCATTGATCTCAATTGTTAATATTTCTGCATCCACAGGTATTCTTTTCTGACTGGTGTTGTTATTGAATGTTATGCGGTTTTGTGGTAGGTAGTAACACACTCGCCTTCATTCAGAATTTCAATGCCCAATATACAATCCCGTATTAGTTCCGGTACTATGATGAAAATACCGTCAATTGTACACTGGCCTATTTTCACTTCTACCATGGCTTGTTTCGTTATTTGCTTAGATTTTTTACCAATAGCCCCTTTAATTACTGTGTTAGGCATTTTCAACAAATTTATATTTCCCATTTTATTTTTATTATTATTAAACCATTCTTCCAACATAGCGTTAATTTGACTTCCAGTGTCAACTAGTGTGATTACTGGAATTCCGTTTAAATAAATTTCTAATTCTGGACACTTACACTTTTGGTTAAATTGAATTTCGTCTTCATCTCCAAGTAATTCTTCCCTTATGTCTATAAAAGTTGTATTAATATTTCTATATGTACATTCTACATCTAACTTATGCCTACTGTAACCTTTTTTAAATTTTTTTTTTTTTTTTTTTTTTTTTAAGTGGCCACCAGATATTTAAAACTAGGCAGAAGGCCTAGAGAAGCAAAAATGTGCTGGGTTCAGTGAGACGGGACTTGCAATTAAACTTGGCTGTTAAACAACAATAACAATCTTTATTTTAAATTCTAAGTTGTCGTGCAAATTAGTTACAAATTCAATATTATTCAACAATTCACTATTAATATAAAATATACAACTCTTAAACCTTATTTCAAGTTCAACCTCAATACAAATATAAAATTTTAATTTCAAAGTACCATTTAATGTAAAATTACAACTTTTAACTTTTAGTTCAATGTTAATGCAAAATATAAGGTTTAGATTTTCGATAATCTAATTGCAATACCAAGTGTAACTTTAAACTTGAGTTCAATTTTAATACAATTACAAATTTTAGATTTTCCAGCATTCAATTTCAATATAAAATAAAACCCTCGAATTTTAGTTGAATGCGACTACAAGTGTGAGGTTTAGATTCTACATAGTTCAATTCTAGATTCTGTAAAATATCACCTGTAAATTCATACAATGTTAAAACTCCGATATAAGGTTTAGATTTTCATTACTTGATTTCAAACTTAAATGCAAACTTCAGAATTCTTAATTCCTCATCATTCTAAAATCTTCTTGATATCTGCACATAGGTATAATCTCATAGTGATTTGAATATTCTCAACATCATTTACATAATACTATAATGATCCGAATTCCTTAAACCTATCATATAATTTATATAAATAGCCCTTTACACATACTCAATATTACAACACATACTTTCACATAAATACAGATATAAATATACATACAGATATACATAAATACACATCACAGACACAGCATGATATCATACATCATGTTAACTCAGGAAGTCAGCCTGAATATCCCCCACGTACCCATGCGTGAAAGGAGAGACATATGGACGGATCATCCGGACCCCCTTAACTCAGTAATCAGTGAAAAGAAATTAAGAAAATACGACTGAATAAACTTCAGGATAAGAAATTACAAAAAAAAAGAAATTCTGGAATAGTCCCCACTTAGTAGGATACCGTTACAAAGTTAACAAGACTGAAATGAATTATAAGATAGTACTGTAACATTTGTTACCTCCCTTTGTACCCTTGTAACAACAGGTACAACATTTTAAAGAAGTTCACAGTGGAACTGAGTACCAGCAAACTTAATAAAAAAAGCTAAAGTTATAACCCTAGAAACTTAGAGTGAGGTGATAAGTAAAAAAAAACTCATAAATGTATATGACAATCTAAAACATCCGGAAGTGAAAATGGCAGTAAAAAAAAACTAAGTCGCGGCACCGGCTGAATAATTAATAAACTGCTAAATTCCTTTAATTGAACCGTGCAAATATATATATCTGCATATATATAAATGTATAGACATTTGCAGCAACCTGAATTGATCTGGCCGAAGACACGCATCCGACCTGATCTGACACCACACAACACGTCCGGTACCTGAATGAAACTGCCCCCCCCCCAGGTGCCTAAATCAGCCAAAAAACAATATAATCCCTTAACGCTACCAAAGGTCTATTAGAGCAAACGCTTATTAATAAATAATAAAAAAAAATAACCAACCCACCTACCTGACAAGATATCAGCTTGTATACATTTACTACTTCAATTTTTTAAACTTAAATAGAGATATATATATTTGAAAAAAAAACTGCCAGCCCGGACACGAGCTCCTCGGCCAAATCTACAATTACATGAGACGTATTACATACTGAATTGTTTGTAAAATAAAATTTATCACCCTGTCCCAAATTGTCTAGATAGATGCGAGCACTTGTTAACTATCGTAGGACTTGTTAACTTGCGACATTTTCACACACTGGAGATTTGTTGAAGTGGCCTTAAGAAAATAAAAGTTTAAATATCACCTTTCAATTGTCCGGAGTATGTCTCGTGGGCATCGCTGACAGGATATGTTGACGCTCCTCCAGCGGCAGCCAACATTGACTCTGGTCGTTTGTTGCATCATGCCAGTTGGACGGCAGTGCGCTGGAACGGGTTGAGCCCCCGGCTGGACGAAAATCCTAAACAATTATAAGAAAATTACCATCATCATTCATCGTTCTCAACATCCACGTACCACAGCCTAAAACTCACTCAACATATCATCGCCGGTAGTAACCCCTTTTGCATAATTCTTTTGAAATCTTAAAGCACACTCGGCCACAAAACTTTAATATTATATGAATAACTCCCATTAACGAATATAATGTATTGTGTTAATGATGACTGTACAAGAACTGACAAACTCAGACAGGTACACGTGTTAGGCACCGCGTGCTCGTTCCCAATAATGTAATTAAGTTTTGTCTTTATACAATTACAATTATCTTTCTTTTACGTCCCAATAGTTATAGTTAATAATAATAATAATAATAATAGAAATTATTGTGCTGTACAAGAGCAACAAAGATAAAACAATCAAACATTCGCTTATGAACATAGCCATTCACACACCATGCGGCAACATATAATTTCAACATTACGTTTTCAAACTTTTACAAAATAATTGACAATATCTCTAAAGGAACTTACCGGGAATCTCTGTAGCCTTTACTTAAACATAGTAAAAATTAAGCAGATACAGAAACTTGAAACTGAAGGCAGCCGGGAAGAGCGTCAGATCTGAACACAACAGCTGGCTAAAACTGAATGCCCCAGCATTGAAACCACATGTCGGAAAACCGTAATTCCTCGCTGCGCCATGAGGCAGCGACAGTGTGCAGCGTAAACCCTTACACGCAATCACCATACGTACGCGTACGCGTAGTTACTTAAACAAATTAATTCGGCAGTTAGGGCTGCTTTTTATTCTATTCACGCTTATAGGCGGCCGGGTTTTTACCAAAACACGGCACACTACTAATTGAGTCACTCGGTTTTTTGAACTCGTTATTTTTGAATCAGTCGCATGTGCTTGACCTTGCGTTCTGCTGGTACTTGCAATTGCCTGGACTTGGGGTTCAATTTTTGTCTGTGCATTACCGGCTTACCGTCCCATCGGGTTGGTTCATTGTTCTGACGGCCTTGAGTTTGTGCTGGGGTGTTATTGCTGTATTCTGCCGGTCGTTCAAACCTTCTACCCTGCCACGTGCGGTTTCCTTTGTCGTTCGTTTCATGTTTGGATCTCTGTGCGTCATTCTGGTTGAATGCCCTGTCTCTGTTGTCGTATTTGGGTGTGTCATTATGGTTAAACACCCGGTCCCTAGTATCATTACGAAAGGCTGTAAACTCCATCAATAAATATTGAAAATCTGTAATATTACTTACACCTCTCGTAAGCGTTGCTACTGTTATGTCGTGGCTATAATGTCGTGCGATTTTCCGGATCAAGTGGTTATCTGAAATCGGCGGAATTAATTGATGGTAAAATAACATTTTTCCATATACTGAATCATGCTTAGCCCACTATCTGTCCTATATTTGCCGTATTCTAGCCGGTCACGTACCACCTCCTGAACTAACTGATTCCAATATTTGGATATGAATACATCCTGGAACTGCTGAAATGTTGTGATCTCGTTCTTTACCAACTTCCACCATATAGTCGCTTCCCCTTCAAGGTGCCTCGTGACCCATTTAATACCTTCACCTGGATAATATTCCGTACGAATTTCTTCTACTTCCTTTAGAAACTCCATAGGGTATTCCCCTACTCCATCAAACATCACATTCTTTAGGTGTTCTGCCGCTATCCAACTTGTCGGTATCACTCCAACTTGAGCCAGGCATGCTCGCACGTCGTCCTTTATCTTCGTTAACTTGCCGTCTACCTCTGTGAACTTGTTATCATATCTTTCCGTTAATTTCTTCATCTGCTCACTTGTTTCTCTGACTCCTGTCAACTCACGGTTAATGTCTTCTTTACATAGGTTTATTTGTTCTTCATTCTTTCGACGGTTAGTGCCTATTTTCTTATTGATAGCCTTAATTTCTTGTGTGACCGCGGAATGGTTCTGCTTAATAACTTGATCACCCCCTTTCCAAATGCTCCTTTACCTGATTTTGGAATGTTTCCATTTCCTCTTGTACCACTTCTCTCGCTTCGGCTCGCATTTTATTAGTTAACTCTTTGTTTTCCTATCTCATCTCTTCAATTTGTTGCTCTATCTGACTCGTATGCTCATCTAACTGTTGTTTAATGTTTTGTTCTAATAGGGTGTTGTTCTCTTTAATGTCTCTCTTTAACTGTATATTGTCTTCTTTAATGTCTCTCTTTAACTGTATACCGTCTTCTTTAAGTTGTTTCATATTTTTCGCCATTTGTTTGGATAATTGCTGTAGCATTGCTGCTATATCAATTGTGTTTGTGGTGATGGGACATCAGTACTTACGTCTTCTTCATCTGGTCCCCTCGCCTCTGAAGAAACCGGCGGGTTCCTATTATTTGTTAACTCTTCAAATATACCCGTCTCCCCCATCTGATTGTTTACTTCAAACTCTACTTCGTTACTATTATTCTCACTTCTACCGCTAGCCATTTTTAATTGATTGTTAATTGGTTGAGTTATTTGGTTATTTTTGTTTAATATCTTACTTCTACTCCTTGTTACCATTAATTACTAAATCTACTTACATGTACATTTCTTATTTCTTAGTGTCTGCTCATTTCATTCTACCAGGCTTAACACTTTTAAACTTTTGTAGTTTAGTTTAAGCTCCCTAGTTGGGCGACAATATTATAGTCTTCAAAGAGCTCCACGTGTTCGGGCGTCAATATTAAAGCCTTCTATTGCACCACATTGTTGGCGACAATATTATAATTTACTTCTTGTGGTTTTATTAAATTCTTGGGTGCCAGAGATGGACTCAATCTCAGGGGGTTATATAAATAATAACTCAGATCGTTCAGACTTAAAAGAACTTATATTGACTGAATAATATTACATACATTTAATATTTATTAAAACATCCATCAATATTTTTTATGAATTATTCTTCATTACTTACATACATTTAATATTTATAATTGATAAAAAACATCCTTCAATATTTCTTGTGAATTATTCTTCATTACTTACATACATTTAATATTTATCATTGATTAAAACATCCTTCACTATATGGAGTAGTGCCTTTGGTTATTCTACTACTTCGTATAAGTTATCCATTGGTACATGCCCACAATATTGTACCTCTTAATTTACACATGTATCGTTATATCATCAACTCCTTTATTACTATATAATTGTATATTTACTTAACTTACTAAATCAAACAAATGAATTATCTCATTCAACTCACATTCTAGCATTTGATTTATCGTCATCATTAATAATTCATATTTTGAACTTGTAATATTAATATTTCTATCTCTATTAAATTTATCTCTACTACTACTCACACCAGTACCTCTCATATTACATATAAATGCATTGTTATAATTTTTATTTAACTCTGAACGATTTGTGGGTTGTTTTAGAATGAAATGAGCATTTGAGTCTGTTAAACCATTGTATCTGTTTACATTGCCACGGCTAGCAAAATGGAAGAGTGTAGTGTACAGATGAAAAGCGGAGTCTTAACTAAACTATCGCAGCAGCTGGCCGAAGCGAGCTGGACTGCAACGAATGACGTAAGTGCGTGGGCTGATTGCGGGCGAGCAAGTAAACAGATACAATGGTTTAACATATTGCCCACCCAAAATTGGGCGATTTTGACATAGGTTACAGTAAAAAACAAGGTTGCTTGAAAACTTACAAGTATACATTAATAAGTTGCAAACCTGAAAAATGTGACAATACATGGTACATGAATATTGGCGCACCGAAAGATGGCCCATGAGATAGCATAAATACAAATACAATATAAACAAATGTAAATACATTATTAATCACCGCTCATTGAATAATATATAACAATAAAATGCAAATGCTTGAATGTGTGATGACACGTAATAAGAATAATAACAACAATACATGGCAATAAAAGACATCGTAAGTAGTATTGCACAGAAATTAGTGAAAATCCAACAAATTGGCAATAACAGCATGACACTTAGGGCATAATAAGCAATATTACATAATAATACAAGGGCAACATATACAAAAAATTCATTATAATAATAACACAATGGAAATATACCCAAAAAATTCATTATAGGGCATAATAAGCAATATTACATAATAATACAAGGGCAACATATACAAAAATTTCATTATAATAATAACACAATGGAAATACAGTGGAACTTGGTTATTACGGCCTCGGCTGTTACGTCAACTCAGGTGTAGCGTTATTTTGTCATAAGTCCGGTCAAACTGATATCTTTAACATTATAAAAATTCCCGGTTTTAACGTCACTAAATATTGTACTACTCTGTTATAGCGTCAACAATTTCTCAGATATTTTACTCTAAATTTCATATAAACATACATGTGCGCGCGCGCTACGCCCATGGCTACAGACATACATTGTATGTAAGCGATAAGCACTGTAACAGGACCGCCGGCGCCAGCGCCAGATGGAGAAAAAATTAAAAAAATTAGGAAATGCGAACATGGTGATGTGGATGCAGCATTATTGAAATGGTTCAAACAGTGTCGATGTTCAGATATTCCTGTGAGTGGACCAATTCTGAAAGAGAAAGCTACAGAATTCGGAAAATTGTTTGGTATTGATTTTACGTGCTCCAACGGATGGCTAGATCGATTTAAGGCCCGACACTCGATTTCCTTTGCAAAAATTTGTGGTGAGGCAAAATGCGTAGATCTGAACGTTACAGGCGATTGGGTGCGTAACACTTGACCACAAATTAGACGATCATATAAAGATGAAGACATCTTTAATGGAGATGAAGCCGGAATTTTTTATAAATTAACTCCAGATAAGACTTTCAAATTTAAAAATGAAAAGTGCGTTGGTGGGAAGCTCTCTAAACAAAGAGTTGCAGTTTTTGTTTGTGCGAACATGACGGGAACCGAAAAAAGGAAACTTTTAGTTATCGGGAAAAGTTTGCATCCTAGATGTTTTAAAAACATCAAAAAACTTCCTGTAAGTTACACTGCCAACAAAAAAGCGTGGATGACTTCTAGTATTTTTGAAGATGAACTAAGAAAGTTGGATAAAGAACTGTCATCGAAAAACAGAAAAATTCTACTTCTAGTTGACAACTGTGCAGCCCATCCAAAGTTAAATTTGACAAACATTAATCTGGTCTTCTTACCGGCCAACTGTACGAGTGTCCTGCAACCTATGGACCAAGGCGTCATTAGAAGCCTAAAGTGTCACTACCACAAGCAACTTTAAAAAAAAAATTATTTTCTGTATGGACACGGCGCAACCTGCCACAATTTCACTCTTAGATACAATACAATTCCTAGACGACTCTTGGAAGAGTGTAACACAGAAGACGATAGCAAAATGCTTTAGTAAAGCACAACTCATACATGAAAATTTACCCGATGATGACGAAGACGACGACTTGCCGCTCTCGGAGTGGATTAAGAAATTCAACGTAAATGAATTTGGAAATGAACTTGATTCCTATGCATCAGTGGATGACCAAGTAGAAACATTCCAAGTGTTGAGTGACGCAGAAATTATCGCGGAAGTAAAAAACATAGAAGCAGAAGATAGTGTTGAAGAAGATGCTGAGCAAGAGGAGGATGCCAACATCGTTTGTCCGACAGTATAGGAAGCAATGAGAGCCGCCGAAACTCTTTCACGATTTTACTGCTTTAGAGAGACGTCTGACGACATGTTCAATGCAGCGCAGCATCTCCACAGCACAACAGAAAGAATTTATTTTTCAGAAAGTAGCGTTCAAAAGAAAATTACGGATTACTTTCGACAGTAAGCCTAAATGTAAGTTACATGTACTTTCTTTTTGATCTTTTAAAATAGTCTTCATGCTGTTTGTATAAATGAAATGCAGTTTGTAAACTTTAGAATAAATATCACGAATAATGTTAATAATGCAAAGATCTTTTTTTTTATTTCTTTCCTTACTAGTGACTAAAAAGGGTCTTTTATAACGACTTTTATAACGTCACTCGGACATAACGTCATTATTTTTTTTGGTCCCTTCAATGACGTTATAACCAAGTTCCACTGTATACCCAAAAAATTCATTATAATAATAACACAATAGAAATATACCCAAAAAATTCATTATAATAATAACACTGCACCAAACAGTACACAGTAACTGACATCACACTGAGGAAAAAACGTTTATAATGTTTACTAATGCACAGATACATAGCGCACATTAATTGGTATAAATATATACAAATGTATAAATAAGTACATTAACATTGTACTTATTAGCAAGTAGAGCATGTGGTCGTCCGGAAATGTCCCGGGCATGAAGCACCGAAATCTCAATTAGTCTGATGCCACCGGAAGTGGACACAGCTTGTGAATAGGTTACGCAGGATGCCGTGTGCAGTACGGACATCCGCAACGCGTACTAACGAATCCTGCACTACATAAATCTGGGTGACAATACCACGTTTCCACTGCAAAGGTGGTGTATTGTCTTCTAAGATGAGGACAAGTTGTCCTGGAGACAAATTTTTAGAATGCTTTCTCCATTTATTTCTTTGTTGCAGCTGATGCAGATAGTCTCTAGACCAACTCTTCCATATAGAGTGGGTAAATCTCTGCAGAAGCTGCCATCTCCCCAAGCGACCCATTTTTACATCTGAATAGTCGGGTTCCGGGAGCGCGGTAAGTGGAGAACCAACCAAAAAATGTGCTGGAGTCAAAGGCTCGGGATCCCCAGCATCATTTGACACAGTGAACAAGGGACGCGAATTCAAACAAGCTTCAACTTGAGTCAAAACAGTGTAAAACTCTTCAAAGTTGAGAAGCGTACTGCCGATAACGCGCCGTAAATGAAAACGCTTTTGACTCCGCTCTCCCATAGACCGCCGAAGTGAGGCGCTGACGGAGGTATGAAAGACCACTTAATTCGACGTGAACTGGCGAAGTCCTGAGTGGATTTTTGAAATTTGTCCTGCTGAAAGAGTTTGTACAGATCATGTAATATAGTGCCAGCACGACGGAAATTTGTACCGTTATCGGAAAATATTTGTGCAGGGATGCCCCTGCGTGATATGAAGCATATTCAAGGCAGCCAAAAAGGCATCTGCAGACAAATCTGAAACCAGTTCAAGGTGAATTGCCTTAGTGGATATGCAAGTGAAGAGTGAAATATAAGCCTTTATAAATGATTTGGACCGCTGCCTGCCCTGACGTAGAAACATGGGACCGGCATAGTCGACGGCGCATTGTGAAAATGGCGTAGAAGGAGTGACTCTGGGAGAAGGTAATTGTCCTAAAAGTTGGCTTGAACCAGTTGCGCGAAATCGATAACAAGTGATACATTTGTGAATCACTGAGCGTATGTAAGATTTGTCATTGATAATCCAATATCTTTGGCGTAGGGAACACTGCGTTAGTTGTACTCCGGCATGGAGTAGTCGAATATGCTCATTTTCAATAATTAGTCTAGTAAGGTGAGCCTGAGGGTGGAGTTTGATCTGGTGCTTACTATTATAGTTTAACTGAGACTGTTGAAGGCGCCCGCCTACACGTAGTATACCCGCGTTGTCTATAAATGGATTAAGCGAAAAAGTTTTACTATTATTAGGTACAGGGTGTTGTGCCTGGAGTTCTTTAATTTCGATGTTGAAATGCGAAAACTGGGCTTGGCGTATACAAACCAAAAGCGCGCTGTGTAGCTCTTGCGACGTTAAAAATGAAGTGTTTCTATTAGAGGCGGGAGACTTAGCGTTCCGAATGAAACGCAGGCAATAAGCAAACACACGGACAAGTCTAGAAAGAGAAGAGTAATCTTCAACATAGTTAGAAGAGGATGAAGCAGTAACTAGAGCGAGAAGAACTTGTTTATGTTTTTCCTTGTCCAAATCCGGATGAGTGCAGGAAGAACTGGAATCAAAAGGACTGGTGGGCCACGCTGAAGACTCCTTTAACAACCAGTAGGGACCATGCCACCATTGCGGGTGGCGGTGTAACAAACGGGGTAAACAGCCGCGGGATAGAATGTCCGCGGGATTGTCATGCGAGGCGACATGATACCAAGTACCCTTTGCAGTGAGCTGCTGTATCTCCGAGACGCGGTTGGCTACAAATACCTTCCACCTAGAGGACTGTTGGTGAATCCAGTGAAGGGCGATCGTAGAGTCAGAATAAAAATACAACTCGCTGAAATTGTAGGTAACAGCGTTGACAACCTTATAAACCAACTGGGCCAATAATAGACAGGCGCAAAGTTCAAGACGAGGTAAAGATATCTGCTTTAAAGGGGCGACTCTAGATTTGGAACACAATAGGTGAGATGATATACTGTTGTCGGAATATACTGTACGCACAAATACAGTATGCGTAACCCTTTACAGACGCATCGGCAAACCCGTGTAATTGAAAGGAAATGATTGGAAAATTACATGAATCCCTTATAGCTCTCGGGATCCTAAAATGAGTGTCTGAAATTAATTGACCGTAAAGCTCGGCCCATTGAATTGATAATGAGTCAGAGAGCGGGTCGTCCCAATTTGTACCCGATGACCATAGCGTTTGCATAAAGTGCTTGCACCAAATAGGTCCAATCAGCCCTAATGGGTCGTAGATTCCAGCGATGACCGATAATACCTTCTTTTATTGAACACATCAATTTTCATATCTCTTTGGATATTGTATATGAAGCTGTCAGCATGAACGTCCCACTGAATACCTAAAGTGCGGACGGTTTGGTCCTTGTTGAAGTCCAGGGACGAGTTAGTATGTGAGGATGTTATATTCCGGTCATTAGAAGACCATTTATGCAGAGTGAAGCCGTAGCGGCTTAACAACTCAGAAATGTCAGAGTTTAATTGGGTTAGGACGTGTGAGCTATTAGATCCGGTAATGAGATTGTCGACGTAAAAATCGTTTGCAATGACCGAGCAGGCCAGGGGGTGCTGAGTACTATTTTCCTGAGAGATTTGTTTTAAACATCTAATGGCCAAAAATGATGCGCTGGCAGTCCCATATGTGACTTCTCAGAGCATAGTGTTTGAGTTCCTTGTGGGGAGCGTCACGCCAAACAATTCTTTGTAAGTTAGAATCACTCGGGGATACCAAAATTTGGTGATACATTTTCTCGATGTCGGCAATGAGAGCGTAACGATGCGTTCTAAATCTGGCCATAATGTTGAAAAGATCCTGCTGGACCGTAGGGCCAACCATAAGGGTGTCGTTTAACGACAAATCGTTTGACGTTTTGGCAGAACCGTCAAAAACAACGCGAAGTTTGGTGGTTGTGCTAGTAGCCTTAACGACAGCATGGTGAGGTAAATAAAAAATATTTGACTTGTTAATTGATAAATCATATGAATCGAGTGGAGACATATGACCCAGGCTTAAATATTCCTGCATAAAACTAGTATACTCTTTGTGCAAAGACTGGTTTTGCCTAAATTTGAGTTCGAGGGTTTGAAATCTGTGAACTGCTCCGGGGAGAGAATCACCGAGGCACTCGGTCCTACGGGGTAGCGACACAACAAACCTACCGCTAGCGTTACGATAGGTGTTTGTAAGGAAATGATTTTCACACTCCGTGTCCTTAGCTGAGGGAGTACGGCACGAAACATCCTCCAACTGCCAGAAGTTCTTCTATTGTGACGAGATAGCATTGTTGTCGTACGAGCCATGAACGAAGAGACCGGTTTAGTCATGTCTACGTTGAAGGGTAAATTCCCGGCGAGTATAAACCCTAGTTTTGTTTCCTGTATTATTGGAAAGTGCGGACTGCGAACAAATTTAGTCGGCTCAATCAACTGCAAAAAATACTGTGCCCCGAGTAATATGTCAATTTGTGACGAATGATTAAGCTGCGGGTCAGCTAAAAATATGCCTTTTGGAATTTTCAATGATGCCATGTTAAAGGATTCTGTTGGGAGGTTATTTGTAATTCTGGGAAGAACAGCGCAGTGGACAATTCAAAGTGAAAACCCTATAGCGTGAGTTTAGGCGCCCCCTTGTGCTGAAATTGGCTTGACATAGGGAGTTATTTATGCCCGTTGAGACTACTCAATAATTTGAATTAATATTTATAATATCTCACCTTCAGGTTCTTGTCCAAGGTCGTACAGACGAAAATCACTGCAGACAAGGTTATCTGGGTTCAAGTGTGAAATGATTATGATAACGCATTTTATACTGTCTAAATTACATGCTTATTTTTATTTATCGAAACTCACACCCTTCTTTTTTGTTCTACAAATGACAGTACAACTGTTGTTTGTATTAAACCAGGAAATTATTTCTTATCTCTGTTAAATTTTGTTTTAAACTACTATTATGATTGACATTACTAAGTACATATAAGAATATTGAAAACGAACCAGTATATAACCTCTATATTACCACACACACACTCTTTCTTTTACGTTAATCTTTAAATAAATTCCACTCCCTTAGAGATCTCTGTTTCTTAATAAAGTGTTTATAAAAGTAAATTTTGTAATATAGTAATTTAAGTTCTAAAAAATGGTACTCATCCTAGTAGTGGTTTCACTCCAATGGACACCCATATTGTTCACATGTAATAACAGTGACACAGGTTCACTAGTTGACCGATTTTTAAGTTCTCTCGCACTCACGCCACTGTTGGTACTGAGTTTACTGTTTTTGTTTAATGGTTCTCACTGATCTACTGGTTCCACGTTATAGAAATATGATAAAGTCGGCCGACGTAATTTTGCTCGCACTCAGATGTTGTTGTAGTCTGGCCGCGCGGCCATGAGGTGCAATGGAACTGAACTCAGTACTGCTAAGGCGGTGACACACATTTTTTCGTCTGATCACGTGATCAACAGTCTGTGCTTCCATTGGTGCTGTTTAAAAGAGCGCTATAACACTGGCATAAGGTTTAGCAACATTTTGCCGCCTGGTGCAATATGACGTTACATTTTCTCCGTGATTCACGGCTGACGCAAAAATGTATGTTGTTTCATCATCTGGCTGGACTGTTTGAGTGCGGAGACAAAACACAGACGTTTTGTTTTGTAATAAACACTGGATACGTGGTTGACTAAATCGAGGTTCCAAAAAGGTGAACAATGACTGCATGGGGACTATGATTTTTAAAATGTTACCTTGGCCCTACAATTTCGTACGGTTACAATACCTCCCCCCTCCTATGAGAGATTGGATGCCGAAGCATACAAACTCATTGCCTAAAGCCTAAGAGGATCAGTGAGGATATGGCGCCGCAACCCCCCTGAACTCTCTACTCAAATCATGGGTACTTATTACCCCCCTGGTCTGGTGACTGCGGCAGCACCCATCCGATCTTACTGGACTTCTCTACTCGAGATCCCAACACCATAAGCTCGGACCGATACCCGCCACAGTATCACCCGACTCTAAAACATTCAATTAAAATTTAACAAAAAGGCCTTCCATTATACCATATCCACAACTGATTTGTATCCTCTTAGTAATACTGGTTCATTAACAAAATACTGGTTCATTTTTTTTTTTTTTTTATAATATAATATGTATTTGACTGCATTGTAATATGGCTTCTAAATTGTCCAACAGTTACCTGAGTCAATTAAAATTTAACTATCAGGCCCATCGGCTCATCTTCAACAAGTTGTATGGTTCAACAATATAACAACCCTAGAAGATACAGTGTTAACAGAACAGTATAAGTTTACAGAAGTACATATGCATTCCAGACAAATTAAATAATGTTCCCAGTACAATATTGCCCAGCCAAAATAACACATTAATTATACCAAATTGCATTAACTCACAACAATTATAACTAAAATACAAGTTATATCCTTAACTATTATATTTATGTAGAATAATTTTTTTTTTTTTTTTTTTTTTTTTTTTTTACCCCCCCAATAGTCCCTTACCCCTGATACCCGTTACAATCTGCTGTGTGCAGCACTAGGCTTCTTGGCCCTACATACCTCATCCTAGCCGTGATCACATCTCCCTCGTGACCTGTAACTGGGTCACCCCCTAATCCACACTCACTATTACCCCCCCTGGACTGTAGCGCCCAGTTGCTTCCATCAGGACTGATGCGGAAGGGCCACCCCCTTAATTTTTTTCTTTTATTCCACCCCATCCTTGCTTCGGCGTTACAATAAAATTCAGTATTGCACTTACTAATAGTGAATGATAGCCCCTAATGGACTACCACCCCTATCTGGGTGAAAATAGACATGTTCCAAAATTTGGTAGATTCCCCAAAAAATAACCCCCCTACTAAGTCTAACAAACCACCGCGTTAACAAAACAAAACAAACCACAAGCCGGTTATGTCAAGTAAAATTTATGATTTGTCACAACTAACTACTTTCACGGTCATGATCCGGTGAGGTCATGGCCGCACTTAGGTGGGGAATCTACAGTTAAACGTAAAATATGGATTGACATTTCTAAAAATCCCCTTCAAAGCTTTGGAAATCTAACCAATCTCCCTTGTGCACCTCCGCCCAAACCGCGGGGCTTCCCTTAAAGCATTTCATAACTTTTAATAATTTCCTCTCCCAATTACTATTACAAAATCTGTTAAAGTCTCTTACTCTGTTTAGGAATTGCATAGGGTGTACCCCCCTCCTATCCCCATTAAATGACTCTAACCCTATTTCGGTATCTGCGTTACGGGTGATTACTACTTGCTCGTTGACACTATCTAATTTTTTATTTATTACCATGCTTAAATCATTTTTAACATTAATTAATTTTTGTTCCATTAAATTAAACTTGTTGTTGGTTACCCGTTCAGATTGAATACTGGCATTATTTACCATTTCTACAGCACCTTTTAGTATCTGTATTTCTGACTTACAACTACTTTCTGTTTTACTAATCTTACTGTCGACATTTTCGTTAATTTCTACAATTTGACTCGCAAAAGTTAATTGAAATTCACTTATTTTATACTCAATATCAGCACTGTATTCATTTATTTTGCTTTCACAATTGCTTTCTATTTCATTTATTTTGAAATTAGTATTAGTTTCATATGTCTTAATGTTATCAATTACACAATTAAACTTGTACTCACTACTAGCGTTACATTCATTTATTTTACATTCAAAATTTGCAGTTACTTCCTGTATTTGTTTATAGATTTTTCTACCACACTACTCTCTATTTCGTCAATTTCTGTTATTCATACTTTTTAATGAATGACTCAATTTTTTGTTTAATTCATATTTCAATTTGTTAAAACTACTCTCACACTTAATTTTGACCTCATTAATATCAAATTTAAGTTCGTTAAACTGTCTACTCTGTTCCTCAAATTTAGCGTCAAATTTATTATTTTGTTCATTGAATCGACTATTCTGTTCATCTAATTTCTCATTGACACTACTTTTAATTTCTTGGATTTCGTTCTTTTGTTCATCGAATTTAATATTAATATCCCCTCTTAGTTCACTGAAATTACTATACATCATATTATACAATCGTGTTAACATATTGTCCTCATCAGACTTCTTATTTTGATTTACTACAATAGGTGTTGAATGAATTGCAACTTCATTCATGTTTTTCGATTTGTCTACATTACTTTCACTCATTAACAGTGACTCTGTTTTAATACCTGAATCGCCTTTATTGGCCGACTCAGTTGATATATTTTCATACATTGATTTATTCTCGGCCTCATTGCCGACAACTACATCAATTTCATATATTTTTTCTCTACTTTCTCCATTATGAAATTAATTTATTTATGCCCTTACTTCCAAATAACCTGTTCTGCAGCTTAATTAGGTGTGGTCTGTGTGATTTATATTAAATCACGCAAATCGTCCCTGTTCGGGCGCCATTGAGACTACTCAATTATTTGAATTAATATTTATAATATCTTATCTTACCTTCGGGTTCTCGTCCAAGGTCGTACAGACGAAAATCACTGCAGACAAGGTTATCTGGGTTCAAGTGCGAAATGATTATGCTAACGCATTTTATACTGTCTAAATTACATGCTTATTTTTATTTATTGAAACTCACACCCTTCTTTTTTGTTCTACAAATGACAGTACAACTGTTGTTTGTATTAAACCAGGAAATTATTTCTTATCTCTGTTAAATTTTGTTTTAAACTACTATTATGATTGACATTACTAAGTACATATAAGAATATTGAAAACGAACCAGTATATAACCTCTATATTACCACACACACACACTCTTTCTTTTACATTAATCTTTAAATAAATTCCACTCCCTTAGAGATCTCTGTTTCTTAATAAAGTGTTTATAAAAGTAAATTTTGTAATATAGTAATTTAAGTTCTAAAAAATGGTAATCATCCTAGTAGTGGTTTCACTCCAGTGGACACCCATATTGTTCACATGTAATAACAGTGACACAGGTTCACTAGTTGACCGATTTTTAAGTTCTCTCGCACTCACGCCACTGTTGGTACTGAGTTTACTGTTTTTGTTTAATGGTTCTCACTGATCTACTGGTGCCACATTATAGAAATATGATAAAGTCGGCCGACGTAATTTTGCTCGCACTTAGATGTTGTTGTAGTCTGGCCGCGCGGCCATGAGGTGCAATGGAATTGAACTCAGTACTGCTAAGGCGGTGACACACATATTTTTTCGTCTGGTCACGTGATCAACAGTCTGTGCTTCCATTGGTGCTGTTTAAAAGAGCGCTATAACACTGGCATAAGGTTTAGCAACATTTTGCCGCCTGGTGCAATATGACGTTACATTATTTTCTCCGTGATTCACGGCTGACGCAAAAATGTATGTTGTTTCATCATCTGGCTGGACTGTTTGAGTGCGGAGACAAAACACAAACGTTTTGTTTTGTAATAAACACTGCATACGTGGTTGACTAAGTCGAGGTTCCAAAAAGGTGAACAATGACTGCATGGGGACTATGATTTTAAAATGTTACCTTGGCCCTACAATTTTGTACCGTTACAATACCCCCCCCAATGAGAGATTGGATGCCGAAGCATACAAACTCATTGCCTAAAGCCTAAGAGGATCAGTGAGGATATGGCGCCGCAACCCCCTGAACTCTCTACTCAAACCATGGGTACTTATTACCCCCTTGGTCTGGTGACTGCGGCAGCACCCATCCGATCTTACTGGACTTCTCATCAGTCCCAGTTGCTTCCACAAGGACTGGTGCGGAAGGGGTGGACATTTTTTTCTTTTATTCCACCCCCATCCTTGCTTCGGCATTACAATAAAATTCAGTATTGCACTTACTAATAGTGAATGATACGCCCCTAATGGACTACCACCCCTATCTGGGTGAAAATAGACCTGTTCCAAAATTTGGTAGATTCCCCAAAAAATAACCCCCCTACTAAGTCTAACAAACCACCGGGTTAACAAAACAAACCACAAGCCGGTTATATCAAGTAAAATTTATGATTTGTCACAACTAACTACTTTCACGGTCATGATCCGGTGAGGTCGTGGCCGCACTTAGGTTTAATCTACAGTTAAACGTAAAATATGGATTGACATTTATAAAGGTTACATGAACAGTAATATACACATCTTAGTTTCCCAAACATTATCTTAGCCCAAACATTTTTTTATTGTATTCACACAAAATGTCCTTCAGTTTTCAATTTAAATAAAGTACATCAATTATTTATTTTACAATTACAGTCAAAATTCAGATCAAAATAGATTGTTTATTTAAACACATCACTAGCATTCACACTTTTAAGTTAATCCAGGGGCAACTCGAATTTAATGTAGTCTCTTCATACATTCAAAACAATTTCAATTACTTTAATTACATTTTTCAAAATGACTCTGATTGGTTTAATGTTTAATTTCTCCTTAGTATTTCAATAAATTTTATAAGCATTACATCATCTGTTTCAAATCTCTACTTAACTTCCTCCATAATCACATTCTATATACCATTTATCTCTACTCATAACCTAACATAGCAGGTACCACAAAATAATAATTTAACCTTTTGGTTACATGAATTTTACTTTAAAATATTTTCACAAATTATTTTTTCTCTAACTACCCATGAATAGGTTATACTTTATATGTACAGGATTATCGTTTACAGAGATGTGATTGAAGACGAACAGAACCCCATTTCAATGAAAGTGAACCAAAGTCCTTCTGACGTCCTAAATTCCTTACCTACCGTCTTTTCCCAAAAATAAAAAAAAAACCACAACCACTAATCTACGACCCCATCTCAGTAAACCATAATTCTATTAACTTATACAAAAATTTGTTATCTTAGTTTGTTTACTCAACCACAAAACTTCTTTACTACCTACCTAATTAAGGGATGAGTTTACAATTCGTAAATAACACCAGTTTGTTTAATTTTGAGGATTACCTTAATTTTAGAATTAAGGCAATCAAATGGTTCGAAAGGGTGTGCCAATTTATGTAACTATTGTTATGTTTTTCTCTAAGGGGAGGGTTAGGGAGATCGGGAAGATAAAAAGGGTAAGGATCATTAAAAGGTCAAGAACTAGGACTAAAGGTAAGGACAAAGCTTCCTCCGAAAATAAGGATAAATGGAGAAAACCAAGGCTCGCGTGGGCAGGGGCGCGTCCCTGAAATAGACGAACCCCACTGGGACAAGTGGGGAACATCTACCCGCTACCACTTATTGTTTTATATAAAATTCCTAGTCTTATATTTATTTAGTTTATACACAATTATGAAATTTATTTTATTATTTTATTTTAACCAATACTTTTTTAAATTGGTGGCGTTATGGGTACCCACTATTTCCCCCGTCATTTGGTTTCGTAAAACGTAAGCGTTGTCCATTTTAATTTCAACTACTTCATACGGTCCTTCATACAGCAAAAAGAATTTTTTAATCTCTTTATCTTGTGCACTTGATAAATCGTGTCTTCTCACTAATACCAACTGACCTATCTCGTACTTAATCCACTTACCTTTGGCATCATGAAGCCGTTTTCTTCTTTCTCCCTTAGTTAATAAATTTTCATTGGCGAGTTTAAGTTTTATTTCCAGATCTCATGGGTTGCTCTCCGGTGGAAAGTTGAACAGCTGTTCCAGAATCCTAGGTGGACGTTTTCCCGTAACTAACTCGTATGGTGTGAACCCCGTTGATTCATGGGTGGTACAGTTTAACCATTCTTCAATTCTCCCCACATATATTGGCCATTCACTGTGCTTAGCATGGCAATACGCCCGGAAAATTCTCCCTAATTCTCGCATCACTCTTTCAGCTTGGTTCAACTGAGGATGGTATACCGCCGTGTGTTTGGGTATGATGCCTTCCCACTCCAAAGTTTGTCGCCATCTTCCGCTAATAAATTGGGGTCTATGGTCAGATAGTATTATTTTGGGTTTTCCGGTTTTGATCATATAATCCTTTGTTATTTTTTCACTTAATACTTTACTAGTTGCCCTTTTTACACTATACAATCTTACGAATTTCGTGAATGTATCTAATACCACAAAAATGTACATTACGCCTCCCCTTCCCTTTGGTAGAGGGCCAAACAAATCCACCGCAACTAAATCAATAGGCTTTTCGACTTTAATGCACCTCATCTCTCCCTCTAATCTGTAATTAACTACTTTTGACTTTTGGCATAAATCGCACCCCCGGAGTAAATTTCTCACCCTCCGTTTCATATTTTTAAACAAACATGATTCTTTTAATACATTTACACACTTCGTAGCACCGAAATGCCCATACCGAAAACGACAGTCCCATATTATCTTGTCTACCAACCCTTCCGGTATAACTAACCTCCAATCCCGCTCTCCTCCCTCAACTTTTTTAAACAAAAACTCCCTTGATAAATCTGAAAATAATGGCTATACTCTAACTCATCTGAATCGGACTCTAAGCTAGTTATTATTTTATTCAATTTAGGATCTGTCCTCTGCATGCTATTAATATCTCTCAGTTCTTCCCCAAACAATCAATCTTCCCTGCTAATTCTAAAAATTTCTATTTCTTTTAAGTCCCTCCCTGTTCTCATTCCCTCTGTATCGACCCCGGATAGAGTATCACGTATCTTGTTTTCCACCCCTTTTATATATTCCCAACTAAAATTATACTCTTGTAAAGCTAGCACCCACCTGGTTATCGTGCTGTGTGTCAACTTACAGGTGTTTAAAAAAGATAATGCCTTGTGGTCAGTCCGGATGATAGTGGAATTTCCCAATAGATATGTTCGAAACTTCTTCACAGCAAAGACAATACTTAATAATTCCTTTTCAGTTGTCGTGTAGTTTCTTTCAGCAGCTAACAACGTCCGGCTGGCGAAAGCGATAGTGTGATGCTCTTTGTTGTCGTCCTCCTGGTACAGTTCCGCACCTAAAGCAATATTACTGGCGTCCGTCTGTAAATAAAATGTGCGTTCAAAATTAGGGTGATTCATCATGATCATGTTCATAAAATGGTCCTTTCTTTCGATAAACACCTCGTTCTTTTTCCCCCCATTTCCACTGTTTATTCTTTTGTAACGCTTCACTCAACCTTGAAGTTATATGGGCATAGTTTTTCGGGAATTTTCTATAAAAATTACATAGCCCTAAAAAACTTAGTAATTGCTTAATATTTCTAGGTTCCGGGAATTTTAAAATTGATTCTACTTTCTCTGGGTTAGCTTTTATCCCATCTGGTGTAATTATAAAACCTAAAAAATGTATTTCTTTCTGTAAGAATTTAGATTTCTCCCAATTGACAGTCAACCCCCCTTTACGCAGTCTATCTAATACATACTCTAAGTGTTCCACATGTTCGGAAAATGTTCGTGATGCTATCAATATATCGTCTACATAAATTGTTACAAAATCTAAATTTTGTGGCTGTAGAATTTCATCTAAACATTTTATAAAGCTGGCTACACTGGTATTCAGCCCGAAAGGTAACCGTTTAAATTGATAATTCTTCCCGTTGAACAGGAATGCTGTATATTTCCTACTTTCACATGCTAACGGGACTTGCCAGTACCCCGCGGTTAAATCTAATGAGGTCATGCATTTAACTCCACGGAATTTTTGAAATATTTCATTTATTGCTTCGGGTGATTCCCGGTCCGGGATAATTATTTGATTAATCTTGCGGGCGTCTAAGCATAGTCTGACTTGACCATCTTTTTTAATTACTACTACTAGCGGGTTAGAATATGGTGATACTGATCTCTCTGTTATATCCCCCTCTAACATTTTGTCTAATTCAGCCTGAACCGCTCTTCTCTTTGAATATGGTACCGGATAGCTTCTTTGTACATAGGGTGCGTGTTCCCTTACTTTTTAATTCACATTCATAATTTCTTGCCCTCCCTGGTATATCGGCATACACTTCTCGAAAACACTTTATTACCCGCCACAACGCTTTCCGTTGAGAACTCCCTACATCACCCCCTCACTATAAAATTTCCCCGCTCTATCCTCCCAAATTCGTTCATTTATAGTACCCCCTAACTCTTCCGCTCTACATATATACGTATTAACTTCCGTTTCTACTTTACTAGCCCGATTTAGTATCATCTTAACTCCCGAAATTCTCACTTTATCTACTACCCGCTCAAAACTAATCTCAACTGGTTTACCTTCATTATTAAGTACTAACAACCGCTTCTGAAAATCAATGATCGCCTTGTGTTTTATCAAAAAATCATTCCCCAAAATAACCTCTAAATTCAACCCCCGTACTACTAAAATGTATTATCATACTCTACTCCATTAATCCTCGTATTCAAATATACTTGTTTAGTTACCCTTTTACTCCTGACCCTGGTAATGCCTACAATGGTCACCCCCGCTACTGGCAAAAAAGGGATATTTTTGTTTGTTTCTTGCAAACTCTCTAATATGTGTTCAGAAATAACAGAAATTTCGCTACCTGTGTCTACTAAAGTTTTTACTTCCTTACCTTCAATTTGAATTCTTACCTCTGTCAGTCCGGTTTCTGGTCTTGCTGTCTCTGAGTCATCCTCCTCCATCAGTTCCTTGGACAGATCAGTGCGGATGACGTTACTTATATAGTCATTGTTGTCTTGGGTCCCGCGGTCGTTTGTCGACAATGGTGGGGTCCCTTCACCCACTGTCCTTGCTAGTTTTCCGTCTGAGTGGTTGCACGGCCTGGGGTGTACCCCAGCACGACCTCTGTTAGAAGTTCCACTGCTTCCCGGTGCTCCTTGGTTGCTGCTCCCTCCTCTTTGTGGTTGACTATTTTGGTTAGACTCAGTATTATTATGTTGGCAACTCCTCTCTTTATGACACCTATAACAAGTTGTTCTGCTGCCATAGTTCTCGCAATGACACTCTCCACATCGCCAGTCATCATGTCTATAGTTATTATTGTAACCTCCCCTTGTCCCTTAGATCGATTATGATTATCTTTGTTATGTACAACTGACGGGTTTGAACGCCTACCCATTTCCTGGTCCCCGATATTCTGGAAAATGTCTAATATTTGTTCAAGGTCATTTATACCCTCCACTTCCCATGTCATTAGGTTAATTTGCACCTCCCTTGGTAAATGTTTACTTATATGGCGTACAAAAGATCTAAACGGTAATGGTGGTTCAAGGTATTTGGCTTTGTTATACATTTTCATCACATAAATAGTAACATTGTTACCATTAGTCCCAAAATTAACCGACCCCATTATCTTACTTCTAAGCACTTCTTGGTCCTCTTCAGACCAGTATTTACTTCTAAAATCCCCTTCAAAGCTTTGGAAATCTAACCAATCACCCTTGTGCACCTCCGCCCAAACCACGGAGCTTCCCTTAAAGCATTTCATAACTTTTAATAATTTCCTCTCCCAATTACTATTACAAAATCTGTTAAAATCTCTTACTCTGTTTAGGAATTGCATAGGGTGTACCCCCTCCTATCCCCATTAAATGACTCTAACTCTATTTCGCTATCTGCGTTACGGGTGATTACTACTTGCTCGTTGACACTATCTAATTTTTTATTTATTACCATGCTTAAATCATTTTTAACATTAATTAATTTTTGTTCCATTAAATTAAACTTGTTGTTGGTTACCCGTTCAGATTGAATACTGGCATTATTTACCATTTCTACAGCACCTTTTAGTATCTGTATTTCTGACTTACAACTACTTTCTGTTTTACTAATCTTACTATCAACATTTTCGTTAATTTCTACAATTTGATTCGCAAAAGTTAATTGACATTCACTTATTTTATACTCAATATCAGCACTGTATTCATTTATTTTGCTTTCACAATTGCTTTCTATTTCATTTATTTTGAAATTAGTATTAGTTTCATATGTCTTAATGTTATCAATTACACAATTAAACTTGTACTCACTACTAGCGTTACATTCATTTATTTTACATTCAAAATTTGCAGTTACTTCCTGTATTTGTTTATAGATTTTTCTACCACACTACTCTCTATTTCGTCAATTTCTGTTATTCATACTTTTTAATGAATGACTCAATTTTTTGTTTAATTCATATTTCAATTTGTTAAAACTACTCTCACACTTAATTTTGACCTCATTAATATCAAATTTAAGTTCGTTAAACTGTCTACTCTGTTCCTCAAATTTAGCGTCAAATTTATTATTTTGTTCATTGAATCGACTATTCTGTTCATCTAATTTCTCATTGACACTACTTTTAATTTCTTGGATTTCGTTCTTTTGTTCATCAAATTTAATATTAATATCCCCTCTTAGTTCACTGAAATTACTATACATCATATTATACAATCGTGTTAACATATTGTCCTCATCGGACTTCTTATTTTGATTTACTACAATAGGTGTTGAATGAATTGCAACTTCATTCATGATTTTCGAATCGTCTACATTACTTTCACTCGTTAACAGTGACTCTGTTTGAATACCTGAATCGCCTTTATTGGCCGACTCAGTTGATATATTTTCATACATTGATTTATTCTCTGCCTCATTGCCGACAACTACATCAATTTCACTTATTTTATTCTCTACTTTCTCCATTATGAAATTAATTTATTTACGCCCTTACTTCCAAATAACCTGTTCTGCAGCTTAATTAGGTCTGATCTGTGTGATTTATATTAAATCACGCAAATCGTCCACTGTTACGGGCACCATTGAGACTACTCAATTATTTCAATTAATATTTATAATATCTTATCTTACCTTCGGGTTCTCGTCCAAGGTCGTACAGACGAAAATCACTGCAGACGAGGTTATCTGGGTTCAAGTGCGAAATGATTACGCTA
Organism: Magicicada septendecula; assembly: GCA_034769895.1. NCBI lineage: Eukaryota > Metazoa > Arthropoda > Insecta > Hemiptera > Cicadidae > Magicicada > Magicicada septendecula. The sequence continues at coordinate 12,926,995 of CM068371.1, read as the reverse complement.
ACGCATTTTATACTGTCTAAATTACATGCTTATTTTTATTTATTGAAACTCACACCCTTCTTTTTTGTTCTACAAATGACAGTACAACTGTTGTTTGTATTAAACCAGGAAATCATTTCTTATCTCTGTTAAATTTTGTTTTAAACTACTATTATGATTGACATTACTAAGTACATATAAGAATATTGAAAACGAACCAGTATATAACCTCTATATTACCACACACACACTCTTTCTTTTACATTAATCTTTAAATAAATTCCACTCCCTTAGAGATCTCTGTTTCTTAATAAAGTGTTTATAAAAGTAAATTTTGTAATATAGTAATTTAAGTTCTAAAAAATGGTACTCATCCTAGTAGTGGTTTCACTCCAATGGACACCCATATTGTTCACATGTAATAACAGTGACACAGGTTCACTAGTTGACCGATTTCTAAGTTCTCTCGCACTCACGCCACTGTTGGTACTGAGTTTACTGTTTTTGTTTAATGGTTCTCACTGGTTCCACGTTATAGAAATATGATAAAGTCGGCCGACATAATTTTGCTCGCACTTAGATGTTGTTGTAGTCTGGCCGCGCGGCCATGAGGTGCAATGGAACTGAACTCAGTACTGCTAAGGTGGTGACACACATATTTTTTCGTCTGGTCACGTGATCAACAGTCTGTGCTTCCATTGGTGCTGTTTAAAAGAGCGCTATAACACTGGCATAAGGTTTAGCAACATTTTGCTGCCTGGTGCAATATGACGTTACATTATTTTCTCCATGATTCACAGCTGACGCAAAAATGTATGTTGTTTCATCATCTGGCTGGACTGTTTGAGTGCGGAGACAAAACACAGACGTTTTGTTTTGTAATAAACACTGCATACGTGGTTGACTAAGTCGAGGTTCCAAAAAGGTGAACAATGACTGCATGGGGACTATGATTTTTAAAATGTTACCTTGGCCCTACAATTTCGTACCGTTACATTCTGTTTGCTGGGGTGTCGGAAAACAGACGCCTGCACCACTCCCTTATATTTATTACAAACTTTACTTAACTTCATATTCATCTTATCTATTTACATTATAACTTGATTGACAAAAATTTTATTAATTACACTTCGACAATAGTATATATATGTAACACTACAAGGTATATACTAGGGCAATTTGAAATGTTTATGACCTGATAACGAAAGACTATTTCTTTCTGTAATCATTTTTATATTTCAACATAGTCTGCATGTAATTCAATATACTTGGTCCAGCGATGCTGCAATGCTTTTATCCGATCACAGAAGTTTGATTGTTCTAAGTCCTCAAAACAACGTTAACTGCCGCCCTTCACCAGGGAAGTTTTGACATTTGGGAGTAGTTAAAAGTGAGATGGAGATCACCAAAATCATTACTCCTGGATGTCTCAACTAGTGACCCACCACTCCATGGTCTTGTCTTCACAAACCGCTCCGTTCTCCTATTGTTTCCAGAACCTGTTAATTTTTTTAATTTACTTTGCCCATCCAGTATGTTGTTAATATTCTTCAGCACATGTTAGCATATAGCAGCACAATATAAATGCTTCTTTGGTTCTTTCTTTCACCTTTCCAAATTATCTAGATTCCACATCCAGCTTGTGTAGTGCGATGCTGCAGACATGTAACTTGAGGAATTTCTTCCTAATTCCTAGCCCAGTATTTGACAACAGCAAATTAGTTTCTCCATTTGGCCTGTGCTGTGACACCGCTTCCTCCAAGTTACCAGTTACCGGTTTTAATATTTACAGAATCTCTACTTTTGTTTCCAACTTCTGTTCGTGTAATCATTTGTCTATAAAATTCAATGCTGTTTATAAATTTACCTTGTTTTCTACAAATAGAAGCCATATTACCAGTAAATATTAACATTTTTATACTTTTTCCATGAGGTGTTTTTCCAATATTAAAAGTTTTTTATTATTTACTTTACAGCCACGTGTAAAGCATTCTGCTGTAATGGTAATAAATTTGTATAACTGTAAATAGCGTAGACTCCTAAGCTGCTTCGGCGGTACACTGGGAGCCATTATTATTATTATTATAACTGTAAATTTAATTCTTTTTTATTTGTAGGATGTTTTAACGGATCTTATAAAGAAAGAAGAGGGTGTAGAAGAAGAAGAGACTAAACAGGTAAAATATGCACAAACCTGATTATGTAACCCACAGCTAATGTGTTAGATTGTTCAATGCCTTGTACCACTTGAGAGTAGGATTACATTCATTTGTAGATATTTAATTTAAATATCAACAGAATACACAGAATACCAGTCTCACAGTATGGTAAATGAAAAAACCAGATGTGATTAAGTAAGTAAAATCACACACACACACATGTGCAGAGTGCAGATATTTATTAGAAAAATTGATGGATAATTCTATTTATTTCGTATTTGTTTTTATCACATTATTATGTACTCTGTAAGTCATAATTTTATTTTAAAAATTATTGATTAAATCTGTTGGAGACTCTTGGTATCCCATGGGAATCAAAGTGTTTATCATCTCGCTAAATTGGTACATTGCTATGTGCAGCTCTTCTGAACATCTCTGTCCTTTAGACAAATTTGCCTTTGTACTAACTCTAATTGTATTATACTGGGTAAATACTCTGCCCTACAGACTTGAAATTTTGTAAGCAACTGGGTGGCTGCCATTAGTGAATTGATGACCCTGTCATCTTGGCAACACACTCCTTCCCATTTGAATCCTGTTGACTGTGCTGTGGTGTACTGGTCGTTGCGTGAAGCTGTTGTGGATCACTATTGTGAAGACCAGTCGAGTTGGGCATCATCTTCTCTGCTGTCAGGCAAATTTATTGGCAACCTAAAACTCAGATCTGTCATTCTTGTGCATCTGCCTTTTGTACAGCCATTTCCTCCTGGCCTCAATTTGGTGGGAGTCTTTAGTTAGTTTGTAAAATGTCTCAAGTTATGATTGGGGACTGTACTGTCATCACTTGCCCTCAGCAGTTGGCTTTTAATTACAAATGCCAGTACATTGAGCCTTGTTACTTTTTTACAGAACTCTGAGACATTGTGGCTGGTTGTACAGTTTGCCCAAGATTCAAATGGATTGCACCTGTTGTCGACGATGTGATGTTCTACTTTAACATATTTATAAATTAATATACATATCTCCAACTTACCTTAATTTAGCCCAGGGTTACGGCACACAAACTATGAAATATAAGCATGACTTAGGGTTATATCAGTAACGTACTCGACTCTCATTTCTTGTGAACTAACTCAAATTTTATTCATATTCTGTTTAATATTCTTCTCAAATTTAATTACTTGTCATTTTCTTTTTCAAACACTATTATTGATCTGTTATATAATTTCTTTTTATACAGGCACATGAAATAAAAACCACATGGTGACTTACTTATACTGATAACTATCTAAATACTTAAATTACAAGCAACCCAGCTTGCTCACGCACTCACTCATTCCTGATTTACCCCATTTATGTAAAATAAGAGATCTCTATTTAAAATTTAAAGAATAGGTTTGATGAAATACAGTTACGTTCTGAAGCATCGTCACTGCCGACCACGTGCCGTGCCCTGCAATGTTCTCCCACACTATGTCCAAAAAGGTTGTAGCTTTGATTTTAACAAAAAAATTCACTTGATTTCACTGTGTTCCATGTTGGTTTAAACTTTTATACTGTTTTACATATCTCTAATACACACTTGGTTGGTCGGCCGACCCTAATTCACTCGAGCAAAGATTTTGATGACCGTGCACAGCCTGAAACTATAAGTCGACTGTCTGTGACGCTACGCTAAGCGTCGGTAATGCCACATCCGCCAGCTTGCGCTCTGATTCGTTGATTCACTCACGTGGCAGGTTAATTAGCTACGTTTTGTTCATTTCCATTAGCGACTTTGGTTCCAATATTATAAACAGCGGCACACGAGTGCGCACACCCCCGCATTCCAATGTCTTTATCTTTCTTGTACCTAGTACCGCCTGGCACGAATTTGACTACAGGGTGTTACACAAATCAAGTTTTAGTGACCATAAAGGGTGCCCAAATAATTATTAAATTAAATTAAAAAAATAGACCCTTCAAAATTGTTACTAAATTGACAAATAGCTATTCCCCTTCAATTGCCCCGTTACAATACCCCCCAATGAGAAGTTTTCTGCCGAAACAGAAAAACTCTCATTGCTAACCCTAAGAGGATCGGTGAGGATATGGCGCCAACAACCCCCTCTAATTTCTTAACACGTCATGGGTAAACTACCCCCCTAGCTCGGCGACTATGGCTGTATCTGAACAAGATTACTGGACTTCTCTGTGCGAGATCCCAACACCATAAAATCGAACAGGTACTCACCATAGTACCCCTAACCTTTTAACATTTCACCAAAAAATCAGAAACTGGCCTTATACCATACCAGATCTTCAACCGATATGTTCCCCCTTACATGCATACTGGGTTGCTTTTAGCAAATACTGGGTGCATACACATACTCATTATTACATTAAACACACATTTACCTTCTACTTCTTGACATCAAATTCCAAAAATATTTTCTATTTTTTTTTTTTTTTCAATTTCGTTTCTCAATTTACTTGGCTGGACATTACTGTTTGAAATCAAAAATAATTCAAATTAACCAAATTTAAATCATTTAACTTTTGTTCACCTGGAGAAATGAATCTAAGTTCAGTATCAAAATTTCATATTCCCATTCAGTTGATCATCTCCTTTCATTTACTCTTAAAATTTCAAAATCCTTTAAATAAATTTACATCTCTTCTTAACTAGCTGCTATCAATCATAAAAAACAAAATAAACTGAACACCTTATTAAATCATAAATTCCCTTATCATTACATTTGTTTACAACACGTATACTATGAACAATATAAATCAGTTAATACATTAGCAATACACCTAATGAATAATATATCCTGAACATCAAAACACAATCTGTACTTCAAGCAAAACCAATTTTTTTTTTTTTTTTAATCGATTCTTAAAAAGAATTATTTTGTTAACAAAATTTCACATTCAATCATTTACGCAGTTTGATAAAAAAATCTGCCAATCAATTATAAGGCCTCTACTACATGTCTGACATCAGTCATCAGCTGATCTCTCTGGCTCAGGTGAATGACCTTACCCTAGATACACTACACAAAATTATACAATGTAAAATACCTGACACACGGTTATAATTCTTACACCCTAACACAGTACAACATAATATAGCATAGTACACTCATAATTAACATTGTTGTTATTACCTTAAAATAAACAATTCACATTTAAGTTTGATCAGAAATTACACACCTTACAGTTTTAATTTTATTTTCAAATTCTATTAAATTCTTCACTTGTTTCATTTATTATTACCCTTTAACTAAGATTTTCTATTTAACATTTTCATCATTAATTGGTTTGGGTGATTCCCAATTATTCACAATAATCTAATTCATTGAAAAGGCATTAAAATATAACCTTACCCCCTTTCTGACTCTTAACACTCACTAACAGATTTACATAGTATGACACCAATCTCTCAAAAATATTTACTTCCATTAATTTCTCTAACTCTTAACTCACCATGAATCATTCTACTCTTATAACAAAATACCTGTTACCCTCCTTGTACTTAGAATGTGTGTTTCCTCCCTTATACTCATTCCCTTATTAGTTCCTGGCCCTTTCCCAGGTAACTCTGCCAAACCTCATTTAAAACTATTCCCTCCCACCATAACGCCTGTCGTTAAGGACTCCTTACACCTCCACCCTCACTACAAAATTTCACCACCATCTATTTACTCCCCAATTACATTACTCTCTCTTTCTACATACAATCACTCCCTCTACTGTGTCCCTACTATCAACCCAGTTCTGTATCACTTTTCTTCCCAAAATTCTTATTCTCCCTAACACCCATTAAAATTAACTCTGACTGATTCAAATGCCTTATTGAAATAATTATTGTCACCCAAACATTTTACATTAATTACTATTTCAAATTCATTTCATCGTTTAATTCAAACCCTTGAAACTCATTTAAAATTTATTATTCAAACATTAAAACTTTCTATTTGATTTAAACTGCATTATAAACTTCATACTTACAGTACATCACTCAAACACATGATTCCTGTTATTGACACAAAGTTATAAACAATTCATCACCACCAAATCATGTACACAACTCTATGTATCTTCTGAAACATTTTAACAGTCATATGATTCCACAACTTAACACATTTTACATTTATTCCTTTACTATTTATTATCAAGTTCAAATCTCATAAAATCATTTAAATTCCTTAGCAAAATTCAATGATACAACATTAATTAATTAATCTCAAATTCTTTAATTCAATCAGTTATTGAAAACACAATTTATTTTAATTACTTTACTCCAAAACAATTACAATTCATTTATTATCACCTTCATAATTATTCTCATTATTTATTTAGTCTGCCAAAATATTATTATTATTATCAATTTCTACTACATACACACTGTTTACATAAAGCACACTTTACAACATAGACACAATTAATTTCACTATAAATTTATTTACAATTCTTCGTCATTACTTTTTCTGTTTACCACACCTCATTTCATAAGTTAGCTAGGTCATTACCATAAACTAAAATATTTAAAATGTCCATTCATTGATTTTTTATTTAACCTCCATCATCGTATTATTAACCTGATGTATTTATAACATAACTCATTCTTATCGACATACATTACATTACAATTATTATTGTAATGACTACTTTTGTTAATTATATTAACACAGTAATTAACTACTTATTTGTCTCCCATTATTTCATAAAGCCTGTCTACATTGGTGATTTTAGTCCAGTCTCCATAAGTATTTTTGGTTAACATCAGGTAAGTTATTTTGTCATATTCTTCTACTCTATTCATCACATCGTAAGGTAAGTGTCTATCATCTACAACGGTATCATCTAAACAATCATCTATCTCTATCAACTCTTTATAACTTCTACCTGACTTAAATACTTTTATCTCCCCATCTACACACAACTCTCTCTCAGCATATCTCTCACCATCATAACACCTGTCACAATCCCACTGACCTATTTCATACCACGCAAAGGGCACAACAAACTTATTATACGTCTTGGCACTTCCAAGAACATCACAAAAAATTAAGGGACTATTTTTAGATACCATGTCTCCCACACAACTACCGGAGGAAACCTTGTCCTCATAACACCACGGTGAAAACCCTGTTTCACTATATACTTGGGAAAAATCTGCCCTTTGCCCACCTAACCTCTCTTCACACACACACTCCCCATTTCATCAACACCTTCTCTGCTCACCTTACTCTCTAACACCCCGTTTTTAATTATACCACTGTTATCACTCGTTAATTCATCATTATAATTATCGGTACTCACCTTGTCTACCGCCACCTGTTTTGCATCTAAACTACTACCATCACTGTTAATACATATATTTCCATTATTTTCGTTTGTGTTGCTCTTACCTGTATTTATTACCCACACTCCCATTCTCTCAACATTTCGTTCTAATTTGCTAATGTTACTGGTAAATATCTCATTGGTTTTCTCAACATTTTTATTGATTTCATTAATATGGTTTTTTAACTCACTGAAATTGCTTTCGCATTTGATTTTTTGTTTCGTGTATTTCGCTTTTCAACTCATCAAATTTATTATCAAACTTTTCCTCATTACTATCTAAACGTCTACTGATAAGGTTAAATAGGTCATTCATTGACAACTCTTTTTCTTTTATATTTGTCACTTCGGGAGTCGATTTTGCTCCGTCTCACTACTTATATTTTCATTTGGTTTCTTATTTTTACTATCTAACTTCGGGGTTAATTGAATTCCCGAATCATTCATGATATTTATTTCATTTGTAACCTTTAGTTCGTCTACTTTATTGTCCTGACCCACATTTGGAGTCGAATGGACTTCAAGGCTGTTCATAACAGCTGATTCATCAAAGTCAATTATTTCATTTATATCCTTCTTATTACGACCTGCCATTTTTTAAATTATGAAATTATCTATTTTAACAATCCTTATTTTACATTCATTAAATATTATTCACTAGTATAGGTTTTACTTACGTATAACCTACTCTAACATGACATCGTTTTTCATAATTTTTTACGCACTCTGCCTCAACCACTAAATCACTTATTTTCGAGTAGACGTGGTCTACACAAATAATAAGGATTTTTTGTAAACTGTCCTGTTTGGTTGCGCCATTGAGATGTTCTACTTTAACATATTTATAAATTAATATACATATCTCCAACTTACCTTAATTTAGCCCAGGGTTACGGCACACGAACTATGAAATATAAGCATGACTTAGCGTTATATCAGTAACGTACTCGACTCTCATTTCTTGTGAACTAACTCAAATTTTATTCATATTCTGTTTAATATTCTTCTCAAATTTAATTACTTGTCATTTTCTTTTTCAAACACTATTATTGATCTGTTATAATTTCTTTTTATACAGGCACATGAAAGAAAATCCACCTTGGTGACATACTTATACTGATAAATATCTAAATACTTAAAATTACAAGCAACCCAGCTTGCTCACGCACTCACTCATTCCTGATTTACCCCATTTATGTAAAATAAGAGATCTCTATTTAAAATTTAAAGAATAGGTTTGATGAAATACAGTTATGTTCTGAAGCATCGTCACTGCCAACCACGTGCCGCGCCCTGCAGTGTTCTCCCACACTATGTCCAAAAAGGTTGTAGCTTTGATTTTAACAAAAAAATTCACTCAATTTCACTGTGTTCCATGTTGGTTTAAACTTTTATACTGTTTTACATATCTCTAATACACACTGGTTGGTCGACCGACCCTAATTCGCTCGAGCAAAGATTTTGATGACCGCGCACAGCCTGAAACTATAAGTCGACTGTCTGTGACGCTACGCTAAGCGTCGGTAATGCCACATCCGCCAGCTTGCACTCTGATTCGTTGATTCACTCACGTGGCAGGTTAATTAGCTACGTTTTGTTCATTTCCGTTAGCGACTTTGGTTCCAAGATTATAAACAGCGGCACACAAGCGCGCACCCCCCCCCGCATTCCAATGTCTTTATCTTTCTTGTACCTAGTACCGCCTGGCACGAATTTGACTACAGGGTGTTACACAAATCAAGTTTTAGTGACCATAAAGAGTGCCCAAATAATTATTAAATTAAATAAAAAAATAGACCCTTCAAAATTGTTATTAAATTGACAAATAGCTATTCCCCTTCAATTGCCCCGTTACAACGAGTGCAGTTTAACAAGATGTCTTTGTCAAAATAGTAATAGGACTGCACATAGTCTAGTTTTACTGCCTAAGGATTGTTTATTTGTGATACTAAGTAGGCATAGTCATACTCCAGTGCTGCAATTATGTCCTTGACTTCTGAGTCAATACTTACCTTCTGACCACTCAATCCCTCCAGTTCCATTTGTCAGTGAACCTTTGTGACCTTATTGCTTGAAGGTATATGTCATATGTGTGTCTGCCATAACCATTGTGGAGATGTAATGTTTTCCTTTAATTGTGGTTTTGTATTCTGCGTTTTTTTGGGTCAGTTGGAGTATTTGATTTTTTGACTAGTGATTATTTTTCTTGTTGTTGACATTGTTTATTTTATTTCGTATCGTGTTTACAGTAAATTAGCCATCTGGGTTTTGGCCAATGGGAGGGACTTGTTCGCTATTTTGGATCACATAAAATTTTGATGTAATCAATACCAATTGTGAAGTCAAAGATCGTTTTGAATATCGTTGAATACCAGTAGCTTCTGTCTTATTCTCAGAGCATTGTCGATTACATTTAAACCATTTTTGAGCAGTCAGTCATTTTAGCGATAACTGTACAATGCAAGTAAACCCTACTACATACAGGTAGTTTTAAAGTAAAGGTATTGGGAAAAAACAGGTATTAAAATATTTGATTTCCTCGACATTATTATGTTAAAAATTGTTATTGTATCTTTTGTGCTACTGAAGATGTGTAAAATGGAAATTTAACTGTTGTTTTGTTTGAGAATACTTAAAAAGAGTGAAAAATTTTACAATTAAGAAAATGCATGAAGTATGAAAATAACAATGATAATGTGTTAGGCTGATTAATCATAAGTCATTAATATGTAAAATACTTTCATTGATCCTCAAAAAACAGTCCTCATGTTTTAAACTGGAAATTTCTGTTTCACCAAAGATTTTAATCCTTACTGTAATACCTTGTTTTTTACCTCTCTGTCTATAACACCAATACTTTACCTGATGAACTACATACCCCCTCAGAAACCAGCACAAAAACTCACAATAAAAAGTCGTGGCCTCATCAGATAAATCACAAGCTTATTTTTAAAACAGCTTTAAAACAGAACATCATCGTCCCTCTTCCTTACATGGCAACCCCATCTGCTGCCCACATTCTTAGTGTGAAGACCCTACTTCACATGACTCATAAAAATTTGCCCTCTGTCCCTCACTTCCACCTAATTTGTCTTCACTCTCTCGCTCACACGTTTGCCTGCTTATTGTATCTCATCAGTAGTTTCTACCCAATAAAAGTTTTATATTCCTCTGGAAATAACTTTGTATCACTCAGGTTGACCTGGTTATTTAATATACTGCCATTGTAAGTAGTGTATATGTTAATATGTCGATCTGGTCAGTTTTATGCACTAATCAGTTGCCATGTTAATATGTCTTAGTGACTTCATTTCTTAATCACTAAGTTGTACTTGAGTTGTGTTTTGATAATGCAAAACTGTTCATATGTTAACACTAGTTTGTTGTTAAAACAGCACATTCAAGTTACCCAACACTGTACATAAAAAGTCCATTATCCCTTTACTTATTTTCCATGGTTACTTATTTTTTGTATACATCCAATCACATGTAACATCTACAATTGTTCTAACAATAAGAAGACCCTGATACTAATCACTTACCTTTCAGAAGATTCCGAAAAATTACCAAAACCCCTGGCAGCCACCACATTTTGACAGCCAAAATTTGGAACCGCAACACTGTCCCCCATGAAAACAACTTAAAAATTTTAAACTTATGTTTGCTTTGTTCTTTCGTTTACTATGCAGTTTTTATTCCACTTATTACTCTGATTAAACTGTTATTATTGCACGGCAACAGTTAGTAACACTATCAAAGCATTCATTCATATGTGACTGAGACACTACAGCCAATATTCCACTCCGTCTTTTACATTTATTTTACCGAGGCACTGCCTTAGTGATCTAGACATGGTCAATGGCATCTACTCTCTCTGGTGTTCTGATTGTGACTATTGCTAATATACTTTAAAAACTCTTAATTACATTTTCTAGCTATGACACTAGTGACAGTATTTTACTCAGCTGTTTACATCTTAGTACCAAAGCACAGCCTCTGTGATCTTGACATGATCACTGCTTTGCTGTGTGCTACCTACCACATGGTTTGGTGTTACTCACTACACTCCCACACTAAACTGGTTTTTTCCAGCTCTCCTGTGACCAATATTGGCAGGGGTGAAATCCTTTTTGTCTGGCACGATACTACAAAGTGTGTGAAAGTGAGTTATGAGCACGCACACCTGTCAAAAAATTATGCACGTCCCAGGCCAAAGTCACGTACAGAAATTCCACACAGTCCGAAATTCTGTTTCACACTCACAAAAATCTGTCATTACACTATGCTCAATAAAATGTACAATTACATATCAATACCTACTTACACAATGTAATATACACCCAACATTGAAATACATCGAAGCACAAGATCATTACAAAAAGATTAATCACCCTCCATAACCTATGCTGTGTTCTAAGGTGGACATAATGTATTTATTTAAGTATGCTGGCAGGATCACCACCTGCCTTGTAACATTAAGGATTCATAAGAAAGCCCCCTAAACCTATTGTACAAAGCCCCCAAGAAACAAATCCCCAGTCACCATCTGTATGTGGAAACATCACTATCCCAGTTATTCACAATTTCACAAATTTTCTCTTAAAATAAATCCCTCCCCTACCACTACCAGCACAGGACCAGTTAGGTGTACCCACTGACCACAGAATAGAATATGGTAGGGTGACATCTGAAATAATTCATAATTATTCTAGCACACATTTTAGTGTTTATAACTATTGAAGCAAATTAATTTTTCAAGTTTCACTTATTAAACATTTTTAAATCAATTATTAAACAAGTTACAAACATGGAAATTCATTGATATTAAACATACCTGCAACAGTTTTAGTAGTATGTTACTTGATATATGATTATCACCAGTTAAATTCATAAATCCATAAAGTATTGCCTAGTCATTTTCTTCAACAAGAAATTTGTGGTTTCTATCAGTAAAACGGAAATTTATTGTCCCTTCAAATATAAAAAAACCTCAGTAGTTTCAATAGAATTTAACAAACATTGATTGCCGCCACTTTGCACTAATAAGAAAAAGCTCTGCTCATTATTTGTACACATCTCATCGTAATGTTTAATCATCTTAATAGTCACATTATTTTTGACAAGGCAGGTTTCACTATGTAACGCAAGCAGTACAAATAACCTTACTTTTGTTTTTGCAATAGTCACAAGTATACAAAGGAAATCATACAAATATAATAATACAGACATGATACAAATTATAAATTATTCTATTACACAAAATCAGGGAAATCAGTAAATCAGGGATTTTCTGTTAGCAATTTATCCTCATGTTAACACTTTCATGTTATGAATTGTTTTCAAGTTTAGGCCTTTGTAACTGACACATTTATTTAATTATTATATACTTTTCTACCTTTAGTACTGTTGTACATATCTATGGTTTCTCCTTACTTCACCACATTATATAACCCCAGTGGGCACGTGTTTACCATGTGTGATCCGACAAGCAACTTGCTCACTTTATCGTGTTGATAATACGAGGTGCTACCCAAAAGTTCGGGGAATTTGAATGTCACGCGCGAACTGTTTGTGGTATGACCTGCTGCTGCTAGAGCATGCAAATAGTACCCTTTGTGAATTAGTGTGCCAACAGCTGTGACAGTGAGAGGCTGCATTCTTGAGTTTCGTGCGTTTTTGTAACGTGTTTTAGTGTTGTGGCGATTTTATAAATGGCAGATTTTACGGAGCAAAGAAGCTGCATCAAATTTTGCTTAAAACTTAAAAAATCTGCTGCAGAAACCCATCACATGCTTGTGGAAGCATTTGGTGACAATGCTATGAGTCAAAGTAAAACTTTTTTGTGGTACAAACACTTTAAGGATGGACGACAGTCTGTTGACGATGATGAGTGTTCAGGACAACCATTGACAAGCACACCACCAGAAAACGTAGCGAAGGTGTGAGAGGCAATTGTTGGAGATCGTAGACAAACAATCCATGATGTTTGCGCGATTGTAGGAATGTCATACGGGTCCATCCAACGCATCTTGTCAGACATTTTGAGCATGAGATGCATTGCTGCAAAGTTTGTACCAAGACTGCTGAGCAGCAACCACAAAGAACATCGCATGGCTGTCTGCACTGAATTGAAAATTGCAGCAAGAGATAACCCCAACTTCATCTCCAATGTCATAACCGGTGATGAGTCACGGGTTTATGGTTATGACCCTGAGACTAAAAAACAGTCATCGCAGTGGAAGTCACCATATTCACCGCGGCCAAAAAAAAAGCACATCAAGTTTGTAGCAACGTGAAGTCCATGGTTTTTTTTTTTTTTTTTTTTTTTTTTTGCAAAAGGAATTATCCACAAGGAATTTGTCCCCCCTGGTCAAACAGTCAATGGGAAGTTTTATTGTGAAGTTTTGAAGCGGCTATGTGAGAACATCAGGCACAAACATCCAGAAAAGTTGATGAACAACAGCTGCGTTCTCCACATGACAATGCGCCCGCCCACACATTGTTAGCTGTTCAGCATTTTTTAGCTTCCAAACAAATGGTAGTGATTCTCCATCCACCGTATTCACCTGACCTCGCCCTGTGTGACTTTTTCCTGTTCCCCAAAATAAAGCTTCACTTGAAAGGCTGTCGTTTTACACAATTGAGGACATCCAGCCCGAATCGCAGAAGGTGCTTCAAATGCTTACGCTTGTCGACTTCCAGCGATGCATGGAATCATGGGAAAAACGCTGGGATCATTGTATCCATGCCCAAGGGAGTTTCTCCATTTCGAAGGAGACAGTGGAAGCTAGGAGTTATGTTAAGCAATTTTAATTTTATGGACGAATTCCCCGAACTTTTGGGTACACCTCATATTTCTCTGCTGAACCTAGTTACAACTGGCTTTAAATGTTTTTTTTTCTCAGTTTACCGTTATGATTACTTAAGGTCTGTTTCTATCCCACATATCATTGATAATGTGCATTCTAATATTGTATCCTTTGCTATCTTTGATTACACAATTCCCATGAAATAAATTGGCAATCCAATTGTGTACCACCCCTATAGAAATCCCATACAATAAGTAGATATGCTGTCGTTGACTCTTAGCACTGTTTGTATATCTGACCGAACGTTCTACCGTACCAGTGTGTGTGTGTGTGTGTGTGTGTGTGTGTGTGTGTGTGTGTGTGTGTGTGTGTGTGTTCTACTAAATAAGTCGGTACATGATTTGAAAAATAATAAATAATTTCTTATTAGATAGGTGTTTTATAGTTTAAAAGCACAGGTGTGAATTGGGATATAACAGTTATGTTACGCTACAGTGTTCATATGCTTTATTTGAAATGAAAAGAAAGAATGATGTCAAATAATTGTTTTGTATATAATTTTTATTTTGTTTCAGCATGTTCTTGAAGACATCAGTACGGTTGTGAAGGATGAAATTGTTTTAGAAGAAGTGGAAAAAGAAGAGGATACACAAGAGGTAAAGTTTTTTTTTAATATACGACTTATACATACAATCTTCCTTCTGTAGACAAGTAAGATTCATTTAGAGTCTTCCGTCAAAGGCTGTCACTTAATTAGCAAATATTTTTTGAAATTGAACATTTGTAGTCGAAGGTTAGATTCAGTTCTAAAAAAAAGAGATAGACACCTGTGAGGTCTTGCGTGTGATATTATTTATTACTAGTCTTAAATGAGAGATGGGTTTCACGATTCTGGCCAAAGGCAACATGAATATATTTATTTACATAATTTTCTTTATTTAAATAATATTGTGTTTGTGTCTTTGCTGAAACACCAATAAAATTGGTATGGTTATCTCCAGCTAAGCTTCATCCGCCTTCAAGTTGTCTCATGTGCAGAGATGTTATCTCATCCCTGGCCTGTATCCTAAGATAAACAGAAAGTTTTATAGTCAAACTTTGTGTTCTTTTAATCTCTATAAAAATGTTAGTAAAAGATGGGTCTGTCAGATTGAACTAGTGACCTAGTTCACTGCGCTGGTTCGCTGACATGACCAACCTAGATATGATCAGTCCATTTCATAAAGTACATTGCCCATCTCTAATACTCTACTAGTGTTACTATTGTTGCATGTGCCCCATAGTTATCCCTCACTTGTACAAACTATGTATTCAAAATTTACCTGAGGAATAATGGGATGAATTTTGCTGCAGGGTCAACACTGTGTTGAGGAAAAAACAAGTGTGTAAAAACGAACATAATGAAACAAGAGTGGCAAGCAGTGAAGGAGTTTTGGGAAAACAAAGAGCTTTCTATTAGAAAAGTGGATAAGGGAGGGGAGATAATCCTGTTAAATACTTCTGATTATTATGATAGAAAAATAGGAGAAATTGTAAAATTAATGAATGTATTTCACTAAACAAAATCATACCTCCCAAATAGAGAGGAAGGACTAAAAGTGTTTAGTTACTTAAGTAGTGTGTTCCTTATAAAATGTCTTATCATGTAACATAAATTAATGCCTCATCATTTAATGTTCCACACATTTATGTATTAAGTAAGGTGTATAAAGTAAATATCCCGCTGAGACCGATAGCTCTTGGTTTGGTACTAAACTTTCAAAATATTAGTTACCTATCATTACTCCCCTTTCTGAGAGTTACAGTTACATTTTCTGAGGTTCAAGGCATTTTTATAACATTATTAGTAATTCTGTACTTGATAATGACATACTAAGTTTTGGTCAATCTCTTTCCAAGCATGAAAACAAATATTCACTGTTCTTATATACTCAACACTCTGAATGCACCTGGTGGCATAGCGATTTCAACTATTAATATTCTGTATTTATTCATTCTACCTCCATTCTGACTTCAGACAAAAATTATATAAAACACTTTGTGGGTCCTAGAGTCAGGGTGGTGGCTAAACAAGGCGATTGTTAAGTGGCACGTTGGCCGGATGCCACATTAAATGCAATTTTGAAAGTTCAAGTGTTTCGACTGAAAGTTGTGTGTGTGTGTGACTTGATATATGATGAGATATATCATATGTATAATATAAGTTACTATTCTAATGATGATTAGTGATGCAGTTTATTGTAATCTAAAGCTATATAGGCTAAAGTGAATTTTTGCAAGCTGAAAGCAGATTACAGATAGAAGGTTTTAAGGTAAATTTCAACTATTTAGAAGCAGTAATAACTAATGATTTATTATTAATGTTGTGTATTCATTTGTTTCAGTTATATTTATTTACATCCATGAATGAGATTATCTGTGAAACAGTGGATTCTTTTGAGACATGTGAACTATATCAAAGAAATTCACTTCAGAATCTGTCTCTTTTCTCCCCTACACCTGTGCAGTTACAGCAGTCCACACCAGTTAACAGAAACAATATGCATCAGTGTGATATTTGTGCAAAATCATTTACACGATCAGGCAATTTGGTCACACATAAGTTAATACATTCTGGCATTAAGAAGTACCAGTGCGACGTTTGTTCAAAATCATTTACACTATTAGGCTATTTGACCAAACATAAGTTATTACATTCTGGCATTAAGAAGTACCAGTGTGATGTTTGTGAAAAGCATTTTACTTATGCCAAGTCTTTATCAGATCATAAATCAATACATTCTGGCATTAAGTACCAGTGTGATGTTTGTGAAAAACAATTTACTTATGCCAGGTCTTTATCAGAACATAAATCAATACATTCTGGCATTCAGAATTACCAGTGCGATGTTTGTACAAAATCATTTACACGATCAAAAAATTTGGCACAACATAAGTTAATACATTCTAGCATTAATAAGCACCAGTGCGACGTCTGTTCAAAATCATTTTCACTATTAGGCTATTTGACCAAACATAAGTTATTACATTCTGGCATTAAGAAGTACCAGTGTGATGTTTGTGAAAAGCAATTTAATTATGCCAAGTCTTTATCGGATCATAAATCAATACATTCTGGCATTAAGAAGTACGAGTGCAATGTTTGTACAAAATCATTTAGAAACTCAGGAAATTTGGCACAACATAAGTTAATACATTATGGCATTAGGAATTACCAGTGTGATGTTTGTACAAAATCATTTAGAAACTCAGGAAATTTGGCACAACATAAGTTAATACATTTTGGCATTAAGAAGTATCAGTGCGATGTTTGTACAAAATCATTCACTCAAGCCAGCCATTTGTTACAACATAAATTAGTACATTCTGGCATTAAGAATTACCAGTGCGATGTTTGTACGAAATCATTTACACAAGCAAACAGTTTATCAAGACATAAGTTAATACATTCTGGTATTAAGAAGTAACAGTGCAATGTTTGTTCAAAATCATTTACACAATCATGCAGTTTGGCACAACATAAGGGCATTAAGTACCAGTGCGATGTTTGTACAAAATCATTTACTCATGTCTCCTTATTGTCACAACACAAGTTAAAATGTTAACAAGTATCAGTGTGATGCGTGGACAATAGCATTAATACTGTTACAACACATGGTAATACATTCTGGCATTATGAAGTACGTGTGCGATTTTTGTCCAAAAATATTTACTGGGTAAGCTGTACAACAGAATTCAGTACATTAAAAATTACTAATGTGATGTAAGTACATAAATATTAACTGTGTCCTCCACTTTTTTGTTTTGTTACATTAAGCAATAGCAGTCTGATATTCGTAACAAATTCTTTTCTTGATTGATAATTTATCACAGAATAAATTGATTCATTGGTCATTTGTCTGAGATAAATTGAGCTATTCTATTTGAGAAGTATCAGGGTGAAATATGTACAAAAACGAGTAAATACCCAAGAAGTTTTAAAATACAGTGAATTAAAACTTACCATTCTAAAATTTGTAAATAAAATCCTCACCAAGAATATTAACACAAACAGAATAATACATACTCTCATAAGTGGTCGTGGGATATTTGGCACAGGAAAACATGACATTTGTAAGAAAATTTAACCTATGAATTAAAATTATTAATTTATGTTGCATCATAGTGTGAAATTGATTTTTTAGTCTGTAATTTGGTGTATCACAGCATGAATAAAGTGTATAGTTACCTGTACAGTCCTTCCAGTGTTATCGATTTTGCTTACTTTCTTGGTACTATATTTCTTAACATTTTTTACATGTAATACATATGGATTCAAAATTCAAACATTACTTGATTAAAATATAACGTTAATATATACACAAAGTTCCAAATAAAATAACACTAATTTTTCATAACATCAAATTTTTATAAAAGAAAAAAATTAGAACGCCCAATTTCTAGAGGCAATTGGCAACTCTGTGGCACAATGGAAACATTCTGGTATACGTGAAGGCTTTACGTTAAATGTGTTTAATACTTCACTCACTATATTTAGAAAAACAACAATGAACATATCCTAATGATAAATGTAAAACGAAACAGGTTAGACACCATGCTGCAAACAAATTTTATCAACTGTTTAAAAATCAATTGTTTATGAAAATTAAAACCAGAATGTGCTGTACATTATCATATATTGATACAAAAGCATTTTGTGAGGACTAAATCTGAGATTTACCTGTATTGTGACAGTAAAGTGAGCAAATACATTGGCTGATGTATACTTGGGCTGCATCCACTAAGGAAAAGTATACTGCCTGACATATTCGGGCTTAGACTGGAAAGTGTTAATGGAATGTTATAGTTAAGGACATATGTAATGTATTAGTACTACATTTAGCTGTTCTGCCTTGATTTTTAAGCAGTTTGTCATGTGTGTCTGTGTCCTTTAATAATCTGTAATTTTTTCAAAAACCTTAATTTTTTCTTGTTATTTGTTTTATAGGCATGTTGAATATAAAAAATAATGAAATTTTGAAAATCTGATCTCCAATTGAGTGAATCTCCAAAATCGCCCAACTGCAGGCGAAAACTCAGCAAATCGTACTCGTTTGCGTGGAACTTTTGTTGGACTTTTCATCTCTTATGTATAGCATCCAGGAATTTACAACTGAGAAAGCCAAAAAGCGAAGGATGACCTTCCATGTCCATTTTCTTGTCCTGGAAAAGATATGGTAGTACTCCATCTGCTGACTGAATACACTGATTCCTCCTATACATTTATTGTAATTTCTTACAACAGCAGGACAGGGGACATCAACATGTTGATTTTCCTTCTTTGACCATCGTTTCACATTTTCAGAGGGTGTTGATCCAAAACATGTAGAAGCTATCAATACTTTCTTTGTATCTTGCCACTCAACAAAAACATTTTTATTTTCCAAAACATTGATTACATTGTCCTGTTTCCATATGACAATCTTCTTCTGTGTCTACGTCTACTCCACTAACATGGTTTCTCATGATTGTGACAGAACCTTCAAGCTCAATGGATGAAAGCTTTTCTAGCAATGGGACTGAAGTGAAGTGCCTGTCAAAAAACAACCACTGATGGTCCAAGCCCTAGTTCAGGATTTAACAATTCTGTAGTCTGTCCTTGGTAAACTACAAAATCTAGGACTAAGCCAGGAGAAGCTGTAGTTACAAAAACCTTGAAACCAACAGGTTGAGGCTTGTTTTTCACAAATTGTCTAAAAGGACACCTCCCAGCAAAAGGGGTCATTTGCTCATCTATGCTGTAGGTTTGGAAATTACAAGGCAAACACATACACATGTTTTTAATGGCATTGATGATCGGTTGTATTTTCCATAGCCGGTTTGTTTTGTGTCCTTCAGGATTTGCAGTATCCACTAAGTGAAAAAGATTCCTTAGCATAAGAAATCTATCTCGAGACATGAATTCAGATACACATGACAAACTATAACCTCTTTGCCAGTAGAGTCGCAGATGTGAAAAGAGGAAAACATTCCACGAGAAGATTCAGCGGAATAAAATGTTTAACTTTTGAGCATTAGTGTTTACAGACAGTCCTGTGGTTTTTACTGCATACATATTAGTGAATTGTGCAGCTTGTACATAAAACTCTTCAGTAATATAGTCCTTGAAACATTCATTTGTCAGTCTCACAGGATTTGGATTCTGTATAAGCAGACAGAGGCGTAGTTAGGGGGCAGCCGCCCTGGGCGGCAAAGTGAACGTAGACTTGAAAAAATTGTTTTCAGTTTCTAAAAGCACAACAACTTGTTTCTTTGATATGACTATTCCTTTCATAAAAGAAGCATAACCAGCCAGCTTGCTGTTGTCATACCTTACATAATAAACAGTATTAGTCTATTAAAAATTATGCTGTAATAGAGGCTCTTTGTCCCTCTCTGTACAATACAATATTTCATTCTCCGTGTTCATTATGCTTTAGTTGGCGACTGATGTTTAGTCTATGCGGTCTCTTACTGTACCTCAGTGTTTCTAAACAATGCATGCTGTTTTAAATGAGTTTTGTTATCTTGCGTGCGAGTGATGAGTAGACATTAAGTCAGAACGGTTTTTTATCAGTGTTCATGCTCTTTGTATTCACTTGCTGTCTCCAATATTTTTTGCAACTTTGTAGTGAGTTGTGCCACAAAGGAAAACTGATAATCATACAGCATTAGCTTTGTTTAGATATTCTTCATTGTTATTCGTATACAGATGAACGTATTATTTGTAAACATATTAATAAACGTTACATGGGCTACGTATGTGCAGTTCTCCTGGTTCGAAGCAGCAAACATGTTGATTATCAGTTGTTTATGATTATCTTGAGTGTGCGGTTTGTTTTTGGTTTGTGCATCTTGTGGCTGTATCTATAATACTTCATGTGTATGTTATCATACACAATTATTGAAAATCAATTTTTTTGAATTTTACTTGAAGCTGATATGAAACGAAGTGAACTCAGTGGCACCCAGTTTTGAAAGAGGAGGGAAGAAAGATAAAGAGCTACAACAAGTTCCAAAGAGTTTATGAAGTCTTTTATTCAAGGAAAATCGAACCATGGATGTCAAAATATTACAATTAACAAGGAATCAACTTGTGATCATAAAATGGATGTTGTTAGCAACAAGGGTGTTGATAAATACAGTAAAGTTAACGACGTGAATACTTCAAACTGTGAAAGTGTCAAAGTACAGTTACAAGATTCAGTTGGTTCTAGTACCATGGTTGATGTTGCATTGTGCAGTCTTGAAATTACAGGCGATGAAGGATAAAACATTACTAGCAACAATATAGACTGTGTTCTCGGTGCTGCTCTACAATATATGGGAATTTGGCCAAGCAAAATATCTCAATCCTTCTGAGATATAATTGTTAATAGAGCATGTCAGTTGCAGAACAAGGACAGCCATTTTCCTGAAGATGAAGATGGATGATCCTTAAACAAGTACTGGTTTGATAAAATCTTGCAAAATGGTGAAAAGATAAATCGCACTTGGATGTGTTTTTCTGCAACTAAAAAATTGCTACTATTTCTTTTATAAAGTTGCTAAACTGCTACAATTTTTATTGTTCAGACAAAGATTTTCGTCATCACTGACATCTTAAACAGGTTGTTTAAGACCTGATGATGAAAAGCTTTGTCTGAACAATAAAAATTTTAGCAGTTTAGCAACTTTATAAAAGAAATAGTAAGGATGGCTGCTAATTCAAACAATACGAAGAATAAAAAAATCTCCATTTTTGTTGCACTTTATTTCCACACAAAAACTATCAAAGAAGCCAGTTCAATAGTGAAAATGGGTTTTCGTCGTGGCGAAAGTTAAATCCTCTTATTCAGGATCGTGAAAATAGTCCTGCTCATCAGTCTGCGTTTATGGAATGGAAGGAATTGGAACGTTCTTTAAACAGAGGAGGACTTATTGATGATCTACATCAGGAACAAATGAGTAAAGCAGCTAAGACATGGAAAGAAATCCTCGAACGGGTCATTGCCACAGTACAAACTCTTGCACAACAAAATATGGCACTGAGAGGACATTGAGAGTCAATTATTAACGATCCAAATCATGGAAACTTTCTGGCTTTGTTAAAATACTTGGCTGAATTTGACCCTGTCATGAGATCTCATTTGGATTCAGTCTCGTAAAACTATTCAAAATGAAATGAGCCTGTTAGGAGAAAAAGTGCACAAATATATTATTACTGCATGTATGAAGGCAAAGTACTTTAGTATTATATTTGACACAACATCAGATGCTGCACATGTAGAAAAAATGTCTCAGATTATAAGATTTGTTGAAATTAAACACAATTATGTTGATATCAAGGAAGCCTTCGTAGATTTTATGCCTTTAGAAGTAAAAACCGGAGGGGATCACAGAAGCTATTACAAGCAAACTTGAGAGAGATGGATTGAATGTTAGCGATTGCAGAGGTCAGTCGTATGACAATCAAGCAACAATGGCTGGTATCCATTCAGGAGTTCAGAAAAGAACATTAGATTTGAATCTACTAGCTGTTTGTTCCCTGTGACAACCATTCACTTAACTTGGTTGGAGTTTATCCAGCTCGTGTACCTTCAGGCAGTGACATTTTTTGGGACGGTAGAACGTCTATTCACCGTTTTTTCCTGTTCCACTCATAGATGGAGTGTTCTTAAAGACTTCGTAAATATTACACTAAAAGGACATTGTGATACCAGGTGGAGCTCAAAAGCAGATGCGGTGAAAGCAATATCCACTCAGCTGGATGAAGTGATCGCTGCACTGGAGAAACTGAGGGATACACTGACTGAAACAATCGATACGAGGGAAGATGCAGCATTAATAATTAATGCAATAGAAAACTTTAATTTTGTGACCTTTCTCTTTTTCTGGACAGATATTCTTTCTTCTATGAACAAAATCCAGAAAATCTTGCAGACCAAAATAATAAGCTTTATTCAAGCATTGACACTTTTGGAGACGCTAACGGACAAATTAAAAGTTTGGAGAAATGAGCTGTGTGACGATGTCATTTCTAAGGCAGAGCAGGTATGTAATGATTGGGGCATCAGTATCACAAAAAGGATAAGAAAGAAGCACACTATGCCAGAGGAGTATGCAGACGATTCTGCATTAGCCGTTGAGCAAGAAATTCGACGTTCTCTAATAGAAATTTTGGACAAAGTGTCAGTTGAAATTTTAAGCCGTTTCTCTAACATAAGAGTTAGAAAAATGCTTTGGGTTCCTCTGTAAATTTGAGGCGTACGTAAATGATGGGGATACACATTTTAAGGAACAGCTTTCCCAAATCAATATTAAGTGCATAGTGTTGTAAAACTGTATTCACATGACCTAAACAGTGAAGGATTGTTCAGTGACTTGAAAGACGTACTTTTAATAAAAAAGGCGAAAGTTAATGGAGAACAAATGGACTTTACACCTCAGGGACTGATACACTACATTTCTTCAATAGGATTAGAAGCCTACAAAACACTAGCAACAGCTTTAAAAATGTTTCTTACTTTACCAGTGTCTGTGTCTTCTTGTGAAATATTGTTTAGTAAACTTAAATTGATTCAATCGTACCTACGCTCAACAATATCTCAGGACAGGGTATCAAATCTAGCGATACTTTCAATTGAAAACGAAATTGCTTTGTCTTTAGATTATAGTGATTTAATAACTGACTTCCCATCAATTAAGACCAGGAAAGTTACAGTTTAGAACGTCTCGTTTTAAATATTTATTAAATATTAAAAATAAATATTAAGTGTTTATTAATAGAAGACAGAACCATTAACTTGTAATGGTAAGTGATTAATTTTATTGCTTTTTATGTAGTTCTTTGTGTAACTTTATGTTGCTTTAAGATATTGTTTTCACGATGCACTTTAGACCTACAAGGAATTTGCATATTTATTAGAACATTTTATGTTATAAATGTATTCCTACAGTTGTTACTAATAAATACATACAAACTGAATACCGGTAATATTAATCTTATAATACGTAATTTCTTAATTTTGACTTAAAAAATATTCTTAAGATGTTTCTGGACGTGCTTTCATATAAAATTCTACACATTTGCACTTATTAAGTACTTTGTTCACTGGATGGGCCTTCATTTTTGCTCTTTTGCTCCCTTTTAATTGTGAGGGCGAGGCGGCTGATGATCTTCTTGCCCCAGGCGCCAAAAAGCCTAGCTATGCCACTGTAACCAGACAGAAAACACCGATATTAGGTATGTTGCTTGAAACAATTTTGAATAAATTGCCTAACTCTAGAAATATCTTACCTGCAATGAAGAGGGAACCAAAATCCCAGTGAATGGTTAATGTTGAACACTCCTTCCTTCCATTCCTGTTGTGGTTTTACCAGCTTGTCTTCCATTTCAATGGCTTTTTTTCTTCCACACTTGTTTGCAGGCTTCCTTTTCTTAGTAAACATCTGCTTCTTCACATTTTCACTGTTTGTAGTCCACCTTATTTAAAGTAGAAGGGTAACATAGTACATCACCATGACCACAGTTAATTAAATTAACAGGCCTTTTTTCTGTAATAGCTTTTCCTAAATCACATTCACTATCTGAACTTTTACAATCTTCACACGATGTCTGATAGGTTATATCTGCATCTGTATCATCTGAATTATCATCAATGTCATTGTTTCTGCCAACAACTTAATTAGATCTTCGGAGAGATACGGGTCATGTTTTCTTTCTATCTGAAACACCACAAAATATTGAAGAAAATGTTAATCTAAAGTGTAATTTTATATTTATTAAATCAAGGAAAACCATTTTTACGGTGTTTATATTGGTTTTACTACTGTTCAATCACAAAATTTTTTTTATTTGGCAACAAATAAATTAGGAAAAATAACAAAACAAAGATTTGGAAAGTACTGTTTTCAAAATTGTGAAAATATTATTGAGTGCTAGGTTCAAAATTAATTTTTTGTAATGCAAAGCTTAGCTAACACATGACTTAATTAATGCCTAAGCATCACAATTGTGATGGTTACAAAATGTGTGTAATACGTAGGTAAAGCCTAATCACATGACTGTGATAGTGCGTACTTTTTGTATCTAAGAAAAAGAAAACTTAATATTTGCTCATTTAATGGTATCCATAGTTAAAATAACATCTCACAAGTAATTTAAAGCCATAGCAATCACTAATAAATAAATATTTTAAAAATGCAACAGTACTTACAATTTGATGTTTTCATAAAGTCTAACCCACTCAGAAAACGGCTGACAAACTGATCAGATGCTGGCAGAGCTGCATCCTAGTGGTCAAACAGTGAACTACTGCTACCCAAGAGACCATCATGAGCATGAGGCCGGCTTTACTGCGGTGTTAAACCCTTAAAACATTTCCAAAAACAGCTGTTCAACCCTCTTGATAGTGAGAGTCGGGTCATAAAGGGATACATGGTGTTTGTATGCAAACCCAGCAAGTTGTAATAGGAGAGTGGCCTGCTGATGATGCATAATCAGGTTCTTCCACTACAATCCAAACCACCTTACAACTTGATATACAGTATCATAGAACAGAACTGAGGCACAGTGGCATTAATATGTTGCTGTAAGGTTTACTACCATTTACACTTGTATGTTGTACTCCTAGGAAGGAAACCTGAAATAGAACATATAATTAGTTGTTTCTGTATTATGTACAGTATCTCACACGTTATTAGGTAGCCTGATATCAACCATCTGTATACACCGCAATAACCAACCAGTTATTCAGGCTTTAAAATGTGAAATTCTTTGCAACACATATAGGTTTACCTTTCCCAAATTTATTAAATCTTCAAATTTGTTTCATTATAGCTTTCTATATAATACCAGGGAATCATTAAGCAACCAGAGAACTCAAACTAAACCTGGTTGCATGACAACCAATTAACCACCATTAAACCTTTCAGTACCATGGGTTGATCATATCGGCCCTCCAATACTTGCTGAAGGTGCCAGGGCCAATTCAATTTGCTGCCAAGTTTCTCAATGTTGTAGTTTGGTTATTCACTAACAGATGGCATTCAATTTTATAACACTAGAAAGAGGCATTATTAGTTTACACTGTGAAAATTGCACCTTTTTATCCAAGAGTCTTTGGTTTAACATGAGACTGAATAGGCTGTTGCTTGTTTACATTTTTGTTTGTTGTCGTCTAATGTGTGCTGTCGTGTTGTGTTCAGTAATTTCATGTTTAATCAAAAATGAATGCTTGTATTAGAAAGGGAAATAGAGCGATTTATTAACTCAAGTGAGAGTGGAAGTTGTGTAACCAGCGATAGTGAAAGTGATTTTTGTGACTGCAAATTGCAAAACAGTAACAGTGATACTTATAACCTGTCAGCGCATGAGCTGTTGATACATTCTGATGAAATTATTGAATGGAAGGAATTTGTAAGCACAGAAAAGGATGTGAGTAATCATATTTTTGATATTCATTAATTCTCAATTTAGTCCTACTGGCAACCAGGCTGTGATACATGTTCCAAGTTCAACCCCGTAATTCAACATGCTCATAATGTGTTCTGCCAATAATATTATGGTCCTCATCAACAGCTAAGTGTGGATGAAAGTTCGATTTGAACAAAAATCACACCAGTCTAATGTAATACCCAATAAACATCATCAGTGAGATATCAAACTATGGATGCTTGACTCTCAAAATACTGTTTGGCATTTTATGTTTACTGTGATGGACAGTATGATGGAGACTAAAGTGAAATAAAAAGCATGGACTCCCTTGTACTATTGTCACTAAATTGTTAATAATAGAAAAGTACACAAATAAAGGATCACCACTTTTTCACTTGTGTCCTTGTAGCAAAACACCTTTATGATAAACCTTTCTAACTGTTACCGTTAGAATAAACAAAAAATATTGTTCTGCTCCGCTTACATCTACAAAAGGTAAGTCTGTGCAACAAAATTTGTTCACAGTGATTGTACATTTTTGGCTGCGTTCTGAGAAAAAAGTCTCAATCCTAACTAGTGGTTGATGCAATGATACTGTTACGACGTCACAGAACAATCTACGTGTTTATCGAACGTTCCAGAGAGATCCAGAATGTAAGCGTGTGGCGTACGTGCTTGTAGACGCATCTACGAGAAAGTTCTCGATGCCGCCAGCCGTGCGGACTGTGTCAAGGCCGCAGTTAATTACATAGTTCATACGAACGCTAAGACGCAATTAGGAATCGTCTAGATATTCGACTGGCTATAAATTCCGGTTCTCAACGACGTTCAAGTCAGTATTAGTGCGATATATTTACAGAGTGGTTCGAGTTATTACTGTGTACGTTCAAGTAGTTATTAGTGAAGTGTTGCGTTTTATAATCGGACGGTATAATTGTAATACAATTGAGTTTTAATTTTAGTGGACATTTTATTGCATGTGAACAATTTTCATTTGATTTGTTGTAGAGACTGTGTTGTTAATTACGAACTGTTTTACTGTAACAATTAAAGGTGTGATTAGTGACTTAATTGGTGTCTTGTACTTATTTTGTTTCCACTGTACCTACGACGATCGAGTAGACCGTCGTAACAGTGGTGTCAGAACTGGGATAAAACGGTTAACTGTGGACACTGTGTACAAGACGAGTGTGATTCGTAATTAATTGGTAAACATGGATCCCAGTCAGATGATGGAAGCTTTCCAAACGCTGCTGCGGCAGACACAGGAAGAAGCAGAAAGACGACAAAAAGAAGAACGAATACAAGAAAGAGAAGAAGCAGAAAGACGACAAAAAGAAGAACGAAGACAAGAAAGGGAAGAAGCACAAAAACGACAGGATGAGAAACGCAAACAGGAGGCAGAAGAGACAAAAGAAGAACGCAGACAGGAAAGAGATGAACGTAAGCTGGAAACAGTGGAACGGAAGCGTGAAACAGAAGACGTCAAAGCATTAATACAGGAGCAGAAACAGATGCAAGTACATAGTATCGCAGAATTGGGTCTCGTACGAGGTGAGCTTAATAAACAAGTTACTAAAATATCGCAGGTACAAGAATCGGTGACATTAAAAATAGTGAAGTAGAAAAATCTGTCTCGAGTGTTGAAGAATCGATGTCTACAAAAATATCTGAAGTAGAAAAATCTGTCTTGACTGTAGAAGAAGCTATGTCAACAAAAATATCTGCAGTAGAAAACTAAATGGCAAACATAAGAGAACAAATTAAAAGTGAAGTTGAACAGCGCATGAAGATTCATCCAAAACAAATTTCTGAACAGACTGTACCAGTGATAAAGACAGAAAAAGACACAGAAAATAAGTTAATAGAGAAAGTCACTTTGCCTGCAGTAGGGATAGTTCATGTCAAAGCTCCAACCTTTGACGGAAGCAGTCACGGGGCAACGTACCTCCGCCAATTTGAAGCTGCTGCATGCGCAAATAATTGGACAGAGAAAGACAAGGCAGTCTCACTTGTTCTTGCATTAAAAGGACCCGTGGCAGAATTACTACAGAAAGTGTCACCTGACAGCCAGAACATCTATGCCGAGTTGATAAAAGCTCTAGAATTACAGTATGGTGATAAATATTTGCGAGATGTGTACTGCACCCAGTTGAGAGCAAGGCGACAGCATTCCGGAGACACTCTTCAAGAGTTTGAAGCAAATATCGACAGACTAATTAGACTAGCCTATCCTGAAGCGCCAGAAGATTTTCGAACGAGTTTTGCGATGCAAACGTTAACTGCCGGTGTCCGAGATAACGAACTACAGCAAGTGTTACGAATGGCAAGACACCAGAATAGTGCGGACGCACTGGTACATGCTTTGCAATTTGAGGCCGCAAATCTGCGTCTGATTGGGCAAGTCATAAAGTGCGCGCGCTCAAATATCGCGACGGCACAGACGATGAGGAAGAAGAACAAGGAACAGAGACTCGACGGTCGGTGCCACAGAATAAAATAAGAAAGAATGGAAGACCGAAATGTTATAGATGTGGGAAACCTGGACATCTACAACGAGATTGTCGGGTTAGAATTCAGCAGCAGGGAAACGAGCAATAGTCTGTACAACGGGCCCCTAGACAACACGCAATTTCTACACTTCAGAAAAACAGCGGGAGCTTGGTAGTTACCGTATTTGTTCAAGAAAGGCCAACCTCGATTACAGTTGACACAGGCGCAACGGTTTCTATTGTGCGCCCCGACGTGGTGAAAGATCTCAAGCCAACCTGATGTTCTTGCAGCTTGGACTGCAAGAGTGTATGTATGTCCTCTTACTGGACGGCCTGTAAAAGTGTATGGAAAACTGAAGATACACCTACGCCTCGGTCGACTTGAGTTTAATCGTCAAGTACTTGTTGCAGACATTGTGGATGAACCAATTCTTGGTGTGGATGTTATGAACGTATACGGATTTATAGTCGACTTCAAAAACGATGTCTTGAGAATCAGAGGTGAAGAGGTAATGCTATCAACAATGACGACAGCAGAAAAATCGATGGACGTCATTTACCAAGTCGTAACTGTTCCGCCAAACTCCGAAAAGATCATCATGGTTAGAACCGATGTAGATAATAGGGGCAACCAGTGCTCTATATTCGAACCCCAGGTAGTCAGCACATCGGGCATACTAGATGCCAGAAGCGTAGTAAAACCTGACGAAAACGGAAATGTACCTATTAGAGTGGCGAATATTTTGGATCAAGCTATCACTTTACAAAACAATACGCTCCTAGGCAAATTGACTCCTGTGGCCTGGGTAGCCGGAATAACGCAACGAAGATCCAGTTCTTCAGATACTTCCAAATTACCAGAGGAACTGCAAGAATTATTGAGCAGATCTTCTAACGACCTCTCAAGTGGTGATGTAAAAGAACTGACAGTTTTTACACGAATTCAAAGATTGTTTTGCAGTTCGGGGACAGTCACTGGGAAGAACCTCTCTTGTGCAACATCGCATCAATACCGGGGACACAACACCGATACGCCAACCTCCTCGAAGGCATCCATTATCTAAACAAGAGGAAATGTCTCGGTTAGTACAGGACATGTTAACAGAGGGAGTAATCGAACCTTCGTCAAGTGCTTGGTCTTCTCCTACAGTGCTGGTAGCGAAGAAGGATGGTGGATTGCATTTCAGCTTAGACTACCGGAGGTTAAATGACGTTAAAGAAAGACTGCTATCCATTATCTCGCGTTGACGATACTCCGACACGTTGTCCGGAGCACAGTGGTTTTCCACATTGGACCTGAAGAGTGGATATTGGCAAGTGGGTCTTCATCAAGAAGACAAGGAAAAGACCGCTTTCTCGACCCCAAGTGGCTTATTCCAATTTAACGTCATGCCATTTGGACTCTGTAATGCACCGGCAACATTTGAGAGATTGATGGACCTGATACTCTGAGGTCTGACGTGGAGAACTTGCCTTGTTTACTTAGACGATGTCATAGTGATCGGGAAGACTTCGAAGATCATTTGGAAAACCTTAAGGAAGTTCTGACTAGAATTCACGGTGCACAACTGAAGCTGAGCCCGAAGAAGTGTTCTCTATTCCAGAAGGAAGTACAGTATCTGGGCCATCTGGTTTCGGCACCGGGTGTTAGCATGCATCCTAATAAAGTAGACACCGTAAGAGACTGGCCAGTTCCGATGAGTAAACACGAAGTTCGGAGTTTCCTGGGGTTATGCTCATATTACCGATGTTTTGTGAAAGGCTTTGCTACTATTACTAAACCACTACATGAGCTAACGGAAAATAAACGAAACTTCCAGTGGTCGAGAGAGTGTGACCAAGCATTTAGGACTTTGAAGATTGCATTATGTTCCCAGCCAATGCTTGCTTTTCCAGCTTCCGAAGGGAAGTCGTAGACACAGACACAAGCAATACTGGTCTAGGAGCAGTTTTGTCTCAAGTGCAGAACGGTGAAGAACGAGTAATAGCGTATTACAGTAAGACGCTTTGTAAACCAGAGAGAAATTATTGTGTTACAAGGAGAGAGATGTTGACAATTGTCAGAGCTTTGGAGCACTTCCGTAAATACCTCTATGGGAGAGAGTTTTCACTACGTACCGACCATGCCGCGCTTGCATGGCTCTTAAGATTTAAAAATCCGTAAGGACAGTTGGCAAGGTGGCTCAAACGTCTGCAAGAGTACAACATCGGCCGGGGCGCCTCCATGGTAATGCAGCTGGCTTATCACGAAGACCGTGCCCGGAAGACTGCCGACATTGCCACAGAAAGGAAGAACAAAACTCAAGCGAACATGTTCAAGCCATCACTGTAGAATTCCTGGCTGACGTCTGGACAACACAAGACTGCCGACAAGAACAGATGACTGATGAAGACATTGGACCGATCTTGACAGCAAAAGAGGAAGGTCGCCGCCTGGATTGGCAAGATATCTGCCACGGTACCGAAGTGCTGAAGGTCTACTGGGCACAATGGGAATTTCTCAGCTTAGAAAACGGATTGCTGAAAAGGGCTTGGGAAAGTGCAGATGGACGAAACTTGGTCATGCAGTTGATAGTTCCCCGAAGTAAAGTGCAGTCTGTTTTGAAGGAGATGCATGATGGAACATCTGGAGGCCATCTTGGCGTTAACAAAACCTTTGACAAAATACGGAAGTGATTCTATTGGCTTCGTCTTCGCCACGACGTAGAGGAATGGGTTCGGACGTGTGAAATATGTTCTGTAAGCAAGGGCCCACAAACCAGAAGCAGGGGAAAAATGAGACAGTATAACGTTGGACTACCTTTCGAGAGAATTGCCATAGACATTGCTGGACCATTCCCAGTTACTGACGATGGAAACTCGGTATGACATTCGCAGCAATAGTGTGGGTTTCCAAGAAGGAGATCAGGTCTGGTTGTTCAATCCAAAACGCCGTAGTGGTCGCTCACCTAAGCTTCAGTCTAACTGGGAAGGACCCTACACTGTGAAAAAAAAAAAGAATTAACGATGTGTTTATAGAATTCAACAGGACGGACAGCGAAAGTTCAAGGTCGACCATGGTTGTAGGTCATACCTTTACTAAGTGGGTGGAAGCCTACACAATTCCTCATCAGGGGGTTACCACTGTGGCAAAGCAGTTAGTTCACAACTTCTGTTGCCATTATGGAGCCCCTATGGAAATCCATACGGATCAAGGGAGAAATTTAGAATCAGGAGTGTTTAAAGAATTATGCCATCTACTCGGAATTCGAAAGACCAGGACAACGCCTCTGCATCCTCAGTCGGACGGGATGGTTGAGAGATTCAACAGGACACTTGAGCAGCATCTTTCGAAAGTTGTTGACGAGAACCAAACAGATGGCTTATCACGAAGACCGTGCCCGGAAGACTGCCGGCATTGCCACAGAAAGGAAGAACAAAACTCAAGCGAACATGTCCAAGCCATCACTGTAGATTTCCTGGCTGACGGCTGGACAACCAGACCCACGTATACCACTATTCCTTATAGGTCATCAGTACACGACACAACCGGCATGACTCCAGCAAAATTGGTGTCTGGGCAGGAGATTCGTCTTCCTGGGGACTTGATGTTTAAATCACCAGATCCAAGAGCCAAAGAACTATTCCTCGCAATTAGAAAACCAACTGCGAGAAATGAATCGTTTGGTAAGAGGACGGCTGAAGATTGCCAGTGATAAAATAAAAACTCGGTATGACATTCGCAGCAATAGTGTGGGTTTCCAAGAAGGAGATCAGGTCTGGTTGTTCAATCCAAAACGGCGTCGTGGTCACTCACCTAAGCTTCAGTCTAACTGGGAAGGAGCCTACACTGTGAAAAAAAGAATTAACGATGTTGTTTATAGGATTCAACAGGAAGGACAGTGAAAGTTCAAGGTCGTCCACCTAGATCGCCTGGCTAAATACAACTTTAGAGACGGTTTGCCAGTTGGGGACGAACAGGCTTAAGGAGGAGGCAGTGTTACGACGTCACAGAACAATCTACGTGTTTATCGAACGTCCCAGAGAGATCCAGAATATAAGCGTGTGGCGTACGTGCTTGTAGACGCATCTACGAGAAAGTTCTCGATGCCGCCAGCCGTGCGGACTGTGTCAAGGCCGCAGTTATTACATAGTTCATACGAATGCTAAGACGCAATTAGGAATCGTCTAGATATTCGACTGGCTATAAATACCGGTACTCAACAACGTTCAAGTCAGTATTAGTGCGATATATTTACAGAGTGGTTCGAGTTATTACTGTGTACGTTAAAGTAGTTACTAGTAAAGTGTTGCGTTTTATAATCGGACGGTACAATTGTAATACAATTGAGTTTTAATTTTAGTGGACATTTTATTGCATGTGAACAATTTTCATTTGATTTGTTGTAGAGACTGTGTTGTTAATTACGAACTGTTTTATATAACAATTAAAGGTGTGATTAGTGACTTAATTGGTGTCTTGTACTTATTTTGTTTCCACTGTACCTACGACGATCGAGTAGACCGTTGTAACAATACCTTATCACCTACGCTAAATTGTTTTTTGCAAATGTTAAATCTAGTGTTGCATGTAGTCTGTCGCCTTTTGGTTCACTAACTGAATTCTCCGTTTTATTTTTTGGATAAGGTCATCCTTGCTTAGATCTTGCTGTATCTCTTCTCGTATCCAGTTCGTTAGTAATGAATTTCTCATCAAGGTAACAAATAATAATAACATGTCCCAAATAATTACCTTGAATTTCTCGTCAAGGTAACCAAATGTCCCAACTTATTTGATCCTTATTGGTGTACTGGACTCAATCCTGCAATTATGGTTTGATGACTTTGTTCATAATTCCATTGATTCTGGGTGATAGGCAGTAGTTTGGATTTTATGGATACCTGAAATAACACACTAATGAAGTTCATTCCTTGGTTGGTAAGTAACATTTTAGGGATTCCATGTCTACATATAATTTCTTCTATAAGTATTTTTGCTATAGTAATTCCTTTTTGGTCAGGTAAGGAAAAGGTTCAGGGTATTTGGAAAGATGGTCTTGGAATGTAAGGATGTATTGGTTTAGTTTTGAATGCATCATTGAATGAGTTATTCTTCTTATTCAGTAAAAACATTTTCGAATGTCTGTACTACACATTTCCTAAAACTTTTGTGCATTCTTCTTTCAGTACTTAATTCAGCCATCTTACTATCTATACCAGATTTGCACAGAGCTATAACAATTTATAACCTATCATTTCTATTCTATCAGCAAAATGCTGGATAGATTCACCGTATTTCTGTTCCATACTAATCAATTGATCTAAAAAAGAGTCACTTTGGTGTTTATCCATCCTACTTCTTATGAATTCTTTTTAACTTTTCCATGTACCTAACTTTGATCTGTGGATGGCAGCTCCTATCACACCCCCTCAATCTAATTTTATCAATTTTTAAGTAATTCTCTTGTTCTGCTGGCGTAACATTACATAAAATTAACACAGTCAATGTACGCTTGCAAATCTGAATTCCTCTCGTCGCCATCACTGGTATTAATTTTAAGGAGCTATCTAAACTAATTCCATCATCATAATTAGTCCATACGGGTTTTACTCTTTCAAACCATAGTCCTACGCTAATATACTTTTGTCACTTACTTGTGTATCTTTGCTACTGGCCTTCAGAGTGTCTTCTTTCTTATTCACTTCTTCAAAATACCTTACATGTGTACCCAACACCTGACACAATAAATGTGTTATAGCCGAGTATAACACACGCAACTACTTCTCTCAAGTGGCTAAGGAAAAGCAATCTGATTGAAGGTGGTATGGTGCCCAAATAAAGAACTATAAGTTCAAGATACTCTAACTCATGAAAATTAGACAAAACTTATAATGCTTATTCTCAAACAAAAGAAACTAAATTCAATTAACTATAATCTATACAATATTTAATTAACTAAACGTCAAACAAGAGTCTAACTCTTTAGCTTACACTACGGCAGCTTACCAAGTAAGGCAACCTGCAAATAGAGTTCGCTGGAACTGATAATTTTACAGTTCTTACTTTCAGCATGTATACTATGCTTGTTTACTACCCTTACTGCCAGAATAAGTGAGAAAGTATTCTTTGGGGCAGTAGGCCGTCTAAACAGTATACGTAATATTTTCATAACTACTGTACTAGTTGTATAAAGTGTTTCTATTTGAGTGGGTGAAAGCCGTACGGAATTAAGAACAAACATGGCTTTACTTCCCTTACAGCTAAATATATTCGTACATCAAATTAGAATATTATACAGTTACTTTTAGATTACAATAACAATAAATTAATGATTAGCACACATACAACAAAATTATTTTTAATATTATTATAGTATAATAAAATAATCTTTACCAGTACAACACAGATATTAAAAACTTGTTTCTGGTCATCGAACACAAGGGTCATGTTGATCAAGAAATAAATAGTATAATTTTTTTGTATTTCTCTTTTGTATAAAGTAGGAAAATTATAAATAAAACGAGTTTTAATTACAGAAAAATGTGTGAATTCTTTTGCCTGGTAGGACAAGGGGCTATTGGAAGAAACCAAATTCAGAAGGAGCATAAAAGTTTGAGAAATGCTTGTCTAATCATCTTTCCACTAGTTACTGGACAGCATTGCCAGTGTACTTCATATGGAGATTTAACTGCTCTTATCCTGGATAATAATGTCGTGGGCTCAAATTCATCTTCTGGTAGTTGCTATCCATTCCGGATGTTGGATATCATACAGACTATTTTAACTTTGTGCACTGCTGCATGGAATAAGTCACTTGTATTCATGTCAAACCAGGTCCTTAAATTTCTCAGCCATGACAATCTCGGTCATCCAAGTACTTTACCCTGTAGTATTGACTGCAATAAGTAACATCTGTGATAATTTCTCATGAGATGTCCCAGATACTGAAGCTTTCTTATCTTCACTGAATTCATAATTTCCCTTTTCAAATTCATAATTGTTGCATGATTGTTGTTTGTCAATGAGCTTCCATCTTGACAAGGCTCATTGCTGTTTGTTTTTGTACTTCACACTTGATTGTGGGGGGGGGGGGTTTGGGTGTTTTGCTGAAGGGCAGTGAGTTGTGTCTTGTTGGAACTCGCTTCCATATTTCATGATAGGTTTGTTGACTAAGGAGTTGGAGATAACTACCCCCCCCCCCCAACAACAACAACAACAAAGGCTCCCACCAATCTCTTCATAAGTCTGATTCATTTGCTTGTTTGTCTTTCAACTTGGCTTTCCTAACTTAGCTTGTTACAACCACAATGTTTAAATATTTAGTTATGTGGCTCTTATTGAGTACCAGTAAATCGTTTTCTACTTTTAATGAATTCTTGAAATTTGAGACAGAACTTCTCAGCTTCTTCCTCTGCACTAGCAGACTCGCTGTGCATTACCATATGTTTAACGCCAGATCTCCTTCTAAACTTCATAAACCACCCAGTTGTATCTTTCATTTCTAACTCCTCATGTGATGAATGTGGAGCACGTTTCTTCAGTTCTTCAAAAATTTCTCTAGCCTTCTCTTGAATGACAGTCATACTAGTTACAACTCTTTTCATTTCCATTTCTTTTATACAAACTAAAAGTAATCTCTCCATTGTTTCATGGATGGCACATCTTTGTTTCTCATATGTGATTTTTGTTACTGCTTCAGCTGCTTGAGTCTTCTTAGTTATACCTTTCTTAGTAAAGATTGTGTCTACTGTAGACCTGTTCAAGCCATATTGCCAGGCAACATCACACATCTTCTGACCACTCTCTAACTTGGCTATCATCTCTTGCTTGGTTTCTATGGTGAGCACATTTTTGACACTCCACTCTTTTTAGGCACCATAATATTATCATTTGTTTTTTTATAAGAAGTTCAGAAAAGCACTTTAAAAAATTCAGAGAACAGAATCAACTAGCACACAAAAAGGTTATATATACAACTGTCAAAGTCTTTTCCATAAACCGTACATAAATGGCAATAAAATAGTTCTGTGAAGTGTTTGTTATCCAAACATAAAAGTCTTTTGCAAAAGTGTTCAGTGTCTGATTTCTTCATAGTCCGAACTGTTCGTTAACTGATCACCCACTATACACCAGTACAGCACAAACGTCAATTTAATAGTACAACATTTTATACCAAATGTCACCTTCTTATGTACAAGAAGTGGCAGACACCACCTGGCACCTAACTAATTTCCACATAGTTTCCACACTGCCCAGAACAAAGCCACCCATAATTATATAATACACATTTTTATATAGTTTACATTATACTGGGAATTTCATATTGTTTTACTGTCAATCAGACACTAAAGCTTATTGTATGATAGGGCTGTTTATAATCACCTTTGTTCTATACACATTTCATATATATTTAGACTGGCATTAGTTTAAGTGACAAGTCGTTGACTTATAATTTTCTTCACACAAAAGTGTATTGTATACAATTCAAAAATTAGCCAGTAATGTTACTTTTTTGTTACCAACAGTAGAACACACACCATTATCAAACCTCTTATCTGGGTCTTTCCAGTGCACTCTTGGTTATAAAGTACCTCCAACCATCCCCCGCCTAACATACATTTCAAATCTGTCAGTTCAACTCTAACATCTGAAGCTTCCGTAACTGGTGAAACAATTGTCAGTTAAATAAAAATTATTTGTAGAACTATAGTAAGGGTTTATTTATTCAATTCAAGTATTAATAAAATATTCTACCTAATGCCAAGAGAACATGCAATCAGTGTAATATTCTTTGTAGAATATTCTAACACAGAGTCAGAAGTTATTCTAACAGATAATAATTTACCTAATGTTTGGTGAGAGTGAAACCACCACACAAAATGTACACACCCCATCTTGATCATTTTATCCAGCACACAATGACCATAAGGGATGTTTATGTTGCACTTACTTCCATCTCAAGATTATTACTGTTGTAATGTCACCAACACTTTATAATGAACTTTTTTGAAGAGCCATTAGCCTGAAAATGTTGTTAACCTCATGATTCCAATTGAATCTAGAGGAGTGAAGGTTAAGTTGGATGACTTCCCTTTTTACGTTATCCATGTGGAAAGTCTAAGAATTTATTGGTCCCATATGAGTTGCTTTCCAGAGTACTGCTGATGTGTATGTCCTCCTGACTAACGGATACATCAAGGAATAGTATTTTTTTAGATTTATTTATAACAAGATAGATAGTACCGGTGCCTTAGAGTATATAAGTAACTTAAATACATTAAGTGAATACTTTAAAAAAGAACTGTCTATCACTCAATTCATAGAGTATTTATTATTATTATTATTATTTCAGTTGTAATATTTTAATTAGTATTTAGCCTGAGGACAGCTGGCAAAATGCTTGTTGCCTGCCAACTACCTGTCACTGAATGTGCTGCATCTCCAAAGCTGCTTGCTGAAAAACATGCTGAATTTAGAAGCAACATGTCAAGTTCAATGTGTTCACAAAATTTATCAATGATGTCAAACAAGATTTAACAGACAAGCTGCTCACAGATTTTATTGATTTAACTAGACAGTTTGGAGAGCAAACCTCATCAGTAAACTGAAAATGTTTGGAGTGAGAGGACGCATGTTACGCTGATAATATACAAGATATGTCACTAAGAAGTGGGTAAAGGCACAATGGTAGACACAGAATCAAGCTACAATCACTCTAAGCTGGGGCTCCCTCAAGGAAAGACAAGAAAATTGACGGAATTTAAGTTAGTATGTTTGCTGACAACATCAAGATATGGACATCATCAAGCAAAAGAATAAAAATCAAAAGGTGGATCTCAAAAGGACAGTAAATGCTGCTCTAAATGATCTTAGTACATGGTACATAGAAAACAACATAAGTATCAGCAAATCGAAAACTCTCCCTCCAACACAACAGTCCAGACTTCCAATTAACAAAGAAGGATATTGTTCACAACAAATTTATACAATTGTGATGAAATTGGTTTATTTTGGAAGCACGTGCTGAACCGTACCAACATCCCAAAAGATAAGAAAAATATTCCTGAGCGTAAACCCATGAAAGACCGATTGACGTTACTTTTGGGAGCTAATGCTAGTGGTGATGTGTAGCTTAAACCGCTTCTTGTCTATCACTCTGAGAATCCGAGAGCATTAAAACAAATCCATAATTAAAGAAAGACTGCCAGTGATGTGCAGATGGAATGAAAGGCATGAGTCATGCAGGTTCGTTTCAATAAATGGCTATTTAAAGTTTGTGCACCAAAGATCAGGAATTACCTTCAGAACAATGAATTGCCATTAAAAGCACTGTTTCTATTGGACAATGCACCAGGACACCCAAAAGACCTTGAAAATAATTTGTTGGAAGACTTTCCCTGGCAAACCGTTCAGTTTCTGCCGCCAAATACCACTTTGCTGATTCAGCCAATGTATCAGGATGTTATTGCGCGTTTCAAGAAATTGTAGACATGTGCTCTGTTTCGTCAGTGTTTTGAAGCATGCCAGTTCTCCTCAACGATGACATTAAAAAGAAAAATTTGATATTCTCGAATCTATCTGGGCCATTCAAAAGGCGTGGTCAGAAGTCCCTCAACGACAGTTGAATTCTGCTTGGCAAAAGCTGTGTCCATCCTGCATTCAGGGAGACGGAGTTGATGTCCCTGAAATTATGGATGAAATTGTGACATCTGTTAGAGATCTTGAATTGGAGGTGAATGAAGATGACATTAAAGAGCACATAATGGAAAATGATATGACGACAGAAGGAATCCAAGAACTCTTGAATGAAGAACGCCAAGAAACTCAGCGAGACGTGTTTTCTTCTGATAAAGAGAAAGACGAAAGAGGACCAATTCCAACATCTGCTTTTAAAGATCTTTTTAAGTGGTGAGAGGATGTCAGAACAACAGTCTGAGAATGGCACCCAAACCAGTTTGAGGTCAATAGGCTCGGGGATCTCTACAGGGACAATATTATTAATCACTTCCGAATTTGGGTCTTTCACTAAATCCTGCGGCAGAACAACTTCCATCTCCGCATTTGTACTTTTTCGTCGGTGTCCGATGTGTACTAGAACTGTTTTCTTCACAAGTAACTAATGCCAGGTTATGGATGTTATGTGCGACAATGTAACTTAAATAAAATTTACTTTGTTAGTGTACAATAAAAGGGTGTATTTATTGGAAGTACAGAAATTAGTTTCCATTTATTGCACATAATTACGGTACACAGACGATTTTTGGAGGTTGTGTCTACGTTTAACAATGTAACTTAACCTTTTAGATTTTTAAAATTAATTAGATTTAACAAAAATTTCCTTTGTTAGTGTACATTAAATTATTGTATGGATAAAAGGCTGTATATAACATTAAAGGCTGTATTTATATGAAGTACCGGAATTAAAACCTACTTCCAATTTAGACGTATAACCTAGTAGGCTACGTTATTCATACATATTTTATTGGGGTTTATTGGTACATATTTTATTAAAAGGGTGTATTTATTGGAAGTACAGAAATTAGTTTCCATTTATCGCACATAATTACGGGTACAGAGACGATTTTGGGAGGTTGTGTCTACGTTTAATTATCTAACTTAACCTTTTAGATTTTTAAAATTAATTAGACAACAAACATTTCCTTATTAGCGTACATTCAAAGGCTGTATTTATTGTATGGATAAAAGGCTGTATTTATTCGAAGTACCGGAATTAAAACCTACTTCCAATTTAGAACGTAGGCCTATAACCTAGTAGGCTACGTTATTGGTGCATATTTTATTGGGGTTTATTGGCACATATTTTATTAAAAGGGTGTATTTATTGGAAGTACAGAAATTAGTTTCCATTTATCGCACATAATTACGGTACAGAGACTATTTTGGGAGGTTGTGTCTACGTTTAATTATCTAACTTAACCTTTTAGATTTTTAAAATGAATTAGACTTAACAAACATTTCCTTACTTATTGTACATTCAAAGGCTGTATTTATTGTATGGATAAAAGGCTGTATATACATTAAAGGCTGTATTTACTCGAAGTACCGGAATTAAAACCTACTTCCAATTTAGAACACAGTACAATCTAACGTAGGCCTATAACCAAACAAGTACATTAAAATCCTTTTTTCAACATAATGCAATAAAAAGCAATGTGCAGTTTCTGTTAACACGCAAATGATTAAGTATTAATAATGGGTTAGAGTGGAATTTAATGTTACTATGGTCTAAATTTAAGACAAAAAATAAACATAATCTGTGTTTATCAACACATAAGTGATAAGTCAATTGTTTACAAAGATAAACAAAAATATGTCTAAGATCATAACCAATTATAAGTGAGAGACCTGCTTCTAAAACGGCTTAAGTAGTGCAAAGTTTTTTTCTTGCTTTCATGTAAGCAAACTGGTCAATAACATCTGACTGATAAATTAATACTGTTAGCCAATTCATTTTTAATAACTAAAATTGCCAAATTATTAAGCCTTTCTTGGTAGATAGTGCTTCTCTGCCAAGCTTTCAGTGAATTCGCTAACCTGCTGAAAGATTTTTCAGGAGACGAAACTGTAACTGGAATAGTACAGAAAACCCTATAGGCAAGAAAGAACACAAATACAGCTTGAAGGTTTTTGTCATAAGGTTTTTGGAGTAGACTTAGTGGATTCTTTTCTGATTCAAACTCTGTTTTATAAATGTTCTTCAAGTGTAATATTTCTTCAAATAGATCCATTGCCAATTCCTTTTTAAACTTGCTAATGAGAACTTTTACTTTCAATTCTAATTCATCATTTTCCATGTCCGTAAAGTTCAATACTGGTGGAAACGAGTCACGAATTGAACTAATTGCAGTGAATCGTGTTTTTATGTTGCCCATTACAAACTCTAATACTGGGTACATGACTGAGGTTTTACATTTATTTTCTTGATCTTTGTTTACTGAAAAATCACTACTGGATTGATCTGTACTTTTTTTCCACCTTTTGGGAGATTCAGGAGGAAATTTTATTAGTTCTTTTGCAATTAAGTTTGGTTCTTCAATTATGCTGTCTGGATTATCACGCAACAATTTCAATTCTGTCAGCAAATCTTCCACTAGAGTTAT
Source organism: Magicicada septendecula (assembly GCA_034769895.1). Classification (NCBI taxonomy): domain Eukaryota; kingdom Metazoa; phylum Arthropoda; class Insecta; order Hemiptera; family Cicadidae; genus Magicicada; species Magicicada septendecula. The sequence goes on along the minus strand of CM068371.1, from coordinate 12,884,688 downwards.
TTCAACATTGAGTGTGATTCCTTTGCTTTGAATAACAACATTTTTTTAGTCAATATATGAAAGCACTTTGAACCAAAAAGATGCCAACATTAAGCTCTTTGTGGAATTGAAATATTTCTTAAGCCCTAATATGATGTTGTAGGCAGAGGGAGTTAGACTAGAAGGCATCTCTTCTAAAATATATCCAACAATTTAAGTACTCCTGGGTAGTGCTTAACTATCGGTTTGACAGCTTGGATCCTCTCACTTCATCTTGTTTCAGGGAAGCTCTGCAGTGATAAAGGAATGTGCTTTTTCAAAACTTCCCAACATTTTTCTCTAGGGCTGCTAGAGAAAAATGAGTAAAGACTTGCAACATGCCCGAAAAATGTCATCACATCTGCATTGAGTTTTGCAGCATTAACACCCACATGTTTCAACGAATGCGCCCCACATGGTAAAAATATTATGGATTCGTTCTTTTCAAGAATTCTACTTCCAATTTATAACCCAGTACAATCTAACGTATAACCAAACAAGTACATTAAAATCCTTTTTTCAACATAATGCAATAAAAAGCAATGTGCAGTTTCTGTTAACACGCAAATGATTAAGTATTAATAATGGGTTAGAGTGGAATTTAATGTTACTATGGTCTGAATTAATGGAAATAAAATTGAAGAATCTTGTAAACATTGTAACGGTACAACCCTATGGGGATTTGTAAATTAAATCTTGTCAATTTTATTTCCACCCAAGTATATGTGGTGAACGGACTCTAGCGTCGAGACTGTCACGGCCCGACACTGGAATGCAGGTTATCAGCAAGGGTGCATATTCACCCACACGAGTGCGCACACCTCGGCCAACGTTCCCACAAAAAGGACACGTTCGAATAAATTCCTGAGCGCTGTGTACGCAGAGAACAGCATCTGTCGACTTACAGGAACACAACCGGCCGGTTGAACGTAACGGGCTCGCAAGCCGAAAGTTCGAATAAAATGAACTTGTGTGATTAAAATACGTAAAAAATAAATGTAAAACACGTTTAAGAATCAACAGTGAGACGTTAGACAGCAATCAGTGACCAAAATTTAATTAGTTGAGAACATATTATCGGCAGTGAACGAAACCGTGACAGTGCGAACATAGTTGGAACGAACAAAGGAACAATGAATGAAATCCTAAACACAAAAAGTAAAACACATCAAACCAACAGCACACAACCCAGTAAATACATCACACTTACATACTACAATTCCAATACACACAAAATTGCTAACACATTTAGGAAACACAATTATAAAGTAGCCTACAGAACTAACAACACCATTAGGAAACACATAATTATTTAATAATAATAATACTAACAAAAACACAGACACATACACCAAAACAGGGGTTTATAAATTAAACTGCAATGATTGTCACCAATTCTACATTGGCCAGACGGGAAGATCTTTTTCCTCTAGATTTTCAGAACATTTAAAAGCCCTCACCACAAACTACATACATTCCACATTTGCCACACATTTACAAAATTAAAACCACAGGTACACAAACATAGAACACAACATGGAAATACTACACTACTTACCTAAAAGTAGAAAACTAAACACAGCTGAACAATTTGAAATATACAGATATCACGCACTACAACCAAACAACATATTAAATGAACAATTACATTACAGATCACACATACTTTTCGATACACTGAATCAAACACACAATTTGAACCCCAGCGCCAATTCCCTCCCACCATCAACCCCCACCACACACACCTACAGTCCATAACCGTTACTCTGTAAAGACATTCAGTATTTACTCCCACTGAAGAAGACGTATACCACATTGAAACATTTGGGAAATAAAACCATAAAGTAAGTTCATAGTGAAAGTTTATATATATATATATATAATATTTATAAAAGTGAACAAAGAGGATGTACCAACAAGATAATTACCAATGAAGAGTTTGCCAATAACTTTAACGAATTAGATACCAAGCTAGATAGTTCAATCAAGAATATAGATGTTAAAATCAATGAAATAGATGAAAGAATGACTGAAAAATTTGACAAACAAATATATGATATAAAAGAAAATGTTGAAATTAAATTAAATGAATATAAAACTAATACAATAAGTCAGATTGAAGAGATGAATAAAAATATTAAAAATGTGAAGTAGATACTGAAAATAAACTTAGCAAAATAAGTACTAGTTGTGAAACAGAGATACCATTATTGCATAATACTGTTAAGACCATGAACCAAAAATGTATCCAATCTGAATGTAGTAACGATAGGAAGTTCAATCTAGTTGAACAGAATATAAACAGTGTTAAAGATGAATTGAGTATAGCAATAAACCAGAAGTTAAACAATATTACCGAACAAGTAGTAATTACGTGAGACGTTAATAATGAAATAGAACTTGAAACCTTTTGTAGTGAGAACCGTAGTGCATCCAATGCAGTTTTTAAACAGACTACGGGAGTTTAATCAGTTTAACGGTAGTAGTTGGGAGGTAAAACTTATAAAAATGTTTTAAATGTTTTAAGGGCAATTCTGAGATATGGGCGGAAGTACATAGAAACGAATGGGGGAGATATGAAAATTTTGAAACAGCGTTCCGTAATAAATATTGGTGAGAAGAGGAGCAGGAGATATTGCGCAGTCAAATAATGGGAACAGGGGATTTTGGGAGAAATAGCAGTAATATTACGGTATATACAATGAGACTTTTCAACGAGGCAAAATACTTAGAGCCACCATTGCCATTTCAGTCATTCGTACGACATGTAAGCAAACACTTACCTAGAGAAGTTCAGATCACGCTGATGACGAGAGAGGTGAGTAGTATCAATGAATTAGAAAAAATGTTGGATGTTTTTCAGAATATTAGGGACCAGGAAGTCAGCAGACGTCCACACCAACCCAATATGAGCAGCGGAGGGAGTTACACACAAAGAGGAGGACAACACATGGGAGCTACGTACAATGGTCGAGAACCAAGTAGACGATATCCGATGTGGAAATGTGGTGGGTGTCCCATGGAAAATTATGCTGACCGTAATTTTTGTTATAGATGTAGGAAGGCGAGGCCCGGTCATCAGAACCGGACGCAGCAGAGATATAACAACCCACATCAGAGAAGCAGTGGGGATCGAGAAGAAACACCCAGAAATGGAGGGGGAAACCATCGAGCAGAAAGTGTACGCACCAGGAGGTACGGCCGAGCGGGCAGAAAACTGAGAAGGACAATGGATGAGGAGGCCCGGCCATTGTCGATAGATGACTGCGGGGTCTATGGAGATAGATACAGGAATCACACAATTCACACAGATATGGCCACAGAATTAATGGAAGAAGAGGAGATGGGAACGATGAGGCCGGAGGCCTGGTTGACGGAGGTAAAGCTGGAAATTGAAGGTAAGCCAGTTACGACACTAATAGACATAGGCAGTGAAGTATCAGTAATAGCAGAACATGTATTAAATAAGTTAAGGGAAAGTAATAAAAATATTCCATCTTTGCCAGTTGCGGGGCTAACCATTGTAGGCATTACGGGTGTTAGAAGTAAAAGGGTGACCACACAAGTCCAGTTGAGTATAGTGATAAAGGGGGAGATTTGTGAAAATACGTTCTTAGTAGTGGAACCCCTCTTTCCTTTTTATGCTGTATATAAAAAAAAATTTTTGTATTTTATTTTTTTTTTTTGTATTTATCTTTTTATATTTATTTTTTTTTTTTTTTTGAAAGAGAGGCCACTGACGGGTGCTGCATGACCCTGGCCGAGTTTACAATTCTCAGCATGAGACCGAAATTAATCTATATATGAGGCCTAAGCCTTACTAAGGAAAATTACAAAGTAACATATAACCCCCATTGTCCGGAACTAAGTCTCCAAACTGGAGCGTCTGCACAAGTGTCTCAAAAGAGTTTATCGGCCACAATATTTTGGTTTAACAAGCTTAAATGTCACCTGGTTAGCAGTGTATAGGTAGAGGGTCCGGTTGAGTGTGTGTCCGTCCATCCCGGCTGACAGCTGACGGAAGTGTTTGAATCTATGTCACGGGAGGCAGGTGTTCGGCCATCCTCTGGAGCGAGACAGATTCCCGTCTACATCGGAAACCCGGTAGGTCGCGTAGACTTCTACTTATTCATAGAGGCAGCTAGAAGACGAAAACCTTTACATTGACTCTGTCAGCCGAGTAGAGATGCTGCTATGCTGAATGACAAAATTGGACTCACTAAACCAGTCGCAGAAAAAATGGTATGAAACACTGGGCCTAGAGCGCGCGCGGATCGCCGGGAGGAAGATAATTTATAACGACAATGTCCAATAATACGTACGTACATTCTTACGTACACCACGTTAATGAATACGTAATTTAGTAGTTCAACTATCGAAAAAAAACACCGCCACGTTTTTCTTAAAACACGGCACACCCCCACCCCAAAAGGGCAACTTGGTTGCCTCACAGTCAAACGCAGGGGGGGTACCCTGCAGTGTACCCACTTCCCAAAACAGATCAGTGGTCTCGTGATTATGGCGGCCCAGCAGTACTTGCTCTCAGGAGAACAGACATCCCCATGCGACCCTCTCCGCCATGCCAACCCCACGGGACCGCCCCAACACGTCACCCTCTCCGGTGACCATCACCTACTCCCACCGGTCCCACTCACATACCCGTTCTAAGACCAAACAAGGTAGCTCCCACCTTGGTATGTGAGTGACCGCACTACTCCTCGTCCATCTCTTGGACCGACCAGCCACATGCACCCACAAGGCATCTCCATCCTTGCCATATGGCTGGCCCACTTCCCTACTCAAGGGCGGACGGCCCCGCTTAGCCAGACAGAGAGGACCGCACCAAGGGCACGCGAACATTAATCTCATCTCAACTCTTACTTCACCAAAAAGGCCATAACTATATGGGGGGGGGTTTACTTCTCCACAGCACCATTGATACACTATATATATAATATATATATATATATATATACACCACCTAGTTTTAACTCAAAATAAACACCATGGTAAACAACCGGGGAATGCGGCATGGCTCGGACCCTACAATGAACAACATCAACATCAACAACTATTAACGACCAACAACAGCACACCATCACTCCATCTAATTTTTAAAACAGGGGAAACTGACGATCTCCAAGACCACAATCCAATCACTTCCGGCAAGTCTTTCTAACTCCTTATTGATAGGTTTTTTTTTTTTTACTAAGGGGAGGGGTAGGAAAATCGGGAAGATGAAACGGGGCAAGGATCATTAAAAGGTCAATAGCTAGGAGTAAGGGTAAGGACATGGTTCCCTCCGAAAAGGAGAATGACTGGAGAAAACCAAGGCTCGTGTGGGCAGGGGCGCAACCCTGAAGTAGACGAACACCACTGGGAGTGTGGTGAACATCTACCCGCTACCCGTTAACCTCTTCTTCTTACCTTTCTGTGACGCACTTTAGGTACTCGTTCTTCTCGGACACCACTCTCTGAGAAATTATCTCGTGTTGAGCAGTACTGGCTGGTTTCCTCTGAATCAGAATCAAGGCAACTTACATCACTCCTTTCGCTCCGCTTTGGATTATCCTCATCGTCTAACTCCTCTGCTTTTCTTTCTTCCTTCTGTACTTCTTTCTTTTCTACAATTTCCCCTTCTTCGTCCACATAATCCAAATCAACATCATGACACTGCACCTCCTCAGCATCTTCCAGTTGCTCCTCTGATCCATCTTCAACAGCGTCTTCGCTCAGCTCCTCATCAATTTCTTCATCACACTCATCGCCAACTCCTTCACGAACTTCTTGACTAACCTCTTCTCCGATCTCGTTTTCCCCAACACATTTATCATCAACATCATCGCCATCACATCCACTTCCACCATCAGAACACTGCACATCTTCATCCTCTAGTTGCTCACCTGGTCCCCCTGGAACTTCTTTTCGTTCTTCGGAATCCTCAACACTACTTACAGAAGGCGTCTGCACATCTTCACACACTACATCATTCTCACTCACACACTCCACAACGCTGCCACCAAATTTCTCCTCAACTTCTACCTCATCTACTTCTACCACACTTGCGGCATGGACATCCCATTGTCCATCCACAACCTCAGAAACACTTGCAGCCCGGACATCCCTGTGTCCATCTGCAACTTCAGACTCTTCAGTCTCCCTAACACCTATAACTATACCTTCCTGTGCAGCATCTGCAGACCGCTCTTCTGCCTCTTCTGTCGATTCCACTCCTTCACCATTTTCAGCAACTACAACGTCATCAACAATTTCCACCCTGGAATCCAGCTGTCCAGGTTCATGTGCAATGACTAAATTAATTTCTACTGGCGATGGTAAAGCTACAAAATCAAGTGACTTCTCATATCCCGGCGTAGGCGATGACGATATTACAGGCTCTGGATCCCTCACGAACCGAGATGGAGATACCGGAACAAATTCTGCAGCCTCTGGATTCAACCATGACGTCCTCTTCGAGTTCTGTAAATCAATATCCACAGACGTTTTCTTGTCGTGCTGTATCGATCCACAGAAGCTATTCCGCTTTTCTTCTTCTGCTTCACCTTCTTCATCTACTACTCTCCTAGGCACTTGCGCTTCATCTGGAACTTTTAAACTCTCACTTTTCTGCAAATAAGAATGACGCCTAACAACAGGCTCCCTACTTGCCGATGTTTGTTCCCTAACATAATTTCTTCCTCCCCTGTTAATTTCATACTTCTTTGTTTTCTGTGCTGTAGCTGTTGTTACCGTCTTCTCACTTGCCACCCCCTTGTAGCCTCCATTACTTCCGGAATATTCCGTTTTTCTGACTGTCTCTTGTGTTCTCCTCCAACCACCATGTTTGTCCTTTTTCGCTCCTCTTAATGAACCACTGGAGTATTGGACATCTTTAGCAGCTCTTCCCCGGGACTCATCAACCTCCTGGACCGTTCTTGAAACCACACACAGCCGTTCAAGGTCCGCAAAACAACGTGGACGGTCTGCGAATACCAAACGAGATCTCTCTTGGGGATGCAGTCCTTCCAGAATCACTTGTATAACTTCTGTCTCGGGCAACTCCAACCTTAACACCCGGGCAGCTTTCCGTATATCGTGCACGAAGTCCCCTAACGCCTCTCCGTTGGCCTGTAGGCGATAGAATTTTTCAAACTTAAGCTGGGCACGTCGTCGAATGGGTAGGAAGAAGTTCAACACCTCCCCATGGAAAGCATCAACACTGACACCCCGACGCAGAGCGTTGGTGACCAGCTCAGCCAACGTACCCCGGCAATACGGGTATATAAGAGACAAGACCTCCCCATCGGACACCCCCGGGAAATCTGCCACCTGCAGGACCAGGTCCAAGAAAACCAGCAGGTCCTCATCAAATCCATCCACCACCAGAAATTTCTGGAGAACGCCTGAAAGAGGGTGGGGCAATTTCTGATAGCATACCGCCGCCAGAATTGCACAATTCAAAACAAACAATAATAAAACAAATCCCCACTAAACACCTAACACAAACATGACCTACAAAAGAAAAACTTGAGTACTCTATCTTCCGTCAAGTGGACCCCCGGGTTTCCTAGCGCTGCGAAAACCTGACCCGCTCCAGAACTAACTCTCCGTCAGTCGCCAGACTCAAGAAGAAACAACATCAGACACTAACACCAACATACAATCCACACCACCAAACACTAACCACAACATACGACATTTCGACTACGACATTGTCACCATTGCAGTCGGACGGTACCGACTTCCAGTCGGGCCATACCGCATCCCGCTAACCGCACGCGCTATTGCATTCATAGAATAAATAAGGGAGCCCATCCCCACGCGATCTCCGGTAAGGTGCAATCTCAAAAACAACAAAACACAACTACAACTCATGCCCGTGGCGGCATCAGGTTTACAATTCAAAAACACCTAACAATAATTCATACACAGTACATATATACACCTACATAGTCTGTCAACCCTGCCATTGCATCTATCTATTATTTTCAAATGTTTTTGTATTTACCAAACTATTTCCGAGTCTGCAAGCCCCATCACACCAAAGGACCCAAGGGTTCAACCCTAGAATGAACCACGCTCTCTGCTACCATTTGGAACCCCTCTTTCCTTTTTATGCTGTATATAAAAAAAAATTTTTGTATTTTATTTTTTTTTGTATTTATCTTTTTATATTTATTTATTTTTTTTTTGAAAGAGAGGCCACTAGTTATTTAGGACTAGGCAAGAGCCTAGAGAAGCCAAAATTGTGCTGGGTCCAGTATGATGGGACTTGCAAATGAAACTCTGATCTAAGATAACAATAACAGTATTTATTGTGTTCGGCTTTTATACAATATATGCACCCTTGAAAAGCAAGATAATTGCAAGTATTTTACACTCAAAATAGCTCACTTCCAAAAACCCCCAATCGTTATTATAAGTCCATTAACATATACATCGCCAAATAGTTGAGCTTGAGTATTAATGGCGCCTAAATAATAATAACAATAATAGTGTGAAATGGCGCACAGTCTCGACCCTCCCAGTAATTACACAAATCCTAACATGATATAAATATATATATATATGCATAATCAAGTATAATAATGTAACAATCACATAAGGCACAACACACACATATAATTGACATAGAAACACATTTACATATAAATAGCACATCACATGTTCACCTGGTTAGCAGCGTATATTTTGTCATCATACACCCTCAACCCTCTTGTTCGGATCAAGTATCCGGCCCACCATAATTTTCAATTAATAAATAACTAAACCCCAAAACCTCACTTAATACATCCCCAAAAGAGTAGAGTAGACATGCCCCAAAATTCTAATTAGATAATAAGTAAATCTAAGTATTCTAAGTAAGTATTGTGGCCTGCGCACAAATACCACGCAGATGTTTAATTATCAATTTCGGATCTCAATAATGATAATGATAATGAGTGCCATCACTAGGTCAACATGGATGGCGGTTGCCTAAGTGCCTTTCTCATTTCTTTTATATTCCTGACAAAATTTATAAAAATACTGGAACGTGACCACCCATGAATACTCATAACTAATACCGATTAGTCTTGTATTCTTTAACATTAATTAATTGGTGTAGTGAGCGACAAAAGGTTAATAGTTACAAAATTTAAACTATGGCAAAATATAAACTGTGACAATATTCAAACTGGCTATGGCAAATTTTAATGTTTACAAAATTAGCTGAACAGTAGAATTGAATTTCGCTAAACAGAATCTATGTAATGAATGTACTCCAACATGCTTACAGTGTTCATAAAAAATAACTGACCTCAGGCCTGGTCATGCGTCCGGACGAGATCCAGCAAAATATGACATGATACAGTCCTGTAGTGAACGGCCCCCAACGGGAGTCGTCCACTTGTTAAAACACCTCCCCGAGCTTGATTAATAGACAAAAACTCCAACCCAATTAACAAAAATAATAGACCATCAAATTTGCAACTGGCACAGATACATCCGCACATGCCGGCTCAACCCAGAAATAATTTAGTGCCGACCCCTTTTACAGAAAAATCAGCTCAACCCGGGTGCTGCATGACCCTGGCCGAGTTTACAATTCTCAGCATGAGACCGAAATTAATTTATATATGAGGCGTAAGCCTTACTAAGGAAAATTACAAAGTAACATATAACCCCCATTGTCCGGAACTAAGTCTCCAAACTGGAGCGTCTGCACAAGTGTCTCAAAAGAGTTTATCGGCCACAATATTTTGGTTTAACAAGCTTAAATGTCACCTGGTTAGCGGTGTATAGGTAGAGGGTTCGGTTGAGTGTGTGTCCGTCCATCCCGGCTGACAGCTGACGGAAGTGTTTGAATCTATGTCACGGGAGGCAGGTGTTCGGCCATCCTCTGGAGCGAGACAGATTCCCGTCTACATCGGAAACCCGGTAGGTCGCGTAGACTTCTACTTATTCATAGAGGCAGCTGGAAGACGAAAACCTTTACATTGACTCTGTCAGCCGAGTAGAGATGCTGCTATGCTGAATGACAAAATTGGACTCACTAAACCAGTCGCAGAAAAAACGGTATGAAACACCGGGCCTGAGCGCCCGCGTATCGGCCGGGAGGAAGATAATGTATAACGACAAAGTCCAATAATACGTACGTACATTCTTACGTACACCACGTTAACGAATACGTAATTTAGTAGTTCAACTATCGAAAAAAAACACCGCCGCGTTTTTCTTAAAACACGGCACAGTAGTAAGGGGATTAAACTTAGAAGTAATATTGGGTAATGATTTTCTGATCAGGAATAATGCAATAATCAATTTTAAAAAGAGGGTCTTAGAATTAAATAATGAAGGTAAACAGATAACGGTTAATTTCGAGCGGGTGTTAGATACGGTGAAGATTTCGGGGATACGGGTTATACCAAATAGGGTCATAGACAGGGACACGGAGGTTAGTATGAATATACAGTATGTAGAGTGAGAGTGAGTGATGAGAGTGAGGAGCGAATATGGGAGGATAGGGCGGTCAAATTTTGTGGTGAGGGTGGCGCAATAGGGAGTTCTCAACGTGAAGCGTTGTGGCGGGTAGTAGAGGGTTTTAGGGGAGTGTTTGCCAGGGAACCAGGAAGGGCAAAAGGTTATGAGTGTGAATTAAAGGTGAGGGAGCATGCGCCGTATATACAACAAAGTAATCCGGTACCATATTCGAAGAGGAGAGCCGTGCAGTTAGAATTGGATAGGATGTTAGAGGGGGGTATTATAGAGAGATCGGTGTCGACCTACTCCAACCCTTTAGTGGTAGTTATCAAGAACGACGGGAGTGTTAGATTATGTCTAGACGCAAGAAAGATTAACCAAATTATTATTCCTGATAAGGAGTCCCCTGAAGCCATCGAAGAAATATTCCAGAAGTTTAGTGGGGTAAAATATATGGCATCACTGGATTTGACGGCCGGGTATTGGCAAGTACCGCTAGCACAAAGTAGCCGCAAGTATTGTGATATTATTAACACTTTTAAATATATAAAATACAAATTTTACTTCCACCTACCTGCAAAGTTTCTTTTATCTGGGTCCAGGATTCTTCTCGCACGAACGTAAGATACAAACATGTGTTACGGGTTATTGAAATAAGTGACTCGACTCATTTTTAAATGAAGAGAATTGATATTTTAATTTTTTAGAAATGCATTTAAATTCCAACAAATTTTACTGCGCTTTTGCATATGACATAGCTTCTTAGTGATTTTTTCTTTGCTTGAGTTACATGAGTACCATTCCTAGTCTATCTTATTTTAGTGCTTACCTTATTATATATACACACATCAACATAAACAACCCAGCTTGGCTGGCTCACACACACTCTCACAAAATATTAACCAACCCCTTAACCTTTTTTATAAATCCATTTTTTGATCGATAACACCGTACTGTCGAGATTCCGGCCAACCACGTGGTTTTCGTTCGTCCGATTCGTTGCCCGTTAACTCGTCTATTTACAACTTCATTTTCTTCTTTCACAATGCAGCAAGCCTATTATCCATTAATTCCTGGGGTCCCGGTCGGTGTTAAAACGGTATTATACTGATTGTTCACATTTTATGAAGTTCGACCGACCGGGACCTTACAACACGATCAGCGTCTGTAAGCGAACTCCGTTTTTCGTAGACTGGCTGAAGCGTCTATGTCTCACTGCCAACTCAATTTCGTCGCTTTAGGTGGAAACCACAGCCTTGTAGTTGTTCGTCGTAGCTTCGTCCCATTTAACTCATGTAGTTGTTGGTGTGCCGACAGTATACGATATTAGCTAGGCACTGGCTGACGTCATAAAATAGGCGGTACTTAAATTTTGTATCCGGCCGCATGGTAGATGAAAGCGACCAAAAATTGCTTCTTAGCCATCTTGAATGGTACAAGTAGCGTCACCGCGCGCGTATGCTCGTGTCATGCATACGAGCGCCCGGTCACACACAAACAAAGTTCTTGGAAACTAAGGTGGTGCGGATTCCTTCTATACCGATTGCACAACGTGATATTGCGTTGCCTTTGTTAAAACTGTTCTTACAACACGTGGTTTGTCTCCGTTGAAATTAGATTTCATAAAATAAAATAACCCCATAAATTTGGCCCGTTACAATACCCCCTCAATGAGAGGTCTTCTGTCAGAACAGAAGAAATCTCATTGATAAAACCCCTAAGAGGACCGGTGAGGAACTGGTGCCAACAACCCCCTTTTTGTTCTTACACTTCATGGGTAAACGACCCCCCTGGCTCGGCGACCATGGACGCATCTGAACGAGCTCACTGGACTTCTCTGTAAGAGATCCCAACACCGAAAAATCGACCAGACACGCACCACAGCGCACCTCACCTTCTATCATGCTACCCCCAAAAATCCAAATCACTGGCTTAGATCATGCCAGATCCTCAACCGATATGTTTCCCCTTTTTCTGCAAACTGGGCTGCCTTTAGCAGATACTGGGCTCACACACACACTTATTCCACATATTATAAAATGAAAATATTTTTCGAAAATTTATTTAGGTTAAAATTCATTAGCTGTTTTTCTTTGAAAATCAAAACACAAATTTTGCATCTATACTGAATTATTCTCTTCATTAGTTTTTTGTTGTTAAAAAATTAAATCAATTGAACATTTCTTAAAAATAGGAACATCCTTAACCTAACATGTGATTACACCTATACTCTAACAATACATTTCAATAAAATAATTCAATAATAATAAACACGATTAGAACACAAACAATAAAATAATCAGAGTTCCAAACTATCAATTACATGGCAGGCGCAAAATCAATAAATATATATTTTTTATTTTTTTTGTTTTCAAAAAAAAAATTTTAAATTCAAAAAATTTTAATTTCTTAAAATATTTTCTTTCCATATTGAAATTATTTAAAGTTTGTTCAAATCAATTAAAACAAAAGTTGGATTAACTTCCTTGTTAAACGTGCCTAGTATATGACCTCACCCATCAGCTGATCAAAACTGGGCCAAGTCAAGAACCTTGACCTACATACGTTACACACAAGTTACACCTGAAAATACTTGAACATCTGTAAAATTCTGTCTTGAAACATAAAACATAATAAAATAAAACATTCAAAATTAACAAAATATTATTACAATTAACAATCAAATTGATATTTAAGTTATTCAAAATAAACACTTTATAACTTTACATTGTTTTCAAACATTATCAAAAATTTGTCACTGGTTTCAATTAAAAATTTTATATTCTTGTTATAAATCTCTTTCTTTGTTATTCTCACTTTCCCTTGCTTTGGGTGATCTAATTACTTGTAATAACTCAATTTGCCACTTGGCATTCATACATACAGGCCCGTATTTTGGATGTATAACGCCCCTGTGCAGTCATTAATTTTACGCCCCCTATTCCCTGAGCTAAACCTCAGTGTCGCTATTCGTTTACAGACTATGGACAATAAATTGTTTAATTACTTACTTCAATTTTAAACTGTATTATAGACAGTATTTAAACTTAACTGAATACACAATATATGAAACAAAGGTGCAAGTTAAACATTTATACATTATTCTGAAGACGATATATGGTAAACACATAGAAAATAATCACTACAGTTTAATAACCTCAGTTAAAAATATCACTGAAACATCCAATTTGGTCAGTCAAACGTATATGGTAGAAACACTGCAATTTGATACTAACCATTTTGTGAAACTTACCAAACTTAGAGAAATGACTTTCTTCTGACTTTTGCATTTGCGAATGCATTTATCACTTCCTCAAAATCCAGACTGACAGTGATGTCTGATTCTATGGCGAGCACTCCAAGACTGACCAGTCGTTCTTGATTCTGTGCTGTCCGTAGATAGTTCTTGATTCGTTTTAAAACTGAAAATGACCTTTCAGCAGAACAGTTTGTTGCTGGAGTACAGTTGTAGATCTTGAGTGCAGTGTACACATTTGGGTAGACATCACTAATTTTCTTCGAAGCCAACATTCTGCAGAGAAATGGAAGAGACGATAATTTGTTACCATCTTCTGTCTTCATAGATAACAGATAGCTTTTCAAATGGATGCATTCTTCACCAAAGCTGCTTTCTATGTCGGAATCATAAATGGCTCGAAGTTTCTCTGCAGCATCATAAATTTGAGGAGCTTCTAGTTTGGTGATATTTGAGAGAAATGAAAATGTTAAATTATATTCTTTGTAGACATTAACTCTCTTCTGTAACTCAGTCTGGAGAGTTTGTATGATCTTGGAATATGAAATTTCCATTCGTCTCCAGATCTTGTCATGTTCCAAGTCATCTGATCCTAGTTCTTCTTCAGGACTTTCTGGTTCCACTTCTGATTCAGATGATTCATCAAAAAATCGCCTACGTTTAATTTGACGTTTTGGTCTTGAAATCTCAACAGCTGGAAATTATTTCAAAAACAAAAACAAATTACCATTAAAAAAAGAAATGTGGTGTATATAAAATAAAATGTGATGATTGTGATGCGTTCTATATCGGTCAATCTGGCAGATGTTTTTATAAAAGATTTTTAGAACATATTCCTAAGCCAAGTAATACTAAGTCCAACTTTGCACAACATTTAATATCAAGCGGACATAAATATACGAGTTTCGAAGAAAATTTAACAGCGTTGCATGTTTGTAAAAAGGGTAGACGGATGGATAGTCTGGAGGAATTTGAAATTTATAAAGCTTTAAAAGATAGTAACACCAAAAACAGTTTATTAAATGACCAGGTAAATTTTGCGTCAAATTACCTGTTCGACACTGCAATCAGTTTGTCTTAATCTTTGACCAGTCGCGTGACAATCGCGGTTGCGGGTGAACGCATGCGGGAGCTCCAGCCGTGGTTAGCAAAGCTTATTACATGCGATTTGTAATTTATTTTATTTATTTTTGACTTGACCAGTATCATGGTCGTGATTTTAATATTTTAGTTTATTAATTAAATGTATCTGAGGATGGGACTTAGTCCCGAAACGCGTCATCAGTGACAAAACTGTGTATCACTAAAGTGGATATTAAGGTAATTATATATCAAATCTTCTACTAACACGGGACTCTTGCCCTTCAAAACAACACTTGTGAACACTCTGGTTCATTACAAATAAGGGGAAAATTTACCCTCTGCCCCCATTCTACCACTATATTATCTTTCCACTCTCTCTCTAACTCATAAACACACATTAACATTTCATTATTACATTCAGTACTCTCGTTGTTTATTTTCAACATCTCACTCTCTGGTACTACTTTTTCAAATACACTACTATTCTCAATATTACCTTCATTATTTTCGACATTACCATTATCATTTGTGAACTCTTTATCTAGTATCACATTTTGACACATGTCATTATAATTTTCATTCGTATTATTCTTATTTGGATTCATTACAACTACTCCCATTCTCTCCATACTCTGTTCTAAATTATTCAAACTAGTTCTTATTGTTTCACTGGTATTTTCAAATCGTTTGTTAATTTAATTCATATGGGTTTTCAACTCATCAATTTTATTATTTTGTACTTCTAATTTGGTGTCAAAATCATTGCTTAATTTAATTTGTTCATCTAATTTCTCACTGAAACTACTCTTAATTTCTTTGATTTCGTTCTTCTGCTCATTCATGTTAATATCGTTTACATCAAAACGACTGTTTATTACTTGGAATTGTTTTTGTAAAAAATTCATTATATCATTGTCGAATTGGCTATTACATTTCTTTGAGGTTGGAGTTGATAGCGTGCCCGAGTCGTCTATAGCTGATTCAGTTAGGCTGAATTCTTTTGATCGATTTACTGGTGTTGAATGAACCTCTGGTTCCCCCACACCAACCGACTCACTCATTTCAACTACAATCTCGTTATTATCTGCCATTTCTTATTTATATTTGATACTTAGAATACTTTAATTAATTTTATTTTTTATAATACACTTTCTATTTTATATCAATTTTGCGTAAATGACGCACTTTTATTTTATTACGCTAACCTTAAACACACGTTTGCATCTTTGTAGGTGTGGATTTTATTTTAACCATTTTTTAATTTATAAAATCGTCCCTGTATCGGAAGCCATTGTGATATTATTAACACTTTTAAATATATAAAATACAAATTTTACTTCCACCTACCTGCAAAGTTTCTTTTATCTGGGTCCAGGATTCTTCTCGCACGAACGTAAGATACAAACATGTGTTACGGGTTATTGAAATAAGTGACTCGACTCATTTTTAAATGAAGAGAATTGATATTTTAATTTTTTAGAAATGCATTTAAATTCCAACAAATTTTACTGTGCTTTTGCACATGACATAGCTTCTTAGTGATTTTTTCTTTGCTTGAATTACATGAGTACCATTCCTAGTCTATCTTATTTTAGTGCTTACCTTATTATATATACACACATCAACATAAACAGCCCAGCTTGGCTCACACACACTCTCACAAAATATTAACCAACCCCTTAACCTTTTTTATAAATCCATTTTTTGATCGATAACACCGCACTGTCGAGATTCCGGCCAACCACGTGGTTTTCGTTCGTCCGATTCGTTGCCCGTTAACTCGTCTATTTACAACTTCATTTTCTTCTTTCACAATGCAGCAAGCCTATTATCCATTAATTCCTGGGGTCCCGGTCGGTGTTAAAACGGTATTATACTGATTGTTCACATTTTATGAAGTTCGACCGACCGGGACCTTACAACACGATCAGCGTCTGTAAGCGAACTCCGTTTTTCGTAGACTGGCTGAAGGGTCTATGTCTCACTGCCAACTCAATTTCGTCACTTTAGGTGGAAACCACAGCCTTGTAGTTGTTCGTCGTAGCTTCGTCCCATTTAACTCATGTAGTTGTTGGTGTGCCGACAGTATACGATATTAGCTAGGCACTGGCTGACGTCACAAAATAGGCGGTACTTAAATTTTGTATCCGGCCGCATGGTAGATGAAAGCGACCAAAAATTGCTTCTTAGCCATCTTGAATGGTACAAGTAGCGTCACCGCGCGCGTATGCTCGTGTCATGCATACGAGCGCCCGGTCACACACAAACAAAGTTCTTGGAAACTAAGGTGGTGCGGATTCCTTCTATACCGATTGCACAACGTGATATTGCGTTGCCTTTGTTAAAACTGTTCTTACAACACGTGGTTTGTCTCCGTTGAAATTAGATTTCACAAATATTTTTATAAATCCCCGAAAAATGCAATAAAATAAAATAACCCCATAAATTTGGCCCGTTACAGTATACCGCATTTTTATTTAATGGTAAGAATTATCAATTTACTTGCCTACCATTTGGATTGAACACCAGCGTAGCTAGTTTTATTAAGTGTCTTGACGAAATTTTGCAACCTCACAATTTAGGTTTTTTGACCATATATGTGGATGCCATTCTGATAGCTTCTAGAACATTTGAGGAGCATGTAGAACATTTGGAATATGTGTTGGATAAGTTATACCAGGGAGGTTTAACCGTAAATTGGGATAAATCTAAATTTTTACAGACCGAAATACATTTTTTAGGATTCATCATAACACCTACATGAATCCGGGCTAACCCAGACAAAGTGGAATCTATCATGACGTTTCCTGAGCCAAAAAACATAAAACAGTTATAAAGTTTTCTTGGTTTATGTTAATAATTAAACTTTAAAGTTTTTACCTTAATCCGTCTATGTGACCGCTTAATTTTTCTTCTTTGTCTTCTTACGCGTTTCGGATTGTGTTAATCCATCATCAGAGATTAAAAAATTCGTCGGCTAAGACTTCGTTAAACATTAAAAGTTACACTAAAAGACATTTAAATATATATTCCACAAACACAGCGACGTACGCAGATGTGAGTGCGCACTTAATACTGGTTAGCACAGTTTATTGGAGTTTTCATGTTATCTATTGTTGTGTTGGGGCGTGTATTCTATGGCTATGTTATCTATAATCTTATCGTATAGTGTATGCGATTTAAATGCCAATTGTTCGTTTAATATATTATTGGGATTATTTCTGAAGGCTCGGTAAATTTTGAACTCTTCTACCGCATCCATATATCGTCCCTTTCTGCAAATGTGTAAGGGTGTGCAATTTGCCTCAAAATTTGTATAATTATAATTCAATGAGACGAGATGTTTAGCGTAGTTTGATTTATTTATATTTGAAATGCTCGTGGGTAAGTGTTCTTTATATCTTTCGAAAAAGCTCCTGCCAGTCTGACCAATGTAATGCTTGTTGCAGTCATCACACATCATTTTGTATACACCCGTTCTTTTTTCAATTGATGTACGTGTGTCATTATTCAGCATTTTACGGATATTGTTGGTTGTTCTAAATGTGATGTGGATGTTATGTTTTTTAAAAGTATTTCTAATGAGCACTGAAAAGTTGTTAGTATAATCAACCGCCATATATATTGCGTTCGTCGTGACACGGTGAGGGTTGTTAGTTCTGCGTTTGTGTCTAAGCATCAAGTGTTCAACTAATGAACTGCGGTAACCGTTCATAATTGCAATGTGTTTAATTATATCTATTTCTTCTTTGTGGTTTGCGGGATCTAAAGGTACGCTGTATAGTCTGTGTATCATACTATTGAATGCGGCCATTTTTTGTAAGTGCGGGTGGAAAGAATCAGCATGTCTAACACTATCAGTTGTGGTGGGTTTTCTGTATATTCTGTATTGAAATTTATTATTATGTTTCATAAAGGTTAAGTCCAGAAAATTTATGGCGTTGTCTGACTCTATTTCAAGTGTGAATTGTATGTTTTTGGTGATGTTATTCATGTAATGTAACAACATGTTTGCCTGTCTCGTTGTCCCGTCAAAGATTACAAACGTGTCATCCACATATCTTTTATAAAATGAGATGTTACCCGTTGCCATTTATTGTGTGGTGATAGCAAATATGTATTTCAAAGTTGTTCAGGAAAATGTCAGCCAGCAAACCGGACAAGGGTGAACCCATTGCAAGACCCTCCTCTTGAATAAAAATTGTGTCATTGAATGTGAAATAATTCTGTTGTAATACTACGTCCAGTAACAGCAACAATTCTTTTATTTTTTGTAGATTTAACTTTCCTGTTCATATTAAATTATTTCTTAGAATGTCTAAGGTTGTCTTTACTGGGACACTTGTATAGAGGTTGACTATGTCAAAGGAGATTAACTTATGCTGACTATTAATGCTGAAGTCTTTAGTTAGTTTTATTAGTTCAATGCTATTTTTTATAGAATGATTATTGTCTATAGTTATGTTACTTTTTATTAATTGGACCAATTTCTTAGATACTTTATAACCTGGGGCTGTTGTGTAATTAACAAGAGGTCTTATCGGTATATTTGGTTTATGGATCTTGGGTAAACCGTTGAACATGGGTGCATGTGCGATTATGGGTTTCAACTGGTGGCGTGTAGTTTTGTCAAATGACTTTAAAATTGGTTTATGTAACTTTTACCGGAAGGTCCAGCGAAACTATGCCCAGACTACAGCAAGACTCAGTGCTGTGTTGCAGAAAAACAAACAATGGAAATGGGGGGAAAATGAAAGGGAGGCGTTCTGCGAAATCAAGAGTAAGTTCGCCGATATGATTTTGATGAACCACCCAAATTTCAATAATAGTTTTTATTTACAGACGGACGCTAGCAATATAGAATTAGGAGCCGAACTATATCAAGAGGACGATGCTAAAGAACACCATACCATCGCTTTCGCCAGTCGGACACTGCTAGCGTCAGAAATAAACTACACGACTACCGAAAAGGAGCTTCTCAGCATCGTGTTTGCCATTAAGAAATTCAGGACCTATCTGCTGGGTAGTAACACCATTATCAGGACGGACCATAAAGCTCTGTCGTTTTTGAACACCTGTAAGCTCACACACAGCCGGATAACCAGGTGGGTGTTAGCTCTCCAAGAGTATAATTTCTCTTGGGAATATATTAAGGGGGTAGAAAACCGAATACCAGACACACTGTCACGTGTAGACACAGATAGAAATAGAATGGGTAGAGATATTAAGGAAATAGAGATTTATAGATTGTCCAGGGAAGATAAACTTTTTGGGGAAGAATTAAAAGACATAAACATAATGCAAAGAGCAGATAGCAAATTAAACAAAATTATGACAAGCGTAGAGTCGGAATTAGATGAATTTGGGTATAGACAATATTTTCAAGTATTTAATGGGAGTTTATTTAAAAGAGTAGAGGGTAGAGAGAGGGATTGGAGGCTAGTAATACCGGAGGGATTGATAGAGAAAATAGTGTGGGACTGTGACTATAGGTATGGGCATTTTGGGGCAAAAAGTGTGTGAGTGTACTAAGAGAATCTTGTATATTTAGAAATATGGAAAGGCGTGTGCGAAAAATACTTAGAATTTGTGAAATATGTCAAAAATCTAAAGTGGTGAATTATAGGGTAGAAGGTGAGTTAAATTACATTAAGGTTGAGAAACCATTTGACTTAATAGCAGTAGACCTGTATGGCCCATTGCCAAAGGGTAGGGGTGGTGTTA
This sequence comes from Magicicada septendecula, assembly GCA_034769895.1. Taxonomy (NCBI): domain Eukaryota; kingdom Metazoa; phylum Arthropoda; class Insecta; order Hemiptera; family Cicadidae; genus Magicicada; species Magicicada septendecula. The sequence continues at coordinate 12,864,146 of CM068371.1, read as the reverse complement.
TGTATATCTTCGTTGTGCTCGATACTTTTTCAAAATATGTCCGATTGTATAGTGTGAAGAGAGCGACGAGTAAGGTGTTGAGTGAGAAAATCACGCGCGACTACATGATCCACGTCGGGAAGCCGAAAGTAATACTCTCAGACCACGGACCCCAGTTCATCAGTGGAAAATGGCGCCAGACTCTCAGATGAGAAGGTATAATCCCAAAACACACCACAGTATATCATCCGCAGTCCAACCAGACGGAGAGGGTCATGAGGGAATTAGGCCGAATGTTCCGAGCTTACTGTCACGCCAAACATAGCAAGTGGCCCTTATACGTTCAGAGAATTGAGAACTGGCTAAACAGCGTAACACATGAGTCGACAGGGTTCACGCCTTACGAGCTGGTAAGAGGAAAACGTCCACATCGGATTTTAGAGCAGTTATTCGATTATCCACCAGAGACGAATACAATAAACCAAAATGTGAAATTGAGGCTGGCAAATGAGAGATTATTGACAAAAGGAGAAAGGAGGAAACGGAGGCACAATATGAAAGGTAAGTGCGTGAAATATGAAATCGGGCAGTTAGTGTTGGTAAAGTGCCATGACTTATCAAGTGCTCAAGACAAGGAGATAGAAAAGTTCTTTTTGCTGTACGAAAGCCCCTACGAAATAATAGAAATTAAAATGAATAATTCATATGTTTTGCAGAACCAGGCGACATGAGAAATTGTGGGTACACAGAATGCCATGAGTTTAAAGAGGTATTGATCGCAATAGATTCCAAATCAAGTTTATGATTTCTAATATTGTAACGTTTGTTTACTTATCTGTATGTGTACTCTCTCGTATTCTATTATACAAATCTAATAATCGTTCTTTCTAAATTATATTTTATTTAGCTTCACTATTGGGATAGCCAATTTGTTACATCTAGACTCGAATCTATGGTTATTTATCTGAATTTGTGTCTTGTTTAACTCTGTTATTATTTGTATATATTTTTGTTAATAGTAAATTAAGGATGAGTACCTGTTCAGGGGGATGTTTGTTGAGCGCCAATTTGCAATCACCGTTTGCAAATAAAATTTTATTGGTGAAATATCAATAATAAGTTTTTATTCAAATTTATGTAAGTAGTATATGGTCTCTTTATTCTGTAATGAACTCTCTTTTATTCTTTTCTTTCAGCAGTGGATATGATAACTTGTGCTCATCACCACATTTTTAAAAGAAATCTGCTAAGATTTTCAATTGATGAGTGTTGCCAACTTAATCTAATTACTGAGGTCAACTCACAGTATCAGATATTTTGTTCAGAATATCATACCCTTTTTGTTTTCATGAAATAAGAAACAAATAAACCTTTTTCTGTATTTTGTAAACTCAAATCCTTTATTTATTCTTTAATTTGTTCTAAATGTAAAACATAATTTTTAACAAAGTTTGGCCAGCTGTATTTTTATAAGCTCAGAGTGGCATCAGTAATTCTTAGATCTCAGGCTTTTTTAAAACATTTTATAATTTATTTTTAATAAATAAAATACAATTATAATGTTCAGTAGGTCCTTTCGACTACGATATAACAACAGTATTGACAGGGAAAGTACCAAAATACATATGATGAGAAATAGTCACAATGTATCTTAAAAGGATTATATTAAGAGTGTAAAACAGTTCAGTGTATAGGTTAAGTTATAAAAATGTTTTTTAGACTAAATTAGGTTTAAATTATGTTAGCACTATACAGCAATGGTGGCTTATGCTTATGTCCATATTATTAATCATTATTGTTCTCAGTGAAAGTTAATTATGGTTTTTATAAAAAGCGTATTCAACGTTTTTTTTAAACCTTTAGATCAGGTTTAACAGGGAATATTTCAGATTAATTTTAGATCAAAAAATACTTCTCTCCCTGTGTCAATTGGTCCAATTTCTTCAGAGATGTCCTGGTTTAATTCTGCAGAGTCTTGTAGCAATTCTTTCTTCGATTTTAATCTTGATATATATAATTATTCAATGGTTTATCTGGAGAAGCACTGATATTACACATATTATAATTTATTTTTCACTATAAGTATTTAAATCAACCTTTTTGCATTCAGTTTTTTTAGAATCAATCTATTTTCTTCCTCCACATATTAGTTGCTAAGGCCTCTCTTAGATATCTCCTTGGTTTCTAAGTAACATTTTTATATCACCCTGGTGACATCATAAGAATAATATAAACAAACCTTTTACTATTTTATATGTCATTTTCTTTTAAAAGGATATACCTTTTTTGATAAGAGCTCTTATCTTCTTTTTGTTTGTTTCTTTGTTCTTCTGATAAAAAACTGATCATTTTGACATCACTCTTGACTATTTTCTGATCTATATTTCCTGAGTTAATGATTTACATTTTTTTTTTATTATTTTTGTTCCAAACTTATTTATTATTTCTTTTTTGTACCTTTCATTTTCTTAAATTTATTTTATACATTTGGTAATCTTTTAACATAAACTGACATTGTTTCCATATTATTTTAATAGAAATCTTATTCATATAATTTGACTGACTATGATTTTGGTACTTTCTTGTTAAGATCAACATTAGTGTTATTAACACTAGTATACATAATATTAATAAATGTGACAAAAACTGATTACTAATAACTATTAGTAATATGTTATAATTCCCCTTAACTGACTGTGTTTATAACTTTACAGTTTGCACACAAAAAACAAATTTCATAAGTAAGTTCTTACTTTAATTATAACTAGCAGAATACCCGTGCTTCGCTACGGAGTTTCACGTTGTACGTAATGAAAATGTTAGTTTAATTAATAAAGTTCAATTAAAGTAGGCTTCTTAAAAATAAATAGCTTTTGCCCACAACTTCGTTCGCGTGGTCTTCAATTTAATGCGATAATATATTTAGAACAGAATCTATTCTATTGGGTTGCAATAGTAACCAGATCTAATAGTTTTTTAAGACCGCAAAGGACCCCCCAGAGGATCATATCGAAAAAAACACCTGTCCTATGTTGGTTCTCCCGTTGCGTAAAATATTTGTGCCAAGTTTGGTTGAAATCGGCCCAATGGTTTAGGTGGAGATGTGGAAGACCCCAAAGGACCCCCCAAAGGATCGTATAAAAAAAGAAACACTTGTCCTATGTTGGTTCTCCCTTTGCGTAAAATATTTGTGCCAAGTTTGGTTGAAATCGGTCCAGTAGTTTAGGAGGAGATGTGGAAGACCCCAAAGAACCCCCCAAAGGACCCCATCGAAAAAATACAGGAACCTTCGCGGGCTTGCGCACAACAACTCACTGAAGTTTAATTGCAATCGGATGAATGGTATAGGAACGCATATGGGACAAACAAAGAAACATTCATTTTTATATATAAGATGTAAACTATACCACTTACTTGACATAAACCGTGATAGCTAAGCTAATGTACAACATATATGTATTAATTATACACATAAATGTTCCTCGATAGACACTCTATCTATTGGCGAAAACTTGAATAAAATCCGTTCAGTACTTCCTGAGATTAGCGATTTCAAACACAGAGAGAAAACGGACCGACTTTACTTTATACTATGTATAGATAAACATAACATACAATAACAATTACAATTAAACATATTCAATTAAGTCTTTCTTAAAATATTATGTCTCCTGGTACTTTTTAATAATATAATCATGGTATATTTATGTTACTAGGGCATGGTAAAAATGTCACGTAACATAATGCCCCTCCAGAAAACAGGTTATTTTAGTAATCATTAGGTTGCTTAAATAAGCTGATTGATTTCACCATTACTTTTCTCAATCTCCATAATATTTTTTTATTTCGGCTTGATTATATACTCCCTTTACTTTGTTCGTTTCAGTGTTGGATAATTCATAAGTATTATTATGGTTATCCTTTGTTATTGTATATGGTCCTGTATATAACAATAATAACTTTTTAGTTATCCCTTCAACAGAACTGGGTAGATGTCTATTTTTTAGCAAAACCTTTTCGCCCATAGAGTATTGTAAAATCCTGTTATGATCTCTTTCTTCTTTTCTCTTCTGTAGCTCAGCTTTGTGCAACACTCGATTATGTATTTCGATAATAGCCAATTCTTTCTCTTCCATAAAAGGGAATTTAATTAAAGATGTTATTTCCCTAGGTGGTGGTCGATTAAACATAACTTGATATGGACTAGTTCCTATGGTCTCGTGGTAAGCTAGGTTGAGGAATGTTTCGGCAGCTTCGACATATTTACTCCAGTTTCTATGTTCTTCATGACAATATGTCCTCAGAATCCTACCTACTTCACGGAGAACTCGTTCTGCAGGGTTACTTTGGGGATGATACACCAAAGTCTTGTAAGTTCTGATTCCCCTATTTACTAATTCCTTTTGCCACTTTTTTCCTTTAAATTGAGTACCGTGGTCAGTCACTATCGTCTCTGGTTTACCCACCTCAGGAATGTATTTCGTTATGATTATGTCCAGGATTTTATGAGTTGTAGATTTGCTGATAGAGTATAATTTCGAAAATTTTGAAAAATGATCAAATATTATTACAATATATTTGAACTTACTTCTTCCCCCACTCTTAGGAAATGGACCACATATGTCTAAAAATATCTTTTCCAAACTATGGCTCGAAATAATGGTTATCATAGCGCCATCCTTCCTTTCATTATTCGTTTTTACCAGTTGGCAGATTGTGCATTTTCTAACAGTTTGCCTTACTTGCTTATTTATCCCCTTTATGTAGATGTGTTCACTCAATGCTTTTACAACTTTAAGGGGCCCCATGTGTCCATATCTTATATGATAGTCAATGATTATTGATGATTCAACACTCTTAGGAATATATAATTTCCATTCCTGTTTTCGGGAAGTTGGAGATGTAAATATTAAATTATTATAAATACAATAAAATGCTAAAATTGTGGGGTCATTGCTTGCCAATCTTTCCTTAATTAATTTTAGTTTGATATCTAAATTCTGATGAATTTCTATCTGTTTTAATACTTCTGCTAAATCTTCTCTTGACTTCAGTAAGTGATACACTCTTCCAATGTTTTCTTTGACTACTTCGTAAGTTCCGTTTGCCATATTAATTCTGGATAATCCATCAGCTACAATATTTTGTTTCCTGGGTACATACTCCCAATTTATATGGTACTCTTCTAATATCAAAATCCATCTGGTTAGTCGACCATGATTTAGTTTGCATCTTTTTAGGAAAGATATGGATTTATGATCTGACCTTACTGTTATTTTATATCCTAAAATGTAGGTGCAGAACTTTAAGCAGGCAAACACCACACTGAGGAGTTCTTTTTCTGTGACTGTATAATTTCTTTCGCAAGCACTCAAAACTCTACTAGCAAAACTGATCACTAAATGGTTTCCTCCTTCATCTTCTTGATATAACTCAACACCTAAACTCAAATTACTTGCATCACAATTTAAATAGAACCCCTGGTTAAAATCTGGGAGGTGTAACATAACACTATTTAGGAACTCAGTCTTGATTAAATTAAAGTTATCTTCTTCACCCTTACCCCATTTCCATTTGTTCTTGGTTGAAAGTAGATTTTGAAATTTAGTGGTCAGCTCGGAATAATTTTGTTGGAACTTGCGATAATAATTACAAATACCTAGAAATGATTGTAATTGTTTGATGTTTCTAGGTCTTGGAAAATATTGTATAACTTCTACTTTCTCAGGCGACGGCGTGATCCCAGTTTCAGAGAGTATAAACCCAAGAAATTGTAATTCCTGAGTTATGAATTTAGATTTATTTAACTTCAGTGTAACATTATTTTGTTGGAGTTCCTGAGTACAATTTCAATACAATCACAGTGTTCATCCCATGTTTTAGAGGTAATAAGAATATCATTGATTTTCTTTGATTATATTCAGACCTTCTTCTAACCTCTCCAAAAATTCTAGATGGTTCTGACGATATTCTTTAAAGTTTATCACTTCTTTACTTTCTCCTATTAGTGTAGGTACATAGTTCATCGGTCTATGTTTTAGTACTTCTATTTCTTCCTTAAGATTTATTATGTCCTTCTGTTGAATTTCCTCTATCTTCTCCCTGTTGTTGGTAACTTGATTTTGTACCTGTATTATCTTAGTTTCTGCCTGATTGTATTGTTCCCCTACCTTATTTTGTAGTGTCTCTAATTGCTCCTGAGTATCTTTGTGAAGTATAACAATACTAGTTTTACTGTTATCTTCCACTTCAATTATTTTGTTTATCAACTCTTCTCGCAATTGACTTAAATTTTCCTCAGTTTTCTCAACCTTCTGGTTAGTTTCAGTAATTCTATTCCTTATTTCCTCTTTATACTCTTCTAACTGCTGTTTTAATTCCTCTTTATTTTTATCACTCTCTTCTTTCAACAGTCCTTTTAACTCTTCATTACTTTGTCTAATTTCCTCCTTCAACTGTTGTTGTAATGTTTCATTATTACTTTCAATTCTTTTATTTAATTCCTCATGATCTTCCCTCATTTGTTTCTTTAAACTTTCATTATTACTGTCCATTTTTTCATTTATTTGTTTCTTTAATTCTTCACTATCTTGTTTCATCGTTTCTCTGTCACTGTCCATTTTCTCCATTATAATTCTCAACATCTCCTGCATGCTCATGTCCTCCTTTTGTATGGGCTTATCTGGTTGGTCCCCTGGTGTATCCCTTACCACCGTTTCCATTTCTTCAGTCACCGCTACTGGAGTATCCTTTACTATTACTTCCACTTCTTCAACTGTTGTTGTTTCCTGGTCTTCTATATTTAACTCTATCTCTTCTTCTTCCATTCGTTTCCGTGACGTCGCTTTTCTCCTTGACATCTCTGTTGTTAATCGTAGCCGCCACTAGAGTAGAAATCACTGTAAACTCACAATAAGAATACAAAGCTATTCTATTTCTAGCCTCACTAGTTGGGCTCCAATCTGTAACGTTTGTTTACTTATCTGTATGTGTACTCTCTCGTATTCTATTATACAAATCTAATAATCGTTCTTTCTAAATTATATTTTATTTAGCTTCACTATTGGGATAGCCAATTTGTTACATCTAGACGCGAATCTATGGTTATTTATCTGAATTTGTGTCTTGTTTAACTCTGTTATTATTTGTATATATTTTTGTTAATAGTAAATTAAGGATGAGTACCTGTTCAGGGGGATGTTTGTTGAGCGCCAATTTGCAATCACCGTTTGCAAATAAAATTTTATTGGTGAAATATCAATAATAAATTTTTATTCAAATTTATGTAAATAGTATATGGTCTCTTTATTCTGTAATGAACTCTCTTTTATTCTTTTCTTTCAGCAGTGGATATGATAACTTGTGCTCATCACCACATTTTTAAAAGAAATCTGCTAAGATTTTCAATTGATGAGTGTTGCCAACTTAATCTAATTACTGAGGTCAACTCACAGTATCAGATATTTTGTTCAGAATATCATACCCTTTTTGTTTTCATGAAATAAGAAACAAATAAACCTTTTTCTGTATTTTGTAAACTCAAATCCTTTATTTATTCTTTAATTTGTTCTAAATGTAAAACATAATTTTTAACAAAGTTTGGCCAGCTGTATTTTTATAAGCTCAGAGTGGCAGCAGTAACTCTTAGATCTCAGGCTTTTTTAAAACATTTTATAATTTATTTTTAATAAATAAAATACAATTATAATGTTCAGTAGGTCCTTTCGACTACGATATAACAACAGTATTGACAGGGAAAGTACCAAAATACATATGATGAGAAATAGTCACAATGTATCTTAAAAGGATTATATTAAGAGTGTAAAACAGTTCAGTGTATAGGTTAAGTTATAAAAATGTTTTTTAGACTAAATTAGGTTTAAATTATGTTAGCACTATACAGCAATGGTGGCTTATGCTTATGTCCATATTATTAATCATTATTGTTCTCAGTGAAAGTTAATTATGGTTTTTATAAAAAGCGTATTAACGTTTTTTTTAAACCTTTAGATCAGGTTTAACAGGGAATATTTCAGATTAATTTTAGATCAAAAAATACTTCTCTCCCTGTGTCAATTGGTCCAATTTCTTCAGAGATGTCCTGGTTTAATTCTGCAGTCTTGTAGCAATTCTTTCTTCGATTTTAGTCTTGATATATATAATTATTCAATGGTTTATCTGGAGAAGCACTGATATTACACATATTATAATTTATTTTTCACTATAAGTATTTAAATCAACCTTTTTGCATTCAGTTTTTTTAGAATCAATCTATTTTCTTCCTCCACATATTAGTTGCTAAGGCCTCTCTTAGATATCTCCTTGGTTTCCAAGTAACATTTTTATATCACCCTGGTGACATCATAAGAATAATATAAACAAACCTTTTACTATTTTATATGTCATTTTCTTTTAAAAGGATATACCTTTTTTGATAAGAGCTCTTATCTTCTTTTTGTTTGTTTCTTTGTTCTTCTGATAAAAAACTGATCATTTTGACATCACTCTTGACTATTTTCTGATCTATATTTCCTGAATTAATGATTTACATTTTTTTTTTATTATTTTTGTTCCAAACTTATTTATTATTTCTTTTTTGTACCTTTCATTTTCTTAAATTTATTTTATACATTTGGTAATCTTTTAACATAAACTGACATTGTTTCCTTATTATTTTAATAGAAATCTTATTTATATAATTTGACTGACTATGATTTTGGTACTTTCTTGTTAAGACCAACATTAGTGTTATTAACACTAGTATACATAATATTAATAAATGTGACAAAAACTGATTACTAATAACTATTAGTAATATGGTATAATTCCCCTTAACTGACTGTGTTTATAACTTTACAGTCTGCACACAAAAAACAAATTTCATAATTAAGTTCTTACTTTAATTATAATAAACATAACATACAATAAACAATTACAATTAAACATATTCAATTAAGTCTTTCTTAAAATATTATGTCTCCTGGTACTTTTTAATAAAATAATCATGGTATATTTATGTTACTAGGGCATGGTAAAAATGTCACGTAACAATATGTATTGTATGTTTCAGAAGGGATCCTCCCCCATTTTCGGGCGGTCACGAACTTACCAATCCTGACCGTGGGTTTTGTCACTTTTGGAGGCGGACTATGGTTGGCGGAACTTTCATCTGGTGGTGAAAGCGGCGATGGTCCGGCTTCGCAAAATTGGTAACAATTAGAAATTTATCCAGATTATTGAACGGGGAGGGGGACCCCTAAGGTACGTGGAAGAAATATGTTCACACTCAAGGTGCATAAAAGGTGCACCACCCCACGTACCAACAATTGCCCTAGTGAATGCAGTAAATAAAATTAGAATGAGGCAATTTTCAAGTATTATATTACCAGTGTTATTTGTAAATTACAATTTACAAATTAAAAAATTTTCAGTATCCTAACCAAAAAAGTGTTTTGTGGAGATGGGCTTGGAGCCCAGACGGCGGGTTTGGATGAATGAGAAGGAGAGGAAATTTTGTATTGCCATTAATGTAGTAGTAAAAAGTAAGGCAATGTAATTTAGTGGTAGAAGAGGGGAACGTGAATTCGCAATGTGGTGTCTGATTGCCTCCCTGTCTATGTCGATAGAATATACTTTTGGTGGCGGACCATGGTTGGCGGTATATTAGAAAAAATAAATTCATATAATTATAAATATAAAATATAAATTATAAAATATTATTATAAAATAATAATTTTTTTATGTTTTAATAATTGTCAAGATATAATTATGAGTGTTTATAATAAAAATTACATTCAATTAAAAGGTAGGAATTTGGTAATAAATTTGAAAGTTTTGAGAGGAAGATTATGAAAATGATTAATAGAAACTCATAATTGAAATGTAGTAGTAAAATGTAACAAGATAAAGAGTTAATAGAATTTGAAAATAAACCCAAAATTAAAATGTTTGTAATTTTATTTCAGATGCAAATCAAAGGTTTATTTTAAAAGAAAGAGAGAGAGTAATTCCTCTTATTAAATTGTAAATTATTGTAATTAATGGTATTGGTAAAATCATTAGTTGGTGCTAGGTTGTAAAATCATGAATAAATTAGTAAGTAAACAAGTAAATGTTTTGTGGTACTCACTATTTGTAAGAAGTGAAGGATGGGCCTTGCAAAAATATCTATATATAAAAAAGAAAAAATTTTATGAAAAAAAAAGACTTGTTATTGTGCAAGATTAAAGGGTGATTTTGGGGGGTTGTTTGGTGTCATTAGATGAGAAAATAAATTGTGGAATGTGGTGTTAGTAAATGCAGAAGGACATAAGTTTAGATATAAGGTAGGCTATTGCAGTGGCGGCATGTGTCACTGTAGATAGCAGTAAGTGTTGATGAGTAACATCAAATTATGTTACCATCATCGGAGGCCTAAATAGGGTGTAAAATACACTGTACAACCTTATATAATATTATGTTATATGTTAATTGCTATCGTACAGTATATAGAAATGATGACGTAAGAACATGCTAATGAAAGATGATTTCCCTGCCTTTTCGGGCGATTACTGTTTCACCAGCACTAATCGTGGTTTTGGACGACTATCAGCTGTGGACAGAAATTGTAAAACTGACCATGGTTGGTTGCCTTGAAAATTGGTGTGAATTTGAAATTAACGGGGGGTGACTCAAGGGGAAATCCCCGGAACTATGGAACAGCGGCTATCACCCTGTTCGCGTAGGAACAGTAAAAAAAGGAGATAGACCCGTCTTAAGGTTATAATTATTGAAATCAGATATTATTATATCTGGAATTTAAAAATTTAAGGCCGAAGCAAGGACAGGAGATGACAAAATTCCTCCATAATTTCAGTCCTTGTGGAAGCAACTGAATGCTACTGTCCAGGGGGGGCATAGTGTGTGTGGAAGGAGGTTACTAAGGGTAGTAACTCACTAAAGTCTTAAACCAAAGTATGTGGATGAGCTAATGAGCTAATTAAATGATTTTATTTTGAGTCAAGAGATATTATGCCAATGGCAGATGATTAACGCTTTCCAGTAGATAACATGTTCAGAAGTAGTTGATTTAAGGGTTCAGGGTCCCTAGAGTCATTGGAGACGGCGAACAAGGGGCGTGAGTTAAGGCAGGACTCTATTTGAGTTAGGATAGTGTAGTACTCCTCGAAAGTAAGAATCGTTCTGCCTACCACGCGCCACAAGTGAAACTTGACGCTCTTGATTCCGCTTTCCCACAGGCCACCGAAATGAGGTGCTGAGGGTGGAATAAATGACCATTTAATGCCTTGGGCACTGGTAAAATCCTGGGTGGTCTGTTCAAATCCCTTAGACTGCAAAAGTTTGTATAATTCGTGAACTGTGCTACTAGCACGACTAAAGTTTGTTCCATTGTCGGAGAATATCTTATCAGGGATACCTCTACGCACTATAAACTGTTTTAAGGCCGCTATGAAGGCGTCTGAGGTAAGATCTGAGACTAGTTCCAGGTGAATGGCCTTAGTGGTCATGCATATAAATAAAGCAATATAAGCCTTTGACATGGCCTTTGAACGCTGCCCGCCATGACGTATAAAGACGGTACCGGCATAGTCGACTGCAGATTGGGAAAATAGCTTAGCAGGCGTAACCCGGGAAGGGGGTAATTGTCCTAATAATTGGGTTGCGCCCCTAGCACTGAATCGAAAACAAGTGATACGTTTATGTATTACTGAGCGTATATAAGATTTATCATTAATTATCCAATATTTCTGCCGTAGAGAGAACTGAGTCAATTGTACACCAGCGTGTAATAAACAACGATGCTCGTTTTCTATGATTAATTTGCTGAGATGGGAATGCGGGTGTAGTATTATTTGGTGTTTGCTCTTGTAGGTAAGCTGGGAGTGCTGAAGGCGTCCTCCCACGCGTAATATCCCTGTCTTGTCCAGAAAGGGGTTAAGTGGAAGAATTTTACTGTTATTATGAATGCAGCATTGCGCCTCAAGTTCCTTAACTTTGATGCTAAAGTGCGATTGCTGGGACTGGCGAATAAAAACCAACAGTGTACCATGTAACTCATGGGAATTTGAAAAGGAAGTGTCTCTATCCGCTATAGGGAGCCTAGAGTTCCGAATGAATCGCCGGCAATACGAAAACACGCGAATGAGTTTTGAAAGCGATGAATAGTTTTCAAAGTAACTGGACGTGGCTGAAGCGACAATCAATGAGGTTTGAGCGTGCTTACGTTGTTCCTGCTCGAGATCGGGATGAGTGCAGGTTGAATGGGCATCGAAAGCGCAGATGGGCCATGATGATGACTCATGCGCAGGGTTCTGCTTGGACTTGAGTTCCAGAGATTGACATCTGCGGATAGCTCCGTGAAGAGAATCGCCCAAATGAGAATTGTATGACCTGCGAGGTAGGGATACCACAAATCTGCCATCATTATTACGGAAAGTATTAGATACAAAATGACTTTCGCATTCCGTGTCCTCAGCGGAGGGAGCACGAATAGCAACGTCCTCTAACTTCTAAAAGTCCTTTAGTTGCGAGGAAATAGCATTATTGTCCTCACATGCTATGAATGATGAGACAGGTTTTGTCATGTCGACATTAAATGGCAAGTTACCTGTGAGAATGAATCCCAATTTTGTCTCCTGTATTATGGGAAAATGTGGGCTACGGATGAATTTGACAGGTTCAATTAATTGTAGGTAATACTGAGCACCCAGCAATAGGTCGATCTGTGAAGAGAAGTTCAGATATGGGTCGGCCAGGAATATGCCTTTTGGTAAATTTAGGGATGCGATATCGAATGATTCCGCAGGGAGATTATTAGTGATACTGGGAAGTACAGCGCAATGTATGTTTAAACTAAAATTCTTATAACGTGAATGCAACCTTACCCTGGTACTGAAGTCAGCTTGAGATAATGAATTATTTATACCGGTGATGGTATAAATTGAGATTTAATTAGTTTTAGACCCATGCGACGTGCAAAATTCATGGTGCAGAACCTGAGTCTAATAAAATCCTTACTGGGTGTTTCCTACCGGCATGATCAGTTGTCATGCAGACAGCAGTGGATAATAATATAGATTTGTTTGTTTGCAGTTTTAGTGCAAACTGATTGTTGCTGCACGGAGCGTTATTGCCTGATATGTGGATCATTGTGTGATGGCGTTTAGAGCATGTCCTGCACGCAAATTTGGAAGGACAGTGTGCGAGATCATGGCCTGGACGTATACAATTTAAACAGAGCTTATTTTTAACTAAAATATTTTTTCGTTCCAGAGGAGACATGGCTAAGAATCGTGGACATTCAGACAGGCGGTTTTTACCTTTGCACAGCTGACATACGTTATTGCCGATATGAGAATGGAATGCAGCCCTAGTAATATTAACCGGTTTAATAGCCTTGCGATAGTGAGTCTTATCGCTAACGTACGTTTTGCTTACTGGGCTGGCCGCGCCGTTTACATTTTGCAATAACTGCCTCCTTTTATTTAAAAACTTAATAAAATTCCTAAAATTAGGAAATCGTTCGTCCAACAAACTTTCTTTCCAGAGCCGACATGTATTGTTATCGAGTTTTTGTGTTAAGTATTGCACGAAAATAATTTCAAATGTATTTACCATTAAATTCAATGAATTTAAAGCGTTTATGTTCGCAGTGATCTCGTCAATGAATTTGGAAATGCTAACCATGGAGTCTTGTTGAATGGAGTTCACGGCCAGGACATTACCTATGTGATAGGCTGAGACAATTAATTTGCTGTTGTATCTGGCTTTTAACAGATCAATAGCTACCGCATAATTTTCATGTGTGATTGGAGGAGATTTTATTACATTTAACGCTTCATCCCTTAATGAAGAGTGCAAATAGTGTAATTTCTGTATTTCAGTCAGGTCAGTTCTGACATGTATTAATTCTACAAACATATTATAGTAATGTTGCCAATCAATAATGCTGCCTGAGAAGCAGGGCAATTTAATCGGCTCTAACTGTATAGGGGGGGGGTTAATTGGCGTAAGTTCAGCCTGAATCAACGGTTTCTTGTTCACCTCTTCTACTTGCTCCAATAAATGGTGTAACTTAAATTCAATATTGCAGAGATCATCCTCTGTTTGAACTCTGTCACTGACTGATGCGAAATCGGAATCGTCAGCCTCAATTTGAGTCTGAATTTCGTCATACTTAGCGGAGAATTCCATCAAATGGCGGAGTTTAATTTTTAAAGCGTGATGATCGCTTGTGTACGTATTGAAATTGTCAGCAAAAGTATTCACACGGGATATAGACGCCTTAATTGTGCCCCGCTTCTTTATTAACGCCTTCACATCAGCCATGACCGAAATGTAAAATGTGATTTGAAATGGTAATTAGATATAGAGCAGGTGAACAATTGTTGTAATTTTGAATAATTCACTAAAATCTGATATGACACGGGAGCCAGTGATCTGCGTACACCTTAATATATGACTTACTATAATAGGTACTTTTTGCTTAAAGATAGTTACGAAAGTTATCTAAAATATGAATTGTTCAAAATGACAATACACTATAGCCGTATCGCAACACTTAAATTTCTTAATGCGTTATTGTACAGCTGTGTAAATGAGAATTTATGTACATATGAAAATCTAGATAAAATATAAGCTTATGACCACTTGATAATAATATCTGTTTCTGTAAAAATTATTAATGACGTCGTATTAAAGGTTATTAAATCTACTAAAATATTAATTAGTTTGCTGTACCAAACAATTATATATGAAAATTATAAAAAATGAAAGTTCATAATCACGTGGATGTTGAATCCCGGCGTGCTGAAGCTGGCGTCGATCCCGTTGTTCGATCCTGTTCGGCGATCCTTAGAAGTTGGCGCAACGCCTGTTTCTACCGGTCAGATGACGCTCGAAGTTATAGCTCCCAGTAATTTTAAAGTTGTGGAACTTCGTCTTTGTAGATTAAATGATGCTGCCCTGCCGTGTCTTGTTGTTTCTGAGTTGCTGCTCTGCAGAATCTTGCAGTGTCGAGAATGAAGTAATTTGTAGAACCATGAAGGCATGGAACGGCCAGCAATCTGATGCTTGAAAATGTTCTGATTTGACCCAAACGTCGTTTGGGCCCATTAAATGAAATATTTTTGAATCAGTAATGGACCAAGATCCGGTCGCGGTGGACCATAAAATGTGAAATCCGGCCCGGAGGACCAAAAAATGTTGCGTCTTAGACGCTCTCGATGAATATCTTGAGTTAGTCTTAGGAACGCTTATTGAGGTGCTGGTGAAATGAAATGATGAAGTGGACTGTATACGTTATTGAGTTAATCTTTTATTGAAATTATTTGAAGTGAATTGCTGGCGCGTGCAGTTTTAGAGCGGCATGATGCCTAATAATTGAAGTAGAATTAAGTACTGAATGACATAATAGTGCATAAAAAGGCTCAGATCGCCTGAGTAAATTAGCGCATGCTGATCACGCTAAGAATTTAGAATACTGAAAATAATGTAGCCGCGGCTGGCGATTGAGACGAGTGGCCTGCTCGGAGTCTTGTGTAGAACTAACTTAATTTTGGCTGCTAAAGGCCTGTGTCAAACCGGTAGCAGATAGTAGGGATAAAAATGACGTCACCACACGCGCCCGCAATGCAGCAATTTATAGTACAAAGTGTATAGGTACAAAGTTTATCCACCCGGCGTTTGTATAAAATATAAATTCGATATCTATTTATTAATTATTAATGTCTGCCGCGAAATTATTACGCGGCGCCGAGTAGTGTTATCATGTTGCCCTGCTGCACATAGGCGCTGCCTCTTGAGGGAAAATAGCAATTATCTTGGCTGGTCAGACTCGCGGCTGACAGGTTGAGTTTAGTCTGTCGCCCGCTATAGAACTGAAAGTAGTCTCTCTCTCTTCAGTCGGCAGAGCTTCTAATTGTGGTTTTTTCTTCTCTTTAATGGCTGAGTAAACGCCCTAAGACCTACCGGTAAGTACTTTAAAGATATATTATTAATGTGGTTGCAAAATGTTTAAATTCATACTATAATTAATGTAGATGTGAATAGATTTCTATTCTGATATGAATGCACGTGGCGTGTGACCGGATGTGCATATTTATTGTTAAATATTGAATTTATTTCAAACTCTAATACAGCCTATTACTTTGTAATTGTAGCTAATAATGGTGTATGAAAAAGTGATATAAGAAATTATGTAATTTTGGGGAACTGGGGGACTTTGTTGGATTGTCTATGTGAGCACGTGGCGGGTTAACCGGAAGTGTTCATTGTTAAGTATTTCATTCAGTCTAAACTCTAAAACAGCCTACACGCAGTATTTTGTAACTCCCAATTGTCCATATCTAATGGGCATAAAAAGAATTATGTATTTTGCGAGACTTTGGTGATTGACTGGGCGAGCACATGGCGAATGAACTTGCTACCTGTTGTGATATGCTGACGCTGTATGTGAGTGTGAGTTATAAATTGAGCCAAATCAAGAGTGAGAGTGTCTTGAATTGGTCAGGCGCGCCCAGGTTTTGTGTTTGTCATACACGCCTTGTATGTGACGTGTGTGTGTTAGGCTTTTGTGGTCAGTAAATTAATTATTACTAATCTCCAGGGTTCCCGAGGTAGATGGAGGTCCGACCACAGCGTGGTGCACTTACATCTTCACCATGTTCTGGACAATTTGAAACTTTAGTTCTGCCGCTGCCGAGGGAGACACCACTGTAAGCCATAATCCTGTGACCACCTGGACCAAAATGAGGTGATATTTAACATTTTCTTTTATTCAAACCTGGCTTCAGCAGGAAACACTATGTGCCGTGAATTTAACATACAATTTCATTGAATTTTATACCGTTAGGCTGTTTAATCGGGTGCGTGCCGGCTGAACAGTTTTGATGTAACATGTGTTTATAATACAGTTTGTACAAGTATAATTGTAGACCTGCCCATGGGAGGGTTCCAGCGTGAATTCATTTTATGCTTTTTATGCTTTTAATGGGTGCAAAAGTTGTGGGCGGGAGCTAGTTTTTTTTAATTAAGTATATGGGTGTAGTTTCTATCATGTACCGAACCGGCTGGTTGGGTTTCATTTTTATCACAGGGGTTTTCGCACTTAATCACTTTTTTCTGCATACAAGGGCTGGGGGATTTTTTATTCTGCTTCAGGGCTTGTTACTTTTATAAATCTCAAATCAGGAGGTAGGCACCTGTTGGTGCCATCTCATGCAGGTTTCGGACGGGTCATCCTATGTCAGGTCAAGCATGTTCTGGAACACTCCTGCGGCCGGGTCAATTCAGTATCTCTTGAACTTATATATATATATATATATATATATATATATATTGTAACGAATAGATCGGTTCGTACCTGCAAAATGTGTAGTTTGTATGTGTTTTGTATGATAGGTGCGTTCGCCTCGCACCGGGTCGTTACAGTAATTTTGATGGCTAGCGATGTTCGTAGCGTAGATATAATCACCTGTATACTACGGCAGTAACCTTACCTGTTATTTATAGGGGTATGATAATCCCGGGTGGCGCCAAGTCGTTTTACAAAACAACTAAAATTATGGTTAAACAAGTTATCAGCGTTGCGGGATGGTGCATTCAAATAGTTCCCGCTCGCACGGCCGTCCCAATCGTCGCTTCTGCTGTGTGACTGACAACCTGTTTACTGCTACGATTTATTCTTAACTACAAGTAATTGATATATAGCACTCCCTATGAAATGATAACGACGGTTACTCCCTGTAATAATTATTTTTTAATGGGTGATAACTGAAAACATTCACATTTACAATAATACAATTATAAATTCGCACCGACTGATACATGAGATCTTGCCTTCAGGGTTAGCGAAGTGATTTAGGAACCATTTAACCTTGCGTTGCTGCTTACGTTAAGCGTATTACAGTTATTATTGGTTTCCCAAATCGTGGATCCTTGTGGCTATGAGTTAAAGAACTCCAGTGGTTACAATAAAAATATATATTACCTTAATCTAAGTGTACATAAAGAATAATGTGTGCTGTTACAATCTGTTGTGTTGTGTCGTAAAAGTGTTCTGTAAGTTCGTGTTTAATTCCTAGGTTATATCAATGTTAACATGTTTCTATTAAGTTTTAATTTGCTCAAATATTCTATGAAAGAGAAATATTGTTTCTATAGTGCGGTAAATTTACCTTTTAAAATTATTTAAAGTGATTAGGGTCGGTGGAAAATAAATAATTTGATGGTACTTAACACCTCAACGTGTCTAGGTGCCTTCGTTGTTTAATCGGGTAGGAGGTGGCTGCATACATTCAGTTTTCATGGATTTTGGGCTTCAAAAGATTGAGCGTCTGTTTCGTCATGGGTCTTGACATTCTTTTCAAGGATATTTTCTATTTAATTGGTCTTGGGTCTTGAATTATCTGCTACAACGGTCATCTGCTTCTCCAACGATCAAGTTCAGCAACTTTTAACAACTGTTTGCATTAATTTACACTGAAAAACGTTCTTCCAAATATTTGCATCTGCATTGGCTTAATGACGCTTCGCTTCTTGTTAATTCCAACGGTAATCTCCTCTTCAACCGCCGTTTCCATAGTAACGGTATGATTCTGATTGGTTGATTTTGAGATGATGTATTGTTATCAAAATTCGAATTCTTCGTATATCTTCTGATTACTGTTATTCCTCCATCTTCCTTCCTGGTTATTAAATATTGTCACTATAGTGTTTATTCTCGTTCATAGATTATTTTGATACCCCACAAGCTTGGGTAATTTCAGATTTTAAGTTTTTACAATTATGTTAATGCTTGTTAATTACATTTCTTTTTGTATGATAATGCCTATTACAATATTTTGTGTTATAAATGATTTACAATTTATTCTTGGTGATTCCTTCACCTCAGATTTTCTAAATTCTTATTCAATTTGTTATAATTTTTGGTTGTTTGGTTCTGACAGTTATGTTTTTTCTAGGCCTGAGTAGCCATTATAGTATTTTACTTATTTCATTCAAATCACATTTTGTTTCAGCCTATTGGGCTTTACTTTGTTATTTTTATTGGTTGTGTTGTATTTTGAGTCTGTTGGTGTGTTGTTTGCTTGTCAATATTGCTTTCTCTATTTTAATCTTTAAAACATAACATTAGGCTTATGGACTGCAAATTTCATTTAGCCATATCCTATTCATAACATTAACATGAACAATTTTTTATAAGTTATTAGAGTTATTATTTTGATCAAGAAATATCATCACTTCCTTCTAACTTATCCTTATTTGCTATTTTTTTGTTAACAACACATATTATTTTAGTTGTGATAAACAACATCACTTTTTATTAAATTGATAACAGTCCCTTATAAATATCACTATAATATTGACGACTCGGAACACTAAGTTTTTTATAAGTAAAAACGTAAAGTTTTACCTTACAGCCTAAACCGGCTTTCACCTATAGAAGGCTTCATCAGAGGCTGTCATAAGTAGCGCTGTTCGTCTTGTTGTTGGTGACGAGATAGTTTTTCGAAAGATCGAAGCTGTGTGTGTGTGGTGAGATGTGTTCGAATAATGCGTGCGATTTGAATTGTGTCTGTTCGTTTAGGATGTCGTTTTTATTTGTTTTTGTGTGTTTGTATATTTCTAATTGTTCTAGAGTGTCTAGTTTTCGGCCTTTTGTGTGTACGTGTAGTATGTTCATGTTATTGTCGATGTTTTTATATGTGTGGTTTGCTTCAATGAGGTGGTTTGCCAAGGTAGATTCTGTAGTGGTGTGGAGTGCTTTTGTGTGTTCAATGTATCTCTGTTTGAAGCTACGTCCTGTCTGGCCTATGTAGAATTTATTGCAATTTGAAAAATTTAGCTTATATACACCGGGTAGATCGAATTTGTTTTGTGCTTTGGGCATGCGTTTTGATAGTGTGTTCTGTTTTGTTAGTAGTTTTGTAAGCGATTCTGTATCCTGCTTTTTTGAATTTGTGGGCAATTTTTTCTGTTTGTTTGTTGATATATGTTAGTGTTATGAATTTGTTGTTTTCTGTCTTTGTCTGTTGTTTGTTTTGTGTTTTGTGTAGGAGTTTACTGACTATTGTTCTGTCATAACCATTAGATTCTGCTAGATATTTTATCGTGTTTAGTTAAGAACCGAGAGGGTAAATAATTAAATAAAATTTAAAATATAATACAGTGCTGTTTCGTGTAAGTTAAGATATCCACTTAGGGAACTTAAAGACACTACAAGATATCGTGGAAGCAGTCAAACATAACTATGAGACTCTGTGAAATATCGCCGCTGGAGCCGCTTGCTGTAGAAGAGGACGGCGAGACGAAGAGGACGCCAGGACGAAGAGGACACTAGGAAGGAGTGAAGCTGTAGAAGAGGACGACTGGAAGAAGAGGACGCCAAGACGGGACCGATGAGACGAGAGGAGGATGTTGCAGCAAACAAGTAAAATCGATTTATATTATCGAACAATACAAACAATTAAATATATTATCAATACATGACAATTTAAAATACATTATACATCTTTATAAATAATATTTGTATATAATAAATAATTTTTCATCTCCTCCATAATAGACTTGTATCGATTTTTACACACTCACAATATCCTTATTAGAATAATAAAGTTTGATCTGTTGCATAAGGATATTTGGCGCTTGCCAACGTTGGGCTCGATTTTTGAATTAATTTTAAAAAAGAAATATTTATTTGAGTGTGTAGAGACTAAATTCATTGAACTATTTATATGTGCTGTTCTATGTTATCAGGGAGTGTAGATAAAAGTTTGAATACTCTCTCTTATCAGATATTTGAACAATAGTAGTAAATTGTCTATGTGGAGATTGAATTATTATTGGTATTTATGTTAGATTAAGCTTGTTTACATTTGATTGAGAGACTGGACTATAATAATAAATAACATAAACGGACGTTATTAGTAATAATACGTATAAAAAAATATTGACGTTACTATAAATAAAAACTATAACATTTTATAAATTTAAAAACAAATAAATCAATATGGCCGAATCACTAGAATTACAGAATACATTAGCGGCAATCCTAGCTAATATACAAAAGCTCTCAGAAGAAAATAAGGTTGGTAGAGACAAAGCGGTGAAGCAAAATAAGTCACTACAATCACTTCATGATGAGAATAAAAAAATTTATACAGCCATTCATGACCAGGCTAAACAAAGTAAACAACTTTTAGAGTCAACCGAAAAACGTATAGCTGATAAATTAGAATTAATTTGTAGTAGTAGTGAGACCGCCTTAGAAAGGAATAAATCTCACAGCAGGGAATGTGAAGCCAAAATTAAGTTGAATTATTCTCTTAGGCAGGAAAGTGAATGTGACAATACGATTGACCGATATAGTCCCGTCGACATACAGAAACCAGCTGGTAATCGCATAGATAAGATAGCGGGTAACGGTGGAGCGCCCGATAAGGAGATAACAGCTGATCAACGAAAACAATGAAATAATATTTTAAATAAATATGAAAAGAGAAATAGGGAAAACCTTATCACAGTGTTGGTTAACATTCATCCAGATTGGTATGATGGTATGATTGGTATGAAAGGGTAAACGGTGGAGTATTTAAAAACAATAAATGTTATTTGCTGTACCATGTCTGTAAGATGCAGATCCATTCTGGTAATGTTTTATCAGTCAATAATGAAATGTATAAACACGTGAGAAGTCCATACAGTTGTAAAAATGAATATTTAAATAAGGTATCTGATGAATATTTGGGTAAACAAAGTAGTTTGGTTCCTGAAGTGGGTGCATTTGAGGAAAAGCACACAGGTAAGGTAAATTCTGGCAGAAGATCAGGACTGTCTGAGTGTTTTCAACCACATATGAAATGTAATGCAGGTGTTATTTATACAGTCAGAGATTCACTGTACAGCACTGTGTGTTCGTCTTTTATGAATGTGTATGTAGACAAATCCGAGACATTAAAAAATTTTAAAGTGCACTTAGATACGGATCACTGTGAAAACTTGATGAAAATAATGTTTGAGATGATACCAGAGAAATTTCAATCAAACAATGAGTTCATATTGTACAAAGGAGATTATGTTATGTGTAGCCTGGGTAATACAACTGGCATTACATATAAACCTTTAAAAATTAAATCAAAGAAATGTATCGGCAATTACCGAAACAAATGCAAGCGAAGAGCAATCAAAAAACGAGAAAGGTTGCGCGGCATGAGTCGGTGCGATAAATTAAAAACTAAAATAAGAATAATTGTTATCATGTTGAAAAATGTATGGTTGAACTGTAGATATAGCCGTCAGACATGGACATCCTTATCAGTGTTCAGGAATGTTTGGTGATAGCAGCCATGTGCGATTGTTTGTTTACAATTAGGGCTGTCAAAGTGACAGTTGGGGAAATGTTGTTTGATAGAAGCTACTCAGTTATTTTGATTTTTGAAGTTATTATGTTATTATTTAGATGATTATGATTATTGGGAAGAAGTTATGTCAATTTTGGTTTAAAAAAAAAATTTTGTATTCCATATAAAAAAATTTTTTTACACGTGGAGGGGTTAATCCTGCAACAGAACACAGGATGATAAGATATGCTGTTTACATCAGAGTACATGAATGACGAGCATTTCTTGTTTAA
This sequence comes from Magicicada septendecula, assembly GCA_034769895.1. NCBI lineage: Eukaryota > Metazoa > Arthropoda > Insecta > Hemiptera > Cicadidae > Magicicada > Magicicada septendecula. The sequence continues at coordinate 12,841,534 of CM068371.1, read as the reverse complement.
ATTTGTTTTGTGTAATATTTTGTCTTTTAGTCATAAGTTTTGTATTTAAAAATTGATAAGCATATAGGTTACACCAAACTCTTCATAAAAAGATGTACTATATTGTCATGTATTTTTTGTATGAATTGGTGCGCGTGTGCGGGTGTGATAATCTGCGATCGCTATTGCGGCAGTGGTAGTTAACCGATTTACATGAAAATTTGACAAGGAATTATTTAAGTAAATAGCTTCGATTTGTGTATACTCTGAGTTTTGTAACTATTTTAGAAATATGTTTTTTTTTAAGTAAAGCAAAACTCAAGTGTAACTCTTATCAATGATAGGGAAATAAAAATTGTAGATAATTTCCATGCAGGACTATGTAAAATTATACAAAGTTTTTCATGAAATTTGTGTATCTGGTCGTTCCATCAATGATGTGACTTGGGCTTGGCCTATCAAAATACTCCAAATTCAGTGAGATTCATACGTTGCAGAGCTAGGATGGACACAGTTTGTCTGTCGATGTTGCTAGGGGAAGTTGTGCCCGGGTAAGAGAGTTGTTCTCTTACAAACGTAAAAATATCTTATATAAAATAAACCATAAACCTTAAAATTCTTAACGAAGTTTTGCGGTAAGAACCAAGAAGGAATAGAGGAATATCTTATATAAAATAAACTATAAACCTTGAAATTCTTAACGAAGTTTTGCGATAAGAACCGAGAGGGTAAATAATTAAATAAAATTTAAAATATAATACAGTGCTGTTTCGTGTAAGTTAAGATATCCACTTAGGGAACTTAAAGACACTACAAGATATCGTGGAAGCAGTCAAACATAACTACGAGGCTCTGTGAAATATCGCCACTGGATCCGCTTGCTGCAGAAGAGGATGACGAGACGAAGAGGACGCCAGGACGAAGAGGACACCAGGAAGGAGTGAAGCTGTAGAAGAGGACGACTGGAAGAAGAGGATGCCAAGACGGGACCGACGAGATGAGAGGAGGACGTTGCAGCAAACAAGTAAAATCGATTTATATTATCGAACAATACAAACAATTAAATATATTATCAATACATGACAATTTAAAATACATTATACATCTTTATTAACAATATTTGTATATAATAAATAATTTTTCATCTCCTCCATAATAGACTTGTATCGATTTTTACACACTCACAATATCCTTATTAGAATAATAAAGTTTGATCTGTTGCAATATATATATATATATATTTTATAATGTTGAAATTTAATATATTTGTGATATTAAAAGATTTGTTGAATTATGATGGTCAATTTTAAACTGCAGTTAATATATATATACATACACACACACACACACACACACAAAAGATGATTTAAGAAGGTTTACTATAATTATGTCAAGAAAAAAAAATAAATAAGTTGTTATTGTTGGTTAATGGAGAGTTTTAATTGCAAGTCCCGTCTCACTGGACCCAGCGCATTTTATGCTTCTTCTAGGCCTTCTGCCTAGTTCTAAATATTAATGGCCTCTTCTTAAAAAAAAAAAAATTATAAAATACAACTAAAAATAGGAGGGGTTACAAATCTTATAGTATTTAGCTCAGCCTGGAAATCATTATTGTCAAGGGGGACTGTCAGCAATCTGTGGATTAAACTATTATATGCTGCCATTTTTTGAGAATATGGGTGGTGGGAGTCTGCATGTATTGTATGGCTAGTGGCAGTAGGCTTCCTATAAATATTGAATTTCAATGTGTCCATTCGTCTAGTGAGGGTCAGGTCTAGAAAGTTGATTGTGTTATCATGCTCAGTCTCTAGGGTAAATTGAATATTATTGTTGATTCCATTTAAAAAATTTTTGAAGGAGTCAACTTGTCTCAGAGTACCGTCAAAAATAATGAACGTGTCATCTACGTAACGTGAATAAAATTTTATCTTATTTGCGTATATGTTATTATTTAGTAGATGAGTATTTTCATAGAAATTTAAGTATATATCGGCCAATAGGCCTGAGAGGGGTGAGCCCATAGCTAGACCATCATCTTGGCTATAAAATAAACCATTAAATGTGAAATAGTTTTGCATTAAAATGACTTTAAGCAAGTCAATCAGCTCATCTATCATGTGTGCACTCATGGAAGCGTTAATTCGTAAATTGTCCCTCAATAATTGTGTAGTTACATCGGTTGGAATATTCGTATATAAATCCACTATATCAAATGAGACCAATTTATAATTAGGTTTTAATTTAACGGTATTTATCTTATTAATGAAATCAATATTATTTGTTATGCTATGATTATTCCTTAACTGTAAATTGTCTTTAATTAATCGTGCAAGAATTTTTGACGTTTTGAAACCGGGGGCTGTAGTAAAGTTAACCAGCGGTCTTATGGGTGTGTGTGGTTTGTGGATTTTAGGCAGTCCCGTAAATATCGGAGCCTTCGCGTTAATTGGCTTCAAATAACGACGTTTATTATCACTGAGCAAACTCGTACATTTGTTAATACAATGGTTAAGGTTTTTGATATATTTATCGGTAGGATCAGAGTTTAACAGTCTAATATTATGGTTAGAGATAAAGTCGTGAACTTTGGCATTGTAAGAATCAGTATCCATGATTACTAGTGTATTCCCCTTATGTGCAAAATTAGCATTATTGCTAGTTATTTTTGTTTTGATGTGCAAGGTTTTGTATTCTCGGGAGAATCGTGGATATATAAATAAATTATGTGGCTGGTTATCGTTAGATCTGATAGTTCTAGTGAATTTATTGTTTATTAATATGCGTGCTTCGTTTTGTAAAAGAGGGTTCGGAATAGTCTTTAATTGCCGCCTCTGCCTCAACGAGCTCATAAATGTGTTTGTTTTCCCGGTTGGTGGGAGATTATAATTAAGTCCTTTATTTAGGAGCACCATTTCATTATCGTTGAAGTTTATTTTAGTTAAATTCATTGTTTTAGGATGGAATGTATGTTTGCAAACGATGTCAGTCTCTAGGCGGTGTTTATGTACTAATCTACGAAGTTTAAGTAGTTGATTATGGTGTGTGCGGCATAAAATGTTAGCTGTGTATCTAAATATGTAATCAAAAACATTGTTGATAATGCTTGGATGAATGCTGTTGAGGATAAGTAAATGTAATTTAAATAGACGAGTGTTAAGAATAAATTTTTTGATGTATAATGCCTTAATTTCTTCTCTAATATACATCCGTTCGGCATATTGTTTGGTAGTGTTTGCGGCCTTGGAAGAGCTATTAATCTTCACAATAGCATATTTTGGTGTTATGTTCTTCAGTAAACAGATTTTGTTAAATTTAATATGCAAATTCGTTTTTAGCAATTGTATTTTAGTGTTTTGGAATTTAAATACCATTTTTGCCTGGCTGGGCTCTAGTTTAACATTCATTTTTGTTCGTGTTGGTATCCAAGTCACTTTACAATTATAGTAAAATATTACCTTATATTCGGTCCACCGTGTGACTTCTCAATTTGAATTTACGTAACGCGTTTCAAGGCATATGCCTCATCATCAGACGTAAAATTTAAAAACTTAAAAACACACACATCACACAAGAAACGTGTTTGTCAAAAAATAAAATTCCAGCTATTAACATATTATGTGCACTTGTTGTTGGGTGCACACCCGTTCAGGTATTGTCTGCTACTGATCGGAAATCGTTGAGCAGTCTCAAAGCAGTATCATACAGGTGGTTAGATTCAAAGTTCAATTGTTCATTCAAAACAAACTCGCGACTGCTATCATTACTATATGCATTATAAATTTCAAGCTCTTCCAAGGCATTCATAAATCAGCCCTTGTTGCATATGTGCAATGGCATCAGATTAGACTTAAAGTCTGTATAATTGTGATTGTGTTGGGTCAGATGTCGAGTGTAATTAGATTTTATATAATTGTAATTATATGTCTTTTTTGGTAAGTGTTCATGGAAGCGTTTATAAAAACCTCTTCCGGTCTGACCTATATAGAAACTGTTGCAATCATTACAGACCAGTTTATAAATGCCTGTTTTTTCTTCTATAGGTAAGGGCATTTTAGTTCTAAGTATATTAATCATCTTATTTTTGGTTCTGAAAGACATAGTATAACCAATATTGTTCATCACTGAAGACAACATTTTTGGCATAACATACGTGTATTTCGCAGATATAAACTTTTTCTGTGTTTTATTGTTTTTTATGTTGGTGTAACTGTGGTTTTCTGTTTGGATGTGTGTGGCAAATGTGGATTGTAAGTTGTTATTGGATAAAGCTTTTGTGTGTTCAGAAAATCTGGAGTAAAAAGATCTTCCTGTCTGGCCTATATAGAATTTATTACAATCGTTGCAGTTTAATTTATATACACCTGTTTTGTTGTATATGTGTATGTCTTTGTGTCGTTAATGCGTCTCTTGATGGTATTGTTAGTTCTGTATGCTATTTTGTAATTGTGTTTTCTGAATGTGTTGGCAATTCTGTGTGTGTTAGAGATGTAGTATGTGAGTGTGATGTGTTTGTATTGTTGTGTGTTATTTGTATTTTGTGTTGTTTTGTTGTTTTTGTATAGGATTTTTCTATGTAATTTGTTTATTAATTCAGGATTGTATCCGCTTTTTATTGCTATTATTTTATTGTGTTAAGTTCTTCATTGTAGATTTATTTAAAGTAGAAGAGATGTAATGACAGCTGATTATACTTTTAAGAGTTGTCTATTGACCTGATTTATCTTTACCATAATTAGTAAATAAGATGATTTAAAATGAACATTAAGAAAGCTGTGGACAGTATTACATTAATTAATTTGTTTCTCGTTAAAAAATATTTAATAACAAGCTAACCATGTTTACAAGAGTTATCAATTTACCTGATTAAATTTCACTATAATATTGACGACTCGGAACACCAAGTTTTTTATAAGTAAAAACGTAAAGTTTTACCTTACAGCCTAAACCGGCTTTCACCTATAGAAGGCTTCATCAGAGGCTGTCGTTAGTAGCGCTGTTCGTCTTGTTGTTGGTGACGAGATAGTTTTTCGAAAGATCGAAGCTGTGTGTGTGTGGTGAGATGTGTTCGAATAATGCGTGCGATTTGAATTGTGTCTGTTCGTTTAGGATGTCGTTTTTATTTGTTTTTGTGTGTTTGTATATTTCTAATTGTTCTAGAGTGTCTAGTTTTCGGCCTTTTGTGTGTACGTGTAGTATGTTCATGTTATTGTCGATGTTTTTATATGTGTGGTTTGCTTCGAAAAACTATCTCGTCACCAACAACAAGACGAACAGCGCTACTAACGACAGCCTCTGATGAAGCCTTCTATAGGTGAAAGCCGGTTTAGGCTGTAAGGTAAAACTTTACGTTTTTACTTATAAAAAACTTAGTGCTCCGAGTCATCAATATTATAGTGATATTTATTAAGTAACGGACACGTCACGGACAACGAAATCCAATGATTAAATTTATCCAATCTAGCGAATCAGATGATTTTTTATGAACACTAAAGGAACTAATAACCTTATTATACCTGTATTTTGTATGTTGTTAAAGAGTTATTATTAATTTAAAGTTAACTGGTTTCTATTCAGATACGCCAGGTTAACCTACAATGTTGACGCCAGACGTCTTTTGAATTTTTATGTTAGTAAGTAAGATTTATTTTTTATGTAATCACTCTCCTACTACACAATTATTCTGGTAGTAAAATTCTTCAAGTTTTTGTATTTTGCAGTCTCAAAGAACCTACATTTTAGATAAAACATTTTAACCAAAAAACAACGTGTAATGTTATGGTTACTAAGAATCAGAATAACAAACCCTGAGACAAGATATTTTATAAAATTAATCATTATTGTAAAAATGAACGATTATTAATCTAATTATTATTTAACCTAATTTTGTGAGTATTATCGAAGAATAAACCATATTTTTTACCAGATAAAAGAGTTAACCAAATTATTTCATTAGACTAGATGATTACAGGTTAGATAAACCGCTCCCAAGAGTGGGCACCACTCGCAGCGGCAATTGAGATAATTTAAATAATTTTAAATTGTCATCTCAACTCTGCCTTGTTAACAGAACAATTAACAAGTGAGACCTCCACTCAAAGTAAGTGCTGAATTAATAAATAAAATCTAATTTCAGTGAGAAGTCAACTTATAAACTGTTAACCAAAATTACGATGGCTGACAAAATCAACAGGTGTCAATGGCAGGGTCAACTTAGCCGATTCGTCTCAGCAAAGACTGAAAGAAACCGAAATATTAAAACTACAAATTCAACTAAACTAACAATTAAACCACAATGAAAAAACGTTCAAGATAATAATAAAATAAAATAAAAAATAACAATAATAATCGAATTTTAAAATTTTAATTCAAACAAGGTAAAATAAATTAATTGCGAGAGGGAGAATCTCGGTATACTACAATATATAAAACTGGAAATAAAAAAACTGCCATATTTTTTGTAATTTTTACTATATTTTCTAGTAAATCTTAATACAAAATATAAAAAAATTCCAAAAAGTATGTAGATTTTTTTAATTTTCAGTCTGCGCCTACAATACTATGCAGTATTGTAATTTTTCATATACAATTTTTCGCCGTGTATAAATATCTCAAATGCATTTTTAAAATAACGGGCCGTCAACTCTAGTAACTAATAGGCCTATTACTCAAATTCAGCTTTAGAACTAGATAATTCGAGATATCGACTGTAACCGCCCTTACCTCCGGATTTAATCCCCGTCCCAGGTTTAAATAACAGCATTGGCTCAGAGCCGTCCTTAGGGTGGTGCAACCGGTGCGGCTGCACCAGGCCTCGCGCAAGGGGTTTTTTTTGCTGAGTTTACCGATTAAGAAGTTTATGACCGCATCCATCATAGGCCTATTTCAGACAAAATTTCAAGTTGGAGAAACCATTGGTTCGGATGCGATTGTAAATTAAACAAGAAAAAACGTCGCGCGCCGGCCAGAAAAGCGTAGCGCCTCGTGCTTTTGTATATCTCCGCGGGAGTTATGAATATATATAGATATACAAAAGCACGCTACGCTTTTCTGGCCGGCACGCGACGTTTTTTCTAGTTCAATTTACAATAACATCCGAACCAATGGTTTCTCCAAATTGAAATTTCACACAGATGTTGTCAAAGAGTTGTACTTTCGATTGATATAATTTATTTTGAAATAAAAGGTATACTTTGCGAAAAACCACACTTAACTTTGAACTCGTTTTTCTCTAAAACGAGAAAATAAGAAAATAATTTTTCGTGACAAACTAATGACACCATTAGAAAGAGCAGGAAGAAATCTATCGAAATGTATGTGTCATTTAATTTTCCAAGTCCACGCATACCGTAGTTAGCGAGTTACAAAATACGCGTTTTAATGTAAAGATGCTCCGCGCGCGCAGTGTCTGAAATATGATGGACGCGGTCGTATACTTATCAAAACAGTGTAAAATGTGTCCACGCAATATATGAATGTTATTCAAATAAATGCAGCGCAGCAAGCGTATTGCTTGTTCTTTGCTCAGAGCAATTATGTGCAGTGTGTGCGTTTAATTAAAATTTAACGTACTGTGAAGACAAGGAAGAGCAGTAACAGACTAGACTCCCGCGGCAACGCGTTGCGTTGTGTTGTGTGTGATGTGTGTGTAAGCATGCGACGAGCCTGTCACAACAGGAACTTGTCTTATCTGTGCGCGGGTTTTATGATGTCGTTCTGAGTGTGGTGGAACTGTGGTCTTTTCTTTTGTTTATTTTGTGGCGTTAAGTACCGTAAATAAAATCATGTCGAGAGAACGTGACAAATAGGCCTACAGAAAGTTTGAAAGTGGATATGATAAACAGAAAAAAAGGGATAAACATGAAAGGTTTTTAAGGTCGCAACAGGGAGCGTTTGAAAAGTTTTTAAAGCAAGATGATCGTGAAAGTTACGTTAGTAAGCAAACAGAAATCATTCCAAAGCAAGATGAAATAACTGAAAGTGACGTGAGTAAACAAACTAAAATCATTCCAATTCCAAGTACTAGTAAGAAAAACGAATCCTTAAAAGATCTCATGATTGTTAATACCTTTGCTGACTCTGTCGAAACTCAACCTACATCATCAGATAATACTTCAAATAACTGAAGGGCTAGTTTTAGATGTTTATGATCCTAGCCTATGGCCACATACTATTCCAACCTATCAGTTTCACGAAATTATACAAAAGGGCCCTTTGCAAGTTTCAAATTTTCGTTTTCCATTAAATGCAGATAAAAGGCATTTTTCTGCCGAGTTGTACAAACGTACCTTGGCCAACGGAGAACAGGTGCCCAGACAATGGCTAGTGTACAGCAAAAGCAGAGACAAGGCGTACTGTTTTTGCTGTAAATTATTCCGAAATGAGTCAGGAACAAAATTAGCTAGTGAAGGGTTCAGTGTTTGGGGACATATTAACAGCAGGCTTAACAATCACGAGACCTCACCAGGGCATGCTGCGAATGTTAAAAAGTGGATAGACTACGAAACGCGTTTAGGTAAAGCGTCAGCTATTGATGAAAAACATAGGAGTATGATAAGGAAAGAAAAAGAACACTGGCGTGAAGTTCTCAAACGAATTACTAATGGCATTGAATGTTTAGCAGAACACAATATTGCTTTTAGGGGATCAAACTGCAAACTGTACGAGCCAAACAATGACAACTTTTTGGGCCTTATTGAAATGATGGCTACGTTTGATCCAGTTATGCAAGAACATGTGAGGCGAATTAGATCGTCTGAGATTCACGATCACTATTTGGGAGCCAATATCCAAAAGAGCTGATCAAACTGCTTTCTGAAAAGGTTAAAGAGAAGAATGTTATGGACATAAAGGCAGCTAAATATTTTTCTGTATTATTAGACTGCACTCTCGACCTCAGCCACCAAGAGCAGCTGTCTTTGGTGATACGGTGTGTAAAGTTTGAAAACAATGGAACTGCAACTGAGAATGAGGGTGTGAGCGTTGAAGAGCATTTTATTGAATTCCTAGACATTAAGTCGACAACCGGCAAGAATTTAACAGATGTCTTGCTAGAAGAGTTAGATAAAATTGGCTTAGAGATTAAAGACTGTAGGGGGCAAGGATATGACAATGGCTCGAACATGAAAGGGGTCCATTCTGGAGTTCAAGCACGAATTTTGGAAATAAACCCAATGGCATTTTACGTGCCCTGTGCAAACCATAGCCTGAATCTCTTGATTTGTGATGCTGCAAAGTGTTCACCTAAAGCCGTGACATTTTTTGGAGTTGTCCAAAGAGTTTTTTCAGCGTCAACAAAGCGGTGGAATGTTTTGAAAAAACATGTACCAGAAAAGCAAACTTGAAAGTGTAAAAGCACTTCGTTACCAGATTAAGGAAGTACATGATGCTTTAGTCGAAGTGGTAGAGACGACTGATGACCCCAAAGCAAAAAGTGAAGCTAGATCGCTTGTTAATGAAATAAGTAGCTACGAGTTTTTAGTAGCTTTGGCTATTTGACATGATGTGCTTTTTGCTGTAAACAGTGTAAGCAAAAACCTCCAGGCCGAAAAAATGCATCTCGGAGTGGCTTCACAGTTACTTCATGGACTGGTAAAGTTTTTTATCAGTTTAGAATTGAAGGTTTTGCTGCAGCAACAATGGTTGCAAGAGAAATGAGCAAAGCATTGGGTACAGAGCCAAAGTTCCAAGAAGTTAGACAAAGAAAGAGAAGAAGACTGTTTGAGTACGAGGGGGATGATGAGCCTGTTTCAGAATCTGCTGAACAAACCTTTAGAGTGGAGTACTTTTACCGTATTGTAGATTGTACAGCACAGTCCCTTACAAAAAGGTTTGAACAAATGGCCCGTTATGACACGATGTTTGGATTCCTGCACAATGTAGAAGAACTAAAAACAATAGAAAAAGACAAACTGCAGAAAATTGCAAGGACTTAGAAGTCATTTTAAGTTTTGAAGAACAAAGAGATATTAGTGGAGATGAACTGTTCACAGAACTAAAAGTTCTCCGTGAACTACTTCCTGTCGAAGTTGAAACAGCTGCTGGAGTTTTGAGATTTATGAATAGAATACAAAATCCATTTCCTTTAACAGTTGCAAGCGCAGAAAGGAGTTTTTCCCGCTTAAAGTTGATTAAGACCTATTTAAGATCAAACATGAGCCAAGAAAGGTTAACATCTTTGGCAACAGTATCAATAGAAGCAGACACCACATCCAAAGTTAATTTTGATGATTTGATTGATGACTTCGCTGGATTGAAAGCAAGAAAAGTTAAATTTGTATGAGGTGAGTTCCGATGACCAACATTATTTTTGCAACTTTAGTTTTAGAATCTTGAACAACTTTCAAATGAAATAATGTTAAAATTAGAATTTTTTCATCTTTTGGGTTTGAAGTGTATATGCTGTATTTATATTTATTTTTATAATCAAACATTAAAAAAGAAGCGGCCTACCCATTTTTTCAGCATTTTCATTATAAAGCTTAATACATTTTTTAAGTTTTATGGTGACTTTTTGGATCGATGATGTTTGTTTTTGTTATCTTTTTAGTTGTCTTGACAGGAAGCGGAAGACTACATATATCTTTATTAACACCTCGTTATATAGCGCTTCATTTTTCAGGTATGAAGTCCGGAAGCACACTGCACGAGCTCTTCACTCTCCAGAGTAATATAAGAGGAAGACAAAGGATAAAAGGAATTTTATTAATACCCTCTAAAAAGGAATTGACATTAACACCCTCTTGTTGTCCTCGTTACAAAAGAACCTACAAGATATTCTGAACCATGGTTTTTGCATTTGTGTAGTTTTAGTAATGAGCTTTGAATGAACACTTTTGAACTTTATACTTCAGACAACTTTGTTAAATTACTCTACTGTAGACTGTAGGCCTACATTATATTTTACCATTTATTATAATTAAAAAAGTACATATAAAACAAATTGTGTCACTTTCTTTCTCAATACAGATTTCCTTCTTTATTGAAAAAAACATAAAAATGGTGTGTTCCTTAGTTTAAAATGTTCTTAGTATTTATTTATTGTTAATAATAATAAACATTATTATTAAATTAATGAACGCCATTTGTATCAATTTTTATTTACAATCGCTGCTGTTGTCGTAATTATAATATTTAAAAACCAATCAGTCAAAATATATATAATGTAATATAATGATGTGGTTTGGGCGAGGGAATGACAGTGTTGAAGGTTGGGGGTTTGTGGTTTTAGGGGGGGGGGAGATTCATCGGACTGTAAAGGCCTCGCAAAAGTTTTTTGCACCAGGCCTCACTTTCGCCAAGGACGGCTCTGCATTGGCTCTTATGTGAGCTGTCGTGCTCTGTCTTATCCATGTGTTTCTCCTATACTTCTTTCCTTTTCTGTCGTTGCAATGTTGCCATTCTTACCAAATATGAAGTATAAATTTTAAAGAGTTTTAAGTTTTATTGATGTTCTACATGCTATGCTGCACGTTTCTGTATGAATTACATATCTGTAACATAATTACCTTCTTCATAAAAAAATATTTTCTAAGTTTTATTCCCTTGTACAAGTTTGAGCACCGTTTCAATCAACCAGTGACTGGTGCACTAGTATAAGGTATATGGAGTTCATTTTTACCACGTTTTATTAACAATAAATTTCCTTTATTATAAACACATTTTAATAGCTAAGCACAATAAATAAAATGTTTATTGATTTTTGATCTATGTAATTAAGTAATGCCGTCAGTGCATGTATTAACATTTTCAGTCTGTGAGGACGTTTTCTATTTCTTGAGATACATATATAGTACAAGCGAGAAAGTTGTAGTAAATAGTCTAAAGTTATTTTTAATGCAAACACTAATATCCTACCCTCATCAATTTTTTGACGAAGTGGAAGATCATGCTGCGCACAAAACAAAATTGTTGATATAATTGATCGAAGTTTAACCCTATTTTCTTCAATTTTCTTGTGCTATGCAGAATATGCCGCTTCATGAACACTCGGTATCTGTCTGTTCATTATTTTCTCAAAATCTGTTGAAGATAAAATTGCATCATGATGCCACTGGGATTTCGCATGAGACTGTGCAGCTTCATGAAACTTATGATATTTAAGCCAAGGAGAGACAATAAACTGCCCTTGTAAGCCGCGCTGAGCCGGAGGCCGAAAAAGGACACATATTCGGCATAGAGGTCCTTTTATAACAGCCGAGTAAGCCAGCCAAGGGTAGGTCTTAAGCCATTCGAATCGGAATACTCTTTTAGCATCAATGCTTACATCTTCTTTGAAGTTGTACGTCGGAGTAGGATTTCAAAGATCTCTTACTAATTTAAAACAAAGATGAAAATTAGAATTTAAATACAAGCCAATATCCAGTGGATTACTAGGCCTAATACTTTCAAGAGGGACGGAAATTTCACCAGACTGCTATCTTGTTGATTATCTATAGGTCTATCAGTATCTTCTCCTAAAGTGAGTGTTGAAGTTGAAGGAAGGATCACATCATCAAATTTCTGTTTTTTATTAAAACAGTTTCTAATATCAATCATTTTACTAGATAAATTTTTTCACTGTACAATAAATAGATAACACTATACCCTGATTAACGAAAGAAAGTGACTGGCGGAGCGGCCGCGCGGTGACCGAGTTTGTAGTAAAAACATTCCACTTAATAACCTCGTGGAAACGTAAAATACAGGGCTAGAAATGTCTAATGAACTGTATTTTAATCATGAATTAAAGACGTTTTTAACAAACTTTCTAATTTTTAAAATCTTTTTTCAATTAATTTATATTGATAGTTAAATAAAAAAATACACGAATTTTAATTAAAAATTTAGGGTTTATCATTTTTATTACGTAAGAACTCAGAGGTTAAGCATCGGAAAAACATTTCTTGTAGACAAATAGTAGTCCACCTTCCTTAGTACAATATATCAAAAATTGAGATTCCTACGAGTAATATTAACGACGTTTAATGAAGAAAGTTGTGTTAGTGGTTGAAATCACAAGCAGAATGATCACAGTTGCACACCACTATATAAAAATTATCCCGATTAGCGCTTTCAAGCTTCACAGCTCATCGTCAGATCGGAATTGAAACAAATCAGCTGAAAACAAACCCTTCACCCCATCTCACCCCACCCTGCTCACACACAACAAGCATAATTCAAATGTCCCTTCCCCACCCCCTGAGCCCTGTCCCTCCATCTGGACAGTTACATATTTTTCTAGCAAATTCCTTGTGTTTCAGTGTTGTGTGTGTGTGTGTGTGTGTGTACATTCCTTTTAAACCTACCCGTCTTTCTCTCCACAAACATGGGTCAGTCACACACCCTTATTTTATAACATCCAATTAGTACTATGTAATTTAATTCTTAATCTTATCTATCTGTCCTCTCTCATTTACTTCTTAATTATGTTATAAAATATTTCTTCATTATCAAATTTAATTTTAGTATTAATTAAATTGTCTAACCCTTTTTCTCTTTCTTTCAATATTTCTAAATCCTCCCTAAGCTTCCTTTCAACTGTGTTATTTACTACTTTTACAATTTCGTAGTCTTCCAAAGGATTAACAAACTTATGGTTGTCTTCTATGAAATGTCTTGCATATAACGAATTGGTTGTTCTATTACCTTCTCCACATTTGTGGTCAGACAACCTGCATACGAATTTTCGTCCTGTTTCACCTAGGTACACTTTGTTGCAGTCTGTACATTTTAATTTATAAATTCCGCTTTTCTGTAATATTGGGATTTTTTCTATATTTTTATTCCTTATCTTATCAAATACCGTTTCACATTTTTTATTAGCTATATCTACTCCATATTTATTAAAACATTTTATAATTTTTCTAGTATGTGAACCTATGTATGTCAATGACCCTGCATAATTCTTTTTTTCTGGTTCTATTTTAGCTTTTTGTATTTAACCCTTTTCATAACTGTATCCACTATGTTGGTGTTATAATTATTATTCCTTACAATTCCCTTTATCGTTTTTAACTCCCTATCTTTTGATTCGGTCTCTTTTAAACACTTCTGAGCTCTATAACAAAATGAATTGATTGCTGCCATTGTGGACTAGATACGTTGACGATGTATTAGTAATTTGGGAAGGAAGCATAGAAGAAGTGCATGAGTTTATAAATGAGGTAAATAATAAGGATAAAAACTTACAATTTAAAGAAGAGATAGGAGGTAAGAAAATAAATTACTTAGATTAAAACATAGAAATTAAAGATAATGGGAAACTACAGTTTGGGATATTTAGGAAAGAATCGTATTCTGATATAATTATACCAAGAGCGTCTTACCACCCTTATAGATATAAAATTTTATATAAAATATTTTTTATATTTTACTGGCTATAATTTAGTTATTTAGTATTTTTATGAAATTTTAATTAAATGGCTATATTCCTGCTTTGATTTTATACAAGTTAATATTAAACATGACCTAGTTTGGTTTTAATTAAACTCAAAAGTTACAATCCTTGAAATTTACTTCTAGGCTTTATCATGATTCACATAATTACCCATTAAATGGTTTACAGTATTAAACCTGTATATAAAATCAGATTTTAATAAATCAATATAATAAATCAATTTTAATAAATCAGATATAAAATTAGATTTTATATACAGGTTTAATACTAATTGGATGTTATAAAATAAGGGTGTGTGACTGACCCATGTGTGTGGAGAGAAAGACGGGTAGGTTTAAAAGGAATGTACACACACACACACACACACACAACACTGAAACACAAGGAATTTGCTAGAAAAATATGTAACTGTCCAGATGGAGGGACAGGGCTCAGGGGGTGGGGAAGGGTCATTTGAATTATGCTTGTTGTGTGTGAGCAGGGTGGAGTGAGATGGGGTGAAGGGTTTGTTTTCAGCTGATTTGTTTCAATTCCGATCTGACGATGAGCTGTGAAGGTTGAAAGTGCTAATCGGGATAATTTTTATATAGTGGTGTGCAACTGTGATCATTCTGCTTGTGATTTCAACCACTAACACAACTTTCTTCATTAAACGTCATTAATATTATTTGTAGGAATCTCAATTTTTGATATATTGTACTAAAGAAGGTGGACTACCATTTGTCTACAAGAAATGTTTTTCCGATGCTTAACCTCCGAGTTCTTACATAATAAAAATGATAAACCCTAAATTTTTAATTAAAATTCGTGTATTTTTTTATTTAACTATCAATATAAATTAATTGAAAAAAGGTTTTAAAAATTAGAAAGGTTTGTTAAAAACGTCTTTAATTCATGATTAAAATACAGTTCATTAGACATTTCTAGCCCTGTATTTTACGTTTCCACGAGGTTATTAAGTGGAATGTTTTTACTACAAACTCGGTCACCGCGCGGCCGCTCCGCCAGTCACTTTCTTTCGTTAATCAGGGTATAGTGTTATCTATTTATTGTACAGTGAAAAAATGTATCTAGTAAAATCATTGTTTAATAAAAAACAGAAATTTGATGATGTGAATAATGTGATCCTTCCTTCAACTTCAACACTCACTTTAGGACAAGATACTGATAGGCCTATAGATAATCAACAAGATAGCAGTCTGGTGAAATTTCCGTCCCTCTTGAAAGTATTAGGCCTAGTAATCCACTGGATATTGGCTTGTATTTAAATTCTAATTTTCATCTTTGTTTTAAATTAGTAAGAGATCTTTGAAATCCTACTCCGACGTACAACTTCAAAGAAGATGTAAGCATTGATGCTAAAAGAGTATTCCGATTCGAATGGCTTAAGACCTACCCTAGGCTGGCTTACTCGGCTGTTATAAAAGGACCTCTATGCCGAATATGTGTCCTTTTTTCGTCCTCCGGCCCAGCGCGGCTTACAAGGGCAGTTTATTGCCTCTCCTTGGCTTAAATATCATAAGTTTCATGAAGCTGCACAGTCTCATGCAAAATCCCAGTGGCATCATGATGCAATTTTATCTTCAACAGATTTTGAGAAAATAATGAACAGACAGATACCGAGTGTTCATGAAGCGGCAGATTCTGCATAGCACAAGAAAATTGAAGAAAATAGGGCTAAACTTCGATCAATTATATCAACAATTTTGTTTTGTGCGCAGCATGATCTTCCACTTCGTCGAAAAATTGATGAGGGCTCTGTTTTCACTGACCTACTACATTTCAGAGTAGAATCTGGGGATATGGTTTTAAAAAACCATTTAATTTAGAATCAGGAGTAAAACAACTCCCTGTATACATCACATCGAGTCCAAAATGAACTTATTGAAACTTGTTCTGAAGTACTCAAAGACGACGTACACTAAAAGAAGTGAAATATGCATCAGTTTTAGCTGATGAGACTGCTGATATTGGAGGGCCAGAGCAGTTATCAGTTGGGGTTCGATACGTACGTTGTGATCAAGGAAATGACAAGCCGATAATATGTGAATTCCTGGGATATGTACCGTTGCAAAAGCTAGATGCCAAATCTATTTCAGAAGCAATTCTTCAGTTTCTAAAAAATTTCAATTTGGACTTGAATAAACTTGTTGGCCAAGGATATGATGGCTGCTGTACAATGGCTGGTCATGTTAGTGGAGTCCAAACAATGATCAGTGACAAGTATCCAATGGCATTATTCTTCCATTGTGCAAGTCATAAAATGAATCTTGTGATCAATGTTAGAATATTTTCTGAGAACTTACTTAAGATCATACAAGCTCTGAAAGAACTTTCAGAAAGTAATAAGAGCCTGGAAACCCGGTCCAAAGCCTATCAGCTGTACACGACTGCAACAACTTATATTGTGACTCTTGTAATGATTGCCGCTTATTCTGCCAAACTAGAACCTGTATGTAATAAAATGCAGGAAGTCAACATAAACATAAAGGCAACATGATCACATAACTAAGTTAACAGATGTTTTTCAATCTCATCGCAAAAATGCTACAGCAGAGTTTGCAGTCATTTTTGTGAAAGCTAAAGGAATTTGTGAAGAACTAGACCTAGATGTTGAGTTACAGCATCCTCGAGTAATTGCAAGGCAAGTTTATAAAGCAAATTACCCATCTGAAAATGCTGAGGATTTTTTCCGAAGATCTATCTTTATTCCTTACTTAGATTCTCTTATCTCTTCTCTGAGAGAACGTTTCTCTTCTATGCAAGAAAAGGCCTTTTGCTCATGCAACTACATCCACAGAACATGAAAAAACTGGATAAAGTGTTATTTTTTCGTGTTAAAGAAGACATAAATAGTCTGTATGGCAATATTTTACCAAATTTTATTGCTGAGGCTGCCACTTGGTACGATGTATGGAAGAATGAAGAGTCCCCTGTTGAATCCCTGCAGTATGCTGATTTGATTTGTCATGCCTCACCGTTCTATCCAAGTGTGGCCGAGGCCATCAAGATCTGCCTGACGCTTCCAGCGACAACATGTTCTATTGAACGCACGTTCAGTACATTACACGGCGAGTTAAGACTTGGAATCGATCTACCATGGGATACGGAAGGCTAAGTGGACTATGTATGCTAAGCGTTCATAGAAAGAGATTGCAAAAGAATGCTGAATTCATTGACCTCGTAATCAACAGATTTGGACAACAAACAAGGAGGTTATACTTTTTTTTTCAGTCTTGATGTGCTATAAAATTAATGCAAAGAATTTTTTTTATAAAATAAACATGAACCCAAAGTTTTTTCGGATCTTGGTGGTCACGGGATGCAATTTTATTCCCCCCATAAAATGTGTTGTCGTGAACACATAATTGCTCTTTATGCATGTGTTTTGATAGTGTGTGTTCCATTTTGTTTGTAGTTATGTATGTGATTCTGTATGCTGCTTTTTTTAATTTGTGGGCTATTTTTGCAGTGTGGTTATTGATGTATGTTAGTGTTATGAATCTGTTGTTTTCTGTCTTTGTCTGTTGTTTGTTTTGTGTTTTGTGTAGGAGTTTATTGACTATTGTTCTGTTGTATCCGTTGGTATTTTATCGCGTTTACTTTGTCTTTGTAGTCTTTTTTATCTAGTGGGATGTTGTTTAGTCTGTGTATCATAGTTCTGAAAGTTGATAGTTTGTGTTGTATTGGGTGACTAGGAGTTGTGGCAGCCTCTGATGAAGCTTATAATAAGTGAAAACTGGTCGGCTTTTCACATTCATTCTATCCTTAATGACTTCATTTATAGTTTTATCACGTCTGGATACTCTTGCCGAACGTCTCCAAAAGTCAATCGCTGCTTCATTAGTGTTGTTCTTGTGTGTTCTTGGATTAGTAGTCCAAATTTCTGAGCCATAAGTCATGATACGTCTAACAATGTTTTTAAATATTTTGGTTTTAGTTTCTGCTGTAATTTGCTTATCCCACAGGATTACATTTAATGTAGATATAACCATCTTTCCCAAATTAATTCTGGATTGTAATTTCTTTAAACATTATTTGCTATATTAAACATTATTATCTAATAATGATAAGATCACAAAAAATACATTTCATACAATATATGTATTGTACCTTTTGTACAGTTGTCAGCTTTGTTTGTTGTTATATTGTCTTGTATTTGTAATGGTACCTAAATAATAGAGTTTTCAGTAGTAGATGAGGAAAAGTATAAGAGGATAGAAACAGATTCTGTAAGGAGAAACTACTAGATCAGACAGAAAAAACTGAACCAGATGAATATAATTACAGTACATTATGTAAACAATGATCTATTCTCAAATTTTGATTTAGAGATTTCATTTATAACCAAGAATTTTATTACGCACAAGGTGTAATAAATTTTAATTTGTGTAAAACCATGTTATTCATTGAACGAGTGAAGCGAGTTCTTAATTTAACTTGGCTGTTTAGCATTTGCGTGTCCATAAATTTGGGGTATGTCTTATGATACGTAGATAACTTTTGAATGCATCAACTGATTTTCATAAAACTTAGTTTGTATGTCCATACTTTTACCCCACAGAACCCTACTGTTTTTTAGATTTATTATACCCCCCCCCAAAAAGAGGGGCGGGGCAACAATGCGAGGGCGTCAAATTTATGAAAAACTCAAGTCCATGAGGGGTATCAAATTAAAGAGAATTTTAACCACAGTCTAATTTTGTAGTATTCATTTTTGAAAGAGTCAAAATTTTTGGAGATCAGGGCTCAAAAAGTGGGTGAAAAGTTTGATAAAATCACAAAAATTCATGTTTAGTATCAAATTAAAGAGAATTTTAAGTAACGTCTGAATACAACGTTCTCCCGCCACACCAGTTCACCATTTTGCCATCATTTGCTACAGTACTGTTTTTAACTGATGAAGACTTGCGCCAGTTCCCAGATTGTTTGTACACTGAAGATGGCTTCCAATGGAGAGGCTGAAACATCTGTTCATAGCAGCAGGAGTTGACCTTGGCCTAATAGCCCGGAGACAAGTCAATTACTTTCCAATCCAGTTGATACCAGCCATGAAAGCCTTAGGTATAGATTAAGAGAATATATTGAGCTGTTTTTAAATTTGAAAGGAAAAATCTTATGGCTTTTCATGACCCACACTTACTTCCACCAGAAATTCCTCCTCCATTAAAATCCTCTATGGGGTAGCCACTTGTTTGCCGATTCCTAGAAATTTTGTTCTCTTAATGCTCTGAATAGGTTTTGATTACATCAGCCATTTACAGAATACTATTGAATATGTCCAGATAATGAAAGTCATTGACCAAGATGATACAGACTATTGTACAAAAAAAGATAAGATACACTTGTACTTTAAACAAATTTATCAACAGTTTTTTGTTCACTTTTTGTTTTGTTTAAGTGGATATATTCATAGCATTTAACTTTTTTTAAGCAATGTTATTAAAAAGTAATAGGAATAATGACTAAACAGTTCTAAAAAATACACTAATAAAAAATATGACCTTTCAATCTCATGGCATAAGTGATAAGAGAACAATCAAAACCAATGCTTCATGTGTGTGTGTGTGTGTGTGTGCGCGCGCGCGTGCGATCCATTTTCAGTCCAGTGTAGGTAAATGATGAAAACAGACATCAATATTGAAACATTTTTGTTTACAAACTTAGACAGTGACAATAGGTTTACATACAGCTTGGATAAGGGCCTGTTGCTATTTATTTGAAACAACTGTAGCAGTCTTAAAGAGGAAGTTATTAGTCAGTAAAGTGAATGTTTTGGTGCATACAGTTGGAAGTGACTGGTTTTGGATTAAATAACCGTTACAATTGAAATCAGGTAATTAAATGTTTTATAACAAGCTGGTTTTAATACGCAAATCTAGTTTTTACTTCTCCTTATCTGTAATAGTTTTGTGCTAACAATTTTCGTACTTAATTGTTGTTTTTTTATTCATAGCCTGTTTTTACACATGTCATAAAACAATGTTATCTACTATAAGGAAAATGATAAACTGTGGGATCCATAAAATAATTATGTTCCTGGATTTTGTTGTCCATGATGTGTCCGTTGATTAACCAATTATAGATATATCACTCGTTCCTGGAGGAGGATGGCTGCTGACAGAGGAGAATGGGGGGGAAAAATTGAAGGAGGCCAGGGCCCAACAAGGGCTGTAGTGCCATAGGAGAGATAGATATATCACTACTGACTCCGAACACTAATTTTTTATTGGTAAAAATGTTTTCGATGTTTTCGATTATTACAGGCTTTGTCAGAGCCTGTAAACCACGTCAGGCTACAAGGTAAAAGTTTTACCAAGGTTTACGTTTTTACCAATAAAAATGTTAGTGTTCCAAGTCAGTAGTGATATATTTATAATTAAATAATTATGAGCAAGATTCTGTAAAACAAATAATCTGTTTCTTTTCTCTTGTTTTCATTTTACTTCAGCATATGTGTTAAAATTAGTGGTAGTCACAACTTTATTATTAATGCATTTTTAGTTAACAAATAAGTCAATTTTTTTAAACAAAAATATATTTTATTGACAATATGAAATACTTTTAAGAAGTTTAAACATCCATCAGCAGACATTAAATATTTGAAATAGTATTAAATATTTATTTGAAACCATTTACAAATTTTGATACACTCAAACTATAGTTCAAACAACAAATTTATTTCAAAATTATATAGGATGCCCTGACTGCAATTAACTTTACATAGCTAAACTAAAATAATAATTTATATAAGAAAGATTTATTTACACAAAAATTTGTACACAAAACGAGAAATCTACAAATCAAATTTAGCTACCCATTCACTTAATAATAATCAATTGTTTCCAAGTAATAAAACTTTATTAAAACAATGGAGAAATGTATTTCTTACAAAATCTATAAATGTAAAATAAATAATAAGTTAATTAAGAACAAATTTAAGTTATTACTTAAAATCCTGACACTTTCAAAATTATAAATTTTATTAAATAAAAATAATAAGCATAATTAAATATATGGTACATGTAGGCTAAATTAATTTTCCATTTCGGTTGTCAGTTGTTTTATAACAAACTAGCTGTTACCTGGAGCTTCGCACGCGAATATTTAACATTTATTAAGTATTTTAATATAATTTTTATTGTCTATGTCTATATGGCATTCTGTCAGCTCATATAACAATTTTGTACTCATTAGTCAAATTCTCTCCAAGCTGTTTTCAACACTTGTACCATTTTAACTTGTACTAAATTATTATGTCAATGCAACAGCCTCTGGAGGTGGAGATTTAAATGTACCCGTTTATAAAGCCTTTGGAGACATTTATAAAATACCTGTTAAATGAAAAATACTAAATTCTTTATTTTAAGTGTTACTGTGTTAGAAGCATTGTATAACACATTAACGTTATGTTTTCCTCAACCATGGCTTTAATTTATTTCAGCAGTAAACTAAAAACCAAAAACCATTGTCATCTAAGCTCACAAATGAAAACAACACATATTTTCCCTTTGCATTAAGTAATAGGACAATTTACAATTAGTACACTTCTTCTTTTCCACATCGTAATATATCGATACAATTGCATATTATATAAAACATCAAAAATGTACTGCAGGAATGGATAAATGTACAGTTCTGATGCTGCTAAATAGCTTTTGTTTATTTACTTGTTACTGTAGTAATTAATTCTGGTCTCCATGGTGTCCATGACATCTTTATACACGTCAATGAAAAGGCATAATTAAAAGGACCTAAATCGAACAAATGGGGCAAAAGATCAAATTACAAGTTATACAGTGTTTTTCACCTTGTGTCATTGGTTACATGTGCAAAATTTGGTGGCAATCGGTGTAACAGTGTGGATTACAAACTCACATATATATATATATTTCAATCACTTTCTGCTACAGTCCGTTTCTTGATGTATATAATACTATAATACTTATAACTAATTTACCTCAAGATATACTTTTTTCCTTTAGGAACATGTTTCGGGAGATCTTGTTCTCCCATCTTCAGCCTTCGCCATCTTGTTTCTGGTGAAGTATTTATGTGTTGGCTTCTGGATGTTATTAAGGTAGTTTGTTGGTCTTTGGTCCTTCAAAGTTGCATTATTCTGTGTGGTTGTGGTATCTGTTTTTGTATTTTGTGTATTTTCGATGTTGAGTGCTTTGAATATTGTGTCATGTTTTGTATTGATTTTATAACTAATTTACCTCAAGATATACTTTTTCCTTTAGGAACATGTTTTGGGAGATCTTGTTCTCCCATCTTCAGCCTTCGCCATCTTGTTTCTGGTGAAGTGTTTGTGAAGCATACAAAAAACCAAATATATATAAATCCAATTTAGCCACACATGCAATAAACACAGGACATGAATTCCCAGACATAACCAATGTAACACTAATAAAACATATACCACACAAAGGCACCATAATGAACATTTGGGAAAATTTACAGATTTACAAACATAAAACACAAAACAAATTAATACCAGAACAAATACAAATCAATACAAAACATGACACAATATTCAAAGCACTCAACATCGAAAATACACAAAATACAAAAACAGATACCACAACCACACAGAATAATGCAACTTTGAAGGACCAAAGACCAACAAACTACCTTAATAACATCCAGAAGCCAACACACAAATACTTCACCAGAAACAAGATGGCGAAGGCTGAAGATGGGAGAACAAGATCTCCCGAAACATGTTCCTAAAGGAAAAAAGTATATCTTGAGGTAAATTAGTTATAAGTATTATAGTAATATATATATATATATACACTCATATATATATATATATATATACACTCATATATATATATATATGAGTTTGTAATTTGCTTTTCAAATATATATGCGAGGATGGTATTTTCAACTTAAATATCGTTATATTATTATTATTATTATTATATTTATTGTCAGTAAAATTTATTTTTATCCCAAATGATGATTTATTTATTTTGAGCTTAAATATATGGAAAATTGTATTTTTTACTTGTACCCATCTCGTGTGTGTTACACTCATAGGTATTAATTGTTACTTACCAACAATACAAACACAATTGACATTAAGTTTCTGCATAATAAAATAATAAATATATTTGTGATTGAAGTTAAATATAAAGTATAACCAAAGTAAAGACAATATTGTTACTGTGGCAGCCAAAACTTTTATTGTACAGAGTAGTTGGTCAAAACGCCATGAAGCCCCATAAAAGTACCAAAAGCCTTGGGGTTGGTACCAATAAGCTCCAATAAAATAAGTAGTATATATAAATGAAAAATAAATAATAAGTAATGTATTCTGTTAAACAGATACGTTTGTATTAGTATTAGAAGGAAGGCATAAACTATTATTATTATTATTATTATTATTATTATGTATAATTTCAAAGCAGAATTTTATAACAGTTGTTGAATATATTAAATAACTCAACTTAAAATGAGGAAAACTCATGTCTAAACACAGGAGGCATGCAAAATAACACTTACAGTGAATGAAAGGAAGAGACAAATAGTGTCAAGAAGGAAGGGACATGTACAGTACCAGCAGCATACTTGTTTGGTGATTACGGTTTTGTAGCAGTCTCTAGTTGCCAGTACTATGGTTCTACTGTCAGTGAAGACATTGGTATAAGAAGGAAATGAGGAGAAGAACTGCAGCCAGAAACAGAGGATACTCTGCCTTGAATAAAATCTTGAGAAGCAGGATAGTAAAGCCAATCAATGAAGTCCAGGTTGTGTAGGACCTTAATTAGGCCAGTTGTGGCTTATGGTGGACCTGTTGGCAATGGAGTCGCTGGACAGATTTGAAACAAAATTGCTTAGGAGGATTGCAGGCCAATTTGTGAAAATGGGATATGGCAATGGAGGAAATCATAGAGAATTGTATATAGTATATGATGATCTCAGCATTACCTCCTGCGTTAAAATATAAAGATTTAAATGCCTGGGTTATGTCTTCAAAATGGAAGACAGCAGGACAGTCATAAAGCTGTATAAGGGTTCTCCTGGTAGAGTGGGTATAGTGCAAAGTAGAGGACAGCCTAGAGTCAGTGGAAAGACAGGGTCCTGAGTGATCTCAAATGACTGAGGATAAAGGTTTCTTTTTCTCAGGACTGGTATGGATTGATGACAGTGGTTGAATAGGCCAAGAACATGTACATTTGTCTGTTGCACCAATGAAAAAAATCTCTAAACACAGGCTTCAAAAGGAATGATGGTGTTTGTGTAATTAATATGGGTTTTGGAAATGCATGACACATTAAGAAAATAATTCAGTGTAATCAATTCCATAACTCTAATTTTGCTTATATAATCCTGCTGTTGAGAGCAACATTTTGAACCTCTGGATTACATGACTTCTCAACCACCCATTATTTAATTGGATAATTAATATAAACACTTTCAGCACTTATTATAATAATGAACTCTTACTTTGAAGTTGTTAAAAAAAATCTGAATATTATTTGTTAATTTAGTGTAAGTAGAATTGAGATTTCCGTATGTAGGACTGTTTTTTATGCAGAGTACCACATGTTGCGATACTCTAGTCTAGTGACCTGAATAAGTGTTTTCAAGTATTTAACTTATTACCAGACAGATCGTACTGCTCATTGTCTGATTAACAGCTGGCTTTTGTGCCAGGCTGTTGATGGACTTGATTGGTCAAAAAGGTTTATTACAAGTCACTAAACTAATGTTTGCAACAAGTGGAATTTTGCATAAGAAGTCTACAGTCTATTAATAAAAGTTCTTTATTAACTAATTATTGATTGTGATACAATATTTTCTGAATACAGCTTTTCAGTGTCAGGTATGTGGATTCAGAATATCAGAATCTTGCACAACTATTAGGTGGTCCACTAATTGAATGAGCAAAATGCATCTCAGTTTTAAGTTGACTGTTTGGCATTTGTCAGAACATCTGTCTCTTAGGGATACATCTCATGATAACATTTGAATGCATCAACCAATTTTCACAAAACTTGGTGTGTGGATCCATACTTTTAACGTACAGAGCCTATTGTTTTTGAGATTGAGTCCCCCAAAATGGGGGGCAAAAACCTGAGGGGGCAAAATTTAAAAAAAAAATCATAAAAGTCTTTGTAGTGTATGAAATTAAAGAAAATTTTAGCCAGAATATGAATTTAATGTTCATTTCCGAAAATGTCAAAATTCTGGAATGCCAGGGACCACAAAGAGGTTGAAAATTTTCATAAAATTCCTGTAGGGTATCAGATTGAATTTATAACTAAAATCTGAATATATCATTGAATTTAAAAAATTTTAAATTTTGGGATGACAGGTCCCAAAAAGTGGGACAGAAGTTTGATAAAATTGCAAATTTCATGTGAGATACCAAATTAAATAGAATTTTCACTGAAATCTGAATATAGATACAGTTTTGGATATTCCAAAACTTTTTGATTAGATGATCCAGAAATGGGATCACAAATTGAAGAAATGGTAAAAATTGATCCAGGTGTCAGACAAAATAGAATTTTTAACACAAAATGGAATTTTTAGTATTTATTGTATGATTGCTCTAAAATTGTTGCTTTATTAAGGATAAGGTCTTTATAATTTTTGTGATAATTAATATCTAATATCAACATTTCATCAAAAATAAATGTACTTTGTTCAAAATAATGAATGAGTTGTGCAGCTAAGGTAGTATATTAGTAGACAGAGTTTATTCCATGCAGTGTTAGTGATAGTGTCATCCTTTGTGGCACTGTTATTTCATGCTGTGCTATAAGTGTTTTTGTTGTTAAATAATCTTCAAGCCTTAGGCCACGCAAAGAAAATCGTATGGTCAAGGCTAAACCTGAAATTGCTGCATGAATAAAAAATCTAGTTTGTATTAATTTTATAAAAATCATTAAAAATTTGTTGTTATAATCTACTGTCATACTGGGGCTCCTCCAATTCAAATACCAGTTTTGTTTTTAGTTTTTTTTGAGATCCCAAGATCTGCACTCTTCATACACTTTTTGTATCTTGTAATTTGAATCCTATTCATCTAATGTAATCACATAATCATCTATGAACAGCAGTGTCTTCCTGCCACATTTTAGTAGTGTCTTTTCCACCTGTCTAAGGATATAAAAGTTTTATGTAGGATACAACTACACCTGTTTTATGTACTTGTATGAGTATTTACTATTATCTAGTTACCAATTTTGTTAATATATTTGTTTGAATCTTTAAACTAAATATTTTAAATACATTTCCTATATACATATACACCTACTCTCTCTCTCTCTCTCTCTCTCTCTCTCTCTCTCTCTCTCTCTCTCTCTCTCTCTCTCTCTCCCCCCCCCATGAAGGAGCTTGTCAAGAGTTTGATATGGTAGGTTCTGTTTCAGATACAATGAAGGATATATTGTTATTCAATGGAGGTCTAGACACGGAACTCGCTAAATGTCTGGGGCAGAGTGTGAAGGAAGTTACTGATGGCCCACTGTGGTGCGCGCGGCACATGAAAGACAACAGAGCTGCATGTGTCCAAGTTTCCCGCTGGTATATTAGGGGTAAACACTCTGTAAACTATCTGCATTGTGTGTGTGTGTGTGTGTGTGTGTGTGTGTGTGTGTGTGTGTGTGTGTGTGTGTGTGTGTGTGTGTGTGCGTGCGTGAGATAAAGCCAAAATTGTAACTATGATAGTAATCAATAATATGACAGCTGCAATATGAATCTGAAAGTGTTTAGGTAATTGTGTGTTTTGTTTGACTATGATAGACGGAACAGAGACAGTTTTTTAATACTGATTGCAAAATTTAAAATGTGTCCAGAATAAGAAGTTTCTGAATTATAAACTTATCGTAAAACAACACAACAACAGCCATAATAATAATAATAATAATAATAATAATAATAATAATAATAATAATAATAATAATAATAAAATTCTGAAGAGAATAATATATTTTCAGTCTTTAAAATTTATGCACAAGAACTATATTTCTGCTTATACTTAACTGCCAACGTTTTCTATTGTGTACATTCTCTTCCAGGTTTTATATTGTCTAGTTCTGTAAAAATTTGCTGATTTACAAAAATAAATAAATAAAATTACTACGATATGATTCTCCTGTACAATGTAATTAAATGATAGCATTTTATACAAAATATAAATAATTAATTAAAATAAACTCCCTTTACCTTTAATAAGTCATGGTATTCTCTGGGATTTTGCTGTCCATGGAGTATCTGGTATTATAAAGAACTATTATATACAAGTATTTTATATAAAAATTTTTACATTTTTACCTGAACCAGTTTTTGCTTGTTACAAGCTTCATCAGTGGCTGCTGATACGAGCACTTTCCATTCTATTTTCAATGACTGTGCTGTTGTTCAAAAGATTATTGTGTACATGTCATGTAATTTGTTCAAGTAGTTTGTGTGATTTAAATTATGTCTGTTCATTTACGATGTAATTTTGATGTGTCTTTCTGTGTTTGTATATCTCCCCAGTTGTTTGAGTGTGTCTCGTTTTTTGCCTTTCATATGTAGATGTAGAATTTCCATGTTGTTGTAAAGTTTATGCATGTGTTGTCTGCACCAATGAGATGGTCTGCAAAAGTGGATTCAATTTAGCAAAAGCCAATGGATACGACAAAACAATAATTAACAGTCTCCTATACTAAACCCAAAACAAACAAACAACAGACGAAGACAACAATTATACTACTTACATACATATATCAGTAACAGTAGCGTGGCGTCCATGTAACTACTGTTGCCACCGGCAACAGTCCTCAGTCCTGGAAATGAGAGAAAATAATATTATTTATGTTACAGAATATATACTTTTGTTATTGAATAATTTGAAATCCGAACAATATAAGTAGGGAAACTTGAAGGAAAGCGTAGCATTGCTTTCAAACTGCTGGGCGCTTGTACCGTCTTGTGTTGCCGGCTCAGACATAGGCAATGTTTTATTGCGTACGGTCATTGACCTCGTTGTAGTTGTCACTGTACAAACTGAAGAGGGGGGACACATTCATCCACCCAATGTGTTGCCGCAGTATAAACCAGCAAAATGCTCAGTTAGAGTCTATGTTTGTTTTCAGAACTGACGTACAGCAGATACTACATACCTATTAATGTTTTGTTCATTTAGTCATGTGTTTCTCTGTTTGTGTTTGTTATTTTTAAGTTTATTAGTGTTCTGATTTATTCTGTGTTAGTATAAATGTATGAGAGTCAGATCCCGTTGAACTGGGACCCTCTTCTTCTCCCAATGAATGATAGAAAATGCTGTAAAAAGAACACTTGGTACAAGAAAAAATTCGAATTAATTATTAGGTTAAGTTTTAGGGCTATCACAACTGCCAACAGGTGTTATGTATCCATGCCACGCCACTGATCAATAACCATACTGAACAGAACCACAAACAAAACGAACACACTTTGAAAAAACACACAAAAACAGCTAAACAAATTCGGTTTACCTGCATTTACAAATTAAACTGCTCAGAATGTAACAAATTCTACAGAGGCCAGATAGCTGGTTTGATGCAGCTTAAAACAGAGATAGATTGAATGCATAAAAGCATTACACTCCACCACCAAATCCACCTTTGCAAACCATCTCATTGATGCAGACTACTACTAGACAAATTTAACAAAGGATGCGGAAAAAATGTGACTACGGGAGTTTAGAGACAAAACAGTCAAGCGCGTCTCACACTACCAAGCAGTCTACAGCCATATTCAAAGGTTTGTCATTTGAATGTATGTTTCCCAATTGTGAATGTCGTGAGCGTCGATTTGTATTAGAAGTATAGGCTAATGTTTGTGCTGTGTTCGTGTTACAAAGTATGACATTTGAAATGGTGTAGAGTAACAAAGTATAAAGTTTAAATATTCTAATGCTCGTACTGTAATTTTAGGATGGGTAAAACTTCAAGTCATGTATGAGTTTTACTTTGACTGTACAAATGTCAAGCAGCGTAGGGGAACGTACTGTATCCTCACGTAACTCACAGTGCCAGTGCTGCTACGCTTCTCCTCTCCGAATCCAATGTTAATGTAGCCATGTAGTACATATGTACAAACATTAACAACAACATGGAAATTCTATATGCACACAACAGGCTGAAAACTCGAGACACTTGAACAACTGAAAATATAGAAACACAACATCCTAAACAAACAGACACAATTTAAATCACACATACTATTTGAACACAGTACAGAAAACACACACACACACAGAAATGATGTTTCAAACAACAGTGCCATCTCCAAAAATTTACACGCATTGCACAAATGCAATGGACAGAGAAGGGCATTTAAAATGCTTCAATAAATCTAAAAAATATATGTATATTTATGTTCATTCACCAATCAAGGAATTCATTCTTCATTCACCAATCAATGAATTCATTCTTCATTTACCAATGTACAGATTATAAGTTAAATGTAGTCACATTCATAAGCGAAGTTTATATGTGTACTACGTTATTGACAACAAAGAAGTAGTTTCTATGGAAACTCACCGGTTCCCATTTTCAATCTCGCACCAGCAATTGGCCGCAAATGTGCGACACCTCCTTATAAACATTTTCAATGTTAAAACATATTAGACAGTGGTCCTAGCAGCAGCCTCTGATGAACCTCACAATTAAGTAAAAATATTTATCCAAATTACATTGGAATAGAGTTTATTAGTTCCTATTAGATCAACCTTCTGGATCCTATAAAAAGTTTTTTAATTTAATTTTACAAAACTTTTATAGTTAGGTTAATAAACATAATAACAAATCAAAATACCAATCAGAATTAGAAAAAATATGGTATGTGTGTGAGAGATATATCTTACTTATTAAAATTAGTTTTTATGGTACTTTCACTGTAAACTTACTTGTATTTACTCATACGTCCGTTTCGGAGTGGTGTGTTCCTTCGTCAGTGAGTGTGGATACAGAATGTGCAAACTGTTGGTAATTTTATGTGTAACGGTTTGTAGTTAACAGGTTGTGTGTGGGTGGAGGTGGAGCGGATTGGCGCAGGAGTTTGAATTGTTGGAGGTGTTGTTTATTACTGTGTCAAATAGTGTGTTTGATTTAAATTGTAAATGGTCATTGAGTATGTTGTTGGGTTGTGTTTGTATATTTCGAATTGTTCTGTGGTGTTGAGTTTACGACTTTTGGGTAGGAAGTGTAAAATTTTGAGGTTGTTTTTTTATATAGATATGTATATAGGCATAGATATGTAGATGACATAATATTATTATTCAGAGATAATAAAAGACAAGTAGGAACATTCCACAAATACATCAACACGATACACCCCAAACTCAAATTTACCATAGAAATAGAAAAAGACAACTGCAAAACTTTCTAGACCTAACTATCACCAAAACAAACAACACACACACATATAAAATCTACAGAAAACCAACCACAACTGACATGATCATCCACAACACATCAATTCATCCAACACAACACAAACATGCAGCCTTCAACCACATGCTACAAAGACTCACTAAAATACCAATTGTAATGTGCTAAACTTTTTTCACTCTTAATTTATTTTACTTTATTCATCCATATTTTGGATGCCATCTTTGCTCGATACTAACAATGAGATATATAATCTACTTACCTTTGGGCCAGGTTCGGTTAGGCGAACGGAAGTAGCAGAATGGGTTATTTTCAGTAAATAATTCTTTTGTTTTTTGTTTACCAATGACATTCCCCTTTTATTTTTGCTCATATACTTGTACATTTAACCACTTCTTCAACAAAATGAAACACATTCGGCCACGAGGCGTAATTGATAAAGAAACAAATAAAATAATTATTAACATCAACATTTTTCTCTCTCTCTCTCTCTCTCTCTCTCTCTCTCTCTCTCTCTCTCTCTCTCTCTCTCTCTCTCTCTCTCTCTCTCTCTCTCTCTCTCTTCATCATGTATTATTCTAAATCATCAATTTAATTCATATTTCTAATTGAACACAACCCAGCACTTCTTAAATATATATTTTTTATCCACACAAACACACCCACATTCATGCGTTACATTTTATATTCCCCTCAATGAGCCCATTTTATATTATAAAGGGGACTTGCAAGATTTTATTGATTGTATTAATTTACTTCCCTGCGATGATCCTTATAGGTGCGTCCATCAGATGACTCCTCGTGCACGCACTACCATTGTTATTCCGTACTTTCCACTGAATTTACATGTTTTGAAGAAGAATTTTAGTTGTTAGTCCACTCTAATGAAAGTTATATTTGTTATTTCACATTTTTTAATATTTTACATACACGGGTCCGCATTTTTGTTGCAGAACTTTTATTCACAACCGGCCAGTTATAAGGTATTATTGCAACTGGGACGAGACGAACTGCTGTAAAATCTGAGATGGAGGGGGTCACGTGACCAAATCTCATTGTTCTTATTAGTATGACGAGCCAATTTCTGAGGCGAGGCCAACTACGCGTTGCATTCCACGTGACGTATTTAAAGGCTTGGCAATTATGTAATGTGGCGAGACTGGTGACTTCATCGGTCAAAGTTCATTTGGTAATATTTAACTGTTCTTCTGACGTCGGACTGTTGACTTTGACTCCCTTTCAATCGCTTGCTTGCTACGTCTTATAAAATTTTACAATTATTATTTATGTTATTACCCCAAAATTATTATTTATACTTTTTGTTTCCCCCTTCCCCAAATTACCCCGGGTATACCCAAACTGTCCCGTTACACAATGAATAAACAAGACTATAAAGATGAACTTAACACCATAAAATACATAGCTCTACAAAATGGCTACAACCAGGATTTAATAAACAAATTACATAGGCAGATCCAAAACAAAAACAACAAACCACAAAATAATAACAACACACAACAATACAAACACATCGCACTCACATACTACATCTCTAACACACACAGAATTGCCAACACATTCAGAAAATACAACTACAAAATAGCATACAGAGCCAACAACACCATCAAAAGTTACCTCAATGACACAAACAAAAACACTGACATATACAACAAAACAGGAGTCTATAATTAAAATGCAACAAATTCTACATAGGCCAGACAGGAAGATCTTTTTCAATCCAGATTTTATGAACACACCAAAGCACTCACCAATAATAACTTACAATCCACATTTGCCACACATATCCAGACAGAAAAACACAGTTACACCAATATAAAAAACAACCTCGAAATTTTACACTTCCTACCCAAAAGTCGTGAACTCAACACCACAGAACAATTCAAAATATACAAACACAACAAAACAGAACCCAACAACATACTCAATGACCATTTACAATTTAAATCAAACACACTATTTGACACAGTAATAAACGACACCTACAACAATTCAAACTCCTGCGCCAATCCCCTCCACCTCCACCACACACAACCTGTTAACTAAAAACCATTATACATAAATTTACCGACAGTTTGCACATTCTGTATCCTCACTCACTGATGAAGGACCACACCACTCCGAAACGGATGTATGAGTAAATACAACAAGTACGTTTACAGTGAAAGTACCATAAAAACTAATATTTATTAAGTACTGTACTGTGAACTAAGAAGAGATGAACATCCAAAACAGTATATCTTACTTATTGTTTATTGCAGTAGATAGCTTCATATTAATGTTTAACATCAGTCATTGACAGTTGTGATTTGTTTGTCATGTCAGCTGGCAGTGACATTGTGTCGACCCATAACTACCAGGGAACAGTGGAAGGCTTCCAGAAACACTTAAACCTGACTGAAGCCGAGAGTGTGGAACTGCTTAAAGATTCAGTACAGATATGCAAGGATGCTATAAAGCAGGAACTGGGTGAAAACGGTACTTACTCATTTTTTGTTCTATAATAGTGTCAGTAAGTTTGTAGAAATTTGAGTAGATTATCCTCACTTATTTTGTGGTTTTCATAATTAAAAACTCCACTATGTCAGACAAATATTTACTATCATGTTGTAACGATGGTCTTTCTGATTGTCGTATGGTACAGTGGAAAACAAAATACAAGAGATCAATGAAACAGTTTTAATTATCACAGTTAACAGTTTGTAATCAACAAGTTATTCAACAAGATTATACTTGTACAATAATAATTCAAGTTGATCTGTCCACACAAATAATGTCAACTATAAAGCATTCCACACTAGAATCACATTTCATTAATACACCACTTGAGATGCACTGTGTAAATCGCCCAACATAAAACTCAACTGAGTAATCGCCAATGTAAGACTGACTCTAAGCGGCAGCTGTTGTTGTTTAAATAGATAGCACAAGTGTTCCAGAATAATCCATAATACACATCAACACTACTAAAAAAAACTAGAAAGTACTTTATTGTGGCCTTGAACACAGTGTGCCGACCGGTATGGTCTGGAATAGCCTCGTTGATGCACATTAATAGTCACACAACATTACAGCTGGTTCTGCTGGGATAGCCGAGAAATATGTTAAACCTTCTGTAATGTCATAAAAATATGTTTACTTTTGATTAAGACCGCACGTTTTTCCCATTCCATAGTTAAGCATCCTAAGGGGCTACCTTCATTCTCAGCCTTAATCTGCCTTGTTATAATCATAACTATCATCTTCATCATCAACTCTGTTGTCCATATTTGACCTTGGCCACAGTCGTATTTGTAGAAAATTACCATAAATTTCCATAAGCTTTCACAGCCGGTGTAAGCATTAGTATTAGCTGGGCTATTAGGCTGTGCTCTACTGTTGTTAACGACAGATGTTTCAGCCTTCACAGCCGGTGTCAACATTGTAAGCATTAGTATTAGCTGGGCTATTAGGCTGTGCTCCACTGTTGTTAACGACAGATGTTTCAGCCCCACCACTGGAGGCCATCTTCAGTGTGGAAAAAACGATTGGCAAGGTGTCCGCCAATTCACCTCAGTATTGTGATAAAGACTACAGGTAGAGACCTAATAATAATTCTAACAATATTACCATGAAGGTTCTCTTCTCCTTCTTCTTCTTCTCCTCAACCCACAGGTTGGTGTTCTTGCAATTTCTTCCTTGCTATGGACAGTCCCATGATCACCACATAACTTCTTCCTTCTGTAACCCCACCTATGTACTCCTGCCGGGGCTTCCCCTTCACTGTACCACTTGATCATTCCCTTGATCATTGTGGTGAACCAGTTTCAGTGGCCTACCACATTACTTCTCCTTTCCACAATTGATCCAGTCAACATCCTTTTTTCACCCACTCTTCTCAAAACCTCATCATTAAGTACTCTTTCTATCTATATATGTATTCTTGAGGTCCTTCTCCAACAGTATACATCTCAAAAACTTCAAGATTTTTGAGAAGTTTCCTCCACTCCACTTTCCTCGAAGCCCAAGTTTCTGAGCCATATGTGCACATGCTCCAAATAAAACTCTTTATAAATTTCTTCCTAGAGGTACAGGGATGTCAGAGAAGACCTTGAACCATGAATCGTGGGTCTATTACCATGCAGTTTTTCATATTTAAGCACCATCTTGGGACAAAGTTCTTTACCATCCAGACAACACATCCTATCCATTGTAAGTATTATAATCTACATATTGTGATTGAGGCAGTCCCTTA
The DNA here is from genome assembly GCA_034769895.1 of Magicicada septendecula. Lineage (NCBI taxonomy): Eukaryota > Metazoa > Arthropoda > Insecta > Hemiptera > Cicadidae > Magicicada > Magicicada septendecula. The sequence goes on along the minus strand of CM068371.1, from coordinate 12,806,550 downwards.
TATATTCCATCAGTGTATCTTATTCATCAGTAAAAGCATATTAAAGCGTGGTGAACACATTATTATAAATTTCTCATGAAAGAAAATGTGAAGCCAATCAGACATTTATGAAAGACTTGAAAGACAGTTTGGCAAGAAAACATTGTCAGATATAAATAGAGTAAAGCTTTTAAAAATGTCCAATGACATGTCAAGAATAAAGGACACTGACAATGCTGAAAACATTGACAAGTGAAGACATGCCTGACAGGATCAGCACTCTCATTCAAAATGATAGTAGACACACCGTGTGGGATATTGCTTCTACATTAATTATCAACGTTGGTAGTGCAGATAATTGTATCGTACATCAGCTTCATTATTAGAAAGTATGTGCACGTTGCAGACCATGAACGTTGACCAAAAAACACAAGCAGACACGCCTTCACGTGACTGGCACAATATTAAGAAAAGAATTATGCCTTTTTACAGTCTATTGTCATTACTGATGAAATCTGGGTTCACCGTTTTACCCCAGAAACCAAAAGAGCATTAATGCAGTGGTGTCATCCTTCTTTATCTCCAAAATAAAACAAACAAACAAATCTTTTTTTTCAGTACAAAAAATTATGGCTCCATTCTTTTGGGATATGAAAGGTATTATACACATTGATTTCCTAACAGAAAACAAACTATAAACATTGAATATTACTCCAATTTACTGAAGGGCCCAGTAAAAACAGCCATATGAAATAAGCCGCAAAAAAGCCAGCATTCTCTTTGTTTCTTACAAGACAATGTACGTCCTTTTTTCACCGCTCATACAATGGCTACAATTGAAAAATTAAAGTTGATCATTCTCCCCTCCTCCATCTGCTCTGTAGTCCAGACCACACCTCCTCTGACTTCCTTTGGGGGGGGGGGGTCGAATGAATTAGTCATCAAAACTGTTCAAAAGTGGGTGCATCTGCTACCAGAAAATTTTCTTGGATTTCGTTATCCATGACGTGTCCGTTGCTTAACTAAATATAATTATTTCACTACTAACTCGGAACACAAAGTTTTTTATGGGTAAAAATGTAAAAGTTTTACCTTATAGCCTAAACCAGTTTTCGCTTTTAAAAAGCTTCTTCAGAGGCTTCTTAATAAGTACCTACAAAAAACTTTGTGTTCCGAGTCGATAGTGAAATAATTATATTCAGAATTTTTTTTCTCATGAAATATGTAAGCTACCGGAAAAATGGAGCCAGTACATTGAAAAGGCAGGAGATTGTATTGAAAAATGACTGTATGTTACTACTTTAATGTCACTTGTAGAATAAATAATAAATTATAATTTAAATTTACGCACGCCTCGTACTTACAGTATAATGTGAATAACTAGTTTTACTTGTAACTGCTTACTGTAAATTGGCCTGGACAGAAAAACTTACTGTATCATCATCACCAACATCTTCACTACACAAGCCGCTGCCTGTTCCTCCTGGGTCTACCCACATACCTGTGTCCTATAGGCTTATATTTCCAGACTTGTTTGGCCAGTCTTGAATCTGACATTCTTTATATGTGTTCTTTCCACCATTGTTTATAATATTTTAATCTTCCATTCAAGTCAAAAACTTGTAACTCTTCTCTTATGGCCTCATTCCTTACACGGTCAAGTTTAGAACACCTATTAACTCCTCTTAAGAACGCCATTTCCGAAGCCTGTATTTTACATTCTTGTTTCTTGGTTGTTGCCCATAATTCACACCCATAGGACAGTACAGGGACCACCATAACTTTGTAAAAATTGATTTTGTATCTCGACATACCGGTACCTTGTTTCTAAACATATGGTTGATTGTCGCACAGATCGTCTGGAACTTACGCAACTTAACATCAATATCATAATTCCTATCTTAGCCAATATAATGTATTGTACATTATTCATTATTATCCAGTAATTTGGACTTTTTTTGTTGCAAACTGTCACTCACCTTTGTTCACTAACCTTATACCCAGGTTTTTCAGTAGTCCCTTTGTCAACCCCAATCCCATGACTAACATTCCCTCAGTCCTAATTTAATCTCAGGAGCTGGTGAAACAGGACTAGTAAAAAGTATCTGTAGAAGTATACCAAATATTTATTTACGTATTAAAGTTAAATACTGTTTGACAGTTTCTTTGTTATACATTTTCTATATGATATCACTTAGACCCAGATATAAGAAATTGCAGAATCTGTGCATGTTTTGTTATAGAAAACAGGAGGAAAGTTTATATTGCTGGCGTTCTTGGTGCGTATGGAGCATCTTTGCATGATGGCTCAGAGTATCATGGTGAATACATAGACACAACGCCGCTGGAGACTATAAGAAACGTGCACAAACCAACACTTGATGCTGTAATTTCAGCAGGAGCGGACTTCATATTTTGTGGTGCAGTTCCAGCAATTCCTGAAGCTGAACTCATGCTGACAATGGTGAAAGACTATCCAGACATGAAAGTTGTAATGTCTTTCTCGTGCAAGGTAATTATTTCTTTATTTATAAAAGTGTCTATTTGTGTGAAGCATTTTTACTTTAAAACACCGTAGTATATATAATTGGTAGACAAATATAATAAATGCCTCTTGCATGGCTGGATATACAAATTGCATAAGTTATATGGAGGGGGTTATTAGACCATTCTAAGGGGGATGTTACAAGGTTGTCAAAATATCGGTATGGAGAACCATACATGACTTCCATGTTCTAAGATTTATATTTAAAAACATCTTAAAAATGAAATATTTCTATAGAAATTACTTGTTTCTTCAGCCTTAACCACAGTACTCTGGTCACTAACGTATACCACCTCACATTAGCGTACTCGATTTTTACTGATGATGGTAGTCGATGGCGCTGCTGAAACTTCTGGTTTTGCAGAAAAAATTGGGCCAAGGCCAAACAGCCCGGGAAGGAATTTTAACAACAAACTACTTCTTTGTTGCAGATAATGTAGTACACACATAAAATGATCCCCTCCCCGTTCAACTATCATTTTCATTGATAGATATTTCGTCTACCTTTCTACAGTGGATTATTATGACATTTTTTTCAGGATAATTCATTTATCAAAATTAAGTACTTTACTCTTGTTAAAACATAAAATGTTGCAGGTAAACTACCCCTTCCTCTTAACCGGTCTTCATAAAAAACAATAGGCCTCTACAACTCAGGCACATATGCAAAAAATTATTTGATTCTGTTTGAATTTGCCATAGGAAAATAACACACACACACTTTTCGGAAAATGACTTTTCTTCATGTTTTGAGGGTAGTGCAATCAGAATCAGCCCTTATCTTGAACACAATTTTTTTTGCCATCACCATACTTCCATTTCCTTATGGAACATGGAAGTAAAAACAAGATCAATAAAAGAATGTAGATAACATATGAAAATAACTTAATAACTAATTTCTTTGACTCCAGATGCAATAAAGTTTTAGTTTCTGTACCTTCATTTAAACAAAACATAAAAGCGTTACATAAATTTAATTTATTTAAAATACAGTAATTGAAAACTATTAAATTTTTTATATCTGAAGTCCTGTAAACAACACTTTGTATTTTACAATCATTTAAAAAAGATGAGTTTAATTTAATACTGCCTTGACCAAAAGGATGACAGTTGGGAAAAACTCATCTTGCATGAGAATGACAGTGCTTCATTCTAGTAAGGGTGACAAATTTAGTTTTAAGAGAAATAATACAGCGAGTGTTAAACCAGAAAACAGTGTTGTTATCAATGAAAACTATGAATCTTTATGAGCAAGTGTGTAGCTTATCATTTTCAAAGGAGCTAACCTATAACTTCAAAAAAATTTACCAATTAAACTGTGAAGATTTTGCATGTGTGTGTGCTCATGCACATGTATCAATTGGTCTCGGTCAGTTGTAATGAAACAACATTTTTACCTGTTCTTACATGTCCACACTTTCACTTACTGACCGAATCTGTCATATAGAAACATTTCTATTCTAAACTTCAATGAAATTTTAATTCTGCAACTTTGCATTTGTATGAGTAACCTCTTTCTTCCAATATTTTTGTTAGGTCAGGTTAGGATAGGTTAGGTTAGGCTAGGAATGAATAGAATTATAATGGTAATTTCTGTATTATTATAATAACATGAAAGTACAATTGATCGCAACTGACTTGGTTGAAATTTCTATCTTGGTCACAATTGACTGGGTTTTATATGATTGCGTCGCAACTGACCATGGTCCGTATCAGTTACTATATTGAAAGTAGATTTTGTTGATTTTACAAAAAAGATGAACTTTCCAATTACAAACCATTTTCAGTACAATTTATAACTATGTGAATGTGTTTTTTTAACCTACAGTGGCTAAATTGCATAGCCTTTCTGGTGTGATACTTAACCTAAAATCATTTCTCTTATAATTTGTAACTTTAAAAACGATCCTCCACTCTCATCGTTACCAACAGGTAATGTTTTGTTAATATACTGCAACCAGCAGCTGGCAACCCATTGTACTAGCTATGCAACCATCCCACTAAACGAAAGCCGTGTGGTATGCCTTGCTCCTTTATGGACTGTCGAACAGAGGTTTATTTTAATGTTATGTTAATGTTGCTGCTGTCACTTATTATTGACAGCATGATACAAAATGATATACCCACCCTATATGCTTGTTTACAGACCCAACATAAATTCCAACAGTCAGTTCTGATGCCATGCACAGACAAAATTCGTTTCCGTTCCAAAAGCTTACAATTCTGACTGTCCTGATCCAATTCAGTGTACTGCAGTCTTATCCTTGTATGCAGTATGGTTCGAGCTAGGTAGGGCCTAGTCTGCCCTGCATTTCTGCTCTATTCCACTAGTGCAAAACAAAATGTATGGTCTTTACGTATTATTTTTATATACTTACATAAAGAGAATTTTGTTTGTTATTGTTATTGAATGTCTGCAATAGGATGACCAACACATATCTCACGGCGAATTACTAGCAGATGCTGCTGAACATTGCTACAAAGTTAATCCTGATCAGTTAGCAGCTGTCGGTATCAACTGTGTGGATCCTAAATGGACGACATCTCTTCTCAGGGCGGTGAGGGAGCGACTTCCTGATATTGGCTTAGCGGTACGGCCTAACAGTGGAAAAACATATGACCCTGAATTAAAAGAGTGAGTATATTTTTAAACTGATATACTGCAGTGTAGTAAAACATACATGGACAATTAGTGGCAGTGGCATAATACAGGGGGGATCATGGGATCAACTCCCCACCCCCCAGGCCTATTAAAAGACTCAATGAAATTTCATAATCAATAGATGACTGAAATTCTGTAGCCAGTAGTATGTTAAAATAAGGCTCATAAATAATTGTAGAAATAAAAGGAATTACAATATTTCTATATTAATAAAATAGTTTTCTTAATAATGACAATCACTTAACATTTGGTAAACAATGTATGTACTTGCAGCCTTAAAAACCAATTATGCAACTGCCAGAAAATGAAGGCACAGCCTATTAATCTACCTTTATCTTTTTCACCCATGCTCCCTCTTCAGGATTGTCTATGTCATGACTCCTCTAGTATAATGTTTCTGTGGTTCAAACTGTCATTTTTCACAGAAAAACTAGCAGTTTCTTGACTTTAATTTGGAAAAATGAGATTTTCTTGCAGGATTTTGTATAAAAAATAACGTACTTTAATGTGAACTATAACTTCCTTAAAACAGTATTTGAACAACAAACTGGCAATAAGAAACAATGTGAAGGGGCAATAAAAACCAGGTTTTTCAAAATATTCAGAAACACTCATTTTCACAAGAACACTGTAAAATCACCGCTTTTCCATAGTTTTTGAGTCCTTATAAATACTTCATGTTGGTTTACTCAAAAACTTTGAGAGATAAATAATTTATAAAACACATTTATAAAATTATATGGGAAGAATCCTAAACTTCTTATTTGCCTTGAGGAAAATAGGGGGGGGGGTCCAACCTTCAATCTAGTCTCATCATCTCACCCCTTCAGGAACAGATCATGTTACGCCGCTGACTAGTGGTATGACTGGTTTTAAAGCACTCTGAATCAGTTTTTTCCTTAGCACCATCCCTGGGCTATATATTACCATGAGCTTGGAGTGTCTACCAGGATAGACTGGACACACCAGCAGTACAGACATATCAGTCTGCATTTTACCACAAGCAGTGGAGAGGGGTGTATGTGTATGTAGATGCCGCGATTGTTATTGAATAAGTTGTGATGTCTCAGTCAGACCGCTGTATTACTGAACAGTAAGTAGATAGGGTTGGACTGACTTCAGCTTTGAGTGTAACCCACAGCACAGGACAGCATGACAAATGGAACACACCCAAAGCAAGCAATCTTCCACTTACTTATATACAAACTTTAATCAACATGTTCTCACGTAGGCTTCCATGGTTGGTGCAATTATGTTTTTGAAGTCTTTTTCCGGTATGGACGATGTCAAAAATGTCTTGTATGACAATGTTTCACTGATGTTACAATGAGTATCCTCAGGTCTAAGTAACGATAATGCTGGCAAGCAAACTCAGTTATATAGTGTAGAAGTGGCGGAGTGTGGTCCGGTAAGTGGACCCTGCCCTGTAGGTGTTACGCCGTATGCATTATTTGTGCAGTCAGTCAACTCACGTACAGACAAACCAGAAAGTAAAGGGTACCAAGTCATGCTGAGCATGACTGTTTCTCTGTTGATGTTATCCTTGTATTTATATTAATTTCTATCGCTTCTATGATCACTCTATAATAATAACTATTACACGACCTTATGACAGATGCATCTTCAAAGTTTACCATGTGATTAGTTAAGACTCAGTAATTGCTGACTTTTTAACTGCGAACTTCTTCATACGTCTAACATGTTCTTGGACTCTTGTGGAAATCAGGCACCCCGTCTGGCCAATGTAAACCTTTCTGGAACTGCATGGAATTTTGTAGATATCTTCAATGTTAAACAGGATTCTGTCTTTGATTGGTTTTAAAAATTGACCACTACTTTGGACAAAATCAGTAGTATGTTGAGGAAATGTGGCATTAAAACAGGTTTCACCCATATAAGAAGCTGGCACAATTTTTGTAGCTTGGCGTAACCAAGCAACTTGGGACATACAAAATGGAAAAGGGTGCCAAACGTGGCATCAGGGGTATGGCAAAGGACTAGTTAGTGGGGGGCAGTGAGAGGAGATGAACTACAACTACAACTCCCCCTTCAAAATGCACAGAGTCCCTCTATTTTCTGTCATGTCCTTTGTTCAGGATAGTACTAGTTAAATATTTTGTAGTGGATACTTTTAAATTTTATTTTTTTTATGTGCATTTTTCTTCTGTAAAGTATTTTTTTTTAAGTGACAAGCAGTGATTTTTTTATATAAACTGTGTGTGTGTGTGTGTGTGTGTGTGTGTGTGTGTGTGTGTGTGTGTGTGTGTGTGTGTGTGTGTGTGTGTGTGTGTGTGTGTGTGTGTGTGTGTGCTTTTAAATGTTGCTCTGTGTGTATGTATGGAGTATAAACTGTTTAATACAGTTTCTATATTTTTTAACAATTTTGTTTTAGGTACATTTGTAAAGAGAAGTGCGTTCCTCTGACTAATTATGTTCAAGAGTGGATAGATCTGGGTGCAACTTATATTGGAGGATGCTGCCAAACCTCACCTGAAGATACAAAACATTTTCGTCAGTACCTTGATAAACTGAAAGCACAAGTGTAAACCAGATCAATAAAGTAACTTTTTGATAAACTTGACTTTGACTCATTGTTGTGTTGTCAGAATACTGTACTGGATAATTTCTTGTTAACACTTTGAATACCAGTTTTTGTAATGTACCAGAATTCTAGGCATTAAGAAAAAATATATAACTATTTTACTACAAAGACAATTTTAATGATTCTAGTATTAAAATGAAAATCATATTTTTCTGTACAGATGTGTTTAAAATAATTTGAAAAGCATAGAACATATTAAGTTAACAAAAACATTTTTTGACTTTTGAAAAGTCTTGGACACTAAATGCCAACTTGGTTGCTAGTTCAACTTCAGAATAAAGTGACACCACCCACTGTAGTGTTTTATGATAATCATATAAAAAATGGAAACAGATTTCCAGTGAAGAATTATGAGAGTCTCACAATTAGAGAAAAGAAGAAGAAGAAGAAGAAGAAGAAATAGTGACATAATACGAAAGATGGGAGTAGAGAAACATGAAAGTGGGGACACAGAAAGAAAGCAGTTATTATGTGAGACGTATCAAAATAAGCTTCGAGGCAACTGTGGTATTGCCATGTCGCTTCACTCCCCGCCATTGCCTACGCATAACCAAGTGTAACACACGACATCGCTGTTGGGCGAGGGGCGGGGAAGAGCTGTTACTATTGCATAACCTCGAAGCTTATTATGCTAAGTCCCGTACTATAGTACGGCCTAACTGAATGACTGATATGAGGGGACCAAAGTGGTTTTTAGAATGAACCCTACTGTGAAATAGGAAACGCTAAACAGCATTTATGTTGGAATGGAATATCTGTGAAGACAATGACAACTGGTCACACAGAGAGGTGACATTATTCACAGCAAATCCACTTTACACACACACACACACACGATGTAAACATTATATTCATTACTCTTGATTTTAGACTACATATATCCTGTATGATACATTGTAACGTGCCGACTCTTAAGGTGTGACCTCCGTCTTATTCAAGCCCCACGTTATGTGCGTCAATTTGTAACGTAACGCCTCTTGAGGTACTAGTGTACTACAGTTACAGGTATATAGTTAATTCAGCCCCAATGTTGGGTTCGCCAATCTGTAACATGTCGCTTATAATGTGTGCGTAACGTCTGTCTTTTTACAGACTCGGATCGGTCAGAGCACCTCTTAGAAATCACCACTTATGAATTATAAGTACTAAGGTTTAAATAAATTTGATGGTAATGTTACCCAAACGAAGCAGAAATCGAGTGTGTGTGATTTGGGTCAAGATTAAGGAAGTTGTTTAGCCTTATTTGGAAGAGAGAGCGAGTACCGTTTGTTTACCCTCGGAGTAGACGATTTCTTAAATTTTCAAATATTCGCCATGCATGGGATCAGCTGATTTTGACATTAGTCTCCAAATATAGGTTAAGCAAACGACACTGTTCCGTAATACTACCTGATAGATAGTCCTCTTCTTAGTTTACTGAAATCTACCACAACTACCCGCTACAATAAAGGAAACACATTTTATTATTCAATATAAATTCTTAATAGTATTTATTTATAATATTATTGATTTTCTCTTCCGCCAACATACAAATATTACAATCGATCCTTTCAATAACTAATTCATGATATCGACTTCATTGGGTAAACATGGAATTATCATAAAATCTGGTTTTTACTGATTTTACAATTTTATCTTTTATTTAAACATCAATCAACATATAATTCGTTTTATTTATTTCCCCAGGGTTAAGGGTAAGTTCTTTGTGTTATGAGATGGTCAGAAATGGATAATTATATACTACGCTTTCCAAAATAAAAATAATCAACTTCGAAAATTTGTTTATTCTTTTAGTACGTAGTTCGGGATTTGTCCGCGAGAGAGCAGATTATGTTTTTATTAAACATATGATTACACTTTAGAAATTTCTGTACTGCACGACGATTTGATTTGAGGTTTTCTTGGTTAAATATTAAAAGAAATGTTTATATTACCTCTTTCCTCGAAGTTCTTACTTGTGTGAAGTGGTTTCTCGTGTGGTGTTCTTAGTTGTTTTGTAATTTCATGACCGTCTGTCAGATACCATCTCGTCAAAAACTCGAAATGGGGCTTGGCTAGGCCTGATCTTAAAAATGGTTTTTCACTTTTGTTATGGGGTAAAGCAAGTTACATTTGATATTTAAAGTAGTGGTACATAATGTTTATACTGTTAGTTCAATTTTGTGATAATGTTGTACTGTTCAAAATGTTTCCAAAGGTTTTTTTAATACAATTTTTGTCTCATAACGTTTTCCAACCGAACAGTTTTCAATCTCAAATTAGATTAAACAATATGTTATTTCGTTACTGTTAGTAACCCATAATTTTAATATCATTTTTTATTGGTGCTGCTATTTACTTTTTAGTATATAGGCGGTTTTTAATTATTATAAATTTATTTTTGATTTACAGAAAAATAATTCTTTTTAATTTTGGTTTCTTTCCCAGTTTGATTTACATAATAGTTTTTCGTTTATTTTCTTATAACTTTAGATATAAGTCTTTAATATTATTATTAACTTTAAATGAATTTATATATTATTTATTAATCTCTTATAGTATTCTTACACTGCACTATTATCTTCTGCCATTTTCCTCATACAGTATTATTTTATTTTTTATTATCATCTGATATTTAAATCTGGAAAACAGTTTCCATTGCCATAAGCTTGTCTGTGGTTTTACAGTTGTTTACTATTTACACCTCTGTACAATATGTAGCAATGCTCTTGACTGTGAATCAACCTTTTTCTTATGAGCTGAGTTGGAAAATAACTAATTTTTATGAAGTCACAAAAGCCAAAACTGACAAAAAATGAAGATCATTTATTCATAAATATTAAAAGTACAACTTCAGAAACACATTCTAAAGTTTAATAAGTGCACAAAAAAACTTTCAGGGAGGCATGTTGACTAAAAACTACTTAACCGCATTTCTGCAATATTCATTTAATAAAATATGGTAATATTTCTACACAAGCTCTGAAAAAAAAATAATACAACTTTCTACCTTCACACATGTTCATAAATTTGTCTTGTCTTTTTTCTTTCTAAATTTAATGGCTTGACTTTTAAGTTAGGTAAAAGTGTTCGTCTATTCGCTATAAAAGTGTTCGTCTCAGTTATATTTTGTCCATGATCCAGCTGGTAGGAGGAGGGGGGAATACTATGTTTCCTCTACAGGGGTTTCAAAAATTAAGACTAGAGAATATCAACCCAATGCTGAGTGGTAGAAGGGTGCAATATAGAAGAAAACAATTTCAATTTTTTTTAAATTTTTTTAATCTGCACCTGAGACAACTTTGCAAATGTTCACATAGCTTGGCAAAATACGAGACAAGCTTTTTGTAGGGAGGGGGGTATTCAGATTACATGCTTTGCATGCTGACACAGCAAAATAAATAACATTTTCCATAGATATTGTAACGAAATTAAAACTTTATTTTATTTCGTTTTTGTTCCAAATATTTAAAATATTAAAGGTCGTAGTTGTTGAAAATTGAAAGTCACTAATTTTATAAAGTAATTAAAATGTACCATTAGATGTTATTAAAAGTGTGTTTGCAATTGCAAAATTATAATTGTCTGAAAAGAATTCCTTTAGATAAAAAAATAAAATAATTGCGTTAATATTATTTAAACACTGACGTTGCTTAAATTTAAAAATAAAGTGTACTAGCTGGTCGCTTGATGGTGGTGACCGTCTTGCTGATACTAGCAGCGAAACTCCTCCTCCAGGTTGATAGTCGTCTAAGTACGTAAAGTCTAGTAATGTCTGGACAATAGAATTAATAAAATACACTTCCACGTACCTGTTCGTGTTTTCTGGAAGTTCAGAAGTTCACTAAATCAATAAGCTGCCAAGACGGTTTACAAAACCAACTCACTTTATCTACAAGGTTAGGTTACCTTGTTTAATAATGGGCGCCACACAGGTTTATTTCGGGAAAATCCCATGGAAAACCCATTAATAAAATCAAATAATAATTTTAAAAAGTTAAAATCGTGTGTATTGCCCTTATGGCAATGCAATTCAACAATATTTAATCGCAACTGAAAGTTGTTTTGATTCTTCTAAATGAATTATTTATCTGTTTTTTAGAAATAAATTAAGTCAAGTTATGCTGCTAATAATGGGGTTTTATTTGTACCCTTGATAGTGAATTCAAACAAATATAATTAAAGGAATACATTGATGTACAATTGCAAATATTTTGTTACATACCCTATACAACTGGCTCAGAGCATACACAATAATCCTGGTTAAGTCCAGATACTCTTTACTTTAAACATTAATATTATTTATATCTCAGGCGTAAGTTCTTTGAAACACAAAAAAGAATGCTCATGCCTACACAATAGCTAATTATTTTCTGATATAATATCGACTAGTAATGCCTTTTAGTTTACCAATATAAAAATAAAACCTATTTTATAGGTTAGGCGTTCGTCACGCTTGATTCATGATTTACAAAGTTATATTTAGAGATCACTTATGACTAACATCCAACTTAAATAGGATTGACAAATCCATTAAATAAATTCAGACATGGTGTAATACAGAAAATGTTTCAGTGTTATGCGTCAGTACAGATTTGTTTATCAAAACCTATAGGTTATTGCACTCGGTGTAATGAATAAATTGTCACCCTGTTACCTTTGTGTTTTTAATCTTTCGATTAAAATTCAATTAAACACATCAATGATCGGATTGTAATGATCATTGTTATTCACTACACACGCACATGAACAGAGAATATTGGCCCGCTTCTGACTGACAAGGACCTTATATGATATTATTTAATTATTTCTTCTGTTCGTTATTTTCCCGCACTAAATAAAATAATACTGCACTTAGATGCACTGGTTCTTTGTAGAATATCTTGTAGTTACTTTTTGTTGTTGCCGAAAAGATTCCATCGATGCACTATTACAATGAAGCTATCAGTTAGTAAAAATTTTGATGAGACGAGCGCACCTGCCGCTCCGGATGAAAGTAAAAAGTGTCTAACGGCAATAAGCCGCTCTTCTTTATATACCCTATGCTTTGATCAGCCTTAGGCGATTGTTTTACTTATTAAACTATTTTCTGATTGGCTTAGCCAGGCGTTACGAAAGTGACGTATTGTCCTTCCAACTGTCACTAACGGTTTTTTAACCGACTTTCGCCAGAATGATTGACAGCCGTCGTTGTTGTTAGTGTTGATAAACAGATTTCTTATTCATTTTGTGCAAATGATGCTAATGCCTGTCACGCACTTATTATAGTTGCAATCGGGGTCGTATCGCTATAAAATTAAAGGATATTTTTTCCTCTTCAATTTGATATAGTTTGACACTGGTTTATTTACACTTTCACTGACATTTTTTAATAAACAATGTTCAGGTACTTGGCTTCGCTCTGTCGTCTGCTAATCGAAACCGGCGATTACACTCTCTTATTAATATTGTTTGTGTTCCACATCGCGTTTTTTCACTTAAACGTTTATGTTAGAACACTATTATATCCGTCCTGATATTTATTTACTGAATATTATGATTAAACCTTAATTTATACATTGCTATTAACTATACTTACTCACTATGACATTTTGTTTCACATTATTTTGCTCCGTGCTATTAATTAACAATTGAACCATTAATCGTATATCATATTACTAATGCTTATTGCTATGTTTGGGTATAAAGATTGTTCAGTGTATGTGATTTACACTTCTAGTACTTCCTACTAATCACCTTACTGATGATTGTTTGTTTTAGGCATTGCTGAGGCATACCGTTTGTATCGGATTTATGCCTTAATAACATTTATTAGTTTACAATTCGGTACTTTGATGAGGTAGCTTATTTGTATAAGGTTCCCTCTTACAAACATTTTTACTTGTCATAATCACATTTGAGACTGTAATACAGCTTCAATCTCATATTGTGGCCGTATCTAATCTTAGTCCTTGGCATTAATAGTTACTAGTCATAGTTGATTTATTCTCAGCCAAATGCTGATGCTGATATCACATTATTCAGATTCTTATTTAATTATTTTTATTAACACGTCAAATTCCATTGTTTTTTATTCACTGACTCGCTTGACAGCTTAAAGTGAATTTAATTTGTCCATTAGTTTGTGTCAGTTATAGTATGGTTGTAGTGTCAAGCAGTGTTTAGGTTTACTGCTTCTTGTGGTACTTCTTCTTCTTTCTTCTTCCATGGTTCCTCTCTTCTTGGCTACTCTTATCATTATATTATCTATTTACATTACTGTTATGTATTTATTAAATCTGATGGTATATGTCTAGGTTATGTAACATCTGGTCATGTTACAATATACAATTATTACATTATCGTAGAGAATTGCCTGTAATCTATGAATTAACAATAGTAAATTTTATTTTGGGGGCTAGAAGCAGGAAATGAGGAAAAATTTTTCCTCACAGAGAAACTTTTTTTGTTGTCAGCCTAAGTAACAATTTTACGAGCAGGGATTTTCCCATCTGCCACACTGTAGCTTAGTGACTAGAGGTGGGCCGATATACCTGTAACAGGTATTTTGGAACGATATTTTTGTGGAACGGATGTTAACAGTGACTGAAAAGTTGAAATATCTGTTATTCGTGGCCGCGCTGTTCCAAGTCGAAGGACGCCCCTACGCAACTAATGAATTAATACACAAGTAACAAGTAAACGAATATGCCAAGGCCAAATACTAGGCGTACAAAAATATCAATGGTATGCAAGGAACAACAAGTAAACAAGTATTTCAAATGCTAAGGGTATCACCGATACACAAGGAACAACAAGTATTACATATACTAAGCGTATGACGAGGAACACTAGTATTTTAGGAACAACTAGTATCAAGCTTATTTTGAGTACGAACTAGTACGAAGCCACTTTTTGGTCCTGAATACTTCATTCTACGCAAAGAGACGAAGCTGTTTTTAATAAATGAAAAAATTCATCCTGATGTTACATTTATTCTCGTGTGATATGCAGATACATAATACAGATTATATGCTAATAAATTATATATTATACAAGTCACCAACTTGGTAAATTTTGAAATAACGAATTATATTGTGTTATAACCTATAGAGTGGCTGATGTTGATAGGCTATATTATACTTTTTATTAATGTGATTTTAACTTCACTACACATCTCACGTAAATGATGAGATTGCTGTAATGGACATTTATGCACTTTATCTTGTCCTGTTCCTTGAATCTTTACTGATCTGATAAGGCTACCCTAAACATAAGGTGTTTTCATAAATTGTTTCTTTTATCTAAACTACTGATTTTGAATTTTTAAATATAAGTATATCACTACCGACTCGGAACACAAAAGTTTTTAATGGTAAAAATGTAAAAGTTTTACCTTATAGCCTGAACCAGTTTATGCTTATTATAAGCTTCGTCAGAGGCTTATTATGAGCATCTATTATGAGGCGGTAGTGATATATTTAGTTAATTAACGGACACGTCATGGACAACAAAATCCAAGAATTTGAATTTTTGTCTCTATCACTTTTCTCACCATTTGACTAATAGTAGTTTCCACTTAGTAAAGAAATAAAAATAACAAACTCCATAACAGATAACACAATTAGGTGTAAATGCTCAAACTGCAACCTAAGATAAACACACAACCTGATGAAGATAAGAATTTATTAAACTTATTAGAAGGCCATCAATAAAACAAGGAGGTGATAAGAAAAGAAAGCTACAAGTTTATCTGAATTTCTTGGAGACTGTAAAACATTCATGATTGATTTATGATATGGCTCGAAGTTTCCATTATTTGCCCAACTTGTGCTTTTGCCAGGACCTATCAGTTGCACAGTTGATCTGTTAGCAGTGGTTCCCAAACTTTCCTGACCCGCATAGACTTCAATCTTCCAGGTTCTTTTCGAGTACCACCTGATAAGAAAATAAAATAAGATACGAGCAGATATTTAATGAAATTGTTTTGCAAACAGTTCAGGTTGTGTTTTTATAAGGGTAATCGGTTTAAATTATGTCCGATGAAAATTTATTATTGTTTTGAACATAAATTTGTATTTATTTATTTTTTAAATAAATACTTTTTTCCTAGCTAGATCTTCTTGCTTACCACTAGTGGTATGCCTACCACCGATCGGGAACCCCTCCCCGTACTATGGGAAGGCCTTTTTAAGTACTGCTGTCCAGTGGACAGTGTCCACTGTGAAAGTTGTGGGTTGTGTTAGGTTATGTTCGCATACGTTTTATTTTTAAAATTTTGGTGACATGGATCCAAGAAGAAAAACGAGTGACGTGTGGAGTTTTTTTGAACCAGTCGGTAACTATATTGCATTGTGCAAGATTTGCAAAACAAGTCTACCATATAAAAGTTCAGTTAGTAATTTAAAAAAAACATTTACAAAGAAAGCACCCAACAGTTGCTCTTCCTACTATATCCACCCAAACTGCTGTGCAATCTTTGCCAAGAACAGAAACTTCTTCAGGTGATATATTGCAAATAGGACCAGATGTGCAAGAAAACTTAGTAGTTGAATCTTCCTCCCATTTTTTAGTCCAGAGAGACCAACCTTCCAAGAGCTACTAACACCTTCCAAAATCAACCGTCTTCATTTCAGTTGCCTGTTCCAACAGGTAAAAAACAAATGTCAATATCAACCTACATACCCAAAAAATTAACAGTATCTGATAAAAACAAAATTGATGAGGCCATAATGAAACTTTTTATTTGAGATCTTCAACCATTTACAGTTGTTGAAGACAGAGGTTTCCAAAATTTATCAAATTCCTTCTAGAAAGTATTTTGCTAACACACTGTTACCAGCTTCTTATGAAACAAAGGTAAATGAAATGAAAGAATCTATTAAAAAGATGCACCAAGTGTTTGCTTATCACCGAAGCCCGACGCTACTGGTCAGCGCGTCACCTAATGGCTCAACAGCCAAGGGTGGGCGTTGACTAGTAAGTAAGTGTTTGCTTAACAACTGACACATGGTCTTCTTCAACAAATGAAACTTTTAATGCGATTACTGCAAATTACATTAATCAGGATTTTGAAATGAAACATATACTATTAGACTGTTCAGTTATCAAAATAAATAAAACATCTAAAAATTTAGCAGATGAAATTTTGTGTATTATAAATGAATGGGACTTGTCTAGAAAAATTTCAATTGTTATTACTGATAATGCCATAAATATTACTAGTGCTATACAAAGCATACTTAAGTGGAAGCATTTTGGATGTTATGCTCACAGATTAAATTTAATTGTTCAAGATAGCCTGTTAATTGTAAATGACATAATCAAAAAAGTAAAAACAATTGTGACATTTTTTAAGGGAAGTAATATTGCGCATTTAAAACTTACAAAATATCAAGACCAGATAGGTGTTCAGCAACCTAAAAAACTTCTGCAATATGTTGTAACACGCTGGAATTCTGTTACTATATGCTTAAACGATTTGTTGAACTGGAGGACGCTGTAAAACACTCTCTGGCATTACTAACAACAGACATAGAAACATTAACAGCTGAAGAATGGGGAATTTGTTAAGAACTGTGTGCTATTCTGAGGAGGCAACAAAAGAAATGAGTGGAGAGAAATATATCACCGCCAGCCAGATAATACCTATAACCCAAGGATTAAAATTATCAATACAACAGGTAAGTGTGAAATTAACTAAACCACTTGTCAGAGAAATTGCACTTAAACTTCTAGAAGGATATATAATTACCTTAATATCCACTTTAGCGATACACAGTTTCGTCACTGATGACGCGTTTCGGGACTAAGTCCCATCCTCAGATACATAATTAATAAATTAAAATATTAAAATCACGACCATGATACTGGTCAAGTCAAAATAAATAAAATAAATTATAAATCGCATGTAATAAGTTTTGCTAACCACGGCTGGAGCTCCCGCATGCGTTCACCCGCAACCGCGATTGTCACGCGACTGGTCAAAGATTAAGACAAACTGATTGCAGTGTCGAACAGGTAATTTGACGCAAAATTTACCTGGTCATTTAATAAACTGTTTTTGGTGTTACTATCTTTTAAAGCTTTATAAATTTCAAATTCCTCCAGACTATCCATCCGTCTACCCTTTTTACAAATATGCAACGCTGTTAAATTTTCTTCGAAGTTCGTATATTTATGTCCGCTTGATATTAAATGTTGTGCAAAGTTGGACTTATTATTACTTGGCTTAGGAATATGTTCTAGAAATCTTTTATAAAAACATCTGCCAGATTGACCGATATAGAACGCATCACAATCATCACATTTTATTTTATATACACCACATTGCTTTTTTAATGGTAATTTGTTTTTGTTTTTGAAATAATTTCCTAAATTATTATTTGTTTTAAATGATAAAATATAGTTATTATCTTTAAGAACGGGTCTTAAAATATTTGGCATAATACCTGTGAAATTAGCCGAAAGATATTTATAATTTTTGTTACTTGCTTTTATAGAGTTTGAATTTTTATTTTCTAAACGTTTCCTATGCCTATTTATTATTTTGTCAACTATTGTAGATTTATACCCGTTATTTATTGCTATTTGTTTGATAGTGCTAACCTCATTTAAGTAGTCCTCCTTTTCGAGGGGAACATTTAAAAGTCTGTTGACAAGACTATTAAACACTGCCACTTTTTGTGTAACGGGATGATATGAATCATAGTGTATTACTGTGTCAGTACTAGTGTGTTTTCTAAAGATTTTGTATTTTAAATTATTCCCGTTGTGTAATACAGTGAGGTCTAAAAAATTGATACTTTTGTTGTTTTCGATCTCCATAGTAAATTTTAATTTGTTATGAATTTTGTTTAGGTAATTTTTAAATAATTCTATTTGTCTGGCATTCCCGTTAAAAATAATAAAGGTATCATCTACATATCTGGAGTAATGGATGATTTTACTGGCGAAATAATTATCTTTTAAAATTTTTGTATTTTCTAAATGGTTTAGATATAGGTCCGCCAGGATGCCAGAAAGTGGAGATCCCATGGCAAGTCCTTCATTCTGTTTATAATATGCATTTTCAAATGAAAAATAGTTTTGATGAAGAATGGTTTTTAGTATCATCATCAGTTGGTTAACTTTCTGTATTTCTAAAGAACCTTTATTCATTAAATTATGCCTGAGTAAAGTTAAAGTTTCATCAATAGGCACATTAGTGTATAAATCTACTATGTCGAATGATACTAGTTTGTAGTTTGGTTGAATTGTAACGTGGTTTATATTGTTGATAAAATCCTTATAGCTTTTAACACTCCGATTATTTTCTAAGTTGGTGTGCTCTCTGATGATTTTTACTAAGGTTTTAGCTATTTTATAACCGGGGGCAGTTGTAAAATTAACTAATGGTCTAATTGGAGTGTTCTGTTTATGTACTTTCGGAAGACCCCTTAAACAAGGCGCACTAGCATTTATTGGTTTTAGTGAGGATTGTGTGCGTTTATCAAATAGTTGCGTGCATTTATTTATTGTTTTATTCAGTTCTAAAGTGTACTTCTTAGTGGGGTCGGATGTCAACTTAGTAATATTGTTGTCATTTATAAAGTTGTGTACTTTTTGTGTGTATTCGTCAAGTTTCAGCATGGCTATAGAATTTCCCTTATCTACCTTGGTTATGTAAATATTATTATTAGAAAGTTTTTTATTTAGTTGTATAGCTATGCGTTGTTCATGTTGTGCTTTAGTGTAATTAACTTTATTTTGTATAAGCTTATTGTTCTTGTTTTTAATGATTTTATTAAACTTATTATTTACTAATACTCTTATTTCATTTTGTTTACCTGGGTCAGGAATGTTTTTTATCACTGACTCGGCTTCAATTATTTCTTTAATTAAGTTATGTTTATTTTTAAGGTTGGGGGGAAAATTGTAATTTAGACCTTTGCTGATAAGTTTTGTCTCTGCGTTAAAATGAAATAAGAGTATTAGTAAATAATAAGTTTAATAAAATCATTAAAAACAAGAACAATAAGCTTATACAAAATAAAGTTAATTACACTAAAGCACAACATGAACAACGCATAGCTATACAACTAAATAAAAAACTTTCTAATAATAATATTTACATAACCAAGGTAGATAAGGGAAATTCTATAGCCATGCTGAAACTTGACGAATACACACAAAAAGTACACAACTTTATAAATGACAACAATATTACTAAGTTGACATCCGACCCCACTAAGAAGTACACTTTAGAACTGAATAAAACAATAAATAAATGCACGCAACTATTTGATAAACGCACACAATCCTCACTAAAACCAATAAATGCTAGTGCGCCTTGTTTAAGGGGTCTTCCGAAAGTACATAAACAGAACACTCCAATTAGACCATTAGTTAATTTTACAACTGCCCCCGGTTATAAAATAGCTAAAACCTTAGTAAAAATCATCAGAGAGCACACCAACTTAGAAAATAATCGGAGTGTTAAAAGCTATAAGGATTTTATCAACAATATAAACCACGTTACAATTCAACCAAACTACAAACTAGTATCATTCGACATAGTAGATTTATACACTAATGTGCCTATTGATGAAACTTTAACTTTACTCAGGCATAATTTAATGAATAAAGGTTCTTTAGAAATACAGAAAGTTAACCAACTGATGATGATACTAAAAACCATTCTTCATCAAAACTATTTTTCATTTGAAAATGCATATTATAAACAGAATGAAGGACTTGCCATGGGATCTCCACTTTCTGGCATCCTGGCGGACCTATATCTAAACCATTTAGAAAATACAAAAATTTTAAAAGATAATTATTTCGCCAGTAAAATCATCCATTACTCCAGATATGTAGATGATACCTTTATTATTTTTAACGGGAATGCCAGACAAATAGAATTATTTAAAAATTACCTAAACAAAATTCATAACAAATTAAAATTTACTATGGAGATCGAAAACAACAAAAGTATCAATTTTTTAGACCTCACTGTATTACACAACGGGAATAATTTAAAATACAAAATCTTTAGAAAACACACTAGTACTGACACAGTAATACACTATGATTCATATCATCCCGTTACACAAAAAGTGGCAGTGTTTAATAGTCTTGTCAACAGACTTTTAAATGTTCCCCTCGAAAAGGAGGACTACTTAAATGAGGTTAGCACTATCAAACAAATAGCAATAAATAACGGGTATAAATCTACAATAGTTGACAAAATAATAAATAGGCATAGGAAACGTTTAGAAAATAAAAATTCAAACTCTATAAAAGCAAGTAACAAAAATTATAAATATCTTTCGGCTAATTTCACAGGTATTATGCCAAATATTTTAAGACCCGTTCTTAAAGATAATAACTATATTTTATCATTTAAAACAAATAATAATTTAGGAAATTATTTCAAAAACAAAAACAAATTACCATTAAAAAAGCAATGTGGTGTATATAAAATAAAATGTGATGATTGTGATGCGTTCTATATCGGTCAATCTGGCAGATGTTTTTATAAAAGATTTCTAGAACATATTCCTAAGCCAAGTAATAATAAGTCCAACTTTGCACAACATTTAATATCAAGCGGACATAAATATACGAACTTCGAAGAAAATTTAACAGCGTTGCATATTTGTAAAAAGGGTAGACGGATGGATAGTCTGGAGGAATTTGAAATTTATAAAGCTTTAAAAGATAGTAACACCAAAAACAGTTTATTAAATGACCAGGTAAATTTTGCGTCAAATTACCTGTTCGACACTGCAATCAGTTTGTCTTAATCTTTGACCAGTCGCGTGACAATCGCGGTTGCGGGTGAACGCATGCGGGAGCTCCAGCCGTGGTTAGCAAAACTTATTACATGCGATTTATAATTTATTTTATTTATTTTGACTTGACCAGTATCATGGTCGTGATTTTAATATTTTAATTTATTAATTATGTATCTGAGGATGGGACTTAGTCCCGAAACGCGTCATCAGTGACGAAACTGTGTATCGCTAAAGTGGATATTAAGGTAATTATATATCATATAATAAGTGATACGGTACGCAAACAAATAAGTAATTCTAGAAGGAATTTCTGTAAGGTTTGCTAATTTGGAAAAAAGCAAAACAATTTTACTTTGCATGATGCTTGACCCCAGGTACAAACACTACTTTTTTGAAAACAATACTTCTCTAGAAAATACAAATAACTATGCAGCTGAACTAGTATGTTCACAGATTATAAAAAATTCAAGAACCAATACAAGCATTGAAACCAAAGGAAATCTACAACCTAACATAACAGAGGAGGAAACAGTTTCAATTTGGAATCATTATAAAAACCAGATAAGGAAAGTTAAACCAATAGGGACACCTTTATCAATGGCTTTACAAGAAGTAGATAAATATCTTCAAGACACACCAATAGAGAGAAGCGAAAATCCCTTACTGTGGTGGAAAGATCACCAATGTGTATACCCTAATCTTGCACATTGGTCAGAACTAGATGTAACATGGTTGCAACATCCGTTCCCTGTGAAAGGATATTTTCCAGGGCGGGAATAATTTTATCTGAACGAAGAACACGATTAACATCAGGGACAGTGCAACAGCTGATATTTTTGAATGCGAATTTAAAATTGTGTTTGAATAACTGAAATCCCAGTATTTTAAAAACAATTCAATTGTTTAATTTTATTTATAATGTGTTAAGTGAAGCAGATTGTAATGTAAATAGGTGTGACATTTCATGACTTGTAATTCTGTGTACATTAGTGAATGAATCTGAAGATTATCCAGTTATGTAATGCATTTAATTTACTTTTGTTGTTGCTTATTATTTATAAGTTTTTATTTATTTACATTATTTGTTGTGGTATTAGGTGTACTCTAAATTATTTTATTGCCCCCAGTTTCACAACTGACTTGTCTAACCAATGTTAGTTTGTTTACTCCTAGTGAAAAGTTAATTTGGTAACTCCAAAGGGAGATAGGCCTATAAATTCTCTTGTTTCTTATTTTCTTTTAAACAGTAATAGTTTAATAAAGTCACAATAACACTGTTAATACTTTTAGTTTCAATTTATTTTTTATAACAAATTATATAGTATAGGTTATATAATATCTTCAAATAAATACACTACAAGTAGGTTTATTAATATATTAATAGGTTTATCTAGGTGAAAATAAACCTACTTGCAGTGCAGTGTATTTATTTGAAGTTACTACATTAACATAGGAGACCTGAAGGAAACTCAAAACGAGTTACTTACAAAGGATAATATAGGTTACGTATAATAAGTATGTAATAACAGGTATTTTAATCTGTTATTTTTTGGAACAGTATTTTCATACCTGTTATTTTAAAATACTAGTTTAGTCCACTTAAGTGACTGACAACAACGGTAAAAAAACTCGCCACGGTTTTTGCGGGTTGTCTTTCTGTAAAAACTGCCTCGTTATGGTATTGTGCCTGGGTCTCAAACGAAGCTCTGTATAAGCGACGCTGAAATATCGTTCAGTGAGTCAGTCAATGACTAAACAGATCCAGTGGTTTTGATTTACAGGCAAATTTCTATGGGGTTGTTATTTTAACCATATATAATATACCGTTAAAATAATGCTCTATTAAATGTTTACACCGTGACGATATTTGCAACGCTCTCGTACTATCGAGACAGCAGTGGCGATATATTTAGCGCGCGCATGTGCAATTCCAGTACAACCTTTCTGCCCTATTGATTGTGTACACAGTTTGTACAATACGACACCATAAATATGCACTGTTTTAGCATTACGGATCACGCTATTTTGTTATTGGCAGGTACGTAACGCATTCAAATACGTCTACATTTAAATATATTAACATATTAAATTATCGTATTTTCCAGACACGTTAACACAGTGGTCACACAATATTTTATATTGATTTTGATAATTTTGTAACTGTCAAAGTAAAAATAAATATTAAAATGTCAACACATTTAATAAATTAACTCATAAATATCTAATTCCGAGGATTAGGAATTTCTGTTACCAATAAGATTTGGAATTTGTAAAATCCGTCGACTAACATGTTCTTCGCAAAAGTTAATTTTTTCTTGTTCATAAATTAAATATATGCCGAAAATTCGTAAACTTATATAATGTTATAAAAATCATCGACATGTACGTTCACTATTTTGCGTTGTATGAAGTGTCCGCGAAAATTACGTTTTTAAAATTGTTTTAAATGCTTTATGGAACACCAGCTGTTATCGACCTTTCGATCTTTTAATTAAGTCTCAACAAGAATAATTAATTGCTTTTTTTTGCTTGTAAGATATGTCACAGGATCGATCCCGAGTCTTAAGCCGTACTAAAATCGCGTGTCATGAAAAAAAAAACATTTAATTAGTTAACTATGGGAAAGAAATTAATCAAAATTCGTTTACTTGCCACGGGCATAATATTAATAGTTTTATACTAGTTACTGGAATATTAAATTTACCCGCACTTTCTGATAAATTTCGCCATATCAATAATATTACGTAACTTTCAGTCTTACCGGTTAGGTTCGGGCAATGCATAGTATAGTTACTACGTACACATAAACCTGTCTGAAAATATAATGTTACCATTTTGTATGATCTGTAATAATTACTATTCTACTCAAATAATTCAAGGTAGAACGTATCTAACTCATCAATCGAAATAATGACAAAAGTGAGACTATATAAAAAAAACTAACCTTTTACTAATTTCTTGTTATTAAATTCTAAAATTTATTCACTAGCGCATACTGGTCAAGTTACAGGTACTCTATGTTGTAAATAGAACATTGTTTTATCATTTTTATCGTAATACACGATAATATGATTTTGTACTGATACGACTTAAAAAGTTGTTCCCATTTCTGAAAATTGAACTTGTGAGTAACGATCACTAGATTTTAAAGAGTAATTTCTAAAGTTTACTTGTGTTTAACACAAAATTATTTTCGCAAAGTCGTTTTTGGGAAATTTCATTATGTATCACTCTCCTGTGATTCGCAGAGAAACAATCCAGATGAAAATATTCACAAATTCAAGTTAGGCCTATATCCAACAATGCAGGAATTGAGAACATTTTGTATCCAAATCTTGGTACAAATGAAGTAATTCTCTCTATAAAAATGCAAATTAGAACGCGCAAAACAATGAATGCACACAATAAACGCTACAAACGACTAGATTTAAAATAGTTTTGTAAGGTACTGAACTCGTCTGATCGCTATATTGCGTCACGTGATTGATACGGTAAATAACCGTCAGCAAGTTCTCTGTAACAGAATACATTCGTAATAACATTTCAAAACCAAAATCTACGTATATTCAGTTTAAATTTACCTAAACATGAAACGGTGTTGGTGCATTGTTGAAGAGAAGTTCTACTAGAGTCAAATCAGCGTTCAGTAGTTTGCCTGTGCACACACACCGGAAACGCGTTTCTCTAAGTAGGTAATGATACCAATAGTTTTTTTTTTCGTTGAGCCAATAACAATTGAAATAATTGCCTCGTGCAGCGGAGGCGCGCATACAAATATACAGACAAGTGCGAGTAATGACGTACACGCTGTGTGTGTGTGTGTGTGTGTGTGTGTGAGCGAGAGAGAGTGAGTGAGAAGGAAATGCATTAGAGTCGACATGTAGGAAGCAATTTTTATGGTGACAGACCCGCGGACATATCTTGTTACTGCATCGTTCAACATTTTTTGAGCAAGTTTTCAGATTTATATTTATAGATCGTCTAAATATGAAAATACGTAACTATTTATTTTAAGCTTTGATTACATAAACACATACTCAAACGTATCAGTCTGAAATGAACGATAATTATGATAGGTATATTGCACGAATATCAATAGATGGTGTTACTATTTTTCACCACAAAATGTAAATAAAAACCATAGGTAGCCTAAGTGTGTAGACCTAATAAATTACAGAAACATAGGCTATTACTTTCCAATAGGTACTGTATGTTTTATTTTATTTTATATTTTTATTGATAGTGTTTTTATTGCATTCATTTTAATTGAACAAGGAAAGTGAGTCTCAGTTTAACTCGACAGTTTGACATTTGTCTGTCTATTTGGGGTATGTTTACGATAACTTTTGAACACATCAACCAATATTCGTAAAATTTGGCATGCATGTCCATACTTTTACCATACAGAACCTGATTGTTTTAGACATTGATTCCTCCAAAAACAAGGGGGCGGGAGGCACAAATGTGAGGAGGTCAAAATTGTGAAAAACTCGAAAAAGCCCACGTGGGATATAACATTAAAGTAAATGTTCACCACAATCTGAGTATAGTGTTCATTTTTTAATTAAAAAAATTTTGGACGTCAGATGGATGAAAATTGTGATAAAATTGCAAAAATTCATGTGGAGTATCAAATTAAAGGACATTTTAACCACAATCTAAGTATTGGTTCACTTTTGAATATTCCAAAATTTTGGGACCTCAGAGTCCAAAAAAAAGGGAAAAAATTACAAAAATCTATCAGAGATAGATAATTCCTTTAATCTATCAGACTAAAAGGAATTATAACACAAATCCAAATGTTTTGAATTGTTAGTGTTTATTGTATGATTGTGTCCTCTACAGTTGTTATATTACTAAAGAAACAGGGATTTTTGTAATTTTTTCCATAATTGAAAAATTACCTAATATCAAAATTTATGTAATAGTAAATGTACCCTGTTCAAAATAGTGAGCAAACTCTGCATTTCAGGGACCATACCAGTTTAAACATTTTTGTAAAATATAAAAATCATTTTATATAAACGTATAATATAAACTGTTTTGAATGTTCATCTCTTCTTTGTTTACAGCACTTAATAATTATTAGTGTTGATGGAACTTTCACTTGTAAACTTACTTGTTGTTTTCACTCATACGGTCGTTTCGGAGTGGTGTGCTCCTTCGTCAGTGAATTTCTGGATACAGAATGTGCAAGCTGTCAGTAATTCTATGTATAACGGTATTAGTTAACAGGTTGGTGTGAGTGGAGGTGGAGGGGATTGGCGCAGGAGTTTGAATTGTTGTAGGTGTTGTTTATTACTGTGTCAAATAGTGTGTTTGATTTAAATTGTAATTGGTCATTGATTATGTTGTTGGGTTGTGTTTGTATATTTCAAATTGTTATGTGGTGTTAAGTTTACGACTTTTGGGTAGGAAGTGTAAAATTTTAAGGTTGTTTTTTATATTGGTGTAACTGTGGTTTTCTGTCTGGATATGTGTGGCAAATGTGGATTATATGTTATTATTGGTGAGTGCTTTGGTGTGTTCATAGAATCTGGATGAAAAAGATCTTCCTGTCTGGCCTATGTAGAATTTGTTGCAATCATTGCATGTTAATTTATAAACTCCTGTTTTGTTGTATATGTCAGTGTTTTTGTTTGTGCCGTTGAGGTACGTTTTGATGGTGTTGTTGGTTTTGTATGCTATTTTGTAGTTGTATTTCCTGAATGTGTTGGCAATTCTGTGTGTGTTAGAGTTGTAGTATGTGAGTGTGATGTGTTTGTATTGTTGTGTGTTGTTTTTATTTTGTGGTTTGTTGTTTTTGTTTTGGATCTGCCGATGTAATTTGTTTATTAAATCCTGGTTGTAGCCATTTTTTAGGGGTATGTATTTTATGGTGTTAAGTTCATCATTATAGTCTTGTTTATTCATTGGTATTTTAGTGAGTCTTTGTAGCATGTGGTTGAAGGCTGCATGTTTATGTTGTGTTGGATGATTTGATGTATTGTGGATGACCATGTCAGTTGTGGTTGGTTTTCTGTAGAATTTATATGTGTGTGTATTGTTTGTTTTAATACATAAACAATACATACACATATACAATCTACAGAAAACCAACCACAACTGACATGGTCATCCACAATACATCAAATCATCCAACACAACATAAACATGCAGCCTTCAACCACATGCTACAAAGACTCACTAAAATACCATGAATAAACAAGACTATAAAGATGAACTTAACACCATAAAATACATAGCCCTAAAAATGGCTACCACCAGGATTTAATAAACAAATTACTAAATATCTCTATCGTAATAACGACTCGGAACACTAAGTTTTTTATAAGTAAAATCGTAAAGATTTACCTTACAGCCTAAACCGGCTTTCACCTTTAAAAGGCTTCTTCAGAGGCTGCCGTAGGTGGCGCTGTCCGTCTTGTTGTTGGCGACGGGATAGATTTTCGAAAGATCGATGCTGTGTGTGTGGTGAGATGTGTTCGAATAATGCGTGCGATTTGAATTGTGTCTGTTCATTTAGGATGTCGTTTTTATTTGTTTTTGTGTGTTTGTATATTTCTAATTGTTCTAGAGTGTCTAGTTTTCGGCCTTTTGTGTGTACGTGTAGAATGTTCATGTTATTGTCGATGTTTTTATATGTGTGGTTTGCTTCAATGAGGTGGTTTGCAAAGGTGGATTCTGTAGTGGTGTGGAGTGCCTTTGTGTGTTCAATGTATCTCTGTTTGAAGCTACGTTTTGTCTGGCCTATGTAGAATTTATTGCAATTTGAGCAATTTAGCTTGTATACACCGGGTAGATCGAATTTGTTTTGTGCTTTGTGCGTGCGTTTTGATAGTGTGTGTTCTGTTTTGTTAGTAGTTTTGTAAGCGATTCTGTATCCTGCTTTCTTGAATTTGTGGGCAATTTTTTCAGTTTGTTTGTTGATGTATGTTAGTGTTATGAATTTGTTGTTTTCTGTCTTTGTCTGTTGTTTGTTTTGTGTTGGAGTTTACTGACTATTGTTCTGTCATATCCGTTAGATTCTGCTAGATATTTTATCGTGTTTAGTTCGTCTTTGTAGTCTTTTTCATCTAAGGGGATGTTGTTAAGTCTATGTATCATGGTTCTAAAAGCAGCTAGTTTGTGTTGTATTGGGTGATTGGAGGTGTTGTGTATTAGTGTGTCAGTTGTAGTTGGTTTTCTGTATATACTGAATTTGTGCCTGTGTTCTAGTTTTGTGATGGAGAGGTCTAAGAAGTTTATGGTATTGTTGTGTTCGTATTCGGCAGTGAAGGTTATGTTTTTATGTATTTTGTTTATGTGCGTTAGTAACTGTTCACATTGTCTTTTGTTTCCCCTGTATAGTATTAGAATGTCATCAACGTATCTGTGCCAATATAGTATTTTATGTGAGTGTCTGTCATTGTTTGTGAGTATTTTTGTTTTTTCTAAGTGTTGGAGGAAGACTTCTGCTAGAGTGCTGGATATGGGGGAGCCCATGGGTAAGCCATCGTTCTGTGTGTAGAATTTATTGTTATAAGTAAAGTAGTTTTGTTTTGTGATAATGTTCAGAGTTTCTGTTATTTCATTGATAAGTTCGTCTGGTGTGTTGTTCTGTTTGAGTTTGTTTTGTAGGATGGTGATTGTTTCAGAGATGGGGATGTTTGTGTACAGGTTTTTAATGTCAAAGGAGGCTAATGTGGCATTATGGGGGATGTGTATGTCTTTTATTTATAATTAGTAAAATAGTTTTACCTTTATCTTGTCCGTCTGGTGGCCTTTACTCTATATTTAATTCTACGCGTTTCGGGACATATGCCCCATCATCAGGAATATCCCTTGGTGAAGTTCGTCGATCAATAAAATATTAAAAAACTTTATATACAATTTTACACATAACAATAAATATAATATAAACATAAAAAATACACATAAAATCCCCAAACTTGAGACACACGCGATATCGCTGGTGCGCACCACGACATGCTATAGTCGTCTGCAGTGTTCATGTTGTTATTTGTCGTGCACTATGGACCTTGTTCTGTATTCTTATCGCTGTGTCGTATAATAGATTTGACTGGAAATTCAATTGATCGTTAAGGATGACTTCTTCTATTTTTTTTATTTTTGTAAGCCTTATATATTTCGTATTCTTTGATAGCATTCATATAATTTCCTTTTCTGCATATATGGAGGGGTTGAAAGTTCGTTGTGAAATCAGTATAACTATGGTTTTTGTCCATCAGATGGCGTGCGTAATTTGACACTGTTTTACTAAATTCTTTTTTAGGTAAATGTTCTCTGAATCGTTTTTTAAAAGGTCTACCAGTTTGGCCAATGTAAAAGCTATGACAGTCATTGCATATTATCTTATAAACGCCCGTCTTGTCCTCAACTGATTTTGAATGTTTAGGTAAGAGTATCTTATTAATGTTATTATTTGTTCGGTAAGCCATTTTTATATTTATCCCACTTAATACTTTGTTTAAAATTTTGGGTAGGGTGTTACCATATTCTGATGCTATATACCTAACTTTATTTCTATTATTTTCTTGTGATTCTATGTTGTTTCTCTTTTTTCTGAGTTTCTTGACTAAATTATCCACAATTGAGCTTTTATAACCATTGGCTTTAGCTATGTATTTGATCGTGTCCAACTCCTCGTAAAAATCCTTGTCTTCCAATGGTATGGAAAGTAACCTATGTATTAAACTATGATAAGCTGCCATTTTCTGAGAAAAGGGGTGATGTGATTCAGCATTTATCGTGAGATCCGTGGTTGTCGGTTTTCGGTATATTTGATATTGAAATTTTTCATCTAGTCTTGTAATTGTCGGATCGAGGAAGTTAAGTTTATTATTTATCTCCGTCTCAAGTGTGAACTGTATGTTTTTATTGACACGATTCATGTATAATTTCATATTTCTATTTGTCGTATTGTGCCATTAAAAATTATAAACGTATCATCAACATAACGTGTATATGATATTATTTTCTTGGAAAGTTTATTTACGTTATTGAGCAAATATGTATTCTCATAGTGGTTTAGGTATATGTCAGCTAGTAAACCAGATAAAGGTGACCCCATGGCTAGACCCTTTTTTTGGATGTAATAATTATTATTAAATGTAAAATAATTTTGGTCAAGTACAACTTCCAGTAAATTAACTAAATCATTGATTTTTTCAGAGTTACATATTTTGGCGTTAATAAGATTTTCTTTAAGGATAGTGAGAGTTTCTTGAACAGGAACATTCGTATACAAGTCAACAATGTCAAAAGATGCTATTTTATAATTAGGTCGTAATTTAATGCTTTTTAATTTGTTAATAAAGTCAAAGTTATTTTTTATACTATGGTTATTACTTATCTTTATACTGTTTTTTATTTTCACTGCAAGTTTTTTGCTGACATTGTAGCTCGGCGCAGTTGTGAAGTTTATCAATGGCCTAATCGGTATATTGGTCTTATGGATTTTTGGTAGGCCAACAAATTGTGGTGCTTCTGCGTTAGTGGGTTTTAGTGCACGGCATGTGGCGTTATCAAACAGCCGTGTACATAGGTTAATTTTATTATTCAAAACTTTGATGAACTCTGCTGTTGGGTCTGTTTGTATCATTACAATATTATTATTTGAGATGAACTCATTAACCTTTGATGTGTATTCGTCTCTGTCTATTACGACTACAGTATTCCCCTTATCCGCTTTTGTAATCAGTGCATTGTTATCTATCAATTTAGTTTTCATTTGTTTCAATGTTTTATTTTCTTTCAAGTATCTTTGATTAACTTTACGGAGCTTTTCATTATTTGTTATAGTTTTTAGGCATTTATTCAAGCTATTGTTAATTACGGCACAGGTTTCATTTTGTAAAGTCTGGTTTGGTATTGTTTTTACGGTGGCCTCTGCACTAATAATTTCTCGAATTATATGGTCTTTACCGATATAAGGAATATTATAATTTAGTCCCTTGTTAAGAATATCTCTTTCATCAGATGTAAATTGTATACACGTCAAATTTGAGACACGCGTGTAGAACTTGTGTTTACATGCGAAGTTTTCCTCCTTTATCTGTTTATGTTTAAGAGCTTGAAGTTTAATCTTTTGAAGCAAACCACACATATAAAAACATCGACAATAACATGAACATTCTACACGTACACACAAAAGGCCGAAAACTAGACACTCTAGAACAATTAGAAATATACAAACACACAAAAACAAATAAAAACGACATCCTAAATGAACAGACACAATTCAAATCACACGCATTATTCGAACACATCTCACCACACACACAGAGCATCGATCTTTCGGAAAACTATCCCGACAAAGCACTAACACTACATCTACAAATTGCCAACACATACGGACACAGTTACATGACTGAACTAATACATCACACAAATGAATGGACAAAAAAAAATACATAACATACAGACAAAACACGACAGAAAAATAAAAAACCTGACACCAATCAACACAGATATAATTCCTTCACACAAATTCTACCCACGTACAGTAAACCTCACGAACGTCACACTCACAAAAATCGAACAAACACTCCTTGATAAAGGCCTAAAACATAACATACATTACAAACATAACAACCAAACACTAACAAAGCTCATAATTGACACAGAAACAAATATACAAAACGCAGCACCAGAACATCAAGACACACTAAGACATAATATAAACAACATAATAGGAATACATAAGACACCAGACAACAACAACCACAACTCAGAAATACACACAGCCATCAAACTGAGGAAAAAGGCACACAAACACAACATCACATTTGTAAAAGCAGACAAAGGCAACACGACTGTAATAATCCCCACAGACAACCTACACAAAAAAGTACAAAACTTCATGGAACAGAACAACATCACAGAACTAAAACACGACCCCACTGACAGATACCTAAACTCAGTAAAACAACTAGTCAACAAAGCCAAACACATAATGACACATAAACAAAAGCCCTACATGAAACAAATCTGACCATCAGCACCTACCCTCCAAGCGCTTCCCAAAATCCATAAAGAAGACATTCCGATCCGCCCCATTATCAACTACCGTAATGCCCCCGCACACAAACTCGCAAAATATCTAGACAAAATTATTAGACAACACACACAAATAGACAACAACATTGCAGTAAAAAACGACACTGACCTAGTAACAAAAATAAAAGACATACACATCCCCCATAATGCCACATTAGCCTCCTTTGACATTAAAAACCTGTACACAAACATCCCCATCTCTGAAACAATCACCATCCTACAAAACAAACTCAAACAGAACAACACACCAGACGAACTTATCAACGAAATAACAGAAACTCTGAACATTATCACAAAACAAAACTACTTTACTTATAACAATAAATTCTACACACAGAACGATGGCTTACCCATGGGCTCCCCCATATCCAGCATTCTAGCAGAAGTCTTCCTCCAACACTTAGAAAAAACAAAAATACTCACAAACAATGACAGACACTCACATAAAATACTATATTGGCACAGATACATTGATGACATTCTAATACTATACAGGGGAAAAAAGACAATGTGAACAGTTACTAATGCACATAAACAAAATACATAAAAACATAACCTTCACTGCCGAATACGAACACAACAATACCATAAACTTCTTAGACCTCTCCATCACAAAACTAGAACACAGGCACAAATTCAGTATATACAGAAAATCAACTACAACTGACACACTAATACACAACACCTCCAATCACCCAATACAACACAAACTAGCTGCTTTTAGAACCATGATACATAGACTTAACAACATCCCCTTAGATGAAAAAGACTACAAAGACGAACTAAACACGATAAAATATCTAGCAGAATCTAACGGATATGACAGAACAATAGTCAGTAAACTCCTACACAAAACACAAAACAAACAACAGATGACCATGTCAGTTGTGGTTGGTTTTCTGTAGATTGTATATGTGTATGTATTGTTTATGTATTAAAACAAACAATACACACACATATAAATTCTACAGAAAACCAACCACAACTGACATGGTCATCCACAATACATCAAATCATCCAACACAACATAAACATGCAGCCTTCAACCACATGCTACAAAGACTCACTAAAATACCAATGAATAAACAAGACTATAATGATAAACTTAACACCATAAAATACATACCCCTAAAAAATGGCTACAACCAGGATTTAATAAACAAATTACATCGGCAGATCCAAAACAAAAACAACAAACCACAAAATAAAAACAACACACAACAATACAAACACATCACACTCACATACTACAACTCTAACACACACAGAATTGCCAACACATTCAGGAAATACAACTACAAAATAGCATACAAAACCAACAACACCATCAAAACATACCTCAACGGCACAAACAAAAACACTGACATATACAACAAAACAGGAGTTTATAAATTAACATGCAATGATTGCAACAAATTCTACATAGGCCAGACAGGAAGATCTTTTTCATCCAGATTCTATGAACACACCAAAGCACTCACCAATAATAACATATAATCCACATTTGCCACACATATCCAGACAGAAAACCACAGTTACACCAATATAAAAAACAACCTTAAAATTTTACACTTCCTACCCAAAAGTCGTAAACTTAACACCACATAACAATTTGAAATATACAAACACAATCCAACAACATACTCAATGACCAATTACAATTTAAATCAAACACACTATTTGACACAGTAATAAACAACACCTACAACAATTCAAACTCCTGCGCCAATCCCCTCCACCTCCACCCACACCAACCTGTTAACTAATACCGTTATACATAGAATTACTGACAGCTTGCACATTCTGTATCCAGAAACTCACTGACGAAGGAGCACACCACTTTGAAATGACCGTATGAGTGAAAACAACAAGTAAGTTTACAAGTGAAAGTTCCATCGACACTAATAATTAGTATAATATAAAATAAAAACAGTATATACTAGAACTGGCCCAGAACTAATCGTAGATAACAGTGAAACAAATAAATTACCCATTATAAACAACAGCATGAGGAAATTTAAAACGCTGTTCAAAAATACACAATAAAATAATTCACAGAAATACATAGCAAACAATACACAAAAAGGAAATAAAAAAATTCATACAGTGACAAGGACACCGTATAATACTCTGAACCACAGATCAGCAACCTGATATGCATGCCAAACATGATGTACAGGATGATTTTTGTGGCACACTGAATGATTTTAAGTATGTGAAGTTAATTCAGATTAATACTTTAAAAATATAAGTTTTAAAAACTAAAAGGTGCAGCAAGTTGTTGTAACAAATCAATATATGATTTTGTAGTATATGAACTACATCTACTGTACAGTACAAGCTTGAGTAAACTTGGAACTGACCTGACATTGAACAGTTAACATGTTAAACGACATGTGTAAATTTTTGTAATGAATTCTATTTGCAATGTGTATTAGATATAAAAATATTATCTTAATTTATTTATCTGGCCTGCAGTGTTATAGTACGTTGTGTTTCACATACCCCCTCCCACCACACACTTTTTTTTTGTATCAGCCATCTAAGGACCACGGGCCAATTTCAATTTTGTATTCTTTGTTCTTTTCTTTTTCTCCAATATTCTTTCATCTTTTCACTGTGTCTCTTCTTCCTGTCTTCAGTCCTCTTTGAAACTTCCATTTTTAACACTTTTGCCCGAAAAACTTCTCTTTCAATAGCTTCTTCTGCGTTTATATTATTTTTTTCTAAATCCTTTTGGACTTCTTTAATCCAACTTCTTCCCCCACAGATATTTGAAGATCTGCTTTGTTAATCTATTGTCAACCATTCTATATAAATGTCCTAAAAGTAATAGTCTTCTTTTTCTCATTGCTTCTGTTATATTTTCTATACTCTGATATATTTCATCATTACTTCTTAATTTCCAAGCTTCTGAAATTTTTGGGGGTCCTAATATTTTCCTAATAATTTGTCTTTCCAATATTTCTAGTTTGTCCAAATCATAATTCAATGCTAGACATTCACTTGCATATAGGCATTCTGGCTTCACTACTGTACTGTAATGCCTTGTTTTTGCATTTTTAGATATGCACTTTTTATTATAAATATCTTTAGTTATACCATATGCTCTTTCCATCTTATGAATCCTTTCTTATATAGCAGATTTTTATAAACCATTCTCTTGAATTATTTCCTCCAGATACTTAAATTTTCTAACTCTCTTTATTCGACCAATATCTGTTAGCAAGAATTTTGGCGCATTTTTAATCTTCATGAGAAATTTGTTTTTTTTTTCTGGAGAAATTCTTAAATCTGTATGTGTCATCTGGATCTGGAGAAATATGTCATCAACACCCAGACCCTACTAATTTGTGTAACAGCTTGGCTGCTTGGATAATTACAGCAAATTAAACTGTAACATCATGTATGTGTTCATAATTTCAGTGGTGACAACATTGCTGGGTCATGTGGGCAGTGAGAAATTCTTAAATCTGCTCTTCTAGCTATGTCCTCTAAAAAATTAAATTGTGTTACTGCAGATGTCAGATGTTCAGAAAGTATAGCAAAGTCATCTGCGATTGCTAAACAGTTTATTTCAATACACAAACATTTTATTTTATAATAATATTGTTTCTATGCCAAAATGTATTTTATTTATCAATTATTTAATTTCATTTTTTTTTTTTTATTATCATCAGAGTTATATAAAAGATTTACTTACATTAACAACTGTTTATTTATTCTTAGTTACATTAATGTTAATCATCTGTTTCTGGATGTTGATTTAGACATATAATGGCATAGTAGCGTATCTGGAATCAATTTCATAAAAAAAATAACAAGTTAAGACTAATCAATATTACTGTCTTTAATGTGAGTGAAAAACGTGATAAAATCCTGAAATGAATCCCATTAAAGTAATAACACAATAACAATACGCATTATTGAAATTTTGTTTAAAAGATACTAATTGACTGAATTGGTTTCCGTATACTTCATACATCAAATGTATATGCTGAAATATGATACTATGGTATACAGTACTTCTAAATACTAATATATTAGTGTACATGGCTGAAAAAAATAATAAAACAGTGTAAAAATGAGATTAAAAAAATTTCTCATCAACTTTTTCAACCCTCTGGGGGGTGGGGGTCTGGTCCCATTTGTCTCCTTCCCTGCCCCGGTAATGGCAAGTTATAAATTCATGTATTGTGACATAAATTTTATAACAAATGTTTAACACAACTTTTTAAACATTTTGTTTACATTTTTAAAGAAATTTTCATATTTTGTGTTAATCTGTATTTATTTGTTTATTAATAAAGTATTATTTTTATATTTTAAGATGAGTAAGCTTTCCTAAAAGATAATTTTCTCTTTTTGGTTACATTTTATTATTATTTAAATCTATATATATCTATCTATTTATATATATTTAAACACTTATTACTCTACAGTTTCTTTTCTTAAGTAAAGTATTCAATATAATACTGTACTAGTTTATATTCAAGATGTTTTTTCTTGCTTTGAACATGTTTTGAGCATCATCAGCATTTTTGTTTTAAGTCTTGTTAAATGTCTGTGTCCTGACTGGTTGCTGCTGTGGGCTCCTTTGGTTGATTATGTTGGAGTTATTGTGCACAGACTCAAAATTCGTTTTTTGAGTTTTTCCAATGTTCAGTGTTTTAAAAATTGTGTCATGTTTTGTACTGATTTGTATTTGTTCTTGCATTACTTACCAAGTCATCCCTTATTCTAATTTATAACAATGCAAGGAAACTGTAGAAATTAAACTAATATTAAATTCCCTCTGAACTCTATGTTGTAAAATATTGTAAGTTGATGCTGGCAGAGCTGACTATTTATTTATTTATTATTATTTTGTTGTTGTTGTTAAGGTCTATGATGCCTTCATTGTCATAATTAAATCTTTTCCTTATCTGTTTTCTCAAAAATTGACCTCTGTTTCCTGCCCTTTTATATTAATAACAACAACAACAATAATAATAATAATAAAAACAACTGGTTGTTGTGCACAATAATAATGCACAATAGGTTAATGAAGCAGATCTTCAAATATCTGTGGGAGAAGAAGTCAACATCAAGTTGGATTAAAGAATTCCAAAAGGATTTAGAAAAAAAAATTATAAATGCAGAAGAAGCAATTGAAAGAGAAGTTTTTTGGGCAAAAGTGTTAAAAGTGGAAGGAGTCCAGGGTAGGAGAGAGAAAAACGCAGGTTCAAAGTGGATTGAAGACAGGAAGAAGAGACTCAGTAAAAAGATGAAAGAATATTGACGAAAAAGAAAAGAACAGAGAATAAAGAATTGAATTGGCATGTGGCCTTAGATGTTCGATACAAAAAAAGAACAACAACAATAATAAGCACCACGAAAACAATAATAGATATGCAATGCCTCCCTCCGCATATTATGTGTGATTCCATATCAGGAACAGGACTGTAAACAAGATATACAAAGTTACTTGATTACTTAGTTTGACATCTGAGTAGCGAAACTTTTGAATTTTAAGTATTGATAGTTATTTAAAGTACGGTAAATCACTGAAAACATTCACATGCATAAAAAAGCATATACGTGATTGGTTATACAAAGGAAAGAAAATAATGCAAAAATAAGAACTGAGGAGATTGAATAAAAAATTAAAACGCTGAACATTAAAAAAGGCACAAAATTAAAGAAACATTTAAATAGAAACTTAAAGTGTTTAAAGGCAATATGTCATCAACACCCAGACCTTACTAATTTGTGTAACTGCTTGGATAATTGCAGCAAATTAAAGTGTAAAATCAAGTACGTATTTATAATTTCAGCGGTGACAACATTGCTGGGTCATGTGGGCAGTGAGACAACAACACCAGAGCCCATGCATCCGACACAAATCAACAATGTTGCAGACTTCACTAGGACTACTACAGTAATGCCTGTTAAACCAACTGTTGCTGATCAGCTGATGTACTCAACGTACAAAACACCACAGGTAACATAATTAGAATATGATAATAGCATCTGCCAATCAATATTATGTGTTTACAAACAACTGCTGCATAATAAAATGAGACTATACTTATAATTGAGCATAAATACTTACACTTTTCTATCAAGCTGATTATATATTTCCAATAAAATTGTGAAGTGATTTCTGTGTACTAAGAGAAAAACTTTTCAGATACAAAGAGAAAATATAAACGAATATGAGTTGGTCACATGTCTTTTACGTTTCTGAACATATTTTCTGCACCTTAGCCTAATTAACCTATTTGTATAATTGATTACATGTTAACAGATTATAAATTAAAAAAGACAATGTTAAACAGGTTGTTTTTGGGTTTGACTTGAAAGAGGGGGGGGAGTGTGCTTCTCAATCCCAAGCTATAATTCTGTGCATATCACAGGTTGAGTGGACATGATAGACTCGAACTTACTGCATCACACAGGTGGAAAGATTAAAAAACCACTCGATTATGGGAGAGTTCTGATATTAAACACTTTGTTACTTTCTATCCTCCAAAACTCATAGAAAATGTTTAATGTTTAAGTGACTGGAACAAACCATTTTTGGTTTAATCCTTGCAGAAGAAGATGATGATTTTTAAGTGCTCTGTCAGTAAGTAGTTTAAAGATGATGGGTGATAATGCACATTTTGTATTGACAATGTAAAACAAACTTTTGAAAAATAAAATTGAACTAAACAACTATGCAACAAACATGGTTATGTGCATGGACAAACAACAAAATCAGTTATGCTCATGTGCAGGATGGAGGATGGAAACATTTTCAGGCCAGCAATCTGATGGTATAGCAAGACACAGTTTATAGTTTCGCTTTAAGTAAGCTTTTTGTGTGGACCAAAATTTTTAAATATATGGTGCACTACTTTCCTTAAAAAATTGGCTTAGTAAAACTCAGCTCAGCTTAGGTTTAAATGTGAACTGACCTGAAGAGGAAAGGTTATCTTCACAATCAGCCATTATACTCTTACACAATATAATATTTCCTACAGGATGTGTATTAATTTTTTCACATGCTGAAGATGACTTAATATTGAATTTTTATTTTAAAATAGATATATTCTTGATTAGAAAGAACCAAATAATCATCAACAATTTCTATAAGCATATAAAATAAAATAATCATAAACAAGCATAATTGAATAAAAAGGAAATTTTTGGGCTCGGGATTGTTCGACTATTCTTAAATTAGGCTGACTATTCAAATATTCTTAGGCTGAGAAGCTTGAAAGCGCTAATCGGAATAATTTTTCTATAGTGTTGTGCAACAGTGATATTCTGTTTGTTATTCTTAAATTGCATGAGACTTGTCCAGTTGATGTGGGTAAAATTTCTTCATGTGGGAAAAATTTTCTTCTCTCTGGGTTAACACAGATTGTCAAAAAGAAAATAAGATGATAAATCTCTGCAAACAAATGAACAAGTCATAATTACTAACTCAAATAACAAAAATCTTAACTATAGAAAAGACTGTAGAATGTGAAAATCAAAAGACCATATTATTTGAAAATCAATCACATTTATTGCCACATAGTGGCATAAGTAGGAGCTGCTCCTGGGGGGGGGGGGGGATGAGAGTACTTTTTGTGAAGAGGATGAGACTAGCTTGAAGGTTAGATTTGGCTTTTTCCTCAGGACAAATGAGAAATTCAGGATTATTTCCATATAATTTCATAAATACATTTTATAAAATGTACATAACGCTGCGAACATGCATTGTTTACCAAATGTTGAGTGACTGTTATTATTAAGAAAACTCTAATTTCATTTTATTAATTTACAAATACTTTAATATCTTTTATTTCTACAATATTATTTATAATCCTTATTTAAACTCACGCAACTTGCTTTGAAAAGGATATACGTTAAGTGATTATGGAATTTTGCTGAAATTTTAATAGCTCTGGGGGGGGGATCAAATCCCTGATCCCCTCCCTTAGTTGTGCCACTGTTGCCACAGGAGGAAAACGTTCATGAAGAACAATAGAATAATTGACATTAACAGTGGTTAAATGATGGCAACTCACAGAAGCTATGTACTATATAATGATCATGCTGCACTCCTCCCCCAACACAATGATAAAGTAGTTTGATTAAATTAAGTTTCATGTACTTATATTGTCACTGGAAAATTCATACAAGGAAAAAACTGATCTTCCTTGAATGCTTTTTGTACACAACTATGACGTGTTTGAATAGGATAAATGTCTTGGTTGTGACATCACTTATGACATTGATTATGATGATGATGTTGGCTAAGTTTCAGTCAGTATGTGGCACAATTTGTCAAGTGTTATCAAGGCAAACAAGGAAAGAGAAGACGGGACTAAAATTTTATAAGTTAATGGCTGTGCAAGTGTTATTGTATGGTTCTGAAACTTGGGGTCTGGTGAAGAAACGTGTCTGAGTATGTTACAGGCAATGGAGATGAGATTCTTGTGATCTGTTAAAATCTGCACACAAAGAGATAGACTCTACAATGAAAACATTTGCAAAGAGTTAAACATTTTCAGTATCCAATACGGTATTGCAGAAAACAAAGAGGGATGGACTGCTCAACTCAACAGGATCCAGACGGCAGGTTGCCTAAGAAAGTCTGCCAATACAATCCTATTGCACAAAGAAAGACTTAGGAAGTGTCAGTGAACTGGATGTATTCCTTTGGGATCATAACAGGTGATGAGTCACCTAGTCCCTATTAGAAGAAGAAGACTATACCATATAAAAAAGTAATCGCAAAGGAAAGTTATCCATTCTTGTACTCACTTGTTAAATAACAAAGACAAAAGATTTCTGAGAAATACTCGGACATGACATGGACAACAAAATCCATGAAGTTTTGTTTTTTTTATGTCAGGAACGAGGTAAAATTTTCCTATGTAAAAAGTAATTTATATTGGTGCTGGTTATTTGTTGAATTCTTTCATCACGTATTATTTTGCTATGTGTTTCACCAGCGTAACACCTTAAACTTTAACAGTTCATTGTGTTTTGCAGGTTACAATAAGCTCAGCTGATTTAAAAACAGACATACCGCCAGAGAAAAAAGAACCAAATATAAGAAGAACTGGAAGTAAGATCTCAATGATAGATTAATTAAAGATTAATACTAATGTGATGTATTTATAATATACACACACTTATTGATTACTAATGGTACCTATAATCTTAATTTTCTATTGCAGTGTATTTATTGTTCATAGCCTAAAGGTAACACATACAATTTGCAAATAAAATTTTTATTACTCACATTCTTAAAAATGATCGATTTCGGTCATAGACCATCGTCAGGTCATATACAGCACACTTGCAGTCACAATATCATAAAACAGCCACAATTTACAAAAACATTCATCGTAGACATTGATTAATGAATGTGATACGTACGTCGTTGTCCAAAGTTTCCCGAGAACTCTTTGGACGATCTGACGATGGTCTATGACCAAAATAGATCGTTTTTAAGAATGTGAGTAATAAAAATTTTATTGCAAATCGTATGTATGGTACCTTTAGGCTATGAACAATAAATACACTACAATAGAAAATTGTAATTAAAGATGTTAGTTAGTTTAGCCATTTTATGATAGTAAAATATTACAGTAAATATATAGTCTGTATGCTGTAGCAGTACTTTCACAACATTTGGCGTTTATGTATAATTTTTGATAGTATGTAATCATTAGCTGAAAAGTTTTCATGTGCTATTACCATTGTGGGTACGGTCAGACTGCAAGCAGGTTCAAGCAGTAAGCTGGTTGAAGGAGCATTGTAAGCAGGTTAACACAAGTAAATGTTTGTTAATGGACATGGCCATAGCAAGAGCAGCACTTGCTGTGCAGCTCAAATGCTTACTGCTGCAACCTGCTGAAAAATAAACTTGTTTGATTTTATTCTGCTTACATGCTTGCTTCAGTGTTGTCTTTTTCATAAAGTTTTTAATATTTTTTATCATGGCATTCGTAACGAGGCCTTAATATCAGCTGTGTTCAAATGTACAGTGCTGTGGGATGTGTCAAATAATTTAAGGACAAAAAGTGTCAGCTGCTGGTTGGGATGAGGTATTTTTGTATCGTAAAATGCAGTTTTTGTAAAAGTAAACCAAAAGTTCCAACAGACATGCTCAAATACTCAAAAAACTTTTATTGGTTGTTCCTTAATTAATGATAGACATGATGAAATTCATCAAGTTCATTTTGTCTAAAATTTATTGGATGCGTCCATGCTCTTTGAGCGTCTGTTTCCACAAAAAAGGGAACTTTCACCTAAAAGTAGTAATTTTGCAAAAAATGAGACAGAACAAGAGGAATGACTGCTTTCTGTGTGGCCACAGTGCCACCTCAGATCCATGCTGCTCTACTGCTTAAACCTGCTCAATGCTCAAGGCTGCTCAAACCAGCTTGCTGTGTGACCGTACCCTTAAAGTTTTAAATATACAAAATGTTGACCACAAATTGTCTGTTGTAACAAGAACACAGTATAACATTTTATAACTAACCGCATGAGATGGTGATTGAACACATTATAACATTTTATAACTAACTGCATGAGATGGTGATTGAACACATTATAACATTTTATAACTAACTGCATGAGATGGTGATTGAACACATTATAACATTTTATTAACCAGCTGCATGAGATGGTGATTGAACACATTTTCTGGGCTATTAGGTCATGGTCTAATATTTGTACTAGTTGAAATCCATGGTGGCCATCTTCAGTGGAGCAGGAACTAGGTATCTTAATTCCTTTCTAATTAAGATGCCACTATGGATGCAGCTGAGTCATCCGTCGTTTTGACTAGTGATAATATTAGACCTCGGTCTAATAGCCCGGAAAACATGTTCCATCACCATGACAAATCCATCCACGAGAGTTTGCATTCTCTTACTAACTGTATGATATTGTTAATCTTGTTATTTGAATTAGCAGTCTCTGTAACTCCAACTTTGTCGTGCTTATTTGCTAAAACTGCTAAATGTCATGTTCTGGACAAGGCCTTTCAGTGTTTCCACCATTTTCAAGTCCTAAGCCATGACAATAGGTGGAGATATTTAGGTTGTGGTTCAGGACTTGAAAATGGTGGAAACACTGAAAGACCTTGTCCAAAACATGGCATTTAGCAGTTTAGCAAATAAGCACGATGAAGTTGGACTGTATGATATGTTCGTAACAACAAGTGGAAATTGTTGAACAATAAATTTTGTTAAAGCGCCTGTAAAGTTTATAGTACGAATCTTAGTGAGTGTTGTCATGCTTCTTGGTTGTGGTCAGAGGACTTTGAATGTAAATAGGATTTTCGTTTGTCGTATGAATTTTAATGTTTTTTTTGTTTTATGGTACTTTTATTTTTAATTTGCTGGTGCTTTCACAATATTCATTTGTTGATGACATTTTGCACTTGATATTGTAAATATCTTATATAGTTAATTTTAAGTTGTTAGATTAAGTTTGTTGCTCATAAGGACAACCACAGATTGGAACACAACACCTTTGTACAAGCATTGGTACCTTGTACCTTTTATGGAATTTTGTTTCTTGTATCTTGTTTGTATCTGGTACTGGCACGTTGTACCTTGGAACATTGTATGTTTAACATTTTAATGATGGTAATAGTCCATGCAAACTCTTTAGATAAAACATGTGATATAATGGCAAACTTACAAACAAAAATTAAGAAAACAAACATTAAAACCAGTAAAAATGGAATGCGTAAAATGAGCTGTAGAATTTTTCAGACAAACCTCATAAGAAATGTTTAAGAAAAAAACCACATGAATGTAAACATCATTGAAAGATTAATTTGCTGG
This sequence comes from Magicicada septendecula, assembly GCA_034769895.1. Taxonomy (NCBI): domain Eukaryota; kingdom Metazoa; phylum Arthropoda; class Insecta; order Hemiptera; family Cicadidae; genus Magicicada; species Magicicada septendecula. The sequence goes on along the minus strand of CM068371.1, from coordinate 12,762,140 downwards.
TGCTTTCACAATATTCATTTGTTGATGACATTTTGCACTTGATATTGTAAATATCTTATATAGTTAATTTTAAGTTGTTAGATTAAGTTTGTTGCTCATAAGGACAACCACAGATTGGAACACAACACCTTTGTACAAGCATTGGTACCTTGTACCTTTTATGGAATTTTGTTTCTTGTATCTTGTTTGTATCTGGTACTGGCACGTTGTACCTTGGAACATTGTATGTTTAACATTTTAATGATGGTAATAGTCCATGCAAACTCTTTAGATAAAACATGTGATATAATGGCAAACTTACAAACAAAAATTAAGAAAACAAACATTAAAACCAGTAAAAATGGAATGCGTAAAATGAGCTGTAGAATTTTTCAGACAAACCTCATAAGAAATGTTTAAGAAAAAAACCACATGAATGTAAACATCATTGAAAGAAAATGTAGTTATAATTATGTTACTAGAACAATAATAGATTAATTATTTGACATTATGTTAAATATGATGAATTGCTGTAATTATTAAATATATTAAATGTTAGTACGTAAATTTAAAATCATCATCAGCAAGGATTAAAAAATGGTTTGTTCTGGTCCCAAGCAGATACACTAGAGCTGGTTACTGCAATGCTTCTCCCACCTCTCCATGATTTCAGTTTATAATTCAATAGTGATGCGGCAGTCATCTGTTCGGTTAAGAAGTTTCAACCATTTCAGCTGATATTGTGCAGTCCTATTGAGTATACTCATAATATTCAGCTCGTGCCGTACCTCAATGTTTCTTCTGTGATCTAGAAGACTATATACTGCCACGTGTCTGAGAAATCTCATTTTGGCTGCTTTGAATTAAAACTGACAATTTAATGTTTGATCATTATATAACATTTCTGTGCTTAATGACCATGGCTTAAAATTAAAATGGAATGTGTTATTCCTTGCTACCATTTCAAAAGTTTGTGTGGTGGCCATCTTTAGAATGGGAAACTGATGGACAAATTGTCCAAATGCTGATAAGAAAAGTAGAACATTTAGTTCATTTTGGAACACTAAATGAGTTCAGTGTATATATATTAAAGTTTTCATGGCCGCAGTCAATTTCATTAATATCGTCTTCTGGGTTTTTAGGCTGTCCTGTCTAAATGTTCAGTTCTTCAGCTGATATCTCGAAATGTTTCTATTGCTATTAATGCAGTTATTATCGGGTGGGTAGCTGGTCCTCTGACAGCAGACTATTGAAAAAATCAACCATGGATCATAGCCTAGTAGGCTGGCAGGCTGTAGGCTATACAGTTATACTGCCAAATGTTCAGGGGCCCACCTACTTTCTCTTTTATCTTAAACTTAAATATTTATGAGATATTTGCTGTCTTAACAGTAGATTGATTCACTGTATGATATTTATTTCTGTCTAACTTGCAATTATGAAGTGAATCAGTTAGCTGAAGATAACCAGTCTATTGTAAGGAAGACCTACTGTTTAGGCGTAGCAAAACATTATGCTGTAGGTACACTTGTAATGTACAACATACTACATATCTGCAGAATATAGCATAATGATCTCTTCAAGTTTTGAATAGTTCCCTTTTTCAACTCACCAATTAATTAATTACAAACTGATTCAAGAGTGCGGAGTTCTGTAAAAGTACAAGGAAAAGTGTACAAGTACAAGCTAATAAATAATCAAGGGAACTGCCGAAATGATGTGTATAGAATTTCTTAGTTAATCTCCTGGCGGCCATCTATATGTCTCAGGCTTCCTTCTTGCCTGAGTTGGGGGCTAAACGGATGACCAGAGATTGAATGTCTGACAGTTCGACTGGCAGTCAGTGTCGAATGCCATTCACCAACTTGGGGCTAGGTTCTGATTTCTTCCCTTACCTGGTCTTTGGCTGGATCAATAGACTCAGATAGATTAATAATGGTCTATACATTATTAAGACGTTATAATATATATATATTGTAACGTTACATAACCCAGTCCCAAAAATGATAACGTAATCACCCCACTATAAAGGTCAGAAATGGGTATAATATACATAGCTATAGATTACTTTGTATTACAAAACACTATAAACTATAATTCAGTGATATAAAGTGTACAAAGTGAGATATAGTGTACACAGTGAGAAAGTAAGTGGTTTTAAAAGGAGCATCTTACAGACTTATGCTGTAGATGGAGATACAATTAATTGTAGCAGTAGACTATATTACTACTGACCAATTCTGTATTTTGTTTGAAATTTGTATACTTTGTATTGTGTAGGACACAAAGATTTTGTACCTAGGTATAATTTTATGTTTAAAATAATAATTGTGTTTGAGTATAAGATAACCCAGGGTTAAATGTTAAATATATAAAATAATAATAAAATAAAATAATACTGTATGAGTAAAATGGCAGAGGAAAATAGTTTAGTGTAAGGATACTATAAGAAATTAATAAATAATAAATAAATACAATTAAAGGAAATAAAAATATGAAAGACCTATGTATAAAGTTAAGAGGAAATAGAAGGAAAAACCTTATATAAATTAAATTGGATACGGTAATAAACAAAAGTTAAAAAGGATTATTTTTCTATAAATAAGAAATAAATTTATAATAATTAAAAACAGCCTATATACTCAAAAGTATATAGATGCACCAATATGATAAAAAAATATTTGGTTACTAACAGTAACTAACAAAATATGAATTAATTGTTAAAACGATTGAAAACCGTTCGTTTGAAAAAAAGTGTAATGCCATCTAAAATTTGAAAAAACCTTATGAATACTTTTGGAAATAGTGCGAAATTTAATAAAAATTAATGAGTGATGACCACCTTATGTTAGAACTCCTTCAAGTATCAACTTTAACGTCCTTTATTCGATGAAAATTTGAAATAACCCAGCTACCAGGTTAGGCCTAGTTTGACGGCACTTCGAGATTTTTGGTGAGACCGTATATTAGAAAAATTAACTAAATTACAAAACAACTATAACTTTGACACTAGAACCAGCATCATCCAAGTAAACACTTCAAGAAAAGAGGTAAAACAAACTTTATTAATAATTGTTAACCAAGAAATCCTCATAACGAATCTTAGTGCAGTTTCAGCATTCAGTAACTGATTTCGTGTTTATAATAAAGACAACCTGTACTCTAGTGGATAAACCCGGAACTACATACTACGGAAAAAACAAATATAATTTATTTTTTTTCTGTAAAGCGTAGTATTTTATTATTCATTTCTGACCGTCTCATAACACAAAGAACTTACCCTTAACCCTGGGGAAATTAATAAATGAATTCTTTATTGTTTAATGTTTAATCAAGGATAAAAAAATAATTTGTTATAATTCCAATGTTTACCTAATAAGATCAAACCAATGTGGTGTTGACAACGAAAATCGATTATAAGTTTTTTTGTATTGGGAGAAGAGAAAAAATTCAGTGTATTCAATAAATAAATACCCTGAATACTTTGTTATAAATAATAAATGAGTATTATTTCTTGTAGAGGGTAGTTGTTACAGAGTTTCAGGAAACCAAGAAGAGGACGAACAGCCGGAAAAGTATTACCGACAATTGGGGTTATTTAACCTCAAATTGGTACAGACGTCAAGATCAGCTGGTCTCATGAGCGGCTAAAATTTAAATTAAGTAATTGTATACTTCAGGGATAATATCCTTGGTCCTCCTCTCTCTCCTAACTACGGTTAAACAACTTCATTGATCTCTCCCAAATCACACACACTCGATTTCAGTTAATTTTTGTAAACATAAACTTTAACTGACACAGGATAATAACAAATACACTCAATAAAGAAATATTATAGTGACGATCGCAAAAGGTAATAAGACCCATCTATTAAACGCGAGACGTTACAGTATATATATATATATCTATATATTGCAACGTTACAACAAGTATTATACACAATTATACAACAAATACGTAACAGGGCAAAAGGGGGGCTTTTTATTTTATTAAATTTGGGTTTTATTTTATTAAAATATTATTGAATTCGGTTTCATCTGTGTGGACAGCCACGTGTTCAAATGAAGCGTAGTTAGAACAAAGGACTTGTGAGGTGATGCCAATGTAATGGAATGTCGTGTTGTTGACAGTGATACGATTCTTGGAACTTTGCGACTGTGTGGCACACACACACAAACGCGCAAGCACCAACATCTGCGGAGCGCCTAAACGACGCCAAGTTAGTAAAACAACATGGCTTGGAGATGAATTTTGTCCAGCACGTGGTCTCAACATGACGGAAACAAGATCAAGTCCTGCCCACATTTGTGACGTCGACCAGTGAACACTAAATATCGTCGACGTCCAACACACGTAAATCCCATGTGTCATGTGTGCAGCTACCAAGACTTTGACAATGAAGGCTGTGTGCAGCGACAAAATTTGTTCGCAGGCAAGGCAGTAATGTCCAGCCTCATGTAGAGTCAGTCGAGATACTGTGGCGGCGTCGGACGGACGCTCGCTTCGACTCAGTGGTCCCAAGTAGATTATTTAAAAATGTAAAAAGTAATAAACCGGTAACAACCAGTAAACGTATATCAGAATGGAGTTAGTGCAGTGAAGTGAAGAAAATTAAAGCGTAAAACTCAAACTTTTGGACCTAAATTCAGTGTTACACAACGATGGATAAGTAAACAAACAATTGTAACATTTTATAATTTCATGAAAGTTTAATAATAAAGAGCTCGAAATAATTGGGGTTTTAAAGAATGAATGCGAGAGTGTAGCAAACTGGGTTAGCCTTAACTTTAGTAAAACTAAATATTGAAATAGAGATAAGATAGGAAATAAATGGTTTGTGTTATTCCTATTTACAAAAGACAATCAGATTTGAGTTAAAAGATGGATAGTCACTAAAATATAGAGTAATTATTTTATTCAGACGAATAACAAATAATAGAAGAAATTAAAGGGTCTTGTTTTATATAACCATGTGTTAGCGTAGTTATTTCGTCATTACCACTTCCTCATGTTCTGTGCTAAAAGATTCGTCTAACGTTCCGGGTTCTTCTGAATTATTATGGGGAGGTAGTCAGATTGCAAAATTGTCCCATTTTTTTTATTAAGGTAGAGTGTTAAGGTTTCGATATTTAACCAAAAATATTGTGGCGACTCTGAGCTTCTGATTAAAATTTAAAGGTAAGTAAGTGAAAAGATCGCAGGTAAGTTTCTGGCAGTATTTTAATTTTAATTTATTTCGATTAAGTTTGTTTCTCAACAATTGGCGACCCTGCCAGGATCCTGATATAATTTTATACGAGGTAGACCTATTTTAAAGCACAGAAAATAGGAATTGGTAACGGCGTATTTGTAAAATTTTATCGTATATAATTACGTAAAATAAGGTTATGTTTTGGTAGGAGTATGATGTGTAAATTGTGTTAGATGTTTTGATTTTATGTGTGTAGTTTAATAATAGTTTTTTTTATATATAAAGAGGTTATATAAATAAATTTTGAATATGACCGAGGTAATGGAGAATATTGGTTTCGTGTGGGATGAATGGGAAAGCGAATTTAGAGGGGTTGTAGGTGAAATGACAGATGAGGAGTGGGATAATTTGGATGATAGTTTAGCATGAATGGAAGAACAAGAAGAGGGAATATTCGCAGAAATTAAAAAACATAGTGAGATGACAAATAATAAAGGTAAGACAGTTGAAGTAATAGTGGTAGAAAATATGACATTGAATAGGCCTATTGATAATGACGACAGTGTGGGGGTGGTAGAAAAAGAGCGTTCACGGGATGATGTAATGAATCTTTTGAAAACAATATATGATAATATGAATAAGGGTTTTGATGAACTAAGTGGTGTTATTAATAAACGGTTTGATGAGAGGGAGGAAATGATGAATAAACATTTTGATAATATGAATAAGGGTTTTGACGAGTTACACACAAAATTAGATGAAAGAAAGGAAATAATGGATAAGGGTTTTGATATGATGAACAAACATTTTGACGAGATGGATAAACTTATGGGAGAGTGGCGAACAGATAGAGGTGAATCGAAACAGGTAAGTGTTTGTGGTGGTAGTAATATAACGAAAAATAACGAAGGAATAGTAGACAAGGTAAGTGGTAGTAATACAAGTAATTATAATGATGAAATAACATTAAATAAGAATAATGATTATGTAGCTGAAAATGGGGTATCAAAAAGTGATACAGTAGACAATAGTGAAAATGAGAGTAGAATGGGAGTTGAGGTTGATCAGGGATTGCTAGTTAGTGCTTATGATTTAGAAAGGGAGTATAGTGATAGTCTAAATGTAGATGAGAAAATAATTTACCTGGGTGTAACAACAAATACTTACGGAGACTGGATAAAAATAAATAATAGTGACAGGTTTTATGACATAATAAAAGGGAAGATGAATGACATAGAAGTAATGGTTTATTATAATAATAATAATAATAAATGGAGGGTAAATAAAATTGAAAAATGTGATGTGAAACCAAGGCTAATTTTTGACGATGGGGGTTGAATATAAACTCAGGGTATGGACATTCTGAACATTTTAGTTTATGGTTATGACCCTGCTGAATTTGGAAATGAAGCGCGATAAAATTGAACAATTAATGGTGAAGAATTGTAAATAATTGATAGTGAAATTAATTGTATGTATTGTAAAATGTTAGGTAAACAAGGTGTATATGTAGAAGAAATTGTTGTGATAATAATAATAATATTTTGCAGTCTAAATAAATAACAAAAATAATTTTGAAGAGGATAACAAATGAATTGTAATTATTGTAATTGGTGAAAGTAATTAAAAATGTTGTTTTCAATAATTAATTTCATTAAAATAATTGGAGGTGTTTAAATATTATGATTGATTTAAATGTTATATAATTGAATTTTTCTAATGAGTTTAAATTATTTTATGAGATGTGATGTTGATAAGTAATAAATAAATAAATGATAAATTGTTTAGTATGGAGTAACATTGTTGTTATTGTTTCAGAAGGTACAGGGTGTTTGGTGTTTTATTTGTGTGTTTAGGACAGTGTATGAGCAATGTGCTGTAAGTATAAATTTTACAATACAAGTTAAATAGAATAAAATGTTTACAGGCGTTGAAGAAATTTTAAACTTAATGATGAGATTAATTTGAGATAATTGTACTAAATAGAAACCATAGTCAGAAGGTAATAATAATTGAAATATGAGATAAAATAAATGTTAATAACAAATTTGAAAATTTTGAGGAATCTAATTGTAGAAAGTGATAAATAATTTAAATGATGATGGATAAAAGAGTTAATGAAAATTTCACATTATAATGTTCTATATAATTATATAATTTTCTGTATAAAAATTATTTAAATGAGAATTGTTTAGTAATGTAAAAATGTCAATGTTCAAGGTCAATGTGTGTTACGTTATGATATGTGGGTAATTTTGGGGGGTTGAGTGGTGTTAATAGAAGTGCTATACTTAGGGAGTGCAGAAACTGCAAAGGTAGACGGATTGGTTTAGTTTGTAAGTGGCTAGTACAGTGGTGGCATGTGCCACCGTAGGTAGCGATAAGTGTTGGGGGTAACAGAGAGTGTTACCTCCATCGGAGGCCAAAATGGCATAATATACACGGCACACCCTTTTATACAATTTTATATTGTATCCTGATAGATTGCCGTGCCGTGTATAATAATGATGATGATAAAATAAAATAACTATGGCCATAAATTAAGAACCTTGACCATAGCTGGCTTGAAATTGGTCTATATTTGAAATTGATGGGGGGTGACATTAGGTGAAATCCCCGGAATTATGGAACAGCGGCTATCGCTCTGTTCGAGTAGGAACAGCAAGGCCAGGTGGTAGACCTGTTTAAGGGCGTATAAATTTGTAACATGGATATGATGATATCCAAATAATTTCCAATGTAACGCTGAAGCAAGGACATGGAGATGATAAGTTCCTCCACCAATGCCGTCCTTGTGGAAGCACATGGGCGCGACAGTCCACCATAAAAAAGTAATAGTGTGTGTGGCAAGGTGGTTGCTCAGGGGAGCAACGAACTAAAATATTGTAACTTAACAATGACTCGCTCTTGCAGTAATTAAAGAATTGTCTCTTGATTTGATAAATAGGTGTTAGTATGTTTATTATACTGTGTGTATTCTGTCTTATAAATGTATTAATTTATTGTGTTAGAGGTAAGTGTTGATAAAATGTGTAATTTGTATAATTTTGAAATGTGTTTAGAGTAAGGTCATTCACCTTGCTAAGAAAATCAGCTGATCAGCTGTAGAAGATCAATTATGAATGATTTGCAATTTTTTCAAGGTAGTTAAATATTTGAATATGAGGAAAATGGAACGTAATTAATGTTTGAATATAATGATTTTAATGTGTTAAAGATTTTATTTTAAATGATAGACCGAATTGATATAGTTAAGAATTTTAAATGATTTGTAAAAGATAGTAGATGGGAGATTTTGGGCGATTAATATTTTGTTAGGACATGTAGATCAGTCCATGTTGAGCTTAAAGGGGTAATAGAGAGAATGATATTGTTGTGAATTAATGTAATGTAGAATTGGAGATGTGATAGTGACACAGTAGCTATGGAGAAAATATGTAGAGTATTGATTGATATATTGGTGTAATAATTGGTGGAAATATTTTGTAATAGTTGAAAGGGATGTATTGGGAGAGTTGGGACGGGAAGGGACTGTTTAGCGCCGGAAAGGGTTGCCTAGGAATGAAGTCCAGGAACCAACATAAGGGAATGAACTTTTGGGGGGGAAAACACACATCCTGAGTACAAAGGGGTAGAGAGTATTTTTTTTATATAAGGGTAGAGTGATGAGAATTGAGTTGAGTATTAAGTGGATTTAGAGATTGTTTGATAGATGTTTTGATAGAGAAGGGTGTCATATTAGTTAAAGCTGTTAGTGGTGTTAGAGTCAGAGGGGATTAAGAGTATATACACATGTCAAGTTGTAAATCAAATTGTTATGAATAACTGAATCACCCAAATTTATTGAGAATGTTAAAGAAAGAGAGTCATAGTAAAAAATATAAAAATTAATGGAAACAAGTGACAAATTTTAATAGAATTTGAGAATAATGTAAAGTTATAAAATGTGTAATTTTAATTAGTTTAAATGTCAATTTTGTTGTTAATTGTAATAACCATGTTAATGTTAAATGTTTTATTTCATTATGTTGTATCCTGTTTGAGGGTAAGAAATTAAAAAAAAAAAATTGTTTTAATATATTTTATGATGTAGCCTATGTATAACCTATGTAGGTTGTTGACTTGACCCAGTTTGATCAGCTGATGGTTGATGTTAGAAACTATACCAGTTTTGGCAATGAAGTAATGCAAAATTGGTTGTTTAATTGATTTAAATAATTTTAAATTTTCTTAATATTGAGAAAAGTATATTTTAATAAATTTAATTTAAAAAAAAAAATTTTTTTGATTTTCTGTGCCTGCCATCTACTTGATGTTTTGAATTTTGATTGTATTATTGTTTATGTGTATTACTAGGGTTTTATTGAATTATATTGTTTAGTATGTATGTATAATCAAATGTTAGGATAAATGAGTTCATGTGTAGTTAGATGTTCAATTTATTTGTTTTTCTGAGTATGAATAATAGTGAAGAGAATTAATAGTGTGAGGAATTATGTAACAGATTTTTGATTTTAAGAAGGTCACTTAAATGAATTTGATTTAATGATAAATATTTTGAATTTGAAAAATGTATTATAAGAGTCTGTACGAGCCCAGTAACTGCTAAAGGCAGCCCAGTGTGCATGGTAAGGGGGAACATATTGGTTGAGGATCTGGCATGGTATAAGACCAGGGGTTTGGATTTTGGGGTGGCATGTTAGACGGTTAGGTGCGCTGTGGTGCGTGTCTGTTCGATTTTATGGTGTTGGGATCTCGAATAGAGAAGTCCAGTGATCTCGTTCAGATGTGGCCATAGTCGCCGAGCCAGGGGGGTAGTTTACCCATGATGTAAAAGAACTAATGGGGGTTGTTGGCACCATATCCTCACCGATCCTCTTAGGGGTTTAACAATGAGATTTCTTCTGTTTCGACAGAAGATATCTCATTGGGGGGTATTGTAACGGGGCAAAAGGGGGGCTTTTTATTTTATTAAATTTGGGTTTTATTTTATTAAAATATTATTGAATTCGGTTTCATCTGTGTGGACAGCCACGTGTTCAAATGAAGCGTAGTTAGAACAAAGGACTTGTGAGGTGATGCCAATGTAATGGAATGTCGTGTTGTTGATGGTGATACGATTCTTGGAACTTTGCGACTGTGTGGCACACACACACAAATGCGCAAGCACCAACATCTAAACGACGCCAAGTTAGTAAAACAATATGGCTTGGAGATGAATTTTGTCCAGCACGTGGTCTCAACATGACGGAAACGAGATCAAGTCCTGCCCACATTTGTGACGTCGACCAGTGAACACTAAATATCGTTGACGTCCAACACACGTAAATCCCATGTGTCATGTGTGCAGCTACCAAGACTTTGACAACGAAGGCTGTGTGCAGCGACGAAATTTGTTCGCAGGCAAGGCAGTAATGTCCGGCCTTATGTAGAGTCAGTCGAGATACTGTGGCGGCATCGGACGGACGCTCGCTTCGACTCAGTGGTCCCAAGTAGATTATTTAAAAATGTAAAAAGTAATAAACCGGTAACAACCAGTAAACGTATATCAGAATGGAGTTAGTGCAGTGAAGTGAAGAAAATTAAAGCGTAAAACTCAAACTTTTGGACCTACATTCAGTGTTACACAACGATGGATAAGTAAACAAACAATCGTAACATTTTATAATTTCATGAAAGTTTAATAATAAAGAGCTCGAAATAATTGGGGTTTTAAAGAATGAATGCGAGAGTGTAGCAAACTGGGTTAGCCTTAACTTTAGTAAAACTAAATATTGAAATAGAGATAAGATAGGAAATAAATGGTTTGTGTTATTCCTATTTACAAAAGACAATCAGATTTGAGTTAAAAGATGGATAGTCACTAAAATATAGAGTAATTATTTTATTCAGACGAATAACAAATAATAGAAGAAATTAAAGGGTCTTGTTTTATATAACCATGTGTTAGCGTAGTTATTTCGTCATTACCACTTCCTCATGTTCTGTGCTAAAAGATTCGTCTAACGTTCCGGGTTCTTCTGAATTATTATGGGGAGGTAGTCAGATTGCAAAATTGTCCCATTTTTTTTATTAAGGTAGAGTGTTAAGGTTTCGATATTTAACCAAAAATATCGTGGCGACTCTGGGCTTCTGATTAAAATTTAAAGGTAAGTAAGTGAAAAGATCGCAGGTAAGTTTCTGGCAGTATTTTTATTTTAATTTATTTCGATTAAGTTTGTTTCTCAACAATTACCATGTACTCAACACAACTATACAGTGTATTACACCGGCCAGGTTGCCTGATTTTTTTTTCTCATTGCGTCAAGTATACGTTGTTGCACAATAATTAAATAATTTTTAAAGAGGAGTGAGATGTTGTTGACATGAAATAATTAATTAAAACCTTTTCAAAATAATCATTCTATGATTTATTAATTAATAGAAAAATATTCAAATATTAAAAATTCAAATATTAGATAAATCAAATATTCACTTTCATAAGCTTCACAAATACAATGTAACCTGCTATGCTGTTCATAACATATCAAAAAAATAAACAACCATATAATCTTACTACCTAAACAAACATGTTAAACACGTTATTTAAATCTTTTTATTTTTGTGTGTCTGAAATTAACTCAAATTTTAAATAATAATAGCAACTCATTTACAAACAAAATAATATTAGAACTCAAGAATAAAATTAATTGTTGCTATAAACAAAATAAAAATAATATAACATTTACTTCCAATCTATTATTTATTTCTACTGACACACCCAAGTTTTAACATACAACAAAAGATTAGTATTTCTTTTCTAAATTTTCTTGTTAAATTAAATTCTCTTACAGGTAGTCCCCGTTATACGCGGTAGATGCATTCCGGCAAAGTGCCGTGTAAAGCGAAACCGCGTATAACGGGGACTATTTATAGACTGGCTCGATAGCGGCAAATAAATGTTATACAGCTTAGTATTGATATTGATCAAGTAGGCTTATGTTAAAAAGGATTTTAGTAATTAAAACAAACGGTTTTGTTATTGAAATTAATTTTATTTATTGACAAAATACACAACAAAATCAGTACTCTATATATAAACAATACAGCAAATGAAAAATTTGTGTAGTATCACACATATAAATTCAGTAAATTATGTTAAATAAAGGTACAGTAAGAGGTTATAAAAATAAAAAAGTTATACAGTACAATAGTTTTTACCAAATTAAAATTCCTGTAAAATATTTTGAAAGAAATTCAGTTTTTTACTTACATTTAAGATTATTACTCGTGACCAACATTTTCTGTAGACTCAGAAGAACTTGTTTCCTGTTCATTTGACATAACACTGCTTTGTGAAAAAAGTTTTTTATGGACAGTTGAGTTGAGGATTTTAACTTCGAGTTACACAGTTCATGGTAGCACTTTATAACATGTTCAACTTCTCTTTTAACTTTTCCACTTCTTGTTTCATCGGGATCATTGTTCTCAAAGTAGCTTAAAGCATTATTGATCATTTGGAAAGCCTCTGACATCCCTTTACCGGTTAACACTTTAACACATTCAGGTTCTTCATCTTCCTCGGACACTTCCACACAATTTTCGTCTTCCATGGACAGCAGGTCCTCGTTGTTCAGATCATCTTCTTCTTGTAGAAGCGCAGAAACATCTCCTCGTCAACATCAGTTAATCCAACTTGGTGAGTCAACTTGGTGAGAAATTTCTTTGGTCGTTTGAGAGACACCATCAATTTCTTCACTGTTGTTGAGTGATTCCACCATAACCTGAGGCCATAGTTTTTTCCACACCCTGTTCATACAGTGAAGTGTCAGTCCTTTCCAACATTTATCTATGATTTCAATAGCCATCTTAACATTGAACTGTTTCCAGAATTCTTTAATTGAAAGCTGGTCATTAGCATCACATGAGTTTATGAGTTGTGAGAGTGTCTCCTTAAGGTAGTTGGCTTTGAACGCTGAAATTACGCCTTGGTCCATAGGCTGCAATATGGAAGTAGTGTTAGGGGGAAGAAACACAACCTTGATGCTTTCATTCACCTCACATATTTCTGAGGGATGGCTCGACACATTATCCAAAAGAATCAAAACCTTAAACTCAATGTTTTCCTTTTCACATTAGCGTTTTAGTTCCTCTTGAAGCTCTTGTGAAACATAATCATAAAATATTTTTCCTGTCATCCAACCTTTCTTACTAGATTTCCAAACCACAGGCAGTTTACTTTTATCGTAACCTTTAAGTGCTCTGGGGGTTTCTGATTGATAAATCATCAATGGTTTTAATTTACAATCGCTAAAGGCGTTGCCCCCAAAAAGCAATGTGCAACGGTCTTTAGCAGCTTTGAAACCAGGTGCAGTTTTTTTCTTCAATAGAAATAAAAGTTCTGCTTGGCATTCTTTTCCAATATAGGCCAGTCTCGTCTAAATTGAAAACTTGCTTTGCCATATAACCACCTTCTGCAATAATATTTTTAAATGTAGTTTCTCTGAATTCATCAGCTCCTTCATTATCAGCAGAAGCAACCTTGCCCATAACTTTTAATCTGTGAAAAGCGTTGCGAGCCTTAAAACGGTTGAACCAACCTCTGGTAGCGTTAAATGTTGGTGGATTTTCATTGTCTTGTGTTAATTCTGCATAAAGACTTTTAGCTTTTTCTTGAATGATTGCCATAGAAATAGGCACATTCCGCTGGTTGTGGTGTTCAATCCAGGTAGACAAAAGCTTTTCCATTTTTTCCATTGCATCTGATCTCGATGTAGCTACTCTTGCGACACTCAAATTCTTACAAGATTCAACACTTTTACGAATTGCGTCTGCGTTCGATCGGAACGTCCTTATAGACGACTCTGGAAGACCCATTACTCGCTGAATATCGACAACACGTTCACCTGTATCGATACGTTTTAAAACTTCCAGTTTAATCTCCAATGAAAGAGAATTTCTCGCACGTTTTTTAGTACTCGTACTTGAATGTTCCTTGCGTTTTTGTGACATTTTCAATAATTCGACAACACTGAACGAAATGTCACTCACCACTCAATGAAACGTGAACAGGAAATAATTGCTAGACGAGGTACACAGCGCAGTGCTACTGACAGCGATCGATAGCGAGAGGTGACTGACTACGTTGTAAAAATAGACAAACACAGACAATGACAGAGCAAGTAGGGGTGGGGAGAGGCAAGCGGTATGAGACCACTGACCTTGAGGAGAGAGAACAGCGCGTCACCGCCCCTCCATTATTAACTGTACACTTCAAACAATCACCACTTTGGCGCAACTCAACTCAACTACAAAACCCTTCAAGGAAATTTTTTTTTTTTTAAACCGCGTAAAAGCGAAATCGCGTAAAGCGGGACCGTGTATAACGGGGACTGCCTGTATTTAACTACTATTTAACTTTAAATATTTACTGTTCATAGGTAAGTTCTTTTTGAGAGCTCTTTTTACAACAACAAAATATAATTTTTTTTTTATCACCTGCATACGAGGGGGGACCCAAAAGTAACGAGAATTTTTCTCTGGCAGTTTTTAGAACGCTAGTTCCGACTTCTCCCGCTAGATGCCTTCACTAGACACCATTTTGTATCAGCTGCCCTAGTGGCATTGTTGTGGAAACATTAGCGCGGTCAGTGTGACTATTTTTTGTAAGCGCTGTTTCACGTTTTCGGCGATTTGTCAATGGCAGACATTAAATACCAACGTGCTAACATGACATAACGTGCTAATTAAGACATAAGCCGTCCGAAGCATTGCGACAGTTTCTGCTGCTGATTTCCCTAACAGGAAACAGAACCTGATGTTAGCACATTGGTATTTAATGTCAGCCATTGACAAATCGCCGAAAACGTGAAACAGCGCTTACAAAAAATAGTCACACTGACCAGCGCGGTCATTAGCGCAATGTTTCCACAACAATGTCGCTAGGGCAACTGATACAAAATGGTGTCTAGTGAAGGCACCTAGCGGGAGAAGTCGGAACTGACCAACTGCCAGAGAAAAATTCTCGTTACTTTTGGGTCCCCCCTCGTCATCTGCCAATACCGTTGTGCGCGCGCGCGTGTGTGTGTCCAGAATCCTGAGAATTTGATGATGATGATTATGCTAATGCTGTGTTCATTGTCTCTACGGGTTGTTGTTGGTGATGCTCCAGAGTTCCTCCATACGTCTTGGTGTGTGTGGTCCTGATCGGTCGGTAAACCGGCAGCGTGACACTGTGTGAAGATTTCTTGAGTCTGAGTGTGTAACCGCCCAAAATTGCTGGTGGTATTTATACTGGATAGCGATCTGACAGGTTCAGGACTGCTTTCAACCTGTTAGATATTGTCAATTCATGCAAAGCGTCCTTTTAATTACAAATCACTTTTTGGTTCATTTTTGCGATCTCATGAACATACTCGTAGCATGAGCGATATCATTGTTTGCATAATTTTTTTCTGGTTACTCACATATACCACACTTATTAATTATTATTTAATTACACTCATAATTAACATTAAATTAGTTAGCGTCTTTATTATTGCACATTTTTGCACTAATTTTATATCACCATACTCGTTAAAAATTCCTTAATATAATGGTGTCTTCTTAATTGGGGTAAGTCTTTGTTCACAGGTTTAAAACGTATTAATTAGTTTATTTTAATCCTGTTAAAACCAGATTACAGCCGTAGCATCACCCCATATTTTCCTGTCGTAGCTTGCATTACATACACAACCACACAAGCGCTGCATTCATGCGGGAGCAGGTGTACACTTCTGACAATTCTGAGCCTGCATAACATTGTTAAAAACTGTTCTTCGTATTCTTTTTACACTAATTATTTACAAAACATACCGCCCTGGGCAAATATGCAAATATATGTATTGTTGCATATATTCCCTAGGTGGGTTTAAATAAAATTTGACTGTTGTTCAAATTTTATTTACACAAATACCGGATGGCCCATAAGTCAGTTGGCAAAATTGCAAATAGCACTTTTATTGTAGAGGTGCAGCAGGCATACAGATACAGATAACGCATACAGATAGTTAATAGCATAGTTCTCATGACCTACAAGAAATGCTCAAAGTGGCATCCATCCTTTTCTATGCAAATTTGACATCTTCGAAGCACTGAAGCACAAATTATGTCTGAAATATTCACGGACTGTAGGTGTTCAAATTCAGATTGAATGCCTTCCTTCAATTGTTCCACATCACGACTCTTCATGGAGTACACTGCATTTTTTAGTATACCCCAGGCCAAGAAGCCCATCAGGGTAAGATCAGGAGAACGTGGAGGCCATTCAACACGACCCCGTCTGCCAATTCATTCATCGAACGTTGCATTCAAAAAGTCTCTCACAATCAGTCCATAGTGAGGGGGTGCCCCATCTTGTTGCCATATTAACTTTTCTCGAATTGGGTGCAGGTGTTCAAAACGTGGACGGCTTTCTAGTTCCATCAACACTTCATGAAGCATTTGTAGGTAACTTTCAGCATTCACTGTACCATTAAAAAAGTAGGGTCTGATGATCCCACCGGCAAAGATCCCTGCCCAAACAGTAACCCCCGGAGCGTTTAACTCTGTCTCTATCACCACATGTGTATTCGCAGTATCCCAGTAAACACAGTTGTGCCTATTCACTGTACCATTCAGCTTAAAAGTAGCCTCGTCACTCCAAAGAATGGTTTTGTAAAATTGTGGATTGGCTTCTTGTCGTATTGCGTACCATTCGCAGAATTCTGTCTGCCTATCAGGATCATCTTCATTTAGGCCTTGGAGTAAAGTGGGCTTATATGGTCTCAACTTCAACGTTTTCTGCATTCTTTGCAGGCTTGTTTGAAGTATTCCATACTCATTGGATGCTTTTCGTGTTGATTTATTTGGTGACGCACAAAACATTGTGCAACGATATTTAAATTCTCTTCTGTTGTAACTGTTTTTAGCCTACCTGATCGAGGAAGTTCCGCTACCATTCCAGTCTGTTAAAATCTCTTATTCAGTTTACGAATACCTTCTCTAGATGGAGGTTTTTTGTGACTGCACAAAACATTGTGCAACGATATTTAAATTCTCTTCTGTTGTAACTGTTTTTAGCCTACCTGATCGAGGAAGTTCCGCTACCATTCCAGTCTGTTCAAATCTCTTATTCAGTTTATGAATACCTTCTCTAGATGGAGGTGCAATGTGACTGCACAAAACATTGTGCAACGATATTTAAATTCTCTTCTGTTGTAACTGTTTTTAGCCTACCTGATCAAGGAAGTTCCGCTACCATTCCAGTCTGTTCAAATCTCTTATTCAGTTTACGAATACCTTCTCTAGATGGAGGTGCAATGTTTGGAAAACGTTCCGCAAATAACTCAACAACATCACTGTAATTATGGTCCTGTTTCCACCACATCTGCAGTACAAAAACACGCTGCTCTGTAGATAGTTTTCTATTCACTGTCTCGCAAACAACACGAACAACAAACAACAAACAAGTGCTAACAACAGCATACACATCAACATCAACCTAACCTCATAACCTCAAATCTCAACTGAATTATGGGAACTACTGCTCTAGTCAAGTCAAGTAACTACTATGCTAGTCAATCGAGCGTCTACATACTGCTAGTGCCAACTGACTTATGGGCCACCCGGTATATACGTGTACTTTATAATTACAATTACATCTTATTATCTACATTACAATTGGTTTTTAAAATCCTTATAAAAGTAAATATTTTTATCGGTATGTAAGAACAAACCCCTTTTGTGGTGGGCGAGAAAAATTCCTTCCCCCTATACAAACATAGCAGCTGTTTACATCCTGCTTTCCTATTGTTGTATTGTTATATGTATCGACACACTTGTTCACTGTACATTTGGTCAGCTTTTATTTCCTTCTCTCTGTGGCTTGACTCTCATCATAATAGACGATAAACATCCTGTATTACACTTGTTCTGCGTACATAACCATGATTATTGTATTCTTTGTGTACTGTTATGGCGCTAATACGCTTCCTTATTTTCCATGCGTCAGGTGTTGTTCTCCCTGGTTTCCCCCTCTCTAAATATTTAAGAGAATCAGTTGAATTAAAATTACTATAAAGTTTTGTTTCTCTCTCACTCACTCACTTCTCCTCCCTTACCTGCATTCGGAGGGTCCATTGTATTTTTCTCTTCACAACAATTCTCTTCTCTCTGCACAAAATTAGTTTTATTTATGTACTCGGTGCGAAACATGTGTTCAGATTGTGCGAGTAAAATTAACAATTCTTCAATTGTTTTAATTCCTAGTGTTTTACTGGCGAATCTACTATCTCTGTGAAAGTGATGTGCTAATTTAAGTACCAATTCGTGTTGTGCAAATGTGGATTTTAAGTATTTACTTCTTTCAATCAGCTGAACTACGATGGATTCTTCAACGGTGAGTGTATCTTTACCTTGATACTTACCATATTCTAATTGGTCTCGTATTTGTTTTTGCATGTGAATATTCCAATAGCAACCTTCAAATGAGTTTTTAAATTGTTCGTTAGCAGTTAAATTATATCGAGCAATCGTGTACCATCTTGCAGCAGAACCTTGAAAATGTTTACTAATAAAGCTAATTTTCTCTTTATAAGTTAAAGCATTACCTGTTAACTCCACTTCTTGTTCACAGTTAAGTAAGCATTCAATTTGATTGTCTCCCTTTAATCCTTTGAAGACTAACAAATTTGTCCTTTCATCAATTTGTGTTGGATACACCATCATCTGCGTTGGTCCCCTCTTTAATTCAGTTTTTAGACGTTCTAGTTCTCCACGTTGATTTTTCTTTAGTGTAATTATTTCACTTGAATATTCCTTTGTGGTTTTATTAGACTCTACTACGGCAGTGTCCAACGTCATTGTTCTGGCTTCCAACTCCTGTGTCTTACTGATGTTTTCAGGTACTTGTTCACTGACTGTTTTTATCCCAACATCTTGTTCCTGCTTTGAAACTCTAAACTTTTCATTCCAGTGTTCAGCTACTTGGTTCACATTATCTCTTAATTCTTTTGACAATTCTGCTTTCTGTTCTTTAAACTCTTTGCATTCAGCTTTAAATTCGTCTTAATTTTTCTTTAATTCAGCTATAAATTCTTCATGATTCTTTTGCATTTGTTCCCTATTTTTCTTTAATCCAGCTATAAATTCTTCATGATCTTTCTGTATTTGTTCCTGGAGACTCCTAAACATAGCCTAAATATCAAATCCTTTCTGCGGTGTAGCCATTTCATTAAATTTAAATTTGTTTTATTATTAATTATTCTTGGTAAACCGCGACTCTATTGGTTTTTTATTTAATATTATTTATTTATGTTTATTATTATTATAAATTATCTCATACCAACAATTTCTCTCCTCTTTTAGTATTTTGAGCACCAGTTGTGAAATACACAACAATATTACAATTACAATACAATAATATTTATAACAATAATAACAATACACTTATTAATTCTGAACATATATGATAATTAACATATATCGGGCCATACTTGGGCACGCCAATTTATTATGGCACATTGAATATCGAGCCCCACGTTGGCCGCACCAATTTATTATGAAACGTTACAACAAGTATTATACACAATTACACAAATACATTACCATGTACTCAACACAACTATAAAGTGTATTACACTGGCCAGGTCGCAGGATTTTTTTCTCGTTGCATCAAGTATACGTAGTTGCACAATAATTAAATAATTGTTAAAGAGGAGTAAGATGTTGTTGACATTAATTAAAACCGTTTCAAAATAATCGTTCTATTATTTATTAATTAATAGAAAAATATTCAAATATTAAAAATTCAAATATTAGATAAATCAAATATTCACTTTTATAAGCTTCACAAATACAATGTAATTTTTTTGCTGTTCATAACATATCAAAAAAATAAACAACCATATAATCTTACTAGCTAAGCAAACATGTTAAACAAGTTATTTAAATCTTTTTTTATTTTTGTGTGTCTGAAATTAACTCAAATTTTAAATAATAATAGCAACTCATTTACAAACAAAATAATATTAGAACTCAAGAATAAAATTAATTGTTGCTATAAACAAAATAAAAATAATATAACAATTACTTCCAATCTATTATTTATTTCTACTGACACACCCAAATTTTAACATACATCAAAAGATTAGTATTTCTTTTCTAAATTTTCTTGTTAAATTAAATTCTCTTATTTAACTACTATTTAACTTTAAACTTTAATTATTTACTGTTCATAGGTAAGTTCTTTTCAAGAGCTCTTTTCACAACAAAAAAATATAATTTTTTTTTTATCACCTGCATACATCTGCCGTTACCGTTGTGTGTGTGTGTGTGTGTGTGTGTGTGTGTGTGTGTGTGTGTGTGTGTGTGTGTGTGTGTGTGTGTGTGTGTGTGTGTGTGTGTGTGTGTCCAGAATCCGGAGAATTTGATGATGATGATGATTATGCTAATGCTCTGTTCGTTGTCTCTACGGGTTGTTGTTGGTGATGCTCCAGAGTTTCTCCATACGTCTTGGTGTGTGGTCCTGATTGGTCGGTAAACTGGCAGCATGACGTTGTGTGAAGATTTCTTGAGTCTGAGTGTGTAACCGCCCAAAATTGCTGGTGGTATTTATACTGGACAGCGATCTGACAGGTTCAGGACTGCTTTCGACCTGTTAGATATTGTCAGTTCATGCAAAGCGTCCTTTTAATTACAAATCACTTTTTGGTTCATTTTCGCGATCTCATGGACATACTCGTAGCATGAGCAATATCATTGTTTGCATAATTTTTTTCTGGTCCCTCACATATACCACACTTATTAATTATTATTTAATTACACTCATAATTAACATTAAATTAGTTAGCGTCTTTATTATTGCACATTTTTGCACTAATTTTATATCACCATACTCGTTAAAAATTCCTTAATATAATGGTGTCTTTATAATTGGGGTAAGTCTTTGTTCACAGGTTTATAACATATTAGTTAGTTTATTTTAATCCTGTTGAAACCTGATTACAGCCGTAGCATCACCCCATATTTTCCTGTCATAGCTTGCGTTACACTCACAAACACACAAGTGCTGTATTCATGCGGGGGCAGATATACACTTCTGACAATTCTGAGCCTGCATAACATTATTAGAAACTGTTCGTCGTATTCTTTTTACACTAATTATTTACAAAACATACCGCCCTGGGCAAATATGCAAATATATGTATTGTTACTATATATATATATATATATATATATATATATATATATATATATATATATATATATATAAATGTGATAATTCAGAAAATTATTCAAATGTGGGGGGGTGCAACTCAAAACATTGTCAGGAGCCCCAAAGCATCTAGTTACTTACACCACTGTAGGATGGAATGAGTTGGCGATGACCAATAAACTGAAGTACATTTGTAATACATGCAATATATTAAATGTTTGCAAATACACAGGTATCTTATGATGACATCTACTTACCAATATACCGTGTTTTGTGCAGCGACAACAACACAACGCACTACCTCCGTAACAACAGAGTACAGGCTTGAGTCACCCAGTGGTGGTGGCGCATGCATTATACTGAGAGTCGATGCAATATTAAGTTTTAAATACACAACAAAACTTGAAGAAAGAGAAGTAAGTTTCATTTTTCTTATATTGCAGTGATTCTAATAAGTCACACCTCATTATATTTGGTTGCTTGTTACAGTTCCCACCATTTCTTAACCCGTGATAGTCTACATGGGTTAACTATCATCATTCTTCCTTCTTCATTTCGTTATTTGAATTAGCAGTCTCTGTAATTCCAACTTTGTCATGTTTACTTGCTGAACTACTACTTGTCATGTTCCAGACGAGGCCTTTCAGTGTTTCCACCATTTCAAGTCCTAAATCCTGGAAGGCCTCATTCGGAACATGACAAGTAGCAATTCAGCAAGTAAACATGACAAAGTTGAAATTGTTCCTTCTGTTAATATAATGACTTATGTTTCCAGAGTATTGCACAAGATGTTATAATAAATAATATGTTCTTTTATCTTTATTCAATGCCTAGTATTTTTTCTTTATTCAATATTGCCCATTATTAGTTTACAATTTCAATTATAAACAGAAACAACACTGTTGCACACTACTATAGAAAAAAATGTTTTGATTAGCGCTTTCAAGCTTCACAGCTCATCATCAGATCGGAAACATTCATGAGATCAACAGAGTGCAACAGTGTTATTTTTGTTTGTGATTATAACCACTAACACAACTTTATTAATTAAATTTAAATTATCATTTAGGCTTAGCCTAAGCTGATCTGCTTATTATGATAAATTATTACAGTAAAACCTTTTTTAATTACAGTAATTAAAAGGATAATTGCAAAACTTGTTATGTCCAGCCAAGGTCGATTTTAAGTTAAGGCCGTCATTTTGTTCTAAGACTATACACACATGTTCTGATAAACAGAAACTGCTAAAAAACTCGTCCCTTACCTGTACTGCAGCAAACTTTGTTATGCCCACTGAAGGTAACAGCAGAAAACCCTGTTATGTCTCGTTATTGTGAAATGGTAACTAAAGAACACTGCAGCAAAACTCGTTTTGCCCGTTGTGTGCAGAATTGTTTTTTATTTTGTAATATTTCGTTACTATTGCATGTAGTAAACATGTTTATTCAATTTTTCAATTTCAAATGTTTGATAACAAATCAGCTGAGATTTCACAGAAGAATGACCACAAGGTTTCATTCATTGCTTACATGTTTTATGTTCATCACACTTTCAATAAATTGTGTTTATTTTTAATAAACAATGAGTGTGATAAATGTTTTTCCAGTAGAGCTTGCTGTCCATAAATGAAACTGGTTGAAATGATGTTAGTCTCGACTGTCAAAAGAACCAAGTGATTCCTAAGATCCCTGACAGCCTACATGTACTATTTACGCCAGATGTATATTTATAACTTTACTATCAAAAATCTCATAAGGTTGAAATGATGTTAGTGTCGACTGTCAAAAGAACCAAGTGATTTCTAAGATCCCTGACAGCCTACATGTACTATTTATGCCAGATGTATATTTATAACTTTACTATCGAAACATCTCATAAGGTTGAAATGATGTTAGTCTCAACTGTCAACAGAACCAAGTGATTCCTAAGATCCCTGACAGCCTACATTTACTATTTATGCCAGATGTATATTTATAGTTGTCTTGATTATTCATCTCTTCTTTCACAGCACTAACACTTATCTAAAAATGAAACTTTTTCTTGTGAACTTACTGTTTATTCTCTTCTCGTCGAACGCGTTTCTGCGTACGTATTCGCCTTCTTCAGCTTAGAGACAGACTGCCATCATTTAGTAACGGTTGTTGTGTGGAAGGTGTAGTGGGAGTGGTGTGTGGAGGAACTACACCTTCCACACAACAACCGTTACTAAATGATGGCAGTCTGTCACTAAGCTGAAGAAGGCGAATACGTACGCCGAAACGCGTTCAATGAGAAGAGAATAAACAGTAAGTTCACAAGAAAAAGTTTCATTTTTAGATAAGTATATTTATAACTTTACTATCTGCCAGAAAATTTTTTATAACAAACAATCAAAAGACAGAGTTTTTTCTATGTTTGGCTAGAAAACAAATTTAAAAAAGGTTATAATCATACTGCCTCTGCAGTATATCACAGGTTAAAGTCTACTGTCCTGACAGGCATCTGCACTGTTAAACTGATTGCTGATAGCTGCAGAGCACAAAATAAAAACACAATGGTCATTGGCATAATATACAAATTTTTATAAATGAACCACCACCATCTCTTAAGATAATAAAAATCATATTCCCAGTTGTGGGCCATTCCTTCACCCCCCTGATAAAAATTGATAAAAAATCCTAACAGTTAATAAACCTGGTTTTGCAATATTTTCCAGTGAATTGAAATATACAAGTACTATATAACACATAAAAATAATGAACAAATTGCTAAAATGCAAATAAAAATAAAAACTGAATCAAAACATTTTATGTCCTAAACAGCTGTCCAAACGTTTGTTTGATTTTCCCACCAAATGACTAACTCAATTTTGTTACATTAAGGGACCATATGCAGAGTAATTTTACCTGTTTTCAGAAAAAAAATTGAAGTTATGTGTTAACATATTAAAAGAACCACAGTTTCTTGCCATTTCTGAAAATGTTGTTTTTATGGACATAACGAGTTTTGCAATTGGGCTACTCATGTGTTTTATTACCTGATTACACAAAAACAGAATTTGATCAGACCTTAAGTCGCTATACTGTTTGACATTAATTAATTTTCTGATTTAAATTTGGCATTATTTTTATTTTCAGGAGAAGAATTTTTATGTGCCAGACGATGCACAAGTTTCAGGAGACTGCAGTAAAGCGGACGATGCGAAACTCGTATTGAAATGGAGCCCGGGTTTCGAACTTAGCTTTTTCTTTTCAAAGGTAACAGTTTCCTTAAATGTGTGTGTGTGTGTGTGTGTGTGTGTGTGTGTGTGTGTGTGTGTGTGTGTGTGTGTGTGTGTGTGTGTGTGTGTGTGTGTGTGTGTGTGTGTGTGTGTGTGTGTGTGTGTGTGTGTGTGTGTGTGTGTGTGTGTGTGTGTGTGTGTGTGTGTGTGTGTGAAGGGGGGAGAGAGAGGGAGAGGTGTCAATACTACAGAATCCTTTTTTTTTATATCGATCGCTCCAAAAATAGGGGGCTGGTGAGAGGCAAAATTGTAAAAAAAAACGCAAAAGCCCATGTGAAGTTAAAAATTAAAGGGAATTTTAACCATAATCTGAGTTTAGTATTAAGTTGTGTACATTTCAAAATTTTGAGAAATGAGGGCACAAAAAGTGTAAAAATTTTAATAAAATTGCAAAAATTCTTGTGGGGTATCAAATTAAAATGAATTTTAACTAACATCTGAATATAGTGTACTGTATAGGAAATTTAAAATGTTTTGGATTCCAGACCTAAAAATGGATCAAAAATTGTACAAATCCAGCCGGGTGTCAGAATAAAACAAACACAAATCTGAATGTTTGGAAAATTTTTGTTATTATATGATTGTGTTTTGTACAGTTATTTTATTAATAAACAGTAACATAATCAGGCTTTTCACATATTTTTCTGATACTTGAAAAATTATCTTACATTGATATTTATCTAATAACAAATGTCCTTCATTCAAAATAGTGTGTGAGTTCTGCATCTCAGGGAGCATACTAATATTTATAAAATACTGAAAAAGTGGACTGAGGTGAAGTATACATGAGAAATTAAAAAAAATAAATAAAATAAAGTACAGAATATCTTTACTTCCAGTTGTATATAGAATATTTTTTCAAAGATTCTATTGAAGAGATTAGAAAAAACGTTGGATAGCCATTTGGGTGAATATCAGTGTGGCTTTAGGAAGGGCAGATCCTGTCCAGAACAAATATTCACTCTGAAGACAATAATCCGTCACAGGCTACTGAATTCAAAGGAAATTGTAGTAACATTTGTTGATTTCAAAAAGGCCTTTGATTCTGTTGATGGAGAAACCATAGATAAAATAATCCGAGAATTTGGTGTTAAATCTAAATTGTCAAATCTAATCCGTGAAACCCTTATGGACACAGTCTCAAAAATAAAATAAAAAACATTCAAAATAAATACAGGTGTAAGACAGGGCGATGGTTTATCCCCAATTCTTTTTAACTGTGTCCTGGAGAAAGTAGTGAGAATTTGGAATGAAACATTAAAGGAATGCAAAATATCACCAATTATGTTGGGAAGAAGGAACAAACGTATTGAAATAAACTGTTTGGCATTCGCAGATGAATTTGCTATACTTTCTGAACATCTTACATCTGCAGTAACACAAGTTCATTTTTTAGAGGACATAGCCAGTAGAACAGGCTTAAGAATTTCTGCAGAAAAAACCAAATTTTTCACAAACATTAAAATGTGCCAAAATTCCTGGTAACAGATATTGGTTGAATAGAGAGGGTTCAAAGAGTATCTACGAGAGATAATTCAAGAGAATGGCTTGGAAATTTCTGCTATTGAAGAAAGGATTCATAAGATGGAAAGGGCATATGGTATAACTAAAGATACATACAATAAAAAGTGCATATCTAATAATGCGAAAATAAGGCATTACAGTACAATAGTGAAGCCAGAATGCCTATATGCAAGTGAATGTTTAGCATTGAATTATAATTTAGACAAACTAGAAATATTGGAAAGACGATTTATTATGAAAATATTAGGCCCACGAAAAACTTCCAAAGGTTGGAAATTAAGAAGTAATGATGAAATATATCAAAGTATAGAAAATATAACAGAAACAATGAGAAAAAGAAGACTATTATTTTTTGGACATTTATATAGAATGGACAACAATAGGTTGACAAAGTAAAGTTCAGATATCTGTGGTGGGGGAAGAAGTCAACATCAAGTCGGATTAGAGAAGTCCAAAAGGATTTAGAAAAAAATAATATACACGCAGAAGAAGCAATTGACAGAGAAGTTTTTTGGGCAAAAGTGTTGAAAATGGAGGGAGTCCAGAGTAGGAGAGATAAAAACGCAGGTTCAAAGTGGACTGAAGACAGGACGAAGAGACACAGTGTGAGAGATGAAAGAATATTGGAAAAAAAGAAAAGAACAAAGAGTAAATAATTGAAATTGGCATGTGGTCCTTAGATGGCCGATACGAAAAAAGAAAAAAAAGTAGAGAATATTAACATCAGTGGTGAAGTTACATGGAGGCAATTGAGGCAATGCCTACCCTAAAAAATTCTGTAGAATAAAAATTATAAATACGTATGAAGTATGTAACGTAAAGATTATACATTGTTACTGTAATTGTCGAATTTACTAATTACATGCTTTACTCAGCGACCGCTAGATGGTGACAAGTGACAGCAGACATAGTTAGTTTAAAGCGAATGAGGCAACGTGAACCTGCCTCAGCGTTTTTTGTATACATCGTATGTAAGCAATGTGTTGGCCGTGACCTGGCAGTTCGGGGAGCGGGGGATTGACCAGCGCTCCACACACTGTAGCATTGAGGCATGTCTCACTGCTGTTGTGTGAGTTTTAAAGAGCGCTGTGTTGTTTATAATCGTGTTTATTTTGTGCGGTTATTAAAAGTGTGCCTGTGATTCCGGTGAACTAATAGACGATCAGCACTGTCATTTAAATTATTTGTGACATTAAACATATATATAGAAACTAATCAAGTTATAAATTTGGAAGTTCAATTAGTTATATTATTGTGTATGAATATAAATGTGTCGCCCAAAATGAGTGAACGCGGTCCTTTTAATACTTTGTCAGGTCTTTTAAACTTATTAAAAAGTAAGCCATTTTCTTCTTGGAGTTACAAAGAAAAATGTGGTGTTAAAAACAAGAGATTTACGCCTAATTTAGAAATTAAACATTTTGATGGTAAAGTATCTAGAAAATTTCATTTTCTTGGTACGAGCGATATTCGTGGTTGACAGGCTGTTCCGAAACCAACAGACTTTTTTGTTATACATGTATCTTGTTTTCTGGTGAAAAAGAATGGATTTTATATGGAGTGACGGTAACAAAAAACTTTCTTAGAAAGGCAGACAAACACCAGAATTCAAATAAACATATTCAAAATGAAGAGCGGTACCGTTTGCTGGGACGCGTGAGGATTGAACATACTCTCTCTGAAGGGGCTAGAATTCAAGCTGTTAAACATAATGAAGTCGTGAAACAAAATAGGCTTTTTGTTGAAAGACTTGTTGATATTGTGTATTTTCTTGGGAAACAGGAGCTTGGATTTCGAGGTAATTTCGAAGGGGAAGACTCAGTCAACCGGGATAATTATCTAGAATTGTTAGATCTTCTTTCTAAGCAGGAGCAGTACATTCGAGATCATCTCCAGTCTACGTCAGGATTTAAAGGTACATCAAACGATATTCAGAATGAATTAGTTGAATCTGTAACTGATATAATTCAAGAGAAGATTAAGGCAGAGTTAGATTCTTGCGATTTTATTGGAATTCAGGCAGATGAAACTTTAGACGTATCAAGTAGATCTCAAGTCAGCATAATTTTTAGATTTTGTTCAAAAGAAGGTCCAATAGAAAGGTTCATTGGGTTTTATGATGTTTCAGTAGATAAGACTGTGTCAGGCTTATCAGAATTAATTGTTGACATTTTAAAAAAGTGGGGTGTAACTGAGAAGGTAGTCTGTCAAACATATGATGGAGCCTCTGTAATGGCTGGAAAGCATGGAGGTGTTCAGCACTTTGTAAAACAGACTTGCCCGAGAGCATTATTTCTACATTGCTATGCTCACAAGTTAAACCTCGTACTTCTTCATTGCACTAAAACAATAAAATTGGTTAGGTTCTTCATTCACAATCTGACAGCATTTCACACATTTTTTTGTAGATCCTCAAAGAGATCACAGCTTTTAGAATCTAGAGGATTTAAACTTCCACAAGCATCCACTACCTGTTGGAACTTTCATTCCAGAGCAGTCCATACCATCTTTTCCCACTATGGTGACTTGAGACAAATTTTTGAGGACATTACAGAGAATGATGAAGGATGGGATAGTGATTCGTACAATTCTGCTGTTGGATTGCTTAACATACTCAAAAAGACCCATTTCATTTACTTACTTTGTTTTTATAGGGAAATATTCGTTTATACTGACCATCTCTTTTCTCTACTGCAACACAAAACTATCTCCGATATAATTCTGTGAAACACTGAAATTAAGAAAACTAGTGCTATCCTCAAGGACATGAGATCAGAAAACACTGTGTCGTCTTGTATTGAAAAATGTCACCAAATAAGCAGCGAGGTAAATATAGATGACAGTAACAGGAAACTGCTGAAAATGTTAACTTATGAAGTTCTTGACACTTTGATTATGCAGCTGGAGGTACGGTTCAGTGATATTGAAAGTATCCAGTTTGTTGAGTTGTTGGATCCAAATCACTTCATTTCTTACAAAGAGAGTTTTCCTTCTTCTAACTGAACAGCCTTATAAATAAATACCCTTTTTTCAATAGTGAAAGACTGGAAAATGAATTAAGAAACATTTACTCAGATACTGGAAAACATTTGTTCCCTCAAAGACTTTTACATTTTATAATTCTTAATGACTTAGAACCAGTGTATGTGGAAGTTTCAAAATTAATTCGTTTGATTTTAACGTTTCCTGTTACCACGGCTTCTTCAGAAAGGAGTATGAGTACTTTGAAAAGAATAAAAAACTACTTGCGCAATACGATGACTAATGAAAGACTTAACTCTCTTAGCACCATTGCTATTGAAAAAAAATTTGTGAAGGAATTGATGAGTGACCAGTTGTTCAAAGACCGTGTAGTTGACAATTTTGCAAGCAAGAAAACTCGCCGTGTTGAACTACTCTACAAAAAAATTTAAGGTAAGACTTTTACCTACCCATTCATTAACTACTAGCTTCGCCACTGATTAACATGTTGGAAAAGAATTATCATCTCTCTAAGTAATGGAAGAAGTAAATTTAAAAAAATGTCAAAAACATTTGATAACTCTTGTTAATAAAAGCTGATCAGTGAAGTAGAAATTGATTAATGTGTTAAATCTGCTTGGGATGATCACACAAAAACTCAGTCAACTTGTATGATTAGCAAAGTTTATATTGTGAGAAAATGCTAACCTTTTCAAAGTAGGGTGCTGCCCTTAGTTATTGTTAATATTATTACTGTGTGTGTGCATGTGTGTTATTTCCACTCTTCGTTTTTTTTTAAACCCTTTAAAACCCTTGTGTATAGGAAAATAAAAAAATTGTTTAAAATCTTAATGTTTGGAGGCAAAGAACATGCACCATAACATTAAAACAGTTTGGAAAATAATTTTATTGAAAAAAGAACACAGTTTCCAGTCATGCTCTTCATCAATACTGCTAGAAAGTATGTAGATGCAAAACCAAGTATTCTGTGATTATTTTTATTGTGCACTGTTCAATCCATGAATTACTTTTTGTTACAGACACTAGGAGGTGAGAGGTGGTATGTTGAAAAAATTAAGCTTCGGTATGACTCATCAGAAAGGCACTTTGAACATATCAAGCGTCCAGGTGAGAATCATTTTTTTATGAAGTTTGTTCACAGATTGTGTGTGTGTGGATTTAATTATAAGGTGTTATTTTCTATTACCCTGTTTATAACTTAAAATACCTCAAGTTCATTACTGATGACATCGCTTACTTTTGCTTTTTTTTTTGTAATGAAATCAAATGCATATAAGCAGATCTGCTGAGTATTATAAGTATTCTAGGAGGGTCTACAGAGTTTTAGGGGGGGGGGTTAAACAATCCCAGATGTTTTTAATTTTGTTTTGAGCCTGATTTTTATGAAAGTAATTGTAACCTGATCCTGCCTGCTTTTCTTTTTCTTCTGTTCTCAAACTGAAGATTGTTGAACGACCACATTCTGCTGAAGTCACCTGATTGCCTTCTCCATCAACATCTGTATCCCCTCAACCCTACCTCAAGGCATTTGGTCGAGACATTTTTTCCTTTGTCTTCCACTACCAAGCCTTCCATTAACTTTTGCCTTTAGTACTCTATTCATGCCTAAGAATCTTAGTTTCATCCTGGTGTTACTTTTCCTAACTTTTGTCTCTCATTTATCAATCTAAATACCTCGTCATTATTTACTTAATTTCTCCTTGAGATCCCTTGTATTCTCCTCTACCACTATGTCTCAAAGGCCCCTATTCATTCCTCATACATTTTTCCCATCACATCTGTGTATTTTGACTTAAAAAAAAATTAAAAAGTCAGAAGGTTAAGTAAGCTGTTTTGCATACAGTTATCCCACATTATCACACACACACAGAGGTTTGTGTTGTCCAAACACACACATCGAATTATTCCTCAGGCTTTCACGGCCGGTGTCAGATGAATTGTTCATGATATCCGGGCTGTTTGGTCGTGGTCCATGGTTTATAACAAAACCAAACGTTTCTACAGCTCCATTGGCTGCCATCATCAGTGGTATAAAAATCCTGTACGCCGATTCCTCAGCCTGTACCACAGTACTGTGGGCCTGTACGTAAACATCCGGTGTGCAGGATTTTTATACCACTGATGATGGCAGCCAATGGAGCTGCCGAAACATTTGGTTTTGTTATAAACCATTGACCACGGCCAAACAGCCCAGATATCATGAACAATTCAACACACATCGAATGTTGTCCAATGCCAAGCAACCACTCAATGTGATAATTTCAAGTTTCATCCTATAGATCTTGTACTCCCATAGCTCTTAATTAATATGCCTTCTTTCCAGGATTTTCTCAGTTTTTCCCAATTCTGACAATAGGGAGAAACCCACTGCATCACCTTCTTTTGAAGACTATCATCCCCCATCCTTTGGACGTGGACATACAAAATCAACTGGCTCCTTTCAGTATCCTGAAAAAAGTTCTATCTATCCCCATCTTTCTTCAAGTTTCTTCATTTGAAATTCTGTCCCATTTAGAAATTCCTAGGAATCTCCAGAGCACATCCACTTCCACCACCTCCAATTTCTTTTTGTTTTCCTCTTTAACGCACCATGTTTCTATGCTTTACAGTAAGCTACTCTTAATTAATGCATTATAAATATTATATTTTCCCACAATTCTGGCAGATATTTTAGCTAACAATCCTCACACATTAGTTTAGATAACCGCAGCCGAGGTTATCGAACATGAAGTGTAATGGGGCGAAAGGGGGTATTTCATTTTATTTTATGTATTTCATGTCAATTGTAATCCCACGCAGAAAACGGTTTCAGTCAGACAAAGAACAACGTTGTAATTTTGCAAGCGGGCATATCAAGATGCATTACCATTCCAGGAATTTCAGTGGTGTGTTACGCACTCAAGCACGCAACTTGAGCACGTGGGCAGACAGGACGCTAAGCAGCCTCAACCGATGCCAACAAAAATGTTGAAACTGTAAAGTTTCTATCAGCACGTGTTCAATTGCTGGCGGAAATATGACAAAAACCATGCCTACTAGAGTCACGTGATGAATGCCAGTAAAATATCGTCACCACCGAACACACATTAACAACCCATGTTCCCTGTAAGTGGACGAACATTTTGTCACCAGCAGGCATTGTAATTTCCGTCTTGTCCAACTTTTGGAGTGGGGCATTTTGTTAACACTCTGCGCAGTCACCCACCAACTTTCAGCCGTGGCGGCGGCCAGGCAAACCACAACACGTGGTTCATAAGTAAATTTTTTAATTATTAATAGAAAACAATAGAAGTGGTGAAACGGTGTCTCAAAATGAACAGTGAGTGCAGTATTTAAACCGGAATCAAAAAATGTGATAAATTAAAACTTTTGGACCAACCAACTAGCGCAGCACGTGGTGATGAGGGGGACGCCGAAAGTTAAGTAGAAGACAACCATTTCCCAATTTGATTAATCTACATTAAAAGAGCGCTCAAAATAAATTTTGGTCAATTTCAATATGAATGAATGTTGTGCGTGAGCAGGCTGGGTTGCTTTTATTATTATTACTATTAATGTAAGAGACTAGAATAAGCATGTGATGTTAAAAGAATGTTTTATTTTACTTGTATTTAAAAGAAAATAATAACATGATTTCTGGAGAGAAAAATGAATAATTCATAAATTGAAACAGTTAAAAGAATGAAATAAAATATTAGTTGTTTTATACAAATGAGAGTCGAGTGTGTCATTGACGCAACCTTAAAGTCACGTTTACATTCACAGTTCGTGCTGGAACTCTGGACCCAAA
The DNA here is from genome assembly GCA_034769895.1 of Magicicada septendecula. Classification (NCBI taxonomy): domain Eukaryota; kingdom Metazoa; phylum Arthropoda; class Insecta; order Hemiptera; family Cicadidae; genus Magicicada; species Magicicada septendecula. The sequence continues at coordinate 12,729,201 of CM068371.1, read as the reverse complement.
ATTAAGGTAGGTGAGACGGTAAATGTGATTTTATAAGTGTATATTTATTTGACTAAGTACAATTGGCGCCCGAACAGGGACGAATTTTATAAATAAAATTTTATACATTAGATTCCGCACCTACAGTGAATGTGAGCGTGCTTCAGAGGTTGGACTATAATACGTAAAAATTACATAGCATACATAAAATGGTATGTCACGGTATAAGTGTTAAGAGTTAAGTGTTAGATGTTTTTCATATAAGCAAATTTAGATCAGCAAATTTATAAAAATGGTAGGAAATAGTGATAAGGAGATAAATAAAATAGTTGAATTTAATGAATCAGCTGTTATAACCGGCCTTGAAGCCTATTCGACGCCAAATGTGGGTCAAGGCAATAAGATAAGTGAATTTAATGTTACAAGTGAAATAAATATTACAGATGACTCGGGGATTCAAATAATCCCAAAATTAAGTAGGGAAAATAAAAGTAATGATGAAGTCAGCTTTCACTGACAGTAATATAGAATGTCAGTTAACAGAGTCGAAAATAATGAAAGACATTGAACATCAATCAACACCTATCCAAAATAAACAAATGGTAGATAGTAATGAGAAGGTAATGAATATGTTGCAATTAATTTTAGAGCAACAAAGTATTAAATTTAGCGAATAAAGAGTGGTCTTGACACCAAATTTGATGAACAAAAGAGTAGTTTTGACGCTAAATTTGATGTACAGAATAATAAATTTGACGAATTAAAAAACCAGATTAATGAAATTAATAAGCATTTAGAAAAAACCAATGAAATATTAGAAACTAACTTTAACAGATTAGAACAGAGTATTGAGAAAGTGGTAGAGTCGGTAGAGGAACAAATTAAAAGTAAAGCAAATCAAATAATTAATAACAAGGTAAGTGATGACTGTAAAACAAGTGAGAATTATAATGATATGTGTAAAAATGGGGTATTAGAGAGTAAGGTGATTAATGTTGAGAGTGATAAGGAAGATTTTGTTGAAGTAGAATTTAGTAACGAAGTGTTGTTAGCGAGTGCTGATGAAAGTGAGAGAGAGTATGAGGAACGGTTAGATGGGCAAAGGGCAAGTTTTCCCCAAGTTTATGGTGAAACAGAGGTTTCACAAATGTTGTATGAGGACAGAGTTTCCTCCAGTAGTTGTGTGGAAGATGAGGTGTCTTCAAATGGTCCCTTTATTTTTTGTGATGGTCCTGGAAGTGCCAAGACATATAGTAAGTTTGTTGTGCCCTTTGCATGGAATGAGATAGTTCAGTGTGGTTATGAGAGGTATTGTGACGAGAGAAAGAGAGAAATAGAGATTTTTGAGGTTAATAGAGGTTATGAAATGTTAGTGCAGGTTTTAGATATTGAGAGAGATGAAAAAAGTGACTTACATTATGAAATAGAGAGAGATGAATATTTTGATGATACCTTTATAAAAGATAATAACTTACCTGATGTTGTGATTGATATAGTAAATGAATATGATGATAAAATAACTTACCTTATGTTGAACAAAAATACTGACGGAGACAGAACTGAAATTACCAATGTAGACAGGTTTTATGAATTAATAGGTAATAATGGTGTTAAATACTATGTTGCTAATGGTCATTACAATAATAATAATAGTATAATGAGTGTGAGTAAGGACGATAATTATTATATAAAAGTAAGACTCATACATGATGATGGAGGATAAATATAAACTCAATGAATGGACATTTTAAATATTTTAGTTTATGGTTATGACCTGGCTAGATTATGAAACGAAGAGTGGTAAACCGAAAAATAATGACAAGAGATTGTAAATAAATTTATAGTGAAATTAATTGTGTGTGTTAGAAAATGTATTTGATGTAAACAATGTGTGTATGTAGTAGAAACTGTAATAATAATAATAATAATAAAATTTTGGCAGACTAAATAAATAATGAGAGTTGGTAATAAATGACTTGTAATTATTTTGGAGTAATGTAATTAAAATATGTTGTGTTTTTAATAATTGATTGAATGAAATCATTTGAGATGTTTAAATATTTTTGATTGATTTAAAATGTTGTATAAAGAAATTTTGATGATGAATTTAAATTATTTGTATGAGATTTAAACTTGATAGTAAATAAAAAAGAAGTAAATATAAAATGTACTTAGTTATGGAATCTTATGAATGTTATAATGTGCAGAAGGTACATTGAGTTGTGTACGTGATATTGGTGATGAATTGTTTATAATTTTATGTCAGTAATATGAAGCAGATGTGTTGAGTGATGTAATGTAAGTATGAATTTTACAATGAAATTTAAAGAAAGTTAAATGTTGGATGTATAAGAGTCAAAAATGCATATGAATCTAAAAGATGTTAAACATAAAAATCTAATTAATAAATAACCAAACATATAAGAGTTGACCATCCTTGAATTGTAGTAGCGGTGTCAGTGTGAGCCTTATATGTCTTTTGGTAGTTTCCCCACATTTCGGGCGGTCACGGCTTCACCAAACCCTGACCGTGGATTTATGTAAGTAGATACTAAATTGGTGAACTTTGAAATTGAACAGGGGGTAACACAGGGGAACTACATAACTATGGAACAGCGGCTATCGTCGAAGGTGGCGATAGTGCCGTAATAAGGGTGTGTGAATCATTTTAGTAGGATTACTGGTGTCCTCGGACATTACTAATACCGAATTTTATATAACGCTGAACCAAGAACGGTATAGGCAGCGTCTATACCTTATATATGTAAACTTCAGTTCTTGGGGAAGCAAATGGATGCCACAGTCCAACACCAGCAGGAAACAATAGTGTGTGTGGAAAAGGATCTGGCAGTTACAAGCCAGGGGTATAAGGGGGGACTTTAAGCAAATGATGAAGTAGGAGGGTAACTGAAAATTCAGTGAGAGGGTGACGATCTCTGTAAACAGCGGGCGGTCTGCTTATAACACGACTCTATAGAGAGAGTTGGGGGTTGACAATCCAAAGAGCTGTTCAGTAACTGTTGCTATAACTATGACTCAATGAGTAGCGATGTATATCCCTATGAGAGCGAAACGATTTTAAGTAGTATGTTTAATGGTAAGGATTCTAAATCCAACAATATTTTATGATGACTGTATAATTTTGTGTATTTGTAGTAATTGTATGCAGTATGTTAGGGTAAGAATTATAAACATGTGTACTTTATATAATTTTGAAACATATCTAGAGAAAGGTCATTCACATGACAATGAGACATCAGCTGATTGCTGGGGTTATATATGTAATATGTCACTTATAAGTAATTTGCAGAATTTTATCAAGGTAATTAAATGTTTGAATATAATTAAAAGTATGAATAATATTTTAATGTGCAAGAGATTTGGAAGTAAATGGAGAAATGTATTTGAGATAATTTTGAATTTTCAAGGGTTAATGTAATGTAAAATATGGTAAAAGTTAGAAGTTGGGTGATTATTATTTTAATAGGACATTTAATCAGTCCAAGGTAATGGTGAAGCGGTGCTAAACAGAATAAGATTCTTGGGAGTAAAAGTAATGTAGAAAACTGAGTATTGATAGTGACACAGTAGCTATGGGGAAAATAGGTAGAGTAATGAGTGATATTTAGGTAGTAAAGAGATGGGGATATTTTGTAGATGAAAATGATGCGATTAAAGAGTAATTAGATAAGGGGGAAATTTGTAAAGGGGGTGGTGTGATAAGGAGTCCTCAAAGAAAAGTGTTGTGGCGGGAGGGGAACCGATATGCGCCAGAAAGGGTTACCTAGGGAGGGTCCAGGAACCAAATAAGGGAATGAGCATTGGGAAGGGAACACACGTCCTTAATACAAAAGGGGTAGAGAGTATTTTGGTTATATGGGTAGAATGATTCGAAATGAGTTAGAGTAATAGGTTAGAGGAAGAGAATGGTTGGTAGATGTTTTGATAGTTGGGTGTCAGACTAGGTAAAGCTGTTAAGTGAGTGCTAGAGTCAGAAGGGGGGTAAGATTATATATAAATGCCAAGTTAGTAAATCGAAATGTTATGAATAATTGAGAGTCACCCAGACTAATTAAGAATGGAAATGTTAGAGAGAATCAGAGTTAAAATGAAAAAATAATTGAAACAAGTGACACATTTTAATAGAATTTGAGAATAATATAAAGCTATAAAATGTGTAATTTTTGGTCAAGTTAAATGTAAATTTTATTGTTTATTGTAAGATAATAATAACCATGTTAATTTTAAATGTTCTATGTTTATTATGTTATATTATGTTTGAAGGTAAACCTTTACAAACCTGTTTCATGTATTTTATGGAGTAGCTTTGTGTAGAGTATATATGTCAAGGTCATTAACTTGACCCAGAGAGATCAGCTGATGACTGATGTTAGAGACAGAACCATTTTCTAGTAATTAATTCACACAATGACGTTCCTGAATTAAATCAAATGATTTTATTTTTTGCGATTGATAAAAGAGATATATTGGTAAATTAAAATTTTTTTTTATGCCTGCCGTATAGATGATGTTTTGAGTTTCAAGTATCTTATTGTTTATATGTATTCCTAGTGTGTTTATTGAATTATATTGTTTAGTATATATGTGTTATAAACAAATGTTAGAATAAGTGAGTTTATGATTTAATAAGATGTTCAATTTGTGTTTTTTTTTTATGATTGTTAGTAGTAGTGAAGAAAATTGATAGAGTTGGTAGATTCATGTAAAAGATTTTTAGGATTTTGATGAAAATAATGGTTATAGAACAGTTTGAGTTTGAACTTAAATGAATTTTTGAACGAAATTTAAATGATTTGAATTTAATTAGCTGCTGTGTTTTGATTTGAAAACGTAACGTTAATTTGCAAAAGGAAATTGATATTTAAAGATAAATATTTTATGAATTTTAAATAAGGAGTTTGTTTAGAAGGTATTAATGAGTATGTGTACGCACCCAGTTCCTGCTGAAGGCAACCCAGTATGCATGTAAGGGGGAAACATATCGGTTGAGGATCTGGTAGGGTATAATGGCAGGGTTTTGATTTTTGGAGCAGAATGATAGAAGGTGAGGTGTACTCTGGTGAGTATCTGTCCGAGCTTATGGTGTTGGGATCTCGAACAGAGAAGTCCAGTAATCTCGTTCAGGTGCAGCTATAGTTGCCGAGCTAGGGGGTAGTTTACCCATGATGCGTTAAGAATAAAAGAGGGTGGTTGGCGCCATATCCTCACCGATCCTCTTAGGGGTAGCAATGAGAGTTCTTCTGTTTCGACAAAAGACCTCTCATTGGGGGGGTATTGTAATGGGGCAAAAGGGGGTACTGTATTTCATTTTATTTTATGTATTTCATGTCAATTGTAATCCCACGCAGAAAACGGTTTCAGTCAGACAAAGAACAATGTTGTAATTTTGCAAGCGGGCATATCAAGACGCATTACCATTCCAGGAATTTCAGTGGTGTGTTACGCACTCAAGCACGCAACTTGAGCATGCGCGCGGACAGGACGCTAAGCAGCCTCAACCGATGCCAACAAAAATGTCGAAACTGTAAAGTTTCTATCAGCACGTGTTCAATTGCTGGCGGAAATATGACAAAAACCACGCCTACTACAGTCACGTGACGAATGCCAGTAAAATATCGTCACAACCGAACACACAATAACAACCCATGTTCCCTGTAAGTGGACGAACATTTTGTCACCAGCAGGCATTGTAATTTCCATCTTATCCAACTTTTGGAGTGGGGCATTTTGTTAACGCTCTGCGCAGTCACCCCCAACTTTCAGCCGTGGCGGCGGCCAGGCAAACCACAACACGTGGTTCATAAGTAAATTTTTTAATTATTAATAGAAAAGAACAGAAGTGGTGAAATGGTGTCTCAAAATGAACAGTGAGTGCAGTATTTAAACCGGAATCAAAAAATGTGATAAATTAAAACTTTTGGACCTACCAACTAGCGCAGCACGTGGTGATGAGGGGGGCGCCGAAAGTTAAGTAGAAGACAACCATTTCCCAATTTGATTAATCTACATTAAAAGAGCACTCAAAATAAATTTTGGTCAATTTAAATATGAATGAATGTTGTGCGTGAGCAGGCTGGGTTGCTTTTATTATTATTACTATTAATGTAAGAGACTAGAATAAGCATGTGATGTTAAAAGAATGTTTTATTTTACTTGTATTTAAAAGAAAATAATAACATGATTTCTGGAGAGAAAAATGAATAATTCATAAATTGAAACAGTTTAAAGAATGAAATAAAATTTTAGTTGTTTTATACAAATGAGAGTCGAGTGTGTCATTGACGCAACCTTAAAATCACGTTTACATTCACAGTTCGTGCTGGAACTCTGGACCCAAAATTAAGGTAGGTGAGACAGTAAATATGATTTTATAATTGTGTATTTATTTGACTAAGTACAGAAGGAGCAGGGCACACCGTGGACCTGCATTTTGTTGATAATATTGCTATGGAAAAATTGTGATTCAATAATCCCACCTTGATTGAAATTGTAGAAGTGTTTAATTCTGTAAAAGGTGGACCATGATGTCTACTTGTCATCATGTTATTGTTCACTCCTACTGAAATAGTTTATGAAGAGCTGAGAGTACACATACACAAAGAAAAATAGTGGTTCTTGGATTTCGTTGTCCATGACGTGTCTGTTACTTAACTAAATATAATTAATTCACTACAAACTTTGTGTTCCGAGTTGGTAGTGACTTAATTATATGTAGTTAAAAATAGTGGCTTTCAAGATCAAGACATATTGTGTCAAGTGAACACATGAATCATAAACTATATTACCGATATTTATTTAATTAGTAAAAAATATGAATTTTTTCAGTTACGTTATTAAAAATAAATAAAAGTTAATGTGAATTGAAAAACGTCATCAAATGGAATGTCATATGGAGTTAATATTTCTATGTATTGTGAATAAAATATTATTTAAATGAAAAACTGTTTTAGATATTTTAAATTGTGGAGTTCTGGAAACTAAGAAGTAACTTAAGTCAAAAGTTAACATTTTTGTAATCTGCCTTTTGTTTCAGAGAAATACATATTATCAACACCTCACACTCATGGTTCATTGTTGTTCAACACTCCAGTAGGGGAATCGCTGACATGTGAAGGAGAGACGGCCATCAAACTGACTAACCCTGCTACAGACACTGAAGCTAGACTGCTACTGATAAACTTCCAGATACAGCCTTTTATATTTAAAAATGAATTTGGTCCAGGTAGAGCAACACTTTCTTGGAGTTTAATACATTTTTGGATTTTGTTGTCCATGACATGTCCAAATATTAATAATATGTAGCTTAATGCAATACTTGCAATATGAAACACTAATTTTTATAAAACTTTCATCTTTGCTTCAGCTAACTTTTACTCATTGAAAGCTTCATCAGAGGCAGCCGCTAGTAGCGCAGTTAGTTCCAGTGCAGGCACCGTGCTGTTGTTTGAAATGTTGTCAGATCTTCATTGTATATGTAATGTATGTTGTTCAACAATACTCTTGTCTTGTTCTAAGCTGAAGAGTGGTAGGTGATGAAGGTGAAGGGAGGTTGCAGGACTGCAGCACCCCCTCCCAAACAAATTTTATTTTGTTCTAATTACTATTGAAAAGTGTATTTGCAGAAATAAGCTCTGGATAATAATGATAAACAATGGGTATCCTCCACACCTTGTGTAATAGTAATAGTAATAGTAATAAACACAGGTAATAAGAGAACGGATGAGATAAAAATTAACCAAGGAGTGAGGCAGGGATGTAGCTTGTCTCCCACTCTTTTCAATATATATATTGACAATGTTCTTAAAAAAGGGCAATCAAAGGAATATCCTGGAGTCGGCATATTGACCGACATATTTACCTGAGTACGTTATTATTTGCTGACGATAAAATAATATTACAAGAGAGTGAAGATGAATTACAACTGGCAGTGCACTGACTGAATCAAATATGTCCAGAATATAATCTTAAAATTTCCTTGCATAAGATGAAAGTTATGGGTTTCCAAGGCAAGTATCCTGTTAGGTCGAAAATAATTATTATCAACAATAAGCCAATCAAACAAATATCAAATTTTATATACTTGGGCTGCGACACAAGCTACAATTGTGACAATGACATGGAAAATAAAATAAATAAGTTCCAGGCAATATGTGGCACAATAAATAGAACATTAAATAACAAAACACAAAAAGACACAACGATAAAATTTTATAAAACGATGGCTGTACCTGTACTTATGTATGGGAGTGATGTTGGATAAATACCAAAAAAGGAGACAGCAAAATACAGGCAGCAGAAATGAGATTTTTGAGGTGGATCAAAGGTTGCACAAGAAGAGATTTAGTAAGAAATGAAGACGTGCGAAATGAACTAAATGTATATGCAATAAATGAAAAAATAACTGAATCTAAAGAAAGATGGAAACAGCACGTAAATAGAATGGGAAATGGGAGAATACCCAACAAAATACTTAACTACAACCCAAGAGGGAAAAGAGATATAGGAAGACCACGAAAACGGTGGTCGTAAGTTTGTGAGGACGGAACAGGGAATGCCTAATCCTTGTAGTGCAGAAGAAGAGAAGAAGTGTACTTGCATTGCCAAGCGACAGCCTGATACATAAATCTATCCCTCATTGTTTGCAGACTGGGCATCTTAATGTTAAAACTAACAGATAAGTTGCCTCCCCCCCCCCCCCCTCCGATGGTTGTGATAACTGGCAAACAGCAGCTGTATTCTGTGCTGCATCCCACACACAGCAATTGTAGTGTATTTGTCGGTTAAATTCTTGTTTTTTTTAAGTATATTTTTGGTATACTTTCCCAATAAATGTTTACCCACACCACATTTTAAATGTTTTGAGTATGTAAAGTATTGATATACAGCGGATTCCACTTTGTCGGGACTAGCCTACATCAAGTTAGCCCAATCAATCGGCTGGCCCTATTATCAGAAATTTCTAAAAAGTAAGCTAATAAGCAAATCAAACATAACTCTTAACTACAGTAAACACTGCAATTATAAGATTTGTTATTGACAGACTATGTCTAAGGAAATACAGTAGTAAATATATAATAATACTATAATTACAGCATAATGAAATAGTATGAGTAGGAGTAATTCTGGAGGCCCTAGTGGTGCTTGTAGTTGGGTTATGTTATTTCACCAAGGGCAAACACACATAGTCCGAAACCGACATATGTCGTCGGGTTGTTGTTAACAATGTACTGTATTGTTTAGTTTGCCACCCTCACTAGTCTACTCATATAAATTATGACCTAAAAAAAGATACTAGCTTATTACTTTTATTTAAGAAGAGAAAATCTGAAACCATTATTGGACTGAATAACCGGCGGTTCGGACCTATTAAGTGAAGAAACTTTCTACTTGCAACCCTATTTTGTTTTTGTATTTTGAATATTGGCCCAATAAAGCGGCTGCCCCTAAAAACCGGCGGTGGCCCTATTAATCGGAATACACTGTACTACATGAGAAGAAGTATATCGAGTGAAGAGGAAGAAGAAGTCTATCAATTGTAAATGATTTAATTGCTGAATGTAATGCAAAAGTATGTATTGTGTTAATGCATGATGTTAGGTAAGAATATTTTGGTTTTTTAGTTTATTGTTTAAAATAAACAAAACTCATGGTTGATGATGTTTAATAGGAGAATCGCTTAATAACAATTATTCCTTTGTAAGTAACTTGTTGAGTTCCTGCATATTTTGAATTGTGTCTGTTCGTTTAGGATGTCGTTTTTATTTGTTTTCATGTGTTTGTATATTTCCAATTGTTCTAGAGAGTGTAGTTTTCGGCCTTTTGTGTGTACGTGTAGAATGTCCATGTTATTGTCGATGTTTTTGTATGTGCAGTTTGCATCAATGGAAATTATTCTGTATCTTCAGAGGATTTTTGAATTGTAATTTGTCAGTTGTAATTATTTGAAGACATTATTAATAACAATTGTAACAGACTTGGCTCCCTGTTACTTTTGGCTTTTCCTGAAGCTAAGATCACCTTTGAAAGGAACTAGACTTCAGGCCATAGGCCTACGCAAAATTAAGGAAAATGTGACATTGTAGTGATTCCAAAAGATAGTTTCACAGACAGTTTTGAAAAAAAGAAGGAACAGTGGAACAAGTTCAGAGAGGACTGCTTTGAAGGGAACTCAGTGAAATTGCTCGTGTACATTATTTATATTTTAATAATAAATGTTTGTATATTTTTTTGACAGACCTAATATGTTGATGGCTTGAGAAAAGCTTTCTTGTGTTCAAGGTAATAATAAATAATTGTTCTTCCTGTCTGACTCAAGTTTACATTACTAAACAGATTTAGGTGATCTGTTAGCTGTTTTGTGATGATGCTAGTTTGTCTTGTATGTTGTTTTTATGATATACTTGTTTATAAGTTTTGATATTTTAATTGATGAATGTTATAGAGGTCCTTGTTGTGCTGGAATTGGCATTGAACTATTTAGTTATATTCATTTTGTTTTAATTGTCTCCAAGTCACGTTACTAAATATTTAGAATTAATATTAGGCAATTACCTGTATTAACTAATATAATCAAAAGTATAGCTATCGCTAATGGGTATAACAGTGGAATCATAGACAAGCTTATAAGAAAACACTCGGTAAAAATCAATAGTAAAAGCAGATTAACCGGCCCATCTAAAGAAGATACTAAGTTTATAGTAACTGAGTACACGAATGTACTACCAGTCATTGTAAAGAATGAGCTGAAAAAACATAAAATAACAGTGGCCTTTAAAACCACAAATAACATCAAAAAACGTTTGGGACAAAGAACTCATATCCCAGCTGAAGAGAAAACTGGAGTGTACAAGCTTGAATGCGATGACTGTGACAAATTCTATATAGGACAAACGGGCAGGCTGTCAGCCGAACGTTTTAAAGAACACCTGCCCAAAAGTGATATCTCGAAAATTAGATCCAGTTACGCTCAGCATTTAATGCTGTATAATCATAAGTACTCAGACTTCCACACAAACTTTAAACTGCTTCATAATTGTAAAAAGGGTGCGAACGCTGTGGAGGAATATGAGATATACAGGGCTTCTAAGTTACAAACGGACCAGCTACTTAATGACAAAATTTCGTTCCGATCGAATCTGCTGTACAACACGGCCATCGATATCGATGGGTCAGCGGGCAATGATAACGGTCGTATAAGACAAAGTGCAACAGTTGGTCGTTGGCAGCGAGACGATGCGCATCGGACTGTGCCGTGACGGTGTCGGTGTTAAATTATGTGTGGTGTTTTTGTGTTTGTATATTTTAACTAGTTGACGACCCCTTTTGGGTGAATTTGATGTTTTTATAGAATTCGAACCTGATGATGAGAATTTATTCTCGAAACGCGTCGTTTTAAGAAAAAACCAAATAAGTCACAAGACGGAAGTTAATACAGGTAATTGCCTAATATTAATTCTAAATATTTAGTTATATTGATCACTAAGCTCCGAGCAAGTAGCCCGCAAGACTGCTAATCGACTATATTCACTCCATCCCCTGCTTTACAGCAATTCTATGACCTGCCGCCTAGGGAAGCTTATCATCTCCACCTATGGTTACCTACCAATTCCAATGGTTACCTATGAGATTCCCGTATGGGGCTACTTGGCCAAGACACATAAGCGAAAGCTTCAGTCTCTTCTGGACCGAGGATTGTGCTGGGCATGCAAAGCACACTACCTGACATCTAACAAAACCATTAGAGACTCCTTACATGTTTGTTCCCTGAACGCCACTATACGGACACTGTCCCGGAAATAAATGCTATCACTGCACCGTCGTATTTCAGGGCAATGACCTTAGTAGAGCCCTCGGTCTCTACCTATGAGGCACGATTCATGTTCCATGTGAATCTTGGACCCGGCCTTGGCAAACTCTCGTCCTCAATTAATTAACTGAAAACCCACGACCGGTAGCAGGCCATACCCTAAAATCCAGTACCATCTGTGGTCCCTGCGGCAGGAGCTCTATTTGAAGCTCGGGCGACGGACATGCCCTTCGTCCCACACAGCCCAGAGTCAGTCAGTCAGATCACTAAGTACCCATACATATCTACCTAACCTAATCTTTTTACGTGTGTTATTTCTGTGCTTCACATCAACATGTATATGTTTGGATTTCAGAATACCCATGCACCGCAGTGGGAACTGGATCGTACAGGGATGAAACCGTGCCACTGATAGTCGGGAGTACACTAGCGGCAGCCTGTCTGTGTACAATCACCGGTTACAGCATCTTCCGTTACTTCAAGATCAAGAAAGTCCAATACGACACAATGGAGTAAACAAACGTATGCACAACAAACACGCAACTACTAAATTTGTTGTTTCCATTTAGCTTTTGAGTGGAATAAATTTACTGTAAACACGGATATTTACCATCATCATAAAGGTCTTAATGCTTGAGAGTGGTATGGATTATAATGCAGTCACTTTTGTTAACGTTTAAACACTTGTGAAAGTTTTATGCCAATTTTTTAAATAAAATATAAATAATTATTGCCCTTAACATGCAATGTGACAGATTAAATAAGTTTTGTAGGCCTTTACAAGGGACCGAGGTACAGATTCGTGTGTAGCAAAAGTTATGTCTTTATGATAATTAATGTATGTCCTTATTTCCTACAAAGATTGGTTGGCAGCAGTTCTGCACTTCTCACAACTCTCTGCATTCCTCTTCATATCCTTATAACTCCAGCATTCTAAAATCTTTTATAATCGGTTCCATATGTGTATAATGTGATCATCCACTGACTCTTTTTCCAATCATGTGTCCCTTTGTTATTATTTTTACAAGCTCTCATGTCTCACTAAATTCCCATTGAGTTATACTTTTCTTTTACAATTACTTGATATCTACAGACTTCCCTCCTTATCAACCTCTAAGGAACCTGCCTGTTTATTATCAGTTCACTTGGTTCTCATTGTATCAGTAGCACCATATTAAGTCGTCTCATTTCTTCAGTTCTCAGCATCCAGGATCCACGTCCGCTGAAACTACATTCCAAACACAGTTTAGGAAAATTTTCCTAATTAATTTCAAGGCAGTTACTTTAAGATGTTAAGAACTTCTTTTTGTTGAGTGCAATTTTCTCTTGGTTAATTCCATACTTTACCTCTACTTTACTCAACCCATTGGCTAGGATCTTACTTCCTAGCTTAGTAAATGAGGTCACTTCTTGAAGGAGTCCATTACCTATGCAAATTTGCGTTTCATCTTGCCCTTCCTTGTCACAAACTATTTACGTTTGTCTTAGAATGACAAAAAATCGGTCAAACTAATCGTGTCACATTGTCACTAATCAACATTGCATTGTGTGTAACAAAACAAAACAGTTTGATGCAGGAAAAGAGAATAATGAAAATACACTGGCAAGCATGTGTTAACACTTTGACACTGATGGATGTCAATTGACGTCCTGAAGTTTCAATGTTTCTGCATGATTCCATATGTATAAAGACGTCCTTGCAGCTATTTTGAAACAATGTCAGGCCTTAGTATCCAGATCATCCACTAGATCGCATATGCATTCACTTTCGTAGATACAGTTGACACGAAACAGCATGCAGCAAACTGTTATGTTAGTTGGCTAAACACCACTTACGTGTCAAAATGTCAGACAAGCGTTTCTTGTAAAAAATTACAAAAGTACACCTTTATAAACCAATATATGTTATAAATCATATGCAATGTATTGTTTAATCCATTTGTGACGAGTAAAAATAATATTACGAGTTTCTAATAACAACATCTGTTTTGGCTAATTTTTTTTTCTTCCAAAAACATCACTTATTTGAAAGCAATTTCAGGGAAAATAACCAACACAATGACATATAGTATACACCATTTTAAAGAAGACACTTAGATCTTCATAAAAACATAGGTAGCATATTTTTTTACCATACAGCTTAGAAGATACAACATTTTAAATATATGCAATAACGGCCTGGCATGAGCGAAGGACCACTATGTATGTTAAGGGCCCGGCGTCAAAGTGTTAAAAGAACACAGTTTTTCTCTATGCATGCTTAGCAGTAAAAAATTTCATAAGCTGTCATTCCTTATTGATTACAATTGGAACATGTGGATATTTGTCACAATATCAATATTTAAACTTATGTGTATGGTTTCAAAGCTATATGGATGTGTTAAATATGCGCCTATACAATACAGTCAATACGGGTAAATCCTCTATTTGGACTGCTCACACTGTAATATTTTTCACTTGATGTTTCAATTCCTAGAATCTATAATCATCCTCAGAAGGTGAAATGGCAGTTGAAAGACCCAGTCTAGCAACAGGTCTTTCAACTGCCACTCACAGCTTTTGAGGATGATTCCAGATTCTAGGTATCAAAATGTCAAGTGAAATATATTACAATGCGAGCAGTAAGTAGAGGATTTACCTGTAAAACATCATCCATCGCTTAGGAGATTTAAAGAGTGTTGTGATTTTTATAACTTTTGGTGTAATCACTGAAGAAAGAGGTCGTCACAGTCCCCCCCATATTCAGATGTAACAGTAACATTCATTATGAGCTTCTTGACAAATTTAAAATTACTAAAATGTTGAAGTCATCTAAAAAAGTAAATGTTGTCAGTACCACAAGAAACGGGCGTTCAGGGCGCACAATGTTTGCGATCCAGTTTACAAAAGCCTTAACACCTTATATGTTAGGTTCAAAACCTTACTAACTTGGTTTTTTACTTGTTATATTAATTCAAAGAAGTTTTCAGATTGTAGGATTGCGATAATTTCAGGTTAATGCAGATTTGCAAATATTACAAATTATTTTGTAAATCTGTAATTTGTAAATATTGTTTTTTATTATATAAACTGTGTGAATACAAGGGTTAACTTAGGAAACATTCTGTTTCTATTAAGGAGAAGAAATGTTAATTTTTCTTTACTTCATATAATTCGTTCAAAAGTATTTTTACTTTTTCTGTAGAAGTCTAGCGTTATATATGTCTTTCAATATTAAGTTTTTTCATCTTGTTATTTGAATTAGAGATTTCTGCAATTCCAAATTTGTTGTGCTTACTTGCTGAACTGCTTGCTACCTGTCATGCTCTGGACAAAGCCTTTCAGTGTCTGAACCATTAATTTGTAATGTAATAGTGGAGAGTGGAGACACTGAAAGGCCTCCAGCAAGTAACCACAACAAAGTTGAAATGTTTTTGCTAATATAGATGGGGCCATTAAAACAAATTTTCTGTAATATTTTGGTATTGTCAGTGCTACTCGATGTTGGAAGGGAGTGGGTGGTTTTTTTTTTTTTCAAGGAACCCTTAGCTAGATTTCTTCATGTATGTGTATATGTACAGAAGAAAAAAATTGTTTGTCACAATATGTGTCTGCATTTTGTAATTTTAAATCAGTGTCGCTATAGTTTTAAATTTATCGACATCCTCTCAATGTGACTGTGAGCCAATAGTAAGTAATTTTTGCATGAACTCATCAAAAGTTGCAAGACACATTAAAGAGGCACATATTTATAACATTTAAATGTACTCTCTGCCTGGAGTTGTGCAGTATACCATTCTAATGTGAAGCGTGAGTATAAATGTCTTTTCTTGCATAAAATATTTGCACATTTAGTCCACAGAAATTTTAGACATACAGAAAAACCTTTCTCCATTAAGAATAACAAACTTGACAACTTCATCCAACATTGATTTCATTCATAGCTTTCTTGGTATTTTCTTCAATCACTTCTTCTAACTGAGGTTCTGTCACTGAATTAGATTGGAAATTATATCGTCTGGCAGCCAAATCAGATAGTATTTCATTCATATGTATGTTCACGTATATTATCATGAATAGAAAACATTCAAAGCTCCGGTCAAATATCTTTATTTCACTGTATGAATGCTCTTGTACACCTCTTGACAGATCTCAGGAACTTTGTTTGTGTTATTTGAATGTGACTTATGCCACTTTATATCAGAACCCAAGAAGATTCACTACCATTCAGTAGAAATTAACTGGGAAAAGAAATTACATAAAAACAATAGCAAGATTACAATCTGTAATGAAACCTTACTGTTTCTTGATTTTTAATATTAAATCACTCTACAATGCAAACTGATAACAACAAAAGTGACTTGCAAAGTGATAGATATAAAATCATTTAAGTACTGATTTAATAATAAATTAAATTTACCAAGAGAAGAACAAACAACAAAGATATATCCATGTGTGTCCACTGCACAGAACTACAAAAGTGATTTACTTATTAAATAATACTCCAGCAATTAGTTAATTAAATTGTAAAAGTAAATAAAAATAAAACAGATGAAATATAAATATCAAAAAGTAGTAACTTTATCACCAACGTTGTTTACAAAATGTAAATTTGATTGTTATTTAAAATGTTGAGAATTTTATCGGTTTCGGATATGATTTTGTAATTCCTGCGGACAGTGTCTGATTGATAGTTATGAATAAGCAATACTACCATAGAATTAACTTTAAGAAGACAGAAAAAAATATAAAATTAGAACATTAAAATGTTAGTTATACATAGAGTTCTGTGTGTGTGTGTGTGTGTGTGTGTGTGTGTGTGTGTGTGTGTGTGTGTGTGTGTGTGTGTGTGTGTGTGTGTTTTGCTGTCTACCTTGATTCCTGAATGACTTAGGAAGCTTTGAAATCTTCAAAATATGGTAAATGGCAACAGTGGATTCAGAAAAGGCATTCTGTAGGGGTAATATATAAGAAGACTGTGTGTGTGTGTTTTCTTTAATACTCTAATATCTTGTTAAAAAAAGAAATAGGATTTTTCCCTTTGAAACACACTGTCTGAGTATTTTGTAATAACATTTTTAAATATAGAAAAATAAAATCAAGCTTGCTAGAAAAAAATTAATTTCCCCTCAATAGGTTTTTAGAAAATGTTTATTCAGTATTTATGGAGAGGGAGAGGTTTACTGGTTTTCTTCCCAATGGACATGGCACTGTATAAAGTTGGTGATATTGTTAGGAAACACATCATGGAATATTTTTGAGAATGTAATATTCCAAGACGAGAAATCAAATTTCAATATTGTGAATGGAAGGAAAGAAATAAATAGATCTAAAGGGTAGACTGGAAATATTTGGGTTTACGCAGGTTATGAGACTGACGTGGAGTGAGCGAAAGAGAGTCAGGAAGGAGTGGTTGAAGAGGCAAAAAGCATGGGAAGACAAGAGTGGGGCAAAATGACTCATCCCCAGAGTTGTTCTCATGAATCAGAAGACCTCAATAGAGTGGCAGTAACTTTGCTGGAGTTGTAAAACCATGACAATGAAACAGTGTTGATGATTATACCAATAGGAGTATTTCTGCTTTTATTTCCTCAAATTTTGGAATTATGCACTGGCACACACACACACAACCATATGGACAATTTAACATTAATTGATTGAAAAATAAACATACAGACATCTTAAAACTTGTTATTTCTTTATTATACAGGTCAGTTTTTATGTAATCCTAATTTAAACTTATACTTTGAAACTGTATTTTTTCTTCAGCATAATCTAAATGGACCAAAAAAGAATGTTAAAATAATAACTGGTTTACCAGTAAACGATAGCAACCATAATAGCATATCAAACAGCATCACTTTATGTTTTGCAGATGAACATTAATTAGTAGCCTGTAGGTACTTTAACTACAGTAGAACTCCATTTATCCGAACTAATGATTTCCAGGCATAATTCAGATATGCAGAAATTCGGATAATTGGAACAAACATAAGAAAAATATTATATTATGAAAGAAAACACGAAAATTGCTGAAAAATCACTTTTGTTTATTTTTATTACGTGAGTACAGTACCTTAATAAAAACCAGGTCATACGTGTTTTGCAAAAAGTTCACTTTTACTACAAAAAATTTAAAATAATACTCTCATGTGATTATGATTTTTTTAGTTGAACATGTCAAACAAAGTTAATTGTTCTGATGTAGAAACTCATTTGCATGCAGCCAGGTCCCGCAAACGCTTGACAGAAATAAGCTGCACGTGGTGGCATTCAGGCTGCTGTTCCATCCACTTTAAGGCAGTGTCAAAAGAAATGAATGCCTCACTCACCATAGGTTCCTTTTCCAGTTCAACTGAAGCAATGTTGTCATCGTCTTCATCCACCTGCTGAGATTTATCGTTATACTTTGGATAATTTCATCATCGTCTAAAATTTGATATCCAGCGTCGCACTGCAATCACTTGTTTATGTCGTCCACATCACACTCCGAACAACCAGGAATGTGTACAGTGGTTTTCTGGATATCTTCAGTTGATACAGCTACATTTTCTTCTACACTTTCTTTTAGTCTTTTTTACTCTTCCTTCTTGTTCATTGCCTCTTCTTTTTCTTCCTGGATTTGATTGTT
Organism: Magicicada septendecula; assembly: GCA_034769895.1. Classification (NCBI taxonomy): domain Eukaryota; kingdom Metazoa; phylum Arthropoda; class Insecta; order Hemiptera; family Cicadidae; genus Magicicada; species Magicicada septendecula. Next base: position 12,710,785 of record CM068371.1, on the reverse strand, counting down.
TTGTCGAAATTCCATTAATTTTATTCCATGGCATTTCCTGATATTGATTCAGATAATTGGCGATTCGGATAACTGGAGTTCGGATAAATGGAATTCTACTGTATATGAATATAGTTACATAGGTATTGTTACATACCTCTAGGTATGTAAATTTATTTAAGAATATACAAAGAGAATAGGAAACTGAACATGTTTGCAGTCAACAACAAGACCTAGTACTTGACACATAAAAACGCTGCACAGAATGTAAGTACTGGGGTTGAAAGGGATACAGTATCACACTGAGAACATACAATGTCAGGAAGCCCTATTGAATTGTATCTTATGGGACAAAATCCATCGGTAAAGTGAATGAAAAAATAAACAGATATACCATGCTATTGTAAAACTTATAACAACATAGAGTTCAGAGATGTGGAAAATTAAAGATAATATGGAGAAAATGTTAAAGGTTACAGAAATGTCTATTTCAATGGAAACAGGCAGATCTGGAATGAAGAGAGCAATGAAATGACAGAATAAGCGAAATCGTGGAAGTAACACACATGCACACACATTGTCAAACTGGTGTCGTTTAGGGCCAGAAACAAAAATACCCAAGCAGACTCTACAACAGAAGGCAAAAATGGGAGATAACAGAAACAGCTGACAAAGTGGCAAACCTTAATAAATGAGTCTAAAATGAGAGACAATATGTGGATAGTGGTGACCGCCTACTGGAAGACATAGAGCATTATAATAAAGTGTTCTTGTAGAAGTAAGTGTTTTACTATTGTAATCTACTTAATCGCCTTCCTTCTGTAATGTTACTTGTGTAATTTTCTAGACCCATTATATATTCTCCATTATTTCGTATGAGGACCACATTCTTCCGTCTCCCTCTTGTAAGTCCCTTCCATTTTCAACAACATCAAACATTTGTTTATTTAATGAATCAATACTCTCAAAACTTACTTTTTTGTGATACAGTATAAAACCTGCTGATGGATTTAATTATATTTTAAATTATGCAGAACAAATCATTAAAATTAGAAATATACAAAGCATAATTAGAGGAGTTGTAACATATGCATGTGAAACCTGGGTATTATTAACACAAAAAGACGAATAATGTCTAAGAATATTTTAACAAAAGATACTGAAAACAGTTTTTGGACCAGTGAAAAATAATGAAGGCTCATGGAGAATACAAAGGAATCATGAAAAAATAATCCAATACATGGAACTGACATAATAAAGTTTATGAAGAGCAGAAGGAAGTCTGGCTGGGACACACAATGAGGACGGAACGACACAGAATTCCCATAAGAATTCTAGAATGGAGACCAGTAGGTAGGAGATTAAGAGGAAGGGCAAGGAAGAGACGTATCGAAGATGTTGAGCAGGATATGAGGAATCTGTGGATAAGAAGATGGAGAAGACTATGTAACGGAGAGAGCTGAATGGAGGAAAACTGTTGCAGGGGCTAAAACCCATACTGCATTGTAACGCCAGTAGAAGAAGAGAAAGATTTTTAAATTATGTACCTAATGAATGGTAGTATTAGTAAATGGTAACTATTGCAGTTTGACAATATGTTGGACCTGCTAGTAGCCAGTAAGAAACATCGACGATCTATGCTTCATGTGGAATCATACCCTACCAACTTAACACTAAGACGACTGAACAGAAATAAAAAAAATAAATAAATAAATAAACAGTAAGCCAGTGGTTTCATTCATGTGCAAATCTCATACACTTTCTACAAATCACCATAAATGAGCTGGATGTTATGCTGGTATGCTGGTTACCAGTGAGCCAGACAGCATGAGGAAATAGAGTAATTTCTTTCTATATGTTGTCGGACTGTACTTTATTCTGATTTTAGATTGCACAATTGATTATTATCTCTTTATTAAAATTAAAATCATGTTTCACTGAATAATAAAACCACTATCTACACTAACCTATAATGTAGACAACTAGAGTGTAAATTGTACTTATATTAATATATAAGTACAACTTTTTAGCATACACAGATGATATTGATCTAATTGCCAGGAGACCTCAGTAGTGCTTTTACAGCATTAGAAGGAGCCTCAAGTAAAATTGGACTGCAGATAAAGTTGGAGAAAACAAAATATATGTATGCTGCCAACAAACTACCATTAAACCTAACCCTTCAAAACCTTGAAATAGGCACAAAAAATATAGAGACAGTAAAAGAGTTCATATGTCTTGGCTCCCAGAAAAAGAGCACTAACAACAACAAAACTGAAATAATAAGAAGAATATATCTCACAAATAAAACATATTATGGATTAAAAAAGCACCTGACAAAACATATTATGGATTAAGAAGCATGAAATGCAAAATTTACAAAACACTTATCAGGCCAGTGCTGACATAAACTTCTGAAACCTGGAAAATGACAAAAAATAGCGAGAGACTTCTAGGTTGCTGTGAAAGACGGATTCTAAGAACAATATTTAGAGGAGTACAAGAAAATGTAATGTGCTACAATTATGAACTATAGCATCTTTACAAAGAGCCGGACATTGTGAGGATAATCAAAATACACAGGCTAAGGTGGTTTGTACACATAGAGAGAATGGAGGAAGGACAGCCTACGAAACATATTTTCTACCAGAAACCAATGGGTAGTAGAAAAAGGGGAAGATACCGAAGTAGATTCAAAGACCAGATAGAGGAAGACGTCGGAAAGCTGAACATAAGAAACTGGAATGACTCTTGGAGCAGGCCAAGACCCACCAAGGGTTTATTGTTGTATTGGAGTGTTAGTGGTCTCAAATATTTCTACTAGTAATTTTGTACAAACCACTATGTAGGTTGTAAATGACCTGAAGATGGCTTGACTGCCGAAAGCGTTCATCAATACCAAAGACAACATAGTGGTTTGTACAAAATTACTAGTAGAACCACCAAGGGTTGTAAAGTCACGGCTGATGATGATGAGAGTTTAAATTGTACTTATAGCCTATTAATATTCAAAATAAACCTAATAACTGTGGTTATTAAAGCTAAATTTTTAAATAAATATTTCAATACATACGCTTAATATGGTAACAACTTATACAAATAATAACAAGTTCTTGTTTTGTATTTAATCTTTCTCAACACGTAGTACTCAGAGAAATACTCAGTGTAATGTTAATCAATTGATATTTTAAAACACACTAAGAGAAGATGGTCTTGAAATGAGATGAATTTGTTCCAAGTTTGACTGTGTTAATTGCGTGCTTATTATGTTTGACAATGTTACATTCTTTGTATAGATTAAGTTTAGACTCCAATATCGCCACTGAAAATGAAAATAAATATGTTCTGCGACTACTGTACTTGACAATATTAGCTGATCGAATCAAAATGGTTGAAGTAATGTTATTATACTGTTATGTATTACTATTGGCCAATACGTCCCAGCGAAGGGAAAGGGCTCCAACCCCCAAGGTCGTGAGAGACTATGAGTCTAACTCCCATCATGACTAGACTGGATGGAGATTTATCATACACTGAAAAGGTGTAAACTTACAATGTGTCCAAAATCCCATGGCGTATCAAACATAGGAATAACAGGTGATCAGAAAGTAGAGTATTTAATGACCATCCTATCATACGTATATCTTGAGTGGAAATAAAAATTATTTACAATATTGGACGGCATATGGGCCAGAAATTGAAGTCTGAAATATGACTTTTAAAATATTAAATCGATATATACACAGGGTCTGTGATATTAATAAACAAAAATTGTACCAAACTGGAGCACTGTTGTAAGCTGAAAATCTTGTTTTAATGTAATTTTAACATAATAATACACATACAGTCACGTTACTTTATGGTGGCCGATTCAGTGCTGTGCGAGAAGCTGATGTAGTGGGGAGACTCAGTGTAATGTCTGGTTGAACTTACAAAAACAGTGGACTGCGCACGCTCCTGTCGCCAAAGTTGCTGGCCACCCTAAAGTAACACGATTGTATATATTATTACACTGTAACTAAATCACGGCCGGTAGCAGGCCACACCCTAAATCCAGAATATCAGTAGTCCCTATGGCAGGAGCTCTTTCTGAAGCTCGGAACGTAGTACATGAGCGGGCGACGGGCAAGCCCTTCGTCCCGCACAGCCCCGGGATCAGCACTGTAATTAAAATATGTTAAAGAATATACAATAAATTTACTATGTAATGATAACATTTCACATTTCGAGAACAGAAGGTCTCTTACAATGTTATCTTCAGTTTTAATAAAATTCTCATTATACAGGTTCTGCGTATTTTTTGATACTGACACACTTGATGCATAATTTTTCTGCCACAAAATATCATGTTCGCCATCTGTACAATTTGAGATAACAAGTTTAGATAAATGAGTTCATGATAGTTTTGGCATCAGTTTTTTGTTCCACATGTTTATATAAATTTATGAACAAATTCTCCTATTGGAATGATGAGCCAAACACTGTCTTAGATGGTTGAGTAGCAGAGGTAAATTTTCTGTATTCCCAGTCTGTTAAGGTAAACACTGTCTTAGGCTATAATGCTCATTTCATTTTTGTCAACAATAAGTGTTTCACACGTTGAACAACAAGGGATCCTTAGTGCGGCCCAAACCTTAGGTCTGACCGGGCCGAGCCACCATTTTGCCCCCCCCCAAAATGGTGATGCTTATTTTCTTATCAGTACTAATTTAATAACATTATACTTTAAAAGTTTTATCATGACTATTTTATACTAGTGGCGGGGGTGAAGCCCTACACATAAAAAAAAACTATTCTGTAGGTCTACATGAAATTATTTAAAAAAATTAAAGTTTTTGCTATATAACTTTTCAAATGTTAACAAATATTTTTTTATTTTTCTTGAAACCCATTAACTATCACTAAGGCCTGTTTTTTAAATTTAACTTAATAAAGCTGTAACTTGACTCACCTATATAAGTGTTTCACATGGACGCTCAATGCGAGTGGAAAACATCAAATAAAAAGAATCAATTTCAAACAGCTTCCTATAATTTTAATTTTAATCAGTATACATTTCTTCTTATTATAAGTATATGTACAGATATTATCAAAACACAAATATATTTTCACATGTAAAGTTTATTTTTACTAAAAATATCATACCAAGATTTATTGAAGTTTCCCTTTAAAAATAAAAATAAAACATATTTTGGTTTTTGAAAGTTTAGTTCAATTTCTTTCTTCTTCCTTTTCCTTCAGCAAACTTTTTAACAATTTTCGTTAAATCTAACTGGTTTGCAATGTCATTTTCAATAGAAATTGTTGCGCGTCTTCCCAAATAATACCGCTTTGTGAAGATTTATATTGATTGTCTTATTATGTACCAAACAGTGGCATTAATTGATAATAGAGTAACCTGTTTAACCTGCCTGAGAGAACAACTTCATTTATTAACAATCATAAAGGAAAGAAAAACTTGATTTTTTTTAATCCATTATTTTGGCGCTTTCTCAAAATCTGCGCCCGGGCCACGGCCTGGTTGGCCCGTCCTTAAGGCCGGCCCTGGTGACCAAGTTGAACTGTTAATGCAGGGCATTTCAGGAGCTTTCTGTCATACTCATAACAAAAAAAAATTCTTTCATCAAAATAACAAAAAGAGTTTACATAGATCTGGGAACACTTTATTTTCAAACATATTCCCTTTTTTGTCTCGAAGATAAAACAACTCGATACTCTCCAAGATCTTCATCTTGATACTTTTCGATTGCTTACACAAAATAAGTAATTTCAAACAGAATTTCACGTAAAGAATGAACAAAAATTGGTTCCAAGGTTGTAAATATAATATTCTTAATGAAAATCCTATAAAATTACGTTAAAAAAATGACCTAAAAATTCCATGTTTACATTATTTTTGCAGAATGTCACTACCATATTCAGCAAAAAAATGAATCAGTTTTTCTCTAAATCTGGTGAGAACTGAATTTTGAACAATTAAGTGTAAATAGCATCACAGAAAAGGTTAATCTCTAAGGATATAATAAGTATTTTCAATAAAAGTACAAGTTATTTATCTTTATAAATATTTTGGTATAATGTTTAATACCAAACTGTTCTGAACTGAATTCTTTACCAGATCTGGAGAAACTTAATTAATTTTGAAGCACTTTAGCAGCAGGTTTTCTGAAAAAGTGTGTAAGAATCAGCACTTGTAGGTTACAACCTACAATGATAATATACCATTTTTACCAGTTTTAATACAAACAAAAAAACATGCAATTCATGAACTTCGATCCAGTGTTTTAAGTCACTTAAGGTTAAATTTGATTTATACCGGTTTTTTATCCTTTATTTCATCTATATAGATGCAGTATTGTGTTGTTTTACTTCTGAGGCCGAAAAAGGAAAAACGTTGTCTATAACAAACTGTTTACAGACGTGTTTATATAAACTTTTTAAAATTATTTTGTTGTGAGAGGGACTTCCTGTGATACCCTCCATGTAGTTTACTTAATTTGAGTACAAACAGCAGTATTGTCTGCTAAATATGATTCCTATATTGTGTCGAAGCACAAAACAGTTTTCAGCTTTAACTATATGCAAACACACGCACATGTGCACACACACACATGATGTAACTATACAATTGAGTAATAAATAGAGTCAAATTGTATATGTATATATACATATGTTCTATTGTATGTTGTTTCAAAAATGAAGTAAACAAAAAAATTAAATTATTAACATTGTTAAAGAATTGAAATATATAATGTATATATAGCATTTATTTGCATAAAATACATATCTTACGGCTAAACAAATTGCAGCAGAATACTCTGTTATTCTAAATATATATGTATTTCACACACACACACACACACACACACACACACACACACACACACACACACACACACACACACACACACACACACACACACACATGTACACATAATTTTTATAGAATTATTATATGTTGTTTCTTTTTTAAAGAATACATTTTATGTTGTTTCAAGTACTTAATATTTGTTTAACTTTTATACAATATTCTGAAATTAAAAGCTTTTTGTGTTCTGTTAAGGTAAAAATGTAATTTAATTATAACTAAAATAATCTCTCATCTTGTAATGAAGTTTGTTAAATATTAACAAAATGTCTATTAAGTAAATATAAAGTAAAGTACTGTAATGTAAAACAGTATATTGTGTATCAAGAAACACTGTATAATTATTCTATAGAAAAAAACATACCATAAAAACAAAAAAAAAAAGTTTTAATAATAATACGTAGAATCAGTTATTGGTTATTGTTAGAAAGTTATTCTGTTGTTGAATTGAACTGATCGATTGATACTGATGATATTGCATTGATATTTCATAATATTATTGAATGTGTTATTGATATATAAGTGTGTGATTTCAATTATTACATTGTCTTCCACAGAAATATTGTATAATTGTTTGTATTGTAACAATTACTATTATTATTATTAATATAATTATACAGAATATATATATTATACTTATACATATAAGAAAAATTATATAATTCAAATAGCCTTTTGTTGTGAAGAATAATGTGAAGTGCTGAATAAAGGTTATTTAAATAAATAGCATTTTAAAGAAAGTGAGCAGTTTGATTTTTCATTGATCGTACTACCAATGGTGCCTTGGGATTCCTTGCTTAAGATTCATAAATATCGGTATGGAGAACCATACATGACTTTTGTGTTCTAAGATTTATATTTAAAATAATTTTCAAAATGAAATATTTCCATACAAACGACTTCTTTCTTCAGCCTTAACCACAGTATTGTGGTCACTAACGTATACCACCTCACGTTAGTGCACTCGATTTTCACTGATGATGGCAGTCAATGGCACTACCGAAACGTCTGGTTTTGCAGAAAACATTGGACCATGGCCAAACAGCCTGGGAAGGAATTTTAACAATAAACTACTTGTTTGTTGCCGATAACATAGTACATATAAAAAAAAAATTATCCCCTCCCCCTTCATATTTCATTTTCATTTATAGAAAATTACCTCCTCGCCCTTCAACTACCCTTTCCATTTATAGATATTTCATCTACCTTTCTACAGTGGGCTATTATGACCTTCTTTTCAGGATACTTTATTTTTCAAAATTAAGTACTTTACTCTTGTTTAAACATAAAACATTGCAGGTAAACTACCCCTTCCCCTTAACCAATCTTCACCAAAATCAATAGGTCTTGAGTCCTCTACAACTCAGGCACATATGCAAAAACATATTTGATTCTCTTTGAATTTGCGGCAGTTATCGTTTGCCATAGAAAAAATTCTACACACAGAACACACATATACAGACACTTTTCGAAAAATGACTTTTCTTCATGTTTTGACTAGTACAATAAAAATCAGCCCTTATCTCGAACACAAGTTTTTTCACCATCACCATACTTCCATTCCCTTATGGAACATAGAAGTAAAATTAGCTATAAACAATACAAACATTTCACCTATACAAGATACAAGATGATGTGGGGGTCATTCTGTAATTCCCCCTTTTTTTTCCAACAACACAACATGGAACACTAATACTTACTGAACAAGAGAAGCAAGTTTTCAGTTTTAATACCACGGTTTGTAATACCACGGTTTGGTATCTGTCTGTCTGTCTATTGGGGGTATGTCTCACTAAAACTTTTGAACGCATCAAGTGATTTTCGTAAAACGTAGCATACATATCTATACTTTTATTCTACAGGACCACGTTGATTTTCAGATTCATCTCTTGAAAAATAGAGGGGTTGGAAGCAAAAACGTGTAGAGCCGTGGCCGGCTCTAGTAGAAGGCTGGACAACATGGCATGGCAACGTTCCGTCTGAGGCCTATAAGCACAGTCTAATAAAATAGCTAAAGTGAACATGCTATATTTTGATTTAATTTTATATCATTACTAAAATCATTGAGTAGGCCTACTTATAGCTAAATCTAAATTATAAGTCTGTGCGGTACTTAGTACTATAAGTTTAATTTGAAGAAATTAGTGAATTAATGTTAGGCCTAATGAATTAATTTTGTTCGAGTTATTGAATTCCTTTCATATGAATGAGTTAATTATATTTCTTAAATAATATAACAGTATTTTACATAATAATCTTTTAATTTGCAAAAAATGAAGAATTATAAAACTGCTCTGAACCGGCAATTAAAAATGATGCAATTTGATTATTGAAATACATAAATTAAGAGATCGTCTAGTTGGCCTCAAATATCAGCTGGTTCCAGTGTTGCCATGTTTAATACTCTGGCCTTTTACTAGAGCCGGCCATGGTAGAGATCAATGCTGTGAAAAAATTGCAAAGCCCATGTGGGGTATCAAATTAAAGGAAATCTTAACTAGAATCTGAATATAGTGTTCATTTTTATAAATGTTTGGACGTTAGGGACCAAAAAGTGAGTGAAAATTTGGATAGAAACGTAAAAATTCATGTGGGGTAGCAAATTAAAGAGAATTTTAACTAACAGAGTTGCTAAGACTGTCACATAGTTGGATACATTACTGCCTGGACTGTTAGGTCATGGTCCCGAGTCTACGCTGTCAGATGTTCCCGCCTCACCATCGGAGGCCATCATAAATTGGTACGGTGTCCACCAATCACTCGAGCGATGAGGTAGAGACTATGTCTAAGAAGCCCCACTTATATAGATTGTCATACCAACACGATCTAAGCTGGAAAACAGCATCGCTCAATCAACCAAGGCTATCTGATTGGCTTGGGGGCACAGTGTGCCAAATCCTGTTTACTAGGAGGCTTTCTCCTCTTCTATTGATCGCGACGGAAGCATGTTTAAAGATTTCCACGGACCCCATGTGCAGCCGAGGCAATCTCCAAGGATAAGATCTTGGTCTACTCAAAGAGAACGCGATGGTCAGCATTGGAGAATGCATGCGCTTATTATTCCAGCTATCCTTACCTTTTCTTGTTATGCCTTTCATTGCCATACCAGGCTCACTAGCCGCAGAAAAGGCAACCCCTGAAATCAAAGAACGTGGTCCTACAGGTTGCAGGTTTCACTATAGGCTAGCTCCCTGTCTGGGTAAAACAAACTCTGGTTAAGAAACCTAAAGAAGCAGAGGGTTGTAGAGGAGGCCAAGATTAAGCAGTGAGCTGTACTACCACCCTATGATGCCGACGATGTGTCGAGTTGGGCCGGGTACAGTGGCGGCTCGTCCATAAGGTTCAATGCTTCATTGAACCCCCTAAATAATTTTAATATGTTTAAGGATTCGTTGAGAGAATGGTTTTATATTTAAATAGCGAGATTTGTGAAATTAATCTTGTTGACTGAACAATAACCGATTGGCGTAATAGGCGAATTGCTCGCTACTATACTGTTTGAGGTGTAAAGCAGCTCTCAGCACTGTGTAGACACCTTTGGAGGGGGAACTCCACTATACGCAAAATTACATTGAACTGTCGCTAACATTCCAGCTTAGCGACAGAGACGAATAGTTGCGACGAGGGCCGAACCGCCCCTAAAGGGAAAGTCAACATTTTCATAGTACCGCCGTTCGCTATTATTATGATTTGTTCGTTTACCTTCAGTTTTGTGTCAGATTTCTCTATTTGATTTAGAATGAAATGAAGATGTGTGCAGTGAAGACTTAAAATAAAATAAAATAGTGAAATCTATGTAGTCCGAAAATGAGGTGTGCTTAATGTAGTCATTAAATAATTATAGTAATTTATTGTTATATTGGAGTGTTAGTGGTCTCAAATATTTCTACTAGTAATTTTATACAAACCACTATGTTGTCTTTGGTATTGACGAGCGCTTTCGGCAGTCAAGCTATCTTCAGGTCATTTACCAGCCATCATTTACGTTGGTAAATGACCTGAAGATGGCTTCACTGCCGAAAGCGCTCGTCAATACCAAAGACAACATAGTGGTTTGTATAAAATTACTAGTAGAAATAATTATAGTAACATTAAGCTGACCGAAGCGTGTATAATTTCTTTCTCTCTCTATTGAAGATAAATGCAAAATTAAGGAACTCGGTGGGCCGCTTCCCGTTTTAAATATTAAACAGAAACATTTAACTATCCTTGTATTTAACTATATATTTTTAGAATAATTTTATGCATAAGCTAATATTAGGCCCACTTAAAGTTGTCAACATTTCTTCATGTTGCGACTCACCGCGTGTGTTATTTGGAAATGGGATAGTTGCTCTTATCTTAGTAGAAACATTCAAACATTGAACCCCCAGCTGTTAGAACCACGAGCCGCCACTGGCCGGGTATGTAATCATCTGGGCTGAAAAATGATTCAAGTCGAATTGCCCTGACAGTCGGTCAACTAGCAGTAGACAACATCTCTACTATACTTTCTTGTTCACATTATTTATCTCTCCTAAATTAATATAATTTGATTTTTACCCAGATAATATACCCGCTATTCATTGAAAATACATGAATTGTATCTACCGAAATTATCATCCACACTAAGACGCCTACATTTCGAAGAGGCGCCTAATTCAGGCTTTGCCATGGCGATTCGCACACTCCTGGCCGTGTGAATAAATTTGTAAAAAAAAAAACCAATATTTAGCACAAATTGTCACGAGCATTGTAATAACGAACACAAGTAATACAAGAAGTCAAGACGACATTGTTGTACTGAATATCTACTTAAAACAATAGAACAATTGTTGTAAACAACAACAGCTATCACACATTCTGCTGGCTTCCATTACACACCCGTGGGAATGCAATGACTATTAAAGTGTGCGCGCGTTTGTGTCACGTATAGGCTACATGTTATGTCCATAATAACGTAGGTTCAAATTCCCTCCTTTACGAACACCAGTTTTAAAATGATTCCTTTTTTTATATTTCGATTTTAGTAGTGGCTTTAGTTCGATGTTCTATGTGAAAGTCAGAGAGGTAGACGTTTAATTCGATATCGCTACGACATAACAGAAACAGCTGTTTGGGCAGTACAGAAATAATTGAACAAGCGAAACGGGTTCTCAGTCTTGACCGTTTGGTACTGTCTATCTGTGTGGGGCAGCGGAGTGGAAATGAATTCGAATTTTTCCTAGTACCAAATATTTTTCTATTTAGATCCAAATTATTCTTTTTAGAGCTATATCTTTTTAGAGTACGTATTTTTTATCTTTCGCTGGCAGGAGAAGAGGGTCCAGGTTCAACGGGATCTGACTCCATTATACTTACACAGAATAAATGAAGACACAGATAATCGAATTAAAAATAATAAAGACAAACAGAGAAACACATGACTAAACGAACAAAACACAAATAGGAAGGTAGTAACTGCTGCACATCGGTTCCGAAACGAATATAGGTGCTAACTGAGCGTTTTGCCGGTTTATACAACGGCAACACATTGGGTGGACGAATGTGCCCCTCTCCTCTAATCTGTATAGTGACAACTACTACTAGGTCAATGACCACACGCAGTAAAACATTGCTGATGTTTGAGTCGGTAACACAAGGCGCTGCAAGTGCCCAGCAGTTCGAAAGCAATGCTGTGCTTTTCTTCAAGTTTCCCTACTAATATTGTTCGGATTTCAAGTTATTCAATAACTAAACTATTTATTCTGTGACATAATTAATATTATTGTCTTTCAATTCCAGGACTGTTGACGCCACGCTAATGGTGTGGGTATGTCTCTATGAACGCATCGACAGACTTAGCATGCGTGTGTTCTAACCCTACAGAACTCTATTGTTTTTCAGATTGATCTGCCTAAAAACAAGGAAGGAGGCGAGATTGTGAGGAGGACTAAATTGTGAAAAAATCGCAAAAAACCTGGTAGGGTATCAAATTAAAGGACATTGTAACCATAATCTAAATATAGTGTCCATTTCTGAAAATTTAAAAATGTTGGATAAAGTCACAACTATTCATGTGCACGGTCAAATTAAAAATAATTTTTAACTAATATCTAATTGTAGTGTTACGTTTTATAAATAAATAAACCTGGTTCGTGTGACCTTGAAACACACAAGATATAAAGTAAAAGTAGAAGGAGCATTAACAGAGGATTTCCACGCTCGAAGAGGAGTAAAACAAGGGGCTCTCTTGTCTACCCTCCTTTTCAATATATAGCCTACCTAGAGACAGTATTAAGGCAGCTACCAATAAACCCTGATCCCACAATTATGAATAGAAGGTCGCAGTGCATTGCATATGCTTACGATATTATTCTCGTGACAAGAAACAAACAGGGACTGAAAGATGTGTACACCTGTGTGGAACATGCTTCGACCAACCTAGGGCTGTAAGTGAACAGCCAAAAGACAAAATATGTGCTGAAAATGCAGAAGAAGAAGAATGTCCGAGAAGAAATAGTCCCAAAAATTAAACTCAATGGCAATGAGTTTGAGAGGGTGGATAGTTTTAGATATCTTGGGGCCCACTTGACGTCAAAAAATCAGATGGCGATGGAAGTTCAAGACAAACTGGCCATAGGAAATAGGTGCTACTCTTCTTTGCTGCCTATCCTAAAGTCAGAAACAAATACTAGAACCTCCAAGGTCCAGTTTTACAAAACCATATTGCGGTCAGTAGTATTATATGCTTCAGAAGCCTGGACCATGACCTCTGTCCAAGAAGATATGACCAGAAGATAGGAAAGAAAGATTCTGAGGAGGATATGTGGAGGTGTACTAGATACTGGAATGTGGCGTATGAAGACAAACGCCGAATTTTACAAGGAACCGGACATCGTCACAACAATAAAACACGGCAGAATTAGGTGGGCAGATCATGTACAAAGAATGACAGAGGAAAGAGCAGTGAAAAAAGTATTCATTGGAGGACCAGGAGGAAGAAGAGCACGAGGGAGGCCAAGAAGAAGATGTGTGGACGATATAGATGAAGATATGAGAAGACTGGGGGTCAGAAGGTGGCGAATAGTCGCACAGGATAGAGACGAGCGGAGGCACGTTATTCTGGAAGTCAGAGGCCTTCATGAGCTGTAGCGCGTGGAGTAGTAGTAGTAGTAGTAGTAGTAGTAGTAGTAGTGATAGTAGTATAGCGTGAAATTTTGGAAGTTTCAAGGTTTCGGGACCCCAGCACCCAAAAAAAATCAAAAACTTGAAAAAATTCTGGATCTGTGAAACAAATTCCAAGTTTCTAATTTTTAGTGGTTATTGTATTATTGTGTGCTCTAAAATTGTTACATTTCTGAAGAACTAGAGTAATAAGAATTTTTGTAATTTTTCCATAAGTGAAAAATTATCTAATATCGAAATTTATGTAATAATAAGTGTACTCGGTTCAAAATAGTGAGCTAGTTCTGCATCTCAGGGAGTGTACTAGTTATTTTGATGATCGAGTCGGAAAGATCGAGCGATTTGCTGTTCACAATCACCCTCATCATCAAAACATCCAATTCTTTTCCTTACACGTTATCACATGTGTTCGTTCTACAACCCACACTTTCGACGCATTGCAAAATTTAAGGGCTCCTTGGATCGCCGCGCTAGCTCTGCATGTTGATACCTCGTGTCGGGTGAGACACTATTTGCAGCCATCAGTTTTGTACCAGAGGCTCTGCTTACTAATTTTAATCCACTCCAGGTAGCCTATTTCGTTTCTGCGATGCCACCCATTTCGGGGTTATCCAAAACGTGGGTGTACCAGAGGCCCCATACCGCTGAAACTGAATATCTCTCTTTTTCTCCTCAACCCAGAGGTTGGTGGGTTTGCAATTTCGTCCTCTCTGTCGACAGCCTTTTGAGCACCACATATCTCCTTCCTTCTTTTACCCCATCCGTGTACTCTTGTCTGGGGCTTCAGAAGTAAATATAATTACCAAATAATTTGCGAACACCTGGCTACTACTGCAGTGAAAGAAAGTCATTAGCCAGTGACGTGGCGTCCATGTAACCGCTGTTGCCGGCGGCAACAGTACAGTCAATGAAAGAAAATAAAATGAAATATATCAGAAAAAAATACTTTAATTATTGATTAATTTGAAATGTGAACAACATTAGTCGAGAAACCTGAAGAAAAGCACAATATTGCTTTCGAACTGCTGGGCGCTTGTACCGTCATTTTAATGTTGTGTTGCCGGCTCAGATACCGGCGACGTTCTACCGTGTAAGGTCATTCACCTCGTAGTAGCTGTCACTGTACATACTAGGGAAGCAGATGCGTTAGTCCGCCCGATGTGTTGCCGCTGTATAAACCGGCAAAACGCTCAATTAACAGCTATCTTTGTTTTTGGAACCGACGCGTACTGGTTACTAGCATCTAATTCTGTTTTGTTCCCTTAGTTGTGTGTTTCTTTATTAATTTTTAATTCGATTATTTGTGTTCGGATTTATTCTGTGTAAGTATAGTGTAATGGAGTCAGATTACGTTGAACCGGGACCATCTTCTTCTGCCAGCGAATGATACGTAGAAAATACACTAAAAAAGTATTTTGGCTCTAAAAAGAATATATCGTACTAGAAAAAATTCGAATTAATTTTTAGCCAAAGTTTTAGGTCTAACACAACCGGTAACAGCTGTTATCTACCCACGTTACGCCACTGTATTAGTCTACAAAACGTATAACTTACTGTGGAAAGGTAACATCGAAAGCAAATATATATCGCTCAGTTTCTGTTTTTAAGGTGATAATTGTGTAACAAAAAACGTTTGTTTAACCAGCCGATTGCCCACACGTACGACAGAAGGGGGGCAGGACAACAACAATGGCATTACAGATATGTGGCACAATCGGTTGGCAACAATGGCCACGGCCTTGTCAATGGGACTTGACGCGGCCGTATTAATCCGCAGCAGTTTTATAAGCGATTGAACAAGGGGTGTAACACGAGACTCGAAGGGGGGAGGGAAGTCACCTATTGTCGTTATGTCACGGACTTGTTATTTCGCGTTGCATTCCACGCTACTGTTACAGCTGGATACGAGACTCAATAAATACCGTATACAAAACGCATAATTTTATTAGCACATTGTTATATCGGTAAACTAATTTTTGGCAGCCTGTGCGGATGGAATGAAAGTTAAAGCGGACAATCAGGAGACGTACGAAGAAGGCCCATTATCATCTCAGACAGTGGCGGATTGTCCATAACGCTAGGGTATGCTGCAGCACCGGGCACCAGGGCCTCAGCTCTCGGAGGGGGGCACCATCCAGGTGAATGACTAAGCGAAGCAAAGCTTACAGAATTGTTTGGTTTTCTTACGCACTTATTAACCACGGAGAGTGTCGAGTGGGAAAATCAAGCAAAAGCTCTTATAGAAATTTACTCAAACGATTAAAATAACGATCTTCTAATAGAATTGATCACGAGTAAAATTGCAAGAAAGAGGTTTTTTTTCAAGTCGTTCGAATGAAGATGATAGATTTCATGATACTACAGTTTGTCCGCTCAAAGTGTCAAACTGGATTATTGATTGTAAAATGATTGAAGTATTTCCGAACATATAAATTGTTTATTGTCTCCTTTTGACGATTCCAATAGCTAACTGCGAATCAGAAAAATCATTTTCTGTATTAAAACGTATTAAAGATATTTTGAGTACGTACAACTACGGGAGATGAGAGATTATCTTCGTTGAATATTGAAAGCGAGACACTTGAATCGCTCGATTTAGAACGAATTATACAACGCTTCATTAAGGTAAAATCAAGAAGGAAATGGATTGATTAGTACTTTCTAAGCTTAAGTAGGACTGCTACTATCCTCATTGTAATCACTATTTAGCTAAATATTTGTAATGATATATTTTCATAATAGGCTTAACAGTATGAAATATATAAACACCACACACTACAACCAAACAACATACTAAATGACCAACTACACTTCAAATCACATGTACTATTTGACACAATCATACAGAAACCAAACAATACTTTGAATCCCAGAGCCAACCCCCTTCCACCAACTCCCCCCCCCACATACCACCAACCTGAAAAAATCCGTTACAACTGTTTCAAGACATTCTGTATTTAAACCTCGCTGAAGAAGGTGAATAGCACACCGAAACGTACGAGGACATTAAGAAACGTAAGTGTTCACAAGGAAAGTTACAATTTATCACTAATATTAAGTGCGTGAATGAAGAGGATGAACCAACAAAACAAATATTTGTTGTTTGAGAGTTTAATAAAACAACTGTTAACTTTCGAAATTGTGTAAGCCATTTATCAGTGTAAATAATAAATAAAAGGTTGAATTTTGAGGGGGTTGAAAGTTTGAATCGGGGGGGGGGGGGGGGTCACCACTCTGATGGCAGCATAAGGCACCACGCGATTCTAATCCGGCTCTGACCTCATGATGTTATCAGAGGTATTCATTTTCACAGCTGAGTCGACACGTGGGGACTCAAAAAAGCCAACTTGATTTTATAATATATCTGGGGACCAGTGACGCGCCGACACAGTGTGCATAGAACGTGGCGCAAGGATAGTAAAGGCGCAAAAAAGTTCAGGCGAGGAGAAAATATTAAAAAAATATATATTAAGTTAATTGTATTAAGCTTTTCGGTGTTCTGGACGAGTATTCTCGCCAAATTGTTATGACTGTATGGTGCTCCTGACGCGTTAAGTCGCACGTCATTTTAAATTGGTAAAGTGCTCAGAACGGTTTCGTATGCCTATGGCTGTAACTAACGGTACTAACTGAAAAATTATGTACCATAATATATTTAATATTTTTCTTTTTATAAACTTAAAAATTTACGTAAAATTTTATAAGGTGCAATTGGCAAATGATTTTCTTGATAAATAAGACTAATTACTTTACTTTCTTCCAAATTATTTGTGATGTTTTTGTACTCTTCTTGTATGTTTATTGTTTTTTATACATATATTTGTGATTTCTGTTTTTTTTTTCAATAAACTTATAATTAATATATTTTGTATTTAATTTGTAACTTACTGGTACGTTTTTATAAAGTGATTTTTTTATTCAGGGGGGAGGATATAGGGGTTCAACTAAAGTTCTGCACACAGGAGCCGGCCACTTCTGGCGCGCCTCTGCTGGGGCCTAGCCTGATTTGAATCAAGATCTTCAGACAACTAAGCAAAAGTAAAACGTGATTATTATTATTCCGGCTGTACAATGTTTACACACAGCCGGAACCAAAGATTACAGAAGTAATTAAATTGTCATCTTCCACTGCTGCTTGTCCATCCAAAGATCTTCTTCAATTTCTCGTTCTCTCAATATAGTCTGAATTTCTTCTATCCAGGTGATCGGTGGTCTTCCTCTTTTCCTTCTTCCTGGTGTGGTCCATTCCATAACTCTCCTTGGCAATCTTTCCTGTGTCATTCTTTTTGTGTGTCAATACCATTGTAATGTTTTTGTTTGGATAATATCAACAATTGAATTTTTCACACACTGATGCTCAAAGCAGTTGAACGTCGCCGGTTACGTCCAGCAGCCGATTTCTTTGCTATCAGTTCGTCGCTGTCACCCTCCCTGGTACGCGCCTCAGTTTGTGAGTTAGTCAAGAGTCTTCTCTCTTCTTTAATACAACTGTTTATAACCTAATTTACAGAAAACAGAATATTTACGTATAAAAGTGAATTACATCGTGCTAGAATGTGGAACGATAAACCGTTGCCACGAATATACTGTAAAATATATGGGGAGCGTAGGCGTGCGCACGGGAGGGACCAGAGGGACCTTGGTCCCCACATTAGTTTACAAAAGAAAAATTCGGAAAAATTGTTTGTCTACGTTGTTAGGAAATTTGCTACAGTTCCAGTTACCAGCTGGTCTTATGGGCGAGGATTAAGTTATACGCATTAAAAACAAAACTAAGATCGACTATGAAGCAAGGACGACTGGAAAACGAATTATGACCATTATACAACAAAAACTTACATTAGATGTTAGTTCAGAAGAAATTATTATTGACGAATTTAAAAAGGTGGCCCCTTTCAAGGGAAGGATATCACTGTAAGCTTTGTATCACGATCTGGTTTTACATAGATTTTAATTTTGTAATACCTACAAACTTTGACATAAATGAGAGACGTCGACACAAATAATATAAAAATTTCTGTTATATTTATTGGCCGATCCTCGCTAAAGTTTCCATCAGTAAGCAGTAGGCTGTAGATCGAGGTTAGTACACCGTTTGAACTCGACGTCGGAACACACGTAACAAGTTAATAATCTCAATAAACATATGTTATTTTTGTGCATGTAGAGGGCGAGTGGGGAGTGTCGGGTCGGGTTACAATGGTTGCTGGCGGAGGTAAGCGGCTTATTCACGTCCAGGGGGTGACATCTCTTTGCTGTCAGTCATTACACAATACCTGATGACGCGAGAAACACACGCTGATAATATCATCACACAATTCACCACCTTTACACCCCTACTACTACCCTCGAAGGATTACACATCCTGCTGTCCCCGCTCTTTTTATCTGTCCCAGTTGTCACTCGCTTTGAATAGACTGTTCTGTCCTTTTAAAAATTTTACTTTTTGTTAAAATGTCGTATTTATTTAGTTTTTTTAAATGTAAATGTTCGTTGTATTAAAAAATACAATGTATTAAGAGAATTTATTTTAATTCCTAATTCATTTTTTGTTACTCATTAAGTCCTTTGTACCTTTTAATATGTAATTTCAACAGATTATGAGAAAATTAACAAAATCCAACTCGGGGCCTGTAGGTAGCAGACAAATTGAGCGTTAACTATCCAGTTAGTTCCTATATTTAGGCCTATACATGTTTTCTATGTATGTAACTCAAAGTTTCTTGCAGCAATTATTGTATATTGTGATATTGTTCAATATGGTTTCTTCTGCAAGTACAGTATTGCGTTTCAATACCTTACGCACGTTTCACTGAACAAAATCAGCATCATCAGAGGCTTTTAAGTGAAAAACAATTGAAATAATTCTATATTAATACAGAAACTAACGAATAATCGAATATGTTTCGATTTTAATATAAAATAAAGGATAATCGATTTAAGTCGATTAGTCAACGATTGTTTTAACGTTTACTTACTTAAGCAGCTGTTTTGTCGGTTCTACTGGAATATTTAATGCTTATATTTTGTTTATTTTTATTTATTTTAATAAATTTATAATTTTAAATAGATCATCTTGTTTTGTTTTTATTTGAGTTTGTTCTTTAATTAATAAATTATTGTTATTGTGTTTGTAAATATTAAGATTTTCCCGAATATTCATTTTTTGACCTTTTTGTATATTTTTAATTAATTTTATATTTTCAGTACCTGGAAATTGGTGGTTATTATTTAGACAATCTGTAGCTAAATTAGATTTATAAATATTTGGTTTTAAAAATGGTTTGCGGTGTTGAAGGAATCTATCGAGTAGATTTTTCTTTGTTTGGCCTACGTAAAATTTATTGCAATCTGGACATTCT
Organism: Magicicada septendecula; assembly: GCA_034769895.1. Lineage (NCBI taxonomy): Eukaryota > Metazoa > Arthropoda > Insecta > Hemiptera > Cicadidae > Magicicada > Magicicada septendecula. The sequence goes on along the minus strand of CM068371.1, from coordinate 12,690,430 downwards.
ATTTTGTATATCCCATTTTTGTTGTGAATATTTAATTTAGTTTTAGGTTTTATTTGATTAAAAATTATATTATCTGTGTTATAAGATATTTTAAAATTTGTATCTTTAAATATTTTATTTAGTTTTTGAGTTATATTATTTATGTATAAATAACGCCTGTTATTTATAAAAATTTTATACATGTTTATAAAATGTTTATAAATAACACGTTTTTAGGTTCTCAGTTTTAAGTCGACCGTTTGGCATTTGTCTGTCTGCATGTGTATCTATTTGAAGTATGCCTCACAATAACTTTTGAAAGCACCAACCGATTTTCGTAAAACTTGGTAATTGTAATTTTTAATTTGCCAGAGCAATTCAAACTTTTATCCTGCAGAACCCAATTGCCTATTGTTTTTGAGATTTAAAAAAATAGGGGGAGGAGGCAAAAATGTGAGGGTACCAAATTTGGAATATGTCGCATGTGGGGTACCAAATTTAAGGGGAATTTAACCAAAATATGAATTTAGTGTTCATTTTTGAAAATCTAAAAATTTTCTAACACCTTGGCCAAAAAGCGCGTGAATATGTTGGTAAACTCGCACAAATTCATGTAGCGTGTCAAGTCGAAAGGAATTTTAACTAAAATTGAATATAGTATTAATTTTTAAATATTTAAAATATGGGACACTATGGGCTCTAAAAGTGGGACAAAAGTCTAATAAAATTGAAAACTGCATGTCGGATATCAAATTAAAGAGAATTTTAACCAAAATCTGAATATAGTGTACAGTTTTAGAAATTTAACAATTTTTTGACCCCAGGGCCCAAAAAATGGGATCAAACATTTGAAAAAAATTGTAAAAATCCAGCCGGCTGTCAGACTAAAGGGAATTTAACACAAATTCGACCGTTTGGAATGTTTAGTAAATATACTAATCAGTGGCGGATTATGCATAACGGTAGGGTATGCTGCAGCACTGGACACCAGGGGTTCAGGTGTCAGATGGGGGCACCATCCAGTTGAAGCGAAGCAAAGTTTATGATCACATTACGCAATTGTTTGGTTTTATTACGTAGTTATTAACTATGGAGAGTGTCGAGTTGGAAAGTCAAACGAAAGCTCTTATAGAAGTTTACTCGAATGATCTGAATAACGATCTTCTAATAGAATTGAAGCACTTTGTGCCACGAGTAAAATTGCAAGACAGAGGCTTTTCTTCATATCGTTCGAATCAAGATGATAGATTCCATGATACTACAGTCTGTCCGCTCAAAGTGTCAAACTGGATTATTAATTTTAAAATTATTGGTGTATTTCCGAATATATACATTGCTTATCGTCTGCTTTTTACGATTCCAATAGCTAACTGCGAATCTGAAAGATCATTTTCTGTATTAAAACGCATTAAAGATATGTTGAGTTCAACTATGGGAGATGAGAGATTATCTTCGTTAGCAAGCTTGAATATTGAAAGCGAGATACTTGAATCGCTCGATTTAAAAGAAATTATACAACACTTCGTTAAGGCAAAATCAAGAAAGAAATGAATCGATTAGTATTTAGTATTCAGGCCTCCAGAATGACGTGACTCCACTCCTCTCTATCATGTGCGACTCTTCGCCACCTTCTGACCCCCCCCCCCAGTCTTCTCATATCTTCATCTACATCGTCCACCCATCTCCTTCTTGGCCTCCCTCTTGCTCTTCTTCCTCCTGGTCCTCCAATGAATAGGTACTCTTTTCACTGCTCTTTCCTCTGTCATTCTTTGTACGTGGCGTGCCCACCTAATTCTGCCGTGTTTTATTGCTGTGACGATGTCCGGTTCCTTGTAAAATTCGGCGTTTGTCTTCATACGCCACATTCCGGTATCTAGTATACCGGTGATAGTACACCTCCATATATCCTCCTCATAATCTTTCGTTCCCATCTTCTGATCATATCTTCTTGGGCTGAGGTCATGGTCCGGGCTACGGAAGCATAAAATACGGTTCTAGAAGGCAAAACTCTTAGGCCGGAATACAGTTTTGTAAATCTGGACCTTGGAGGTTCTAGAATTGTTTTTGGACTTTAGATAGGCAGCAAAGAAAAGTAGCACCTATTTCCCCACGGCCAGTTTGTTTTGAATTTCCATTGCCATCTGATTTTATGAGTCAAGAGGGACCCAAGGTATTTAAAACTATCCACCTTCTCAAACTCATTGCCATTAACTTTAATTTTTGGGACTATTTCTTCTCCGACATTCTTCTTCATCGGCTTATATTTTGTCTTTTGGCTGTTCACTTGTAGCCCTAGGTTGGTGGAAGCATGTTCCAGAGAGGTCTACGCCTCTTGCAGTGCGTGTTTGTTTCTTGTCACGAGAACGATATCGTTAGCATATGCAATGCACTGCGACCTTCTATTCATAATTGTGCCACCAGGGTTTATTAGTAGCTGCTTACTGCTATCTCTAGACATATATTATAAGTTAACTGAGTCGTACCCGTTAAGCCTCGCGTTGGGATCGCCACTTGAATACATAACGAGTACCCCTCTCGTTTATATTTATTAATTATTTAAGTTTATTATGTATGTCTCGTTACAATATTGAAAAGGAGAGTAGACAAGACATCTCCTTGTTTTGCTCCTCTACGAATTTGGAAATCCTCTGTTAATGCTCCTTCTACTTTTACTTTACATCTTGTATGTTTCAGGGTCACGCGAACCAGGTGTATTAATTTGTTGGGTTAACTGTAGGCCTACACGCCATAAATGACAGGATTTCTGAGTACAAAGCAAAGTGAAACCGAAAAGAAAAGAGTTCAGGCAACTCCTCAACCAGGCACGGATTTACGGGGCTGGGGAAGGAACCCCCCCCCCCGAATGGTTACTTCAGACGAAATGTTTTCATCGTTTAGTGATTGTAGAATGGTTTTGTGATTCTGAATATGATACAAAATTCATATCACGTTATGTAAGTTCACGGTTTTATTCTAAAATTACTTTAAATTACAACTGTATCAGAGGAGTATGTCAATTGTTTTAATACATACCATAAATGAGTAGTGTGTATTTTAAGATGTAAGTGAACATTATTAAAAGATAAATGAACTGCCAAACACAATTATGATTTGAAAGGTCTACTTGTACGTTAACAAACTTCTTGTGCTGATAAATTAGCACTCTGTATTTTTATCTTCACTCGTTCCTATTATATTTACGTTCCTATTCTTTAGACGTTTAAATAATGGCCCAACTTTTCGTAATTCCCCCAGACTTAACTCCCCCCCCCCAAATTGGTTGCAGGATCCGCTCCTGTCCTTAATTTAGGCCTATTTCTAAGCCAGTTGCGTGTCACAAAATAAGGTCTATGAATAAATGTATAAATGATTATATGCGGAGAATCGTGAATATCTTATTTGTCACGAGCAAAATGGGGAGTCCAAACACTTATCAGACCGGTTGTTACTTATGGAGGCGAGATATCAACATTAACAAAACAGGGAACAAGAAACCCTTAGAAGGTTTGAAAGAGAAATTGTAAGACGTGTTTATGAAGATGATGAATGGAGAATAAGAAATAACCAGGAGGTAGGTGAGGTATTAAAGCATGAGGACATTGTAAGATTCGTAAAGGCTCAACGAATACAACGGCTAGGTCACCCAGAGCGGGTGTATAATATCAGCGTATGCTAAAGAAAATCCTGAGGGCGAAATCTATAAAAACAGAAAGATGGCCCGACCTAGGATAAGATGGTTAGACGATGTGCTGGAAGATCTAAGAAGAATGTATGTGAGGGGTTATACTGAGAGGGCAACGGGCACGAGACATTGGAGAAGACTGGTGTTGGAAGCCAGAGCTCACTTCGAGCTGTAGTGCTAAAGAAGAAGAAGAAGAAGAAGAAGAAGAAGAAGAAGAAGAAGAAGAAGAAGAAGAAGAAGAAGAAGAAGAAGAAGAAGAAGAAGAAGAAGAAGAAGAAGAAGAAGAAGACTCTTCAAGCTAGTCTCATCGCCCCCCCCCCCCAAAGTAGCGGCTCCTTGTTACGCCACTGAAGAGAGTTGTAGGTCAACCAAAGAAACGGTAGTTGTAAATATCTTTTAAGGTTGGAATATATTTTTACGCCATTAGAGAACATTCTACGTGCTTCTCGGTTATTCCAGCGGAGCGCGGCTGTATGTGTGTGTGCGTACATATTGCTGCTACATTAAGATGAAGGACAATTACGTGACACTTGTAATGCGTCCGCAACGAGACTATTCCAGATCAAACCGGTCCGCGCGCACTGTGTTCAAGGCCGCAACCATTCACGCTCTAGCGTTTTCTAGTAGTGTTGACGAGTAGTATGGATTATTCTGGAATCTCAACGGGGTATAAATACAAGCATTCAGCGACGCTTAGTTTCAGTTTTAAGTGACGATTTATTCAAATGAGGTTCGAGTTTACTTCGGGCGGTTACTCTGTGCGTTCAAGTGGTTATTAGTGAAAAGTGATTATTGTTCGCGACTCTATTAGTTGACATTATTGTTGGTGTGGACAAATTAACTTAAATTATTGCACGAGTATAATCTTGTTGAATAACGTGTTGATTACAAAGTGTTAATTGTGATAATTAAAGGTGGTTTTTAGTGACTTAATTGGTGTCTTGTATTTTGTTTTCCACTGCACCATACGATGATCTTTAGACCGTCGTAGCAATATGATAGTGACGATGATGATCATCATCATTATATACCGCTTACTAGAGCAGAGGCATTGAATGAACCGGAAACATTTAGAAGACTACTTTTATGTAAGGCTCTCTCTATCCCCCCCCCCCCACAAACACTTGACCGGAGGAATTGTAAATATTTACTTTAAAGTGTAGCGGTGTTCTTGAAGACAACGCGAAACCCCGCAGCGCCCGCTGGAGGACATAAGGGATGTGTGTCTTGTGTACAGTAGTTGTTGACAACAGTATCCCACGCATGCTTGACCTTATTGTGTCGCGTCTAAACATTTTTGCAACCCCAGTACACAACAAGGGTTGAAACCACCCTTTACCGCTTACAACAAAGCACAATAGTCTCCTACCTACCCAGAAATGTAGGCCTGTCGAACAATATCCATGATTTAAATTAAAATACTTTAATAAGTCTTTCTCACTCTTTCTGAATCACAAGACAGATACACAATTATTTGTATGAAAATTTTTTTCTTTATTTTAATAAAATATAAGGCCTACATAGTTTTCTTTATAATACAGACTTATATAATACTGATCTCCTAAAATGGAATTAGCGTACCAGCAAACAAAAGAGCTTTACAACCCAAAATCCGTCACGATAAAAGCAAAACTGTGTCATTACAACACAACAATACGACAATTACGCTAACTTGAACTTCTTGTTATTTGATAATATCGATTATTTTCAGTAGAAATTAAATTGAGCAGGTATTGTAAGTTTACGAAATAAGTTATTTTGAAAAGAAGTAATAATACATTCTATAATAACACATGACGGGAACTGTGAAAATTTTCCTGATTTTCATAAACATATTGTTAATAATAATGTCTTACCGGTGTGGGAATCGAAACTCATTAGCAGGGACTTGAATCCACGCTATTGAATAATCGGTGGTGGGAATCAAGCCCATGCGATTGAATAATCGACGGAAATCCATCTCAAGGCTGTCTCCTTTCGATGACGGCGGAATCGCTAATCAATATGTCACAACCGCTCACCACATAACTAGTTGTAGTACTCAATACGTAGGCCTATATCACCAGTAGCAATTTCAAGCCTGGAGCAGGGAGACGTTATCACGACCAGCAATCTGACAAACAACACACACACGCGCGAGCGATCAATTTGTTCAGAAGATTCAATTTGTGCGCTTTACCCAATCGGCTGTGAACGTAGCTGTCTCATTTCATCAGATGATGTGAGAAGCGAATCCAAGAAATTTAGCTATTTGGAAAATCCTATATGATTGATAATTAAATGGAAAGTCATGACTCGAAATGATTTTTGTCACTGTCTGAAAAAATTGATGTATTTTTTTGGGCCCGAAACTGGGCGTCTCAGACCTGCATAACCTGATAGCCCGAGTTTCTCTGACATGCCACTGATTGTGGACCAAAGTAACTGAGAATAACTAGATAAAAATGAAAATAACTAAATGTAGCTTTAATTTTAAATATAAATAGAGTATAGCCAATTTAGATATAGCTAGAGTAGTAGTCCAGTAGGTAGCTAATTTAGTGTCGGCGCAGACACTCGAGTTTGAGGCTTAATTCCAAGTTAACGGTTGCACTAATCTTAAATCAAATTACACCAAATTTTAGTTTATTTCATTCTGCGTTGAATGGTGGTAAACCAAAATAGTTTTGTATTTTATGTTAGAGTTGTGTCAGAACAAACAAAGTATCTGTTTTTTAAATAGGTTTAAAATAATAATAATAATAATAATAATAATAAACCTCTGCCAAACAGTCCGTTAAGGAGCAAGTCATACCGCGCGGCTTTTGTGTTTAGTGTGACTGTTGCATGGCTAGTACAACAGTATCCGCAGCCAGGAGGCACCGCTGTTATCTCAGCGGCTACTCAGTTCTGCCTCGCGACGCTGAGTGCACGCCGTACGTAGCCTCACACGGGACCGTCCCGGAACCCGGGATCACAAGCACATCAATCGCCCGCGCTAGTCACTAGACCGCCTGGAGGCTCAGATATAAATATAAGCCTTATTTTAACACACGCAACTAGTTTAGAAATAAGCCTACGTTAGGTGATTACGGAATTTGACTGAAACGTTTAATAACTCTGGCGGGGGCGGGATTGATACCCTGGTCCTCCCGTAGTTATTACGCCACTGGCATAGGTGAGCAATATCCATTTCATGATGCACAACAATTTTTCGAAACAATAACCACATTGGACACTTTAATTATTTTGGGTGTGACGTGAGTTTTCAATATGCCTCAGATGTAAATAAAAAGCTCAGTATCAGGTTAAGTGTGGTACGATAAGAAGAGCTTTCAGAAGGAAAACGGCCTCAATTAAGCTTGTACAAATGATAGCGCATCCTAAATCTTCTGTATGATAGTAGGGAATCTTGGGTTCTGATGCAGAGACAAGTCTATGCAAGCGACAAAACTGAAGTTCCTGCGAGCAATCGAGCTGCACGCGAAGATAGTCGAATGGATTTTTTGATTCACGATAAACTGTAATGTGAATTGAGATAAAATTCTGCTACATGTAACGCATAAATTAACAAAAAAATACACTAATTAATAAATAAATTTCGCGAAGTCCGCGTAAATTCTCGGTTCTCAGTTCGTCCGGGGATCGATGTCTATTAAAAATTACAAATTTTCGTCGCAAAACTGTGTGATATTCAGAAATGAAACCGAATGATACGCTCGGACAGAAAGAAACGGCCATGGGTCCAAGTAGAGTGACAAGTTTACAGCAGTGACGTAGGTATGTCACACATTGGTGACAATAAGCGTTGACAGCAGACAATACTCACCAAACACTACCAGAAACAAAGATAACATCGCTGTTTAACCAGATTTAATCTTTGGTTACATGTTGAACTCACTTGGACAGCCAATCTGTGCCCTTACGAATTCAGTATTTTAACTATGTTACGTGTAAAACCTTGCTTACTTATCTCTGAATTTGCCCGCTACACGGGATCAGTGCCATGGCAGCTGACACTACATAATCCAAATTCCAATACTACATTGACTGTCCAAGGTAATAAACAAACTAGCTGGACGGGCTTGCAATTCCATGAGCCCGGACCTCTATTAACAAACTCTCAAGTTTTGTGTATTTACAGTCTTGTGTTTTCAGTTTTAAATAGATGTGAAGCCAACTAGCGTAATTTCTGTTTGTTTAATTACTATTGTACTGTGTGCCGGATGGATACATTTACGATGTAAAAGTGTAACCGGTTAGCAGAAAGCCTTTAAACTAGACACTATTCATATAAAAAGTGTATGAAAAGTGGGCCCTTTTGGGGCTCTTGCGTCTAAAATTTTTTAAATTAGATTAAGTTCCAACTGCAGCACTCGTACACTCGTACGAACGAATAGAACGAATAGATTTATTATTAGATAAACTCAAATTAATAATTTTTACTTATAAATCTGTGATATTTCTAGTAAAATAACAATTGTTAACCAGAGAATCTTTATTACAATTTTTGGTTATTATAAATACAATAAACACTAAAAATCACGCATTGGTTTCTTGGTTAAATTTATAACCACAATAACTAAATAACAAATAATTTAGTCCCAGCTTTTCAGTTTACAGATCTCTTTACACACACCCACACACGCACATACACGCACGCACGCACGCACGCACACGCACACAATTTGGTGCTTTACCGAAACCAAAATCTAAAAACATTTCACTGTGACAACTACATTTGGAGCTGAGTTGAAAGTCTCTTTAGTAATTCTCTTACACAAAATTACTCCACTTATTTTTAGTAAAGTAGCAATTGTAGAGCAAACAGCGATACAATGAACACTAAAAATTACAAACTAGTGCATTAGTTTTTAGTTAAATTCGTAACCATAATGCCCAAATGACAATTAATTTAGTACTCGCTAAATTCCTTTACATAATCTTTATTCTTTTTTGGGCCCTGATGTGCTAAAATTTTGATATTTCCAAAAGTGTACACTAGGCCTATATTCAGATTTTGATTAATTTGATACCTAACACGGATTTTCACGATTTTATATAAGTTTATCCTATTTTTTTGGCCCAAAATTTTGAAATTTCCAAAACTTGACACTAATTTAGGTTTTGGATAAACTTCCAATAAAATTGATATCTAACATGTATTTTTACGTTGAATTGTTTATGATATCCGGGCTGTTTGGCCGTGGTCCATGGTTTATAACAAAACCAAACGTTTCGGCAGCTCCACTGGCTGCCATCATCAAAATCCTGCACGCCGGGTGTTTACGTACAGGCCCACAGGCAGCCAGTGGAGCTGCCGAAACGTTTGGTTTTGTTATAAACCATGGACCACGGCCAAACAGCCCGGATATCATAAACAATTCAACTGACACCGGCCGTGAAAGCCTGAGGAATAATTTATGTATTTTTACGATTTATCAAAATGTTGACCTAGTTTTTGGTCCCTCGCGTACAACTTTTATTTAATTTTCAAAAATAAACACTAGGCCTATATTCGAAATTTGTTAAAATTGCCTTTAATTCGATACTTCACATAGACTTTGTCGATTTTTGGACAATTTTGACCCTCACATTTATGCCCCCTATTGTTGTGCGGATCAGCGTCCAAAACAATAGGAGTCTGGATGGTAAAAGTAACGATCCCATGCCAAGTTCTATAAAACGTTATGTATCGTGAGACATAACCCAAACGGATAAACAGACAGACAGGCGAACAGACAAATGCCAAACGGTCGAGTGAGAACTCGCTTCGCTCGTTCAATATAGGAGAAACTATCGTTGTCCTTGAGCTGCAGAACTCGCTCACTATTTTGAACGAAGTATATTTATTATTACGTAAATTTCAATATTAGATAGTTTTTCACTTATAGACAAAATTACAAAAATCTCAATTCAAGTTGCAAGAAAAATTTAAGTTAAAAAACAAACATGGCGTTTTCTGGTTCTGGTAGCTATCCCATAAGGACAAAAATTGTCATCTCTATACCATTTTAGAATAGGTCTCACATTTTCAGTACACAGGCTGCGACATTTCTTACGAAGAAGACAGAGAAGGCATCAGCAACAAAATAAACACATTTTAAATGATATGCGGTATACTGTAGTTGTAACGACTCTTAAGGATAAGACACCCAGCTAAAATTTCATAAGGTTGTGGCAGTTCCCACACTGTTGTACGGTTCGGAATGTTGGGCACCTAGGAAAACAGATCTTGGACAGATGGAGTCATCAGAAATGAAGATTCTTAGGTCAGTGAAAGGGTGTGTTAGGGGAGGAGACAGGTTACGAAACGCAACCACTAAAGAGGAATTAAACATTCAATCAGTTGCACTACTGGCAGAGATGTATATACAAAGAACTAGCATCCAAAATGCAAAAAGGAAGCATTCCAAAGCAGACCTTAAATTATCACCCGATAAGTAGAAGAAACTTGGGAAGACCGAAGGATCAGATGTGAAACCGAACAGGGAGAATTGCCTAATCCTGGAAAGCCACATGAAACCCCTTTTCACGTCTCTCTCTCTCTCTCTCTCTCTCTCTCTCTCTATGTCTCTGTCTCTGTCTCTCTGTATGTCTATCTGTTTCTGTCTGTCTGTCTGTCTGTCTGTCTGTCTCTCTCTCTCTCTCTCTCTCTCTCTCTCTCTCTCTCTCTCTCTCTCTCTCTCTCTCTCTCTCTCTCTCCCTCTCTCTCTGTCTCTCTGTATGTCTATCTGTTTCTGTCTGTCTGTCTGTCTCTCTCTCTCTCTCTCTCTCTCTCTCTCTCTCTCTCTCTCTCTCTCTCTCTCTCTCTCTCTCTCTCTCTCTCTCTCTCTCTCTCTCTCTCCCTCCCTCCCTCCCTCCCTCCCTACCTCGCCCAGCTTAGTGGTATGGCCGGGCTCACACGAACTGAGAAACTTCCACCTGGTATCGGTACATGCTGTTGTATAATTTAAATATTGTTTTTTTGTAATTAAATATGTTTTAAAATTGGGTTACGGGGTATGTTTGAGTAAACTAGTTTCATCATAACGTAGTTTCATAATTGGTAAATTCGTCATTGCCTCGAGTACAGAGCCGCTTTAGTAAACAAGTCTCACTTTCAACTTGGTAAACAAGATTGGGTATATAAGGTAAGCGTAAAGCGAGGTAAAGCACCAACTGCAGAGGGTTGCCGTGCGTAGCACACACCTGTGCGTGTGAAGAAAGGACACATTGGTAATATTCTGTACTAATAGTTTTAATGAAAGTAATAAATTGGAAAAGATACTGTTAACTAGTAACTTGAGATTAATTTAGAAATATCGAAGAGTAATTATATTGGAACTTTTGTCGGAATAAATATACTTTATGTTTTTGGCATCTTTGAATTGAATAATAACATTGTTACGCGAATACAGAACGTTCTACACGTTTCTCGGCAATCCCAGCAGAGCCCAGCTGTAATGTTGTGAGCGTACGTGACACTTAACATGCGAGGCAGTATTACGTAATACGGAACAATCTCGTAGAGTCGATAGTGTTGTTCGACAAGCTTCTCAACTAGCCCAAGCGACTATAAATAGCCTACATCTGCCGCTTAGTTTCAGTTTTATGTCGGTCGATTTACCCAGTGCGTCTCAAGTGGTGTATTAGTGAAAGTGATTATACAGTAGTGCAAAATTCTTTATAGTTGACATTGTGATTTGTGTGGACAGATTAACTTGAATTATTGTACGAGTATAATCTTGTTGATAACTTGTTGATTACAAATTGTTTAATTGTGATAATTAAAGCTGATTTTTATTGACTTCGTTTTGTGTCTTGTATTTTGTTTTCCACTGTACCATACGACGATCAGTTAGACCGTCGTAACAATATAATATATTTCAATAATATTATAATATAATGTAATATAACCGTTATTAATTAATATAATTTATCATCTGTTACGTCAGGTAATCTTAAGTATCGTTGATTCGTTTCTTTTGCTGTTTCAACTTTGGTTAAAAGTGATTATTTTTATAGTTCTAAAGAATTAAAAGATTTTTTTTGTGAGAATGAAATAGATTCTTGTGTTCTACGATTAAAACATGTTCATAAGTCAATTTTCTATTGTAGTGTATTTATGTTCATAAGTAACTACATGAACTACTGAACCCCAAACAACGATTTCCCTCAATGTAGGCTAACGACTACAAACATGGAGAGATCAAGAGCAAAAAGTGCCAGTCAATGATTTGGATTGCAAAAAGATCTGGCAGTTGGTTAGGGCCGAAGCCCACAGAACCCACCACCACCCCTCGGGTTCGCAACTCGCGAAGACTTATTACCCAAGGCTTCTGTCACCAGGCTTTCCCTCGAAGATGGTCCATCAGGATGTCGTCATATTAGCGCTCTAACCAACTTAGACTGTATGTCCCGCTTCACCCGATGTGGGATCAGCGATTTCCTATCCCTCGACAACTTGGTCCCTATTCCTAGCCCGGTCTTTATTCTTTCCAATGGCTCGGGCTGTGTTGCTGAAGATTCGAAAGTTATCTGTTGTCATGACTGCATGTTGTCTTCGGGCAGCTAGAGGTACGTCGGCCCATAGGTCTTGGCGCTCCACTTCATAGGCTGCGCATTCTGCCAGACAATGCCACGAAGTTTCCGCTGTACCTTCTCCGCATGGTGGACACCTCAGGGTTCCGGTCTTCGGGCAGCTAGAGGTACGTTGGCCCATAGGTCTTGGCGCTCCATTTCATAGGCTGCGCATTCTGCCAGACAGTGCCACGAAGTTTCCGCCGTACCTTCTCCGCATGGTGGACACCTCAGGGTTCCGGTCTTCAGGCAGCTAGAGGTACGTCGGCCCATAGGTCTTGGCGCTCCACTTCATAGGCTGCACATTCTGCCAGACAGTGCCACGAAGTTTCCGCCGTACCTTCTCCGCATGGTGGACACCTCAGGGTTCCGGTCTTCGGGCAGCTAGAGGTACGTCGGCCCATAGGTCTTGACGCTCCACTTCATAGCCTGCGCATTCTGCCAGACAGTGCCACGAAGTTTCCGCCGTACCTTCTCCGCATTATGGACACCGATTGGAGTGCGAACCCATTTAGTTTCTCTCTGAAGTTGCCGTGTCCAGACAGGTTGTATAATGGTTCCAATCTGTATTTTTGAGTCTTAGTCTGTCCTCTGTTGAGGGGAAAAAGGTAAATGTCTCTCGACCTTTGTTGGATGTCCGCCACCTCTCATTCCACCTTTTTAGCGTTTCCCGCCGTCGCATTGCCTTACTGACGTGTTTTGGCATTCCATTATTGGCGTCTGTGGATATCCCCAATCTATGGGGATGACCGCAGCTATAACTGCGTTAGCTTCATAGGAAATGCTTTTATACGTATTCACCATGATGAGTAGACGTCCCTGCACTCTGAGAAGCTTCTTCCGCAGGATCTGACGAGTCTACAACTCCACTCCCCAGAACTCACAGCCATACGTTAGTAACGATTGGGCAACGTCTTTGTAAAGAAGTCTTAACGCAGCACAGCTGTAGCCATTGCTCTCCTTCGGAAGTGATGCGAAAGCAAAGAAGCTCTTAGTTACCTTTGCGGCTAGTTATTGTATGCGTGTCGAAAAGTGTAAATTCTCATCAATAATGACGTCGAGGTATGTCACCCGGTCAGTAGCTGCTATTCGAGTCCCCCTGTCTCTAGATCAATTTGGGCGGTCTGTGTCGGCCAAAGCGTCCTTTTAGCATCATCACCTGGGACTTCGCAGGAGATAAGTCAAGCTTGGTGGACATGCTCTGCGCATGACGAAAAGATCTGGCAGTACTTCAGCTCGGAGGAGATCAAGACAAACTAAGATACGGCTGTAAAACACTCTGTTGTGCCGCGTCCTGTTTTAAGGCTTTTCCATAAAATTATTTATTTGGTAGGTGTGAGCAAACGTAACGAAATATGTGTATTGCTTATACTTTAGGGTGTTTCATTTTGTAAGGCAAAAAATAAAATGTAAAATTTTTGCAGACTTTGCTTACGCCTCGAGTCTCAGTGACGTAAAAGATATATATGCCAAATTTCAAGAAGATTGGATAATATTTAGAGGTTGCACACTTTGATCAGTTTTGTAAAAGTAGGCAAAAAATAGATTTTTCAACGTTAATTAATTTTATTGGAAAAACTAGAAATCACAAACTTAAAATAATATTAAAACTAGGCACTAAGATTAATAGGTAGTATCATAGGCAAAACATGTGTTATATTAATCAACTTTGAACGATGCAATCCCTTCTTTTGTTCGCTTGGTGACGACTTTTCTGTGATGCTCGACTAACCTCAACAAGAATTGTTTTTGTTGTTCGTCACTGACCGATTCGTTAAACTTTTTTATCAGAGCTATTCCTCTTTCTGCGGTATCATTGACCACCTTAAGAGCGTTCACATGGCTTCTTAGAGAATCACTGCAGTATTCTGTCACGTCGTGGATCCCAAACAATTCAAAGAACGTCTTTGTTTTATTAGTAACGAAATGGCTCAGGTCTTTTCCTTCAAAAACAAGGTTTTTACCCTCTAATCGTTTCATTTCCTTTTTCTTTGCAGGTTTGGTTTCTAAATTTTTTAGTCATATTTTTCTTAACAGCCTGAGTAATACGTTCGTCCAAAAAAGCCAATCCTACGTTTGTTTCTGACAGATACCAAGGGTGTCTCTTAGCAACTGTGAGAGCACTTTTTTTGACGTCTGGATCTGGGTAAGTGCTCAGAAGCTGTAGCATATCCAAATCATTCTTTGGAGCCCATCGACTTACAATTGCCTCGTGCCAAAACAGAACATATATGAGGCTGACAAAATGTGCAACCCGTTTCATTCCTTTCAATTCTCGTTGAGGAATATTCAACTGTTTAGTGAAGAGGACAATTTTAAGTGCATATATTGCCTTTGCCATCCACCTTGCTTGATGCAGAGCCCCTGGGATCCTGAAATTGAAGCTGTTTTTAGACCAACCTCCTAGGTACAGGAGTGAGAGTTGTAATAACTCTTTGTAGTCTTCTCTTGGATGACTTCCGTCTTTTAGGACATTTTGGATGTAGTTAACCATTTTCACTCGTTGTTCTTCTAGAAAGCCTGAACTCGTTGTTCTTCATCCAGCATTGTCGTACATGACTTCTTATCAAGTGAAGCCCACAGACTTTGGAACTTCAGAAGAATCTCGATGTCAGGACCACTTGATGGTATGCCACAACACTCCTCAAACACTCCTTTCAATATTAGTTCATGGGTGTGATGACGGCAAGCCAACCACAACAATGTTCGTCCGAATTCTCTTTCAATTCTGGTACATGCCCCTTGGATCAGTCCTGTATCAGATGCTGTAGTATCAAAAGATATACCGGTGATATTGTCACGTAGCCCAAATCGGTCCACTTGATAAAAGTGATCAATGTGTGCAACCCCTAAATATTATCCAATCTTCTTGAAATTTGGCATATATATCTTTTACATCACTGAGACTCGGGGCGTAAGCAAAGTCATATGAAAATCACATCTTTGGAAAAATGAAACACCCTATTATACTTATTTCATTGTATACAATGTTTACAAGTAAATAATAACAAGGAAAGAGACTCGACTAGAATTTTGTAATGTCATGGCTGTGCCAGTGTTATTGTATGGTTCTGCAACGTGAGCTCCGGGAATAAAAACATCTGAGTGGAATACAGGCATCGGAGATGAGATACTTGCGATCTGTTAGAGGCTGCACACGAAGGCACATACTCTACAATGAAGACGTTCGTAAAGGGTTGAACATTTTTAATATCCAAAAAATCGTATTGTAGAAAACACAGAGAGATGGATTGCTGATCTGAATAGCAGACGGCCAGACGGCAGTACAGGTTGCCTAAGCAATACAAGCCTGTTGGACAGCGAAGTATAGAAATACCTAGGAAGCGTTGATGGATGTATTCCTGTGGGACCGGAACAGGTGATTCGCCTAGTCCCCGATAGAAGAAGACGGAGGAGGAGAAGAAGAAGAAGTAAATAATAGGCGGGGTTTATTATTCCCTTCAAATTTCAAGTTTTGAGAAATGTACGTATATTGTCTGGCTTTTACCCTTTATAAATAAAATAAGTGAAGGCGTGAGAGAGTGTGTGTGAGAGAGATGTATTAATGGCGGGATGGAAAAAGAAGGACAGAGGAAGAGAGGGGAGAGAAAGACAGACAGACAGATGTTCTTACTGATACGTTATTTTCATAATCTTCACATCACTGCATAGGCAAGGTGCCTTGCTGCGTCTGCCCACACACCTGTGTTCTATAGGTTTACATATCCACACTTGTTTGGCCAGTCTTGAATCTGACATTTTTTCTAAGTGTTATTTCCACCGTTGTTTGTAATCTCCGTCGGGATGTGTTCTTTGAAATTTCTGAGTAGATTAATTTCCCCATTACACGGTGCCCCAGCCTTTAAGTGGGCAAGTGATGTGGAGGGGCTGCCCCCTTACGGGCCCCATAACTCCCGACAGCGTTGTCTTCCCCAGCGGCGAAGTTACATGGAGGCAATTGAGGCAATGCCTACCCTAAAAAATTCTGTAGAATAAAAATTATAAACACGTATGAACTACATAACGTAAAGATTATACACTGTTACCGCGACTGTCGAATTTATTAGGCCGGAATGTGCTTTACTGAGCGACCGTTAGATGGTGACAGGTGAGACTCGGCATAGCTCGTTTAAAGCGAATGAGGCAACCTGAACTTGCCTCAGCGTTTTTTGTATACATCGTATGTAAGAAATGTGCCGGAGTGATAGGGAAGTGAAGGGAGGGGGGATTGTCCCGTGCTGTACACATAGAGCGTTGAGGCATGCCTCACTTCTGTGGTCCAAACATTCAAGTTAAAGCGCGCTGTGTTGTTTATAAGTGTGTTTATTTTATGCGGTTATTAAAAGTGTCCCTGTTATTCCGCTGAACTAACAGATGATCAAGATTGTTATTTGAATTATTTGTAACATTAAACATATATATATATATAGAAACTAATCAAGTTTAAAAATTTGAAGTTCAATCAGTTGTATTATTGTGTATGACTAATACAAGGATTGTTCAATATAAACACGTATAGAGCTGTAAAGCATTTTTTATTCAACGATTTTAAAAGAAGTCTCCATTAACATTAAGACATGAGTTCCACTGTTGCACCAACCTGTAGATTCCCTGCTAGTAAAATTCTTACGGCTGTTTGTGGAACCATTCGCTTACAGCAAACTCTACCTCACCGTCCGATTTGAACCACCATCCTTTTAGTGATTCCTTAAAACAAATTTAAGATAAGATTTTTGCCTACCCATTCATTAACTACTAGCTTCGCCACTGGTCTTCACTAGCCTTTGATTCCCCAACACACAACTGCAAGTCAGTAGAAAAATATAATCGTATACGAGGAGGTAATAATACTATACCTAATACGAGTTATAATGCTATACCTCGTAACAACAGGACACAGTATTACAGCCGACTAGGTTCCCGCCTGTAATACTCCAAAGGTAACTTGGTACTGCCCCCCCCCCCACCGGCGTAGATCCATACTGTTCTGCATCAACCTGTTGTAGGATGTAGCAGTTCACGACGCAGTACGGTCTTGGCTGGAGAGAGGCTAACGCCTCCTTTTGGGAGCTAACATCACTTCATCCAACCCTGGCTACTTTGAGGTCCAGTGCCCAGTGACACCGGTACAAAGGTACTACCTCTCAAAATTTCCCCGACGCCAACACTATTCTAAAAACCTTAACATACTAGTTCTGTCTACCCGCGTCACGTACTGCCAATTTAGACGGTAAGTTTCTCAATTTGATTGCGGGGACTACAGACCTTTTGTTCTGTCATTTCTCGCGATCAGAAAATATTTCTAAATTCGAGTGCGCCCGTACGCTAGTTTTCACATATTTTCTCTTATCAGTAGGAGGTCAGTAACAGTAAACAGCGTAGAGGAATGCAAAGCAGCCGGTGCACCGTGGGAACGCCTCGGTCAGCACACATCTCCCGACACATCAGCACAATTTGTCGCATTTAAATGCGCCCGTCTCCGTTTCACGCATCGTTCTTCTCTTCTTTGTTTTCTTTTTTAATCGTTATTTTACACAAAGTGTAATCAACAATTTTTTCCAAGAAACGCTCGGCCAAGTGTATGAACTCTTAAGATCAATAACATTTATATAGGTTAATTAGTAATTAAACCCGACGACGCGAGGCGGGAAAGTAGTGCGGGTCACCTGGACACAAAACTATTTTGATGGAGACTTTGTACATAACTGGAGTGTAAAATTCCTCCTTCATATGAAGGCTGTGGTTTCATCAACTGGACAACAATGTTCCGGTATGTACCCGCACTCATTTTCGATATTCCGATTATGCGATTAAATCCAACGTATCGATTTGTAGTGAATATCGTCTACAATTTTAGTTAGATAAAAGGGGTTGTCGGTACTGGACGGGGCCGTCAGCGTCCGCTTATCTGTTTGTACCCTTCGCTTCAAGAAAGGTTATTTTTATGGCCACTAAAAAGGTGCATCTATTGTTAAGAGGGTTTTACAGCAGAGTTTCTGAGGCGGCCCCATCCAGCAGATTGAGTGGCATTTTAGTCAGTTGCATATGGGCGTAACTTTAGTTGGTTAAAAAAAACATTATTTATTTTATTATTATATAATGATAACAGCGCAACGATTATATAACAATATGTAAAATATTAATGATAATATTACCGGTATATAATAATAATAATAATAATAAATGATGAATGATGATTATTATTCATTTATGGTCTAATTTAGGACTAAAATAATTATTTCATTTTGTGATAAGAGAAATTAAATTTTGTTCATATAACATGTTACACAGACTGCAACATCTTTCAAAGGACCACACCGGCATCCCTTCTACCCGTCGCCTCATGCCTTTTTTTTTTTGACCAGTGGCTCTTGATGTTCTGTGTATGGATGTTAATGTCACTGCAGCATACAGAGTTCAGCGAATGTAACATGCAAATGAGTATAACCCTTAGTCCTTTACTTTGTGGAGAATTGTAGCCCCTCCACATGTTCGTAATTATAGTAGTTCCAGGCTGGACTTTTTGACATGATAATGTCTTATGGCTGGGGGTCATTTGAAAATTTCTGTAACGCATCACGCTGCATGACGTCATCATTTACCAGCCGGGAATCGTTAACTAAAACCGCGACCGCTAACGTGCTAACGTCCGTCGCAGATTAAAGACCTAACAAGCAAACAACACTGCATAGCTGTAGATAGGTATGTAACCAATCAGTCAGTCAGTAACCATAATAATGTTGCGTTTAGCTGGCGGCTGAAAGACATTATCATGCTCTTAAGCTTTTACCATTTGGTAAACGGTACTTTACATTTTTTTTATATACATCCAAGACAGCGTTAGCATCTCGTTTATTTACAACTTTAAGGAATTATTGTTCACTCCTTCTATCTATCCCTCAGATTAGCTACCGAACCTTTATCAGTCAATCCCTGTTACACTTTCTCTTGCCGAACACTCTCTCTCGTCTATTACCACTGTGTCACAAACACCACCAATTTTTGTGCTCTTCTCCAACAACCACACAGTTAATATTTTTCGAAATTCGGAAATTAATTTTTTAGTCGTTTTCGATTTAATTCGGTTTATTTTGTAATTACAGAAATCGGCTATTTAAAATACACGCAAATAAAACGCACAACAAAATTTCTGTTGGAATCCGCGATATGCCAAAAACGTATACTCTCGCAGATTCTTTTTTGATCTACATTGGTTTGTTCCGCACCTGTATATTAATTTTTATTAAACCCTTTGTTGAGATACATTTTACCACCACACTTCAAACATTCATTTCTGTTGCGTGTAATGTTCTATTCTGAGGCACATTTCCTTATTCCGTTGTCCCTCACGTAATTTCTAAAAGACTTAACACTTTTAAAATACAAATAAGCTCCTCGCGATTCTTATAATATCCCACGTGTTGCATTTATGAGCAAAAATAGTAATGCTGATTGAAGGAGTGGTGGAGAAGTAGAGGGTGGAAACGCCTTTTTACTCCACCAACTTGGTCCGTCTTCAATTTATGTAAATATAGACACCCAGGATAATAGTTATACTTTCTCAGTGGTCGCGAAAGTAACCTTCTCTCCATAAAATGTACAAGTACGTAAGGGGACGGCCACTGCTCTATGCAGTACCGAAACCCTTATATCTTATGTCTTATAGTTATGTATACTCCATATTTTAAGACACGCAGCTGACTCAGACATAGGTCTACGTTGAGTGATTAACATTTGCCGAACTCTGTATGCTGCAGTGACATGAACATCCATACACACAACATCAAGAGCCACTGGTCAAAAATGAAAAAAGACATAAGGCAACGGGTAGAAAGGATGCCGGTGAGTTCCTTTGAAAGATGTTGCAGTCTGGGCAACATGTTACATGAACAAAATTTAATTTCTCTTATCACAAAATTAAATAATTATTTTAGTGCTAAATTAGGCCATAAATGAATAATAATCATCATTTATCATTTATTATTATTGTTATTGTTATTATTATTACTATTATTATTATATAACGATAATATTGTTATTAATATTTTACATATTGTTATATAATCGTTGCGCTGTTAACATTATATAATAATAAAATTAATGTTTTGAACCAAATGAAGTTACATGCAATAGACTAAAATGCCACTCAATCCGCTGGATGGGGCCGTCTCAGAAACTCTGCTGTAAAACCCTCTTAACAATAGATGCACCTTTTTAGTGGCCATAAAAATGACCTTTCTTGAAGGGAAAGGTACAAACAACTAACCGGACGCTGACGGCCCCGTCCAGTACCGACAACCCGATAAAAGTATTCGTTAAAATTTATATGTGCATGCTATAAAATAGTTTGTTGAAAATTCCAATCGTTTCGTTTGTCATATTTTTTATGAAACCTATTTCTAGCACTGATATAATAGCGATGTGTGCCTGTGACGCCAAAAATTGATGTTGTTAGGTTAACGTGTAAATTGAAATTACACATGAAAACCAATACGCCTTTAATGTAATACTCGCTTTTTGTGAAAACTACGTAAGAAAACCCATCTCGAAGTAAGGCGGGGGGTCCTATACATGTCTTCCATTTTTCTGTGTTTCGAACAAAATTCGCTTGCAGTGAAATTTTAGAGAATTTACTAAATAACATAAAAGAGTATTGACCACCTAACGAATAACAAATCGTGTTTGTTTTTTGTTTTAATCTTACTATTCAGAAGTAATTGTATTTGTCATTTTACATTTGTTTTGTTGTTGTTTTTGTTAAATAAAAAGTTGCATTTTATTTTAAATATTACTCTGTTGTACACATTAAACGTCATGTTTTTCCAGCCATGCCTTTTATTTCTTTAAACAATAAATTAAAAACAAAAAAACATTATTATCTAACCTCACAAACCAAAACACTACGTATTTTCGCTTTAGATTAAGAAAAAGAATAATTTCCATTAAGTACATAATAATTTCTTCACATCGTCGAATATCGATACAATCGCATAATCGAAAAATCAAAAATGTAGTGCGGGCACCGATGTTAGGAGAGTACTCATTTTTCCTTCTTTTTAGTCCAAGTCTATCAAAAAAAAACTTTTGTAGTGTAGTGTAGAAGGGCCTTAAAACTGAATGAAACATTGAAAATTGAATGTTTTAATTTTCTGCTTTTGAAGAAATAAAAGTATCGCTTAAAAAAATTAAGGTCAATCACGATCATCATCATCTTCAAGGATTAAACCAAGGATGGCTTGTTCCGGTCTTAAATAGGCAAAGATTAGCTGGTCACTCCAGCGCTTCCTCGGACGTTCCACACCTCTCCGTCCCATCGGCTTATAGTTCCACAGTTGTTTGGGGACGCGGCAGTCATCCATTCGGCAAAGATGTTCCCACCAATTCAGCCGATACGGGGCGATCCTGTCGAGTATACTCATAATATTCAGTTCCTGCGTATATCTGTGTTTATTCTATGATCATGGAGAATATATCCTGCCACGTGCCTGAGAAATCTTGGATGCGACTGGCCTGGCCTTTCTTAACGTCCAATTCTCAGAGCCATAAAGAAGTGTGGGAAGAACCATCACCTTGTCAAATTTTAGGCGTGTTTTTTTACTTGCTGACTTAAGATTTCGCCTAATGGTCCCGCACATAAGACTGAACTTATGCAACTTATTCACAACTTCGTTGCCTGCATTATAACACACACTGTAGTCCAGGTATTCAAAGTTGCTAACTTGTTCCAGGACAATACCATCTATAACAATTTTTGCCCGTAAGGGATCAGTTCCACGAAAAGCCATCACCTTGGTCTTAAGTAATGGATATTTACAATGCAGAGTCTTTGCAGATTCGATTTAACAAATGTATACCCATCTGCAATCTGTTTTCAGAGTCCTACAGAATAGCTTGATCGTCGGCAAACAACAAAGTGTCATTTGTAGAGTGACCAACCATAAAATGTTCTGGAAGACACTTGTGCCAGTTTTTAAGGGTACAGTTGTGCCAGTTTTGTAAATTAATAAAACAGAGCTTCCTTGATAACGTCAATAGCTCAACATCTGGTAAATAACATACGTATTTGCAGCATTAAAAAACAGTTAGGCAGGCGCCAGTAAACGAAGGCGGAACGTATTAATCTATGTTTATCTTCTTCCCCTTACAGGGTTGTCTCTGTCATGATTCGTCTAGTTTAATACATCTGTGGTCTCTGTACAGGTAAACTACCGGTTTATCGCTGGATGTTACGTAAAATGTAATGTACTTTAACACGAATTATAATTCCTTAAATCATTCTTGGCGCAACAACTTTAAATTTAAAAGCGAAGGGATGTTAAATTAATATATCGGTATGGAGAACCATACATGACTTCCATGTTCTAAGATTTATATTTTAAATCATTTTCGAAATGAAATATTTTCATAGAAACTACTTCTTTCTACTTACTGCTTCAGCCTTAACCACAGTACTGTGGTCACTAACGTATACCACCTCACGTTAGAGCACTCGATTTTCACTGATGATAGCAGTGGATAGCACTGCTGAAACGTCTGGTTTTGTAGAAAACATTGAACCACGCCAAACAGCCCGGGGAAGGAATTTTAACAACAAAACTACTTTTTTGTTGCCGATAACGTAGTACACATGACATATAAATAAAAATTATCCCCTCCCCCTTCAACTATCATTTTCATTTATAGAAAATTACTCCCCCCCTTCAACTACCCTTTTTATTTATAGATATTTCATCTACCTTTCTACAGTGGATTACTATGACCTTCTTTTCAGGAACTTTATTTATAAAAATTAAGTACTTTAGTCTTGTTAATACATAAAATGTCTCAGGTAAACTGCGCCTTACCCTTAACCGATCTTCACCAAAATCAATAGACCTTGAGTCCTCCACAACTCAGGCACATAAGCAAAATATTATTTGATTCTGTTTGAATTTACGGCAAGTTATCATTCGCCATAGAAAAAATTCTCCACATCGACACACTTGACACTTTTCGGAAAACGACTTTTCTTCATGTTTTGAAGGTAGTACAATCAAAAGCAGCCCTTATCTCGAACACGATTTTTTTCGCCATCACCATACTTCCATTTCCTTATGGAACATATAGCCTACATGTTGAGTCGATCACAATAATGTGACTGACAACACAAAACCTGACACGTATCAAACACACGAACCATAAAACTAGATCTCGATGGCAGGCTGTTTCTTCTTCTTCTTCTTCTTCTTCTTCTTCTTCTTCTTCTTCTTCTTCTTCTTCTTCTTCTTCTTCTTCTTCTTCTTCTTCTTCTTCTTCTTCTTCTTCTTCTTCTTTGAATTAGCAGTCTCTGTAATTCCAACTTTGTTGTGCTTACTTGCTGAACTGCTACCTGTCATACTCCGGACGAGGCCTTTCAGTATCTCCACCATTATCCGGACGAGGTCGTGGTTGTGGACTTGATAATGGTGGGAGACACTGAAAGGCCTCGTCCGGAACATGACGGGTAGCAGTTCAGCAAGTAAGCACAACAAAGTTATTCTTCTTCTTATTATTATTTTTTTATCACATAATATAATGTTGCTGACATTATCTACAGTTTCAGTTTATAAAAAAATCTCACATTTTTTTTCTATGTTCGTCCAGGCAAACTTCCAGAGGCCTTCCGGTCTCTCCCGGGTACCGCTTACCACATCCCCATACCGTGTATTATAGTTACCTCAGAAAGGATTAACCTCAGGACTGCCGCAAAATATTGGCATCGGACTGCTTTTCACACACGCACAACCGTAGAAAAAATTCTATTGAAAACCAAGCCAAGAAGTATCAATTTGGAATCGAAAAATATAATGTACAGTCTTCCCTGTGACTTAGGGTCTTAGAGTGCTCACTGATGCCGATAGCTGAGCAATGGAAATACTAAGAAACGTTCAGTATCATAATAACTGATACAAACCCACCAAGTCCTATCTCAGAAAGAGAAGGGTGAGGGCGAATCTCCTGTACCCCAAAACAGGGGCCTTTCGGCTAAGGTATGGTAATCCTGACAGAAGAGGCTCTGGTGAGGAGTTGTGCAACAGGCCAATAACCTGTTCATGTAAAACCTTGAAATACTTGTAGCATCCAAAGCAGCCTCGGAGGAAGGACTAGAAGATAAATAAATTTAGGAATATTTGTGATACAATTCATAGAAATCTTAGAACTAAAACAAGACACAGCACAAGGATTAAATTTTATAAGACAAATGCAATAATACCCACGTTGATTTATGCAAGTGAGGCGTGGGTCATGAGAAAAAAGGAAAGCGGCAAATTCAGAGTGTTGAAATGCAGTTTCTTCCAAATACTTTAAATTATACATTGGAAGATAGAATAAGGAATGAAGATATCAGAGCAAAACTATAAGTAAAGAACATACCTGAAATTATTGCAATTTACAGAAGACAATGGTGGTATCATCTGCAAAACATGACAGAGGATCGATTGTCGAAAGCGGCACTGAACTATAAAGCCATTAGTAGGAGAGACGTGGGTCGTCCGAGGATGAGATGGGTGCCGGAACAGGTTTACGTAACCTAATCCTTGAAGAGGTGAAGAAGAAGAAGTCTTCCCTGTGAATGCGGGAAGCGGTACCTGGGAGAGACCGGAAGGCCTCTGGAAGTTTGCCTAGGCGGACTCGGGAAGAATGTGAGAGTTTCTATAAACCGCAACGATGACTAATTTTCTCAATATTACAGTGTGTAATAACAGTAGTATCACAAACGCGATTTACTAAACAAATTTAATTACTTCAAGTGTCGAACAAATCTACTGCAAAAGAAACAGCATCAGTATACAAACACGATGCATCAGACCCTCCCTCGTTCCAGTATTACAGTAATAAAGTGAAGAGGGAAAATCCAATTTAATGTCGCTGTGAAGAACACTTGGGAAAACTGTTCTTTCTAATAAAACGGGCGGCGCGGAGACACGACAAGTCATAAGCGAAGCGCGCCAAGTAGTTTTGATATACAGGTGGGTGGATGTGCGATGCACCCACCCTCTCTCTCTCTCTGTTACTTTGTGCGTGACAAGATAATGACGGTCATAATTGCACTCATTGCGGGACGGGGGCGAAAAGCTTTATATTCCCCCAGTGAATTAATTAATACTCGACAAAGAGATGGGGTTACCTAGGGGACAAGTGGCAGAGGGGGAGGGGTGGAGGAGGGGGATTGATGATGTTGCTTTTGATTTAATTCGATTTATTAACTACGGCCGCCACCGCCGCAGCAACATGTGTGTGTGTGTGTGTGTGATTTTTTGTTTGTTAACTAAACATCCCCTTCACGGGGGAACAACAGTGTGTGTTCGATTATTTTTGGTGTAATTAATTCAATCGTAAAATGCTGTTACTGTTAAAGGACGGTTTCATTACGCGTTACATGACTCGATCGTGTTATTATTTAAGTGAAATAAAATTATAGTTTCAATAACCAATTTGATTTTGTATATTAAATTACGTTTTTTAATATTTCTTCTTTTCCTCTTCAAGGATTAGGTTATATAAACCTGTTCCGGCACCCATCTCACCCTCGGACGACCCACGTCTCTTCTACCAATAGCTTTATAGTTCAGTGTCGCTTTCGGCAATCGATCCTCTGTCATCCTTTGCAGACGATCCCACCATTGTCTTCTGTAAATTCAAATAATTACATTTATGTCCTTTACTTCGAGTTCTGCTCTGATACCTTCATTCCTTATTCTATCTTGCAATGTATAATTTAAAGTATTTCGAAGAAACTGCATTTCAGCACTCTGAATCTTGATGCTTTCCCTTTTTATCATGACCCACGCCGCACTCGCATAAATCAACGTGGGTATTCCAATTGTCTTATAAAATTTAATCCTTGTGCTGTGTCTTGTTTTATTTCTAAGATTTCTATGAATCGTACCACTAATATCCCATAAATTTATTTATCTAACAATTAAAAAATTTAAATAATATTTTAAAAATATAATTAAATATTGGCTTATACTTTTAAAATATTTGTGTCCCCAAAGATACTGGAGAGGATGAGTAATGGTGTCATTCATTCCTCGATGAAGGGAAGTATCCAGGCGTACCTCCAAGTGGTGGGGGACAGGAAACACCTGCAGGTGGTTAACGCGGCTCTGGAGACCGAGTGACAGCCAGAATAAGCTGTCCCTCCTCTACTTGTCACTCTCTTGCCTTTGGGATAACAAACCGTTCCTAAAGGCGGATGACCGTTTGTTGGTCTACGGCATGCGATGTGGGAGGCAAGGAGAACACACCGTATTAAAGATCCTTATGGATATTCTAAACAGAGAAAACTTGTCTCTTTATTGCGGTAAGACAGCCAGTTTATGGAAGACAACCCGGACAGAAAATCGGGCTGGACGTTAAGCCCGAATGTGGCAGCCCCACCATCGTCTCCCCTTGCGGTATATAGTAACATATCCAGCTGACATATTAGTTACTAAACTGTCGCAAGCAAGATAAGCCGAAAGGACGGAGAGGTGTGACACTTCTGTAGAAGTGACCAGTTGGCTTTAGTTTGTCTGTCTGCTTGGCGCCGGAACAAACCACTTTTTGTTTAATTCTCCCTAAAGTTGATGATGAATGATTTAAAAAATATTTGTTGCAGCCTACTCACAGATACAGATTCCGAGGTGCTTGTAGAGCAGCGGGCATGGTAGCTGATTACTAAGTCAGAGGTCACCGGTTCTGTCTCCGGAAGCGCCATACAGTCAGGCAACGTTTTAATATGATAATGTTTTTAGGCTGGGGGTCATTCCACAAAATGTGTAACGTCATCGAAAAATGTACCGCTCCAGGTGATGATAACGCTATATTTTTTCCACACTTTCGATTCCCACAGTCTAGAAATCTTCGGTCTCTGTCGTTTTTAACATGATAATGTTTGTTATATAGTAAGTATATTTGTTATATAGTTATGTAGAAAAGATGATAATGTTTTCCATAAAGTGCGTGATGCAAAATGTGTAACGTCATCGAAAAATGTAGTTTATGTGTGAGTCTGCAGTTTATGCACATTATACGTTTCAAAAGCCTAAAAACATTATCATGCTTCGATGTTTCAGTTTCGTCGAAATTCTTCTTTTTCAGTCCCAAGGTCGACTCAATCTTTAGAAAGTAGCGCCGAGAATAACTGTTATGCCGGTGGATAATCTTAAGATAAACTACTAGCAAAATATACTACCTGCTCGAGTGGCAAAACAGATAGTAAGTGTAGGTAGTTTACTGAGTTAAGAATTAGAATTCAAAGCTGCCAAAAACATAAAGTATATTTATTCCAACAAAAGTTCCAATGTAATTACTCTTCGATATTTCTAAATTAATCTCAAGTTACTAGTTAACAGTATCTTTTCCAATTTATTACTTTCATTAAAAAAAACTATTATTCTTTAAATTATTATTAATACAGAATATTATCAATGTGTCCTTTCTTCACACGCACAGGTATGTGCTACGCACGGCAACCCTCTGCAGTCGGTGCTTTACCTCGCTTTACGCTTACCTTATATACCCAATCTTGTTTACAAAGTTGGAAGTGAAACTTGTTTACTAAAGCGGCTCTGTACTCGAGGCAATGACGAATTTACCAAATAGTCCTTTCTCTACGTTATGAAACTAGTCTACTCAGGCATACCACGTAACCCAATTCTAAAACATGTTTAATTACAAAAACGCAATACTTAAATTATACAACATAACGTCCTGGAGTAAGACTTAGTGACTGAAGCACAATTCATATTATACACTACCTTTGTTGACTTCCGACCAGACTAATTCCTAAACTATTTCCGTGGTACAAAAATAAATCTAATAATAATAATAATAATAATAATAATAATAATAATAATAATAATAAATTGAACTTGGAGAAGTTATTGAACATAATGTCTCAGAGAAAGAAGCCATTAAAGCACGAGTTATTAAGATGAAAGTTCCTTACCATTTAACAAAGGACACATATAAGAAGAAATCAATATCCATTAATGCCAAACTTGAGCATTATTCAACAGTAATTCGCCCGGAAGCACTTTATGCAGCTGAATGTCTGACTCTGAAGAAGAAAATGATTATGGAAGAACTGGAAGTCACAGAAAGGAAAATAATAAGAAAAATCTTGGTCTCAACAAAAGACTGGGAACGGTACAGGAGACGCCACAACAACGAGCTGTAGGCCTACACACGTGTTGAGAAAATCACAGACGTAATTAGTAAACGAAGAATTACTTTCTACGGACATGGTCAAAGAATGAATCCTGACAGACTGACAGGGAAGCTTTTCAACTATTTCAAAAAGCTCAAAATATACAATACGTGGTTCGAAGAAACAGAAAAAGACATAAAATAACTCCAGATTATTCAAGAAGACATTGAAGAATGCTTGCCACTTAAAAAGAAGTTAAAAAAGGCCCAAGGTTTTCAGGAAAAATCCAAGAAGAGGACAGTTGCCATCTAGACTGACGAAAGGAGGGAGAGACATCGATCAAGAATGAAGGAGATATGGGACAGAAGGAAGAGAGAGGAGAAGACGGGAGGTACCAGTTGTACCAAACGTAGTCCACAGTGGCTCTTACGCAAAAAAAATAAAAATAATAAATATGGTAATATGTAATGTAATATGGTAATATGTAATGTAATATGGTAATATGTAATGTAATATGGTAATATGTAATGTAATATGGTAATATGTAAAATTCGTAGCTTCTTCTTCTTTTTCAGTAGAGGGCCTGTCCCACTACACACTACTGAAGTGTGTGTGTACTTGTTTTTCATTACACATTCAGCGTGTTCCACCTTTAAAGTTGATCCGCCCAAAGTTTTATTTTTTGCCGTTTTGAAGGGTTCCAGTGTTAGAAAAGCTCCCCAAAATGCATTGGCAGCGCATCTGCTAGAGGTTAAAAGATATGCATTATGAGTGGGGTAAGATGGAAACAGGGCTACTGTTTTATTCTCAGTAATCACAACCATAATTTTGTCTGCCCTCCTCTGTTACTCCAGTACCAGTAAGCTCCTTGAACTGCAGAACTCGCTCAGACTTTTGTCATTTTTGCAAAATTTTTAACTTTCACTTTTGGCTTGTGGTGCTCCTGAAAATAAAAATATTCAAACCAAACACTAATTCAGATTTGGGTTAACATCATTCCTTTTTTTAGCCTGATGTTTGGCATAAAGTTTTACCATTTTTCAAAAACTTTAATAACTTTTTGTGCTCCGGTGTCAAGCCTGAACACCGTACTAACGAGTCTGGAAATATAAACCTATAGGACACAAGTGTGTGGGTAGACCCAGGAAGAGATGGCCGGAGGATCTTTGAAGGCGGAACAGGGAGCACCTTGCCTATTCCGAGGTGTGAAGATGATAATAATGATGATGATATGATGATGATAGGGATTGCAAAGTGGCGAGAACAAAGTGTGTGTTGGGTGCGTTGACCCTGTTGACCTCCCGTGGGAATGGAAGACCGGCACGTGCGGCGTAGGTGATCTTCTTCGCGCTCGCTTACCTTGGCGTTGAGAGTTACGTTACAGTTGAAATGTCTTGAAATTGTGCTTGGATTGCATACACAGTGTGAAAACAAAATTTTCTGCCTCAGAAGTGCAAACGATTAAGCGGAAAACCATCATCATCATAGTTTCCAAAACTGGCCGTTTTCTGTCTAACGGTTTGTATTTGAGGATTAACTTGTCGAGTAGTCGAGACTCGGAGTCATTCTTTCTATGTGTTTCCGTAAGCCGTTATCCTCCGCCGACCGTACTGTATATCTGTAGTTTGTCGCTTATGTCTTGACTCCTTATATAAACGAATCTCAAGCATCCGTGCACTCGTGTGAGGATCATATTCTGCCCTCTGTCCATATTTCAAATCTATACAACAAAATCTGGGGCGACGTAATCGGGCGTGCATGCACACGGACCAGCAATCAGGTGGCGGCAAATCACATCATCATGTATGTTTTATGTTTGAGGTATAATCTCGAGAATACAGAGTGCCCAACAAGGAATGTGGCATACTTCAGGAATGCATTCTACAGGCTGAAATAAAGAAGAAATTTCGTACAAACATAGGTCTGAATACGCTTTGTTTGCGATTTATGGCTTGCAAAAAATTTCACATTGATTTCTGCTCCAAGGCTGCAATTAAGCCCTACTGAAATCCTTGGAACTAAAATTAAAGGGTTAATTTGATGGTTTCATATCGTTTTGACATGGCCTGACCTGTAAAGTTGTTTTACAAAATGTTTCTCCAATCCTGTTAGAAGACATAGGCTGTTACTCTTGAAGAAATGCTGTAAACATTGTATGTATGTCATGGATACCTTTGGGACCGGACAAATGATTCGCCTAGTCCCTGATAGAAGAAGAAGAAATAAGTAGTATTTTCTTGTTCTAGCAACACTAGAACAAGGGAGCAACACTTCCCTGACTCAAATTAATTCTAGATGATTGGATCGGTTCACCCAGTAATTTGAAATATACGGCTAATTATAGTAGTCATCAGGTTATAACGAAAATTTAACGTTAAATCTGTTGTATTCGGTGTGCGAATGCATTGACAACATCATCGATCTCGACGAATCGATATATACTTCACTAACTGGACAATCGTTTGTTTATAAACTGCCGTGAGTTCAACGACCACTAAACGAAAATTGCTGACATCTAGACAATTGCTGTTACATTCATGCGTGAATTTCGTGTTTCATAATATTAATTATTACTAACTGCACCGCGATGCATTGCCTGGCCTCCTCAATCGTGCATACGTCCAGTTAACTATATTGCGTTGGGATAAATTTATACAAGTTTGGGTTGCATCTGCTGGGCTGCACTGCCTCCTTGATCGCTCTCACATTCAGCTAATTGTACATTGTTCAGCTACGAAATTCATTCACAGCTTTAAAAAATTAAAATTTATTATTTTATATTACTAATATTTAATTATTTTATAAAAAAAAATAATTTTTTAATATTTTTTATGTACATAATTTTTTGTAATAATAAACGTATTTCCTTCAAAATGTTGAATGAGTTCTGCAGCTCAGGCAGCTTACTAGGTACCATTCAACCTCCTCCTATAGATGTACAAGGTACTTATGAGTATTATTATTATTTTTATTATTTTTTTTTTGTATCGGTCATCTAAGGACCTCGTGCCAATTTCAATTTTTTACTCTCTGTTCTTTTCTTTTTCTCCAATATTCATTCATATTTTCACTGTGTCTCTTCTTCCTGTTTTCAGTCCATTTTGAACCTACGTTTTTCTCTCTCCTACCCCGGACTCCTTCCATTTTTCACACTTTTTCCAAAAAAACGCCTCTTTCAATTGCTTCTTCTGCGTTTATATTATTTTCTTCTAAATCCTTTTGGACTTCTTTAATCCAACTTGATGTTGACTTCTTCCCCCACAGATATTTGAAGATTTGCTTTGTCAACCTATTGTCGTCCATTCTATATAAATGTCTAAAAAATAATAGTATTCTTTTTCTCATTGCTTCTGTTATATTTTCTATACTTTGATATATTTCATCATTACTTCTAAATTTCCAACCTTCGGAAGTTTTTCGTGGGCCTAATATTTTATTTTCCTAATAATTCGTCTTTCCAATATTTCTAGTTTGTCTAAATTATAATTCAATGCTAGACATTCACTTGCATATAGGCATTCTGGCCTCACTACTGTACTGTAATGCCTTATTTTCGCATTTTTAGATATGTACTTTTTATTGTAAATATCTTTAGTTATACCATATGCCGTTTCCATATTATGAATGCTTTCTTCTATAGCAGATTTTTCTAAGCCACTCTTCTGAATTATTTCTCCGGGAATTGTTATTATTATTATTATTATTATACACAAAGATTATTCGTTAATATATTTGGTAATCGAAATAAATGGATTATTCGTTGTTTATATTGAAACGTCTGATGATACAGATTTTATTCTGTGAAACACAACAAGAATTGTTGTATCGTTGTACTAATACAACAATAATATTTATTTAACAAAATATACTTGCAGGAGTATTTATTATTTGAAAACATGTAGGCTATAATTATTACAAAGTAGTTATGAGTGTATAAACGCTTGTTTAGTGATGTGTGTTGATGGGTAACAATGTAATTCTAATCGATTACATCGTACAAGTGTAAATAAGGAGGAATCGAACTAAAGAGACTTGCAAAATTTAATTTCAAACGGTTGCATTCAACACAGGCGTCGTCTTTCGTCTCTTCAGACAGATGTGTGAGAGCGTGCGCGTGTGTTCGTCTGCCAATTGTAAGAGATGACAAATGAAGTGACAGGCGAAGAGGCTCATAGGAACATCCACTCTTACATGGCGAACAAGTCGACGACCTGCCCCCCCTCGCCCTCTGGCAAGGGCGGCGTTATAAACAAACATCTGGGTTCGTAACCTCCCTTTGCCCCGCTCACTCCGTCTGTCTCTCCCTCTCTCTCTCTTTCTCTCTCTCTTTCTCTCTCTCTCTCTGTAAAATGTGGCGCGCAGCCTAGCACCTTATTTCGTTACATTGCGGCATGTAACTATTGTGCGCGCGTGTGTGTGCAGGGATGTGCACACGATTTCCAGAGAGTGACACACAGATATGCAGCGAAAGTGTAACAAAAAATCAGACAAATTTATTATTGTCCCTTTTCCGACCCAAATGTAGCGCGGCAGTTTTTTTGCTGCTTTCTCATTTTGGTCGGTGATGTTGGAGAAGTGATTCAGTCGAAAGACGAAGTAATTTACTTACAAGCGTAGCCCATATAAGGTCCTCCCAAGTAATTTATTCGTTGTAAATGAGACGAGATGTAGTGTCGCGCGCCAGACGCGTTGACGTTAATTACTGCTCGAATAAAATTAATAAATGTTTAGCGAGGATCAGCCAGTAATTAAACAGTAGCATGGCGTCCATGTAACCGCTGTTGGAGGCGGCAACCTTACTGCAAATAAGAGAAAATAATATCAATTATATTGCAGAATAAATACTTTAGTTATTGAATAATTTGAAATCTGAACAATATTAGTAGGGAAACTTGAAGAATAGCGTAGCATTGCTTTCGAACTGCTGGGCACTTGCACCGTCTTGTGTTGCCGGCTCGGATATCGCCAATGCTTTATTGACCTCGTAGTACAAACTGTGGAGTGGGGGCGACACATTCGTCCACCCAATGTGTTGCCGCTGTACAAACTCTGTTACCGCTGTGTTTCTCTGTTTGTCTTTATTATTTTTAATTCTATTATTTGTGTTCTGATTTGTTCTGTGTAAGTATAACGAGAGTCAGATCCCGTTGAATTGGAATCCTCTTCTTCTCCCAGCGAATGATAGAAAGTGCTCTAAAAGAACACTAGATACAAGAAAAAATTCGAACTAATTTTTAGGTTAAGTTTTAGGCCTATCACAACCGGCAACAAATGTTATGTACCCACGCCACGCCACTGGTAATTATGGACACAACTTTTACATTATGTGTATCGACGTTTAGACATTATTTATTGTCGTAATCAGGACCTGTATGCGGACAACAGAGAAATAATCAAAGGCATAAACAGATTAATAATTAAGCCATAATCTGTTTATTGAACAGATTAACTTATAAATATTGTAATTCCTTTCTTTATCATCTTCACAGACGGCATAGGCAAGGTGCTGCCTGTTCCGCCTTCAAAGATCCTCCAGCCATATCAACCAGGGTCTACCCACACACCTATGTCCTATAGGTTTGTATTTCCAGACTTGTTTGGCCAGTCTGAAATCTGACATTATTTGCAAGTGTTCTTTCCACCGTTGTTTGTAATCTTTTAATTTTTCACTCAACTTAAAAACCTGAAACTCTTCTCTTATGGCCTCATTCTTTATACGATCAAGTTTACAACACCTTTTAACTCCTCTTGAGAACGCCATTTCTGAAGCCTGTATTTTACTGTCTTATTTCTTGGTTGCCGTCCATGACTCACACCCACAGGACAGTAGAGGGACTGCCATAACTTTGTAGGAGTTTAATTTTGTATCTCGATGTATCTTGTTTCTGACTGATTGTCCACAGATCGTCTGGAACTTACCTAACTTATAGCATTGCATTGCGCTGGGCGTCTTTGCACCCGTGGCTTGACTACAGCATCTGGGTCGTGCCCAATGGCTGCCAGTAGATAAACTGAGTCTGGTTCAAGTCGACAGGTAGCCTAAAACTGGTAAAGTAAACCGCGAACGCGTTAACGCAG
Source organism: Magicicada septendecula (assembly GCA_034769895.1). Taxonomy (NCBI): domain Eukaryota; kingdom Metazoa; phylum Arthropoda; class Insecta; order Hemiptera; family Cicadidae; genus Magicicada; species Magicicada septendecula. The sequence continues at coordinate 12,655,994 of CM068371.1, read as the reverse complement.
AAGGCGGCGGAGAAAGCTAACTTGAAGTACAGTACTTTTGTGACACTGCCGCTGGAACCGACTCAGACAACAGAGGTTGCCTGTCTCAAGCCCAGCCAGCAGATGCTAACCTACTCAACATCAATATCATAATTTCTATCATAGCCGATACCATTACCCAAATAATTAAAATGGCTCACTTGTAGAATTTGATAATTAATCATTATTTTAATGCAATTTCTTTTATTTATATAATTATTTCTAAGTCTTATTTAAACACACGCACAGCAGGCTTCGATTGCTGATATTTTTTATAGCTCTGGAGGGGGGGGGCTATATTTTTTATAATTCACCCGGCTCCGTAGTTACTCCGCTGATGAAGTTGAATAAAAACAATAAGCGTAACTGATGACAGAGTGACTAGTTCTCTGTACGATTGTTTAACAGTGACATGTTATACACACAGTACATTCAAATTCATGACACCTAAGCACGTCCAGCAACAGTGTTAATTTTATTTATTCCGGCTGTACAAAGTTTACAGATTTTTCCGGAACCAAAGATTACAGAAGTGATTGAATTCTCATCTTCCACTGCTGCTTATCCATCCAAAGATCTTCAATGTCTCGTTCCCTCAATATAGTTTGAATTTCTTCTATCCAGGTGATAGGTAGTCTTCCTCTTTCCCTTCTTCCTGGTGGGGTCCATTCCATAACTCTCCTTGGCAATCTTTCCTGTGCCATTCTTTTCGTGTGTCCACACCATTGTAATTTTATTTTGGTTCGATAAATTCAACAATTGAATTTTTCACATTCATTCTGTCCTTAATGACTTAATTTCTAATTTTCTCACATCTGGATACTCTTGCCAAACGTCTCCAAAAGTCCATCTCCGCTGTCATTAATTTTGTGTTTATTAGTAGTCCAAACTTCTGAGCCGTAAGTCATGGTACTTCTAACAATGGTTTTAAATATTTTGGTTTTAGTTTTTGCTGTAATTTGCTCATTCCACAGGATTCCATTTAATGTAGATACAGCCATCTTTTCCAAATTAATTCTGAATTGTATTTCTTTGTCTTGCTTCCCACTGGTCGTAATTTTCACCCCCAAAATACTTCCTCTGTATATGAAATCTTCCCCATGTCTTCCTCCAATATCAAGTCTTGATGAAGGTCACCTATTGCCATGTACTTTGTTTGATTCATATTTACCTTTAGCCCCCATTTCTTATATTCGTGTATCAATTTTACAGTCATGTACTCTATGTCTTCAAAATCTTAAGCCAAAAGTAATTGGTCATCAGCAAACTGTAATGAATAAACTGCGTCACCATCAAGTGGAATTCCTGCACATTGTTTCCAAGTCTCTACTGCTTTCTCCGTATATATTTTGAAAAGGGTGGGCGATAGACAACATCCCTGGCGAAAACCTTTGGTCGCTTGAAACTCTGGTGACAAATTCTTTCCTATTTTTATTCTCTATATTGAATTGTTATAGAAATTTTGTATAGCTTTTATGATAATGGGGTTGATACTAGTTGATTTAAACCTGACCACAGATTGGCTAACGGTACATTGTCATAGGCTTTTTCAATGTCAATAAAAACTAAATGGAGAGGTTGTGATCGAACTGTTTTCATTTCAATTATTTTCTGCAAGGAGAAAATATGATCTATAGTTGATTTACCAACTCTGAAACCTGCTTGTTCTTCAGCCACAATTTACGTATACTTCTAAAAAATGTTTAAGTACTCTTCCATAAAGCCTAATTAGTGTGCTAGTAACTGTTATGCCTCTATAATTTTTGCAATCATCTTTGCTTCTCTTCTTGTGTATTGTAGAAATGTAACCTCCGTTAAGTGACTACAGAATTTTTCTGATATTTTTATAGCCTGGAGGGGGGGTTGATCCGGCTGATCCCTCCCTCGGTAGTTACAGCGCTGATCAAGTTTAATAAAAGCAATAAGCATAACTGATGACAGAGTGAACTAGTCCCTCTGTATGATTGTTTAACACTTGACATGTTATATCCCTTCACAGTGCATTCAAATTCTTGAGGTCTAACTAAGTCCAGCAACAGTGTTAATTTTAACCTTCCTTTTAAAAAAATGTATCCCAGATAAATGGATAATTGTAACTACATCAGATGGTAGAAACCAGACAGCCTTTCTATAGCCCTGTTGGATTGCACTGAACTCTCCAAACAATTGCCCTCACTAGCATACAGTACAGAGGGGACGCAGTGATTTCACAGTCAGTGGTATCTAGAATTTGGGTTTGGGTGGTGTGTCCGAGGACGGGTCAGCTTCAGACAAAAGAAAAAACAACTTTAGACTAGTCAACTAATCAACGTTACTATTTTCAAAGTGGCTGAAACAAGCCCCATTAAAGTAAACGGTAATAACTATTATAATTATTAAATATTATAAATATGGACAACATCCTTAAATTAATGTGCGAAGTGGTAAAAAAGTCGAGGTTTTCTCAAAATGACTTCAGAAAGAGCCAATTTCATGATATCTGTTAAGAATCCAAATGTAGGACGAAAACGATTCCTAACAACATGAGATTTATTACCTTCAGTTTGAATAATAGTAAATCAATATACTGTAGAATGTTTGTATAACATTACTTATGGTAATGTTTCTTATGAAGGTGAGACAAGGGCATTGACAAAAAAGGAACACTAAGACGGTTTGAAAGGAAGATCGTACGACGTGTTTATGGCCCGGTTGAAGAACATGACGAATGAAGAATAAGAAATAACCAAGAACTATTGAACCAATGAGGACATTGTAAGATTCATAAAGACTGAACGAATAAATGACTAGGTCCAGTATGGTGGCGTCCATGTAACCGAAATAAGAGAGAATAATATTAATATCACAGAACAAATACTTTAGTTATTGAATAATTTGAAACTCGAACAATATTAGTAGGGAAACTTGAAGAAAAGCGTAGCATTGCTTTCGAACTGCTGGGCACTTGGACCGTCTTGTGTTGCCGGCTCAGATATCGGCAATGTTTTACTGCGTACGGTCATTCACCTCCTAGTAGTTGTCACTGTACAAACTGTTGAGGGGGGGGGACATATTCGTCCACCCAATGTGTTGCCTCTGTATAAACCGGCAAAACGCTCAGTAGCAGCTATGTTCGTTTTCGGAACTGACGTGCAGCAGATACTGCGTACCTATTTGTCTTTTGTTCGTTTAGTCATGTGTTTCTCTGTTTGTCTTTATTATTTTTAATTCGGTTATTTGTGTTTTGATTTATTCTGTGTAAGTATAATGAGAGTCAGATCCCGCTGAACCGGGACCCTCTTCTACTCTCAGCGAATGATAGAAAATTCTCTTAAAAAGAACACTTGGTACTATGAAAACACCGAATAAATTTTTAATTCAAGTTTTAGGCTTATCACAACCGACAATAGGTGTTATGTACCCACACCACGCCACTGGCTAGGTCACCTAGAGTGGATGGATGATCAGCGTATGCCAAAGAAAATCTTGACGGCGCAAGTCTATACAAGCAGAAAGGAGGGCCGATGTAGGATAAGATTGTCGGATGATGTGCTAGAAGATCTCAGAAGAATTGACGTGAAGTGGTTATGGTGAGATGGCAACAGGTAGGAGACGTTGTAGAAGACTGGTGTTGGAAGCTAGGGCTCAAGTTGGGCTGTTGTGCTGAAGAAGAAGAAGAAGAAGAAGAAGAAGAAGAAGAAGACGAAGAAGAAGAAGAAGAAGAAGAAGAAGAGGAGGAGGAGGAGGAGGAGGAGGAGGAGGAGGAGGAGGAGGAGGAGGAGGAGGAGGAGGAGGAGGAGGAGGAAAAGAAGAAGAAGAAGAAGAAGAAGAAGAAGAAGAAGAAGAAGAAGAAGAAGAAGAAGAAGAAGAAGAAGAAGAAGAAGAAGAAGAAGAAGAAGAAGAAGAAGAATGTTTTAAATAATCGCTTTTCCATAATTTTCAAATTGTATACTTAATGTTAATTTACTCTAAAATTTTATTCCAGATGGAGTTGCTGTAAATAAATCAATTGAGAAACACTGGAACTATTCTCTTAGGTTATAGGCCTAAAATCTTATAGATATACGTCTTCTGTCCCGACGTCTTCTGCCTTGTATTATTAACCGTAGAAGTCGATATTTTTTGCTCTCACTATGTGCACTAAACATCGTAGTTTCCCTACTTCTATAATACTCATTACTTCCATTTTCCTCCTCGTTCTTCTCAGTACCTCGTGATTTGACCGTGAAAACGGTTTCAGCAAGGGCAGATCTTGTACAAAACAATGCTTTTATTATTACGAAATCGACTGAGAAGCATCGCTAAAGAAACGCACAGGCCTATAGCTTTCGTTGACTTTGAGAAGGCCTTTGATAGAGGAGATAGAAATTTGCTGTGGCAAGTATTAGAAGAATTTTAAAATAGGTTAGATACCTGATATTCCGTCACGCAACTTACTTTGGTCGCTATGCACGACGCGTTTCAGGATCAAGGTCCTATCTTCAGGTGCTCACTCGGGTCGAACTCGTCAGTTCATAAAAACACACACATAAAACATAAAAAACACTGAATTCAACAGCGATTGCAGTGCACGTTTACTTTCTGGACGATGCGCATCGTCCCCTCTCGCGCAGTATGAGTGTTGAATTCAGTGTTTTTTATGTTTATGTGTGTGTTTTTATGAACTGACGAGCTCGACCCGAGTGAGCACCTGAAGATAGGACCTTAATCCTGAAACGCGTCGTGCATAGCGACCAAAGTAAGTTGCATGAAGGAATATCAGGTATCTAACCTATTTTAAAATTAACCATTGCAACTTGGTGACCATACACACAATGAATATTAGAAGAACGGCGATACCCATTATATACTATACACGGCCTATGTAATGCAACAAGAACAGCTGTTAACAATAATTGTAGTATATCTCAACGGATATCTGTCAATCAGGGTGTTAGACAAGGGTGAGGTATATCACCTACTCTTTCTAACATTTATATTGACGATGTAGTAAGGAAATGGAAACATGTAGTGAATCCTGGTATTAAGTGAACTTTGGTGACTGACCGTGTTCCTCCGACTGATGCTCAAGATCCTTTTGTAGGGCCACATTTAAAACACTTCTATTTTCTTCTCGGTGACCTTACTCAAAGTCCAGGCTGCTTCCAGACCATAAAAAAGCGTTCAGGACACGTAACACCTCAACAGAACGCACCTGAGATTTAAACTAATGTCTCGGCTGCACAACGCTTTCCTCATCCATAAGTTTATGAACTAATATATTAAGTGGAACTCCATTTATCCGAACTAATGAGTCGCAGACGTAATTCGGATATGCAGAAATTCGGATAATTGGCACAAACATAAGAAAAAGGTTATGTTGTGTAAGAAAACGCGAAAATTGCTTAAAAATCACTTATTAATATGTGTTAATATTTGACATCACAGTTGCGGATCAAAATTGTATTTTGTATGTCACATTTTTATTTGTGACATAGGTAAATAAATGAGGTGTCGACAGTAAGGTGCACACACCTTAATTCATATTTCTCTGTTATTTGTCTTTCTTCTAAAATTATGAACACCTATACTTATCTTCTTTGCACACACGTCACACGTGTTTTGCAAATGTTCACTTTTAGGCCTACTACAAAGACATTAAAAATAATACTCATACATAATTTACAATTTTAGGCGAGCAGTAGTCTAGAAAACATTATACTGATCAGTACGTAAACTTTGGTGTACAGCTAACATAGTCTATTGTATTTCATTTGCTTACGATGTATTTTTTGTTAGTAAGGCGACTGCAATTTGAATAAACTTTTTTTAGAAATAGCATTTTTTTAATTTCCTGATAAAAGATTCGGATATTTGGCGATTCGGATAACTGGAGTTCGGATAAATGGAGTTCTACTGTATAGTGGAACCTGCTTATAACGAGATTCAAGGGACCGGGTGCTCGCTACATCCGATTTGTCGACTAAATGTAAATATAAATATACAAGCATAAATTTGTATACCGTGATTATCGAACACACACAAAAAAGTCTACGATAGAAGAGACATTGCACAATAAAATTTTCACATGTTTCACATTCTATGCTTAAAAGTGAAATTTAGACTTTAAACATTTTTTTGACGCAAACATTCTTTGGTGAATAATGGCGTATAGTGCATTCGCGAAATATAGTAAAAGTAACTGTGTGATTATTGACCAAAAATCAGCCAGCTAGCTGGCAAAAAAACGCAAAACTTTCCATGCAACATGTACAACATTTGCTTTTAAATTACAAAAGAATTCACTCTAATTTATTTGTCTTTTTGTTCTTTGTTCTAAATAGAATCGTCAGTATTACATTTGGCACACAGAACTTAATTAACTTTAAAAAAGTCATCTATTTTTGTTTGTTTAGTGATTCTGTATCTGCAGATATCAAAACAGTTTTGTAATTTATTTAAATATTCCACGAATTCATCACTTACATTAGATTACTTACTTTACATTAATTACATTACTTCTATTAGTTTCACTAAATTGCGTTAATGATTTTAAACGAATGATTAAAATGCTGTATCTTAACGAACTTTTATTAGACCCATGAACAAGCCTGCGATAAAATGCTCGTTATAACCGAGTCTCTAATGCGTTCCTACTCGTTAAAGGCGAGTTTAGTTATCATTAGGTACTAAGATACAAAGACAAACAAATGTCGTACTTTTGCTCGTTACATCCGAGTTCTCGTTGTAAGCGAGCTCGTTGTTCGCAAGTTCCACTGTAGTTTCTTTAATAATATAAACTACGAATTTTAGAAGTTCGACACCATTGTCTTAAAAGAGTTTTTGAATAAATAAATTCATATTTAGCTATAATTAAAACAAAAAGTTTTTTGGAACGCGTCGTGAGGGCTGTGCAGTGAATGTTTTTGTGTAGCGCTTTGCGTGTCGTAGTAATTAACTTACAGCCCCCCCCCCCCCGGTCGGCGTGACACATTAATTACTGCAGCGATCAAACGTTAATTAGGCTGTGACATAATTAACAAGGAGCAGAAGCGCGGTATCCCGCTTGTGTACTTAACGCCACTCCACTCTGAACCTAAAGAGTTTTTTTTTTTATATTTAGTGTTAGTGTTCATTCTCTACGCTAATGTTGTAACCTGTAAGTGCCCATCATCATCGTCATCTTCACATCACTGCATAGGCAAGGTGCTGCCTGTTCCGCCTTCAAAGTTCCTCCAGCCATCTCTTCCTGAGTCTGCCCACACACCTGTGTCCAGACTCGTTTTGGCCAGTCTGGAATCTGACATTCTTTCCAACGTTGTTTGTAATCTTTTAATTCTCCACTCAAGTTAAAACCTTCTAATTCTTTTCTTATGGCCTCATTCTTTATATGGCCAAATTTAAAACACCTTTTAACTCCTCATAAGAACGCCATTTCCGAGGCCTGTATTTTACTCCCTTGTTTCTTGGTTTATGTCCGTACTTCACACCCATAGGACAGCACAGGGACTGCCATAACTTTATAGAACTTTAATTTTGTATCTCGACGTAGCTTGTTTCTACAAATACGGTTGACTGTCCCACAGATAGTCTGGAACTTACCTAACTTAATATCAATAATGTGTAATGTGTAATCGATAATATGTTCGTCTGAGGAATGTAGCCAATCCTCGGGGCTCGGTGCACTTGTCGGAAAATGAAGGAGGATAAGTCTGAAAATAGCAGACATTTATCTGCCAAAATGTAGCGGAAAAGCTTTCGAGCAATAAGAGGAAAGTTAAATCAGAGAACACGGCAGATCGTCGCGTCGTCTCATATAAATTTATATACAAATAAACAAATAGTATTAATTTATAAAAATAAAGAAAATATAACATTAAATGCTTTCAATATAATCATCAAAACAGCTGACTACATAAACAAACATTACAACAATAGAAAATTTTAAATCGAAATAAAATCGATTATTCGTTAATCAATGAGAGAAACCTCTGATTTTACAAATTTATTATTCTGTGAAATGTTCGTCAGACATACAACAATATTAAGTTTAGAAAAGTACTTGCAGACGAAATTATTATTTGATAACATATAACCCTATGTACTATTTAATAATACATTTGACATTAATATGTTGACATAATCAATGGCGTATCTAGAATTTGGTTTTGGGGAGAGTTCCGGGGTCGGGTCGGCTTCATACAAAAGTAAAAACAAGTTAAGACTAATCAACACGACTATTTTTTTTTTTTGGGTCCTTCAGTCTTCCGACTGGTTTGTACCCTCCCCGCATATACCCGTAGTGCGTGTGTTACGGAGTCTCTCACAGGTATATGGGACCTACAGTTTAACGCCGGATCCGAACGGCATAGTTGGGGAGAGTTTATACTAGGCAGGATACCTCTCGCTGGTTTGCCATCGCCTTGCTAGTGGGAACGGCCGTATCTAAATCAGATGACCCCGGCGGGAATCGAACCCGCGCCGACATAGTAGCAGCGTCACACGCTAACCACTGCGCTACGACGACTCCTTACTAACTTGAAAGTGGCTAAAAACGTGTGATAACATAGTCTACCGAAATCAGGCACATAAAAGTAAACAGCAATAATAGAATAAAAATACACGTTACTGAAACATTATTTACAAGGTACCGTACTTATTGACTGAATTGATTTTGCTAATATTTCATATTTCAAACGTATACCCTAATGCTGTGTAATAAACCTCTGTGTATTTAAAACAGAGCTACTACTAACGTACAGAGCAGCTATTAACGTACACAGCTGCGGGAAAAAATAAAACAGCCTAAAAATTAAGAGATTAACAAATTAATAAGTATTTCTTACACATACATCGTATTCAGAATACGTTTTCCCAAAGTTTGTCGGAATATCAGTATTTATTTTCTAAATCTTAACTTCATTAGACCATTGGCTAAAATCAGCAGAACTTCTTGAACATTTTTAAAAGTTTTTTGTGCATTATTATTTTCTGTAATGGTGTAATGTTATGACTTAGATTTACTATGCTATACTGGTTTATTTGAGTATGTTAAATGAAATACTTTAATCTCTTAAAATTTATTTTGAATAATTGGAGAATTTTCAGGAAAAAGTTTGATGACAGTGCCCTACTGCATAGTACAGTAGGAAAAACAAATAGATACCGGTTGTAAATTACATGTGTGTGCGCGTGATCTCTCTCTCTCTCTCTCTCTTTGAGATTTCCATAGCCCGTTGTATTTCTGGTGATGGTTTTTCCGCATGAGAGAATAATGATAAGGAAAGACAATAAATTTTAAGAATTAAGAAATAGGAAGTAAGGATGGTAAACCACTTTTATCCGATAAAAGTCACCGAATGTATGTATATATATACATATAGGCGTATAATGTGTCTTGTTTCCCTCGGTTTAGTTCCCCGTTTAATTTCACTGTTTTTCCCAATGTTTTGGCAGACAGATGCATGTATCTCTGCCTTCTTCAGGCTGTCTCTCATCGATTTCCTAGACAGTAAACACACACACACACTCTCTCTCTCTCTCTCTCTCTCTCTCTCTCACTCTTCTCTCACTTTACATTCGCAGTATACAGCCAAGGGCTGTAAATTACGCGACTATTCTGGGGGTTTAGTGAACTGTCACATTTGCCCAATCATTATTACTGGTCATTATTATCGCAAATATATCGCATTAAGTTTCTCTCTCAAACAGCAGACGCATATGAACCGGCAACGTTACAAATATAGTAACAAACAACTCTAAAACCCGTCAAGAAACGTGTTTATATTTGGAAAGGTTCGACACGACACACACAACATGAAATGCGACGCCTTATGATGAGGGGAAAAGCTCCGTGCCAAAACTGTCTCTCTCGCACCGAACAGGCCTGCTATAACTACGTTTTGTTGCCATTCACTACTCTTCTACCCCGTTACCATCGCGAGGGTTTTACGGTCCAAAGTAATAGAAAGAATAAAACGTGTGTTGTAGATATGAACAAACCGTTTGACGAATAAAGTGAATGGTGTTGAGTTGCGAATGGGTGACGACCAGATACCAAGAACAGATACCACCGGTAAGTGGACAGATGCATAACTGAGGTAGAGAAAGACCAAGGACCAATAGTGGGAGGGTGTATAAGACAACTACTCTGGTTCAAATTTGCCAGAATCAGGATGGATGGAGCCGAGATGAGAGTAGTTCAGTGATGGACTGAAGAAGTCAAGATGAAGAAGAAGACTGTACGAGAAGAAGAATTTCTGTCATCCTAGATCATCAGTTGTAGACCCATTTGAAGAGAACATTATAGGGGAATACCAGTGTGGTTTCAGTAAGATGAGGGCAACCACTGACCAAGTCTTCCTGACACGACAAATATTGGAAAAGTGCCATGAATACCGAATTGAACTGCATCATTTGTTTGTAGACTACAAACAAGCATACGATAGCCTGAAAAGACAAAGTATAATAGAGATAATGGAAGAATTTGGTATGCCAGGGAAACTGGTGAACCTTATAAAAATGACACTGGAAGGAGCATGGAGCAAGGTGCGAGTAAAAAGAGAGTTTACAGAAGAATTTGATGTTCAAAGGGAGCTTAGACAAAGATAAGTACTCTCTACAATTCTGTTTAACTTGGCTCCCGAAAAAGCTGTAAGGCAAATGCCTACAAACCCAGAGGGCAAGATATTTAACAGAATGCTGCAGTGTCTACCTTATACTGATGACATAGTACTTATCTCAAGAAGCCAACAAGACGCAAAACAGGGTTTCTAGAGTCTAGAAGAGGCCGCAACGAAGTTAGGTCTAAAAGTAAACACTGAAAAGACCAAATACATGTTAACAGGCAGCAAAATACAAGAGAGAAGACCACCCCCTGGTAATTGGAGGGCACAAATTTCAAAAGGTCGAACAATTTAAATACCTTCGCTCACTCGTTACTGAGGACAACATTATGGCCGAAGAAATAAAAGAAAGGGTATCTGCTGGAAACAGACGTTACTTCTCCCTACAAGGAATATTTAAGTGTAAAAACATGAGAAGAGCAACCAAGATTCGTCTCTGTAAAACAGTTCTTAAGCCAGTGGCTTAAGTATGGGTCCGAAACTTGGACAATGACAGTGACAGAGGAAGAGTGTTTGCGCAGGTGGGAAAGAAAAGTCTTCAGGAGGATATCTGGTGCAGTGAACGTCCAAGGAGCGTGGAGATTAAGGACGAATGCAGAAATCCAGCAAATCTATGGAGAACCAGATATCGTCACTGACATAAAGAAAAGTAGAATCCGGCGGGCAGGGCATGTCCAGAGAATATCAGGGGCATTCACATTGAAGAAAATTTGTATGGGGAGACCTGGTGGAAGAAGAAGCAGGGGTCGGCCCAGAAAACGATTGTTGGATGATCTTGGGGACGACCTGCGCAGGCTCGTTGTAAGAAGGTGGAGACTGAGAACAGACGATCGAGACGACTGGAGAAGGATTATCCAGGAGGGCAAGAGCTGTAGCGCCAATTAAGAAGATCATCACTTGCATGACTCCTTTTCCAATTTCTTCGTTTTGCAATGCCTACGTCCTACATCTTGAACAATCTGTTTCCATTCGCTGAACCCTTATCTCTTCACACAACAGGCCACCCTGTTAGCTTCAGCCTTAAGCCTCTATTTCTCTTTCCTTCTACAATTGTCTGAAATCTACTATAGTTAATAACCACCCAGACATGTCGAATCCAGCTTTCCTTTGTATCCGTACATTGCGCCGAATTATTCCACTCTCCTGGATCATTTGAGCACCTTTAATTTTCATTTTACGTATTTTGTTAACCCGCCTTATTCCTTCCATTCAGTCTCCAAATCCACATTCTCAGGCACATGTGGTGACTGATAGCACCAGAGTCAACAGTTGCAGTGGTCATACCGAATGGTCGTAATTTCCTCTTTTCTTCCACAAGTTAACAAATCTCTAAACTTGGCCTTCTGTAATTAAATAATGTGTGAACTTGACAGTGGCGTATCTGTCTTGCGGGGGGAGGTCCGGGTCCTAGTCTGCTTCATACAAAAGATAAAACAAGTTAAGACTAATGAATAGTACTATCTTTAAAGTGACTGAAAAACGTGTGATAACATCCTGAAACCAGTCCCATTGATAAACAGAATTATCACTGTTGCACACCACTATAGAAAAAGCATTCCGATTAGCGCTTTCAAGCTTCACAGCTCATCGTCAGATCGGAAATAACAATAATAGGACAAACAACTTCTTCATACTTCCACTTGTCCTACCGCCCGTACACACTTTCATAAACAAGCTATAAGTTAAAAATGTCCTTTCTGGCTGTTATATCCCACTCAGATGTTTCTTTACCGAGACCCAACTTTCAGAACCATAAAACAACACTGGCACCCCATAAAGGTTTAGTGGATTCTGTTCAGGGGCGAACCTAGGATTTCATTTCGGGAGGGCCGTTCAACCACATATCGTTTTCTTAAAGTATTATTTTTCTCATGCTATAATTAAAATCTTACCAAAAATTAAAACTAATAGGCAGATAACAGCTGTAATTCACTAATTTCATTAGATTAAATTAAAAACACATCATATAGGCTTCTAGTTTGTCTTGCAAGCCTAATAATACCTTTCTGTGGCATATAAACATTTTAAGAAGAACGTTAAAATTAAGAAAGTGAAGAAAGTGAGGGTTACCAGCATGTATATAACTGCTGTGGATATAAATGTATCCAACAGGGTTGTGGGTATAAATTTTACAGCAGGTAAATAATGTTAAATAATTTTGTTAAAAAGTATAACGATTGTCAGTCTTTTTCAATTAATTGCATTAAAAAAACACGCAACCAGTTTAAAACTTTTGCTCCATTTTCGGATTTCGAGGGGGAGGATATATCCTCCACATCACCCCCTAGGTTCGCCCCTGAGTCTGTTTCTTTTTTCGAAATATTATGTGGATTTTGAGATAATGTGCGAGCCGATTTCAGTTACTTTTTAGTAATTTTTTTCGGCTGTAATTTTTTGTATTTTTTACTATTCAGTTGTATTAAGTCGCCCGAAAGACGGATACAGATCGTTGCGTTTAGACGGCGGATATTTGAAACATCGTGTCATTGACTCTTTGTTTTAAGGCCGGATGTACTCGTATAGTATAATATGAATTAACAAAACAATCAGCTGACAAACACACGAGCCCGTTAACAGATTTATAAGATAACAAAAACACATTCAATGGGAGATAATATTTTAAATGTTACTCGTTATTAAATAAGATGTAGTGAGGGTTGTTTGCGGTAGGGGATAGGGATGGGGACGGGGGTGCAGTAACTCTGTTGGGAGCCAATTAGACCGGCAATGCGCTCCCTCCGTTACACAGTAATGATAGCAAATTGCCCACCACTATCCGCGGCTAATCATACGCCTAGGCCTGCCTGCATCACTTTCGGTAACCTAACGATGGATTAACCGTGACTTGCCTATCGTGATTAGCCGGACAGGTGCTGCACGCTGCCAAACTCTTCGACAATAGCTACGCTAATTATGTGATCATTGCTTGAAGCAACGTTGCGAACAAAAATCAATTCAGGAGTTGCATGCAATAAGAGCCTCTCCTAGGAGATTAGGCCCCTTTTCCGTTCAGCAGTTTATTCAGTTATGTATTTCTACGTTAGGTACCTTCAAAACCTTGAAATAGGTACAAAAAATATAGAGGCAGTAAAAGAGTTCATTTATCTTGGCTCCCAGATAAACAGCACTAACGACATCAACACTGAAATAAGAAGAAGATTGTATCTCGCAAATAAAACATATTATGGATTAAAAAAGCACTTGACATCTAGCTTCATCTCAAGAAGCACGAAATGCAAAATCTACAAAACACTTATCAGGCCAGTGCTGACATATGCTTCAGAAACCTGAACATTGACAAAAAATAGCGAGAGACTTCTAGGTTGCTGTGAAAGACGGATTCTAAGAACAATAGTTAGAGGAGTACAATAAAATGGAATGTGGCGCAGGCGCTATAATTATGAACTATACCATCTTACAAACAGCCAGAGATTGTCAGGATAATCAAAGTACACAGGCTAAGGTGGGTTGGACACATAGAGAAAAAGGAGGAAGAACAGCCTACGAAATATATTTTCTACCAGAGACCAATGGGTCGTAAAAAAAAGAGGAAGACCCCGAAGTAGATTCAAAGATCAGACAGAGGAGGACCTTGGAAAGCCGAATATAAGAAACTGGAAAGCCAAGGCATGCAATAGGGAGGAATGGAGTCGACTCTTGAAGCAGGCCAAGACCCGTCAAGGGTTGTAGAGCCACGGTTGATGATGATGATTCCTACGTTAGTAGGCTATGCTTATGAAGTTTGGTGTCAATATTCCATCACTAGAGTTCAGGACAGGCAACAACGTGATTGCCTTCATGCAGTTTTTGGTAAGCTAAAACCTCGGGCAAATCCTCTACTTTCAGAATTCAGTCACATCCCAGTTTAATGTACACAACTTCCGGATCAGTTTTGGTATCTATTTCACAAAAAGGTTCTTATCTTATTTTATTCTTTGCAACATGCAAAAAAACAATGCCTTCCTGATATATTACCATTATAACTATATACACCTGTTGCATTAAACCAGCAAAGGAAAAAGATATTCCAAGTTTGTTTCGCTACCTACACGAGTCTTCTCAGAAGTGGTATGAGTGAGCATGTACTTACAAAGGTTTTAAAGTTACAAAATATTCGTACAGAAGATGAGAGAAGTGACAACAGTAAAGAAAATTGAGATGTTTAAAGTAAACTGGAAGTACAGCCAAACAATTTGTGTGCAAACTGTTTTTTAACCTAAAACTTGTTTTTTATAAGTTAAATACATTTTTTTGTGATCTGATATTATTTTTCCTTACGTTTATTTAACCTTTTTGTGAAGGTATGAAGGTAATTTAAAAGAAAATAAATGTGAAAAATATTTTAAATCATTGATGGCAAAAAGGTCCTATGAAACTGTTTTTTTTTTAATTATATTTTATAAAGTTTCAATTACATTATTGATCTAACCTAAATATAACCCGATTCAAAACATTTTAAAATTTCTATTTTTGTTTAAAAACTTTTGAAACTTATTACCTCAAAATATCATTCTGTCAGTGAGACCATTATTCTATACAATTCCTCAGTATATAACTGTAAAATACAAAAACTCATATTATGAAAAATGTACAACGAACGCACCAACGCTGCAGCTGTCAAGTGTAAAACGATCAAAAATCATACGGTTTTGTATTTCGTTGGCGTCGCGTTGGATGTTTGTGGTCACTCGGTAACTGGCTTTGTATTTCGTTGGCGTCGCGTTGGATGTTTGTGGTCACTGGTAACTGGCTTTGTATTTCGTTGGCGTCGCGTTGGATGTTTGTGGTCACTCGGTAATTGGCTTTGTATTTCGTTGGCGTCGCCGTTGGAGTTTGTGGTCACTCGGTAATCGGCTTTGTTTTGTCGTTTAATTTAGTTAATCGAACGATTCTGTTGATTTAACATTCTCTTTTTACATTATTTCGGAATCAAACAAGTATGGATATGTCACCCATATAATTAGAGTCGTTAAAAGCCTAGATGGGAACATCGAATACCCACATGATCATCTTGGTTTCGGGAAGACATAAACCAAACGACAGAAAACATGCCAACGATTAAAAGAGTAACGCAGGACTGTTGTAGATCCCTGCGTATGCATACGGTCTCACCGATCGTCGTATTGTCCAATGGAAACAAAACACAGACACCAAAGAAGTCACTAATTACCAGCTTTAATTAGTTACAAATAACATTTGAAATTAACAAGGTACTCGCATACAATAATTCAAGTTAAATGTGTTCACACGCAATAATAATGTCAACTATTAGAGTTTCGCACTTATAATACAACAATCACTTTCTGCTAATTAGCAACAATCACTTGATACGCACTCAACAATATCGCCGGGTGTAACTAACTCACTAAGCCGGCCGCTGTTGCTTATATAGGTCCCGCATACACTCCAGAATAATTTTCCATACTCCTGGCCGCATGTAAACACAATTTGCGTAGTTACAAGATCTCGAACAGTCTAGAGACCACTTGTCTGCACGGCCTTGACCGAGACGTTGCACCTGCCTTACGTAACTGCACCTCCACCTGCCGACTGTTCGGGAGCGTTGCGTAGTTGTCGCAGCAACATTAATGAACTTAATATTAATATTAATGATAATTCCTAATTAATGTTTCCTAATATTAA
The DNA here is from genome assembly GCA_034769895.1 of Magicicada septendecula. Lineage (NCBI taxonomy): Eukaryota > Metazoa > Arthropoda > Insecta > Hemiptera > Cicadidae > Magicicada > Magicicada septendecula. Next base: position 12,639,750 of record CM068371.1, on the reverse strand, counting down.
TACGAAGTGCGGAGATATGGGCTGCTGCACTCAAACTCGAGAAATACAGTGCAGCGAAGTGGCGCGATCAGAGTGGCTTGCTCCTACCCGCATGGTTTCGGAGTACGTGGTTCTTGTCGTCGAGGGAATAATTCCAATCGATCTGCTGGCATAGGAATGGAAACTGGTTTACAAGAGGAAGGCCCACGTAGATACTGTACAAGCTCACAAGGAGGCCAGGGCCCATACTATGGCTCACTGGCAGAGAAGATGGACCAGTGACACGAAGGGAAGATGGAATGCTAGGCTCATAAAACAGTAGCTAATTGCAAACATGGCGAGATTAATTATTTCATGACACAGTTTCTAAATGGCCACGGCCTGTTCCGGGCTTACCTGTATAGGATGGGGAAAGTAGACGGACCAAACTGCATCTTCTGTAAACAGGAATTAGACGATGTGAATCACACGTTTTTCACCTGTGATAGATGGAAAGAGAAGAGGCAAACCCTGGAAAATTAGTGAGACAGATCTCGTCCGAAAATATCATCGGAATAATGCTGCAGAGCGAACACCACTGGGTAGCAGCCGACATAGAGAAAGTACTAAGACAAAAGAAGGAAGCCGAAGGTGTTTTTGCTAGAACCGCTGACAGAATACCAGAAAACAGGTAACGTGGACCCGCTGAAGGTTTAAAACAGATGAACGTCCACAGGAGAAGTAAAAATGGCACCACCTTGAAGTATTACGAAAGCTGAGTCCCGAGATGGATCCATGCCGTGGACAACAGGGTTTGTGGTTTCGGTGGGTGCGAGTCCCACACACCGTAGGAGTGCGGACCTCCTGCTGCTGCGAACATTAGTTTTCCAGTCTCCCTCGTAAAAAAAAAATATATATATATATTTAATATTTATAAATAAATTTACTTCAAGATATACCTTTTTTTTCCTTATTAGGAACATGTTTCGGGTACCATCTTGTACCCATCCTCAGCCTTCCGGTTTTTGTGTCTGGTGAAGTACATATGTGTTGTTGGTTGACTATTATTATTGTGGCTTCCTGTTGGCTTCTGGTACTTCAAATGGTTTTATTGTGTGTGATTGTAGTGTATGTGTTAGTTTTTTGTGTATTTTCAATGTTGAGTGCTTTGAATATTGTGTCATGTTTTGTATTGATTTGTATTTGTTCAGGTATTAGTTTGTTTGTGTTTTATGTTTGTATATTTGTAAATTTTCCCAAATGTTCATTATGGTGCCTTTGTGTGGTATATGTTTTATTAGTGTTACATTGGTTATGTCTGGGAATTCATGTCCTGTGTTTATTGCATGTGTGGCTAAATTGGATAAGCCACTGTTCAATTTCTATCGTCAGGTTTCTCTACCTTCTCGTTTACGCCTTTATTTATGGACATTGTACCATGAATCTGTTTAACAATGTTCGTGTTAAATTATGTTGTTTTTTTTTATATAAAATCCAGCAATAAAAATCGTCTCATTTTTTCCGAATTAAAGTTAAGCAACTGCTAGTTTAGCCGTGCGGTTCAAACCACTGGGATCATTATGTGAATTTAACAACAACCATCATAGGCTATAGTCTTACTGGTGCAGGTGGCTGTTTTAAATTTTAATTGAGATTTATACTATATCCGTCATTTAATTATGGAAATATCCATTTATCTGTTACAAGTTATATCTCGGACTATCACTGTTATGAGTCGCTTATAGATGATTTTACTTTTTTTTTATCGCCCATCTGAGGACCACATGCCAATTTCAATTCTTTATTCCTTGTTCTGTTCTTTATCTCCAATATTCTTTCATCTTTTTACTGTGTCTCTTCTTCATGTCTTCAATCCACTTTGAGCCTGCGTTTTTTCTTCTCCTACCCTGGACTCTATCCATTTTTAACACTTTCGCCCAGAAAACTTCTCTTTCCATTGCTTCTTCTGAGTTTACATTAATTTTTCTAAATCCTTTTCTATTTCTTTAATCGAACTTGTTGTTGACTTCTTTCCCCACAGACATTTGAAGATCTGTTTTGTTTACCTATTGTCGTCCCTTCTATATAAATGTCCAAAAATTACTAGTTTTCTTTTTCTCATTGTTCTTTTCTATTTCTCCAATACTCTTTCATCTTTTCACTAAGTCTCTTCTTCCTGTCTTCAGTCCACTTTGAATCTGCGTTTTTTCTCTCTCCTTCCATTTTTAATATTTTTGCCCGAAAAACTTCTCTTCAATTGCTTCTTCTGCGTTCATATTTTTTCTCCTAAATCTTTTTCAACTTCTTTAATCCAACTTGATGTTGACTTCTTTCCCCACAGATATTTGAAGATCTGTTTTGTTTACCTATTGTCGTCCCTTCTATACAAATGTACAAAAAATACTAGTCTTCTTTTTTTCACTGTTTCTGTTACATTTCCTATACTCTCATCATTACTTCTTAATTTCCAACCTTCAGACGTTTTTCGTGGGCCTAATAATTTCCTAATAATTCGTCTTTCCAATATTTCTAGTTTGTATAAATTATAATTCAATGCTAGACATTCACTTGCATATAGGCGTTCTGGCCTCACTACTGTACTGTAATGCATTATTTTCGTATTTTTAGATATGTACTTTTTATTGTAAATATCTTTAGTGATTTTACTTATTTATTGATAAGCTGATTTTGTGTGTCTCCTACTTTATTTTACTTTACTCTTGTTTGGTTTTGACGACCTAGTTTTGATTACAACTCGAGTTCTGTTGTACATTTTTAGATGTTTTTTTTTTTGTTGCAACTGAATGCGGCCTCAGATTCCTTGAGGTTCAGACATGGTTTTGTAATTAGTGTTTCACGGCGGTCATTGCATTTTAAGACCAAAATCGCGTAAACGATGTCGTAAGAAGCAATAATAATAACGTTATGTAATTCGGACGGCGAAAATATCTAGGCACACTGGAGCCATAGTCGTTGGCCGTGTGCCAGCCAGGTGTCAGAGGCAGTGAGATACAGTTGGCAGCGCGGTGGCGTCAGTCTTTGACAGTTTCTGGCACCTACTTGTGACGTCGGCGTGAAACAAAAAACCTGACATTTCCACTAACGCGTATTAATTACCGGGCACATGCACATGAGTGAGACAACCAATTACACTTACAGACAGACAAATTGGTGTAAAAAAGTTAACAAAAAAATGATGTCATCTTTGAAAACGTTTTGTGGCTTGAACGTACAGGGTGATTCTAAATTGCACGGCACTGTTCTAGCAGCGTGATCCAAAACACAAAATAAAAAAAAAACCTATTCAAAAAATAAGTCTTAAAATTATTTATTACCAAAGATATTACGGTTAAAGATACATTATTTGATACAGTCTATTCAAAGTAGACCTAGTTGTTGGCTATGGTCTCCATTATGTTAAATGTAGCCTTCAGCTTCCTGCTGTTTGTGGTGGGGGGGGGGGGGGCTGAACTTTTCGTGAGGCATAAGTTATGGGAATGTAACTTGAACGAAATTCGTTAACAAATAGGCCTAAACGATTTTAACATGTGTGAAATTAATTGTCTTAATATGATTTGATCATGCTGAAATTCAATTTCTTGTGTCACAAAAACCCTATTGGGCTGTATGCGCGCGCGTGTGTGTGTGAGAGAGAGAGAGATTTAAAGCAAATTTATTTAATGAGGAAAAACAATTATCAATGTCCTCGTTTATAAGAACGAAAAACTGAATGGGTCGAAAAATTGTTATACTGTCAAATACAATAGGCCTGTATATAATTAAACATTATGTGAGTTGATTTTGAGAATACGTCTTTAAACATTATGTAATATTTTCAATGTGTTTTTACCTTGATTGTTTTATGCCTCCAAAATTACATGGGTTCAATACTTCGGGATGGAGGCTGGAACCTGTTCAGTCATGGGTTTAGTCCCCACTTTTAATACGCCCCTGTTAGCAGCCTTCTTGAGCACATCTTCCGTCAGGACCGTTTTGAAAGATAATTGCTGCAGCTCGTACGGTTCGTGTTCTGGTTATGCCAATACCCCGACCGACTTCATCGAATCCCTCAAACGAAGTGGTCTAAGAACGACAGATCAATGGTCGTTCCGGTCATTGTACAGGTACATTTCGATCAATTCATCCATTACCATTTTTATGTAGTTTTTAAGTAATCGTTAACATAACAAGACAAGTGAGCTGGTGCGCCATCGAACATGAACCATATCCTCAGTCTAACTGTAAGCAGAATTACTTTTGGTTTACAATATTTTTGTAATACTTGTGTTACTGTTTTCAATAACTAAATCATTATTTTTTGAAACTGGTATTTTTAATTATTAAAATTTTATTTTCTCCTTTGGTAGGTTCACAAATTAGGTTGTTTTACTGTTTTTGTTTTGAAACTATTAATATGCCTATTTCTGCCGAGCTAAAATAAATTTAAGGGGTCTGCAGGACTGCGTGGGGAGGAGGGATAGGTCGTACTCAGGGCCTGCGAACTACGCGACTGGGTAGAAAAATAATGAGCGTTGACAAAAATTAAGGCAGTGGCGTATCTAGAATTTAGCCTTGGGTGGTCTGTGGTCGGGTCGGCTTCATACAAGAGAAAAACAAATTAAGACTAATCAACATTATTATCTTTAAAGTAGCTGAAATTAGTCCCATTAAACACAATAAAAATACGCGTTATTGAAACATTGTTTACAAGACACTTACTGACTGAATTGGTTTACCTATATTTCATATTTCAAACGTATACGCAAATGCTGTGTAATTGACTTGTCTCCATATTTAAAAAACAGTTACACAGCCGGAAAATAATAAAACAACCGAAGAAATTAAGAGATTAACTTTTTCGAACCTTTTGGGGGGGGTCCGGTCCCGTTCGCCCCCTCCCCGTAAATACGCTCCTGAAATAAGGTGTCAACCTGCAGTTGTAAAGCGTAAAACAAGTGGAAGCGTAACACTTAATGCAACAATTTCCAAGTGAACAGACAAAGAAATCCCCCCCCCCCCCGGTAGTCTGCGAGTGGCGTACAAAGACAAACGGCTACATAGATTACCGCGACGCGTCTAAATTAGATGTAGGCCTAGGGTAGGAAGTATCGGATATACACGGGCTGTGTGTGTGCAATTAGACAGGCAGTGTCACTGCGGCGAATTCTTCGGGTCTCGTGTTCGTCACCCCGCAATAGGAAGAGGAAGTCGGTGACGAGACAACACTGCGTCATTCATTCGTTCATTAGAAACCCAAGAAGTACGCCAGTGCAGTAATTATAGTTAAACCCGCTCTCTAGTGTGTATGAGAGAGAGAGAGAGACGCCCATTTCCGTAAACACGCGGGTTCACTCCTTTCGTCCCCCCTGCAATTAATTGATCCTAGAAACTAAACCAGATATAATAAAGATGGTAAAAGATAAGCAGTATCTTTTACGACAAGGAATATCTACAATATATGACTGGGTAATTACAAGAGGAGTACAAAAAGTAAGCTTAGAAAATATGCACAAAAAAACAAGACACATGCGTATTGGAGCTGATATATCTAATGTGAGCTTGGATAATGAAGTTCAATATAAACAAGTCTAAATGTTCCGGTCCTAAAGGAATACATTCATTTCGCTAACGCTTCCTAAGTCTTCCTATACTTCGATGTCCAATAGGATTGTATTGCCAAACTTCCTTAGTCAACCTGCCGTCTGGCATCCTATTCAGCTGAGCAATCCATCTCTCTCTGTTCTGTACAATACGATCTTGTATATTAAAAATGTTCAATTTTTTACAACTGTGTTCATTGTAGAGTCTACCCCTTCGTTTGCAGCCTTCAACAGATCGCAAGAATCTCATCTCCGATGCGTGTATCCTATTCAGATGTTGTGTTACCGGAAGCCAAGATTCAGAACCGTACAACTACACTGGCACAGCTATTACCTCATAAAATTTTAGTCGAATGTCTTTCTTTGTTTTCCTAAACAAAACTTGATGAATTGTTCCACATATTGATTGGAACTTAGCCAACTTATGATCAACATCATTAGTGATGTCCACAACCAAGATATGGAGCCATCAACTAAGGCCCGAAAAAGAAATCAAAATATATAAGACGGTAGTAGAAAGTATCGTAACACCACACATTCCACTACTGTCTTATATATTTTGATGGCACAATATGAGATATACAATATGTTGAATTGTGGGAACTACAGAATAAATGAGAAAAAGATTACGAGCCATAGAAATGGGATACTGGAGAAGTTGCTGCAGGCTGACATTGTAGGATAGGCTTAAAAATGAAGACATAAGAGTAAGAATTGCTATGTATACCAATATAAATGACACAACTGATGCAAAAAGATAAAGGTGGTACGGGAATGTGTGTCGTATGGGCAATGATAGATAAATAAATAAACCTCTGCTCAACAGTCCGCAAAGGACCAAGTTATAGGCTACCGCGCGGCTTTTGTGTTTAGTGTGATGGTTGCATGACCGGTACAACGCGGCGCCAGCCGCTAGTTGCGGTAGTGATAGGTAGCCAAAGAAACTACTAGAATGGACTCCTCTTGAAACAAGAAAATAGGGAGGCCGCAGAAGACTTGGGCAGAAGGCATAAGGAATGCAACGGCACAGAGAAATCTGAAGGATGATGATTGGCTGGGAGCGAGAAACGATTTTAAATGTTGTTCAAAAATCGTAAATATATAAATGTGAAGTGTCGTACACAATAATTATGTCTGACGAACCCAATAAATTGAGCATAGTTGGGTTTGGGGATGGCAAGATGGCATTTGTTTCATTAAGAACACAAAAGTAGCACCTATATAGAAATAAAGATTAGGCCTCATAATCGACTTAACGACAATATACGTGTTTATATTTAACTGTTACATTGTAATTAAAAATGTACCTATGAAATTGTGTTTCTACTTAATATCAACCCCTGAATGAAGACCATGTTTCGATGTTAACCCGCCACCAGTCAGATAGGTGAAATCTCGTGATGAAATTGGCTGACCACAATTCGACAAAGAATGTATCGTCTTTTCTTCTAACCACTATTACTGGTACAACTACTTCTAGTAATATTATATTATTATTATTGTGGTTATTGTTGTTATAGTTATAGTTTTCTACAAATTTAGGTTGGTTTCTCTCATGGCGAACGGGATATCGGGAAATCAAGTTTACCAGAGCTCCTCTCCTAATATTTTGCAAACTATGTGACAGCTGTCCAACATGACTGATTTCTGTAATTTCCAAATGATTTGTTTGGGAGTCTGAATGTCTCAGCCACTTTGGCTGTTGTGCCTGGTATTATGCCCGTTGACCTTCCACATCTTTTTAATTTCCGTACATAAGTCTTGATGTTTGTTAATTTTTTTTCTTGAAATACACGTCTAAGATTGCGGGAAAGAGGAACAGAGATATTGAGTTGTACTTCTATTTTCTTGTTATCAAAAATTGTGTTTTCTGATCTGTTTACTGGAATTGTGATTACACGGAGTGTCTTCCTGTTCCAATACACTTTGATGTTTTAATTTTCTAAAACAGCTTCAGGTTGGTACTTTTAGTAAGAAATTGTGTTGTGGAGAAGATTACTTGCACGTGCGAATGTAGGTGTAGAATGTTGGCAACATTGTGATGTCTCCTCGGACATTCATTTGCAACAAGCATAGGGCAGAATCCTGTGATGTGTTCTATGGTTTCGATGTGGTGGTGACATTTCCTACATCTATCATCTGTGATATTTATTTGATATATATAATCTACATCTTCCTTGAGTATTTATTTACGGTAATTCTTGCTGAAGTGCGTCTGTCCTGGATGCCCATAATAAATCCGGTTGTCTCGCTAAGCATGTTCTCCTTCTTGACCCAAACAGTGCCAGTTTTTGGGCTAATGAGATACTATGTTTCGTGCAGTTATTTATTATTGTTATTTTTGTTGTTATCGTTGTTGTTAATATGGTAAATAGTTTGGCTTTAGGTGGACGCGATGCAGAAACTGTGTGAGGCTGTCAGAAGAGCGGAGGACAACACCCATTTCTCTCGAAGGGTTGTGCTGCTGGTAACGCTGGACGAAGTGGAGCGAGATGCTGGAGGCACTGGACCGTGACTTTCGCGTGCCGAGGTACCTGCTACGGATGGTGGACAATTACCTCAGGAACAAGGACCTGCTTTATGGAACGCAGGAAGGACAGCGGCGGGTGGCTGTCAGAGCCAGAGTTTAGTCCTTCCACCGGTCATCTGGCACCGGGTCGGAGACGAAGTGATCGAGTCAAAGCCAGCGGTGAAGTACCTCGGAGTGATGAACGATTTCAAGTTTAGCTTTTCTGAGCAGATTGGGCATACGGTGGACAAAGCGGCGAAGGGAATGAAGGTGCTTAGTCGCCTCATGGCCAACATCGGCGGCCCGAAGTCAACTAGAAGAAGACTCTTGATGGCAGTTGTCCAGTCAGTCCTACTGTATGGAGCGAAAGTGTGGGCAAACTCCCTGAACCGCAACACTTTTACAGAAAGAAACTAGCCCAAGTCCAAAGACGAAGTGCTCTTCGAGTTTCCAAGCCGGCTATCTTGGTCGTTGCCGAAGTAATGCCGAGCGATATTCTCTCCAAAGAAGGTAAGATTGTCTTTCAGAGGTAGGTGGTGAAACTACACATCGAGAGGCCCGAAGCCAGATGATGGAGAGCTGGCAGACAGCTTGGGAGCAAGAAGAGCGAGAGGTGCAGCCGTGCCGGAGAGGAAGCATGGGGAGATCACTGCCCCACCCAATTTCTGGCTGGACACGGGTATTTTCGATCTCTGTCTGAAGAGAGTTGGAAAGGCCGAGTCATCAGAGTGCCTGTACTGCCCGGGAGCTGCGGACGATGCCAGCCATATATTCTTCGTCTGCGACAGATGCAAGTAACACAAGATATCGTTGCAAGAAGGTATTAGGCAGAAGATCTCCCTGGATAACATCGTTGAAGCGAGAGGAGGCTACCTTGAACAGTGTAGTACGTGCAGAAGAGATTCTTTGGGCAAAGAAGATAGACTTGGACAATATAATATAGAAAATGAATAACCCAGGTGTGAGCCCTAGGGATAGCCCAAAGTAATGTGTCAAACAGTTCCAGGTTAGTGTACTAGAAGAGGAAAGGGGGGTGTTTTAATGGGTCGGGTATAATACCCAAACCACAGACCTCGAAACTGCGCACACTTCCGGACATTTGTACAGCAAATTTTTCCATCTTCCCGTAAAAAATGTCACTAATATGAATACTTATATAATTACATTCGATTGGTTTTCGTAACGCGAGAGTAACACCGTGTCTTCATGTGAATTTGCCGTCGAATTTAAGTCTCTTTAGAACTAAGTCACATTCTGACTTCAAGACTGGTTCATCTTGCATCTGTATCCAACCGCTCCTTCAACACACCTAGCCCAGCAAACTTCTTATTCCTCTACTTTTTCTTCTTCCTTTCTCCGGTATTAAATGTTGTGTTATCTGTTCATGTCTCAGTCTATAAGCAATTTGTTGCGAGGTTTCCTTGCAGGATTACAATTACAAATTTTTTAAGGAGTCTCTCCACCGGCATTCTGTTTGCTTGTCTATTCACTCTGAGCTTTACTCTTCAATTCTATTTTTGTGACATGATTTCTAAGTTTGCCTGTCCTTTCACGCCCTTTCACAGAGCCGAGAAATGTTATCTCTGTAGTTTTGTGCCGAACTGGCTTCGGCAACGTATTATTATTATTTTAAAAACGAGCGCCGCTGACGTCACGCACTGCCACACTGTTACGATAGTTTGTTGCCGGTCGGTTATACACACAAACGGTTGTGCAGCTACGCAATACAGCTGGCGCTGCCAGCCAGCTGTGTCTGTACATTCCTGCATTCGGAGGTTACTTGGCTGGACCGAAACGTTGTATCGGCCTCATTTCTGCTTGATCCTCCAACCTGTTCATCTGGTCTCGGCTGGCGGCAAACTTCTATCCAGGACTTCCGAACCTATCACTATGATAGGCTAGATAAAGTGTTGTTCCAGGTGCTCGACCAAGGGCGAGATGGGTGTCAGGGGTGGACGAACATCTGTCCACCCTAATGGCAGAGACGATCTTATAGCCACAATGCCGTCAGTCGAGGACTTTTCCAATGCTAAGCTGCACCAGGGACTTGTGACACGACTGTGACATCACTGATCCGCGCCTATACGAACTAAGTACACCGGACAATCCAGGTGGGAAAATTCTGATTATCTATTTTTCTCTCTCTCTACAACATGTGAATGCACAGAAGCCGGCAGAAGCTCACTCGTGAAGTTCTGAACATTATACTCTAGTCCAAACTCTCGTGTGCAATTATGTTATTGCATGTGTGAACATTACCACAGTACACCTAATGAAGTATATTATAACTGTATAATGTGTAAGAAGTTACACACATACACACACATCCGCAGTTTGCTGTAAGATCTAACTTTCATCTAATTAAGACCATTAGGGAGTTAATTATCTCGTGCTATCATGTCATCTGGTCATGGCTGAGTTTTAATAACGTAGCGGGGGGTTGTCTGATGCTGTAGATGAGAAACGATTTTCTTTCACACACATACTTAACGCTTAATGATTAAGGTAAGGGGTCGTTTGGCTGGTTGAGTTTCGGGGCGGTCACTTACATTCTCTGGTGTGAACTATGCTTGTGAATATGCTGGCAAATCTATGCTTAGGAGCTGAGATATTCCATTTACGTTGTCATTTATATTTGTACCTATCTATACATATTAGGGTTCCTTCATTTACTGTAGTTGGAATGGGTTTATGAGGAGGTTAGTGTTGAAATGAGGGATGTTTTGTTATTCATGTCGTATATGTGTTTGTGTGTGTAATTTTACTATATATATTTTTTTGGGGGGAATATGTAACGGATTTAAAAAAGAGAATAACCATAAATGTGCTTACTGAGACAACAGGCTAGCCTATTTGATATTATACAACACTGATGGATTAGTATTGCTTTATGAATGAGATTATTACTAACTTTGACTCATACATAATCAGGCAGAAATTTTTGCAATTAGTTTAATATCAATTCACTTACTTTGTGACATTATGAATTAATGGATATACATATATATATATATATAATTCTGCCTTTAATGGTGTGCTCACACAATCACGAACTTGTCATGTATGTAAAATCTTGCAGGTTGAATAAAGCACACGCTTGTTGGTTAAAAGAGTTTTTCATTTGCAAGTCCTGTCATTCACCTGGGGGGACATGTCTGTAATTGTATTTGGGCCTTGCACACTTTTGCTTCCTCTAGGTTTTTTTACCTAGTTCTAAATATGATGTCTCTCCCCTTTTACAAAAAAAAAACTTAATAAAAATAAAATTAAATAAAATCCAAAAAAAAAAAAATTACAAAACTTAGAAAAATAAAAGGGGGGTTTCAAATGGTAGTTCAGAGCGTGGTTGTTATGATTCTGGCTGGATAGTAGGTATTATTTCTGCCTTATTTTTCTCTGTTGAACTTGAGAAATTTTAGAATCTGGGGACTTATATTTATTTTCTTAAATGAAACTTAGTGTGGCTACAGACATGTCAGCTGGTGTTAGGACTTGCAAATTATTTCAAATTATTTTTGATTAGAATCCAAGTGTTGTAAGAAAACTTAATGATAGTGTAATAAATTAACAGAATGAACAACCAGAAAAAAGAGCACATTTTATAAAATGAATAAGGGGTTAATGAAGTTTAAAATAATTTAATATGTGTTAGTGTTTAAGTGATTATTTTGTGATGTTGAGTGTAAGATGAATTTTGAAAAGGGGTTATAAGAATGTGATTAATTTTTTTTAATGAATGTGTGCGGATTGGTTGCACTTGCACATACCCTGGAGCTCATACGGAGTCTGGACATGATGAGGGCCGTCGGTACTTGTTGAGTTTGATTATGACTTGTCTCTTGGATTAGACAACGTGTTTGGTAGCATCCCAGTTATATGGTAATTGTTTATTGAGGGCGTTGCGTTGCGGTATCGTGTATTTTGAATGCGGTTATGGTCCGACCAAGGGCATGGATGTGATAGTTTATATTTTCGATTATATCGAATTTTATGTGTACTTTGTGTGTTGTATTTAGTGAGTTAGTTTGGTTGTTTTGTGTTGTGTTCTCTTCTGGGCATTTTGCATGGCTGTTTCTCTGCTTTTATGACACCCATCTCGTCGTATCGCTAGAGCATTCTGGAGCCACTTGTATGATCAAGTTCTTCCTGTCGTTCTCTTTAATTCTTGCTTTTACGTGGTGTGTGTGTGGATTGCGCGGTCATGTCCATTTCGGTAAATGTGGATTTGTTTGTAAAAGATGAGCTCGAGTGGGAGGTCCGGTTCCGGGGACGGAAGCCGCAGGAGACTGTGGTTTCATTAAGGAAGCAACTCCGTGAGGCTCTTGCCTCCGGTGAGGCACCGAGTGGGAGAGTATTACTTACGGATGTCACCGCCGAGGTGGAGCTGTGCTCGGAAAAATTTGTAGAACTGCTCGATTTGGCCGAAGGCCTGCAGTCGGCGGCACCCACCTCTACGGCTAGACAGAGGGTGCGCCAACGTTTACAACACGTTCTATGCCGTTTACAGAATGCTGAATCACAGGCTACCACCTCGGAATTAGAGAAAAATGTTGTCACTCTTAGGGAGCAAGTGGCGATGGCATTGCGGGAGTTTTCTCTCGGCCAGCGTCGCCACGTAGATCCGAATTCCGGTTCTTCTTCTTCTTCTGTTGAGACGGCAGCCAGGGTGGAACCCTCTGTGCATGTTCCTGCCTTTTCCGATATGGCCACCGCAAGCTATCACAAGCTTCCTAACCCACTGTCGGATGTCATTCAGCGTCTCCCAGTTGTCGATGGTCTGGATCCTGAGGCGCTTTTGAGATTCTTGCGCGTATTTTTTCAGTTGGCCGATTTCCCTGGGCTGTCGGAGCGGACTTTGCTTGAGCTCATTTACCCGTACTGTCGGGGATCTATGGCTGAGCGCGTGACAAGTACCCTTAGGGATGGTGGTGGCATAGACCATTTCCATCGGGAAGTCCTGGACGCTTTCGTACCGGGAAGGTTACACGACCGGTTACGACACAAACATTTCTATAGAGTTCAAGCAAGCGGAGAGTCCCTTGCTCATTTCATTTCCAGTGTTAAAGACGCGGCCCGGATCCTGAGGCTGGGGTTGTCAGAGTCTGATGTCATTCATACTATTTTGCAGGGCGTGACGCCGGAGGAACGGTCACGTTTGACATTCGCTGCCCGTCCCCAAAGTTTTATTGATTTAGACCGGCTGTGCGCCGAGTCGACCACTATACAGGGTAATGACGATATTAGAGCCCGCGAGGCTAGGAGGCGTTCAGAACGCCCTAATTTCGAGCGACGAGTCGGGCAGCCCGGGTCTTGGGGTCCTAGGCCTGCGCCGGTTCAGAGCTGTGAAGTACGAGAATTATTCTGTTCTAGGTGTCATAGATCCGGTCACGTCGCGCGCTATTGTAACGATGCTAGACAGCGTCAAGGGACTTCCCGAAAAGGTAACCTTTCAAAAAACGTAAATTCTCGGGGAAGATAAGTCGGGAGTGGTCTTCCCCGTTAGGCCGTTCTCTTCCGGTTTCACTTAACCCCAGGCGGATAGCTAATCCCGGGTCATCCGGCTCCAAGGTCCTGCGAACTGTCCCCAACTACAGTTCAGTATGCCCCTTCCTGTTGGTCGAGTTGAAAAAGGGTCAGCTCAGAGCCTTGGTTGACTCTGGATCAGCCCGATCCATAATTTCATCTAGAGTATGTGAGGACCTTGAACAACAGGGCTTACTATTAGGGTCGGATCGGTCTTCCGTGGTATGCTGGACTGCATCGCGGGAAATTCTGCCCATCTCCCGGGTGGTTTCCCTGAGTATTAAAATCGAGTGTTTTTCATGGGTGTGGCGATTTTTGGTTTCTCCGGCTCTGGGAGTCGACTGCATTGTGGGTGCCGATTTCATCTCCAAGAGTGGTCTCGTTTTAGATCTTCAAGCGCACCACTGTTATTTTAAATTCAATCGGGAGGTTGTCATTCCTTTCCTTGGGTACCAGGGAGCTAAGGGAGGTGTCCAAGAGGTTGTGTGTCCCGATTCAGAAAGAGACCATCTCACCCCGTCCCAGAGGCATGCTTTAGATCATTTGTGTGAGCAGTTCCCCACTGTATTAACTCCCAACCTGGGGCTCACACATCTTTTGGAATATAAGATCCGTTTAACGGACTCCGCCGTAGTCCGCTCACACCCATACAAATTCGCCCCTCCAAAGATGGATGTCCTAAGAGAGAAGGTTCAAGAGTTGCTTAAACAAGGGGTCATTGAACCTTCCAACTCTAGTTATGCAAGTCCAGCATTTCTGGTGCCCAAGCCTGGAGGTAAACAGCGTATGGTCATTGACTATCGCAAACTCAATGCTAATATTGAGGTGGATTCAGTTCCTCTTCCCGATTTACATTCCGCGTTCGATTGGTTTAGTGGGGCCAGGTACTTCACCATCTTTGACCTCAATGCCGCTTATCATCAGATTCCTCTGTCTAAGGAAAGCCGCCCTTATACGGCATTCTGTGTGCCATGGAATCTTTATCAATATACTAGGGTACCCATGGGTCTGGCAGTGGGGGCTCAAACCCTCACGCGACTACTTGACACTGTATTCCATGACGTAAAATTTAAATTCATCTTTAATTATCTTGATGACCTCTTGGTCTACAGTAAAACGTTCGAGGAGCATCTGGGTCACCTGAGAGAGGTGATGTGCCGATTGAGGAGTGCTGGCCTCACTATCAATCCAGACAAGGTAAAGTTTGCACAAAGGAGTATTTCGTTTTTAGGGCATCTCGTCTCATATGGGGGTGTGACGGTCGACCCGGAGAGGACACAAGGCATCCGGGATTTTCCTCCCCCTAGGGATACGAAAGGTGTTGCCAGATTTGTTGGCATGGTCAATTTTTACCGTAGATTTATCCCTAATGCCGCGGAGATTGCTGTACCTTTAAACGAACTCAGGAAAAAGGGTACTAAATTTGTATGGGGAGAGAGGCAACAGCGGGCCTTTGATACCCTCAAGGAGGCGATCGTCTCTCCCCCTATGTTGAGGATGCCCGATTTTTCAAAAAAATTCATTTTGCAAACGGACGCGAGTTCTGTTGCGCTCGGGGCGGTTCTGTCCCAGGAAGTCGATGGTGCTAGGCAGCCGGTGGCATTTATATCCCGGACCTTGACCCAACAAGAGAGGAAGTCTTCAGTGTATGAACTAGAGTGTCTTGCTGTTGTGTACGCTCTAGATAAGTTCAGGCGTTTCTTGGAACACGCTGAGTTCCTGTTGGAGACCGATAATCAGGCTCTCTCCTGGCTTCTCGCGCATCCCCGGCAGCTGGGTAAAATAGGGCGTTGGGTGGTCAAGATCTCATCCTTTAAATTCAAAGTGCAACACATCAGGGGAACACAAAATGTTGTTGCAGACGCCTTGTCACGTATGTTCTCCCAACCCAGCGAGGCCAATTCTGAGCAACCCTGTTCCGTTCTGCTGGATTTTCCTTTGGCTTTTACTGATGTGTTACCCCATCAGTTAAATGATGAAGAGTTGGGTCCTATCATCCAACACCTAAAAGAGGGTAACGTGCAGGTACCATATTTTCTGTCCAAGAGCGTCCTGTGCTGCCGAGAACGAAAAGGACGTGCCCCGAAGGTTGTGCTGCCTAGCAAGCTCGTGCCAATGGTCTTCAGCTACTATCATGATTCCCCAATAGGTGGCCATAAGGGAATTTCGAAGACCATTTCCAGTATTAGGAGGCATTTCATCTGGAAGGGCATGGACAGGGACATCGCGGCTCGTGTGAAAGCATGTCATCTCTGTGGCTTGAGTAAGCCTGCTCAAAACACTAAATTGGGTCTATTGTCATCTGATGTGGCGAGCAAACCCATGGAGAAGTTATTCATAGACTACGTGGGACCTTTCCCTCGTAGCAAGTCAGGTAATGCTTACCTACTTGTTTGCGTGGATGCTTTTTCCAAGTTTGTCTGGCTACTGCCCTTACGACAGGCAAACACTCGCTCAACTATCCTTATGCTACAGACCCATGTCTTTCAGCATTTCGGTTTTCCGTCCACCATTGTCTCTGACAATGGACCACTCATTTCAAAAGATTTCCGGCGAATGTGTTTCGCTAACGGCATCAAACATGTGACCACTTCCCCGTACTACCCTCAACCGTCCCACGCGGAGAGATTTAACCGGAATCTCCGTTCAGCGCTTATCGCCTATCATGCTGAACAACAGGATTGTTGGGACCAAAATTTAAAGTGGTTGCAATTGGCATTTAACACGGCCCTACACGAGAGTCACAAGGCCGTACCCTTTGAAGTCATGTTTGGGTTCTCGCCGAGTTTGCCGTTGGACAATTTGTGGCACATTGATGATCTTCTGCCGAACGATCCTGAGGTCACGACTGTGGACAGATGGCGGGAGGTCCGGAGGAATTTGCTTCGTGCGCACGAACGCGTCCGTAGTCGCTACAATCAGGGGCGAATTCCGAACCCATTTAAGATTGGCGACTTGGTCTACTGTCAGAGCCATCCGATCAGCTCAGCCATAAATAGGAGGGCCGCTAAACTATGTTATCGTTGGTCGGGACCATACCGCATTCTTCGGTTTGTGTCGCCCGTCACAGTGAAATTGGGTGATCCCGGAGGGGATGTTGAAAGAGTAACCACTCATATTTCGAAGCTAAAGTTTTGCCATAGGGCATGAGTTAGGGATGACAGTTAGGCCCATAAAAAAAAAGGGGAATACTATTTGGGGTTCCTGGATCTCAGTTATTGGAATTGGGAGGCCTTGGTGGTCAGTACTCAAAGCGGGATCCTGCGATTCTTCTCTTTCTCCTGTTCTTTTCTGTCTCTTATATCTGCATGCGGACCAGGGCCCGGCGAGCATGCAGGACTCACACTTACATCTTCTCTTTCAGACACACACTCACTAACTCACACCTCTTCCTTCTGCCTTTTCGTTTTCCTGTGTTACTGAACTCACCAAGAGCGTTTTAGAATCTGAGATTTTCCAGGTTTCCCGCAGCCGTCGTGCTTGAGGACTTGTTTGTTTTGGGTCAACCATGTTGCCCTTTTGGGGTGAGGGTGTGCCGAACTGGCTTCGGCAACGTATTATTATTATTTTAAAAACGAGCGCCGCTGACGTCACGCACTGCCACACTGTTACGATAGTTTGTTGCCGGTCGGTTATACACACAAACGGTTGTGCAGCTACGCAATACAGCTGGCGCTGCCAGCCAGCTGTGTCTGTACATTCCTGCATTCGGAGGTTACTTGGCTGGACCGAAACGTTGTATCGGCCTCATTTCTGCTTGATCCTCCAACCTGTTCATCTGGTCTCGGCTGGCGGCAAACTTCTATCCAGGACTTCCGAACCTATCACTATGATAGGCTAGATAAAGTGTTGTTCCAGGTGCTCGACCAAGGGCGAGATGGGTGTCAGGGGTGGACGAACATCTGTCCACCCTAATGGCAGAGACGATCTTATAGCCACAATGCCGTCAGTCGAGGACTTTTCCAATGCTAAGCTGCACCAGGGACTTGTGACACGACTGTGACATCACTGATCCGCGCCTATACGAACTAAGTACACCGGACAATCCAGGTGGGAAAATTCTGATTATCTATTTTTCTCTCTCTCTACAACATGTGAATGCACAGAAGCCGGCAGAAGCTCACTCGTGAAGTTCTTAACATTATACTCTAGCACAACTCTCGTGTTCAATTATGTTATTGCATGTGTGAACATTACCACAGTACACCTAATGAAGTATCTTATAACTGTATAATGTGTAAGAAGTTACACACATACACACACATCCGCAGTTTGCTGTAAGATCTAACTTTCATCTAATTAAGACCATTAGGGAGTTAATTATCTCGTGCTATCATGTCATCTGGTCATGGCTGAGTTTTAATAACGTAGCGGGGGGTTGTCTGATGCTGTAGATGAGAAACGATTTTCTTTCACACACATACTTAACGCTTAATGATTAAGGTAAGGGGTCGTTTGGCTGGTTGAGTTTCGGGGCGGTCACTTACATTCTCTGGTGTGAACTATGCTTGTGAATATGCTGGCAAATCTATGCTTAGGAGCTGAGATATTCCATTTACGTTGTCATTTATATTTGTACCTATCTATACATATTAGGGTTCCTTCATTTACTGTAGTTGGAATGGGTTTATGAGGAGGTTAGTGTTGAAATGAGGGATGTTTTGTTATTCATGTCGTATATGTGTTTGTGTGTGTAATTTTACTATATATATATTTTTTTGGGGGGAATATGTAACGGATTTAAAAAAGAGAATAACCATAAATGTGCTTACTGAGACAACAGGCTAGCCTATTTGATATTATACAACACTGATGGATTAGTATTGCTTTATGAATGAGATTATTACTAACTTTGACTCATACATAATCAGGCAGAAATTTTTGCAATTAGTTTAATATCAATTCACTTACTTTGTGACATTATGAATTAATGGATATACATATATATATATAATTCTGCCTTTAATGGTGTGCTCACACAATCACGAACTTGTCATGTATGTAAAATCTTGCAGGTTGAATAAAGCACACGCTTGTTGGTTAAAAGAGTTTTTCATTTGCAAGTCCTGTCATTCACCTGGGGGGACATGTCTGTAATTGTATTTGGGCCTTGCACACTTTTGCTTCCTCTAGGTTTTTTTACCTAGTTCTAAATATGATGTCTCTTCCCTTTTACAAAAAAAAAACTTAATAAAAATAAAATTAAATAAAATCCAAAAAAAAAAATTACAAAACTTAGAAAAATAAAAGGGGGGTTTCAGTTTATATGTGGTTTATATTCTTTCCAGTTAATACCCATGTCACCGAACCATGTACAGCCATAACTTTATAAAATTTCATCATTGTTTCATTTCTCGTCATATTTGCTAGTGCTCTTGTAGCAGTTTTTGCACAAATCGCCTGAAATTTGTTTAGCTCTGTCTCGATGACTTCGTCAAATTCATATGAAACGTCACACCCCAATTATTCGCAAACGATGGATTTGCTCTGTTATTTTGTCGTCAGTTACTATTTTCTTCTAAAGCACATCACTTTGGTTTTATTGATGATTAGCTAAATTGTCCTCTGTTTCTTGCATTATTATTTCGCCATTCTAGAATGATCGTGTGACGTCACTTGCAAAGTCAAGCGTCACATGCTTAATTACGAAGTCCTGTAGGCGTATAGGTGACCGCACAGCGGCTCGATGACTGGGGACGTCCTGTACAGTTATTGCCCGAAGAACCGACAGAGGGAACCGATTACATTAAAATTAAATCTAAGTAAAGTTCCTTTCTGTGGGACATCACGGACACAAGGCTTATCCTGACCATCTAGCAGATGCTATAAGAAGTTTATACTATTGTACATGTACAGTATTACATTTTCACGTTGGCTACCGCGGCCGGTGTCCATAATGTTTTTGAAGTCTTCTTCAGGTATGGACCACGTCAATAATGTCTTGTATACGATGAGTCGCATAGACGTGAGGATACGCATTGTAATGCGAGTAAAACGTTGTCATAGAAGACGTTTTTGGCGCAGTCCAAACCTGAAGAAGACTTCAAAAACATTATGTACTGTATTCCTTATATGAGATGAGGAGATTTACATTAATCGAGGAGTGCGCCAAAACTGTAGCCAGTCTCCACAACACTGTTTAATATCTGCATTGATGACGTGGTTAGAGAGTGGCGCCGGGCGCCAGGAATAGAAATAAATAATAATAGAACGTACAGTGCTGTTTGCCGATTATCAGGCAAATGGTAGCGAGCTCGAAAGATCGAAGTTTCAGTTACAGCAAATCTGTTCGGACTGTATTATGGAAATTTCCGTACATATGATAAAAACTGTTGTATAACAAACATTGTGTTAATTGTTGTCTTAAGCTCACACGACCGGTGTCAATATTATCAAAATTATTAAAACCCGGGGTGTTGGGGCCGTGACCTCGAGGATCTTCAGGCCGCGAAAAGCAACTTACCCGAAAAAAGGTGTCGAGAATCGTCCGACCAAGATCCGCCGTAACTGTTTCACATCGCTTTTTGCGGTCTGAAGAAGATCGCCGAGGCTGGGATACGAAATGTTGCAGACGATGTCGCCACAACCGACCACGACCACGGCCACAACAGCCCGGGTTTTAATAATTTTGATAATAAACATTGTATGAGGTAATTAGAGTATACAGCAGGTGTCACATTTCCATTGAGATAGTGGACCGAGATGGTTGTGACGTCATTTATAGCGTAGATCATAAGTTGGCCACGTTTCGGTGAAAAAGTGGAACAGTTCATCAAGTGTTATCGAGGAAAACAAGAAAAGGGACTCGACTAAAGTATTATATGGTAAAGGCTGTACCAGTGTTTTTGTATGGTTCCGAAACTTGGGTTTCGGTGAAGAAACATCTGAGTTGGACACAGGCGACAGAGATGAGATTCTCTTGTAGGCTGTACACGAACAGATAGACTCTACAACGAAGACATTCGTAAAGAGTTGAGAACATTTTTGATGTCCAAGATGGTATTGCAGAAAAAAAAGAGAGGTGGATTGTTCATCTGAATGTGATGCCAGATGGCAGGTCGACTAAGGAAATTTGGCAGTACAAGTCTACTAGACCGGACAAGCCTTGTACTGTATTGTATAGCCGAACAAGACATTTGTATTGGACAAGCCTTTGGGACCGAAACAGGCAATTTTCCTGTTTCCTGATGGAACAAGAAAAAAAAGATCTTCGTATAAGAGAGGGGTTCAAAGCAGTTTTGTGTTTATTTGCAATTCTTGGAATACCTGCAAGTTTTAAATAAGAATATTTAATTATTAATTTTTTGGAAGTTTCTCGGGAGACGAGGTCTAGAGAGGGTAGGACTTCTATCTCTCCCCCGCCACAACATTTACGCCAATTTTACTACGTAGATTTTTTTTAAATATTTTTTTACTGAACATTTTGTTAACAGGCGAAGCCAACTAGACAACGGGTGCGCAGCAGCTTTGGACAGATTCTGCAACGCCACATAGATCATACAACATTGCGCTGTGCTAAGTAACAGGAGCGGAGCCGCGGCCCAAAACACATGAGGCGTCACAACCGGCTTTTCCTTCCTTCTTAACACTTTACTTTAGTTAATTAACCAAAGGCGCAATAAATCATAGTTAACCAAGGACGCGAGCGCGTTTGATTTATGTGCAGACTTATTAAGGCAAAGTAAACAAAACACCTTGGTGAATCGATACCACGACCGCCGCGCGGTACCTTTGTGCGCGACTATGATAATGACAATGATGAAGCGCGTCAAACCCCACCCCTGCCTCGTAAATTCTCTTCACTTCCACCCTCCTTCAGACACGTCGGAGGGTGCAATGACAATAAGCGCGACTATGGCGCTAAAAAAACACTACAACCCCTCTTATTCTCACTCTCTCTCACTCCCTCGATGCAGTCGTCCAATGAATTATGAAGCCGCTTGGATCAGGTGACAGCCGCTCTACCACCACCATTTTAGATTCCAGATTAATTATTTTTTGGGTTTTCAAATGAGTTCTATTTCGGTTTCCTTTGGTACACTTTTAAAGCAGCTTAATTTAAAACCGTTAACATGACAATAAAAATTGTCATTAATATTTGCAGGTTATTTACAGGATTCTGAAATACTGTTTCGTGTTTTGTTCAAATATTTTTGTATTGTTCTTTGAACAGATCATAGTGGCTCCGTTTATTCTCCTTGGAAATCGATTATCGTCCGCTTTGAGCAGCCCTAACTATGTATCTTCATAATTATCATCAACAGCAGCACCAATGAAGCCAGACAACTGAAGAAGATTAAACTCTCTCACTTCCTAAAAAGATTTGCTGTGAATGAAAGAGTGACATTGCAAAGGCAAAGACTGCCATCTGTGTACTACAGTAATAAGGAAGATTTCTCAACGGAGTGCTGCCTACAATATACTTATCACCGAACGAGCAAATCGAATTCTCAGTTTTAGCTCGACCGTTTGGCATTTGTCTATCTGTCTATCTGTCTATTTGGGGTATGTCTCACGATAACTTTTGAACTCATCAACCGATTTTCGTAAAACGTGGCATACGTGTCCATCCTAGTTACCCTACAGAACCCTATTGTTTTTTAGATTGATCCCCCCCCCCCCAAACAGGGCGGTTGGTAGTAAATATGTGAAGGGATCAAAATTGTGAAAAAACCAAGAGAGGTATCGAATTAAAGAGAATATTAACCACAGTCTGAATATGGTATTCATTTTTGGAAAATTCAGAATTGTTGAACGTCAGAGCCAAAATTGGGCGTAAATTGGGTAAAGTCGGAAAAATCCATGAAGGGTATCGAATAAAAGAGAATTACATCTGAATGTAATGTTAAGTTTTGAACATTCCAAAATTTTTTGACCCCAGGCCATAAAAGAGATCAAAAATTCGAAAACATTTATTTCTTAAAATCCAGCAAACGCTCAGACTAAGAGGAGTTGTAAAACAAATCCAAATGTTTCCAATTTTTAGTGTTTATTGTACTGTTACGCCATTATAGAACGATCTACATGTTTCTTGGCTATCCCAGCAGAGCCCAGCTGTAATACGTGACGCTTACAGTTGTGTGCGTACGTGACGCTTAACATGCGAGACAGTGTTACGTAATGCGGAACGTCTCATGCGTTCGATGGTATCGTTCTACAAGCTTCTCGACTAGCCCTGACGGTGGGTGTTTCTGCCAAGCCCGCGCTGAAATATCCTCTAGAATTTTCAAGTGTTTGTTAAGGACGCATGTTATGGAACTCTGCAGACTACTATAAACAGCCCATACCTGCCGCTAGATTTTCAGTTTATGTCGGGCGATTTACACAGTGCGTCTCAAGTGGTGTATTAGTGAAAAGTGATTATAGTGAGGAATTCATTACAGCTGACATTATTATTTGTGTAGACAGATTAACTTGAATTATTGTACGAGTATAATCTGGTTGAATAACTTGTTGATTAGAAACTGTTAATTGTGGTAATTAAAGCGGGTTTTTAATGACCTTATTGGTGTCTTGTATTTTTTTTCGACTGTACCATAGTGAGACCGTCGTAACAGCATGATTGTGTACTCTACAATTGTTTGTTACTTAATAAATAGTAGAGTGAGGGGAATTTTGTGATTTTTCCTATAGCTGAAAAATTGTCTGAATCAAAATTTATGTAATAATTAATGTACTTCAGACAATAGTGAGCGAGTTCTGAAAGTCGGGGAGCATATTAATTACTGAACGAGCTCTCTGTTTTAACTCGACCGCTTGACACTTATCTGTCTGTCTATCTGTCTGTTTGGTGTATACCTTACAGATTGCATTTGCATTGCTCATTGCATGGGGGGGGGATTCTTTTGAATGCATCTACAGATTTTCTTAAAACGTGCATAATTTTACCCTACAGATTTTGAGATTTTTTCTCAAAACAAGGGGACGGAAGGCTAAAATGTGCGGAATCAAAGTTGTAAAAAATCGCAAAAAAGCAAGAGGGATATCAAATTAAAGACGATTTAAAACAATATCTAAATATAGCTTTTGATTTGAAAACTTCAAAATATTAGAACGCCAGGCCACAAAAAAGGGATAAAAATTTTTTCTAATTGTAAAAAAGTCCATCTGGTGTCAGACTAAAGGTAATTTTAACCCAAATGCGAATGCAGAGTTTACTATGAAATTTTGTAACTTTAGAAGTACTGCTGGCCAAAAAACAGCTGAATATATAAAGGAAGATTTCAACTATCGAAATATTTAATCGAAATGCAAATCGATTATTCCGTAAATATATCGTATCGTATTGTGACGATCTATTTCTTATCTCCGAAACGTAACTAAAGCAAACTAACAACATACCCTACGATCAGAAAAATATTATGTACTTATAATACGTAGGTGGCCAAAGTTATCTCAACCTTGTGCTCGAGAAGATCATAAGTTTGGCTGAGAACTTGGTGGCAATACAAGAGGAGGGTGACGTCACACGTTTGACCTATGCCGTACCTAGACCACACGAAGCCCCCCTACCATAAGACGGGTGTTTATAATCCAATTTATCTTTAAGTAATACAAATAGCAAAAATATTTAAATAGCAAAAACACTTTACTGTTTTATATTTATTGTCTAATTATTTAACGTTCCGGGCTACGTTATAAATCCAGGGAACCCGTGATAATTGACGCTAGCCAATTATACAGGCTGCCTACGTTGTAACAAACTGAATTTTCAACACAACACTTAGAGCAATAATAATTACTATAATTATAGGACACAAGGGAAGGTATATTCACTGATTTATGCACTCACTTCAATATGTAATAAGATGACAACTCTTTATTAACAAATGATATATATAGATCCCATTACATAAAAATTTTTTCTACTGAAATAGTTAAAAAGGGTTTTCTGTCAAACTAAGGATCAAACTGATCATGTATTTTACCTCGGATCCGAGTCTCTTTAAATCTAGTAAAGACGTCTGAAATTTACTTTACTTATCAAGAAGGTTGCCTTGTTACATGAACACCATTTGAAGAATGGTATTATTTAGTTAAGCTATTAAAACTTATATCTCAAGATTAATGTTACAACGTATGATTTTAGAAATTACTGGTTACATTTTTTTTAAAACTTAATGCTTAGAGATGATTATTGTCTTTTAAAAGGTCTCTGGCATGTATGAAAACTTATATTTTAAATGTACATAATTCTCGGTAGACAAGCCACCGAGTCACCTCTTAAATACGCTTTTGCTGTCCGTGTCCTGGAGCGTGAATCCTCGATACTCTGGTAGTCGGGGTAGTCATCTGGGTCGTGTTTCCGGTGAAAGTCCTCTAGGTGTATTAATGAGGAGATGGATGTTATGCTGCGTGACGTCGGGCTAATCCTCGGCGGTTCTGGTAAGTGTTGTTTAGGTGGTAGTCGTCCGTATCTGCAGTTGTGCACGTCACATATTTACTGGCAGCGTAGTACTGGAGTTTGCATCTTCTTCTTTTACATTACTATCTGAATTACATCACTCGAACAATATTCGAGAGTTCGTTTTTTAATTAACTTGAGACATCACCTTATATACGAGTTCTTTTTTCTTTACATTACCACATTTCTTTAACAAATTCCTCACTACATCTTATATATATATATATATAATGTATAAATATTAAATGTAATATATATATATATATATATATATATATATATAACTAGCTATCCACGCTTTTAGTGGAAGCTAACACTCAATTAAAATTTAAAAAACAAACATTTTCTGAAGAGCCCTCGCTTGGAGGTGTTTCCAGTCTGAACGCCGCATCGTAACTCTAGCATTGCTACAACAGGTAGATTGCAACAACGCGGAGTGAGTACTCCGCCATAATATAGTTCCAACTCTTTATTAATTATACATTCTTATAGTAAGACAAAATAAACTATCTAGACTTATCTAGTTTACAGGGATTATTATAACTACTACTTGTGACTTTAAATTATTAATTATTTACATTATGATTTACAGATATTTCTAATTTACTGCCGGTTCGGTGTGCACGTTGTGTCCGGAATAGGCAGGTCAACGCATGATAAATTTACTGTATTATTCTTAACTTTTACATTCAGAATTTTTAATTACTTATTTAGTTAGATTTTCTTAATTTAATTCTCATTACTATTATGAGTTAGTTCAGGGGTATTTGGTTTAATCGTGCGATTTAAAGTACTTACTTACTTTCGTTTTTTTTTTAATATTTTTATTATTAATTTTTTTTTATATTTAAATCGTCACAATTACTGTATTGATACATCTAGTTAGGAAACTTTATAAGAAGCTGTAGTAATGTTTGAAATAAAAATCCACTTTCATATTGTAAATACAAAGTTTAAAGAAATAATAGAAGTAATATTGTTAATAAATTGCATTAAATTTATTACAATACTTTATAACAGGCCTATAGAATAAACTATAGTTTCTACTGCAAAACCAATTTATCATTGCTGTAAACAATAATCGGCATTATTTCTTCAAGTCAGTTAGCAGTTTTAGTGCACAACACAAGCTGTTACTTATCTGTACAGTTGTACCTGCAGTTGTCTTCGATCTCATTCACGGTTTTGTTCACTCAATATGCCATGCACTTTTTTTGTGAATTCGTTCATTCGAGTAACTGACCTGATTTCCGCAATCTGAATTATCCACTGTTTGGGAAAAATTCTGATGAGAGGTTTTTAATAAATTGTTGGTCTCTTAAACTCAATTTTCCAAATCTGTAGGCCCCCTACTAAGTGAGGCCCGGAGCAGGGCGCCTCCCCCTTTAGTCCATTACTGAGATGATGTGGTCTTACCGTCCTCTAAGACGACGAGTCGGGTGTGCGGTGCATTGGAGACCATGACGAGCACGTTCGGCCTGCTTTTGAATACCGCAAAGACCAAATATCTTTGGCTGAGTCAGTGACAGAACTTTTTTTTCTGGTCCACCCAAAGGAATCCTTTCCAGGCCCCTTCTTCTTCTTCTTCTTCTTCTTCTTCTTCTTCTTCTTCTTCTATGGCGTCACAGTTCGAAGTCGAGCCTTAGCCTCCCTAATCATCCGCTTCCATTTTTCCCTGTCCTTGGCGATCAATGTCCATCTTTTATTTTAAGTAAAGTATCAGCATCCCTCGCCACTCCGTCAATCAAGCGATGCTTGGTTCTTCCGACAGGCCTTCTACCATCGATTTGACTTAATAGTACGTTCCTAGGTAGTGCTAACAGGTGCCCTACTACCTTTGCGTAATTCATGCCATTGTTCTCTTTTGAATACTAACCCCTCCTTTTAGCTGTGGCAGCTACTAAAATTGTATAACATATAAAATTGCCAAAATGTTTCCACTACTGGGCTGGCCTATCTTCTTTTTATGGCCTCTAAAGGCTAAATTTGATACTGACAATATCAGAATAACGTGTACAACGCGATCCAGTACTTTGACCCATTTACTAGTTTCCTTTCGTAGCTCATAGCGAATAACGAATATGTAGACGAACTATATGATGCTCAGGCTGGTCGCACAAGACTAGTGGTGGAAGATGAAGACCGAGGAATAAACAAATTAAGATGGGAAGTGAGTAAGGCAAATCAGGAGCTTAGGGAAAGGAAAGCAATGGTCTTTGACAGAATAACGTCTGAAGCCTTAGGAACTCAAGACTGGCGAATCTAGTCAATAACATCTACAATACTGGTTTACTGCATACTGTTTTAGTCCGAATACCAAAGGAGTGGAAAGCTAAAGAATGCAAAGACTATATACAATTACTTTTATCTATCATGTTATAAATGGTGTCACAAGGTATGTGCTAAGAAGAATAGAGAGAATTGAGAACAATAGGGGGGGGGAGGCAAATTTGATGGTTTTACACCATTACAGAACGTTCTACATGTTTTTCGGCTATCCCGGCAGAGCCCAGCTGTAATGTGTGTGTGTGCGTACGTGATCCTTAACATCCGTTAACGAGACTGTTGCCTACTATAC
Organism: Magicicada septendecula; assembly: GCA_034769895.1. NCBI lineage: Eukaryota > Metazoa > Arthropoda > Insecta > Hemiptera > Cicadidae > Magicicada > Magicicada septendecula. The sequence continues at coordinate 12,612,178 of CM068371.1, read as the reverse complement.
CGATCTGCGCACTGTGTTCAAGGCCGCAATCAGTTACGCTCTAGTATTTTCTTGTAGTGTTGACGCGTAGTATGGATTATTCTGGAACACTTGTGCTATCTATTTAAACAACGACAGCTGCGCTTAACAGTCAGTTTAAATGACGATTTATTCCAGTGCGGTTCGAAGTATTGTGGCGCGGGGTTATTGTGTTATAATTGTGCGGGACTCTGTTAGTTGATATTATTATTGCGTGTGAACAAGTTTTATTTGATTTGTTGAAAGAGACTATCTTGTTTAATTGTGATAGTTTAAATACAAACTGTTTAATTGTGATAATTAAAGCAAGTGATTAGTGACTTAATTGGTGTCTTATATTTTGTTTTCCACTGTACCATAGACGATCGAGTAGACCGTCGTAAAAATATTGAGAAAAGGTAAAGCCATTAAATATACATTTGGTTGCCCGAGAAAGTTGGGAGAAAGGTTATTAGAAGTCAATATGGAGTTGTAGCCCTATGTTTGTTTTGTTGGCTGGGAGAAAGACTGTAACCCATACGAATGATTAAAAAACCAGGCCCCGCAAGGAAATCAATTGAAGGTTTAGGCTAAGAATAAAAGATGAGACAGAATACAAAATGAAACAACAGGTGATGTCGTTTCTTCTTCTTTAGTAAAACTGTTCCACTGGATGCCCTCCTATGTGATTGTCTTCGTCTGTGTATAGCTCCTCCCGTTTCTGACGTCATCAAGCATTACAACCTTTCTTTTTCGCTGTCCTCTCTTTCTTTCCAACTTTCCCCCTACGACACTGTCCACGCAATACACGCAATCGACACGTTGTTCTCTTCCTTATTACTTCGACAGTTTCCTTTCCTGTCGTATTCTCGTCACTGCTTCATCGTTTCTCACATTGTCAGTCCGTTTCACCTTAACCATTCTTCTGCAACAACCACATTTTAAGGTACCCAGAGATACCTTCCCTCTTTTTTTTTATGGTGCATGTTTCGCTCCAAATAAAACATTTAGTAGATCTCTTCGCCATCCCAATCGGAATCCTCATTGATGCCAGCAATGCTTTTACCTTTTCAAAAGCTCTTTTAGTTACAGTTTCTACTCTTGATTTCCTCCGTACTGCGTCCATTTCATGTCACCATATTCCCCAAATACTTAAATGAGTTCACTTACTCTACAGTTTTTCTTTCCAAGAATAGGTTAACGAAGTCTTCATTCTTGCCAGTTCTTCTCACTTTAGTTTCTTTCTACATTTATCGTCATTCCGAACTCTTTCCTAACCTTATAGCACTCTCCACCATGAATTGTACGAGAAGATCTTTTCTGATTCCTCCGGCATTGCTTGATCATTGTATTCTTTTTTCTTCCACTACAATTTCTCCTGCTTTTTCTGAGACTTTCAGTGTCAGTCGTGTTGATGATAAACAACATCCCTGTCTAACGCCTCCTCCAGTGCCCATCTCCATCGGTTCATCCTCATCTACTCTTTCTACTACTGCTCTCTGTTGTAATGATATGCAGGGTCGGATTAAATGCGCGTGGTGCCCCCCCCCCACCATTCAAAATTCAACCTTTTATCCATTATTTACACTGATAAAAGGTATCCACAATTTCGAAAGTTAACAATTATTTTATTAAACTCTCAAATTACAACAAATGTTTAGCTAAACAGTGATTGATTCAAATATATCGGCTTCAATATTCAACAAATATTAGCAATTCAAACTCTCATCTCCCATAGTTGAACTCATCATATCTTTAATCGGATTTAATACAGAAAATGATCTTTTAGATTCACAGTTATCTATTTGAGTAGTAAAAAGCAGACGGTAAGCAATGTACAGATTCGGAAATTCATCAGTCATTTTATAATCAATAATCCAGTTTAAATACTTCGAGCGGACAAACTGTAGTGTCATGGAATCTATCATTGTCATTTGCACGATTTGAAAAGAAACCTCTTTCTTGCAATTTTACTTATGGCAGAAAGTGCTTCAATTATATTAGAAGATTGTTATTCGAATCATTCGAGTAAACTTCTATAAGAGCTTTCACTTGATTTTCCTATTCGACTCTCTCCGTGGTTAATAACTGCGTAAGAAAACCAAACAATTGCGTAACGTGATGATAAGCTTTGCTTCGCTTAGTCAATTCAGCTGAATGGTGCCCCCTCTGACAGCTGAGTCCCTGGTGCCCGGTGCTGCAGCATACCCTAGCGTTATGGATAATACGCCATTGATGCCAACTATAGATAATTTTAATAGATAGTTTAAAATGATAAACGTAGATCATCATCAACCTCAAGGTTTAAACCAAGGATGGTTTGTTCCGGTCTCAAATAGGCAAATAATACAGCTGGTCACTCCAGCGCTTCCTCGGACGTCCCACACCTCTCCGTCACCTCGGCTTATAGTTCCATAGTTGTTTGGGGATGCGGCAGTCATCCATTCGCAAAGATGTTTCCACCAATTCAGCCGATACTGAGCGATCCTGTCGAGTATACTCATAATATTCAGTTCCTGCCGTATATCTGTGTTTATTCTATGATCATGGAGAGTACCCTGCCACGTGCCCGAGAAATCTCATTTCAACCGCTTGGATGTCATTGGCCTGACCTTTCGTTAAAGTCCAATTCTCAGACCCATAAAGAAGTGTGGGTAGAGCCATCACCTTGTAGAATTTTAGGCGTGTTCTTTTACTTGCTGACTTAAGGGTTCGCCTGATGGTCTCGCACATAAGGTTGAACTTATGCAACTTATGCACCACGTCGTTGCTTGCATTATAAGACACACTGTAGCACAGGGTATGCAAAACTCCTAACTTGTTCCAGGACAGGACCACCTATAACAATTTTTGCCCGTACGGGATCAGTTCCACAAAAAGCCATCACCTTGGTTTTAATTGTGGATATCTGCAATCCAGAGATAAAACGTACATAAAATATTAAAAAAACAACAATTTGCCACAACAAAAAAGTATGTAGCTGTGAAGTATAGTTTACGCCATATTAGGGAAAGCGCGCGTGTGACATTTCTCATGGCGAGGTGAAACACCTGTAACTTACGTACTGCCAGCTCAGCACAATGCCGGCGTCGTCAGGGTCACCACCGCTGCCTCCAACCTCTTGTACGCGTATGTCATATTCACTAAGTATAAACACAATACAATTATATTCTTGTTATTATATTCGGATATAATTAAACAGAATACAGTGATTGTTATTAAGTCCATGGATCAACATTTTTGGGGTTCATCCCTGTGTACCGACGTATCGTGGCTGGATTCTCCGTTTGACTCAACTTGTCTTGAATCAAGCGCTGTCTTTCTTCAATCCTCCACGTGTGGTCTCGCTTGGCAAAAACATGTTCTTTTCTGACTTCTCCGACGCTATGGGAGTATTCGAGCGCTAGGGTGTCTTTCATTTTCATCTTTAACTCTTATTATTCTACTCTTATAGGTGGTGGCTTTTCATTGAGCTGACCCTATAGAGCAAAAATTGTTGTAGATGGAAGGCCTGTTCTGGAGCAGGTCAATGATTTTGAGTATCTTACAAACAAAATGATATTGTGAAGTAACTGGCGAAGTTCAACCATATGTGCAGGACCATCACGAGAACTCTAAAATCAACGAGTACAGAAACACCCCTGAAGTTCTGTGGGCCTGAGGATTGGACTTTAATGATATTGTGAAGTAACTGGACAAGTTCAACCATATGTGCAGGACCATCACGAGAACTCTAAAATCAACGAGTACAGAAACACCCCTGAAGTTCTGTGGGCCTGAGAATTGGACTTTAATGATATTGTGAAGTAACTGGACAAGTTCAACCATATGTGCAGGACCATCACGAGAACTCTAAAATCAACGAGTACAGAAACACCCCTGAAGTTCTGTGGGCCTGAGGATTGGACTTTAATGATATTGTGAAGTAACTGGACAAGTTCAACCATATGTGCAGGACCATCACGAGAACTCTAAAATCAACGAGTACAGAAACACCCCTGAAGTTCTGTGGGCCTGAGGATTGGACTTTAATGATATTGTGAAGTAACTGGACAAGTTCAACCATATGTGCAGGACCATCACGAGAACTAAAATCAACGAGTACAGAAACACCCCTGAAGTTCTGTGGGCCTGAGGATTGGACTTTAATGATATTGTGAAGTAACTGGACAAGTTCAACCATATGTGCAGGACCATCACGAGAACTCTAAAATCAACGAGTACAGAAACACCCCTGAAGTTCTGTGGGCCTGAGGATTGGACTTTAATGATATTGTGAAGTAACTGGACAAGTTCAACCATATGTGCAGGACCATCACGAGAACTCTAAAATCAACGAGTACAGAAACACCCCTGAAGTTCTGTGGGCCTGAGGATTGGACTTTAATGATATTGTGAAGTAACTGGACAAGTTCAACCATATGTGCAGGACCATCACGAGAACTCTAAAATCAACGAGTACAGAAACACCCCTGAAGTTCTGTGGGCCTGAGGATTGGACTTTAATGATATTGTGAAGTAACTGCACAAGTTCAACCATATGTGCAGGACCATCACGAGAACTCTAAAATCAACGATTACAGAAACACCCCTGAAGTTCTGTGGGCCTGAGGATTGGACTTTAATGATATTGTGAAGTAACTGCACAAGTTCAACCATATGTGCAGGACCATCACGAGAACTCTAAAATCAACGAGTACTGAAACACCCCTGAAGTTCTGTGGGCCTGAGGATTGGACTTTAATGATATTGTGAAGTAACTGCACAAGTTGAACCATATGTGCAGGACCATCACGAGAACTCTAAAATCAACGAGTACAGAAACACCCCTGAAGTTCTGTGGGCCTGAGGATTGGACTTTAATGATATTGTGAAGTAACTGCACAAGTTCAACCATATGTGCAGGACCATCACGAGAACTCTAAAATCAACGAGTACAGAAACACACCTGAAGTTCTGTGGGCCTGAGGATTGGACTTTAATGATATTGTGAAGTAACTGCACAAGTTCAACCATATGTGCAGGACCATCACGAGAACTCTAAAATCAACTAGTACAGAAACACCCCTGAAGTTCTGTGGGCCTGAGGATTGGGCTTTAATGATATTGTGAAGTAACTGCACAAGTTGAACCATATGTGCAGGACCATCACGACAACTCTAAAATCAACGAGTACAGAAACACGCCTGAAGTTCTGTGGGCCTGAGGATTGGGCTTTAATGATATTGTGAAGTAACTGCACAAGTTCAACCATATGTGCAGGACCATCACGAGAACTCTAAAATCAACGAGTACAGAAACACGCCTGAAGTTCTGTGGGCCTGAGGATTGGACTTTAATGATATTGTGAAGTAACTGCACAAGTTCAACCATATGTGCAGGACCATCACGAGAACTCTAAAATCAACGAGTACAGAAACACCCCTGAAATTCTGTGGGCCTGAGGATTGGACTTTAATGATATTGTGAAGTAACTGCACAAGTTCAACCATATGTGCAGGACCATCACGAGAACTCTAAAATCAACGAGTACAGAAACACCCCTGAAGTTCTGTGGGCCTGAGGATTGGACTTTAATGATATTGTGAAGTAACTGCACAAGTTCAACCATATGTGCAGGACCATCACGAGAACTCTATAATCAACGAGTACAGAAACACACCTGAAGTTCTGTGGGCCTGAGGATTGGACTTTAATGATATTGTGAAGTAACTGCACAAGTTCAACCATATGTGCAGGACCATCACGAGAACTCTAAAATCAACGAGTACAGAAACACCCCTGAAGTTCTGTGGGCCTGAGGATTGGGCTTTAATGATATTGTGAAGTAACTGCACAAGTTGAACCATATGTGCAGGACCATCACGACAACTCTAAAATCAACGAGTACAGAAACACCCCTGAAGTTCTGTGGGCCTGAGGATTGGACTTTAATGATATTGTGAAGTAACTGCACAAGTTCAACCATATGTGCAGGACCATCACGAGAACTCTAAAATCAACTAGTACAGAAACACGCCTGAAGTTGTGTGGGCATGAGGATTGGGCTTTAATGATATTGTGAAGTAACTGCACAAGTTCAACCATATGTGCAGGACCATCACGAGAACTCTAAAATCAACGAGTACAGAAACACGGCCTGAAGTTCTGTGGGCCTGAGGATTGGGCTTTAATGATATTGTGAAGTAACTGCACAAGTTGAACCATATGTGCAGGACCATCACGAGAACTCTAAAATCAACGAGTACAGAAACACCCCTGAAGTTCTGTGGGCCTGAGGATTGGACTTTAATGATATTGTGAAGTAACTGCACAAGTTCAACCATATGTGCAGGACCATCACGAGAACTCTAAAATCAACGAGTACAGAAACACCCCTGAAGTTCTGTGGGCCTGAGGATTGGACTTTAATGATATTGTGAAGTAACTGCACAAGTTCAACCATATGTGCAGGACCATCACGAGAACTCTATAATCAACGAGTACAGAAACACACCTGAAGTTCTGTGGGCCTGAGGATTGGACTTTAATGATATTGTGAAGTAACTGCACAAGTTGAACCATATGTGCAGGACCATCACGAGAACTCTAAAATCAACGAGTACAGAAACACGCCTGAAGTTCTGTGGGCCTGAGGATTGGGCTTTAATGATATTGTGAAGTAACTGGACAAGTTCAACCATATGTGCAGGACCATCACGAGAACTCTAAAATCAACGAGTACAGAAACACGCCTGAAGTTCTGTGGGCCTGAGGATTGGGCTTTAATGATATTGTGAAGTAACTGCACAAGTTCAACCATATGTGCAGGACCATCACGAGAACTCTAAAATCAACGAGTACAGAAACACCCCTGAAGTTCTGTGGGCCTGAGGATTGGGCTCTAATGAAATCCCAGACCAGACATATGCAAGCTGTCGAAATGAGATTACTCAGGCACGTGGCAGGGTTTGGGTCTACTCTTCAAGATCGCAACATACACGGCGGGAACTCAATTTTATCAGTATACTCGATAGGACTCCCCAGTATCGGCTAAGTAGGTTGGAACATCTTAACAGAATGGATGACTGCCGCATCCCCAAACAACTATAGAATTATAGTTGCCGAAAGGACGAAGAAGTGTGTGACATGTGAAGAAGCGTTGCAGTGACCAGGACTAGACTGTCTGCTTCGGACCGGAACAAACCATTTGGGTTTAACCCTCGCTGAAGATGTTAGCTATGAATTCTAATTACTTGTCCGGTGTAGGGTTTTCGCCTGGGTTGCAGAGCAAAAATGGTAAACAATCACAGCGGCAAAGAAGACTGTTTCAAACGACAACAGAGAGAGAGAGAGAGAGAGAGAGAGAGAGAGAGAGAGAGAGAGAGAGAGAGAGAGAGAGAGAGAGAGAGAGAGAGAGAGAGAGAGAGAGAGAGAGAGAGAGAGAGTGAGAGAGAGAGAGAGAGAGAGAGAGAGAGAGAGAGAGAGAAGACTCTAGGAAGTGAAACCCAGGACAGAATTGGAGGGGCTCTGATGACACCCCCACCCGGAATGACCTTACAAAACGCTGGTGCCGTCTTTGTGGGATACACATTTATACCTGAATGGGACTTAGTATAGTATAGCAGTGACTATAACGGTGTCTATATAGCGGCTGAGTTTGACTCAGCCTGTGGAAATCAGCACCTGGGATGGACGGACGGAACGTAGTGCCGGCCACCACTATCTTTCTATTAGGTATATACCGAACGACTCCTATGAGGCAGCCTACCCTGTCTAACTCGTAGCTGTTCAGACGGTAAAAAATGAGCAATTTTTATTACATTTATACTTATAATCTTCACGAAGTAAACTTTATATTATGAAGTCGAAACAGGCATTTATGTTTAAGATGGTGTTCGTAATCAATTTTGGTCAATAATTTTAATTTTAGTTCTTGATCTATCAATAGGCCTATTCTGTAAACTTTTTGCTTTAATTTCGGCTCTTTTTTATTCAATTGTGATGGCTAGAAATTTTTTAATGTCATTTTTTGTATGTCACTGTCGTTGGCTGTTACCTTGGAAACAATAACAATGAGTACTTTTTACTCATTTCATTTTTTGTGCAGGGATACTTTATTTTTCCTTGAACTCTCTTTACATGTGACTTCATAAATGATTAGAAAAGTTATGAGTACTAGTTGCTTTGCTTTGAATTTTGTTTTCAGATGTGAAGTAGTAGACTGTATTAGTCAGTCAGTCGTCAGTCGTCAGTTTGTGGGTTAGTGTATTCCTACTACGGTCTCACTGATACAGTGGAAAACAAAATACAAGCCGCTAATCAGCAGCTTTAATTAACCACAAATACACTTTATAATCAACTTGTACAATAACCCGAGCAAAATTTGTCCACACGCAATAATAATGTCAACTAATAGAGTCCCGCACAATTATAACACAATACTTCGAACCTCACTTGAATAAATCGCCACTTAAACTGACTTCTAAGCGGCAGCTGTTGTTGTTTAAATGGATATCACAAGTGTTCCAGAATAATCCATAATTTCACGATATTAATTGATAACTCGTTGGGCACTTGGTGAAACATATTAATACAAAGGTTTTGTAAAATATATAAAAACACTTGGTAAGTTTCACAAATTTTTTTTTTTTTTTAATTAACTCTGACAGCTGTTTCGACTAACTTAAGCCATTGTCAAAGAGCGAGTGAATGAAATTACTGAACACAGGATGTTAGAGTAGTGTAGGTGGTAAACATCTGTTTAGGGCGTATCTGGAACATTTGTGTTGTGATGGCGAGGGGGGGATTGTGTGCATGAGACAAGGGAAGGTCTGGTGTCTTTAAAAACTAAATACAATCATGAATGCAAAATATAAAATTAACTGAACTAAATATAAACTGAATGCAAAATTTAAAATAATGATGAACATTCAAAATAATATAAAATAAACTAAACTAAATAACAGATTTTAATAAAGGGGATACACAAAATTCAGTCTGTTCATTGGTTAAATTTTTGTTATTTTTTATTGCTTTTTTAATTTCTAAAATTTCTAACAAATCCATTTTTTTACCTTTTTGTATGTTGTGGAGTAGTGTTATGTTTTTTGTGTCTATGAAGTGATTGTGTTGTAAGCAATGATCTGCAAAACCTGTATTAGATGTATTGCTTAAAATCGCCTTCTTATGTTCAGAAATGCGATGTTTCAGAGCACGGCCACATTGTCCGATATAAATAGCATCGCATTCTGCACAGTGTTTTGCAGAGAGAAAATGGAATTTATGAAATAAAGTAAATATTGCGTTCCATAATAATCCATAGAGTTGTCCACCTGCGTTCCCAACACGCCTTAATTTACTAGATATTTCTTCATATATAATAATGGCTCCCGTGGATACCACCGAAGTAGCTTATGAGAAGGCGAGGTAGGCTGCATTATGTGAGCCATATGGCATACAAGGAAGGCAGTGTGGCCAGCACTACGCTTCAGCCGCCCATCATTATCCCCAGGATGTTATCCCAGGTACTCATTTTCAACAGGCTGAGTCGACCTGGGGGCTGAAAAACGCACCTTGATTTTATGGTGCGGGCCCGGGAATTGAAACCCGGGACCTCTAGATTAGTAGCCAGGTGCCATACCCACTGGTCTACTGAGCCGCCAGTATATTTCATCATAATTACCCTAATTTTTCTTTAATTTCACATCATGTTGTTTGTGTTGTAACATATTTTGTATCGTTTCTCCATTAATTTGGAAAAACCTTTCCTTTCACACTCAATAACAAGATATTCGTTTTTTAATCGTATCTATACGTATACTTTTCCGACACGGAACACTAACATTTTAGATAAAATCTTACAGAACATTTACCTTTGCCTTTTACTCGTTGTGAGTTTTGCTTGGCATCTGACGACAGGTAATTAAGGCAAAGGTAATTTTATTTTTAATTTTCATTAAAATATTAGTAAATTTGACCTGAGGCCCTCACGGCTGGCGTTAAAATTGTTAGATTTAGTGATAACCAGGCTGTTAGGACGTTGTCTAATCATGTTGTTACAGATGTTTCGGCCCCAACATCTTAGGCGATCTTCAGTGCATCTTCAGCGACAACGTTTTGCACTGAAGATGGCCGCCGATGGTGGGATCGAAACGTGCGCAACAAACATCATTACAACACAGCCTAACAGCCCGCAACAAACATCATTACAACACAGCCTAACAGCCCGCAACAAACATCATTACAACACAGCCTAACAGCCCGCAACAAACATCATTACAACACAGCCTAACAGCCCGGCTGTCACTGACTCTAACAAAAATATTAGTGAAAGTGTACGTGCTTTGCCTGTTACTGGCAATATGAGAATATTCAAACAGCAGCTGTTAGATCTGCAAAAAATTAAAGACAACTTATTGTTTTTCTTTAGTTTACTGAAGCGTGTCACTTGCGTTCTCCTCTGAAGTCTATTAGAGCCGAATTGTTTTACTTCCATGTTCCGTACGGAAATGGAAGTATGGTGATGGCGAAAAAATCGTGTTCGAGATAAGGGCTGATTCTGATTGTACCGCCCTCAAAACGTGAAGAAAAGTAATTTTCCATAAAGTGTCTGTGTGTAGAATTTTTCTATGGCGAACGATAACTGCCGCAAATTCAAACAGAATCAATTTTTTCTTGTGTGTCTGAGTTTTAGAGGACTCAATGCATACTAACTCTGATGAAGATCAGTTAAGGGAAGGAGTAGTTTACCTGCAACGTTTTAGGCCTATGTTTTAACACGAGTAAAGTACTTAATTTTGATAAATAAAGTATCTTAAAAAGGTCATAATAATCCACTGTAGAAAGGTAGATGAAATATCTATAAATGAAAAGGGTAGTTGAAGGGTGAGGGAGTAATTTTCTATAAATGAAAATGATAGTTGAAGTGGGAGGGGATCATTTTTTATATTTGTAGCCTACTACGTTATCGGCAAAAATAAGTAGTTTGTTGTTAAAGTTTCTTCCCGGGCTGTTTGGCCGTGGTCCAATGTTTTCTCCAAAACCAGACGTTTCGCCAGTACCATTGACTGTCATCATCAGAGAAAATCGAGTGCGTTAACGTAAGGTGGTATACGTTAGTGACCACAGAACTGAAGAAAGAAGTAGTTTCTATGGAAATATTTCATTTCGAAAATGATTTTAAATATAAATTTTGTAACATGGAAGTCACGAGTGGTTCTCCATACCGATTTTGTCTTTAGTTTACTGAAGTGTGTCACTTGCGTTCTTCTGTGAAGTCTATTAGAACTGAACTGTTTGAGGAAGATCGGTTAAGGAAGAGGGGTAGTTTACCTGCAACATTTTACATCTTAACAAGAGTAAAGTAGTTAATTTTGATAAATAAAGTATCCTGAAAAGAAGATGATAATAATCCACTGTAGAAATGTAGATGAAATATCTATAAACGAAAAGGGTAGTTAAAAGGAGAAGGAGTAATTTTTCCACGTTTGGTATTGATTTAATGATTTTTACGAAATTAAGCAAAAATGCATTTAATCTTTTTCAAACAATGATAATTAGTAAAAATAAAATAATTACGTCGCCAGGCAATAAAATTATAATTTTTTTTTAATTTAAATCGTCTATGCGTGAAGATCCGCAACCACAGCCCAGCAGGTCACAAAATAATTTGTGGCCACATAATTACATAATTATATAAATATGTAATTAATGCGTGATTGTCTGCGTAGTTCAGTTTATTTATAAGAATAAAGTACCTAATTTTTGTAGATAAAGTGAGTCGAAAATAACATTATATTAAACGACTGCCCCATAATAACAAAAATATCTATAAACATTGAAAATAGTTTGAGGGTGGGTGATACTTTTCTAGAAATTTTCGAACTGAATTCAAGTAAATGATTTTAGCTATAAAACTTAGAACATGGAAGCCATTTATAGTTCTCCATACGATTTTGTTTGTCTTGAAGTGAGTCATTACTAGTGTCTAGGGTTTGATCTTGACAGACGTTTCACAGCCCGCCGCTTGTTGTGCAACAACGCAATCTCATCGTCACCACGTAGGCTATGTGATAGCGATGGTCACCTAGGCGCTCCCGGTGCGCGACTACTTGGCTAAATCCCACATGCGGGACCTCCAGTCTCTCACATGGACTCAGGATTATGCTGGGCTTCCGAAACTGATTAGGCCTACTTTATCTCAAACCACTGCACTGCCCTCGGCGGAGTCCGTTCCTTGAACGCCATCATACGGACACTTTCCGGACGTTCTACCGCAGCTGTGCCCGGTCAGCATCCATCAGTACCAACAGGAACGGTCATTAGACATAATGTAACTGAACACTAGGCCGGTATAGCCTAGTAGGCCACACCAAGACTCGAGCCGTCTGATGTGGTGGGAGCAAAAGGATGTGTAAGAATCACGTCACGTTACAGGCCTGTGGTTCACGTAACCATAGTAACAGCCTGTAACGGTACTGTGTTGCGGACATCTTCCATCGCCGCGACGTTTCGGCTACACAGCAGACCTGTAGCCGTTTGCAGACACTAAAACATCAAAATAAAAGATAAAAACAATACTCTGTCCCACAACCGACAAAACACACTAAAGTAGGCTATTTGCATAATATATACGGTATAGGTAACAAACAAAATGTAAATAAATAAAACTTACCGACCTTTAACTCTATACGTCACCCCCCCCCCACCACAACACACACACAAGACGCACAAGACGGAAGGAGTGTCTTTTGGTTGACTGTATAAAGTGGCGGGACTTTTCCGGGTGACCTTGAGACGTGCGTGTTCGTGTGAGTCCGAAAGTTTTGAAATTTTCAAAAGTGAACATTATATTTAGATTGCGGTTAAAATTCCCTGTCATTTGATACCCCACATAGGCTTTGTGCGATGTTTTCGCAATTTTGACCTCTTCGCATTTCGCCTGTTTTTTGGGGATTAATCTAAAAAACAATAGGAGTCTTCAGAGTAAAAGTGTTGGCAAGGCACGTAGAGTTTTACGCAAATCGGTTCATGTGTTTAAAAGTACGCCTAATAGTGAGACACACCCCAACAAATAGACAAATTGATGGTCAAGTCAAAACGGTCGGAGAACTCGCTTCACCCGTTCAATTAAACTTGTTTGAATGACAGTGCGTCTTAAAGTTATTATTATTGTACACGAACTTGACTGTGACAACGAGTAGTAACAGGCGGCTGAGGCGTAGTTCTGGCCACATTGCCTACTGTACGCACACGTAGACAGCCCTTCGATCATAGCGTTGCGACAATTACGGAACGCTCTCGAACAGTCGAGAGTGTCGTTGTACACCATTCTCGGCTAGCCCAGCAGGCGCAAAGTCTTCCAGTAAGGAAGTATCGCTCCAGACTGTTCTAGTCCTTGTAAACTACCCAAACAATGTTGTCATGGAAAATTATCCTTGAACACCTGTAGGCTCGTGTATAAGCAACAGCGGCCAGCTTAGTTACTTACACCTGGCGAGATTGTAGAGTGCGGTTTTCAAGTGACAGTGGAAAGTGATTATTATATTATAATTAGTGCGGGACTCTATTAGTGGAGATTATTATCGCGTGTGGACAAATTTAACTTGAGTTATTGTATGAGGTACAAATTGTTATTTGTGACTAATTAAAGCTGGTAATTAGTGACTTCATTGATGTCTGTATTTCGTTTCCACTGTACCATACGACGATCCGTGAGACCGTCGTAACAATATTAACACATGATCTTCATTCGTATGAAGAACTAAGTTTATTATTAGGCCTATTGGACTCGACCGTTTGGCATTTAGGCTATTGTCTGTCTATTTATCAGTTTTCGGTGTCCCACGATAATTTTTGAACGCATCAACCGATTTTCGTAAAACTTTGACATGCGTGTTCATATTTCTACTCTACAGAACCTTATTGTGTGTGTGTGTGTGTTTTTTTTTTAGATTGATCTCCCAACAAAAGAGGGGGGTAAAATTTGAGAGGGTCAAGATTGTAAAAAAAAATACCAAACCCCTTTTGTAGGGTAGCAAATTAAAGACGATTTTGGCTAACATCTGAATGTAGTTCTAAGTTTTCGAAATTTTAAAATTACGGGAACCCCAGGGCTTAAAAAAGAGATCGAAAATTTGAAAAGTTTGTGAAAATCAGCAGGATGTCAAACTAAAGGGAATTGTAACCCAAATGTGAATGTTTCAAGTTTTAGAATTTATTGTATGTTGTGTGCCCTACAGTTGTTGCATTATTACTAACAAAATAGTAGCGCAGTCGGGAATTTCGTAATTTTCCCATAATTAAAAAACTGTCTAATATCGAAACTTATGTAATATAAATGTAAGTTACTACGTTAAAAATAGTGAGTGAATTTTGCAGCTCAGAGAGCATATGCCTACTAGTCATTATAGAGATATCAATGCAGTATAGAAATGAAAGAAAAAAATATGAAATATAAAAAAGTTAAAGCAAAAAAGAAACATGAATCGCTCTGAAACGTCAGAGGCAAAATATGTAACCAACCTGCGACTCTATTCATAAAGATACAAATTGTGCTATTTTTAATATTAATTTTGAATGTGTGTGTGTACGCGATGGCATTTTGGCTTCGTTTGTAACCAAACACCTAACTAAAGTAAAGTATGAATGAATGAACGAACGAATGAATGAATGACCAAGTGAGGAATGTTCTCTGCGGCGATATTTTAGTAAGTAGCCTACAACCTGAGCCGCCTGAAAGTAGATACAGGTGTCGAATTATTGACTGTGAGTGTCTCGATTTCCTGTCCATAGGTTCGGCATGGAATTCGTTTCATTCATACTCACTACGCGAATAAAAATATAGTAGTAGCTCTTTCTGTTACAATCGATTACTTAACGAAAACCGTGTCGCACGTCATGGGGATGATTCACTACGAGAGTACGTACGTCGTCATGTACGTATACGAGAGTTATTCATTCCGATCAGCTGTTTAACATTCTTTTCTGCAGAACGGCTTCCGTTCGAACGTGTCTATTTCAGGCTGCGCGTTTATGATGACACCAACATTCTCGAGATATGGCTAACTTAAATTTAGTTGAATAATGATTATACGTGAAATATTTGCAAGCGAAGACAGTCGTTTACGTAATGGGGGCCCCTCGACGGTAACTTGAGACGTTACCAGATATCAGACAACATCCGTGCACAGATCCACCACGTTTGGTGCTCAAAAACAGAACCAAAAGATTGCTAGGCCTCCTTCATGGGTAATGACGTCCAGAATTTGGGCTGGGGGTCCTCCGGTCGAGTCGGCTTCATACAAGAGGAAAAGCAAGTCAAGACTAATCAACATTACTATCCTTAAGTGGTTGAAAAACTGTGATAAAATCCTGAAATTAATTCCATTAAAGTAAACGGTAATAACACAATAAAAATATACGTTATTGAAACATTGTTTAGAAGATACTTATTGACTGAATTGAATTTCCTATATTTCGTGTTTCAAACATATACGCAAATGCTGTGTAATAAATCTGTTTTATATTTAAAAAAGAGTTACTAATACATTAGCGTACTGAAAAAATAATAAAACCGCCTAAAAATTAAGATATGAACAAAATTTGTCTAATTTTTCGAACCTCTGAAGGGGGCCCCGTTCGTCCCCTTTTTGGGGTGCCCTTAAATACAGTTGCTTTCTCTAAATGATTTTTGATCGCTGTGTCAAGTTCAGAACTGAAATCAATTAAGCCTCGAAGTACACCAGGATTTGATGAAGATTCAGTCTCATCATGACCCCGCGAAGCTAATTCAAAAGCTCCACAGAAGCGGATACAGTTTATTATTATATTTAAGACGTACCGATTATTTCGTACTCTTTCGTTGTGTAAATCAGTGTTTCGCCTAGGCTATATTCACTGTCCAGCTGCTGTGCTATAGCCTATTAACTGTGCCAAAAAAGGGCAAACTTTATATGTACACTTGATGCCTGATGTTTTCTTATTCTTTCGGCAAGATGATTAATATCTTTCATTCCGAATTTTGTCCAGGGGTCCTCCCCTCCAAACAATAAACACGGGAAACAAAATAAAGAAATTTTTCGTCACAACCACGTAACCAGTCAGTATTTTCATAATATTCTACTTTAAATGCTCGATTAAATTGTCGACCGCCTGACTTTACAATTTTATTTATTGTTAAGGGAGGCATTGGTCGTCCTAGTCTTTTAATTTCAATTTTTTTCTCCACTGGTCTTTGCAGAAAGGGAATTTCTAAAAGGTTCTTAACGCTATTCATTTTAAACTAAAAAAAGAAACACGTTTAAAAGCACCCAGAATTGCTAACTCCAAAAAGCACAAACACAAAAGCACACAGCAGCACTTAACAAATAAAAAAATACTTAACACACAGTTAATTAATAACAGTTGATTGACACGTAATTATCGCAATTTGAATTGTACGTGAACATTGCCGCATAGAATCTAACACGTTTCCCGTTGAAATTTATGATACTCGGAAATGGATCACATAGTAGCAAAGAGGAACAAGGGACATAATGGCATTGGCATCGGTATGACATACAAAAACGGCTGAATGAATGACGTCATGCGTGTTCCAGAACAGCATCGCGCACCTCCACAAAGGAGGCTCTATAGCCTAACCCTAACCTTGTCAGAAAACAAAATTAACAAAAAGAAATTAACATACAAAGACGACTCTGTGACTATAAGGTTTCAGTTTTACCTATATATCTTTAGTGTTCAATAAATTATAATAAAAATACAAATATGTACCTAAGCCTATCTTTATTTAAAAAATAAAAAGGGTTAAAAATTAGTTGGTGCAAAAAAATAATATTTTAAAATTATTTCATTTTCTATTATTTGCACTAGGCTACTATAATCAACGTATAGTTCAAACACAGTGCAATCATTTTGCACAGTGTGATCGATTCGGCCTGAGCCAGTGTAGGCTACCCTCTCGTCTGAGCCTTCCTGGCTCCTTGAATAAGTGGAAGGAATTTTTCCCTATTTGTCCCGCTTCCTTTGTCTTAAGCCCAATAAATAAATGATATAGCCTAATACCAGTCCCCCCCGCATCGTCCTACTACAAGAACTACCTCAACGTGAATGCAGAAAATAAATAAAAATAAAAACAAAACACCCTCTCCTGTTAATCAATACTCCAATCTTATAACCTAAAAACCTGTCCCCCACCGCTCCTATGACGCCACTACGACGCTTCTTCTATCTTTAGCATCACTAGCTGCACGACCCTGGCTATCTAGTCCATAAGTTTGGCACTAAACACCCCCCACACCCTCTCCTACAGGCTACTCACACTACAACACTAACATCCTCTCTACGCTTGTACCACTTCATAGGCCGGTCATTGCTGACGTGCGAATCCTACCCACTCAACCATACCCACACGGCTGAAGGGAGCTTGCTCCAGAACAGCTCGAGAGGTCCAATTGGTCCTCTCAAATATCACAAAAAAAAGTCTTAAGCCTATGCTGATATACGCCTATATGTAGCATGATACTTTTTGCGTTACCCAACCCAGACAATGTAGGTACACGCTACTATGCGTTGGTCAAGCTCTTAATTTCTGGGGGGGGGGGAGCTGAAGCCCTTTCAGCCATCCTTGGATACGCCAGTGTCTGTAATGTTACAGTAATCTCTATTGCTGTTGCAATGATCGTATCGTGATTATCGCTCTGGGATAAGAGTACCGGTATTGCTTGTCAGTAGGCTAGACGTAATTAATTGGTATAGTCTACTGCAGACGATTGCAGATTTCAGCAATCGAAACGTTGGTTTGATTAAAAAAGGGTTTAATAATGTTCCCGTTCTGGAAAATACCAGAACACTTTTTCAGGCGACGACATGAACTGTGGCCTCTGTGTGTGTGTGTGTGTGTGTGTGTGTGTGTGTGTGTGTGTGTGTGTGTGTGTGTGTGTGTGTGTGTGTGTGTGTGTGTGTGTGTGTGTGTGTGTGTGTGTGTGTGTGTGTGTGTGTGTGTGTGTGTGTGTGTGTGTGTGTGTGTGTGTGTGTGTGTGTGTGTGTGTGTGTGTGTGTGTGTGTGTGTGTGTGTGTGTGTGTGTGTGTGTGTGTGTGTTGTTGTTGTTAAATATGACTACATAGTCAAGCGGCTACCCTGTGTTTAACGCGTGTGACGTTCAACTAAGACCGATGCTGCCGGGGGGGGGGGGGGGCAGAATATAACTGCAATCTCTGGTGTCAAATATCACACCCGCAGTTCCTACACAATTACGATTTCGGTTATCTCATTGTATACTCTGGAAATTTACAATGATTTTTTCTACTAAAAATAAAAATGAAATTATAATAAACTGAAAGACGACACTCCAAAATAGATAATGTATAAAAAATAGTAAATGTTTACTGTATATATATAAAACATACAACCTAAAAATAAATATCGCAATCTACAATATATTTTTTTAGGTAATTATGCTCGATCCGGATTATGCTCAAATTGCGGTGAAATATTTCTTTTCCTATTCTTCTATGTTATATAAAGACGGGACAAATAATTTTAAACGGCGGTCGAACCTATTTACGGAGAAAAAAAAATTAAATGATTACTCCCATAAGCGCGCATGTAAAGTGAATGGCCGCCATGTTAACTGAGCGACGGCGCACAAATGCACAGCGAATGACGAGTATGACGTCTCAAATATTTTTTGACGTCATAAATATTTGAAAAATGGTTCGCCTTAATTTTTGCAAGAATTATATGAAACAATGAACTATAACTGCGGCCCTTCGGGCCGCCCCTCCGAACCTAACCGGCAGGTATCGGCTCAACTCGCTTTTCATCCAACTCAGTTGTCTTATGTAATTATTTAATTTTTTTCTCCGTAAATAGGTTCGACCGCCGTTTAAAATTATTTTTCTCGTGTTTATATAGTATCGAAGAATAGGAAAAGAAATATTTCACCGCAATTTGAGCATAATCCGGATCGTGCATAATTACCTTTTTTTGTTTGTCGCTATCACAAAATGGTTCGTGTGAACGAGGTGGTGAGGGAGGGATGGTTGTTATATAGGGGTGAACGAACGGGGACGACATTATGACAAGGGTGTGAAATCTGTAGCAGTGATAGACCAGCGGAATACAGCACAATAACACACGCACACACTCACAAGTTTCATTCAAAGATTACAGGTCCTCCCCTTGTATTCTGTACAAGAGGAAAAAAAAATTAATAAAAGAAAATAAGACAAGATGCGTTTTCACACACAAGGAGATGTGCTGCTGCCACTGCCACCGCGAGGGGGATAAATATTTATTAATCACGGTGTACGACCAATAGCGAGTGTCGGCCACGCCCCCTAACCAATAGAAACGAGAGCCCTTGTGATCATGTGTAGTCGCTGTCAGCAGTGCATTCTGTGCTCAGTGGATGTGGGAAACTTGAGTGTTACACCTGCCGTCGTGCGTTCGAGTCCCGCAAACCAGTCCAGCCGGTTTCGTTTTAATTACGTACGTTCCAGCAATTAGACTGGAAACAAACCCGTGTCAGTTATTTTGTGTTATATATGCGAGTTGTTTAATTACTATGTGTTGATTTTATAATTAATTTTGTTTAATAAAAAAAATTATCCAGTCTCCGTTACATTCATGTGGACAATAAGTGTACAAACATTGATTATCGTTTGTTTATGAGGTGCTTACACGAGAGTGGAAATCAATTTTATGAGTAATTTAAAACAGCTTGAGTATCGATTATTTAGTGAACATTTAAAATGGAAAAAATAGGCTATAAACACAAATATGAAATTAATTTACTGAGGACATTACCAATATAAATTTGATTTAAATTACAAATGAAAGACTGCAGATTTATTAAACGGAAGTTAATGAATTTAAAGTGGGTTATGTAGTATTGAAATTCAGATAAAATAATTACAAAAACGTTTCAAGATTTTACGCGAATAATTTAGTACAATAGGACGTAATCTCGTCGAAATAATAAACCTTGTTCTTTAAGTAGTATTATAAATTAAAAAATAAAACTCGTCTCTATTATGAAAGCTGGATTTTTGTGATATGATAGGCCTACTGTTGTAGTATTGTGATTGTATAAGTTATTCTTGAATCTAATTGGTTTTATTTTTAGCAATAAACTTTCGTATGATAAACAATATTACGTTGCTTACAACGGTGAGATTAGACAACAGTGCAGTAGTGTTGTTGAATAAAGACTGAATGACCGGTAGACAAATTTAAAAATAAAATATTTTAATTTGTTGTAATGTCAGTAAGAGTTCGAGAAAAATGGACCATACTGGTAATGTGAAACGGAAACTTTGAAAAATGAAAACAAAGTTTGATAAGTGTGGACAGTGATAAGCGTAATGGCGAGCACGACTCCGAGCAGTTGCGTCTCGTCGCCCGGCGGACTGAGCGACGCGTCCACGCTGAGCGGCGGCGGCCACGTGCCGGCGCCGACGCTGCCCGACATGTCCGACTACATCCACAAGCGTCACCTGTCCTTCTCGTCGGCACAAGTGGCGTGCATGTGCGAGGCGCTACAACAGGCCGGAGACGTAGAGAGGTTGGCCCGCTTCCTGTGGTCGCTGCCGACCAACCAACTGCTATGCGGCCAAGAGTCGGTGTTGCGCGCCCGAGCTTTGGTCGCCTTCCACCGCGGCGCCTACCGCGAGCTCTACGCCATACTGGAGAGCCACAACTTCGACCTGCGACATCACAACCAGCTGCAGGAGATGTGGTACAAGGCGCACTACCGGGAGGCGGAGAAGATACGCGCCCGGCCTCTGGGCGCCGTCGACAAGTACCGACTGCGCAAGAAGTACCCGCTGCCCAAGACGATATGGGACGGCGAGGAGACGGTCTACTGTTTCAAGGAGAAGTCGAGGAACGCGCTGAAGGAGTCGTACGAACGCAACAGGTACCCGACCCCGGACGAGAAGCGGTGCCTTGCCAAGAGGACTGGACTGACGCTGACCCAAGTGAGCAACTGGTTCAAGAACCGCAGGCAGAGAGACAGGACCCCCCAACAGCGAAGGTATGTAGCCTACACACATAGCCTACAACCGTAGCCTACACACACAGCCTACAACCGTAGGCCTATATAATAGACAGACAAAATTAGGCGTATTTTCAGTGGCGTATCCACAATATGGTCTGGGGGGGGTCCGGGGTGCGATCGAGTCGGTTTCATACAAAATAAAAAAAGGCAAGACTTAGGCCTACCAACATTACTATCTTTAAAGTGGTTGAAAAACGTGTGATAACATCCTGAAACCAGTCCCACTAAAGTAACCGGTAATAACACAATAACAATTCGCGTTACTGAAACATTGTTTAGAAGATAGCTTACTTATTGACTGAAATGCTTTCCATATATTTCATATTTCAAACGAATACGCAATTGCTTTGTAACCTAAGTCTTCATGTTTGTATATTTAAAAAAGAGGGCTACTATACTAGCATAGACACTGAATAAATAATAATAGGTCTATAGCCTAAAAATTAAGAGATTAACAAAATTCCTTAACTTTTTCGATCCTCTGTGGAGGGGGTCCGTCCCGGGTTCCCCCCCGTAAAACACCCCTCTATTTTGATTCTTGTTATTTAGCACCACAGCCCAACGTGAGCCCTGTCTTCCAACTCCAGTGTCTCGTATCCAATGCCCTCTCAGCGTAACCTCTCACGTACATTCTTTTTAGATCTTCCAACGCATCATCCAACCATCTTATCCTGGGTCTGCCCCGCTTTCTCCTTTTGTAGACTTGCGCCCTCAGGATTTTCCTTAGCACACGCTGATGATCCATCCGCTCTAGGTGACCTAACCATTGCATTCGTTGACCCTTTACGAACCTCATGCTTCAACAGCTCATATATCTCATGGTTATTTCTTATTCTCCATTCATCACCATCCTATTTTGATCAGTCGAATGTAATGTGAATCAGATTACCGAGAGCATATAAAAACAAGCCACAATCGTAATTTCCCACATGCGTTTTTCACCGGATTTATGGAAAAATGTTATAAGTTTAATACGTTTGACATTTATATAACTGAAAATTAAAAACAAAAATTCGTCTGTGTTTACAATGCTGCAGGGGGTTGACGTAAGTGATTGGTTTTTACATCAATTTGTAGCTTAATATACCCATAACAGAAAGGAACTGTTACACTAGGTACAAAAACCTCTAATAACAAAAAAGTTTCTCACAAGCCCAAATTTTTCATGTCGTAATTCTAAAAACATAACCAAACGTTATAAATAATTTGTTGTTAAAAGATGTAAAAAATTCAGGACAGGGCCGGCCCTAGCTGTTGCGGGGCCATGTTCAAACCATTGTCGCGGGGCCCCCCAATTTTCGTTCCTGGCCCATTCCCTATCACCTTATTTAAACTTTACCGTTATGAAGTCAGTTTTTACATTTTTTGTGTACCTTTATAAACAGACAATGTTACTGAACAATAATACTCTTTTTGTCTACTAGAGCATCGGCAAAGTAATAACTATTGAGGTACCTTGTTTAAAAACACAGTAGGCCTCCTCCCTCCTACTGTGATAACGTTAGTCAAACAGCCTAATTAACGTATAAATAATAGAAACAAACCTACCATCAGGAATTCTTCTCATGATAGGCCTATAAAATCCATAGGGTGTACAATATTATTTACACTCTTAGCCTTCTGACTAATAAACGACACAGTTTTATATAGGCTAATAGTATACTGTTGTATGTTTTGAGATATTTACACATTTGACACATTTAGAAAATCTTTAGTTTCTTAAAATTCCGCTTTACAAAAAATTCCTCTTTCTTGATTTCTGTCTAGCAAAATCATCAATCAGGTCATCAAAATTAAGTTTGGAAACTACGTCATGTTCTACTGACAACATGGCAAGTACCTGTGAGATGCTACTTCTCAAGTAGCCTAAGTCTTTTATTAACTTTAAGTCTTAAACGTGAAAAACTTGTTTCAGCAGAGGCGACTGTTACTGGCACTGATAATAAAATTCTGTATGCTATGTATACATTTGGGAATGGGTTTCCGATTTCGTTCAAATATTTCAACATTTCTATTGGGGTTTTGATGTTCTGGATGTTCTATCGTTCGACACTTCTTCACTACAGTAGTCGTATTACAACTAGGCATTATTACGATTAAAGTTTTAGCCTATATATGAAACAAACAAAAAATTTGCTATTTTTCCATCTTAAATTTTTTGTTCTTCGTATGTATAAATTAGCAGCCATCCTTACTATTTCTTTTATGAATTTGCTAACTGCTATAATTTTTATTGTTCGACTAAGCTTTTTGTCATCATGATGATGTCAGTGATGACGAAAAGCTTAGTCGAACAATAAAAATTATAGCAATTAAATTTTTTGTTTGTGTGTATTTTTGTTGTTGTTCTTTTTTTTTATCGAAAGCGCGGGATCCGGTGCGTCTGCTCTGCTCGTGGTTAGCCTACATTACGCTATAAATTGAAGTAAAAATAAGCCGTTTATGTCAACGTAAATTGCTTACGTTGCGGACGTGGAGTGTCAACCTCGCTATTGAATTGTATTTGTGGACCCAAATTTTTCACTATACGACCCCAAGTTTCTTCTTCTTCTTCTTCTTCTTCCCTCCTCCTCCTCCTCCTCCCTCCTCACCACCTTCTTCCCCCTCCCCCTCCTCATCATCCTCCCCTCTTCTTCTTCTTCTTCTTCTTCTTCTTCTTCTTCTTCTTCTTCTTCTTCTTCTTCTTCTTCTTCCCTCCTCCTCCTCCCTCCTCACCACCTTCTTCCTCCTCCCCTCCCATCCTCCTCCCCTCTTCTTCTTCTTCTTCTTCTTCTTCTTCTTCTTCTGCTTCTTCTTCTTCTTCTTCTTCTTCTTCTTCTTCTGTATGCTTGCCCGAAAGTTGGCGATTGCTACAGCCAGAGCTATGCGACACGACTGTCAATACTTCCTGTTTTATTCCACTCACCGATGTTGTCGAAACACGACGCAGTTCTTCTGCGTCTACTCCGTTGTCCAAGAATTTTGCCCTTCAGAACATATGCCGTATAATTCTCACTACGTCACACATGTCTCAAACAAGCAGTCTTCCTGCATTTAATGGTTGCCATAAGTTCGATCTTCCCAGTATACCTGTCTATTGGTGACATGTTGGACTCACACACGTGATTTTCTTCAGCATTCTTCTATGCAGCCACCTCTTCGGAGCTTTCAGCCGTTTAACTGTGGCCTGACTCAACTACATACAGAAGTGCCGACCATACGTAACACCATTTACAATATGCTGTAAATCAGCTAAGAACAATTTATGGAAAACTACGTGTTAGCCCTATTTCTAATCAAAATAAACAGACTATAAGTAGGCTAGTACTGTATTTAACAAAAAAATAGATAAAAACAATTTAATTAAATTTGATGTTTAACCTGGCTTGCAGGCCTAGACTGTCTAGCACATTGAATGAGGTTTAAAGTTCGATAAACACATTTTTTAACTTTTTCTAAAAACAGTTTTATCAGTTTTAAACTTTTGTCGCGTCTAAAATTCCCTACCACTCCAAAAAATCTGCTAAGCCAACTTGTGACATTGTGCCACAACCCCGTTTCCCACTCGTGAGGGCACTCGTGAAATGCTGTTAGTGGTCTAATTCTAATTGTGTACGGCAGGTGTCTCCAAACTACGGCCCGCGAAGGGTCACTGTCCGGCCCGCGGCAACCCGGCCGATGCTGCGTGCAATTTTTAAACAGATCGTCAGAATACTTCAAATATTATAACGTTTTACTAAATAACTAAACAAAAAATAAGTATAAAATCAAAGAACATGGCTAACTTGTCAGACGAACACTTGAAATCCATTCTAGTCATAGGAGCAACAAAATTTGACTCAAAGTGGACAGACATTCTATGTCAGAAGCAACTCCACACATCCCATACATACATAAGAAAACCAAAAAATAACACATAAGAAGTATCTTTGAACGTTATTTTTTCCTTACTTTTATTTACATTATTTTGATTGAATGAATTTGTTTTGTTTGGATAAGTCTGCTTAATTTTTATTTAATACCTATTTTATTAACTTGATTATTTCGTAAACTTAAACAAAAAATTAAGTTTACTATATCTATATATAGTTGGGCCCGCCTGACTTCCAAGATTTTTCGATTCGGCCCTCAAGTGAAAAAGTTTGGAGACCCCTGGTGTATGGTAACGATATAATGCAGAGATTTCAAACTTAAACTCGACAACCTACCGGCGGCGGACGGATCATAAGCGATCAATTTTTGACAAGTAATGTAAAACTAAACACATTACAATCTTTGAAGTGGCTGCAAAACGTGACATACTGAACTCAGTCCCATTAAAGTAATAACACAATACAAATAAGGGCTACTGAAACATTGTTTAAGAGATATTTATTGACTTAAATGATTTTCCTACATTTCATATATCAAGCGTATAACTTACGCTAATGCTGTGTAATAAACTTGTTTGTAGACGTACAGGCCTACTTAAAAAAGAGTTACTACTGTATCAGCGTAAACAGCTTAAAACGTTAAGAGATTAACAAAACTTCTCGTCAACTTTCGACACTGTAGGGTGGTCTCGCTCCTCCCCCGTTAATACGCCCCTGAATTTGGACAATTAACACGTTTTATTACTTATATTTAATGGTACAGTCTGCATTATGTCAGTATAATAATGAAGATACAAGGAAGATATTAAACATTTCGTCCAAGAACAAAACATCGGACAGGCGCGTCTGTTTTGTCGCGCGAGTGATGGAAGGAAGTAGACTGAGCCTTAAAATAAGGTAAAGAAGAAGATTTACTTCATTCAGAAGTCAAGTGACACCATGGGGAAGATAGGGAAATACATTTCATATATTATGGTTTGTCGCTCGCATGTAGGACAAGGTCCACCCTTTGTAGGACATGTCTCACCCCTTGAACTTATTCCGCATACATTTGATCAACGTCTATACGATTCTGAATTTCAACACTTCTACAGCTGCGTCAAAGTCTACAAATCTCAATTCCCGACTTACTATAGAAAAGATTAATAACATTGGACTTTTATTGTTTTCATTGAAAATCGTAATTTTTTTCAAAACATGTCAACAAATTCAAATACAGATCACAGACAGCTTTAACAATCGTGTTTTTCTCATTCTGTGGTAACGACTTCAACGGCTGTTTTGAAATAAATGTCTTAATGTCTACTTCGCGGTCATTTTAAAATGTATTTTTGACTTAAAAGTAAATAAACGGAAGAAACTGTCTTGAGGGAGAAAGAAATAGGCTATGTAAGACGTAAAATTAACTAAAAAAAAAGTAAAATTTACGGGAATAACGTAAGACCCGAAAACCCTGTAAAGGCTACAGCCTAGTTTTCTATTAAAGTTCAGTACCAAAACGTATGCCTGTTTACGTTTTCAAACAATTGGTTTCTGAAGTTGATTTCGGTGGATCGATTTTCGGATAACCGGCATTCTACTGTACCTGTCTGTCTATGCATCCAGTTTGTCAGAACAGTTTACAAACTTGACGTAATCATGAATGTGCACCGACGTCACATAAAAACAGGGTTTTAGTCGGTTACTTCTAGTACAGAAAATACAAAAAATCGGTATGGAGAACCACATAGGCTACTTGACTTCCATGTTCTAAGATTTATATTTAAAATCATTTTCAAAATGAAATATTTCCATAGAAACTACTCCTTGCTTCAGCATTAACCACAGTACTGTGGTCACTAACGTATACCACCTCACGTTAGCGCACTCAATTTACACTGATGATAGCAGTCGATGGCACTGCCGAAACGTCTGGTTTTGCAGAAAACATTGGATCACGCCCAAACAGCCCGGGGAAGGAATTTTAACAACAAACTACTTCTTTGTTGGCGATAACGTAGTAGGACTACACATATACAAAATTATCCCCTCCCCCTTCAACTACCCTTTTCATTTACAGATATTCATCTACCTTGCTACAGTGGATTATTATGACATTCTTTTCAGGATACTTTATTTATCAAAATTAAGTACTTTACTCTTGTTAAAACATAAAACTACCCCTTCCCTGTAACCGATCTTCACCAAAATCAATAGGCCTTACGTTCTCTACAATTCAGGGACGTATGCAAAAACTTATTTGATTCTGTTTGAATCTGCGGTTATCGTTTGCCAAAAAAAAACTTCTACACACAGACACTTTTCGAAAAATGACTTTTCTTCATGTTTTGAGGGTAGTACAATCAGAATCAGCCCTTATCTTCAACACGATTTTTTTCGCCATCACCATACTTCCATTTCCTTATGGAACATGGAAGTAAAATCGCACGAACGTTTTGATCAAATCTCGTGCACACACAACTCGGTTAAATGTCATACGTTGGACTGGCTGAGATAATGTAGACCCCATCAACAACAGTGTGTTTCATCGACCTTAGGTAAACTATTTCATACAACAAAAGCAGATTATCAGAATTATTTGACCCTTTCATCGTGCCAGCGCAAAAGCTAAACTAATTTTAATTTTAACCACACCAGATGACATCATTGACAGAAGAAATTTAATGTGTGTTTGTATTTTATTTGTGTAAAGAGTATAGCTAGATTTAGTTGTGATATGAAAGTATTCATCATCATCCTCAAGGTTTAAACCAAGAATGGTTTGTTCCAGTCTCAAATAGGGAAATATTACAGCAGGTCATTCCAGCGCTTCCTCGGACATCCACACCTCTCCGTCCCCTCGGCTTATAGTTCCACAGTTGTTTGGGGATACGGCAGTCATCTATTCGGCAAAGATGTTCCCACAAATTCAGCCTGTACTGGGCGATCCTGTCGAATATACTCATAATATTCGGTTCTTTCTATGATCATGGAGAGTATACCCTGCCACGTGCCTGAGAAATCTCATTTCAGCCTCTTGGATGCGACTGGCCTGGCCTTTCGTTAAAGTCCAATTCTCAGACCCATAAAGAAGTGTGGGAAGAGCCATCACCTTGTAGAATTTTAGGCGTGTTCATTACATCCTGACTTAAGGGTTCGCCTAATGATCACGCACATAAGTTTGAACTTATGCAACTTATTCACAAAGTCGTTGCTTGCATTATAAGACACCTGTAGCCCAGGTATTCAAAACTGCTAACTTGTTCCAGGACAGTACCATGTATAACAATTTCTGCCCGTACGGGATCAGTTCCACAAAAAGCCATCACCTTGGTTTTAATTGCGGATATCTGCAATCCAGAGTCTTTGCAGATTCCATTTAACAAATGTATAGGCCTACCCATCTGCAATCTGTTTTCAGAGTCCGACAGAATAGCCTGATCGTCCGCAGGCAACAAAGTGTCAATTGTAGAGTGATGAAAGTAGTCATGATTTGTTTATCACTGCAAATTGTTAACAATTATCATAATAATTTCAATTGATTTGCAAAGATTATATCCGATTTAGTTGAATGTGAAAGTGGATATTTTATATAGAATATTGCCATAACTGCCAAATATTAGGTTAATTATTTTACATTATTAATAATAATTGTTAATGCCTATATCTTAATTGTAATCATTGATGTGAATTAGAGTTAAAAAGGATTATTTCAGTTGGGACTAATTTTGAAATGTTAAGAATATATATTTTTAGTATAGTCTATATGTTAAAATTTAGTGTAGTCTGTATAAGGTTTCAGTGACTGCACAATAAATATGTGACAAAATTGTTGACGATAACAGCTAATTGGACCTGTGAAAGATTGTTTTTTGTTGAATTAAATAATATAGCACGGACATTAATAAACCTTAACTTGTCACTGCACGCAGTATGCTGTGAGCAGGTAATTCCTAGTGCTCTGAATGTAATGAACATTGTAAACTTTAATAATGGGTATAAAGATATTTTTTAAAAATCTACGAGCTGCTCCTGTGGGAGGGGGGTGAAGGTTGGACCCCCATTTCCGGTACAAAGGCGATGGTTCAAACGATAGACGTATTAGACTAGAGCAGTGATTCCCAAAGTATGGTCCGCGGACTCTTTTAAGAAAAAATAGAATACACCGTAATTTTCTCCGATTTTTTATAGTTTAAAATCTAAATTTTAGAATCTTAAAACAATTAGTACAATATGCCAGTATTTTTTTGTCAAACTAATTGTAATTGTAAAAGTAATTTAAAACTAATGCCTTTAATAATATCTTTAAATCATGTCGTGTAGCAGATCTGTTTGTCAGCCGAACTGACTAGAGCGCCGCATCAACGAAGAACTGATCGCGCTCTTTTAGTCCACGTATAAGCACTGTATCTTGCTTATAAGCACTGTGTCTTAGCATAACGTTTTTCCGTGTAGCTCGTTTTACGCCTAAGTAGCTGGATTTCGACACGTGTGGCTGGAAAGATAGAGCCGAGGTTGACAAAATTAAGAAATAAACTTGATGTCGCGATTGACTTAATATTCAAATTATCAGACATTAAACCTAATATTGCAGACCTAATTGTTCAAAACCAGCTTCATTGTTAACATTAAACTATGTTTGATATCATTAACATTATAATTTTGCAAGTTAAGGGAATTCTGATTTTTATACATTTCAATTAAAATATAAGAGGTTCTGTCATATTTACTATGATATTTACTATTTCAGAACTCAGACGGGGTCCGTGAATTTTTAAATTATTTAGTGGGGGGTTTGCGGACTGAAAAGTCTGGGAACCACTGGATTAGAGGAGTCATGACATAACAGACGAGACTGTGTGTGAAAGATAGATTAATAAGCTCTGGCTTCGTTTTCTGTGCGGTGCGTAATTTACAATTTATTTAGGGAAATATTGAGTGATTGTCATTATTAAGAAAACTAACTAGTGAGCTCCCTGAACTGGAGAACTCGTTCATTATTTTGAACAAAGTACACTTATTGTTAAACAAATTTTTCAATTATTGGACAAATTACAAAAATCCCTAGTACCCAACTGTATTTTGCTTAGTATAGTAACAATTGCAGAGCAATCGTACATTAAACGCTAAAAATTTGAGAAAATCATATTTGTGTTAAAATTGCCAGTAGTCCGACACCCGATTATCTCTTTACAATTTTTTTCAAATTTTTAATTCCATATTTTGGGCCTTCTGTGAAAACACTTTGAAATTGCGGAAACTGTACAGTTTGTTCAGGCTTTGGTTAAATTTCTCTTTAATTTGATACCTCACATGGTATTTGCAATTTTATCAAACGTTTGCCCCACTTTTTGGGCTATAGCGTCTTACACACTTTTACATTTTCAAAAATTAATGTACATTCACATTTTAGTGAAAATTCTCTATAATTTTTGATAGGCACATGAATTTTTGCGATTTTATAAAAATTTTCACCAGTTTTTCACCACGGCTATCCCAAATTTTGAAAATTTCAAATATTTTGCTTAAAATTTCCTTTAATTTGACACCCCACATGGACTGTTGGGATTGTTAAAAATTAGAGGTCTTCACGTTTCTTCCTCCCGCCCCCTATTTTTAGGGGATCAATCTCAAAAACACTGCGTCATTCTGTTAGTTGCACGAGAATAAACATACAATAACAGAAGACACAACGTGTGTTCGTAGTAAGTGAAGAGTCAATAATAAAATTATTATTAATAAACAATGAAGTGTATCCGCAGTTACGATTCCGGCGAGTAAAAACGAACGTTCCGTTTTCAGAATCACTCTTATGTAAATATCTGTATTAATCTGTACGAAAGTTACTGAACAATTTTTATTGTTTTCTGTATTTACATCTCCTCTGGTTGGTAGAGCGGTGGACTGTAGTCGGTCTCTTGGAAAGCATTAATCCATAGGTCGCTGGTTCAAATCCGGCCCGGAGGATGTTAACTTATTTTGTATATTCACTTCTGTAAAACCAACATCCGAGCCTGGAGCTACGAGGCTATTACTTTTGAGTTTGTGTCGGAACTTTTACACGAACTCGTAAATTTGTATAAGCGAGTAACTTTCAGTGACGTATCTAGAATTTGGTCGGGGGGGGGGGGGTCGAGTCCGGTCGAGTCGGCTTCATACAAAAGAAGATACAAGTTAAGACTAATCAACATTACTGTCTTTTAAGTGGTATGGTAACATCCTGAAATCAATCCCATTTAAGAGAACGGCAATAACACAATAAAAGTAGGCCTACGCGTTGTTGAAACATCGTTTAGAAGATTTACTGACTGAATTGATTTTCCTATACAGTATTTCATACTTCAAACGTAGGCCTATTGCTGTGTAACAAACCTGTTTGTATATTTAAAAAATAGTTACTACTATATTTGTGTACACGGCTGGGGAAAACAATAAATTAGCGTAAAAATTAAGAGATTATCAAAATTCGTTAACTTTTTTTTACCCTCTCGGGAGGTGGGGGGGGGGTTCGTTCCCGTTCATCCCCTCCGTAAATATGCTCCTGGTAACTTTTAACGGATACAAGTCATAATTATTTAAACAAAAACAAAATTAGGTAAAAGACAGTGTTATTGAAAAGTTGTAATACAGGAGCAAAATATTCACAAAGAACACCAATAAAATAATTGTTTGACAGTGCAGTGGCATGAATAACTTTCCCACACACCATTATACATACTGCTTTTCTTCGCTCAGTTCTTAAAAAAGAAGAAGGGAAAAATGTAAACAACTGCGTTACCACGGTAACCATAATAACAGGTAAGCTGCAGAACGCGCTCAGAGTTTTACAATTTTTTACAACATTTTTACTTCCATTTTTAGGTCGTGGTGACTCTAAAGATAAAAATATTCATTACATTCGGATAGGACGGTTTGGCATAACATCATTTCCTTTATTCTGATGTTCGACATGAAGTTTTACAATATTTTCAAAATTTCAATACATTATTTTGGTCGTAAAATTGTGTAACGTTCAAAACTAGACACTATATTAAAGTTAATGACTAACCGATCGCAGTTACGAAAATCGATGATCCACTTAAAAGTTGTCGTGAGACATACCTGCAAACAGACAGACAAACGGTCCAGTTAAAACTGAGAACTCGCCGTTCAACAACGACGGTGACGATATAATAGTGTCACAGAGAGGGAGGGGTGAAACCCTCCCCACAGCGGTAAAGGAAAATATCGGTATGGAGAACCATACATGACTCCATGTTCTAAGATTTATATTTAAACTCATATTCGAAATGAAATATTTCCATAGAAACTTCTTCTTTCTACTTTCTCTTTTCAGGCTTAACCACAGCACGTGGTCACTAACGTATACCACCTCACGTTAGCGCACTCTGTTTTCACTAATGATGGCAGTCGATGGCACTGCCGAAACGTCTGGTTTTGCAGAAAACATTGGACCACGGCCAAACAGCCCAGGAAGGAATTTTAACAACAAACTACTTCCTTGTTGCCGATAACGTAGTACGCATATAAAAAATTATCCTCTCCCCCTTCAACTATCATTTTCATTTATAAATAGAAATCCTCTCCCTTCAACTACCCTTTTCATTTATAGATATTTCATCTACCTTTCTACAGTGGATTATTATGACTTTCTTTTCAGGATACTTTATTTATGAAAATTAAGTACTTTACTCTTGTTAAAACATAAAACGTTGCCGGTAAACTACCCCTTTCCCTTAACCGATCTTCACCAAAATCAATAGACCTTGAGTCCTATACAACTCG
Source organism: Magicicada septendecula (assembly GCA_034769895.1). Lineage (NCBI taxonomy): Eukaryota > Metazoa > Arthropoda > Insecta > Hemiptera > Cicadidae > Magicicada > Magicicada septendecula. The sequence continues at coordinate 12,579,522 of CM068371.1, read as the reverse complement.
GGCACATATGCAAAAAAATATTTTATTCTGTTTGAATTTGCGGCAGTTATCGTTTGCCATAGAAAAAATTCTACACACAGACAGATAGACGGACAGACAGACAGACACACAGACACTTTTCGGAAAATGACTTTTCTTCATGTTTTGAGGGTAGCACAATCAGAATCAGCCCTTATCTCAAACATGTTTTTTTCGCCATCACCATACTTCCATTTCCTTATGGAACATGGAAGTCAAAGGAAATGTCAAACATTTTTACTTGCATGTTCCATAAGGAAATGGAAGTATGGTCATGGCGAAAAAATCGTGTTCAATATAACGGCAGATTCTGATTGTACTACCCTCAAAACATGAAAAAAGTCATTTTTCGAAATGTGTGTGTGTGTGTGTGTGTGTGTGTGTGTGTGTGTGTGTGTGTGTGTGTGTGTGTGTGTGTGTGTGTGTGTGTGTGTGTGTGTGTGTGTGTGTGTGTGTGTGTGTAGAATGTTTTCTATGGCAAACGATAACAGCCGCAAATTCAAACAGAATCAAATAATTTTTTGCATACAGTCCTGAATTGCAGAGGACTCAAGGTCTATTGTTTTTGGTGAAGATCGGTTAAGGAAAAGGGGTAGTTTACCTGCAACGTTTTACGTTTTAACAAGAGTAAATTGCTTAATTTTGATAAATAAAGTATCCTGAAAAGAAGGTCATCATAATCCACTGTAGAAAGGTAGATGAAATATCTATAAATGAAAAGGGTAGTTGAAGGGGAGAGGGGGTAATTTTTTTAATAAATTAAAATGGTAGTTGATGATGGAGGAAGTAAGTTTTATAAGTTTTATATGTGTAATACGTTAATGACAACAAAGAAGTAGTTTCTATGGAAACATTTCATTTCACATTAACAAAATTCTATATTTTTCATTTTAATTTAAATCATGTATGAGAGAAAATATATCGTTCGTGGCAGGGCAAGCATATCTCAATTACGTAATGTTTACGTTTCCATTTTATTATTATGATTACCACAATAAAAAGGCAGGCAAGACACACACAATTCGCGTTATTTCTGGCCTCACTCATGTTTTTTTTTTTTTTTTTTTTTATGTGTATTACGTTATCGGCAACAAAGAAGTAGTTTGTTGTTAAAATTCCTTTCCGGGCTGTTTGGCCGTACTCCAATGTTTTCCGCAAAACCAGACATTTCGGCAGTGCTATCGACTGTCATGATCAGTGAAAATCGAGTGTGCTAACGTGAGGTGGTACACGTTAGTGACCACAGTACTGTGGTTAATGCTGAAGCAAGGAGTAGTTTCTATGGAAATATTTCATTTTGAAAATGATTTTAAATATAAATCTTATAACATGGAAGTCATGTAGCCTATGTGGTTCTCCATACCGATATTTTAAATGTGCCGGTAAATATGCAATTGGACAAAATAGCCTAATAATTACTAATTATCGGTATAAAATAATTACCAATTATTACTATTTATTAGTAGGCTAGTTAATCGCCAGTACGAACATTTTGCGGTCTACTGATTAGTTGATTTATGGTCACTACCAAATTAAGAAGCCGTATTTATTACGTAGTGCGCTCCCCGAGCTGCAGAACTCGCTCATTAAGAAGCCGTATTTACTACGTAGTAAGCTCCTTGAGCTGCAGAACTCGCTCATTAAGAAGCCGTATTTACTACGTAGTGCGCTCCCCGAGCTGCAGAACTCGCTCATTAAGAAGCCGTATTTACTACGTAGTAAGCTCCTTGAGCTGCAGAACTCGCTCATTAAGAAGCCGTATTTACTACGTAGTAAGCTCCTTGAGCTGCAGAACTCGCTCATTAAGAAGCCGTATTTACTACGTAGTAAGCTCCCCGAGCTGCAGAACTCGCTCATTAAGAAGCCGTATTTACTACGTAGTAAGCTCCTTGAGCTGCAGAACTCGCTCATTAAGAAGCCGTATTTACTACGTAGTAAGCTCCCCGAGCTGCAGAACTCGCTCATTAAGAAGCCGTATATACTACGTAGTGCGCTCCCCGAGCTGCAGAACTCGCTCATTAAGAAGCCGTATTTACTACGTAGTAAGCTCCTTGAGCTGCAGAACTCGCTCATTAAGAAGCCGTATTTACTACGTAGTAAGCTCCTTGAGCTGCAGAACTCGCTCATTAAGAAGCCGTATTTACTACGTAGTAAGCTCCCCGAGCTGCAGAACTCGCTCATTAAGAAGCCGTATTTACTACGTAGTAAGCTCCTTGAGCTGCAGAACTCGCTCATTAAGAAGCCGCATTTACTACGTAGTAAGCTCCCCGAGCTGCAGAACTCGCTCATTAAGAAGCCGTATTTATTACGTAGTGCGCTCCCCGAGCTGCAGAACTCGCTCATTAAGAAGCCGTATTTACTACGTAGTAAGCTCCTTGAGCTGCAGAACTCGCTCATTAAGAAGCCGTATTTACTACGTAGTGCGCTCCCCGAGCTGCAGAACTCGCTCATTAAGAAGCCGTATTTACTACGTAGTAAGCTCCTTGAGCTGCAGAACTCGCTCATTAAGAAGCCGTATTTACTACGTAGTAAGCTCCTTGAGCTGCAGAACTCGCTCATTAAGAAGCCGTATTTACTACGTAGTAAGCTCCCCGAGCTGCAGAACTCGCTCATTAAGAAGCCGTATTTACTACGTAGTAAGCTCCTTGAGCTGCAGAACTCGCTCATTAAGAAGCCGTATTTACTACGTAGTAAGCTCCCCGAGCTGCAGAACTCGCTCATTAAGAAGCCGTATTTACTACGTAGTAAGCTCCTTGAGCTGCAGAACTCGCTCATTAAGAAGCCGTATTTACTACGTAGTGCGCTCCCCGAGCTGCAGAACTCGCTCATTAAGAAGCCGTATTTACTACGTAGTAAGCTCCTTGAGCTGCAGAACTCGCTCATTAAGAAGCCGTATTTACTACGTAGTAAGCTCCTTGAGCTGCAGAACTCGCTCATTAAGAAGCCGTATTTACTACGTAGTAAGCTCCTTGAGCTGCAGAACTCGCTCATTAAGAAGCCGTATTTACTACGTAGTAAGCTCCTTGAGCTGCAGAACTCGCTCATTAAGAAGCCGTATTTACTACGTAGTAAACTCCTTGAGCTGCAGAACTCGCTCATTAAGAAGCCGTATTTACTACGTAGTAAGCTCCTTGAGCTGCAGAACTCGCTCATTAAGAAGCCGTATTTACTACGTAGTAAGCTCCTTGAGCTGCAGAACTCGCTCATTAAGAAGCCGTATTTACTACGTAGTAAGCTCCTTGAGCTGCAGAACTCGCTCATTAAGAAGCCGTATTTACTACGTAGTAAGCTCCTTGAGCTGCAGAACTCGCTCATTAAGAAGCCGTATTTACTACGTAGTAAGCTCCTTGAGCTGCAGAACTCGCTCATTAAGAAGCCGTATTTACTACGTAGTAAGCTCCTTGAGCTGCAGAACTCGCTCATTAAGAAGCCGTATTTACTACGTAGTAAGCTCCCCGAGCTGCAGAACTCGCTCATTAAGAAGCCGTATTTACTACGTAGTAAGCTCCTTGAGCTGCAGAACTCGCTCATTAAGAAGCCGTATTTACTACGTAGTAAGCTCCTTGAGCTGCAGAACTCGCTCATTATTTTGAACGAAGTACATTTATTATTATATAAATTTTGATCTTACGTAATTTTTAAATTGTGGAAAAAATTACAAAAATCTCAATTAGTCTACTACTTCTTTAGTCTTTAGTAATATAAGAATTGTAGAGCAGACAGTCATACAATAAAAAACAACAATTCGAAACAATTTGATATGTTTTAATTTTAAGTCTGACCCCCGCTGAATTTTCACAATTTTTAAAATATTTCGCCTCTTTTTTGGATCTTAGGTCCCGAAATTTCGAAATTCTAAAACTGACATAACACTCAGAAGTTAGTTAAAAATTCTCTTTAATTTGATTCCTACATGAATTTTTGCGATTTTGTCAAACTTTCACCCACTTTTTGGTCCCTGACCTCCAAAAATTTTGAAACTTTTCAAAAGCGAACACTATACTTATATTGTGGTTAATATTCACATGACTCTGATATGCCACACGGGGTTTTGCGATTTTTCACAATTTTGACCCTCTCACAGATTTGCCTTCCGTCACCATTTTTTTGGGGAGATCGATCTAAACACATTAGGCTTCTGTAGGGTAAAATTATGGATACGCATGCAAATCTAAAGTTATTCAAACGTTCAAAAGTTATCGTGAGACACGCCACCAAACAGAAAGACATGTAGACAGACACACAAATCCCAAACGGTCGAGTTAAAACTGAGAGTTCGCTTTGTTTTTCAGATATTGTAACATTCTGTCAAATAAATACCGGGAATTGTTCGTTTAAAAAGCCCACGTAAAAGGTATGAAAAACATTTTTTTGCATAAGTTGGTAGCAATGTACCTAATTGATACGTAGAATTGTAGCGCGATCTGTCGACTAGTTTGTTTACAGCTTTTGATTAGGTTAGTTGACCTCAAGTGGGCTCTGGTATTTTTAAAATAGATAAAAATATCGAATAAAGAGTTTGCCTCAAATTTTGTGTTGCCAACGAAATTTCTTGTGCTGAATCGTTGAAAATGTTGGAGAAGACCTACGGTGAGTCAGCTTTATCGAAAACACGAGCATACGAATGGTACAAAGCATTCAGAGAAGGCTGAGAAGTGGTTAATGATTTGTCTCGTTCGGTCGACCTTCAACGTCTTCGACTGACGAAAACGTCGTCAAAGTGAAGGAAGTGGTGATGGAAAATCGTCGTTCAAGCTTAAGAGAGTTTGCTCTGGATGTGGACATGTGTCACGAATCCGTTCGCACCATTTTAGTTGACGTTTTGGGCATGAGACGCGTCGCGGCACGGCTTGTTCCGAAGGAGCTGAATTGTCTTCAAAAAGAGCACCGCAAACAGGTTGGTGAAGACATGCTTGAACAAGCCAATTCTGACCCTACATTCATGAAACGCATCATAACGGGTGACGAGACGTGGGTTTATAAGTTTGACATGCAAACCAACCAACAAGCTTCGGAATGGCGCTTCGATAACGAGCCGAAACCGAAAAGACCACGTCAAAATCCCTCCGGAATTTCCTACGGAGGGGCAAATATTATCTGGGCGTTATGAGGCGTTTGAGAGAGAATGTTCGCCGGAAAAGGCCAGATTTGTGGAAGAAAAAATTCTTGGATTTTGCACCATGATAATGCGCCGCCCCACACATCGACCCTTGTACGTGAATTTTTGACCAAAAACTCAACGAATGTCATCGACCAAGCACCGTGTTCGCCAGATATGGCCCCGTGTGACTTTTTTTGTTCCCCAACTCAAATTCTACGTCGTGGAAGACGTTTTGACTCAATTGAAGTCATAAAACAAAAGTCGCAGAAGGAGCTGAAGACCATACCGGAAAGTGCCTATAAGAAGCGTTTCAACGACTGGATTATTCGTTGGCATAAGTGTGACGCATCAAATGGAGCCTATTTTGAAGGTGACAAAAATAAATGTTGATGATTAAACCAATATTTTGTGTTTTATTGAACAATTCCCGCTATTTATTTGACAGTGCAGTATAAGGCCAAATAACACATTACATACATAAATATGTTACACTCAAACCTGTATACAACAAACCACGTCCGCTGTAGTATTTATCGCTAGGGGTTGAATCCACCCCTGCAGTTGTAAGTTGAGAGGATAATAAGAACGGCAAGCAGCGATATATGGACACGTGTTGCTGTCGGCACCCCTACACTACCACCCTCTGCTTGAGAGTGACCCATAAAACCCCTGGTCCGGTATTATCAATACACCTAGCTTCACGTATGTCTTATCTGGTGTAACAATTTCTTTGCCAGTAAGTAGAGGCACAAAAATAATTCCAACACACACACTCACACACACGTACCACTTTTTACATGATGAATTTCCTTTTTCTTGTCGTATCAATAAATTGATATCGTACAAAGTACTCTCAGATGTTTTTTCTCTTTCTTGGAAACGTTTCGAGCATCATGCAATATAGATCTGCTCATCGTCAGTCCAGTGCCGTAACTAACAGCTGTCCGGGGGGGGGGGTGAGATTAGCTTCAAGATCGGATTCCCCAGTTTCCTCAGGATAAACGAGATATTCAAGATTCTTCCCATAAATAAATATTTAATTATAAGTTTTTACAATTATTTAGATATGTGAAACAGCTTGAAGAAAGCACCGAAATCCTCTAGTCATAAATCTACTAGATAATAGCCTGTAGCAAGACGATTAAAATTAACATTTCCGCTGGACTTAGACTTTAATGTAACTCTCAATACACTGTACAATATGTTATTACTTCCATGTTCCTTAAGGAAATGGAAGTATGCTGATGGCAAAAAAAAATCGTGTTCGAGATTATTGCAGATTCTGATTGTTACTACACTCAAAACATGAAAAAAAGTCATTTTTCGAAAAGTGTCTGTGTGTGTCTCTGTCTGTCTGTGTGTGTGTGTCTGTCTGTCTATGTGTGTCTGTAGATTTTTTCTATGGCAAACGATAACAGCCGCAAATTCAAACAGAATCGAATAATTTTTTGCATACAGCCCTGATTTGTAGAGTACTCAAGACCTATTGTTTTTGGTGAAGATCGGTTAAGGGAAAGGGGTAGTTTACCGGCAACGGTTTTTTTTAATCAAGGGTAACTTTTTTTATGTCAAACGATAACAGCCGCAAATTCAAACAGAATCTACTACTCTTTTGCATACAGCCCTGAATTGTAGAGTTCTCAAGACCTATTGTTTTTGGTGAAGATCGGTTAAGGGAAAGGGGTAGTTTACCAGCAACGTTTTATGTTTTAAAACGGGTATTTTCTATGGCAAACGATAACAGCCGCCAATTCAAACAGAAACAAATAAGGTTTTGCATGCAGCCCTGATTTGTAGAGTTCTCAGGACCTACTGTTTTTGGTGAAGATCGGTTAAGGGAAAGGGGTAGTTTACATGCTACGTTTTATGTTTTAACAAGGGTATTTTCTATGGCAAACGATAACAGCCGCAAATTCAAACAGAATCAAATAATTTTTTGCATACAGCCCTGAATTGTAGAGTACTCAAGACCTATTGTTTTTGGAGAAGATCGGTTAAGGAAAAGGGGTAGTTTACCGGCATCGTTTTTTTATCAAGGGTAATTTTTTTTGGCAAACGATAACAGCCGCAAATTCAAACAGAATCAAATAATGTTTTGCATACAGCTCTGAATTGTAGAGTTCTCAAGTCCTTTTGGTTTTGGTGAAGATTGGTTAAGGGAATAGGGTAGTTTACCTGCAACATTTTATGTTTTAACAAGGGTAATTTTTTCTATGACGAACGATAACTGACGTAAATTCAAACAGAATCAACTACGCTTTTGCATACCTTTTTGAATTATACAAAACTCAAGGTCTGTTGATTCTATTGAAGATCAGTTAAGGGAAAGGGGTAGTTTACCTGCTACGTTTTATGTTTTAACAAGGGTATTTCTTATGGCAAACGATAAGAGCCGCAAATTCAAACAGAATCAAATAATTTTTTGCATACAGCCCTGAATTGTAGAGTGCTCAAGACCTATTGTTTTTGGTGAAGATCGGTTAAGGGGAAGGGGTAGTTTACCTGCAACGTTTTTTTATCAGGGGTAATTTTTTTCTATGGCAAACGATAACAGCCGCAAATTCAAACAGAATCAAATAATATTTTGCCTACAGCCCTGTATTGTAGAGTTCTCAAGGTCTGTTGATTTTGTTGAAGATCGGTTAACGGGAAGGGGTAGTTTACCAGCAACATTTTATGTTTTAAGAAGGGTAATTTTTTTTTGAAGAAAGCTAACTGTCGCAAATTCAAATAGAATCGATTACGTTTTTGCATACCTTTTTGAATTAAAGAGAACTCAAGGTCTGTTGATTTTGTTGAAGATCGGTTAACGGGAAGGGGTAGTTTACCAGCAACATTTTATGTTTTAAGAAGGGTAATTTTTTTTTGAAGAAAGCTAACTGCCGTAAATTCAAAGAGAATCAAATAATTTTTTGCATAAGTTCCTGAATTGTAGAGAACGCAATTTTTCGTGAAGATCGGTTAAGGGAAAGGGGTAGTTTACCTGCAACATTTTATGTTGTAACAAGAGAAATGTTTTCTTGACGAACGATAACTGCCGCACATTCAAACAGAATCAAATATTTTTTTGCATGTTTCCCTGAATTGTAGAGGACTGAAGGTCTATTGATTTTGGTGAAGATCGGTTAAGAGAAAGGGGTAGTTTACCTGCAACGTTTTATGTTTTAACAAGAGTAAAGTACTGTACTTAATTTTGATAAATAATGTATCCTAATAAGAAGCTCATAATAATCCACTGTAGAAACGTAGATGAAATATCTATAAATGAAGAGGTTAGGTGAACGGGGTGGGGGTAATTTTCTATTAATGAAAATTATAGTTGATTGGGGAGGGGAGAATTTTTTATATGTGTACTACGTTATCGGCACCAAAGAAGTAGTTCTTTGTTAAAATTCCTTCCCGGACTGTTTAGCCGTAGTCCAATGTTTTCTGCAAAACCAGACTTTTCGGCAGTCCATCGACTGCCATCATCAGTGAAAATCGAGTGCGAAAACGTGAGGTGGTATACGTTAGTGACCACAGTACCGTGGTTAAGGCTGAAGCAATAAGTAGAAAGAAGTAGTTTCAATGGTAATATTTCATTTCGAATATGATTTTAAATATAAATCTTAGAACATGGAAGTCATGTATGGTTCTCCATACCGATATTTTTTAAATACTCATACAGACAACTAGTCAATGGACTAGTTGTCTTCATACCATGTGTTCTGTGAACAATTATGCTTATTGTTATGTAGGCCTATTAACAAACGTAAACAAAATCGTAACGCACACAACTGGCTATGATCTACCCGTACTGCGTCGGGCCCACAACCAAAGCACAAATACCCTTCACAGTGTTGCCAGATCAATCCATCTAAATTTTAATTTGAACTAAACTATTTAAATTATAGTTTAAATTAAAGTTAAAATTTTATTAATAAAGTACAAATTAATAAAAACGACGTAATTAGAATCCTTATAGTTACAATCGCGAAGTGACTGCGAGGTTCGAAAAAATAGAACACACAATTTTAAAGAATTACGTATCGACAAAATGCTGAAGATGTTTTGTCGGAACCCCTAGGCCTACACATCTCAACTTACGGCTAGATCGTACTCAAAATATAAAGTCTCCAACAAACCTTCCGTCATTAAAAATACGAGGGCTATTTGTTTTTCAACCTCCGATAGACCAATAAACAGACACATGAATGACATCAATAATTTTATTATAAAAAAAGTTCCATATACATTATATGTAAACTACTTTTCTACATAGTCACCACCATTGTTGAGGCACTTATCATAGCGAGGCACCAACTTGTCTATGCCCAGGTTGTAGAATGTTCGCTCCTGAGTACTCAGCCAATCTGCCACACTGGACTTTAACTCATCATTGGAGACAAACCGCTGCCCACCTAACCACTTTTTCAAGTCAGTGAACAAATGGTAGTCACTTGGTGCCAAGTCTGGGCTATAAGGTGGGTGATCAAGGACTTCCCAACCAAATTCATGAAGCAGGATTTGTGTGAGTCCAGCTGCGTGAGGTCGTACGTTGTTTGGGAACCCACAGAGCACAGAGTTTCCTATACCCAAGCTTCTGAGTAAGAATATCGTAAAGACCAGACCTACAAATTTCAGGGAAATCAGCAGAAAGTTCAGTAATTGTGAACCGACTGCGCTCTCGAACCATCCTGTCTACCCTTTCAGTAGCCACGGACTTTCTTTCTTGCCCTCCTTCATCATGAACTTCAATTCGCCCTTCTTTAAATTTTCCACACCATTCCCGAACTGAACCATCACTCATCACATTTTCTCCATACACATTACACAACCTTCGATGGATTTCTGCAGCACTATGACCGTCAGTTTGAAGAAATCTAATAACAGATCGAATCTCACACGTGGAGGCAATTTCAATTGTATTGCCATAATAAAACTGTCGTTACCACAGTAATAGACAAAATAACTACAAAACCAGTGGTTATAGGTTAGAACAAAGCCTCAGAAACATTAATCAACAATCAGATTGTTGCTATGACAACAGAACCTGGTTTGCCAACTCACCGGAGGTTGAAAAAAAAAATAGCCCTCGTATTTTAACATAAAAATTGCGTTTTTTAATTTAACATTCAAAACGTACAGCAAAACAAAGTAATCCAAATAAATTAATATTTATAAAATATTATCACATTACAAAAAAACACTCGCTCGTGATAAAAAAAGTTGAAGTCCTCTGGGCCGGATTTGAACCAGCGACCTATGGATTACTGCTCTTCATTACACAACTACAGTCCACCGCTCTACCAACTGAGCTACCAGAGGAGATATTAAATACGAAAATTGTAAAAGTAATTCAAGGTACTTCATACAAAATAATATTTAAAGATTTTTAAAAGTAGTAATCATGAAAACATTATGTTAAGTCTTCACAATGTCTTATATATGGCGATCGTAAGTAGGTCCCCAATTCATATGCTGTAAATATTTAGCCGGCTATGCACTAATCGTCGCCGCTGTCCAGCATGTCCGACGTCGGTGATGGATGTGCGCACCATAGACTACTGTCGTGCAATTCATCCAGCGTGCCAGACGTTCTCGTTGTTAGGATACATTCCACAGACATCTATTTAATTTATATTTTTCGATAAATTTTGAAGTTATTTCACGGTCCATTATGAATTGTAAATTGTAATTAAAACAAATTAATAATAACAATATTACAAATGATAACTGCTAACGCTTACAAACATGCATGATGCACGATTCCCTGACATCCGTCAACACTACACACGATCCATCCGCACATCGTGCGGCTTGAGCTAATGGTCTTGCTGGACTCATTTTTCGTCGTGCACATCCTTCAAAAAATACACGACGTGCGGATGAATGTCAAAGCTACTTTCAGCAATAACATAACTCTGTGTGTCTGTTAAGCCGGCCACGCACTAACCATCCCCGCTGGACGTCACGACGGACAGCAAGTCAAAAACGATAGTGAGTCGCTTTGACATCCATCCGCACGTCGTGTGTTTTTTGAAGGATGTGCACGACGAAAAATTAGTCCAGCAAGACCATCAGCTCAAGCTGCACGACGTGCGGATGGATCGTGTGTAGTGTTGAAGGATGTCAAGGAATCGTGCATCGTGCATGTTTAATCATGCGTACGCTTGCTGTCTATCAAATCGTCATTTTCGAGCAAGTACAGTACATGTTTTTAGAGCACATTCGTTTAATAAACGTTTACTGTTTAATTTTACGTTACATTCATTCTTTAGTTTATATTTTAACAAGTAGCTAACGATTCAGATAAAATTTCAGTTTACTATTTAGTTTAGTTTATTCTTCGTTTACATAATACATTTAAATATCATTAGCAGTTATTATTTTAAATATTGTTATTATTAATTGGTCTTAATTACAATTCATAATGGACCGTGAAATAAAATCAAAGTTTATCGAAAAATATAAATTAAATAGATGTGTGTGGGACGTATCCTCCCCAGATTACATGAATAAAAAAAAAGAATGACAGCGTTGCAAGACACGAACGTTGATGTCTTGTAACTAAATGTCTTTACGAGAACTAAAGAACGTCTGGCATGGACGAGTTGCACCCGACAGTGTGGTGCGCACATCCATCACCGACGTCGGGCATGCTGGACAGCGGCGATGGATAGTGTGTAGCCGGCTTTGCGCCAGAAGTTGACGTTGTTAGGTTAACATCCAAACTAAAATTATAGGTACATGGAAACTATTACGCCTTTAAAATTATACTCGCTTTTGTTAAACCACGTAAAAAAAACTGGAAGTAAGGCATTGCCTATCACTATACATGACTTTCTTTTTGTGGCAGAACTCGTTTTCCACTAATACTCGGTTTTGTGCATATCACTGGAGACTCCACAAACTCTATGCAAGGCCGGATGCTATACATGTTTCCCACTTTTTTTCACACAAAATTTGCTTCCAGTGAAGTTTTTGAAATTGTACTGAATAAGATAAACAAATATTGGCCGCCTAACGGATAACAAATGTTGTTGTCGCTTATTAATAAGTTGTTTCTTTTTGTTTTAATCTTGTTATCCAGAAATAATTGTATTTTTAACTGTACATTTTCTGTTGTTGTTTTTGTTAAAAAACGTTATGTTCTTTGTTTTTTTGTTACTCTCTTCAAGCGCTGCGTAGACACATTAAACGTCATATTTTTGCTATAGATGGGTTTTTATTTTTTTAAACGGTAGGCTCAAGCCAAAAAACCAAAAATCATTTTTACGTAACCTCACAAATGAAAACAATATGTGTTTTCCCTTTACATTAAAATACTGTGGCATGGCGTGGGTACATAACAGCTGTTGCCGGTTATGATAGGCCTAAAACTTAACCTAAAAATTATTTGAATTTTTTCTTGAACCAAGTGTCTTTTTAGAGCATTTTCTATCATTCGCTGGGAAAAGAATAGGTTCCCGGTTCAACGGGATCTTACTCTCATTATACTTACACAGAATAAATCAGAACACAAATGATCGAATTAAAAATAATAAAGACATACATAGAAACACATGACTAAAAGAACAAAACACAAATAGGTATGTAGTAACTGCTGCACTTCGGTTCCGAAATGAACAAACCCACTGAGCGTTTTGCCGGTTTATACAGCGGCAACACATTGGGTGGACGAATGTGTCTCCCTCCACAGTTTGTATAGTGACAACTACTACGAGGTCAATGGCCGTACGCTGTAAAACATTGCCGATGTCTGAGCCGGCAACACAAAACGGTGCAAGTGCCCAGTAGTTCGAAAGAAATTCTACGCTTTTCTTCAAATTTCCCTACTAATATTGTTCGGATTCCAAATTATTCAATAACTAAACTATTTATTCTGTGAAATAATTAATATTATTTTCTCTCATTTCCGATACTGTTGCCGCCGGCAACAGCGGTTACATGGACGCCACGCTACTGATTAAAAAATAGAATAATTTATAATTAGTAGACTTCTTCTTCTTCTTCTTCTTCTTCTTCTTCTTCTTCTTCTTCTTCTTCTTCTTCTTCTTCTTCTTCTTCTTCTTCTTCTTCTTCTTCTTCTTCTTCTTCTTCTTCTTCTTCTTCTTCTTCTTCTTCTTCTTCTTCTTCTTCTTCTTCTTCTTCTTCTTCTTCTTCTTCTTCTTCTTCTTCTTCTTCTTCTTCTTCTTCTTCTTCTTCTTCTTCTTCTTCTTCTTCTTCTTCTTCTTCACATCGAGGTGTATCGATACAGTCGCATATTCAAAATATCGAAAATATAGTGTAGGTACGGATATTGGGAAAGTACCAACATTTCCGTCATATTCACACCACTTAATCGATTATGATCATAAGTACACCAGATTTAAGGATAATTTAAAACGCGTATACTGGTAGGAAAGAAAGGCTCATACATAAATACATTACAAGAATACAAAATTTGAAATTTTTAAAACTGCCGTTTCACATAAAAATCGTCTCTTGAACGATTTTGTCTCATCCAAGTGTGATGTTTGAATGCCTATATCGTTCAGCAGAACCAAGAGGGCAGCACCAATGCCACAATGACTATCCACTTCAAGCTCGACACCGTGACGCGCGTTTATTTTTCGTTTACATTTTGTATACAGCGTTTTAACCGTCTTAAACGCAGTGGCGTATCTAGGATTTTCTTGATAGGGGTCCGGTTAGGTCGGCTTCATGCAAAAGAAAAACCAGGTGAAAACTAATCAACATTACTACCTTTAAAGTGGTTGAAAAACATATGATAATGTTCTAAAATAATCCCATTAATATAAATGGTATTGACGCAAAAATAATATACGTTATTGAAACATAGCTTAAAAGATAATTAATGATTGAATTGATTTTCCTATATTTCATCATTCAAACGTATACGCAAATGCTAAACCTGTCATCATGTTAAAAAAATAGTTACTACTATATTAGCGTACACAACTGAAAAAAATAATAAAACAGCCTAAAAATTAAGAGATTAAAAAGATCCATCAACTCTTTCGACCCTCTGGAGGGGAGGGTCTGATCCCGTTCGTCCTCCCCTCCGTAAATACGCCCCCGCTTATACGACACCATAATCTGAACTTTGGACTGTGAACCCAAAAATTTAATACAAACACAGTTGCAAGAACACTTGATACAGTTAAATGTATTTTACCATCGTCTGTACCGACACTACACTTTCGATGTTTTGACGACGTGATATAGCCTAATCGATACGTCACGGTGTGAATAAGAAGAAGTGTAAAAGGTTGTACTGCTTAACTGCGTGTAAAAATGCGTAATGTTTTCATTCGTTAGAAAATATTGTTTCGGTTATTAGATTATTTTGTGTAGAAAACGATACTCTTATTACGAGAAATTAAAACGTTTGTATAATGCCTGCAACACAGTAACATTTAAGAAGATGTGCATAATATAACATAATCATGTGCACGTTATGTTATAATCGTACATAGGCCTATGTAGGCATAACTATAAATGAAAAATAATATTTATATGTGAAAAATATTTACCAACGGCGTTAATGTTTAAATCTCGAATTTAAACATCGATTAGCTGAGACAATGTTCGTTGTATAAGTGTACGTTTCAACATATTTCTGTCTTACAAACATTATGTTTTGTAATAACCAATTGAAAACTGAACGAACGATTAAGTGTAATTGTCTTGTTTATACATCCTCTTCATTCACTTTTTTAAAATATTATATATATACACAAACTTTCAAATAGTGAACACTTACTTTTGGTTTTTTGTCCTAAACGTTTCGACGTGGTGTCCGTCTTCCTCAGTGGGATTTGAAATACAGAATGTCTGTACAAAGTAACCGTTATGGGTTGTAGGTGTGTGTGGTGGGGGTTGCTGGTGGGGGGGAATTGGCGCTGGGATTCGAATTTTGTGTTGGAATCAGTGTATCGAAGAGTATGTGTGATCTATAATGTAATTGTTCGTTTAATATGTTGTTTGGTTGTAGTGTGTGATATCTGTATATTTTAAATTGTTCTGCTGTGTTTAGTTTTCTACTTTTAGGTAAGTAGTGAAGTATTTCCATGTTGTGCTCTATGTTTGTGTAACTGTGGTTTTCGTTTTGTAAATGTGTGGCAAATGTGGAATGTATGTAGTTTGTGGTGAGGGCTTTTAAAATCTTCAGAATATCTAGAGGAAAAAGATCTTCCCGTCTGGCCGATGTAGAACTGGTGACAGTCATTGCAGTTTAATTTATAAACCCCTGTTGTTTTGCTGTATGTGTCTGTGTCTTTGTTAGTATTATTTATGTGTTTCATGATGGTGTTGTTAGTCCTGTATGCTACTTTATAATTGTGTTTCCTGAATGTGTTCGCAATTTTGTGTGTGTTGGAATTGTAGTATGTGAGTTGTATTTATTATTTGTTATTGTATTTACTGGGTTGTGTACTGTTGGTTTTATGTGTTTTACTTTTTGTGTTTAGGATGCGTTTGTGTAGTTTGTTTATTAAATCGGGATTGTATCCATTTTTGACTGCTATATATTTGATTGTGTTGAGTTCTTCTAGGTAGCCATGTGTGTTTAGGGGTATAGAATTATATTCACACATGTATAATTGCAGTTTGCATGTTAACCTGATAACGCCAACTTCAGGCGTCACGGGCACACATAGGACTTATTGCTAGAAACATTTTTCGTAAAAATACGACAATGAAACGTGATTGCAATCGTCAGCAAACTATTTTTTAGTATACACAAATAAATTTTCACGATTTCCGTTATCCAACTAAAATTATGTGCGATATAGGCCTACACTACATATGGATGCCAATAGTAGCATAATCGAAATATAATAAGAGTGCGGGCACAGCTATAGGGAAAGTACCATAATGTTTTAAAACAAGGTACTCTCGTATTGTAGTAAATCCATTGTGTCTCCTTTCATAAATGCCAAACGTCCATACTTCCGACTGTAACAAAGTTAACAGCCGTCGATTGGTACATCTAATCTGTTATGTGACATTTAAATATAAATATGAGTTATCGTATGAATATTACTTTATATATCTTCTTGTGTACAAGATGCACACGTTACTTAAAGAACGTAACAATTGAGTAAAATTTACTGGGATTTCCACAGTATTTTATTTGTACTACGGAATCGGTGCCGTTGCCTCTGAAATAAAAAGCCGGCCACGCACTAACCATCGCCGCTGGACGTCATGACGGACAGTAAGTCAAAAACGACAGTGCGTAACTTTGACATCATCCGCACGTCGTGTATTTTTTTAAGGATGTGCACGACCAAAAATGAGTCCAGCAAGACCATCAGCTCAAGCCCCAGACGTGCGGATGGATCGTGTGTAGTGTTGACGTGTGTCAAGTAATCGTGCGTCGTGCATGTTTGATCATGCGTACGCTTGCTGTCTATCAAATCGTCATTTTCGAGCAAGTACAGTACATGTTTTTAGAGCACATTCGTTTAATAAATGTTTACTGTTTAATTTTAGGTTACATTCATTCTTCAGTTCATGTTTAATAAGTAACAATTCAGATAAAATTTCAGTTTAATATTTAGTTTAGTTTATTCTTCGTTTACATAATACATTCAAATATCAGCAGTTATTATTTTAAATATTGTTATTATTAATTTGTTTTAATTACAATTGATAATAGACCGTGAAATAACATCAATATTTATCGAAAAACATAAATTAAATAGATGTGTGTGGGACGTACCCTCGGCAGATTACATGAATACAAATAAAAGAATGACATTTTTTGATGTCTTAATAAAACAGGTGGCATGATTTTCAACAAATTTAATTATCACAACAATTTTTTTAATTTTAATACAGAAAAAATCAATAAAATGATTTTTACAAAACACAACGAGAACTAAAGAACTTCTGGCACGCTGGACACGACAGTGTGGTACGCACATCCATCACCGACGTCGGGGGTTGCTGGACAGCGGCGATGGTTAGTGCGTGGCCGGCTTAAGAGTTGCGAGAAAGATACCAGTTACATGATTAATCTCTAATTCACGTGTGGGTAAATATTAAATAACACAATTAATACAGATGGGTATTTCTTTTCCGTTTTGTTACGCGAAATTTTTATAATATAATAAATATAAATATTAATAGACACTTATTAGTTGATTGGATATTAAATGGACAGACTTTTGCATGGGCGGCTCTAGTAGAAGGCCGGAATATTAAACTTGACAACACTGGAACCAGCTGATATTTGAGCTCGATTAGACGATCTTTTAGTTTATGTATTTCAACAATCAAATCGCGTAATTTTTAATTGACGGTTAACACTAGTTTTAAATTCTTCATTTTTGCAAATTAAAAGTTTATTATTAAAATACTACTTACTAAATACTACTTTTACACTAATACTAAATACTAGTACTAATAATAATACTAATACTAGTACTAAATACTATAGTAAATACTAATTTTACATTACATTTATATTTAGTTTATTATTAAGAAATATACTAATTAGCTCATTCATATAATACGAATTCAATAATTCGAACAAAATTATTTCATTAAGCCTAACACTGATTCACAAATTTCTTCAACTTAAACGTATAGTAGGCCTACTAAGTGCGCACAGACCTATAATTTAGATTTAGCTATAAATAGGCCTACTCATGATTTTAGTAATGCTATGAAATTAAATCAAAATTAACATGTTCACTTTAGCTATTTTATTACAATATGCTTATAGGCCTAAGACGCAACGTTGCCACGTATAATATTCCGGCCTTCTAGTAGAGCCGGCCATGACTTTTGCCACGTACTGATAATAGGTTTAAAAAGCGACGTTGCGGCAACTCAAATATCGACAGTCGTTTTCAGGTTAAACTACAAACTAAAATATTACGACTGAAGTGTAAGCGATACTCTGTCACTCGAATAACAGAGTAAATTTCTTTTGCATTGTTCCGTTAACCTTTGTGCAGTAGGCCTACTGGTGCATAGATAGTATTGTAGCGTTTGGTGTGTGTTGTGCTCATTGTTACTGATTCGGTTGGTAAGAATTTATTTACAAGATTTGGTTGCAGGAACTTTATGTAGTACATTATGTGAGTACTTCAAAAAAGTATGAATTTCCTGTATAAGCGAAATTCATGGATGCTTTTTATGTGAATTACATAAAGCCTAATAAAATTATTACATACATTTTTTATATTAATAATTTTTATTATTCTTTATGCAATATACACTGAGCTCCAAAATTATAGTGCCAAACTTCAGGAAATGCTTCTACTCATAAAGCTGAATGACAAATATCTAATAAACATAGACTATGTGGTAAAACGCTTCTCGGCATCGCTCCTCCGTTTGCATTTGGAGTGTTTCCATCAGCTGACTGGCATCATATGATAGTTGATACAGTTTTCAGTAATAATTGGGTACTTTCCAAATAGCCACATTCAAATTCCACATTAATTTTCGATATTTCGATTACGCTATTATTGGCATCGATAGTGAATGTCCCATATAATTTTTTGTTAGATAATACAAATCGTGAAAATGTATTTTTTTATGTTAAGAATAGTTTGTTGACGATTACGATAGTGTTTCATGGGCATATTTTTTATGGAAAATGTTTCTATCAATAATTCCGACTTGTGCCTGTGACGCCAAACGTTGACGTTGTTAGAGTAACATGCCAACTAAAATTACACGTGAAAACCAATACGCGTTTAAAATAATACTCGGTTTTTGTAAAATAACTCGAAGTAAGGTAAGGGCCTATTGCTACACAAGTCTCTATTTTTGTAGCAGAACTCGTTTCCACTAGTAGGTACTCGGTTTTTGTGCAGATCACTGTAATAAAAAGCAACCAACGAAGTAAGGAGGGTTGCATGTCTCCCACTTTTTGGTGATCCGCACAAAATTCCCTTTCAGAGAAGTTTTCAAGATTTTACTAAATAACATAAAATTATATTCACCACCTAACGAATAAAAAATCTTGTATCCAATTGTTAATACGTTGTTTTCTTCTTGTTTTAATCTTACTATTCAGAAATAATTGTATTGTGCTCTATAGGCCTACATTTTCTTTTGTTTTTGTTCAAAGACGTTATGTTCTTTGTTTTTAATGTCACATTCGTTTCAGCATTCTTTAATGAAACGTCATGTTTTTCCTACCCATGGGTTTTATTTCTTTAAACAGTAGGGTATAAACCAAAAAAGAAAACCATTTTTACGTAACCTACGTATTTTGTCTTTACATTAAGAAATATAATAATATACAGTTAGTACGTTTCTTCTTCTTCACATCGTAGTATATCGATACAATCGCAGCATTCAAAACATCGAAAATGCAGTGTGGGTACGGATATTGGGAAAGTACTAAGTTTTCATTTTCAGTTGCCATGCCACACATTTATTACCAATTATTTGTACCAATAATTACCAAAGCTTATTGTTCTGTTTCAATTATTGTAGCTGTTTCAATAAAGCATGGGTAGCTGTTTCAATCTACTTTAGGTTGTTTACAATGATTTGACAAGTTTTACTTCCATAGAATGTTTTCTATGGCAAACGATAACTGCCGCACGTTCAAACAGTATCAAATAATTTTTGCATACGTCCCTGAGGCAGAGGACTCAAGACCTATTGATTTTGGTGAAAATCGGTTAAGGGAAAGGGGTAGTTTACCTGCAACCTTTTACGTTTTAACAAGAGTAAAGTACTTAATTTTAATAAACAAAGTATCCTGAAAAGAAGATCATAATAATCCACTGTATAAACGTAGATTAAATATCTATAAATGAAGAGGCTAGTTGAAGGGGGTGGGGTAATTTTTCTATAAATGAAAATGATAGTTGAAGGGGAAGGGGATAATTTTTATTTATATGTCATGTGTACTACGTTATCGGCAACAAAAAAGTAGTTTGTTGTTAAAATTCCTTCCCCGGGCTGTTTGGTGTGGTCCAATGTTTTCTACAAATCCAGACGTTTCAGCAGTGCTATCCACTGCTATCATCAGTGAAAATCGAGTGCGCTAACGTGAGGTGGTATACGTTAGTGACCACATTACTGTGGTTAAGGCTGGAGCAATAAGTAGAAAGAAGTAGTTTCTATGGAAATATTTCATTTCGAAAAAAATGATTTTAAATATAAATCTTAGAACATGGAAGTCATGTATGGTTCTCCATGCCGATATTTAATTCTACTGGCTAACATTATATTCGACCCGTATGGTAACTCAGGTCTCGAACTTATTTCTCACTCATATTTAATAGTACAGAACAAATATTTAGGCCTATATCGTGGTCTTATTGCAGTCCATACTACAGGGAAAAGTACTTGGAAATCGAGGAGTTGGGCGACCGAGAATATCATGGCTGAGAAATTTAAGGACCTGGTGTGGCATGAATATAACTGACTTATTCCGTGCAGCAGTACAGAAAGTTAAAATAGTCTGTCCGATATCCAACATCCGAAACGGATAGGAACTACAGAAGAAGATACCATGGTCAATGTTTTATAAAAGAAAAGAAAAGAAATAATTAAATGTTATTTAAATTTATTTTTATTTAAATGCATTTAGAATTTTTGAGAATTAAAAAAACAACCCTGTTTCTTTAAATTTTTCAGCAATGCAGAAAAAATTCATGGTTATATGGTTCTTATACACAGAATAGGCCAAACGATTTCTTACAAAAGAAATGTATACCTCCATTATTTTTTATCCGAATTTCATAAGCTATGTAGTATTGTTGGATTGAAAATAAAAGTTTTTATGTAACAGGGCATTTTTTTGTTATAAGTAAGCCTCCTGATTTTTTGTGAAATTTAGAATTAAAATTTTCAATCAAAATTTTATAAGACAATTGCAATTCCCACGTTGATTTATGCAAGTGAGGCATGGGTGATGACAAAAAAAGAAAAGCGGCAAGATTCAGAGTGCAGTTTCTTCGAAATACTTTAAATTATACTTTGCAAGATAGAATAAGGAATGAAGATATCAGACCAGAACTCGAAGTAAAGGGCATAAATGAAATTATTGCAATTTACAGAAGAAAATGGTTGGATCATCTGCAAAGGATGACAGAGGATCGATTGCGGAAAGCGGGCACTGGACTATAAAGCCAATGGTAGAAGACACGTGGGACGTCTGAGGATGAGGTGGGTGCCGGTGCCGGTGCCGGAACAGGTTTATATAACTTAATCCTTGAAGAGGAGAAGAATTTTCGACCAGCTGCCATTTAAAAAATTTTCAGGTAATACTTTGGTTTGTTTTGTACATACAAGAAATGGCAAACGGACTGGGTATACCAAATTTCAAATCCGCACCTCATTCTGTTCGGAGCAGTAATACAGACAAAGCAGACGAAAACGAAACAGTTTTCGGCATATGTTTATTTGACGTTTTCCTTCAGTTTAACGAATAGAATCGCTTGTCGAAGTTTGACACCGTGTTTCGGTAACACTCTGCATACACGCACACTCACACAAGAACACTTATTATACGTGTGCGGTTAATTAGGCCTACAGTACTTGTACCCCTAGACCTATATCGCTAGCAGGGTAAGATTAGAAGCGCGTGGTGCCCTATGCTGCCATCAGACTGGTGCCCCCTCCCAATTCAAAGTTCAACGTTTTATCCATTATTTACATTGATAAATGACATACACAATTTCGAAAGTTAACAATTATTTTATTAAACTCTCAAATTACAACAAATATTTAGCTAAATAGTGATTACAATGAGCATAGAAAATACTATTCTATCCATTTTAACATGATAATGTGTTTAGGCTGGGGGTCATTCCACAAAAATCGACATCGAAAAACGTGACGCTTCCACACTTTCGTTTCCCCACGGTCTAAAAATTTGATATGTAAACGCATCAAGACAGAAATAATCGCTGCTGACATTGAGTTTAGCAAACGTTTTAGTAAGAAAAAATTTGGTTTTACATGCTCTGTTTGTGATCGTCTGTGGTTTGGAAATAACCCACATTATACGTTTCAAAAGCCTAAAAACATTATCATGCTTCGATGTTTCGGTTTCGTCGAAATTCTTTGAATGCTTAGGTGCATAAGTAGAGAGAGGGAGAGAGGTTCTTACGTAATTTTTCTTAATTTTGCGTTAACGAAGTCTTGTATAATTCCTCCTAAATCGAGCGATTCAAGTATCTCGCTTTCAATACTCAACCTTGCTAACGAAGATAATCTCTCATCACCCGTAGTTGAATTCAACATATCTTCAATGCGATTTAATACAGAAAATGATCTTTCAGATTCGCAGTTAGCTATTGGAATCGTCAATAGCAGACGATAAGCAATGTATATATTCGGAAATACATAATCATTTTACAATCAATAATCCAGTTTAATACCTTGAGCGGACAAACTGTAGTATCATGGAATCTATCATCTTCGTTCGAACATAAAAAAAACGGTGAACTCGTTGAAAAGTGTGCACACATCTTTTTATGATTTTTGATTGAGGACATTTGTTTTTTTTCACATTTATTATATCTGAAAAGTTCGTGTGATTTAGGGCTGGATGGTGTCCCCTCTAAAAGCTGAAAACCCTGGTGCCTGGTGCTTCAGCATACCCTAGCGTTGTGATCGCCAGTACACTCAATGACAATAAATTCTGTCAAAGATCGCACAAATGTTTTAAAATTGTATCTGTTGAGTCATAGTCGCTGTTAACTAAGTGACGGCATGCACATCCTTAATTTAGTAGTGACCGTCGAACAATAAGTTTTAACGATGAAAGGTTTTGCGAGGATCGGTGAATAAGCTTAACACAACGTCTACTTTATTTGTGCCGACTTCTCGACAAGTTTTATTGTCATCTTCACGAAAATAGAGAAAAATAAAACATAACAAGATCAGTTAATTGAGTGAATGTGTGTGTGTGTGTGTGTGTGTGTGTGTGTGTGTGTGTGTGTGTGTGTGTGTGTGTTGGGGTGGAGTTGAGACAGTTTGTTTAACATCAGCAAAATAATTATACATTTGCTATGTGTTGTTTTATTTAAATACATATACATAATTATAATTTTCCCATACATAATTAATACAATACTACAATTTAAGTATCGGTATGGAGATGAAATAATTTCATAAAATATTTTCATAGAAACTACTCCTTTCTTCAGCTTTAACCACAGTACTGTGGTCACTAACGTACACCACCTCACGTTAGCGCATTCGACTTTCACTGATAATGGCAGTTGATGGTACTGCCGAAAGGTCTGGTTTTGCAAAAAACATTGGACCACGGCCAAACAGCCCGGGAAGGAATTTTAACAACAAACTACTTCTTTGTTGCCGATAACGTAGTACACATATAAAAGATTATCCCCTCCCCATCAAATATCATTTTCATTTATAGAAAAATTACCCCCACCCTCGTCAACTAGCCTTTTCATTTATAGATATTTAATCTACGTTTCTACAGTGGATTATTATGATCTTCTTTTCAGGATACTTTGTTTATTAAAATTAAGTACTTTACTCTTGTTAAAACATAAAACATTGCAGGTAAACTACCCCTTCCCCTTAACCGATCTTCTCCAAAATCAATAGCCCTTGAGTCTTCTACAAAGCAGACATATATTCAAAAAATTATTTGATTCTGTTTGAATTTACGGCAGTTATCGTTCGCCATAGAAAAAATTCTAACAGACACAGACACACATACAGACACTTTTCAAAAAATGACTTTTCTACATGTTTTGGGGGTAGTACACTCAGAATCAGCCCATATCTCGAACACGACTTTTTCGCAATCACCATACTTCCATGTCCTTACGGAACATGGAAGTAAAAATTGATAGTGTCTCTTGATTATAATTGATACAATCTCTTGATTATATTGGTATATATTATCTATAAATATATACCTACATTATATAGACTATATATACTGCATCTAAAATTATTTATAAATATAGGCCTAATTAAGGGATTATTGTATTATCTATACTGTAGATTGTAATATTTTATTATGTTTTTGAATATTATAATTTTCTCTACGTTTTTAAGTAAAAACAATATATAAACAATATAATTGTTTTCTGATGTAAAACAAACTGTCTCAACTCTCCGCCCCTCCCACACACACACATTCACACAATTAATTGATCTTGTTGTGTTTGATTTTTCTATATTATGCGTACACAGGTTCTATGATGACAATAAATATTGTTGAAACATCGACACAAATAATATGTTATACTTTATTATTCTTTATTATTATTCTTGCAAAGCCTTCCATTATTAAAAGATGTTATTAATAATTAGAAAGCCACTGGTTATTCAATTTATGCGTTCCGTACTTGAACTAAACGTTTAATGTTATTTTCTGTAAACACGCTTTAATTGTTTTTACCGTTTCCGCCGTTCGTGTCTCCTCTGGTAGCTCAGTTGGTAGAGCGGTGGACTGTAGTTGTGTAATGAAAAGCAGTAATCCATAGGTCGCTGGTTCAAATCCGGCCCGGAGGACGCAGAACTTTTTTGTTCTTAAATTCCACCTGCACGTCGGAAGCTTCGCCCCCTCCCTTGATTGAGAGTCGAACGTTTACGCAATCCCAAAACCGAAAGAAAAACATTCAATTCCTTAGATACTTAAAGCCGATTGATAAGGAACTGTGAAATCGTTTTACTTCCATGATCCATAAGGAAATAGAAGTATAGTGATGGCAAAAAAAATCGTAATCGAAATAATTGCAGATTCTGATTGTACTACCCTCAAAACATGAAAAAAAGTCATTTTTCTAAAAGTGTCTCTGTGTGTGTCTGTCTGTCTATCCATCTGTGTGTAGATTTTTTTTCTATGACAAACGATAAGAGCCGCAAACTCAAACAGAATCAAATAATGTTTTGCATACAGCCCTGAATTGTAGAGTACTCAGGATCTATTGTTTTTGGTGAAGATCGGTTAAGGGAAAGGGGTAGTTTACCTGCATCGTTTTATGTTTTAACAAGGGTAATTATTTCTATGACGAACGATAACTGCCGCACATTCAAACAGTATCAAATAATTTTTGCATACGTCCCTGAGTTGCAGAGGACTATTGATTTTGGTGAAGATCGGTTACGGGGAAAGGGTAGTTTACCAGCAACATTTTATGTTTATCAAGAGTAAAGTACTTAATTTTTATAAATAAAGTATACTGATAAGAAGATCATAATAATCCACTGTAGAAACGTCGATGGAATATCTATAAATGAAGAGGCTAGTTGAAGGGGGTGGGGTAATTTTCTATAAGTGAAAATGATAGTTGAAGTGGGAGGGGATAATTTTTATTTATATGTCATGTGTACTACGTTATCCACAACAAAGAAGTAGTTTGTTGTTAAAATTCCTTCCCGGGCTGTTTGGCCGTGGTCAAATGTTTTGTACAAAACCAGACGTTTCGGCAGTGCTATCGACTGCCATCATCAGTGGAAATCTTGTGCGCTAACGTGAGGTGGTATACGTTAGTGACCACAGTACTGTGGTTAAGGCTGAAGAAAGAAGTAGTTTCTATCGAAATATTTCATTTTGAAAATGGTTTTAAATATAAATCTTAGAACATGGAAGTCATGTATGGTTCTCCATACCGATATTTTCAGTTAGTTGTAATACGAAATGATGAAAATATACAAACTGGCGTACGGAAATCTCAAGAAATTTCATATAGGCCTAATTTATCCTAGAAGTGTAATTAATTGCCAAGTTCCAGAATAAAAAAATATTTTGATAAATAAATTTCTTCTTCTTCTTCTCATGTTAAGGGTCAAAATACCCTTAAGTACAAACTTCCGAGAAAATCGTTAGAGCCGTTTTCGAGAGAAAAAAACATAGATACATACAATTATTGATCGCTTAATATTATAGGATAAGCATTGTCTTGTCTGATCACAGGCAACTGGCTTAGAAATAAACCCACATCAAGTGAATGTGGAGTCTCACTGAAATTTGTAATAACTCTGATGGGGAGAGACTGATTACTTGATCCTCCTCCCCCCCCCCCGTAGTTACGCCACTGTTTACAGATATTAACTTGACAAAATTATTAAACCTATCGAGATTGAATTTTGATAAAAATTCTTCATAACTCGACGACTCCACATAAACCTGTGCTTTTACAAATTTCTTAAAATTCTTGTTGAGAATATACTGGAAAACTCTACATTCATTCTTAAGTAAGTGTACCTGTCACTGTAGGAGTGAAAGTTTGTATTGTGTGTTGGGAGGTCGGGCTGCCTGGGCGGGGCCTCAACCCGCACACATGCGCTTTTACTGTGAGAGTCTAGAAAAGTAATGTTCTCGAAGTTTTAAATAAAAGGAAAGATCTGGAAGCTGTTTTCTATATAAATAGAGATGCACTCGACAAGTTAAAGTTCAGTTTTAAATGTGCTCTTGTAATGTGTATTTCGTGTGTCCGTTTTATGTATAGCCTACTTGCTACTAAACTGTTCCTTCAATAAAGCGTGTGTTTGCTCCTGTACTTAAATTATTCATTATTTTTACCCATACCTCAACAGGTTATGGGCCCAGTGGCATTTTAAAATCGGAGTGCAGTGTGTAATTGGAGTGCAAGTATAAAATATTTGTGCAAAAATGGAACCGAATATAAAAATTGAAAAACTTCGAGACAAAGATAATTGGCATCAATGGCGCTTCGTAGTACGCACATTGATGGAAGAAGATGATAATGTGCTCGATGTTTGCGAAGGAAGATTAGCCAAGCCAGCTGCAGGTGCAGAAGATCGTGACGCGTTGTTGGAAAAGTTCAAGAAGGCGGACAAAATTGCCAGAAAGTTAATTGTTACAACAGTGGAGAGAAAACCTCTCGAACTTATAATGGGTTGTTCTACTGCCAAGGAGATGTGGGACAAATTGAATACAGCATATGATCTAAAATCTGATGAAAATCTGTCGATGATTCAAAAACAATTTTTTGAGTTTAAGTGGACAGAGAGTGAAAGTGTTACGTATAATATTTTAAAAATAGAACAGTTGGCTAGAAAAATTAAAAATCTCGGGGGAAAAATTGAAAAGACTATGGTGATGACTCGTGTTTTAACATCTTTGCCACAAAAGTTTAATCATTTTCACAGTGCTTGGGATTCGGTATCTGACGATAAGAAGAATCTCGAAAATTTGACTGAGCGCTTGATGGTAGAAGAATTTAGATTACAAGAGCAAAAGGAAGTACACGAAGAGACGGCAGCGTTGCTAGCTAATCTGAAAATCGGTCATAAGGAACAGAAGAATGACTCTTATAAATATGAGAAGAATGATTTGAAACAAGAGCAGTGTTATAATTGTGGAAGACAAGGTCATTTAAAACGGGCTGCCTCAGGTGTTATACGTGCAAAAGAAAAGGTCATAAAAGTAACAATTGCTTCATGAATAAGGATAATGGACAGCGAAGATGGTCGAATAATCAAGAAAGAAGTAACTCGTCTTCTGGACAGAAGAAATCAACATCGAGGATAGCACTAATAAGTGACAAAGGCAGCTGTGGCAATCGGGATGATCTCTGGATTGTGGATTCGGGTGCGACGGATCATATGTCGAAGCATCGAGAATGGTTTTCAACGTTGGAAGAATATACAACACCAGTCAGTGTAAGAATGGGCAACGGTATGACAATGTCTGCATATGGTAAAGGTAATATTGACTTTGAAACTTATAAAAATAGTGAACGAGTAGAAGGTACTATCTATAATGTATTATATGTTCCTGATTCAATGTATAATCTGTTTTCTGTTAAATATGCGGGTAAAAGGGGTATAGATTATGAAATAACACATAATGCTACGAGATGTACTTTAAAGCATGGTAATGAAATTCTTGTAACTGGTTCCGAATATGAGCCTGGTAGTTTGCTAAAATTAGACGTTCAAACTTTAATTCCAAAAGAATGTAACGTGGTAGAACAAAAGAGTAGATCGAGCATTGCCAACGGTAATGTTTTACAATTATGGCACGAAAGACTTTGCCATCAAAATGTAAAACATGTGAAGAATTTTTTGAAAAATCTAAATATAAAATTTACGGATGAAAATTTCTTTTGTGAAGGTTGCGCTTATGGCAAAAATCATAAATTGGCTTTTCACAAAAAGATCGATCGTGCCACTAAAACTCGCGAAATAATTTATACTGACGTTTGTGGTCCTATGGAAGTAGAGTCTCTCGGTAGAAAGTTATATTTTGTTTCTTTTAAAGACGATTCTTCAAGTTATAGAGAAATTCATTTTATTCGAGAAAAATCTGAAGTAATAGAAAAACTAAAATCATTTTGTATCGTGGTTGAGAATCAATTTGCTACAAATATTAAAGAAATTCATTTTGATGGTGGTAAAGAATACGATAATAAAGCTGTGATCTCTTTTTTAAATAGTAAAGGTATAAAATATTCGATTAATGTTCCATATACGCCCGAACAAAATTCAATTGCAGAGCGCGATAACCGAATCATTGTAGAGGCTGGTCGATCAATGTTATATTCAAATTCAACCTTACCTCTATTCTCATGGGCAGAAGCAATGAATACTGCTGTACATGTAATTAATAGAACAGGCCCAACAAAACAAAATAATAAAACTCCTTATGAGTTATGGAATGGAAAAACAGCTACTGTTGATAGATTTAAAATATTTGGAACCATGTGTTATGTACATATATCAAAAGAAAAGCGTAAGAAACTTGATAAAAAATCGATGAGGGGTTATCTGTCGGATATCATGAGGATTGTAAAGGTTATCGTGTATATGTTCCGGAAGTGCGAGATGTCATTATAAGTAGAGATGTACTTTTTAAACGTGAAAGAGTATTAGCTGATTCAATTATTTTGAATTCTTTGAACAATAATAATAAAGAAACTGAAGAAAATGAAATTATAACTCCTAAAAATAATGAACTTTTACTTAAAAATGAATCAAATGAGTTTGAAGAAAGAGAACCTTTACAATCTTCAAATAGCGATAACAATCAAACTGGACGACAATTGCGCGATAGAACAAAATTAAAACCTACAGAATATTATGGATGTCCGATCACGTTTATTGCTGAAAAGTTACCATCTAATTATAACGAAGCAATTACAAGTAAAGAAAAAGATAGTTGGCAAGCTGCAATGCAGGACGAAATGAACTCTTTGTATGAAAATAAGACATGGGTATTAGTGGAAAAGCCAAAACATAAAAAGGTGATTAACAGTCGTTGGGTTTTTGTGAAGAAGCTCAACCCAGATGGTACAGAACGATAAAACGCGGTTGGTTATTAAAGGTTATTCGCAACAGAAAGATATAGATTATAAAGAAACTTTTAGTCCGGTTGTTCGCTTTGATACAATAAGATTGATACTTAGTATTTCTGCTCGTGAAAATTTACGTATCGATAAATTTGATATAAAAACGGCTTTTTTTTACGGTGACTTAAAGGAAGATATATATATAAAACAACCTGAAGGTTTTGATGACGGAAGCTCACGCGTATGTAAATTAATGAAAAGTTTATACGGCTTAAAACAAGCACCAAGATGCTGGACTGAGCACTTCACTAACTTTCTTGTAAATTTAGATTTTTGTCAAAGTACGGGTGCCCATGTTTATACATATATAACAAAAATAATAATAAGATCTTGTTAGCGATTTATGTTGATGATGGACTTATTGCAGCTTCAAATGAAAGTTTGATTGATAAATTGTTGAATGATTTGAGTAAAAAATTTAAAATTACTAGTACTAAAGAAGTTACTAATTATCCTGGAATGGAAATTTGTAGATTGAATGATGTTTTCATTCATCAAAGTACTTATATTAACAAAATCTTAGAAAAGTTAAATATGTCAGAAGCTAATATTGTATCCACGCCAATTGATTGTAATCATGATGAATATTTATCAAAAACTATTGTAAGTAATGTACCTTATCGTGAAGCTGTCGGCAATTTGATTTTTTGCAAATTGTAAGTCGTCCGGACATAAGTTTTGCTGTAAATGTTGTATCTAGAGTTTTAGACAAACCAAGTGTAGCTCATTGGTCAATTGTTAAACGAATTTTACGTTATCTAAAAGGTACGATTGATTTTGGATTACTATATTGTAAGGATGGCAACTTTAAAGCTTATAGTGATGCTGATTATGCTAGCGATACAGTTACACGTAAATCAACTTCTGGCGTAGCTTGTATATATGCAAATGCTGCAATTATTTGGCGAAGTAAGAAGCAACAATCTGTATCATTATCAACAACCGAGTCAGAATTTGTAAGTGCAGCATTAGCAACAACTGAAATAATGTGGTTAAAGAAGCTATTTAATGAAGGCGATTGTAAGACTGATAAATATGATTTATATATAGATAATATGAGTGCATTAAAACTTATAAGTAATCCTGAATTCCATCAAAGGACAAAACATATTGATGTGAAATATAATTATGTTCGTGATTGTTTTCAAAATGGAGAAATTGATGTACATTATGTTAAAAGTGATGAACAAATCGCTGATATACTTACGAAAGCTTTGTCAAAACCAAAATTTGTGTATTTAAGATCTAAACTTGGACTTAAGAGTAAAAATGAATTTTTTTTTAAATTAATGTGATTGTGAGAATGTAGAGTTTTAGGGAGGGTGTTGAGAATATACTGGAAAACTCTACATTCATTCTTAAGTAAGTGTACCTGTCACTGTAGGAGTAAAAGTTTGTATTGTGTGGTGGGAGGTCGGGCTGCCTGGGCGGGGCCTCAACCCGCACACATGCGCTTTTACTGTGAGAGTCTAGAAAAGTAATGTTCTCGAAGTTTTAAATAAAAGGAAAGATCTGGAAGCTGTTTTCTATATAAATAGAGATGCACTCGACAAGTTCAGTTCAGTTTTAAATGTGCTCTTGTAATGTGTATTTCGTGTGTCCGTTTTATGTATACTTGCTACTAAACTGTTCCTTCAATAAAGCGTGTGTTTGCTCCTGTACTTAAATTATTCGTTATTTTTACCCATACCTCAACAATTCTTACTTCAATTTTTGACACGTGGTGCGCCTAAAGTTAAAAAATTTTCATAGAAAACGCTATACTCTATTTTGGCTTATTATATGTATCCTTTAGGCCCATACCCCGCATGGAGTTCTGTGATTTTATAACAATTTCAATCCACTTTTTGAGCCCTAGAGTCTAAAAGTGTTGAAATTGCCCTAACTAAAAGCTACATTTGGAGAATTTTGGTTAAATATCCTCTTTAATTGGATATTTTACATGGATTTTTGCAATTTTTTCAAAATTTTGATCCACTTTTTGGCCAATGACGTTCCAAAATTTTGAAAATTTCCAAAAACACAGTATTCAGATTTTGGTTTAACGTTTTATGAAAACCGGTGACGCATTCACAAGCGCTAATCGCGAATTTTCTCTATAATGTTCTGCAACAGTGTAATTTCTAACCACAGTGATTATAACCACTAACACAGTTTTATTAATTAAATAAATAGAATCATATCACACGTCGTTTTATTTTCAGTATACATTCATATGCAAACGATATGTATCAAATAACTTTTTCCAATGTAACAATAAGATGTACGCCATAGTTAGAATGTGATATTATTAATATATATTATATGTTATATATTATACATTATAACTGTGTATTATATTATATTATATTATATTATATTATAATTAATGTACGCAGTATATTAATTCAATTTTTTACAAATTATAAAAATAGCTAAATAACTAAATCGGATTTTGAAACATAAAAAAATCTTCCAACCAAATACAATATAAAAACCAGACTCGAACTCACGGGTTAACTACAAAACGTACAAAGTAAACAAAGATACAAAATTAAACACGTACTCATTGACGATACTGTAAATATTATAATAAGAAACATGTATAACTGATTTTAAATTGTTTTTATGAATTAAAAAAAAATTGTGCAAATATATTATGCTAATAGTGGACTATGTACAAGAATGGGATTTCAAAAGTAATTTTTGAAATCCTCTCGGTCGGTCTCTCAACATGTGAGTAAATTTTTTTATCATAAATAAAATTATTTCTAATATTTACATTATTCTTGTAATAGTATATTTTTTTAATTTATAATAATATGTTCACAGTCTTTTAAAATATTACGGCACACATGTTTGTGGCAGTAAGGAAATTTTGGGTAGCTGTGTGGGGAAAAGAAGTTTGAGTGTCCTGGCAACACCGCTTTTTCATTTCATCAATTTCGTTACACGTTGAATCATTTAACTGTCCTAGGTGTATGGGAGTGAGTCGGGCATTATAGTGCCGTATATGAAGTTCTCACTTGAAAAATATTGGTAACCTGCTTAAAAATTATTAGTAATGATTGAGAAAACATTTTTTTTTAGCAAAAATCCTTTGTGTGTGTAAACAATTCTGTACTACAATATACAAACACTGTAGGCCTACTCCACTCCACTTGACTCTTGTAGTATGTTTACAAACACGTGTGAGTAGGCGCGTCCCTGCCGCAATTTCGAGACCCCATTAGCAACAGTCAATTGCTATGTCATCCAGTTGGTTCACAGTAGCTTTGAAATACGGCTTTGGGGGTCACCGTATTTTAGACACACACACACAAACGCTGCTGCATCCCACATTTCAGTGTCCATAACGAAATAATTAATGAATTGTTATTAACAGCTGTTTTATATAGGCTATATTTAATGTATTTTTATGGGTATATAAAATATGTTATATTAATGAATAGATAATTATAATATAAATATTTATTGTTTTATTAAATTAGTAATTAGTATCGTTTTTGGTATTACTTAGGATTTGTTCAGGCATTAATTTATTGTTTATTTAATGTTTAAATATTTCCAAATTTAATAAATACGAATTTTAAAAATACTCCTTAATTTCGTAGTGAGCGTCAATCAATCAGTTTTAACGATGAAGGGTTTGCTAGGGTAAACAAGTATAACACAAATTTTGAATTATTTGTGTCGACGTTTCGACGGAATGTTTAGTCATCATTACGACCTGTCTACGGATACAAGGGAATCCGTACTGACCGATCCTGATGATAATAAATATTGTCGAAACGTCGACGCAATTAATATTATAATTGTATTATACTTATTGACCTAAACTTTCCATCATTAAAATTTTAAGAATACGAATTATTTTTGTGTTGTTCATACGCAGGCCCTTAATCAGGATACGTCGATACATATATGGTGTACCTACTTAACGATCTCGCAATACCTTTCATCATTTACAATTACTGAATTTTAAATATTACAATTTTAATACGTTAATTTTAGGTATGAATCACTCCGGCCGGTTCGTACCAGGGCCGTGTTTACGGGGAGGGGGGGTTACGAACGGACCGGTCCCTCACAGAAGGTCGAAAAGGTTAACAAATTTTGTTAATCTCTTAATTTCTAAGCTGTTTTTACTTTACTTTTGTTCAGCTGTGTACGCTAATATAGCAGTAGGCTAGATCTTTTCTAAATATACAAACAGGTTTGTTACACAGCATTAGGGTATATGTTTGAAATATGAAATATAGGAAAATAGGAAAATCAATTCAATTAATAAGTATCTTTTAACAATGTTTCATAACACGTATTTTTATTGTGTTGTTACCATTTACTGTAAAATGGGAGCGATTTCAGGATATTATCACGTGTTTTTCAGCCAGTTCTTTGGTATGATGAAGCCGACTCGACCCCGGACCACCAAAGCCAAACTCTAGATACGCCACTGGTTCGTACCGAATTGATGAAATCACGGGGTCTTGTGAAATTATATTTTTTGGTACATATCGGGGACAGGAGGTGCATTAGTTATAATTCTCCCATACTGCATTCCAGAGTAGTTTGAAACACACGCGGCGGTTATCTTTGAGAGAGATAAAACGTTTTTGAGTTTTACGATCGTTGTCAGCAGCGAGGGATAGTCAGTCAGCTGATTAACGACGCTACGCCACAACTCCGGTCATTTGTCTCACGTCACCGCTGACCGCTTTATGTCCTGCCTATTCTACACCGGACTGTAAATTCTGGCGACACCACGCTAAACAAGCTCCTATATAAACACTAAATATGATTATTTGAATTGACCGTCTTAATTATTTTATTTTATTTTTTATATGTGTACTCTTCTTGGACTTTGACTGAAGCCACAACTAAAAAATGGAATCTTTCGAAATGTGGCTTTACCGTAGAATACTGAGCATTTCATGGACAGCACATGTAACTAATGTTGAAGTTCTGAGAAAAACAGGGAAGGTAAGGATAAGAAAGCTTCAGTATCTGGGACATCTCATGAGAAATGAACAGAGATTTTACTTATTGCAGTCCATACTACAGTGAAAAGTACTTGGAAAGAGAGGAGTGGGGCGACCGAGAATATCATGGCTGAGAAATTTAAGGACCTGGTCTGGCATGAATACAACTGACTTATTCCGTGCAGCAGTACAGAAAGTTAAAATAGTCTGTATGATATGCAACATCCGAAACGGATAGGAACTATCAGAAGAAGATATGTGTACTCTACACTTAGTCCGCCTTTTATCAAACAAGCACGCAGCTGCTTGTACGTTTTTGGAAACTACATTTTCCGTCCCTTATATTATTTAAGTCTATGCCTATCTCTAATTGAACGAGCGAAGCTAGGTTCTCAGTTTTAACTCGACCGTCTGGCGTTCGTCTGTCTATTTGGGATATGTCTCACGGTAAACTTTTAATGCATTAACCGATTTTCCTAAAATTGGGCACACGTATCCATACATATAACCTTCTGAACCCTATTGTTTTTGAGATTGTTCCCCACCAAAAAAAGGGCGACACGTGGCAAAAAAGTGACTGGTCAAAAATTTTGAAAAAACTGTAACGTGCCCATGTGGGGATAACAAATTAAACAGAATTTCAACCACAATGTGAATATAGTGGCGAAAGGTTTAGGGAATGAGTAAGCAGGCTGCAAACACGAGCCCACAATGTGAGTATAGTGGCGAAAGGTTTAGGGAATGAGTAAGCAGGCTGCAAACGCGAGCACAGTGACGCTTTGTACACTTCATATGAAAATGCCAAATAAGCAATATGTGTTCTGCCGTAAGGCAGGTCTTCAAATGGTTAAAGCTCTCCAATCTGTCCTATCGCATGCCAGTCTTTTCGTTTCTTCGTAACACCCTCTGATTTTAATGCTATATATCAACTTCATTCTTCTACGCCCTCTTCTTTTTTCTCCTTTTATGACACCCTCCATGCCAGTTGTAAGCAAGCACTCTCTTCTTAAACAATGACCTAACCAATTCCTTTTCCTATTTTCTATTACCTTCAGGATTCTTCTCTCTTCCCCTATTCTTCTTAAAACTTCATCATTCCTTACTTTATCGATCCACCTCACTTTTTCCATTGCTCGCCAAACCCACATCTCAAATGCTTCTAATCTTTTCTCATCCTCCTTCCTCAGTGTCCATGTCTCTGCACTATATAAAACAACGCTCCACACGTAACATTTGGCCAACCTTTACTAAGCATGTAAATAGGTGTAATCTTGGGGAGTATTCAAAAATCAAACTCCGATCGGTCGATATACACTAACTGACGACACCAGTCGCTGGTTACCAAACGAAGACGAAAAACAAATATCACCTTTAATAGAAATAGGCCTACCGATTTTGATCATCTGAGCGAGTCAAAATTTATAGAACACTAATAGACTTTTTAAAAAATTTACTTTTAAAATTCTAGAAGAACTGAGGTTACACGTTGAATGTCTTCAATCACAGGAATAAAACAAAAAGTACAATGAAATGTAAAATATACAAATAGGCTACTCTTGACAAATAGAAAATGATGAAACAGGAACGACACCCTACAGATAGTTGACAAGTTATTTTAAATTTTCAGACTGTCTGAAGCAACATCGACGCGTAATCATGGTAGCATAGTCGTGTTAACAAGAGTTTTACTGACCAAGACCAAGGGCGTTGGTGAAACGATTACTAAGATAACGGCGGTTAAAAATTATACCGCCAGTTAACAAACGATCCGTTAGGGAAAAAATTAACACACGTTCGTGAGACGGAACATAAGAGAAGAAGCAACGACATAAGTGAAGTGAAGATCTGGATAAGTTCAGTACGTAGTACAATAAACTGGAAAAAAATTGCTCAGGAGAGAGAATTGACTGGAGACTGGGCGACTGTGCAGACGAGCAACCAAGTGGAATGGCGATGATGATTATGACGACAATGATATATATGTGCAGTTATCTCGTAGAATAGATAATCCCAACAACGTATAATTGCCTATATTTGGAAAACTCTGTTGAAAAGAAGAATTTAGCTGTGCAAAGTTAGTTGCGTCAAATGACGTCAATGGGATATGACTGCATGTATGACTTTGCAGTTTAACGTTAAATATTTGTCGCGCCTGAAGCTGAAGCTGTCTCTCGTTTGTGATTAATAATAGTCTGCATCTTATCAGCGTTTGATAGCAAATGAAAGTTTATTCTTAAATTCTGGACCGTATTTACCGACGAAGCGGCTGAGTCTCCAATGTTCGCAGTATTGGCGTCTCTATTAATTGCACTATTAAGATGGAGACTTGAAAATTGAATTAAAATTAAATTTAATCGATTCTCAATCTGTGTGTAACAATGTAATCTTAATCTGTGACAACAACAAATTTTCTCACAGAACAAATTTTTCATGTCGTAATTCGAAAAAATCGTAACCAAGCGTTATAAATCATTTTTTGTTAAAACATGTGAAAAATGTAGGAAAAACATTAAATATTCCATTGCCTTACGGATACATTAAGCTACAAAATGAGCCGTTTACGTAAACTAATAACGGACTGACAATCATATTTTTTAACATAATTATTTAACATTATTTTACATGTTGTACAATTTAGATTCACAACCCTGTTATATACATTTATATCCACAGTATTTAATATATATACATGCTGTTAAACCTCACTTTCTTAATATTAACATTCCCTTTAAAGTATTTATATTCCACAGAAAAGTATTATTTGGCTTCCGAGACAAACTGGAAGCCTACCTGATGTATGTTTTTAATTGCTTGTAATTAAATTAGTGAATTACAGCTATTATTTGCCCATTAGTTTTAATTTGTTGGTACGAGTTTCATTATAGCCCTAATATGAGAAAAACGATAGGTATTCTAAGAAAATAATATGTGGTTGAAAAAATCCCCCCCCCCCGGAAATGAAATCCTAGGTTCGCCCCTGGACATAACGACGAGTTAAGTTATAAAGTTCACTAAATTGTTCAAATGTTTATTTTTTTTCTTAAGTTATTCTATGGTTCATTCTGAACATTTTGATATAGTACTGTACGTGGAAATTGTAATCAGTTTCGATTATGAAATTAATTGCTTTAATTAACACTGCACTCCCTCTTCGCTTATTAGTGCAGTGCCCTTGGAGCCATGCTTAATCATCACCATTCCTTTACCCATGGACGGATTAAGGCTATGGCAGGCCCGGGGCTATTTAAGAGCAGGGGCCCGTGTATGAAATTTTCGCGTTTTGCACAATACTTTACTTTATTCAGACGATCATTTAATAAATATAATAAACAAAATATTGTTCTTAAACCGTACTTTTATTCACAAATTTTTTTATTTTATACCGATTAAATAGACGCTGAAACTGTTTTCTAATATTTTATTTCGCAGATCTTCTTACAATAATCAACAGTACAAATAAACTGGAGAATCCAAAATAATTTAATTAAAATATTTCTTTCTGCTCTTTTTCGGCAAACTCTGCTATCAAATCATCCAACTCGAATGTTATTAATAATTCTGTTTGAATAGTTAATCTTGCTAAATTAGTTAAGCGGCTGTCAAGCATTGTTGATCGGTACAAGTTCTTGATTCTTTTAAGAGTAGAAAATGATCTCTCAGCTTCGCAGTTTGCTATAGGAATAGTGAGAAACAATCCATACGCTATATTTGGAAATTGCCTTATGTGCCTAAACATGTCCCCAAGTTTCATTTAAATCCGTAATCCGCACTTCAGGTACTCTCCTTGTCAGTGAGGTTTTTAATATTTCGCTTCCTCGGAAAATGTTATTTATTCGTTTGAAAATGAGAATTTTTAAATGGTCGGGCATGGGGTCCCCCGACAAGCGGGGCCCGGGGCTTTAGATTAATCCGGCACCGCCTTTACCCTAATGGTGTTGATTTCTGGTGCAAGAATAAACTTCACTAATTACTAAAGAAAAGTTCATCTATAAAAACTCATTCCCAGCATCCGCCATGAATAAAGTAAAGCCAATATTTGGGGACTGTGTAATCCGTTGTTGTTGCGCACGTGTTTTCATGGGAAGTAACAGAATCCTAATGAATACCGGTACTTCAACAATGTAGTCTGGTCATGTTCTGTCCTTACGAGGCGTCGCCTCCCATCCATCCTACCTATACCGTGTCCGTGCCGAGGGGGGTCACGCTTGCCTTAAGTGCGCCTTGCGCTGCCTTTTGCGAGCGCTACCTCCTCCTTTGCTCTCTGCATTGCCTTACAGCAGCCTCTAGAGACTTTCCTGTACTCGACTCGTTGCCTCCCAACCGAAACTCTCTAAAGACTCCCCCTATTTGAGGAAACAACAGCACAGTTAGGGAGGCTAAACCTTTACAAGGGTTATATGGACATTGGAAGTAAGTAGTAATATATTACTTATTTAAGTCAACGACTGTTCTCTGTAACTAAAATCAACGAGTAGGCCTACAGGCACACGCCTGAAGTCTACACGCCTTCCTCACATTTTTCTATGGGCCTGAGAATTGGACTTCAAGGAAATCCCAGGCCCAGTCTGGGATTACCCCCAGTATCGGCTAAAATGGTTGGAACATCTTTACCGAATGGACGGCTGCCGTATCTCCACATAACTATTGAATTACTTATGAGCAGAAAGGGTGGAGAGGTGTGAGACGAAGCGTCGACGTGACCAGCTCTTACCTATCTGATTGGGATCGGAAGACAGGGGCGAACTGGACTAGACCTCCCTCGAAAAAATATAAGGAATCACTTAATTTTTAGGCTATTTTATTATTTTTTCACTGTGTACGCTAATATAGTAGTAACACTTTTTTGAATATACAAACAGGTTTTAAATATAAAATATAGGTAAATGAATTCAGTGAATAAGTATCTTCTAAACAACGTTTCAATAACGCGTATTTTTATTGTGTTATTGCAGTTTAATTTAATCGGATTGATTTTAGGAAGTTATCACACGCTTTTCAACCACTTTGAAGATAGCAATGTTGCTTAGTCTTAACTTGTTTTTTCTTTTGTACAAAACTGACTCGACAGGACTCCCCCCCCCCAAGACCAAATTCTAGATACTCCACTGTCGGGACTAGGCATTTTTGGTTTAATCCTTGTTTAATATGACGACGATGACATCGTATTTACCTGCATAATGCCAAACTGCGACTGTGAAGTTAATCGGTTGGCATGCGCGCTGGATTTGCAGAAAACAAACTTCTCTGGAAGAACGTATTTTCCTGGCATCGTTATCTGTGCGTTCTGTTGATAAGACAGAAAACTGCACGCAGCAGGGCATAGATTGTAGTGCGTTTACCGTAGACTGTCGCGGTTCCATGAATACAATGCGCTGAGACTGCTGACTTCATTAATAGCTGGTATGCAACAATGTACGGTAACTCATTCACGCCGCGGCTCCGTGACGTGCACTACTCGCTCACTGTTTTGAACGGTGTGCATTTATTAATAGACTACTCAAATTTTGACATCAGAGAATTTTTCAGTTATGGGAAAAAATACGAAAATCCCAGTTACTCTACTATTTCTTTAATAATATAACAATTGTAGAAAAAATAGTACAACAAATACTAAAAATTGGAAACATTCAGGTTTGCATTACAATTTCCTTTAGTCTGACACCCAACTGGATTTTTACTTTTTTCACATTTATTATCTTTTCTGGGGCCTACGGGCCCAAAAGTTTGAAATTTTCAAAACTTAACACTACATTCAGATAGCAGTTAAAAATTTTCTTCAAGTCGATATCCCACATGAAATTGTTTTGCGATTATATCGAAACTTTCACCCACTTTTGTAGACATCCAAACATTTTGGAATTTTCAAAAATGAACACTATATTAAGATTGTGGTTAAAATTCTCTTTATTTGACACTCCACGTGGGCTTTTTTCGAATGTTTAACAATTTTGACCCTCCCACATTTTTCCTACCGCCTCCATATTGGGGCGGGGGGAGGGAGTCTAAAAAAAAATAGGATTCTGTAGTGAACTCGTAGGACAATCGGGTTCATAAATCAGGAGATTTCCGGATATGAAAAACCTGTAGCCTACATCTGAAACTTCAACAAAAATTGCAACACATTGTTGGTGTGTCATTAGCGTCATTCATAATAAAAATTACTATTTTCTTGATAAAATAAATATTAACTTCAAAATAAATTTTTGGTTTGAAAAAAATAGTTAACGAAACCATTTTTGTTATTAAATTTCTATAACTTTATTTAGAAAATGAAAAAACGTTGCGATACATTTAGCAAAAGAAGTGACATTGTACCGACACATTTATTTTATTACCTAAATTCGTTGAACCCTTCAGTTGAACATCGCCTGAACTCACACGGTTACTCTTTTATAATAAATTAAAAATATATGCCTATGCGTAAAACAAAATGTGAAATAATTATTCTATGTCAGTGTTTCCCAAAGAGGGGGCCGCGGAACCCTGGAGGGCCGCAATAATATTTAAGGGGGGTTGCGGACACTTTTAACAAAAAATAGAATATACCGTAATTTTCCCCGATTTTTGTGCTCTAAAATCTAAATTCTAGAATCTTAAAACAATTAATAGAAGATTCCACTATATTTTATTTTTGGTTCAAACTAATTGTAATTGTAAAAGTAATTTAAAGCTAAAGGCTTTAATAATGTCGTGTAGCAGATCTGTTTGTCAGCCGAACTGACTAGAGCGCCGCATCAACGCAGAACTGGTCCTTACATGATGTCAGATACACACGAACGTCTGACTTAACTTCTTCTTAAGGGCAAACAAAATATTTATTTTTTCAAAAGTAAAATGTAACAGAAATCGATACGGCCGTCAAAATCGAAATCGAGTCGACAAACTCTAGCAACAATAAACTGAGTTTGTTGAGCATTGTACTTCTACGCGCGTTCAAGGTGCGTGTGTCCAGGATTCATTGGCGTACAACTCGAGTCTGTGACCGTATCTTGGAAAAATGTGTTGCGAGATAACAGTGGCAGCGAAAAGCGCCGTAACGAAGCAACGTTATACGCCATGACGTGTGTGTGTGTGTGTGTGTGTGTGTGCAGATTACCAGGAAACACCGTTCGCGTTGTCGGTGTCTATTATTTCCAACAATGTCTGTGTGCTTGAATCATGCAACAGCACATAGGCCTACCTTTTTGCGCGCGTCAGAGTTTTTACTTAGTTTGCTGAACCATAAAAAAAAAACAAGAAAACGTAGGAGCAACCATTAAAGTGTATAAAGTACTAGTTCCCAATATGTGGATAACAAAAAGTTCAAAGTAGTCTGTTGGGCTACCAAGATATTATACAAAGAAAATATACTCATCTTGTTGTATAGCCAGGGGCATTCTTTCTGGCGAGTTCTTGAGGTTTGAGTCGTTACTTGCTTTAATTGTGTTGTATAAAGAAGGGTAACCTCGAAACATGAAAACAAATATAACCGTGGATATCTAAAATTTAACAAAGTCATGAAACAGTAACAAACTAGAAATTACATCCCACATTACAATACGAATAAAATAAACGATACGATAAAATCGGCATAGGTTTTCAACCATCTTCTACAGACGCTGACTCTGTTAAATATTTGGTACGACATTTTTTCCCCTTAGTAAGTACGCGTATAAATATTTTGCAGAGAATGGAATTAAATTGATCTATTCGTTTTGCCACAAAAATGTATCAAACATTTTCATAAATTGGGCCCTACAGATTCT
Source organism: Magicicada septendecula (assembly GCA_034769895.1). Taxonomy (NCBI): domain Eukaryota; kingdom Metazoa; phylum Arthropoda; class Insecta; order Hemiptera; family Cicadidae; genus Magicicada; species Magicicada septendecula. The sequence goes on along the minus strand of CM068371.1, from coordinate 12,537,422 downwards.
CAAAAAATTTCAAAATCGTGATACGGATTGCTCAAATAGGCCTACATCGTTGCCCGTATATTTGGTTGAAGTTGATGTATAAATCAGTTTCAGAGTCGCATTTACGGAGGGGGAACAAACGGGCCCCCCCCCCCAGACGGTCGAAAAAGGTTGACTAATTTTGTTACTCTCTTAATTTTTAGGTTTTAGGTTATTTTATTACTTTTTTAGCTGATATGCTTATAGTAACTCTTTTTTTAAACATACAAACAGGTTTGTAACACAACATTTGCATATACATTAAAACATAAAATACAGGAAAATCAATTCAGCCAATAGGTATATGTATCTTCTAAACAATGTTTCAATAACGCGTATTTTTATTGTGTTATTACCGTTAACTTTAATGGAACTGATTTCAGGATGTTATCACGCGTTTTTCAGCCACTTAAACATAGTGATGTTGATTAGTCTTAACTTGTTGTTTCTTTTATATGAAGCCAACACGACCGGACTTCCCCCGTCAAGACCAAATTCTAGGTACGCCACTAGTCAGTTTACGGTGTAGTCTATTGACTGCTTACAAACGGTAGGCGCTCCAAACGCTGTGTTCGGTCTTAGATTTACGTAGGCTATGTACCCAATAACGGACACCTTTAATTTGTTTGTTTTCGAAACAACTAATAGCTCTCTGAGCTGCAGACCTCGCACACTATTTTGAACTACGAACATTTATTATTATATAAATTTCCATATGAGATTATCTTTCAATTTTTGAAAAATTAAAAAAAATTCCTATTGCTCTACTATTTCTTTAGTACATAATGTAACAACTGTAGAGACATACAATAAACACTAAAAATTTGAAATGTTCGGATCTGAGTTACAATTTGTTTCAGACACCTTACGGATTATCAACATTTTTTCAATTTTTTACTCCTTTTTTGAGCTCTGGAGCCCTAAAGTTTTTAAATTTCCAAAACTTAACACTACATTCAGATGTTAGTTGACATTCTCTTTAATTTGATATCCCACACGAATTTTCGTGATTTTATAAAACTTCTCGCACACTTTTTGGACCCTGAACTCCAAAAATGTTAAAATTTCAAAAATGAACACTATATTCAGACTGTGTTTTAACTTCACTTTAATTGGATACCCTATATGAATTTTTGCTATTTTGTGAAAATTTTCACCCATTTTTTGGGCCTTAACATCCAAATATTTTCAAATTTTCAAAAAGGATATTCAGAGTGTGGTTTAAATTGCCTTCAATTTGATACCCCGTATGGGCTTTTGCTATTTTTTCACAATTTCCCCCCCCACAAATTTTTGCTTCCCACCCCTCTTTTGGAGTAATCAGTCTCAAAAACAATAGGGATATGATTGTCTAAGTTAAAAGTATGGACATGCGTGCCAAGTTTTTCGAAATCGGTTGACGCGTCCTAAAAGATATCGTGAGCCATACCCCAAACAGATACATAGATAGACAGACAAATGCCGAACAATCAAGTTAAAACTCCTCAAACCGATAGGTGAATTTTTGGTTAAGAATTACTGTTGCCGTTACGAAATCCTATTTACTATTTTATTAGTAAAATACAATATTTTAAGAAAGATAATCGTACGATAAACACTAAAAATTATAAACTAATGCATTGGTTTTATAGTTAAATTTATAACCATAATTCTTAAATGTAAATTAATTTAATCCTAGCTTTTAAGTTTATGTTAGGTTCCCTTAAATACCTATAGGCCTACACCATGGCCGGCTCTAGAAGGCCGGAATATTAAACTGGAATCAGCTGATATTTGAGCCCGACTTGACGATCTCTTAATTTATGTATTTCAATAATCAAATCGCGTCATTTTTAATTGCCGGTTAACGGCAGTTTTATAACTCTTAATTTCTTGCAAATTAAAAGTTTATTATATAAAGTACTGTTATATTATTTAACAAATATACCTAATAGTTCACTAATTCATATGATACGAATCAAATAATTCGATCAAAATTAATTCATTACGCCTAACACTAATTCACTAATTTCTTTAACTTAAACGTATAGTACTAAGTGCGCACAGACCTATAATTTAGATTCAGCTATAATAAGACTACTCATGATTTTAGTAATTTTCTGAAGCGCTAGATGTTTCGACCGCACCAACGGCAACCACCTTCAGTGGAGCGGCAACAATGTAGTACTGTGCACTAAAAGTTAACTGAGATGTTTCAGTGGGACGTGTGTGTGATTTTACCTCCATGTTCCGTAAGGAAATTGAAATGTGGTGATGGCGACAAAAAATCGTGTTCGAGATAAGGACAGATTCTGATTGTACTACCCTCAAAACATGAAGAAAAGTCATTTTCCAAAAGTGTCTGTGTGTAGGATTTTTTCTATGGCGAACGATAACTGCCGCAAATTCAAACAGAATCAAATAATTTTTTTGAATATGTGCCCGAGTTGTAGAGAACTCAAGGACTCTCGATTTTGGTGAAGATCGGTTAAGAGGAAGGGGTAGTTTACCTGCAACGTTTTATGTTTTAACAAGAGTAAAGTATTTAATTTTGATGAAGTATCCTGAAAAGAAGATCGTAATAATCCATTGTAGAAAGGTAGATGAAATATATATAAATGAAAAAGATAGTTGAAGGGGGAGGGTAATTTTCTATAAATGGAAATGATAATTGAAGGAGGAGGAGGAGGAGGGTGTAATTTTATATATATATATATATATATATATATATATATATATATGTACTACGTTATAAGCAACAAAGAAGTAGTTTGTTGTTAAAATTCCTCCCCGAGCTGTTTGGCCGTAGGCCAATGTTTTCGACAAAATCAGATGTTTCGGCAGTGCCAGCGACTACCATCATCAGTGAAAATCGAGTGCGCTAACGTGAGGTGGTATACGTTAGTGACCACAGTACTGTGGTTAAGGCTAAAGTAGGAAGTAGTTTCTATGGAAATATTTCATTTCGAAAATGATTTTAAATATAAATCTTAGAACATGGAAGTCATGTATGGTTCTCCATCCTACCGATATTTTCCATTTGTGTAGCGACAGAACACAACCGATTAAAAGTTTGGAAATCGGACAGCGACGGCAGCCGCTACAAACCGATCAAAGATGATGATCATTTTGCAGGTTCGTGTTACGTATGTGCAACACAGGGCGGTAAAATTTAAGGAGTGACAAAAATTTCGACATAAAAACGTTCAAGTCTGCTAAAACTGGAACGCCTGAACGTAACTTGTACATGAATAAAAACTAAAGTAAATAACTAAAAAATTGTAGACATTTTAATTCAATCGCTCTAAATGTGGTCCAAGGTGAAAGTATTGTGTGGGGGGGGGGGTTTGTGCGCGCAAGTATGCCTAAAATACTAGTATGCTCCCTGAGCTGCAGAGCTCTCTCTCTCTCTCTCTCTCTCTCTCTCTCTCTCTCTCTCTCTCTCTCTCTCTCTCTCTCTCTCTCTCTCTGTTTTGAAGGTAGTACATTTATTGCTGGATAAGTTTTAATATTAGATAGTTTCTTAAATTCGTAGTGACCGTCAATCAATGAATTTTTCGGTGAATGGTTTGTGAGGATCGGTCAAAAAGTATAACACAAATATTACATTATTTGTGTCGACAATTCGACAATATTTACTGTCGTCATCATCAGGACCTGTGTTAATACAAAAGAAAATCTCAAACACAACAGATAAATTATTTGAGTGTGTGTGTGTGTGTGTGTGTGTGTTATTACGTTATGAGTAATTTAAATGTAATATTTATAAATTATGTTCTGGGATATTATAATTTTATCGTTGTATTTAAGGAAAACAATATGTAATGATGCAATTATTTTGATAATATAAAACAAAATGTATCAACTCTTTCATATATACACGGATACACACACGCACACACTCACATACACAAACACGTTTACTCAAATAATTTATCTGTTGTGTTTGACATTTTCTTTTGTATTCATACACAGGTCTTGATGATGACAATAAGTATTGTCGAAACGTCGACACAAATAATTTAATATTTGTGCTATACTTTTTGACCGATCCTCACAAACATTTCACCGAAAAATTCATTAGATAGTTTGTCAATTATCAGAAAAATTATTATGCAGATCCCATTACCCTACTATTTTTTGTTTAATAAAAAAGAGCAAACGCTAAAAATTCAAAACAGTCGGATTTGTCTCAAAATTCCCTTAAGGCGGGTTTTTACAATTTTTTCAAATTTTTGATCCCGGTTTTGGCCTGGGGGTCGAACATTTTGTAATTTCCAAAACTGTACACTTTACTCAGATTGTGGTTAAAATTCTCTTTCATTTTATATCCCACATGACATTTGAAAATTTTAACAAACTATTACCCCCTTTTTGGCCTCTGGCACATACAAATTTTGAAATTTCCGAAACTTATCACTACATTTATATTTTACTTAAAGTCTCTTTTGATACCCCACATGAATTATTGTGATTTTATAAAAATTTTCACCCACTTTTTGGGTCCTCGGTCCCAAAATTTTTAAATTTTCAAAAATGAACATTAAATTCATATTTTTGTTTAAATGTACTTCAGTTTCATACCCCACAGGAATTTTCGCGATTTTTACCACAATTTTTACCCCTCACATTTTTGCCTCCCCCCCTATTTTTTGGAGCATTTAAAATCTCAAAAACATTAGGGTCCTGTAGGGTAAACTTGTGGACACTCGTGCCAAGTTTTGCTAAAATCTGTTAATGCGTTCAAAAAGGTATCGTGAGACTCGTCCCCAAATATTTGGACACACAACAAATGCCAAACGGTCAAGTTAAAACTGAGAACTTGCTCCTCTCGTTCAATAATGTTCAACATATACGAGGGTCAGTTGAAAAGTTCGCGGAGCGACATCTGTTGCTCAGTGGTAGAACTAAAATGTTTCATGTGCTGCAAGACGTATATTTCGCGTGAACACCTGTTAATTTCCAAATATATCTGTCAATTTATTCACTTTTTACCAGCTGTTTGAAATTTTCCTGCCACACGTGTTTTTAAAATGCATAAAATCAAACATCGTGTTGTGATGAATTCTCTGTTAAAAACGTTTTAGTGCCAATGGATAACCAAAACGAAATTGTATGTGTTAGGAGATGCTGCGCCTTCAGAAATAACGGTATGTGGGGCACGCTCGAGTTTAAATGTGGTCGTACAAGCACTGAAGACGATCCCAGCAGTGAACGTCCAAAAAGTGCAACAAAATATGACATTATTGAAAAAAAATCGTAGGGTGTTGGAAGACCGCAGATTGAGGAGTGGATGACGTTGCTGAAACCACAGGCATCTCATATGAACGTGTGCATCATACTGTAACTCAAGAACTTGGTGTGAAAAGCGTTGTGCAAGATGGTTGCGCATCTGGAGTTGTTGCATTTTATGGGCGTTCAATGCGACCACGTTTTCAATGCTCATACGACCACGTTTAACCTCAAGTGCCTACTTACAAACCGTTGGTTTTCAAGTCGCAGCATCTCCTGAACATTTACAATATCGTTTTGAATTTCCGTTGGCGCTAAACAACTGTTAACAATGAATCACACCACGATGTTTGATTTTGTCCGTTTTTCAAAACACGCAAGACACGTCAATTTTAAACAGCTTCTAAACAATGAACAAATTGATAGATAGATTTGGAAATTAACAGGAGTTGACATAAAATACAAATCCTGCAGCACACGAAAAATTTTAGTTTTACCGTTAAGCTACCGCTTGCCGTGTAAGCTACGCTACAGTACCGTAAGCTCCGCGAACTTTTCAACTGACCCTCCTATTATTTATACACGCACCTACAAACTGCTCTCTGTTTTCTTGTATGAAAGGCCTATGATGTCAAGGCTAATACGTTCGAACTATTCAGAATAACGAAAAATTTGGTTCTCGAAAACACTGTGACCTACGCTAACCTGATGTGCAGTTTACAAAAGTCATGTTTGGGGGCGGCACTGAAAGAAAACTTAATGAAGCCGTGTTAGTAGTTTTGTCATCACCCGGCCGGCCGGCAATGGAACGAAAACGATTCTCAGAACACAAACCATGGGTGGGCCGCACGAATGTTGTACACGTGCTCTGACCCGTGTAATATGTTTACGTCACTGAGGGCATTTATCAGCTGATGTTCGGTAGTAAATATGTCAAGCTGCAACCAGCGAATCAGCTGTCAGTGTTTGATAACACGATATCCATACTGTGTTTTTTTTTGACGGGAATATTTTTGTCAACTGTTACAAAAAATATATATCGGTATGGCGAACCATACATGACTTCCATGTTCTAAAATTTATATTTAAAATCATTTTCGAAATGAAATATTCCCATAGAAACTTCTTCTTTCTTCAGTACTGTGGTCACCAACGTATAGCGCACTCGATTTTCACTGATGGTGGCAGTCGGTAGAATTCCCGAAACGTCTGGTTTTGCAGAAAACATTGGACCACGGCCAAACAGCCCAGGAAGAAATTTTATTAACAAACTACTTCTTTGTTGCCGATAATGTAGTACACAAATAAAAAATTATCCCCTCTCCTTTCAACTATCATTTTCATTTATATAAAATTACCCCTCCCCCTTCAACTACCCTTTTCATTTATAGATATTTCATCTACCTTTGTACAGTGGATTATTATGACCTTCAGGATACTTTATTTCAGTATACTTTATTTATCAAAATTAAGTACTTTACTCTTGTTAAAACATAAAACGTTGCAGGTAAACTATCGCCTTCCCCTTAACCGATCTTCACCAAAATCAATTGGCTTTGAGTCCTCTCTAACTCAGGCATATATGCAACGATTATGTGATTCTGTTTGAATTTGCGGCAGTTATCGTTCGCCATAGAAAAAATTCTACACACAGACACTTTTCGGAAAATGACTTTTCTTCGTGTTTTGAGGGTAGTACTATCAGAATCAGCCCTTATCTCGAACACGATTTTTTCGCCATTACCATACCGGTACTTCCATTTCCTTATAGAACATGGAACTAAAAAGAATGAAATGCAACGAACTGTGTTACTCCTTATTAAAAGAAAAAAAAAGTTTGAAGAGTGAATTATTTGTGTAGTTAGTCTACAGCAGCAGTCACAGCCCTGCGACCGGGAACCAATTTATAATTTTCTTTTCTTTTGAACATAGGAACGCACCCGCATTGTATAATACTTAAGTACTGTATTATTAAAATACAGGCCGCTCCAAATTTTACTTTTTTCTAATACAATAATTACTGTCAGTTGGTTTTTTTAAGAAAAGAATCTGAAACCTTCATTTATGTTTTAAATGTGAATTTTTTCAATTTTTACATTTCAGTGCACTTTATGAAAATAAATAGTGTTATTGTGGTAAGTCCTTTAATTTATTAAATATGTGTTCCTGTTTAACGTTTAAAGTTTGTTAGTTTGGATAACGTGCGTGTGCATGATGTTGACGATCTACTCCTAATGTGAAAAATTTACTTCTATGAAAAATAGTGTAAAGCTTTTCTTGATTCGGTGTTCCACGTCGCTAAATATAAGCGCAAGGGTATTATAAAGCGACAGTTAATGTCTGTAACGTCCGGCTATTGAACTCCGCAACTTTATATTTTCCATTGAGGGGTGCGCCCATCGAACTGCTCCTCAGTTATATATGCGCCCCTATACATTCAAAGGGTGCCTATGACTGGTCTACAGTTATGCTGGATGGTGTCGACAGACTTGGTCTATTAAAAATTGTTCTCATAAATATCAGAATAATAGGTTTATATGAATTTATGTGCGTTTAATAATAGAAATATCATTATCGGTATCAGCACACAAATAGTCAGCCGAGTGCTCACAAATTACGACAAATATTTTGCTAAATAGTGATTACAATTACCACAGTAGTAATTAAGCTTAGAAAATACTAATCGATTCATTTTTCTCTTGATTTTGCCTTAACGTAGTCTTGTATAATCTCTTCTAAATCGAGCGATTCAAGTGGCTCGCTTTCAATATCCAACGAAGATAATCTCTCATCTCCCATAGTTGAACTCAACATATCTAATGCGTCTTGATATAGAAAATGGTCTTTCAGATTCGCAGTTAGCTATTGGAATCGTAAAAAGCAGACGATAAACAATGTATATATTCACAAGTATATCAATCATTTCACAATCAATAATCCAGTTTAATACTTTGAGCGGACAAACTGTAGTGTCATGAAATCTATCATCTTCATTCGAACGATTTAAAAGAAACCTCTTTCTTGCAGTTTTACTCGTGGCACAAAGCGCTTCAATTCTATTATAGATCGTTATTCAAATCATTCGAGTAAACTTATATAAGTGCTTTCGCTTGATTTTCCAACTCGACATTCTCCATGGTTAACAACTACGTAAGAAAACCAAACAATTGCGTAACGTGATCATAAGGTTTGCTTCGCTTAGTCATTTCAGCTGGATTGTGCCCCCCTGACAGCTGAGTCCCTGGTGCCCGGTGCTGCAGCATATGGATAATCCGCCACTGATACATCACTTCTCATTGGATTAATTATGGTACCTGGTTACTAACTCACAGACTGTATTCATACTGTCCCACTAAACTGTGAAAGATATTCAAAAAATTTTACACTCTTTTTGTTTTTCGATATGCAGCGGCATTCAGTCGTGAACATCCGTTGCATCAACTTAAACTTCTCCGTATGCAGGTCTACGTTATCTTTTTGTTTTTCCCGCTTTAAATACGTGGCTCATTCGATAATTAAAGAGACAAATAACAGTGGAGGAGAAACTATTGGTAGGTGGAGTACGATAGTTTTAGAACGGTAAGTTGGCATCCCTGTGATGAGTTCTGATCAGCTGTTTGATTAGAATTCTTTGTTTATAACCTCAAAATCTCATATAACAATGGCGGGTCCTCTTGAAGTTGTGTTCATTTGGTGAAGTGCAGTCAGGAGTCCTTCCTCGTTGTTTCCTAAAAGTGCAATGTCATCTGCAAAACGAATGGTTTTATAATATACACTGTTAACTATTATTCCATTGTTGCTGGTTTCCATGAACTACTTGGTAGCGTACTCTACATACAAGTTGAACAGTAGTGGGGACAATCCACAAAGTTGACTAAAATCTTTCGATATCTGCCTGGAATCCATCCTGGCCTGTGACATCTCTCATGGTTCTTGCAGTGATACAGGATAATTCTTCTATTCCTATAGTCTACCTTTACCTCGCTTACAACTTTGAACGTTATGTTACAATTGGTGTTGTCAGATGTGAACAAAGGATATCATGAGTTCTTTGTTTAGCCTCCATAATAATTCGCACCGACCAGTAGCGAGGCGTCCACGTAACTGCTTTTGCCGGCGGCAACAGTCCTGGAAATAAGAGAAAATAATATTAATTTTATTACAGAATAAATACTGTAGTTATTGAATAATTTGAAATCCGAACAATGTTAGTAGGGAAACTTGAAGAAAAGCTTAGCATTGCTTTCGAACTGCTGGGAACTAGCACAGTCTTGTGTTGCCGGCTTAGACATCGGCAAATGTTTTACTGCGTACGGTCTTTGCTCTCGTACTAGTTGTCACTGTACAAACTGTGGAGGGACACATTCGTCCACGCAATGTGTTGCCGTTGTATAAACCGGCAAAACGATCAGTTAACAGCTATGTTCGAATTCGGAACCCATGTGTGGCAGATACTACGTACCTATTTGTGTTTTGTTCGTTTAGTCATGTGTTTCTCTGTTTGTCTTTATTATTTGTAATTCGAATATTTGTGTTCTGATTTATTCTGTGTAAGTATAATGAGAGTCAAATCCCTTTGAACCGGGACCCTCTTCATCTCCCAGTGAATGGTAGAAAATGCTCTAAGAAGAACGCTTGGTACAAGAAAAAATTCGAATTAAGAATTAATTTTTAGGTTAAGTTTTAGGCCTATCACAGTCGGCAACAAGTGTTATGTACCCACGCCATGCCACTGGCAGCGACAGTAGCAGTCAGCCGCGATTTTTCCGACAACGAAATTTATCTTCTTTTACGTTATCCTGAATTTACAAGTTGCATAGAGAAATATTTGCAGTGATCTTGTGGTGTAACTAATTGCTGTGTGTGTGTTGACAGTGAGCTGGTGATAACGAGCGACGCGACATGCATCCTGGGCCCATCATCAGCCGGTGGACTGCTGGACCTGCAGATGTGCTATAAGGATGCGACGGGGACAAACGGCAGCATCGTCAAGAACGAGCCGACGTCGGCGTCAGCGGCAGCTGCGGCCATGTTGCACGCGCAGTACCACATGCCTGCGGCGGCTGCGGCTGCGGCGTACCACCACACCTACGATCAGCTGTTGGCCGGCGTCTCGCAGCACTCGTGAACACCGCACCCCAACGTGTAGGCCTTCGTACTTCTCTAGCTCATTACAACGTATACATTTTGCGTATGAAAAAAAAAATCTGAAATAAAATAATATATAATTCATGTGATTTTGATAATATCTCTTCCCAACGAGATTTATAGAGACTCCTCCGTCCCCAAGCACCACCTAAAGCCATCCAACCAGCGTGCTTCTGTGTTTTCTCTCGCATCACCGTTCCTACATTTTTACTGTCTTCTTCTCTTCCGCCTTTCGGGTGGTTATCATCATCATCATCATCATCTTCATCTTCACTAACCATTAAACCAAATTAATTTTGGCCCCATCTCGCATTCTTCTTCTGATCTCCTCATTAAATATTCTTTGCAGTCTCGATAGCCCTGCACTGCGAGACCCAAGTATTCCATCTCAATAGCTTTCATTCTTCTCTTAGCAATGAATCCGCAGGTTAGCACTGACTTTCCGATTCGGGCCTATTATGGGAAGATCTGTGCGTATAGGCCGAGATATCAAGATAAATGAAAAGTGTCCGAATTGATGCTCTTCAGTCATTGCACAAAGAAACAATAAGAAATGTGAGAGGGGGAGAGAGAGAGAGAGAGAGAGGGCATAAGTAATGAAAGAATCAGAATCAAACAGAAGACACAAAACACTGTTCTGATACGATTGAAACAAAAGAAACACACCTCGGGGTTTTTTACCTAATTTCGGCGTTTTTTAAAATTTTTGAACATTTAAAATTTAAAAAAAACGCCATCATCATCTTCGTGTTTAGTAAACGTTAAACCAAAATGATGTGTTCCGGTCCCTCGGACGTGCCCCACACCTCTCCGTACTTTCGAAATATAATTCAACAGTTGTTTGGAGATGCGACAGTCGTATAACCATTTTAACCGATACTGGATAATCCTACCAGTTATACTAATAATAACCACTTGCTGCCGAATGTCTGGATTTCTACTACGACCTTGAAGAGTACACACCCTGCCACGCGCCCCTGCGAAATCTAATTTCAACCGCTTGAATGCGACTCGCCTGGGACTTCTTTAAAATCAAATTCTCAGACCCTAGAGAAATGCGGGGCCATGGGGCCATCACCTTGTAAAACTTGGCAGGAGTGCTTCTGTACTCGTTGATTTTAGAGTTCTCCTGATGGCTTCTTCAGCACATCATTGTTGTAATGTAAGGCACGTTGTAGTCACCGACCTGCTCCAGAACAGTAGTACGAGATACAACAATTTTTGGTCGTATGGGATCATCTCCATGAAAAGTCATCACCTTGATCTTCAGTGTGGAACTCTGTAATCTTTCGGTTGGTAATAACCGCTTCTGCTGTCGCCTCTTCCCCCCCCCCCGTTCTCAACGTACTTCAGTACGTGCTACTTACTAACTTGGGTCTCTTTCGGTTTCATTCTTCTTCTGATCTCCTTATTAGACATTCTCAATGCAGTCTCAATTACCCTGCACTGCGACTCAAATATTCCATTTCGATAGCTTTTATTCTTCTTTTAGCATTTAATCCATAACTTGACGCTGACTCCATCAACGGCATCCCCATTCAGGCCTATTATGGGAAGATCTGTGCGTATAGCCTAAATCAAGGTATGTGAAAGTGGTCCGAACTGATGCCCTTCAACTGTTACACAAAGAGGCGAGAGAAATTAGAGACGGAGAGACAGAGAAGAAAAGGAATGAGAGAATCGAACAGAAGACACAAAACACTGTTCTGATACGATTAAAACAAAAGAAACGCGCCTCGTTTTTTTTACCTAATACAGTAGAACTCCATTTTTCCGAACTAATGAGTCCCAGACGTAAATCGGATATGTAGAAATTCGGATAATTGGGACAAACATAAGTAAAAGGTTATGTTGTGAAAGAAAACGCAGAAATTGCTCAAAAATCACTTTTGATTTTTTTTTATTACATGAATACAATATCTTAATAAAAACCAGGTGACACGTGTTTTGCAAAATGTTCACTTTTACTACAAAAACATTAAAAATAATACTCACACATAATTATAATTTTAGGCGAGCAGTAGGCTAGAAAGCATTGTACTGATCAGTACGTAAACTATGATGCATAGCTAACACAGTCTTATATGCATTTCATTTGCTATGTTTTTTTGTTAGCACAGCAACTGCAATTTTTTTTTAGAAATAAATTGCTTTTTAGAATAAACTTTTTTTTAGAAACTGCTTTTTTTTTTAATTTTCTGATAACGATTCGGATGATTGGCGATTCGGATAAGTGGAGTTCTACTGTAATAACTTATCTTTAACTCTCTCTCTCTCTCTCTCTCTCTCTCTCTCTCATTCCTGTTTTAATGTTTATCATGAGATCTTATAGTCTTTCTCTCATGAGGTGAATCAAGTCAATCAGTCGCACATATGTTATAACGTGCTGTCTGCGACACGAGTAGTGTGTACTGATCATAAACAGCTTCAGTATTCTGTACTCAAGGCATTCACGGACGGCGCTGGCTAAACTCCGGGCTATTGGGCAGGCCGTGGTACTAACAGACGTTTCGATCTCTCCTCTGGAGGCCATCTTCAGTGTGCAAAAACGATTCGCTAACTGGCACGGCCTCCGCCAGTTAACCACAGTGCTGTGGCATAAGACAGTCAGTTTGGCCCAGAGATTAGTCAATTTGTTTCCAATAGCTTTCAGCGTTGAGTTCTTTGCTGAACTTAAAACAAGAATTTCATGACAGAATAATACGATTATGAGCGCCTAAAATAAACACATTCGAGAGTACAGGCCTACATATCGATTTGAATGTTAGATGATACGTCTCTACTTGGCACCTTCGAAATTTACTCGAAATTTACAAAAACTTTTTTTTTTTTTTTGTATTTCTGCGGATATTACGAGCTTTAACAAAATGACTAAAACTGGTCACGAAAAATTCACCGTTTTCGTTTTTTACTGAACTTTGTACAAAAATACAACAAATTTTCCAAAATTCAAGAACAATTTGTTCTTTGAACAATTTCTTCCTCTTCTTCACTACTTCGTGGAGTAGGGACATTACCTGTACCGTCTTCACAGTATGTGTCGCCATCTTGGTATTGGTCTTTCTACAAAGGGTCTATACTCTACTTTACTATTTTAGGTAGCCGTCTATCCTCCATTCTGTCCAGATATTGCAACCATTCCAGGCGATATTTCTGAATTGCGTTTCGTTTATGGACAATACCAGCAGTACAGTTCTAATGTCCTCATTACGGAAACGGTCTCGTCCCGTACAACCCTTTGTTTCTGCCAGAAAACTCATTTCTTAACTTTAAATTAGGTTTATAATCTTCAAACAACACAGCATAGCCTTTGTTTTATAAAACTGAATCCGTGTTTCTTTCCTTGTTTCATTCTTTAGTGTTCTGTGTATGATGCCACACATCACCTAAAACTTCGATAATGTCAAACCGACATTATCCTGTCCTGTTTCATTCCCATTAATGATAACGTAACCTAGATAATTTCAGTAATTCGAAGACTTTTGTTCCAAAGCTGTTCCAGAATAACGGTTTCGACATATTTTCGCATATTTCGAATTTTATATAAATTAGCTCTTTTTTTTTTGCCAAATAGAAGAATTTTTGTTCTGAAAAATAAGTCGAAGTTTTCCATAATTAGTTACACCAAACTTATTTAAATATTCAGTTGTGCCACGTTTGTTTTTTACAGCTTTCTTTCTGTAAGAGCGACAAACTAACGATAAAAAGTCCAGCTGAAAAACTAGCCACACCAGCTTTACCAGCCTAATTTTTCATCTTTTTCAGACTTTTTCTTCTTTTGTTTGGCATGAACCCTAGGGGAAAAAGGAATATTATCATTGAAATTACCGGTTAATGTCGATATTAATCGAATTTTGAGTAGGCCTTACATCCTGTAAGGTAGTAGTGTTGTATAAACGGTACAAATTTTTCGCAACATACGCAAATTAATACGACGAATTTTTCGCAGCTTGTTTAGGCCTGTACAAAAAGCGCGAAAACTTTGTAAATTTCGTAGCTGCCACGGGCCAGGTAATAACATTCAGTATGCACCATACCTATAAGATCTGTTTTAACATGTATAAACATTTCAATTAGACATAACTTCAAATATACATAGAGAAGTCCCGAATATTAAAAAAAAATACAATAAATTTAAAAACGTGTAAAAATTATGTAAATAACAAATGTAAACAACAAATTATTTCGTTTCATTTTTATAAGAATGTTGTATATTTTCTGTTTTCATTTGATGTTTTCAACTTTATATTAGTTGCCATAGTTACATAGAATAATATAATTAGTTGTCAAACTGTGATACGAATTTGAATTTAATGTGAAAGCGTAGAGAGCTAACTAATAAATTTATATCGTGTTAAATTTCTATTACAATTTTGTTTTCCGCTGACCGAGTGGTTGTCCGGCACTTAAATTTAATAAACAGACATTTGGTTCAGTTCAACATATTTATTATTAATCCTGACAATTGTTTCAGGTAGGGAGGTAGGCTTGAACAAACTAACCTCTGAAGCTGCCGTAACTGGTGAAACAACTGTCAGAATTAATAAAAAATATCTGTTGAACTTAATCAAGTGTCTGTTTATTAAATTTAAATTTTACTTTCAGAAATTTCTTTTTAAGGCAGTTTCGTTTGTGTACTGTTGGAAATTAAATTATAACATATTTTGAAACAATAATACGGTACACGATATCGATGGAACTGATTGTAGGAAATCGACACCATTACATCAGTACCAGACACATTCACTGCCTTCTATATTTTATCTTAAGTTTATAAATGTATGCACCTAACTTTGTATATAGAGAGCTGCTATAGTTACCCCATAGAAACTTATTGTACATAGGTATACATTGTACAAGAAACTAAATAGTTGAATTTGTAAAATAAATATATATAAAATAATTACTGTATGACCAAAGATGTTTTTATAAATTGAAAAATATGTACACTACTGAATGTTAAGTTAGCAATAAATTTACTAATTTGTATCCAATTTTTTGTTAATTTTAATTTTTAAGTGTTGCCATTATTGTTGTTTCGAAGGATGCAATGGCTAACAGTTTTGTAGTTAGTAGAGTGTAAGCGAATTTTTTAGATTTTAAAATGTTCCAGTGAAATAATCACTAGTTAACATTATAATTTCCAGTACACAAAGTCGGAACCAGATATTGTAATGACACAGATACACAATAGTGTGATGTGGCAACGGAATAGTTAACAAAAACGCCAGTCTATTTTCAACGAAAAAGGTACTTCTTTGTTAGCGAGACACGAGTGTATAAATGTCTGAACTTTGCAGCGTACAGTGTAATGTTGAATCAGTTTGTTTAGTCAAGGTTTATTCATTATCTTAAATGATACATTCACTTAATCACTATCCCGAATACATGTATAGAACTTTCCTAGAGTACTACTACTTCTTCTTCTTCTTTTTATTCTTCAGAGTTTTCCAAAGTCTTCTATCCATTCCCATTTCAGTGTAACCCCTCACATCTATTCTTCTGAAGACTTGTAGCACATCATTCAATCATCGTATACTAGGTCGTCCCCTCTTTCTGCTTTTATAGACTTGAGCCCTCAAGATTTTCTTTTGCATACGCTGATCCATCCATCCGCTGCCATTGTATTCGTTGAGCATTTATAATTCTTACAATGTGCTCATGATTCAGTAATTCATCTGTCTCCTGGTTATTTCTTATTCGTCATCTTCTTTAACCAGGCCACAAGCATGTCTTACGATCTTTCTTTCAAACATTGTTAGTGTTACTTGTTACTTTTTTGTCAATCTCCATGTCTCGCCTCCATCAGTAACAACTGGTCTGATAAGGGTATTATATATTTTTATTTTTGTGTTGCGACTAATGAGTTTACTTCTCAATAGTCTGCTGTTGGCATAATATGCTGTATTTCCTATTTGTTCCTTAGAGTACTGTTAAATTATCCTACGTCGATATACCCGTATGTTGACTCAATTCTTCTTCTTCATCTCCTCCTCCTCCTTCTTTTTCTTCCCTCCTCTTCCTCTTCCTCCTCCTGTTTCAAAGGATTATGTTGCTGACAGGGTGAGCAACTTCAAACCATTTTTCCTCTGTCACCTAGGAGGAAACTGCCCTTTTAACTTAATTCTGTCTCGACTAAAAGGTGACAATCGGAAACCCTTGACGTGTTGATAATCGCGCGGTAGGCAGGCAAATGTTTCAACAAGATTCTGCTAACAAATAAGTACCAAAGGAACGCGGCCACGTTTATGATGATTTCGTTATAGGCCTACACATCAATACAGGTGAACAGCATTATCATGTGCCAGTAAAATCTCTATGATTAAGTTAAGTTGTTACCTTCAGTAATAAGCACCGTTTTGTGTAAGACGTTAAGCTTTATTTGAAATTGTACAAATGAAAGTGTATAGTAATAAAAATTTGAATATTTCTGTTTACTACAAATGAGTTTTCATTTTTCTCTAATCCTTTACGTAGTGTTCTTATTCGTTAATATTATAGACCTGACGATGGATTTTGAACAGTAAACACGTCGAGATGCGCAGTGGACAAACACAGTACGCGTATTTGAGCGCCCATTTCTGAGAAATTTTTTGGGCCAGTTAGGGGGGTAATAATAGATGGGCATCGGATTCAATAACGAACTGCAATAACTCATCTCATGAACAGACTACGAGGGTCAGTTGAGAAGTTCGCGGAGCGACATCTATAACTTAGAGGTACCGTAGAACTACAATTTTCTGTGTATCGTAAGATTCATATGTCGTTTGAACACTCGTTGTCAATTTGAAATCTATTTGACAATTTATTCATTTTTTACTGCTGTTTGAAATTTACGTGTGATGTGTGTTTTGAAAAACGCACAAAATCACGAATTCTTTGATAAAAACGGTCTAGCGCCAATGGAAATTCACAACGAAATGACAAATGTGTTAGGAAATGCTGCACCTTCAAAAACAATAATAGTTCATATGTGGGTTTTCGAGTTTAAACGTGGCCATACAACAGATGATCCCCGCGTGGACACTCCAAATGCACAAAGGTTTTTC
The DNA here is from genome assembly GCA_034769895.1 of Magicicada septendecula. Lineage (NCBI taxonomy): Eukaryota > Metazoa > Arthropoda > Insecta > Hemiptera > Cicadidae > Magicicada > Magicicada septendecula. The sequence continues at coordinate 12,519,996 of CM068371.1, read as the reverse complement.
ATACCAAGTGCTTGACTGAAACTATGATACACACGCTAATATGAAATGCTTGTGACGTCAGCAATGCCCAATCGCCGGTCTTCCAATACCGTGTAAGGCATATGGCCTGGAGTTGATGCACTTTATGGTTGTCCACCGCGGGGATCATCTTCACTTCTCGTATGACCATGTTTAAACTCGAGAACCCACTTACAAATATTGTTTTTGAAGATGCACCATCTCCTAACACATTTGCCTTCTCAGTTGTGAATATTCGTTGGTGCTATACGCTGTCCAAGCAGTGAAGGCGGCTAGAGGGTTACGAGACCCTTGGCTCACGCACGCACACTGGCAGGCCGCCTAACAATAGACGGGGGACGGCACTTGACCTGTGCTTCTGTCTTTTTAAATACAGTTTACTATAATAAATTAAATTTTGTTATTCTGCTTAATCTTATAGTTTTGGTCGTTCCATTTAATTCAGACTGTGATTTCATTTAAAATAAGTCCAAACACGAAGTTTGTACGACGATTTTCAAATGTTTTACTCTTATTTGTTTATTTTGAAATATTGTGATTGCTAAACTTCTGAGAATTATTTACGCGACTGTTATTAAAAAAATGTTATTATTAAAAACTAAGATTCTGATCATTTAACTTACTTTTCAACTATTTTTCTGAGACACTCCCTTTGGATGCCAGAAGCCGGTCAAATGGCCCTGTGGTTCATTGTTGGAACTGCTAGCGTTTTATAGAGCGTTTTTTGTCAAGAATTCGATCACATCACAGCACGACGTTTGATTTTGCCCATTTTTTAAACACGTGCACACGTAAATTTCGAACATCTGTTAAGCAATGAATCAACTGGTAGATAGATTTGGAAATTAATACGTGTGTATAGGAAGTATGCAGCACACGAACAATTTTAGTTCTAGCGCTAAGCTATAGATGTCGCTCCGCGAACTTCTCGTACATCAGGGTACAACGCCTGATTTGGGTAGGACGTATTGAGCGACACCAGAATACCGTACCTAAGGAAGTGTTGAAGAGACAGATCCTGGACACCAGACGAAGGGGACAACGTTCGCAGAGACGCTGCCGCATGACACAGATTGTTGGAGACACGAGACTACGCGTGTAGTAGCTTATCACGAAGGAAAATTATTTTACGTGGGCGCACGCGCACCCACACATATACAGGAACGCGAAAGCAGGCATGTAAATAAAATTGTATAAATCAGATTTATTGTAAGTTGGGTTGAACATCAAATAGGAAATAACCTGACGATAGATTTTGTTCATGCGCAACGGGCAAACACCTCGTTGCGAGGCTAACAAAAGTTTAATTCATTTCATACGTGCGCAGAACAGTCTTGTAATGTGTTTCACATCGGTTGCGCCTGTATAGTAATTTTACAAATCATATCGTGATGACAAAAATAATAATGTACTATTTACTGTCACACGAGTGTCGGCTGAAAAATTAGGTTACCGACATCTATAGCTTAACGCAGTGGCGTATCTAAAATGCCCTTGGGGGGGATCCGGGGTCGGGTTGATATACAAAAGAAAAAAACAATTTAAGACTATCAACTTTACTATCTTTGCAGTGGCTGAAACCGATGCCATTAAAGTAAACTGTAAATAAAAATACGCATTATTGAAACATTGTTTACAAGATACTTTCTGACTGAATTGAATTTCATGTATTTCACATTTCAACCGTATGCGCTAATTCTGAGTAATGAACCTGTTCGCACATTTAAAAATAAATTACTACTATATTAGCGTACACAGCTGAAAAAATAATAACACAACCTAAAAATGACGAGATTAAGAAAATTCGTCATATTTTTCGGTCCCGTACCCCGTACCCCCCAAAATACGCCCTGGCTTAATGGTAGAACTAACGTTTTTCGTGTGTTGTAAGAATCGTATCTCGTGTAAGCGTCTGTTAATTTCCAGATTTGTCTGACAATTTATTCATTACTTTTCAACTGTTTAGAAATTACGTGTTACGCGTGTTTTTAAAAATGGTCGAAATCAAACATCGTGCTGTGTTTGAATTGTTTGATAAAAAAGTGTCTAGCGCCGATGGAAATTCATAAAAAAATGGTAGATGTGTCGGGAGACGATGTGTCTTGAAAAGCAATGCCTTGTAAGTAGTGGAAGTTCGAGTTTAAACGTAGCCGTATGAGCACTAAAGATGAGTCCTGCACTGGACGACCAAGAAATGAAACATCGCGAGACACTATTTCATACACGATGTTGGAAGACCGCCGATTTAGCGCGGATGACATTGCTGACATCATAGGCACCTCATGTTAGCGTATGTTTTACATTTTACCTCAAGAACGTCTTCGGCACTACAGACCAACGTGAGCCCTAGCTTTTCCAAAGTCTTCTATCCGTTGCCATCTCAGTGTAACCCCTCACTCCCATTCTTCTGAGATCTTTCAGCACATCATCCAACCATCTTATCCTACGTCGGCCCCTCTTGCTGCTTTTATAGACTTGCGCCCTCAGGATTTTCTTTGGCATACGTTGGTCATCCATCCACTTTAGCTGACCCAGCTCATCTATCTCCTGGTTATATCTTGTTCTCCATTCGTCATCTGCTTTAACTGGGGTATAAACACGTCTTACGATCTTTCTTTCAAACCTTCTTAGTGTTACTTTTGTTCCTTTCTTTGTCAATATCAATGTCTCGCCTCCGGTCTCATAAGTGTCTTACATATTTATATTTTTGTGTTACGACCAATGAGATTGCTTCTCAGTAGTCTGGTGTTGGGATAATATGCCCTATTTGTATCCTGCCATGTTTACGGATCCTTTATTATCTCTATCACGTTACCCAGATATCTGAACTTATTAACTGCATCAAATAAAATATCCTCTATGCATAAATGATATAGATTTCTATATCATGCAGAAATGAGCATGTATTTAGTTTTGCTGATATTTACATTGAGTCCCATTCTAGCGGATTTTTTATTCGGCTTCTTGTATACCTCAACTAACTACAAGTATTGTAATGATCTGGCTACTATCACAACACCGTCAGCTACAAGTATTGTAATGATCTGGCTACTATCACAACATCGTCAGCGTACGCACATATTTGGTTTTTCTTATTTATTATTGTTTCTCGCTAATCTATGTACCTCAAGAACGTGGTGTGATAAAACTTTGTGCTAGTTGGGCGTTGCATTTGGAGTTGTTGCACTTTTGGAACATCCACACGGATCGAACTATCATCTTCGTTGCTCGTACGATCAAGTTTAAATTCGAGCGCTCACTACAAACCATCGTTTCTGAAGTAAACCGTCTCCTAACACGTTACTATTTCGTTGGAACTACGCTTTTTTTAATTTTAATTTTTAACAAATAATTCGTGATTTTGTCCACTTTTCAAAACACGCGTGACATACGTGTAAAGTTCAAACAGCTGGTAAAGAATGAATAAATTGACATTGAAAACTGACAGGTGTTTACATGACATAATAATCGTACAACACACAAAACATTTTAATACCTCTAAGCTACAGATGTCGCTCCGTGAACTTTTCAACTGACTCTCGTAAGCTGGTAATCTATATATACAAAACACTCAAAGTCTGAGGATTTATGGGTACTGAATACAAATCCACACCGTTACACCGATTGCCACCAAATTTTGCACAGGTAACCTTTTACACAAGGCGCAAAATACTGTCTAACTTGAACTTGATCTTTTGCCCCGTTCGCACAATTTAATTATGCCTTCTCGTTGACGCCTATAAAGATGACAACACCATGGAGACCACAATTAATTACCATAGTAACAAGTAAATAAACAAAAGCTATTTAGCGGAATCGGAACTGTACATTAACCATTCCTGCAGTAGATTTTCGATATTTTATATAATATGCCATTGTACTGATATATTACGATGTGGAAAAGAAGAAGTGTACTAATTGTAAATTGTCCTATTACTTAATGCAAAGCGAAAATACATGTTGTTTTCATTTGTGAGTTTAGGTGACAACGGTTTTTGGTTTTAGTTTACTATTTAAATAAATAAAAGCCATGATTGAGAAAAAGAACGTTTAATGTGTTATACAATGCTCCTTACACAGTAACACTTAAAGAATTTAGCGTTTTGATATAACAGGTACTTTATAAATATCTCCAAAGGCTTTATAAACGGGTACTTTTAAATCGCCAAAGGCTGTTGCACCAACATAATAATTTAGTGCAAGTTAAAATAGAACAAGGGTTGAAAACAGCTTTGGAGAGAATTTAACTAATGAGTACAAAATAGTTATACGAGCTGACAGAACGCCATATAGACATAGACAATAAAAATTATATTAAAATATTATTAAAAAGTCAAATATAAATTTGACTTTATATTTTAATAATAAATTATTAAAAGTCAAATATTCGCGTGCGAATCCGCGGGTAACAGCTAGTAGAAAATTAAAAAAAAATGAAAATTAGTTTTGTTTCCAGAATAAATAACTGCCTGTGATGATCATAAAGTTAGGCCTAAACTTGAAATGATTTCTGATGAGATCATTAGAAGCATGCAAGAGTTTTGTTGTGAAGCGGCAAACTTGTGAGTGACTGTTACCACACTTCTAGTGAATAATTAAGTGGGGAAAAGGGGGGGGTAATTCTCTAGTTATCTCTACGCACCTCACCTCAGCGTTCAAAAATTATTGTTACGTTTCCACCAATTGACAAGCAAAGACTCTCTCACTTTTACATTATTTGTTAGCTGAGAAATAGGTCTACCGTAAAATCTCTTGTTTAACAGAAAAGAACTGTCAATGTTAACAAGACAAAAATACATCAAGAAAGCGACGGAGTCATGGGATTAAGAGACGAAATGAATAGAACATTGAAGAAACAATACCATTCTCGTGGTGATATTAATAAAAGAAAATAAATAAATATACACAAAGTTTTTTATTATCTACTTCAGCCGTTTAACTTACACGTGTAATCCTAGTTGAATTTTATTTATTTATTTTTATTTTTGGAAAACGACCCGTTTTAAGACTCATCGTCAGGCATAAAAACAATTCGGTTAATAAAGTTATAAAGGAATAATAAATAAAGGAATAAAAAATTATTAATTATTAGAATTAATAAAATATAACAATTCGCTTATAAAGAGTTACATTATCTTTTAATTATAATGGCAATTATCTTTCCATTATAATTGTTTATAACTGAGGAATTTAATGTTTATTAATTTAAACTTCTGTGGTTTTTGTTAATTTTATTAATTGACTTTTTTAAAAAATCATATTAATTTTTATTCGTGATGATTATAATGACGATAATGAGACTATGTCTCAAAACGAATGGTTTTTTCGAAAAAAAAATTGTAGGATTTCCAGGTGTCCCTGACTGACGTAAAAAAGAATGTCCCACAAGAACTGAGAAACTTCCACCTGCTACACATCACCTTCGGAACTGAACTGAGAAACATGCCTGTCCCTTCAGCCAGCACTCGAACTGAGAAACATAGCGGGTCATTTATTTGATCAAATCCTTCTCAGTCCGGTTATAAACGACATCTGGCATACAAAAAAGTTAGTTGGGGCATTCTAGAGTAATACGACGATTGTTCAATAGAAACACGTTTGATCTGCGCAGCCGTGACTTCGTCGCCATGGCAACGGAATTCATTTGTTTATATTATCTGTTTAAGTACAGTGACGCGTCTGTCAAAAATATTGCAGTTGCTCTTTTCTAAGCAAACTTAGTTGTATAGCGGCAGATATACGCCTTGGTTGAAAAATGGCATCTACGATAGAAAATCCGTCCAAAGATAATCTGCGTGCCGTTATTCAGTTTTTTTTGCCGCTGAGGGGCGTCAGCCAATGGAAATTTATACGAGAATAAAACCTGTGTATGAAGACTATAGTTATTATCATACGACAGTGGTTGAATGGTGCAATATCTTTCGACAAGGAAGAGAATCCACTAAAGATTTGGCCCGTCTCGGACCTGCACGTGTTGTAGCATCAGATGAAAATGTGAGACAGCTGGAAACTGCTTTACGCGCAAATAGGCGCATCAAATTTAGAGAACTTTCTCAAATGTTGAGCATCAGCGTGGGAACTGTTCATTCCACTATTCATAGTCTTGGCTATCACAAAGCTGCTGGTGAGTGGATTCCACGACTGTTTACTGATGAGCAGAACAATTTGTGTTCGTCCTTATCATTTGATGCGCTATCAACAACAAGGTTGTTGCCCTTTCTACACCAAATTGTTGCCGGTGACGAGTCTTGGTTTTTATCACTACGAACCAGAATCCAAACGTCAGAGTATGCAGTGGAAGCATGCACAATCTCCTAAGGCGAAAAAATGTCGGTCCCAACCTTCGCCAGGAAAATAATGGTGCCCGTATTTTTTGATTATCAGGGTATTCTGCTCTTAGATTTTAAAGAACCTGGTGTCAACATCAACGCCGAGCGATATGCAGACAGCTTAAAACGCTTACGGGACAGATTCAAGAATACTCACAATGATACTCTTCAGGTAAAAGCAACATAAAGATGAGATTATAAGACGTTGCCCGAAGATGGAATTTGTTGACATTTGCCCAGAGCCCTAAGCATTCCAGGAAATGACTAATCATGGGTATTTTTGTCAGTGACACTTGCACGGAGTCCGGTAGGGGGTGAGTCGGACTGGTTATAGGAATAGAAGAGCAAGGGAGGGGAAGGGATTCACCCCTAAATATTTCATTGCCTTAGTTGACATCTGTGAGACACCTAGTATTCTGTGCAAGTGATAAGTGTAATGATTCGTGTTGTAGTGAAGATGGAGATCACTGAGACCACCAAGAGGAAGCCTTAGTTGATCTACAATGGACATCAGTATGTTGTTGACTATACCAACAAAGAAGATGTGACTTATTGGCGATGGATGTGTTGATTATAAGAAAAGTAAATGTAAAGGCAAAATATCAACGAAAAATAATACTGTCGTAGGCGAAGCAACTCATGTTTATATTCCGGACGAAGCGGCAACTGAAGTGAGAAAAAGTGTTGTTAAAGCAAAGAAGGGTGCAAGGGAAACAGATAATACGATTTCAAAAATGTACCCCGAAGAAGTAGGCCCGCTCTTTAATCGAGGATATGACCTTGTGACTTCACTACCATCACACAGAAGTGCCAAACAATCATTACATCGCATTCGAAGAAAAAGTGTGGGGCCTACAAAGGACCCAGTCGACTCTGAAGGAATACGATTAGAGGAAAATGATCTACTTATGAATGATGGTAAAAATTTTCTACTTGAAGATGACAACAGAGAGCCTAAAAACAAAATATTGTGTTTGCCAGCGAAAAAGGAAAATCTGCATTGACAAGTTGTTCTTCATTCTTCGTCGATGGAACCTTCAAGAGTTCAAGCAAACAGTTTGGGTAGTTATTTATCATCCACGCCGATCTGGGAAGTTCTTGGAAAGAAACCAGCACTATTCCAGCAGTCTACGCGTAATAAGAAACGAGAAACATATGATCGTTTTTCAAAGCAGTGAAAAACAACGTACCTGGATGGAATCCTGTGACACTTACAATAGACTTTGCAATAGCACTCATCCAATCAGCTAAACCTCTGTTTCCTGAAACTGAAATTTTTTGTTGTAACTACCATTTTAACCAATGTTTATGGAGGAGAGTAGAAGATTGTGGCCTTGCTCCTGCGTACAAAGAAAATGAAGAGATTCGACTTCATATTCGAATGTGTTCTGCCCTCGCGCATGTTCCGCTATAACTGATTGATGATGCTTGGCTAAGTATCCAGGAAAGCACACCTGAAGACGAGAAACTGCGGGTGTTCTATGACTACGTCGTCGATCAGTGGCTTGAGAATGAGCATATCCAAAGGAAAGTGTGGAACTGTTGCGGAAAACGGCACTGGACCAATAATGTTTCTGAAGGGTGGAACCAAAGAATTAATAGTTTAATTTCGAGGTCTCATCCAATGTATATTCACTGCTCAAGACTCTACGAGAGGACTTCTGTTTTGATAGAATAGCCCCAGAATATTGACGGGAAGAAGAGGAAAAAACCAGCAGTGAAGAGTGATGAAACCATTTCAAAGGCCTTGAAAAAACTGGAATTAGATGGCAAACTAAGGTCTTTCCTTGTTTGTGTTGCTAACGTTCAGAAGTTAAAGTAAAGGCAATGCCTATAGGTTAGAGAAGTAGACTCTCACCTGGAAAGATCTGTAAATATGTAAATATTCTAATTCAGCATTAAAAAAAAAAAATTTGACGAACTCACATAAAGTGAAAGAAAAATATGGGGAATGATAAGAGACTACCTCCCAGTGGTGTTCCCTGGAAACGACGCAAAGTCGGTTAAAAGTATCTTAAAATTCATAAAATAAAAGTAATATTGCACTATAACACTGAATTCAACCCTTCCAAAATTGAAAGAGCATACGTTTTGAACAGTTTTAAGATGCTAATGTTAGTTCCGGGCAAGTGTCACAGTTTTACTTCTGACTCACCAAATACCATTATGTGGAGGGAAGGGCTCCGGGCAAATGTCACTCCGTGCAAGTCTCACTCCGGGCAAGTGTTCCAACCCCGATTATAAAGGTAACCTTTGTTACCTGGCCGCCTATTGTGTTTTTACTCTCTGTGGCTTCTTAGCGGCCTGAAGAAGATTCCCGACGCGGAATCGAAACGTTGCCGACGTGATGGCGTTTAATAGCAACCGACCACGGCCTAACAAACCCGGTTTTAGTCGTAATTTTGAATACACGAGTTTAGTTACCGTGAGTCAGTGTCACGCACTGTCTTCTTGGAAGAAACATTTCTCAGTTTCAGTGTGCGGACGGTAGTTCATCGAGTGCACCGGAGAAAATCCTCTACCCCAAAGTAGCTTTCACACGGTGCAAGTTTACGCGCTCCGAGCTAGACGAGAAGCCTCTAGAATCGCCTCGTGCGTGGAGTGTTCACACGGTGCGAGTTTACGCGCTCCGAGCTAGACGAGAAGCCTCTAGAATCGCCTCGTGCGTGGAGTGTTCACACGTGCAGTAGACTTGAACGAGTCAATGTGAAAATGGATCCCGTTGAAGGTGTCGGTGTTGTGTGCGGGTTAACAGCTGGAAAACTAGAGAAGATGAAATCTGGTGCAGAAGACGAAAACGAAGAACAAGTAGAAAATTCTACGGATTAGACCGTGGATTGTCAGACGTAATGAGAAACGTGCGTCTAGCAGTGTGTGCCAAGAACTGAGACCAGAAGATCCGACGTCTTTTACAAACTTGTTTAGGTCGAGAAAGATGGCGGATCATAACTATTGCTTTCGGTGCACAGATGTCGGAACGAAAGGTCGTTTCTCAGACAGCGGAGGATTCCCGAGGATGAAATCATTCTAGCTGACGATGCATTCCCTCTAACAAAAAATGTCATGAAACCATTTAAGAATAGAACATTTTCTCTTGCAGGAAGGGTATTTAATTACCGTCTTTCAAGAGCACGACGCGTTGTTGAGAACGCCTTTGGCATTATGTAATCTAGATTTAGGTTTTATGAAAAACTAATATGCCTGCATTCAAAGAAAGTGGAGAAAATAATTTTTGCTACATGTGCCTTGCACAGAATTGGTTACGAATTGTAAACAGCGGTCGACGCTGGAATTCCGAACACAACAGACAGCGAGAACTTAGCAACAGGTACAGTTATACCTTGAACTCGGAGGGAGCGTACTTCTGCGGTGGGATTGCAAACGATTGTAGGAAGAAACCGAGGAGTGTACCCAACAAAAGAGCCAACGTCGTCAAATTCGTCAAGAATACTGCAGATACTTCAATAATGAAGGGTCGGTTTCGTGACAAATGGACATGATTTACAATAATAGTAAACGCTTGTGGGCTGTTGAACACAAAGCGTCAACTGCGCCGAGGCCGACGGTCGCACAACTGCGCACACACACGCTACGCTTATTGACAGCTTAACTACTGCACTACTATTTAAGCGGTCTACACATGAGCATTTCGGTGTGTCATATCGACGTGACACGCCGAAATGATAGTGTGTAGGGAAAAATGATATGAGCTCACACCCAAAAGTGTGAACTAACGGACTGATGAATTCGTATCAGTCCGCGGTGTGTCACTTGCGGGCAGAAGTGAGCGTGTGTAGAAGTCGGCTTAGTTCAGTCCTTCACACTGAGAAAGTAATGACAGCTGTTTTAAATGCGTTTCTTCGTCCATCCTTAAATAATTCTGCCAGCCTTTAGGGTGATGAAGCTTTAGCTCCATAATCACGCGAAGATTTATGTGTGAATATTCTGCTCGTTTTGAAAGCCAACCTTTAATCTACAATTTTCGTATATTCTTTATTCTTTCTACAGGCTACAACACCCCATAATAGCATACAACACTCTTCCGTTGACATGATAAACTACTAAAAACAACTTTCGGCACAACACACAATTGCGACTACACGGCGAGTGGGCCCAACAGAAGACGGCGCGGCGGTAACCGATGTGACCGTGTGTAGGCAACGCATCACTTTAGTCCGACATGGCACATGAAAATGAACACACTGATGTGACACGCCGAAATGGTCACGTGTAGCCACTTTAAGTACGTATACATGGCATGCACTATGTATGACCACGTTGGTGGTGTTAGCGGGTATAATCACAAACAGAAATAACAGTGTTGCACACCACTATAGTAAAAAATCGGTGTGGGGAACTATAAATGACTTCCATGCTCTAATTAATTATAAAATTATTTTTAACATGTACACTCAGAATGAAACTAAATATATCAGCATGCTTTTGGTAAAAACGCTGAGAAAGATAATCAAAATACGAATTGTACAGAGTTGTTAAAATTTTTAAAATAAAGACTAAATTTGATTAAGTCGTCTTTAATTTAAACAACCCGAAAGAAAGCGTATACCGCCCAGTGTTTGCAATATGTGAATTTCTGAAAACGAAAAATTATTTTGTTTGCGTATCCGTGGTTACGATATTTTGTTTACATGGAACGATATCAATTGATAATATTTTATTGAATTTCTTTTTCTAATTTTCGGTCGAATAAATTTATAACATCAATACAAAAAAATCGGTATGGAGAACCATACATGACTTCCATGTCCTAAAATGTATATTTAAAATCATTTAAATATTAATTAAATAAGTGGATACTTGAGTTCTGAAGTAATTACAAATCAGCTAAAATGGTACCACCATGTCAGGTGGATTACGACTATCCTCACCCTTCGTGAGGAAGGACTGTACTTTTGGATAAAATGTCTGTAGGTCGAACGAAGAGCTAGCTAAAGGTAGCTGCGATCTGATTCCTGTAATGAAATTGGACTCTCGCTGCGAGGGGCCGAGGGATGTCTATAGCGTTATCAAAGTCTTTCCTGTCAATACTATACTAGTCATTTTTCTTTTTTAAAATCGAGTCTTGATTTCTTTCTTTCCATTTGTCTTCTGATTTCCTGAACGACTATTCTGGTCACCCGTATAATTATAAATTTCTCAGCAAAACATTTCTTCCTTAATACGTTTGTGTCTCCTGTTTAACGCCCACCATTCTGATCCATGTCATAACGCTATATTCCACACAGGCTAGTAAATAACTAGCCATCAGGGAGGTCAAAATATTTTCAAGGAGGGGCAAACAATTTTCCAAAGGAAAAAAATAATTATATATTTTTCATACATACACACATGCACATATTAGTTTATAATTATCATATCATATAGAAATAAGTACACAGATTGTATTAATTGCTTTAATACAACAACACTCCCCAGCGATCCACAGGAAGAAAATCGGTGTCCACCTTTTTGGTTTGCACGCGTTGTGTTGGTGTTAGTTTCGCCACTTTTCATTTAAAAAGCGTGCAAACATAAGGAAATAAACATGACTGAGGCCAGAAATGACGCGAATTGTGTGTGTGTGTGTGTGTGTGTCCTGCCGGCCTTTTTTATTGCGGTAATCACAATAATAAAACTTTGGAAAAGTAAACATTACATAATTGATATATGCTAGCCAGCCAGGAGCGATATATTTTCACTCATACGTGATTTAAATTAAAATGGAAAATATAGAATTTTGTTAAAGTGAAATGAAATGTTTCCATATAAACTACTTCTTTGTTGTCATTAACGTATTAGGCCTACACATATAAAACTTATAAAATTTACTTCCTCCATCATCAACTACCATTTTAATTTATTTAAAAAATTACCCCCTCCCCCCTTCAACTACCCTTTTCATTTATAGATATTTCATCTACCTTTCTACAGTGGATTATTATGACCTTATTTTCAGGATACTTTATTAATCAAAATTAAGCAATTAGTGCAGTCAATGAAGCATTTCAGTTCAGAAAACTTTCTAATAGATCGAAATCGAATGAAACCTTTTTTATTATATTTTTTAGGCCAAAAATAGAAAGGTCTATATTATTAGAAGACCTGCTTTTTGTTTTTATGATTGCGCTTAAGAAATATGTGTTTTTTAATGAAAAAAACGTGTAATTTGATTATATTTTTTATGTTTTTAATGAAATTATTGTTATAATATAAAATTTTCGATAAAAATGTACTTCTACAACTTTATGAAGCACCTCAGAAGACTTTTTGACCACTTAACACCCCCCACCCTCTCCCTACCCCCTCCAACCCCTAAATAAACTATATGGCCTTTAAATACATATTTTGAATACCATGAGGTAGAAACCTGTCAAGCAGTGTCCATTTAAAACAACTTCCAATAGATTTGGACCCCCTAGCCCAATAGATAGATAGGCCCCTAGGCCCAATAAGCGACCATTATATAGGTGTCTCATAGCGAAAAATGGGCTTTTTTGCTATATTTTTTATTTACACTCCATAGGCGATTGGTACCTGGGGGGAAACTACCTGAAACTGATGAGCAATCAAGTACGAATATCATCCAACCATTTTAGACCCCCTGAAGGTCGACTGGGCCCAATGCGAGACCATTAAAAAAGGCGCTTTTTTTTGAAAAATGGCAATTTTCGCTCCAAATTTTGATTACCCCTCCCTGTAGGAGCTACATATCTGAGTGAAAACAATTACGCATTTAAGTTCAAAGTATCCGAAACAACTTCCAACAGTTTTGGAGTCCCCCACAAATTAACCTAGCCCAATATGTGACCATTATACATAGCGTCTCATTGTGGTATGTGGACGTTTTCGCTCCAGGTTTCGGGTATTTATCTCCCCAGGGGCTAGATACATGGGGTAAAATGGTAGAGTAATCAACTTCTGATTACTATCAACCATTTCCAACCAATTAGGACCCCCCTATAGTCGACTAGACCCAGTATACGACCATTATATGAGGTATCTCATGCGGTATTTAGACGTTTTCGCTCCATATTTCGGACGTTTCTCTCCATAGTAGCTACATACATGTGGCAAAATGATGAATTGAAGTTGAATGTTTCCCCACACAAAGTACATTTTATGTCTATAATGGTAGCATACACTTTAGACAGTAATCTGTTTCACAGAAAGTGATTTTTCCAGATTTTTCTTGTTAAAACGTAAAACGTTGCAGGTAAACTACTCCTTTTCCTTAACCGATCTTCACCAAAAACAATAGGCCTTGAGTTCTCTACAATGCAGGACTGTATGCAAAAAATTATTTGATCCTGTTTGAATTGGCGGCTGTTATCGTTTGCCATAGAAAAAAATTCTACTTGACTTTTACTTTATCCAACGCCTGTCCTTGGCCTCTCAGCCATGCGACGTCGAGCCTCCCAGTAGCGATGAACAGGATCCAGGGGTGTATCAGAGAGATCAATGCACGTCATCAGGTGTTCACTATCCATCATGCCTGAGTGGTATAGGGGGCAGTTGTTGTCTTCTGCTACCCCGATGCGGTGCAGATGGCTTTGTAGGTAGTCATGGCCAGTTGTTAGTCGGAATCTTGCAACCGCTTCCGATCTAACAAGAAAAAAAATTCTACACACAGACACTTTTCGAAAAATTACTTTTTTTCATGTTTTGAGGGTAGTACAATCAGAATCTGCCATTATTTTGAACACGATTTTTTCGCCATGACCATACTTCCATTTCCTTATGGAACATGGAAGTAAAATTACTCCCTCTTCAACTACCCTTTTCATTTATACATATTTCATCTACCTCTCTATATTTATTATGACCTTCTTTTCAGGATACTTTATTTATGAAACTTAAGTACTTGACTCTTGTTGAAACGTGAAACGTTGCAGATAAACTGCCCCTTCACCTTAACCGATCTTCACCAAAAGTCAATAGGTCCTCTTGAGTCCTCTACAACTCGGGCACATATGCAAAAAATTATTTGATTCTGTTTGATTTTGGGGCAGTTATCGTTCACCATAGAAAAAATTACACACACACACACACACACACACACACACACACACACACACACACACACACACACACACACACACACACACACACACACACACACACACACACACACACACACACACACACACACACTTTTTGAAAAATGACTTATCTTCATGTTTTGAGGGTAGTACAATCAGAATCTGCACTTATCTCTCCAACACGATTTTTTTTAGCGATCTCCATACTTTCATTTCCTTACGGAACATAGAAGTAAAAATATTTTTTCCCGATTAGCGCTTTCAAGTTTCACAGCTCATCGTCAGATCGGAAATATCTATATATTTCCGATCTGATGATGAGCTGTGAAGCTTGAAAGCGCTAATCGGGGAAACAATTTTGTATAGTGGTGTACAACAGTGTTATTTCTGTCAGTCTTTGTTGGTTGCATGTGCAAAAATACATATTCAATACAATACTAAATTTTGCGTAAATGTTTTACTAATGACTGAAGAAATCTGAAATAGCTAGCCAAAAAAACATAATAAGTATCAGGAAAGACGAAATAAATTAGACGTCGTCTTAAAAACCGTGTTTGTTGTCTTGTAAACATAGTGCTATAGATACGTATACCTCACAGTACGACTGTCTCTGGGCTGCGTGGTTGATGCGTACCACAACGGAATCCGAGTTCCGAGCTGCCTCGTGGCGCTGTCCAAGTAGGGCGACTTGCTCTGTAGCAGGCAGTTTCTCGGCTGTTGTGCTAGCCTACACTAGCGCAGTATACACCGAGGGCGTTTCCACGAATCAACTAGACCTATACGGTACCTGCCCACCCCAGCCACTAGAGGACTGTCTGGGAACCTCGCCGCACGTGCATAAAATTTGCGTGCAAGTCGCCTAAAGGGGTCATGTAAGGAGCGGACACCAAGTCCTCTCCTTAGAAGGCGAGATGAGAATCGGCGGGGGACTTTGGCCGCTAGCCGAGGTCCCCCGTCAAAGATGCCCTGCAACTCCTTTTTATGGACGTTGGCGAGGTAACCCCAGACCGGGAAAGCGTATGTTATGACTGGCACCAAATACGCGCCGACGATCGTTTTACCCAGTTTCCTGGTCATGGCTGAGCTGATCAGGAGTGGAAACAGTAAGCTCAGACGAGCGGATGCTCTGACCGTGGGTACGCCAGGTGAGCGGACGGTCGAGGCGTACACCGAGATACGTCACCTCGTTGGACCAGCTCAACTACATCCTGCTGATGCGTAATTGCCTAAGCGGGTTCTTCCGTCGCTTAGAGAATAGGATGCCTACACTCTTGGTCGCGTTTAGAGACATCCTCCAGTTATCAGTCCAGTCGAGTTGGCGCTGCAGTCGTTAGGCAGCCCGTTCCGCGATGCGATCGGGCGTCTCGTCCGCAAATAGGGCACCTGGACTCCAGGCTGTCTCGGTACGTCATTGACGTAGACTGAGGACAGGAGGGGGTCAAGAGCTCACAGTACGAGTCTCTGGTTCTGCTAAATAAGCTGCAGAGCCCAGCCCCGTGGACGCGCTTAACAGGAATTACCTAAGTGGGCTTAGAGCCTTCATTAAACCCCTTGGGCCGAGTTAACAGTCTCGAGTTGTTCAAGAGTGAAAGCTTTTTTTATATATTTTTATATTTTATTAATGTTTAATATTTTTATTGCTTTTAAGTTATCTTTTTTTCTCTTTAATTTGTTTTTATTCCTGCAAGAATTGTGTATTACCCCAATTCAGTTTGTTGATTCTAACGTTATTGTAACCTGATCTCGTTCGTTTTCTGTAGTGACATGATGCACATTTTACGAAGCGAAATATTGACATTCTTTGTTCCTTGAAATCGCGTAAACGTTTTTCCATTGAGTTTTACCAATTTTTCTCCCATTTGTTTCTTTTAATTTACTTTCCACGAAAGGAAGCCTAGTGAATTTTCAATTCTGTTTTTGACTGCATGGCTTTTGTCCACGCAGAACAGTGGATATATTGGGAAACATTCATACGCATTTGTAGCGCGTTTTATAACTTCAGATGAAACCGAAATTTGAGGAGGGAATTTGCAGTCGTCTCCTATATAAGTTTCAACTAAATAATCACAAAATTTGGTCACTCTGTCGTCTTCAGGTATCCAAAACGTGAAGTCCTCTACAACAGCGTCTTCTACTTCATTTGAATTTACGAGGGGTAATCCTAAGATGCTGTAAAGGCTCAACGAATACAATTGCTAGAACGGATGGATGATCAGCGTATGCTAAAGAAAATCCTGTGGGCGCAAGTCTGTAAAAGCAGAAAGAGGGGCCGACCCAGGATAAGATGGTTGGATGACGTGCTGGAAGATCTAAGAAGAATGTATGTGAGGGGTTACACTGAGAGGGCAATGGATAGGAGACATTGGAGAAAATTGGTGTTGGAAGTCAGGGCTCACGTTGGGCTGTAGAATCCGAAGATCCATTTCAGCCAGTTAGCTATTTCTGGCTGTTGAATGGCGTATCCTTGAGATAGTCCTAACCTCCATCTCGCTCAAGTTACACATGCAATGACGTCAGTATACTGTACTTCGCAGGCTCACACGGCCGGAGCCAGTGTTGTTAAAATCCATTTCCGGGCTGTTTGGCCGTCGTCCATTGTTTTCTACTGAAACAGACGTTTCGACAGTACCATCGACTGCCCACATCAGTGTAAAATTCGAGCTTTGCCCAACGTAGGGTGTTTCACGTTATAGACCACAGTACTGTTGTTAAGGCTGGAGAAGTCCCGTGAACACTACTCCTACTTATAAATTCTCTAAGTGCCACCATACAGTCCCACCGTAAATACGCCCTTGCAGGAAACATGTCGACAAACAAGTGGGACTAAGCATACACCTTAACTACTACTTCCTAAATCCTTTAATATAATTTAAACATATTTAAAGCGGTCCAGGTCACTGTATGATAATTATATACAATTTACCTTGTAATTTCCGTCCAGTGACGTCGAGCGTAATTTGTATGGTTACGCGTTTCAGGCCATGTGGCCCATCCTCAGACCATCACTCCGAGAGGAGCTCGTTAAACAATAAAATCACACAAAACAAACACATAATAAATAAATACATAAAATATATTAAATAAACATATAAAGGCGTTCTATTACCCGAACACGGTGCACCGCGTGTAGCATGTCTGAACTGCGTCAATGGAACCTGTTATCTATTATTATCTGTAATCGATCGCAGCGCGGTATCATACAGTGGGTTGGACCTGAAGTTAAGTTTATCATTAAGTATGTCGTCACACACACCAGGGTTATTATGACCTCTATATATCTCGAATTCTTCGAGTGCATCCATATAACGGCCTTTAGCACAATAATGTAGGGGTATGAAGTTATTGTTGAAATTTGTATAAGAATGATTACACGAAATCAGATACCTTGTAAAGTTAGATTTAATATTATCTATGGTAAAATCACCCCTGTTAAAATGGCTTTGTGGTGTGTGTTCGCGGAATCTTTTGATGAACGGTCTACCCGTTTGGCCGATATAAAATCGGTCACAATCGTCACATATAAGCTTATAAATACCGGTTTTGGATACAGTGTTTGTCTGAACGACTGGGCGAACCAAGTTCCGTAGACGGTTATTTGTTTTAAAAATGACAGTATAACCTAATTTACTTAAAGTGGATGTAAGGATCTTGGGCATCAACTCAGTGTATGTTGTTGTGATGTATTTGTTGTTACGTGTATTATCATGTGTCTGTTTGGAACGACGGGATTTGTGTTTTCTAAGAATATTGTCAATCATTTGGGACTCATATCCGTTGGCCATAGCTATGTGTTTAATTATGTTGAGTTCACACTCGAAATCATCATTATTTAGGGGGATCATCAAAAGTCTGTGAATAAAACTGTTGTAGGCCGCTAATTTTTTAGAGAAAGGGTGGTGTGAGTCTGCATGTATGGTCACGTTTGTGGTGGTAGGTTTTCTGTAAATTTTAAAGTTTAAGCTGTTAAGTTGCCTGGTGACAGTAAGATCAAGAAAGCTGAGTTCATTATTGGTTTCAGTTTCCATAGTAAATTGAATATTGTGGGTAACAGTATTCATATGGTTTTTAAGATTACTGATTTGGCGTAAAGTACCGTTAAAAATTAGAAAAGTATCATCAACATATCGGCCATAAAAGATAATATTATTGGCGAAGATATTATTGTTAAGGATATAATTGTTCTCATAAAAGTCAAGATAAAATAGTTTTGTTGAAGGATGAGTCTTAGTATGATAATTAGTTCTTTAATGAGTTGTGTGTTCAATTTGTTAGTATCATGGAGATTGTCATTCAAAATATCTAAAGTTTGGTTCACGGGTATATTTGTGTATAAATTGATGATGTCAAAGGAGGCTAGTTTGTAACTGGCTTGTAATTTTATGTCGTTGACCTTGTTTATGAAATCAATATTGTTGACGATAATATGGTTGTTTTTGAGAAAGATGTTGTCTTTAATTAGTGTGACAAGTTTTTTGGCCGTTTTGAAACCCGGGGCTGTAGTAAAATTGACAAATGGCCTGATAGGAATGTCATCTTTGTGGATCTTGGGTAAGCCGGTAAGTTTTGGGGCGCGCGCGTTGATAGGTTTTAAGGAACGTCGAGTGCGATCGTTAAATAAATTGGTACAATTGTTGATAGTACTATTTAATGATTTTACATATGAGTCAGTGGGATCGAAATTTATTATCTCGATATTGTTATCAGAAATGAACTTGTGTACTTTCTGTGTGTATGTGTCGTTATGGATTATTACCAAAGTATGACCTTTGTCTGCTTTAGTAATAAGTGCGTTGTTATCATGCAACTTAGTTTTTATCTTTTTAAGTGTCTTGCGTTCTCATATTACTTTAATATAAGAATTCTTTGTAACGTGTGGAAACAATAATCATAAAGGAAAAGAGCAAGTGGAAAATTGATCTTATTAAATAAATTGGCTCTGCATCCTCACCAACCAGTCACCTACGCCGCCCTCACGCGTTCCTCTCTCTCTCTCTCTCTCTCTCTCTCTCTCTCTCTCTCTCTCTCTCTCTCTCTCTCTCTCTCTCTTCCCCTGCTACACACACGGGTGCGCGCTCGTTAGTCGGTGTACGTGTTCTCCAGTTGCTCATGATATCTGTTTGTGACGGTGTTTTTAAACCGATGCAAAATAAACAAACAAACAAAACATTTTAAACAAATTTCAAAAGTGATGTCAGTCGAGTTCAGCAAACTGCAATAAAACTAATATACTAAAAACATTAATTGAACGAGGCAAGCGAGTTATCTCGACCGTTTAGGATTTGTCTGTCTATTTATTAGGGGTATGTTTCACAATAACTTTTGAACGTATAACCGAATTTCGTAAGCATTGGCGGGCGAGTCCACACTTTACCCTTCAGAACCGTATTGTTTTTTTTTTTTTAGATTGATCTCCCCCCCCCCCCCCCCAAGCAACAGTGTGAAGGGGCACAATTGTGAAAAACTCCCAAAAGCCCACGTAAACTATAACTAAAAGACATTTATCATCTTTATATAGTGTTCAAAAAATCAAAATTGTTGGATATCAGTGCCTAAAAATTGGGTGAAAATTTGGATAAAATCGCAATAATTCATCTGATGTATCAAATAAACAAGAATTTTAACTGAAATCTGAATGTAGTGTTAAGTTTTGGAAATTAAAAAATTTGGGACCCCAGGAACTAAGAGAAAGAGGTCGAAAATCTGAAAAAATTGCGGAACTCCAGCATGCTGTCAGATTAAAAGGGTTGTGACCAAAATCCAAATGTTTCTAATTTTAGTGTATATCGTGTGATTATGTGTACTTTACAACGGTTGTATTACTAAATAAATAGTAGAGTAATCGAGATTTCTGTAATTTTTCCCACAATTGAAAATATCTGTATGGAGAACCATACATGACTTCCATGTTCCAAGATTTATATTTAAAATCATTTACTTGAATTCGGTTCCATAATTTCTATAAAAAAATATCGCCTACCCTCGAACTATTTTTACTATTTATAGACATTTTTGTTATTATGGGGTAGTTGTTTAATGTAATGTTATTTTTGAGTCACTTTATCTATAAAAATAAGGTATTTAATTCTTGTTAAAAAAACTGAACTACGCAGATAGTCATCCTTTCTCCTCGACCAATCCCCACCATTAATGATATTTACAGTTTTATATGTGTAATTTCTAAGGTATATTATCCTTCAAAATTAAATATTAGTACTTTACTTGATTTCAGCACAGCAATTTTCAAAAAATCACCCCCTCCCACTTCAACTACCTACTCTATTTATAATTATCTCATTTACCGTATTACAGTGGATCAATATGACTTTATTTTCGGGGCACTTATTTAATAAAATTAAGTACTTTACTCTTGTTAAAACACAAAACAATGCAGGTAAACTACTACTCGCTCCTAACCGAACAACCTGGTTGCCTGGCAACAAAATTACTTATTTTTAAAAAGTTTTTCTCCACTCGCTGTGGTGTCTGTCTGTCTATCCGGGTGGAATCTTGCGATTGATTTTTTACCATTAAACAACTTTAATGTTTTCTATAAATACAGATATAAAATGTTATGAAGTATTCTTATGAAAGCATTACTAATGTTTCAAAGAAGATACCACTTTTTATCAAAAAACATTCTTTAAAATGTGAATGATAAAGAGAGCAGGTGGGGAATAAATACAGTGACAAGGGATTAAAATGTAATACTAAAATATAAACAGAAAGGACTGCAACCAAATTAAATTTAAGAAAAATATAAATACATGGCTTATTGTGTTCGTGTTAAAGCCTATGAACTCCATATTTCAAGGTGGTAATAGAATAAGATTTATTATGATTATAAAAATGTTTGTTATGTCTCACAGGGTTAATACAAACTAAAATGTCTCAGTATGAATACCATACTATTTTATAAAATGTTTGTTATGTATTACTAGTAATAGTTGAAACTAAAAGGTCTGACTTTAAAGACCAATAGTTAATTTTAAATATTGTTTTTGTATTATGAGCAGGAATAAGATGCTACATGTTCTAATAGTTATTTAAGGAGATTTTAGTTAACATTATATTAACTTCAGAAAGTCAGAAGGGGTATAGAAATAGTATTATTCAAAAAACAGTATATGTAAAACCAGAAAATCTAGGCCAAATAGGAAATTTCAACAACATTATCATTGAGTAATTAAGTTAAATAAACCAAGTAAATTGATGAGATTTCTATAAGGTGAATTAATCACCAAATACTATAACTAAAACTATACTTTAAAAGGATAATATAAAAAGATGTATAAAATTATTCAAAAATTTGCAAATGTAATATCTAACAATTTCAGAGGGGAAATCATAAATTCATGAATTATATTTAAAAGGATGATCAATGGATAAATTTACAAGAAATTAAGGAAAGTTAAACATTTATGTTAATCTGAGATTTATTATAATCATAATTATAACACATAAGATGGCTAAATTTTGGACAAGGACAGGAAACAGAATATTGAGCCTACTTTTCCAAAATGACAGAAATATAGCAATTTTGATAAAAATCTTTATAAAGATGGATTATTGTATATCAAATTAAGCAGAAGGAGTTAAAGAAACCGATTATGTATTTACTATTACATGAAATTAATTAATAACCAAAATATATTCTGTGATATAATGTACTTTAATTACATGCATCGGAAGTGAATAAAAATTGAAACAATACTTTTCTAATATTAAATCGGTTAAGAGATTTCAGAAACGAAGGAAGTAAAACAGTTCTTAATTAACATTCGAAGTGTACGGTTGAATTAAGCTCGCGCTAATAACACATATAACGAAACCAAAAATGGCGAATAAAAAATGAGCATAGCCTACAACAAAAACCGAGAGTTACAGAAATTTTACCTTAAACCTAAATTCAGTAAACACAACCACTACAAACATTGAAAACAATTAATATTGAACCGAATACAAGTGAAATAAAGAAATAAAACAATAAAACACTAATTATTAATAACCAAACGAACTTCACAATTTTCGACACACACATAGACAGAAGTGAATACACCTAATCCAAAACATTTAATCGAAGTGAACACAGAACACTTAACCGGGACAACCCAAACAACACCAGAGACATTATTCACTATTGCGGAGACAAGGAAGCAGTTGAGAAGGCATCTTTATTAACAGAAAAATCCTGCGACACCATTCCTGTTTATCTTCAGCAGCGAGCAAGCGGCCATTTTGGAACTCCCGTCATGCCTAGCGCCTACGTCGAATAGTATTCAACAAGTCATTGGGTATAAACTCTTACTTAATAAACATTATATACTTTGTATTGTTTAAATTAGCAGCCATCCTTACTATTTCTTTTATGAATTTGCTCACTGCTATAATTTTTATTGTTCGACTAAGCTTTTCGTCATCACTGACATCTTCAGGTCTTAAACAACCTTTTATTCTTTGTATTGTTTAAATTAGCAGCCATCCTTACTATTTCTTTTATGAGTATGGTTGTTTAAGACCTGAAGATGTCAGTGATGACGAAAAGCTTAGTCGAACAATAAAAATTATAGCAGTGAGCAAATTGATAAAAGAAATAGTAAACATTATATAGTATTATCAAAATGTGTATTTATTAACTATTAAGATATTTTATTGTGAATGTTATAATTTCTATACTTGCCCCTTCTCTGACTATTAATTATAACCGTTAAAAGAAACCTTTCGAAAATATTTATATAAAATAACAGATGTATTAACAATCGATTGCCCCTGTGAAAGAGTCGAGCTATATATGATAATCGATTTTCAATCGATCTTTTGAATAATTGTCAATAAAAAACATAGTAATTCAACAATTTGGTTTTAAATTTATTTCTCAATTTAATAAAAGAGTTTTAGTTAACAACAGGACTAACAGAAAGGCGACCGTTACTCAAGGGAAAGTAATATATACGGAGGAAAAGAAATATCGCCAATCGATTAGTGAATTGAGACAATCCTGTTAACTGGAATTTAGTTACAGAAAACCATGAGCTAGATTATTGACACAATTAACTCAAACAAACTTAAAATTTCTACACTACACCCTTACAAGAATTATTTATTAAATTATTGAACATAAAACATAAATTTTTTTTTAATTTCAAAACAGAATATTTAATTTTTCTAAAAAGTTGAATAACACAATTTTCATTTGTAAACGACGTTTCTTTACAATATATATATTGTAACGTAACAGAAATGCGGTCCTCGACGTTACATAAATTAAATAATAAAATTAGAATAGGGAAGAAAATATTTTAATTTTCCACACTTATAAAAAGGTCAGAAAATAAACCCATAATTGTTTAAAAGTAATAAGAATGCAAGGTAATAATAATAATAAAAGATAAGCATGTAATAATGATAATAGTAATAAACCTCAAGGTTCAGTGAGAGGTAAATAACAGACATTGACACATATTGTAAAAAAAACCCATGTTGACATCAGGATAATTGATGTTTTTAAAATAGATAAGAATGAGTAAATAGTGTACGACCTAAGTTACTCAAAAATACTTGTTATGAATTGTACCATGTTATATTGTTATCATGACCATAATGTTATATTTTGTGTTATCAAGTGAAAGTTTTCCTGTTGATAGAATATCAGGTAATTAAGTAATATGTATTATTCATTTACCGTTGTAGAACTGTGGTTGAACTCAGTTAATGAGTATTAATTAATTTCATTTTTATGTGTTATCTATAGGTCAAGATGTAATTGTTGTTAGATATTATAAAGATAATTATTTGTATACATGTACGTAGATAAAAAGATGATTATAATTGTAAACTTGGATAAAAAGGCTATAATTGTTAACAAGGTACCAAAGGAGTGTAATACCACCATACTATAAATAGATAAAAGGTTCTATAATATTACAAATAGTAACAAGTTAAATTCAGAAGTAGATCAAGGTATAATAATAGGCCTAGCAACCAATAACATTATATAATAAATCAGATCAGAAAGGTTAGGTAAAGAAATTAGTAACAAATACTAAATATAATCTAATGAGTTAGTAGAAATTAATAATAATTAATAATAAATAATAAATAAACTCAAACTAAACAAATTATGGTAATGCCATAGTGCAATGATACCGACAGATAATGTTTGGTAATGGAAAAATAATATTTATTAAAATAAACAGACTAAGAGTGAAAAAACGGCAAAATATATATGAATTAGTAAACAAGCTATAAATAAGATTATATTCGGATATAATGGAAGTTTAGAAAGGAATTATTTTGATGAGTGGAAGAATATTGTATGAAATGATTATAATATAACACAATATCGAATAAGAATAAAAAAGAGGGTTGCTATGGGCAACAAAATAGATAGAATTTGTTGATTTGTATTATTGAATTTTTTGAGATGAACGAGGAGAGTTTAACTAAGAGAGATGCTCAATAAAAAACTAATTTAATTTAAAATACTAAGTACAGCAAAAGTTACAATAAATGAATGATAAATTGCAATAGTTTGGTCAAATAACCATTAACCATATTGTATAATTGGATAATATAAAACGATATAATAAGTAACTAAAATTAAAGGAAGAACTTGGATTGCCCAATTCCGGATCATGAACAGAATGTTAAATTAACGAAGTAATAAAACCAGAGAAATAACTACCTGCATAAAGATATAATCCTCTAAAACAAACGAAACTAAAATAACCACCAAATTACATTGGAACTTGCAGTTTGCACAATCCAATAGAAAAACGTATTTGGATTCGGAGTTCGTCGAAGCACGTTACCACAAACTTGGACATTGGTGAACAAAAGGAGCGGTATTTCTGCATCACCCAAGGACCAAGAATTCCACTTTTATTACAACTTTGGAGACAAGACGGACGAAGATCATTTCATCTCCTTTCGCTACTGACCAAACACTAATAGAGGTTAGCCGTACACAGCCTCATCGAGCTGCGATGTCCAGCGGACGGTAAAGCAACAATTATTTAAATATTATTTAATAAAATATAACTCTATATTGTAATACCTTGTATTCCTATTTATGTATTTTCTGATCTTCCCAACAGTTGAAAGAACCTTCACGCCCTGTATTTAAAAGAATTATAAAAAACCATAACTGAATTTAATATAAAACCTTGAACGATCGATAATCGATTACTTCTGACTTATAGCCTTTTCGTATCTAAAGTAAGAGAACAATTTTGTTGGATATTAAATATTAAAAACTAATAAAGAATCATTTCAGAATTTCAGTATCTTCTCATTAATGTATGATTTAATGGAGTGTGAATAAGAATTAAGATAGATAGAGAGTATAACCAATAATCACCGTACGCGGTGGGTTAACCTACAAAATTCCCTTGTCTGGGAACCACAGCGCTATTCGCGGACTTCTCAGGTATTAAAGAGAAGAGAATTCAAATAAAAAATTTCTCTCATTCTCTTCAAAACAGAATAGGCTTGAGCGGAATTTTCGAATAACACCCTACCTACATAATTTTCACTCACATCAACACCCTTATATTAAATAGAGAGATAAAGGAGATATAATTAACAATATCACAACATCTACTAAATTAAGATACATAATAAATTGGTGAAAACAACAGTGGGGGTTAACACGAAAACACAGGTGTAAATTATAAATTGGCTTCCATCGCGGGGCTCGAACGAGACGTACGTACCCGATAAATTATAAATTGGCTTCCATCGCGGGGCACGAACGAGACGTACGTAGTAAGAAAATTATAATATATATATATATATATATTACATTTAATATTTATAATTAAATTTACCTCAAGATGTTATTTTTCCTTGAGGTAAATTTAATTATAAATATTAAATGTATTATATACATCAAGAAATGGACTGTAGCAGAAAGTGATTGAATATATATATATATATATATATATATATATATATATATATAGACCCATAGACCCCTATCTAATATTCTTTGTACTCTTCACAAATACAGATTACTCATAATATTGTGTAGAGATTCTTTTGCAAACCCAACTTACAGACTTTCTGAATGCGATCCAAAATTTTCCAAGAGGTGTTGAGAGATGTTAATTCTGACACAGAGTTGAGCACGATCCCTCGCATAGACTTAACAATTTTTTTTTTACTTTTGAGTTCTATTTTTGGGCCATGGTGCCCTAAGGTTAACAAATTTTACAGAAAAGGCTACATTCGGGTTTGGGTTAAAATCTCTTTGCGTCTGATAGTGGCTGGATTTTTGTAATTCTGGGCCACGGTGTTCTAAAATTGTGAAATTTCCTAAACTGTACACAATATTCAGATTTTGCTAAAATTCTCTCGTTCATTTGATATCTCACATGTATTTCGATATCAAATACAGTTAATATTTAAACATACCGTAGTAAATAACAATAACATCTTGTAGTTTTGTGTTTCAATTCGACAGGTGTGTGTGTGTGTGTGTGTGTGTGTGTGTGTGTGTGTGTGTGTGAGAGAGAGAGAGAGAGAGCGCGTTTAAATGTGGGCTACAGTGCAGTTACCGGTAATTTACATTGACTACGAGTAGCGAAAAAATTAGTTTGTTAAACTATCCTGTCTCCACATGTAAATATATTGCTTCGAGGGTCTCACTGATCGCCATATGGTGGTACAGCGGAAAACAAAATACAGACACCAATGAAGTCACTAATAACCAGCTGTAATTTATCACAATTAACGATTCGTAATCAACTCGTACAACAATTCAACTTAAATTTTTCCACACGCAATAATAATGTCAACTATAAAGAATTCCGCACTTGATACAAAGAACACAACGTCCACTTGATATCACTTGACAAATCGCCCAACATAAACTGACTTCTGAGCATTATGAGTGCGGGGTGACTTTGCACCCGTGGCTTGATTGCAACATCTGGAGCGTGTCAAATGGCTGCCAGTAGTTACACTTAGTGCTGGTACAATTCAACGGGTAGCCTAAAACTGGAAAAGGAAACCGCCAACCAGTTAACTGTGAAGGCGGGGGAGTAAAAACTTTTTGATTTTAAAGCACTGCCGCTGGTACCGTTTCGAGCAACAGATGTTGCCCGTCTCAAGTCCAGTCAGCAGACGCCCTGAGGCGTCGGTCGCTCCCCGCGAGGCGGAGAGCCTCCGTGCCGGTGATCGATGACAGCGACAAGCAGGCGACTCAGCGTGCTAGGAGGTGGTCAGGAAGGAGAGAAGGACAGTTTGATTGATAAACTCTAGGCTGAGGACTGATGTTTTAATTTTAATTATAAAGAGGATGGCTTTATGACGGGTCATCAAGAATCTCCCGATGGCGCTTGACCCGAATGGGCGATGGTAGTTCTGATGCACTGATGGTTCGTAGGTATGGGAAGGTGGAGGTCGAGGCTCTAGCAAAGAGAGTTAGAGCCAGCGACCGGATAAAGATAGTCAAGGTAGGAACACGGGGACCCCTTCGAATCAGGTCGTTCCTTACAAACCAAGGGGACCCCGTCAAGGATCGGAGTGTTCGATACTAAAAAGCTTCCAGCCTACACCTGTTGGTGGTGGACAAAAGAGACTACCAAGCGGGAGCCGCATAGGTCAGTACAGACCTGAGAAAAAGCAGAGAAATTGTCAATTTCGTGCGCATGGCCAGGCGGCTGCGACACGAGAGGAACGGAGATAATTTGGCTCGGACGCCGCGAGCCTTGGCAAGGATTTCCGTCACGTGGGCGTTGAAGCAAAGGCGCCGATCTAGCCGAACGCCTAAATACTTCACCGACTCTTTGTAGGCGATGGGCCTCCCTTCCAGGAAGAGGGGCTGGCATCGGGAGATGGACTTACGAGTGAAGCTGATCGCCTCGGATTTCTCCGTATTGACTTCTGAGCGGCAACTGTTATAGTCCGCAGATGTTGCATAATTTGCGCCAACAAGCACTCGAAAAGTCTTCAGTACGCCCTTGGCAGAAATACACACCAGTTAGGCTGGCCGGGGAACACGTAGAACCACACTATCCATTGTTCGAGGCGTTTGATCGTTACAATATTGTAGACATAAGTACTATAAGGTAGTACCCTGCCTTAAGTCCTAACCTTTCTGTACACAAATAACTTTTCTGCTCAAAATATTGACCCATTTTTTGGGCCTCGGCCTACAAAAATTTTGAAATTTCTAAAACTTATCAATATATTAAGACTTTGGTTAAAATCCCTTTAATTTGATACCCCATATGGATTTTTCCTTTTTTTTATTCATTATTTCGACCCCCTGAAGTTATGGTCTCCCGACCCAATATTTTTGGAGGATCAATGTAAAAAACAATAGGTGTCTGTACGCAGGAGGGCGTATTTGTGGGGGGAGGAACGGGACCGGACCCCCCCCAGAGGGTAGAAAAAGTAAGCAAGTTTTGTTAATCTCTTACTTTTTAGGTTGTTTTATTATTTTTTAGTGCGCTAATACGGTAGTAACTTTTTAAAATATAAAATGGGTTTATCACACAGCATTTACGTATAAATATGATACTGAAATATGAAATATAGGAAATTCAATTCCGTCAATAAGTAGTCTATGTACTAAACAGTGTTTCAATATCGCGTATTTGTATTGTGTTATTAGGGTCTACCGTTTACTTTATGCAATTGATATTAGGATGTTACCACACGTTTTTCAACCACTTTAAAAATAGTAATATTGATTAGTCGTAACTTGTTTTTTCTTTTATACGAAGCAGACTCGACCGGTCCCCCAAGGACAAATTCTGGATACGCCACTGTATGTAGGGTACCTATATATTTGGACACGCATACCAAGGTTTAGGAGAATTAGTTGATATGCGTTCAAAAGTTATCTTTTATAAAACTCAAAGTCTGAGGATTTGTTTCTTTGTACTGAATACAAATCCACACCGTTACACCGATTTCCACCAAATTGTGCACAAGTAACCTTTAACACAAGGCGAAAAACACTGTCTAACTTGGAATTTGATGATATTCTGCCCCATTCCCACGATTTAGGCCCTTTTAATTATGCCCTTTTATTGACGCGTATAAAGATGTCAAAACACCATGGAGACCAGAATTAATTACCATACTGACAAGTAAATAAACAAATGCTATTTAGCGGCATCAGAACTTTACCTTTATCCGTTCCTGCAGTACATTTTCGATGTTTTTAATATGTAATTGTATCGATATATTACGATGTGGAAAAGAAGGAGTGTACTAATTGTAAATTGTCCTATTTCTTAATGCAAAGCGAAAATGCGTGTTGTTTTCATTTGTGAGATCAGCTGACAACGGTTTTTGGTTATTAGTTTACTGTTGAAATAAATAAAAGCTATGGTTGAGGAAAACATAACGTTTAATGTGTGTATACAATGCTTATAACACAGTAACACTTAAAATAAACAATCTAACGTTTTTGAGTTAACGTTTTTTTTAAGTTAAAAAATTAAATTCATGTTTATTGGAAATGGTAATATAAGTTTTTTATTGTTTTATATTTGTTATACGAGATATATGTAATGCATTGCAAGCTAGATGCCGAGAACATGCTACAAAGCGACAGTTGACCTCGTACGATACAAAGCTTGACAGAGAGCTGGTATAAACTATTCCTGTACGTAATGGTGGGCGTTTTTGTTGTTTTATATTTGTTATACGAGATATATGTAATGCAATGCAAGCTAGATGCCGAGAACATGCTACAAAGCGACAGTTGACCTCGTACGATACAAAGATTGAAAGTGACAGGGAGCTGGTACAAACTATACCTGTACGTAATGGTGGGCGTTTTTGTTGTTTTATATTTGTTATACGAGATATATGTAATGCAATGCAAGCTAGATGGCGAGAACATGCTACAAAGCGACAGTCGACCTCGTACGATACAAAGCTTGAAAGTGACAGGGAGCTGGTACAAACTATACCTGTACGTAATGGTGGGCGTTTTTGTTGTTTTATATTTGTTATACGAGATATATGTAATGCAATGCAAGCTAGATGGCGAGAACATGCTACAAAGCGACAGTTGACCTCGTACGATACAAAGCTTGAAAGTGACAGGGAGCTGGTACAAACCATACCTGTACGTAATGGTGGGCGTTTTTGTTGTTTTATATTTGTTATACGAGATATATGTAATGCAATGCAAGCTAGATGGCGAGAACATGCTACAAAGCGACAGTTGACCTCGTACGATACAAAGCTTGAAAGTGACAGGGAGCTGGTACAAACCATACCTGTACGTAATGGTGGGCGTTTTTGTTGTTTTATATTTGTTATACGAGATATATGTAATGCAATGCAAGCTAGAT
The DNA here is from genome assembly GCA_034769895.1 of Magicicada septendecula. Classification (NCBI taxonomy): domain Eukaryota; kingdom Metazoa; phylum Arthropoda; class Insecta; order Hemiptera; family Cicadidae; genus Magicicada; species Magicicada septendecula. Next base: position 12,489,294 of record CM068371.1, on the reverse strand, counting down.
GGCGAGAACATGCTACAAAGCGACAGTTGACCTCGTGCGATACAAAGCTTGAAAGTGACAGGGAGCTGGTACAAACTATACCTGTACGTAATGGTGGGCGTTTTTGTTGTTTTATATTTGTTATACGAGATATATGTAATGCAATGTAAGCTAGATGGCGAGAACATGCTACAAAGCGACAGTTGACCTCGTACGATACAAAGCTTGAAAGTGACAGGGAGCTGGGACAAACTACACCTGTACGTAATGGTGGGCGTTTTTGTTGTTTTATATTTGTTATACGAGATATATGTAATGCAATGCAAGCTAGATAGCGAGAACATGCTACAAAGCGACAGTTGACCTCGTACGATACAAAGCTTGAAAGTGACAGGGAGCTGGGACAAACTATACCTGTACGTAATGGTGGGCGTTTTTGTTGTTTTATATTTGTTATACGAGATATATGTAATGCAATGCAAGCTAGATGGCGAGAACATGCTACAAAGCGACAGTTGACCTCGTACGATACAAAGCTTGAAAGTGACAGGGAGCTGGGACAAACTATACCTGTACGTAATGGTGGGCGTTTTTGTTGTTTTATATTTGTTATACGAGGTATATGTAATGCAATGCAAGCTAGATGGCGAGAACATGCTACAAAGCGACAGTCGACCTCGTACGATACAAAGCTTGAAAGTGACAGGGAGCTGGTACAAACTATACCTGTACGTAATGGTGGGCGTTTTTGTTGTTTTATATTTGTTATACGAGATATATGTAATGCAATGCAAGCTAGATGGCGAGAACATGCTACAAAGCGACAGTCGACCTCGTACGATACAAAGCTTGAAAGTGACAGGGAGCTGGTACAAACCATACCTGTACGTAATGGTGGGCGTTTTTGTTGTTTTATATTTGTTATACGAGATATATGTAATGCAATGCAAGCTAGATGCCGAGAACATGCTACAAAGCGACAGTTGACCTCGTACGATACAAAGCTTGAAAGTGACAGGGAGCTGGTACAAACTATACCTGTACGTAATGGTGGGCGTTTTTGTTGTTTTATATTTGTTATACGAGATATATGTAATGCAATGCAAGCTAGATGCCGAGAACATGCTACAAAGCGACAGTCGACCTCGTACGATACAAAGCTTGAAAGTGACAGGGAGCTGGTACAAACTATACCTGTACGTAATGGTGGGCGTTTTTGTTGTTTTATATTTGTTATACGAGATATATGTAATGCAATGCAAGCTAGATGGCGAGAACATGCTTCAAAGCGACAGTTGACCTCGTACGATACAAAGCTTGAAAGTGACAGGGAGCTGGTACAAACTATACCTGTACGTAATGGTGGGCGTTTTTGTTGTTTTATATTTGTTATACGAGATATATGTAATGCAATGCAAGCTAGATGGCGATAACATGCTACAAAGCGACAGTTGACCTCGTACGATACAAAGCTTGAAAGTGACAGGGAGCTGGTACAAACTATACCTGTACGTAATGGTGGGCGTTTTTGTTGTTTTATATTTGTTATACGAGATATATGTAATGCAATGCAAGCTAGATGGCGAGAACATGCTACAAAGCGACAGTCGACCTCGTACGATACAAAGCTTGAAAGTGACAGGGAGCTGGTACAAACTATACCTGTACGTAATGGTGGGCGTTTTTGTTGTTTTATATTTGTTATACGAGATATATGTAATGCAATGCAAGCTAGATGGCGAGAACATGCTTCAAAGCGACAGTTGACCTCGTACGATACAAAGTTTGAAAGTGACAGGGAGCTGGTACAAACTATACCTGTACGTAATGGTGGGCGTTTTTGTTGTTTTATATTTGTTATACGAGATATATGTAATGCAATGCAAGCTAGATGCCGAGAACATGCTACAAAGCGACAGTTGACCTCGTACGATACAAAGCTTGAAAGTGACAGGGAGCTGGTACAAACTATACCTGTACGTAATGGTGGGCGTTTTTGTTGTTTTATATTTGTTATACGAGATATATGTAATGCAATGCAAGCTAGATGCCGAGAACATGCTACAAAGCGACAGTTGACCTCGTACGATACAAAGCTTGAAAGTGACAGGGAGCTGGTACAAACTATACCTGTACGTAATGGTGGGCGTTTTTGTTGTTTTATATTTGTTATACGAGATATATGTAATGCAATGCAAGCTAGATGCCGAGAACATGCTACAAAGCGACAGTTGACCTCGTACGATACAAAGCTTGAAAGTGACAGGGAGCTGGTACAAACTATACCTGTACGTAATGGTGGGCGTTTTTGTTGTTTTATATTTGTTATACGAGATATATGTAATGCAATGCAAGCTAGATGGCGAGAACATGCTACAAAGCGACAGTTGACTTCGTACGATACAAAGCTTGAAAGTGACAGGGAGCTGGTACAAATTATACCTGTACGTAATGGTGGGCGTTTTTGTTGTTTTATATTTGTTATACGAGATATATGTAATGCAATGCAAGCTAGATGCCGAGAATATGCTACAAAGCGACAGTTGACCTCGTACGATACAAAGCTTGAAAGTGACAGGGAGCTGGTACAAACCATACCTGTACGTAATGGTGGGCGTTTTTGTTGTTTTATATTTGTTATACGAGATATATGTAATGTAATGCAAGCTAGATGCCGAGAACATGCTACAAAGCGACAGTTGACCTCGTACGATACAAAGCTTGAAAGTGACAGGGAGCTGGTACAAACCATACCTGTACGTAATGGTGGGCGTTTTTGTTGTTTTATTTTTGTTATACGAGATATATGTAATGCAATGCAAGCTAGATGCCGAGAACATGCTACAAAGCGACAGTTGACCTCGTACGATACAAAGCTTGAAAGTGACAGGGAGCTGGTACAAACCATACCTGTACGTAATGGTGGGCGTTTTTGTTGTTTTATATTTGTTATACGAGATATATGTAATGTAATGCAAGCTAGATGCCGAGAACATGCTACAAAGCGACAGTTGACCTCGTACGATACAAAGCTTGAAAGTGACAGGGAGCTGGTACAAACCATACCTGTACGTAATGGTGGGCGTTTTTGTTGTTTTATATTTGTTATACGAGATATATGTAATGCAATGCAAGCTAGATGCCGAGAACATGCTACAAAGCGACAGTTGACCTCGTACGATACAAAGCTTGAAAGTGACAGGGAGCTGGTACAAACTATACCTGTACGTAATGGTGGGCGTTTTTGTTGTTTTATATTTGTTATACGAGATATATGTAATGCAATGCAAGCTAGATGCCGAGAACATGCTACAAAGCGACAGTTGACCTCGTACGATACAAAGCTTGAAAGTGACAGGGAGCTGGTACAAACTATACCTGTACGTAATGGTGGGCGTTTTTGTTGTTTTATATTTGTTATACGAGATATATGTAATGCAATGCAAGCTAGATGGCGAGAACATGCTACAAAGCGACAGTCGACCTCGTACGATACAAAGCTTGAAAGTGACAGGGAGCTGGGACAAACTACACCTGTACGTAATGGTGGGCGTTTTTGTTGTTTTATATTTGTTATACGAGATATATGTAATGCAATGCAAGCTAGATAGCGAGAACATGCTACAAAGCGACAGTTGACCTCGTACGATACAAAGCTTGAAAGTGACAGGGAGCTGGGACAAACTATACCTGTACGTAATGGTGGGCGTTTTTGTTGTTTTATATTTGTTATACGAGATATATGTAATGCAATGCAAGCTAGATGGCGAGAACATGCTACAAAGCGACAGTTGACCTCGTACGATACAAAGCTTGAAAGTGACAGGGAGCTGGGACAAACTATACCTGTACGTAATGGTGGGCGTTTTTGTTGTTTTATATTTGTTATACGAGATATATGTAATGCAATGCAAGCTAGATGGCGAGAACATGCTACAAAGCGACAGTCGACCTCGTACGATACAAAGCTTGAAAGTGACAGGGAGCTGGTACAAACTATACCTGTACGTAATGGTGGGCGTTTTTGTTGTTTTATATTTGTTATACGAGATATATGTAATGCAATGCAAGCTAGATGGCGAGAACATGCTACAAAGCGACAGTCGACCTCGTACGATACAAAGCTTGAAAGTGACAGGGAGCTGGTACAAACTATACCTGTACGTAATGGTGGGCGTTTTTGTTGTTTTATATTTGTTATACGAGATATATGTAATGCAATGCAAGCTAGATGCCGAGAACATGCTACAAAGCGACAGTTGACCTCGTACGATACAAAGCTTGAAAGTGACAGGGAGCTGGTACAAACTATACCTGTACGTAATGGTGGGCGTTTTTGTTGTTTTATATTTGTTATACGAGATATATGTAATGCAATGCAAGCTAGATGGCGAGAACATGCTACAAAGCGACAGTCGACCTCGTACGATACAAAGCTTGAAAGTGACAGGGAGCTGGTACAAACTATACCTGTACGTAATGGTGGGCGTTTTTGTTGTTTTATATTTGTTATACGAGATATATGTAATGCAATGCAAGCTAGATGGCGAGAACATGCTTCAAAGCGACAGTTGACCTCGTACGATACAAAGCTTGAAAGTGACAGGGAGCTGGTACAAACTATACCTGTACGTAATGGTGGGCGTTTTTGTTGTTTTATATTTGTTATACGAGATATATGTAATGCAATGCAAGCTAGATGGCGAGAACATGCTACAAAGCGACAGTTGACCTCGTACGATACAAAGCTTGAAAGTGACAGGGAGCTGGTACAAACTATACCTGTACGTAATGGTGGGCGTTTTTGTTGTTTTATATTTGTTATACGAGATATATGTAATGCAATGCAAGCTAGATGGCGAGAACATGCTACAAAGCGACAGTCGACCTCGTACGATACAAAGCTTGAAAGTGACAGGGAGCTGGTACAAACTATACCTGTACGTAATGGTGGGCGTTTTTGTTGTTTTATATTTGTTATACGAGATATATGTAATGCAATGCAAGCTAGATGGCGAGAACATGCTTCAAAGCGACAGTTGACCTCGTACGATACAAAGTTTGAAAGTGACAGGGAGCTGGTACAAACTATACCTGTACGTAATGGTGGGCGTTTTTGTTGTTTTATATTTGTTATACGAGATATATGTAATGCAATGCAAGCTAGATGGCGAGAACATGCTACAAAGCGACAGTTGACCTCGTACGATACAAAGCTTGAAAGTGACAGGGAGCTGGTACAAACTATACCTGTACGTAATGGTGGGCGTTTTTGTTGTTTTATATTTGTTATACGAGATATATGTAATGTAATGCAAGCTAGATGGCGAGAACATGCTACAAAGCGACAGTTGACCTCGTACGATACAAATCTTGAAAGTGACAGGGAGCTGGTACAAACTATACCTGTACGTAATGGTGGGCGTTTTTGTTGTTTTATATTTGTTATACGAGATATATGTAATGCAATGCAAGCTAGATGGCGAGAACATGCTACAAAGCGACAGTTGACCTCGTACGATACAAAGCTTGAAAGTGACAGGGAGCTGGGACAAACTATACCTGTACGTAATGGTGGGCGTTTTTGTTGTTTTATATTTGTTATACGAGATATATGTAATGCAATGCAAGCTAGATGGCGAGAACATGCTACAAAGCGACAGTTGACCTCGTACGATACAAAGCTTGAAAGTGACAGGGAGCTGGTGCAAACTATACCTGTACGTAATGGTGGGCGTTTTTGTTGTTTTATATTTGTTATACGAGATGTATGTAATGCAATGCAAGCTAGATGGCGAGAACATGCTACAAAGCGACAGTTGACCTCTTACGATACAAAGCTTGAAAGTGACAGGGAGCTGGTACAAACTATACCTGTACGTAATGGTGGGCGTTTTTGTTGCTTTATATTTGTTATACGAGATATACGTAATGCAATGCAAGCTAGATGGCGAGAACATGCTACAAAGCGACAGTTGACCTCGTACGATACAAAGCTTGAAAGTGACAGGGAGCTGGGACAAACTATACCTGTACGTAATGGTGGGCGTTTTTGTTGTTTTATATTTGTTATACGAGGTATATGTAATGCAATGCAAGCTAGATGGCGAGAACATGCTACAAAGCGACAGTCGACCTCGTACGATACAAAGCTTGAAAGTGACAGGGAGCTGGTACAAACTATACCTGTACGTAATGGTGGGCGTTTTTGTTGTTTTATATTTGTTATACGAGATATATGTAATGCAATGCAAGCTAGATGGCGAGAACATGCTACAAAGCGACAGTCGACCTCGTACGATACAAAGCTTGAAAGTGACAGGGAGCTGGTACAAACCATACCTGTACGTAATGGTGGGCGTTTTTGTTGTTTTATATTTGTTATACGAGATATATGTAATGCAATGTAAGCTAGATGCCGAGAACATGCTACAAAGCGACAGTTGACCTCGTACGATACAAAGCTTGAAAGTGACAGGGAGCTGGTACAAACTATACCTGTACGTAATGGTGGGCGTTTTTGTTGTTTTATATTTGTTATACGAGATATATGTAATGCAATGCAAGCTAGATGCCGAGAACATGCTACAAAGCGACAGTCGACCTCGTGCGATACAAAGCTTGAAAGTGACAGGGAGCTGGTACAAACTATACCTGTACGTAATGGTGGGCGTTTTTGTTGTTTTATATTTGTTATACGAGATATATGTAATGCAATGCAAGCTAGATGGCGAGAACATGCTTCAAAGCGACAGTTGACCTCGTACGATACAAAGCTTGAAAGTGACAGGGAGCTGGTACAAACTATACCTGTACGTAATGGTGGGCGTTTTTGTTGTTTTATATTTGTTATACGAGATATATGTAATGCAATGCAAGCTAGATGGCGATAACATGCTACAAAGCGACAGTTGACCTCGTACGATACAAAGCTTGAAAGTGACAGGGAGCTGGTACAAACTATACCTGTACGTAATGGTGGGCGTTTTTGTTGTTTTATATTTGTTATACGAGATATATGTAATGCAATGCAAGCTAGATGGCGAGAACATGCTACAAAGCGACAGTCGACCTCGTACGATACAAAGCTTGAAAGTGACAGGGAGCTGGTACAAACTATACCTGTACGTAATGGTGGGCGTTTTTGTTGTTTTATATTTGTTATACGAGATATATGTAATGCAATGCAAGCTAGATGGCGAGAACATGCTTCAAAGCGACAGTTGACCTCGTACGATACAAAGTTTGAAAGTGACAGGGAGCTGGTACAAACTATACCTGTACGTAATGGTGGGCGTTTTTGTTGTTTTATATTTGTTATACGAGATATATGTAATGCAATGCAAGCTAGATGCCGAGAACATGCTACAAAGCGACAGTTGACCTCGTACGATACAAAGCTTGAAAGTGACAGGGAGCTGGTACAAACTATACCTGTACGTAATGGTGGGCGTTTTTGTTGTTTTATATTTGTTATACGAGATATATGTAATGCAATGCAAGCTAGATGCCGAGAACATGCTACAAAGCGACAGTTGACCTCGTACGATACAAAGCTTGAAAGTGACAGGGAGCTGGTACAAACTATACCTGTACGTAATGGTGGGCGTTTTTGTTGTTTTATATTTGTTATACGAGATATATGTAATGCAATGCAAGCTAGATGCCGAGAACATGCTACAAAGCGACAGTTGACCTCGTACGATACAAAGCTTGAAAGTGACAGGGAGCTGGTACAAACTATACCTGTACGTAATGGTGGGCGTTTTTGTTGTTTTATATTTGTTATACGAGATATATGTAATGCAATGCAAGCTAGATGGCGAGAACATGCTACAAAGCGACAGTTGACTTCGTACGATACAAAGCTTGAAAGTGACAGGGAGCTGGTACAAATTATACCTGTACGTAATGGTGGGCGTTTTTGTTGTTTTATATTTGTTATACGAGATATATGTAATGCAATGCAAGCTAGATGCCGAGAACATGCTACAAAGCGACAGTTGACCTCGTACGATACAAAGCTTGAAAGTGACAGGGAGCTGGTACAAACCATACCTGTACGTAATGGTGGGCGTTTTTGTTGTTTTATATTTGTTATACGAGATATATGTAATGTAATGCAAGCTAGATGCCGAGAACATGCTACAAAGCGACAGTTGACCTCGTACGATACAAAGCTTGAAAGTGACAGGGAGCTGGTACAAACCATACCTGTACGTAATGGTGGGCGTTTTTGTTGTTTTATTTTTGTTATACGAGATATATGTAATGCAATGCAAGCTAGATGCCGAGAACATGCTACAAAGCGACAGTTGACCTCGTACGATACAAAGCTTGAAAGTGACAGGGAGCTGGTACAAACTATACCTGTACGTAATGGTGGGCGTTTTTGTTGTTTTATATTTGTTATACGAGATATATGTAATGCAATGCAAGCTAGATGCCGAGAACATGCTACAAAGCGACAGTTGACCTCGTACGATACAAAGCTTGAAAGTGACAGGGAGCTGGTACAAACTATACCTGTACGTAATGGTGGGCGTTTTTGTGTTTTATATTTGTTATACGAGATATATGTAATGCAATGCAAGCTAGATGCCGAGAACATGCTACAAAGCGACAGTTGACCTCGTACGATACAAAGCTTGAAGTGACAGGGAGCTGGGACAAACTATACCTGTACGTATGGTGGGCGTTTTTGTTGTTTTATATTTGTTATACGAGATATATGTAATGCAATGCAAGCTAGATGCGAGAACATGCTACAAAGCGACAGTCGACCTCGTACGATACAAAGCTTGAAAGTGACAGGGAGCTGGTACAAACTATACCTGTACGTAATGGTGGGCGTTTTTGTTGTTTTATATTTGTTATACGAGATATATGTAATGCAATGCAAGCTAGATGGCGAGAACATGCTACAAAGCGACAGTCGACCTCGTACGATACAAAGCTTGAAAGTGACAGGGAGCTGGTACAAACTATACCTGTACGTAATGGTGGGCGTTTTTGTTGTTTTATATTTGTTATACGAGATATATGTAATGCAATGCAAGCTAGATGCGAGAACATGCTACAAAGCGACAGTTGACCTCGTACGATACAAAGCTTGAAAGTGACAGGGAGCTGGTACAAAACTATACCTGTACGTAATGGTGGGCGTTTTTGTTGTTTTATATTTGTTATACGAGATATATGTAATGCAATGCAAGCTAGATGGCGAGAACATGCTACAAAGCGACAGTCGACCTCGTACGATACAAAGCTTGAAAGTGACAGGGAGCTGGTACAAACTATACCTGTACGTAATGGTGGGCGTTTTTGTTGTTTTATATTTGTTATACGAGATATATGTAATGCAATGCAAGCTAGATGGCGAGAACATGCTCAAAGCGACAGTTGACCTCGTACGATACAAAGCTTGAAAGTGACAGGAGCTGGTACAAACTATACCTGTACGTAATGGTGGGCGTTTTTGTTGTTTTATATTTGTTATACGAGATATATGTAATGCAATGCAAGCTAGATGCGAGAACATGCTACAAAGCGACAGTTGACCTCGTACGATACAAAGCTTGAAAGTGACAGGGAGCTGGTACAAACTATACCTGTACGTAATGGTGGGCGTTTTTGTTGTTTTATATTTGTTATACGAGATATATGTAATGTAATGCAAGCTAGATGGCGAGAACATGCTACAAAGCGACAGTTGACCTCGTACGATACAAATCTTGAAAGTGACAGGGAGCTGGTACAAACTATACCTGTACGTAATGGTGGGCGTTTTTGTTGTTTTATATTTGTTATACGAGATATATGTAATGCAATGCAAGCTAGATGGCGAGAACATGCTACAAAGCGACAGTTGACCTCGTACGATACAAAGCTTGAAAGTGACAGGGAGCTGGGACAAACTATACCTGTACGTAATGGTGGGCGTTTTTGTTGTTTTATATTTGTTATACGAGATATATGTAATGCAATGCAAGCTAGATGGCGAGAACATGCTACAAAGCGACAGTTGACCTCGTACGATACAAAGCTTGAAAGTGACAGGGAGCTGGTGCAAACTATACCTGTACGTAATGGTGGGCGTTTTTGTTGTTTTATATTTGTTATACGAGATGTATGTAATGCAATGCAAGCTAGATGGCGAGAACATGCTACAAAGCGACAGTTGACCTCTTACGATACAAAGCTTGAAAGTGACAGGGAGCTGGTACAAACTATACCTGTACGTAATGGTGGGCGTTTTTGTTGCTTTATATTTGTTATACGAGATATATGTAATGCAATGCAAGCTAGATGGCGAGAACATGCTACAAAGCGACAGTTGACCTCGTACGATACAAAGCTTGAAAGTGACAGGGAGCTGGGACAAACTATACCTGTACGTAATGGTGGGCGTTTTTGTTGTTTTATATTTGTTATACGAGATATATGTAATGCAATGCAAGCTAGATGGCGAGAACATGCTACAAAGCGACAGTTGACCTCGTACGATACAAAGCTTGAAAGTGACAGGGAGCTGGGACAAACTATACCTGTACGTAATGGTGGGCGTTTTTGTTGTTTTATATTTGTTATACGAGATATATGTAATGCAATGCAAGCTAGATGGCGAGAACATGCTACAAAGCGACAGTCGACCTCGTACGATACAAAGCTTGAAAGTGACAGGGAGCTGGTACAAACTATACCTGTACGTAATGGTGGGCGTTTTTGTTGTTTTATATTTGTTATACGAGATATATGTAATGCAATGCAAGCTAGATGGCGAGAACATGCTACAAAGCGACAGTCGACCTCGTACGATACAAAGCTTGAAAGTGACAGGGAGCTGGTACAAACTATACCTGTACGTAATGGTGGGCGTTTTTGTTGTTTTATATTTGTTATACGAGATATATGTAATGCAATGCAAGCTAGATGCCGAGAACATGCTACAAAGCGACAGTTGACCTCGTACGATACAAAGCTTGAAAGTGACAGGGAGCTGGTACAAACTATACCTGTACGTAATGGTGGGCGTTTTTGTTGTTTTATATTTGTTATACGAGATATATGTAATGCAATGCAAGCTAGATGGCGAGAACATGCTACAAAGCGACAGTCGACCTCGTACGATACAAAGCTTGAAAGTGACAGGGAGCTGGTACAAACTATACCTGTACGTAATGGTGGGCGTTTTTGTTGTTTTATATTTGTTATACGAGATATATGTAATGCAATGCAAGCTAGATGGCGAGAACATGCTTCAAAGCGACAGTTGACCTCGTACGATACAAAGCTTGAAAGTGACAGGGAGCTGGTACAAACTATACCTGTACGTAATGGTGGGCGTTTTTGTTGTTTTATATTTGTTATACGAGATATATGTAATGCAATGCAAGCTAGATGGCGAGAACATGCTACAAAGCGACAGTTGACCTCGTACGATACAAAGCTTGAAAGTGACAGGGAGCTGGTACAAACTATACCTGTACGTAATGGTGGGCGTTTTTGTTGTTTTATATTTGTTATACGAGATATATGTAATGCAATGCAAGCTAGATGGCGAGAACATGCTACAAAGCGACAGTCGACCTCGTACGATACAAAGCTTGAAAGTGACAGGGAGCTGGTACAAACTATACCTGTACGTAATGGTGGGCGTTTTTGTTGTTTTATATTTGTTATACGAGATATATGTAATGCAATGCAAGCTAGATGGCGAGAACATGCTTCAAAGCGACAGTTGACCTCGTACGATACAAAGTTCGAAAGTGACAGGGAGCTGGTACAAACTATACCTGTACGTAATGGTGGGCGTTTTTGTTGTTTTATATTTGTTATACGAGATATATGTAATGCAATGCAAGCTAGATGGCGAGAACATGCTACAAAGCGACAGTTGACCTCGTACGATACAAAGCTTGAAAGTGACAAGGGAGCTGGTACAAACTATACCTGTACGTAATGGTGGGCGTTTTTGTTGTTTTATATTTGTTATACGAGATATATGTAATGCAATGCAAGCTAGATGGCGAGAACATGCTACAAAGCGACAGTCGACCTCGTACGATACAAAGCTTGAAAGTGACAGGGAGCTGGTACAAACTATACCTGTACGTAATGGTGGGCGTTTTTGTTGTTTTATATTTGTTATACGAGATATATGTAATGCAATGCAAGCTAGATGCGAGAACATGCTACAAAGCGACAGTTGACCTCGTACGATACAAAGCTTGAAAGTGACAGGGAGCTGGTACAAACTATACCTGTACGTAATGGTGGGCGTTTTTGTTGTTTTATATTTGTTATACGAGATATATGTAATGCAATGCAAGCTAGATGGCGAGAACATGCTACAAAGCGACAGTCGACCTCGTACGATACAAAGCTTGAAAGTGACAGGGAGCTGGTACAAACTATACCTGTACGTAATGGTGGGCGTTTTTGTTGTTTTATATTTGTTATACGAGATATATGTAATGCAATGCAAGCTAGATGGCGAGAACATGCTACAAAGCGACAGTTGACCTCGTACGATACAAAGCTTGAAAGTGACAGGGAGCTGGTACAAACCATACCTGTACGTAATGGTGGGCGTTTTTGTTGTTTTATATTTGTTATACGAGATATATGTAATGCAATGCAAGCTAGATGGCGAGAACATGCTACAAAGCGACAGTTGACCTCGTACGATACAAAGTTTGAAAGTGACAGGGAGCTGGTACAAACCATACCTGTACGTAATGGTGGGCGTTTTTGTTGTTTTATATTTGTTATACGAGATATATGTAATGCAATGCAAGCTAGATGGCGAGAACATGCTACAAAGCGACAGTTGACCTCGTGCGATACAAAGCTTGAAAGTGACAGGGAGCTGGTACAAACTATACCTGTACGTAATGGTGGGCGTTTTTGTTGTTTTATATTTGTTATACGAGATATATGTAATGCAATGTAAGCTAGATGGCGAGAACATGCTACAAAGCGAC